>JASDDO010000012.1:92199357-94735743 GCA_030015575.1 Agapanthus africanus
CTGTTTTGATTTAGTGACTGCATTTCTCTTTACCTTTGCATTGATTACCGATTACCACATAAAACTAGAAGCCGAAGTGTGGCTACGGCATGATATTTCCTTGACCGTAGGAGCATGGTTAGCTTTGTCACCCCTCGTATTCCGTATTTTGGGAAGCGGGGCGTGTCAGATGGCTTCCCCATCAACACGAATGAGTTTTTCTTTGTTTTTTTGGACGCTCACGTAGGAAGCACGTGAGGCGTTTTAACTCTTCTTTTGTTTGCTTTAGGCACTCACATGTGAAACACGTGAGGCACTATAATAGTGCTGAGCACTAATTTTGCTCACGTGTGTTTCACATGAGACGCCAATTGCATCTTTCTTTTAGAGATGTTAATCTCTGTTAATGACATTTTAGTCATCGATGATCATCAAAATTCCTGTTTTGAAGATCTTGGATCATCACTTTTTTTAATTTGAGAACTAAGTTCTTCTTTTATTTTTATAAGAACTAAGTTCTTTATGTATAATTAAATTCTAATTTCGGAGGAATTAAATTTCCAGAGCATGTGTTCTTTTCTTTTTCTTTCTCTTTAACCTAGTTCTTTTCTGAAATTTTGATTCTCAATAACAAGATCCTCCCGATGAGAATTAAATGCTCAACTTGTGGAAGAATTGTCTTGTGGAACTCTGATTCAGAGGAAGAACTAAGTTCTTGAGAAGGATTAAACCCTTATATAGATAAAAAAAAAAAGATATTTTGATTTCTGGGTTTTCTTTACCTAGAGTTTTTTGAGGAGGAGAGTCTTCTTCTTTGATAATTAAATTCTCTATTCTTTTAAGAGCTCACTGTAATTTTGCAGAAGCTTATCGGTTTTTTTTTCTTTTTCCTGAGACTTGAAATTCCGGGTTCTTTATATAGTGGAGGCAGATTATTAAGTGGTTTTGAGAAAATCTCTCATTGAGAGATTCTAATTGATTTAATTAGTCTCAAATTTGATTTTGGAAATTTTACCCACCGTTGGATCTTTGATCCAATTGTCTCTGTTTTACAGAATATGTTGTTTTTGTTTTAACAAGATTGAGCGAATATTCTGTCATATATAAAATAAAATTCTATTGAACTGTGATATTTTCATCGCCGTTGGATTTTTAATCTAAGGATGCTCGGTTTAATAGAGTACAATTTTTCTTTATTTAAAAAGATATAGGAAATATTTTCTATCTCATTGGATTTTTTATCCACTAACCTTTTGTTTAACAGTAAATATGCTTCTTAATAGAATTTAATTTTATGCTTAACCGCCATTGGGTCCTTAATTCAACGGTTCATTGAGTAGAATTTAATTCTACATAAGGAGGTGCTCTCATGTGTTTAACACGCGGCGCTTATTTACTCCTCTAATTTGGCACTCATATGTCTTGCATATGGGTGCTCAGGTGTTTAACACGTGAGGCCAAATTGACCTATAATTGTTTGACTGCAGCGCCTATATGTTTTGCATATAGACGCTCATGTTTTTAACACGTGAGCCTTATTTAACCTACCTATATGTTTTGCATATAGGCGCTCACGTGTTTAACGTGAGGCTTATTTAGCCTATTAATTGTTTGATTGCAACGCCTGTATATTTTGCATATAAGCGCTCACGTGTTTAACATGTAAGGCTTATTTAGCCTATTAATTGTTTGATTGCAGCGCATGTATGCTTTGCATATACGCGTTCACGTGTTTAACACGTAAGGCTTGAGTTATGGGAAATTTTCTTCTCTCTCTTTTTTTTTTCCGAGGGAACAAATTGGAATTAAAATCAATTTGGTGATGCTCTAGTTTTGTGTTATAACCGCAGAGATGTTTAATTCATCTTGTTTTCGGCCACAATTATTCACCTGATCAAACGGAAGCCTGCCTCTTCACGTGACTAGTCTCCTTAATTCCTTTTAGTTTATTTTATTTTTCACTCGTGCCAACATACCAAGGCTCCTCACATAATTAGTACCAATGATGTAAACGGATCGGATAGCATTACCATATCCGTATCCGGTATCTATTTACGGATACGAATGCAGATACAGATAGTTATCGGTAACAATAATTTACTATCTGTATATGCTACAAATAGAAAACGGATACGGATCGGATATTATAAAAAACATATCTGTTAAAAGCGGATACAGATACTATTCGAATAAGTATAAATAGTCATGATACATAAATTCAACTAATAAAATATTTAAATGTGTTCAAACACTCCCAACAAGTCCATAAGCATCCCAAAAAGTCCACAAGCATTAATAGTTTCAAGTTAGGGTTTTTGAATATAACAGCAAGTCCACATGCCATTCATAAGTCTAGCTATAACTAACAGTAATTAGTAGTTGGATAGTGGGTATCATTAGTTCGGACATCCGGATCCGCATCCGGATAGGAAATCTGTATTCAACTGGGATCCGAATTCAAATCCAGGTACTTACAAAATCCATTTGGATATGCATTTTCATTGAGTCCCCAAGATTTAATAAAATTGACGTGATCATGTGGGTTTTCGGGTGTTGCATCAAAAGTTTTAAGTTTCAAGTTGTCTTAATGAATTGGAAATCAATTAAGTTACTGGTTTAACTCAGTACCAATTTAACTTAAAATCATCCGAATCCATAATTTCTCCCCAAACCTTTCATTCTTCATTTTCCATACTTTTTAACATGCGTTTCAGCTGATGGGGCGGAGCTCAATGGATGTAAACGGATACAAACCGTCTCTGTATCCCTATTTTATCAAATACGGAGATTAGTTTTCGTTTCTGATGACTATCCGCAGCCGTAATCGCATTCTCTAATAGTAACAAGATACGGATACGGAAACACTTATATCCGTTATATATCTGTATCAGATAACAGTAATTTTTAACTTTATTAGGTATATTTTTCCCAATATTCATTTTATATCCGTATTTGTATCCGACTTTTATCAAATACGGACAGGATTTTTCATTTCTGCTAACTATATGTATCCGTGTTTGAGTTGTCCATGGATACCTAAATGGTAGCATCTATATCTGATCTGTTTACCACCCTGCTGAGCTTGACTATGGGTTACGATCGCTCATCAAACCGGGGAGTCGTACTCTAGGCCTTTTATTAGTTGGACCATTATTTGTCTGGCCCAGATACCCCAATGCTAACAACTTACTTAGGCTCAGCCTAATAGAGGAACAGGCCAAGGGCCCTCGTGTGGAACTTGAAAGCCTTTTTGTTACGCTGAATTTGTCAAAAAGCTCTCGGTCAGCTTCAAACTTATGTAAAAGCCCTTGGCCTTTTGCTTCTGTTAAAAGACCGCTGGCCCCAATTAAAAACCCCTTTATACTTATTGCCCATAATATCTAAACAGCTGCGTGTAATATCTAAAGAGTTTATGTAATATCTAAACAGTTTGAGAGAATAAAGACCTAAATCAAATGCAACCCAAGAGTATTATTAAATTATTGATACATTCCTTTTCCATGTTGATTTGGTCAAATCTTAATTGTGTTAAATTATTGATACATTTATTTTCCACGTTGCTTTGCCCAATCATAGTTGATTTGGTCAAATCTTAATTGATTGATACTTTTCTCGTATGATTGATACTTTTCTCGTATAGTTGATTTGCTTTAGTTTTCTTGTAAACAATAATTGTATATACTCTATAAAAGCTTAGCGTACACAACACAAATTAATTATGGCAATTTCAAATATTTTCCTCAATTTTTATATGGTATCAGAACAAGATTCTGCATAATTTATTGTCGCCATTTTTATGAAAACATCTTTCCATTTCATGATGACAGTAAAGAACACTTAAATCCTGTTACCTCTGTGATACCCTGCCCAATTCTTGATGGAGAGTCTGACAACCATTTATGACGGTTCCTCAGGTTATCAATTAGCAGTCGTTGATGAAAACCAAAATGTTCAACCTATCACCAATGAAACCCCTCTTGATACTCCTTTTAATGAACATCAAATCGACCAACCTACCGCTGGACATATAAACCCCAGTTCTCATTCATCTTTACCACCTTCTCGCCCGACTTGCACACATAGGAAATCCACTTATTTGCAGGATTACATTTTCCACTCTACCACTGCTTCATCGTCTTCTTTACATACTTTGTATCCTTTATCTTATTTTGTTGGTTCTGACCGTTTTTCCTGCTCACATCGAGCTTTTCTGGTGGCCATCACTTTCAATGATGAGCCACAATTTTATTCTTAAGCACTTCGAGATCTTCATTAGAGAAATGCCATGTCACAAGAGATCAAGACTCTTGAGCTTAATCATACATGGCCCATGGAGACACTTCCTCATGAGAAGAAACCCATTGATGCAAATGGATCTACAAGATTAAGTATCGTGTCGATGGAACCATTGAAAAATACTAGGCCCAACTTATAGCAAAAGGGTCGGCATAGATAGAAGCGTGGACTTTCATGAGACGGTTGCTCCAATTGCAAAGTTGGTAACTGTCCGCTGTCTTCTTACCATAGCCACCGCTTGAAAGTGGAGATTGCATCAATTAGATAAGAACAATGCATTTTTTCATGGAGATCTTGATAAGGAGGTCTGTATGTCTCTCCCTCCCGGTTATTCTCCTTCCATACAGGGGGTGGTTTGCTGCCTAAGGAAGTCTCTTTATGGCCTATGACAAGCATCCAGATAATGGTTTTCTAAGTAGCCGCAAGCATTACAACATTATGGATTTGTCCAATCTTCCGTGGATCATTCTCTTTTCACATACAAGAAGGAAACCGTGTTTATGGCCATCTTTGTTTATATGGACGATCTTATTTTGACCGGAAATGATTCATCCAATTGCCAACTCGTTAAGAAATATTTAAATGATTGTTTCAGCATAAAGGATCTCGGTTATTTTAAATATTTTTTGGGGATTGAAGTTTTAAGTAGCCATGAGGTCTTTTCTTATGTCAACGTAAATATACGTTGGGCATTTTGTGTAAGATAGGAATGCTAGGTTGCAAAGCCACTTCTTTTCCAATGGTGCAACAACATTGTCTTCGGGTAAATGAAAGAACACATGTTGCAGATCCTTTACAGTATAGAGCTCACCTATCTTGTACACATTCTAAGCCAGTTTGTAAATCCCCAGTTTCATGATACACCATATTTAAAATTTTGGTCCCAATAGAATTTCTCCATTTATTTCCCAATTTAAATTCCTAAAAAAAATTCTTAAATTCTTTTCCTTTAAACCTTAATCTATTTTCCCTATATAATTTTCTTAATCTACACCCTAATTTCTTTACCCATTTCCCATCCCCGGCTGAAGCCCACATAACTTTACCCGACCCGACCCGAACTGTCACACCCCGCTCCCAAGATACGTAAACTACGACATGTGACAGAGCCAACCATGCTACATGTAGTTAGAAATCATCACTCCACAGTCACATTATAGCTGTCTATCGGATATCAAGAACATAAAACTATATAATCTATCTATTATATATCCATCTGACACAATAAATAAAATCAAGAAAATGCATAAAGTGGAAACGAATCAAGATCCAATAAACAATATCTGAATCCTGTCCCAATATGGGCTCACATCACTAAACAAAACTACGGAAATAAATAAACTAAATATCTCTGACAACACATGTTCAACTCCTCATTGTTCGGCTTGATTGCTAAAATACTCTTGATCTGTCTGCGATAAAGGTAGAGGAACCTGCCCATGCAAAACCCAGACGTCAGTGCGTCATAATATCAAATTAACAGTAATGACAAGGATATAATGATATGATTAAACATAAATATAGATAATAAACACAGGTATAAATAGTGAGCTGTGTATATGTATGGGTGTGTGATGTGTATCCTAAATCTGTGTTTCTAGGTTATCTATTCTAAAAGTCTTTGAAATCAATTAATATAATTCTCATCGTAACCCAACAGTATATATCACGTTCATTCCCCACGGGACTACGGTAACAGTATTTACTCCTTAACGTCCGGAAACACGGCAAACAATGATTTATTCCGTAACGTCCGGAACCATGACAAACAATAATGATTATTCCGTAACGCCCGGAAACACGACAAACAATGATTTATTCCGTAACGCCCGGAAAAATGACAAACAGTGATGATTTATTCCGTAACGCCCGGAATCACGGCAAACAATAATAATATTCTCTTGAGTTACGTTTCGGTTACATTCTTGATTTCCCCTTTTCCCCCAGGTTTGTATTCAAGTCAGGTATTAACGATATAAATCTAATACCAACGCAGGATCAAGTAGGTACAGTTCTTGTCTATGCAGATAACAAGTCACGTCCGTTAGGACAATAAGTCAGGATTGTTGGCATTAGCAATAATAACCAAGTAACAAGTCAGGCAGTGTGTCGTGAACATGTCATGTGATGTATATTAACCATATAGATACCCAATATGAAACTGTAATCAATATCGGAACACGGTAAACAAAACTGATGCCAGGATACATATGTATCTATCTGTAATAACTATTATACATCCACTACCATGTATGATGCAAACTAGATAATATGTTGTACTGATGTAATAGTATAATGATATCATGATATTCCAGCATGCAACTAGATAAACAATTATCAGTACGGATACGAACGGATACCGTAAAACTGTAAATCTGTAATATTTGCTGAATAATAAAACACATGCAGTAATCTTATGCATATAGAGATCGACATAATAATATAGCATGTTGCAAGTTTAAAACTTGCATGATCGGATCTCATGTCGAGATACGGATGTTACGTCCGACGTCGGAATAACGCTGCGATGCAAACTTACACACGCAGGACTGGACCTAACTGATTAGTGACGTGACGTGGTGACTAGCTTGGACGACGATGGTGACTGGGTCATCCGGAACATCGGCGATGCGCGCAACTCCGGCGAGCCGATCGGAGAATCAAGAAACGTAAGAAAGAAATGAAAAAGAGTGGGTGCTGTTGTGTTGGGTTCTGGGGTGGCGAGAAGAGGGGCACGATGACGGCGACGATGGACGACGGCGACGTGGCAGCATCAGCGACGTGGCAGTGGGTTCTTGGGTTGGTGATTGGGGTCAGGAAGTCGTGGAGTTGGTGGTGGTGGTCTGGGGTGTCGGGAGAGGAGAGGGAGGTGAGGATGTGAAGGTGGGTGTGTTGGTGCTGGTGACAACGAGGTCTCCAGCGAGGTTGTGTGGGGTTTCTGGGTTGGTGTTGCGGGTGCAGGGGTTGCTGCAGGGTTGGGAAGGAGGAGGTGGAGGTGTGCTCGGGAATGGAAAAAAGGGAGAGGAGGTGATGAGGGCGAGCTCGGGGTGAGGTCGGCGGCGAGGTTTTGGCGACGACGAAGGTGAGGACTGGGGCTAGGGTTTGGGTTCTCGCAGGGAAGAAAGAATATATGAAGAAGAAGAGAGAGAAAGAGAGTTAAGGGTTATATATAATATATTATATAAATATATATAGAGAGAGAGAGAAGGAGAGACACAGAGAGAGAGAGAAAGAATAATTAGTTAGATAAGTGTGTGTGTGTGTGTATGTTTTGGGTTTAAACAACTAATATCAAATTGCTCCGAAATTATCCGGGTCTTTTCTAAAAATCTAGTTTTTAAATATGGAGAATATACGTAAAAGTTAAAACCATAATGCGATATTCGGTCAATAAAAATGCATACCCCTAAGTACGGATCATCGTAAATATACGTAGCGATCCAAACGAGTCTGTTTTAACAATTTAGACATGAACATGATGTATGGATGCAACCATACGATATGGGGTACGCTAACATACCATGCTAGATATTAAAAAATATTATTTGGTTATTATTTGTATTATTTAAAAGATATGCAGATACAAAAATAGTATATATAAGTATAGAATCTAGATGTGCATAGATTCTCTGTACTAACAAATATTTGACGTAATTTAGAGCCATGATAGGTTTCAAACATGTGGGTCGGGTCGGATACTAACCACAGTTACCCAAAAAACAATAATAATCAAGGAATCTGTCGCAAGATTTGAAATACCCTAAATAAATATAGTATAACAGTGCTAGGGTGTTACACGAACCCCACTTCTTCTTCTTCTCCTTTCTCTTTCCCGCCCCTTTCTCAACGTGCCCCTCATTCCTCGCAACCGTCGCCATGAGAGCCGTGCTCGCCTCGTCGCCAACCACTCGTGATCCTCTCCTCTAAATCCATTCTTTCCTTCTTTTTTTTCCTCCTAGATCTCTCCGATCCCAACGACTCCCCTCCCCTCTCGCACTCGAACCTGAAAGACCCGCCTCTCGTCGACGCCGCCTACGATCCCAACGACCTCCGAGAAATCCGCGTCGGCTTCCCTTATCTTGCAATGCCTCCCTTCCTCTCTCTAAATTCTCTCTCTCGCTCCTTCCATCTTCCGATCTCCTCATTCCCGTCCACAAAAAAATACACCGAACTTCTTCCCTTCACCGGCGACCATCACCCACCGCTCCGACGAGCTCTCTAGCGACCGCTCGACTCTTCACCATCATCTCCTTCCAACCAAGCTTCTTTTCCCCGAACCCTCAGCCCCTATCAAACTCCACTGCCGGCGACCCTACTGCCTAACCATCATCACCACCCTACTCCGTCGAGCCCCAGCTCACCTTCACCACCACCGACCACGTCGCCTGCACCCTAACCGAGCTCCTTCTATCTTCCTCCTTCCAAGCGCTTGCAACAACACCCGAGCTCCCTACTTCTCTTCGACAACCACTTCATTGCGGATGAACTCGAGCGGCCACGCACCACCAACCCCTCCAGCATCTCCCCCATTGTTACCCAACTCCCAAGCTCCACCATCGCCGAGGCAATCTACCTCCAGCACCCGCCGCCGCCGCCGGAACTCCTCTGTCGCCGTCGTCAAGCACACCTCCATCACCAACGCCGAGCCATCACCTTTCTCCAAGCAGGTCGAGCCATCTGCCTCTCTCCCTCCCTCCTCAAGATCACCGGCGAGCCCCCTTCACTTCCCGTGTCACCTGCATGCCCAGACGTTCCACGGCTCGTGCCCGCTTCGTGCCCAGCACCGCACCACCCTCGTTCCCACTCCTCTGTCACACCGTGCCATATCCGTACCATGCACCGAGCCAAGATCGCGCCCAGTGCCGTATCACGCTTACGTCATTACCATGCCCACTACTGTATTACGCCCGCGTCGCCACTGCGTCTAATACCGAGTCACCAAGTATCGCGCACGCGCCACGTACCGTGTGCAGTATCGCGTCGTCTCGTGTGTCGAGACAAATCCTGCATGTTGTGTCGCTTCTATATCAGCGACCGAAGGCAAGTGAAATCCCTCACTTGTTTATCATGCTATTTTTAGTGTCAACCAAAGCGATTTCGTAATAACTAGATATGCACAACTAGTATATATCGTAACTGTTTTCGAAATTGCATAGCGAACAATAACGCCGTATTATTGATGAAATATCGACTAGGCCATTTTTCCATGTTAGTAATACATAGATATTATATGGATAACATTTAAATTCAACTGGTTAAAGAAAACTCGTGTTTCGATCGTTACCAAATGCTACCCTAAGTATTTGATGCAAACTGTGAATGATAACTAAATCAAATATGGCGGAACTTGTTATACATAGGTCCGTTTACTAATAACGAATATCATGCCAGAGATTGGGTTGAAAATAGTGAAGTTTACATCAAGTAATGACGCCCCCAAATGGCAACGTTGAATCTAAAATTCACCGCACATGTCTCGTTCTAAAATCGATATTAAATTGAATACAACTCGTAACCTAATATTCTAGGGCTCGTATCGAATCCAAAAGATGAGCCTACAACACCCCATAGTCGATCCCTTAATTTTTATAAGCCGTGACAAGGAAAACTGCAGCGATTCATGGCTCTGGACTGCAGTCCAGAGCCAGAATCTTTATACTCGTTTTAGAACGCATGTTTCTCATTGTTAAAATGCGCAACTGTGCGGAACCATACATAGAAGCGTATAGAATTGAATTAGCATTCTAACGGTACTAGTCTCATTGTATTCCAATATCGTTTGATATTTATAATATCTTTTAAACTGTCAAAGTGTATTGCAGACCCAAGCAGGGACAGAACAGATGTCCTGAACAGAACGTATCTCCCAGTACACAGTGGATATTGTCGATCCTTTTGGTGCGTTGGAAACCTAATTAAAAGATCTAAATTTCACTCAACTGTGGCTTTGCCTAATTATGATCTCAACAGGGTGAAAAATGTGTCGCGAATTGGACTTTCGATTCTGGAATTGAATTTCCAACGATGAAAACCTAAAATGAAATTACCGCATTTCGCAAACCTAAAACCCATTTGATATAGAACCAATTTTGTTAGGTCACTATTGGAGTTTACTTTTATCTCTTTGGTAGCATTTTGTCTAAATACGACCGTGTAGATTAATATATTTTTCTGAAATCATAAGGTGCATAGTGTTTTGTATCGTATGTGACTTACTATGCTGCATCATTCTTGTATTTTACCTGAACATGATATCTTTAGTGATTGCGAACATTCATTGTGATTTATAGAGAACTTTGCATTATCGAGCATGAGTGGTATTGGATTAGTTGTGTCAAATATGCCAATGATAAATGATTGATTCATGAATGCGAACGGTGCAATGAAAGTGAATAAGATCGTGATTTGGCACGTGCTTGTACACAAATAGTCCTATACGTATAGTTATTGTGACCTTGGGAAAAGGGAAAATCATGGTGGAATTGAACTCGTATTTTGTAAGGTACAGTGACTTCGAGAATGATCATTCGATAGATACACACAAACACGCACACACATTAGGTGTTGGGCCTAGCGGCACGGCTGCAGGTGTTGGGGTCAAAATGTACACCGTGATTGACCAAGTCAAAATCAAAATCAACCGCAAACCAAGTAGGCCCAAGCCCGAGTCAAGTGGGCCAATGCCCGGGTCGAGCCCGAACATGAAACCGCCGGCCTCCCCATACCAAAATAAAAATTTTGTAATAAATAATTTTGGTTTATTTTTTTTATTTTTTATGAATAAATGTAAGAAAATTAGGCATAAAGCCAAATTTTTGTAAAGCCCGTGGCTCATGTGCAAAAGAATTAAGCACATAAGGCATGGGGTGGCACAAGTGCCATTTTGTAAAGCCCAAGGGGCTATATGTAAAGTGTGTAGCTTATAAAAGCAAACATGATGAAAATATTTATGACAACTTTTTCCATTCTAAAAAATTCTAGGGTTTGTGCCTCCTTTCTCAAGGTTCTAAAACCTTCCCCCTTTTTAAATTAAATCAAGAGTTTAACTCTTCCCTTTTCCAAAAAGAAATAGTTTTTTCACCACAAAACCCATGAAGGGGAGCTCGGATCTTCAATCAGATCTCGAAAAGGGGAGACCTTTAAGTCTCACCCCTTTTTCTCCAAGATCCAGCCGATCAAGAGGAGGAAGAAGGAGACCCATCTCCAAAAATCCAACTTTGGACAGATCTAAGGCTCAAAAGAAGCTCCAGGGCTAAAGAGAGAATAGAGGGGTTCCCTTTGATCATCTCTGAAGATCTTTGGGGAGTTCAACTCCAAGACCCAAATCCTCAAAGGAGTTTAACTCCTATTCCAGATCATTTAGGAGTTTAACTCCAAATCTAAATCTTTTGGAGTTTAACTCCACTCAAAATCCCTTGGGAGTTCAACTCCTAGCCCAGTGGCTAAGCCCTTTTTACGCTGGTGCTTCCAGCGGTCGCGTGCCGCGCACGTGACTCGCGGGCGCCCATGCGCCAGGCATGCGACCTGTGGGCGCCTAGTGCACACGTGCCATGTACGTGTCTTTAAGACGCTCCTCACCCCTCATTTTTCATGCACTCCACACTAAATATACTTCCCCCGTTAGAAAAAATTTCTAACAGAACGCTGTCCAGCACCCCGCAAGGGGACTGCTAGCCCCTTTGACCCCCAGCCTGCCATCCGGGTAGCGGGACCCCCGTAAAAACTCTACGGGCCCCCGATATCCCCAAAACCCCTTCAAAACACAACACTGCACCTTGAGTTTGCATGACCTGTTTGACCCGTCAATCGAAGGTTCCCTCGCTCCAAAGGCGGGAGTAATTAACGGCAGCTTAGTCCGCGGCTGTTGGAGATTCGGATCCCCATAATCAATAAACCCCAGCCTACCCTAGGCAGGGGGAATCTGTAGTATGCCTGACAAGCGTGCGTATTCCCATCTCAATGGAGTGACGAAAAATACCCTACAGATTCTGGCACGCCCGGTGGGAAGCTTCTCTCCTCCCATATCTCGGGTCAAGTGTTCATGCGAACTCATTTAGCATATATACCGATGTTTGTACTGAAGTAGTTTTCTTTTTGTGCAGCAATAAACTTTCAATGACGATGTCTCCTAAGATGGATTCAGCTTCCGACGCGACCCCGATCTCGTACGTGGTCAAGAGCAATGCATGTGTGGTTCTCCTTGCCAGTCGCAGCCTGTAATGGGAGGAGCCACCCCGTCAATTTGGTTCTGTAATCATCTACCCTGCTGGAGGTGCTCATCTGGCGGAGGTCTTGACAAACCAAGCAGCTAAACCGACTTCAAGGGGCAGGAGGACGAACGTTGTGATCGCCAAAGCATCCCACCCCAAATGCAAATCTGTGTTCGAACGGCATTCCGATGTCCTGACTGGGGGCAAGGCCGTCAACACCAATAGAGCCACAAAGCATCTCCAGCAAGCTCAGACGACTCCAACAAGTGCACAATCAGGCGTATCTTCAAAGCCCTCCATCGCCCGGTCTACGGCGGCTTCCCGAAGAGCCGTAACCAGCCAAGTGCTCAAAACAGAAAGGCTGATACAGAAGCGGCTAAGGTATCGAGCCAACAAGAGGGCCAGGACTCCGGCCAAGCGGAATCTTTTGAGATTCCAAGAACAGAGTCATCCTGCAATGACGGCTGAGTCGACCGTAAAATTCAGCAATTCTTTCGAACATCGGAAGTTGATTCAAAAAAACGCCATGACCGCCAGAATTAAGAAGACGACAGTCCGAACGATGTTACAAAGAGACGTGTCCCAGCCCCGTCAGAGAAAGCATGACACAATCTCTTCAAGTGTCTATCAGGTGCTTTGTGCCGCACGAATGCAGCGGGGCAAACCCAGAAAAGAAGCGCCAACACTATTCAAGAACCCGGTCAGGCCAGCCGCTTTCAGTCGATTGCCCGTTACCGAAACAGGAGGGCCATGACAGCGATCCGTGAAATCAGCCGCCGGTAATAAAAAGACAGTGGGATATGTTATCCATACGGTCTATATGGCAGGCGTGCATCCCAGCGACAACTTACGCAGCAAAAGCAAGGATGGGGCCACCACATCTCAAGCCTAATCTGGCTTGAATGTGGTTGCCGCTTCCCAAGATCAGCTGTCTCCACTGGATGAGGAAAACCCTCTCGATGAGGCCGATAGGCAGAAAGACCCCTCAATTTATGTAGAGTCAAGCTCGGACGGTGAGGAAGAGCCGACTTTCCGCCCTAGGACCGCAGAGCAAGAACTACTTCAAGAGCTTCGAAAACAGCTCATAAGCAAAGATAAAGATATGGCCAAGATCTATTCAAAAATTGACGACCTAACGAACGTTGTGATGCAGCTTATGGCTCAAATTGCTCAGGCACCTCCCAATCAAGCACAAGTCTCTACTCATGACTCGGGTGATGACAGCCCGAACCAACCGATGCATGTCCCTTTGGGTCCAAGATTGGTCGAGCCACATGAAAGCCGGCCACATTCCGCTTCTGGGGATGCCTTGGCCCCAGATAGCACTATCCCGCTAACACAAGATCGAATAATGGATTTGGTCACCAGCAAGGTTAAAACATTGGTGGTATAAGCCGAAGCTCATAAAGAAATTGGCAGTAATGGGCGGCCGTATCCCACACAGTACGATCTGATCGAGTTTCCGAGCGGCTACGTCATTCCTAAGTTCGGAAGATTCGACGGGACGGGAAATGCAAATCAGCACGTCGCCCACTTTAAAGCATCATGCGGAAATACAGGGGGCAATGATGTGCTCCTTCTTCGTCAGTTGTCAACAGCCTGACCGATGTCGCTTTCGACTGGTACGTGAGTATACCGGACGGGTCCATCATTACCTTTGTCCAAATGGAGTCTCTGTTTCGGCAAAGGTTCATGAGTGTCAGTGATAAAATCTCCATTGCTGACCTTGTGAGGACCAAGACGGGAAAGAATGAAAGAAACATCGACTTTATTTCCCGATGGCGTAATCTCACGGTCAAGTACGAACCGCCGCTGGAGCAGGACTAGTCGATCAGCCTTTTCATTAGGAACCTCAGCAATTGGATAGTCCCATTCTTGTGTACAGCAGGCCTCAAGACGTTTTAGGAGCTAACCAAGAAATTCCAAATGCTGGAAAGCTCGAAGCAAGAGTCTACCCCGGACTCTCAGAGAGACAAGACTTAGAAAAGCAAGAGGGACGACAACCGTAGAAGCGGGAATTCCAGCAGTACCAATGTCTTCAATACGTCCGACAATGAAGACAAGTGAAAGGCAGGCAATTTCAAAACCAACCGATCTCGAAAGCCATTGCTGGGAGGAGAAGGGCCTTCCCTAGAGGAGAAAAAGAACAAGGTTTACTCTTTCAGAAGGGACTAGGTTCACAAGATATTCAAAGATGCCTTGAATAACGGCCTACAATTGCCGGAGTCGAAGAGACCACATGCAGAAAAAATGACCGACAATCCCCTGTATTGCCCCTACCACAGAGTAGTGAGCCACGCGATTGAGGATTGCTATATTTTCAAAGACTAGGTCAAGAAGCAGTACATGACTGGAGAGATCGATCTGTCCAAGAGCGTGTTGGTAAACAACCAAGCTGCAACCACCAACTTCATACAGATACAAGCTGAAGGCTTCTGGGAGCAGACAGCTGAACCCGCTGCCCTGAGAAATGAAACTGACTCACCGCAACCTCCGTGGAGTATGCACATATCTAATAAGACGAAGAAGATGCTAAAGCTACTTCGGAAAGAGCCCAAAACGGAATGGGAAGGGCAGAAGAAGCCTACCATTCCAGCTGCCAATTTGGCTCCATCAGGATCAAAATCCAAAAAGCTCAAGAAGAGGAAAAGTGCAGCTCGACACGAAAAAGAGTCTGCAGGGAGATAGACCATTCAAAAATATATCGATTCCCTCGAAGACTATGAACAGAAGGAAAGAACTTTAATTCAATTGAAGGATTTCCTCCCTGTAGAAGCGGCTGAAATTCTAGAGGAGTTAGAAGAAGACTCCAATGAAGAGATCCCTATAGTGACCTGCTACGCCATCCATTTTGGCAGCGACTCTGAGGATGAGCTCTGTTTTCCCGAAGAGGACGGGGAGCTCGCCACAAAGGCCAACCAAATCAAGCTCAGAAGCGGCAGGGCTTTGCCGCCAAATCAAGGCAACGCCCCAAAAGGAAAGGAAAAACATGTGGCTAATGAGGAAGATGGCAGAGAACCGGCTAATGAAAACTCAAGTCCTTCCTCAGTGGACTACAATGTCTTGGCTCATCTCCGGAAGCTTCCGTCCCTCCTGAGCATCTACGATGCCTTAGTCCAATATAAAGAGCTTAGAGATGTTCTCATTCACGCTCTACAAAACCCTGAGCGGTATCAGGCTCGCTTTGCGGAAATCAATATAAAAGAAGCCGAGTATGCTCTGCATGCCGCCACAGTCATGTTTAAGGACGAAGGCTTGCTACTGGGAACAACTGAGCATAATCGGCCGCTTTACGTGACCGGGTACAGCGACGGAGATCGGATTAATCGCATATTGATTGATCCGGGATCCTCGGTGAATATCATGAACTTGCAGACTATGAAGAGTTTGTCAATGGACGTCCGACACCTGTCAAGGGAAATGTTTGTCATTCAAAGCTTCAATCAAAACTGCCAGCAAGTTCTAGGGTCTATAGCTCTGCTAATCAAATTTGGGGATCTTTAAACCGAAGCTAAGATATACGTGATCTACGTTGACACGTCTTATAAAATTCTCTTGGGACGGCCGTGGCTCCACGATTACGTCATCATTCCGTCAACTCTCTATCAATGCATGAAGTATACTAAAAATGGCGTAGAAAGATGCGTTGATGGAGACATCCAGCCGTTCGGTGTGCATGAAGTCCGATATGAAGATTCTCGGTACTTTGTGGATTCCCAAAATACTAAGCCATGACTGACCAAGGACAGAACGACTCCGAAGCTCAAAAGCATATCCGAGCCGGCTGTCACTTTCAAAAGCAAAACCCCCCAAGCGCGTTCGCATTTCGGCAGTAACACTGATGAGTCCGACGCTGTAAATTCGTCCTTCCATAAAACTCGCCCTCATTTCGGTAGTGATACGATATTGAAGGCTCATCCGGCAGCAAAATTCTCCCTCGTATAGGCAGTGACACTGAAGAATCAGAAGAAGAGGATCCGTCTTGCAGTAGCTATGCAAATCGGGCCCCCACGCAACAAGCAAAGCTATGAGAGACTTTCGAAGTTACAGAAGGGTCCCTAGCCGTCACAAGGGTGCCGGAGCAGATGTGCAAAGAGCTCGATGCATTGTCAGTCTCTACCGTGGACCAGCTGGAAACTTTCTACGTTCCCGAAAGGAAAAGTGGACAGAAGGGCATCCTATTTTATGGGTCAAACCCTGTTGTGCACCTGGACGATTTGTCTGTCGCGTGCCTTCCCTATGAGAGAGGAATAAGAGTCGTCCTCAATCCCAGATAATACGCGCCCGAGATGCGGGAATATTTTAAAAAGTGCGGATGTCGGTTATATCAAACGGACTCCGAAGCAAAGTTTTATGAAGGGCTATGGCATCCGCCTCAGGTCCGAGCACTCATCGATGGGCGAATTCCAGATAGACGGGACATAGGTTTCATCCAGCCTGATTCTAAGGCATGCTACATGATCCATATTGGGCAGCGAAGAGTCAAATGATGAAAACGGCTTAGCCGAGCCAGAAGAAGCTCTTCAAGAGCTCGAAGATGGCGGACAAGCAACCTTCGATGAGCTAACTGAGATCGATTTGGGAACGCCTGATTATCTAAGGCCGACCTACATCAGCTCACTCTTGTCAGAGAAAATGAAAGAGCAGATAATCGCCCTGCTGCATGAGTTCGCCGATTGCTTCGCATGGACGTACAAAGAAATGCGTGGCCTCTCCCCTGAAGTGGTCGTGCATAAGCTGGCTATAAATCCTGATGCCAAGCATGTCAAACAAGTTCCTCCAAGAATGAGAAGGGAGCTGGAAGAAAAGGTCATCGAGGAAACTAAGAAACTTATTGATGCCGGCTTCATCAGGGAAGAGAAATACGCAGACTGGATTGCATGCATTGTCCCAGTAAAGAAGAAAAATGTGCAGATCCAGGTTTGCGTCGATTTCAGGGACCTTAACAAGGCATGCCCCAAAGATGATTTCCCGCTTCCGGTTATGGAAATGATGGTCGATAACACCTCAAATTACGAACTGTTCATCTTCATGGACGGTTCGTCTGGGTACAATCAGATAAAAATGTCGCCTGAGGACGAGAAGTATACAACATTTCGAACCCCGATCGGCATATACTTGTTGGGTTTCGCCGGCGCGCCGGCCATCAAACCGTGGCCAAACGCGGAACAAAAATTTTCAAAAATTTGGCGCAAACAAAACCCGCACAAGATCGAACCAAAAACCTATACTAGCAAGCAATATAAAGAAGTTAGAATGGTTATACCGAATGAACCAAGTCTTTCGGGTCTTCAACCATCATCCCAAGCTCCTAGTGGTTGCGGATCAAGTTTAGTTGCCGGTCTTCCTCCATCTACGATGATCCACCTGAGGGAAACAGTGCAAGCTCTAGCCTCGCCAAGCGAGGCAACCGACGCTCCAAGATTGCTAGCAATGGAGAATGGAGGTGCAGTATTATCTCACTATAATTTTTCTCTCATCAAAATGCTCCAAAGAGCAACCATAGAAGATCAAGAGGAGGTGAAGAAAACAAGTGGCATGAGCAAATTAAGAATGGCTAAACTTTTCTCCAAGTGAGAATGAGAATGAGCAAGTGAAGAAAAGAAAATGAGCAAGCTTAGTCAAGAATGATGGCAGCCCCCCTTTTGCAATCATGCACACACACACAAAAATATCTCCTCATTTTACAAATAAACAAATGCAAACCATACCTCTCTACATGCTCAAGCCCATGCTCATGCCAACTCACCCCTCCACCTCATTTCCAAAATGATTTTCTAAAAAGAAAATTAATAATGAGGTGGCCATCTTCTAGAAGTTATTCCGTATAAATACGGAATACTTCCCGGTACACGTATCGAAATACATATACGCGTATTCATACAAAAATACGAAGTGCCAAGAGAGAAAATAAATAGTGAACTATAATACTAGAATACATATATATAATTACATATATAAATTATTAAATCAAAACCTGATTTAATAATCCGGCTTAATCCTAAACCGCTAGTATTATCAACCGTCCGATTAAAGTCTGTGCAGCCTGTACACATATTTAATCGGACACCTGTATGTACCAACATACGTCATCTACACCATATTGCCTGAACCGTGAAAACCCTCTGTGTGGGACTCTAAAGACTCGTCAATACGCTGGCAGTGGGTTTAACCACAAGCTCGTCAGCGGCACTAGTTGTACGTAACGGCTACCCAGGTATCGAGCGAAAGGAAGGCCGACGAGCAAACTCATCCAAACCCCTACTGAGCCTGACAGTGACAATATCCGTACAGTCTGGTCTGTTCGTCTAAGAGTATCGCATATTGAGTCTAGGGGGCTGGATAAAGTCAGACCCCTAATAACGTGATAATTCGTGTTGGTATGAAATCCATCACCACCTGAGAAACTATCGATCCTGGATCGATAGTTCTCGTCTACCCCGGCCGAGGATTTCTGGTGATGGCCATCCGTGCATAACGTGACATCAACCACCAATACCACGAGAGACAAATCCACGACGATCCGCTCACTCGGGACTGTACCGAACTAAAACCTGTTTGCACGACTCCTTTGAGCCGTGGCAGGGTAGTAATCAAAGCACAGTAAGAACTCACACGAGACAAATGATAATCTCAGGTCGACAGACTAACCTGTACACATGTCACCAGGGAACTGCCATCTGATAATAGGTATAATACCATCTAGCAGGTTCCCGGCGAGTCCGTCCAGTGTACTCATAACCTAACGAGCACCTGTATATTATCATAGGTGAACAATCTAACACCAATGGCTTGTGAGACCGGCCACCGCCCCTCGTCAGGGTCTGGATAAGTATACACTAATCTACTCTGGAGTATCGATGCCCAGTCTCGAAACTCCCACGACTAGGGACATTTAAGGATGTGCTTATAGACCACCAGCTCCCACGTATATGATCACCATCATAATGCTGGTAGTCAAGCAAGAATCCTATAGGCTCTATCAACATGTACATGATGATAAAGACAAACCAGATAGCATACTATCATCTGGAGTAAGACTGTTCTACCAGTATAGGTCATCCCTCAATCATCGCAATCGCCTGCCTGCGACTATGATAATTGCTTTGAGGGTACTATAGCCAACAATACTGTTAGAAAGTGATTTCGTTCGGACTGAAGAACGCAGGTGCTACATATCAAAGGGAAATGACCAATATCTTTGATGACCTAATCCATAAAGTCGTCGAATGTTATGTTGATAATTTGGTCGTCAAGACTAAATCCAAGGCCAATCACATCCAAGATCTTAGGACCGTTCTCACTAGACTGGGGGAATATGACCTGAAGATGAATCCTATGAAGTGCACTTTTGGCGTGTCATCGGAAAAATTCCTAGGCTTCATAGTCCGACATCGAGAGATCGAAGTTGACCCATCCAAGATAAAGGCCATCAAGAACATTCCCCCTCCGGAGAATCTGACGCAGCTAAAATCTTTTCAAGGCAAGCTTGCTTATATACGAAGATTTATCTCAAATTTATCGGGGAGATGCAGGCCTTTCTCAAAGCTCATGAAGAAAGGAGCTCCTTTTGTCTGGGATGTCGAATGTCAAGAAGCGTTCGAAATCATCAAACAGTACCTGTTGCACCCTCTAGTGCTTGCTGCCCCTATTCTAAATAAACCGTTGATTCTTTATACTGCCGCGCTAGATGAGTGTAACATTTCAAAAAAATAAAATATTATTTTGGGACTTTTTATAATTTAATATTATTTTAATGAATATTTTAATATTTCGGTATAATTAAATACCGATAAATGGGGAAAATCTTGGAAAAATTATGGAAAATTCTAAAATAGGGTGTTTTATGGAATTTTGCAATTTTAAAGTTTTTATGATAAATTATATGCTATTTTAGTGATAATCGCGATTAAAAATCGCTAATCGGATTTTTAGCATTTTTGGTGCAAAACATGCACCTATCATTTTTTTCCACACTTGTTATATTTTCTTACATGTTGTGGGTGTGTGGTTGCCTAGGGTTACCATTGGGTGAGAAGGAATAAAGGAAAAAAAGGGAAAGGAAAAGAAAAGGTAAGGTATGATTATGAGAGAGAAAGAGTGGGTCAACACTTTTGTCTTGAGCCATCCCTCCCCATTTCATCATCTCATTTCTTTCTCCCTCTCCCTCTTGGGCTGCTGCTGCTCTTGCTCCCCCTCTTCTTCCTCCACCTTCAATCCCTCAAAACACCATGAATACAACTCCAAAACTCTATTCTCATTTCACAAAAAATGTTCCCAAGCTCACTAGCTACACATTGGACCTAGAAAGAGATGGTTTTGAGGACGTTGAGCAACTCAAGAATTTTCTTGAGTTGCCAAAGGAGGTAATTCCTGCATCCTTAGCGTAGTATTTCGATTTCTTGTACATCTATACTTGTTTCATGTCGATATTGTGTCGTTTTGAGGACTTTGGAAATTTCTAGTTAGGGTTAGGAGATGAATTGAGTTGTAAAGTGAAATTGAGGCTTGTAGTGACCTTAAAATCCCGTTAGTGATGTTACATTGGACCAGACCTGAGAGTAAAACCCAGAATACGGATTTATAGAATCGATATCGGGAAAAACTGTAATTCTGCGAGTGTTTTTGGAAATCTGCTATCACCTGAGCCACCTGAAAATAATTTTGGTTTGACAGTAAGATGTGCAGGCACCTAGGAACCACTACCCAAAGCCCTAGCCCCTCTCCCCTATTTCAGGCCGCCAATTAATCCATTCTGGCCGCAAATTGCGGCCAGAGCATGGGTGCTGGGATCCATTTTTTTCCTGTAGCCTTTTACCCTATAAACTAAACCCATGGCATATGCAACTTTGACTGATTCCATCTAGGGTAGAATCTGGGGTAGTTTTCTTGTGTTGGCGCTTGGTTTACGACTTGTTTTAGCATGGATTTTGGTATTTGGTGATACGTTTCTATCGGGCGGCGTTTGAACGTCAACGGCAAAGGGTTATTGATCGTGTTTGCATGCGAGACTATAGGTTTTTACCTATGAGAGTAGCGTGTGCCGTTTTGGTTTCCGATGTGATTTTCATGTGCTTTAGCGTTTGTGATATCCTTGTAGGTACCCCCACGTGACGTCGAGGCGTTGAAGTTAAAGATGGCGATATCGGCATCGGCACAAGAGAAGCAAGGTGAGTAGATTTATATCTACGGGGAGAATTCGGGTGGATGGCGTATAGCACCCCCGCAGTTCGTGGTGATGTATACGAATACGTATACACACACATATATATTGATTATATATTGTTTGAGATTATTGATGATACAGATGGATATTTGGTGTATTTGGATTGGTTTAGTGTTGCGAAACCCTAGAATAGTGGTTGCACCACACATACACACACACACCCCCATACTTGCATACATTCTCCTTTTATATGTGCGTATATGGGATTATATATTTATGTGTTCACATGGGTATGGGACTATGTGATCATATACTGGATTTGAGAATAGTATTTGGGATTTGAGGTGAGTCGATGAGATTTGATTTGAGATCGTGAGATCGGTGATATGGCAGGACTCGTATTTGAGATACGTCGTGATGTTATAGCGGATCTTTGGACGACGATACTATGTGAATGGTGACATACATAGAATAGATGACATGTGATCGAGACATGAGATAAGATATGTTAAGATAGCTATAATGGGTCGCATTGGGCGATGTATACTTCTTTATGATGATATGTGCTGATGATATCGGTTTGTACGAGACTGTCGATCAGTAGTCAGATCATGATTATATTGATGATATTAGTATTGTACTAGACCTAGATCAGTACCCGGATTATGATCTTTGATAAAGAGGATACCAGATGAATAATGTGATGAATGCGATATTGACCCGTACCCAGATTTGGGATGCCGTACGACGGATTTACGTACGAGCTATATATTGAAGATAGATCCGCACTCTTGACTTGGGAATATCTGATTATAGATATGGTATCGGATGTGATATTATCGAGGCGGGATCACCGACTAATATATATATATATATATATATATATATATATATATATATATATATATATCGACTCAGATGTAGGCGGTTTCCTCACTTTTCGTTTAGCCTGTTAGCTCAGCCCTATAGTTTAGTGTAGTTGTTAGACCATATCAGTTATCGTTGTGTCTAGTATTCAGCTCCCGCACATTATTGCTGTTCGCTCCGCATCGCATACTTATATTGTGATTCATATACCATTATTGATATCATGCTGTTAGGATACCAGCACCATTACCGATGATGCGTATGTTCCACGTACACTTACTTGCCGGCTCACACACATCTTCATCGGTAATTGCCATGTCACGAACACTTTAGCAAATACTATTTCATTGACATAGTTTGTTAGCTAATAGTTTAGACATGATATTAGTGTACTTGCCTTATATGCTAGTTTAGACATTGTAGTTATTACTTGCTACTTCATGCATGTTATTATTCACTGCTATGCCGCATTCATGGATTTTTATGCCTATATTCATTGTTTACGTGCTATTGATGATTTGGATTCATATTTTCATGAGATTTCCTGGATTTGGGGGAAAACCGCAAAACATTTATAAACTTCTTTTCTCTCTCTCTTTAAATGAAAAGTGCGGTTTTCCCATGATGTATGAGTCGTCCACCATGAGTTTGCTGATGGATTTCGAGACCCGATTCGAGGAGTTGGATGAACCGTTTCGGGTACATGGTGGACCCGGCAAGGTACCCCGGGGCAAGAAGTTCGAGTAGTAGACGATGAGCCTGGCAAGGGAAGACTACCTATCGGTGATTTTACCCGACACGTCGGATATCCGGAGGATACCGTCGTGGTCTTGAGATTGATGGTAGGGGCCGGTCTGGACTGACGGCGCCCTAGACAGTGAGATTGAGACATATTGAGGTACCGAGCCTGAGATATTGAGATTGAGATTTATGTTTTGTGTCGATGCTAGACACTGCTTATGCTGATTTCATTATGATACCTCGTTTTAAATATACAAAATCTCACTAAGTTATGAAAGCAGTTTCTTCGTTTTCATGTATTCTGTTTTCATGCATTCATACCTCATCCATATGATCTATTGCTACCTGAGGCACTGACACGAGCACTTGGTATTACAGTTGTTTAGAGGTATACCCTAGCCATTGTTATAGGCTGCAGGTTATATATTTGAGGATATAGTATGATCGTATGACCTAGGATTGCGTTGTTCATGCGATTTCTGTTCGTAGATGTTTTTCTACTCACGAGTTGGCAACTCACCCCCGTTATGCCACAGTTTCTTGCAGGTTTTGCCGTACAGTTTTCATTACGGCTTTGCTGGCACTACTTCCTTTTCCGGGTGATTTGCTAGTAGGTGGGTTCACTTGTATCGTGACCATCATTATATCTTGTATATTATTATTCAGTTGTATTTAGAAGTTCCATCAACCAAACATGTATTTATTTCAGATAGAGACCAGTGTTGTTTATTCTTTCGACCTTAGAGTTGCGCGTTATATTTCTTTGGATTTCATGCTGTTTGAGTTTCCTTTTCTATTGTGATCCCCGCCTTTCGGCGTTGTATATTATATTGCTTGCGTGGTTGTGACCGTCGATTGACGAAGAGCTAGCTCCCGCTTGGGGATGCATTTTCCATTATATATGCTTTATCAGGTTTTGTACCCGTTTGGGGTCTCTTTTTACAAAGGAAACTCTGCCGAAATTTTTAGAAAAGACTTGTGATTTTAAAAATGCATATTTCGGCGTAGGTTGCAAACTACTTGATTTAAATTGGTTTTTCCTTCTCTCTACTACTTTTCTTGGTTTAGATTTCTGGGTTTTCGGCTAACTTAAATTACGTACGCCTCGAGACGTTTCGTAGCTTAAGTGCCGATCATGTTCCGTACTTTCGGGTCGTGACAAAGTCGGTATTAGAGCGTTAAGTTTTACCTTCGGAGCATAGGATGACCCTTGGTTGATGGAGTAGGTAGCTTGAGTAGAGTGACGTACCGTACGTATGTTCCGCGGCATATTTACGATACGCTACTCCACTTAAGAAGCCTTAGGATGTACATTTCTTTACTCAGTATTATATTCATTCATGATCTAGCCTCATCGGTACCAGTTATGGTTTTGCTGCCACGATTACGGGCAGGGAAAGCTACGGCTAGAGTTGCGGTCAGCACGAGCTCGTCACGAACGAGGACTGACCAGGGCGTAACTCCGGCGACACACAATTGCAGAGATGTGTCTTTTTATGGTGTTTTCGCGCCACGAGCATTTGATGGATCACTGTATGAGATTACTCGGACGTGCAGATCAGCACCAGAGGATTGAGCCACTGATTGAGCCACTGATAGAGGCCAGCCAAATTTTGATGACCGTGGATGTATTGCTTATTCATGATGATTGAGGCACTGTTCAGCGTGCATACGGGTGAGCCAGTTGCTGCTGCGAACGACGAGATATCGCCCCAGATGTTGGAGCTATTGTAGTACGAGTTATACTAAGAGATGATAGAAGGTCGCTAGTCACCGAAGATAAACGACTAGGACATGTGGTTCGTTCGCCTACCCCGATGCGAGGTTATCAGATAGATTGATTCCAGCTAGAGACGACTTCACGCGGAGACGTTGAGAGTCGATAGAGACGATCGAATGTCAGAAACCTATTATTCCAAGTTTAAAGTATTCGGAAAGACATGCAGGCAATTCTATGGACCCTCTAGAAGAATGAAACCCTAACTCGACATAATGACCGTGTGAAAGCCTTTGAACCTTAGGGTTTGCGGCAGTTCCGCGGCGCCATTAGTGAGGCTTGGGTTTGCCCTTCTACGGCTGGACCACCGATGCTGTGGTATGTACTCGATACTATTAAACTGTACCCAAGATGTTGAGCTCTTGGGGGATTATGAGGTTTTGACGAATCGATCAAATGGTTCGATTTTCTTCGGATGCTATGTGGTGAGATACACTTCTTGGGAGACTCCAGATACGAGGATAGCCGTTGAAGCTCAGTCCATGCAGCCACGACGAGACAAGTCTGAAGCAGTCGACATTATAGAAAAGTGGAGTAAGAGGTTCGTACAAGATCTGGATAAGATGACGTTCCACTCCGCCGACATCAAAGATGCGATACGCATGCCGAGGCATTGTACTTGGATATACCTTCCACAAGGAGTAGCAATGAGGATGCAGTCGTACCGGAACAAGAAACAGATATAGTAAAGGACGATGACTTCCGGACAGTTAGGCATAGACGAGATTTGGGAGAGACCTCGACAAGACCTTTCTGGAATAAATTACGAGAAGACTTGGACCCAGGAGTGGTCATGTTACGCACACCAGCAGGCCAGAGTTCATGATCGTCGACGAGACATACTATGAGTGACCACGACAGTTGGCCAGAGATTCTTGGAGGATGTTCTTGAGCGGGACTATTCCGCCATACTTGATTTCGGTATTTTGAGCGATCTATTCGCATGATTGATTTTGATGATTGAGTTTCATGATATTTGTTTTCATGCACCAGGGTTGCACCTACTGAGTATTTATGACTTTTGCACAGTGTTGCACTTGATATCGTTTTCGTGCCGTGGTTTCACATGTTTATGATTTTATGGGTTTTTTACAGTTGAGTTGATTTGGTGCCCCACAGTTGCACTGGACTTCGATTTCGATTGTGATGTTCGTTATTGTTTTGTGCACCTTGTGCACCTGATTGGATTTTGCGCATGCTCGGTGCTTGATATTGGATTTCATGATTTCGTGCATGATGGGTGCACCTGATTTGGGTTTTCGCGCATGTTGGGCGCATGTTGTGAGATACGATTTTGGTGCACACCAGATGCACTAAATCGAGATTTTTCGTGCATGTCAGATGCACCTGTTTTTGCTGTCAGGCACACCCGTTGCCCTTGACAGATGTTTCTTGCACACCCGATGCACTTAGATTTTGTTTCTGTGAACATGTATGGCACATTTATAGATTTTGATTTCCGTGCGCACCAGACGCACATAGTATATATATGCATATTTTGGGATTGATTTCTTATGGAGCAATACGTTTTTATGATATTTGCTATGAGTTTTGTACTGAGCAGGACAAGTCAGATGACAGTGCCTGGATATATTTTGCATGCATTAATAGTTATCAAAGGGATTTCCAAAAAAAGCGAGCTATAGTCTCAGTATTTACCTACGTGTCTGATATGACACGAAACGTTCAAAACAAGGAAAACCCATCTAAATTGTTTCTAAAATGGCGGAACGTACCTTTTAAGCAAAGGATATATACGTATATGGCTACTTTCTTATAAAAGAAGTCCGCCACTGTGCAATGTTATGCGCATTGCACAGCGACTTTAAAGGATTTGGCATGCATTTCCTTCAGATATTTACATATATAGATTTGATATTTACATGTATAGTTTCGAGTTATATCATATTGGTTTTGCTTGGATTTGGCATTCGTGTCTTTACCTTGACTCCGATGATTGCGGGACGCTTGACGGAGTTTCGATTTTGAGTTATCTTCTCACAACTCATGTGCATGCATTGCGCTATGATGCGTTTTATGTATTGATGATTTCGGAGCCCCGACGACTTGGACATTTTATTGAAATGTTTTAGAATTTGGGGGTTTAAATTTAAAATTCGGGGACCAAATTTCTTTAAAGGGGGAAGATTGTAACATTTCAAAAAAAATAAAATATTATTTTGGGAATTTTTATAATTTAATATTATTTTAATGAATATTTTAATATTTCGGTATAATTAAATACCGATAAATGGGGAAAATCTTGGAAAATTATGGAAAATTCTAAAATAGGGTATTTTATGGAATTTTTCCATTTTAAAGTTTTTATGATAAATTATATGCTATTTTAGTGATAATCGCGATTAAAAATCGCTAATCGGATTTTTAGCATTTTTGGTGCAAAACATGCACCAATCATTTTTTTCACACTTGTTACATTTTGTTATATGTTGTGGGTGTGTGGTTGCCTAGGGTTACCATTGAGTGAGAAGGAATAAAGGAAAAAAAAGGAAAGGAAAAGAAAAAGTAAGGTATGATTATGAGAAAGAAAGAGTGGGTCAACTCTTTTGTCTTGAGCCATCCCTCCCCATTTCATCATCTCATTTCTCTCTCCCTCTCCCTCTTGGGCTGCTGCTGCTCTTGCTCCCCCTCTTCTTCCTCCACCTTCAATCCCCCAAAACACCATGAATACAACTCCAAAACCCTATTCCCATTTCACAAAAAATGTTCCCAAGCTCACTAGCTACACATTGGACCTAGAAAGAGATGGTTTTGAGGACGTTGAGCAACTCAAGAATTTTCTTGAGTTGCCAAAGGAGGTAATTCCTGCACCCTTAGCATAGTATTTCGATTTCTTTTACATCTATACTTGTTTCATGTCGATATTGTGTCGTTTTGAGGACTTTGGAAATTTCTAGTTAGGGTTAAGAGTTGAATTGCGTTGTAAAGTGAAATTGAGGCTTGTAGTGACCTTAAAATCCTGTTAGTGATGTTACATTGGACCAGACCTGAGAGTAAAACCCAGAATACGGATTTATAGAATCGATATCGGGAAAAACTGTAATTCTGCGAGTGTTTTTGGAAATCTGCTATCACCCGAGCCACCTGAAAATAATTTTGGTTTGACAGTAAGATGTGCAGGCACCTAGGAACCAATACCCAAAGCCCTAGCCCCTCTCTCCCATTTCAGGCCGCCAATTAATCCATTCTGGCCGCAAATTGCGGCCAGAGCATGGGTGCTGGGATCCGTTTTTGTTCTGTAGCCTTTTACCCTATAAACTAGACCCTTGGCATATGCAACTTTGACTGATTCCATCTAGAGTAGAATCTGGGGTAGTTTTCTTGTGTTGGCGCTTAGTTTACGACTTGTTTTAGCATGGATTTTGGTATTTGGTGATTCGTTTCTGTCGGGTGGCGTTTGAACGTCAACGGCAAAGGGTTATTGATCGTGTTTGCATGTGAGACTATAGGTTTTTACCGATGAGAGTAGCGTGTGCCGTTTTGGTTTCCGATTTGATTTTCATGTGCTTTAGCATTTGTGATATCCTTATAGGTACCCCACGTGACGTCGAGGCGTTGAAGATAAAGATGGCGACATCGGCATCAGCACAACAGAAGCAAGGTGAGTAGATTTATATCTACGGGGAGAAGTCGGGTGGATGGCGTATAGCACCCCCGCAGTTCGTGGTAATGTATACGAATACGTATACATACATATATATATATTGATTATATATTGTTTGAGATTATTGATGATAAAGATGGATATTTGGTGTGTTTGGATTGGTTTAGTGTTGCGAAACCCTAGAGTAGTGGTTGCACCACACATACACACACACCCATACTTGCATACATTCTCCTTTCATATGTGCGTATATGGGATTATATATTTATGTGTTCACATGGGTATGGGACTATGTGATCATATACTGGATTTGAGAATAGTATTTGGGATTTGAGGTGAGTCGATGAGATTTGATTTGAGATCGTGAGATCGGTGATATGGCAGGACTCGTATTTGAGATACGTCGTGATGTTATAGCGGATCTTTGGACAACGATACTATGTGAATGGTGACATACATAGAATAGATGACTTGTGATCGAGACATAAGATAAGATATGTTAAGATAGCTATAATGGGTCGCATTGGGCGATGTATACTTCTTTATGATGATATGTGCTGATGATATCGGTCTGTACGAGACTGTCGATCAGTAGTCAGATTATGATTATATTGATGATATTAGTATTGTACTAGACCTAGATCAGTACCCGGATTATGATCTTTGATAAAGAGGATACCAGATGAATAATGTGATGAATGCGATATTGACCTGTACCCAGATTTAGGATGCCGTACGACGGATTTACGTACGAGCTATATATTGATGATAGATCCGCACTCTTGACTTGGGAATATCTGATTATAGATATGGTATCGAATGTGATATTATCGAGGCGGGATCACCAACTAATATATATATATATATATATAAATATGTATCGACTCAGATGTTAGGCGGTTTCCTCACTTTTCGTTTAGTCTGTTAGCTCAGCCCTATAGTTTAGTGTAGTTGTTAGACCATATCAGTTATCGTTGTGTCTAGTATTCAGCTCCCACACATTATTGCTGTTCGCTCCACTTCGCATACTTATATTGTGATTCATATACCATTATTGATATCATGCTTTTAGGACACCAGCACCATTACCGATGATGCGTATGTTCCACGTACACTTACTTGCCGGCTCACACACATCTTCATCGGTAATTGCCATGTCACGAAAACTTTAGCAAATACTATTTCATTGACATAGTTTGTTAGCTAATAGTTTAGACATGATATTGGTGTACTTGCCTTATATGCTAGTTTAGACATTGTAGTTATTACTTGCTACTTCATGCATGTTATTATTCACTGCTATGCCGCATTCATGGATTTTTATGCCTATATTCATTATTTACATGCTATTGATGATTTGGATTAGGATTTTCATGAGATTTCCTGGATTTGGGGGAAAACCGCAAAACATTTATAAACTTCTTTTCTCTCTCTCTTTAAATGAAAAGTGCGGTTTTCCCATGATGTATGAGTCGTCCACCATGAGTTTGCTGATGGATTTCGAGACCCGATTCGAGGAGTTGGATGAACCGTTTCGGGTACATGGTGGACCCGGCAAGGTACCCCGGGGCAAGAAGTTCGAGTAGTAGACGATGAGCCTGGCAGGGGAAGACTACCTACCGGTGATTTTATCCGACGCGTCGGATATCCGGAGGATACCGTCCTGGTCTTGAAATTGATGGTAGGGGTCGGTTTGGACTGACAGCGCCCTAGACAGTGAGATTGAGACATATTGAGGTACCGAGCCTGAGATATTGAGATTGAGATTTATGTTTTGTGTCGATGCTAGACACTGCTTATACTGATTTCATTATGATACCTCGTTTTAAATATACAAAATCTCAATAAGTTATGAAAGCAGTTTCTTCGTTTTCATGTATTCTGTTTTCATGCATTCATACCTCATCCATATGATATATTGATACCCGAGGTACTGACACGAGCACTTGGTATTACAGTTGTTTAGAGGTATACCCTAGCTATTGTTATAGGCTGCAGGTTATATATTTGAGGATATAGTATGATCGTATGACCTAGGATTGCGTTGTTCATGCGATTTCTGTTCGTAGATGTTTTTCTACTCACGAGTTAGCAAATCACCCCCGTTGTGCCACAGTTTTTTGCAGGTTTTGACGTACAGTTTTCATTACGGCTTTGCTGGCACTACTTCCTTTTCTGGGTGATTTGCTAGTAGGTGGGTTCACTTGTATCGTGACCATCATTATATCTTGTATATTATTATTCAGTTGTATCTAGAAGTTCCATTAACCAAACATGTTTTTATTTCAGATAGAGACCAGTGTTGTTTATTCTTTCGACCTTAGAGTCGCGCGTTATATTTCTTTGGATTTCATGCTGTTTGAGTTTCCTTTTCTGTTGTGATCCTCGCCTTTCGGCATTGTATATTATATTGCTTGTGTGGTTGTGATCGTCGATTGACGAAGGGCTAGCTCCCGCTTGGGGATGCATTTTCCATTATATATGCTTTATCAGGTTTTGTACCCGTTTGGGGTCAGTTTTTACAAAAGAAACTCTGCCGAAATTTATAGAAAAGACATGTGATTTTAAAAATGCATATTTCGGCGTAGGTTGCAAACTACTTGATTTAAATTGGTTTTTCCTTCTCTCTACTACTTTTCTTGGTTTGGATTTCTGTGTTTTCGGCTTACTTAGATTACGTACGCCTCGAGACGTTTCGTAGCTTAAGTGCCGATCATGTTCCGTACTTTCGGGTCGTGACAATGAGTCACTTGGTGCTTTCCTCGCCCAGAACAACGAAGAGGGAAAAGAGAATGCACTCTACTACCTCAGTCAATCTTTAGTCGGGGCGGAACACAACTATTCCCTGATCGAAAAGCAATGCATGGCTCTAATATTCGCTGTGAAGAAGCTGAGGCACTATCTTCTCGCTCATCGGGTTGATCTACAAGGTCGACCCGCTCAAACACTTAATGACCAAAGCAAGCCTAGCCGGCAGAATGGCAAGATGGGCTGTCATTCTACTTGAGTTTGACATAGTTTATACTCCTCAAAAAGCAGTAAAAAGGCAAGCCCTCGCCGATTTCCTTGCTGCTCATCCCATACCAGAAGGGCCACCATTCAATTGCGAGTTACCCGACGAACAAGTGCTGCACCTCGAGGATGACGGGCCATGTTGGGAGCTCTACTTCGACGAAGCTTCATCAATTAGGACCTCCCGCAAATCAAGCATCCCATAGATAAAAGCAGGGATAAGATTGGTGTTCATCATTCCATCGATGGGAACCCTACGACGTTCTTTTGCTCTTACCGAGCCTTGCACAAACAACGAGGCTGAGTACGAAGCTCTGATAGCTGGTCTAGAGCTCGCCATAGAAATGGAAATCCTTCGGCTACAAGTTTACGGGGATTCCCAGCTTGTCGTCAACCAAGTAAGCGGCGACTATAAGATATACAAACCTGAGTTAGCTCGATACAGAAGCCGGGTGGTGGAGCTTATGAAACAGTTCGGCCACATTGAATTGAAGAGGGTTCCTAGGGCGTTGAATGGAAAAGCTGACGTACTCGCTCGCTTAGCCAAGGAGATGGTTGTTTCCCCCAATCAAAGAGCAAAGCTCTATTCAAAATTTAAAATTTGAAATTTGAAATGAGGAAGCACCTCATGAGAACGCTAGCGTCAAGAGCGCCGGCGCTAAGAGTCAAAAGACTTTGAGGCAGAGCCTCACGTGCAAAGCACGAGAGCGCCAGCGCCAAGAGTCAATGACTCTGAGGCAGCGCCTCACGTGCAAAACACGAGAGTGCCAGTGCCAGAACTAAAAGTTCTCTACCCTTGGATCAAAGATCCAATGGTGACTAAAAATTACCAAGATACAGAATTAAATTCTAACCGAGGAAATACTCCTCAAATCTTTCTAAAACAAGAAAGATTGTGCTCTGTAAATCAGAGCACCATTGGATCAAAGATGCAATGGTGATTAAAAATCACCAAGATACAGAATAAGTTCTGTATGGGAAAATATTTTCCCGATCTTGTTAAAAACAAGAAAGACGTCTTCTGTAAAATAGAAGTCCTTGGATCAAAGATCCCACGGTGGATAAAATCCCCAAATCAATCAGAGATCTCTCAATGAGAGATTCCCTTAACTGATTCAACAAATCATCCTCCCCTATATAAAGGACCCAAGACTTCAAGTCTCGCAGAGAAGAACCTCTCTATAAGTTTCAAATCGAAACAGAAGAACCCCCACTAAACTTCAAGTTCTCAGAAAAGAAAAAGAGCAGAGCAAGCTCTAAGAAAAAAAACCTTCTTCAAGGTAAATAAAAAGAAGAGAGATTATAGCATCTCCTCCATATTTGAGAGTTTAACTCTCACAACAGAAGAACTTAGTTCTTTTCCAGATCAGAGATCTATAAGACAAAGTCTTTAATAAAAGAAGGGAGATCATAGATCTCCTCCACATCTAAGAGTTTAACTCTCACATCAGAAGAACTAAGTTCTTCTTCCAGATCTCAGATCTATAAGACGAAGTCTTTCACAAGGGAGAACCAAATTCTCAGAGAATTGAATTGGGCAGAACAAAAAACTCAGTGCTTAGCACTCAAATCTGGCGCTCAGTGCCGAGCGCTCCATGTGCTCCTCACGTGGGCGCTATTTAATAAGAGTGCTTAGCACTCAAATCTGGTGCTCAGCGCCGAGCGCTCCATGTGCTCCTCACGTAAGCGCTATTTAATAAGAGTGCTCAACACTCAAATGCTGGCGCTCAGCGCCAAGCGCTCCATGTGCCCCTAACGTAGGCGCTGCTCAAAATGAAGATCGCTTAGCGCTCAAATGCTGGCGCTCAGCGCCAAGCGCCCCATGTGCCCCTCACGTGGGCGCTACTTAACACGGAGCGCTCTGCGCTCCTCAAGAAGAGCCTAGCGCCATGAAGAGTGTTTAACACTCATAAAAAACAAAAGAAAGTGGGTGTCGGTATTCACATAAATGTTTAGCATTATGTGCACAGAGAAAGGACTTTGTCCTAGCAAGTGTCTAATACTTTATAAAAAAAAGGGAAATGACAGAGACTAAGTGGGCTGAGCCCAAAGTTGGCCAAACCCCAAAATCGACCGAGCCTATAGGTCTTCTTCTAAATTGGACTTAGTCCCAAACAAGGTTATCAAATCTTTGATGAACATTCATTGGTTCAAGGGTACATCTCCCCACACCTCTGATACATGTCGTTGTAATCCTTCAACGTCTTTAGAGAGGTGGAGTGTCCTAATAACCAATAACTCTTGGCACATCCCCAAACTGTCAAACCAAGACCCTACAGACTATGATGTCTTTAAACATGGACTATGAGGTCTTTAAACTCATGGACTATGATGTCCTTAATCCCAATGGACCGCAACGTCCCTAAACTAAACTCTATGGACTATGATGTCCTTAAACTCCATGGACTATGATGTCCTTAAACCCAATGGACCGCAACGTCTCTAAACTAAGACGATAGAGCCCAAATGCTCTTTCGTTGGATCTAAATGATCCTCAAACCTTGTTAAGTAGATCTTAGTCTAAAATTGGACTAACGTATCCTTAACAAACATTTAAGTTGATCTTAATCTCAAACGAGATTAATGATCCTTAAATCCACTGAACCCAAATCTACAAAGATATAGATTTGGACTAATCCACGTCCTATGGGCGACAACACAAATTAGTCTCCGTATACAATCCACGGGCAATCTAAAACAAAACAAACACATACGACACGGAGTGAACATCGGGAGAAGGAAAAAGTAGTTACCGCGATGCGGTAGCGTAATTAACCGCAGGGGCTTGCGCCTGCAGGGAAGAGCGTCCCCACAATCAAAAACCCCTCACAATGAGGGGGAATCTGACGAAGTCTGCTACAACGGCAGCATCCGTCCAAACCTCCGATACACGGCGCCATAAATCAACTTAGCATCATCGAAGAGGTGGACGGATAAATCCAAATAGTATCTTCCCCCAAAATTCAGACCGGACATCCTAACGTCCCGGTCGCGTCTTTCGGCGGCGAACAGATTCTGGCACGCCCGGTGGGACCTTTTCCTATTTCCACTCCACACTTCGTGTGTCGTGTTCGCGAACGAATCGCGGTTTAATGTGGTTGCCCATGGATTCGAGGTACTAAGATTTGGTGTCTTGCTCCGTGCAGAAGTGAATATGACGTCGATGGCTCCTAACCGCACCAACTGCAACAACAACTTCCACTCCGTCCCTGATGGAGGAGTGACTTATGGGCCCCAAGCGGCCTCCATCTTCGCAATGCCAGTGGAACAGGTGACACAAGCCACCACTGGGTTGTTCTTCGGGACTATGCTCCCGCTAATGAGCTTCAACGCTCCGGTGCCGTCGCAGGAAGCTCCAAAGAAGTCGGTCTTTGATCGGCTTACCACTACCATGATCCTTCTCAACGGGTCATCCAAGTCCAACACCTCGGTCTTTAAAAGACTAGGCCAAAGCTCAAGTGGTCCCGTGAAGAAGCCTGCAATCCCCGAAGGAACTATCCCGAAGCGGATAGCCATTCCAGCTCCGGTAGACGAAGTCATCAGAGGGGCTTCTCCTGCTAAGGGATCGGTCTTTGCAAGACTGTCTGTTCCAACTCCCGCTTCAGGCGAAGTCACCAAGGCTGCCTCCCCTGCCCAAAGGTCAGTCTTTGACAGGTTGGGCATTTCTTCTCAGCGGACGTCAGTCTTCGATAGGCTGGCATCAACAGCAACCCTTCACCAGAAAAGCGGGCATGATGAAGCCACCCCCATAACTGAGCCAGTACCGTCTTCAAGACATGCTCGACGTCGCCACTGGTGCCAAGTGAGAAAAGATGGGGGCAGTTTCCCTTCTGGACTTACCCCACCGACTCCAATGGTGGAAATTGATGCTGCTGTTCCAACTGCGAACAGCTTTGAGCCGCTCAGGAGGGTGCACATGAATTCTCCAATTGACGTGGTAAAAAGGTCTCCTTCGCCTGCTGAAAACATCACAAAGGTGAAGCCGGAGCAGCCCCCTCAGCAGCTGTCCTCCGAAATCCACAGGGTCTGGCGAAGGGTCCAAGACTCTGTGATTAACCAAGACTACTCCCGCCGATCGAAGAAAATGAAGGTTCGGAAAGAGAAGGACCACCCCGTTGTACTACAGAAGGTATCATCTATATGGGTGCTCGCTGCAACGGCCCCCTCAACTTCGACTGCCCATAAAAGGAGAAGGCCGGAGAGAATCCGCGTGTCTGCGATGAATCTCAAGAGCACTGAACCTAAATCCCCCAAGTCTGGGGGCATGGTAGTACACACGGTCTACATGGCTTCCGAAAAGGAGGAAAGCCTTACTTCTACGGGTCATCGACCACTTACGCCGTCCGTAACAAAGGCTCGGGAGCAACAATAGAAACTCCAGGAGATGATAACAAAGATGGCCGCACTCACTGGGCAGAAGGAAAGTCCGGAAGTATCGTCGGATCAACGCCAGGAGCAGGAAACCGACGCCGAATTCCTATGAAGAATGCTCGAGAAAAAAGATAAAGAAGCCGCGGAACAAGCGGCTAACATAAAACAGATGGCGCTTCTGTTCCAGGATATGGTGGGGATGATGATCCAACCGGACCCTCCAGCCGAAGACCCTACAATAATCCTTGAAGACGGCAAATGGGAGATATCAAACCCTCTTCCGGCTCTATCAACAGCCAAGGAAGAGACCATTTCCAAAGCCGCCATTGACGACTATATAGCTCAACAGATATGAGCTCATCAGGCGAGAGAAGCGGCCGGCCAAATCATCAAGACTGGACGACCCTATCCGGGTTGGTACGATCAAATAAAGTACCCGCCATGATATACTATCCCTAAATTCCACGTGTATAAGGGGACGGGTAATCCACACCAACACATTGCTCAATTCAGGGCTCTATGCGGTGATACTGGGGGTGATGACAATCTGCTGCTTCGCCAGTTTGTTGGCAGCTTGGCGGAGACAGCGTTCGAATGGTACTCCGAGCTCCCGAATGGCTCTGTCAAGACATTTGCAGAAATGGAGCTACTGTTTATACAAAGATTCGCAAGCGCTAGTGAGCACACCCCAATCACCGCACTAATTAACGCTAGAGTGAAGCCGGGAGAAACCTGGGTTCAATACGCCATTCGGTGGCGGAACCTGTGGTCAAAGTGTGAACAACGCATAGAGGAAGCTCTTGCCGTGGGCATGTTCGTGGGGACCCTTGACCCTCAGGCAACCATTTCCCAATTCATGATATTCTTCAAGCTGACCACTTTTCAGGCCTTGATCGACAAGCTGGCCCAAATAGACCAGATGGGTCATAAGCCGTCTTCTTCAAAAACTGATTTTTGGAATGAAAAGAGGAAAGGGAAAGCGACCTTCGTCGCCAACGCTCAGCAACAACCGAGTGGCCCAAAGCCGATTGCTCACTAAAACGATAAATAGCGATCACTCGGAGAAAAGATAAGACGCGCTTACTCGTTCCCTCAGGATAAGACGAAGAGATTATTCGATTTAGCGCTGCGCAACAGGCTCATCACTTTACCAGAGCCGAGACGCCCAACGTAATCAGGTGACGTTAACAGCCCCAATTACTGTCCTTACCACCGAATATTGGGTCACCCAATCGAAAATTGTTACATCTTCAAAAGTTGGATCGAAGACCAGTACAAACAGGGCAAGTTCGCGCTGTCCGAAAACTAGAAGGTGAACCCGCCACAACCGCACGCTCCTAAAAAGGTGGACACGCCGGGGGCATCATGCTTACTTATAGAGGAAGCCCCATGGGAGGTGGCCCTTTCAGCTAAGACTAAAAGAATGCTGAAGGACCTTCAAGCATGTCCGGAGATTAAGTGGAAGAGCCCGCTGGAGCCTGAGATTATTGAAGGGATGCTGAAGCCGCGCCCAATACTGAAAGCTGGTGATGGTGGACAGAACCTTCGGGCCAACCCTCTGAAGTCTTTAAAGAAGATGAAGAAGGCCAAGGAGCCCGTCCAACCCGACGACAACCATACAGGTTTGCAGAAATACATCGATGCACTGGAAGAATATAACCAGAAGGCACGGACCCCAATTACATTGGACGAATTCTTCAAGCAAGTTCTTGAGAATGAAGACGATAACGCTGATGAAGGAGACGATTCTTCAGAAGAGCGCGAAGATTATGTGGCGAGCTGCTATATTATCTCCTACTCGTAAATAGAGGGCAAAGAAGCTCTTGATGCAAAGAAACTGGGGGCATATCCAGAACCGGAACTCTTGGAACCGTCAGACAAGATGATTGACATGTTGCTGAACGAAGCCCGTCAGAAGAGCAAAGCTGATCGAGAGCGCGAAATGGCCATATTCGAAAAAGCCAAACGTCGGAGACAGGATGAAAAGGTTGAAGCACTCCAACCAGATCGAAACACGCCCGCGGCGGACAGAAGCAGGCTTATGACGGGGACACGGTTCGCTAAAACCCTATCGATGGGAATGAAGCTGCCACCTTTTAAAGGAAATACTCCTGGCAGCATACACCTTGAAAAAGCGGATGGGCATCCAAAACTACTTCTTATACCATCAGAGGATCACGCACCCTACCGAAGAGTGCAACGCCTTTAAAAAATGGTGGCAGGGATATGTTTCCCACCGACAACACGTCAAGCGATTGAAGCGCAAGGCTCGTCGGGAATATAGAAGCACGACAGATGAGTGCAAAAGAACTACCGGCAACTGTCACATGGTTGATTCTGGGGGATCGCAAGTTCTCACTTTTGGAAGCGATTCTGATGAAGAAATAACCCTCGGCCCTTTCTTCAAAGAATCCACCTCGGGAAAAGACGAAGAGATGAAGAACTGTGAGAATATTCAGCTGCGTAACCGCACGTTGCCCGAAAAGGATCTTGGACCTACAAACAAGGGATTGAACAAAAAAGATAAGGGGAAGGAAAAAGCCCCTTAGGATATCGCCCTCGATGATTGAGTCGTCGAAGAGCTGACAGCCAATGACCCGCCCAAGAAAAGCAAAGTGGATTACAATGTTCTAGCACACCTGAGAAAGATACCCTCATAGCTAAGCATTTTGGATGCCCTTTTGCTATCTAAGGAGGCACGAGATTCTCTAATCAAGGCATTACAAGAGCCCGAGAAGTTTTAAGCTTTTCTTGCCGAAGAAAAAATAAAGGACGAATTGGAAGAAGTGCACACAGCTAATATCACTTTCGGTGATGAAGATCTCCTCCTCGGAATGTACGAGCACAACCGCCCCCTGTATGTCACCGGGTACTGCCATGACATCAAGATAGGGAAGATCTTAGTTGATAACGGGTCCTCTGTCAACCTCCTAAATATGAAGGTACTAAAAGAAATCTTCATGAATGTCCAGCACCTCGCTCGGGATAAAATCACCATCTCCGGGTTCGACTCCCAGTCATCACGGATGCTCGGGTCTGTAATATTGACGTTATGCTTTGGGCTGCTCGTCACTGACACCAAGTTTCATGTCATTGACGGCAATACTTGCTACAACGCTTTACTCGGCAGGCCTTGGTTACACGAATACAACATCATACTTTCTACACAACATCAGTTTATGAAGTATTTCAAAGATGGTATCGAGTATACCGTGACGGGGGAACTGAATCTATTTTCCGTAAATGAAGTCCGAAAGTACGAGGATGCAAAGTATTTCCTGCCAGACTTTGAAGACACGGAAAGATGCCATAAACCGGAGAATAAGTAAAAAGCTATCACCACTATTCCGGTCTTCGGGAGCGATACCGAGGAGGAAGAAGAGATAGTCTATTCGGGGCCATCCTAATGCAACAGGCCAGGACCCGATTGATCATCTTCGTGTGTATGTAAAATGTTTCACAACCAAAGAAATTTATACCGCAATCAATTAACGGTGTCGATGTAGTGCGTTAATGAATACGGATCGTCCACTGAGATGTGTGATTTGATCGATCTTGTTTTAGATGAGTCGAAATGAAAATATAAAAGAAAATGCAAGAAAGTTGATTCAAGATTCGTGAATTTTAATTTCAAGAAACATAAAGAAACTAAACATCTAGAATCAAGAATCAAGAAATGTCCCAATCAATTTAGTTATCAAGATTTGTAGAATAGCTTGTAGGAATCGATCGAATTGGTAGCAATGATGAATCTAATAATGACTAATCTTATCTATACATAATTTGTAGCTAGATCGATGGCGATGAATGAAGATTAAGGATCTATTGAAGAAACTAGGGTTTCTTCTTCTCTATCCTTTGTCTTTTCATTGATCATCATTCGGATCTAGCCTCTAGCAAAGAGATTCATCAATCATTTGATCCCTAATTTGCAACGAAATTATCAAGAATGTGATCTCGATTCAAATTAGGTCATTGATGATTCTTTTTCTTAAAGTTCATAAATCTCATAAGACTTAAGATTAGTATTAGGATTTTATCACCACTAGATCTACCAAATCTCTCGATTCCGTAACAAGCGGAGATTTACTCAAGCATCATGAAAATAAAAGATTCAAGATCTAGAAATTTCATAGTGCAAGAATATAAAGAAAGCAAGAATTAACTAATTATCACCTTTATTAAATCGACGACTAATTACACATTCCCTCAATTCGAGCTTACAAGATATTGCTCTCGATCACTCCTTTGAAGAGGTAACTAGATCCGTCGAAGTTCGCTCCGCTCGATCTCCGTGAGACTTGGATCGTCGTGGATCTCGTGCTCTTGATGAAGATTGGCTTCACGAATAAAGGATCGATGGTTGCTTCTTGATTTGCTTCTCAAAATGATCTTGATTTGGCTTTGGATTTGGATTTGGGCTAGGGTTTTGGATCAAGTTGTGTCACTCAACTTGTGGAAATTTGGCTCAATGTTCAACCCTAATTAATGAACAACAATCAACAACTAGATCTAGATCCCCTTTTTATAATTTTCAAATGAATCTTCCCTCCAAAGCTTGGTTGTTAGAGGGAGCCTTCTAGAATGAGCTTGTTAGAGGGAATATTCTAGAGGAAGGTTGTTATAAGGAATATTCTAGAGTGAGTTTGTTATGCAGAGCCTTCGGGAGGAAGCCACGTGGTCTTTGAGGGTCTTCTAGAAGCCTGGCAGTTAAATGGAATATTCTGAAGAATTTTGAATTGCTGCCGAGTCAACAAGGCCGCGGAACCGCGGCGGATCGGCCTGAATCGGCCGTGGATCCGCGGCCATTTAGTGGCCTTGATGACTCATTTTCTCTGAATTACTTGGTTTTTTCTTTTAGGGAATCTTTTGATGTCTAGAATCTCATTATTCTTTCTTATTTGCTGCCAGATCTCAAGTCTTTGACTTGCTGCATTTGATCGGCACTTTTGTGATTCCGGCTCTTTGACCTGAAGGATTTTCTGCACACAATCTTGATAAACAGTATCGAGATGTAAAAAATCATGCGTGTAGTAATAAACACACAATTTCCCTCATAATGCCGGTTATAATGTATAACACATGTTATTTGATATTTTGCAGATGAATTGCTAATATGTGCTATATTTATACTAAACACTATTAGATGACTACAAAGAGTAGGGAAATTGTTGTGTTAAGAATGCAATATTTTCGACTGATCAAATTCCCCCAAACTTAATTTTGTTCATCTCGAGCAAACACCTTTTATTTTTAAGAGAAGGAGAAAATAGAAAAAAAGAGAAAAAACTAACTAGCACACTTTCGTAGGCAACACGATTGCACTGAGCACGTGCAACAAGCCTTTAAACATCTAGGTGTCTCTAGTAGGAGGAGTGTTGTCTCCTGAGGGTTTTCAGAGGATTGCACCCATAAAATCCCATAATAAAAGGAAGACCGTGAAATTTACATGTAAAGATAAGAATTATAAAAGAAAGACTTTGAAAATTAGAGTTTCCAACTATACTAGTTTTTCGGTTGTCATGAGCCCTATCTTAATAGTCATGAAAAGATGTTAGAAATCACATCATCCCTCAATAAAACATCGTCTTTATTCTTCATTCCTATCTTTCTTCCAAGCACCGATCATATACCCCTACGTGTGTGTAAATAACATCCCTACACTCAGAGAATTCAATTCAAGCCATCATACTCTTGTTCATCTACCTCAGTACTTTTTAATCGGTGAATATTTAGATGGATTTGCTCACACATTTTTTTCATGCGACCGTTAATAATTCTTGAGGTACCAACAGACTGATTACTCATGTGCTTGCTTAATAGGTGTATTAGTATTTTCCTCGTCTTGCAACACCTAAGGCTTAGCAGTGACTCCCAAACCAGTTGGTCTAAGGCACTAGGTGATGAAGCACCCTCGCTATAATTTTTTTATGCTGCCTTGGTGATTACAAACCAGTATTCATTTTTCTTCACCATTTTATCTTTTATTCTTCATTTTTTTTTTCATTTTCGTACTTTGGCTTTTAGACAAGAGCATTTCAAGGTATCCTCTACTATCCCGAGTTTCAAGACGTGTGTAAGTGCATATAGTAGGGTATCAAAATTCAAATGTTTGGCTTCCAGAATAGGAACTATTTTTCATATTTATTTTTATTCTCAGATTAGTGACTTCTTTCATCTTACTAACTCTTGGGACAATGGCTCATAACTACTTATTACTGGTTTATTTAAGAAAACTTCTAACCTTCTAGGTTTTCTTAAATTTTTCCAATCTTTTGGATGTAATTTTTCACTATCTAATATTTTATTATCTTATTTATGTACAAATATTTTTTTTTATTATATGTTTTGTGCTTATGCAAAGTATGATGCAAAGTGATGCGCAAATAAGCACAAACCTCCCCAAAACTTGTTTCCAACAGTGTCCTCACTGTTGTCTTCTGCTAGATCACAAAAACCTGTAAGCCTGGGAGGAAAATTTATTAGCGGGGTCAAGAAATATGATCGCGAAAATCCTCCCACAACTTATTTTTGGCTCAGAATTTTGAGGACAACTTTTATTATCAAGAGCCAAAAATACACCCCCCAAACTTGAGTTAAACAATGTTAATCTTTTAAAATCATAAGAGTGGGGTAAAGTTACTGGTCAATGCAAAGCCTTACAAAGACCGAAAGTCAATACCAACCATTCGAAGATTTTATCAGTGTAGTGCACCGGTTGGTGGAATAACAAGTTGTAAAGAGCCAAGAAGAATTGGGGAAGATTTAAGTGGTGTGAAGGAAAGGGTTTGCGTCTCAAATTGGAGAGATGACACCGTGATTGTGATGATGGATTACTTGCATTCTCGTGATTGTCAAAAAGAAGGGGTGGAGGTTCAATTTCTTTGTTTTGGAGATGATTCATCTCAACACCCATGTTTGCTAAGAATGCGAGTTCATCAGCGAAGCTTTCATCGATATCCCGAAGAATAATGTCATTGGAAAGAATGGGATGATAATCAGACTCCATGAAAAATTCAGAATAAGCGTTAGATGTTGACCCGGACAACTCAAAAGAAGGGTCTGTATGTGTATAATAGATATCTGGGTCAAACAACAACGTATGAAAAGAGTCTAGATCAGTATCGTGAAGCTGATCAAATTCGCTGCTGTCGACATCCATTAATTCGATAGAACATACTCGAGCATGAGGATCGGAGGGTTGACTTCCCAACTTGTAAATGTTGAGCTCAATTGACCTATTCCCGAAAGATAGGTTCATAGAGCCGTTTCTACAGTTGATTACAGCGTTGGAAGTAGCCAAAATGGGACGACCTAGAATCACCGGAATTTGGTTCCGTGGGTTCACTACAAGCTGTGTATCAAGAACAATAAAGTCCACAGGAAATACAAATTCCCCGATTTTTATTAACACATCCTCAAGTTCACTCCTAGGTTTGGTGATTGATCGGTCGTCCATCTAGAGAGTTATGTTCGAGGGCTTTAACACCCCGATACCTAGTTGCTCATAGACTGAATATGGAACCAAGTTAACACTAGCACCAAGGTCAAGTAAAGCACGGTTAATGTGTTTATCCCCAATAGAAATAGAAATAGTAGGACAGCCAGGGTCCTTACGTTTCCTTGGTAATTGTTGGGGAAAAGCTATGTCTACAGTACTCGACATGAACACTTTTTTTCGGCACTTGCGTCTTCCTCTTCCTAGTGCACAAGTTCTTAAGAATTTTCGCATAGGACGGAACTTGTTGTATAGCATCTAGGAGAGAGGTATTGAAGTTAACTTGCTTAAACATTACTACAAGCTTCTCCATTTGGGCATTGGGTTTGTTGGGCCTCAACCTATCTGGAAATGGAGCTTTATCAATAAGTGTTGGGTCCAACATTTGTGGAGAAGTGTGTGGGGGTGGAAAGGATGAAGTGGGTGGAGGGTTCGAGCCTTGGGGAAAACGGAGAATAGGCTCGGAAGAATAAGGTAAATTAGATGAAGAAGTAGAAGTGGGAGTGGAAGTGGAAGTGGAAGCCGGGGTGTTAATGATCAATTCATCATTATCAATTTGTTCACCCACATGATTGTCTAGCACTCTTCCAGATCTCAACGTGGTAATAGCATTCACATCATTATAATGCGGGGGTCCAGGATCAGGTGTGGGTTGAGATGGAAGTTTTCCTTTCTCTCAAGCACTCATTTCGGCTGTTAACTGTGCAATTTGTGCTTCCATCGATTTAATAATCTCACCTTGAGAGGCGAGGTTTTTCTTTATATCATCGATAGAAGACTTAAAATCAGCTGACATTTGAATAGAATTTGTCAGAAGCAAACTCATGGTTTATTCAAGTGCAGAGGTGTTATTGGTACCGGCAGAAAAAGGATCAAAGTTGTTGGCCGGGTTTTGAAAATTTTGTGGTTGGTAGGGGTGCTGACTCAGTTGTGGTGTTTGCTGTTGTGGTAGAGGGACCCATTGAAAGTTCTTCTGGTTTGGATCCGTGTATTGAGTTTGGTATTGGATCCAAGAAAGATCAGGGTGATTCCTCCAATCTTGATTATATGAGGAGGAAGAAGAAGGATCGTTTCCAGGTCTTTGCTGAAATACAGCATTAGCGTGACCTTGAAACGGTACATTCAAAGGAAATTCTTCCGTCAAACTTGATGGGTTTGAACAGCAACCACATACGGTTTTAGGAAGTGTGTAGTGGTTTAGGGAGGCTGAAGAGATTTTGTTTTTTATAGCGTCAAGCTTCCTTTGTTTTGCGGCCATTTCGGCTCTCATTGTGACGAAAACATCGAGCTGATTGATATCTGTTTCCTGATTAAAAAATCAGGAATTACCTCAATGAGGTATCACGTGTTCACACGTGACCAATGGTCACGTGATGACACGTGCTGGTTAAAATCTCACTAAACAGGAACGAAAAACAAAAGGTTGAAAGATGACTCAATTTGGGGTCACGTGCCAGCACGTGACAGGCTTTGAAAGCCTTGCAGCTTAATAGAATTTAATTCTAAAAATCAGAAAATACCTCAACGAGGTGTCACGTGTTGACACGTGATGGTTAAAACAGCAACATAAACAAGCGGCTGTTAAAGGGCTCAATTGGGGGTCACGTGCTCACACGTGACCAAGGGTCACGTGCTAGCACGTGACAGGCTTCAAAAACCTTACAGTTTAATAGAATTAAAATTCTAAATTTCTCTAAAATCTTTCCAAATGAAAAAGGATTAAGGAGAACCGTTGGATTAAAAATCCAGGGGTGATTAAATATCACCAATTTATGGAAAAATCTTAGACAAGGAAAGATTTCCCTAAATCTCACCAGAAATAACAAACAGAATATCTTACGGTGAATAAAATTCACTGTGTGATCTAAAGGATCATATTAATTATGAAAACAAACAAAATCTTTCAATGAAAGATTTACTAAACAAATTGATTCTTCTCCTTCTCCTATAAATAGATGCCAAGAGAAGAGAAGGGAGAGAGAGAATTTTGATATAGAGTTTTGGAATCTTGAAATTTCAGAGAGAAAAGAAAGGAAAATTTAATTCTCAACAAAGAAAACCCTAGGTGAGAAAAGAAAGGGGATCAAAACTTCAAACAGAGAATTTAATTCTCGAAATCTAAGAGTTTAACTCTTCTGCAAAAGAACTTAGTTCTTCCTCTGATTGAAGATCTGCAAAGACCACATTTCCCCATAAGTTGAGAATTTAATTCTCATCGGGTTGAGATCCTGCCATGCAGATCCGAAACTTAGAGGGGGAATTGAGTTTAGAGAATTTAATTCTCCCAAAACAAAGTTAGGGTTTAACCCTATATGAGAATTTAATTCTCCCAAAGTTATAGGAATTTAATTCCTCCAAGATGAAACTAGGGTTTAACCCTAATTGAGAATTTAATTCTCTCAAATTCACAGGAATTTAATTCCTCTTAAAAAATGAAGTTAGGGTTTCACCCTATACAAGAATTTAATTCTTTTACATATATGGGAATTTAATTCCTCTAAAAGAAAATTAGGGTTTAACCCTATATAAGAATTTAATTCTTTCATAATAGGAATTTAATTCCTCCAAATCATGATTAGGGTTTAACCCTAAAGAGAATTTAATTCTTAAAATAAAATAAGGAGACTAAAAAGATCTCTGTGCACGAAAAGAATCAAGGTCACGTGTCCTCACGTGACCCTTGAAAAGGTCCCCAAAAATGAGAAGAAAAAGCACTGAGGCAACGCTTCACGTGCTCCTACGTGACCTCCAAAACAAAGAAAGAAAAAGCAACAAAAATCTAAGCTTAGGGCGCTCTCACGTGTTACCACGTGACCCCTAATAAATGTGCTCATAAATCAGGGCATGAGTATACATCACGTGCCCACACATGATGGCTATGAAAATTAAAAAGTGTTTAACACTTATTTGCAGAACAAAGTAAAGGAGATCTGGCCCCACTTTTTGAGGCCATCATGTGCTCCCACGTGACCCCTTCCTCTTCTAGTGTTTAACACTAATCTGACAATTTTGTTTCCAGTGTTTAACACTGTCATCTTTTAGTGTTTAACACTAATTTGAGAATCACATTTCTAGTGTTTAACACTCATTTGATAATCTTATTTCCAGTGTTTAACATTGTTTTTCTCTAGTGTTTAACACTAGCTTTAGCCAAATTGGCTAATTTTCTAGAGGCAAAGCCTCCCCTTCAATTGAATCTCAAAATTGAGCAGAAACTCAGAGGTATAATGTTTAATCCTCAGCCAAAGACCCAAATGTTATCAAAGCCCTCAAACTCTCGTTTAGCATTGCTAAATAATATGGGCTTGAACCCAGACAAATGTCTAATGATCCAACAGAGGGCCAATACTTCAAACTTAGTTGGACTTAGCCCAAGTTGGCCATAAGTCCTCAATTCAGACTCAACTGAGCCAATGTTCTCATAATTTAATTAACTGATCTTAGTTCCAAATTGGACTACAGATCACTTAATCCACTTTGGTTTGAGGGTACATCTCTTCACTCCTCTGATATGTGTCGTTGTAATCCTTCACCGTCTTCAGAGAGGTGACGGGTCCCGACAACTACACATTTCATAGACTATGACGTCTCTAAACTACGGACTGTGGGGTCCTTAAACTCATGGACTATGATGTCCTTAACCTCGACCGTGATGTCTTAAAACTAACAACGGACTGTGGGGTCCTTAAACCCATGGACTATGACGTCCTTAACCTCGACCGTGACGTCTTAAAACTAACAACGGACTGTGTGGTCCTTAAACCCATGGACTATGATGTCCTTAACCTCGACCGTGATGTCTTTAAGCTAACAATGAACCTCTATGTCCTTAAACTGGTATTGGACCACCATGTCCTTAAACTGGTAATCGACCGCAATGTCCTTAAACTAAACGATAGAGTCTAAATGCTCTGTTGTTGGATCTAAACGATCCCGTTAAGTTGATCTTAGTCTAAAATTAGGCTAATGTATCCTTAACAAACGTTTAAGTTGATCTTAGTCTCAAATGAGACTAACGTATCCTTAAACCCCCCCAAACCCAAATCTAAAAAAGAATACGGATTTGGACTAGTCCACGCCCTATGGGCGACAACATAACTTTGTCTCCGTATACAATCCACGGGCAACCAAACACAAAACAAACACCCACGACACGAAGTGACCATATGGAGAAGGAGAAAGTGGTTACCGAGATGCGGTAGCGTAATTAACTGCAGGGGCTGTCGCCTGCAGGGAAGAGCGTCCCCACAATAAATAAAAAAACCTCATATGAGGGGGAATCTGACGAAGTCTGCTACATCGGCCACATCCGTTTAAACCTTCGATACATGGTGCCATAAATCAACTTGGTATCGTTGGAGAGGTGGACGGATATCACCAATTAGCATGTGCCCCAAATCTCAGGCAAGACTGTCCGTCTTGCGCGTCTTTCGGAGGGGAACAGATTCTGGCACGCCCGGTGGGACCTTTTCCTCTTTCCACTCCACACTTCGTGTGTCGTGTTTGTGAACGAATCGCGGTTTGCTAATGGTTGCCCTCGGGTTCGAGGTACTAAGATTTGGCGTTTTGCTTGGTGCAGAAAGCAAAGATCAATGGCATTTACCTGCTCGAAGTGTTCCACATGCAACTGCAACCCACGTCCTGCCTCAACTGGGGGCATAGCCTACGGGCTCCAAGCTGCTTCCCTGTTCACGATGCCCGTGGAACAGGCCACTCAAGCCACCACAGGATTGTTTTTTGGGACCATGCTCCAGCCAGCGAGCTTTACCATTCCTATGCCCGCACCGGAAGCTCCCAAGAAGTCGGTCTTCGATCGACTTGCTACTACCACGGCCCCTCTCAACGGGTCGTCCAACTCCAACTCCTCGGTCTTCACCAGGCTGAGCTTGAATTCCAACGGGCCCGCCAAGAAGCCTATGATAGCTGAAGTGACATCCCAAAGAAGATATCCATCCCTGCTCCTGAAGTCGTTAAGGCGGCTTCTCTTCCCAAAGGGTCGATCTTTACAAGACTGACTGCTCCCACTCCCGCTCAGAAGTCTGTTTTTGACCGGTTGGACACGACTTCTCAACGGACATCAGTCTTCAAGAGGTTGACGCCAGTAACAACCCCTCACCTGAATGGGGGGGCAAGACAAAGCCATTACCGAACCAACACCAACGGCTCTACATGCTCGACGTCGCCACTGGCACCGAGTAAGAAAGGCTTGGGGCAACTCCCCTTCTAGGCTAACTCCACCAGCTCCAACGGTGGAAATTAATGTTGTTGTTCCAACCGGGAACAGCTTTGAGCTGTTGAACAAGGTGCGCAGGAATTCGCCTACCGCCGTATTAAAAAGATCTCCGCCGCCGGTGGAGACTGTCAAAGAAATGAAGCCGAAACAGTCCCCCCAATGACTGTCTTCTAAAGTTTACAAAATCTGGCGACAAGTCCGAGAGTCGGTGATTGATCAAGACTATCCCCGCCGGCAGAAGAAGCTGAAGGTCCGACAGGAAGAAAACCGTCCTATTAAGCCACAAAAGATGATGACTACTTGGGTGTCCACTGCAGCGGGCCCCTCAACATCAACCACTCAGAAAAGAAGGAGGCTAGAGAAAGCCCCTGTAAACGTGGAAGACCACAAAAACACCGAGCCCAAACGCCCTAAGTCTGGGGGCATGGTGGTACATACTGTTTACATGGCATCCGGAAAAGAGGATAGCCGCGCTTCAACGGGCCACCGACCACTCACTCGATCCATCACGAGAGCTCAGGAACAGCAGCAGCAGCAGCTTCAGGAGATGCTGACTGCAATGGCCGCACTCACCGGACCAAAAGAAAGCCCAGAAACATCCACGGAGCAGCGCCGTGATCAGGAAACTGATGCTGAATTCCTTCAGAGAATGCTTGAGAAGAAGGACAAAGAGGCTGCGGAGCAAGCGACCAACATAAAGCGAATGACACTTCTCTTTCAAGACATGGTTGGGATGATGTTACAGTCGGAGCCTTCAGCGGAGGACCCTCCGGTCATTGTTGAAGACGATAGAGGAAAAACATCAAATCCCCTACCGGCTCTTTCAGCAGCCAAGGAGGAAACCATTTTTAAGGCCGCCCTGGATGATTATATTGCTCAACAAATACAAGTTCACCAGGCAAATGAAGCGGCCGGCCAAGTCGTCAAAACTGGGCGACCGTATCCAGGATGGTATGGTTAGATAAAGTACCCGCCGGGCTACACGATCCCCAAATTCCATGTATACAAGGGGATAGGCAATCCCCATCAACATGTCGCTTAGTTAAGGGCTCTCTGTGGCAATACTGGTAGCGATGATAAGCTCTTGCTCCGCCAATTCGTCGGCAGCTTATCGGAGACGGCGTTTGAGTGGTACTCCGAACTTCCAAATGACTCCGTCAAGACTTTCGCAGAAATGGAGTTGTTATTCACCCAGTGATTCGCAAGTGCCAGTGAACGCACCCCTATAACGGCATTGATCAATGCCAGGGTGAAGCCGGGCGAGACATGGGTTCAGTACATGATCCGATGGCGGAATCTGTGGTCAAAATGCGAGCAGCGCATCGAAGAAGCACCAGCGGTGGGCATGTTCGTGGGCACCCTAGACCCTCATGCAACTATTTCACAGTTCATGATATTCTTCAAACCGACTACGTTCCAGGCTTTAATTGACAAGCTAGCCCAGATGGATCAAATGGGTCATAAACCGTCTCCCCCGAAGCCGAACCGCGGAACGAAAAAGGTAAAGGGAAGGCGATTTTCGTTGCGAACACCCAACAGCAGCCCAGTGCCCCAAAGCTAGCAGATCAACTGGAAGAGAGACGGAGATATTATAATAAGAAAATGAAGCGCCCTTACTCATTCCCGCGGGATAAAACGAAGAGGCTGTTCGAACTAGCAATGCGCAATAGGCTTATCAATTTGCCGAATCCAAGGCGACCATCGCAACCCGGCGAAGTGAATAATCCCAATTATTGCCCTTACCACCAAACGGTAAGCCATCCGATCGAAGATTGCTTCGTCTTTAAGGGATGGATCGAGGATCAGTACCTACAAGGCAAGTTTGCGCTGTCTGAGAAGTGGAAAGTAAATCCACCACAACCGCACAATCCTACGAAGACGGACACACCGGGGGCAACGTACTCTTTTGTTGAGGAAGCCCCGTGGGAGGTTGTTCTTTCGGCCAAAACCAAAAGGATGCTGAATGATCTCCAGACATGCCCGGCGATCAGGTGGAAGAATCCGTTGGAGCCTGAGATCATCGAGGGGATGCTAAAACCGCGCCCGACTCCAACAATCGGTGGTAATAGCCAAAGCACATACACCCATCCGTCGAAATCTTTGAAAAATAAGAAGAAATCCAAGAAGCATGTGAAGCCTGGCGACAAGCACACGGACCTGCAGAAACGGATCGACGCGCTGGAAGAGTATAACCAGAAGGCGCGGACTCCAATCACACTCCAAGAGTTCCTCGGTCACGTCCTTGAGGACGAAGATGATGGAGAAGACTCGTCGGATGAATCTAAGGATTACGTAGCAAGTTGCCATGTGATCTCTCCCTCATCGATGAACGATGAAGAAGCTCCTCACATAGAGAAACTGGGGGCAGGTCCTGAACTGGAACGTCCAGGGCCATCAGACAAAATGATCAACCCATTCCTAAACGAAGCTCTCCTTGAACTGCGAATTGCCAGACGAACATACGTTTGACACGATCGACGGAAGTGATACCCGATGGGAACTTTACTTCGATGGAGCGTCTTCCATGAAGAAGCGCAAGCAAAGTATCTCTATAATCAAATCAGGGTTAGGCCTCATCTTCGTGACTCCACACGGAGGGATAATGCGTTTTTCCTTCTCCTTAACAGAGCTGAGAACAAACAATGAAGCCGAATATGAAGCTTTGACTGCGGGCCTCGAGATCGCCATCGACATGGGGATTGAGAACCTCCTCATATACGGAGACTCCCAGCTGGTCGTTAGTCAAGTAAATGGCGACTACCAGACGTGCAAACCAGAATTGGTGAAGTACGGCGAGAGAGTACAGCAACTGCAGCATCCTCCGAAGTATGGCGACTACCAGACGTGCAAATCCCTTCTTACACCTTGCAAAGCATACTGCGTGCGGAAAATAGCAAAGTGGATGCATTAGCTAAGCTTGCTAAAGAATTGGCTGATGAGAACCTCGATGACGTAAGAATCGTGGTACAAAGCCGTCGGGTTCTTGCACCGGCAGAAATATCTCCAGAGTCGTCTAAAGAGAAGGGAGCGACCGAGCAAATGGCTCTACAAGTAAAAGACCAAGAAAAGGTTGAGGATTGGAGAGAAGTCTTCATAGACTACTTCAAATCCCGTCGAACGCCTGAAGATGCGTCCTCAAAACATCAGCTCATGAAGCGAGCCCTATCATTGCCCTCGTCAATGATACTCTGTACAAGAGGTCATTTGATTCTTTATGGTTAAGATGCCTGGGACCTGAAGAGGCAAATAGAGTCGTCCAAGAAACTCATGATGGACTTTGCGGTTCTCACCAAGCCGGGCCGAAGATGAAGTTGAAGATCAAACGGATGGGTTATTATTGGCCCACGATGATCCAGGACTGCCGTGAGTATGCAAAGCAATGCCACTCGTGCCAGATTCACGGGGACTTCATCCATCAGCACCAAAATCCACTACATCCAACGGTGGCTAGCTGGCCGTTTGAAATGTCGGGGACTGACATAATTGGCCTCATTGAGCCAGCATCGTCTAGAGGACATCAGTTCATTTTGGCAACAACTGATTACTTCTCCAAATGGGCAGAAGCAGTACCGCTGAGGGAAGTGAAGAACGAGAACATCCTCCGTTTCTTCAAGACACACGTCATTTATCGATTCGGCACTCCGCGACAGATCATCTCCGATAACGGGCCAGCCTACAGAAGCCACAAGATCAGCCGCTTTGCACAACAGCATAACATAGACTGGAGATACTCCTCGGTTTATAATCACCGAGCTAACGGTCTAGCCGAGGCTTTTAACAAGACCTTAACGAAGATCGTGAAAAAGACGGTGTCTCGAAATAAAAAGGACTGGCATGAGAGAATTCATGAAGCTCTTTGAGCGTATCGAACTACGTTCAAAATGGCCATGAACACAACTCCATACGCATTGGTATTCGGTACAGAAGCGGTACTCCCTCTCGAGATAGAGTTACCCTCTCTACGAGTGGCAGTTCATTACGAACTAACGGATGAAGAGAACGCTCACCTACGGCTTGAGGAGCTCGATGCCCTTGATGAAACCCGGCTTATAGCGCAACAAAATCTGAAGGCTTATAAAGCAAAAATGACACACTCGTATGAAAGGTTGACTAGGCCGAGAACATTCCGCCAAGGCGAACTCGTGCTAGTGGTCAAAAGACCTATGATCCCCAACTGCGCCAAGCGGGGGAAATTCAAGACGAACTATGAAGGCCCGTATATTATAGACAAAGTTTACCAGGGTGGAGCCTATCTACTCATAGACATGCATGGTGAAAGACCTTTCAGGCCAATAAACGGTCGCTTCCTGAAGAAATACTACGCTTGACGAGTCACGGCCTAGGTCAACGATAGATGATGATGTCTATGTCCGCTCACAATCTTCCTAAGCCCAAAACTCTATAAGTAATATCCGGCTTATGGGACCGAAACGTCCTTAATCTAACGACGGACCGAAACGTCCTTAAACTAACGACGGACCGAAACGTCCTTAAACTAGCTGTTGACCGAGATGTCGATAAACTACGGTGGATTGCAACATTCCAAAGCTGATAAAAAAAGAGAGAGAAAGAATAAAAAAAAAGAGAAAACGGTATGTCCATAAGCAGAATGGGCACGGATGAAAACCCGAAAGGGCTCCGTGAGTAAAAACGGCAGGGCTACCGGCGAGTCTTGTGAAAACCCGAAAGGGCACAACCTCGTTAAAAAATAAAAAAAATAAAAAAAAGAAGAAGAAAAGAAAAAAGAAACGGTACGTCCATAAGCAAAATGGGCACGGATGAAAACCCGAAAGGGCTCCGTGAGTAAAAACAGCAGGGCTACCGGAGAGTTTTGTGAAAACCCGAAAGGGCGCAATCTCGTTAAAAGACACTTTCAAGGTCCACTCGACTTTGTAAGGAGAAACCACCTGCGTGAGATCCTTACGACTCACAAGGGAGCAACACACTTAGGGATCCCCATGATTCCTAAGGAGAAATTACACTTGCGAGATCCTCACGACTCGTAAGGAGAATCCTCTTATGGGACCCTCACGGCTCATAAGATTTGAACGTCTTAAGCTACAGAGATCTGAACCTGTTCTTAAGCAGCCCCCACAACCTCTCATATTGCCCTACAAGCGGCTCAATGCTGAACCTTGTATACAATCCACGGGCGCGAATAAACATTTCCCTAACAAGGTCCCATCCATGGCTAAGGATATGTCTGCACGGTGAACTGCCCTTGTAGGTCCTCTCGACTTATAAGGAGAAAGCACTCTTGCAAGATCCTTACGACTTATAAGAGACCACACACTTAGGAGTCCTCACGATTCCTAAGGAGAAAATGCACCTACGAGATCCTCACGACTCGCAGGGAGAAATACCTTCATGAGACCTTTACGGCTCATGAAGTCAAAAGCCTTAGTCGACAGAATCTTAACCCTGTCTACTAAGCCACCTTTGTTCGATATCGACAGAGGCAAATGATGATTCGCTCCTGGCAATATCCCAGTTGTAGCGATGCTGATGCCAAAATCGGTGTCTAGTTCTAAGCTTGCAGCGAAAAGCCAACGAGCCACACATGCATACGAAATAGCCGAAATGATGGGGCAACTTGCAACAAAATCAGCAAGTAAAAATGTATACATACAAAAACAGCTGAAATGATTGGGCAACTCGCAATAAAAAGCAGCGAGTAAAAAGAAAAATAGCCGAAATGATCGAAAAATAGCCGAAATGATTGGGCAATCGCGATTTTCACGATATAAAAAGCTGAAATGATAGAGCATCGCGGAAAGAATAAAAAATAATGAAAGAATGAAACTTGTTGCCCTACAAGTGAGATCACATCGATCCCTGTATACAATCCAGGGGCACAAACAAAGAAGAAATCACACCTTCCCTCCCCAGGTTTCATCAGAAGGAGATGCCAAATCTCAATGGTTCATAGAAAGCCTAGAGATCATCTCAACATTCGTCTTATCACAACGGACACAACATCAAGCAAAGCGGAACAGCGACAACTCCCAGTTCCATGACTCAGCGGTGTACAGATGACCGAGAGTCAAACTCCGACTCCGTGAAATGCGGATAAAGTCAACCCTTCCTGGCTACGTGGAGCACGGATCATGTCACTTCTGACCCCGTGGGAAACGTCCAGAGCGGATCCTGGTCCTCGCAGAGCGCGGCAGTGAACCCATGTGAAGCATCCAGAGCGGAGCCTGGTCCTCGCCGAACACGGCAGTGAACCCGTGGGAAGCATCCAGAGCAAATTTTTAGCTACGTGGAACACGGATCATGTCACTTCTGACCCCGTAGGAAACGTCCAGAGTGGATCCTGGTCCTCGCAGAGCACGGCAGTGAACCCGTGTGAAGCATCCAGAGCGGAGCCTGGTCCTCACCGAACACGGCAGTGAACCCGTGGGAAGCATCCAGAGCAAATTCCTGGCTACGTGGAACGCGGATCATGTCACTTCTGACCCCGTGGGAAACGTCCAGAGCGGATCCTGGTCCTCGCAGAGCACGGCAGTGAACCCGTGTGAAGCATCCAGAGCGGAGCCTGGTCCTCGCCGAATACGGCAGTGAACCCGTGGGAAGCATCCAGAGCAAATTCCTGGCTACGTGGAACGCGGATCATGTCACTTCTGACCCCATGGAAAACGTCCAGAGCGGATCCTGGTCCTCACAGAGCACGGCAATGACCTCGTGTGAAGCATCCAGAGCGGAGCCTGGTCCTCGCAGAACACGGCAGTGAACCCGTGGGAAGCACCCAGAGCAAAAGATTAGACCGTGAAGTCCTTAAACTCATGGACTATGATGTCCTTAACCTCGACCATGATGTCTTAAAACTAACATTGGATTGTGAGGTCCTTAAACTTATGGACTATGATGTCCTTCACCTCGACCGTGATGTCTTAAAACTAATATCGGACTGTGAGGTCCTTAAACTCATGGACTATGATGTCCTTAACCTCGACCGTGATATCTTAAAACTAACATTGGACTGTGAGGTCCTTAAACTCATGGACTATGATGTCCTTAACCTCGGCCGTGATGTCTTAAAACTAACAACGGACTGTGGAGTCTTTAAATCCATGGACTATGATGTCCTTAACCTCGACCGCGATGTCTTTAAACTACGGTATCCTGGAAAACATCCAGAGCGGAGCCTGGTTCTCGCAGAACACGGCAATGAGCCCGTAGGAAGCATCCAGAGCAAACTCTGACTCCATGAAATGAGGATAATGACAACTCCACCCATTAATTGCGAGTCCTCACGACTCGTAAGAGAGTAAATTCTCTTGTGAGATTCTTACGACTTTCAAGGGAAAAACACACTTAGGAATCCTTACAATTCTTAAGGAGAAATTACACCTACGGGATCCCCTCGACCTATAGGGAGAAGAATACTTTATGAGACCCTCACGGCTCATAAAGTTGAAAAGTCTTAGGAGGCAAACCTTAACCCTGAATCCTAAGCCATCGTTGTCCTGCAAAGAGATCAAGATAAACTATCCGCAAAATACATTCAATAAAAAGGGACACATCATTGAGAAGAAAAATATGTCTTTTATTCATGAACCAAAATGGATACAAAGTACAATGCGTGAAAGAAACAAAATATACTCTTATTCAGGAGTATATACAAAAGAAAAAAAAGACAGAAGATATACAAGTCTTCAGGTCGGCGGGCGATTTAGCAGCTTGGTCAGCTCATCCCTCTTTCGCTGGGCTTCGCCTTCGTGATTCAAAATCGCCAAAAGACGGGCCTCCGCCTGAGCTTGCTGGGCCTGATATGAGGCGAGCCGGCTTTCGAGCTCTTTCTCGCTAGCCTTGTGAGCCTCAACCCTTTCACGAGTGAACATCGCGGCTTTGTCAATGGCCACCACCTCCTTGATGGCCTCTTGAAGTACTCGCCAGAGTTCATACGCTTTATTGGCCTTGGCTGTAAGGTTGGCTTGGAGCTCATTCAGCGCTTTCGAAGCTAGCCCCCTCTCCGAGAATTTGCGGCCGAGCCTCTTCTCGCACGACACCATGTTCGCCGCGCACCGCTAAATCAGACCCCGCAAGCCCGCTTTCGCAGCCACAGCCTCCGAAGAAAGGCGGGTACACTCGAGCACGTGCAAACAAGCCTCCACCTGCTGGCAAAACTCAACCCAGACTCGCACCACTGCCTTGCTATGATAGGTGGCAAGAAAGGGAAGAGAGTCGTTAGCTTCAGCAGCAAACGCCTCGGCCATGATTACACTACCCGCACGAAGCTCCTCGATCAGGGATGACAGGGAGTCGAGGCTTAATTTTGCCATACGATCTGAGGCTCACAAAGCATAAGGGCCGGGCGGCATGGCGATACGCGACTCCAGCGCTGTGAGAACTGGCAAGGCTGTTCATATTTATAAAAGATCAGTGAAACTTTTAAGCAAAAGAACAAGTGGGATAATATTGAGACTTCACTTACCCACAGTCATGCAAGAAGGAGCTGAAGGTTCCCCTGGCCCTTCGAAGACCTCAACCTCGTCGTCGGCCTCCAGAACTGTAAAAGACATCAATGTCATTTTGCAAAATAACAACAATGTTATGAAAAGATGATGAACAACACTAACCTTGCCCAGATGAGAGGAAGATGCATTGAGGAGATATCGCCTGCGGAGCGGCCATCTCCAGCAGACGCTGAAAGGATTGCCGGGGAGACAGATCGGCAATAGAGGCCGCCAGTCCGCGCAGTCCTGAAAAGACAAAAGAGTTCAGATAACGGAAAGATTACTAATTTAAAATGTGGAAGGTTACCTTCGATGCTCCTCCCATTCTGAGCTGGAGGGATAGCAGCTTCAACGGCCTCCGCCGCGACCTCGGGCACAATATCAGGGGCACGGGCTGGTGTAACGGCCTCTGAGGAAGGAGCAGCGGCAGCCACTGCGGGCTCTAATGAAGGGAGGATGGTCTCGACTATCTCCATCCCAGCCTCTGGGCCGCCCTCAAGAAGGTCCGTTGGGACGGCGACCACCAAGGGTGCCTCTCCAGAAAGAGCGAGTGCTTCGGGAGCAAGAACCACCGCAGGAGGCTCTATCGCGAGAGGGACAGTGTCGTCAGCCCCCTCCACATCAAGCAATGTTTCATTAGGGGTGTCAACAGGCTCTACCGTCAGTAAGCCTGTAGGAACCTCCCTCATCGCTGAAGTCTCTACACAATTCACACAAGAATAAGAATACATATATACAAGTGCAGGAAATATGAACTATTACAAAGAAATACAGGAACATACCAACGCTAAGGAAGCTTTCAATATAGCTTGTTCAAGTCGATGCTCCTTCTCGAGGAGGTGTACTCGCCGAGGTTCAAGGGTGGACTCGTGGCCGCCAGTCCACAATGAAAGCGCATCCGCAACATCCTCCGAAGCAGCCTGTTTAAGGGCCCTTTCACCCCATTCCTCCCAAGGGCCGATAAATCGCCGCCGGATCCACGAAGGGTCTCCATAAAAGATTACGGTAGGATAAGGCTTCTTCGGAACCCTCACGTTCTGAGACTCGTCTTTAGAACGTCTTATAGCTTCAGCCAATTGTGCGGCTTCCTCGGCAGTTGAACTCGGAAAAAGTAAGCCAGCGTCCGACTCTTGCATGGCCAACGGTTCATCCTGAAGAATGGGCTCAGACTTTACTAAAGAATCGAGCAAGTTGGTAGCCACTTCCTCTGCCACTTGGATCCAGAGCCGACCGCCGAGGATGACCGTTTCGTCCCCCATGGAGCCTTGGCACGACGCCGACCCACCTCACCTTCAACACCCTCGTTCCTATCACCCTCGCTTGGCGCTGCGACCGAGGATGGCACAACCATTGTCGACGCCACGGGTGGTGGTACTGCTACCAAAGCCCTTTTTCCCCTCGACCGAGCCCGGGTATCCAATGGCATGCCAATTGTGGGAGTGAGGTCCACCTCCGACTCTCCCGGAATGAGCGCAACACTGGTATCCCTCAGGGGAAAGCGGACCGGTGCGCGCGGTCGCGGCGGAACTCCCATGGCCTGAACCTGAACATGAGTACCATATCCAAGGAGCACCCTCTTCTCCTCAGCAATAATCGGGCTGACCCGATGAAGGTACCAGCCCGTGAAGGACCCCACGCATCGGGGAATATCGTCAGCTTCAGGGATCATGAAGTAAGAACCAGTATTCAGCCTCACGAAGTGATGAGCAGCATCACGAATAGCTTCGGGTGAAGGAACCGGCGCAACTGTGAAATTCTCAAAGGGGACGCCCTGATCATATCCAAGTTGTCGGGCGAAGCGATGCGGATTGTACCGCATAAAAAGAGCCGCACTGTTCTGACGGAATACCAGATAACCTGGTCTGATCGTGTACAAGTGCGTGGCCTCCCGGGGCTTCAGAGAAGGCACCTCACCTTTCGACTGGTCCTGGAGTTGTTGAATCGGACCTGAAGAAGCAGATAGAACTCGATCAACAAATACCAGTCCGCCTGCGCTAGCATAGGGAGCAATCAACACGCGAATAGCCCCGAACTGAGTCAGATCGGGAGCAGAAGCGTCCTCCAGCCACATGAGTCGCGGAAAAGTGTAGGCATCATAAAATGCGGGTCTCTGATGCGCAGCAAAAGCCCCCAACACGTGCATCTCAATCCAAGATGTGAAATAATGAAAGGAGAAGTTTACTACATCCACACCAGGAGTTGAGGTATTGGCAGCGGCGCCTAATCCATGATAGAGATGCGCTAGCGCTGGGATGCCTACGGCCAACCGTGTCCCCTCAGCGATACGATGAGCCGGATAGATAACCGAAACTCTCATGAAGCGGCGATGCATTGGGATGATGAACCAGCTAAGCCAGACACTGATAAAGCCCACAAAGAATGTCTCCTCGTCCATGCCGGGAGCTGCAATCGATTCGAAAGATACCGGCGACATGATAGGAATATAATACTGCGGTAAATCCGATTCCTTAGTCGGCCGCCTGTTCAAACCAAACCCAAAGGGGTCGTTGATGCTTGCAAACTTAGGAGTCGTCTTCGATAGAACATCCTCGCGAAGGAAGCAAGTGATGAAGCTCTTGAAAGTGACGCCCTGCTCCTCAGATTCTGTGAACAGTTTGTCAAAGATGCCCAGCGCCTTGATCAAACTCGGACGCTTGTGGCGGACGGCATTCTCGGTAGACAAACCGTCAAGCGTGGCGGGCTCAGTCTCAAAGACGTACTCGTCAGAAGGCAACAATTCCTTATAAAGTGTCCCTCTGATTGGCAACCCCGAGATCTCGCGAAATTCTTCCAAAGAAATCGAAACTTCACGGTCCCCCAAGAGGAAAGTGTTGGTAGGAAGATTCCACTGGTTCAGGAAGGCCTTAACCCACCAGACGTGAGGAGACGGGTAGTGAAAGAGGGACGCATGGATCGCCTGATAAAGCCCAACCTTCTGCAGTCGCGTGCGATAGGCGGATAAGATGTAGCGAGCCTAAAGAAGGTAGCCCGTGGGGTGTCGAGGGGTAAGCCCTATCTTATAAATCTGCCCCCACGGTTGGGCCTCGCCCTGGCAAATATGGCGTCCGAGTATATCTATGGCCGGGATAGGATGGTTCGGAATTCCAGTCATCGAAGGCTCAAGTTGTCCCATCGGGGTCCAATTCGGCATCTCCACGGTAAAAACTGTCCTTGGAGGATCCATCGGCAGGAACGGATAAGTAGGCTCCATCGGTACTTCGCAAAGGAAGCTTCGACGACCACGGATGATGTGACCATACCAGGTCCCCCACAAAAGCAAGTTGGTGAATTTCGGGTCATGAGCCCTGATCATTGCCATCACTTCCTCGTCAGAGGGCGACTGAGGAAAAGCGGCCTCCGAGCGAGTGAAAGGAAAGTACGGAACGGAAGTCATTGTACCTGAAATAAAGTAAGGAGAAATTGTTAAAAGCAAAGCCAACAGTGTGTATATATATATAAATATATATATATATATAAAGACAGTGACAGAGGACTCATCTTATGGGACCATTGGTAACAAAACACATGGGTCCCACAAAATCAAGATGGCGGCTGGCTAATGATGAGGCAAAGTAATAAAGATTCTCATTAAATAGACAGTGGATTTCAAATGACCCTACACATTCCCCTAAAGAGAAATCCATCTTGGACTCTGTGACAAATCAAACAGAATCAAGGGAATTAAATTCCTAGAAAACAATATTGCAAACTTCTTCTTCTTGGTTGTGAAGAAGACAACTAAGGGCAAGAGAACCCAAGGAGTTCCGTGGGAAGAACTGAGTTCTTCGTAGAAATTAAATTCCTTTTGAAAAAAAGGAATTAAATTCCCAGAGACATTTTTTCAGAGCCAAAAGTTTTTTTTAGATGGAATTAAATTCCATGGAAAAGACAACACCACCATTAACCCCTGAAGATCAGAGAAACCATAAAAGGTCTATTGTTTAAAGATTGAATGGTTTATTTTTAAAGAACATAAAATAAAAAATGTGTGTTTTTGTTAAAGGGAAAAACCCTTGATCTGGATTTAAAATCCCGTGGTGATTTCTGTGAAAGTTCTTCATTCGTTCAAGATCATTACCTGAAGAAAAGAAAATCTTTCAACAGAGTTAAACTCTGGAAAATTTGCAAGACAGAGAACTAAGCTCTGAGGAACGAGAATTAAATTCTCAAAAGAAAAGTTAGCCAAAGGAGGAAGATGAAAGAATGGGGGCAATTCCGAAGAGACCCCTGCATTTATAGGATGTGATGGAAACGCTTCATCTTCCCGATTCCCTAGATGGATCCAACGGTCACAAAAGTGACAGCGTTGCACTCACGTGCAGACACGTGAGAGCAACGCTGTGGGGGCATTTGTTTCCTGATTAAAAAATCAGGAATTACCTCAATGAGGTATCACGTGTTCACATGTGACCAATGGTCACGTGATGACACGTGCTGGTTAAAATCTCACTAAACAGAAACGAAAAACAAAAGGTTGAAAGATGACTCAATTTGGGGTCACGTGCTCACACGTGACCAAGGGTCGCGTACCAGCACGTGACAGGCTTTGAAAGCCTTGCAGCTTTATAGAATTTAATTCTAAAAATCAGAAAATACCTCAAAGAGGTGTCACGTGCTCACACGTGAACAATGGTCACGTGTTGACACGTGATGGTTAAAACAGCAACATAAACAAGCGGCTGTTAAAGGGCTCAATTGGGGGTCACGTGCTCACACGTGACCAAGGGTCACGTGCCAGCACGTGACAGGCTTCGAAAACCTTACAGTTTAATAGATTTAAAATTCTAAATTTCTCTAAAATCTTTCCAAATGAAAAAGGATTAAGGAGAACCGTTGGATTAAAAATCCAGTGGTGATTAAATATCACCAATTTATGGAAAAATCTTAGACAAGGAAAGATTTCCCTAAATCTCACCAGAAATAACAAACAGAATATCTTTGGATTTAAAATCCAACGGTGAATAAAATTCACTGTGTGATCTAAAGGATCATATTAATTATGAAAAAAATAAAATCTTTCAATGAAAGATTTACTAAACAAATTGATTCTTCTCCTTCTCCTATAAATAGAAGCCAAGAGAAGAGAAAGGGGAGAGAGAATTTTGATATAGAGTTTTGGAATCTTAAAATTTCAGAGAGAAAAGAAAGGAGAATTTAATTCTCAACAAAGAAAACCCTAGGTGAGAAAAGAAAGGGGATCAAAACTTCAAACAGAGAATTTAATTCTCGAAATCTAAGAGTTTAATTATTCTGCAAAAGAACTTAGTTCTTCCTCTGGTTGAAGATCTGCAAAGACCACATCTCCCCATAAGTTGAAAATTTAATTCTCATCGGGTTGAGATCCTGCCATGCAGATCCGAAACTTAGAGGGGGAATTGAGTTTAGAGAATTTAATTCTCCCAAAACAAAGTTAGGGTTTAACCCTATATGAGAATTTAATTCTCCCAAAATTATAGGAATTTAATTCCTCCAAGATGAAACTAGGGTTTAACCCTAATTAAGAATTTAATTCTCTCAAATTCACAGGAATTTAATTCCTCTTAAAAAATGAAGTTAGGGTTTCACCCTATACAAGAATTTAATTCTTTTACATATATGGGAATTTAATTCCTCTAAAAGAAAATTAGGGTTTAACCCTATATAAGAATTTAATTCTTTCATAATAGAAATTTAATTCCTCCAAATCATGATTAGGGTTTAACCCTACAGAGAATTTAATTCTCAAAATAAAATAAGAAGACTAAAAAGATCTTTGTGCAAGAAAAGAATCAAGGTCACGTAACCCCTGAAAAGGTCCCCCAAAATGAGAAGAAAAAGCATTAAGGCAACGCCTCACGTGCTCCCACGTGACCTCCAAAACACAGAAAGAAAAAGCAATGAAAATCTAAGCTTAGGACGCTCTCACGTGTTACCACGTGACCCCTAATAAATATGCTAATAAATCAGGGCATAAGTATACATCACGTGCCCACACATGATGGCTATGAAAATTAAAAAGTGTTTAACACTTGTTTGCAGAACAAAGTAAAGGAGATCTGGCCCCACTTTTTGAGGCCATCACGTGCTCCCACGTGACCCCTTCCTCTTCTAGTGTTTAACACTAATCTGACAATTTTGTTTCCAGTGTTTAACACTGTCATCTTTTAGTGTTTAACACTAATTTGAGAATCACATTTCTAGTGTTTAACACTAATTTGATAATCTTATTTCCATTGTTTAACACTGTTGTTCTCTAGTGTTTAACACTAGCTTTAGCCAAATTGGCTAATTTTCTAGAGGTAAAGCCTCCCCTTCAATTGAATCTCAAAATTGAGCAGAAACTCAGAGGTATAATGTTTAATCCTCAGCCAAAGACCCAAATGTTATCAAAGCCCTCAAACTCTCATTTAGCATTGCTAAATAATGTGGGCTTGAACCCAGACAAATGTCTAATGGTCCAACAGAGGGCCAATACTTCAAACTTAGTTGGACTTAGCCCAAGTTGGCCATAAGTCCTCAATTCTGACTCAACTGAGCCAATGTGCTCATAATTTAATTAACTGATCTTAGTTCCAAATTGGACTACAGATCACTTAATCCACTTTGGTTTGAGGGTACATCTCTTCACTCCTTTGATATTTGTCGTTGTAATCCTTCAACGTCTTCAGAGAGGTGACGGGTCCCGACAACTACACATTTCATAGACTATGACGTCTCTAAACTACGGACTGTGGGGTCCTTAAACTCATGGACTATGATGTCCTTAACCTCGACCGTGATGTTTTAAAACTAACAACGGACTGTGGGGTCCTTAAACCCATGGACTATGACGTCCTTAACCTCGACCGTGACGTCTTAAAACTAACAGCGGACTGTGGGGTCCTTAAACCCATGGACTATGATGTCCTTAACCTCGACCGTGATGTCTTTAAACTAACAACGGACCGCTATGTCCTTAAACTGGTATTGGACCACCATGTCCTTAAACTGGTAATCGACCGCAATGTCCTTAAACTAAACAATAGAGTCCAAATGCTCTGTTGTTGGATCTAAACGATCCCGTTAAGTTGATCTTAGTCTAAAATTAGACTAACGTATCCTTAACAAACGTTTAAGTTGATCTTAGTCTCAAATGAGACTAACGTATCCTTAAACCCCCCAAACCCAAATCTAAGAAAGAATACGGATTTGGACTAGTCCACGCCCTACGGGCGACAACATAACTTAGTCTCCGTATACAATCCACAGGCAACCAAACACAAAACAAACACCCACGACACGAAGTGACCATATGGAGAAGGAGAAAGTGGTTACCGCGATGTGGTAGCGTAATTAACTGCAGGGGCTTGCACCTGCAGGGAAGAGCATCCCCACAATAAAAAAAAACCTCATATGAGGGGGAATCTGACGAAGTCTGCTACATCGGCCGCATCCGTTTAAACCTTCGATACATGGTGCCATAAATCAACTTGGTATCGTCGGAGAGGTGGATGGATAGCACCAATTAGCATCTGCCCCAAATCTCAGGCAAGACTGTCCGTCTTGCACGTCTTTCGGAGGGGAACAACATCTTCCCTAGGTGATGGTGGTCTAACACTTTCCCATTGTAAAGTATTTTGAGCTAAATCTTCTAGGTATTTCCAGGCTTCACCATCATCTTTAGATAGTAATTTGCATTGACACATGGTTTCAAGCATCTGTTTTGTCGTGAAATCAATACCCTCATAGATAATGCGACACAGATCCCATCTAGGGATTCCCTGATGAGGACATTGGATAAGAAGATCCTTGAACCGTTCAAAGCATTTCCAAAATGGTTCATTGGGAAGTTGGGTAAATTTGAAGATTTCGCTCCGAATACGGGCGGTCTTATGATGGGGATAAAATTTCTTAAGGAATGCTGCAACGAACTCGTCCCATGTTGAAATAGAATGTGTGGTTGTGTTGTAAAGCCATTTCTCGTCTAAATCACACAAAGTGAATGGGAGAAGACGTAAACGCATAGCATCCACAGACAGTTGTGAATTACCCATCAAAGCACATACGTTTTCGAATTTGGTGATAAAAATGTATGCGTCTTCAGACTCGAGCTCGTGAAATTTGGGTAAAAGTTTGATGAAATGAGGTTTAATTTCGAAATTGTCCCCATTGGCTGGCGGAATAGAAAGACAGGTGGGAAGGGGAACACGTGTAGGATAGCATCTCTCTTGGAGAGAAATGCGTGGAGGATTCTGCGCACCTGCGGGCGGTGGCAAAGTGGTGTTAAAGTTTGATGGAAATCCGTCCATCGCGGTCGTGGTGGATGGTGGGAAAGAAAATGTAGAAATACCGACTTTTGGGCCGATAGGAGAAACGCTGACAAGACGGGCACTAGAATCCCGTATCCAGCCTAGCTTGCACTAATGGTTTAGCACAAGTGGCAACGTTGTGATAATTAGGGGAAAAGATGGATTTGGTGTTTGTTTTGAAAAAGACGGATTTTTGTAAAAAAAAATTTTTGAAAAAGTTCACACAAACAATGCACAAGCAACCCTAAATCTAATGGTCACCTAGGTCAAGTCTCTAGACCGCTCCTAGACTTCCAGAAGACAAATCGCAGGATAAATCCTCTACTGCCTCTTTATCCCTTCTGTGGCCAGGTAAGTGCTAGGTAAGTGGGAGGTTCTCCGCTACGTAAGGAGCGGGCCTAATTAAGTAACCACCTGCCTTAGATACACTTGCCTTAGACACCACAAAAGATACGCGGATAAGCAATAGATTACCCATGACCTCTTTCTGTCCTAATTGAGCGCAATGGTCCTTAGAGTCTTATCTAGATATTTTTTAGTTAATGAGGGTGATGCGGATGCTAGTTTTGTGACTTTTGGGGCTTAGGAAGGGTAATGAAATCCCTACCTAATCTGAATTTGGTCTTTACCCCTTAATTTCCGTATTAAAATATGCAAACAACCAAGATCAAAACACGCAACAAATTTTTCTTTTAGCGGCGCTGCGAATTTTGCAAAGAATCATGCAGAAAATGGTTATTGGACAAGATCAGAGAAAAGAGGAGAGTACAGATAGCAAACCTGAGAAATTTCACACTGTGAAAACCCTAAATGGCTGCGGTTCCGCCGCAAAAACGCCTCATTGGCCGTGGAACCGTGGCTTCAGGGAGGGATTAGGGTTTGAAAATTTTTCCTCAGCTTTCTATGCTTCTCTGGACATTGTAAAACTTCTCTGAATCTTGAGATACCTTCTACAGTGATGCCAAATTCCCTCGCAAAAATTCACAACCAATCATTAACCGCTTGATGCGGTTTTGATCTACAAATTCTGATGGAATAATAATTTTTCAAATCAAATAACAAAAACGAACAAAATAGCACACATCCCCGGCAACGACGGCATTTGATTGATCATCTTCGTGTGTATGTAAAATGTTTCACAACCAAAGAAATTTATACCGCAATCAATTAACGGTGTCGATGTAGCGCATTAATGAATACAGATCGTACACTGAGATGTGTGTTTTGATCGATCTTATTTTAGATGAGTCGAAATGAAAATATAAAAGAAAATGCAAGAAAGTTGATTCAAGATTCGTGAATTTTAATTTCAAGAAACATAAAGAAACTAAAGATCTAGAATCAAGAATCAAGAAATGTCCCAATCAATTTAGTTATCAAGATTTGTAGAATAGCTTGTAGGAATCGATCGAATTGGTAGCAATGATGATTTTATCATCACTAGTATTAGGATTTTATCATCACTATATCTACCAAATCTCTCGATTCCGTAACAAGCGGAGATTTACTTAAGCATCATGAAAATAAAAGATTCAAGATCTAGAAATTTCATAGTGCAAGAATATAAAGAAAGCAAGAATTAACTAATTATCACCTTTATTAAATCGACGACTAATTACACATTCCCTCAATTCGAGCTTACAAGATATTGCTCCCGATCGCTCCTTTGAAGAGGTAACTAGATCCGTCGAAGTTCGCTCCGCTCGATCTCCATGAGACTTGGATCGTCGTGGATCTCGTGCTCTTGATGAAGATTGGCTTCGCGAATAAAGGATCGATGGTTGCTTCTTGATTTGCTTCTCAAAATGATCTTGATTTGGCTTTAGATTTGGATTTGGGCTAGGGTTTTGGATCAAGTTGTGTCACTCAACTTGTGGAAATTTGGCTCAATGTTCAACCCTAATTAATGAACAACAATCAACAACTAGATCTAGATCCCCTTTTTATAATTTTCAAATGAATCTTCCCTCCAAAGCTTGGTTGTCAGAGGGAGCCTTCTAGAATGAGCTTGTTAGAGGGAATATTCTAGAGGAAGGTTGTTATAAGGAATATTCTAGAGTTAGTTTATTATGCAGAGCTTTCGGGAGGAAGCCACGTGGTCTTTGAGGGTCTTCTAGAAGCCTGGAAGTTAAATGGAATATTCTGAAGAATTTTGAACTGCTGCCGAGTCAACAAGGTCGTGGAACCACGGCGGATCGGCCTGGATCGGCAGTGGATCCGCGGCCATTTAGTGGCCTTGATGGCTCATTTTCTCTGAATTGCTTGGTTTTGGCTTTTAGGGAATCTTCTGATGTCTGGAATCTCATTATTCTTTCTTGTTTGCTGCCAAATCTCAAGTCTTTGACTTGCTGCATTTTATCGGCACTTTTGTGATTCCGGCTCTTTGACCTGAAGGATTTTCTGCACACAATCTTGATAAACAGTGTTGAGATATAAAAAATCATGCGTGTAGTAATAAACACACAATTTCCCTCATAATGCCGGTTATAATGTATAACACATGTTATTTGATATTTTGCAGACGAATTGCTAATATGTGCTATATTTATACCAAACATCTTTAGATGATTACAAAGAGTAGGGAAATTGATGTGTTAAGAATGCAATTTCGACTGATCAGGACCATCTTCCCAATTCTGGTCTTTGGCAGTGACTCTGAAGATGAAGTCAAAGCAGTGTTTTCATTCCGTCCATCAATTCAGGCCTTCACTGGAGATGATCAGAGTTTGCAAATCGCCATGGTTCCGCGGCAGCAATACAGAGAGCTTGATGCGCTTGAGAAATATAGTGTGCAAGAGCTGCAGACATTCTACGTCCCTCCCAGGAGAAGAGGTGAAAAGGTGATCCTAATCTATCGATCCACGGAGACTAAAGCCGAAAGAGAAGTCTGGCATGGTGTCGATCCTGCGCTCGACGGGCTCCAACCCATTCATCAGTTCACGTATTACATCGAGGGATTGAAAAGGTTATTAAGATGCAAAGGCGTACTATTCAAACAGACTGCTCGACAAGCCCAGTTCTTCAACAGGATTTGGAACGTCCCCGGAACTCAGCGAAAATTGCCCAACGGAAAAATGGAAACGATTGGGCTTGGATATGTCCGGCCCAAGAAACGGGAGCAATTTCATGACTGCTATGTCATAAATGATCTCGATGAAGAAGGGGATGCCGACGCTGAACCAGAACGAGGTCCCGCTATAAAAAGGCAGAGCCCGTCGTTTGCGGAACATATTGACAAGCTAATCAGAGATGCAGGTCAAAGGGTTCGGGATGACCACAGTCGCGAAATGGACATTTACGAAAAAGCCAGGACGCAACGTGTCATTCAGCAGGTTATGAAGGATGACGATCCCTTTCACCCCCAACCCGTTGTGTGCTCTCATGGCAAAAAGAAAGCCCGGCACAGAAGCAATGATAAGGTCAAGAACGAGGACGGCATTCCAAGACGGAAAAATGGATCCAAAAGGCCACGCAATCGAGAGAAGATCAGCCGAAATCCATCACTGATGAGGAAGATGGATCGGGAATATTCCTTTCCTCGAGACAAGGCAAAGAAGATATTCGACCTTGTCATAAAATATTAGATGATGACACTCCCGGAGTCTCGGCACCCCGATCAAGCAAACGAGGTTCGTCACCCAGATTATTGCTCCTATCACCGAACGATAGGACATCCTCTTGAAGACTGCTTCGCCTTCAAAAACCGGGTCAAAGACCAATATCAACTCAGCAGGTTCGCTCTATCCAACAGTTGGAAGGTAGCCCTACCACAAAAGCACGTGCCAAAAACAACGTATATGGCAAGAGTATAACCGGATCAATATCGGTCTTGGAAACGATCTCGTACCTGTCATGTGATAACGCTATCAGAAGAAGGAATGCACGAGAATATGGATGACCCCTCCTGGTGCTTCGAAATGAGGGTGCGGATGAGTTGATCTCATAATTTCCACCGGCGCCAAAAGAATTGGAAGATGGGATACACATCACGGCGGACAACCTGAAAAGAATCGACCTGGGGACGACAAACGACCCACGGCCAATGTTCGTCAGTTAGCTGCTGTCTAAAAGGCAGGTGGCTATGCTAAAAGATGTGCTCATGCAGTATAAAGACTGCTTCGCATGGAACTATTCCGAGATGCTGGGGCTAGATCCGGAAATAGCTGTGCATAAATTGGCGATATCTCCGGACGTCAAGCCAGTTAAACAAACACCAAGAAGAATGTGGCTCGAACTTGAAATGAGCATCAGCGCCGAAGTTAAGAAGCTAATCGACTTCGGCTTCATCCAAGAAGTTCAATACCTCGACTGAATCGCCAACATTGTCCCGGTGATGAAGAAAAATGGGACGGTGTGCATCTGCGTGGACTTCCGGGAGCTCAACAAAGCCTGTATAAAGGATGATTTTCCCGTACCGGTTACCGAGCTGATGATAGATAACACATCCACTCACGAAGTCTTCTCCTGTTAGTGTATATGCCCTAGAGGCCATTACTGTATCATACTAGTTTGTATATTACTTGATGGAAGCTTGGGATATTCACAGTTGTATATACAATCTTGCTCGAAATGGTAGTATGCTACTTGGTTTGTCTCTGCTTTAATATGTGCATGTGTTTTTTTTAGCATATCGCTGATATACATATTAGTAGAGCCTTTAGGATCTTTGCTTGATTACCAGCGTTGTGATGGCGCTCATACTCGTGGGGGCTGGGTAATCCATAAGCACATCCTTATACAGGTCCCTAGTCGTTGGACTATCGAGACAGGGCATCGATACTCCGGAGTAGGCTAGCGTATACGCTTCTCATCCCAGCGTGGGAGACGGTCTGTCCCACAGCCGTCAGTACGTCGTACTTGAGATAGTATGCGGGTGCTCGTTAGGTTACGAGTACACTGGACAGGACTCGTCGGGAACTGTTGGTTGGTATTATACCTATCGTCAGTTATCAGTTCCCAGGTGACATGAGTACAACTTAGTCCGCTGACTTGACACTGTCACTTTGCCTCGAGTGTGTTCCCACTGCACTTTGATTACTACCCTACCACGGCTCAAAGGAGTCGTGCAAACAGGTAGTTTTTGGGTGCAGTCCTGAAGCACTTGGAGGCAGTGACGGTTAGACAGGATTCGTCTCTCCCGGTATTGGGGGTTGACATCGCGCTGTGTCCAGGAGAGCCATTACACAAGTAGTCCCTGGCCAGGGCAAGCGAGATATACTGGTAGGTTTCCAGTGTTATCTCAGGGTGTTCTGGGCTACACTCCGACAGGACTTGTACCGCTATTAGGGGACTGACGTTCACCGCCCCCCTAGGCCCGCCATGCGATGTATCAGACGAACAGACCGGACTGTACGGAGACTTTCACATACAGGCTCAGTAGGAGTTCAGATGGGGTTCACCTCGTCATTCTTCTTATCGGCATCTACCTGGGGACCGTTACGTACAGCTAGTGCCGCTTGCGGTCTGTGGTTAAACCCACTGCCAGCGTAGTGTCGAGTCTTTAGAGTCCCACACAGAGAGCTATTCGCCTTTAGGCAAAATGAGTAGAGGTCGCATGGTTTTGCGACAGGGTTCGTTCACATCCGCGCACTTGTGCACGTTTGCTGTCCGGACAGCTTATACTAGCGGGCTTTGGTTTAAGCCGGATCCTAGTATATGATTTGGGATTGGTTTTATCTCTTTGTATTCGTGTTCCTCGGATCACGAATACGGGTGCGTATGCACAGTTGCTTGAGATATAGGGAGAGGACTTTGATTAGGGTTAATGACCATTGTCATTTTATTAACCCTAATGCTTATGTGTGTATTATGGTTAATTGATATTAGTTTAATATAATTGTGCATGGTTATGGTTGTTGACCATTTGACTATCTTGACTTGTTGACCTTAGTTGACATGTTGACCATCATCATTCCATATAAAAGATGCTCTTTGATCCTTGCAATTAGCATTAAATATGAAATGATAATGGTCATGTCTTGATTAACCATGACAATTATCTAGCTAATTATCAATTTAAAATAATTCACACATATATGTGAGAATGGTTGTTTATTCTCTCATTCTATCATTCACTTTCTCTCTCTTGTTCTTCCTCTCCCTCAAGCTCTCCCCTCTCATGTGTTGAGAAACACTTGTGCTTGAGAAAAACCTCTTCTTGATAATCTTTACTCTCATCTAGGGTTCTAGGACTAGCACTTCTAGCACCCTAGTTACTTCTAGCTTGAAGTTGAAGCCAAAGGTTGAGGCTTTAGGGTGGATCTTTCTTCGACGTGAGAAGACGACAAAGGTGATCTCTTTCAACTACTCTTAGGAGCAAGGAGAGAAGGACATAAAGCCCTAGGTATAACCTTTCTACCTTTAGCTAGTTTCTAGTTAGCTTTAGCTTGTTTTAGTTTAGCAAAGATCCTTCTTTGTCTAGTCCATGTTGCCTAAAGTAGTAAAAATTTGATTTTTATTCCGTTTTCCGCCTCCCCGCAAGCACCGGGGTGGGCAACGTGGACTTACATCTCCTTCATGGACGGCTCATCAGGGTACAATCAAATAAAGATGCATCCTGAAGACCAGAAGCATACCGCTTTCCGGACTCTTCCGGGCATATTCTGCTACAAAGTGATGCCTTTCGGTCTGAAGAACGCCGGCGCTACCTATCAGAGGGCCATGACGAAGATTTTCGATGACCTCATACATGAAATCGTCGAATGCTATATTGATGACCTCGTGGTGAAAAGCAAATCGTACGAGGAGCACTGGGAGCATCTGAAGATTGTGTTTCAGCGCCTTCGGAAATACAACCTGAAGATGAACCCTCTGAAATGCGCGTTCGGAGTTTCCTCGGGAAAATTCCTAGGATTCATCGTACGACATCGAGGTATCGAAATAGACCCGTCAAAGATCAAGGCGATTATGGAAATGTCTCCACCAAGAACTCTCAAGCAACTGCAATCTCTCCAAGGAAAGCTCGCATATATCCGACGATTCATTGCCAATCTCTCCAGCAAGTGCCGTCCCTACAGCCATTTAATGAAGAAGGGGACCCCATTCGTCTGGGATCACAAATGCCAAAGCGCACTCGACGAAATCAAGCAATACCTGCAGAATCTGCCGGTACTGACCGCTCCAGTCAAAGGAAAGCCCCTCATCCTGTACACAACAGCCCTTGAAGGTTCTTTAGGCGCGTTATGGGAACAGGAGAACGACCAAGGGAAAGAGAGAGCCCTCTACTATTTGAGTCGAGTTCTCCTGGGGGCAGAAAACAACTACTCCCCCATCGAAAAACACTGCCTGGCGTTAATCTTCGCGATAACGAAGCTTCGGCATTACGCTTTGGCGCATGAGGTCCATCTCATATCAAAAGTGGATACTCTCAAATATTTGATGTCGAGAACCATACTAACGGAACGGCTCGCTAAATGGGCCCTACTCTTAATAGAATTCTCGATAACATACCGACCTCTCGAGGCAGTGAAAGACCAGGCCATCGCCGACTTCCTCGCTGAGCATCCGATACCTGCCGATTCACCCCTAAATTGTGAATTGCCGGATGAGCACGCATTTGATACGATCGACAGGGAGAGAGGAGGGAGCGATACCCGATGGGAACTCTACTTCGATGGGTCATCTTCTATGAAGAAGAGAAAGCACAACACCCCTATAATCAAATCTGGGGTAGGCCTTATCTCCGTGACTCCGTAAGGAGGGATAATGCGCTTTTCCTTTTACTTAACAGAGCCGAGGCCTTGATAGCAGGTCTTGAGATCGCTGTCGTCATGGAAATTGAAAACCTCCTCATATACGGAGACTTCCAGCTAGTCGTTGGTCAAATAAACGGAAAATATCAAACGTGCAAACCAGAGTTGGTGAAGTACGGTGAGAGAGTGCAACAATTGCTGACACAAATCCCTTCCTGCGCCCTGGAAAGTATATCGCGAGCGGAGAATAGCAAGGCGGATGCGTTAGCCAAGCTCACTAAAGAACTGGCTGATGAAAACCTCGACGACGTAAGGATCATTGTACAAAGCCGTCGGGTCCTTGCACCAGCGGAAATATCTCCGGAGTCGTCTGAAGAAAAGGAAGCGACCAAGCAAACGGCCCTACAAATAGAGGACCAAGAAAAGGCTAAGTATTGGAGAGAAGTCTTTTTAGACTACTTCAAATCCCATCGAACACCGGAAGATGCATCCTCAAGACATCAGCTCATGAGATGAGCTCTGTCTTTCGCCTTCGTCAATGATACTCTGTATAAGAGATCGTTCGACTCTCTGTGGCTAAGATGCCTGGGACTGGAAGAAGAAATGAGAGTCATCCAAAAGACTCACGACGGACTCTGCGGTTCTCATCAAAAGGATGGGCTACTATTGGCCCACGATGATTCAGGATTGTCTCGAATACGCAAAGCAGTGCCACTCGTGCCAAATTCTTGGAGACTTCATCATCAGAATCCAAACCCGCTACACCCAACAGTGGCTAGCTGGCCGTTCGAAATGTGGGGAACCGATATAATCGGGCTCATCGAGCCAGCATCGTCCAGGGGACATCGGTTCATATTGGCAACAACCGATTACTTCTCTAAGTGGGCAGAGGAAGTACCACTAAGAGAAGTGAAGACGGAGAACATCCTCCATTTCTTCAAGACACACGTCATCTATCGGTTCGGCACTCCGCGATGAATTTGTTAGTGTATATGCCCTAGAGGCCATTACTGTATCATACTGGATTGTATATTACTTGATGGAAGCTTGGGATATTCACCTTGTATTGACATTCTTGCTCAAAATGGTAGTATGCTACTTGGTTTGTTTCTGCTTTAATGTGTGCATGTGTTTCTTATAGCATATCGCCTTTACACATTAGTGGAGCCCTTAGGATCTTTGCTTAATTACCAGCGTTGTGATGGCAGTCACACTCGTGGGGGCTGGGTAATCTATAAGCACATCCTTATGCAGGTCCCTAGTCGCAGGACTATCGAGACAGGGCATCGATACTCCGGAGTAGACTAGCGTATGCGCTTCTCATCCCAGCTTGGGAGACGGCCTGTCCCACAGCCGTCAGTATGTCGTAATTGGGATAGTATGCGGGTGCTCGTTAGGTTACGAGTACACTAGACAGGACTCGTCGGGAAATGTTGGTTGGTATTATACCTATCGTCAGTTATCAATTCCCAGGTGACATGAGTACAGCTTAGTCCGTTGACTTGACATTGTCACTTCGCCTCGAGTGTGTTCCCACTGTACTTTGATTACTACCCTACCACGGCTCAAAGGAGTCGTGCAAACAGGTTGTTTTTGGGTGCAGTCCCGAAGCACTTGGAGGCGGTGACGGTTAGACAGGATTCGTCTCTCCTGGTATTGGGGGTTGATATCGCGCTGTGTCTAGGAGAGCCATTACACAAAGTCCTTGGCCAGGGTAAGCGAGATAGACTGGTTGGTTTCCAGTGTTATCTCAGGTGTTCTAGGCTACACTCCGGCACGACTTGTACCGCTAGTAGGGGACTGACGTTTACCGCCCCCTTAGGCCCGCCATGCGATGTTCTTAGACGAACAGACCGGACTGTACGGAGACTGTCACATTCAGGCTCAGTAGGAGTTCAGATGGGGTTTACCTCATCAGTCTTCTTATCGGCATCTACCTGGGGACCGTTACGTACAGCTAGTGCCGCTTGCGTTCTGTGGTTAAACCCACTGCCAGCGTAGTGTCGAGTCTTTAGAGTCCCACACAGAGGGTTATTCGCCTTTAGGCAAAATGAGTAGAGGTCGCATGGTATTGCGACAGGGTTCGTTCACATCCGCGCACTTGTGCACGTTTGGTGTCCGGACAGCTTATACTAGCGGGCTTTGGTTTAAGCCGGATCCTAGTATATGTTTTGGGATTGGTTTTATCTCATTGTATTCGTGTTCCTCGGTACATGGATACGGGTGTGTATGCACAGTTGACTGAGACAGAGGCAGAGGACTTTGATTAGGGTTGATGACTATTGTCATTTTCTTAACCCTAATGTTTTATTTGAATTATGATTTATTAATAATTAGTTAATTATAATTGTGCATGGTTAGGGTTGTTGACCATTTGACTATACTTGACTTGTTGACCTAGGTTGACAAGTTGACCATCATCATTCCATATGAAAGATGCTCTTTGATCCTTGCAAAAGCATTTAATGTGAAATGATAATGGTCATTTCTTGATTAACCATGACAATTATCTTTTGCTAATTATCTAATTTACATAATTCACATATATGTGAGAAGGTTGAGATATTCTTCTCACTTTATCTTTTCCATTTTCTCTCCTCCTCTTCCTCTCTCTCTAGCTCTCCCCTATCATGTGTTAAGAACCATTTGAGCTTGAGATAATCCCTCCAAAAACACTCTCTACTCTTTCTAAGGTCCTAGGTCTAGCACACCAAGCACCTTAGTTACTTCTAGTTTGAGGTTGGAGCCAAAGGTTGAGGCCCTCGGGTGGATCTTTCTTCGGTAAGAGAAGCGACAAGGAGAACCCGTTCTTTCACTCCAAGGAGCAAGGAGAGAAGGACTTGACGACCTAGGTATAACCCACTTTCCGATTAGCTAAACTTTTTAGCTTTGTCAGTTAGTTTTGTTTAGCAAAGATCCCTCCTTTCCATAGTCCATGTTGCCTAGAGTTGTAAAAATCGAATTTTTCATAACGTTTCCGCCTCCCCGCAAGCACCGGGGTGGGCAACGTGGACTTACAATGGTATCAGAGCCTAGCTAAACACAAACTAACTAGTTAGCAAAGTATATAGAACTTCGATCGCAAAAAACCGCAAAACATTTTTCCAAAACCCTATCTTTCTGCCGATTTTAAAACCTGCTTTAAAATTAATAAATCATATCTTAAAAATCGGCTCAGGCTTTTCTAGGTACAGGCAAGAAAAATGACCCACTGAACCGACCAACTCACCGCGGTTCCGCGGCAAGTGCTTGCTCTTGCCGCGGATCCGCGGCCGAGTTGACTCGGCCGTGGATCATTTTTCCTGCAGTTTACTTCTGGGGGTGTTTTGTGATTTTTAAGATAGTTTGTTTCCACCCAGATTTTCCAGAGAACAAGTTGGTTTTTGGGGTGGTCACAAATCCGTATTTTTTATCAAACTTCTTTACACTTTGGCAAATGGGTTATATCTGTAATGTGTTATATGTATTGAACGTCCGCTAATCGCTATATGTCGATTAGTGGGGGTTATACATATCTGTGATCTGTAATGTTGATGGTTTGTGTATATGAATTCGTTGGATTGTCGCGGATGAATAGCCGGGGGGTTGTGAGATAAGAGTTTTCTTATTCTTTCAATTCTTGTAATTTGTAAATTGATATAATAATTATTTGTATGGCCGCACAACCGGGTCGGGGTTGTAGCCGTCATTGTATAATTTCTTTTTACTGTTTTTGCTCCTAGGATAGACCCAAGGTGGGGTGCACAAACTACCGGGTATCTCGAAGTACCGAGTGGCCTACTCACGGTGTTGAGGGAGGTTGCTTCGCTTCGGGTACTTGGCGGGTAGTTTGCCGCACCCGTAGGGGTCTAGGGTGGGGTTTGGCTATTCATCGCGACCGTGTAATCCGTTCTTCGTTACAGGGAATTGCGGATTCGTAGTATATCCAATGTATTCATCTGTGATCTGGAATGGCTATCTTTGCATGTGACGAATGTTTATATATATCTATATGATATCTATTTAGGCGTTGCTAATGTTTTGCATCCGCGCTAGTCCACCCCCCGCTCTGTCGTTAGTTAAGTAACCTAACGGGTGATGACGGGACCCCGTAGCGAATGTGGATAGCATAAGCGTACGTTATATTTTTGTTGTTTTCTGCAATGGTAGGATTAAATGATGGGACGCATTGGAATTAATGCAAGATAAAATAAACCAAGTAACAGAATTTGGAATACTTTGAAAACCACTCGGTTCTTTTCAAAACCAAACTTTTAAATGCGGAGCTTGAACCGCTCCTTTTGATAGCTATATCGTTCCTTCGATTATATCAAGTTCACTACGTTCACGGTTTCGCCAAAACCATTCGTAGCCCTCCGTCGTTTCACATGAATGGTCAATAAGTATTCAAGCTATGTATGTTGGCCAAAGTCAAGGCATAGTGATTGGTAGCTATTGGGTATTCATGTGCAGCATAAATAGATGTGTTGGTTTGGGGCAGCCGTTCTACCATTTTGGCCAAAGTTAAGGGTATGTGCGGGTGGGCTCAAATTAACCTGGAGAATGATGGGTAGAACTTGACATGTGACTTATGATATTTTGGCCAAAGTCAAGGTCATAAGAGCATGGGGCAAAAATCCATATCGGGAGTTTCAAAAGAACTGAAACTTGCTAGCGTTGCATACCATTTGGAGTGTGATAATTCTGGTAGGATTCCTTCAGTTTTGTCACGCAATGATATTTGGATCCCGATCCTACTGTGAGTATATGCTACTCCTCCGAAACTTTCTCACTTAACGATCAATGCTATAAACCAAGTAGGTGTCTAGAAAGGTGTTAGCGGGGCTACGCCCACAGGGAAAAGAGGTTACTTAATTAAGGAACTTCACGAAAGCGTTGGAAAACCTCCCTCGAAGTACCGACACTGGCCTGGCTGAACGGTTAAGCAAGTATTGTACGGTGAGATTGATCCCGACTAGTTCTTCCTTTATGGTTTGAGGAGGGATTCGAGAGACAGTGGGAGCCATCTTGTTTAGACAAATTAAAAACCACTCTAAACTTGCAAGAGCATCATGCTAAAGTGTTTCTTCTCTCTCTCCTAATTGCAGCGACCATTTATCATGACTGGACTTATGTTACTTCTAGATAAAAATATACTGACAGGGCCAAACTACAAAGATTGGCTCAGGAATGTCAAAATGGCAATCACTTATGACAAGTTGGGGTATCTTCTTACCACAAAAGCTCCCCCTGTCCCAGGTCCTACCTCCAGCGTCGCGGATAAGAAAATCCGTAAGACTGGGGAGATCGATTGCGCGAAGGCCAAGTGCCTTATGCTTGCCTCTATGGACAATGAACATCAGAGGAGGCACGAGAATATGGACCTCGAATCCATATTTCTCCATACAAAAGAACTGTATGGAGAGCAGTCTCGTATCGCCAGATACGAAGTGTTGAAGAAGTTGTTTTCGGCAAGATTGGCCGTCGGATCATCGGTAACGGAACACGTGCTTAAGATGATTGGCTACATAGAGAAGCTCGCGGACCTTGGGACCACGTTGGAGAATGAGCTCTATACGGACTTGATTCTCCAGTCCCTTCCTTCCACTTACGCCCAGTTCATCCTGAACTTCAACTTGCAAGAAAAGAAAGTTGAACTTTCAGAACTCCTTAACTTGCTGAGGAGTGCAGAGGGCACCCTACAGAAAGGTAGGGAAACATCCACTTTGTTTGTAGGAGGATCTTCCTCTTCTAGGTCCAGGGCGAAAGCCAAGGGAAAGAAGAAGAAAATCCCCGCCAAACCAAGGGGCGGTGTTAGTAAGGTGGATACGAAGGGAAAGGCGAAAGCAACAAAGCTAGCGGGGAAGCTTGTTGATAAGGAAGAATGCTTTTACTGTCACAAGAGTGGACACTGGAAGAAAGATTGCAGGGCTTGGAAAACCAGAACACAGGATCTGAAGCAGGTTGCGGCTTCAGCTTCAGGTGTGTATGTTATTGAAAACTGTCTATCAATAAACTCTACGTCCTGGGTATTGGATACCGGATCAGGATCTCATATCTGTAATTCTTTGCAGGCGTTGAGAAAGCGTAGGTTTTTGAAGGCAGGTGACATGACCCTCAAAGTTGCAAACGGAGCTAGCATGGATGTTGAGGCCGTGGGGGACTATCACCTGGGAATGTCAGATGGACATGTTTTGGTTCTACGTAATTGCTTTTTTGTACCCAACGCAACTTGTAATATCATTTCTGTATCTTTGATTTCTAAAGAAGGTTATGAATTTGCGTTTGTAAGTAATGTTGTAAACATTCACCTTAATCAAGTTCTGATTGGGTCAGGTACATTGAGCAATGGTATTTACGTATTAAACCAACCACAGATTTTCAATGTCCAGAATACACACAAAAGAAAGTCTCCGGAAACAAATCAGACTTTCTTATGGCATTGTAGACTGGGTCACATCAATGAGAGAAGGTTGTCGAAGTTACATACAGAAGGATATTTGGATCCGTTCGAATATCAATCATATGCAACTTGTCAATCCTGTCTCAAAGGAAAGATGACAAAGACTCCGTTCACTGGACACGGAGTAAGAGCGAGCGAGCTCTTGGGACTCGTACACAGCGACGTGTGCGGTCCAATGTCTACGCATGCACGAAGCGGTTATTCTTACTTCATTACTTTTACGGATTACTTTTCAAGGTATGGTTATGTCTTCTTAATGAAACATAAATCCGAAGCCTTTGGAAAATTCCAGGAATATAAGAATGAAGTAGAAAAACAAACAGGCAAAAGTATCAAGACACTGAGATCTGATCGAGGTGGTTAATACTTGAGTGCCGAGTTCCTGGATTACTTAAAAGAGAATGGAATTCTCTCTCAGCTTACTCCTCTATATACTCCGCAACATAACGGTGTATCGGAGAGACGGAACCGAACCCTATTGGATATGGTACAGTCCATGATGAGTAACGCTGAGTTACCGTGATCATTCTGGGGATATGCGCTAGAATCAGTTGCATACCTTTTGAACCGAGTTCCAACTAAGACTGTGCCTACTACACCATATCAGATGTGGTGTGGGAAGAGACCCTATCTTAATCACATTAAGACATGGGGATGTCCAGCTTTTGTCAAAAAGAAGCATGCGGACAAGCTCGAAGCACGCTCAGTACAGTGCAAGTTCGTGGGATATCCAAAGAACTCCAAGGGATATTTCTTCTATTGCGAAGAGGAACAAAAGGTATTTATTTCTCGTCATGACCACTTCTTGGAAACTCAGTTTTTGGAAAAATGGATAAGTGGGAGCGCAATAGAAATGGAAGAAATTCCAGAACCATGAGCTATTACTGAAAGCTTAGTAGAACCAGGGGGTTCGAAAGATCAGGACATTCCTACGCCGCTCCGCAGAAGTAGTAGGCAGTCTCATCCGCCCGAGAGATACTACGGTTTTCTCATAGACGGGGATAGAGAGGATTGCATCATTGATAGTGATGAGCCTACTAGCTTCCAGCAGGCCATTCAGAGCGTTGACTCGGTAAAATGGCTGGATGCAATGCAGACCGAAATGGAGTCCATGTACACCAACAAAGTATGGACGTTGGACATTGCTCCAGATGGGGTAAAACCCGTAGGATGCAAGTGGATCTTCAAAAGAAAGATTGGTGTAGATGGACAGGTTGAGACCTATAAAGCTAGACTTGTTGCAAAGGGTTTCCGTCAAAGACCTGGATTGGACTATGATGAAACCTTTTCTCCAGTGGCTATGCTGAAATCCATTCGGATCCTTCTTTCCATTGCTGCCTTCCACGATTATGAGATCTGGCAGATGGACGTAAAAACCGCTTTTCTAAATGGAAATTTAGAGGAGTGTGTCTATATGGACCAGCCAGAGGGATTCATTCAGAGTGGGAGCAGCAGAAAGGTGTGCAAGTTGCTAAGGTCCATCTATGGACTAAAGCAGGCATCGCAGAGTTGGAACATCTGTTTTGATGAGACAGTCAAGGAATTTGGCTTTATCAAAAATCCAGATGAACCATGCATCTATAGTAGATTTGTAGCGAGAACTGTAGTATTCCTCGTTTTATACGTGGATGACATTCTCTTAATAGGAAATGACATTCCTATGCTACAATCTGTCAAAGGGTTCTTGTCACACAGGTTCTCCATGAAAGACCTGGGTGATGCCTCTTACATTCTGGGGATCCGGATCTACCGTGACAGATCCAAGAGGATATTAGGACTCTCACAGTCCAGGTACATCGACACCATACTGAAAAGATTCAGTATGGAAGATTCCAAGCGCGGTAATCTACCGGCTTGTCACGAGATCACCCTCTCCAAAGAGATGTCTCCCAAGACTGATTTGGAAAGGGATCGCATGTCTATTATACCCTACGCTTCTGCGGTAGGCTCTATAATGTATGTGATGTTGTGTACCAGACCAGATGTAGTTTATGCACTGAGTGTGGTAAGCCGGTATCAACCAAACCCTGGGGAGAAGCACTGGATAGCGGTAAAGAACATTCTCAAGTACCTGAGAAGGACTAAGGAGATGTTCTTGGTGTATGGCGAAAAAGACCTCCAGATCGAGGCGTTTGCTGACTCCAGCTTCCAGAGTGACAAGGATGATTCCAAGTCCATGTCGGGTTATGTCTTTACCCTCTATGGAGGGGCGGTGTGTTGGAAGAGTTCCAAACAGGAAACCATTGCCGACTCGACGATAGAAGCGGAATATATCGCTGCTGCAGATGCCGCAAAGGAAGCTGTCTGGATAAAGAAGTTCATCACGGAGCTTCAGGTGGTTCCTACCATTGTTGATCCAATACCGCTGTATTGCGACAACAACGGAGCTATAGCTTTAGCGAAGGAACCCAGGTCCCATCAGAAGTCCAGGCACATCTTGAGGCGGTATCACCTGATCAGGGAGATCGTGGGTCGCCAGGAGATCGAGGTTCGGAGAGTTGCTACGGAAGATAACACCGCTGATCTATTCACGAAGGCCTTACCCCAGACTCAGTTCGAGCGGCTGATCGAGATGATAGGTCTTCGATACGCCAGTACATGGCCTTAGTGCAAGTGGGAGATTGTCAGTGTATATGCCCTAGAGGCCATTACTGTATCATACTGGATTGTATATTACTAGATGAAAGCTTGGGATATTCACCTTGTATTGACATTCTTGCTCAAAATGGTAGTATGCTACTTGGTTTGTTTCTGCTTTAATGTGTGCATATGTTTCTTTTAGCATATCGCCTTTACACATTAGTGGAGCCCTTAGGATCTTTGCTTGATTACCAGCGTTGTGATGGCAGTCACACTCGTGGGGGCTGAGTAATCTATAAGCACATCCTTATGCAGGTCCCTAATCGCAGGACTATCGAGACAGGGCATCGATACTCCGGAGTAGACTAGCGTATGCGCTTCTCATCCCATCTTGGGAGACGGCCTGTCCCACAGCCGTCAGTACGTCGTACTTGGGATAGTATGCGGGTGCTCGTTAGGTTACGAGTACACTGGACAGGACTCGTCGGGAACTATTGGTTGGTATTATACCTATCGTCAGTTATCAGTTCCCAGGTGATATGAGTACAGCTTAGTCCGTTGACTTGACACTGTCACTTCGCCTCGAGTGTGTTCCCACTGTACTTTGATTACTACCCTACCACGGCTCAAAGGAGTCGTGCAAACAGGTAGTTTTTGGGTGCAGTCCCGAAGCACTTGGAGGCAGTGACGGTTAGACAGGATTCGTCTCTCCCGGTATTGGGGGTTGATATCGCGCTGTGTCTAGGAGAGCCATTACACAAAGTCCCTGGCCAAGGAAAGCGAGATAGACTTGTTGGTTTCCAGTGTTATCTCAGGTGTTCTAGGATACCCTCCAGCACGACTTGTACCGCTAGTTGGGGACTGACGTTTACCGCCCCCTAGGCCCGCCATGCGATGTTCTTAGACGAACAGACCGGACTGTACGGAGACTGTCACATTCAGGCTCAGTAGGAGTTCAGATGGGGTTTATCTTGTCAGTCTTCTTATCGGCATCTACCTGGGGACCGTTACGTACAGCTAGTGCCGCTTGCGGTCTGTGGTTAAACCCACTGCCAGCGTAGTGTCGAGTCTTTAGAGTTCCACACAGAGGGTTATTCGCCTTTAGGAAAAATGAGTAGAGGTCGCATGGTATTGCGACAGGGTTCGTTCACATCCGCGCACTTGTGCACGTTTGGTGTCCGGACAGCTTATACTAGCGGGCTTTGGTTTAAGCCGGATCCTAGTATATGATTTGGGATTGGTTTTATCTCATTGTATTCGTGTTCCTCGGTACACGGATACGGGTGTGTATGCACAGTTGACTGAGACAGAGGCAGAGGACTTTGATTAGGGTTGATGACTATTGTCATTTTGTTAACCCAAATGTTTTGTGTGAATTATGATTTATTAATAATTAGTTAATTATAATTGTGCATGGTTAGGGTTGTTGACCATTTGACTATACTTGACTTGTTGACCTAGGTTGACAAGTTGACCGTTATCATTCCATATGAAAGATGCTCTTTGATCCTTGCAAAAGCATTTAATGTGAAATGATAATGGTCATTTCTTGATTAACCATGACAATTATCTTTTGATAATTATCTAATTTACATAATTCACATATATGTGAGAAGGTTGAGATATTCTTCTCACTTTATCATTTCCATTCTCTCTCCTCCTCTTCCACTCTCTCTAGCTCTCCCCTCTCATGTGTTGAGAACCATTTGAGCTTGAGATAATCCCTCCAAAAACACTCTTTACTCTTTCTAAGGTCCTAGGTCTAGCACACCAAGCACCTTAGTTACTTCTAGTTTGAGGTTGGAGCCAAAGGTTGAGGCCCTCGGGTGGATCTTTCTTCGGCAAGAGAAGCGACAAGGAGAACCCGTTCTTTCACTCCAAGGAGCAAGGAGAGAAGGACTTGAAGATCTAGGTATAACCCACTTTCCGAGTAGCTAAACTCTTTAGCTTTGTTAGTTAGTTTTGTTTAGCAAAGATCCCTCCTTTACATAGTCCATGTTGCCTAGAGTTGTAAAAATTGAATTTTTCATAATGTTTCCGCCTCCCCGCAAGCACCGGGGTGGGCAACGTGGACTTACAGAATTATCTCCGATAATGGGCCAGCCTACAGAAGTCACAGAATCAGCCGCTTCGCACAACAGCATAATATAGACTGTAGATACTCTTCGGTCTATAATCCCCGAGCTAACGGTCTACCTGAGGCTTTCAACAAGACCTTGACAAAGATCATAAAGAAGACGGTGTCCAAAAATAAAAAGAATTGGCACGAGAGACTGCATGCGCGTATCGGACCATGTTCAAAACGGCCACAAACACAACGCCGTATGCATTGGTATTCGGCGCTGAAGCGGTACTCCCCTTAGAGATAGAGCTAACATCTCTACAAGTGACGGTTCATTACGATCTAACAGACGAAGAGAATGCTCATTTTCGGCTTGAGGAGCTTGACGCCCTCATTGAAAATCGTCTCATAGCACAGCAAAACTTGGAGGCTTACAAAGCAAAAATGACGCGCTCATACGAGAGATTGATTAGGCCGAGAACATTCCGCCAAGGCGAAATCGTGCTAGTTGTCAAAAGACCTATGATCCCCAATCGTGCTAAACGGGGGAAATTCGAGCCGAACTATGAGCGCCCGTACATCATAAACAAAGTCTACCAAGGTGGGGCTTACTTGCTCATGGATATGCATGGTGAAAGACCCTTCCGGCCAATAAACGGCTGGTTCCTTAAGAAATACTACGCCTGACGAGTCAGGGCCTAGGTTAACGATGGATGACGACGTTTATGTCCGCTCGCTATTTTTCCAAGCCCAAACTCTATAAGTGGTATCAAGCGAAAACTTGCATCAAAATCGCTGCGGACCGAAACGTCCCTAAACTAACAATGGACCGCAATGTCCTGAAACTAACTACGGACCGAGACGTCTTTAAACTACTACAAACCGTAGCATCCTAGGGCTGAAAAAAAATGGTACGTCCATAAGCAAGATGGGTACGGATGAAAACCCGAAAGGCTCCGTGAGTAAAAACAGCAAGGCTACCAGTGATATTTGTGAAAACCCGAAAGGGCGCAGACTCGTAAAAAAATGGTACGTCCATAAGCAAGATGGGCACGGATGAAAACCCGAAAGGGATCCGTGAGTAAAAACAGCAGGACTACCGGCGAGTCTGTGAAAACCCGAAATGGCGCGGACTCGTAAAAAATCATGCACACTGGCAAGGTCCTCTCGACCTTGTAAGTAGAAAATACCTGCGTGAGATCCTTACGACTCACAAAGGAGCAACACACTTAGGGATCCCCACGATTCCTAAGGAGAAATTACACTTACAAGATCCGCACGACTCGTAAGGAGAACCTTCTTATGAGACCCTCACGGCTTATAAGATTAGAAAGCCTTAAGATATAGGGATCTGAACCTGTTCTTAAGCCATCACATTTCCCAGACTGCCCTACAAACGGTTCAATGTTGACCCTTGTATACAATCCACGGGCGCAAATAAACGTTTCCCCCACTCGGTTCCACCAATGGCGCGAAATTTCCTTATGTGGTGAATGACACTTGTAAGTCCTCTCGACTTATAAGGAGAAAACACTCTTGTAAGATCCTTACGACTTATAAGAGAACACACACTTAAGAATCCTCACGATTCTTAAGGAGAAAACGCACCTACGGGATCCTCACGACTCGTAGGGAGAAACATCTTTATGAGACCCTTACAGCTTATGAAGTCAAAAACCTTAGTCGACAGGATTCCAACCCTGTTTGCTAAGCCATCTTTGTTTAAATCGACAAAGGCAAATGATGATTCGCTCCTGGCAATATCCTAGTTGTAGCGATGCTGATGCTTAAATCGGTATCAAATTCCAAGTCCACAGAAAATGATGCTTCGCTCCTGGCAATATTCCATTCGCAGCAATGCTGATGCTAAGATTGGTATCAGATCTTGAGTTCCATACTCGCAAAAAAATGCATATAAAATAGCCGAAATGTTTGGGTAACTCGCAATAAAAATCAGCGAGTAAAATATATGCATATAAAAATAGCCGAAATGTTTGGGCAACTCGCAATAAAAAGAAGCGAGTAAAGAAAAAGAAAAATAGCCGAAATGATTGGGCACCGCGAAAAATAGCCGAAATGATTGGGCAATCATGACTTTCGCGATATAAAAAAGCTGAAATGATAGAGCATCGCGGAAAGAATAAAAAAATGATGAAATAATTAAACTTTTGCCCTACAGGTAAGTCCATACTGACCCCTGTATACAATCCACGGGCATAAACGAAAAGGGAACCACATGTCCTAACAAACTCTGTCAAAGGGAAAGTCAGATCTCGAAAGCAACATCTGCATCCCATAAGACCAACAACGGCGTTCCTCCTCTTGCCAGTAGGGCATGGACGCGACACAATGAAACGGAGCCATGACAAAGTCCCTAGTTCCAAATCTCAATGGAAACATCTACAGCCTAAAGACCAACAAAGGCATTCCTCCTCATGCCAGCACGGCACGGACGTGACACAACGAAACGGAGCCATAGCAAAGTCTCTAGTTCCAAATCTCAACGGCAACATCTACAGCCTAAAAACCAACAACAGTGTTCCTCCTCATGCCAGCAGGGAACGGACGCGACACCACCAATCGGAGCCACGGCAAAGTCCCCAGTTCCAAGACTCTGCGGTTCACAGACAATATAGAGTCAGCCCCGACACCGCAGAAAGCGGAAACACATCATCTAATGACCCCGTCTCAGAAATACGTCATCCAATGACCCCGTCGCGGAGATACGTCATCCAATGACCCCGTCCCATCTCGAAAACACGTCATCCAGTGACCCCGACTCGGAAACACGTCAGCAAATGACCTCAGTCTCGAAAACACGTCAGCCAGTGACCTCCGTCTCGAAAACACGTCATCCAATGACCCCAGCTCGGAAATACGTCATCCAATGACCCCGTCTCGGAAGAACGTCAGCCAACGACCTCCGTCTCGGAAACACATCAGCAAATGACCTCCGCCTCGGAAACAAGTCAGCCAACGACCTCCCCGTCGAAGCAATGTTTCGACTCGGAAATAAGTCAACTCACCAACCACTTACGAGTCCTCTCGACTTGTAAAGGAGAAAATTCTCATGTGAGATCCTTACGACTCTCAAGAGAAAACACACTTAGGAATCCTCACGATTCCTAAGGAAAAAAAATACACCTACGGGATCCTATCGACTCGTAGGGAGAAAAATCTTTATGAGACCCTCATGGCTCATAAAGTTGAAAAGTCTTAGGCAGCAGACCTGAACCTATTTCCTAAGCCATCGATACCCTACAAGGATGTTAAAATGGACTGCTATCTACTATCTACAGGCCACATTGGATAAAGTAACATGCCAATGGCACAGCGAAGAAAAGAAAGCGATAGTACGGGATAAAAAATGTGCCTTTATTCATGAATTCAATTGAATACAAGATGCATCACATAAAAGAAAAAATGAAATGAATACATGTTATTCATAGACCACATATTTTCGGTCGATACAAAGATGGCTACTGAGAAGGAGGCGTTTTTAATAAATCAGCAAGCCGTTCGCGCACTCCTCTCAACTCCTTTTCATGATCAGCCGCCGCGGCCAACTCCGCTTCAATTCGAGCCCGTTGCTGCAAACAAGATAAAAACTTCTTATCGATTTCCTGCTGAGCGGCTTCATGACTCTACGTGACCTGCTCAGAGAAGTCAAGCTTCTTCCTCAGCACCAGTCCGTCAAAAATACATCGTTAGAGGTTTTCAAAAATAGCTTTCAGTCGTGCAGCGTTCGCTTCGACTAGGGCACGCAGTTGGACAGACTCGGTGGAAGCCGCTTCACGTTTCTTTCGCCTCAAGGTCGTCTATTGTTCAAAATAGCAAAGGAAAGGAACACTCTTCTCAACCCATTCAACCCCCTGGGAGTTCAAAGCCAGAACCTCGGGAGCAAGACACTTGAGCTCAATTTCGTGCAGGCAGGCCTCGATCTTTCTGCAGTAATCAACCCAAGACTCGACGACGCCTTCGTTATGGAAGTTCACGAGCGTCGCCAGCATAGGATTAACCTCAGCGGCAAAATCTGCAGCGAATGCGAGGGCCTCCACGTCAAGATCCTCGATGAATTCACTCAACATGCGCAGGCTAGTCGCAGTGCCCCTGGAAGATGGACGTCTAGAAAATGGCCCTGTCGGATTAGTATGCGAAACTCAAAGGGAGCTGGAGCTGGTGCTGGTGTGTTTGCTGCAAAACAAGTTATGGTCAAATGTCAGCTTAAGAGATAAAGAAAATACACGAGCGGTGGAGTCTACTATACCGGCTGCGATAGGTGGCAAAGTTGGAAGTACCGAAGGTGCGGATATTCTCTCGTACCCTCCTCCAATCTGTAACGCTGCAATCATTTCAAAAAAGAATTAGCAACGACATGGTTGCCCGTAAAAGAAAAGAAAGGATGTCAGTTAAAAACTATACTCACCGACACCAGCAGGCAGGACGATTTCCGAATAGAAGGAGAAATGCGGGTCAGCACCTGGTACAAATGGTCAGAAAGGACTCCTGCAGAGTTGTAACAATACACGGTCAGTACAGAGAAGACGGTGTTCATAGTTCAACTAAATAAATCTCGAATCTAAACCTTCCAGCATTTCGGAGGACATAGGAGAAGGCGAGGGAACAACAACCGTCGTGGCGGCGACCGGAGGTGCTTCAGATGGAATGATTTCTACGTTCACTACACCTACAAACAAAAAAATCGTCAGAAGAAGCTGAACGGGATTGTAAAATGAAAGAAGAACAATGACTCAGGACTTACCTGACGGGTCATCAACCAAAACCGCGACGGAAGCATCATCGGGTGTTGCAGCTCCTTCGCTCTCCTTCAGAGGAGTAGTCTCTGCGCCTATAGCTTTGTCCCCTGATTCGACGAGGGCCGTCGTGACGCTCGCGATGCCCGCCGATAGCAGGGAACCACAAGGGGAAAAAGCGGCGTTTTGGGCAGTCCCAAACCACCCGCTTCAGGCTCTGTGGTCGCCGTCATCTCACCTGCCATCTCATCGCTAGGACTTGGCCCTGCAGGATATGGTATATAAGAATTTGAAGATCAAGTTCTAATAAAAGACTCTACGTTACGTTACCTTCGGGTAGCTTTACGGTTTCTTCCCTAGCCGCGCACGCGACCTGTCTATGGGCAGTAGACAGGGCAGCTGGAGCATCCTCTGGAGGAATAGCGAAAGATGGGGTAGTGCTTGAACCTGCACCTACGGCCAGGATGGCATCGCGTTCCCTCGCCGCACGCTTCCTACGCTTCTTTTCGGTCTGAGCGGTGAGAAGAGATCTCCTCAAGACCTACGTCAAAGGGACGTCATCGTCCGAACCAAGCTCTGCCCCTGGAGCCGTTACGGTGTCTGTCATTGGCTGCTTAAGTGAAGCCTCCTGCGGTACTGTCGGGGGAGCTGGGTACACAATAGCCGGCTCTGGAAGCGTCGCTGCATCACCGCTCGGGATCGGTACCGCACTTGGAATAACCCGAGTCAAGGTCGTCCCTACAACAAAATAAAAGGGAGGGTCAAACCACGAATAAAGAAAAAGAGAATGAAGGCACAATGAGCCGAAGTATCCCAAGGCCCAAAGAAGCGCTGAGCCTCTCTTCCTCTTCAAATGTTTTGAGGGAAGCCGCGAGAGCCTCTTCGGCAGAGATACCTGTTGAAGAAGAAAGTGTCAGTAAAAGCATAATAAAAAAAGATAACTGCGGAAAGATATGATTGAAATATACTTGACTTCGCTATAGTGATCAGTGTCGCTTCATCGCGAGCCAATCACTCAGAAGCCGCAAGGGCAGCCTGGAGATCAGTATCGTCTGCGGGCGCGATAAATAGACCCTTATTGGTCCCATACTCACACAAGCCTTCACTATAGGGAGCATAGGGCTCCTGGCCGAGTATAACGTCACCAGAAAAGAGCGATTTCTTCTTTTTCTGTGAGCGAGCACCGGCAGCTGATGATAGGAGTTTGCGCTTGGCGGGCAACTTTGGGCGACGAGTCCCGATCTCCGTACCTACTCCAGACTCCGGGGACGATGCCACTACCGCTTCTACAGGAACACGGGGTAAAGGCTTATCAGGGAAGGCGCGCAGGACCGCAACTATACCGGCTTCTCTTACGGAAGGACGAACAATGGTCCGTTCCTTCAAAGGGACAGCGGGATTACCAGCAGGGGCTGCACCCTTGCGATCAAGCAGTAACCGCCTTTCTTCCCTAATGACAGCAATCATCGCATGAGAGTACCATGCCACGTATGCGTTCGAGATTCTCGGAACGCAGCTCGGCTCGCTGATAAAGAAGTTGGACCCAGTGTTCAGCCGCATGAAATGGTGTAGCGCGTTGCGGATACCCTCCTCCGTAGCGACAGCTCAGCTAAAAAAGCTTCTAGCATGACATCTTGATTGTAGCTAGACTGTTGAGCGAAACGGTGCAGGTTGTATCTCATGAACAACGCCGAATCGTTCTGCCGAAACACTAAAAAGCCCGGCCTGATTGAATATAAATGAAGAATCTCCCGAGCTTTCAAGATAGAAGACCCATCTTTGAAGATGTCGCGCAACGGCTGCACCATTTTTGTGGATTCCTTGCTGATGGTTAAGACCTTATCGATGAAGGTCATGCCATCCCCGACCATACGCGGGCGAAGAACCAGACCCCGAGCCTCTCGCTGAGTCGGTTCCAAAGCGGAAGCGTCAACTAGCCACATAACCCGAGAAAGGTTATAACTGTCGTAGAAACGGAGCCGCTTATGGACTCCAAAAGCACCGAGCACATGAAGCTCGATCCACGAAGTGAAATAGTGCAGCGGGAAATTTACGGGCTGCACCCCCGCTGAGTGGTGTATGCCGCTGAGCCGAGGCCATGATACAAGTGAGCCAGCTCAGCGACCCCGACGGCCACTCGTATCCCAACAACTATTCGGTGAGCCGGGTAGAAGACGGATGGCCTCATATGGCGAGGATGCATTGGGAGAACAAACTAGCTTAACCATAAGTTGAGAAACCCCAAAAAGAACACCTCTTCGTCAATGTCTGAAGCTGCGAGCTCTGTAAAGGGGACGACTGGAGTATCCGAGAGGAAGAAATTCCTTTGATCTGCCTCCGTTGTTGGCTGGCTGTCCAAGCAAAAACCAAATGGGTCGTCAAGCTTGGCGCATTTCGCAGCTTGTTTTGATAAAGACTTCCGGACGAAGAAAGCGAACGATGAAATCCACAAAGCTGACCCCGTGCCCTCCGGATTCCAGAAACAGACTTTCGTAAATTTTCAACACCTTAATCAAACTTGGGAATTGATGTTGAATGGCATTCTACGGGGTAAGGCCCATCACCACTGATTTGGTGGCGAAGATGTACCCGTCACGAGGAAGTAGCTCCTTGTAATGTTCTCCCCTGACGGGTAAGCCGGAGATCTCCGTGAAGTCCTCCAAGGAGATTGAAACTTCCCGATCTGATAGAAGGAAGGTGTGAGTCGGGACGTTCCATTGTTCCAAGAAGGCTTTGACCTACCATACAGGGGGCGTGGAATACTGGAAGTGAGATGCATAAACTGCGGGGTACAACCCGAGCTTCAGGAGCAGTGATTTCCTGGCCGACAAGATGTATCGAGCCCACTCCATGTATCCGGCTGGATGGAGAGAAGTCAAGCCTATCAGGTATGGCTGTCCCCATGGGCACGACTCGCCTTGACATATGCGCCACCCCAGAATATCCAAATCCATCGGCGGCTGTACGGGTATCGAGGCCATAGAAGGCTGAAGGTAACCCTCTGAGGTCCAGTTGACCTCATTTACAGCGTAGTTTACCGGGGGTGAGTCAGCATAATGAATCGCTGAGATGGGCTCTGAGGGTACTGCACAAGAGAAGCTACGCCGACCCTGGATAATTTGATTATAGCACGACCCCATAGATGAAGAGATTTCCGCTCCGGGTCATGATCTTTAATGAGCTCGAAGACTTCCCTATCCACTGGCGCGTCAGGGAATGCGCTTTCCAGACGAACAAATGGGAAAGAAGTGTCAAAAGACATAGTACCTGCGCGAAAAAGAACAAGGATTAGCTGTCAATGCTACAGTCCAGATTCTGACAGTTGGTACTTTAAATTTGTACCGCACTGCAATGCAGTGGAAAGGGACCAAAGGGGACCCACCAAATCAAGGTGACGGCTCATCATTGATGAGACAGTCACTCATTAAAGAGGAAATCCTAAAAGGATTCTCATTGAATGAGAGGCTCATTGGTCCAAGGAGTTAAACTCCCTCTAGAGCAGCGCTCTGCAACAGAAATCAAATCTGTCATTATGAGGGGAATAAAAATTCCCCAAGAATTCTAAAGAGCCATGCTCTGCGAAGAAGATGGAACAAGCCATCAGAACCCTTAAAAAGCAAAGCTTTTATAGAAGTAAAACCCCAAGATCTTTAAAGATCTGAAACACAAATCTTAGAAACTCTAAGAGTTCTTCATTAATGGGTTAAGAAACCCTAAAAAAGATCTCTTTAGATCTATGATCTAAGAAAGAGCAAAGCTCTGTTAAGAAAGCCTAAAAAAGATTTCTTTAGAATTATGATCTAGGAAGAGCAAAACTCTGTTTTAATTAAAGGTTTGAAAATCTGTGATCTAGTAAAAGCAAAGCTCTGTTCAATGGGGTCAAACATGATTCTTACCAAATATTTGAACAATGTTCTAACTTAAAGAAAGTTTTTGGGGCAGAGATCTATGCTCTGAAGAGAGAATTCAATTCTCAGAAAAACAAGAACGGGAGAAGATGAACAGAAGTCATCTCAAGAGCCAAACACCCTATTTATAGCCACTGGAAGTCGATCCAACTTCCAAGTTGATCTAACGGTGGAAAGGCTGCCACCGCTGTACTCACGTGTAAGCCACGTGAGCGCAACAGTAGGGGGCATTTGTTTCCTCCAATCAAAGAGCAAAGCTCTATTCAAAATTTGAAATTTGAAATGAGGCAGCGCCTCATGAGAACGCTAGCGCCAAGAGCGCCGGTGCTAAGAGTCCAAAGACTTTGAGGCAGCGCCTCACGTGCAAAGCACGAGAGCGCTAGCGCTAGCGCCAAGAGTCAAAGACTCTAAGGCAGCGCCTCACGTGCAAAACACGAGAGCTCCAGTGGCAGAATTAAAAGTTCTCCACCCTTGGATCATAGATCCAATGGTGATTAAAAATCACCAAGATACAGAATTAAATTCTGACCGAGGAAATACTCCTCAAATCTTTCTAAAACAAGAAAGATTGTGCTCTGTAAATCAGAGATCCGTTGGATCAAAGATCCAATGGTGATTAAAAATCACCAAGATACAGAATAAGTTCTGAATAGGAAAATATTTGCCCGATCTTGTTAAAAACAAGAAAGATGTCTTCTGTAAAACAGAAGTCCTTGGATCAAAAATCCAACGGTGGATAAAATCCCCAAATCAATCAGAGATCTCTCAATGAGAGTTTCCCTTAACTGATTCAACAAATCAGCCTCCCCTATATAAAGGACCCAAGACTTCAAGTCTTGCAGAGAAGAACCTCTCTATAAGTTTCAAATCGAAACAGAAGAACCCCCTCATAAACTTCAAGTTCTCAGAAAAGAAAAAGAGAAGAGCAAGCTCTAAGAAGAAGAAGCTTCTTCAAGGTAAATAAAAAGAAGAGAGATCATAGCATCTCTTCCATATTTGAGAGTTTAACTCTCACAACAAAAGAACTTAGTTCTTTTCCAGATCACAGATCTATAAGACAAAATCTTTAATAAAAGAAGGGAGATCATAGATCTCCTCCACATCTAAGAGTTTAACTCTCACATCAGAAAAACTTAGTTCTTCTTCCAGATCTCAGATCTATAAGACGAAGTCTTTCACAAGGGAGAACCAAATTCTCAGAGAATTGAATTAGGCAGAACGAAAAACTCAGTGCTTAGCACTCCAATCTAGCGCCGAGCGCTCCACGTGCTCCTCACGTAGGCGCTATTTAATAAAGAGTGCTTAGCACTCAAATCTGGCGCTCAGCGCCGAGCGCTCCACGTGCTCCTCACGTGAGCGCTATTTAATAAGGGTGCTTAGCATTCAAATCTGGTACTCAACGCCGAGCGCTCCACGTGCTCCTCACGTGAGTGCTATTTAATAAGAGCGCTCAACACTCAAATGCTGGCGCTCAGCGCCAAGCGCTCCACGTGTCCCTCACGTGGGCGCCGCTCAAAATAAATAGCGCTTAGCGCTCAAATGCTGGCGCTCGGCGCCATGCGCCCCGCGTTCCCCCCACGTGGGCGCTACTTAACACGGAGCGCTCTGCGCTCCTCAAGAAGAGCCTAGCGCCATGAAGAGTGTTTAACACTCATAAAAAACAAAAGAAAGTGGGTGTCGGTATTCACATAAATGTTTAGCATTATGTGCACAGAGAAAGGACTGTGTCCTAGCAAGTGTCTAATACTTTATAAAAAAAAGGGAAATGACAGAGACTAAGTGGGCTGAGCCCAAGGTTGGCCAAACCCCAAAATCGACCGAGCCTATAGGTCTTCTTCTAAATTGGACTTAGTCCCAAACAAGGTTATCAAATCTTTGATGAACATTCATTGGTTCAAGGGTACATCTCTCCACACCTCTGATACATATCGTTGTAGTTCTTTAACATCTTCATAGAGGTGAAGGGTCCCAATAACCAATAACTCTTGGCACATCCCCAAACTGTCAAACCAAGACCCTACAGACTATGATGTCTTTAAACATGGACTATGAGGTCCTTAAACTCATGGACTATGATGTCCTTAAACTCAATGGACTGCAATGTCCCTAAACTAAACTCTATGGACTATGGTGTCCTTAAACTCCATGGACTATGATGTCCTTAAACCCAATGGACCGCAACATCCTCAGAGAGCTCCTCCGAAACCTCAAACCTTGTTAAGTAGATCTTAGTCTAAAATTGGACTAACGTATCCTTAACAAACATTTAAGTTGATCTTAATCTCAAACAAGATTAACGATCCTTAAATCCACCGAACCCAAATCTAAGAAAATACGGATTTGGACTAATCCACACCCTACGGGCGACACCATAAATTAGTCTCCGTATACAATCCACGGGCAACTTAAAACAAAACAAACACACACGACACGAAATAAACATCTGGAGAAGGAGAAAGGGGTTACCGCGATGCGTAGCGTAATTAACTGTAAGGGCTTACGCCTACAGGAAAGAGCGTCCCCACAATCAAAAACCCTTCACAATGATAGGGAATCTGACGAAGTCTGCTACAACGGCCGCATCCGCCCAAATCTCCGATACACGGTTCCATAAATCAACTTGGCATCATCGGAGAGGTGGACGGATAAATTCAAATAGCATCTGACCCCAAAATTCATACCGGACGTCCCAACGTCCCGGTCGCGTCTTTCGGCGGCGAACACTGGCTGATCCCGATATGGATGAAATTCTGATAACAGTCAAAAGCCGGTAAATTCTATCTCCAGTCTCTTTGCGTGAAGAAGAAAGCGTAGAACAAGAGAACAATCCTACCGAAGAAGCTTCGATCATTCAAGACGAGCCCGATTGGAGAGAACCCTTCATAGAGTACTTCCGATATGACAAGCTGCCCAAAGAAAAATCTGTGAGGATTCGGCTGAAGAACAGAGCTCTCCAATACATATTTGTAAATAATACGCTATATCGTAGATCATATGACCAACTCTGGCTCAGATGTCTGTCGTCGGCCGAGGCCCAAAAAGTCATGAGAGAAATTCACTCAGGCGTCTGCGGAGCTCACCAATCCGGCCCCAAAATGCGGCTTCAAATCAAACGGATTGGATATTACTAGCCTACCATGATAAGGGATTGCGAAGTGCATGCAAAAAAGTGCCATCTCTACCAAATTCACGGTGACTTCATTCACAAGCATCCTAATCCGTTGCATTCTACGGTGGCGTCATGGCACTTCAAAGTTTAGGGCACCGACATAGTTGGCCCAGTTGACCATCCGTCATCCAAAGGCCACCGGTTCATATTGGTCGCAATTGATTACTTCTCCAGATGGGCTGAAGTTGTCTCGTTAAAAGAAGTCAAGACAGAAAATATTCTAACATTCTTCCGGCATAATATCCTATACCGCTTCGGTACACCAAGAAGAATCATATATGACAACGGGCATTCATTCAAGAGCTTTAAAGTCTTAAGATTCACTACTCAACGCAAGATAGACTGGAGATATTCCTCCATCTATAATCCAAGAGCCAATGGGCTAGCCGAAGCCTTCAATAAAACTCTATGCAAGCTCCTGAGAAAAAATGCCTCAGCCACTAAACGAGACTGGGATCTGAAGCTCCATGAGGCGTTGTGGGCATAGCACCGCACTCCAACTCAGTCCACTCCATACTCATTACTCTTCGGAGTGGAGGCGATCCTCCCCCTCGAAATCGAAGTTCCAAGCTTAAGAATGGCCATCCAGCACGAGTTGACGGAAGAGGAAAACGTGCTTCTTCGACTCGAAGAGCTTGACGCCCTCAAAAAAAAGAAGCTCGCGGTGCAGCAAAATCTGGAACTATACCGAGCCCAAATGTCACGGGCCTATAACAAGATGACCCGTCTCCGCGCTTTCAAGAAAGGCGAATTGATGTTGGTCCTCAAAAGGCCGATCATCCCCAATCGACATGCCAAAGCGAAATTCGAGCCAAACTGGGTAGGACCATACGTCATCGAGAAAGTGTTCGACGGAGGATCCTACCAACTGATAAGTGCCGAGGGAGAAAGGCCCAGGCCACCTATAAATGGCCGATATCTCAAGAAATACTACGCGTGAATGCTCCAAGTCGCAGGAGAATTAAGCACATCGGCCCTACGGTCTTGATCATACGTCCTGCAAAATTGTATACAATCCACGGGCGTAAACGACCCCTATCTCTCCCAAAGTCCTACCGGCGAGACTACATTTAAAGTCCCACCAGCCTAAAAAAACGGTATGTCCATAAGCAAAACGGACACGGATGAAAACTCGAAAAGGCTCCGTGAGTAAAAACAGCAGGACTGCCGGCGAGTTTGTGAAAACCCGAAAGGGCGCAAACTCGTGAAAAGAGGTAAAATACACTTGCAAAGTCCTCTCGACCTTGTGAGGAGAAAATCCCTGCGTGAGATCCTTACGAATCACAAAGGAGCAACACACTTAGGAATCCTCACGATTCCTAAGGAGAACATACACCTGCGAGATCCTCTCGACTCGTAGGGAGAAAATGCTTTTATGAGACCCTTACGGCTCATAAAATTGAAAAGCCTTAGGTGATAGGGATCTAAACATGTCTCCTGAACCATCGCTCCCCAACGGGCAATGGAAAATGATGAGTCGCTCCTGGCATTTCGCTTCAGTATTAGCGGTGCTGATGCCGACCAAAAAAACAAATCCCAAGTTCTCCCGGGGCAAATGATGAGTTGCTCCTGGCATTATTCCAGTGCAGCAATGCTGATGCTAAACAAGATCCAAATACCAAGTCCCCAAACTACGAATGATGAGTCACTCCTGATATCATATTCCAGTGCAGCGATGCAGACTCCAACCAAAATCCAATCTCACAAAATTCTCCCAACCCTACAGTTGGTCCCCAAGTTGACTACCGTATACAATCCACGGGCTCAAATAATTCTCATCATACCCATGCCCCACCGCAATCACCACTTACGCGGCTGGTCTCTGACCTTGGAATTATGCTCCATTTGGAAAGACCCACTCATGTGTCCTCACGATACATGAGGAGAACAAACTTACAGGATCCTCACGACTCGTAAGAAAACACCTTCGTGGGATCCTTACGACTCACAAAAGAAAAACACACTTGGGAGTCCCCACGACTCATAAGGAGAAAGTACACCTACGAGATCCTTTCGACTCGTAGGGAGAAAATGCTTTTATGGGACCCTTACGGCTCATAAAATTGAAAAGACTTGGGTGATAGGGACCTAAACCTGTGTCCTAAGCCATCGCTCCCCAACAGGAAAAGGCAAATGATGAATTGCTCATGGCATATGTGCTTTAGTGTTAGCAACGTTGATGCCTACCCTAACCCCAAAATTCCAAACACTAATCCAATAGACCCCTAAGTCGTTAAACTGGGAACAGATGACCCCTAAGTCGTTAAACTGGGAACATATGACCTCTAAGTCGTTAAACTGGGAACATATGACCTCTAAGTCGTTAAACTAGGAACGAGGGAAATCCCCTCACAGCAAATGATGATTTGCTCCTGATACCATATTCCAGTGCAGCGGTGCTGATGCCAAACCAAAACCAAAATCCCCAAATCCTATCATGACAGATGATGATTCGCTCCTGGTACCATATTTCAGTGTAACGGTGTCAATGTCAACCAAAATCACATCAAATCAGCAAAACAACCAATGACCTCCCTGGCAGAATCAATCTCCATCTCGGAAACAAGTCAACTTCATCCCTGACACCGCAAGAAGCGGAGCAAGTCAAATCCAGCACCGACCGTCCACATCGTAAAAAGGGCAGCATCGACCGTCCAAATCGCTAAAAGGGCAGCGCCGACCGTCCAAGTCACTAAAATGGCAGCACCGACCATCCACGCCGCAAAAAGGGCAGCATCGACCGTCCAAGTCGCAAAAAGCGAAGCACCGACCGTCCAAGTCGCTAAAAGGGCAGCACCGACCGTCCAAGTCGCTAAAAGGGAAGTATCGACCGTCCAAGTTGCAAAAAGGGCAGCACCGACCGTCCACGTCGCAAAAAGGGTAGCATCGACCGTCCAAGTCACTAAAAAGGCAGCACCGACCGTCCAAGTAGCTAAAAGGGCAGCACCGACCGTCCAAGTCGCAAAAAAGGCAGCACCGACCGTCCACGTCGCTAAAAGGCAGCATCGACCGTCCAAGTCGTAAAAAGGGCAGCATCGACCGTCCAAGTCGCAAAAATGGCAGAACCGACCGTCCAAATCGCTAAAAGGGAAGCACCGACCGTCCAAGTCGCAAAAAGGCCAGAACCGACCGTCCAAGTCGCAAAAAGGGCAGAACCGACCGTCCAAGTCGCTAAAAGGGCAGCACCGACTGTCCACGTCGCTAAAATGGAGGCACCGACCGTCCAAGTCGGAAAAAGGGCATGACTGACCGTCCACGTCATTAAAATGGCAGAAACGACCTCCACATCGTCAAAATGGGAACCAGATAAATCAACCTACATGAAAAAGAAGTCCATCAATTTCATGCACACAACCTACGTATGTGGTGTGCATTTATTGATGGGGGGAAATTTGTTGGGGTCAAAATTTACACCCCGGTTGACCAAGTCAAAATCAAAGTCAACCCAAAGCCAAGTAGGCCCAAGCCCAGCTCAAATGGGCCAATGCCCGGGTAGAACCCGAACACGAAGCCGCCGGTCTCCCCATACCAAAATAAAAATTTTGTAATAAATAATTTTGGTGTATTTTTTTTATTTTTTATGAATAAATGTAAGAAAAATAGGCATAAAATCAAATTTTTGTAAAGCCCATGGCTCATGTGCAAAAGAATTAAGCACATAAGGTATGGGGTGGCACAAGTGCCTTTGTAAAGCCCAAGAGGCTATATGTAAAGTGTGGAGCCTATTAAGGCGAACATAATGAAAATATCTATGACAAATTTTTCCATTCTCAAAAATTCTAGGGTTTGTGCCTCCTTTTCCTTTCTCAAGGTTCTAAAACCTTCCCCTTTTTAAAATTAAATCAAGAGTTTAACTCTTCCTATTTCCAAAAAGAAATAGTTTTTTCACCACAAAACCCTTGAAGGGGGGCTCGGATCTTCAATCAGATCTCGAAAAGGGGAGCCCTTTAAGTCTCACCCCCTTTTCTCCAAGATCTAGCCGATCAAGAGGAGGAAGAAGGAGACCCATCTCCAAAAATCCAACTTTGGACAGATCCAAGGCTCAAAAGAAGCTCCAGGGCTAAATAGAGAAGAGAAGAGTCCCCTTTGATCACCTCTGAAGATTTTTAGGGAGTTCAACTCCAAGACCCAAATCCTCAAAGGAGTTTAACTCCTATTCAAGATCATTTAGGGGTTTAACTCTGAATCTAAATCTTTTGGAGTTTAACTCCACTCAAAATCGCTTGGGAGTTCAACTCCTAGCCCAGGGGCTAAGCCCCTTTTACGCTGGTTCTTCCAGCGGTAGCGTGCCGCGCACGTGACCCTCTGGCGCCTAGCGGTCGCGTGCTACACACGTGACCCGCTCGCGCCCATCGGTCGCGTGCCGCACAGTGACCTGCTCGCGTCCAGCGGTCGCGTGCCGCACACGTGACCCGCTTGCGCCCAGCGATCACGCGTACGTGACCCGCTGAAGCCCAACGGTCGCGTGCCGCACACGTGACCCGCTGGAGCCCAGAGGTCACGTGCCACGCACATGACTTGCGGGCACCCAGCGCACGTGACCCGCGGGTGCCCAGCGCACGTGACCCACGGGCGCCAAGCGCCGCCCGCCTGGCACATGACGCGCCGGCGCCCACGCGCCAGGCACGCGACCCGTGAGCACCCAGTACCTACGTGCCATGCACGCGTCTTTAAGACGCTCCTCACCCTTCATTTTTTATGCACTCCACACTAAATATACTTCTCCCGTTAGGAAAAATTTCTAACGGGGCGCTGCCCCGCACCCCACAAGGGGCTGCTAGCCTCCTTGACCCCCAGCCCGCCATCCGGGTAGCGGGCCCCCCGTAAAAACTCTGCGGGGCCCCCGATATACCCAAAACCCCTTCAAAACACAGCACTGCACCTTGAGTTCGCATGACCTGTTTGACCCGTCAATCAGAGGTTCTCTCGCTCCAAAGGCGGGGGGTAATGAACGGCAGCTTAGTCCGCGGCTGCCGGAGATTCAGATCCCCACAATCAATAAACCCCAGACTACCCTAGACAGGGGCAATCTGTAATGCGCCTGACAAGCACGCATATTCCCATCTCAATGGGGTGACAAAAAACACCATACAACCGGGTTATGTCCCGGGCAACAGTGGACCGTAGTCTCGGGTATGCACGAGACCCTTGTTAAACACGAGCATCTTTTCCACCGATTGATTTCATTTGACTTAGCGACGGATAGGTGATGACATACATATTGCGTGGATTATTGACATGATGTTAGGAATATGTATGCCCTAGATTCCATTATTGTATATTATAGTGGATGCTTGGACATATATATAGAGGACTTTCTTGCTCGACGTGATAGTATGCTATTTGGTTGCTCTTTATCTTAACATGTACACTTGTTTTAGTATAATGTCTGTTTGATACATGTTGATAAAGTCCTTAGGATGTAAGCTTGACTACCAGGACTATGATTCAGATCATACTAGTGGGGCTTGTGTAGTCCGTAAGCACATCCTTTAACAGTTCCTAATCGAGAGAGTATCGAGACAGGGCATCGATGTTCCACAGTAGACTAGTGTGTATGTTTCTTGACCCTGTATGGGGCGATGGTTGATCCCATAACCATTGGTGTTTGACATCAAAGATTGTACACAAGTGCTCATTGGAGAATGCGTACACCGAACTGGACTCGCCGAGAACTCCTAGATAGTACCATACCTATCGTCATATAGCAGTTCTCTGGTGACACTTGTACAGCTTAGTCTGTAAACCCAAGATCGTCATAGTGTCTTGTGTGGTTCCCATTGTGCTTTGATTTCCTCCCGACCACGGCTCAAAGGAGTCGTGCAAACAGGTGGATTTTGGGTACAGTCCCGAGTCACATGGAGGCAGTGAGTGATAGGAGGGGTTTCGTCTCTCCCAGTATTGGGAGTTGATGTTGTGCTATGCTTGATTGGATATAACAACAAGTCTCTGGTCAGGGCTGATAAGATTTACTAGTAAGTGTTATCAGGAGTTTCTCGAAAGGTTATAGGCCACACATCGGCATGACTTATCAAGTTAGTGGGGTCTGACGATTCCACCCCCCAGACTCGATATGGGACATATCAGACGAAGAGACCGGACTGTACGGTAAGTGTTTCTTATAGGCTCTACGGGAGTTTGGAAAAGTTTGCTTGTTGATCTTCTATTCGTTCAATACCTGGGTAGCCGTTATGTCCAGCTAGTACTGCTGACGGCTTGTGGGTATCTGATATGATAATTACCTACTGCCGGCGTATTGACGAGTCTTTAGAGTACCACATAGAGGTTTCTTAGCTCAAGCGAAACGAAATAGGGCACATATGGAAATATGTGCGGGATCTTGATTAAATACGAGTATATGATACCGTATTCTAATCTAGCGATATTTGATATCAGCCGGTTATATATGATATTCATATATAACCGGATTATTGAATCAAGTGTTGATTCAATGATTTGATATATATATATATATATGTTTATATATTTGATATTGGCCGGTTATATATGATATAACCGGATTATTGAATCAAGTGTTGATTTAATAACTAATATTGAATATTAGCCAGTTATATGTGATATAACCGAATTATTGAATCAAGTGTTGATTTAATAATTTGATATACATATATATTTGATATTAGCTGGGTTATATATGATATAACCGGATTATTGAATCAAGTGTTGATTTAATAATTTGATATGTATTTATATATTTGATATATATATTAACTAATATTAAGCTCACTTTAAGATTTTCTTCTCTTTATAAATATATTTATATGTGATATATATATATATATATATATATATATATGAAATTGTATCATGGTTGATGATATAAGGGACATGGATGTATGAAAATCACACATGAGGAAAAATGAGAAGAGATAATGATAAATATTTTAGAATTAAAAGAAATGAAAAATGAGTCATGGCTTGAGAAGCTTTGAGAAGCCATGACTCATCTTTAATTTTTGTTTTTATTCTAAGATATTTATCATACACCATCTAATCTCATTTATATCTCATCTTATCTCTTATCAGTTGAGGGTATGGTTCACATCTCATCCAAGTTCATCCTCATCTTCTTCTTCATCTCCTCATTAGATTTTTTTAGGGTAAGAAAAGAAAAGAAAAAGAAGAAATATTTGTGAGCAAAATACCTACTTCATTAACCTACACTACTTTAGCCCTTTAGTGTAAATTGTTAACTTCACTAATATATTGATTAGTGAAGTGTGAGCTTGAGTGAGAGAGACTTCAAGGGGGATCATTTTCGGCAATGAAGTAAATAAGCAAGCTCGATCCTTTCTTCAAGTGGAGCCTTAAGAAGAGTTCTAGGGACTTCAACTTGGAGCTTTAGAAGTGAAGGACTAGACTACAAAGGTTGTAGATTCTTTACACTTAGTTTAGAATGCAGTTTACTTACTATAAAACCCTAATTCTCTAGTTCGATTCTTGTTTAGTATTCTTAGACCTTTAGATTTTTTTAAATTGTATACTTGATGCTCATTTTTCTCCGCCAAAAGACGCGACCGGGACGTTAGGACGTCTGGCCTGAATTTTGGGGGTAGATGCTATTTGGATTTATCCGTCCATCTCTCTGAAGAGGCCAAGTTGATTTATGACACCGTATATCGGAGGTTTGGACGGATGCGGCTGTTGTAGCAAACTTCGTTAGATTCCCCCTCGTTTGCTAGGGTTTTTTATTGTGGGGACGCTCTTCCCTGCAGGCGCAATCCCCTGCAGTTAATTACGTTACCGTATCACGATAACCACTTTCTCCTGCTCCAGAAGTTCTCTTCGTGTCATGTGTGTTTGTTTTATTTTTGGTTGCCCGTGGATTGTATACGGAGACTAATTTGTGACGTCGCTTGTAGGGCGTGGATTAGTCCAAATCCGTATATCTTAGATTTGGGTTTAGGTTGTTGATTTAAGGATCGTTGATCTGTTTTGAGATCAAGATCGACTTAAATTTATACGAGCAATTGGGGGCTCGATTGGTTTTTTGTTAAGGATACGTTAATCCAATTTGAGACTAAGATCTACCTAACAAGGTCTTAGGATCATTTTTGCTTCAGATCAAACAAAAGAGCATTTGGGCTCTGTTGTTTTAGTTTAAAGACGTTTCGGTCTGTTATCGCCGTTTTGGAGGCAAAGTTCTAGTTTGAGGACGTCTCGGTCCGTTGATCACCATTTTGGAGATGAGATTTTAGTTTAAGGATATTGCGGTCCGTTGATCACCATCTAGGGGTGAGATTTTAATTTAAGAACGTTACGGTCCGTTGATCACCATTTGGGGGTGAGATTTTAATTTAAGGACGTCTCGGTCCGTTGATGACCATTTGGGGTGAGATTTTAGTTTAAGGACATCTCGGTCCGTTGATCACCATTTGAGGGTGAGATTTTAGTTTAAGGACGTCTCGGTCCGTTGATCACGATTTGGGGGTGAGATTTTAGTTTAAGGACGTCTCGGTCCGTTGATCACCATTTGGGGGTAAGATTTTAGTTTAAGTATGTTACAATCCAATGACCATCTTACGTGCACGTGTATTTGTTACGTGATGGGATGAGCAACGATGATATAGGATGTATCCAGTTTAGGATATGGTTTGATCTCGGATGTGCACGTCAGTTTGGGAAGTGCACCAAAAAGCAGTTGGTTGTCGGGACCCGCACCTCTCTGAAGACGTTGAGGAATTACAACGACATGTATCAGAGGTGAGGTGTAGAGAGATGTACCCTTGAACCAATTCCCGTAATTGTGGGAACATGGATTAATGGTAAACCCAGGAATCATTAGCCGTATTTTGAGACAAAGTTTTCCTCAGGAGAATGTGGGACGAATATCGTTTTGGAATATTATAAGTTGGAAGATCGATAGTCGTGTTTGGGACTAAGATCTGTTTGGGATGTAATGAGCACATGGGCTCTGTTGATCTAAATTAAAGAGTATCTACTCCCAAGGGACCTAACCAACTTGGGCTTGGTACACTCAGTTTTCTTTTTATTTGAAAAAGAGTGCTAAGCACTTGTTTGGGCTCAATTCATTTTTTTGTACAAAAAGTGCTGAACACTTATGTAAGTTTTGACGCTCACATATAATCATGTGGGCTTTTAGTCATGAGGATTGCCCAATAAGTGTTAAAACACATTACCCATTTTGTTTTTATATGGAGTGCCAAGCACTCTTTATGGCGCCTACATGCGAAGCACGTGGGGAGCTAGACGTTAGGCGCTGCCTAGTGGGTGCCAAGCACTTTTATTCTGTAGCGCCCACATAATGGTCACGTGATGCACTGGGTGCTGAGCCCGCTCAATGAGTGCTAGGCACTCCTGTAGCGCCTACATGAGGGGCACATGGGGAGCTGGGCGCTGAGCGCCGCCCACTGAGTGTTAAGCACTCCTGAGTTTCTTTTGTAGCGCCCACGTGAGAGGCACGTGGTGCACTGGGCGCTGAGCGCCGCCCACTGAGTGCTAAGCACTCATGAGTTTCTTTTGTAGCTCCCAGGTGAGAGGCACGTGGGGCGCTGAGCGCCACCCACTGAGTGCTAAGCACTCTTGAGTTCTTTTGTAGCGCCGACGTGAGTGGCACATGGAGCGCTGGGCGCTGGGCGCCACTCCCTGAGATCTTTTTATTCTGTGGCGCCCATGTGAGGGGCACGTGGGGAACTGGGTGCTGAGCGTCGCTCAATGAGTGCTAGGCACTCTCGTAGCGCCTACGTGAGGAACACGTGGGGTGCTGGGTACTTCTCTCTCTCTCTCTCTTTCTTTCTTGAATGATCCACAGGATCTTTATCTACTTTTATTTACCTAAAATTTCCAAGAAGAGAGTTCTTCTTCCTCGAGAATTTAATTCTCTGTTCTTTCAAAGCTTTCTCTCTTTCTTTCTTTTTTAAGCTTATGGGGGGTCCTCCTCTTCAGACTTGAAGTCTTGGGTCCTTTATATAGTAGGGGTAGTTTGTTGGTTAGCTCCGAAGAAATCTCTCATTAAGAGATCCTAAATAATTTAGGGATTTTACCCACTGTAGGATCTTTGATCTAAGGACTTCTGTTTTACAGAAAATATTTTCTTGTTTTTAACAAGATTAGGAAATATTTACAGAAGTTATTCTGTAGATCAGTGATTCTTTAATCACTATTGGATTTTAATCCAATGGTACTCTGTTTTACAGAGGGCAATCTTTCTTGTTTAAAAAGATTTGAGGAATATTTCCTCTAAACATAATTTAATTCTGCATCCTGATGAGTTATCTTCTCCGTTGGATCTTTGATCCAACGGCTCTGTTTAACAGGGAGTGGAAATTAATTCTACGAGACGCCGGCGCTCACGTGTTGTGCACGTAGGCGCTGCTTAAGATTTTTGTGTGCTTTGCACACCGGCGCCTCTCATATAAGAGTTTTTAACTCTGACACTAGCGCCCTCGTGGAAGGCACGTGAGGCGCCGCCTCTTGAATTTTGAATGGAGCATTGCTCTTTTATTAGGGGAAACAAATGCCCCCACCGTTGCGCTCACGTGGCTCACACGTGAGTGCAGTGGTGACACCTTTTCCACCGTTTGATCTTCTTGAAAGTTGAACCGTCTTCCTGTGCCTATAAGTAGGGCCTTTGGCCCTTAAGATGACTGTTGTTCATCTTCCTTAGCCTTCTTCTTTCTCTGAGAATTTAATTCTCTTTCCAGAGCTTAGATCTATGTCCAAGGAAACTCTTTTAGAGTCAAAATTTGGTAAGAATTATGACCAAACGCTTGAAGGAATCTCTTCATATTTTAGGGTTTTAACCCATTAACAGAGCTTTACTCTTCTGTTGTAACGATCTCTTAGAGATCTCAAAAAAAGGAAACTTTTTTTTACTTGAGTAGATTGTAGATCTTAAAGATCTTTTAGGGTTTTACCCTGTTAGAAAGCTTTGCTTTTAAGGGTTCTGGGATGTTATCCCATTGTTCTAGAGAGCTTGGCTCTGAAAAATTTTGGGAATTTTATTCCCTCTTTAATTTTCTTAACAGATTTGAAATCTGTGTGCAGAACACAGTTCTCGATGGAGTTTAACTCCCGAGTCCAATGATGTGTTCTCATTAAATGAGAACATTAAATGAGAATCCTTTTGGATTCTATTTTTAATGAGTGACTGCCCCATCATTGATGGGGCGTTACCTTGATTTTGTGGGGGCCTTATCCCCCTTTTTTTCAACTGTGGTGCAGTACAATTTTAAGTGACAAAGATTGTTAAGGCCTTAATCATCGTGTCAATAGCTGACTCCTCCCTTTTTGTGCAGATACTATGGCTTACGATTCCTATTTTCCCTTCGTACATTCGGAAAGCGCTTTCGCCGACATGCCCGTAGATCGGGAAGTCTTCGCGCTTATTAAGGATCATAACCCAGAGCAAAAATCTCTTCATCTGTGGGGGTCATGGTGTAGTCAGATTATTCGGGGGCAGCGCAGTTTTTCTTGTGCAGCGCCTTCGGAGCCAATCCCAACGATTCATTACGCTGATCCGACTCAAGTGACTTACGCCGTAGAAGAGGTTAACTGGTCCTCGGAAGGTCGTCTTCAGCCTTCCATGGCGTCGATACCCGTACAGCCATCGATGGTCTTGGACATTTTGGGGCGACACATATGCCAAGGAGAGTCGCGCCCTTGGGGGCAAATTTATATGATAGGATTGATGCCCCGTCATTCGGCCGGCTATCTACAGTGGACCCGGTATATCCTGTCGGCCAAGAAGTCGCTGCAATTAAAGACTGGGTTGTACCCCGCAATCTACGTGTCTCTCTTTCATTACCACGCTCCCCATGTGTGGTGGATCAAGTCTTTTTTGGAACAATGGAACATCCCGACCCATACCTTTCTCTTATCAGATCGGGAAGTTTCGATTTCATTGGAAGAATTCGCGGAGATTTCCGGCTTACCCATAAAAGGGGAGCACTATGAGGAGATACTTCCCCCCGATGAGTACATCTTTGCCACTAAGTCAGTGGTATTGGGCCTTACCCCGGAGAACGCCGTTCAACATCAGTTCCCCAGTTTGATCAAGGTGTTGAACATGTACGAGAATTTATTCCTGGAGTCTGGCGGGCATGTGGTTAGCTTCGCAGATTTTATCGCCCGCTTTCTTCGTCCGGAAGTTCTGTCTAAGCATGCCGCGAAATTCGCTAAACTCGACTACCCGTTCGGGTTTGGTTTAGAAAACTTGCCGACGGTGGAAGCGGATCTAAGGAATTTCTTTACTCCGGACACTCGAGTTGTCCCCTTTACGGAGATCGCTGCCCCGGGTGTTGACGAAGAGTCGTTCTTTTGGGATTCATTGGCCTATGGCTGAGTTGGTTCGTGCTTCCGACGCACCCCCGCTACATGAGGCCATCTGTTTTTTATCCGGCTCATCGCATCGTCGTAGGGACACGCGTGGCAGTTAGGATCACGGGGTTAGCTCATCTATACCACGGCCTGAGTTCAGTAGCTGACACTACTCAGCCAGGGGTAAAGCCCGTGTATCTTCCATTGCCTTACTTCACATCATGGATTGAGATGCACGTGTTGGGTGCCTTTGGCGTTCACAAACGACCCCAATTCTACGAAAGCTACAACTTCCCCCGGGTCATGTACCTAGTTGACGCTTCCACTCCAGACCCGTCACAGCGAGAGGCTCGGCGATTTCTCCTTAGACCGCGCATGGTTGGGGAAAGTATGACCTTTATCGATAAATTCTTGACTATCGGCAAAGAATCCACCAAAGTGGTCCAACCGCTGCGCAATACTTTTAAGGACGGGGCTTCTGCATTGAGGGCCCGGGAGGTTATGCACCTATACTCTATCAAGCCGGGCTTCCTAGTGTATAAACAGAACTCCTCGTTGCTGTTCATGAGGTACAATCCGCACCTCTTTGCTCAACAGCTGGGTTATAATCAAGGTGTTCCTCTCGAGGCGTTCTTAGTCGAGCCGGCTGCTACGGAGGAGGGTATTCACAGTGCGCTGCATCATTTTATGCGATTAAATACGGGTCCCATTTCCTTGTCAGTTAGCCGAGCTATGTGCCGAAAGCTTCGAATGCTCACGTGGTGTGGTACCAGCATGCGACGGGTGTTGTTATTAGGGAGGAGAGGCGGCTGTTACTCGATCACAAGGATGTCGTCCTAGCCAATAATCCAGGGATCCCTTTAAAGTGACAAACAGTCGTTCGCCCCTCTTTAAGAGAAATCACTACAGCTATAGTCCCACGAGCTTTCCCTGAGAACCTTCAGTCGGATGTTCCTGCAACTGATAGTCATGGCGTCCCCAGAATTGGGCATTGGTTCGAAGATCGGAACCCGCCATCCGAAGAGGCTTGTCAAGAAAAATCTTTTATCGTCGGCTGTTGGTGTCAACTCGCAGAAGAAAAAGAAATCTCTATTCTCTGCTGACGTCGTATTTGGTCAGGAGCCCCATGCTCCTTACAGTGAGGGCTTGTAAGAATATGGCACCAATGAGGGTTTGTTTTACACGCCTGCAACCGATACTGATCTTCAAGCTGCCCTCATAGCTTCCGAGCGACTGGCTCGCGAGGAAGCAGCGTTGGTCTCTATTGCGGAGTCGGATATACTTCATTTACGTTCTTCTGTATCTATCCCTTCTCTTCTTATTATGCTTTATTAATGCACTTTTCTTTAACAGGAATTTCTGCCGAAGAGACTCTCGCGGCTTCCCTCAAGAAGTTTGAGGAGGAAGAGAGGCTTCGCGCCACCTTGGGTCAAGGTATAATTCCCTTCATTACAACTTTGCTCTTTTAGTTCCTTCTATTCACGGTCTGACTCTTTTCTTTATCTTGCTGCAGGGACTACCAAAACCTAGGTTGTTCCAAGTGTAATTCCAATCTCAGGCGGTGACGCAGAAAAGATTCCAGAGCCACCGACTACGACTGAGGCCATCCCGAAGCCACCACAGGAGGCGTTGTTGAAGCAGCCAATGATGTGTTAGTGTATATGCCCTAGAGGCCATTACTGTATCATACTAGTTTGTATATTACTTAATGGAAGCTTCGGATATTCACCTTGTATAAACAATCTTGCTCAATATAGTAGTATGCTACTTGGTTTGTTTCTACTTCAATGTGTACTTGTGTTTATTTCAGTATATCACTTATACGCATTAGTGGAGCCCTTAGGATCTTTGCTTGATTACCAGCGTTGTGATGGCAGTCACACTAGTGGAGGCTGGGTAATCTATAAGCACATCCTTATACGGGTCCCTAGTCGCAGGACTATCGAGACAGGGCATCGATACTCCGGAGTAGACTAGCATATGCGCTTCTCATCCCAGTTTGGGAGATGGTCTGTCCCACAGCCATCAGTACGTCGTACTGGAGATAGTATACGGGTGCTCGTTGGGTTACGAGTACACTGGACAAGACTCGTCGGGAACTGACAGGTTGGTATTATACCTATCGTCAGTCATCAGTTCCCAGGTGACATGAGTACAGCTTAGTCCGCTGACTTGACACTGGCACTTCGCCTCAAGTGTGTTCCCACTGCATTTTGATCACTACCCTACCACGGCTCAAAGGAGTCGTGCAAACAGGTGGTGGTTGGGTGCAGTCCCGAAGCACTTGGAGGCAGTGCCGATTAGACAGGATTCGTCTCTCCCGGTATTGGGGGTTGACATCGCGCTGTGTCTAGGAGAGCCATTACACGAGTAGTCCCTGGCCAGGGCAAGCGAGACATACTGGTAGGTTCCAGTGTTATCTCAGGGTGTTTTGGGCTTCACTCCGACACGACTTATACCGCTATTGGGGGACTGACGTTTTACCGCCCCCTAGGCCCGACATGCGATGTATCAGACGAACAGACCGGACTGTACGGAGACTGTCACATTCAGACTCAGTAGGAGTACAGATGGGGTTTCACCTCGTCAGCCTTCTTGTCGGCATCTACCTGGGGACCGTTACACACAGCTAGTGCCGCTTGCGGTCTGTGGTTAAACCCACTGCCAGCATAGTGTCGAGTCTTTAGAGTCCCACACAGAGGGTATTCGCCTCTGGGCAAAACAGAGTAGAGGTCGCATGGTTTTGCGACAGGGTTCGTTCTCCTCCGCGCACTTGTGCACGTTTGGAGTCCGGACGGATATTGCCAGCAGGCTCTGGTTTGAGCCGGATACTGGTATATGTTTTGGGGTTGCTTTTATCTCTCAGTATTCATGTTCCTCGGAACAAGAATGCAGGTGTGTATGCACAGTTATTTGAGGAGGAGGAAGATGACTTTCATTAGGGTTTCGGAACGGGTGCGTATGCACAATTGACGGTTATCATTTTCCAAACCCTAATGGATTTATGGATTATCTATTAATAATAGTAATTAAATGAGAATTATGTTATGGTTGATTTTGTTGACTTGTTGACCATGGTTGACTTGTTGACCATGGTTGAATGTTGACCACCATTATGCTTTGTAAAGATCCTCCTTGATTCATGCTTACATTTCATTTAATGAAGCATGATAGTGGTCATTCCAAATTACCATCAACTATTCTTATTTTGAATTATTATTATTTAGATAATTCTTTTCTTTTGGCATTATGGTTGCAAGAAAGAAAATTATAGCTCATTATCTCATTTAGCTTCTCTCTCCTCACTTCATCTTCTTCTTCCTCAAGCTCAAGGTGATTCCTTCTCATGTGTTAAGAATCCTTCACCTTGAAAAGGAAACAACCCCTAGACACTCTCTACTCTCTCTTGGGTTCAAGGTTTAGTAAGCCGGAAATCCTAGTTCACTCCAAGTTCGAGAAAGAACCCAAAGGTTGAACCTTCGAGGTGGATCCATCTTCGACGGAAGAAGGCTACGAGGCAAGAACCATCAACCTCTACAAGGTTTGAAGAAGAAGGAGTTCAAGTTTAGGTATAACCTTCATCCGAGTAGCTAAGACTCTTTGGCATGTATGCTAGTTTAGTTTAGATACGATCCCGACCTTGTTTAGTCCATGTTGCCTCTTGCGATAAAAATTTGTTTTTTTTTATACCGTTTCCGCCTCCCCGTAAGAACCGGGGGTCGCAATATGGACTTACAGTGGTATCAGAGCCTAACTAAACTTAAACTAGCTTGGTAGTGAAGTGTAACGAAGTTCGGAACCGAAAAAGTCACAAAACCGGAAAAACAAAACCCTAAGTTTCTGTTAAAATTTTTTCTGCTCTAAATGAAAAACTTTATACTTGTAAATTCGGCTCAGGGTTTTGTATGAACACACAAGAAAAACGACACAGTGATTCGTTCAAACCGCCGCCCTTCCGCCGCACGAGGTAGGCATCTGCCGCGGAAGCGCCGCGGTTTGTCGTCTTCTGTGCATCGTTTTTCGTGCAGTGTGTTTGTGTGTTGGTTTTGGGATTTTTAAAATATATTATATGTGCCCAGATTTTCCAGAACAGAAATTTGCTTTTGGGGTCCTATAATTCCGTATTTTTTCCGAACTTCACTGCACTTTGACTATGATGGTTATATCTGTGATGCTTGCATGTTTTGAACGTCGGCTAATCGCTATAAGACGATTAGTCGGGGTTATACATGATCTGTGTTTGATATTGGAATGTGTATATGAATGTGTTGGACTGTCGCGGGTGAATAGCCGGGGTGGATGTGAGATGAGCTTTTGTTTTTCTTTCATTCATTGTAAATGTAAATTGATGTAATAATTATTATTTGTTTGGCCGCACAACCGGGTCGGGGTTGTAGCCGTCATTGTATAATTCTTTTTACTGTTTTTGCTCCTAGGATAGACCCATGGAGGGGGTGCACAAACTGCCGAGTACTTGGCGGGTAGTTTGCCGCACCCGTAGGGGTCTTGGGTGGGGTATTTGGCTATTCACCGCGACCGTGTAATCCGCTTTTCGTTTCAGGCTCGAAAGGATTGCGGATTTCTAGTATATCCAATGTATTCATCTGTGATCTGTAATGTCTATCATTGCTTTCTATTTAGGCGTTGCTTATGTTTTACAGCCGCGCTAGCCCAGCCCCCGCTCTGTCGTTAGTTAAGTAACCTAACGAGTGATGACGGGACCCCGTGGCGAATGCGAATGGCATAAGCGTACGTCATATTTTGGTTGTTTTCTGCAATGGTAGGAATTAAATGATGGGACGCATTAAAAGTACTAATGCAAGAATATCACGCATTAAAAGAACTAATGCAAGATAATAAACCAAGTTAAAATCGTTGGAACACTTTCGAAAAACCACTCGGTTCTTTTCAAAACTAACTTTTAAATGCGGAGCTTGAGCCACTCCTTCTAAAAGCTATCTCGTTCCATCGATTATATCAAGTTCACTACGTTCACGGTTTCGCCAAAACCATTCGTAGCCCTCCGTCGTTTCGTATGAATGTTCAATAGTATTCAAGCTATGTTTGTTGACCTTCGTCAAGACATAGAGATTGGTAGCTGTTGGGTGTTCATATGTAGCATAGATAGATGCGTTGGTTTGGGACAGTCGTATTACCTTGTTGACCTTCGTCAAGGGTATATACGGGTGGGTTCAAATTAACCTGGATAATGACGGGCAGAACTTGACATGTGACTTATGATTTGTTGACCTTCGTCAAGGTCATAAGAGCATGGGGCAAAAATCCACATCGGGAGTTTCATAAGTACTGAAACTTGCTAGATTTGCATACCATTTGGAGTGTGGTGATTCTGGTAGGATTCCTTCAGTTTCGTCACACGATGATATTTGGATCCCGATCCTACTGTGAGTATATGCTACTCCTCGGGAAATTTTTCACTAAACGATCAATGCTATAAACCTAGTAGGTGCCTAGAAAGGTGTTAGCGGGGCTACGCCCCCAGGGAAAAGAGGTTATTTAATTAAGGAACTTCGCGAAAGCATTGGAAAACCTCCCTCGAAGTACCGACACTGGCCTGGCTGAACGGTTAAGCAAGTATTGTGCGGTGGGATTGATCCTGACTAATTCTTCCTTTATGGTTTGAGGAGGGATTCGAGAGACAGTGGGAGCCATCCTGTTTAGACAAATTAAAAACCATTCTAAACTTGCAAGAGCATCGTGCTAAAGTGTTCCTTCTCTCCCCCCCTGCAGCGACCAAATCGAAATGACTGGACTTAAGTTACTTCTAGATAAAAACATATTGACAGGGCCAACTACAAAGATTGGCTCAGGAATGTCAAGTTGGCAATCACTTACGACAAGCTGGGGTATCTTCTTACCACCAAAGCTCCCCCCGTCCCAGGTCCCACCTCCAGCGTCGCGGATAAAGAAATCCGTAAGACTTGGGAGATTGACAGCGCGAAGGCCAGGTGCCTCGTACTTGCCTCGATGGACAACGATCATCAGAGGAGGCACGAGAATATGGATTTGGAATCCATATTTCTCCATACAAAAGAACTGTATGGAGAGCAGTCTCGTATCGCAAGATACGAAGTGTCGAAGAAGTTGTTTTCGACAAAGTTGGCCGTCGGATCATCGGTAGCGGACCACGTGCTTAAGATGATTGGCTACACTGAGGAGCTCGCGGAACTTGGGACCACGTTGGACAGTGAACTCTATACGGATATAATTCTCCAGTCCCTTCCATCCACTTACGCCCAGTTCATACTGAATTTCAACTTGCAAGAAAAGGAAGTTGAACTTTCAGAACTCCTCAACATGCTGAGGAGCGCAGAGGGCACCCTACAGAAGGGTAGGGAAACACCCGCTTTGTTTGTAGGAGGATCTTCTTCCTCTAGGTCCAAGGCGAAGGCCAAGGGAAAGAGGAGGAAAGCCCCCGCCAAACCAAGAGGCGGTGTTAGTAAAGTGGGTACGAAGGGAAAAGAATTGGCAACAAAGATTGCGGGGAAGCTTGTGGGAAAGGAGGAATGCTTCTATTGTCACAAGAGTGGACACTGGAAGAAAGATTGCAGGGCTTGGAAGGCCAGGACACAGGAACTGAAGCAGGTTGCGGCTTCAGCTTCAGGTGTGTATGTTATTGAAAACTGTCTTTCTATAAACTCTACTTCCTGGGTATTGGATACCGGATCAGGATCTCATATCTGTAATTCATTGCAGGCGTTGAGAAATCGTAGGTTTTTGAAGGAAGGTGACATGACCCTCAGAGTTGCAAACGGAGCTAGCATGGATGCTAAAGCCGTGGGGGACTATCACCTGGGAATGTCAGATGGGCATGTTTTGGTTTTGCGTAATTGCTTTTTTGTACCCAACGCAACTTGTAATATCATTTCTGTATCTTTGGTTTCAAAAGAAGGTTATGAATTTGCGTTTGTAAGTAATGTTGTAAACATTCACCTTAATCAAGTTCTGATTGGGTCAGGTACACTGAGCAATGGTATATACGTATTGAACCAACCACAGATTTTCAATGTCCAGAATACACACAAAAGAAAGTCTCCAGATATCAATCAGGCTTTCTTATGGCATTGTAGACTGGGTCACATCAATGAGACACGGTTGACTAAGTTACATAAAGAAGGATACTTGGATCCATTCGAGTATCAGTCTTATGCCACTTGTGAATCTTGTCTCATGGGAAAGATGACAAAGACTCCGTTCACTGGACACGGAGAAAGAGCGAGCGAGCTCTTGGGACTCATACACAGTGACGTGTGTGGTCCAATGTCTACACATGCGCGAAGCGGTTATTCATACTTCATTACTTTCACAGACGATTTCTCTAGATATGGACATGTCTTCTTAATGAAGCACAAATCCGAAGCCTTTGAGAAATTTCGGGATTACAAGAATGAAGTTGAAAAACAAACAGGCAAAAGTATTAAGATTCTAAGATCGGATCGAGGTGGAGAATACTTGAGTGCCGAGTTCCTGGACTATTTAAAAGAGAATGGAATTCTCTCTCAGCGTACTCCTCCATACACTCCGCAACATAACGGTGTATCAGAAAGGAGGAATCGAACCCTATTGGATATGGTTCGTTCCATGATGAGTAAGGCTGAGTTACCGCGATCTTTCTGGGGCTATGCACTAGAAGCAGCTGCATATCTCTTGAACAAGGCTCCCACCAAGACTGTGCCTACCACTCCATATCAGATGTGGAGTGGGAAGAAACCCTGTCTTAAGTACCTTAAGATATGGGGATGTCCAGCTTTTGTAAAAAAGCAGCATGCGGACAAGCTTGAGGCACGATCAGTACAGTGCAAGTTTGTGGGATACCCAAAGAACTCCAGGGGGTATCTATTCTATTCCGCTGAGGAACAAAAGGTTTTTGTTTCTCAACATGCCCGCTTCTTGGAAACTGAGTTTTTGGAAACTCAGATAAGTGGGAACGCAATAGAACTGGAAGAAATTCCAGAAACACAAGCTATTACTGAAAGCTTGGAAGAGCCAATAAGTTCGAGAGAACAGGATATTCCTATGCCGCTCCGCAGGAGTAGTAGGCAGTCTCATCCGCCCGAGAGATACTACGGTTTTCTCATAGACGGGGATCGAGAGGATTGCATCATAGATTATGATGAGCCTACTAGCTTCCAGCAGGCCGTTCAGAGCGTTGACTCGGTAAAATGGCTGGATGCAATGCGGACCGAAATGGAGTCCATGTACACCAACAAAGTATGGACGTTGGACATTGCTCCAGACGGGGTAAAACCCGTAGGATGCAAGTGGATCTTCAAAAGGAAGATTGGTGTAGATGGACAGGTTGAGACCTATAAAGCTAGACTTGTAGCAAAGGGTTTCCGTCAAAGACCTGGCTTGGACTATGACGAAACCTTTTCTCCAGTGGCTATGCTTAAATCCATTCGGATCCTTCTTGCCATTGCTGCCTTCCACGATTATGAGATTTGGCAGATGGACGTAAAGACCGCTTTTCTGAATGGAAATTTAGAGGAGTGTGTCTATATGGATCAGCCAGAGGGTTTCATTCAGAGTGGGAGCAGCGGAAAGGTGTGCAAGTTGCTTAAGTCCATCTATGGACTAAAGCAGGCATCGCGGAGTTGGAACATCTGTTTTGATGAGACAGTCAAGGAATTTGGCTTTATCAAAAATCCAGATGAACCATGCATCTATAGTAGATTTGTAGCGAGAACTGCAGTATTCCTCGTTTTGTACGTCGATGACATTCTCTTAATAGGAAATGACATTCCTATGCTACAATCTGTCAAGGGGTTCTTGTCACACAGGTTCTCCATGAAAGACCTGGGTGATGCCTCATACATCCTGGGGATCCGGATCCATCGTGATAGATCCAAGAGGATATTAGGACTTTCTCAGTCCAGGTACATCGACACCATAGTGAAGAGATTCAGTATGGAAGATTCCAAGCGTGGTAACCTACCGGCTTGTCACGGGATCACCCTCTCTAAAGAGATGTCTCCCAAGACTGATTTGGAGAGGGATCGCATGTCTATTATACCCTACGCTTCTGCGGTAGGCTCTATAATGTATGCGATGTTGTGTACCAGACCGGATGTAGCTTATGCACTGAGTGTGGTAAGCCGGTATCAGTCAAACCCTGGGGAGAAACACTGGATAGCGGTAAAGACCATTCTCAAGTACCTGAGAAGGACTAAGGAGATGTTCTTGGTGTATGGAGGAAAAGACCTCCAGATCGAGGCCTTTGCTGACTCCAGCTTCCAGAGTGACAAGGATGATTCCAAGTCCATGTCGGGTTTTGTCTTCACCCTCAATGGAGGGGCGGTGTGTTGGAAGAGCTCCAAACAGGAAACCGTTGCAGACTCGACTATGGAAGCGGAATACATTGCTGCATCTGATGCCGCAAAAGAAGCTGTCTGGATGAGGAAGTTCTTAAAAGAACTTCAGGTGGTTCCGTCCATTGTTGACCCAATACCTCTGTATTGCGACAACAACGGGGCTATAGCTTTAGCGAAGGAACCCAGGTCCCATCAGAGATCCAGGCACATCTTGAGGCGGTATCACCTGATCAGGGAGATCGTGGATCGCAAGGAGATCGAGGTTCGGAGGGTTGCTTCAGAAGAGAACACTGCAGATCCATTCACCAAGGCCCTACCCCAGACTCAGTTCGAGCGGCTGATCGAGATGATAGGTCTTCGATACGCCAGTACATGGCCCTAGTGCAAGTGGGAGATTGTTAGTGTATATGCCCTAGAGGCCATTACTGTATCATACTAGTTTGTATATTACTTAATGGAAGCTTCGGATATTCACCTTGTATAAACAATCTTGCTCAATATAGTAGTATGCTACTTGGTTTGTTTCTACTTCAATGTGTACTTGTGTTTATTTCAGTATATCACTTATACGCATTAGTGGAGTCCTTAGGATCTTTACTTGATTACCAGCGTTATGATGGCAGTCACACTAGTGGGGGCTGGGTAATCTATAAGCACATCCTTATACAGGTCCCTAGTCGCAGGACTATCGAGACAGGGCATCGATACTCCGGAGTAGACTAGCATATGCGCTTCTCATCCCAGTTTGGGAGATGGTCTGTCCCACAGCCATCAGTACGTCGTACTGGAGATAGTATACGGGTGCTCGTTGGGTTACGAGTACACTGGACAAGACTCGTCGGGAACTGACAGGTTGGTATTATACCTATCGTCAGTCATCAGTTCCCAGGTGACATGAGTACAGCTTAGTCCGCTGACTTGACACTGGCACTTCGCCTCAAGTGTGTTCCCACTGCATTTTGATCACTACCCTACCACGGCTCAAAGGAGTCGTGCAAACAGGTGGTGGTTGGGTGCAGTCCCGAAGCACTTGGAGGCAGTGCCGATTAGACAGGATTCGACTCTCCCGGTATTGGGGGTTGACATCGCGCTGTGTCTAGGAGAGCCATTACACGAGTAGTCCCTGGCCAGGGCAAGCGAGACATACTGGTAGGTTCCAGTGTTATCTCAGGGTGTTTTGGGCTTCACTCCGACACGACTTGTACCGCTATTGGGGGACTGACGTTTTACTGCCCCCTAGGCCCGACATGCGATGTATCAGACGAACAGACCGGACTGTACGGAGACTGTCACATTCAGACTCAGTAGGAGTACAGATGGGGTTTCACCTCGTCAGCCTTCTTGTCGGCATCTACCTGGGGACCGTTACGCACAGCTAGTGCCGCTTGCGGTCTGTGGTTAAACCCACTGCCAGCGTAGTGTCGAGTCTTTAGAGTCCCACACAGAGGGTATTCGCCTCTGGGCAAAACAGAGTAGAGGTCGCATGGTTTTGCGACAGGGTTCGTTCTCCTCCGCGCACTTGTGCACGTTTGGAGTCCGGACGGATATTGCCAGCAGGCTCTGGTTTGAGCCGGATACTGGTATATGTTTTGGGGTTGCTTTTATCTCTCAGTATTCATGTTCCTCGGAACAAGAATGCAGGTGTGTATGCACAGTTATTTGAGGAGGAGGAAGATGACTTTCATTAGGGTCTCGGAACGGGTGCGTATGCACAATTGACGGTTATCATTTTCCAAACCCTAATGGATTTATGGATTATCTATTAATAATAGTAATTAAATGAGAATTATGTTATGGTTGATTTTGTTGACTTGTTGACCATGGTTGACTTGTTGACCATGGTTGAATGTTGACCACAATCATGTTTTGTAAAGATCCTCCTTGATTCATGCTTACATTTCATTTAATGAAGCATGATAGTGGTCATTCCAAATTACCATCAACTATTCTTATTTTGAATTATTATTATTTAGATAATTCTTTTCTTTTGGCATTATGGTTGCAAGAAAGAAAATTATAGCTCATTATCTCATTTAGCTTCTCTCTCCTCATTTCATCTTCTTCTTCCTCAAGCTCAAGGTGATTCCTTCTCATGTATTGAGAATCCTTCACCTTGAAAAGAAAACAACCCCTAGACACTCTCTACTCTCTCTAGGGTTCAAGGTTTAGCAAGCCGGAAATCCTAGTTCACTCCAAGTTCGAGAAAGAGCCCAAAGGTTGAACCTTCGAGGTGGATCCATCTTCGACGGAAGAAGGCTACGAGGCAAGAACCATCAACCTCTACAAGGTTTGAAGAAGAAGGAGTTCAAGTTTAGGTATAACCTTCATCCGAGTAGCTAAGACTCTTTAGCATGTATGCTAGTTTAGTTTAGACACGATCCCGACCTTGTTTAGTCCATGTTGCCTCTTGCGATAAAAATTTATTTTTTTTTATACCGTTTCCGCCTCCCCGTAAGAACCGGGGGTCGCAATATGGACTTACATGATGGACGTCGTGTAGGGTTGCTAAGCACACGCACAAGGGTCTACGAGGCATCAACCATGCCCGATTAAAAATTTAGCCGTGCCGAACAACCCAAAGCCGGATCTTTAAACTAGAGATTATGCGAAAACTAACATGTTAAACACTTTAACACTAAGTGAGAGGGATTACAACCTTTGTAGATCCGGTCCTTCACTTCAATAGCTCCGTGTAGATGTCCCCTTTGCTGCGATCATGAACTCCGGACTCTAGAGAAGCTCCACAAGAAGAACGAACGTGCTCGCTTCGATGACTTCGAGGCCGAAGATGATCTACGTCGGGGAGACACTAACTCAAGCTATTCCTTCACTAGGTCATGAACTTTGTGAAGAGAACACACTCTACCACATGGCAAGTGGTAGAGGATGAAGAAGTAGGAGGTGGGCTCACTTTAGAATTGATTTTCTCACATTTTTTCTCAAGCTCCATTGAAGCTAGAAAGCTTTTGTTGAAGGAAGAAAAAGAAGTGAATAATTCATCCAAATGAAAACTTATCCTTTGAATTATTGCACCATGGTTGAGTTAAGCCCTCATGATTAAATCATGTAGAGAATTAACCAAAGTATGAGGTTAAGGGTTGGGTTAACTAATATCCTAAGGAATGACAAAAGAGTTGACTTTGTCAATGTTGCATACAAGCTTCTACAAGCTTGATAACATTGACTAAAGTCTCATCTCTTTTGTTATTCTTAAGGAAATAAGTAAACCCTAATTTAATCTAAACTTGATATAAGTCTCATACACCCATCTTGTATGTATCATCAAGCATGATACAAACATGTACACTTGCATATATCACATATAAACAATGTGCACAATCTAGTGAGAAAATAAATCATAAGTGAGATAATACTAGTTAATGTAATGTAATATATCAAATATATAATTATACATTAAATTATTAAATCAACTCTTGATTTAATAACCCGGCTATAACCGACTAATATCATGTGTAACGACTTATCGAATCAACACTTGATCCGATAACCCGGCTATATCGCATACAACCGATCAATGTCACGAATCACGAGAATAGAATACGGTATCTCATATCGTATTAATCTCGGTCCCGCACATATCACATATGTGCTCCTACTCCGTTTCGCTTGAGCCAGGAAACCCCTGTGCAGGACTCTAAAGATTCGTCAATACGCCGGCAGTAGGTGATGATCATATCAAAACACCCACAAGCCGCAAGCGGTCTGCTAAACGTAACGGCCATCCGGGTATTGAGCGATCAGAAGATCAACAAGCAAGCCTGTACATTCTCCTGTGAATCCAATCGGTAACACTCCCGTACAGTCCAGTCTCGTCGTCTGATATGTCGCATATCTCGCCTAGGGGTGGTAAACGTCAGACCCCAGTAGCTCGATAAGTCGTGTCGATTTGAGGTCTATAACAGTTCAAGAAACTATTGATAACACTTACCAGTAAATCTCAGCAACCCTGGCTAGGGATTTCCGGTTATAACCAATCGAACACAGCACAACATCAACTCCCTATACCGGGAGAGACGAATCCCCTCCTATCGCTCATTACCTCCATGTGATTCGGGACAGTACCCAAAAGCCACCTTTTTGCACGCCCTCTTGGACGTGGTATGATGGAAATCAAAGCACAGTGGGAATCACACAAGACTCTATGACGATCTCGGGTCGACAGACTACTCTGTACCAGTGTCACCGGAGAACTGCCATCTGACGTATGGTATAATACCATCTGGGAGTTCTCGGCGAGTCCGTCCAGTATACCCAGTCTCCACTGAGCACCCGTACACCATCCTTGATGTCAAACACCGATAGATATCGGATCATCCATCGCCCATCATATGGGTCAAGATGTGTATACGCTAGTCTACTCTGGTGTATCGATGCCCTGTCTCGATACACCCTCGACTAGGAACAGTTATAGGATGTACTCGTCGACTACCGTGACCCCACTAGTATGATCTCATCATAGTCCCAGTAGTCGAGTAAATATCCTAAGGGCTTTATCAACATGTAATATAGAGACAATCAGAGTACATGTTAAGATAAAGTACAACCAGATAGCGTACTATCATGTCGAGCAAGAAAGCCCTCCCTATATATGTCCAAGCATCCATTACAATATACATCATATGTACAGCAATGGCCTCTAGGGCATACATATAACTAACACGTCGTAGCGGCTCCGGAGGCAGAGCTCGGTTCAGACGACGACGTCCCCATGTCAGAAGTTTTAAGGAGGTTGGTTATCAAGGCTCAGGCTGAGAGGAAGCGCAGAAAGCATACGGTGAGGGAACGCGACGCTGTCTTGGTCGCAAGTGCAGGCTCAGGCAATGTTCCGCCTGCTGACATTCCTTTGGTGGGCGTTCCTTCTGCCCTGTCTACTGCCCATAGACAGATTGCGTGTATAGCTTATGAAGAGAGTGAACGACTACTTCAAGGTAGAACAACGCACGGTCCTTAATAACAGCTCCCCCCTGTCTATTTATTTAACATACGCATTTTTATTTACAGGACCAAATTTGGATGACGGCGTGACAGGTGAAGCGTCGGCAACTAAAGAGCATGAAGCATCCAATCTTTCTCTGGACTCTGGGACCATTCCAATTGCCGCTCTTTCCCCCTGTGGATCTTTCATATCGGCGGACGACGCAAGTGTTACAACAGCCCTTGTCGAATCTGGGGATGAAGCTGTGGGCGTTGAATTTGCTCTCCTAATGGAAACCGAAGAAGCCGTCACAGCTGGTGACGCTTCGGGCACGGATTCGGTTTCTGACTTGTCAGGTATTCTTTGGGTTATTATCTTTAAGTTTTTTTTAATCCTGCTAATAATATTTTCTTTGTCTTGAGCATAGGCGCAATAAACCCTGAAGTTGTACAGGCCGAAGAATTACCGCCGGCCGCTGCCTTGACTGTCACGGTTCCTTCTGTGCCTCCCCGAACTTTAGAAGGTAAGGGTTTCTCATTTAGTTGCTTTATTGTAGATACCAATTTTTTTTCCTTAACCATATATTGTCACAACCTTGCAGGAGTGCTTTTTGACCACTTATACCAAGTGCTACACCTGCACTTTTCCTTCCAATCGAAAGTCGTTCCCTCTTCCAGCAGTGGTCAGTATATTCTTTGTTTAATGTTTCTCCTTTTCGTGAGTAAACTTTTTGCCGATAAGCCTTCCTTATATTGACCCCAGTATCACAGTTCAAAGGAGTGAGCAAAGGAATAGCCAAGCCTCCGGAGCTCCTTATTTTGCTACCTTCAACAGCTGGTACGGTAAATTTCGTCTGTCAGGTGTCTTCTTTGTCTTTCAAGTTGAAATCTGACCGTAATTTATTTTTGCAGCGATTACACCGGCTTCAGATCCTTTTGAGTCCCGCATTCCCATGCCCACGGAGCCCTTCACTAAACGTCCATCTTCTAGGGGCGCGGTGACTAGCTGGCGAATGTTAAGTGAATTTATTGAGGATCTTGACGCCGAGGTTCTCACTTCTGCTACGGATTTTGCCGACGAAGTCAATCCAATGCTGGCGACGCTCGTGAATTTCCACACTGAAGACCTCGTCGGTTCTTAGGTTGATTGTTGCAGGAAGATCGAGGCTTGTCTGCATGAGATTGAACTTAAGCGCCTCGCTCCTGAGGTATTAACTTTGAAATCTCAGCGAACCGCGTGGATCGAGCAGAGCATTGCTTTCATTCGATATTTTGAATAAGAGGTGACTCTAAGGCGAAAGGCGCATGAGACGGCTTCCGGCGAATCCGTCCAATTGTGCGCCCAAATTGAAGCGAATGCCGCGCAGCTGAAAGCTATATTTGAAAACCTCCAACGATGTATTTCTGACGGGTTGGCGCTAAAGCAGAAGCTTGACTTCACTGAGTGGGTCACGCAAAGTTGCGAAGCTGCCAAACAGGAAATTGCTGAGAATCTTTCATCCTGCTTGCAACAACGAGCTCAAATCGAAGCGGAGCTGGCCGCCGTAGCTGAACACGAGGAGGAATTGCAGGGAGCGCGTGAGCGGGTTGTCAGTTTGTTGAAAATGCATCCTTCTTAATCATTGTAATTGTATTTCCCTTTTTGCATTGGTTGTATCTCTTAAAGATTTTGATTCATGAATAAGAATATACATTCTCTTTTATGCGCTTATCCGTGTCTTGATGCCTTGGTGTAGCGGTAATTAGTTTACTTACTCGTTTCGGAGTTTGTAGTTTATGCGCTCGTTTTGGAGCCTGTAGTTTATTCACTCATTTCGGAGTTTCTAGTTTATGAACTCATTTCGGAGTTTATTTAGTTTATGAACTCATTTCGGAGCTTGTAGTTTATGTATTCATTTCGGAGTTTATTTAGTTTACTTTCCTTGGGCTTATAGGCAAACTTGTCCTAACGTTATAGTTAACCCCTGCTTTTTACGACAGAGGTCCGTTAGGCTATGTGGTACTAGAATTTTAGTCCATAATACCATCGTGTTGGTTGATGCATTCCCCGATATACAGACTTTATGCCGCTGTTCGAGTAGCCCCGCTACTGTCGTATCTCTAATCCCTTCGGAGGATGGACAAGACGTCTTCAAGTAATCTACTTAGGCAATTTGACCGTCGGAGAAGCAAGCGGTAGGAATTTTGCCATGTCGCTTTTTACTTGAGGTTAGGCTCAGTTTTGGGAGCCCCGATGAGTCATAACCACTCCGCACTGGTGTGGGATGGTTTCTGATAGTTTTTCGGGTTTTATTTGAGTTACCATCAAGACCCTGAAGCTAGGAATTTGGCCTTCGCTTCCTTTTGATTTGGCTATTTTGGAGCCTTTGTTGACATTGCGTCTACTGTAACGAGAAGAATGTCGGAGTAGTCTTTAGGTTGTTTTGTGAACCATCAAGACTTGGAGCTAGGAATTTTGCCATGGCTCCATTTTGTTTCGACCCCGGGGTCCTTTGTTGACGTCGCGACTGCATCCTGCTGGAGTGAGGGGGAACACCATTGTTGACATTGCGTCTGCTGTGAAGAGACGCGTGTCGAGGTAGTCTTTAGTTTGTTTTGTGAACCATCAATACTTGGCTCTCCCTTTGTCGGAGTCTAGTGGCAAAATATGGTTCCTTTTTCGTTTGTGCCCATGGATTGTATACAGGGGTTGATGTGGACTCACCTATAGGGCAACTGTTTCATTTCATTTTATTTCTTTCCACGATACTCTATCATTTCAGCTTTTTATATCGCGAAATTCGCGATTGCCCAATCATTTCAGCTTTTTATCGCGGTGCCCAATCATTTCGGCTATTCTTTCTTTTTACTCGCTGCTTTTTATTCCGAGTTGCCCAAACATTTCGGCTGTTTTTATATGCATATATTTTGCTCGTTGATTTTCATTGCGAGTTGCCCCATCATTTCGGCAATTTCATATGCATTTTTTGCTCGCTAATTTTTTGTTGCGAGTATGGAACTTGAGACCCGATACCAATTTTGGGATCAGCATCGCTGCAACTGGAATATTGCCAGGAGCGAATCATCATTTGCCTTGAAAGGACTTGGAATTTGATACCTGTTTAGGCATGAACATCGCTGCGACTGGAATATTTCCATAAAAGAATCATCATTTGCCGTGAGAGAACTTGGAATTTGATACCGATTTAGGCATCGGCATCGCTACGACTGAAATATTGCCAGGAGCGAATCATCATTTCCTTTATTGATTTGAACAAAGGTGGCTTAGTAGACAAGGTTAGGATTCTGTCGACTAAGACTTTTCGACTTTATAAGCCGTAGGGGTCTCATAAAGTTATTTCTCCCTGCGAGTCGTGAGGATCTCGTAGGCGTATTTTCTCCTTAGAAATCGTGGGGATTTCTAAGTGTGTGTTCTATTATAAGTCATAAGGATCTTACAAGAGTGTTTTCTCCTTATAAATCAAGAGGACTTACAAGTGTCGTTCACCATATGAGGACATTCCTCGTGATTGGTGGAACTTGGTGGGGGAAACGTTTATTTGTGCCCGTGGATTGTATACAAGGGACAATATCGGACCGCCTGTAGGGCAACTTGGGGAATACGACGGCTTAAGGATAAATTTGGATCCGTGTAATTTAAGACTTTGAATCCTATAAGCCGTGAGGGTCTCATAGGGAGGGTTCTCCTGACGAGTCGAGAGGATCTCGTAAGTGAAAATTTTACGAGATTGCGCCCTATCAGGTTTTCATAAGCTCGCTGGTAGCCTTGCTGTTTTTGCTCATGGCGTCCTTTCGGGTTTTCATCCGTGCCCATTTCGCTTGTGGACGTACCATTTTTTTTGACTTGAGTTGCAGTCTTTGCCGTTGGAGCTTTGATTGTAATATAGATCCCAAGAGAAGATATTGCCGTATTTGGGGCGATGTGCCAAGTTTGAGGTGGAGTACTAGTGTAAGGACATTTTGGTCCATTGCCAGTTGAAGGACGTAGTGGTCCATTATCACCATTTTTTTGAGGTGAAGCTTTAGTTTGAGGACATTACGGTCCGTTGTTAGTTTAGGGACATTTCGGTCCATTGCCAGTTTAAGAACATAGTGGTCCATTGCCGGTTTAAGGACGTAGTGGTCCATTGTCACCATTTTTGGGATGAAGCTTTTCAGAATACCACTTAGAGTTTTGACTCAGGAAGATAGCGAGCGGACATGAGCGTCGTCATCTATCATTGACCTAAGTCGTGACTTGTCAAGCATGGTATTTCTTGAGGAATCGGCCGTTTATTGGACGGAAAGGTCTTTCGCCATGCATATCCATGAGCAAATAAGCCCTACCTTGGTAGACCTTGTCTATGATGTACGGGCCTTCATAGTTTCGCTCAAATTTCCCCCGTTTTGCACGATTAGAGATCATAGGTCTTTTGACGACTATCATGAGTTTGTCTTGGCGGAATTTTCTCGGCCTAGTCAGTTTTTCGTATGAGCGTGTCATCCTTGCCTTGTAAGCTTCTAGGTTTTGTTGCACCGTGAGGCGAGTGTAAGTCCATATTGCAACCCCCGGTTCTTACGGGGAGGCGGAAACAGTATAAAAAACAAATTTTTATCGCAAGAGGCAACATGGACTAAACAAGGTCGGGATCGTGTCTAAACTAAACTAGCATACAAGCTAAAGAGTCTTAGCTACTCGGATGAAGGTTATACCTAAACTTGAACTCCTTCTTCTTCAAACCTTGTAGAGGTTGATGGTTCTTGCCTTGTAGCCTTCTTCCGTCGAAGATGGATCCACCTCGAGAGTTCAACCTTTGGGCTCTTCCTCGTGCTTTGAGTGAACTAGGGTTTCCGGCTTGCTAAACCTTTAACCTAGAATGAGTAGAGAGTGTTTAAGAGGTGCTTTTCTTTTAAAAGAGAAGGATTCTCAACACATGAGAAGGTTTCTCTTTTGCTAGAGGAAGAAGAAGATGAAGAGAGGAGAGAGAAGCTAAATGAGATAATGAGCTTTGTTTTTCTTTCTTGCAACCATAATGCCAAAAGAAAAGAATTATCTAAATAATAATAATTCAAAATAAGAATAGTTGATGGTAATTTGGAATGACCACTATCATGCTTCATTTAATGAAATATAAGCATGAATCAAGGAGGATATTTACAAAGCATGATGGTGGTCAACATTCAACCATGGTCAACAAGTCAACCATGGTCAACAAGTCAACAAAATCAACCATAACATAATTCTCATTTAATTACTATTATTAATAGATAATCCATTAGGGTTTGGAAAATGATAACCGTCAATTGTGCATACGCACCCATTCCGAAACCCTAATGAAAGTCATCTTCCTCCTCCTCAAATAACTGTGCATACACACCTGCATTCTTGTTCCGAGGAACATGAATACTGAGAGATAAAAGCAACCCCAAAACATATACCAGTATCCGGCTCAAATCAGAGCCTGCTGGCAATATCCGTCCGGACTCCAAACGTGCACAAGTGCGCGGAGGAGAACGAACCCTGTCGCAAAACCATGCGACCTCTACTCTGTTTTTCCCAGAGGCGAATACCCTCTGTGTGGGACTCTAAAGACTCGACACTACGCTGGCAGTGGGTTTAACCACAGACCGCAAGCGGCACTAGCTGTGCGTAACGGTCCCCAGGTAGATGCCGACAAGAAGGCTGACGAGGTGAAACCCCATCTGTACTCCTACTAAGTCTGAATGTGACAGTCTCCGTACAGTCCGGTCTGTTCGTCTGATACATCGCATGTCGGGCCTAGGGGGCGGTAAAACGTCAGTCCCCAAATAGCGGTACAAGTCGTGTCGGAGTGAAGCCCAAAACACCCTGAGATAATACTGGAACCCACCAGTATATCTCGCTTGCCCTGGCCAGGGACTACTCGTGTAATGGCTCTCCTAGACACAGCGCGATGTCAACCCCCAATACCGGGAGAGACGAATCCTGTCTAACCGGCACTGCCTCCAAATGCTTCGGGACTGCACCCAACCACCACCCGTTTGCACGACTCCTTTGAGTCGTGGTAGGGTAGTGATCAAAGTGCAGTGGGAACACACTCGAGGCGAAGTGCTAGTGTCAAGTCAGCGGACTAAGCTGTACTCATGTCACCTGGGAACTGATGACTGACGATAGGTATAATACCAACCTGTCAGTTCCCGACGAGTCCTGTCCAGTGTACACGTAACCCAACGAGCACCCGTATACTATCTCCAGCACGACGTACTGATGGCTGTGGGACAGACCATCTCCCACACTGGGATGAGAAGCGCATACGCTAGTCTACTCCGGAGTATCGATGCCCTGTCTCGATAGTCCTGCGACTAGGGACCTGTATAAGGATGTGCTTATAGATTACCCAGCCCCACTAGTGTGACTGCCATCACAACGCTGGTAATCAAGCAAAAATCCTAAGGGCTCCACTAATGCGTATAAGTGATATACTGAAATAAACACAAGTACACATTGAAGTAGAAACAAACCAAGTAGCATACTACTATATTGAGCAAGATTGTTTATACAAGGTGAATATCCCAAGCTTCCATTAAGTAATATACAAACTAGTATGATACAGTAATGGCCTCTAGGGCATATACACTAACAATCTCCCACTTGCACTAAGGCCATGTACTGGCGTATCGAAGACCTATCATCTCGATCAGCCGCTCGAACTGAGTCTGGGGTAGGGCCTTGGTGAATGGATCTGCAGTGTTCTCTTCTGAAGCAACCCTCCGAACCTCGATCTCCTTGCGATCTACGATCTCCCTGATCAGGTGATACCGCCTCAAGATGTGCCTGGATCTCTGATGGGACCTGGGTTCCTTCGCTAAAGCTATAGCCCCGTTGTTGTCGCAATACAGAGGTATTGGGTCAACAATGGACGGAACCACCTGAAGTTCTTTTAAGAACTTCCTCATCCAGACAGCTTCTTTTGCGGCATCAGATGCAGCAATGTATTCCGCTTCCATAGTCGAGTCTGCAACGGTTTCCTGTTTGGAGCTCTTCCAACACACCGCCCCTCCATTGAGGGTGAAGACAAAACCCGACATGGACTTGGAATCATCCTTGTCACTCTGGAAGCTGGAGTCAGCAAAGGCCTCGATCTGGAGGTCTTTTCCGCCATACACCAAGAACATCTCCTTAGTCCTTCTCAGGTACTTGAGAATGTTCTTTACCGCTATCCAGTGTTTCTCCCCAGGGTTTGACTGATACCGGCTTACCACACTCAGTGCATAAGCTACATCCGGTCTGGTACACAACATCGCATACATTATAGAGCCTACCGCAGAAGCGTAGGGTATAATAGACATGCGATCCCTCTCCAAATCAGTCTTGGGAGACATCTCTTTAGAGAGGGTGATCCCGTGACAAGCCGGTAGGTTACCACGCTTGGAATCTTCCATACTGAATCTCTTCACTATGGTGTCAATGTACCTGGACTGAGAAAGTCCTAATATCCTCTTGGATCTATCACGATGGATCCGGATCCCCAGGATGTATGAGGCATCACCCAGGTCTTTCATGGAGAACCTGTGTGACAAGAACCCCTTGACAGATTGTAGCATAGGAATGTCATTTCCTATTAAGAGAATGTCATCCACGTACAGAACGAGGAATACTGCAGTTCTCGCTACAAATCTACTATAGATGCATGGTTCATCTGGATTTTTGATAAAGCCAAATTCCTTGACCGTCTCATCAAAACAGATGTTCCAACTCCGCGATGCCTGCTTTAGTCCATAGATGGACTTAAGCAACTTGCACACCTTTCCGCTGCTCCCACTCTGAATGAAACCCTCTGGCTGATCCATATAGACACACTCCTCTAAATTTCCATTTAGAAAAGCGGTCTTTACGTCCATCTGCCAAATCTCATAATCGTGGAAGGCAGCAATGGCAAGAAGGATCCGAATGGATTTCAGCATAGCCACTGGAGAAAAGGTTTCGTCATAGTCCAAGCCAGGTCTTTGACGGAAACCCTTTGCTACAAGTCTAGCTTTATAGGTCTCAACCTGCCCATCTACACCAATCTTCCTTTTGAAGATCCACTTGCATCCTACGGGTTTTACCCCGTCTGGAGCAATGTCCATACTTTGTTGGTGTACATGGACTCCATTTCGGTCCGCATTGCATCCAGCCATTTTACCGAGTCAACGCTCTGAACGGCCTGCTGGAAGCTAGTAGGCTCATCATAATCTATGATGCAATCCTCTCGATCCCCGTCTATGAGAAAACCATAGTATCTCTCGGGCGGATGAGACTGCCTACTACTCCTGCGGAGCGGCATAGGAATGTCCTGTTCATTTGAACCCTTTGGTTCCATTAAGCTTTCAGTAATAGTCTGTGGTTCTGGAATTTCTTCCAGTTCTACTGCGCTCCCACTTGTTTCTTTTTCTATGAACTGGTGTTCTAGAAAGTGGGCATGACGAGAAACAAGAACTTTTTGTTCCTCTTCGTAGTAGAAGAGATATCCCTTGGAATTCTTTGGATATCCCACAAACTTACACAGTACTGAGCGTGCCTCGAGCTTGTCCGCATGCTGCTTTTTAACAAAAGCTGGACTTCCCCAAGTCTTAATGTGACTGAGATGGGGCCTCTTCCCACACCACATCTCATATGGTGTAGTAGGCACAGTCTTAGTAGGAACTCGGTTCAAAAGGTACGCAGCTGATTCTAGTGCATACCCCCAGAAGGATCGCGGTAACTCAGCATTGCTCATCATGGACCGTACCATATCCAATAGGGTTCGGTTCCGTCTCTCCGATACACCGTTGTGTTGCGGAGTGTATGGAGGAGTAAGCTGAGAGAGAATTCCATTCTCTTTTAAGTAGTTCAGGAACTCGGCACTCAAGTATTCTCCACCTCGATCCGATCTTAGAATCTTGATACTTTTGCCGGTTTGGTTTTCCACTTCATTCTTATATTCCTGGAATTTTTCAAAGGCCTCGGACTTATGTTTCATTAAGAAGACATAACCGTACCTTGAGAAATCATCCGTAAAAGTAATGAAGTAAGAGTAACCGCTTCGCGCATGTGTAGACATTGGACCGCACACGTCGCTGTGTACGAGTCCCAAGAGCTCGCTCGCTCTTACTCCGTGTCCAGTGAACGGAGTCTTTGTCATCTTTCCCATGAGACAAGATTCACAAGTGGCATAAGACTGATACTCGAACGAATCCAAGTATCCTTCTTTATGTAACTTAGTCAACCGTGTCTCATTGATGTGACCCAGTCTACAATGCCATAAGAAAGCCTGATTGATATCTGGAGACTTTCTTTTGTGTGTATTCTGGACATTGAAAATCTGTGGTTGGTTTAATACGTATATACCATTGCTTAGTGTTCCTGACCCAATCAGAACTTGATTAAGGTGAATGTTTACAACATTACTTACAAACGCAAATTCATAACCTTCTTTAGAAACCAAAGATACAGAGATGATATTACAAGTTGCGTTGGGTACAAAAAAGCAATTACGCAAAACCAAAACATGCCCATCTGACATTCCCAGGTGATAGTCCCCCACGGCTTTAGCATCCATGCTAGCTCCGTTCGCAACTCTGAGGGTCATGTCACCTGCCTTCAAAAACCTACGGTTTCTCAACGCCTGCAAAGAATTACAGATATGAGATCCTGATCCGGTATCCAATACCCAGGAAGTAGAGTTTATAGAAAGACAGTTTTCAATAACATACACACCTGAAGCTGAAGCCGCAACCTGCTTCAGTTCCTGTGTCTTGGCCTTCCAAGCCCTGCAATCTTTCTTCCAGTGTCCACTCTTATGACAATAGAAGCATTCTTCTTTTCCAACAAGCTTCCCCGCAATCTTTGTTGCCTTTTCCTTTCCCTTCGTACCCACTTTACTAACACCGCCTCTTGGTTTGGCGGGGGCTTTCTTCCTCTTTCCCTTGGCTTTCGCCTTGGACCTAGAGGAAGAAGATCCTCCTACAAACAAAGCGGGTGTTTCCCTACCCTTCTGTAGGGTGCCCTCTGCGCTCCTCAGCATGTTGAGGAGTTCTGAAAGTTCAACTTCCTTTTCTTGCAAGTTGAAATTCAGTATGAACTGGGCGTAAGTGGATGGAAGGGACTGGAGAATTATATCCGTGTAGAGTTCACTGTCCAACGTGGTCCCAAGTTCCGCAAGCTCCTCAGTGTAGCCAATCATCTTAAGCACGTGGTCCGCTACCGATGATCCGACGGCCAATTTTGTCGAAAACAACTTCTTCGACACTTCGTATCTAGCGATACGAGACTGCTCTCCATACAGTTCTTTTGTATGAAGAAATATGGATTCCAAATCCATATTCTCGTGCCTCCTCTGATGTTCGTTGTCCATCGAGGCAAGTACGAGGCACCTGGCCTTTGCGCTGTCAATCTCCCAAGTCTTACGGATTTTCTTATCCGCGACGCTGGAGGTGGGACCTGGGACGGGGGGAGCTTTGGTGGTAAGAAGATACCCCAGCTTGTCGTAAGTGATTGCCAACTTGACATTCCTGAGCCAATCTTTGTAGTTTGGCCCTGTCAATATGTTTTTATCTAGAATCAAATTAAGTCCAGTCATTTCGATTTGGTCGCTGCAGGGGGGAGAGAAGGAACACTTTAGCACGATGCTCTTGCAAGTTTAGAATGGTTTTTAATTTGTCTAAACAGGATGGCTCCCACTGTCTCTCGAATCCCTCCTCAAACCACAAAGGAAGAATTAGCCGGGATCAATCCCACCGTGCAATACTTGCTTAACCGTTCAGCCAGGCCAGTGTCGGTACTTCGAGGGAGGTTTTCCAACGCTTTCGCGAAGTTCCTTAATTAAATAACCTCTTTTCCCTGGGGGCGTAGCCCCGCTAACACCTTTCTAGGCACCTACTAAGTTTATAGCATTGATCGTCTAGTGAGAAATTTCCCGAGGAGTAGCATATACTCACAGTAGGATCGGGATCCAAATATCATCGTGTGACGAAACTGAAGGAATCCTACCAGAATCACCACACTCCAAATGGTATGCAAATCTAGCAAGTTTCAGTACTTATGAAACTCCCGATGTGGATTTTTGCCCCATGCTCTTATGACCTTGACTTTGGCCAAAATATCATAAGTCACATGTCAAGTTCTGCCCGTCACTATCCAGGTTAATTTGGATCCATCCGTACCTACCCTTGACTTTGGCCAAAATGGCAGCACGACTGTCCCAAACCAACGCATCTATCTATGCTACACATGAACACCCAATAGCTACCAATCACTATGCCTTGACTTTGGCCAAAATACATAGCTTGAATACTACTGCCTATTCATGCGAAGCGACGGAGGGCTACGAATGGTTTTGGTAAAACCGTGAACGTAGTGAACTTGATATAATCGATGGAACGAGATAGCTTTTAGAAGGAGTGGCTCAAGCTCCGCATTTAAAAGTTAGTTTTGAAAAGAACCGAGTGGTTTTTTCGAAAGTGTTCCAACGATTTTAACTTGGTTTATTATCTTGCATTAGTTCTTTTAATGCGTGATATTCTTGCATTAGTACTTTTAATGCGTCCCATCATTTAATTCCTACCATTGCAGAAAACAACCAAAATATGACGTACGCTTATGCCATTCGCATTCGCCACGGGGTCCCGTCATCACTCGTTAGGTTACTTAACTAACGACAGAGCGGGGGCTGGGCTAGCGCGGCTGTAAAACATAAGTAACGCCTAAATAGAAAGCAATGATAGACATTACAGATCACAGATGAATACATTGGATATACTAGCAATCCGCAATCCTTTCGAGCCTGAAACGAAAAGCGGATAACACGGTCGCGGTGAATAGCCAATACCCCACCCAAGACCCCTACGGGTGCGGCAAACTACCCGCCAAGTACTCGGCAGTTTGTGCACCCCTCCATGGGTCTATCCTAGGAGCAAAAACAGTAAAAAGAATTATACAATGACGGCTACAACCCCGACCCGGTTGTGCGGCCAAACAAATAATAATTATTACATCAATTTACATTTACAATGAATGAAAGAAAAACAAAATCTCATCTCACATCCACCCCGGCTATTCACCCGCGACAGTCCAACACATTCATATACACATTCCAATATCAAACACAGATCATGTATAACCCCGACTAATCGTCTTATAGCGATTAGCCGACGTTCAATACATGCAAGCATCACAGATATAACCATCATAGTCAAAGTGCAGTGAAGTTCGGAAAAAATACGGAATTATAGGACCCCAAAAGCAAATTTCTGTTCTGGAAAATCTGGGCACATATAATATATTTTAAAAATCCCAAAACCAACACAGACACACACTGCACGAAAAACGATGCACAGAAGACGACAAACCGCGGCGCTTCCGCGGCAGATGCCTACCTCGTGCGGCGGAAGCGCGGCGGTTTGAACGAATCACTGTGTCGTTTTTCTTGGGTGTTCATACAAAACCCTGAGCCGAATTTACAAGTATAAAGTTTTTCATTTAGAGCAGAAAAAATTTCAACAGAAACTTAGGGTTTTGTTTTTGCGGTTTTGTGACTTTTTCGGTTCCGAACTTCGTTGCACTTCACTACCAAGCTAGTTTAAGTTTAGTTAGGCTCTGATACCACTGTAAGTCCATATTGCGACCCCCGGTTCTTACGGGGAGGCGGAAACAGTATAAAAAACAAATTTTTATCGCAAGAGGCAACATGGACTAAACAAGGTCGGGATCGTGTCTAAACTAAACTAGCATACAAGCTAAAGAGTCTTAGCTACTCGGATGAAGGTTATACCTAAACTTGAACTCCTTCTTCTTCAAACCTTGTAGAGGTTGATGGTTCTTGCCTTGTAGCCTTCTTCCGTCGAAGATGGATCCACCTCGAGAGTTCAACCTTTGGGCTCTTCCTCGTGCTTTGAGTGAACTAGGGTTTCCGGCTTGCTAAACCTTTAACCTAGAATGAGTAGAGAGTGTTTAAGAGGTGCTTTTCTTTTAAAAGAGAAGGATTCTCAACACATGAGAAGGTTTCTCTTTTGCTAGAGGAAGAAGAAGATGAAGAGAGGAGAGAGAAGCTAAATGAGATAATGAGCTATGTTTTTCTTTCTTGCAACCATAATGCCAAAAGAAAAGAATTATCTAAATAATAATAATTCAAAATAAGAATAGTTGATGGTAATTTGGAATGACCACTATCATGCTTCATTTAATGAAATGTAAGCATGAATCAAGGAGGATATTTACAAAGCATGATGGTGGTCAACATTCAACCATGGTCAACAAGTCAACCATGGTCAACAAGTCAACAAAATCAACCATAACATAATTCTCATTTAATTACTATTATTAATAGATAATCCATAAATCCATTAGGGTTTGGAAAATGATAACCGTCAATTGTGCATACGCACCCGTTCCGAAACCCTAATGAAAGTCATCTTCCTCCTCCTCAAATAACTGTGCATACACACCTGCATTCTTGTTCCGAGGAACATGAATACTGAGAGATAAAAGCAACCCCAAAACATATACCAGTATCCGGCTCAAATCAGAGCCTGCTGGCAATATCCGCCCGGACTCCAAACGTGCACAAGTGCGCGGAGGAGAACGAACCCTGTCGCAAAACCATGCGACCTCTACTCTGTTTTGCCCAGAGGCGAATACCCTCTGTGTGGGACTCTAAAGACTCGACACTACGCTGGCAGTGGGTTTAACCACAGACCGCAAGCGGCACTAGCTGTGCGTAACGGTCCCCAGGTAGATGCCGACAAGAAGGCTGACGAGGTGAAACCCCATCTGTACTCCTACTGAGTCTGAATGTGACAGTCTCCGTACAGTCCGGTCTGTTCGTCTGATACATCGCATGTCGGGCCTAGGGGGCGGTAAAACGTCAGTCCCCAAATAGCGGTACAAGTCGTGTCGGAGTGAAGCCCAAAACACCCTGAGATAACACTGGAACCCACCAGTATATCTCGCTTGCCCTGGCCAGGGACTACTCGTGTAATGGCTCTCCTAGACACAGCGCGATGTCAACCCCCAATACCGGGAGAGACGAATCCTGTCTAACCGGCACTGCCTCCAAATGCTTCGGGACTGCACCCAACCACCACCCGTTTGCACGACTCCTTTGAGTCGTGGTAGGGTAGTGATCAAAGTGCAGTGGGAACACACTCGAGGCGAAGTGCTAGTGTCAAGTCAGCGGACTAAGCTGTACTCATGTCACCTGGGAACTGATGACTGACGATAGGTATAATACCAACTTGTCAGTTCCCGACGAGTCCTGTCCAGTGTACTCGTAACCCAACGAGCACCCGTATACTATCTCCAGCACGACGTACTGATGGCTGTGGGACAGACCATCTCCCACACTGGGATGAGAAGCGCATACGCTAGTCTACTCCGGAGTATCGATGCCCTGTCTCGATAGTCCTGCGACTAGGGACCTGTATAAGGATGTGCTTATAGATTACCCAGTCCCACTAGTGTGACTGCCATCACAACGCTGGTAATCAAGCAAAAATCCTAAGGGCTCCACTAATGCGTATAAGTGATATACTGAAATAAACACAAGTACACATTGAAGTAGAAACAAACCAAGTAGCATACTACTATATTGAGCAAGATTGTTTATACAAGGTGAATATCCCAAGCTTCCATTAAGTAATATACAAACTAGTATGATACAGTAATGGCCTCTAGGGCATATACACTAACAGCGAGTTTCATCGAGGGCGTTGAGCTCCTCAAGCCGAAGATGGCCATTTTCATCATCTGTTAGCTCGTATCGAACCGCTACTCGGAGAGAAGGGAGATTTATTTCCAAAGGAAGGACTGCTTCAGTGCCAAATACCAACGCGTATGGTGTTGTATTCGTAGCCGTTTTGAACGTCGTTCGGTATGCCCAGAGTGCTTCGTGCAGTCTCTCGTGCCAGTCCTTTTTGTTTCTGGACACCGTTTTCTTTATAATCCTTGTTAAGGTCTTGTTGAAAGATTCAGCCAGACCGTTGGCTTGGGGATTATAGATGGAAGAGTATCTCCAGTCTATTTTGTGTTGTTCGGCGAAGCGACTGATTTTATGGCTCCTGTAGGCTGGCCCATTATCCGAGATTATCCGTTGCGAAGTACCGAATTGGTAGATGGCATGTGTCTTGAAGAAATAGAGGATGTTCTCCATCTTCACTTTCCTTAGCGGTACTGCTTCTGCCCACTTAGAGAAGTAATTGGTCGTTGCCAGTATGAACCGATGTACTTTGGATGACGTTGGCTCAATGGGGCCGATTATATCGGTTCCCCACATTTCGAATGGCTAGCTAGCTACTGTTGGGTGTAGCTGATTTGGATGCTGGTGGATGAAGTCCCCATGAATTTGGCACGAGTGACACTGCTTTGCATATTCGAGGCAGTCCTGAATCATTGTGTGCCAGTAATAACCCATTTTTTTGATCTTCGGCTTCATCTTTGGCCCGGCCTAATGAGAACCCCTGAGTCCATCATGAATTTCTTGAACGACTCTCCTTGCTTCTCCTGGCCCCAAGCACCTTAGCCATAAACTGTCAAGCGATCTCTTGTATAGAGTATCATTGACGAAAGCGAAAGACAGAGCCCGTTTCATGATCTGATGTCTTGACGATGCGTTTTCGGGCGTTTGAAGGGATTTGAAGTAGTCTATGAAGACTTACCTCCAATCCTTGACCTTTTATTTGTCTTTTATTTGGAGGACCGCTTGTTTGGTTGTTTCTTTTCCTTCAGATGGCTCAATCGAATCTGTTCTCCGCCAAAAGACGCGACCGGGACGTTGGGACGTCCGGTCTGAATTTCGAGGGCAGATGCTATTTGGTTTTATCCGTCCACCTCTCCGAAGATGCCAAGTTGATTTATGGCACCATATATAGAAGGTTTAAACGGATGTGGCCGATGTAGCAGACTTCGTCAGATTCCCCCTCATTTGAGGGGGTTTTGATTGTGGGGACGCTCTTCCCTGCAGGCGCAAGCCCCTGAAGTTAATTACGCTACCGCATCGCGATAACCACTTTCTCCTTCTCCAGATGGTCACTTCGTGTCATGTTTGTTTTGTTTTTGGTTGCCCATGGATTGTATACGGAGACTAATTTATGATGTCGCCCGTAGGGCGTGGATTAGTCCAAATCCGTATTTTCTTAGATTTGGGTTTGGTGTTGGGTTTAAGGATACGTTAGTCTCATTTGAGACTAAGATCAACTTAAACGTTTGTTAAGAATACGTTACTCTAATTTTAGACTAAGATCTACTTAACGGGATCATTTAGATCCAACAAAAGAGCATTTGGGCTCTATTGTTTAGTTTAGGGACATTGCGGTCGATTACCAGTTTAAGGACATGGTGGTCCAATGTTAGTTTAAGGACATCTTAGTCCAGTTTAAAGACATCATAGTCTGTAAAGGTTAAGGACATCATAGTCCATGAGTTTAAAGACCTCACAGTCCAGGTTAAGGACATCATAGTCCATAGGCTTAAGGACCCCACAGTCCAGGTTAAGGACATTATAGTCCATGGGCTTAAGGACCCCACAGTACAGGTTAAGAACATCATAGTCCATGAGTTTAAGGACCCCACATTCCAGGTTAAGGACATCATAGTCCATGGGCTTAAGGACTCCACAGTCCAGGTTAAGGACATCATAGTCCATGAGTTTAAGGACCCCATAGTCCATGGAATGATTGGTTATCGGGACCCGTCACCTCTCTGAAGACGTTGAAGGATTACAGCGCCAAATATCAAAGGAGTGAAGAGATGTACCCTTGAACCAAAGTTGATGGGGAAATCTGTAGTCCAATTTGGGACTAATATCAATTAATTGGATTATGAGCACATGGGCTCAGTTAAATCTGAATTGAGGACTTATGGCCAACTTGGGCTAAGTCCAATTAGGTTTGAAATGTTGGACATTTGTTTGGACTGTTGAACATTTATCTGGGTTCAGCTCCCCATTATTTAGCAATACTTAAACAAGAGTTTGGATTCTGACCATATTTTATCTTTTATTGAGTGTTGAGCACTCATATATCATATGAGATGATCAATCTTAGAAGAATGTAGTTGGGGTTCAATCAAAGGGGAAATCTTGTCTCTGGAAGAACTTAGCTGATTTTGGGCTAAGACCGGTTTGAAAATAGTGTTAAACACTAGAGCATATTTGGCGATCACGTGTTCCCACGTGATGTGCTTAAAACAGTGTTAAACACTAGGGACAGAACACTCAAAATAGTGTTAAACACTAAAAATGAGGCGGTCACGTGGAGTCACGTGAAGTGCCAGAGAATTGGGCCAAACCTCCTTTATTTTCTTCCCAGAATATTCAAATAAGTGTTAAACACTTTTAGTCTTCGAGGCCATCACGTGTGATCACGTGATGGGCATCCATGCACTGGATATTAAAGGGATTTGTTAGGGGTCACGTGGGGACACATGGGGCATCGCCTCCAAGCTTGTTCTTCCCCATTTTGAGGAGTTTGTTTAAGGGTCACGTGGGGACACGTGAGGCACCCAAAATATATTCTGCCCTTCTTTATTTTGAGAAGTCTGTTTAAGGGTCACGTGGGAACACGTGACCTAGTCTTGTTCGTTCTCTTTCTGATCATTGAGGGGGAGGGTCACGTGTTGCCACGTGATCAAGTTGGGCACTGACTTCTTTTACGTGCATGAAAAGTCTAAGTCCCTTATTTAATAATTAAATTCTTTTGTAGGGTTAAATCCTAATTTTGTTTAGAGGAATTAAATTCCTATGTATTTGGAAGAATTAAATTCTCTTTAAACTCAATTCTCCCTCTAAGCTTTAGATCTGCATGGCAGAATCTCCCGGATGAGAATTAAATTCTCAACTTATGGGGAGATCTGCTTCTGTAGATCTTCAACCAAAGGAAGAACTAAGTTCTTGTATTAAGGGTTAAACCCTATTTTGTTTGAAGGAATTAAATTCCCGATTGCTTTGATGTGAGAATTGAATTCTCTAAACTTAGATCTTCCCTTAGGTTTTAGATCTGCATGGCAGAATCTCCCCGATGAGAATTAAATTCTCAACTTATGGGGAGATCTGCTTCTGCAGACCTTCAACCAAAGGAAAAACTAAGTTCTTATTCAGAAGAGTTAAACTCTTAGTTTGAGAATTAAATTCTCTTTTATTTTGTGAGAGCTTGTAGAATGAACTTCTTCTTTTTCTTCTCACCTAGAGTTTTTTCTTTGAAGAGATCTTCTTTTCTCTCTTGAGAATTAAATTTTTCTCTCTTTTTTCTGTTGTTGTGTATCTCCCCAAAAAAAAATCTTCCCCATCTTTTCTTTCTTGCTCCTATTTATAGGAGAAAGAAAAGAATCAGTTTATTTAGTCAATCTTTCATTGAAATATTTTAATTGATTTTGTAACCAACATGATCTTTTAGATTACTCAGTGAATTTTATTCACCATTGGATTTTTAATCCAAAAGATATTCTGTTTGTTATTCTTAGTGAATTTCAGGGAAATCTTTCCTTGTATAGAATCTTTCTATAAATTGGTGATTTTTTAATCGCCATTGGAATTTTAATCCAACGGTGCTCTACTTTACAGAGCACAATCTTTTTTGTTTGGAAAGATTTAGAGAAATATTTTTCCAGTTAGGGTTTTTGATTCCCTCTTAATTAGAATTTAATTCTATTAGTTCAGAAGGCTTAAGAGCCTATCACGTGTTGGCACGTGATCCTACGTTTGATCATTTTAAATAGAATTTAATTCTATTAATTAAAAAGCTCAGGAACCCACCACGTGTTGACACATGACCTCCCTGATTAAACATTTTTAACCAGAATTTAATTCTGCTGTTTTAAAGAACTAAGGAATCATCACGTGTCAGCACATGACCCTTGGTCACGTGTAGACACGTGATACCCCACTGGGATCTTTCCTTGCTGTTTTATTATGCCTTTTAATTCCTTCAGTGGGGTTTTTAAAGACCCATCACGTGTGGGCACGTGACTCCACTAATTGCTTGCTTGATTAGAATTTAATTCTATTTCAGCAGAATCCCCAGGAAACCACCACGTGTCAGCACGTGACCCCTGGTCACATGTGGGCACGTGATGCCCCATTGGGGTTTTTCCTGATATTTTATGAGGGAACAGAATCCTCTGAAGGTATTTCTGCTGGCGCGAGAACCCGGGGCTTTGCACAACAATCCTTACGTCATCGAGATCTTCGTCAGCCAGCTCCTTAGCGAGCTTGGCTAATGCATCCGCCTTTCTATTTTCCGCACGCGGTATGCTTTCCAGGATGTAGGAGAGGATTTGTGTCAGCAGTTGCTGCACTCTTTCACCATACCTGATCAGTTCTGGATTGCACGTCTGATAGTCACCATTTACTTGGCTAACGACCGGCTGGGAGTCTCTCTTTATAAGGAGGTTTTCGATTCCCATATCGACAGCGATCTCAAGATCCGCTATTAAAGCTTCATATTCAGCCTCGTTGTTTGTTCTTGGTTCCATTAAGGAAAGGGCAAAACGCATTATCTCTCCTTGCGGAGTCATGAAGATGAGGCCCACCCCGGCTTTGATTATAGGGGTGTTATGCTTATGCTTCTTCATGGAATATGCTCCATCGAAGTAGAGTTCCCATTGGACATTATTTTCCTCCTTCTTCCCTTCGATTGTGTCGAACGCGTGTTCGTCTGGCAATTAGCAATTTAAGGAAGAATCGGCTGGTATCGGATGCTCAGCGAGAAAGTCGGCAATGGCCTTTCACTGCTTTGAGGGGTCAATACGTTATCGAGAATTCCATCATGAGGAGGGCCCATTTGGCAAGCCTTCCTGTTAGTATGGCCCACGACATCAAATATTTGAGAGGATCCTCCTTTGATATAAAATGGACCTCATGTGCTAAGGCATAGTGCCCGAGCTTCGTTATCGCAAAGACCAGTGCCAGACAATACTTTTCGATGGGAGAGTAATTGTTTTCTGCCCCCAGGAGAACTCGACTCAAATAGTAAAGAGCTCTCTCCTTCCCCCGGTCGTTCTCATGTACCCATAACACGCCTAAAGAACCTTCCAGGACTGTTGTGTACAGGATGAGGGGCTTTCCCTTAACCGAAGCGGTCAACACTGGCGGATTTTGTAGGTATTGCTTGATCTCGTCCAGTGCGTTTTGGCATTTTTGATCCCAAAAGAATGGGGCCCCTTCTTCATTAGATGGCTGTAGGGGCAGCATTGGTCAGAGAGGTTGGTTATGAACCGCCGGATATACGCGAGCATTCCTTGGAGAGACCGCAATTGTTTGAGAGTTCTTGGCATGGGCATTTCCATAATCGCCTTGATTTTTTATGGGTCTATTTCGATGCCTCGGTATCGTATGATGAATCCTAGGAATTTGCCTGAGGAGACTCCAAATGCACATTTCAGAGAATTCATCTTTAGATTGTATTTCCGAAGTCGCTGAAACACTATGTTCAGATGTTCCCAGTGCTCCTCGTACAATTTGTTTTTCACCACAAGGTCGTCAATATAGCATTCGACAATCTCATGTATGAGGTCATCAAAGATCTTCATCATGGCCCTTTGGTAGGTAGCGCCTGCGTTCTTCAAACCGAAGGGAATCACTTAATAGCAGAATATGCCTAGCGGAGTTCGGAAGGCGGTGTGCTTTTGTTCTTCAGGATGCATTTTTATTTGATTGTAGCCTGAAGATCCATCCATGAAGGAGAAGACCTCATGAGTGGACGTGTTATCGATCATCAGCTCGGTAACAGGTACTGGGAAGTCATCCTTCGGACAAACTTTGTTAAGGTCTCGAAAGTCCATGCAGATGCGCATTATTCCATTTTTCTTCATCACTGGAACAATGTTGGCAATCCAGTCAGGTTACTGAACTTCTTGGATGAAACCGGAGTCAGTTAGTTTCTTAACTTCGGCATTGATACTCATCTCGAGTTCTTGCCGCATTCTTCTTGGCGCCTGTTTGACTGGCTTGACGTCTGGCGATATATCCAGTTTATGTACTGCTATTTCTTGATCTAGTCCCGGCATCTCGGAATAATTCCATGCGAAGTAGTCTTTATATTGCACGAGTACATTTTTTAAAGTAGCCACCTGCTTTTTAGATAGCAGCTCACTCACGAACGTTGACCTCGGATCGTTTACCGTTCCCAAGTCAATTCTCCTTAGATTGTCTGCCGTGGTGTGTATCCCATCTTCCAGCTCTTTTGGTGCTGGTGGAAACTCTGATATCACCTCATCCTCGTCTTCATTTGTGAAGCACTTGAAGCAATCACCCATATTCTCATGCATTCCTTCCTTTGAGAGTGTTATCATATGGCAAGTACGAGTTCGCTTCCATTCTTGGTGTTGAGCTGGCCCCGGCTTCGCGATATAGGTTCTCTTTGGCACATGCTTTTGCGGTGGGGTCACCTTCCAACTGTTGGATAGAGCGAACTTGCCTTGTTGATACTGGTCTTCGACCCAATCTTTGAAGGTGAAGCAATCTTTAAGGGGATGACCTATTGCTCGGTAGTAAGAGCAATAATCCAGGTAATGGCCCTCATTTATTTGTTCGGGATGCCGAGACTCCGGAAGCGTCATCATTTGATGCGTAATGACAAGGTCGAATATTTTCCTTGTCTTGTCTTAGGGAAAAGAGTATTCCCGTCCCATCTTCTTTATAAAAGAAGGATTCCAGCTGAATTTTAATCAATCGCTTTTTGGGTCTCCTTCACTGTTTCCGAACATCATTCTCGTTCTCCACCATATTTTTGCCTCTGTGTCGGGCCTTTTCCTTGTCTCGAGAACCTACAGTGGGTTGAGGGCGAAGGGCATCGCAATTTTCCCTTTTCGCAGACTGCTAAATGAGACGCTGAGTCCTGGCCTTTTCGTAAATGGAAATTTCGCGGTTGTGGTCATTCCGAACCTTTTGACCGGCTTCACTTATTAGCTTGGCAACCTGCTCCTCGAACGACGGACTTGACGTTCTTATAGCGGGATTTTGCTTCGTTCCAACGTCATAGCATCTGGAAAAGCGTTCCCTTCTCCACCAGAGCTGTTTATGACGAGGCGGCCATGAAATCGCTCCCGTTTCTTGGACTGAACGTATCCGAGCCCAGTCGTCTCTATTCTCCCGTTGGGCATCTTTCCCTAAGTCCCGATAACGTCCCAAATCTTGTTGTAGAACTGGGCTTGTCGAGCGGTTTTTTTGAAGGGTATGCCTTGGTATCTTAATAGCCTTTTCAATCTCTCTATGTAATATCTAGGTAGACGGATTGGTTGAAATCTATCAAGTGCAAACTCGGTACCATGCCAGACTTCTTTCTCCACTCTGGCCTCCGTAGATTGATAGAAGAGGATCGCCTTTTCACCTCTTCGCCTGGGAGGGACGTAGAAAGCCCGCAGCTCTTGCACGTTATATGTATCAAACGCATCAAGTTCTTTCTAATGCCGCGGCGGAACTATGGTGATTTGCAAGCTCTGATCGGCTCCAGTAATGGTTTGTGCTGGCGGGCGAGTGGAGAATACGGCTTTAGTCTCGTCCTCAGAGTCATTGCTAAAGACCAAAATAGGAGTAGATGGTTTGGGCCTGTTGCATTGGGATTGCCCCGAGTAGACTATCTCTTCATCTTCCTCGATATCGCTCCTAAAGATCGGGATAGTGGCGACGGCTTTTTGTTTATTCCCCGGCTTATGACATCTTTCCGTGTCTTTGAAATCCGGTAGGAAATACTTTGCGTCTTCATATTTTCGGACTTCATTTACGAAGAATGGATTTAGCTCTCCTGTAACGGTGTACTCAAGGCCGTCTTTGAAATACTTCATACACCGGTGTTGTGCAGAAGGAATGACGTTGTACTCGTGTAACCAAGGCCGTCCAAGCAGGGCGTTGTAGCAAGTCTTGGTGTCGATGACACGAAATTTGATGTCAGTGACGAGAAGCCCAAAGTGTGTCAATATTACGGATCCAAGCGTCCGCGATGACAGAGAGTCAAACCCAGAGATGGTAATTTTATCCCGAGCCAGGTACTATTCAGTTGATAAACTGCACATTTGTTATTACATTTTTCCTACCATTTTCATATTAAAAAGGACTTTATTATAATATATCATACATATGTGGGTTTATGTGTAAAAATATTATTTTCCATGTGTTGATATATTATAATAAAGTCCTTTTTAATATGAAAATGGTAGGAAAAATATAATAACAAATGTGCAACCGCAATCAATAACGGTGTCGCGTGTAGCTAGACCGAGATGAGTACGGGTCGTCCTCAGGAAAACGTGGAACCTTTTAATCTTACTTTAGATGTGTTGAAAAAGAGAGGAGGAATAAAGAATTTTTGTGAAAAGTTTCTAGATCTACTTTAAGCAAGAGTGCAAATTTATAGATCTAGATTATTTTAGGAATATAGTTAATATAATAAGAGGGCTTGTAGGGTTCGTTAGGATTTAGTAGTTATGGATGATTAATTAAAAGTTACCATTTTTATCCTTTAATAGATTTAAAACTAGAACGACGGTGATGCGTGTAGATTAGGGTTTCTGGAGGGAAAAGGAATCCCACTCTTAACCCTTATCTCGACACGGAACTCCGTTCAAATCTAGCCTTTACCAAAACAATCATTAATATAATCTCTAATCGCGGTCGGAACTAGCAAAGAATTGCTAGCGCGCCCGATTAGGATGTTAATGATTCTTTTGATAAAGTTCATAAACTTTATAGGACTTAAAAAGGGTTTAGGGATGTTCATAATACATTAGCCTACCCTAATCCTACGAACCCTAACAAGCGGAGAATTACTCGCGCGTGTTGGGAGAAGAAGATGAAAGGACAGAGAGGGAAAACATAATGTAAAATACAAAAGAATTAAATAAAATAACTACCTTTATTAATCAACTTGAACAATCTACACTTTATTCCGTAGAAAATGATTACAAAACTAGTTGCTTCTCGATCTTTCCTAAGGAGGTAGACGAACAGTTGATGATCAGCCTGGATGCGTGAGCGTCTGGGGCTTCGTGATCTCGTCGGCTTGATGAATTTTCCAAGAGACTCTCGGTCCCTTTTTATAGTGCAAAGCCATAACCTTTTGCTTCCAAATTAAGTAACATTCATCAGAGATTCACCCAAAATTTTCGCAAATCCTAAATCCACAATATTGCCGGGGATCCGCGGCCCAAGTGGGGTTTTGGCCGCGGATCCGCGGCCAAGGGTCAAGATCAATTGATCAAAATTTTAGGGCTTGCTCCCTGTGACATGTGTCGATATCTGGAACCTTTGGATCTTTGAAATCTTCTCGTAGTTGCTGCCAGACTTGGTCTCCAAGTTTTGCTTCTTAATTAGGCAAGTCTTCTTCAACAACTTGATTTCCTTGATTCTATTCTTGAAAAATTCTGCACAACTTGGAAAAATTCTGCACAACAATCTCAAATAATATTTAGTAGACTTAGTTCTACTAGGATTAGATCAATGAATTTATTTGCATACATTTTCCTACCAAATGCTAATTATAATATATCAACACATGGAAAATAGTATTTTTACACATAAACCCTCATATGTATGATATATTATAATAAAGTCCTTTTTAATATGAAAATGGTAGGAAAAATGTAATAACAAATGTGCAGTTTTATCAACTGAACAAACACCCCCAAACTTATATTTGATCGTCCCGAGCAAACTAGTTTATTCAAGAGAAGAAGAAAGAAAGGAGAAAACTAAGCACACTTTCGTAGGCAAACACGATTGCACTGAGCACGTGCAACAAGCCGTTAAACCTCTAGGTGTCCCTAGTAGGAGGAGTGTTGTCTCCTGAGGGTTTTCAGCGGATTACACCCACAAAATCCTATAACAAAAAAGAGATGGTGAAATTTACATATAAAGATAAGAACCATAAAAGAAAGACTTTGAAAATAAGAGTTTCCAACTGCACTAGCTTTTCAGTTGTCATGAGACCTATCTTAATAGTCATGAAAAGATGTTAGAAATCACATTATCCATCAATAAAACATCGTCTTTATTCTTCATTCCTACCTTTCGTCCAAACATCGATCATATACCCCTACGTGTGTGTAATGGACATCCCTACACTCGGAGAATTCAATTCAAGCTATCATACTCTTGTCCATCTACCTCAGTACTTTTTAACTTGATGAATATTTATGGATTTGCTCGCATATTTTCATGCGACCGTTAATACTTCTTGAGGTACTAACCGACCGATTACTCATGTGCTTGCTGATTAGGTGATAATATTTTCATCGTCTTGCACCACCTAAGGCTTAGCAGTGACTCCCAGACCAGTTGGCCTTAGGGCACTAGGTGAAGAGGCACCCTCGCTATATTTTTTTTATTGCTGCCTTGGCGATACAAAACCAGTGTTCATTTTTTTCTTTTCACCATTTTTATTTTTTCTTCATTTTTTTTCATTTCCTTCATACTTTGGCTTTTAGACAAGAGCATTTCAAGGTATCCTCTACTATCCCGAGTTTCAAGACGTGTATATGTGCATATAGTAGGGTATCAACATTCAAATGTTTGGCTTCCAGAATAGAAATTATTTTTCAGACTTATTTTTATCCTCAGATTAGTGACTTTCTTCATCTTACTAACCCTTGGGACAACAGCTCATAACTACTTATTACTAGTTCGTTTAAGAAAACTTCTAATTTTTTTGGTTTTCTTAAACTATTCCTATCTTTTGGATGTAATTTTTCACTTTCTACTCTTTTGTTATAAAAGAAAAAAATTTAAAATTTTTTTTGAAAATGTTGTACTTATGCAAAATATGATGCAAATTGATGTGTAAATAAGCACAAACCTCCTCCAAACTTGTTTTCAACAGTGTCCTCACTGTTGCTATCTGCTGGATCACAAAAACCTGTAAGCTTGAGGGGAAATTATTAATGGGGGCAAAAATATATGAAAGTGAAAATCCTCCCCAAACTTATTTTTGGCTCACAAATTTGAGGACAAAAGTTATGATCAAGAGCCAAAAATATAACCCCCCCCCTCAAACATGAGTTAGACAATACGAAGCATTTTAAGAGGGGGTGAGTCATTTGGTCAAAGTAAGACTTTACAAAGACCAAAAGTTAACACCAACCATTCAAAGATTTTATCAGTATATCGTATAGGTTGGTGGAAGAATTTGTTGTATCGAGTCAAGAAAAAATGGGGAAGGGATAAGAGGTGGTCTGGAAAGGGTTTGAAATTAGAGAAAAGAAAGAATGAGGATGAATGTGAATGATTAGGAAGAAGGAATGGTGGCGGTTCAACCTCTATAGGTGGAGATTGATCAATCACAAAATCTGTATTGTTTAAAAATTCAAGTTCGTCAGCAAAAAGTTCTTCAAAACTTTTATCAATGGTGTGATTGAACATTTTGCTGTCAAAGAGTTTTGTGCCAGAATTTATCCTACTTGATTCATTAAAAATCATTGAGGTAGAGGATTTGAAAAACTCATCTACCTCATTTTCAAAAATATCCGAATCAAGTTGAATTTCTGGTATTATTGAACTTGAATTAACGGATTGTGATTCATCAAAACTCACTGAAACTATAGGAACAGAAGAAGAACCGGAGAAAGTAGAAGGTGAAATGGGTAAACAAATTGGTATGTCGAGTGTTGTTGAACCAGATGTGGAAGATGGAGGTTATATTTCGGTCTGATCTTCGGGTATACCATTATCATCAACTTCAAGACATATTTGGGGTTCGGGAAGAATTAAAGGCTCAAGATGATGACCACAAGGAAGCGAAAGGATTTGATGAATTGGTGGGACAAAATCATCCAAAATTTCGGGTTCATCAATCAATATATCCCCAACGTCAATCACCTCATTCAAGTGAAGGTTAAAATTCTCAAACACCTCATCAAAAGTATGTTTTCAATCAGTTTTGGTTCAAGAGTGGAGGTGTAGAGATCACAAGGGTTGGGTATGGTTTCACTTGAAATGGACCCTTCACAGTTGGGTAAATCAAACACTACAAAGTCACACAACTTATCAGACATTTTACTTGATGAATCTATGAAACTGGAGTTGTGGATTTCAGTTTGGAATGGGGAGGTTTGATTAGGAAGGGAGTACAGTTCTGTCTTACTACCCAAATCCTTCATAATTTGGTTCGACAGTTCCATAAATTTTTCTAATGTCTGCTCCAGACTAGTCTTGGGTTGATAAGGGGTTTCAGTATAAGTTTGAAGTTCCTGTGGATAATTAAAACTCCCAAATGACCGATTAGAAGAACTGTCTAGAGTAGGTGGAAAAGTCGGATTGGATTGATAGGAATAGAATGGTTGCGGAACTTGGGTAGGAGTAGGATCAATATTATGATAAGAAGAATATTGATGTGGGTTGGTTGGTTGGCTATTTTCAATAGACAAAAACCGCATATCAAACTCTTCTCTGGACAGTGGTGGTGATGGTTGATATTGGTCCGGGTTAAAACTTTGGCCTCTAGACCTAGCTATGTGCTCAGCAATGGACATTCGTCTAGGGGCTTCCTCACTCTGGATATGAACTGAAATAGGTGTAGGATTAGGATATGGTTGATAAGACCTAGACTGAGGTGGCCAACTGTTTCTTCCTGCTTGTTCTATATGATCTCTTAAGGACATGGAAGAGCCGGACGGTATACCGAAGGGATTACGAAAACAAGAGATATCTGGTTGTGGACAGCAAAGCTCAGCAAGTGTTCTTCTGTTTAGGTCACCCATTATAAGAAGATAAGAAAGGGGAAGGGGTAAAAAGGAGAGAAAGTAATTGGTTTGTTTTGAAAAATGACGGATTAAGACAAATCACACAAAAATACACAACCCTAGAACTATGGTTACCTAGGTCCAGTCTCTAGACCACTCATAGACTTCCAAAGGATAAGCCGCAGGATCAATCCTCTACCACCTCTGTACTACCCTTGTAGCCAGGTAAGTGCCAGGTAAGTGGGAAGGAACCACAGCAGTGGGCCTAATTAAAAACCACTAGCCTTTGACACACTTGCCTAGACACTACAAAAGTAATGCGGATAAGCGATAGATTACCCACGACCTTCCTCTGTCCTTATTGAGCGCGACAGTCCTTAGAGTCTGGTCTAGATATTTTTTTAAATTAATGTAGGGTTGATGCAGATGTTCGGTTTGTGATTTGTGGGGCTTAGGAAGGGTGATGAAATCCCCACCTAATCTTGATTTGGTTTTTGCCCCTTAAAAATCCGTATTAAAATATGCAAAAACAAACCGCAAAACAAAACTTTGCAAAAAGATTTTTGAGCGGCGATATTTTGCAAAGAATCCTGCAGAAAATAGATTTTATTGGATTTGAGAGGAGAGAGAAGGAGTTAAGAAAGATACCAGAGAAGTGTGAAACCCTAGATCTCCTGTTTCCTCCAGTCCGTGACTCCAGATTCCCTCGCAAAATTCACACACAAATCGTTAAATATGCAATTTGCAGTTTTGTTTTAATAATGATATGAATCGTCTAAGAATTCAACACAAATAGTAAGAATAAAAAATTACGCACGTATCCCCGGCAACGGCGCCATTTGATTTGTGTGAAAAAGTGTGTTTGTTTGTAGTTTAACCGCAATCAGAACGGTGTCGCGCGTAGCTAGACCGAGGTGAGTACAGGTCGTCCTCAGGGAAACGTGGAACCTTTTACTCTTACTTTAGATGTGTTGAAAGAGAGGAGGAAATAAGAATTTTGTGAAAAGTTTCTAGATCTACGTTAAGCAAGAATGTAAAAATATAGATCTAGATTATTTTAGAGATTTAGATAATATAATAAGAGGGCTTGTAGGGTTCGTTAGGATTTAGTAGTCATGGACGATTAATTAAAAGTTACCCTTTTTATCCATTAATAGATTTAAAACTAGAACGACGGTGATGCGTGTAGATTAGGCTTTCTGGAGGGAAAAGGAATCTCACTCTTAACCCTTATCTCGACACGGAACTCCGTTCAAATCTAGCCTTTACCAAAACAATCATTAATCTAATCTCTAATCGCGGTCGGAACTAGCAAAGAATTGCTAGCGCGCCCGATTAGGATGTTAATGATTCTTTTGATAAAGTTCATAAACTTTATAGGACTTAAAAAGGGTTTAGGGATGTTCATCATCCATTAGCCTACCCTAATCCTACGAACCCTAACAAGCGGAGAATTACTCGCGCGTGTTGGGAGAAGAAGATGAAAAGACAGAGAGGGGAAACATAATGTAAAATGCAAAAGAATTAAATAAAATAACTACCTTTATTAATCACTTGAACAATCTATACTTTTATTCCGTAGAAAATGATTACAAAACTAGTTGCTTCTCGATCTTTCCTGAGGAGGTAGACGAACAGTTGATGATCAGCCTGGATGCGTGAGCGTCTGGGGCTTCGTGATCTCGTCGGCTTGATTCATTTTCCAAGAGGCTCTCGGTGCCTTTTTATAGTGAAAAGCCAGAATCATTTCCTTCAATATTAGGTAAAATTCATCATAGATTCACCCCAAAAATCCTCAACCTCTATCTCCAAAATCCTGCCGCAGATCCGCGGCCCAAGGGGGGTATGGCCGCGGATCCGCAACCGTTTAATCTCCACCTTTGATCAATCTTCACGAGATGTCTCGTAGTGACATTTGGCGATCCTTGGCACCTTTAGAATTTGGAAATCTTTTCTCGGTTGCTTCCAGACTTGGTCTCCAAGTTTTGCTTCTTTAATTAGGCAAGTCTTCTTCAACAACTTGATTTGCTTGATTCTAGTCTTTGAAAAATTCTGCACACTTGGAAATCTTTTGCACAACAACTCAAATAATATTTAGTAGACTTAGTTCTACTAGGATTAGGTCAATGAATTTATTTGCATACATTTTTCTACCAAATGCTAATTAAAATATATTAACACATGGAAAATAGTGTTTTTACACATAAACCCTCATATGTATGATATATTATAATAAAGTCCTTTTTTTAATATGAAAATGGTAAGAAAAATGTAATACAAATATGCAGTTTTATCAACTGAACAGATACTGAATGTTCATGTAAATCTCCTTCAGCACCTTCACGTTGAGAAGGTTGACGGAGGACCCATTGTCGACCAGGATCTTCCCTATTTTGATGTCGTGGCAGTACCCGGTGACATATAGAGGACGATTGTGCTCGCAAATTCTGAGGAGGAGATCTTCATCACCGAATGTGATGTCAGCTGTATGAACCTCTGCCAGCTCGTCCTTCATCTTTTCTTCCGCAAGGAAAGCATGGAATTGATCGGGCTCCTGTAATGCCCTGATCAGAGAATCTCTTTCTTCTTTGGACAGGAGGAGAGCATCCGTATGCTCGGTTGTGAGGGTATCTTCGTTAAATGTGCCAGGACATTGTAATCCACCTTGTTTTTCTTAGATGGGTCTTTAGCTGCGAGCTCTTTGATGACTCTATCATCGAGGGTAATGTCCTCAGGGACTTTTTCCTTCCCCTTGTCTCTTTTGCTCGAACCTTTGTTTGTAAGCCTGAGATTCTTTTCAGACAACGTACGGTTACGCAGCTGAATATTCTCGCAGTTTTTCTCCTCTTCTTCTTTTCCAGAGGTAGATTCTTTGAAGAGAGGACCAAGGGTCATTTCTTCCTCAGAGTCGCTCCCGAATGTAAGAACTCGAGATTTTGCTTTTTTCGAACTGGTATAAACCATATGACAGTTTCCATCCGTTCTTTCATGCTCGTCTGTCGCGCTTCTTTGTTGTCGATGGGTTCTGCGCTTCATCCGCTTGAAGTGTTGCCGGTGAGCAATGTATCCTTGCCACCACTTCTTGAAGGCATTGCACTCTTCGGTGGGGTGTGTGACCCTCCGATGGTATAAGCAGTAGTTTAGGAAGTACATTCGTTTCGTCAAGGCACATGATCATGGGAGTGTTTTCCATGAGAGGGGGCAACTTCATTCCCATCAACAGGGCTTTGGCGAACCGCTTCTCTGCTTTGATCCTGCTCTTGTTTGTAGCAGGTGTGTTTTGGCTTAGTTAGAGTGCTTTACGACTCATCCTTACCGTGTCTCCTTCAGCCTGACGCCGACGCTTGGCTTTTTCGTATATGGTCGTTTCACGTTCTCGGTCAGCTTTGCTCTTTTGAAGGGCTTCGTTTAGCAGCATGTCAATTGGGACTTCTGGCAATTCCAGGGATTTTGGCACCGATCCTGTCCCCGGTTCCTCTGCGTTGCTTTTCGACGCCAAGGGAGTTTCTTCGTTATTTAACGACGAATGAGAAACCATGTGGCAACTTGCTACATAATCTTCGGTTTCTCCCTACAAGCCATTTCCCTCATGATCGTCACTATTTTCGTTCTCAAGTATATGATTGAGAAACTCTTCGAGGGTGACTGGGGTCTGCGCCTTCTTTTTTTACTCCTCCAGTGCGTCGATGTACTTTTGCAGGTCTGTGCGCATGTCGTCAGGCTGCACGGGCATCTTAGTCTTTTTCTTTACCTTCGAAGACTTTGAAGGCTTGACCTGGGTGTTTTGCCCATCGTTAGAAGTTTTCAGTGTGGGACGTGGTTTTAGCACCCCCTCAATGATCTCGGGCTCCAGCGGGCTTTTCCACTTGATCGCCGGACATGCTTGAAGATCCTTCAGTATTCTTTTGGTTTTAGCTGAAAGGACGACTTCCCACGGTGCTTCTTCCATAAATGAACATGATGCCCCTGGCGTATCCACCTTTTTAGGAGCGTGCCTCTGTGGTGGGTTCACCCTCCAGTTCTCAGAAAGAGCAAATTTCCCCCGTTGATACTGGTACTCGATCTAATTTTTGAAGACGTAGCAATCTTCAATTGGGCGGCTCACCATTCTGTGATAGGAGCAGTAGTTGGGGTTGTTGACGTCACCGGGATGCGGTGAACGTTTTGGGTCCGGCAGAGTGATGAGTTTGTTGTGCACTGCCAGTTCGAACAATCTCCTCGTTTTATCATGGAGAAATGAGTAAGCACGTCCTAGCTTCTCTTCCAGGGATTGGCGCGGGCGCGCATTGTTTTGGCGAACAACTGGTTTCGGGTCACTCGGTTACTGTAGAGTGTTGACAACAAAAGCCGCTTTCCCTTTACCCTTTGAATTCCGAGGGTCCATTTTTGAAGAGGAAGGTTCGTGGCCTATCTGGTCCATTTGGGTCAACTTGTCGATCAGAGCCTGGAAGGTGGTCGGCTTAAAGAACGTCATGAACTGGGACACAATCGCCTGAGGATCCAGAGTCCCTATGAACATGCCCACGGTAGGAGCTTCTTCGATGCGTTGTTCGCATTTTGACCATAGGTTCCGTCACCGGATTGCATATTGAACCCAGGTCTCTCCTGGCTTCACCGTGGCATTGATTAATGCCATGATCAGGGTGTGCTCGCTTGCGCTGGCGAACAGCTGCGTGAATAGCACTTCCATCTCTGTGAATATTTTGATGGAGTCATTTGGGAGCTCCGAGTACCATTCAAACACCGTCTCTGACAGACTGCCAACAAACTAGTGAAGCAGCAATTTGTCGTCGTCTCCAGTATTGCCGCATAAAGCTCTGAACTGAGCGACGTGCTGATCCGGGTTTCCTGTCCTTTTGTACACATGGAATTTGGGTATCGTATATCCCGGCGGGTATTTGATTTGGTCATAACAGCCCGGATACGGTCGCCCAGTTCTGACGACTTGGCCAGCCGCTTCACTTGCCTGATGAGCTCGTATTTGTTAAGTATTTATCACAGAAAACTGCATTTCAATACCACTCATTCATTATCTGTTTTGTTATATATCAGTACTATTAACCAGTGTCTGCTCAGTAAATACAGATTACAGGTATTCGTGACACAATATTGGAAACACACTAAAAATCATGGATATAACATTTGTGAGCCGACACTGCAATCGGAACTGCAAACCGATCGTTATCCAAAGAGTTATTTTACAACAAATAATTGTGTACACAATTTTGGTCCAACACAATACAAGTGTACACACAACTCTTTAGCGTGGACCATGGTGGGGCTGCCCATGGCACATGGTGAGCACACATAGGGGACAAGAATGTTAAATGCAAAATGTTATGATCTGATATAAAGCATCATGTCTCCCTCCAATCTACTGAGTACAAATCAGGCTTCTACAAAAAAATCAAGCAATACCAGTGGAATTGTGGAGAGCACACAACTTCACACAACAAGCACGAGCCCCAAACACCTCCATAAAACCGGCGACATGTCTATATTGCTCGGCCCCACCAGTCCCCCTACCTCGAATGATCCCCAATTTTGTTCTTCCCTTCCCTTGCAGTCACATCATTCTATTTTTATTACTTGTTTAATCTTTTTTTGGGCTTATAAAAGCCAGATCGGTGAGCAAGGAAAGAGGTATCACATTGTCACTCATTTTCTCATTCTTCACACTAGAACTCATACTCTTTTTGTTTTCTTTTTGTTCTTGTACATAGCTTAGTTTCCCTTGAGCTCTTTGCCTTCTCTTGATCTTGCAACCTCTTCATTGAGCTTGCAAGTTTAAGTTTGGGTTATTGAACTCAAGGTTTGTATCACTTGAACATAATAAAACATTCATTTGTGTTCTTGGGTTCTTAGTATTTCTCTTGCTTTACTTACTTGAAATTTTCATTCTTGCCATTTACTTACTTGCTCTTTTAATTCCATGTCATTTACTTTCTTGCAATGTTGTTTATTCTTTTCTTTTATCTTTTCCTTTACTATTTCTTTTGTTGTTTTGTTGGTTTGTGAATATGTTGTTGTTAGGAAAAAGATTGGTTGTGTAAGTTAAGGTTTTCGTTTCTCATTTCCTTTGCCCATTATTTTCCAATTTAACTCCACCCAAACCTTACGCAAGCGCTCCATTAGGCACCTTACCCTACCAAGGTATCGGTGATCCCTAACCGCGACCGGCTGCGTTCGGTTTGGCTGGAGGTGAAATCCAAGTGATAAGAACGGACGGACAAGGGTCAATAAGCCGGATTTCACTAATATCATGCTTAAGTACCCTAATCCACGTTGTTGTCGATTGCTCTAGCTTCAATAGTCAAGTTCTGCACAAAGGATTGAGTATGGAAATCCATAACTTACACTAACTTAGCTATTCCTAACAAACTTATACTTGCATATAAACACATACGTTAGAATCGAACAATTCCGCCACGCGCATTAACTCGTCATAATAAGAACTTAAAATGCACCGTCTCCCTGCGGACGACCCATACTCGTCGCGGCTAGCTACATGCGACGCCGTCCTGATTGCGGTAACTAAAACTCTTTCAATCATTGGGCTATGTAATCATCAAGGGCATCTTTGGAGATCGTTTCCTTTCTGGCTGTCGATAAAACTGGAAGAGGGTTTGATGTTTCCACTCTGTCGTCCTCGATAATTATTCGCAGGTCTTCAGCTGGGAAAACCCAGGACTAAGAAGGCACCTCCATTCGTTCTGGCTTGATCATCATTCCAACCATGTCTTGGAATAGTAGCGCCATCTATTTTATATTAGCAGCCTGTTCCGCGGCATCCTTATCCTTTCTTTCCAGTACCCTTCGCAGGAACTATGTATCGGTCTCCTGCTCCTGGTGTTGTTCAAACGCTGCTTCCGAGCTTTCTTTCTGCCATGTGAGGGCTGCCATTTTCGTCAGCATCTCCTGGAGCTTTTGTTGCTGCTCCTGAGCTTTTGTTAACGACCGAGTTTGCGGCCGATGACTCATGGAAGCACGGCTCTCCTCTTTTTCGGAAGCCATATAAACCGTGTGCATGATCATGCCCCCAGACTTGGGGCATTTCGTTCCAGCGCCTTTGGAATTTGCTGCAGGTAGTGGGAGATTCTCCGGCCTTCTCTTTTTGTGGGAGGTCAAAGTTGAAGGAGCCATTGTAGCAAGCTCCTGTGTGAAAGAAGTCCCTTGTTGTATGGTGGAGGGATGACTTTCCTCTTGTCGAACCTTCATTTTCTCCAGTTGACGAGAGTGGTCCTTGTTGATCACAGAATCCTGGACTTTGCGTCAGACCCTGTGGATTTGGAAGGACAGCCGCTGAGGGGGCTGCTCCGGCTTTGCCTACGTCATGTTTTCAGCAAGAAGTGGAGATTTCTTCAGCACTGCGGTCGGAGAGTTCTTTCGCACCCTCTTAAGCGGTTCAAAGCTGTTCCCGGTCGGAACAGCAGTGTTAACTTCCACCATTGGAGCTAGTGGGGTGAATCCGGAGGGGGAGTTGCCCCCATCTTTTCTCATCCAGCGCCAATGGAGACGTCGAGCGTGTCTTGCAGATGAGACCACCTCAGTTGTGGAAGAGGCTCCGTCGTTCCCTCTACTTTGGTTAGGGGCTGCTGCTGGTGCTAGCCTATCGAAGACTGACGTCTGTTGAGAGGGAACGACCAATCTTTCGAAGGCCGATTTCCTGGTAGGGGAGGCACTTTTGACGACTTTACCCGCCAGAGGAGTTGGGAGGACTATCCGTTTCGGGATAGCCCCTTCGGGTATCACGAGCTTCTTTGAGGGCCCACTTGAGTTTCGGCTCAGCCTGTTGAAGACTGAGGTGGCGGACTTGGATGACCCATTGAGAGAGGCCGTAGTGGTTGCAAGTCGATCGAAGACCGACTTCTTAGGAGCTTCCTATGGTGGCACTGGGGCGCTGAAGCTGCTGGCGGGAGCATGGTCCCGAAGAACAATCTAGTGGTGGCTTGAGTTACCTGCTCCACCGGCATTGAAAAGATGAAGGCCGCATTGGGCCCATATGTCACTCCTCCTGTCGGGGCGGAGGGAGTTGTTGTTGCAGTTTGTGCAGCTGGAAGCTATTGATGTTCACTTCTTCTTTCTGCACAGGAACAAGACACCAAATCTTAGTATCTCGAATCCAAAGGCAACCATAGCAAACCGGGATTTTTGTTCACGAAACACGACACACAAAGCGTAGAATGGAAAGTGGAAAAGGTCCCACCGGGTGTGCCAGAATCTCTGCTCTGCCGAAAGACACGACCGGGACGTTAGGACGTCTGGCCTGAATTTTAGGGGCAGATGCTATATGGATTTATCCGTCCACCTCTCCGAAGAGGCCAAGTTGATTTATGGCATCGTATATCGGAGGTTTGGACGGATGCGGCCGTTGTAGCAAAGTTCATCAGATTCCCCCTCGTTTGTGAGGGGGTTTTGATTGTGGGGACGCTCTTCCCTGCAGGCGTAAGCCCCTGCAGTTAATTACGTTACCGTATCGCGATAACTGATTTCTCCTGCTCCAGAAGTTCACTTCGTGTCATGTGTGTTTGTTTTATTTTTGATTTCCTGTGGATTGTATACAGAGACTAACTTGTGCCGTCGCCCGTAGGGCATGGATTAGTCCAAATCTGTACATCTTAGTTTTGGGTTAATTTAAGGATCGTTGATCTGTTTTGATATCAAGATCGACTTAAATTTATACGAGCAATTGGGGGCTCGATTGGTTTTTTGTTAAGGATACGTTAATCCAATTTGAGACTAAGATCTACTTAACAAGGTCTTAGGATCATTTTTGCTTCAGATCCAACAAAAGAGCATTTGGGCTCTGTTGTTTTAGTTTAAGTACGTTTCGGTCCGTTATCGCCGTTTTGGAGGCGAAGTTCTAGTTTGAGGACGTCTCGGTCCGTTGATCACCATTTTGGAGGTGAGGTTTTAGTTTAATGACGTTACGGTCCGTTGATGACCATTTTGGAGGTGAGATTTTAGTTTAAGGATGTTGCAGTCCGTTGATCACCATTAGGGGGTGAGATTTTAGTTTAAGAACGTTACGGTCCGTTGATCACCATTTGGGGTGAGATTTTAGTTTAAGGACGTCTCAGTCCGTTGATGACCATTTGAGGGTGAGATTTTAGTTTAAGAATGTCTCGGTCCGTTGATCACCATTTGGGGGTGAGATTTTAGTTTAAGGACGTTACGGTCCGTTGATCACGATTTGGGGGTAAGATTTTTGTTTAAGGATGATGATATGGGATGCATCCAGTTTGGGATGTGGTTTGATCTGGGATGTGCACGTCAGTTTGGGAAGTGCACCAAAAAGCAGTTGGTTTTCGGGATCCGCCACCTCTTTGAAGACGTTGAAGAATTACAACAACATGTATCAAAGGTGTAGAGAGATATACCCTTGAACCAATTCCCGTAATTATGAGAACAGGGATTAATGGTAAACCCAGAAATCATTAGTCGTATTTTGAGACTAAGATTTCCTCAGGGGAATGTGGGACGAATATCGTTTTGGGATATCATCAGTTGGAAGATCGATAGTCATATTTGGAACTAAGATCAGTTTGGAAAGTAATGAGCACATGGGCTCGGTTAATCTGAATTAAGGAGTTTCTACTCTCAATGGACCTAACTAACTTGGTCTTGGTCCACTCAGTTTTCTTTTTATTTGAAAAAGAGTGCTAAGCACTTGTTTGGGCTCAATCCCTTTTTTTGTGCAAAAAGTGCTGAGCACTTATGTAAGTTCCGACGCTCACATATAATCATGTGGGTTTTTAGTCATGGGGATTGTCCAATAACTGTTAAACACTTTATCCCTTTTGTCTTTATATGGAGTGACAAGCACTCTTTATGGTGCCCACGTGCGAAGCGCGTGAAGAGCTAGACGCTAGGCGCTGCCTAGTGGGTGCTAAGCACTTTTATTCTGCGGCGCCCACATGAGGGTCACGTGAAGCACTGGGCGCTGAGCGCCGCTCAATGAGTGCTAGGCACTCCTGTAGCGCCCACGTGAGGGACACATGGGGCACTGGGCGCAGAGCGCCGCCCACTGAGCGCTAAGCACTCCTGAGTTTCTTTTGTAGCGATCACGTGAGAGGCACGTGGGGCATTGGGCGCTGAGCGTCGTCCACTGAGTGCTAAGCACTCCTGAGTTTCTTTTGTAGCGCCCACATGAGAGGCACATGAGGCACTAGGCACCACCCACTGAGTGTTAAGCACTCCTGAGTTCTTTTGTAGCGCCCACGTGAGAGGCACGTGGGGCGCTGGGCGCTAAGTGCCACTCCCTGAGATCTTTTTATTCGGTGGCACCCACGTGAGGGGCACGTGGGGCACTGGGCGCCGCTCAATGAGTGCTAGGCACTCTCGTAGCGCCCATGTGAGGAACACGTGGGGCGCTGAGTACTACGCTCTCTCTTATTTTTCTTTCTTAAATGATCCATAGGATCTTTATCTACTTTTATTTACCTAAAATTTCCAAGAAGAGAGTTCTTCTTCCTCGAGAATTTAATTCTCTGTTATTTCGAAGCCTTCTCTCTTTCTTTTTTTTAAAGCTTATGGAGGGTTCCTCCTCTTCAGACTTGAAGTCTTGGGTCCTTTATATAGTAGGGGTAGTTTGTTGGTTAGCTCCGAAAAAATCTCTCATTAAGAGATCCCAAATGATTTATGGATTTTACCCACCGTTGGATCTTTGAACCAAGGACTTCTGTTTTACAGAAAATATTTTCTTGTTTTTAACAAGATTAGGGAAATATTTACAGAATTTATTCTGTAGATCGGTGATTCTTTAATCACTATTGGACTTTTAATCTAACGGTACTCTGTTTTACAGAAGGCAATTTTTCTTGTTAGAAAGATTTGAAAAATATTTCCTCTAAACAGAATTTAATTCTGCATCCTGATGATTTATCGTCTCCGTTGGATCTTTGATCCAACGGCTCTGTTTAACAGAGAGTAGAATTTAATTCTACAGGGCGTCGGCGCTCACGTGTTGTGCACGTGGGCGCTGTTTAAGATTTTTGTGTGCTTTGCACACTAGCGCCGCTCATATTAGAGATTTTAACTCTGGCGCTGGCACCCTCGTGGAAGGCACGTGAGGCGCCGCTTCTTGAATTTTGAATAAAGCTTTGCTCTTTTATTTGGGGAAACACTCATATAAACCTAGTAAAGATGTTAAGACATACTTTCATGGTATCAGAGCTAAGCTAGAGGCTTAGGATTGCATTAGACGAAGTTAAAGTGTTCGATCGAAATTTTAAACATGGATTTGGATAGTTTCTGTCCATTTTTTCAAACGTTGAAATTTTCACAATTAAAAATGCTCAAAAAATTCAGCAGGCTTTCTTATGAAGGTATATGAAATACGAGCCTCTAACTCCACAAGATGGCTGCGGAACCGCCGCCTTTATCATGTGTTGGCCGCGGTTTCGCGGTTCATTTGTAGTGTTAGGAGTCATATTTTCTTATACTACTTCATTTTTCATTCTGGGTTGTCTGGACATTTCTAATAAGGCTCAAGTGGTTGAGGTCTCTGTGAATTGCTGTTGTTTGAAATATCGATCGAAATGTTTAGCATCGTCTAGATTGTTATAGTTATGTGGTATAATTTTTGGAATCCACATTGATTAGTTTTGCGAAAACTAGTTAACAAAATGTAAATCTCACATTTTAGCAAATGATGGATTGCCACGAAGTTTGGATTTAGATCGAAACTCCGTCGTAATCTCGTATCGTACACGAATATTCGCCGGGAGACACAAGTAGATAGCCATGCCCTTTTGCCCCGACCAAGTGACTATAGGAGAACCCCGTGGCCAAGCGCATCCATTCGGGTGTTCACGGCCGTGGTGTTCCGCCCAAGTGCACTTCGTTGACGGCCTCGGGGGTGCAGCCATCCACTAAAGTTCCCGACGAGCATTCGATCTTTTAATCGGGAATCTTGTTGAATTGCCCGACTTATTTTTGAAAAGTGTTTTCAATTCGAGACTTAAATGTAAAGTTTATAGGGTTAGGCATGAAATTCGGAATATGTGATAATCCGGGTGTATGATGTCTAAAGATGATGCGGATTCTAATTATTGTAGTTTTCATTTCTTTTCTGCGACCGTAAGTGTAATATGTGGCAATAACCCCGATCTCGTTGCTATACGTTAACGACATTGGGGATACACATATTTACTTACGCTGATAACATATGATGTTATTGTGTTGCTATTGATCTGTTATATTGGATCGTCGTGATTGAATAGCCGGGGGTTTTACGTGAGATGAGAGTTTTTCAATTTTCATTCATGTAAATATTTGTATGTAATATTCTTTTATTTGGACACTTCCGGATTGAGGTTGTTGTCTCCATTTTATGTATATTATTTACTTTTCCGTATTAGGATAGACCCAAGGTAGGGAACATAAGTAACCGGGTTCTAGAGTCCAGTGGGAGGCCATCTCGAGGAGTCGAGACCGGTCGCATAACTTTAGAATTGGCAGGGTTGCTTGCCGCTCTCGTAGGGGTCTAAGGGTGTGGGCTTGGCTATACATCACAACCGTGAAATCCGTGTTTTTCATTACTGGCTTAATCTAAAACACGGACCTCCTAGTATATCATGCCCAACTTCCCAGTGTACGGGGAAGTAGGCATAGAGGGCACGCGACGTATTTACTCAGAAGTAAATACGTTAAGCGTAAATAAGCAATATAAATAAATGCACAAGAATGACAAGAGATGCAATATAAACAGCAACTTTTATTAACATTCATTTTTTACATTGCAACTGATTCGAAAAGGAAATATACAATGATAGAAAGCAATGCCTAAACGGTGGCATATGAAATGAAAAGTAAGTACAAGAAAAATTTAGAAGTTTGGCTACTCTGTGAACTGGTCCAAGTCGTCCCGACTGGGCTCGATCTCCTGAGAGTTCGATCCTCCTGACGAACATTCCAAAGAAAGAAAGAAACAGGAATGTCGTCAACGAACTAGCGCTCGGTAAGTCTCAGAAGTAAGAATGGAATAGAACAAGTAAAAAGAAGGAATTGGTAATTTATACAGGTACATGTTTGTTAACGTAGTTGTTTGTAGCTTGGTACAGAATATATCAGTGTATACGAGAGGAGTCCAATTATCCCGTGAATTATGGTAACATGTAAGTACAAGGCCCCGTCAAAACCTATGGGACAACGGCACGGGAGTTCATGTAGGTGTCTTTTAGTGTCTATCATCGTGCCACTTTTAACACATTCTGTACCAATCTACCCCGTTAAACCCCGTAATGTATATTGTGTTGATTATAATTATCAGACTTACCGAGACCATGAATATAAGTTGTTCATTTAATCAGGTTTAGGATGTATCAAGTAGTCAGGTAGTCAAGTCAAGATATAGCCATGTTCGGTCAGGTAAAGTCATGTTTGGATGTTGATATTGTTCTGGTATTCAGGTTTAGGTTCAAGTATTCATGTTTGGTATATTGGATTCATATTTGAATTGGATTCATGTTTGGATTAGACTCGGATTGATTTGGACTCAGACTTGAGTCAGACACTTAGAACTGATTTGGATCCTGAATTAGGTTTGGGAGTTATCAGTAACTACTGCACATGGACGGCAGGATTTGTGTATTTTTCCAAGACAATTACCATTGATAACTCCGTTAAGTTTTTCTACCTTAAATAGGCAAGCACTCACTTTCTCCGGCTCCCTGAGGCTCAAAAGAATTGATCTCGTTTAAACCTATACTTACTAAGGTGCTTAATGTAATTTTATATAACTCGAAGTGGTTTTATAAAAAATATTTTATATACTTTCAAAATAAAAATCGAGTAATTATTTATGTTCTTTAGAGTTTTCATGGATGTGAATTTTAAAGAGTGAGGTATATCAGTGAATATTTACATAGCTTGAATAGTTCAAGATAATTTAGTGTAAGACTTGTCTAGTATTGATACTTGATGGTATTTTAGTGAAACTTGTCATTCTTTTATATTTTAGAAAAACATGGAATTTTATTATAACTTGAAAATATGTGGTTTGATAATATTTATATAATATTAAAAATTAATATTATTATTAATTAGAAAATCTCGTTTTTCCTAAAAAATCATATGAAAAATCTTTCGAGACCGAATGCTCCGTGAGGATGTCTGCATCTCGCTCTACTGGCCCGAAAATGTGCGATAATCCGCACCATCCAATAGCGGGTTCCCCAAAATGGATTGTAGAGGCATAATCACAAAGCATTTAATAATACAATTAAAAAGAAAATCGGGTTTTTATAGTCGATGGTATTTTAATGAAATATTGTATTTGCCACAAAAATATATCTCCAAGAGTATCGTGCTATGTAAACATGTGTGTATGTGAGGGGTAGGTCATTACCCCGTGAAGTTTTCTAGAGGTATGATCAAGTGAAGTAATAAAATATAGTAGATACAAAGTTCATTGTATTTAAATGTAAAACTCAATTTAAAATTATTTAACATGATGATTTAGGGTGAAAGTTGTTTCTAATTATTAGTTTTATGGTTATAAACATATGTTAAGAATATGGATGAGCAATGATTAAGAAAAATAATGATTTCAAGGTTTTAGAATCAAAAGTCGGTGTTAACTCAACTTACCGATATGTTTTGAAAAAGAGAACATTTTATATAGAAAGAGAAGAATGAGGTGAGACTTACTAGCTAGAAGGGTAGAAAAGAGGTAGAAGAAGATGGCTTGATCGTTGCGGCGTCGCGGGGTCGCCACTTGCTCGATTCCTTCCCGGAAGCTAGTCTTGGGCTAACTCCACTTGTACTTAGAAAAATTTGAGGGTTTTGGCTAGAATTTTCAGAATGAGAAAAGTCTAGGGTATGGGGTTGTATTTATAGTGTGGAATTAGAGTTTTGGAATTGAAAGAATGAATTAAAATGCATTAAAAATGGATTTAAAGATGAAATTGAAGTCTCTGTTTAAATTCAGAGAAATCAAACAGTGCAGGGGTAAAGGGGGTAGGCCAAGGGTTTTATGTGCAGAACACGGGGACTTTTCCCCTACAGATGACCGTCGGCGCTGGCCCATCAAGGGATCTCGCCGATCCAATAGTGGAGGGGGCCTGTTGGATCTTTGCCACGTGTCCCATTCAGTATACATAGCATTTTGCACATATTTGTTTTTCCCGACTGTTCATTTTTGTGTGCAGTGCACGTGTAAACTTTTGGGCTTCCAAAAAGTTTAAAAGAAAAATCAGGAAAAATAATATGTGGCTGATGGGATTCGAACACAGGGGCTATGTCACAGCAGTGCAAGGCTTTACCAATGAGCTACAAGTGCTTTCTTTCTGTTCTTAAACAAGAATAACTTTTAAATTGTGCTCAAACTTGCAAACTCCTTTCTGTACTTTAAGAAGAAAAAAATTTGTACAGAAAATTCAGAGTCGTTACATAGTATATCCTATATTTCATATATCTGATTCTGCTGTTTCTGTGATGTGATGTGATCATATAACTGCGTGAGATGAATACTACTTATATATATGATATACTAGTAGACACTATATATGTTTTGCATCCGTGCTGGTCCTGACCTCTCCCTGCCGTAAGTTAAGTAATCTTACGGTGAAGACCCGGGTCCCTGTGGCGAATGTGGATGGTATATATGTGTGTTTTATTTTCGTTTCTTCTGTGATATTTAGGAAACATAAACGATGGGACGTCATTAATAAGATTAATGAAAAGAAAAGAAATCTAAAAGATGTTGTAGAATCAAATTTTTCAAAAAGGTGGCTCTAGTTCTTGCTTTGCATAGCGGTATTCCATTATGAATATCCAGCACCTCATTCGATGAGGAAAGAGCCTAGATCCCTTCACCGAGAATGACCTCTTTAACAAAACTATCATATTCTACAACCCACTCGGTTTGTTTTGAAAACTACTCGATTTTAAAGCGGAGCTTAAACCACTCCTTTTCAAATCACTAGATTCTACAACGATATCAAGTTCATTACGCTTAAGGTTTTCTTCAAAACCAGTTGTAGCTCTCCGTCATTTCAGATAGGTACTATTTAGTATTCATGCTATGTTTGTTGAACTTGTCAAGGCGTAGTGTTCGGTAGCTGATTAGTGTTTTTCTGCCGCATGTTAATGCGATTGGTTAGGATTGTCATACGGCCTTGTGGACCTTGTCAAGGGGCGTGCGGGTGGGTATAATTCAATCACGAAATGATGGGTTGAACATGACTTGCGGTTTATGGTTTGTCGACCCTGTCAAGGTCATAAACCGCATGGGGTAAAAACAGATATCGGGAATTTTAAGTGTTGAAATTTGCAATGAGATTGCATACCTTCTATATGATGGTTGGATCCCGATACCCACTGCGAGTAAGTGTTACTCCTGAAAGATTTTTCCACTTTACAATTAGCTAATCCAGTAGGTGTCTAAGAAAGGTGTTAACGGGGTTATGCTCTTGCAGAAACGAGATTATTTAATTAGTTCCATACGAAAGCACGGGGAAACTCCCTCGGAGTACCAACACTTGCCTGGCTGACCGATTAGCAAACTTATAGGGTGTAATTAATCCCGGCTAATCTTAACTTTTAGGGTTTGAAGGAAGATTTGATAAAAATAGTGGGAACCATACTGATTAGATAAGATAATAACCAATCTAATCTTGTAAGAGCGCACGCTAAAATGTTTTCTTTTCTCTCTCTCCAGGCAGCGACTATGTCACTCCTTAATCAAGATAATAATATAGATATATTGAATGAACCCACTTATTACACTGGGCTGGGGAACATTGGTTCCGCCCTATCTTATGACAACAGTCATGAGTCTGGGCAAAGGATAGGGGAATACAAGGATTTCCACGCAACCCGAATGAAGAAAGAGCATTCTGATGCATCTTCTTCGGGTGTGTTAGTTATTGAGAACCGTTTCACAGTCTGCTCTACGTCCTGAGTATTGGATACCGGATCAGGATCCCATATTTATAATCTGTTACAAGGGTTAAAGAGAAGTAGAGAATTGGGAAAGGGTGATATGTCTCTCAGAGTAGAGAATGGAGCAATTGTTGCTGCCGAAGCTGTCGGCGAATATCACCTTGTATTGCCAAATGGTAATAAATTGATTTTGAAAGATTGTTATTTCGTATCGTCGATGATGTGCAATATAATATCCGTTTCTTTATTAGATAAAGAAGGAAACAACTTTGCATTAGAGAAAATGTTATGAATATTTTCGTAAATCAAGTGTTAATTGGGTTTAGTACGTTATGTAATGGTATATATGTTCTAAATCAAAATACAGTTCTAAATATACAGAACATACATAAGAGAAAAGCTCAGAAATGAACGAAGCCTTCTTGTGGCATTATAGACTTGGTCATATCAATGCGACCAGACTAGCTAAGTTGCATAAAGATGGATATTTGAATCCGTTTGAATTTACATCTTATGAAACTTGTCAGTTATGTCTTAAGGAAAAGATGACCAAAACTCCGTTTACGGGACACGGAGAAAGAGCTACGGAACTCTTGGGACTAATACATAGTGATGTATGTGGTCCTATGCCTACACATGTCAGGAATGGTTCCTCGTACTTCATTACATTCACCGATAATCTCTCAAGATTCGGACAAGTGTTCCTGTTGAAATACAAATTTGAAGCTTTTGAGAAATTCAAGGAATATAAGAGCAAAGTAAAGAACCAGTCGGGTAAAAGTATTAAAATCCTTCAATCTGATCGAGGAGGAGAATACTTAAGCACGGAATTCCGAGATTATCTAAAAGAGAATGGGACTCTCTCTCAGCTTACTCTTCCGTATACACCACAGCACAATGGAGTATCGGAGCGGAGTAATCGCACCCTATTAGATATGGTGCGCTCTATGATGAGTACTGCTGAATTACTTATTTCCTTTTGGAGTTATGCACTTGAGACAGCTGCATACCTATTGAATCAAGTTCCATCAAAATCTGTGTCTAAAACACCATATGAGATATGGAGTGGAAAGAGACCATATCTTAAACGAGTTAAGATATGGGGTTGTCAGGCCTATGTTAAAAAACAAAATCCGGACAAACTCGAAACACGATCAATTCTTTGCAAGTTTGTGGGATATCCAAAGAATTCACATGGATATCTATTCTACCACAGCGAGGAACAAAAAGTATTTGTTTCTCAACATGCCACATTTTTAGAAAAGGAATTTCTTTAAAAAAAAATTAGTGGTAATGAGGTAGAGCTGGAAGAAGTTCCAGCTACACAAACTACAACTGATGATTTGGTAGAACCGGAGGATTCAATAGTCCCCGATGAACCTCATCCACTCTGCGGATCTAGTAGGGTTTCTCATCCACCTGAGAGATACTATGGTTTTCTCATAGACGGTGGGAGCGAGGATTACATCATGGAAGATGATGACCCAACTAGTTTCGAGCAGGCCATCACAAGTAGGGACTCTATGAAATGGCTGAATGTTATGCGATCTGAGATGGAATCCATGTACACCAACAAAGTATGGTCTTTGGAAGTTGCTCCTGAAGGGGTAAAACCCATTAGGAGCAAGTGGATCTTCAAGAAGAAAACTGGTGTAAATGGAAAAGTTGAGACCTTCAAAGCTAGACTTATAGAAAAGGTTTTCGTCAACAACCAGGTGTCGATTATGATGAGACCTTTTCTCCAGTGGCTATACTTAAGTCCATCAGGATCCTACTTTCCATTGCTACATACCATGACTATGAAATCTGGCAGATGGACGTCAAGACCGCTTTTCTAAATGGTGATTTAGAAGAAAGCGAGTATATGGCACAGCCAGAGGGCCTCGTAGACAGTGGGAGTAGCGGAAAGGTGTGCAAGCGGCTTAAATCAATCTACGGATTAAAGCAGGTGTCGCGGAGCTGGAACATCTGTTTTAATATAGCAGTCAAAGAATTTGACCTCATTAAAAAAGTAGATGAACCATGTATATATAAAAAGGTTGTTGAGAGTTAAGATTGTATTCCTCGTATTGTACGTGGATGAAATGCTCTTAATAGGAAATGATGTTCCTATACTGCACTCGGTCAAACTCTTCCTATCACAAAAGTTCTCCATGAAAGATCTTGGTGATGCCTCCTATATCCTGGGGATAAAAATCTATAGAGATAGATCTAAATGAATGTTGGGATTGTCCCAATTCAGGTACATAGACACCATACTAAAGAGGTTTAGTACGGAAGATTCTAGGCGTGGTAATTTACCCGCTTGTTTAGGAATCACTCTCTCCAAAGAGATGTCTCCCAAGCCTGATTTGAAGAGGGCTCGCATGAACGTGATACCTTATGCTTCAGTGGTTGGGTTTATCATATACGCGATATTATGCACCAGACCGGATGTAGCTTACGCACTTAGTGTGGTGAGTAGGTATCAATCAGACCCAGGGGAGAAGTACTGGATAGCTGTGAAGAACATTCTTAAGTACTTGAGAAGGACTAAAGAGATGTTCTTGGTGTATAGTAACGAAGAACTCCAAGTGGATTCCTTTACCAATTCGAGCTTCCAGAGTGATAAGGACGACAGCAAGTCTATCTCGGGCTTTGTCTTCACCCTCAATGGAAGGGTGGTATGTTGGAAGAGTTCCAAGTAAGATACCGTTGCAGACTCGACGATGGAGGCTGAATACATTGCTGTCAACGATGCTGCCAAAGAGGCTATCTGGATGAAGAAGCGCATTTCTAAACTTGGTATGGTTCCATACAGTGAGAATCCAATACCTTTGTATTGTGATAACAATGGAGATATGGTTTTGGCCAAGAAACCTCGGTCCCATCAGCAATCCAGACATATTTTGAGGTGGTATCACCTGATCATGGAGATAGTTGATCGCCGCAAGATCGAGATTAGGAGATTAGACACGAAGGACACCACGGCAGATCCATTCATGAAGGCCCTCCCCCAGACGCAATTTGAGAGACTTTTTGGGATGTTGGGTATGCGATACTACAATAACTGGCCTTAGTGCAAGTGGGAGATTGTTAGGAATATGTATGCCCTGGAGGTTATTATACTGGATGCTTGGACATATATATAGAGGACCTTCTTGCTCGACATGATAGTATGCTATCTGGTTGCTCTTTGTCTTAACATGTACACTTATTTTAGCATACTGTCTCTTTGATACATGTTGATAAAGCGCTTAGGATATAGACTTGACTACCAGGACTATAATGCAGATCATACTAGTGGGGTTTGTGTAGTCCGCAAGCACATCCTTTAATAGTTCTTAGTCGAGAGAGTATCGAGACAGGACATTGATGTTCTAGAGTAGACTAGTGTGTATGTTTCTTGACCCTTTATGGGGCGATGGTTGATCCCATAATTGTCACGCCCCGTTTTCCAGTAGACGAAAATGGTGATGCGGCAAACCGCAATGTATTTACTAAGAAACAAATACGTTAAGCGTAATTAAGCAATATATAAAATGAACAAAAATGATAAGAGTATTAAAATAAAATATCAACTTTATTTACATTCATCTTTACATACAATTGTTTGAAAATGAAAGATACAATGAGTAAAGCAGTGCCTAAACAATAGCATACAGGAAAGTAAGTGCAGGGGAAACTAGAAGTCAGGCTGAGCGGTAGACTGGTCCAAGTCTTCCTGGCTCGGCTCGATCTCCTCAGAGTCTGGTCCTCCTGACGCACATTCCAAAGAAGAAATAGAAAGGAATGTCATCGGCGAACTACCGCTCGGTAAGTCTCAAAAGAAAAAAGAGATTATAACAAGTAATATGAAATGATCAGGTAAGTTGTGTATAATTGATTACCGGTATATGATAGTTACTCTAACGTGGTTGTTTGTAGCTTGATAAAGAAGGTATTCATCTATACGAGATGAGTCCATCTTACCCTGTGGACTATGGTAACATATAATACAAGGCTCCGTCATAACCCACGGGACAACGACACGAGAATTCATATAGATGTCTTTTAAATGACCTCTCATGCCACGATATACGTTCCGTACCAATCTACCCATTTATCCCCGCGTAATGTTTTGTATAGATTATGTTTACAGGTCTTGCCGAAACCATAGATACAAAATATTCAGGTATTCATATTCAGGATGTAGTCATGTATTCAAGTAGTCATGCCAAGTTATAACCATGGTTCGGTCAAGTCAAGTCAGATATACATGTTTGTAACGACTCTGAAATCACTGTACAATTTTTTTTCTTTTTAATGTACAGAAGAGAATATAACAGCCTGAATTTGAGTTATAAGTTACTTTTACTAAATAAAAGCAAGAAACAACTTGTAGCTCACTGGTAAAGCCCTTGCACTGCTGTGACGTAGCACCTATGTTCGATTTCCATTAGCCACAATTATTTTTTCTGTTTTTCTTTTTAACTTTTTGGAAGCCCAAAAGATTGCATGTTCAATACACAGAAAAAATAAAAAGTCAGAAAAATCAAACTGGCATAAAATGGAGTAAACCCTAATTTAATCTAGTGGCTCAAATCTCAAAGCCAGATGCTCGAGATTGACCGGCGGAAAAGCCCAAAGGGCCGGCGGGGATGGCTGTGATGAGGCTAAATCGTCCCGTGTTTTACACACACACCCCTTCACCTACCCCTAACTCCTCTGCACTGTTTGATTTTCCTGGAATCAAACAAAGACCTTTCATTTCATAATTAAACCAAATTTTAATGCTTTTTAATCCACCATTTTAATTCCAAAACCCTAATTCTCCACTATAAATACCACCCCACATTTTGTCTCAACATCATTCTGAAAATTTTAGCCAAAACTCTAAAAAAATTCCTAAGTACAAGTGGAGTAAAGAAGAGTTAACAAGCGATCAACTCCCAGCGAAAATCGAAGCAACATCCAGAGCTCCCGCGATACCCCAAAGCTTTCTACCTCTTCTTAACATAATCAAATAGTAAGTCCCTCCCAAACTCCTTTTCTCTTCTTTAAAATTCTTTTTAATCAAAATCGGTAAAAGTGGAGTTAATACCGATATCTATTTTCTAAACCCTAAAAACTTCCCTTTTTCTTATATATTGTTCATCCAAATTTTTACACAATTCTTATAAACTTAATACCAATATTTAGAATAAATTTTAGCCTAGAATAGCATATACAACAATCTTAAATTAACTTTTTCATTAAAATACCATGAACTTTGATATCGCTTCTTTTAGTTTCGTTAAAACAATACTTTTAGGAAAAACTTCACGGGATAATGACCTACCCCTCACGTACACTCTTGTTTCATAGCACGAAACCTTTTTGTATGAATTTTTGTATGAAGAAAATATTACATTAAAATATCACTTACTTTAAAATCCGGTTTTCTTTTAAAACGGTATTTCGATTCCTTTGCGATTATGCCTCTACAACCCTCTTTAGGGGACCCGCTAATGGATGGTGCAGATTATCGCATATCCTTAGGCTAGTAGAGCGAGATGCAGACCTTCTTACGGAGCATTCGATCTCGAAAGGTTTTAAATACGGTTTTTAAGAAAAACGAATTTTCTAAATAAATAAATAAATTTAAATTTTTAATAATTATATAAAAATTACAAATCCTTATTTTCAAATTATAATAAACTTTTTTCTTAAATGAAAGATTAACCCGTTTCAATAAAATACCATCAAGTTCCCAAAAGATAACTCTTTTCAAGAAAATACCATGAAATTTCAAAATTAATTGTTTATCACTGAAATACCTCAAATCCTTAAAACTCATGCTCATGAAAACCCTAATAATATAAATAACCCATCGAGGTTTATTTTTAGCTATATTATAATATTTTTCATAAAACCCCCTCGAGTTATATAAAAAAATATTTAAGGACCTTAGTAAATATAGGTTTAAGCAGGATCAATTCTCTTGAGCCCCAGGGAGCCATAGAAAGTGTGCTTGCCTATTTAAGGTAGACAACATGACGGAGTTATCAATGGTAATTGTCTTGGAAAAAGACATAAATTCTGCCGTCCATGTGCAGCAATTACCGATGACTCCTGAACCTAATTCAAGATCTAAATCAGTTTACAAGTGTCTGACTCAGTCAGAGTCCAATTCAAACATGAATACTTGACCATGAACATGAATACTTGAATTCACACGTCAAAATCAAACATGAATACTTGACTTGACTTAACCAAACCCTGATTCTAATTGGACTTGAACTTAACGTGAATACTATAACACAATAGTTGCTATTGAAACTGACTTGAATCGAACCATGAATACAACTTGAAATGAATACAAGAACACTTGACACGAATACATGATATTGATATGAACTCAATCTTGCACCTTGATGTATTCATAGATTCGAGCAAGGCTGGTAATCTTAACTATAACGTAGAATACACATGGTGTTGGGGTAGTTCTTGTGTGAATCCAATGAAATCTCAGGATTTCCTCTAGATCATGAATCCATGCCTACTAACACAAGCAAGCTATTATGAAGGCCTGTGTTTTCTTGCTCCTGGATTACAGCCTGTTGAGTTTGGAATATTTCAACACTAGGTTGAAGTCACGTTACTGACACTTGATTCGGGTCCGTGATTCCTTAACCCTGGATTACAGCCTGTTGGGTTTGAGAACACTCTTGAGATTGGTTGATATTCACTCTTGAACTCACGTTAGTTATTTTTACCTTTAGAGACCTTTTAAGACACTTACAATCTCTTCGTGTTCACTATACCCACACTCCACGGCCATGTTATACTTGTTTGCCATGCTAATATAGTTGACATACATATTCCATGCATGCTACTATATTTGTTTACGTGTTCATGATTTATATCCATGCTATAGTATATATCATATTACACCTTGCATTTCATTTATATACATCACATCCATTTCTTGGGGACTTACCGAGCGAAAGTTCGCCGACGGGCATTCCACCCATATTTGTTTCTTAGAATGTTCGTCAGGTACTGTGGAGACTGAGGAGGTGAACACCACCGAGGAGGAGCACGACCAGATCATGACCAAGACTAGACTAACCATCTTTTTCAGTTTATGTATACCACCTGTTTAGACATTTCTCTTCTTGTATTGTATTTCCTTTCAGTTGAACTCATGTATTGTAAATAAATCAAGTTGAATGTAAATAAAGTTGTTGAAGTTTAAATCTCATGTTTATTTCTTGTCATTTTATATTGCTTATTGTTTACCCCAATCGGAGCAAAGCTCCGATCAAATTCCGAGGTGGAAGATGAAACAACTCCCCAATTAGAAAAAAAGCTTTGCTTTGAAAATTTAAACTTCAATAAAGGAAGCAACGCTTCAGTTGCGCATGCACTGCGCTGCGCGACGCGTGTCAGCGCAGATGCGCTTGCACTGTTGCGATGTGCGCTGCGCGACACGTGTCAGCGCAGATGCGCTAGCACAGTCGCGCTGCGCTGTGCGCTGCGCGACACGTGTCAGCGCAGATGCGCTAGCGCAGAAGAAGGGGTTTAAACACCAAAGACAATTTATCCATGCAAAGTTACGTGCACTTGATAATAACGAAGTAAAATCATACGATGCACGAACACAACAGAGAACTAAAATAAAAGAACCCTTAACAGGCAATGAAATACTTGATTAAAAAGAAAAGAAAAATGCTTATTCATTATTATTGATATTACATTTAAAAAAGATCACCAAATACGGGATCAGAAAGACAAGGATTCACAAAAAGAAGAAGAAGATTCCCCAGCTCCCTCTCTGTCTTCTCCACCACATCGAAGCGGCGATCCTCCCGAGGGGTAGCCATCCAACGGTCGACGCCGCACTCCTGGGAAAAAGTGGCGATGACAACCCGACGAGCCCATATCTGGTTCAGCAAATGGAAAGATCAGTCCTTCAGGGCTTTGGTGATCAAGTGCGCTTCGAGAAGGCCCTCGATCTTGTCCTCGGCGGCATCCAGCATTGCCGAGGACATCTCTGCTGGAGGAGGGGGAATGTCGGCGAGCACCGAGGCAAGGACCATCCGAAGCCAAATGGAATTCGGAGGAAGAGGAGACCCCACACGAGTCAAAAGCTCGTGCATTGCAGCGTCGCATTGCTCGTCCGAGAGAGAAGGGTCCACCAGGCGCGCAGCAAAACGGGGAACGATGTCCCGAATCGGAACCTCCCATGGTTGTCGGCGGGCATGAGGGCGGTTGCAAGCCATGATCGAAAAAGTTCTCTGAAGATGAGAGAATAAAAGGCTCGGCCTTGAACTATATATAGACCCAAGCACAAAAGATTCTGTGCACAATGGAATTATTTCCAAGACCCGGGAAATCAAAATCTTGGAAATACAAGTTTGACTTGGAAAATGGGAGATGAAAAGATATCTCAGGTGAAGCAACGCTTCAGATCCTCTGCGCTGGGCGCAACGCGCCACGTGTCTGGCGCTAACACGTCTGCGCAGCGCCCAAGAAAGCGCACCCAATCAGAGCAAAGCTCTGTTTAAAGGAAGCGACGCTTCAGCTGCGCTGCGCTCTGCGCTGCGCGACACGTGTCAGCGCAGATGCGCCGTGTCAGCGCAGATGCGTTTGCGCACTTGCGCTGCGCTCTGCGCTGCGCGACACGTGTCATGTGCTGGGGCATCTGCGCCAAACTAAATTAAGATTTAATAAAATCTTTTCTGTTCTTTCCAAAACCAGAAGATTTTCTTCTGCCTTTGGATCAAAGATCCAGCGGTGAGAAAATTCCCAAAATCACTCAGAAAAGATTTTGTTAACAAATTCAACAAATTTGTGAGCACTATAAATAAGACCCCAGACCTCATTCGAAAGGCATGAACATTTTTCTTGAGAACTCAAGAACTTAAAAGAGAGAGAACTCTGAAGAGATTTCAAGAAAAAGGTAAAGGACCTTCATGGATTAGAAGAAATGATCTTTAAATAATAAACAGTGCTTTGCACTTTTCGTGAACCCCTGGTTCTTTAAAAAAAAATAATAATAAAAAATAAAGAAAAATAATAATAATAGTGCTTTTCACTTTTATGAACCTCTGGTTCTTCAAATAAAGAAAAATTTATTTTTCTTTGATCTATTTCAGATCAAGAAACTAAACAGTGCTTTGCACTTTCCTTCTTGTATCTAAAAGGTTTTTTTAGTGCTTTGCACTTCCAAGTTGCGCCGTTGCGCTCTTAATAGAGCGCCACATGTCGACTATAAAACCGCTTGCGCTGAGCGCCCTTAAGATAGAGGTTTGCTCTCTGGAATTGGCGCAACTCGCTGAGAGCACGCCACGTGTCGCCAGCGCAACAGCGTAGCGCGCTGCACAGTTGCGCTCGCCAGAGCTTGACACGTGTCCTCATCATAAGCGCTTGCGCTCAGTGATTAGCACAAAGCGCCTGACAAATGCAATGCATTTCACTTTCTGAAGGGCCAAGCCCAATTAAAAGGCTTAACAAGCCTAATAAATAAAATGCTGTGCATTATTTGGAAGGGCAGAGCCCAATTGAGAGGCCCAAGGGACCAAAATAAATGATCTGCAGATCCCAATCAAAATGGGCATAAATGGCCTGAAGCAATGCAATGCATTATTTAAGTGTGGGCAAAGCCCTGGCACAGGTCTAATAGACCATAAACATTTTCAACTGGACTTAGCCCAATTTTGGCCGTAAGTCCTTAAATTAAATCGACTGAGCACAGCTGCTCTCCTAAATCAATTTATATCCGGTTCGAGGGTACATCTCCGAACTCCTTTGACACCCATCGTTGTAATTCTTAAACGACGTCAGAGAGGTGACGGGTCCCAACGACCACACATCGCTATGGACTGCGGGGTCCTTAAACTCGTGGACCGAGACGTCCCTAAACTAATATCGGACCGAGACGTCCCTAAACTAATATCGGACCGAGACGTCCCTAAACTAATATCGGACCGAGACGTCCCTAAACTAATGATGGACCACTACGTCCCTAAACTGGCGATGGACCACTACGTCCTTAAACTGGCGATGGACCACCACGTCCTTAAACTAGCACAATAGAGTCTGAACGCTCTTTTGCCGGATCTAAACGGTCCCGTCTAAGTTGATCTTAGCCCCAAATATGGTTAATGTGTCCTTAGATCTTTAAATAAGCAATAAAACCCTAAATCAACTTTGGTGCAAGGGTACATCTCTGAACTCCTCTGACGCCTGTCGTTGTAATCCCTCAACGACGTCGGAGAGGTGATGAGTCCCGATGGCCAGATAATTAAATCAATCACTACGTCAAGTTGATCTTAGTCTAAAACAGGACTAATGTATCCTTAACGAATGTTTAAGTTGATCTTATCCGCAACGCGACTAATGCATCCTTAAACTAAAAACACCAAACCCAAATCTAAGTAAATACGGATTTGGACTAATCCACGTCCTACGGGCGACGACATTACTCAGTCTCCGTATACAATCCACGGGCAACCACAAACAAAACAAACACACACGACACGAAGTGAAATTCTGGAGAAGGAGAAAGTTGTTACCGCGATGCGGTAGCGTGATTAACTGCAGGGGCTTGCGCCTGCAGGGAAGAGCGTCCCCACAATCAAAAACCCCTCACCCTGAGGGGGAATCTGACGAAGTCTGCTACATCGGCCGCATCCGTCTAAACCTCCGATACACGGTGCCATAAATCAACTTGGCATCTTCGGAGAGGTGGACGGATAAAACCAAATAGCATCTGCCCCGAACCTCAGGCAACGGACGCGAAGTCCGGGCCGTCTTTCGGAGGGGAACAGATTCTGGCACGCCCGGTGGGACCTCTTCCTCTTTCCACTCCACACTTCATGTGTCGTCTTCGCGAACCAATCGCGGTTTGTTAAATGGTTGCCTTCGGATTTCAAGTTGCTAAGATTTGGTCTTTTGTCTGGTACAGAACTCAAGCATTCAATGGCCACCAACTGCACCAACTGCTCGAAATGCCACTGCAACGGACGCTCCACCTCACCGAGAGGTGTAACATATGGGCCCCAAGCGGCCTCTTTCCTCGCTCTGCCGGTTGAACAGGTGAACCAGGCCACCACTGGCCTGTTTTTCGGGACCATGGTCCCACCTACAAGCTTCTCTATGCCGACGCCTGCACCGGAAGTGAACAAGAAGTCGGTGTTCGACCGACTCACTGCTTTCACGACCCCTGTCAACGGGTCGCCTGCTACTAAGCCGACAGCCTCCGTTTTTACCAGGCTAGGTCAGAACTATAAAGTGGCAGTCCCAAAGAGGGCAACGGCCGCTGCTATGGAAGTCGTTAAGGCGGCTTCTCCCATCAGAGAGTCGGTCTTCACAAGATTGACGGTTCCCACTCCTCGCCCAGCTGGTCAAAAAGCATCAGTCTTCGATAGGCTGACATCGGCAGTTACCCCATGTTCCCCTCCGAACGGCGGCCGAGACGTTAGGACGTCTATGCCTGAGGTTCGGGGTAGATGCTATTTGGTTTTATCCGTCTATCTCTCCGAAGATGCCAAGCTGATTTATGGCACTGTGTATCGGAGGTTTAGACGGATGCGGCCGATGTAGCAGACTTCGTCAGATTCCCCCTCAGGGTGAGGGGTTTTTGATTGTGGGGACGCTCTTCCCTGCAGGCGCAAGCCCCTGCAGTTAATTACGCTACCGCGTCGCGGTAAAAACTTTCTCCTTCTCCAGATTTTCACTTCGTGTCGTGTGTGTTTGTTTTATTTGTGGTTGCCCGTGGATTGTATACGGAGACTGAGTAATGCCGTCGCCCATAGGATGTGGATTAGTCCAAATCCGTATTTAATTTAGATTTGGGTTTGGTGTTTTTAGTTTAAGGATGCATTAGTCACGTTGCGGCTCAGATCAACTTAAACGTTCATTAAAGATACATTAGTCCTGTTTGAGACTAAGATCAACTTAACGTCATCGTTTAGATCCGACAAAAGAGCGTTTGGGCTCTATTGTTCCAATTTGGGAGATTCATAGTCCAATTTGGGACTAAAGTCTGTTTGGAGGATACGTTAGCCATTTTTAAGGCTAAGATCGACTCAAACGTTTGTTAAGGATACGTTAGTCCAATTTGAGACTAAGATCAACTTAACGGGACCGTTTAGATCCGACAAAAGAGCATTTGGGCTCTATTGTGCCAGTTTAGGGACGTGGTGGTCCATAGCATTTATGGCCATCGGGACCCGTCACCTCTCTGACGTCGTTGAAGAATTACAACGATAGGTGTCAGAGGAGTTCAGAGATGTACCCTTGAACCAGAGTTGATTTGGGGTTTTATCATTCATTTAAATGTCTAAGGATGCGCTAGCCGTGTTTGGGGCTAAGATCAACTTAAACGGGACCGTTTAGATCCGGCAAAAGAGCATTTGGAGACTCCATTGTTCCAGTTTAGGGACGTAGTGGTCCACTTTCCAGTTTAGGGACGTGGTGGTCCATCGCCAGTTTAGGGACGTGGTGGTCCAATATTAGTTTAGGAACGTTTCGGTCCGATATTAGTTTAGGGACGTTTCGGTCCATTGTTAGTTTATGGACATTTCGGTCCGATGTTAGTTTATGGACATTTCGGTCCATGAGTTTAAAGACCCCGCAGTCCATATCGATGTGTGGTCGTTGGGACCCGTCACCTCTTTGACGTCGTTGAGGAATTACAACGACGGATGCCAAAGGAGTTCGGAGATGTACCCTCGAACCGGATGTAAATTGATTTAGAAGAGCAATTTTGCTCAGTCAATTTAATTTAAGGACTTATGGCCAAAATTGGGCTAAGTCCAGTTGAAATGTTCAACATTTTATTTGCTTTTGCATTACATTTCTTTTTTTATTTTTATTTGGGCCTTACCCAGAAAGGATGCAGAGCATCAATTTGTTTTGGGCTCTGCCCTTTTAGGAATGATGCAAGGCATCAATTTTATTTGGGCTCTGCCCTTGTATAAAGGATGCAAAGCATCAATTTATTTGGGCTCTGCCCATTTATTGCCTTGCAATTTATTTTGGCCTGTCAGGTCATTTTGGTTTGGGCCCTGCCCTTTAGAAAATGCATTGCATTTATCAAGCGCTTTGCGCCAATCAAAAAGCACAACAGTGCAAATTTATAAGTGCAAAGCACTATTAATTTGAGAATCTTTTAGATTCAAGAACCAATGGTTCATAAAAGAAGTGCAAAGCACTATTTGATTTCTTGATCTAATTTAGATCAAAGAATAACAAGTTTTTTCCTTTTTATTTCAAGAACCAAAGGTTCATAAAAGTGCAAAGCACTATTAATTTAAGAATCTTTTAGGTTCAAGAACCGATGGTTCATAAAACAAGTGCAAGGCACTATTTTTTTTTAGATCTAAGAAAAAACAAGTTTTTCTTGTTTTTCTTATCTTAGAGAACCAAAGGTTCATGAAAGTGCAAAGCACTATTAATTTAAGAACCTTTTAGGTTCAAGAACCGATGGTTCATAAAACAAGTGCAAGGCACTATTTTTATTTATTTATCGTTAAAGATCTATGATCTTGTTCATAAGAGAATTTTCTCTTCTTTAAAAGGTTTTTACCTTTTTTTTTATTCTTCAAGAGTTCTCTTCTCTTTTCTTTTTAGCAAGATGTTGATGCCTTTTAATTGAGGTCTGGGGTCCTTTTTATAGTGCCCATAAATTAGTTAAATTTGTTACGTAAATCTTTTTCTGAGTGATTTGGGTAATTTTCCCGACCGTTGGATTTTTGATCCAAAGGCCCCTGCTTTACAGAAGAAAATCTTCTTGTTTTAACAAGAACAGAAAAGATTTATTCTATTTTGCGCAACTCCCCCAGCGCGTAACACGTGTCGCGCAGCTGTGCTTGCGCAACTGCGCAGACACGTGTCACGCAACTGATTTTTTTTTTTTAGCTTGCGCAACTGCACGCGCTGACACGTGTCGCGCAGCGCACTGCGCAGCTGCGCTGACACGTGTCGCGCAGCGCACTGCGCAGCTGCGCTGACACGTGTCGGGCAGTTGCGCACTGCGCAATTGTTTTTTTTTTTTTTTAAGGTTGCGCAACTGCGCGCGCTGACACGTGTCGCGCAGCGCACTGCGCAACTGCGCAGACACGTGTCGCGCACTGCGCAGTTTGCGCAGTTGCGCAATCTCTCTTTTTTTTTTAATCTTGCGCAGCTGCGCGCGCTGACACGTGTCGCGCAGCGCACTGCGCAACTGCGCAGACACGTGTTGCGCAGTTACGCAATCTTTTATTTTTTTTTTTAAATCTTGCGCAGCTGCGCGAGCTGACACGTGTCGCGCAGCGCACTGCGCAACTGCGCAAACACGTGTTGCGCACTGCGCAGTTGCGCAATCTCTTTTTTTTTTTTAATTTTGCGCAGCTGCGCGCGCTGACACGTGTCGCACAGCGCACTGCGCAACTGCGCAGACACGTGTCGCGCACTGCGCAGTTTGCGCAGTTGCGCAATCTTTTTTCTCTCTCTCTCTCTCTCTCTCTCCTCCTCCTTCCAAGAGCTTTGCTCTAAAGCTCTTATGGAGTACGCTACTTCATTTATTTTAACTTTAATTTTCTTTTTAATTTTCAAGACAGAGGTTTGCTCTGATTGGAGAAGAACAGAAGTATTGCTTGTTTTCCCACCTTAGAATTTAAACAGAGCTTTGCTCTGATTGAGGTAAACACCCCACACCCAAACAGGGGGCAACAAGAAACTATCTCGATTTCCGAGCCAGTCCCGACGGCTCGTCGTGCGCGACGTCGCCATTGGCAACGAGTAAGGAAAGCACGGGGCAACTCCCCCTCAGGGCTAACCCCACCTGCTCCAGTGGTGGAGGTCAACGCTGCTGTTCCAACCGGGAACAGCTTTGAATTGCTGAGGAAGGTGAGAAAGAACTCCCCAATTGCTGCATTGAAAAGGTCTCCTCCGCCTATGGAAAAAGCTCCGGAGACAAAGCAGGAACAGCCCCCTCAACGGCTGTCGTCAAAAATTTATAAAGTTTGGCGGAGGGTTCAAGACTCCGTGATTGACCCAGACCACTTTCGTCACCAGAAAAAGGCAAAGATGGAAAAGGACAAAAACCGTCCCATTAAACAGCAGGGGGCAACAAATGCTAGGATGCCCGCTTCAACGGCTCCTTCAACCTCAAAGGTCCATAAAAGGAAAAAGGCCAGAGAAAGCTCCCGTGACACTGACAAAGTTTAAAAGCGGTGAACCTAAGCGCCCCAAGTCAGGGGGCATAACAGTTCATACGGTCTATATGGCTTCTGGAAAGGAAGAAAGTCGTACTTCTACGGGTCATCGACCGCTCACCCGATCCGTGACGAAAGCCCAGGAGCAGCAACAAAAGCTCCAAGAGATAATGACTACAATGGCTGCACTCACGGAGCCAAAAGAGAACCGTGAGACGTCCGTAAATGAACGTCAAGAGGAAGAGACCGACGCCGAGTTCCTCCACCGAGTACTGGAAAAGAGAGACAAAGAGGCTGCTGAACAAGCAGCCAATATACAACGTATGGGCCTCCTCTTCCAGGACATGATAGGGATGATGATACAGCCAGATCCCCCGACTGCAGAACCCCCGATCGTCCTTGGGGATGATAGGGGAGAGACATCAAACCCTCAGCCCGTTCTATCAACGGCTAAAGAGGACATAATCTCTAAAACTGATCTGGACGAATATATAGCCCAGCAAATAAAGGTTCATCACGCGGCCGAAGCAGCCGGCCACGTCGTAAAAACGGGGCGACCGTATCCAGGCTGGTATGACCAAATCAAGTACCCGCCAGGTTATACAATTTCCAAGTTTCATGTCTACAAAGGGACCGGCAATCCCCATCAACATGTTGCCCAGTTCAGGGCGCTTTGCGGTAACACCGGCGGCGACGACAAGCTTTTGCTTCGCCAGTTCGTTGGAAGCCTATCAGATACGGCGTTCGAATGGTATTCTGAGCTTCCCAACGACTCTATTAAAACCTTTGCGGAGATGGAGTTGCTCTTCACCCAACGTTTTGCAAGTGCCAGTGAGCGTACTCCGATGACGGCGCTGATTAACGCCAGGGTAAAGCCCGGCGAGACGTGGGTTCAGTACGCTATACGGTGGCGTAATCTATGGTCTAAGTGTGAACAGCGCATAGAAGAAGCCCCTGTGGTGGGAATGTTTGTTGGAACCCTTGATCCACAAGCAACCATTTCACAGTTTATGATGTTCTTCAAGCCGACTTCCTTCCAGGCGTTGATCGACAAATTGGCGCAGATGGACCAGATGGGCCATAAACCCCCTCTCCCGAAGCCGGACGCCCGAAACGATAAAGGAAAGGGAAAAGCGATCATCGTCGCTAATGCCCAACAACAACCGAATGACTCGAAGCCGGTTGATCGTCTAAACAATACGCGCCCATACGTACCCCTTGAGGACAGGATGGGACGTGCTTACTCCTTCCCCCGTGATAAAACGAGGAGGCTATTCGAGCTGGCATTGCGCAACAGGCTCATAAATCTGCCAGATCCAAAACGTTTGTCGCAACCAAGTGACGTCAACGAGCCTAATTACTGCCCATACCATCGAGTGCTAGGCCATCCGATTGAGGATTGCTACGTTTTCAAGAATTGGCTTGAGAACCAGTACCGTCAGGGCAAATTTGCGCTATCTGACAAATGGAAGGTGAATCCTCCGCAGCCCCACACCTCTAAGGGGACAAATACACCGGGGGCAACATGCTCCGTCATTGAAGAAGCTCCCTGGGAGGTTGTATTATCAGCCAAAACAAGGAGAATGCTAAATGATCTCCAGACCTGTCCAGCGGTCAAGTGGAAGAACCCCTTGGAACCGCAGGTTATTGAGAGGATGTTGAAGCCACGTCCGACTCCGAGGACCGATGGTGGTAGTTCAAGCGCGCATAGTCAGCCGTCAAAATCTTCAAAAAAGAAGAAGAAGAAATCTAAGAAGCCCGTGAAGCCTGGCGATAAGCGCACGGACTTACAAAAGCAAATCGACGCACTGGATGAGTACAACCAAAAAGCGCGGACTCCCATTACGCTCCAGGATTTCCTTGATCACGTCTTCCAAAAAGAAGATGGGGAAGAAAGTTCATCGGATGAATCCGAGGAATATGTGGCGAGCTGTCATATGATCTCCCATTCGATCACGAGCGATGAAGGGACTTATGGCACTGAAACGCTGGGGGCAAATGCCGAATCAAGGGCTCCAGGGTTATCAGTTGAAATGATTGGCGCGTTTCTTAATGAAGCTCGATTGAAAAGCAAAGCTGATCGAGAACGCGAGACGGCTATATTCGAAAGGGCCAAGCGCCAGCGACTTGAGGAAAGAGCTGAGATGATCCCGCTGGAGCAAAATGCCTCCACCGCTGACAAAAGCCAATCCAAGATAAAAAAGAAGTTTGCTAAGGCCATATCGATGGGCATAAAGCTACCACCCTCTGAAGAAAAAGTTACTGGCGCGGTAGAAATACACCCCTCTTATTGCTTATATCATCAGAAGGTCTCGCACTCCACCCAAGATTGCAAAGCTTTCAATAGATGGTGGCAAGGATACGTCGCTAATCAACAACGCTTTAAACGGGAAAAGCGTAAGATTCGTCGGGAGCAAAGAAGCACAACCAAAGAGCTTGAAAGAACTGCCGGCAATTGTCACATGGTTAACACTACCGGGTCACAAGTGCCTACATTTGGGAGCGACTCTGATGAGGAGCTAGAGCTTGCCCCTCTCTTTAGAGAGTCAACTTCGGGAAAAGAAGAGGAGCCAGTGGTCTGCGAAAATATCCGGCTGCGGAATCGAACACTGTCTGAAAAGAACCTCGGAACCTCGAATAGAAAAGATAAAGGGAAAGAAAAGGTCTCTGAAGACATCGTCTTAGATGACCAAGTTCTGGAAGAGCTAAACGCCGAAAACCTGCCGAAGAGAAGTAAGGTGGATTACAATGTTCTGGCACATCTGAGGAAACTGCCCTCTCAGCTCAGCGTCCTTGATGCCTTGTTACTATCAAAGGAGGCGAGAGACTCTTTGATTAAGGCGCTACAAGATCCGGACCAGTTCCAAGTCTTCTTAGCCGAAGAAAAGATGAAAGACGAATTAGAAGAAGTGCACACAGCCGACGTTGCTTTTGGTGATGAAGACCTTCTCCTCGGGACGTGTGAACACAATCACCCCCTTTATGTCTCAGGATACTGCCATGACATAAAGATAGGCAAAATCTTGGTCGATAACGGATCGTCTGTTAATTTACTCAATGTGCGAGTGTTAAAGGAGATTTGCATGAGTGTCCAACACCTCGCCCGAGACAAAATCACTATCTCCGGTTTCGACTCTCAGTCCTCAAAGACTCTTGGATCTGTGATATTGACGCTACGCTTCGGGTTGCTCGTCACGGACATCAAATTCCATGTTATAGACGCCAAGACGTGCTACAATGCTCTGCTTGGCCGACCATGGCTACACGAGCACAATATCATCCCTTCTACATAGCATCAGTGCATGAAGTATTCTAGGGATGGCCTCGAGTACATTGTGGCGGGAGAGTTGAATCCGTTTTCCGTGAATGAAGTTCGCAAGTATGAAGATGCCAAATACTTTTTACCGAGTTTCGAAGACACGGAAAGGTGTCACAAACCGGAGGACAAAACTAACGCCACCATCCCTGTCTTCGGCAGTGACACCGAGGAAGAGGAGGATATAATTTATTCAGGTCCATCCCAATCCACCAGGCCGAGACCATCCGTTCCTTCATTAATCTTCGGCAGTGATTCAGAAGACGAAGTTCACGCTGTATTCCCTGCTCGGCCTTCAATACAGGTTTCCGCTGATGAAGATCGAAGTCTGCAGATAACCATGGTGCCGCTTGAACATTACAAAGAACTGGATGCACTCGACACCAACAGCGTAGAAGAATTGCAGACATTCTATATCCCTCCCGAACGAAAAGGCGAGAGGGCAATCCTATTCTACCGTTCTGAGGAAAACAAGGTGGAAAAAGAAATTTGGCATGGCGCGGATCCCATGCTCGACAGGCTTCAGCCTATCCGTCTTCCCAGATATTATACCGAAGGTTTGAAGAAACTGCTGAAACGCCAGGGGATGTCCTTCACACAGACCATTAGAAAAGCCAAATTCTATGATAAGGTCTGGAACATTCCCGGGACTCAATGCAAACTGCCTAACGGGAGAGTAGAAACAAAAGGGCTTGGGTACATCCGGTCAAAGAAACGGGAGCTAGTAAACAGCTGTTATGTTATGTATGACTTCGATGAAGAGGCGGACGCTCAATGGGAGGACGCTAATCCTGAGCCAGCAAAAGTTCCTGATACAAAACCGCCCAGTCCATCATTTGAAGACCAGATGAGCAAACTTATAAGGGATGCGAGTCAAAAAGCCCGAGACGATCACGATCGTGAAATAGCAATCTATGAAAAAGCCAAGACACAGCGCCTCCTTCAACAGGCGGTGAGGGATGAAAATGTCGCTCCTCGTCAACCTGCTACAAAAAGGGTTCGACGCGAAAGCAAAAACAAGTCGAAAGGCAAGAAAGACGCTCGACAACCACAAAGCAGAGCTAAGAAGCCACGTATCCGAGAGTCGAGTGTTATTGACCTAGCCCTCAGGAAGAAAATGGGTCGAGCATACTCATTTCCTCGGAATAAAACGAGGAAGATATTCGATCTCGCTCTAAAACATCAAATGCTTACGTTGCCAGAGTCTAAGCATCCTGAGCACGCAGGCGAGGTGTTCAACCCAAATTATTGCTTTTACCATCGAGCAATGGGACACCCTCTTGAAGATTGCTTCACCTTCAAGAATTGGGTTGAAGATCAGTATCAGCTAGGCAAATTCACGTTTTCTGACAACTGGAGGGTAGCACCACCACAGAAGCACGAGCCCGAGGCCGCGAAAGAAGAACCAACTCCGCATTGGGATTGGCAGAAAATTTGCACTTGCCACGTGGTAACAATGTTAAAAGAAGAGTCCGAGGACATGAACAGCCTTCCTTGGTGCTTTGAAAACGGCAGCAATGAGGTAATCTCAGAATTTCCCCCAGCTCCGAAAGAACTGGAGGATGGAATCCATACTACTGCAGATAACCTCAAGAAAATCGAGTTGGGGACAATAAATGATCCACGACCGACATTCGTCAGCGAGCTGCTGTCTGAAGAGAGGGTGGCTGCGTTAAAAGACGTCCTTGTGCAGCATAAAAATTGCTTCGCATGGAACTATTCCGAGATGCCGGGACTAGATCCAGAAGTTGTTGTACATAAACTAGCAATATCCCCAGACATCAAGCCAGTCAAGCAGGCACCGAGAAGAATGCGACTCGAGCTTGAAATGAGCATAAATACCGAAGTCAAAAAGTTAATTGACTCTGGCTTTATCCAAGAAGTTCAATACCCTGAATGGATCGCCAACATCGTCCCAGTGATGAAGAAAAATGGGACAGTGCGCGTATGCGTAGACTTCCGGGATCTTAATAAAGCTTGCCCGAAGGATGATTTCCCAGTACCAGTCACTGAACTGATGATAGACAATACATCCACTCATGAAGTCTTCTCTTTCATGGACGGCTCATCGGGGTATAACCAGATAAAAATGCATCCAGAAGACCAGAAGCACACAGCCTTCAGGACTCCTCTTGGTATATTTTGTTATAAAGTAATGCCCTTCGGTTTGAAGAACGCCGGTGCTACTTATCAGAGGGCCATGACAAAGATCTTCGACGACCTTATACACGAAATCGTTGAATGCTATATCGACGACCTCATGGTAAAAAGCAAATCGTACGAGGAACATCTCGAGCATCTGAAGACCGTATTTCAACGCCTTCGGCAATACAACTTGAAGATGAATCCTCTTAAATGTGCGTTCGGGGTTTCCTCGGGCAAATTCCTGGGATTCGTTGTTCGACACCGAGGTATTGAAATAGATCCGTCAAAGATTAAAGCGATCATGGAAATGCCTCCGCCAAGAACTCTTAAACAGCTGCGGTCTCTCCAAGGGAAACTCGCATACATACGGCGATTTATAGCCAACCTTTCAGGAAAGTGCCGTCCTTATAGTCACCTGATGAAGAAGGGAACCCCATTCGTTTGGGATCAAAAATGCCAAGGCGCACTGGACGAGATCAAGCAATACCTGCAGAACCCGCCGGTGTTGGCTGCTCCGGTTAAGGGGAAGCCTCTCATTCTTTATACAACCTCCCTCAAAGGCTCCTTAGGCGCATTATGGGCACAAGAGAACGATCAAGGGAAAGGAAGAGCACTCTACTACTTGAGTCGAGTTCTGCTGGGAGCAGAAAGCAACTACTCTCCCATTGAAAAGCACTGCTTGGCGTTGATCTTCGCAATAACAAAGCTTAGGCACTATGCGTTGGCGCACGAGGTCCGTCTTATTTCAAAAGTGGACCCTCTCAAATATCTAATGTCAAAAGCCATATTGACAGGGTGACTCGCTAAATGGGCCCTGCTCTTGATGGAATTTTCGATAACATATCAACCTCTCAGGGCAGTAAAAGGCCAGGCCATCGCCGACTTCCTTGCTGAGCATCCCATACCTGCCGATTCTCCTTTAAATTGCGATTTGCCAGACAGACATGCGTTTGACGCAATCGACAGTGGTGATAGCCGGTGGGAGCTTTATTTCGATGGAGCATCTTCCATGAAAAAGCACAAACAAAATACGCCAATGATCAAATCAGGGGTAGGGCTCATCTTTGTAACTCCACAAGGAGGGATAATGCGCTACGCGTTCTCCCTGACGGAGCCGAGAACAAACAATGAAGCCGAATATGAAGCTCTGATAGCAGGCCTCGAGATCGCCATTGACATGGGAATTGAAGACCTCCTCATATACGATGATTCTCAACTGGTCGTTAGTCAAGTAAACGGCGACTACCAAACGTGCAAACCGGAATTGGTAAAATACGGTGAAAAAGTGCAGCAATTGCTAACCCAAATTCCCTCCTATACTTTGGAAAGTATACCGCGCGCGGAAAACAGCAAAGCGGATGCACTGGCCAAACTTGCTAAATAATTGGCTGACGAGAACCTCGATGACGTTAGAATCGTGATACAAAGCCGTCGAGTGCTCGCCCCAGCAGAAGTATCTCCGGAATCGTCTAAAGAAAAAGGAGCGAACGAGGAGACAACCCTGCAAATAAAAGACTGGGAAAATACCGGGGACTGGAGAGAAGTCTTCATAGATTACTTCAGGTTCCACCGAATGCCTAAAGAAGCGTCCATAAGACATCAGCTCGTGAAACGAGCCCTGTCTTTCGCCTTCGTCAACGATACTCTATACAAGAGGTCATTCGATTCTCTGTGGCTAAGATGCTTAGGACCTGACGAAGCGAGAAGGGTCGTCCAAGAAGTTCACGACGGACTCTGCGGTTCCCACCAAGCAGGCCCTAAGATGAAGTTGAAGATAAAACGGATGGGCTACTATTGGCCCACGATGATTCAGGACTGCATCGAATATGCGAAGCAATGCCACTCATGCCAAATTCATGGGGACTTCATCTATCAGCATCCAAATCCGCTACACCCAACAGTGGCTAGCTGACCTTTCGAAATGTGGGGAACTGACATAGTCGGCCCCATCGAACCAGCATCGTCAAAGGGACATCGTTTCATCTTGGCGACGACTGATTACTTCTCCAAATGGGCAGAGGCGGTACCGTTGAGGGAAGTAAAGACGGAGAACATCCTCCATTTCTTCAAAACGCATGTCATATACCGGTTTGGAACCCCAAGAAGGATCATCTCTGATAATGGGCCAGCCTACCGAAGTCATAAAATTAGCCGCTTCGCACAGCAGCACAATATAGACTGGAGATATTCCTCAGTTTATAATCCGCGAGCTAACGGTCTAGCTTAGGCCTTCAACAAGACCTTGACGAAGATCATGAAAAAAACAGTGTCACGAAATAAGAGAGATTGGCACGAAAGATTGCAAGAGGCTCTTTGGGCGTATCGAACTACGTTTAAAATGGCTACAAACACAACGCCATACGCGTTGGTATTTGGGACGGAAGCAGTACTCCCTCTCGAGATAGAACTACCCTCTCTATGAGTGGCAGTCCACTACGAGCTGACAGACGAAGAAAATGCTCACCTTCGGTTTGAAGAGCTTGATGCCCTTGATGAAATCCGGCTTCTAGCACAGCAAAATCTGGAAGCTTATAAAGCAAAGATGACGCGCTCATACGAAAGATTGACCCGACCGAGGACATTTTGTCAAGGCGAACTCGTGCTAGTGGTCAAAAGGCCTATGATCCCCAATCGCGCCATGCGGGGAAAGTTCGAGCCAAACTATGAAGGCCCGTACATCATAGATAAAGTTTACCAGGGTGGAGCCTATCTACTCATGGACATGCACGGTGAAAGGCCTTTCAGGCCAATAAATGGTCGCTTCCTAAAGAGATACTACGCTTAATGAGCCAAAGTTTAGGTCAATGATAGATGACGACGACTATGTCCACTCGCTATCTTCCTAAGCTCAAGCTTTATAAAAGTAGCCGGCCTTCTCAGCTATGGACCGAAATGTCCTTAAACTAATAGTGGACCGAAATGCCCTTAAACTAATATCAGACCGAAACGTCTTTAAACTAACACCGCAGCATCCTTAGGCTGACAAGATAAAAAAAACATATAAAAATAAAATAAAATAAACGGTATGTCCATAAGCAAAAAGGGCACGGATGAAAACCCGAAAGGGCTCCGTGAGTAAGAACAGCAGGGCTGCCGGCGAGTGTTCGTGAAAACCCGAAAGGGCGCGACCTCGTAAAAAAAAAGAAAGAAAAAGAAAATAAAAAGAAAAAACGGTATGTCCATAAGCAAAATGGGCGCGGATGAAAACCCGAAAGGGCTCCGTGAGTAAAAACAGCAGGGCTACCGGCGAGTGTTTATGAAAACCCGAAAGGGCGCAACCTCGTTAAAAGACACTTATGGGGTCCTCTCGACCTTATAAGGAGAAACCACCTGCGTGAGATCCTTACGACTCACAAAGGAGCAACACACTTAGGAATCCCCACGATTCCTAAGGAGAAAATACACTTGCGAGATCCTCACGACTCGTATGGAGAACCCTCTTATGGGACCCTCACGGCTCATAAGATTTGAAAGTCTTAAGTCACAGAGACCTAAACCTGTGCTTAAGCAAACCCCCACAAACTTTCACTATTGCCCTACAAGCGGTTCAATATTGACCCTTGTATACAATCCACGGGCGCAAATAAACATTTCCCTAGCCAAATTTCATCCGTAATTGGGAATACGTTCGCATGGCGAACAACCCTTATAAATCCCCTCGATTTATGAGGAGAAAACCCTCCTGTAGGATCCTTACGACTTACAGAGGAACAAAACACTTAGGAACCCTCACGATTCCTAAGGAGAAAATACACTTACAAGATCCTCACGACTTGTAGGGAGAAATACCTTTATGAGACCCTTACGGCTCATGAAATCGAAAGCCTTAGTCGACAGGTCCCTAACCCTGATCGCTAAGCCTCCTTTGTTCGACAGTGACAGAGGCAAATGATGATTCGCTCCTGGCAATATCCCAGTTGTAGCGGTGCTGATGCCGAAATCGGTGTCCAATTTCAGGTTTACAGCGAAAAGCCAGTAGGCTGCACATGCATACGAAATAGCCGAAATGATAGGGCAACTTGCAATAAAAAGCAGCAAGTAAAATGTATGCATGCAAAATAGCCGAAATGATTGGGCAACTCGTAATAAAAAGCAACGAGTAAAGATAAAATAAATAGCCGAAATGATTGGGCACCGCGAAAAATAGCCGAAATGATGGGGCAATCGCGACCTTCACGATATAAAAGCTGAAATGATAGAGCATCGCGGAAATAAAATAAAATAAAAAGAAGAAATGATAAAACTTCGGCCCTACAGTTAAGATCACATCGATCCCTGTATACAATCCAAGGGCGTAAACAAAGAAGGGACCATACTTCCCCAGCGGATTCCGTCAAACGACGAAGCCAAACCTCAACGGTTCATTTCAACCGAAGAAGCCAGTGACTTCAACAAAAATCCTCGACTCACGGATACAAACACTCCTTGACGAGAGCCTCCTGATCCGCGTCGACCCGCAGAGCCACCAGTGCCTCCGTAGGAACCCTCGACTCGTTTCAAACCCCAAGGACACAAATAATCCTTGGAGCTTGGGAAACAAATAATCCCTAGCAAAATCCTCGACTCACGGATACAAACACTCCTTGATGAGAGCCTCCTGATCCGCGTCGACCCACAGAGCCACCAGTGCCTCCGTAGGAACCCTCGACTCGTTTCAAACCCCAAGGACACAAATAATCCTTGGCGCTTAGGAAACAAATAATCCCAGCAAACTCCTCGACTCACGGATACAAACACTCCTTGACGAGAGCCTCCTGATCCGCGTCGACTCGCAGAGCCACCAGTGCCTCCGTGGGAAATTCTCGACTCGTTTCAAACCCCAAGGAAACAAATAATCCTTGGCGCTTGGGAAACAAATAATCCCTAGCAAACTCCTCGACTCACGGATACAAACACTCCTTGACGAGAGCTTCCTGATCCGCATCGACCCGCAGAGCCACCAGAGCCTCCGTGGGAACCCTCGACTCGTTTCAAACCCCAAGGACACAAATAATCCTTGGCGCTCGGGAAACAAATAATCCCTAGCAAACTCCTCGACTCACGGATACAAACACTCCTTGACGAGAGCCTTCTGATCCGCGTCGACTCACAGAGCCACCAGAGCCTCCGTGGGAACCCTCGACTCGTTTCAAACCCCAAGGACACAAATAATCCTTGGCGCTCGGGAAACAAATAATCCCTAGCAAACTCCTCGACTCACGGATACAAACACTCCTTGACGAGAGCCTCCTGATCCGCGTCGACTCGCAGAGCCACCAGCGCCTCCGTGGGAACCCTCGACTCGTTTCAAACCCCAAGGACACAAATAATCCTTGGCGCTTGGGAAACAAATAATCCCTCGCAAAACTTCTCAACTCACGGATACAAACACTCCGTGACGAGAGCCTCTTTGACTCACATCCCGGGCAGTAAGGATTCAAAAACTTGCTTCCTGAACAATGGGACCCTGCAAGTCAATCCTAAATGGTCTCTTGTATACTATTCACGGGTCTCACTCTCTGAAGTCGATTCTCGACAAAGAGGGAAACAACCGCTTACGAGCCCTCTCGACTCGTAAGAGGGCAATGGGACCCTGCAAGTCAATCCTAAATGGTCTCTTGCATACTATTCACGGGTCTCACTCTCTGAAGTCGATTCTCGACAAATAGGGAAACAACCGCTTACGAGCCCTCTCGACTCGTAAGAGGGCAATGGGACCCTGCAAGTCAATCCTAAATGGTCTCTTGCATACCATTCACGGGTCTCACTCTCTGAAGTCGATTCTCGACAAAGAGGGAAACAACCGCTTACGAGCCCTCTCGACTCGTAAGAGGGAGAAATTCTCTTATAGGATCCTTTCGACTTATGAGAGAAAAACACGCTTGGGAATCCTCACGATTCCTAAGGAGAAAATCCACCTGCGAGATCCTCTCGATCCGTAGGGAGAAAAACCTCTATAAGACCCTCACGGCTCATAGAGTTGAAAAGCCCTAGGCGGCAGATCTGAACCTGCAGTCTAGGCCATCGTTATCTCTGGCAGAAATGAATTTACTTGCTAATAAGGTGCATTAAAAATGTCATGCTGAAAAGAAAGAAAAAAGCGAAGAAGTGACACAAGACATTACAAAAAGGTATATCTTTTATTCATAAACTTGATTGAATACAGGATACATTATGTCAAAGGAGAAAAAAATATATACATATACATTCTTTACAAAAATGGATAGCTACTGGGGAGGAAGTGTCTTTAGTAAGTTTACAAGCCGCTCTCGCACTTCCTTCAGCGCTTCCTCTCGAGTGACAGCTGCGGCCACCTCCGCCTCCACCTGAGCCCGCTGCTGCAAGAAGGATGAAAGTTGCTCTTCTACCGCCTTCTGGGCTGCTTCCTGGCTGGCTGCAGCTCGCTCGACAAAGTCAAGTCTTTGCCTCAATGATAACCCTTCGGAGAGGCATTGCAGGAGGCCCTCAAAAATAACCTTCAGCCGTGCGGCATTGGCCTCCACCCGAGCATGCAGTTAAGCAGACTTGCTCGAAGCCCATCACGCTCCTTACGCCTTGAAATGGCTTCTTGTTCGAGATGGCGGAAGTAAAGAGCGCTTTGCTCAATCCACGCTGTCCTCTGATTATTGGCAGCCACGGTCTCGGGAGCGGGACGCAGCGACTCCAACTGATATAGGCGACCCTCGATCTCCTTACAATGGTTAACCCAGGATGCAATGATGCCCTCCTCATGAAAGTTCACGAGTATTGCTAGCATCGGGTTAACCACCATAGCGAAGTCTGCGGAAGATGTAGGAGTTTCAACGTCGAGTTCCTCGACATAGTCACTCAACATACGCAGACTATTCGCGGCGCCTTTTGAAGACAGACTCCTCAGATAAGGACCTGCCGGCATTGTGATGCGAAGTTCGAAGGACGCCGAAGCCAGAACGACAGCTGAAAGAAACAGGATGCGATCAGATAACAGTACAGAAAATAGAGAGAGGAAAGTTACCAATATGATGGTCATTATACCAGTTGAGACAGGTGGCAAGGTCGGATGGGCTGGTGGCGCAGCTGATCTTTCATCCCCTCCTTCAATCTGTAGCACTGCAGTTGAGATGAGAAAAAGAGGTTAGAGACAATTCCGTCAATAAGAAAAAAGAGAGGAAGGATGTCAACGGAAATCATACTCACCAACGCCACCAGAAGAAGAAGCAAGCTCAGATGGGAAGGAAAAGTGTGGGAGCAACATCTGATATACGTGATCAAAAAGCACTCCTGAAAACACGACAGTATCACGTTAGTACGCGAATTATATGTCTGGAAAACAAGATTAATAAATCGTAAACACAGACCTTCCAACATCTTCGAGGGTATGAGAGAAAGCTGAGGGGTGACCACCGCCAAAGCAGTCGTTGAAGGCGCTCCCTCGAGCAGTGGGGCATCGGCGCTAGCCGCACCTGCATTACGAAAAGGTGAACTTGTCAGAAAAGGTTGTAAAGTAAAGAAAAGCAGCCACTTAGGGTTTACCTGAGGAGCTCCCGGCTGAAACGGAGGCGGCTCCCTCCTCTACCGACATGAGACCACCGCCCGTGGCCTCGTCAGCCGACTCGATGGGGACCGTCGTCGTGCTAGCCAGACCTGGGGACGGCGGAGGACCGTAGACGGGGAGGGTTATGACTGGAGTATTGCCAGATTCCAGAGAAGGAGCGGTTGGCTCGTCCTCGGGAATCACGGCCGCCTCACCCGTTACTCTCTCAGGTTCAGTAGCTGCGGTTGTATCGTCTACCGTCGCCAGGGGGACCGCCGACCTCGAGCGCCTCAGCCGCCACCGCCTTGGACTCAGCTATAATGATCATATCATCTGCCCCCGCTTCAGGTTCGGCATCAATGACCTTCTCGGCGGTAGGCCCCTCGACCTCCACTCCAGGCTCCATGGCCTCAACAATATTACCCACTGTCGGCTCGAGTTCGGCAGGCAACGCCTCTTCAACTTCCAAAAGTTACTGCAACAGTTGGAATTCTGTCATCGTTGCGCTCACGTTTTAGGGCCACGTAAGCGCAACGGTGGGGGGCACTTGTTTACCCCAATCGGAGCAAAGCTCCGATCAAATTCCGAGGTGGAAGATGAAACAACTCCCCAATCAGAAACAAAGCTTTGCTTTGAAAATTTAAACTTCAATAAAGGAAGCAACGCTTCAGTTACGCATGCACAGCGCTGCGCGACGCGTGTCAGCGCAGATGCGCTTGCACTGTTGCGCTGCGCTGTGCGCTGTACGACACGTGTCAGCGCAGATGCGCTAGCACAGTCGCGCTGCGCTGTGCGCTGCGCGACACGTGTCAGCGCAGATGCGCTAGCGCAGAAGAATGGGTTTAAACACCAAAGACAATTTATCCATGCAAAGTTACGTGCACTTGATAATAACGAAGTAAAATCATACGATGCACGAACACAACAGAGAACTAAAATAAAAGAACCCTTAACAGGCAATGAAATACTTGATTGAAAAGAAAAGAAAAATGCTTATTCATTATTATTGATATTACATTTAAAAAAGATCACCAAATACGGGATCAGAAAGACAAGGATTCACAAAAAGAAGAAGAAGATTCCCCAGCTCCCTCTCTGTCTTCTCCACCACATCGAAGCGGCGATCCTCCCGAGGGGTAGCCATCCAACGGTCGACGCCGCACTCCTGGGAAAAAGTGGCGATGACAACCCGACGAGCCCATATCTGGTTCAACAAATGGAAAGAGCAGTCCTTCAGGGCTTTGGTGATCAAGTGCGCTTCGAGAAGGCCCTCGATCTTGTCCTCGGCGGCATCCAGTATTGCCGGGGACATCTCTGCTGGAGGAGGGGGAATGTCGGCGAGCACCGAGGCAAGGACCATCCGAAGCCAAATGGAATTCGGAGGAAGAGGAGACCCCACACGAGTCAAAAGCTCGTGCATTGCAGCGTCGCATTGCTCGTCCGAGAGAGAAGGGTCCACCAGGCGCGCAGCAAAACGGGGAACGATGTCCCGAATCGGAACCTCCCATGGTTGTCGGCGGGCATGAGGGCGGTTGCAAGCCATGATCGAAAAAGTTCTCTGAAGATGAGAGAATAAAAGGCTCGGCCTTGAACTATATATAGACCCAAGCACAAAAGATTCTGTGCACAATGGAATTATTTCCAAGACCCGGGAAATCAAAATCTTGGAAATACAAGTTTGACTTGGAAAAGGGGAGATGAAAAGATATCTCACGTGAAGCAACGCTTCAGATCCTCTACGCTGGGCGCAACGCGCCACGTGTCTGGCGCTAACACGTCTGTGCAGCGCCCAAGAAAGCGCACCCAATCAGAGCAAATCTCTGTTTAAAGGAAGCGACGCTTCAGCTGCGCTGCGCTCTGCGCTGCGCGACACGTGTCAGCGCAGATGCGCTAGCGCACTTGCGCTGCGCTATGCGCTAGCGCACTTGCGCTGCGCTATGCGCTGCGCGACACGTGTCAGCGCAGATGCGCTAGCGCACTTGCGCTGCGCTCTGCGCTGCGCGACACGTGTCATGCGCTGGGGCATCTGCGCCAAACTAAATTAAGATTTAATAAAATCTTTTCTGTTCTTTCCAAAACCAGAAGATTTTCTTTTGCCTTTGGATCAAAGATCCAGCGGTGGGAAAATTCCCAAAATCACTCAGAAAAGATTTTGTTAACAAATTCAACAAATTTGTGAGCACTATAAATAAGACTCCAGACCTCATTCGAGAGGCATGAACATTTTTCTTGAGAACTCAAGAACTTAAAAGAGAGAGAACTCTGAAGAGATTTCAAGAAAAAGGTAAAGGACCTTCATGGATTAGAAGAAATGATCTTTAAATAATAAACAGTGCTTTGCACTTTTCGTGAACCCCTGGTTCTTTAAAAAAATAATAATAATAAAAAATAAAGAAAAATAATAATAATAGTGCTTTGCACTTTTATGAACCTCTGGTTCTTCAAATAAAGAAAAATTTATTTTTCTTTGATCTATTTCAGATCAAGAAACTAAACAGTGCTTTGCACTTTCCTTCTTGTATCTAAAAGGTTTTTTTAGTGCTTTGCACTTCTAAGTTGCGCCGTTGCGCTCTTAATAGAGCGCCACGTGTCGACTATAAAACCGCTTGCGCTGAGCGCCCTTAAGATAGAGCTTTGCTCTCTGGAATTGGCGCAACTCGCTGAGAGCACGCCACGTGTCGCCAGCGCAACAGCGTAGCGCGCTGCACAGTTGCGCTTGCGCTCGCCAGAGCTTGACACGTGTCCTCATCATAAGCGCTTGCGCTCAGTGATTAGCGCAAAGCGCCTGACAAATGCAATGCATTTCACTTTCTGAAGGGCCAAGCCCAATTAAAAGGCTTAACAAGCCTAATAAATAAAATGCTGTGCATTATTTGGAAGGGCAGAGCCCAATTGAGAGGCCCAAGGGACCAAAATAAATGATCTGCAGATCCCAATCAAAATGGGCATAAATGGCCTGAAGCAATGCAATGCATTATTTAAGTGTGGGCAAAGCCCTGGCACAGGACTAATAGACCATAAATATTTTCAACTGGACTTAGCCCAATTTTGGCCGTAAGTCCTTAAATTAAATCGACTGAGCACAGCTGCTCTCCTAAATCAATTTATATCCGGTTCGAGGGTACATCTCCGAACTCCTTTGACACCCATCGTTGTAATTCTTCAACGACGTCAGAGAGGTGACGGGTCCCAACGACCACACATCGCTATGGACTGCGGGGTCCTTAAACTCGTGGACCGAAACGTCCTTAAACTAATATCGGACCGAAACGTCCCTAAACTAATATCGGACCGAGACGTCGCTAAACTAATATCAGACCGAGACGTCCCTAAACTAATATCGGACCGAGACGTCCCTAAACTAATGATGGACCACTACGTCCCTAAACTGGCGATGGACCACTACGTCCTTAAACTGGCGATGGACCACCACATCCTTAAACTAGCACAATAGAGTCTGAACGCTCTTTTGCCGGATCTAAACGGTCCCGTCTAAGTTGATCTTAGCCCCAAATACGGTTAATGTGTCCTTAGATCTTTAAATAAGCAATAAAACCCCAAATCAACTTTGGTGCAAGGGTACATCTCTGAACTCCTCTGACGCCTGTCGTTGTAATCCCTCAACGACGTCGGAGAGGTGACGAGTCCCGATGGCCAGATAATTAAATCAATCACTACGTCAAGTTGATCTTAGTCTAAAATAGGACTAATGTATCATTAACGAATGTTTAAGTTGATCTTAGCCGCAACGCGACTAATGCATTCTTAAACTAAAAACACCAAACCCAAATCTAAGTAAATACGGATTTGGACTAATCCACGTCCTACGGGCGACGACATTACTCAGTCTCCGTATACAATCCACGGGCAACCACAAACAAAACAAACACACACGACATGAAGTGAAATTCTGGAGAAGGAGAAAGTTGTTACTGCGATGTGGTAGCGTGATTAACTGCAGGGGCTTGCGTCTGCAAGGAAGAGCGTCCCCACAATCAAAAACCCCTCACCCTGAGGGGGAATCTGACGAAGTCTGCTACATCGGCCGCATCCGTCTAAACCTCCGATACACGGTGCCATAAATCAACTTGGCATCTTCGGAGAGGTGGACGGATAAAACCAAATAGCATCTGCCCCGAACCTCAGGCAACGGACGCGAAGTCCGGGCCGTCTTTCGGAGGGGAACACTTATTTTACGCTTAGCATATTTATTCCGGAAAATAACCTTCTCGAAATAAAAACGTCGCGGCCTCGTCACGTACCTGCTTTCGTCTACTGGGAAGCGGGGCATGACAGATTTTGTTAGTGGCCCTTGCAGGTCAGTTCTGCATGCAGTCATAAGCAATATATCATAAGAAATATGAAATTCAATAGCTTTACATTCCTTCAATTTCAATTTCCGTTGAATCTATCCTAATCTTTTTTCTCTATCTAAGGTGATGGATTCTCCCAACAATCCTAGCACTAACGTCAATGGAAGTACATCACCACCTCCACTTACCGTAGCCGCTCCACTCACGGAACAAACGACGCTTTTTAGGCTTTTAAAAGCCTACTTGAGGGTCAGCAGGCTCAAAGCACGATTTTGCAGAAGGTAACTGCTCTCCTTCAACAGAGTTTCATCCGCTCTGAAGCAGAAGCACTGTTCATATCAGATTTTTGCATTTTTATACCGCCCAATTTTTATCATATTGCTTATCGGTAGGTACTCTTGAGCCGTGTTTGCTAGTCAATTGCAGGATACAGGTTCTCGGCTTTAAACGGTGAAATTCATGACAAAATCCGGGTTCCTGCCAACCACAGATAAAACACGGGTCTCCGCTCTTTATCCATCTGTTGCCACACACCAGTTTAAGAGACAAAATGGCAAATCAATGTCGTTTTCATGCACAAGGCTCAATGGCAACACAAGATCTAAGAAATCTACACGGAGCTCGAGGAAATCATGACAAAAAGATCCACATCAAATCACCTTTTACTCAACAAAAATTCTGGAAAAATCGTGAAGATATTCTGAGAAAAAACGTATACCAGAATAAAGGGCACAGCAAACCAGGGAGCACCATAAAAACTGAAGGCACGATCTCTCTAAACGGCCGCGGTTCCGCGGCCAATAAGGGGTCTAGGCCGCTGAACCGCGGCCATATGGTGGCGGCAGTTGACCAATGTTTAGGGGCAGACTGGTCATTTCATTTTAGTTCTGAAAGTTGCCCTAGGTTTTCATTTTTCAGCCTATAAATAGCCCAGAACCTTGTGAAGGAAAGGGTGCTTAATCTTGTATTTAGATTTTAGGTTTTAGTTGTTGTTCTTCTTCCTCCTCTCATCTCTTCTCCATCAAAAAACTTGTAGTGAGCTTTTGTGAGTGAAGAATGAATAAAGAAGTTATTTTACTTATCATGCTTGTCTTGTTCTTTAGTTAAATTATTATTGCTTGTAATTTTCATTTGTTAATTTAGTTGTTGTTATTTGTGTTTGTTTCTTTCTTTTCTCTTTTCCTTTATCCTTAAACAACCATGATGCTTACGCTTGATCCTTGCCGAGGTGAGGTCGCAAATAGCTAGTTGTTATCTTCTAATCTCCTTCTTTCTATCTTCCTCTTTTGTTTTATTTTCTTTTCGTTATGATGTGTGAGTAGTTTCCATACTTGTTAGGGTAGGATAAGAGAAGTTTGAGGGAAGGAAATCTCTCTCACTCTTTCCTTGCCCAACATCTTAAATCGACTCCCGTTAATTGAACCACAATCCGCTCCCTTCGGCACCCTATCCTACATGATAGCGGTGATTCCGTAGTGAGACCGGTTGTGGTTGAATTAACCGGATGTTATGGCTAAGAGCCAAGAACGGACGGACAAGCACCAAAAGAAAGAACTTAAGCGTTGGAAAGCCTAGCTTATACTCGCAAGTTCTTTCCTAGTCGTGCTAATCCCCATTGTTGCCGATTACCGTAACACCGATATTAAGAGTGGCAACGAAAGAAGTGAGCGACTCCTAACTCAAACTAACCTAATCCTAACCCTAACAAGCTCTCTTTACATATCATTCTACACTTAGTTAATCACAAACAAATCTGGACTTTCGGACTTAACTCGTTAAATCACATAGAAAAAGATTCCCATCTCCCTGCGGACGACCCGTACTCAACCGGCTAGCTACAAGCGAAACCGTTTTGATTGCAGTAATTAACTAAACTTGAACACGCAGAATCTCTACCAATCAAATAGCGTCGTTGCCGGGAAGACGGTAGTTTATTTCTTTGTGTAATTTCGGGTTAATTTGTGAATATAAAGCTAACCGAAAAAACAAAAAATATATATATACGTTGTAAAAAACCATCTTGTTATTTTTGATTAGTTTTTGTGCAAGTGTGCAGGATAATACGAAGTTCGAGTTCAGTGCCAAAGTCGTGGGATATACGAAGTTCAAGTTCAGTGCCAAAGATATGGGAAGATAGACCCACATCTCGCGGCTACACATCGACGGATCAAAACGAAGCAAACGGTCTACTGTAAAAATCTGGAGCAGATACAGTGAGCAAATCAAGATTCAGCAAATCCAGACAAGTAGAGGACAACCACAGAAGCACACCCAAAATTTTTGGAAGCCCAATCCCTCCCTACAGCCGCAGAACCGCGGCCTTAGCACGTGTTTGGCCGCGGAACCGCGGCCATTTGTTGGCTTCAGTGGCCCAAATTTTTGGTAACTCTCTCTCTCCTCTCCCCCACTCCTCTGGACTCTACTAAACTGTGTTTTCTGCAGCATTCTTTGCGCAAACTCTCTTCCCCCTTCCAATAAACTATTTTTGTGCAGGATTCTTTGCGCCGCGCTAAAATAAAAATTGTTTGCAGTTGATTTGTTACTGCTTTGCATTTATTAATACGGACTTTAAGGGGCTTGAAACCAATCCAGATTGGGTGGGGATTTCATTACCCTTCCCAGGACCCCAGAAATCACAAAAAGCATATGCATTGACCATTGTTAAATTAAAAAATACTAGACTCAGCCATAAGGACTTCGCGCTCAATAGGACAGAGGACTAATTACAGGCATCGGCCGTTTATTCTATCTGACTTTTGCGGTGTCTAGACAAGTGTGTCGAAGGCAAGTGGTTATTTAATTAAGGAACTTCGCGAAAGCATTGGAAAACCTCCTACTTACCTGGCACTTACCTGGCCGCAATTGACGGAGAAGAGGCGGTTTGAGGTCCTATTTCTAGCCCTCTGGAACAGTTAGGAGCTGTCTAGCAGACCTAGGTGACCCTAGATCTAGGTGTGATTGTGCATATCTTGTTTGTGATTGCTTAAAGCCGTAAGTCCGTACATATTCCTGTAAATCTCTTTCTAAAAAAAATCAAAAATCAAAAATCAAAAAAACTTTTATAAAAACTTGCCCTTTGTCGCCAAACCCATTTTTCACCCACCACCCATCGTATTTCTCCATTGACGTTTTCTTACCCTCACCTTCTCCGCTTTGACTATACTAAACTCGTTTAGTGTATGTCCGCTTGGACTCGGGACACTAGCGCCCGCCTAGTCCGCGTTACGTTAGTCGCTACCGACTACGCGATCGACTCAGACGTCGAAACTCCGTCCACGCCTCTTTCACCCTTACCTTTGCCGGCCAACTCCGACGTTGACCGGAATTCTGTTCATACATCTTCACCTTCACCATCACCAACCTCTTCTTCCGCGATGTCAGGATTTAATCTGAACATCTCTTTGACTACCCCTGGATTGGCTCCACCTCCTACGGAGACCAGTAACCCACCACCACCGCCTGTTGTAGCGCCGCAGCGAATCGCGCTCCAGGATCGTTTCTATCCCACCCGTTCTGCACTTCCCACCTGCCTTTCTCTTCCACCGGCCAATGGGGATAATTTTGAAATTAAGCCCCACTTCATCAACATGCTTCCGCGATTTCATGGGCTTGAATCTGAAGATGCCTATATCTTCATCAATAAATTTCAAAACGTTTGTGCCATGATGAAAACCACCCAGCTGTCGGACGATGCTATACGTCTACGGGTCATTCCGTTCACTTTATGCGATCTTGCTGAAAAATGGCTGTATAGCACCGCTTCCCACTCCATAACCAGTTGGGACGAGTTTGTTAAAGCGTTTCTCAAAAAATTCTATCTGAATCATAAAACTGCAAGGATCCGCAACGAAATCAACCAATTCTCTCAGCTTCCTTCTGATCCCTTCTGGAAGTGCTTTGACCGGTATAAAGACCTTCTTGTTCAGTGTCCTCACCATGGTATCGAGAAATGGCAACTTTGCCAAACCTTATACGAGGGCCTGAACCCAGCAATGAAGCAGTTGTTGGAAACCATCTGTCAGGGCCACTTCCTATCAAAATCTGACGAGAAAGCGTGGCAATTCTTCGACGACCTTGCGGAACAGACGCTACAATGGGAGAGCACCAGACCGACTTCTTCTTCTTCTACCTCCACTTCTACCGGTCAATCTAGGGTAGGAATTCACCAACTTGATGTCTCTATTGCGATGAAAGCTGAAATGGCTGCAATAACGAGAAAACTTGAAGCAATAGAGAGCAAATTTTCTTCTCCTGCTCCTGCCCCTGTTCTTCCCCTTCGTACCATTTGCGCTTGTTGTTCAGATCCTTCTCACTTAACCGAAGAGTGTCCTTACAATCCACCATCGCAAGGACAGGATTAGGTTAATGCTGCATTTCAGCAAAGACCGAGGAATGATCCATACTCTTCCACCTACAATCCCGGTTGGAGGAACCACCCCAATTTCGCCTAGAATCAGAATCAGAATCAATTCCAAGGCAACAATTTCCAAAGGCCCCCTCCGCCGCAACAACAAGCGCAACAACAAACTCAACATCAATTTCAGCAGCCCTTCCAACCCCAACCTTTTCAAAATCAGATGAACAACTTTGCACCCAACAATTCTTTTCCACCAAACAACTTTGTTCCGTCAAACAACGATAAGGTTTCCTCGCTCGAACGAAGTCTGGAGGCGTTCGTTAAACAATCGACACAATCCACCGCAAACATCCAGTCTTCCATTCAGTCCTTAGTGCAACACACTGCCGCTCACGGGCAAAGCATCAAGACCATCGAGGCCCAGATTGCACAGCTGAATGTGGCTTTAAGCGAGCGAGAGAAGGGGAAGCTCCCGTCCCAACCACTCCCAAATCCCGGTCACCCACATAATGTACATGTTGCTCTTGAACAACAGAACCATAATATGAGTGCCGTGACCACACTGAGATCGGGAAGGATGCTGCAAAACAACATCGGCACACGGCCCAACAATGACACCCCGGCCACTTCTTCTTCTTCTTCTTCTTCTTCTTCTTCTGCTTCTGCGTCTTCTGAGCCTATTCTCCATTCTTCAACAGGCTCTCCTTCCTCTTCTTCTGCTCTGAACGGACCCACTTCTCACTCTACGAAAACACCTGTTCTGGGATCCGTTCCAACTCCACAATCTCCTCCTCCAGCATTGGACTCAACCAATTTTAAAAACGTTCCATTTCCAAACCGGTTGAAGTCCAATAAATAAAATCCATAAATGGAGAAGATTCTGGAGTTATTTAAGCAGGTTAACATTAACATTCCTCTTTTAGATGCTGTCCAACAAGTCCCGTCCTACGCGAAAATCTTAAAGGACTTGTGCACGAAAAAGAGGAAGTCTTAGGTACCCAAGAAAGTTTTCTTGGCTAGTGCTGTGAGTAATGCTCTTACCCAATTTTTACCACAAAAACGGAAGGACCCTGACTGTCCTACGATTTCTATTACCATTGGGGATAAGAACATCAACCGCGCACTATTAGATCTTGGTGTCAGTGTTAACCTGCTTCCGTACTCAGTATACAAGCAATTAGGCGTAGGAGAGCTGAAACCCACGCACTGCACTCTTCAAATGGCCGACCGATCGATCACCCATCCTAGGGGTGAGCTAGAGGATGTGTTAATCAAAATCGGGGACTTCATATTCCCCGTCGACTTCATTGTATTAGACACACAGCCTGTAGCTAACCCCCGGAATCAAATTCCGGTGATACTCGGTCGCCCATTCCTTGCAACCTCAAATGCTGTGATCAATTGTCGCAATGGTTCGATGAACCTATCTTTTGGAAATATGACGATTGAACTCAACATTTTTAGGTTGGGGAATCCGCCCTCCGAACCTAATGCTCATATACTAGACGTCTGCTCGATCCAGGAGATCACCCCAGAAGAGTGTGAATTCGAGGAGTTTCTGTTTGATCACGATAACCTTGACGCCACTAGTGCGTTCCTCTTCGAACCTGCTGCTGTTTATGCGCCCGACAACGACTACGAGTGTTTCACGTTCTCGAACGATCTTAGCCACTCACAACCCGAGTTTGAATCCTTCGAATTTCCGGATGAGTTATCTGAACCATCTAACTCGGTCGCTTACACTCGTTTTGAACCTTTGCTGGAATCTTTTGAGTTCGAGACCTTTGCACTAATCTTGCCTTCAATCGTTTCACCTCCAACGCTCGAACTCAAGCCTTTGCCGTCTCACCTTAAGTATGCTTACTTAGGTGAGAACGAGACCCTCCCTGTCATCATCTCGGCTTCTCTAGCTCCAGAGCAAGAGAAAGCCCTTCTTGCGGTCTTGCACAGCAACAGGCAAGCTTTTGGCTGGTCCATGGCGGACATCAAGGGGATTAGTCCCCTGATCGTTGAACATCACATTCATCTGATGGATGATGCCAAACCAGCCAGGGATCCACAAAGACGTCTCAACCCAGTCATGAAAGAGGCTGTGAAGAAGGAGATCGTAAAATGTCTGGATAGTGGTATCATTTACCCTATCTCTGATAGCCAGTGGGTTAGCCCCATTCACGTTGTCCCCAAGAAATCGGGCATCACGGTCATAACCAACGAGGCGAACGAGTTAATCCCTACTCGCACCCAAACTGGGTGGCGAGTATGCATCGATTACAGAAAACTCAACGCTGCAACACGGAAAGACCACTTTCCGCTACCTTTCATTGACCAAATGCTTGAACGATTGGCCGGACACGAGTACTACTGCTTTCTTGATGGCTACTCCGGCTATAACCAAATTCCCATCGCCGAAAAAGACCAGGACAAGACCACATTCACTTGTCCTTTCGGCACGTTCGCATAACGTCGCATGCCCTTTGGGTTATGCAATGCGCCCGCTACCTTCCAGCGGTGTATGATGGGAATCTTCTCAGACATGGTGGAAAAATTTCTGGAGATCTTCATGGATGATTTCTCCATCTTCGGCGATTCCTTCAACGAGTGTTTGCTGCATCTTGACGCTGTCCTTACCCGATATAAGGACAAGAACCTCACTTTGAATTGGGAGAAGTGCCACTTCATGGTGCGCGAAGGTATTGTCTTAGGACATATCATCTCGCAAAATGGCATAGAGGTTGACAAAGCAAAGATTGAGGTCATTTCCAATCTACCTCCTCCCAGATGCGTCCGAGACATCCGAGCCTTCCTTGGCCATACCGGTTTCTATAGACGGTTCATCAAGGACTTTAGCAAGATTGCTAGGCCCTTGACTCTTTTGCTGGCCAAGGACACGCCATTCGACTTCAACTCGAGCTGTGTGACTGCATTCGAGTCACTAAAAAGCTCACTCACTTCTGCTCCCGTTCTTTCTTCACCTGACTGGACGCACCCATTTGAGATAATATGCGATGCATCCGACTTTGCCATTGGTGCTGTCCTTGGACAACACATCAACAAGATGCCGCACGTAATCTATTATGCGAGCCGAACCCTGAACGATGCCCAACTCAATTATACCACAACTGAGAAGGAATTCTTGGCTGTTGTATTTGCTTTAGAAAAGTTCAGGCCCTACCGCATCGGCTCTCCAGTCATTATCTACACAGACCATTCTGCTCTGCGCCATCTTTTTGCAAAGAAAGATGCAAAATCTCGGCTAATACGTTGGATCCTCTTGCTTCAAGAGTTTGACATTGTCATTAAGGACAAACGAGGATGTGAAAACGTAGTTGCCGACCATCTCTCACGACTTCCTTCTTCGCCTTCGCTTCCAATTCCGATCAACGACGTTTTCCCGGATGAACAGCTCTTGACAGTATCCTGCGAACCCTAGTTCGTAGATATTGTGAACTATTTGGCCATGGGATTACTACCGACTGAATGGTCAAGTCAGGAAAGACTTCGCTTCTTATCCCAAGTAAAACACTTTTACTGGGACGAAACCTATCTGTTCAAGTACTGTCCCGACCAGATTATTCGTCGGTGTGTCCCTGATGAGGAATTCAAGAGTGTGTTGTCATTTTGCCACGATCAAGCATGTGGCGGGCATTTTGGCCCCAGAAAGACAGCTGAGAAGATCTTGCAATGTGGTTTCTACTGGCCACAACTCTTCAAAGACGCTCATGACTATTGCAAGACTTGCTCCCGGTGCCAACACACGGGCCGGATATCCCGGAGGAACGAGATGCCGCTCCAACCAATCTTGGTTGTGGAGATTTTCGATGTTTGGGGGATCGATTTCATGGGGCCGTTTCCCAGATCTTTTGGGAACTTGTACATCCTTCTCGCTGTTGATTACGTCTCTAAGTGGGTCGAGGTTATGCCCGGCCGGACTAACGACAACAAGGTTGTCGTTAGGTTTCTTAAAGAAAACATTTTCTCCTGGTTTGGGCACCCCCGAGCGATCATTAGCGACAATGGAAGTCATTTCTGCAACAAGACTTTCGAGGCCTTGATGCGGAAATACTCCATTAATCATAAGCTCTCTACGCCATACCACCCCCAAACCTGCGGGTAGGCTGAAGTTTCAAATCGGCAAATCAAGCAGATACTGGAGAAGACGGTTTCCAAGAACCGTAAGGATTGGTCGCTGAAACTCACTGATGCCCTTTGGGCATTTCGAACCGCTTATAAGACCGATCTTGGCATGTCTCCCTATCGGCTTGTGTACGGAAAGGCTTGCCACCTACCTGTAGAAATAGAGCATCGCGCATTTTGGGCGATAAAGGAGCTGAATCTGTCTCGCGAAGATGCGGGCAGCCATCGGAAGCTGCAGTTGAACGAATTAAGCGAGCTTAGGGATGAGGCTTACGATAACGCGGTTGTCGTTAAGAATCGAACGAAGGTGTTTCACGATAAACACCTTTTGCGCAAAACCTTCGTACCTGGTCAGCAGGTACTGCTTTACGACACCAGACTACACTTCCATCCAGGAAAGCTCAGATCTCGCTGGAAAGGGCCGTATTTTGTGCGGAATGTGTATCCGCAGGGCGCTGTGGATTTGGAGAATCCAAAGGACGGTTCATTTTTCAAAATGAACGGACACCGACTAAAACCGTACCTTAGCGCCGAACCAACAGAGGAGCTCCTGGTCTTACAGGAGCCGGTTTACCCTGCATAATCTTCCTCTGCCTACCTCCAAACTTCGGTTATCCAGCCAAGAACAAGTGGACACTGTTCCAACTAAGTTTGGGGTATGTATATACCATTTTGTACATTTTTGTGGATATTCTTTTCCATTTTTGCTTTTCTTTTCTTTTCTTTAAAAAAAAAAACAAAAAAAAAGTGTATAGCTGACCGACAATTTTGACCCTTCAAATGATCTCTTCATGCAATGACAGTGGGGACACTGTCCAGTTTGAGTTTGGGGGTACGCTCGGTACGCATTTCTAACCTTCGCATTCATATGTATATTTTGCATCTGCATACTAAAATCCATAAAAATCTGAAAATTTTCTAAAAACATAAAAACTTTTCTGTCAAGTTAGCTAGTGGGAGGACTCTGATTCAACATTTCGACGGTTTTGTTTGATAAGATAAGAATAACTAAATCTTATGTTTAGATTTTGAAAACCTGAAAGATAACTCTCCTTTAAAGTTAACTATAGCTGATATACGTCTTTACATCACACTACACGTGACGTGAGTTTTGGAAATTAGATGACAAGTCTTCTATGTCTAAAAACTTTTAAATGGATCAATGATTTTCTGAGGATCAAATAGGTTTGTTCTGAAATAAGTAATATCAAGAATAGTTTATGAAGTGAGTGAATATGAAGGAATGTTATTGATGCCTTAATTGGAACTAAGTCTGAAAAATAGCCCATCTGGAACTTGATTGGAATAATTACACACCGAACCCACTAAACACGTCTTTTATCCCAAAAAAAATATAATTGAACTGCCGGTTATATCTCCGTTCGTATTAAATCATCATGATTTTCACGCCAAACTGTCTTTTGTTTTTGGACCTAGGTAACTTGAGTAATTAAGTCCGCTGGGGTGTTTCTACACCTAATGCCCTAAAACCAACTGGTTTGGGTGCATTGGCCCAAAGCTCGCTAAGAAGCCTAGAAAGTCCAGGTTAAAACATAGTCAAGCAAGTGTTCTCTCCGAGTTAAAATTCCTAACGGTTCTTTGTGTGAGAATAATCTTGATAAAAGACAGGCTTTTATAAAAATTTTAGCGGAGATATGAAGGTTATACTCTATGATAAAGACTATTGCACGTTCACAGAGGTGTGTATGAAATGAAAACAAGAAAAAGGTGGAGTGAAAATTAAGACCTAGTTTCCGGTTAAGGAAGATAGAAATTCTGAAGTTGAAACTTTACTGGAAAACGAAACTTGAAAAATGGTTAACTCTTTATAAAACTTATGTGATCCTTTTAAAATTTTTATCTGGGCTTTATTGTGTGACATGATGACTTTAATCGATCCTTCTGGAACTTAACGACACTATTTGCACTGCACGTAAAGATATATAAAATCTTTAGTTAAATAAGAAGCGAGGTGTGAAAAATAAGGGTTCCATAGTCTAGACTTAGGATAATAGAATTGTTATTTTCTGAAACAAAACTTTAGGGTTTGAATAATAGTTATTTTACAAAACTAGCTTGACCGGATTTTGTGGGTAGTATCCGCTGAAAACCCTCAGGAGACAACACTCCTCCTATTAGGGACACCTAGAGGTTTAACGGCTTGTTGCACATGCTCAGTGCAATCGCATTCCCTGCGAAAGTGAGGTTAGGAAATTTTTTGTGAATAAATTGGCTTTGCTCGGGACGAGCAAATGATAAGTTTGGGGGTATTTGTTCATATCAGATTTTTGCATTTTTATACCGCCCAATTTTTATCATATTGCTTATCGGTAGGTACTCTTGAGCCGTGTTTGCTAGTCAATTGCAAGATACAGGTTCTCGGCTCTAAACGGTGAAATTCATGACAAAATCCGGGTTCCTGCCAACCACAGATAAAACACGGGTCTCCGCTCTTTATCCGTCTGTTGCCACACACCAGTTTAAGAGACAAAATGGCAAATCAATGTCGTTTTCATGCACAAGGCTCAATGGCAACACAAGATCCAAGAAATCTACACGGAGCTCGAGGAAATCATGACAAAAAGATACACATCAAATCACCTTTTTCTCAACAGAAATTCTGGAAAAATCGTGAAGATATTCTGAGAAAAAACATATACCAGAATAAAGGGCACAGCAAACCAGGGAGCACCACAAAAACTGAAGGCACGATCTCTCTAAACGGCCGCGGTTCCGCGGACAATAGGGGGTCTAGGCCGCGGAACCGCGGCCATATGGTGGCGGCAGTTGACCAATGTTTAGGGGCAGACTGGTCATTTCATTTTAGTTCTGAAAGTTGCCCTAGGTTTTCATTTTTCAGCCTATAAATAGCCCAGAACCTTGTGAAGGAAAGGGTGCTTAATCTTGTATTTAGATTTTAGGTTTTAGTTGTTGTTCTTCTTCCTCCTCTCATCTCTTCTCTATCAAAAAACTTGTAGTGAGCTTTTGTGAGTGAAGAATGAATAAAGAAGTTATTTTACTTATCATGCTTGTCTTGTTCTTTAGTTAAATTATTATTGCTTGTAATTTTCATTTGTTAACTTAGTTGTTGTTATTTGTGTTTGTTTCTTTCTTTTCTCTTTTCCTTTATCCTTAAACAACCATGATGCTTACGCTTGATCCTTGCCGAGGTGAGGTCGCAAATAGCTAGTTGTTATCTTCTAATCTCCTTCTTTCTATCTTCCTCTTTTGTTTTATTTTCTTTTCGTTATGATGTGTGAGTAGTTTCCATACTTGTTAGGGTAGGATAAGGGAAGTTTGAGAGAAGGAAATCTCTCTCACTCTTTCCTTGCCCAACATCTTAAATCGACTCCCGTTAATTGAACCACAATCCGCTCCCTTCGGCACCCTATCCTACATGATAGCGGTGATTCCGTAGTGAGACCGGTTGTGGTTGAATTAACCGGATGTTATGGCTAAGAGCCAAGAACGGACGGACAAGCACCAAAAGAAAGAACTTAAGCGTTGGAAAGCCTAGCTTATACTCGCAAGTTCTTTCCTAGTCGTGCTAATCCCCATTGTTGCCGATTACCGTAACACCGATATTAAGAGTGGCAACGAAAGAAGTGAGCGACTCCTAACTCAAACTAACCTAAGCCTAACCCTAACAAGCTCTCTTTACATATCATTCTACACTTAGTTAATCACAAACAAATCTGTACTTTCGGACTTAACTCGTTAAAGCACATAGAAAAAGATTCCCATCTCCCTGCGGACGACCCGTACTCAACCGGCTAGCTACAAGCGAAACCGTTTTGATTGCGGTAATTAACTAAACTTGAACACGCAGAATATCTACCAATCAAGCACCGGGAATGCAATTTCAAGCGTTACACCCGAAGAACTTCTCAGGGAAAAAGAAACTACTTGAAGCCAAGGAATGGGCTCAGAGCATAGAAGACGACCTAGCCGCACTCAAGTTTGAGAATTGGCTTCGGTCAGAATAGCAAAACTCCAGCTTACTGATAATGCCAGAGTCTGGTGGAAGGCCGAGAAAAGTCGTCTTAAGCAACCGATCAAGTAGAAGACTTTCCGTGATCTCTTTGACGCCAAATAATTTTCAGAAACCACACACTTCAAGATGGAACAAAAGTTCATTCACCTGCAATAAGGATCCATGTGGCATAAGTCGGTGGATGAGTATGATGCAGAATTCACCATGCTCGGCAGATTCGTCGTCCATCTAATTCCTACTGCCGAAATCAAAGCCAGGCGCTTCCAGCAAGGATTAGACCCTGAGATCCAGCTGCCCTAGCAACGGGAGAATACCTAACACATGAAGCAGCTTTGAAGTCAGCACGTCACTATGAAGCTGTCGTTAAGAAGAAGGGAAGGCCACACTCATTCGGTATGAAACGTTCCGCCAATCAGATTAATGGAGGAGCCTCTTCTAGGACAACTCTCCCAGCGCCAGCTATGAGGCCAGGAGGATTATTTTTCAAGACTGAACCAAATTTCTGTATCTATTGTAAGAGAACTGGACATCAAATCAAGGATTGTCATCGAGCGAATGGTCTTTGTCTGATATATGGATCATCCTTACATACTATAAGAACTTGCACACACAGCCAAACTGGCCCAGCCCCCGCAGCTAGACCAGCTATCTAAGCTCTGCCTATTCGTTTAGCCCTTCCTGCACTACCCACACTCCGACCACCTTTACCTCGTCAGCCATCGATGTATCAACATGCACAAAGAAATGTGCAGAGACGCTAGGATTTCACTTTAGCGGCTGTAGAGACCGAAGCTATGGGTCAAGATAACACTGGTAAATTCCCTCCCATCTTTTTCAGCCTTTTCCAAGTTCTGCATTCTTTCGTGTTTTCATCTACCTAAATATTTTCTTGCACTTTCGGTACAATATCGGTAGTTCTTTCACCACCGCTGTAATCAAATTTTTCTTGAATCTGTTACAACTTTTTTATATAAATTTTGAGGATAATTTTTTATAAGGAGGGTAGAATGTAACGACTCTGAAATTACTGGACATTTTTTTTTAATGTACAGAAGAGAGTATAACAGCCTGAGTTTGAGTTATAAGTTACTTTTGCTAAATAAAAGTAAGAAACAACTTATAGCTCACTGGTAAAGCCCTTGAACTGCTGTGACGTAGCCCCTGTGTTCGATTCCCATTAGCCACAATTATTTTTTCTGATTTTTCTTTTTAACTTTTTGGAAGCCCAAAAGAATGCATGCGCAATATACAGAAAAAATGAAAAGTCAGAAAAATCAAACAGGCACAAAATGGAGTAAACCCTAATTTAATCTGGTGGCACGAATCTCAAAGCCAGCTGCTCGAGATCGACCGACGGAAAAGCCCAAAGGGACGGCGGGGACGGCTGTGATGAGGCCAAATCGTCCCGTGTTTTGCACACACACCCCTTCACCTACCCCTAACACCTCTGCACTGTTTGATTTCCCTGCAATCAAACAGAGACCTTCATTTCATAATTAAACCACATTTTAATACTTTTTAATCTACCATTTTAATTACAAAACCCTAATTCTCCACTATAAATACCATCCCACACTTTGGCTCAACATCATTCTGAAAATTCTAGCCAAAACTCTCAAAAATTTCCTAAGTACAAGTGGAGTAAAGAGGAGTTAGCAAGCGATCAACTTCCGACGAAAATCGAAGCAACATCTGGAGCTCCCGCAACACCCCAAAACTTTCCTCCTCCTCTTCTACCTCTTCTTAATATAATCAAATAGTAAGTCCATCCCAGACACCTTTTCTCTTCTTTGAAATTCTTTTTTAATCAAAATCGGTAAAAGTGAAGTTGATACCGATATCTATTTTCTAAACCCTAGAAACTCCCATTTTTCTTATATATTGTTCATCCAAATTCTTACAGAATACTTGTAAACTTAATACCAATATTTAGAATAAATTTTAGCCTAGAATAGCATGTTTAATAACTTTAAATTAACTTTTTCATTAAACTACCATAAACTTTGATATCGCTTCTTTTAGTTTCGTTAAAACAATACCTTTAGGAAAAACTTCACGGAGTAACGACCTACCCCTCACGTATACTCTTATTTCATAGCACGATACCTTTTTGTATGAATTTTTGTACGAAGAAAATATTACATTAAAATACAACTTAATTTAAAAACCGGTTTTCTTTTAAAACGGTATTTCGATTCCTTTGCGATTATATCTCTACAACTCTCTTTAGAGGATCCGCTAATAGATGGTGCGGATTATTGCACATCTTTAGGCTAGTACAGCGAGATGCAGACCTCTTCACGGAGCATTCGATCTCGAAAGATTTTAAATACGGTTTTTAAGATAAACGAATTTTCTAAATAAATAAAGAAATTTAATTTTTTAATAATTATATAAAAATTACAAATTCTTATTTTCAAATTATAATAAACTTACTTTTTTTAAATGAAAGATTAACCAGTTTCAATAAAATACCATCAAGTTACCAAAAAACAACTCTTTTCAAGAAAATACCATGAAATTCCAAAGTTAATTGTTTATCACTAAAATACCTCAAATCCTTAAAACTCATGCTCATGAAAACCCTAATAAAATAAATAACCCCTCGAGGTTTATTTTTAACTATATTATAATATTTTTTTCATAAAACCCCCTCGAGTTATATAAAAAAATATTTAAGGATCTTAGTAAATATAGGTTTAAGCGGGATCAATTCTCTTGAGCCCTAGGGAGCCGGGAAAAGTGAGTACTTGCCTATTTAAAGTAGACAACATAACGGAGTTATCAATGGTAATTATCTTGAAAAAATACACAAATCCTGCCGTCCATGTGGAGCAGTTACCGATAACTCCTGAACCTAATTCAAGATCTAAATCAGTTTACAAGTGTCTGACTCAGTCAGAGTCCAATTCAAGCATGAATCTAAAGTCAAACACGAATACTTGATCATGAACATGAATACTTGAATTCACACGTCAAAATCAAACATGAATACTTGACTTGACTTGACCAAACTCTGGTTATAATTGGACTTGAACTTAACGTGAATACTAGAACACAATGGTTGCTATTGAAACTGACTTAACTCGAACCATGAATACAACTTGACATGAATACAAGAATACTTGACACGAATACATGATATTGATATGAACTCAATCTTGCATCTTGATGTATTTATGGATTCGAGCAAGGCTGAAAATCTTAACTGTAACGTAGAATACACGGGGTGTTAGGGTAGTTCTTGTGTGAATCCAAGGGAATCTCAGGAGTCCCCCTGGATCATGAATCTATATCTACTAACACAAGCAAGCTATCATGAGGGCCCGTATTTCCTTACTCCTGGATTACAGCCTGTTGAGTTTGGAATACTTCAACACTAGGTTAAAGTCCTGTTACTAACACTTGATTCGGGCCCATGGTTCCTTACCCCTGGATTATAGCATGTTGGGTTCGAAAACACTCTTGAGATTGGTTAACATTCACCCTTGAACTCACATTAGTTATTTTTACCTTTAGAGGCCTTTTAGGACACTTACAATCTCTTCATGTTCACTATACCCACACTCTACGGCCATGTTATACTTATTTGCCATACTAATATAGTTGACATACACATTCCATGCATGCTACTATATTTGTTTACATGTTCATGATTTATATCTATGCTATACTATATATCACATTACACCTTGCATTTCATTAATATACATCACACCCATTTCTTGGGGACTTACCGAGCGAAAGTTCGTTGATGGGTATTCCACCCATCTTTGTTTCTTGGAATGTCCGTCGGGTACTGTGGAGACTGAGGAGGTGGACGCCACCGAATAGGAGTACGACCAGATCATGACTTAAAGCTAGACTAGCCATCTTTTTCAGTTTATGTATGCCACATGTTTAGGCATTTATCTTCTTGTATTGTATTTCCTTTCAGTTGAACTTATGTATTGTAAATGAATCAAGTTGAATTTATATAAAGTTGTTGAAATTTAAATCTCATGTTTATTTATTGTCATTTTATATTGCTTATTTTACGCTTAGCGTATTTATTCCGGGAAATGGCCTTCTCGAAATAAATACGCCGCGGCCTCGTCACGTACCTGCTTCCGTCTACTGGGAAGCGGGGCGTGACATGTTTGATATTGTTGTTTGAGTTCGAGTATTCATGTTCATGATCAAGTATTCGTGTTTGATTTTGGATTCAGGTTTGAATTGGACTCTGACTGAGTCAGACTCTTGTAAACTGATTTAAACTCAGGAATTCTTAGGTTTGGGAGTCATCGACAACTACTGCACATGGACGGCAGGATTTGTGTTTTTTTCCAAGAAAATTGCCATTCATAACCCCGGTTAAGTTTTCTAACCTGAATAGGCAAGCACTCACTTTCTCCGGCTCTCTGAGGCTCAAGAGAATTGATCCCGCCTAAATCCATATTTACTAAAGTCCTTAAAATAGTGTTTTATATATCTCGAGGGGGTTTTACAAAAATATTTTTAATATAATTTAAAAGTAAACCTCGAGGATGATTAGTATTACTTAGGGTATTCATGAGCATGGATTTTAAGTATTGGGGTATTTTAGTGATAAATACTTAGATTTTGAAAGTTTATGGTATTTTATTGAAAAATTTACCTTTTTGGTATCTTATTGGTATTTTATTGGCATTTGTTAATTTTTCATTTTTAGAAAAAAAATATAGGTTTATTATATTTTGAAAATAAGGATTTATAATTTTATATAATTTTTAAAAATTAGTTTTATTTAGAAATTCGTTTTTCTTAAAAAACGTATTTATATCCTTTTGAGATCGAATGCTCCGTGAGGAGGTCTGCATCTCGCTCTACTAACCCAAGGATGTGCGATAATCCACACTATCCATTAGCGGGTCTCCTAAAAAGGTCTGTAGATGCATAATTGCAAAGAAAATGAAATACCACTTTCAAACAAATCCGGTTTTAGAATTATGTGGTATTTTATTTTAAATACTATCTTCGAACCAAAAAATACATACCATTTGGCATCGTGCTATGAAACCAAGTGTGCGTGTGGGATAAGTTGTTACCCCGTGAAGTTTTTCCTGAAGGTATTGTTTAAAAAATTTGTAATGACTCCAATTTCATTGCACAAAAATTTCCAAGTTAATGTACAGAATAGAGTTTCAAGTCTGAGCACAAGTTATAAATTAAAATTATTTAAGAACAACAAGAAAGCACTTATTGCTCAGTGGTAAAGCCTTGCACTGCTGTGAAGTAGCTCCTGTGTTCGAATCCCATCAGCCACATATATTTTTATTGATTTCTCTTTTAAACTTTTTAGAAGCTCAAAAGTTTACACGTGCAATACATGTAAAATGAAAAGTCTGATAAAATCAAACATGTGCTGAATATTATATGAACCAACCTAGAAATGTGACATTCATCCAAGCCCCCACCTCCAACAGTGGACCGACGAGATGTAAGAAAAGGCCAGTGGCGTCGGGCTAAACCGTAGGAAATGCCTCCATGTTTTGCACACTAGTCGTTTGGCCTACCCCCACTACTCGTCTTCTATTTGATTTCTCTGTAAATTAACAGAGAGATTAAATTCACCTCTTTAATTCTAATTTAATGCATTTTTATTCTTTCTTCAATTCCCAAAACCTTAATTCTTCCCTATAAATACAACCCCACACCCTAGTCCTCTTCATTCTGAAATCTATAAGCAAAAATTCTCAAAATTTTCCAAGGCAAAGAAGAGTACAAGTGGAGTTAGCACTATGTCAAGTTCCGGCGACGATTCAAGACGATTCCGGCAACCCCGCAACTCGACGAACCTCCCAATTCTTTCATCAACCTCTCCTCTAAACCCTAAACTAGTAAGTTCCTTCTCTTCTCTTTTTTTCACATCTCAAAACTTTTACTTTTCAATGATATTGGTATGTGGAGTTATACCAACATTCATTTCTAAAACTTTTAAAATAACAACTTTTCTTAAGAACTAATTATCTAAATCATTATACTTTATTTTTTAAACATTAAACAATAATTATAAATAAGTTTCATTCCAAAAATCCATATAAAACAACTTTTAGTACATTTTTACGCTTAAATACCATAAAGTTACATATGACATCGTTTAATCTTTTTGCTTGTATTACCTTTAGAAAACTTCACGAGGTAATGATCTATCTCTCACAAACACGCATCTTGATATAGCACAATTCCCTTGAACAACAACTTTATGGCAAATACGTCTTTTACAACAAAATACCATAAACTATCAAAACCCGTATTTTTTAAATTGTGTTATTTACATTCCTTGCAATTATGTCTCTACAACCCATTTTGGGAAACCCGGTAAGGATGGTGCGGGTTATTGCACATTCTCGGGACTAGTAGAGCGAGATGCAGACTTTCTCACGGAGCATCCGATCTCGATGGAATTTTTAATGCAATTTTTAAGAAAAATGTGATTTTCTATTTAATAAATAAATTTTATTTTTATAATTATATATAAATATTATCAAACCATCTACTTTAAATATATAATAAATTCCATGTTTTTCCAAACAAAAGAAAAGAATCACAAGTTTCAAGAAAATACCATCAAGAATCCATACAAGTAAAATTTACAAAAAAATACCATATATTATTCAAGCTAGGTATTTATTCCCTAGAATACCTCACTTTAAAAAAAATTATATCCATGAAAACCCTAAAGACGATAAATAAATACTTGAGCTTTATCTTGAAAGTATACTAAAACTATTTTTCTTAAAAACCCCTCAAGTTATATTAATTTACATTAAGGACCCTAGTAAATATAGGTTTAAGCGGGACCAATTCTCTTGAGCCTCAGGGAGCCGGAGAAAGTGGGTGCTTGCCTATTTAAGGTAGAAAACTAAAACGGGGTTATCAATGGTAATTGGCTTGGAAAAAATCATAAATCTTGCCGTCCATGTGCAGCAGTTACCGATAACTCCTAAATCTAATTCAGGACTCAAATATGTTTAAATTGTTTGACTCAATCTGAGTCTCAGTCTAATCTGAATACAATCCAAACATGAATCTAACTATAACTCCATTTCAACATGAATCCAATGTATCAAATATGAACACTTGAACATGAACATGCAACATGACTCGACTGGACCGAACCATGGATATAATCTGAACATGAATACATGACTATCCGTTTACATCTGATCCGTTACATGAATAACTTATACCATGGTTTTGGCAAGTCTTATACAACAAATTATTACAATCAATATAATATGTATTACGGGGTTTTAACGGGGTAGATTAGTACGGAATGTATTAGAAGTGGCACGAGACGGTCACCATAATACACCTAACCTAAATATCCGTGCCGTTGTCCCATGGCTTGACGGGTCCTTGTGCTCCGTATAGCTTAGTCCACGGAATAGTTGGACTCCTCTCGTATACATTGATGCATTCTGTACCAAGTTACAAATAACTGCGTTAGTATAACAAAAACAGATAAATTACCAGAAATATTTCATTACTTGATCTATTGAGACTTTCCGAGCGATTGTTCGCTGACGACATTCATATTTCTTCTTTCTTTGGAATGTTGTCAGGAGGACCCGACTCTCAGGAGATCGAGCCCAACCAGGAAGATTTGGAGCAGTTCACTGAGGATCCAGAATTCTACATTTACTTGTACTTATCTTACTTTCAGTTCATATGCCATTGTTTAGGCATCACTTTCCATTATTGTATTTTACTTTCCAGTGTATGTAAAAAATGAATATAAATAAAAAGTTGTTTCAATATATCAGTTGTCATTCTTGTGCTTTACTTTTATATTGTTTCTTTACGCTTAACTTGTTTACTTCTGAGTAAATACGTCACGTCCTTACCACGTCTTCTTACCCGTACATTGGGAAGCGGAGCGTGACACAATTAGTCGAAAAGGTGTGATAATAAAGTTCAAGGTATTTTAATATAAAAGTTCAATTGTGGTTATTTCACATGAGATTCTAGGGTGAAATTGATTCTAAACATTAGTGTTAAGATTACAAGTGAAACGGTAAAATTGGTTTGATCAAATGATAAAAGAAAATGGAGTTATAGGTTTTAGAAAAGATGATATCGGTAATAACTCCACTTTTACCGATATTTGATTTAAAATGATTATCAATGAAAAGAAGGAGAATTGGAAGGGACTTACGGTTTAAAAATTTCAAGGAGGTTGAAAAAGAGGGGATGAGCTTCATGGTGTCGCGGGAGCTCCAGAATTGGCTTCGATTTTCGTCGGAACCAACTTGCTCGCTAACTCCACATTACTTCACTTACACTAGAAACTTTTTAGAGAGTTTTGACTAGAATTTTCAGAATGGTGCTGAGCCAAAGTGTGAGATGGTATTTATAGGGAAGAATTATGATTTGGGAATTAAAATTGTGGATTAAAAAGCATTAATATGATGTTAAATTATGAAATGAAAGGTCTCTTTTTGATTGCAGGGAAATCAGAGGAGTTAAGGGTAGCTGAAGAGGTGTGTGTGCAAAGCACGGAGCATTTTGGCCCCATCTAAACCGTCGGCGCCGGCCCATGGGCATTTTCCGCAGGTCGATCTAGTGTTTTAAGTCTCGAGATTCGTGCCACGTGGATTATTCAAAGTTTATTCCATTTTTCACATATTTGATTTTTCTGAACTTTTCATTTCCCCGTGTATTGCACGTGAAATATTTTGGGCTTCCAAAAAGTTAAAAAGAAAAATTCAGAAAAAAATAATTGTGTCTGATGGGAATCGAACAAAGGGACTACGTCACAGCAGTGCAAGGGCTTTACCGGTGAGCTACAAGTGGCTTCTTGCTTTTATTTCACAAAAGTGACTTATAACTCAAACTCGGGCTGTAAAACTCATTTCTTGTATATTAACAGAAATTTCCGTAGAAAGATTTCAGAGTCATTACATTTTACCATCCTTATAAAAATTTCGTCCTCGAAATTTACAATTACATATGGACTAGTTTTCAAAGAGGTAAGGGTATCGTGCATGCATGTCTTCTTTTCGTTCCCATGTTGATTCTCCTGGCGAATCCTTTCTCCACATTACTCGGACCAGGTTTACTTCCTTGTTCCGCAGTGTCTTCACCTTTCGGTCCAGGATCTCAACTGGTTGTTGCTCGCAGATTAAGTCAGTTTGTACCGTGAGCTCTGAGTGATCAAGTATGTGGATGGGGTCGTTCATATATCATCGTAGTTGAGATATGTGGAACACGTTGTGCACACCTTCTAATGATGGTGGTAGAGCTAAACATTATGCCATTTTTCCAACTCGTTCGAGTATGTCGAACGGTCCTATGTATCTTGGACTTAGCTTACTCCTCTTGCCAAAACGGATCACTCCTCTGTTTGGAGAGATCTTTAGGAAAACAAGGTCTCCAGGTTGGAACTCCAGATGTCGACGCTTTGCATCTGCCCAATGTTTCTGTTGGTCTTGGGCTATGCGCATTCTTTCCTTGATCATGCGAACTACGTCCATAGTTACCACGATCATCTCTGGTCCAAGGAGTTCACGATCTCCGATGTCATCCCAACTTAGCGGTGAACGACACTTCCGTCCCTAAAGTGCTGTGAATGGTGTCATTTCAATGCTTGTCTGATAGCTGTTGTTATATGAAAACTCCACAAGGTGTAGATGATATTCCCATGAACCTCCGAAGTCTAACATACAAGCTCTTAGCATGTCCTCCAGAATCTGAATTGTTCGCTCGGACTGTCCGTCCGTTTGTGGATGATAAGCCGTGCTAAAATTCATACTCGTTCCCAGACTAGCTTGCAGACTCTGCCAAAATTGGGATTGGAATTTTGTATCACGATCGAAGACGATACAAACAGATACTCCATGTAATCTCACAATCTCCTGTATGAGTTCATGGGTATAAAATATAGTACATCTTGAAGATTTAAATCTTACTTTAGATTTATGCTTACCTTCATATACTTCTTTGCTAGCTTCTCGGTTGATTAGCCAACTCGAAATGGAATAAAATGAGCCGACTTGGTGAGTCGATACATAATAACCCATATTGTGTCATTAACCTTCGTGCTGTGAGGAAGAGCAGTCACGAAATCCATGGTAATGTGCTGCCATTTCCATTCTGGGATTGGTAACGGCTGAAGTAGACCAGCAGTTTTGTGATGTTCAGTCTTCACTTGCTGACACGCCAAACACTTGGCTATGCTTCTAGCTACTTCGCGCTTCATTCCATACCACTAGTAGTTGTAACGTTTTGAAAATCGTTTCGGTAAAATTTCGGAAAATCGGTAAAATAAGGGGGTTTTCTGTAAAAAGTCAAAATACAAATATCTTTATTATAAAAATTAAATATACATATTCTAACTATGTAATTGCTAGTATTTGGTGTTTATTGAGCCACTGGTAAAATTTCAAATTTTCTGAAAAAAATTATTTTAATATTATTTTAAGCCGTCACTAATACTTTTAATTAGGGAAAATTACAAATTGGAATGAGTTGAAACAAATTTTGAGCATCATAACACATTAAACAAAAACTTAAAATATTGTTTCTGAAACGAAATGGTTTGCCAAAACGTTTTAGAATATATCGAAGAAAAAGGGCTTAATTAGTGAAATTAGTGTTAATGGGAATTGGGGTAATACATTTATCTTTTTCCCTAGCCCACACACCCACACCTCACCCTCTCTTTCCCATCCCAAGTGGCCGGCCCCCCTTTGATCAACCCAACATCTTGGGCCTCTCATCTCACTAAAGCAAGGAAAAGAAATGAATTAAGGAATTTAAAATGAAATGAGGTGGGTGCTTTATTTCCCTAGTTGACTTGGACTTTTCCCCACCTCACTCTCTCTCCTCCCTCACCACCACCATCCCCCCCCCCCCCCGCATACCTGGCCGAGCCCTACTTTCCTGCAACAGCAGCCCCCCCATTTCCCCTTCTCTTTTCTCTTCAAAAATCCATCTAAAATGCCTCCAAATCCACAAAAAAATCAAGCTAAAATCAAAATATAATCCCTACCCATTTTTACTTGACCATTCTAGTATGGATCTAGGGGACAGGATGGCAAATTGGGAGGCTAGATTTTAAGTTGGATCAATGGGTGGTGAGGTATAAAAATCTTAACCTTTTTGTTAAATTGTTGGTTATTGCTTTAATCTAACTTATTTAGGAAATGAATTGTGGTTCTAATTGAAAGATTGGGTTTTCAGGAGAAGGATTAAATTATAGTTAAGGTTTTTGTTGTGTGATTATGGTTGCAAAGTGGAATTCATCATTTTGTGAAATGTGAAACATAACCAAGTTGTTAGTTGCAAATTGTTAAGTTGGAATTGTAATAATTAAGCTATATTGCTAACTAGGTTTTTGTAAACCATGTTTTTTACTAAGAGAAAAATGTAATTAGGGTTTTATGATTTCATTAGCATTATAAAATGTAGTTTAATGCTTTAGATCATGTAAATCCAAGCTAGATTGTTGTATGTGCATTTTTGCTATAAAATTGTTAAAATTGGTTAATTTGTAAACTAGAATTTTTGGGCTAAAGAAATTTAATGAGATTAAATTATGGAAATGGTTTTTATGACTTATTTAAGATGTTTAATAAGTATTATGGCCATTAGAATTGTTAAAACATCGAGTTTTGTAGTAAAACGGTAAATTTTTGCTTGCTAGATTTTCGGAAAAATGGCTTTCAAAGTGAGTTTGGGGTTTTTGTGAATTTTTAACCTATTTTATATTATAATTAGTGTTCGTGAATGTGCAAATGAGTGTGTTTGGGTTTTTCTCGATGGTTTGGCGTTTGTACGCCGACGTCGAAGGTTTTTGGGTTGATTTGTGAAAGCAACCATAGGTTTTGACCTATGTGGGATTCGTGTGTCGTTTTGGTCATGAGTCGGATTTTAATGCGATACGGTGCGTTATGATATGTAGGTACCCCATGTGGACTTCGAGACGACAAGCAAGCGCGTGGCGACGTCGGCACCGGCGAGCGAGGACCAGGTGAGTAGATTTATATCTATGGGGATAAGTCGGGTGGATGGCGTATAGCATCCCCGCAGTTCGTGGTGATGTATACGAATACGTATACACACATATATATTGATTATATTATTGAGTTTATTGATGATAAAGATAGATTTTAGGTGTGAATGGATAGGTTTAGTGTTGCGAGACCCTAGAATAGAGGTTGCACCACACTTACACACACCCATACTTGCATACATTCTTCTTCATATGTGCTTATATGGGGTTATATAGTTATGTGTCCACATGGGTATGAGACTATGTGTTCATATACTGGATTTGAGGATAGTACTTGGGATCTCAGATGAGTCGATGAGATTTGATTTAAGGCCGTGAGATCGGTGATTTGGCAGGGTTCGTATTTGAGATACGACATGACGTTGTAGCGGGTTCTTTGATGTAGTGTTTCACACACGTGCATGCATACGTAGGTGGTGTCAGTATTGTACTAGACATAGATCCGTACCCGGATTATAATCTTTGATAAAGGGGATACCAGATGAACAGTGTGATGAATGTGATATTGACCCGTACCCAGATTTGGGGATGCCGTACGACGGATTTACGTACGAGCTATATATTGATGATAGATCCGCACTCTTGACTTGGGAATATCTGATTATAGATATGGTATCGGATGTGATATTATCGAGGCGGGATCACCGACTAATATATATGTTTATATATATATTATATATATCGACTCAGATGTTAGGCGGTTTCTTTACCCTTAATTCAGCTTGTTAGTTCAGCCGTATAGTTTAGTGTAGTTGTCAGACCAGATTAGATTCCTACCTATTTCAAAAACTAACGGATCGCGGGTATTTTTAAAGACAGGTCAAGGGATTCTACGGATATTTCAAAAGGCGTATCTTTTCTTAAAAACACCGTAGCCTTTATTTCCAAAACCCCACGATTTGTGTTATTTCAAATGGCACCATAGTATGGCTTGTATATATATTAAATGCAGATTAGTTACCGTTGTGTCTAGTATTTAGCTCCCGCTCATTATTGCTGCTCGCCCCGCATCGCATACTTACATTGCTATTTCATATTGCACTGTTGATATTATGCTGTTAGGACATCAGCACCATTACCGATGATGCGTATGTACCACGTACACTTACTTGCCGGCTCACACACATCTTCATCGGTAATTGCCATGTCACGTACACCTTAGAAATATTATTGCTTGACTTAGCTTGTTAGTTAGTAGTTTGACATGATATTAGTGTACCTGCCTTATATGCCAGTTTAGACATTGTAGTTATTACTTGTCACTTCATGCATACTGTTATTCATTGTTATGCCGCATTCATAGATTTTCATGCCTATATTCATGGTTTTACGTGCTATCGATGATTTGGATTCGGATTTCATGAGATTTCTTGGATTTGGAGGAAAACCGCAAAAACATAAATAAACTTCTTCTCTCTTTTTTAAATAAAAAGTGCGGTTTTCCTATGATGTATGAGTCGTCCACCATGAGTTTGCTGATGGATTTCGAGACCCGAGTTCGAGGAGTGGAGGAACCGTTTCAGGTACATGGTGGACCCGGTGCGGTACCCCGGGGCAAGAGGATCGCAGATGATGGCGTTGAGCCTGACAGGGGAGCACTACCGACCGGTGATTTTACCCGACGCATCGGATATGCGGAGGATACCGTCGTAGTCTTGAGATGGATGGTAGGGGCCGGTCTGGACTGACGGCGCCCTGGATATTGAGATTGAGATTTCGAGATATTGAGGTACTGAGCTTTGATGATACAGGCCAGTCCGGATAGCCGGAGCCTGAGATTTTGAGACATTGAGGTTTATGTTTTGTGTCGATGCTAGACACTGCTTATACTGATTTCATTTATGATATCTCTTTTAAAAAGATACAGAAATCTTACTAATTTATGAAAGCAGTTTTCTCCAGTACATGCATTCTGTTTCATGCATTCATATATCATCCTTATGATACATTGCTACCTGAGACACTGACACGAGCACTTGGTATTACCGTTGTTTAGAGGTATACCCTAGCCATTGTTATAGGCTGCTGGTTATATATTTGAGGATATATTATGATTGTATGACTTAGGATTGCGTTGTTCATGCGATTTCTGTTCGTAGATGTTTCTATTCACGAGTTGGCAACTCACCCCCGTTGTGCCACAGTTCTTGCAGATTTTGCCATACAGGTTTCATTACGGCTTTGTTGGCACTGTTTCTTTTTGGGAGACTTGCTAGTAGGTGGGTTTATTTGTATCGTACCCATCATTATACCTTGTATATTATTATTCTGTTGTATCTAGAAGTTCCATCAACCAAACATGTATTTATTTTCGAGATAGAGACCAGTGATGTTATTCTTTCGACCTTAGAGTCGCGCGTTATATTTCTGTGGATTTCTTGTTGTTTTCGAGTTTCCTTTTGAGTTTTGATCCTCGCCCTTGGCGTTGTATATTATATTGCTTGTGTGGTTGTGACCGTCGATTGACGAAGAGCTAGCTCCCGCTTGGGGATGCCTTTTTATTGATTTCGTATACTATTCATGTTGTATCCCGTTTGGGGGCCAGTATTTACAAAGGAGACTCTGCCGAAATTTTCAGGAAATATTTGATGTTTTTAAAAACGCATAATTCGGCTTATGCTATTAAAACTACTTGATTTAAATTGGTTTTCCTTCACTCTACTACTTTTCTTGGTTTGGATTTCTGGGTTTTCAGCTTACTTAGATTACGTACGCCTCGAGACGTTTCGTAGTTAAGTGCCGGTCATGTTCCGTACTTTCGGGACGTGACAAAGTTGGTATCAGAGCGTTAGGTTTTACCTTCGGAGCATAGGATGACCCTTGGTTGATGGAATAGGTGACTAAAGTATAATGACGTACCGTGGGTATGTTCCGCGGCATACTCACGATACGCCACTCCACTTAAGAAGCCTTAGGATATGCATTTCTTTGTTCAGTATTATATTCATTCCTGATTTAGCCTCATCGGTAACAGTTATGGCTTTGCTGCCATGATTACGGGCAGGGAGAGCTACGGCTAGAGTTGCGGTCAGAAAGAGCTCATCACGAACGAGGACTGTCCAGGGCGTAATTCCGGCGACACCCGATTGCAGAGATGTGTCTTTTTATTGTGTTTTCGCGCCACGAGCGTTTGATGGATCGCTGTATGAGATTACTCGGTTGTGTTGATCGGCACCAGAGGATTGCGCCACTGATAGAGGCCAACCGGATTTTGATGACCGTTGATGTATTGCTTATTCATGATGATTGAGGCACTGTTCAGCGAATGAGCCAGTTGTTGCTGCGAACGACGAGATATCGCCCCAGATGTTGGAGCTATTGCAGTACGAGTGTACTAAGAGATGATAGAAGGTCGCTAGTCACCGAGGATGAATGACTAGGACAAATGGTGTTCCCCTCCGAATGGCGGCCGAGACATGGGCTGTCTAGCCTGAGATTCGGGGCAGATGCTAATAGGTGCTATCCGTCCACCTCTCCGAAGATGCCAAGTTGATTTATGGCATCGTGTATCGAAGGTTTAAACGGATGCGGCCGATGTAGCAGACTTCGTCAGATTCCCCCTCGTTTGAGGGATTTTTGATTGTGGGGACGCTCTTCCCTGCAGGCGCAAGCCCCTGCAGTTAATTACGCTACCGCATCGCGGTAACAACTTTCTCCTTCTCCAGCTGGTCACTTCGTGTCGTGGGTGTTTGTTTTGTTTGTGCTTGCCCGTGGATTGTGTACGGAGACAAATTTATGTTGTCGCCCGTAGGACGTGGATTAATCCAAATCCGTATTTTCTTAGATTTGGGTTTGGGGTTTGGTTTAAGGATACGTTAGCCATATTTGAGGCTAAGATCAACTCAAACGTTTGTTAACGATACGTTAGTCTGATTTGAGACTAAGATCAACTTAACGGGATCGTTTAGATCCGACAAAAGAGCGTTTGGGCTCTATTGTTCCAATTTAGGGACATAGTGGTCCATTGCATGTATGGCCGTAGGGACCCATCACCTCTCTGACGACGTTGAAGGATTACAACGACATATATCAGAGGAGTTCAGAGATGTACCCTTGAACCAAAGTCGATTGGGGGACCTGTAGTCCAATTTGGGACTAAAGTCTGTTTGGAGGTTTTGGTTTAAGGATGCGTTAGCCATATTTGAGGCTAAGATCAACTTAAACGTTTGTTAAGGATACGTTAGTCTGATTTGAGACTAAGATCAACTTAACGGGATCGTTTAGATCCGACAAAAGAGCGTTTGGGCTCTATTGTTCCAGTTTAGGGACATAGTGGTCCATTGCCAGTTTAGGGACATGGTGGTCCATTTCCAGTTTAGGGGCATGATGGTCCATGTTCCAGTTTAGGGACGTGGTGGTCCATTGGTAGTTTAAGGACATTGCGGTCCATGTTCCAGTTTAGGGACATCGTGGTCCATTGGTAGTTTAAGGACATTGCGGTCCATGGGTTTAAGGACCCCACAGTCCGTATTTTAGTTTAAGGACGCATAAGTCCATGGGTTTAAGGACCCCACAGTCCATATGGGTGTGTTTAAGGACGCATTAGTCCGTTAATTTAAGGACGCATAAGTCCACGGGTTTAAGGACCCCACAGTCCGTATCTTGGTTTAAGGACGCATAAGTCCATGAGTTTAAGGACCCCACAGTCCGTGTTGATGTGTGGTTATCGGGACCCGTCACCTTTTTGAAGACGTTGAGGAATTACAACGCCAAGTATCAAAGGAGTGAAGAGATGTACCCTTGAACCGGGGTGGATTAAATAGTCTTTGGCCCAATTTGGGATCAAGACCAATTAATTATATTATGAGCCCATTAGCCCAGTTAAATCTGAATTGAGGACTTATGGCCATCTTGGGCTAAGTTCAATCATGTTTGGAATATTGGCTTCCTGTTGGTCCATTGAAGGAGAGGCTTTGCCTCTGGCCATTTAGCCAATTGGGCTAACGTTAATTCAGCAGTGTTGAACACTGGGATCAAGTTAGTGTTTTAACACTAAAAGACAGTTGGTGTTAAACACCAGCAACAGGGGGTTCAAATTAGTGCTAAACACTAGAGCAAATCAGTGTCAAACACTAGCAGCAGAGGCTTCAAATTAGTGTTAAACACTAAGAAAATTAATGTTAAACTCTGCCAACAGAGATTTAATTTAGTGTTAAACACTAAGAAATTCAGTGTTAAACACTGCAAGAAAGCTCTTTAATTAGTGTTGAACACTAAGGCAAAACAGTGTTTAACACTGGGCTCAGGGGTTCCAATTTAGTGTTAAACACTGAGGCAAGAGGGGTCACGTGTGGACACGTGAGAGCGCCCTGATTTCCCTTATTTTATTCTGCGGATCAGTGTTTAACTCTTTTAATTCTGACGGCCATCACGTGTGAGCGCGTGATGGAGGCCCTCGCCCTGGTCTGTTAGAATGCTCATTAGGGGTCACGTGGTGACACGTGAGGGCGCCCTAAGGAGGGACCAGATCCCTTTTATTTTGTTCTGCGATTAAGTGTTAAACACTTTTCATTTCCTGGCCATCACGTGTGGACACGTGATAGGCATTTATCCATTGGATATTAAAGGGATTTGTTAGGGGTCACGTGGGGACACGTGAGGGCGCCCTAAATGTGGAGCCAGCTCTCCTTTGTTTTATCCTCAAATCTGCGAATAAGTGTTAGACACTTTTGTTTTTATTTTAGAGCATCACGTGTTGGCACGTGATGGGGATTTATGCATTGATAATTACAGCACTTGCTGAGGGGTCACGTGGGGACACGTGAGAACGCCCAAAGCTTCTTTTCTTTTGTTTTGCCATTAAGTGTTAAACACTTTCATTTTTATTTTAGAGCATCACGTGTTGGCACGTGATGGGGATCTGTGCGCCAATTTTTAAAGCAATTGCTGAGGGGTCACGTGATAACACGTGAGAGCGTCCAAAGCTTTCATTTCCTTCGCTTTTTCTTTCTGCGTTTTGGGAGTCACGTGGGAGCACGTGAGGCATCGCCTCAGTGATTTTTCCTTCTCATTTCTGGGGATCTTTCTAGGGGTCACGTGGGGACACGTGACCCTAGTTCTTTTCATGAACAGAGATCTTTTAAGAATTGAATTCTCTGTAGGGTTAAACCCTAATTTTGTTTTGGAGGAATTAAATTCCTATTGTGAAAGAATTAAATTCTTATTTAGGATAAAACCCTGATTTCTTTTCAAAGGAATTAAATTCCCAGATATGTAAAAGAATTAAATTCTTGATTAGGGTTAAACCCCAGTTTCATTTTAGGAGGAATTAAATTCCTGTGAGTTTGGGAGAATTAAATTCTTAAAACTCAATTCCTCCTCTGTGTTTTAGATTTGCATGGCAGGATCTCAACCCAATGAGAATTAAATTCTCAATTCATGGGGAGATGTACACTTTGCAGATCCTCAACCAGAGAAAGAACTAAGTTCTTTTCTTTAAATAAGAGTTAAACTTTTTTGAGAATTAAATTCTCTTTTGAAGCCTCTCTTTTCTTACCTAGGGTTTTTCTTTTGCAGAGAATTAAATTCTCCTCTCTTTGCTTTTTTTCTCTTGAGAATTAAATTCTCCTCCCTCTGTTTTTCTCTCAAAAAAGTAGATCCCCCTCTCTCTTCTCTTCTTGGCTCCTATTTATAGGAGAAGGAAGAGAATCAATTTGTTTAGCAAATCTCTCATTGAAAGATTTAATTTGTATTCGTTAGAGATTTGATTTGCATTCATCATTCATCTGGACCTTTGGATTATTAGGTGAATTTTATTCACCATTGGATTTTAAATCCAAAAATATTCCATTTGTTATTCTGGTGAGATTTTCAGGGAAATCTTTCCTTGTCCAAGATTTTTCCATAAATTGGTGATTTTTAATCACCCTTGGATCTTTAATCCAACGGTCCCCATAATCCTTTTCCATTTGGAAAGATTTAGAAGCTTTTAGAATTTTAATTCTATTTCGAAAGACTTAAATGATTTTTTTTTTAGAATTTAATTCTGTTGAACAGCAAGGCTTTTACAGCCAGTCACGTGTTGCCACGTGACCCCCAATTGAGTCCTTTTCTCAGTGTTTACTTACGCTTCAGTTGTAACCATCATGTGTCAACACGTGACCATTGGTCACATGTGAGCACGTGACACCTCATTGAGGTATTTCCTTCAGCTGTTTGTTTACGCTTTAGTTTTAACCATCACGTGTCAACACGTGACCATTGGTCACGTGTGAGCACGTGATTCCTGATTTTTAATCAGGGAACAGATTTTAGAATTTAATTCTATTCATTATTTTAGAGGCCCTAAAAGCCCATCACGTGTCTGCACGTGACCCATGGTCGCGTGTAAGCACGTGATGCCCCATTGGGGTCTTTTCTGAGTTTTTATTATATTTTTTAACTCCTCCAGCGGGTTCTTAAAAGTTCATCACGTACGGACACGTAATTCCTCATAACTTTTGATCCCGGATGAATTATGATGCCCATAATATATCAAATCGAATGGCTTTTCGAGATGCTTCCAATACCATCAGAATTTAATAGTTCCTCCTTCGGGAACTTATCAAAATACAGGCCGGAAGATATTGGTTCGCATTTCCTTAAGCGTATCGCTTCCATTTGATACCTTGGACTCTTCTGCGTGCAGAAATTTTCGGCGGGAACAAATGCCCCCCACTACTTTGCCCACGTAAGTATATACGTGGGTGAAGTAGTGCAAAGTAATGCATAGCGTATGACCAATTTCGGGTTGGTATATTACTTTCAGAATCTTGATCTGAGAAGATAACGAGTGGACACAAGCGTCGTCATTTATCATTGACTCAAATCTCGACTCTTAAGAGATATAGTTCCAAACCCTTAACTCCATGAGCCGCACCCTTTTATCTCTTTATGTCTTACTCTGGCGTGGAGTAGTTTATATGCTCATGAGTAGCTTTTCCATTTCAGCGGCATGTAGCTTTGGCGAGTGTGGCTCATAGATGGTCCATCTTGGCCTCTTTGCAGGGCGGTGATGGCTTAGGAGACAGGGTTAGAATCTGCCACCTAAGACTTTTCAACTTTATGAGCCGTGAGGGTCTCATAAAGACTTTTCTCCCTACGAGTCGTGAGGATCTCGTAGGTGTATTTTCTCCTTAGGAGTCGTGAGGATTCCTAAGTGTGTTTTCTCTTATAAGTCGTAAGGATCCTATAAGAGAGTTTTCCCTCTTACGAGTCGAGAGGACTCGTAAGTAGTTGTTTTCTTCCTTGTCGGGATTCGACTTTGGAGAGTGAGACCCGTGGATAGTATGCAAGGGACCGTTTTGGGCCGACTTGCAGGGTCCCAGTGCTTAGGAAACAGGTTTTTTAATCCCTACTGTCTAAGGCTTTATCTTACGAGTCGAGACGAATCGAGAAGTTCTCGCAAAGACATCAATTTCCTCACGAGTCGAAACGGATCGAGCAGATCTCGCAAGAATATCCTAACGTCACAGTTAACCTCTGCTCTTTACGACAGAAGTCCGTTAGGGTCTGTGGTACTTAGGGTTTTGGCCGTTGTACTGTCGCATGAGCTGATATATTCCTCGATAGGCAATTGTGCTGTTCGAGTAGCCCTGCGACTGCTGTGTCTCTGATCCCTTCGGGGGCTGGACAAGACGTCTTCAAGCAATCCTCCTTGGCAGTTTGACCGTCGGAAGAGCAAGCGTTAGGAATTTGCCATGCCGCTTTTTACTTGAGGTTAGGCTCATTTTGGAGAGCCCCGATGAGTCATAACCACTCCGCGCTGGTGTGGGATGATCTCCGATAGTCTTTCAGGCTTTATATGACTTGCCGTTAAGACCCTGAAGCTAGGAATTTGGCCTGTGCTTCGTTTGCTGGCATTGCGTCCTCTGTATCGAGACGAATGTCGTGGTTGTCTCTAGGTTGCTGATGAACCGTCGAGGTTTGGAGCTAGGGATTTTGTCGTGGCTCCTTTTGGTGATGTTGCGTCTGCTGTATCTAGACGAACGTCGAGGTGGTGACCACTCCATGTGGGATGATCTCCGGTGGTCTTTTAGGCTTTATATGACTTGCCGTTAAGACCCTGAAGCTAGGAATTTGGCCTTCGCTTCGTTTGCTGGCATCGCGTCCTCTGTATCGAGACGAATGTCATGGTTGTCTCTAGGTTGCTGGTGAACCGTCGAGGTTTGGAACTAGGGATTTTGCCGTTGCTCCTTTTGGTGATGTTGCGTCTGTTGTATCGAGACGAACGTCGAGGTGGTGACCACTCCATGTGGGATGATCTCCGGTGGTCTTTCAGGCTTTATATGACTTGCCGTTAAGACCCTGAAGCTAGGAATTTGGCCTTCGCTTCGTTTGCTGGCATCGTGTCCTCTGTATCGAGACGAATGTCATGGTTGTCTCTAGGTTGTTGGTGAACCGTCGAGATTTAGAACTGGGAATTTTGCCGTGGCTCCGTTTGTTTGAGTGTCGCGTCTGAACCCTGCTGGAGGAAGAACGCTGGGGTGACATCTCGTCTGCTGTAACGAGACGAATGCTGAGGTGGAGTTGGGATCTTGCCATCGCTCCGCTTTGTTGACCATGAGGTCTTTCGTTGACGTTGCATCTGCATCCTGCTGGACTGCGAAGGGACGTCGTTGTTGACATTGCGTCTGCTGTAACGAGACGAATGCTGAGATGGAGCTGGGATTTTTCCATCATTCCGCTTTGTTTCGACCATGGGGTCTTTGTTGATGTTGCTTCTGCATCCTGTTGGACTGCGAAGGAACGCCGTTGTTGGCATTGCGTCTGCTGTAACGAGATGAATGCTGAGGTGGAGCTGGGATTTCGCCATCACTCCGCTTTGTTTCGACCATGGGGTCTTTTGTTGATGTTGCTTCTGCATCCTGTTGAACTGCGAAGGAACGCCGTTGTTGGCATTGCGTCTGCTGTATCGAGACGAATGCTGAGGTGGAGCTGGGATTTTGCCGTCGCTTCGCTTTGTTTCGACCGTGAGGTCTTTCATTGACGTTGCCTCTGCATCCTGCTAGACTGCGGAGGAACGCCATTGTTGACATCTCGTCTGCTGTATTGAGACGAATGCTGAGGCGGAGCTGAGATTTTGTCGTCACTCCGATTTGTTTCGACCATGGGGTCTTTCATTGACGTTGCATCTGCATCCTGCTGGACTGCGGAGGAACGTCGTCGTTGACATCTCGTCTGCTGTAACGAGATGAATGCTGAGATGGAGCTGGGATTTTGCCATTGCTCCGCTTGATGGTGTAACATCTGTGTCCTGTTGGAATAAGGAGGCACACCGTTGTTGGTCTCCAGGCTGTAGATGTGGCCATTGAGATTTGGAATTAGGGACTTTGCCATGGTTCCGTTTCGTTGCGACTCTGGGGTCGGTTGTTGACGTCACGTCTGCATCTGGTTGGAGTGAGGAGAAACGCCGTTGGTGATCTCTAAGTTGTCGATATTGACGTCGAGACCCTGAAGCTAGGGACCTTTCTTTGCTTCATTTGCCGACATCGTGTCTGTAATATTGCAACAAATGTCGAGATTGTCTCTAGGTTGTCTATGAACCGTCGAGATTTGGCTTCGCTTTCTGATGGAGCGTGTTGGGAAGGTATGGTTCCCTCTTTATCTGTGCCCCTGGATTGTATACAGGGATCGATATGATTTCACCTGTAGGGCAAAAAGTTTCATTCTTTCATTTTTTTTTATTCTTTCCGCGATGCTCTATCATTTCAGCTTTTTATATCGCGAAAATCGCGATTGCCCAATCATTTCGGCTATTTTTCGCGGTGCCCAATCATTTCGGCTATTTATTTTATTTTTACTCGCTGTTTTTTATTGCGAGTTGCCCAATTATTTCGGCTATTTCGTATACATACATTTTTACTTGCTGATTCTGTTTGCAAGTTGCCCCATCATTTCGGCTATTTCGTATGCATTTTTTTGCTCGCTGATTTTTTCTCGCGAGTAGGGGATTTGGGATATGATACCAATCTTGGCATCAGCATCGCTACAACTGGAATATTGCCAGGAGCGAATCATCATTTGCCATGAAAGGACTTGGAATTTGATACCGGTTTAGGCATCAGCATCGCTGCAACTGGGATATTGCCAGGAGCGAATCATCATTCGCCTTGAAAGGGCTTGGAATTTGATACCGGTTTAGGCATCAGCATCGCTGCAACTGGGATATTGCCAGGAGAGAATCATCATTTGCCTCTGTCGATGTTGAACAAAGGTGGCTTAGTAAACAGGGTTAGGATCCCATCGACTAAGGCTTTTGACTTCATAAGCCGTAAGGGTCTCATAAAGGTATTTCTCCCTACAAGTCGTGAGGATCTTGTAGGTGTGTTTTCTCCTTGGGAATCGTGAGGATTCCTAAGTGCATGTTCTCTTGTAAGTCATAAGGATCTTACAAGAGTGTTTTCTCCTTGCAAGTCGAAAGGACCTACAAGTGTTTGTTCACGGTATGAGCATATCCCTAATCGTTAGTGGGACTTTGTTAGGGAAATGTTTATTCGCGCCCGTGGATTGTATACAAGGGTCAGTATGAGCAGCTTGTAGGGCAATATTGGAAGTTGTGGGGGTTGCTCAATCACAGGTTTAGGTCTCTGAACTTAAGACTTTCAAATCTTATGAGCCGTGAGGGTCCCATAAGAGAGTTCTCCTTACGAGTCGTGAGGATCTCGCAAGTGTAATTTCTCCTTAGGAATCGTGAGGATCCCTAAGTGTGTTGCTCCCTTGTGAGTCGTAAGGATCTCACGCAGGTGGTTTCTCCTTACAAGGTCGAGAGGATCCTGCAAGTGTCTTTTAACGAGGTTTCGCCCTTTTGGGTTTTCACAAACACTCGCCAGTAGCCCTGCTGTTTTTACTCACGGAGCCCTTTCGGGTTTTCATCCGTGCCCATTTTGCTTGTGGACATACCTTTTTTTATTCTTTTTATTTTTATATATATATTTTAAACGAGGTCGCGCCCTTTCGGGTTTTCACGAACACTCGCCGGTAGCCCTGCTGTTTTTACTCACGGAGCCCTTTCGGGTTTTCATCCGTGCCCATTTTGCTTGTGGACATACCGTTATTTTTTCTTTTCTTTTCTTTTTTTTTTGGGCACGTCATCCTGAAGATGCTGCGGGTTGGGAGTAGTTTAACGACGTTTCGGTCATTTGCAAGTTTTAGGACATTGCGGTCCGCCGTTAGTTTAAGGACGTTTCGGTCCGACGCCAGTTTTAGGACATAGTGGTCCATCGTTAGTTTAACGACGTTTCGGTCTACCGTTGCCATATTTGAGGCGAGAATCTAGTTTACGGACTTTTCGGTCCATGGGGCTTTCTCTATGAAAGAGCACGATGCCCCCAGCATGTCCATCTTTTTCAGAGCATGTGGTTGTGGCGGGCTCACCTTCCAGTTGTCAGACAACGCGAATTTGCCCTGTTGGTACTGATCTTTGATCCATCCCTTAAAGACGAAGCAATCTTCGATTGGATGGCTTATCGCTTGGTGGTAAGGGCAGTAATTAAGATCGTTGACATCGACTGGCTGCAACGGACGTTTTGGATTCGGCAGATGGATGAGTCTGTTGCGCACTGCCAGCTCGAACAGTCTCCTTGTTTTATCCTGAGGAAACGAATAAGGACGTCCCAGTCTCTCCTCGAGGGATGGGCGTGGACGCACGTTGTTTTGGCGAACAACCGGCTTTAAGTTGCTCGGTTGTTGTTGAGCATTGGCGACGAAGGTTGCTTTCCCTTTGCCCTTTTCATTCCAAGGCTCCGTCTTTAAAGAGGAAGGAGATGATCTATGATCCATCTGATCCATTTGGGCCAACTTGTCAATCAAGGCCTGGAAAGTAGTTGGCTTGAAGAACATCATGAATTGCGAGATGGTTGCTTGCGGATCAAGAGTGCCCACGAACATACCCACCGTCGGCTCTTCTTCGATCCGTTGTTCGCATTTCGACCATAGATTCCGCCATCGTGCTGCGTATTGAACCCACGTTTCTCCTGGCTTCACCCTGGCGTTAATCAGTGCTGTTATCGGGGTGCGCTCGCTGGCGCTGGCAAATCTTTGTGTAAACAATAGCTCCATCTCCGCAAATGTTTTGACAGAGTCATTAGGTAGCTCCGAATACCATTCAAAGGCCATTTCTGCTAAGCTGCCGACGAATTGACGAAGCAACAGTTTGTCATCGCCTCCTGTGTTGCCGCATAAGGCCCTGAATTGAGCGACATGCTGATGTGGATTCCCTGTCCCCTTGTACACATGGAATTTAGGGATCGTATATCCCGGCGGGTAGCTGATTTGGTCATACCAGCCCGGGTATGGTCGCCTAGCTTTGACGACTTGGCTGGCCGCTTCACTCGCCTGATGAGCTCGTATTTGCTGAGCTATATAGTCATCCAGCGCAGCCTTGGAAATGGTTTCATCTTTAGCCGTTGAAAGAGTCGGAGGAGGATTAGATGTCTCTCCTCTATCGTCTTCAGTAATGATCGGAGGGTCTTCAACTGGAGGGTCCGGCTGTAGCATCATCCCTACCATATCTTGGAAGAGGAGCGTCATTTGCGTTATGTTAGCCGCTTGCTCTGCGGCTTCTCTGTCCTTCTTTTCGAGGACTCTGCGTAAGAAGTCAGCATCGGTTTCTTGTTCGTGACGCTGCTCTGATGATGCCTCCGGGCTTTCTTTTGGCCCGGTGAGTGCGGCCATTGCAATCATCATCTCCTGAAGCTTCTGTTGCTGCTCCTGGGTTTTCGTCACGGATCGGGTGAGCGGTCGGTGACCCGTCGAAGCACGGCTTTTCTCCTTTCCAGAAGCCATGTATACGGTGTGCACCACCATGCCCCCAGATTTGGGGCGTTTGTGTTCAGCGCTTTTATGCTTCGCCATGTTCACAGGGGCTTTTTGCGGCCTCCTTCTTTTCTGAGTGGTTGATGTTGAGGGGGCCGCTGTCGTGAGCACCCAAGTAGTCGTCATCTTTTGTGGCTTAACAGGATGGTTTTCTTCCTGCCGGACCTTCAGCTTCTTCTGCCGGCGGGAGAAATTTCGATCAATCACCGAGTCTTGGACTTGGCGCCAGACCTTGTAGATTTTAGAGGATAGCCGCTGAGAGGACTGTTCTGGCTTGGCTTTCGCAACATTTCCCACCGAAGGAGGGGATCTTTTTAGTACGGTAGTAGGAGAGTTTCTGCGCACCGTGTTCAGCAATTCAAAGCTGTTCCCGGTTGGAACAGCACCATCGATCCCCACCGTTGGAGCTGGCGGAGTAAGTTCAGACGGAGAGATGCCCCCAGCCTTTCTTACTCGGTACCAGTGACGACGTCGAGCATGTCGTGCGGATGAGATCACCTCCGTTGTTGGATAAGCTTCTTCATGCCCCCTGCTTTGAGGAGAGACTGTTATTGGTGCTAGCCTATCGAAGACTGACGCCCGTTGAGAAGCAATGTTTAATCTGTCAAAGACAGACCTCTGAGCAGGGGAAGCAGCTTTGAGGACCTCGCCTGGAGCAGCAACCGGAATGGCCAGCCTTGTAAAAACTGACTTCTTGGAAGGAGGAGCCTTTCCAATGATTTCGTCCGCTTGAGCCGGGATAGCTATCCGCTTTGGGATGGCAGCTTCGGGTATCGCGGGTTTGCAGACGTTCTGGCCCAGTCTGTTGAAAACTGAGGTATTGAAGCTGGGCGACCCGTTGAGAGGGGTCGCGGCAGTGGTAAGCCGATCAAAGACCGACTTCTTTGGGGCTTCTTTCAACGTCGTTATGGCATTGAAGCTCAACGGTGGGAGCATGGTCCCGAAGAATAATCCAGTGGTGTCCTGAGTTACCTGCTCCACTGGCATCTTGAAAAGGGAGGCCGCTTGGGGCCCATAAGTCACTCCTCCAGCAAGGACCGAGCGAGAGTTGCAGTTGCAGGCAGTGCAGTTTGAAGCCATTGATCTTCTGTTTTCTGCACGGAGCAAGACACCAAATCTTAGTACCTCGAATCCACAGGCAACCACAGTAAACCGCGATTCGTTCGCGAACACGACACACGAAGTGTGGAGTGGAAAGAGGAAAAGGTCCCACCGGGCGTGCCAGAATCTGTTCCCCTCCGAATGGCGGCCGAGACATGGGCTGTCTAGCCTGAGATTCGGGGCAGATGCTAATAGGTGTTATCCATCCACCTCTCCGAAGATGCCAAGTTGATTTATGGCACCGTGTATCGAAGGTTTAAACGGATGCGGCCGATGTAGCAGACTTCGTCAGATTCCCCCTCGTTTGAGGGGTTTTTGATTGTGGGGACGCTCTTCCCTGCAGGCGCAAGCCTCTGCAGTTAATTACGCTACCGCATCGCGGTAACAACTTTCTCCTTCTCCAGCTGGTCACTTCGTGTCGTGGGTGTTTGTTTTGTTTGTGCTTGCCCGTAAATTGTGTACGGAGACAAATTTATGTTGTCGCCCGTAGGACGTGGATTAATCCAAATCCGTATTTTCTTAGATTTGGGTTTGGGGTTTGGTTTAAGGACACGTTAGCCATATTTGAGGCTAAAATCAACTCAAACGTTTGTTAAGGATACGTTAGTCTGATTTGAGACTAAGATCAACTTAACGGGATCGTTTAGATCCGACAAAAGAGCGTTTGGGCTCTATTGTTCCAGTTTAGGGACATAGTGGTCCATTGCATGTATGGCTGTCGGGACCCATCACCTCTCTGACAACGTTGAAGCATTACAACGACATATATCAGAGGAGTTCAGAGATGTACCCTTGAACCAAAGTCGATTGGGGGACCTGTAGTCCAATTTGGGACTAAAGTCTGTTTGGAGGTTTTGGTTTAAGGATGCGTTAGCCATATTTGAGGCTAAGATCAACTTAAACGTTTGTTAAGGATACGTTAGTCTGATTTGAGACTAAGATCAACTTAACGGGATCGTTTAGATCCGACAAAAGAGCGTTTGGGCTCTATTGTTCCAGTTTAGGGACATAGTGGTCCATTGCCAGTTTAGGGACATGGTGGTCCATTTCCAGTTTTGGGATATAGTGGTCCATGTTCCAGTTTAGGGACGTGGTGGTCCATTGGTAGTTTAAGGACATTGCGGTCCATGTTCCAGTTTAGGGACATAGTGGTCCATTGGTAGTTTAAGGACATTGCGGTCCATGGGTTTAAGGACCCCACAGTCCGTATTTTAGTTTAAGGACGCATAAGTCCATGGGTTTAAGGACCCCACAGTCCATATGGGTGTGTTTAAGGACGCATTAGTCCGTTAGTTTAAGGACGCATAAGTCCACGGGTTTAAGGACCCCACAGTCCGTATCTTGGTTTAAGAACGCATAAGTCCATGAGTTTAAGGACCCCACAGTCCGTGTTGATGTGTGGTCATCGGGACCCGTCACCTCTTTGAAGACGTTGAGAAATTACAACGCCAAGTATCAAAGGAGTGAAGAGATATACCCTTGAACCGGGGTGGATTAAATAGTCTTTGGCCCAATTTGGGATCAGGACCAATTAATTATATTATGAGCCCATTAGCCCAGTTAAATCTGAATTGAGGACTTATGGCCATCTTGGGCTAAGTCCAATCATGTTTAGAATATTGGCTTCCTGTTGGTCCATTGAAGGAGAGGCTTTGCCTCTGGCCATTTAGCCAATTGGGCTAACGTTAATTCAGCAGTGTTGAACACTGGGATCAAGTTAGTGTTTTAACACTAAAAGACAGTTGGTGTTAAACACCAGCAACAGGGGGTTCAAATTAGTGCTAAACACTAGAGCAAATCAGTGTCAAACACTAGCAGCAGAGGCTTCAAATTAGTGTTAAACACTAAGAAAATTAATGTTAAACTCTGCCAACAGAGATTTAATTTAGTGTTAAACACTAAGAAATTCAGTGTTAAACACTGCAAGAAAGCTCTTTAATTAGTGTTGAACACTAAGGCAAAACAGTGTTTAACACTGGGCTCAGGGGTTCCAATTTAGTGTTAAACACTGAGGCAAGAGGGGTCACGTGTGGACACGTGAGAGCGCCCTGATTTCCCTTATTTTATTATGCGGATCAGTGTTTAACTCTTTTAATTCTGACGGCCATCACGTGTGAGCGCGTGATGGAGGCCCTCGCCCTGGTCTGTTAGAATGCTCATTAGGGGTCACGTGGTGACACGTGAGGGCGCCCTAAGGAGGGACCATATCCCTTTTATTTTGTTCTGCGATTAAGTGTTAAACACTTTTCATTTCCTGGCCATCACGTGTGGACACGTAATAGGCATTTATCCATTGGATATTAAAGGGATTTGTTAGGGGTCACGTGGGGACACGTGAGGGCGCCCTAAATGTGGAGCCAGCTCTCCTTTGTTTTATCCTCAATTCTGCGAATAAGTGTTAAACACTTTTGTTTTTATTTTAGGGCATCACGTGTTGGCACGTGATGGGGATTTATGCATTGATAATTACAGCACTTGCTGAGGGGTCACGTGGGGACACGTGAGAGCGCCCAAAGCTTCTTTTCTTTTGTTTTGCCATTAAGTGTTAAACACTTTCATTTTTATTTTAGAGCATCACGTGTTGGCACGTGATGGGGATCTGTGCGCCAATTTTTAAAGCATTTGCTGAGGGGTCACGTGATAACACATGAGAGCGCCCAAAGCTTTCATTTCCTTCGCTTTTTCTTTCTGCGTTTTGGGAGTCACGTGGGAGCACGTGAGGCATCGCCTCAGTGATTTTTCCTTCTCATTTCTGGGGATCTTTCTAGGGGTCACGTGGGGACACGTGACCCTAGTTCTTTTCATGAACAGAGATCTTTTAAGAATTGAATTCTCTGTAGGGTTAAACCCTAATTTTGTTTTGGAGGAATTAAATTCCTATTGTGTAAGAATTAAATTCTTATTTAGGATAAAACCCTGATTTCTTTTCAAAGGAATTAAATTCCCAGATATGTAAAAGAATTAAATTCTTGATTAGGGTTAAACCCCAGTTTCATTTTAGGAGGAATTAAATTCCTGTGAGTTTGGGAGAATTAAATTCTTAAAACTCAATTCCTTCTCTGTGTTTTAGATCTGCATGGCAGGATCTCAACCCAATAAGAATTAAATTCTCAATTCATGGGGAGATGTGCACTTTGCAGATCCTCAACCAGAGAAAGAACTAAGTTCTTTTCTTTAAATAAGAGTTAAACTCTTTTGAGAATTAAATTCTCTTTTGAAGCCTCTCTTTTCTTACCTAGGGTTTTTCTTTTGCAGAGAATTAAATTCTCCTCTCTTTGCTTTTTTTCTCTTGAGAATTAAATTCTCCTCCCTCTGTTTTTCTCTCAAAAAAGTAGATCCCCCTCTCTCTTCTCTTCTTGGCTCCTATTTATAGGAGAAGGAAGAGAATCAATTTGTTTAGCAAATCTCTCATTGAAAGATTTGATTTGTATTCGTTAGAGTTTTGATTTGCATTCATCATTCATCTGGACCTTTGGATTATTAGGTGAATTTTATTCACCATTGGATTTTAAATCCAAAGATATTCCATTTGTTATTCTGGTGAGATTTTCAGGGAAATCTTTCCTTGTCAAAGATTTTTCCATAAATTGGTGATTTTTAATCACCCTTGGATCTTTAATCCAACGGTCCCCATAATCCTTTTCCATTTTGAAAGATTTAGAAGCTTTTAGAATTTTAATTCTATTTCGAAAGATTTAAATGATCTTATTTTTTAGAATTTAATTCTGTTGAACAGCAAGGCTTTTACAGCCAGTCACGTGTTGCCACGTGACCCCCAATTGAGTCCTTTTCTCAGTGTTTACTTACGCTTCAGTTGTAACCATCATGTGTCAATACGTGACCATTGGTCACATGTGAGCACGTGACACCTCATTGAGGTATTTCCTTCAGCTGTTTGTTTACGCTTCAGTTTTAACCATCACGTGTCAACATGTGACCATTGGTCACGTGTGAGCACGTGATTCCTGATTTTTAATCAGGGAACAGATTTTAGAATTTAATTCTATTCATTATTTTAGAGGCCTTAAAAGCCCATCACGTGTCTGCACGTGACCCATGGTCACGTGTGAGCACGTGATGCCCCATTGGGGTCTTTTCTGAGTTTTTATTATATTTTTTAACTCCTCCAGCGGGTTCTTAAAAGTCCATCACGTGCGGACACGTAATTCCTCATAACTTTTGATCCCGGATGAATTATGATGCCTATAATATATCAAATCGAATGGCTTTTCGAGATGCTTCCAATACCATCAGAATTTAATAGTTCCTCCTTCGGGAACTTATTAACATACAGGCCGGAAGATATTGGTTCGCATTTCCTTAAGCGTATCGCTTCCATTTGATACCTTGGACTCTTCTGCGTGCAGAAATTTTCGGCGGGAACAAGTGGTTCGTTCGCTACCCCGATGCGAGGTCGTCAGATAGATTGATTCTAGCTAGAGACGACTTCACGCGGAGACGTTGAGAGTCGACAGAGACGATCGAATGTCAGAAACCTATTATTCCAAGTTTAAAGTATTCGAAAAGACATGCAGGAAATTCTATGGACCCTCTAAAAGAATGAAACCTTAACTCGACTTAATGACCATGTGAAAGCCTTTAAACCTTAGGGTTTGCGGCAGTTCCGCAGCGCCATTAGTGAGGCTTGGGTTTTCCCTTCTACGGCTGGACCATCGATGCTGTGGTACGTACTCGATACTATTAAACTGTACCCAAGATGTTGAGCTCTTGGGGGATTATGAGGTTTTGAAAAATCGATCGGATGGTTCGACTTCATTTGGATGCTAGGTGGTGAGATGCATTTCTTGGGAGACTCCAGATACGAGGATAGCCATTGGAGCTCAGTCCATGCAGCCACGACGAGACGAGTCTGAAGTAGTCGACATTAGAGAAAGTGGAGTAAGAGATTCGTACGAGATCTTGATGAGACGGCGTTCCACTCCGCCGACATCAGAGATGCGATATGCATGCCGAGGCTTTGTACTTGGATATACCTTCCAGAAGGAGTCGCGATGAGTATGCAGCCGTTCCAGAACGAGAACAGATCTAGTAAGGGACGATGACTTTCGGACAGTTCGGCAGAGAAGAGATTTAGGAGAGATCTCGACAGGACCTTTCTGGGACGAATTATGAGAAGACTTGGACCCAGGAGTGGTCATGTTACGCACACCGGCAGGCCAGAGTTCAGGATCGTCGACAATACATACTATGAGTGACCACGACAGTTGGCCAGAGATTCTTGGAGGATGTGCTTGAGCGGAACTATTCCGCCACACTTGATTTCGGTATTTTTGGCGATCTATTCGCATGATTGATTTTGATGATTGAGTTTCATGATATTTATTTTCATGGACCATGGTTGCACCTACTGAGTATTTACGACTTTTGCACAGTTGTTGCACTTGATATCGTTTCTGTACCTTGGTTTCTCATGTTTGTGATTATATGGAGTTCATACGGTTGAGTTGATTTGTGCGTATATACGCATACGATTTGGTTTTTGCACTCGGTATAGTTTATATATGCTTGCAGTGCAGTGATACGCATTTTGTGCTCTTAGATGCACTGGACTTCGATTTCGATTGTGATACTCGATGTTTGTCTTGTGCACCTTGTGCACCTGATTGGATTTTGTGCATGTTCGGCGCTTGATATTGGATTTCATGATTTCGTGCATGATGGATGCACCTGATTTGGATTTTCGCGCATGTTGAACGCATGTTTTGAGATACGATTTTGGTGCACACCAGATGCACTAAATCGAGATTCTTCGTGCATGTCAGATGCACCTGTTTTGCTGTCAGGCACACCTGTTGCCCTTGACAGATGTTTCGTGCACACCCGATGCACCTAGATGTTGTTTCTGTGCATATGTATGGCACATTCATGGATTTCGATTTCCGTGCGCACCAGACGCACATGGCATTCATATGCATATTTTGGGATTGATTTCTTATAGAGCAGTACGTTTTTATAATATTTGCTATGTGTTTTCGTACTGAGCAGGACTAGGCAGAGGATAATACCTGAATGTATTTTGCATGCATTGATATCTATCGAAGGGAATTCCAAAAAGCGAGCTATAGTCTCAGTATTTACCTACGTGTCTGATATGACACGAAACGTTTAAAATAAAGAAACCCTTCTAAATTGTTTCCCAAAATGGCGGAACGTACATTTCAAACAAAGGATATATATATATATATATATATATATATGTAGTTATTTTTTTACAATAGACGTCCGCCACTGTGCAGTGCCGCGATCATCGCACAGCGATTTGAAGAAGATTTAGCATGCATTGCTTCCAGATGTTTTAATGATGTATATCATATTGATTTTCATTTTGGAATTTAGACATTGTGTCTTCACCATGACTCCGATGATTGCGGGATGCTTGACGGAGTTTTGATTTTGAGTATATGCTCATTTTTCATGCGCATGCGCTGTGCTACGATTTGTTTTATGTATTTATGATTTCGGAGCCCCGACGACTTGATGGTTTTGCTTAGATGTTTTAGTATTTGGGGAAAGTTTTAATTTAAATTCGGGGACCGAATTTCTTTAAGGGGGGAAGATTGTAACGTTTTGAAAATCGTTTCGGTGAGATTTCGGAAAATCGGTAAAATAAGGGGGTTTTCTGTAAAAAGTCAAAATACAAATATCTTTATAATAAAAATTAAATATACATGTTCTAACTATGTAATTGCTAGTATTTGGTGTTTATTGAGCCACTGGTGAAATTTCAAATTTTCTGAAAAAAAATTATTTTAATATTATTTTAAGCCGTCACTAATACTTTTAATTAGGGAAAATTACAAATTGGAATGAGTTGAAACAAATTTTGTGCATCATAACACATTAAACAAAAACTTAAAATATTGTTTCTGAAACGAAATGGTTTGCCAAAACGCTTTAGAAAATATCGAAGAAAAAGGTCTTAATTAGTGAAATTAGTGTTAATGGGAATTGGGGTAATACATTTATCTTTTTCCCTAGCCCACACACCCACACCTCACCCTCTCTTTCCCATCCCAAGTGGTCGCCCCCCCCCCCCCCATGATCAGCCCAACATCTTGGGCCTCTCATCTCACTAAAGCAAAGAAAAGAAATGAATTAAGGAATTTAAAATGAAATGAGGTGGGTGCTTTATTTCCCTAGTTGACTTGGACTTTTCCCCACCTCACTCTCTCTCCTCCCTTACCCCCTCCCCCCATACCTGGCCGAGCCCTACTTTCCTGCAACAGCAGCCCCCCCATTTCCCCTTCTCTTTTCTCTTCAAAAATCCATCTAAAATGCCTCCAAATCCACAAAAAATCAAGCTAAAATCAAAATCTAATCCCTACCCATTTTTACTTGACCATTCTAGTATGGATCTAGGGGACAAGATGGCAAATTGGGAGGCTAGATTTCAAGTTGGATCAATGGGTGGTGAGGTATAAAAATCTTAACCTTTTTGTTAAATTGTTGGTTATTGCTTTAATCTAACTTATTTAGGAAATGAATTGTGGTTCTAATTGAAAGATTGGGTTTTCAAGAGAAGGATTAAATTATAGTTAGGGTTTTTGTTGTGTGATTATGGTTGTAAAGTGGAATTCATCATTTTGTGAAATGTGAAACATAACCAAGTTGTTAGTTGCAAATTGTTAAGTTGGAATTGTAATAATTAAGCTATATTGCTAATTAGGTTTTTGTAAACCATGTTTTTTATTAAGAGAAAAATGTAATTAGGGTTTTTATGATTTCATTAGCATTAAAAAATATAGTTTAATGCTTTAGATCATGCAAATCCAAGCTAGATTGTTGTATGTGCATTTTTGCTATAAAATTGTTAAAATTGGTTAATTTGTAAACTAGAATTTTTGGGCTAAAGAAATTTAATGAGATTAAATTATGGAAATGGTTTTTATGACTTATTTAAGATGTTTAATAAGTATTATGGACATTAGAATTGTTAAAACATCGAGTTTTGTACTAAAACGGTAAATTTTTGCTTGCTAGATTTTCGGAAAAATGGCTTTTAAAGTGAGTGTTTTCCCCAATCAGAGCAAGGCTCTGTTTGAATTTCAAAAATTCAAATTTTGAAGCAACGCTTCAAATCCCGTGCGTTGTGCGCAACGCGCCACGTGTCAGAAGTTGATGCGTCAACACAGCGTCCAAGGCAGTGCGTCCAATCAGAGCAGGGCTCTTTAAAAATAAAAGTAAAGGAGGCAACGCTTCAGTTGCGCAAGCGCTACGCTGCGCGACACATGTCTGCGCAGTTGCGCAGGCACAGCTGCGCAAGCGCTGCGCTGCACGACACGTGTCAAGCGCTGGGGCGTTTACGCCAAACAGAATTAAAATTCTAATAAGATCTTTCTGTTCTTGTTAAAACAAGAAGATTTTCTTCTGTAAAACAGAAGCCCTTTGATCAAAAATCCAACGGTGGGGAAAATTCCCCAAATCACTCAGAACCCTAGATCTCAATTCAAAGGCATCAACATTTTGTGAGAAATCAAACAGAGAGAACTCTGAAGAATTGGAGAGAATTCCTCAAGAACAAAAAAGGTAAAAACCTTTAGAAAAAGAGAAAATTCTCTTATGAACAGATCATTGATCTGAGAACAAGATCAAGGATCTCTAATGAAAAGAAAAATAAACAATAACAGTGCCTTGCACCTTTTATGAACCACTGGTTCTTTAAAAAACAAGAAAAAACTTGTTTTCTTTGATCTAAAATTGATCCAAAAGAATAAGAACAGTGCCCAGCACTTGCCAAAACTGCACTATTGCGCAAGCCGCCACGAAGCGCCATGTGTCAGCAGTGCAACAGCGTAGCGCACTGACACAGCGCACTGCGCTGTTGCGCTTGCGCTCACCAGAGCGTGACACATGTCACCTCCACGAGCGCTTGCGCTCATTAATTACCGCAAAACGCCTGACAAGCCACGTGGGGCACTGTCAGAGTATTTAATGCTCTGCATTATTAAGAAAAGAGACAGAGCCCAATTAAAAGGCCTAACAGGCCTAATCAAAAATGCTCTGCATTATTAAGAAAAGGGACAGAGCCCAATTAAAAGGCCTAACAGGCCTAATCAAAAATGCTATGCATTTTAAAAAAGGGGCAGAGCCCAACCAAAATAAAGAAAAATAATACAGTAAACGGGCAAGGGCCTAGCACAGGTCCAATAGGCCAAAGACAAAAGAATCTTAAAACTGGACTTAGCCCAGCCATGGCCATAAGTCCTCAAATTAAATTGACTGAGCACGGCTGCTCCCTAAATCAATTTATATCCGGTTCGAGGGTACATCTCCGAACTCCTCTGACATTTATCATTGTAATCCTTCAACGATGCCAGAGAGGTGACGGGTCCCGACGACCACACATCAATTTGGACTGCGGGGTCCTTAAACTCATGGACCGAAACGTCCTCAAACTAATGCTGGACCGAAACGTCCTTAAACTAATACTGGACCGAAACGTTTTTAAACTAATGCTGGACCAAAACATCCTTAAACTAATGCTGGACCGAAACGTCCTTAAACTAATGATGGACCACTACGTCCCTAAACTGGCGATGGACCACCACGTCCCTAAACTGGAATATGGACCACCACGTCCCTAAACTGGAACATGGACCACTGCGTCCCTAAACTGGAACAATAGAGCCCCCAAATGCTCTTTTTTCGGATCCAAACGATCCCGTTAAGTTGATCTTAGTCTCAAATCAGACCAACGTATCCTTAACAAACGTTTAAGTCGATCTTGGCCTAAATACGGCTAACGTATCCTTAAACCAAAGCACCAAACCCAAATCTAAGTAAATACGGATTTGGACTAATCCACGTCCTACGGGCGACGATATCGCTTAGTCTCCGTATACAATCCATGGGCAACCACAAACAAAACAAACATACACGACAAGAAGTGAAATTCTGGAGAAGGAGAAAGTTGTTACCGCGATGCGGTAGCATAATTAACTGCAGGGGCTTGCGCCTGCAGGGAAGAGCGTCCCCACAATCAAAAAACCCTCAAGCGAGGGGGAATCTGACGAAGTCTGTCTGCTACATCGGCCGCATCCGTCTAAACCTCCGACACACGGTGTCATAAATCAACTTGGCATCTTCGAAGAGGTAGACGGATAAAACCAAATAGCATCTGCCCCGAATCTCAGGCAAGACGTCCTCGCGTCGTCGGCCGCCGTTCGGAGGGGAACAGATTCTGGCATGCCCGGTGGGACCTTTTCCTCTTTCCACTCCACACTTCGTGTGTCATATTCGCGAACAAATCGCGGTTTGTTAATGGTTGCCTTGGGATTTCAAGTTACTAAGATTTGGTCTTTTGCCTGGCGCAGAACTCAAGCATCAATGGCCTCTAACTGCACGAACTGCTCAAAGTGCCACTGCAACGGACGCTCCACCTCACCCGGAGGTGTAGCATATGGGCCTCAAACGGCCTCCTTCCTCGCTCTGCCGGTAGAACAGGTGACCCAGGCCACCACCGGCCTGTTTTTCGGGACTATGATCCCACCTGCAAGCTTCTCTACGCCAATACCTACACCAGAAGCGAACAAGAAGTCGGTCTTCGACCGGCTCACTGCTACGACAGCCCCTGTCAACGGGTCGTCCGCTACCGAATCAACAGCCTCTGTCTTCGCCAGGCTGGACCAAAACTCCTGCGGGCCCACGATGAAGCTTGCAGTCCCGAAAAAGGTTATTCCAAAAAGAATAGCCAAACCTGCTCCTGAAGTCGTCAAGGCGGCTTCTCCTGGTAAGAGATCAGTCTTTACAAGATTGACCGTCCCAACTCCCACTCCTGCTCTTGCTACTCAGAAGACATCAGTCTTCTGCAGGTTGACGCCAGCAGCAGCCCCACATCTGAACAGGGGGCAAAAAGAAGCTGTTTCTATCTCCGAGCCAGTCCCAACGTCTCGTCATGCTCGACATCGCCATTGGCGACGAGTAAGGAAGGCAGGGGGCAACTCCCCTTCAGGGCTAACTCCACCGGCTCCAGTGGTGGAAGTCAACGCTGCTGTTCCAACAGGGAACAGCTTTGAACTGCTGAGGAGGGTACGTAAGAACTCTCCAACCGCTACACTGAAAAGATATCCTCCCCCTGCGGAGAAAGTTCCGGAAACGAAGCAGGAACAGCCCCCTCAACGGCTTTCCTCAAAAATTTATAAAGTTTGGCGGAGAGTTCAAGACTCCGTAATTGACCCAGATCGCTCTCGTCAACAGAAAAAGGCGAAAGTGGAAAAAGAAAAAGACCGCCCGATCAAACAGGAAAGGATGACAGTCACCAGGGTGCCCAAAGCAACGGCCCCCTCAACTTCTATGGCCCATAAAAGAAGAAGGCCGGAGAAAGTGCCAACGCCGATGACGAATATCAGAGGTGGTGAACCCAAACGCCCTAAGTCAGGGGGCATTGTAGTTCATACCGTCTACGTGGCGTCTGGTAAAGAAGACAGTCGCATATCTACGGGTCATCGACCGCTTATGCGATCAGTGACCAAAGCGCAGGAGCAGCAGCAGAAGCTCCAAGAGATGATGAACGCTATGGCCGCACTTACTGGGCCAAAAGAAAACCCTGAAACGTCCTCAGATGAACGCCAGGAGCAAGAAACCGACGCCGAATTCCTTCGTCGAATATTGGAGAAGAAGGATAAAGAGGCTGCTGAACAAGCAGCCAACATACAGCGTATGGGTCTCCTGTTCCAAGACATGGTGGGGATGATGATCCAACAAGATCCTCTGGCCGAAGATCCCCCGATCGTCCTTGAAGACGATAGGGGAGAGACGTCGAATCCTCCGCCAGCTCTGTCAACAGCTAAAGAAGAAACAATCTCCAAAGCTGATTTGGACGAGTACATAGCCCAACAAATACGGGTTCATCATGCGGCTGAAGCAGCTGGCCAGGTTGTAAAAACGGGGCGGCCATATCCAAGTTGGTACGACCAAATCAAGTACCCGCCGGGTTACACAATTCCCAAGTTCCATGTCTACAAGAGGATGGGCAATCCTCACCAGCATGTTGCCCAGTTCAGGGCACTCTGCGGCAACACCGGCGGTGATGACAAGCTTTTGCTTCGCCAGTTTGTTGGAAGTTTATCCGATACGGCGTTCGAGTGGTACTCTGAGCTCCCGAATGACTCTATCAAGACCTTCGCGGAGATGGAGCTGTTGTTTACTCAGCGTTTTGCAAGCACCAGTGAACGCACCCCGATGACGGCACTGATTAACGCCAGGGTAAAGCCAGGCGAGACGTGGGTTCAAATGCTATACGGTGGCGGAACTTATGGTCGAAGTGCGAGTAGCGCATTGAAGAAGCTCCCGCGGTGGGTATGTTTGTGGGAACCCTTGATCCGCAAGCAACCATCTCGCAATTTATGATGTTTTTCAAGCCGACTACCTTCCAAGCCTTGATTGACAAGCTAGCGCAAATGGATCAGATGGGCCATAAACCCCCTCTTCCAAAGACAGACTCCCGAAATGACAAAGGGAAGGGGAAAGCGATTGTTGTCGCTAATGCTCAACAACAGCCGAGCAACTCGAAGCCGGTTGTTCGTCAAAATAATACGCGCCCGTACGTAGCCCTTGAGAAGAGGCTAGGACGTTCTTGCTCGTTTCTCCGAGATAAAACGAGAAGGCTATTCGAGCTCGCGTTGCGCAATCAACTCATAAATCTGCCGGATCCAAAACATCCGTCGCAACCAAATGATGTCAATGATCCCAACTACTGTCCTTATCATCAAGTACTGGGCCATCCGATCGAAGATTGCTACGTTTTCAAAAATTGGTTTGAAAACCAGTACCGACAGGGAAGTTCGCGTTATCTGACAAATGGAAGGTGAATCCCCCGCAGCCCCACACATCTAAGGGGATGAATACGTCGGGGGAAACATGCTCCGTCGTTGAAGAAGCTCCTTGGGAGGTTGTATTATCAACCAAGACAAAGAAAATGCTATACGATCTTCAGACATGTCCAGCGATTAGGTGGAAGAACCCGTTGGAACCGCAGGTCATTGAAGGGATGTTGAAGCCACGTCCAACTCCAAAGACCGATGGAGGTGGCTCAAGCACTCGCAACCAGCCGTCAAAATCTTCGAAGAAGAAGAAAAAGAAATCAAAGAAGCCCGTGAAGCCTGGCGACAAGCGCTCGGACTTGCAAAAACAAATTGACGCACTGGAGGAATACAACCAGAAAGCACGGACTCCCATTACACTCCAAGAGTTTCTCAATCACGTCTTTCAAGAGGAAGATGAGGGAGAAAGCTCATCTGATGAATATGAAGAATATGTGGCGAGCTGTCATGTGATTTCCCATTCGTTCATGGACGATGAGGAGACTCCTTGTACTGAAACGCTGGGGGCAGACCCTGAATCAAAAATTCTGGGGCCATCATATGAAGTAATTGACGCATTCCTTAACGAAGCTCGATTGAAAAGTAAAGCTGATCGAGAACGCGAGACGGCTGTATTTGAAATGGCCAAGCGCCAGCGACTTGATGAAAGAGCTGAGACGGTCCCGCTGGAGCAAAATACGTCCACTACCGACAAAAGCCAATTCAAGATGAGGAAAAGGTTTGCTAAGGCCATATCAATGGGCATGAAGCTACCATCCTCTGAAGGAAAAATTACTGGTGAAATAGAAATGCACCCCTCCTATTGCTTATATCATCAGAAGGTTTCGCACCCCACTCAAGAGTGCAAAGCTTTAGATAGATGGTGGCAAGGATACGTTGCTCATCGACAACGCTTTAAGCGGGAAAAGCGCAAAACTCGTCGGGAGCAAAGAAATACGACCGAAGGGCTTAAAAGAACTACCGGCGATTGTCGCATGGTTAACACCAGCGGGTTACAAGTGCCTACATTCGGGAGAGATTCTGATGAGGAGCTGGAACTTGCCCCTCTCTTTAAAGAGTCCACTTCGGGAAAAGAAGAAGAGCCGAAGGTTTGCGAAAATATTCGGCTGCGGAATCGGACGCTGCCTGAAAAGAATCTCGGACCCTCAAACAGAAAAGATAAAGGGAAAGAAAAGGTCTCTGAAGATATCGTCTTAGATGACCAAGTTCCGGGGGAGCTAAGCGCCAAGGACCCGCCGAAGAAGAATAAGGTGGATTACAACGTCTTAGCGCATCTGAGGAAGCTACCCTCATAGCTCAGCATTCTTGATGCCCTTTTGCTATCAAAGGAGGCGAGAGATTCGTTAATCAAGGCATTACAAGATCCGGAACAATTCCAAGCTTTCCTGGCTGAAGAAAAGATGAAGAATGAATTGGAGGAAGTGCACACGGCCGATGTCGCTTTTGGTGATGAAGACCTTCTCCTTGGGACGTGCGAACACAATCGCCCCCTCTATGTCTCAGGATACTGCCACGATATAAAGATAGGCAAAATCCTGATCAACAATGGATCCTCCGTTAACCTCCTCAATGTGCGGGTGTTAAAATAAATCTACATGAGCGTCCAGCACCTTGCTCGGGACAAGATCACCATCTCCGGGTTCGACTCCCAGTCATCAAGAACCCTTGGGTCTGTGATACTGACGCTACGTTTTGGGCTACTCATCACGGACATTAAGTTCCACGTCATAGACGCCAAGACATGCTACAATGCTCTGCTCGGCCGACCGTGGTTACACGAGTACAACATCATCCCTTCTACACAACATCAGTATATGAAATACGCTAAGGATGGTCTCGAGTATACCGTGGCGGGAGAACTGAATCCGTTTTCTGTGAACGAAGTCCGCAAATATGAAGATGCCAAGTACTTCTTACCGGATTTCGAAGACACGGAAAGGTGTCACAAGCCGGAAAACAAAGCTAACGACACCATCCCTGTCTTCGGCAGTGATACCGAGGAAGAAGAGGAGATAGTTTATTCAGGTCCGCCCCGACACAACAAGCTAGGGCCATCTACTCCTACGTTGATCTTTGGTAGTGACTCGGAAGATGAGGTCCATGCTATATTCCCTGCTCGACCTTCAATACAAACGTCCGCTGACGAAGAACAAAGTCTACAAGTCGCCATGGTGCCGCTTAAACACCATAAAGAACTGGATGCACTTGATATTTACAATGTAGAAAAGCTACAAACGTTCTATATCCCTCCCAGGCGAGAAAGCGAAAAAGCAATTCTATTCTACCGCTCTGAAGAAACCAAAGTGGAGAAAGAAATCTGGCATGGCGCGGATCCTACGCTCGACAGGCTTCAGCCTATTCGTCTTCCCAGATATTATACGGAAGGTTTGAAAAAGCTGCTGAAACGCCAGGAGATATCCTTCAAGCAGACCGTTCGAAAATCCAAGTTCTATGACAAAGTCTGGAATGTTCCCGGGACTCAACGCAAACTGCCTAATGGGAGAATGGAGACAAAAGGACTTGGATACATCCGGTCAAAGAAACGAGAGCTACTAAACAGCTGCTATGTCATGCATGACTTCGATGAAGAAGCGGATGCTCAATGGGAGGACGCTAATCCTGAGCCAGTGAAAGTTCCAGATGCAAAAGAGCCCAGTCCGTCATTTGAAGAACAAATAGACAAGCTTATAAGGGAAGCGGGTCAAAAAGTCTGGGACGATCATAACCACGAAATGGTCATCTACGAGAAAGCCAAAACACAACGCCTTCTCCAACAAGCCGTGAAAGATGAAAATGCCGCTCCTTGTCAACCTGTTATAAAGAAAGCCCGACGCAGAGGCAGAAACAAGTCGAAATGCGGAAAAAGCGCTCAACAGCAACGAAGCGGGTCTGAGAGGCCACTCAAGCGAAAATCGAGCGGTTCCGATCCATCCCTTATGAGAAAAATGGGTCGGGAATACTCTTTTCCTCGGGACAAGACCAAGAAAATATTTGACCTTGCTTTAAAACATCAGATGCTTATACTGCCGGAGTTTAAACACCCCGAACAAGCAGGCGAAGTCTCTCACCCGGACTATTGCCCTTATCACCGAGTGATAGGGCACCCTCTCAAGGACTGCTTCACCTTCAAGAATTGGGTTGAAGATCAGTATCAGCTTGGCAAGTTCGCTCTGTCTGACAAGTGGAGGGTAGCGCCGCCAAAGAAGTACGAACCTAAGGCCACGAAAGAAGAACCAGTTCCACATTGGGATTGGAAGCGAATTCGTACTTGCCACGTGATAACGATATCAAAAGAAGAACCCGAGGACATGGATGACCTTCCCCGGTGCTTTGAAAACAACAACGATGAGGTGATCTTAGAGTTCCCGCCTGCGCCAAAAGAGCTAGAAGATGGAATCCATACCACTGCAGATAACCTCAAGAAAATTGAGTTGGGAATGGCGAATGACCCGCGACCAACATTCATCAGCGAGCTGCTATCTGAAGAAAGGGTGGCTGCGTTAAAGGACGTGCTTATGCAGCATAAAGATTGCTTCGCATGGAACTATTCCGAAATGCCGGGACTAGATCCAGAAATTGCTGTGCACAGATTGGCGATATCTCCGGACGTCAAACCAGTCAAACAGGAGCCGAGAAGAATGCGGCTCGAGCTTGAGATGAGTATCAATGCCGAGGTCAAGAAGCTGATCGACTCTGGCTTCATCCAGGAAGTTCAATACCCTGAATGGATCGCCAACATCGTCCCGGTGATGAAGAAAAATGGGACAGTGCACATATGCGTGGACTTCCGGGATCTCAATAAAGCCTGCCCGAAGGACGATTTCCCAGTACCAGTCACCGAACTGATGATAGACAATAAGTCCACTCATGAAATTTTCTCCTTCATGGACGGCTCGTCAGGGTATAACCAGATAAAGATGCATCCCGAAGACTAGAAGCATACCTCCTTCAGGACTCCCTTGGGTATATTTTGTTACAAGGTGATGCCCTTCGGTCTAAAGAACGCCAGCGCCACCTATCAGAGGGCCATGGCGAAGATCTTCGATGACCTTATACATGAAATCGTTGAATGCTATATCGACGATCTCGTGGTTAAAAGCAAATCATACGAGGAACATCTCGAGCATTTGAAGACCCTGTTTCGACGCCTTCGACAATACAACTTGAAGATGAACCCTCTCAAGTGTGCATTCGGAGTTTCTTCGGGCAAATTCCTGGGATTCATCGTCCGACACCGGGGTATCGAAATAGATCCGTCAAAGATTAAGGCGATCAAGGAAATGCCTCCGCCAAGGACCCTCAAACAGCAGCGGTCTCTCCAAGGGAAGATCGCGTATATACGGCGATTTATAGCCAACCTTTCAGGAAAGTGCCGTCCTTACAGCCACCTGATGAAGAAGGGAACCCCGTTCGTCTGGGACCAAAAATGCCAAAGCGCGCTAGACGAGATCAAACAATACCTGCAGAACCCGCCGGTGTTGGCTGCTCCGGTCAAGGGAAAGCCCCTCATTCTTTATACAACCGCTCTCGAAGGCTCCTTAGGCGCATTATGGGCACAAGAGAACGATCAAGGGAAGGAAAGAGCACTCTACTACTTAAGTCGAGTTCTGCTGGGGGCAGAAAGCAACTACTCCCCCATTGAAAAACACTGTCTAGCGTTGATCTTCGCGATAACAAAGCTCAGGCACTATGCGTTGGCGCATGAGGTCCGTCTCATTTCAAAGGTGGACCCCCTTAAATATTTGATGTCGAAGGCCATATTGACGGGACGACTCGCTAAATGGGCCCTGCTCTTGATGGAGTTCTTGATAACGTATCAACCTCTCAAGGCAGTGAAAGGTCAAGCCATCGCCGACTTCCTCGCTGAGCATCCGATACCCGCCGATTCTCCTTTAAATTGCGATCTTCCAGATGAACATGCGTTTGATGCGATCGACGGTGGTGATACCCGATGGGAGCTTTATTTCGATGGAGTATCTTCCATGAAGAAACGCAAACAAAGTGCCCCTATAATCAAATCGGGGGTAGGACTCATCTTTGTAACTCCACAAGGTGGGATAATGCGTTTTGCTTTCTCCCTAACAGAGCCAAGGACAAACAATGAAGCCGAATACGAAGCTCTGATAGCAGGCCTCGAGATCGCCATCGACATGGGAATTGAAAACCTCCTCATATATGGAGATTCCCAACTGGTCGTTAGTCAGGTAAACGGCGACGACCAAACGTGCAAGCTAGAATTGGTGAAGTACGGCGAAAAAGTGCAACAATTGTTGACCCAAATTCCTTCCTACACTTTGGAGAACATACCGCGCTCGGAAAACAGCAAAGCGGACGCGTTGGCCAAGCTCGCTAAAGAATTGGCTGACGAGAACCTCGATGACGTCAGAATTGTGGTACAAAGCCGTCGGGTGCTTGCCCCAGCAGAAATATCTCCGGAATCATCCGAAGAAAAAGGAGCGAGTGAGCAGACGACCCTGCAAATAAAAGATTGGGAAAATACCGAGGATTGGAGAGAAGTCTTTATAGACTACTTCAAATACCGTCGAACGCCCGAAGATGCGTCCTCAAGACATCAGCTTATGAAACGAGCTCTGTCTTTCGCCTTCGTCAATGATACTCTGTACAAGAGGTCATTTGATTCTCTGTGGTTAAGATGCCTGGGACCCGACGAAGCGAAAAGAGTCGTCCAGAAAGTTCATGACGGACTCTGCGGTTCTCACCAAGCGGGCCCAAAGATGAAGTTGAAGATCAAACGGATGGGCTACTACTGGCCCACGATGATTCAAGACTGCCTCGAATATGCGAAGCAATGCCACTCATGCCAAATTCATGGGGACTTCATCCATCAGCATCCAAATCCGCTACACCCGACAGTGGCTAGCTGGCCATTCGAAATGTGGGGGACTGACATAGTCATCCCCATCGAACCAGCATCGTCCAGAGGACATCATTTCATCCTGGCGACGACTGACTACTTCTCCAAATGGGCAGAAGCAGTACCGTTAAGAGAAGTTAAGACGGAGAATATCCTCCATTTCTTCAAGACGCACGTCCTATATCGGTTTGGAACTCCACGACGGATCATCTCCGATAACGGGCCAGCTTACAGAAGCCACAAGATCAGTCGCTTCGCGCAATAGCACAATATAGACTGGAGATATTCCTCAGTTTATAATCCGCGAGCTAACGGTCTAGCTGAGGCCTTCAATAAGACCTTAACAAAGATTATGAAGAAGACAGTGTCCCGAAACAAGAAGGACTGACATGAAAGACTGCAAGAGGCTCTTTGGGCGTATCGAACTACGTTCAAGACGGCCACGAACACAACGCCGTACGCGTTGGTATTCGGTACAGAAGCAGTACTCCCCCTCGAGATAGAGTTACCCTCTCTACGAGTGGCAGTCGACTACGAGCTAACAGATGAAGAAAATGCTCACCTTCGGCTTAAGGAACTTGATGCCCTTGATGAAACCCGGCTCATAGCGCAACAAAATCTGGAAGCTTATAAAGCAAAGATGACGCGCTCATATGAAAGATTGACCCGGCCGAGGACATTCCGCCAAGGCGAACTCGTGCTAGTGATCAAAAGGCCTATGATCCCCAATCGCGCCAAGCGGGGAAAATTCGAGCCAAACTATGAAGGCCCGTACATCATAGATAAGGTCTACCAGGGTGGGGCCTATCTACTCATGGACATGCATGGTGAAAGGCCTTTCAGGCCAATAAACGGTCGCTTCCTAAAGAAATACTACGCTTAATGAGCCACAGCCTAGGTCAATGATAGATGACGACAACTATGTCCGCTCGCTATCTTCCTCAGCTCAAGCTTTATAAGCAGTAGCCAGCTTTCTCAATGCCGGACCGAAACGTCCTTAAACTAATGACGGACCGAAACGTCTTTAAACTACTACCGCAGCATCCTTAGGCTGACGAGATAAAAAAATATATATATATAAAATATAATAAACGGTATGTCCATAAGCAAAATGGGCACGGATGAAAACCCGAAAGGGCTCCGTGAGTAACAGCGGGGCTACCGGCGAGTGTTTGTGAAAACCCGCAAGGGCGCGACCTCGTAAAAAAAAGAGAATAAAAAGAAAAACGGTATGTCCATAAGCAAAATGGGCACGGATGAAAACCCGAAAGGGCTCCGTGAGTAAAAACAGCAGGACTACCGACGAGTGTTTGTGAAAACCCGAAAGGGCGCAACCTCGTTAAAGGACACTTACAGGGTCCTCTCGACCTTGTAAGGAGAAACCACCCGCGTGAGATCCTTATGACTCATAAGGGAGCAACACACTTAGGGATCCCCATGATTCCTAAGGAGAAAATACACTTGCGAGATCCTCACGACTCGTAAGGAGAACTCTCCTATGGGACCCTCACGGCTCATAAGATTTGAAAGTCTTAAGTTACAGAGACCTAAACCTGTGCTTAAGCAACCCCCACAACTTTCGATATTGCCCTACAAGTGGCTCAATACTGACCCTTGTATACAATCCATGGGCGCGAATAAACATTTCCCTAACCAAGATCCATCCGTAACTGGGGATATGTTCGCATGACCCTTGTTAGCCCTCTCGATTTACGAGGAAAAAACCCTACTGTAGGATCCTTACGACTTACAGAGGAACAAACACTTAGGAATCCTCACGATTCCTAAGGAGAAAATACACCTACAAGATCCTCACGACTTGTAAGGAGAAATACCTTTGTGAAACCCTTACGGCTCATGAAGTTAAAAGCCTTAGTTGACAGGACCTTAACCCTGATCGCTAAGCCACCTTTGTTTGACATCGACAGAAGCGGATGATGATTCGCTCCTGGCAATATCCCAGTTGTAGCGGTGCTGATGCCGAAATCGGTGTCTAATTTCAGGTTTGCGGCGGAAAGCTAGTAAGCCGCACATGCATACGAAATAGCCGAAATGATGGGGCAACTTGCAATAAAAAGCAGCAAGTAAAATGTATGCATGCAAAATAGCCGAAATGATTGGGCAACTCGCAATAAAAAGCAGGAGTGAAAACAAAATAAACAGCCGAAATGATTGGGCACCGCGAGAAATAGCCGAAATGATTGGGCAATCGCGACCTTCGCGATATAAAAGCTGAAATGATAGAGCATCGCGGAAATAAAACAAAAAATGATGATAAAACTTTGGCCCTACAGTTGAGATCACATCCATCCCTGTATACAATCCAAGACCGCAAATGAAGAGGGAACCATACTTTCCCAACAGGCTCCGCCAGAAAACGAAGCCAAATCTCGACGGTTCATCCCAACTCCGAAGAAACCAGTGTCTTCGATAAATACCTCAACTCAGGGAAACAAACAGTCCTTGATGAGAGCCTCCTGATCCGCGTCGACTCGCAGAGCAACCAATGTCTCCGTGGGAAAGTCTCGACTCGTTTCAACACCAGGGAAACAAATAATCCTTGGCACCAGGGAAACAAATAATCCTTGGCAAATACCTCAACTCAGGGAAATAAACAATCCTTGACGAGAGCCTCCTGATTCGCATCGACTCGCAGAGAAACCGGTGTCTCCGTGGGAAATTCTCGATTCGTTTCAACACCAGGGAAACAAATAATCCTTGGCATACCTCAACTCATGGAAACAAACAATCCTTGACGAGAGCCTCCTGATTCACATCGACTCGTAGAGAAACCAATGTCTCCGTGGGAAATTCTCGATTCGTTTCAACACCAAGGAAACAAATAATCCTTGGCAAATACCTTAACTCAGAGAAACAAACAATCCTTGACGAGAGCCTCCTGATTCGCATCGACTCGCAGAGAAACCAGTGTCTCCGTGGGAAATTCTCGATTCGTTTCAACACCAGGGAAACAAATAATCCTTGGCAAATACCTCAACTCAGGGAAACAAACAATCCTTGATGAGAGCCTCCTGATCCGCGTCGACTCGCAGAGCAACCAGTGTCTCCGTGGGAAATTCTCGACTCGTTTCAACACCAGGGAAACAAATAATCCTTGGCACCAGGGAAACAAATAATCCTTGGCAAATACCTCAACTCAGGGAAACAAACAATCCTTGACGAGAGCCTCCTGATTCGCATCGACTCGCAGAGAAACCAGTGTCTCCGTAGGAAATTCTCGATTCGTTTCAACACCAGGGAAACAAATAATCTTTGGCAAATACATCAACTCAGGGAAACAAACATCCTTGACGAGAGCCTCCTGATTCGTGTCGGCTCGCAGAGAAACCAGTGTCTCCGCGGGAAAATTCCCGATTCGTCTCAACTTACAAGATGAAGCCTCAAGCAGCAGGGACTAAAAAACTTGCTCCCTGAACAATGGGACCCTGCAAGTCGATCTAAAACGGTCTCTTGCATACTATTCACGGGTCTCACTCTCCAAAGTCGAGTTTCGACAAGGAGGGAAACAACCGCTTACGGGTCCTCTCGACTCGTAAGAGGGAAAAATTCTCTTATAGGATCCTTACGACTTACAAGAGAAAACACACTTAGGAATCCTCACGATTCCTAAGGAGAAAACCCACCTACGAGATCCTCTCGATCCGTAGGGAGAAAAGTCTCTAAGAGACCCTCACGGCTCATAAAGTTGAAAAGTCTTAGGCGGCAGATCCGAACCTGCGCCTAAGCCATCGCTATATTTTGGAAAAACTAAGTTATCTTCCAATTATGTTTATCAAGACATCATGCTGATAATAAGAGGAGGGAGAAAGCAAAAGAGCATACAAGACATTGCAGAGGAGAAAATGTATATCTTTATTCATGAGTTCAATCAAATACAAGGCGAATCATATGAAGAACAAAGAATGTGTATATACTATGCAAAAAATTACAAGTGTGTAAGTGATACAAAATGTTCAAGGAGAAGGAAGCCTCTTGAATAGCTCTATCAATTGCTCACGCACTTCCTTCCATGCCTTCTCCTGATCAGCCGCCACTGCCAGTTCGGCCTCCACTCGAGCCCGTTGCTGCATCAAGGATGCGAGCTGCTCCCCAATAACCTGCTGAGCTGCTTCGCGGCTTCGGGCATCATGCTCGGCGGCATCAAGCTTCCGCTTCAGTGCTAGCCCATTAGTAATACATGCCAGAAGGCCCTCAAAGACGGCCTTCACTTCGGCAGCGTTCGCCTCAACTTCGGCACGTAGACGAGCAGTTGCGCTTCAAGACTCCTGACGTTCCTTCAACCTTAAAGCTGCTTCTTGCTCCAAATGGCGGAAATAAGAAGTGCTTTGCTCGAGCCAGGCTGTCCGTTGAGTACTCACGGCCAAAATCTCAGGGGAAGGACGCGTCGACTCCAACCGATGCAGGCAGGCCTCGATTTCCCTGCAGTGCTTAACCCAAGATTCGACGACGCCTTCATTATGAAAGTTTACGAGCGCCGTCAACATTGGGTTAACCTCCACAGCAAAATCTGCGGCAGGTGAGAGAGCGTCTGCGTTAAGCTCTTCGATATACCCGCTCAGCATGCCCAGACTCATCACGGCACCCTTTGAAGATGGACGTTTCAGGAAGGGGCCTGCCGGCGAAAGGATGCGAGACTTAAGAGGGACCGGAGCTGGAATGATAGCTGCAAAACAAAACATAGTTAAACGACGGTTCAAGAGATGTAGAAGAGTCATCAATAAGGGAATTTACTATACCGGCTGTAACGGACGGCAAAGCCGGAGGAGCCGGTGGCGTGGCCGGTCTTGCGTCTCCTCCTTCGATTTGTAGCACTACAATAAGGAAGAGGAAAAGTCAGAAATAATCCCATTGCTAAAAAAAAAGAGAGAGAGACATCTAAACGAAAATATACTCACCAGCACCACTGGAAGGGGAAGCGAGCTCAGATGGGAAGGAGAAGTGCGGAAGCAACACTTGATGGATGTGATCAAAAAGCACTCCTGAAAAGACACAATGGTACGACGTTAGTACATAAGTTACGCGGCTAAAAGATAAACTAATGAGTCGCAAAACCATACCTTCCAACATCTGCGATGGCACATGGGAAGGCTGGGAGGTGACCACCGCCAAGGCAGTAGTTGACGGTGCTCCTTCGAGCAATGGAGCATCGGCACTGGCCGCACCTGCGTTAAAAACAAAGACAAACTTCTTAGAAAAGATCGCAAGATATAAAAAAGGAATGACAGTAACTCGAAATTTACCCGATGAGCCGCCAGCCGAAACGGAGGCGTTTCCCTCCTCCAGTGATACGAGTCCTCCTCCCGTAGCCTCGTCACTGGACTCAACGGGGGCCGTCGTTGTGCTTGCGCGGCCAGGAGACGGTGGAAGATCGTAGGCAGGGAGGGCAATGATCGGAGCATTGCCGGACTCTTGAGAGAAAGCGGTTGACTCTTCCCTAAGAGTCGTTCCCATCTCACCCGCTACTTCTTCGGGCTCCGCGGTCTCCGTCGGTTCATCCGCCGTCACTACGAGGTCGCCGGTCTCAAGCGCCTCATCCACCACTACCCTGGGCTCAGTTATAACGATCATTTCATCTGCCGCCCCTTCAGGCTCGGCATCAATGACCTTCTCGGCTGCGGATCCCTCGGCCTCTAACTCAGGCTCCATAACCCCATCGACGTTGCCCACCGTCGGCTCAAGTTCGGCCGGTGCCTCCCCCCTGTGTCCTTGGGTTCGACAGTCTCTGCCTCCCCCTCGGTCGGACTTGGCCCTGCAAGATGAGATGCATGAGAACCGGCGAGTTTACAATTTTTACAAACAAAATTCTGAAAGAAGTATTACCTGAGGTGGACCTCTCGTTAGCCTCCCTATTGGCGTGAATCGCCTGTCTATGAGCTGTAGACAGGGCGACCGGGGACTCTTCTGGCGGGGTATCGGCACGAGGAATAGTGCTTGGGCCCGCTCCCGTGGCCAAAGCAGCCCGGCGCGCCTTCGCCTCGCGCCTCAGCCGCTTCCTCTCTTCCCGGGCCGTTGAGACGGACCTCACCAGAGCATCTTTCATTGAAGCGTCCTCATCCGTGTACAGGGATGCCTCCAAATTCTTCAAGGCATCCCTCGTCGACTTGTCAAGTCGAGGCTCTTGCAGCAGCCCCGACGAGACCGGAACTTCAGTAACAGGCTTGAGGAGGATCCCCGCATCAACTGGTATAGCCCCTACAAAGAAACAAAGGAAAAATGTTAGGTTGACCATCAGAAGAGATAACAAATTTTTTTTTTAAAAAAAGGGTGGGACGTACCAGTGCCCGCCAGAGCGCGCTTCTCCTCCTCCTCTTGGAAGGTCTTTAAAGAGGCAGCAATAGCTTCTTCAGTAGTGACACCTGTTGGAAAAGGGGGAAAGTATTAGTCAAAAATAATGATAAAAAAAATGCAAAAAAAAAAATGACGAAGAAAGCAGCTAATGGTTACCTGACTCAGCGAATTTACTTAACATCGCTTCGAGCCTTGCTGATCGCTCAGAAGCTGCAATAGCGGCCGCCAAATTGGTGTCTGCGGGGTCTACCAAGAAGCCCTTATTGCTGCCATATTCACTTATTCCTTCGGTGAGGGGCCTCAGGCTCTAAACCGAGGATCGCGTCGAGGGAAAGGATCGACTTCTTCTTCTTTTGCCCGCCAGCTCTAGATGCACTTGGGATTGATTTGCGCTTGGCAGGCACCTTGGGGCGGCGGGTCCCGATATCCACTCCTGTGCCGGACTCCGGCGATACTACACTGACCGTCTTTGTGGGAGCACGAGGCGCCGGTGGCACATCCACAATAGCAGGCAACGGCAATCCACGCGGGGGGCTCAGCACGCGTGGTCGGTCAACTCCGACATCTTTCAGCGGAGCAATGACCGGGGTCTTTGGCTTCAAGGGGGCCTTGCAATCACCGCCAGGAGGCGCACCCCTGCGGTCAACCAGCAGGCGCTTCTCCATCAGGATAACTGGGCCTATTGCATGCGCATACCAAGCCACGTACGTGTTGAGTACCTTGGGGACACAGCTCGGTTCGCTGATGAAGAAATAAGAACCCGTGTTAAGCCGCATGAAATGGTGCGTTGCATTCTTTATCCCCTCTCGGCTGACCACGGGCTTTTCCAAGAAGGCTTCCATCAGGATCCCCTGGTGATAGCTCGATTGCTGAGCAAACCGGTGAGGGTTATACCTCATGAAGAGTGCCGTCTCATTCTGCCTAAACACCAAGTAGCCCGGCCGAATGGAGTAGAGGTGGAGGATTTCCCGAGCCTTCAATATGGAAATCCCGTCCTTAAAATCATCGCGCAGCGGCACTACCGACTTGGTAGTCTCTGAGCCTATTATTATGACCTTATCCACGAAGGAAACCTTCGCTCTGACCAGACGTGGACGGAGGAGCAAGCCCCTAGATTCCCGCGAAGATGCAACCACAATTGAAGCGCCAACCAACCGCATAACTCTCGGGAGTCTGCATTTCTCAAAGAACGGAGGAATCTTATGGGCGCCGAACACCCCTTGCACGTGCATTTCCATCCAGGAGGTAAAGTAGTGCATCGGGAAGTTAGCGGGCTGTACCCCAGGTTCACTAGCGTCCGCCGCTACGCTAAGTCCATTATAAAGGTAAGCCAGCCCGGCGATTCCTACCGATAACTGCAAACCAGCCACCATCCGATATGCTGGGTAGAAGACAGATGGCCGCATGTGGCGCGGGTACATAGGGAGCGCAAAGCTGCATAGCCACAAGCCCAGGAACCCTACAAAAAAGGTATCCTCATCCATGCCCGGGACGGCGATTTCTGAGAAAGGGACGATGGCAGCGCCGGGGAGATAAAAATCCCTTTGATCATTCTCCGATATGGGCCGGCGATCCAAGCCGAAGCTAAAAGGGTCATCGAGCTGGGCGAACTTCTCGCTTCGCTCTGATAGGAACTCCGGTCGAATGAAGCGGGCAATAAAATCTGCGAAACTGACGCCCCGGTCGCCCGATTCCAAATAGAGTCCTTCATAGATATCCAACACCTTCATCAAGCCCAGATACTGGTGCTGAATAGCGTTCTCCGGCGTCAGGTCGAACACCAGCGGCTTGGTGGCAAAGACATATTCATCAGGAGGAAGCAGCTCCTCGTAAAGCTCTCCCCTCATTGGCAGACCCGAGATTTCAGCAAACTCCTCCAAGGAGATAGAGACTTCCCGGTCCGTCATTAAGAAGGTGTGGGTGGGGATGTTCCATTGCTCGATAAAAGCCTTAACCCACCACGTCGGAGGAGAAGGATACTCAAAGAGCGAGACGTAGATGGCCGAATACAAATCGATCTTCGTCAAATGAGTCCTTTTAGCCGATAAGATGTACCGAGCCCACTGCAAATATTCGGCGGGCGATCGCGGGACCAATCCAATGTTGTAAGCTTGTCCCCAAGGGCGTGCTTCACCCTGACAGATTCGCCTCCCTAGAATGTCTATTGCCGGCGGCGGCTGTACGGGAATAGCGCCAATTGCAGGCTGGAGGAGGTCATCCGAATTCCAATTCTTAACCTCGACGGCATACTTCACCGAGGGTTCATCCGCATAGGGGATCGTAACTATGGGCTCAGACGGCATGGCAGAACTGAAACTGCGGCGACCCTGGATGATTTCATTATACCACCTACCCCACAAGTGAAGGTTTTTGTACTTGGGGTCGTGATCTTTAATGAGAGCGAGCACCACTCGGTCCACCGGTTCCTGGGGAAACCCTCCCTCCGAGCGAACAAACAGAAAAGACAAATTACCAGACATGTTTCCTGCAGAGGGACAAAAAATTTAATTAGCCGTCAGTGTTGTAATTCCAACGCTTGGCATTTTAAAATTTTACACTACACTGGAATGCAGTGGGTAGGGGACAAAAGGGGGACCCACAAAATCTGGATGACAGTGCATCATTTAATAAGACAACCCCATCATTAGATGAGACTGTCAATTAATGAAAAGATCCCCAAGAGAATATCCTCATTGATGGGAAGTCTCTAGAGATAAGGAGAAGATCTCCTCTTTTAGAGCAAAGCTCTGTCACAGAGTGACATTTGTCAAACTCTGGTCTCAAAGGGATAAAATTTCTTTAAAAAAGAGCCTAGCTCTATAATAATGATGGAAAAATCCATCAGAAAGGAAACTTTAACTCCTAAAAGATTAAAAATTTGGGATCTTAAAGATCCATGAAAACTTTTAGGAGTTCTCCATTTTCAGATCAGAAAAGATCTACATTTGATCCATGAGCAAAGCTCTGTTCATGGGTTAAAACCCATGAACGAAATCTCTGTAGATCTGTAAGTTCTTGAGAGCAAGGCTCTATTAATTAAATTTAATTTAATTTAAGATTTTTACCTAAAATGATTCTAAGTTTTGAACTTTAAAGTTCTTGGGAAGAAACAAGAGCAAGGCTCTGAAAGTTCTTAAGCAAGAGCAAGGCTCTGAAAATCAAAATTCTTGAAAGTTGTAAAGAATTTTTTAAGGACCAAGGGTCCTATTTATAGGCGCATGCGCCTCTTCAACTTACCCCTTTTGATCCGACGGCCAGGATCTTGCCACCGCTGCACTCACGTGCGCGCCACGTGAGCGCAACGGTGGGGGGGCATTTGTTTTCCCCAATCAGAGCAAGGCTTTGTTTGAATTTCAAAAATTCAAATTTTGAAGCAACGCTTCAAATCCCGTGCGCTGTGCGCAACACGCCACGTGTCAGAAGTTGATGCGTCAGCACATCGCCTAAGGCAATGCGTCCAATAAGAGCATGGCTCTTTAAAAATAAAAGTAAAGGAGGCAACGCTTCAGGTGCGCAAGTGCTGCGCTGCGCGACACGTGTCTGCGCAGTTGCGCAGGCACAGCTGCGCAAGCGCTGCGCTGCGCGACACGTGTCAAGCGCTGGGGCGTTTACGCCAAACAGAATTAAAATTCTAATAAGATCTTTCTGTTCTTGTTAAAACAAGAAGATTTTCTTCTGTAAAACAGAAGCCCTTGGATCAAAGATCCAACGGTGGGGAAAATTCCCCAAATCACTCAGAGAAAGATCTCTTTAACAAATCTAACTAATTTATGGGCACTATAAAAAGGACCCTAGACCTCAATTCAAAGGCATCAACATTTTGTGAGAAATCAAACAGAGAGAACTCTGAAGAATTGGAGAGAATTCCTCGAGAACAAAAAAGGTAAAAACCTTTAGAAAAAGAGAAAATTCTCTTATGAACAGATCATTGATCTGAGAACAAGATCAAGGATCTCTAATGAAAAGAAAAATAAACAATAACAGTGCCTTGCACCTTTTATGAACCACTGGTTCTTTAAAAAACAAGAAAAAACTTGTTTTCTTTGATCTAAAATTGATCCAAAAGAATAAGAAAAGTGCCCAGCACTTACCAAAACTGCACTATTGCGCAAGCCGCCAGGAAGCGCCACGTGTCAGCAGTGCAACAGCGCAGCGCACTGACGCAGCGCACTGCGCTGTTGCGCTTGCGCTCACCAGAGCATGACACGGGTCACCTCTACGAGCGCTTGCGCTCATTAATTGGCGCAAAACGCCTGACAAGCCACGTGGGGCACTGTCAGAGTATTTAATGCTCTGCATTATTAAGAAAAGGGACAGAGCCCAATTAAAAGGCCTAACAGGCCTAATCAAAAATGCTCTGCATTATTAAGAAAAGGGACAGAGCCCAATTAAAAGGCCTAACAGGCCTAATCAAAAATGCTATGCATTTTAAAAAAGGGGCAGAGCCCAACCAAAATAAAGAAAAATAATACAGTAAACGGGTAAGGGCCTAGCACAGGTCCAATAGGCCAAAGACAAAAGAATCTTAAAACTGGACTTAGCCCATCCATGGCCATAAATCCTCAAATTAAATTGACTAAGCACGGCTGCTCCCTAAATCAATTTATATCCGGTTCGAGGGTACATCTCCGAACTCCTCTGACATTTATCGTTGTAATCCTTCAACGATGCCAGAGAGGTGACGAGTCCCGACGACCACACATCAATTTGGACTGCGGGGTCCTTAAACTCATGGACCGAAACGTCCTCAAACTAATGCTGGACCGAAATGTCCTTAAACTAATGCTGGACCGAAACGTCCTTAAACTAATGCTGGACCGAAACGTCCTTAAACTAATGATGGACCACTACGTCCCTAAACTGGCGATGGACCACCACATCCCTAAACTGGAATATGGACCACCACGTCCCTAAACTGGAACAATAGAGCCCCCAAATGCTCTTTTGTCGGATCCAAACGATCCCGTTAAGTTGATCTTAGTCTCAAATCAGACCAACGTATCCTTAACAAACGTTTAAGTCGATCTTGGCCTAAATACGGCTAACGTATCCTTAAACCAAAGCACCAAACCCAAATCTAAGTAAATACGGATTTGGACTAATCCACGTCCTACGGGCGACGATATCGCTTAGTCTCCGTATACAATCCACGGGCAACCACAAACAAAACAAACATACACGACACGAAGTGAAATTCTGGAGAAGGAGAAAGTTGTTACCGCGATGCGGTAGCGTAATTAACTGCAGGGGCTTGCGCCTGCAGGGAAGAGCGTCCCCACAATCAAAAACCCCTCAAGCGAGGGGGAATCTGACGAAGTCTGCTACATCGGCCGCATCCGTCTAAACCTCCGATACACGGTGTCATAAATCAACTTGGCATCTTCGGAGAGGTAGACGGATAAAACCAAATAGCATCTGCCCCGAATCTCAGGCAAGACGTCCTCGCGTCGTCGGCCGCCGTTCGGAGGGGAACAGTGAGTTTGGGGTTTTTGTGAATTTTTAACCTATTTTATATTATAATTAGTGTTCGTGAATGTGCAAATGAGTGTGTTTGGGTTTTTCTCGATGGTTTGGCGTTTGTACGCCGACGTCGAGGGTTTTTGGGTTGATTTGTGAAAGCAACCATAGGTTTTGACCTATGTGGGATTCGTGTGTCGTTTTGGTCATGAGTCGGATTTTAATGCGATACGGTGCGTTATGATATGTAGGTACCCCATATGGACTTCGAGACGACAAGCAAGCGCGTAGCAACGTCGGCACCGGCGAGCGAGGACCAGGTGAGTAGATTTATATCTACGGGGAGAAGTCGGATGGATGGCGTATAGCACCCCCGCAGTTCGTGGTGATGTATACGAATACGTATACACACATATATATTGATTATATTGTTGAGTTTATTGATGATAAAGATAGATTTTAGGTGTGAATGGATAGGTTTAGTGTTGCGAGACCCTAGAGTAGAGGCTGCACCACACTTACACACACACCCATACTTGCATACATTCTTCTTCATATGTGCTTATATGGGGTTATATAGTTATGTGTTCACATGGGTATGGGACTATGTGTTCATATACTGGATTTGAGGATAGTACTTGGGATCTCAGATGAGTCGATGAGATTTGATTTGAGGCCGTGAGATCGGTGATTTGGCAGGGTTCGTATTTGAGATACGACATGACGTTGGAGCGGGTCCTTTGATGTAGTGTTTCACACACGTGCATGCATACGTAGGTGGTATCAGTATTGTACTAGACATAGATCCGTACCCGGATTATGATCTTTGATAAAGGGAATACCAGATGAACAGTGTGATGAATGTGATATTGACCTGTACCCAGATTTGGGGATGCCGTACGACGGATTTACGTACGAGCTATATATTGATGATAGATCCGCACTCTTGACTTGGGAATATCTGATTATAGATATGGTATCGGATGTGATATTATCGAGGCGGGATCACCGACTAATATATATGTTTATATATATATCGACTCAGATGTTAGGCGGTTTCTTTACCCTTAATTCAGCTTGTTAGTTCAGCCGTATAGTTTAGTGTAGTTGTCAGACCAGATCAGATTCCTACCTATTTCAAAAACTAACGGATCGCGGGTATTTTTAAAGACAGGTCAAGGGATTCTACGGATATTTCAAAAGACGTATCTTTTCTTAAAAACACCGTAGCCTTTATTTCCAAAACCCCACGATTTGTGTTATTTCAAATGGCACCATAGTATGGCGTGTATATATATTAAATGCAGATTAGTTACCGTTGTGTCTAGTATTTAGCTCCCGCTCATTATTGCTGCTCGCCCCGCATCGCATACTTGCATTGCTATTTCATATTGCATTGTTGATATTATGCTGTTAGGACACCAGCACCATTACCGATGATGCGTATGTACCACGTACACTTACTTGCCGGCTCACACACATCTTCATCGGTAATTGCCATGTCACGTACACCTTAGAAATATTTTTGCATGACCTAGCTTGTTAGTTAGTAGTTTGACATGATATTAGTGTACCTGCCTTATATGCCAGTTTAGACATTGTAGTTATTACTTGTCACTTCATGCATAATGTTATTCATTGTTATGCCGCATTCATAGATTTTCATGCCTATATTCATGGTTTTACGTGCTATCGATGATTTGGATTCGGATTTCATGAGATTTCTTGGATTTGGAGGAAAACCGCAAAAACATAAATAAACTTCTTCTCTCACTTTTAAATAAAAAGTGCGGTTTTCCCATGACGTATGATTCGTCCACCATGAGTTTGCTGATGGATTTCGAGACCCGAGTTCGAGGAGTGGAGGAACCGTTTCGGGTACATGGTGGACCCGGTGCGGTACCCCGGGGCAAGAGGATTGCAGATGATGGCGTTGAGCCTGGCAAGAGAGCACTACCGACCGGTGATTTTACCCGACGCGTCGGATATCCGGAGGATACCGTCGTAGTCTTGAGATGGATGGTAGGGGCCGGTCTGGACTGACGGCGCTCTAGATATTGAGATTGAGATATTGAGATTTCGAGATATTGAGGTACTGAGCTTTGATGATACAGGCCAGTCCGGATAGCCGGAGCCTGAGATTTTGAGACATTGAGGTTTATGTTTTGTGTCGATGCTAGACACTGCTTATACTGATTTCATTTATGATACCTCTTTTAAAAAGATACAGAAATCTCACTAATTTATGAAAGCAGTTTTCTCCAGTACATGCATTCTGTTTCATGCATTCATATATCATCCATATGATACATTGCTACCTGAGGCACTGACACGAGCACTTGGTATTACCGTTGTTTAGAGGTATACCTTAGCCATTGTTATAGGCTGCTGGTTATATATTTGAGGATATATTATGATTGTATGACTTAGGATTGCGTTGTTCATGCGATTTCTGTTCGTAGATGTTTCTATTCACGAGTTGGCAACTCACCCCCGTTGTGCCACAGTTCTTGCAGGTTTTGCCGTACAGGTTTCATTACGGCTTTGCTGGCACTGCTTCTTTTCGGGTGACTTGCTAGTAGGTGGGTTTATTTGTATCGTACCCATCATTATACCTTGTATATTATTATTCTGTTGTATCTAGAAGTTCCATCAACCAAACATGTATTTATTTTCGAGATAGAGACCAGTGATGTTATTCTTTCGACCTTAGAGTCGCGCGTTATATTTCTGTGGATTTCTTATTGTTTTCGAGTTTCCTTTTGAGTTTTGATCCTCGCCCTTGGCGTTATATATTATATTGCTTGTGTGGTTGTGACCGTCGATTGACGAAGAGCTAGCTCCCGCTTGGGGATGCCTTTTTATTGATTTCGTATACTATTCATGTTGTATCCCGTTTGGGGGCCAGTATTTACAAAGGAGACTCTGCCGAAATTTTCAGGAAATATTTGATGTTTTTAAAAACGCATAATTCGGCTTATGCTATTAAAACTACTTGATTTAAATTGGTTTTCCTTCACTCTACTAATTTTCTTGGTTTGGATTTCTGGGTTTTCGGCTTACTTAGATTACGTACGCCTCGAGACGTTTCGTAGTTTAAGTGTCGGTCATGTTCCGTACTTTCGGGACGTGACAAAGTTGGTATCAGAGCGTTAGGTTTTACCTTCGGACCGTAGGATGACTCATGGTTGATGGAATAGGTGACTAAAGTAGAGTGACGTACCGTGGGTATGTTCCGCGGCATACTTACGATACGCCACTCCACTTAAGAAGCCTTAGGATGTGCATTTCTTTGTTCAATATTATATTCATTCCTGATTTAGCCTCATCGGTATCAGTTATGGTTTTGCTGCCATGATTACGGGAAGGGAGAGCTACGGCTAGAGCTGCGGTCAGAACGAGATCGTCACGAACGAGGACTGTCCAGGGCGTAATTCCGGCGACACCCAATTGCAGAGATGTGTCTTTTTATTGTGTTTTCGCGCCACGAGCGTTTGATGGATCGCTGTATGAGATTTCTCGGTTGTGTTGATCGGCACCAGAGGATTGCGCCACTGATAGAGGCCAACCGGATTTTGATGACCGTTGATGTATTGCTTATTCATGATGATTGAGGCACTGTTTAGCGTGCAGACGAATGAGCCAGTTGTTGTTGCGAACGATGAGATATCACCCCAGATGTTGGAGCTATTGCAGTACGAGTGTACTAAGAGATGATAGAAGGTCGCTAATCACCGAGGATGAATGACTAGGACAAGTGGTTCGTTCGCTACCCCGATGCGAGGTCATCAGATAGATTGATTCCAGCTAGAGACGACTTCACGCGGAGACGTTGAGAGTCGACAGAGACGATCGAATGTCAGAAACCTATTATTCCAAGTTTAAAGTATTCGGAAAGACATGCATGAAATTCTATGGACCCTCTAGAAGAATGGAACCCTAACTCGGCTTAATGACCGTGTGAAAGCCTTTGAACCTTAGGGTTTGCGGCAGTTCCGCGGCGCCATTAGTGAAGCTTGGGTTTGCCTTTCTACGGCTGGACCATCGATGCTGTGGTACGTACTCGATACTATTAAACTGTACCCAAGATGTTGAGCTCTTGGGTGATTATGAGGTTTTGACGAATCGATCGGATGGTTCGACTTCATTCGGATGCTGGGTGGTGATATGTATTTCTTGGGAGACTCCAGATACGAAGATAGCCGTTGGAGCTCAGTCCATGCAACCACGACGAGACGAGTCCGAAGCAGTCGACATTAGAGAAAGTGGAGTAAGAGGTTCGTACGAGATCTTGATGAGACGACGTTCCACTCCGCCGACATCAGAGATGCGATACGCATGCCGAGGCATTGTACTTGGATATACCTTCCAGAAGGAGTCGCGATGAGTATGCAGCCGTTCCGGAACGAGAACAGATCTAGTAAGGGACGATGACTTTCGGACAGTTTGGCAGAGACGAGATTTAGGAGAGATCTCGACAGGACCTTTCTGGGACGAATGTTAATAATTTTCAAAGCATTGAATAGGATTAAAGGAATTTTCTAAAATCTATTTGTTGTTTTATAGGCTTAAAATGTTTTAATAAAATTTTATAATGCCTTAAAATAATCTACATATTTTTATTATCAATTAAAGTAATTAATTCGTAACTAAAAATATTTTAAAGGATAAACTAGATTTTAAATAATTATAATAACTAAGCTAAAACCGTAAAAATGGGATATATTATTTATTTTGGCCCAAAATTATTTTTATACTAAAGATAACAATAAAACATAATTTCTGAAATTTTCCTATAATTTTTCCGTGTTTTTAAACATTTTTACCAAATTTTTAATGCCAAATCAATATTTTTAATCTGCTGATTTTTATTAATTTTTATTTTTAAATTTTTTTAGACCCCTTTAACCTGGACCGTTGGATCACAAGATCCAACGGCCCAGACCCTTGCGGCGTCACCCACGTGGTGGGGACCACGCGAAAACGCGTGGTCTCCACACGCAGACGCACGCGTAACGCGTGGCGACACGTGGCAGGCGGCGGTGGGCTTGGCGGCGCGATCTCGCCCGTTGGATCACGATCCAACGGGTGAGATGAAGGATGGCGGCAGCTAATCATCAACTGATGATTCGCAATCATGGGGCGGCGCGGATTTTCATAGAATTTAACCGATATTTTGGATTTTATGGTTATTGAAAAAACCCGATAAATAGGCACTTCAAACACTGATTTCTCACTCCTCAGAACTCCAAAAATTCTGAAAAAAATACCAGTGCCTTCGTACCGACGACGCCGACGCTACGACTCCACCCAATCGCCGAGGAAAAATCGGGGCGCGGAGCTTCTTCAGAGTTTTGCACAAGCCTACGTCTTCAACCGTCTACGTCTAACTCTAATCAAGGTAGGATCCGCTACTCTCCCCTTTTTCTGCCGCCTTCTTCTTTTCTCAATAACCTAGTTCTAACTTCTAATCATCAACCCCTATTTAAAATGATGTTATAATATTTGTGCATGCATATTCCTTGAACCCTTAATAATGATAATGTTAACCCATGTTTTAAAACGGTGTTTAATTTCCTCTGTACACAAAAAAATATATTGCACTCTCATACTACCTGAAATCTGATATGCTTAATGTCATAACCCATGAATTGTCAATTCACCTCTGACATACCCACACTTACCCATACTATCAAAATGATCTCGAAATAGGTTACTTCCACAAAATACGCTCGTTTAATTAAAATGTTATATTTGTTTAAAATATCCATAAGAGATAAGATATGTGAAATAAATATTTTAGATACGACATACATATATTTTACTTACACTTTTTCATCAACTACTGCAATATTGTTAAACCCCTTCAACCTTTTTAAAGAGGAAAATACTAAATTTAAATAACGGCTTATGGTTTTTCCAAAACGAACGTATTTTCTAAAACGTTACCCCGAACCTAAAACACTATAATTTAATAAAATTATAATTTCATTTAAATACCTCGACCTTTATTGAAGGGCCATTTTCCACAAGGATCATAATCCTTATAATAATATCTTTTCAAAAGGAATATCTAGTACCTTATTAAAAGGATATTTTCAAATAACACCAATCTAGGACAAAGGAAAGGTTGTAGGCATCGGTAGTTTATCTAAATCAGACTTTGTGCTGCCTAGGCTAGACAAGTGGGAAAGGTAATTTTAAAAAGCCCGTCTCACGGTGATTCGTGAGCGGATCCCTCATTTCCTTACTTGTACTTACCTGGCCACAATTGGCGGTGAAGAGACGATTTGAGAATCTCACAACTTACCCTTTGGAACAGTTAGGAGCAGTCTAGTTTTTCAAATAAAAACCTCTTGCAACTTGTCCTTATAAAAATCTCTTGCAAAAGATTTTCAAATAAACACCACAACCTTTTATCGAAAGGATATTTTCCGTAAAACATTATGTTTTTCCAAAATGATAAATATCCCAAATCTCATGGTTTTTCTTAGAAGTAATAAAAGATAATTAAACACTATTATTCTTTTTACTAAGCATTCCCTAAAATGACACGAAGTACTTTACGAACTTTAGAAAATAAAACGAGTGGTTGTGGAAGGCCATATTAAACGAGATCAATACTTTTTAAATTTCCAGTTTATGACATCATGACATATACAAAACATGATACGGTTAGGGTTAGAATGAGCGGACCTAGGTATGGAATACTTAATATGAAGATCCCGATATTCCGGGTGAACAGTCCAAAGTGTGGACGACTATACAAATATGAAGATCCCGATATTCCGGGTGAACAGTCCAAAGTGTGGACGACTATACAAATATGAAGATCCCGATATTCCGGGTGAACAGTCCAAAATATGGACGACTATACAATATGGAAATTCCATGCCTGGAGGTATACGCACTAACTCTAATTCGTCCGAACCTTTATACTGAATCACGGGGATGGGTAGTTTGATTAGGCAAGGAAATTCGGAACTCGGATTCCCCTACTACTCGATCATGATCCCGGGAAGTGAAACGGTACATTTCACTTCCCCAGTTGTTATTCCGTGGCCACAACGGAATAATCGCGAGTATCCGGACCCTTGTTTAACAAACTAAAACGTTTACAATACCTATTGATACTCAACACTAAACTCACATCATGTGCTATACACACCTTGTTTAACCTGATCTAACTCTTAGACTGAATATCCGGTGACTGGACTTGAACTTTTAACAAACATATACCTCACACAAGCTACTCATAATCACATATAGCTCTGTCAACATATCTAATTTGTATATAACCTTATACCTTTATACACATGTACATCATACTCATTATATACACCTGTTCGTTTCTATACCTTTACCTTCTTATGAGGCAATCCTACCCGAGTATAACTTGCCGACGGACCTTCCTTTTCTTCGTCTATCTTTAGAATGTTCGTCAGATAAGAATGAGTATTATGGCAAGGATCAAGGTGTGAAGCTAACTTATGAAGATTATGCAGACTGGACGATAGAATATTAGCTAGATTTAATTTTTGTTGTTGCCCACATATTTAGAGCTTTTGTTTCTCCTCGATGTAATTAAACTACTTAATTTATTTTACTCTTTCTTTTGGGATGTAATAAAGTTTGGTTAATGGAAATAAATGCCTTTCGCTTTTATTATTTTTGTTTTGGTACACATCCTGCATGTTAAATATTCATACACTTAACGTAATTGTATTGAATAGACCACCTTCAATACAGTTAGGTTGCGGACCATGCCACGTCATCCTTCTCCTTCTTTTGGGAAGCGGGGCGTGACAGGTTTTTTTGGTGGCCCATGCAGGTCCTCTTGTGTACTAAAATGAAACCGTTATCTGACTTATTATATTTGTGAATCTCATCCATCTATACCGATATCATAGTTCTTCTATGTCCCTTGTCCCTTCCTTGATATTTTGTACCCTGTCCATAACTTTCCCTTCAGGTCATAGCAAATCTTTCCGACGAGGATGACATGTCCGATATTACTTTTGAAGCTACAACTAGAGATTCAGACGACGAAGTCGTAGACTCTCAGGAGGTTACTTCCGACGGCGACTCGGAAGACGAAGAAGTTGATGCTGCAACTTCGGAACCTGTGATGGCCAATGACTCCGAAGACGAAGAAGAAGATTCCGTGGAAGAGGAGCATATAAAGGATGGGCCAGAAAAAGAAGCTCCTGTAGCGAAAGAGAATCCTATGGAATATGATCCGGATAAGGATGTTCCTGCAAAGGAACAAAACCCTATAGAGGTGGAATCAGAGAACGAGGCTCCTGCCGAGAATGAGTCGAAGGACGAAGCTTCGAGTGAGGAGGAACTCGAAGCCGAAGAAACTCAGGCAGTTGTCCCCACAAGGCACCGTGGAAATGGTCGTACCTTTCTTAGTGCGAGGACTTATCACCACTTGTTGAACTCCCATAATCGAGACTAATAAGTCTTTTCCTTTCCTTTGGCTGAATAAAACGATGTTAAGGGCATGTCCTTACTTTCCGGTTGTACTCTCCATATTGAAGTTGGATAATAAAATCTTAGTTTCGAGCAAAAATCTCTCGTGTCTCTTGCTCTTCTTATTAGTCTCTCTCTTGCATTAATTGTTGTTCTTCCATGCAAGCTATTATCTTGTCTCATCCCTCAGCCTGTTTGTAACCTAACCTATTCTGATCATCAATGGCCGGAAGACACCATGGAGTCAATGAAGCCGCTGCTCAGCAGGCAACTATGCTACAAATGATGTAAGGACCACTAGAGCAACAGTAGCAGCAGACAGCTGCCCTTCATCAGGAGCTACGAGAAAGTAGGCAGCAGCAAGCAGAGATTTTAAGTAAGGCACTAACCCCAGTTCCTCAAGGTTCGGCGGGAGTGAAGCAGTTCAGATCACTCCACCCCAAGACTTTTTTGGGAAGGAAACTCCCTTAGAAGCTGAGAAGTGGCTCAAGGGAACAGTCAATGATCTCAGTGCCGCTCAAATTCCGAAGGACGCGTGGGTGAACATCGCTAAGCTACAACTTACGGATAATGGTAGGATATGGTAGGAGGCAGAGGAAAGTAGATTGAAGGAGCCCATCGACTGGAAAATGTTCAAACATCGTTTTGATACCCAGTACTTTCCAGCTGTGGCACACCTATAGATGGAAAGAGAGTTTATACATTTCCAACAAGGGAACATGTGGGATAAGTCGATGGACGAGTATGCTTTGGAGTTAAAAAGGTTAGGTCGGTCCGCGCATCATCTGGTGGCAACCCCAGAACTTTATGCTAAGAGATTAAGACAAGGATTGGACCTGAAGACGCAGTCCTCCATGTCTTCTGCTACTCTTTCGACTTATGATGAAATCTTAAAGGCGACACGAAACTTTGAAGACCTTCAGAGACGCATGAGGAAGGATGACCGTTTGTCTGGCATTAAGCAACCAGCCAATCAAATTCTTGGAGGATCATCTTCCAGATTCGACGGGAAACAACAAGCTAAGAGGCCAGCAGGACCAACTATCTTCGGAAAACCAGTCGTTATATGCAACTATTGTGGTAGGGCCGGACACTACAGGAGAGACTGTCGCATTTTGAACAAACTTTGCATAGTCTGTGGGTCTCCGGATCATGCTATTGGGGACTGTCCTCAGAGAGGGAGACAATCAGACCCCGTCAACAAGCCGGCTAATTATAGGGAACCAACACAGGGAAACCGACCACTTTCCGCCACTAAACCAACCGGTCAAGGGGCATCACCAAAGGGACCACCCTTGCCATCACAGGAGCGTGTTTTTCAGCAAGCACAGATGAATGGACCCAAACGCCAGACTTTCACCATGACAGCCGAGAAGGCTGATACCACGTGGCAAGATAACAGAGATACTCTTTTCTTTTTCAACCTTTCTTTTGATACCATGCTTACTTATCTTTCGATGCAAATCTTAGTTGAACTCACCATAATTCCTCTAGTTTTCGTAATTTCGACTAGTTGCCCTTATGTTATATCTCGCGAGTTTTCCATCAATTCACAACCTCCCTTCAACTTCCAAACTTTTCTATCTGGAAGCAACTACTGATTTTACATTTTCCGAATTCCTTGTACCTAAACTCTTCAGAGATTTTCCCATGCATCAAGTGATACACCAACTCGCGGGAGCGACACATGAAGCAAAGAGGATTCCTGACAGCGTTACTGATTTTCGTGCCCAGTAGTGGCCAGTCCTTTGAAAATTTCAAATATGAAATTATTCTAAGGAGGTTAGATCATAACTATCACAACCATTCTTGCAATTCTTAGCAAACACAGAAGTTTTAAACATCCACAACGATTTTTCGGAGAAGGGACTTGGGGATGTGATGTATCAGCGCGGCGATATAGTTGCATATGCGTCAAGACAACTAACGACTTGTGGACGCAACTATCATGTTCAGATCTAGAATTGGCGATGGTAATATTCATCTTGAAGATATAGAAACACTACTCTAAGGAGAACGTGAGGACACGGAGGGTTGAAACACCTTAAGCGGATAATAGGGGTCAAGTTTTACATAGGAGAAGTGCCGATCGGTTGGGACGATCCTGAAGATGGAGAATTTGTAAGATTTAGATAATGGTAGAAAAAATCGGAGATGGTAATGCAATGAAGAGAGCGTGGAAGGATCAGCCCATGACTCATCGGCCGTTTAACATCTTGGAAGGAGACGGTGGGTTTGTGTATAGCCTAGTTCTGCCATTTTCTTTGGAGGGTGTGCATAATACTTTTTTTACCTCACAGTTAAGAGGGTATGCTGGCAACCCTAGTCATACTTTTGATCGTTCCGAGATCACGGAAAGGTTAGCATAACCTACGAGCAGCAACCGGTCGGAATACTAGAAGGATGAAACCTTGAGCGACAAGACAATCCAGCTGGCTAGAGCTATATGAAGAAAGAACTACTAGGCAGACATACACGGAAACGAGAAAACAGGACGAGAGAGCGGCACCCCAAAATTTTCAACCACGATAAACCCTTCTTGGTAATCTTTTTCTTTTCCTGACCTACCTTCTGAAATTTCGAGGACGAAATTATTTTAAGAAGGGTAGATTGTAACGACCGTGTTTTCTAATACCTAATAAAATATATTTTATTTAAATTTCTACTATCAAATAATTATTTACGTGTTTCATTGATAGAAGAATAATTTTTAAAGTAATGTTAATAATTTTCAAAGCATTGAATAGGATTAAAGGAATTTTCTAAAATCTATTTATTGTTTTTATAGGCTTAAAATGTTTTAATAAAATTTTATAATGCCTTAAAATAATCTACATATTTTTATTATCAATTAAAGTAATTAATTCGTAACTAAAAATATTTTAAAGGATAAACTAGATTTTAAATAATTATAATAACTAAGCTAAAACCGTAAAAATGGGATATATTATTTATTTTGGCCCAAAATTATTTTTATGCTAAAGATAACAATAAACATAATTTCTGAAATTTTCCCATAATTTTCCCTTATTTTAAAACATTTTTACCAAATTTTTAATGCCAAATCAATATTTTTAATCTGCTGATTTTTATTAATTTTTATTTTAAAATTTTTTTAGACCCCTTTAACGTGGACCGTTGGATCAGAAGATCCAACGGCCCAGACCCTCGCAGCGGCGCCCATGTGGTGGGAACCACGCGAAAACGCGTGGTGTCCACACGCAGACGCACGCGTAACGCGTGGCGACACGTGGCAGGCGGCGGTGGGCTTGGCGGCGCGATCTCGCCCGTTGGATCACGATCCAACAGGTGAGAGGAAGGGCGGCGGCGGCTAATCATCAACTGATGATTCGCAGTCATGGGGCGGCGCGGATTTTCATAGAATTTAACCGATATTTTGGATTTAATGGTTATTGAAAAAACCATATAAATAGACACTTCAAACACTGATTTCTCACACCTCAGAACTCCAAAAATTCTTAAAAAAATACCAGTGCCTTCGTATCGACGACGTCGACGCTACGGCTCCACCCAATCTCCAAGGAAAAATCGGGGCGCGGAGTTTTTGAGGAGTTTTGCACAAGCCTACGTCTTCAAGCGTCTACGTCTAACTCTAATCAAGGTAAGATCCGCCCCTCTCCCCTTTTTCTGTCGCCTTCTTCATTTCTCAATAACCTAGTTCTAACTTCTAATCATCAACCCCCTATTTAAAATGATGTTATAATATCCGTGCATGCATATTCCTTGTACCCTTAATAATGATAATATTAACCCATGTTTTAAAACGGTGTTTAATTTCCTCTGTACACAAAAAAAAAAAATATTGCACTCTCATACTACCTGAAATCTGATATGCTTAATGTCATAACCCATGAATTGTCAATTCACCTCTGACATACCCACACTTACCCATACTATCAAAATGATCTCGAAATAGGTTACTTCCACAAAATACCCTCGTTTAATTAAAATGTTATATTTGTTTAAAATATCCATAAGAGATAAGATATGTGAAATAAATATTTTAGATACGACATACATATATTTTTCTTACACTTTTTCATCAACTACTGCAATGTTGTTAAACCCCTTCAACCTTTTTAAAGAGGAAAATACTAAATTTAAATAACGGCTTATGGTTTTTCCAAAACGAACGTATTTTCTAAAACGTTACCCCGAACCTAAAACACTATAATTTAATAAAATTATTAATTTCATTTAAATATCTCGACCTTTATTGAAGGGCCATTTTCCACAAGGATCATAATCCGTATAACGATATCTTTTCAAAAGGAATATCTAGTACCTTATTAAAAGGATATTTTCAAATAACACCAATCTAGAACAAAGGAAAGGTTGTAGGCATCGGTCGTTTATCTAAACCAGACTTTGTGGTGCCTAGGCTAGACAAGTGGGAAAGGTAATTTTAAAAGGCCCGTCTCACGGTGATTCGTGAGCGGATCCCTCCTTTCTTTACTTGTACTTACCTGGCCACACTTGGCGGTGAAGAGGCGATTTGAGAATCTCACAACTTACCCTTTGGAACAGTTAGGAGCAGTCTAGTTTTTCAAATAAAAACCTCTTGCAACTTGTCCTTATAAAAATCTCTTGCAAAAGATTTTCAAATAAACACCACAACCTTTTATCGAAAGGATATTTTCCGTAAAACATTATGTTTTTCCAAAATGATAAATATCCCAAATCTCATGGTTTTTCTTAGAAGGAATAAAAGATAATTAAACACTATTATTCTTTTTACTAAGCATTCCCTAAGATGACACGGAGTACTTTACGAACTTTAGAAAATAAAACGAGTGGTTGTTGAAGGCCATATTAAACGAAATCAATACTTTTTAAATTTTCAGTTTATGACAACATGACATATACAAAACATGATACGGTTAGGGTTAGAATGCACGGACCTAGGTATGGAATACTTAATATGAAGATCCCGATATTCCGGGTGAACAGTCCAAAGTGTGGACGGCTATACAAATATGAAGATCCCGATATTCCGGGTGAACAGTCCAAAATATGGACGACTATACAATGTGGAAATTCCATGCCTAGAGGTATACGCACTAACTCTAATTTGTCCGAATCTTTATACTGAATCATGGGGATGGGTAGTTTGATTAGGCAAGGAAATTCGGAACTCGGTTTCCCCTACTACTCGATCATGATCCCGAGAAGTGAAACGGTACATTTCACTTCCCCAGTTGTTGTTCCGTGGCCACAACGGAATAATCGCGAGTATCCGGACCCTTATTTAACAAACTAAAACGTTTATAATACCTATTGATACTCAACACTAAACTCACATCATGTGCTATACACACCTTGTTTAACCTGATCTAACTCTTAGACTGAATATCCGGTGACTGGACTTGAACTTTTAACAAATATATACCTCACACAAGCTACTCATAATCACATATACCTCTGTCAACATATCTAATTTGTATATAACCTCATACCTTTATACACATGTACATCATAATCATTATATACACCTGTTCGTTTCTATACCTTTACCTTCTTATGAGGCAATCCTACCCGAGTATAACTCGCTGACGGACCTTCCTTTTCTTTCTCTATCTTTGGAATGTCCGTCAGATAAGAATGAGTATTATGGCAAGGATCAACTTGTGAAGCCAACTTATGAAGATTATGCAGACTGGACGATGGAAGATTAGCTAGATTTAATTTTTGTTGTTGCCCACATGTTTAGGGCTTTTATTTCTCCTCGATGTAATTAAACTACTTAGTTTATTTTACTCTTTTTTTTGGAATGTAATAAAGTTTGGTTAATGGAAATAAATGCCTTTCGCTTTTATTATTTTTGTTTTGGTACACATCCTGCATGTTAAATATTCATACGCTTAATGTAACTGTATTGAATAGACCACCTTCAATACAGTTGGTTGCGGACCATGCCACGTCATCCTTCTCCTTCTTTTGCGAAGCGTGGCGTGACATGGCAGGTGCATTAGTCACTCCAAATGGCATTACAAGATATTCATAATGACCATAGCGGGGCCTAAACGCCGTCTTCGGAATGTCAGACTCTTTGACCTTCACCTGATGATAACCCGAACGAAAATCTAGCTTCAAAAATACACAATACCCACTTAAATGATCGACCTACTTAACTGATCGAAAAGGTCATCGATACGCGGTAGTGGATACTTGTTCTTAATCGTCATTTCGTTCAGAACTCGATAATCCACACACATCCTGTATGAACCTTCTTTCTTCTTCATGAGTAATACTGGAGATCCCCAGCTTGAAGTACTGGGACGAATCTAACCTTTCTTCAGGAGTTCGTCCAACTGAATGAGGATCTTCTTCAATCCTTCTGGACTTAACCGGTACGGAGCTTTGATTACTGGCTGTGCACCAGGTTATAAATCGATGTTGAATTCAAGAGCTCGATCGGGAGGCAAACCTGATATATCTTCCGGGAATACATCCTCGAACTCTCGAACTACTTCTGGCTTCGATTCTTCCGCTTGTAATGCAGCAACCGCTGCTTTCATTAGGATGTAGGCTTGACTATCAGGACTATGATGCAAATCATACTAGTGGGGCTTGCGTAGTCCGCAGGCATATCCTTTAACGGTTCCTGGTCGAGAGAGTATCGAGACAGGACATCGATGTTCCAGAGTAGACTGGTGTGTACGTTTCTTGACCCTGTATGGGGCGATGGTTGATCCTATAACCATTGGTGTTTGTCATCAAAGATTATATACAAGTGCTCATTGGAGAATGGGTACACCGAACAGGACTCACCGAGAACTCTTAGATGGTACCATACCTATCATCGGATAGCAGTTCTCTGGTGACACTTGTACAGGTTAGTCTGTAGACCCGAGATCGTCATAGTGTCTTGTGTGGTTCCCACTGTGCTTTGATTTCCTCTCTACCAAGGCTCAAAGAAGTCATGCAAATAGGTGGATTTTGGGTACAGTCCCGAGTCACATGGAGGCAGTGAGCGATAGGAGGGGTTTCATCTCTCCCGGTATTAAGAGTTGATGTTGCGCTATGCTCGATTGGCTATTACAGCAAGTCCCTGGACAGGGCTGATGAGATTTACTAGTAAGTGTTATCAGTAATTTCTCGAAAAGTTATAGACCACACATCGGCATGACTTATCAAGTTAGTGGGGTCTGACGATTCCACCCTCCAGACTCGATATGCGACATATCAGACGAAGAGACCGGACTGTACGGTAAGTTTTGCTTATAAGCTCTACAGAAGTTTGGACAAGTTTGCTTGTTGATTTTCTATTCGTTCAATACCTAGGTAGTCGTTACGTCCAGCTAGTACCGCTGACGGCTTGTGGGTATCTGATGTGATCATTACCTACCGCTGGCGTATTGACGAGTCTTTAGAGTCCCACATAGAGGTTTCCTAGGTCAAACGAATTGAATCAGGGCACGATGGAGATATGTGCGGGAGCTTGATTAAATACGAGTATATGATATCATATTCTAATCTAGCGATATTTGATATCAGCCGGTTATATATGATATAACCGGATTATTGAATCAAGTGTTGATTTAATAACTAATATTGATATCAGCCGGTTATATGTGATATAACCGGATTATTGAATCAAGTGTTGATTTAATAATTTGATATACATATATATATATTTGATATTATCCGGGTTATATATGATATAACCGGATTATTGAATCAAGTGTTGATTTAATAATTTGATATATATTTATATATTTGATATATATGTATTAACTAATATTAAGCTCACATTAAGATTTTTTTCTCTTTATTAAATATATTTATATATGTGATATATATATGAGGTTAATGGAGGAAAGGTCCCATAGGAGGGGATTTCCTTCTATGGCGTCGGAAAAATATACCCTCCGTGATTTTTTTCGACGATCGGCATACATCACCTCCATCTTTATCATCTAAGATATGGATACACAAAATTTCATGTGATTATACCATTTTTTTACCGTTGATTTAGTTGGTGCAAAATTAATGGTTTACCGACAATAGAACTTTTTACATTGCTAATTCAACGGTGAAAAGTGGTGGAATCACATGAAATTTGGTGTATGCGCATCTATGATGATAACGATGATGATGATGATGGATGCCGATCGTCGGAAAAAATGGTGGAGATTGTATTTTTTCGACGCCATAGGAGGAAATCCCCTCCTATGGCCTCTTTCCTCTCTCTCTCTCTCTCTCTCTATATATATATATATATATAGAGAGAGAGAGAGAGAGAGAATAAAGGAGGAAAGATGCCATAGGAGGGGATTTCCTCCTATGGCGTCGAAAAAATACCCCCTCCCTCATTTTTTTCGATGATCGGCACCTGCCATTTTCATCATTATCATCTAAGATGTGGGTACACCAAATATCATTTGATTCTACAATTTTTTCACTGTTGATTTAGCAATGTAAAAAGTTCTATTGTCGGTAAACCGTTAATTTTGAACCCACTAAATCAACGGTGAAAAGGTTGTAGAATCACATGAAATTTGGTGTACCCACATCTTAGATGATAACGATGAAAATGGTGGGTGCCGATCGTTGAAAAAAATGATGGAGGGTGTATTTTTTCGACGCAATAGGAGGAAATCCCCTCCTATGGCCTCTTTCCTCCATTATTCTCATATATATATATATATGAAATTGTATCATGGTTTATGATACAAGGGACATGGATGTATGAAAATCACACACATGAGGATAAATGAGAATAGATAATGATAAATATTTTAGAATTAAAAGAAATGGAAAATGGGTCATGGCTTGAGAAGCTTTGAGAAGCCATGACTCATCTTCAATTCTTGTTTTTATTCCAAGATATTTATCATACACCATCTAATCTCATTTATATCTCATCTTATCTCTTATCAGTTGAGGGTATGGTTCACATCTCATTCAAGTTCATTCTCATCTTCTTCTTCATCTCCTCACTAAATTTTTCTAGGGTGAGAGAAGAAAAGGAAAAAAAGAAATATTTGTGAGCAAAATACCTACTTCATCAACCTACACTACTTTAGCCTTTTAGTGTAAGTTGTTAACTTCACTAATACATTGATTGGTGAAGTGTAGGCTTGAGTGAGAGAGACTTTAAGGTGGATCATTTTCGGCAACGAAGACAACAAGCAAGCTCGATCTTTTCTTCAAGTGGAGCCTTAAGAAGAGTTCTAAGGACTTCAACTTGGAGCTTTAGAAGTGAAGGACTGGACTACAAAGGTTGTAGATTCTTTACACTTAGTTTAGAATGTAGTTTGCTTACTATAAAACCCTAATTCTCTAGTTCGATTCTTGTTTAGTACTTCGACCTCAAGATTTTTTAAAATCGTATACTTGATGCTCATATAAATCTAGTAGAGGTACTAAGACATACTTTCACATGATACATATACCGTACTATTCATATTCACTTAGTAGTCATTATTCTCATGTTTCTGTATTCTGCCGCATATTTCATGTTTAATAACACTGTATACACACTGTATATTTATTGCAATATGAGTCGCCATGACGATCTGAGTGTGCATCCTTAGAGGACGAAGTGGACCCAGCCCAGGAGCAGGACTTGCCATTCGAGATCGCGGAGGTTTAGACCGCGACATCAGCGCCATCACCTTTTCTTGCTATAAGAATACCTTTATTTCTTTGGCCAGTTATTCTTTTCATGCGAATAAATGTATCCTGAACTCTGTTATTTTAATATAATAAAGTTGTGAACTATGATTTTCTTTACTTTAGTGATGGGTTTACTGATTACTATGTAATATTAGAAACCGAAGTGTGATTACGGCGGGATTATTCCCTGACCGTAGGAGTATGGCTGTCCTGGTCACCCCTCGCAGTCCGTATTTTGGGAAGCGAGGCGTGACACAGTTTATGCATGATCCTCGTCGACCTAACTTGGATGCGGCCATACGTGTGTTACGTTATTTGAAGTCTAGTCCAGGACAAGGTATTCTTCTGCGCTCTTCTGATGATCTTATTTTAAGAGCATATAGCGATTCCGAATGAGCTGTATGTCCTATGATATGGTGCTCGTTGACTGGATATTTTATCACTCTTGGCTTATCTTCTGTTTCTTGGAAGACAAAGAAACATAACACAGTCTCCTGCTCATCAACTGAAGCGGAATATAGATCTATGGCGAACACTACGAGCGAGCTAGCTTGGCTCAAGCAGCTTCTAGTTATCCTTAATGTCCAACATACTCAATCAATGCTTCTTTATTGTGACAACGCATCTGCTATTCACTTTGCAAATAATCTGGTTTTCCATAAACGAAAAAGCACATAGAAGTGAATTGTCATTTCATTTGTGACAAGGTTTAAATTCGGAAGATCCTTTTGCGGCAAATTCCTGCAAAACTACAACCGGCCGACTTGTTTACAAAAGCTCTTGGACGACAACAAATTGGATTTCTCTAAGCAAGTTGGCCATTGTCGATCTGCATGCTCCAACTTAGGGCGTGTTAAATTATTGGTACATTCCCTTTCCACGTTGATTTGCCCAATCATAATAGATTTGGTCAAATCTTAATTGTGTTAAATTATTGACACATTCCTTTTCCATATTGATTTCAATCATAGTTGATTTGGTCAAATCTTAATTGATTGATACTTTCCTTCTATAGTTGATTTGTTTTAGTTTCCTTGTAAACAATAATTGTTTGTACTTTATAAGAGCTCATGTACACAACACAAAATAATAAGGCGATTTCAAATATTCTTCCTCAATTTTTCTAGGTTTTATCACAAAGATTTTGAACGGTGGACTTTTCTAACAATTTCGTAAATATCAGGGGGGTTTAGACAACTTTCGAGCAGACCAGGGCCTTTTTGACAATATATCCTTTTTTATGAATTAGGTTGGGCTCGGATAGGAAAATTGAGTCTAAATTGTCATTGTGGCAATACTGTACAACGACGATGACGTGACAACATTTTATTAGATGATGGCTATATTCTAAAATAATATGGCATCTCCCTGCTAATAAATGTTGGATTTGGTTTATGTGCCATCAATTTATATGATATGTGACATAAATTGACATATTTCACTATGGTTTCAACGAAGTGGTACCTAAAACTTAGGTCCCGATTCCGCATGAAACTAGACAAATTGGCGTGATTTATGTCAAAATTTGATGAATCTAAAAGTTTTTGTTTCTTTCTCATATTTATTTGTTTATTTAAAAAGCAAGCCAAGACTTGCAATTTATGTTTACACAAGGATTTTGCCTGCGGTTTGCACATGTATGTATGCTAGATATTTATTGGTAAAAAATTTAAATCTATTGTTTAAATTTGAAACATTTAAAAAGAAACAGGATTTGAGCCGCAGGCTCTTGCTCCGCTGCATAAAGGTTTTATCATTTGGTGCAAGGGTGTCGGGACCCAATACTTGTTCACGGAACAAAGTGCCACACGGAACAAAGTGACACGCTAAATGTCATGTTTAAGTGGGCGGGGGCCACCTTTTGAATCCGTGGGGGCCACCTCTTGAGTCCGTGAGACCCACTGAAGAACAATGGGGAATCTTCGGAATACGTTCCAAAAGAGGGAAGATCTGTACTGTAAATGGAATGATACCACTCTTCAATACAGATGCGCCTTTTAAGTGAGCCGGAACCACAGAAGCTTGAGAACTCTGTAGTTAAGCGTGCGGTTTCGCTCTAAAGGGAAAAACCGTGGTCCCTGGTCGGATCCGGTTCGCTCTAAAAGGAAAAACCGTGCGGTTTCGGCCAGAGCGGATAATACTTTCTGTATGGGGGTGGGACGTGACAAAGGGCATCTGCTAATATGGACCATTTGTGGCTGAAAAACTCTATTTTATCCTAAGATTTTCTTTCAGAAAAGAAGGAAAAAAATACAGAGCAACTTTATCCTGTACGCTGCTGGCTTTTTCCATCCACTAACAATTATTTCTTTTAAAAGACTGGAGCAGAAATTTACATTAGCACGATGAATTCATGAACAATGGTCACCGGAAAAAAAGGAGTTCATGTCTCCCATTCAACTTGCTTCAAATCAAAACACATTTGCAAGATATATCTGCGTGTTTATATGAACCATGATTAAGCATTAACCCGTCCACGAAAACGATGACAATGAAATTCCCTGTATCTTAAATCCTTGATTGATCTAGAAAATGAATAACCTTAGCATAGAAAAAGTTCGATGCATTGATAACTGGCCGTTAGATTCGGCCGTACTACAGTGCACGTATAAAAAATAAGAACGAGATATGGCGGCAAAACATACAACCATACAGAAAATAATTAATTCTGAACCAATTTTATGACTTGAAGGAAATTACTACTTAACAACAAATATTTGGATACTCACATCGTATTGAAATATCAACATATCCATGTCCAGAAATCCCATATTTAATATCGGCCTATGTTAATCTTAGTCATATCATACAACTAACCTATAACATAATCACCCCAACCTTATGAATAGCTGCTAACTGCAATAATTTTTCCTAAAGAGCAAGTTACTATAAAGTAAAATTTCATGAAAAGGAAGGGAGGTCAAGATCATTGAACAAAAGGTAGGCGTGTCCAGAGAAAATTTTCCCCATTTCATTATTTTTGGGGTAAGTTGCACTAAAATGCCCTTGACTATTGTTTTTTTCCAAGAAAATATCTTAAAATATATCCAATAAAATATCTTAAAATATTCTTATTAGCAGGGTATTTTACTGTAACAAAAGAACCTTAAGTTATTTTGACGGAAGGCCAAAATAGTTAGGATGTACTTGGTAGGTGGTAATCCAGATGGTAATCGTAGATTCCCATAAAATATCACCATACTTGTTTAGGCGTAAAAAACATTCATAGGAATATATGATTACTATTGTAATCAAATGACCCAATTTCATGAGAATTTTAATCCTCTCAAAACATGTGCCTGCACTAGAGCACAACAAAAATATTCCCACCTAATACATGTGCCTGATCGTCCGTCACCCGTCGCCGGCCTCTCTCGCCGCCGTAGGTCGGCCCGCCCACCGCTCGCCGTCTGTTGACGGTTCCAGATACATATATTACCGTGATGATTAAAATATACCGAGTATGTTAATACAATATTTCTTGGAATTGGATGTCGGTCATCTAATTCCGGGAATATTTGGAACCAAACGCAGACTTTTAGGGTATTTTAGTGTAATCACCCCTATTTCCCCACCTTCAACACACACGATGCACGGCTCCCAATCGAAAACCTACTAATATTCCGTAGTTCCAAACAAGCGGAGTTTTCGTGATCTTTGACCCTCAAACACGGAAAGAAAAAAAAATCGCTCTTTTTCTTCTTCAATCAAATGTCGACGGAGATCGAGAGAGTCCGGTGATCGATTCGAGCGATTCAACGCCAAACCCAAGAGTTCCCCAAAGGTTCGCTCTCATCTCGCCTCTCCTAATCGCTGCTTTGATTTCGTTGCTGCTGCGATTTCTTTGGAAACCCTAATTTTCGAAAACGCATCGAAAACCTAGTTTTTAGTAACCGGGCAGGTCTTATCTGTTAGGGGTTCTCTTCGATTTTCCTTCTTTTGTCTGAAAAGCTCTTATTAGGGCTGGCATCGTCGGTGTATATTGGGAAATGGTTGCATGTTTCTTGGAAAAGCTCATCTTTTGTTTTGGGAGGAATGAAGACAAACTCAACTGCATGGGACTTTATTTGCAGTTAAAACAATTTGATTACTAGTTTGTTTAGACTCACGATGTACATACTGGACCATCTTGCTCTATTAAGCGCCTTAAAGCATCATAGTTGAAACGTAAGGAAAGGGTGGATATTTGGTAGAAATTGGATGCATGCTATTAGATGTATAAACGATCGGATAAGCTCGATATGCATGTTTAAACTGTTTGTTCATTATAAGTATCAATCAACTACAACTTGCAAATGTAAGGAAATATGTACTCCTACATGCAAAGTTATCATCGGATATCGTCGTTCTTATATATCATATCGCATATCGTATCATATATATATATATATATATATATATATATATATATATATATATATATATATATATATATATATATATATATATGATATTCCCTTATGCAATAGCTAAGCAATTATGCATACAAGCATATATTTCATAAAAATATGATAAGCAAGCACTATAAAACAATCCATAAAAGAAATTTAATGTTTATTAAAACAATCGCCGCATAATTGACACCAATATGCAAATACAAGATACTTGAATTTACCGAAACCATGTGAATAATCATAATAAACACTTAAAGAGCATTCCAGCAGTTAAGAATGAAGCATAACAAGTGAAAGACGACGACTAGAAAGATTTTGAGATGAATATATGTAATTTTATAAACATAAAGTGATTGTAATTCATCTTAATAATTTTTTTAAAAACATGCCAAGGATAGCAAAAAGGAATCAGGTAGCTCTCATAGAGGAGTTCTCATGAGGGTTGGTGAATCATGTGGAAGAGTCCATTAGAGTTCTCGTGGAGGAACATTCATGACGAGCCATTTGAGGAAATCCCCTGTTCAAAGGAGAAACCTTGCAAGTGATAGAAGGGAAACTAGGGATTTCAGAAAGAATTCTTGCGTATCTTTATATATTCTAGGATATTAGCCTTCAACACCTTATTAGATGAAGTGCTTATTAGATGAAGTGCAGATCCGACTCAATTCTTTATCGCAAATCGTATTTTTCGTATAGTATCGTATGATTCGAATTGTATCGTATGATTCGAGTCGTAAATCATAGGATACGATGATAATTTGATATGATATACCGATATGTACCAAAATCCTTCCATATCATATCGAATCATAGGATATGAATTGTATATCGTAGGATATTAGCAACTATGCCTACATGCAGTCATGTAGAAGGAATTGCAAAGAACAATAATCATGTCCATTGAAGCGACACATTGTAACTTGTTAGGCTTAATGTGAAGAATAATTAATGAATAATGAAACGTGTCGGACATTATTATATTACTGAAAATATCGCACACAAGCATTGGAGATTAATTTAGATGAACTTTATATAGCAATGATTTAATTAATGATAGATCAGTATGTTATGTTCCCAGAAACACCACTGCTTGCAGCGAAGAGTTTTTATTTTGTAAGATTAGCTTCTAACCGGTCTAGTAAATATTAATGTTTTATAGAAATCAACTTCTTCCATGGTGGGAAGTATGGAACAGATTCATAATGGGTTGATCTCTTGTTTATACACTGTTAGGGAAGGAGCTACTTGGAATCCAGGGATGATACATGCTACTTTGACCTCCAAAAATGATATGTAAAACCACTATATACTGCACAGGAAGAAGGCAGTATATAAAAATCACAACAAAAGCTCTTTGAGTTCTACACTCATACGGTGAATGCTAGAAACATGCAGCACATCCAAATAAATTAACATAGAGCAAGTTTACACAAAACAACTATTTTACTTATTTAAAAGATGGTGAGAAAATTAGGATCCGTTCAATACCAGATAGTATGCTTGCTTCGGTTTAAAATTCATTCTATTTAGTTTTAATATTCTTAAAGGCCTTGTGATTGATGCGAAAAACCGAGTTTTTATGTGTCCTAACTACCACAATCAACACGGTGTCGCAATAGCTAGCCGCGGTAAGAACGGGTCGTCCACAGGGAGATAATAACTTTATTTTTAATGTTTTAGACGGGTTAATTAAAAAGATTTGATTTTGTTTGTTTTAAACTAAGTAAGATTTATAATTTTATGAAAGTAAATTGTTAGGGTTAGGATTAGGAAGCGGAAGGGATGCATTAAATAATTTATTCCTCTTAACCTCTTATTGAGTCGATATTTGAGTAATGATAAATAAAGGGGATTAGGGTATTTAGAGGGGTATTAGGGATTCCCTCTATTGACCATTGTCCTTCCTTTGAATGTTCTTATCATCAAACCTTCAATGTAGCAAACACAACTTGTCTCGTGTTTGGGTCGCAACTATCATTAAGGGATAGAGCGCCCAAACAGAGAAAGTTGTGCTTGTCTAGGCTATAGTTCAAAATCAATATGTTGGGTAAAGAGAAAACTTGCATCTTTTTCCATCCCTTATGCATCTTTCTTTTTCCGTAACCCTAATGAGTGATAATTTACTCACCCATTAAAAATAAAATAAATCAAGAAGAAGAGTAGAAGGATTGAAGGATAATACATATGCTAATTACTAGGGCCTTCACGATAGCGAGAAGCATCCATCGAGTATCATCGCATATTAACAATTAAATCAAAAGGAAAAGAAGAAATCGAAAAGCTAGCTTTTAAGATCCCTCACAAAAAGGAAGGAGTTTCTTATGATAGCATCGCTTTAAAATAATTTGGAAGGAAGAAAGGAGAAGAAAGCCATCATCTATCTATTAAAAAGATTTGCGAGATAATAAAAGTGCAAGAGAAAATAAGTGCAAGGAATTTGAATTGCGATATAAGAAGAGAAAAGAATTAAATAAGGTACTCTACCTTTTATTGATCAAACTTGAATCTTCATTACAATTTTAATGGCTAATGAAAAGGAGGTTACAAATTCTAAACAAAAAAAAACCCCTAAAAACATGAAACCCTATGTGCCTTTTGTTGGGTACTGCTTGTTGCTATTTATAGGCTCTGAAAGGCGAAACCTAAGTTTCGATATCAATATACACAAAAAAATGAAAATAACCCCAAAACCCTAGCTTGTGCGGCGTTCCACCGCTGATCCGCCGCATGTTTCACTGATATCGCCGCGGTTCCGCCGTGCAATCGAGGCTTTAGACCTCCAGTTTTTTCCGTGTTCTTGATATTTTAGGGAGCCTTTTAGCATGTCAAATCTTGATTTTGCTATCATCGAAATTTGCAGATTTGACTATGTAGACTTTGACTCGGTTTGAATTGGTCCGGTTTTAACTTGAAAAGTCCGTTATCCGCTCCAAACCTGTTTCCTTGCACTTATGTAGCAAACACGGGTTAATAGCACTAATTTATAGACAATAATATTAAGAATGGATAGCATTGAAATGCGATATTATGATGTGAACAAATACCCCCAAACTTACATTTGCTCGTCCCGAGCAAACCGTTTTATTGAAAGAAAAAAAACCCAGCTTACTTTCGTAGGCGTCACAATTACACTTAGCTCGTGCAACAAGCCGTTAAAGCTCTAGGTGTTCTCAGTAGGAGGATTGTTGTCTTTTAGGGTTTTCAGCGGATTACACCCACAAAATCCCGTCAAGCTAGTTTCGTAAGTTAACAGTCGATTCTAATCCTAAAGTTCAGTGTCTAAGTTAGAAACTCTATCATTTTAAGTTAGAAACATCCAACCATCTTTTTTCACACTCCATTTTTCATTTAACTTAAACTTCTATACGTATTTACGTGCTCGTGCAAATAGCGTCGTTTTGTTTCAAAAATTTCGATTAAAAGTCTTCATGTCTTCAATAAAGATCATGAATAACTTAAAAAACCATCTCGCGAGTTTGTAAAGTCCTGTCTTTCTTGAGTTTTCATTCTACAGCTTAGTCTCAAATTTAGGATTTTATCGCCCTTAACAAAGACTTAGTCTTATTCTTCACTCCATCTCTCACCCATTTTCGTTCATACAATAGTCTTTAGTCTAGTAACTTCAATTTAAACGTGCAATAGTCTTTAGTCTAGTAACTTCAATTTAAACTTTCATTTCTCCGTTAAATTCCCTTTTAAAGTTTTATATCTTGTACTCAAAACTTGTTCTTAGCTAAGATTATTCTCCCACAAAGAACCGCGAGGACTTTTAACTTGGAGAGAACACTTGCTTGGCTTGTTTTATTAGGCCTTATAGGTTTCTTAACGAGTTTTGGGTCAATGACTCCCAAACCAGATGGTTTTAGGGTATTAGGTGTAAAGACATTCCAAGGATTTAATTGCCCAAGTTATCAAGGCTACAAAACAAAGACTAATTTTATGCATGAAAATTCTTAGAAAGAAAACCAACGGAGATACTTCAAGTTATGTTTTTCATGCCAAAGATTAAAGACGTGTAAGTATGGAAAATGTGTATAATCACTCCAATCAAGCTCAATGTGTAATTTTTTAGACTCGGACTTAATTAAAAATTCAATACTTTCCCTTCATATTAATTTCACTCATGAATCGTACATAATATTACTTATTTTCAAACAAACTTGTTCGATTTTAAGAAAATTCACAAAATTTTAACTTGGATATATCAAACTTGCTATCTAGTTCTCAAAACATCACGATACGTGTAGTGTGATGCATAGACGTATATTTGCTACAGTTAAACTTAAGGAGGGCTATGTTACGGGTTTTCAACTTTTAATCATAGAATTTAATTACTTCTAACCTATCGGTCTAAACTGTCGGATTTTGAGTCTAAGTTTCCCACTAGCTATCTTGACGACTAAGCTTTTATGTTTTGGAAGTTTTTCAATTTTTCATGGTTTTTCTTCTTTTTTAACATATATGCAATGCAGAATTTAAATATGATGCAATACGGATTTTAAACATGCAAAAGAAAAGAAAGATTTGCAAATGAAAATAAACGTGCAAATGCATGCGGAAAACAAACATGAATGTATGGATACACACAAACCTTTCCCCTAAACTTGTTTGCAGTAGTGCCTTCACTGCTGTCGTCGTTTCAGCTCAAAAACCTGGATAATGGGGCGAAAAAGATCGAGAGAAAAATAGGGGTCTAAAGTTAGTTAATGGTGAAATCCTCCCCCAAACTTGTTCTTGGCACACAACTGTGCATGAATTTCTGTCTTTTTTTTCTTTTCTTTTCTTTCCTTTGTTTTGAAATTTGAGTACTCATCGGGCAATAATATTCATAAAAAGAAAAAATATGCACAAGAAAAAGAAAAATAATATACATACCCCCATATTTATTTGAAACATTGTTTCCACTGTTTATGGCTGGAAAACCGAAGCGTGGAGGATAGACGGAAGAAAGCCAGTTGTGATAAACCGGCTCCTGTAATAACAGGGGCTTTTCCGATGGTTCAACGGAAAAGAACTGTGTCAATATGTGTCCGTTTATTTTGAAAAGTGAACCATCTTTTGGTTATTCCAAATCTACCGCACCGTGCGGGTATACATACCGCATCACAAATGGTCCCGTCCAACGAGATCTTAGCTTATCCGGATGAAGATAAAGATGAGTATCGTAAAGGACTTGTCCCGGTGTGAATTCCTTGCGCAAAAGGTGTTTGTCGTGAAATACTTTTGTCCGGTTTTTTTTACTATAACCGCATTATTGTAAGCTTCATCCTAAAGCTCGTGCAACTCGTTTAACTGCAGCTTCCGATAGCTGCCAGTTTGGTCAAGATCAAAGTTAAGCTTTTTAATTGCCCACATAACTTTATACTCAATCTCGACAGGGAGGTGGCAAGCTTTGCCAAAGTCAAGCCGATAAGGATACATGCCAAGATTGGTCTTATATGCAGTATGAAAAGCCCAAAGAGTATCAGTTAGTCTAGAAGACCAATTTTTACGGTTCTTAGAAACCGTCTTCTTCAAAATTTGCTTGATTGGCTGATTAGAGACCTCGAGACCTCGGCTTGCCCACTCGTTTGGAGGTGATAGGACGTAGAAAGTTTGTGGTTGATTGAATATTTCCGCATCAAAGCCTTGAAGGACCGATTGCAGAAATGCGTCCCATTGTTGCTAATGATAGCTTGAGGGTGTCCAAACCGAGAAAAAATATTTTCTTTAAAGAACTTAAGGATAATCTTGTTGTCATTAGTTCGGCTCGGTATTGGCTCAACCCATTTAGAGATGTAATCAACCGCCAAGAGAATATATAAGTTTTCAAAAGAGTTGGGAAACAGGCCCATGAAATCTAACCCCAAACATCAAATATCTCCACAACCAAGATTGGTTGGAGCGGCATCGTGTTTCTCCGTGAAATCTGACCCATGTGTTTACATCGTGAATAAGTTTTGCAATAATCATGTACATCTTTGAATAGCGTTGGCCTGTAAAAGCGGCATTGCAAAACTTTTTCCGCAGTTTTTCTCAGGCCGAAGTGACCACCACATGCTTGATCATGGCAGAAGGACAACACACTTTTGAACTCATTATTAAGGACACCGATGAATGATTTGATCGGGACAATACTTGAACAAATAGGGTTCGTCCCAGTAAAAGTGTTTTACTTAGGATAAAATTCTGTGATTGTCCTGATTTGACCATTCGCTTGGTTCAAGTCCCGTTACTAAATAGTTTATGATATCGGCAAACCAAGATTCGCAAGATATGGTCAAGAGGTGTTCGTCCGGAAAAGAATCGTTTATTGGTAAGGTCAACGTTGGCGAAAAAGAAAGTCGTGAAAGATGATCAGCTATGACGTTTTCATATTCACTTTTGTCCTTAAAGACAAGGTCAAATTATTACAGCAAGAGAATCCAACGTATTAGCCTAGATTTAACATCATTCTTTGCGAAAAGATCCTCAAGACGGAGTGATCGGTGTATACCATGACTGGTGAGCCAATTAGGTAGGTCTTGAATTTTTCTAATGCAAAGATAATAGCCAAGAGTTATTTCTTGGTGGTTGTATAATTTATTCGGGTATCATTCAAGGTCCTACTCGTATAATAAATTATATGTGGCATCTTATCGATACGTTGTCCTAAGACTGCACCGATAATTCCAGTTGGGAGATGCTAGAACGGGAGCGGCAGTGAGGGAACGTTTAAGCGATTCGAAAGCAGCCAAACAATCTGAATCGAAGTGAAAAGTTGTATCCTTGGTCAAAAGAAGAGTCAAGGGTCTAGCAATCTTGCTAAAATCCTTGATGGACCGTCTATAAAAACCGGCATGGCCAAGAAAAGATCGTATATCTTTAACGCACTTAGGAGAAGGAAGGTTAGAAATGACATTTATTTTAGTTTTGTCAACCTCGATGCCATTTCGTGAAATGATGTCCTAAAACAATACCTTCTTGAACCATGAAGTGACATTTCTCCCAATTTAAAGTCAGATTCTTGTCCTTACATCGGGTAAGAACAATGTCAAGATGATGTAAACACTCATCGAAGGAGTCTTCAAAGATGGAGAAATCGTCCATGAATATCTTCAGAAAATTCTCGACCATGTCGGAGAATATCCCCATCATACACTGCTGAAAGGTAGCGGAAGCATTGCATAACCCAAAAGGCATGCGTCTATATGCGAACGTACCAAAAGGACAAGTAAAAGTGGTTTTGTCTTGATCCTTATCGGCGAGGGAATCTGGTTATAACCTGAGTAACCGTCCAAGAAGCAGTAGTACTCATACCCAGCTAAGCGTTCTAACATCTGGTCAATGAAAGGTAGAGAGAAGTGATCTTTTCTTGTCGCGGTATTGAGTTTCCGGTAATCGATACATACTCGCCCCCTGGTTTGAGTGCGAGTCGGAATCAACTCATTTGCCCCATTAGTAATGACCGATGCCAGATTTCTTAGGGACAAATAGGACTTACCCACTGGCTATCAGATATTGGGTAAATGATACCATTATCTAAGCACTTGACGATTTCCTTCTTCACCGTCTCTTTCATGACGGGATTCAACCGTCTTTGTGGGTCACGAGCTGGTTTGGTATCATCCATCATATGTACATGATGTTCAACAATCAAGAGACTAATTCTCTTGATGTCCGCCATTGTCCAACCAAAAGCTTGCCGAGTCGACTTTAAGACAGGATTTTCTCTTGCTCCAAAGGTAGAGAAGACGAGATGATGACTAGTAGTGTCTCGTTCTCACCTAAGTATGCATACTTAAGATAAGACGGCAAAAGCTTGAGTTCAAACGTTGGCGGAGAAACAATAGAAGGCAGGGTAGGGAGCCGATGCTCGAACTCGAAGGACTATGAGGGGTTCATAATGTGTGCGAAACTGAATCAGATGGTTCAATTAACTTATCCGAAAAATCAAAGAATTCAAAATCGGGAGGTGACTCATTGACAGAAGGGTCCCATGAATCAAAATCATCAAGAAAGGTGAAACCTTCATACTCCCTATCAGCGTAGGAGGCAGCAGGCAGCAAGATCAAACAATAATGCACTAGTGGCGTCAAGATCATCGTCGTTGAATAAAAACTCCTCAAACTCAAAACTGTCGGGAGCTATCTCGTGGACGGAACAAATATCTACCATATGAGCAGACGGTTCGAAGGGTTGCCTCCCCAACCCGACCCCAACCCGAAAATGTCGAGTTCAATTGTCATTTTACCAAAAGATAGGTTCATGGAATCATTTCGACAATTGATCACAACATTTGAGATTGCGAGAAATGGTCGACCAAGAATTACTGGAATTTGATTATGTGGATTAGCTACAGGCTGTGTATCTAAGAGTATGAAGTCCACAAGGAATATGAATTCCACAGGGAATATGAATTCCTCGATTTTAATTAACACATCCTCAGCTCACCTCTAGGGTGGGCGATCGATCGATCGGCCATTTGGAGTGTATAATGCGTAGGTTTTAACTCTCTTATACCTATCTGCTCATATACAAAATAAGAAAGCAAGTTAACACTAGCACCAAGATCTAGAAGAGCACGATTAATGTTTTTACCTCCAATAAATATAGAAATTGTAGGACAACCGGGGTCCTTACGTTTTTGGGTAAATTTTGGGTAAGATTATCACTCACGTTACTTGCTAAGAAAACTTTTTTAGATACTTGAGTTTTCCTTTTCTAAGCGGACAAATTCTTAAGAGTTTTTGCATAAGACGAGACTTGTTGGAAAGCATATAAGAGGAATATTTATGTCAACTTGCTTAAACAACTCCACAACCTTCTCTATTTGTGGACTAGGTTTATTGGGCCTCATCCGGTTTGGAAATGGAGCTTTAAATAAAGAGGTAGGGTCCAATATTTTTGGAGAGGTTGTGGAGGCGGAATGGATCCCAAAACTAGTGTTTGAGTGGAATGAGAAGGGGGTCCATTCGGAGAAGTGGAAGGAAAGTTATAGTCCGGTGGAGAACGGAGAATGGGTTTAGAAGAAGGAACAGAAGAAGTACAAGAAATAGCCGCAGGGGTGGCATCGATTCTATCAACTTGTTTGCCAATGTTGTTCATCATTCTTTCCGATCTCAACGTAGTTACGACACTCACATTATGGTTTTGCTGGTTAAGAATAACATTAGCATTTTGTGGGTGGCCGAGTTCGGTAGAGGTTGAGATGGAAGTTTCCCTTTCTCTTTTTCACTCATCGCCACATTCAACTGTGCTATTTGTGCTTCGATTGATTTGATGCTCTCACCATGGGAAGCGGTGTGTTGCACCAACGATTGGAGAGAAGCAGCGAGACTAGCAGAAGTTTGAGCGGATTGTTTAATGATGGCTTCTAAGCTTCTCTCGAGTGCAGAGACTTTATCGGTATCGGCAGGAGCAAGTTTGTTTTGTAGTTGGAAAGAATTGTTATAAAGAGCAAAGTTGTTGGCCGGATTTTGAAATTGTTGTGGTTGTAGGGGTAGTTGGAATTGTTGTTGGGGTTGTTTTTGAGGAGGCGGCCTTTGAATGTTGTTGAACTGATTTTGGTTTTGGTTCCAAACAAAGCTAGGATGATTCCTCCATCCTGGATTATAGGTAGAAAAGTAGGGATCATTTCTAAGTCGTTGCTGAAAGGCAGCATTGGTTTGCTCTTGACCTTGAGATGGAGGATTTAAAGGGCACTCTTCGCTTAAATGTGATGGATCAAAACAACCACATGTGTTTTTGAGAGAAACTTGATTTAGGGTGGTTGAAGAGAATTTGCTTTCAATAGCTTCGAGCTTCTTTTGCATCGCGGCCATTTCGGCTTTCATTGCAATGGAAGTGTTGAGTTGATGAACATCTGTCCTAGATGAAGATGACATCGTCGGTCTTGTGCTCTTCCACTGTAGTGTTTGTTCGGCTAGATCTTCGAGAAATTGCCACGTCTTCTCGTCGGATTTAGATATGAAATGATATTGACAAATGGTTTCTAGTATTTGTTTTGTCGCTGGATTAACACCCTCATACATAATTTGGCAAAATTATTATTTTTCGAATCTGTGACGAGGGCATTGGACAAGGAGATCTTTGAACCTTTCAAAGCATTTCCAAAAGGGTTCGATGGGAAGCTGATCAAACTGGTTGATCTCGTTCCTAATGCGGACAATTTTATGATTATGATAGAATTTTTTAAGGAATGTCTTAACAAATTCATCCCAACTGGTGATGGAATGTAAGGAGATGCTATAAAACCACTTTTCCGCAAGATCGCATAGGGTAAAAGGGGGAGTACACAGTCTCATAGCATCGCCCGACAATTGGGTGGTGCTTATCATTGCATAAACGTTTTGGAATTTGGTTATAAAAACGTAGACATCCTCAGATTCAAGCCCGTGAAATTTGGACAACAAGTTGATGAAGTGGGGTGTAATTTCGAAATTATCCCCGTTGGCTGGTGGAAGAGACAGATATGTAGAAAGGGGGTCCGCGTGTGGGATAGCATTTGTCTTGAAGCGCGATGCGTCGTAGCGTTTGGTTGTGTGTGATGGGTGGTGGTGGTGGACCGTCCATCTCGGAAGATGAGCTAGTTGAAAGAGAAGGTAAAGAAGTGTCGACTTCGGAGTCGATAGTGAAAATGCGGACTAAACGGGCGTTAGAATCCCATGTCCAATCGAATATACACTGTGAGTTTAGTGTACGTGACATCGTGTGAGAAAGTGGAGAGAAAGACTTTTAGAATGCCTTGCTTTGGCAAAATAACAGACGTAAGACTCGACTCAGCCAATCACAAAAATATGCACAGTCTCTAGAGTTAGCGTCGCTTAGGTCATATCACTAGACCGCTCCTAGACTTTCATAGAACAAGACGTAGGATAAATTCTCTATTACCCTTTTATTAATCTTGCACTCAGGTAAATGCCAGGTAAGTGGGAGGTATCCGCTATACGAATCACCGAAATAGCGGGCCTAATTAAGTAAACCACTTTTCTTAGACACATTTGCCTTAGACACCACAAGAAAGATGCGGATAAGTAATAGATTACTCCCGACCCTCCTTTGTCCTAATTGAGCGCGATTGTCTTTAGAAGCTTGGTCTAGATATTTTCTATTAATTTTGGGTGATACGTATACTCGTTTGTGATTTTTGGGCTTAGGAAGGGTAATGAACTCCTCACCTAATCTGAATTTGTGTTTCTTGCCCTTTAATGTCCATTTTAATTATGTAAAGCAGTAACAAACCAAAAATCGAAAACACGCAAAATGATTTTTCTTGGCGGCACAGCTTGCAAAGAATCCTGCAGGTAAAAGAAATTTATTGCAACTTCAGATGAGGTTTTTAGAAGAGAGGAAGCTTACCAGAAAAATTGGGGGCCTAAAGCTTCAAAATCTATTATGGATCCGCCGCTAATTGTACCGCGGAACCGCCGAACCGCCGTCTAATTTGGGTCAAACTATCCAATTCTCTGGCATCGAACTCCTCTTCTTCTGTGCTTCTGTTTGCATGTCTCTGTTGGTCCGCTCCAGATGCTCTAGACTTCCTGCAAAACTCAAAAACTTTCAAAAATAACAAGATGCTGTTTTTAAATTTATTTTTATGGTTTAAAATTTTTTTTAATATAAAAAATTAATCCGAATAACAAGAAAATAATATTACCATCTCTCCGGCAACGACACCATTTGATTGATATGAAAAACTGAGTTTTTATATGTCTTAAATACCGCAATCAACACGATATTGCAATAGTTAGCCGCGGTGAGAACGGGTCGTCCACATGGAGATAATAACTTTATTTTTAATGTTTTAGACGAGTTTATTAAAAAGATTTGATTTTGTTTGTTTTAAACTAAGTGGGATTTAAATTTTTATGAAAGTAAGACGTTAGGGTTTAGGATTAGGAAGCACAAGTGATGTATTAAACAATCTATTCCTCTTAATCTTTTATTGAGTTGATGCTCGAGTAATGACCAATAAAGGGGATTAGGGTATTTAGAGGGGTACTATGGATTCTCTCTATCGATACTTGTCCTTTCTTTGAATGTTCTTATCATCAAGCCTTCAACGTAGCAAACATAACTTGTCTCGTGTTAGGGTCGCAATTATCATTGAGGGATAGAGCGTCCACATAGAAAGTTATGCTTGTCTAGGCTAAAGTTGAAAATCAATGATGGGTAAAGGGAAAACATAAGGGATTGTTCCATCCCGCATGCATCCCTTCCTTAACCCTAACGCGTGAGATAATTTACTCATCCATTAAAAATAAAATAAACCAAAAAGACGAGTAGAAGGATCGAAAGACAATATGTATGCTAACTATAAGGGCTTTCATGATAGCGAGGAGCATCCATCGAGTATCATCGCATATAACCAATTAAATCAAAAGAAAAAGAGAAGAAATTGAAAGCCAGCTTTTAAGACCCCTCACAAAAAGTAAGAAGTTACTTATGATAGCATCATTGTTTTGAAATAATTTGGAAGGAAGAAAAGAGAAGAAATCCATAGAAAACCATCATTTATCTATTAAAAAGGTTTGCGAGATAATAAAAGTGCGAGAAAGTAAGTGCAAGGAATTTAAATTGCGATATAAGAAGAAACAAGAATTAAATAAATTACTCTATCTTTTATTGATCAAACTTGAAGCTTTATGACAATTTTAAAAGGAGGCTACAAATTCTAAACAAAATAAAAACCCTAAAAACATGAAACCCTAGATGCCTTTTATTGGGTGCTGTTTGCTGCTATTTATAGGCTCTGAAAGGCGAAACTATAGTTTTGATATCGATATACACAAAAAGACGAAAATAACCCCAAAACCCTAGCTTGTGCGGCGCAAGTTCCGCTGCTGATCTGCCGCATGTTTCACTGATATCGCCGCGGTTCCGCTCCGCAATTGAGGTTTTGGGCCTCCAGTTTTTTTCTGTGTCGATATTTTAGTCAGCCTTTTAGCATGTCAAATCTTGATTTTGCTATCATTGAAATTTGCAGGTTTGACTATGTTGACTCGGTTTGAATTGGTCTGGTTTTAACTTGAAAAGTTCGTTATCCGACCCAAACCTGTTTCCCCACACTTATGTAGCAAACACGGGTTAATAGCACCAATTTATAGGCAATAATATTAAGAATGGATGGCATTGAGATGCAATATTATGATGTGAACAACTTGTCTAGCTCCATTCTTGTTGTTACTAGTCAACTTTTCCGATTTCTTCGTTCATAAACCTTCTCAACTTAGATTTGTACTATATTGCAGTATCTAACTTTTCCCATTAAAATGGGCTCGATATTGAAACAAGGCTCTTTAAGGAACTTACAGAGTTTCTTAATCCATTTTACTAGAACATGTTCGTCTTCGTTAATTGTGCTGGTAAACAAAATCTTTTTTGAGTCATTTGAAATGAATTAGCACACAACCTTATGGTGGTCTGCATGATACAGTGGCATGTGTCACACATTGAAGACATCATATTATATAAATTACCTATAATTACATTTATCTGCATTTATCGTATTATTTTCACACCAATCTTGGCCGGTTTCTAGTTTTAAACTTTTTTTTTTGATTTCATCCCTGGAAATTTCTCACATAGAATGCATCCTGCTAATGCATCTTGGCCGGTAGATCCTCTCTACTATTCTTGGTCCTATTTCCATTACCATAGCTGTATCATGTATGATATACTACCCCGACCAACCATGGGATCTTTCTGAAGCACTTCAGTTACCATATGTGTACCATTTCATGGTGTAGAATATTCTTACACCATCAAGATCCTAGAGTTTCGGCTTGCTACATAAATTTCGATATTTTTGATATAGGCCCCCTTGAACATTGGTATTTTGAAAAACACCCCTGAAACTTTTTATTTTTAAACACTCCCTAAAACCTCTCCGTTAACTAAAAACACCCCTTTATACAAATTAATTAGGACTAATGATTGGATTAGAGCTAATATGATGAATTGTGAGATAAAAAGTCTTATGTAACATCATATCCTCATGCCTTTTCATTTTTGTGCAAAACCCGTTGGTCTTAATTTCCAAACTCTCATCTTTAAGTCATCATTTTAGCTTCTTAACAAAGATTTCTGACGGTGTTAGGGATGATAATTAAGCATAGGTGCCAATTTAGTTTAATTAAGAGTTTTAGGGGTTGTATTTAAAAAATTATGTTTTAGGGGGTGTTTTTCAAAATAGCAATATTTTAGGGGGGCCTATATAAAAAAACCCTTATTTTTTTCATTTAGTTTTCAGATAATACCATAAGACTGCATGGAATCTTTGTCCAAAGCACGACAACACCATATCAATGTTCAATTTATTGCTTCCTGTGATAATCAATCAAGAGACTGTGTGAAGCTGTATAGTATGGTATCTTTCTCTCCTTTCAATAAACTTTAAACAGTAGGTTACATAAACTCTTAACGTCGTAATATTTTAGAATAACCAGTAGAGGTTTTTTTTGGGGGTTGTGTGTGTGTGTATTCAAACCTATACCAGTAAATCAGCGTATTAAACTATTAACACTGCTACTTGTTACTTTCTTCTTGATGGATTCTTGACTTGCTTTTTCGTAATTATTCATTTTTAATCAGTACTTTCTTCTTTATGATTGAATGTTGCCAAATGTGAATCTGTATTTGTGGATAACCAGTTTTATTTGTTTGAAGCTGAATTATTTTGTGCTGGTGCTTAATGACAGCAGATCCCGTCACTGGCTGGAGATAGTACAGAGTAATTATATTAGCGCATCTCTCTACAACTTTGCACTGTAATATGAAATTTTGATGATGTCGAGGGATCAATCACAACTCAAAAGTAAGTCTACTAGAAGAGTCCTGGAAAGGTGCAAAAGCAGGGACACTATTGAGATTATTGATGTTGAGGAAAATAGTGGCGTTGAAGGAAAGAATGATAATGTTGTTATTGTTGATATTGATGAAGCTTCACAACAAGGACCTAGAGGTTCAGGAACAATGAGAAGAAACAGTTGTCCAACTGGTGTCATTAGTATTGATGATGAAGATGGAGATATCGACGACAGTCTTAGAAATGTGCATGCTGATCTTACAAGCATGGAATTTCGTCCTGCATCCAACAATTCTCCACTATCAGAAGAATCAAAAAGCGATGTATCCCCAATGACCTTTAAAAAGAGAAACCCCTTTTATAATGCAATGGGGTTCATGAGAAAGCATCATGATGTTGGTCCTTCCAGCGATTGTTTTGGTTTAGGATCTTCCTCTGAATGTTGTAGCTCCGAAAGTGACAGTACTGACTTCAACTCCTCGGGAAGCACTAGCTCCGATAGTGATAGTTCTGACTGTGAAATTATTGAGGATTCTTCAGGAAATATTCGAGAGCAGTGGGAAAGAGCTGCCTTACGGAAAAAGATGTCAAACAAGGATCAAATTAGTTCAGATGAGCAGAGTAGTGCCTCGAGTTCAAGTGCTGATGCTGGATTATCGTTTGAAGAAGCTACTCATAGCAACATTGATATTGAAAACTGTATAAACAAGGTTTGCTCAAATCAGTCTGAAAAAATACCATCTGAATCCTGTCCAAACAAGTCAAGCCAGGAAAAGGAAAACCCTGGTGTCATTGGCAGGACTTTTTGGAAAATTAACGTAGATACAACTGACTTGGACCTAGATGTCGCTACCAGCATCGGCCATAAAGAACCTGAATGTACTTCAAAAACATGTTCGCAGAGAGTGCAGGCAACACGTGAAAATCTCTCAGAAAATATGAGAGATGGTTTTCGGAGCCAGAAAATTGTGCCGGATACTTCTGTATGTCATCTGAATATGCAACATATCCCAGAAATCAATGATGAGGGTGAAGGGGATGATGATGTTGATGGTGATGGTGGTGGTGGTGGTGGTGGCAATATCAGTTCCCTTGACAAGGAAAAACAAGTTCCAGAGGTGACAGCATCGGCTACTGATAGACATTCTGCAGAATTTAGCTTTCTGGGCAAAGTGGTATCGTCTCCTGAACAATTATCCCCATGCAACCCTCAAACTCGCGATGAAAAATTTTCACCTGAAAGTACTATTCAAGGCGAAAAGGAGCATCTCCCTGCCGATTCTTCTCTCTTTGTGCATCCTCAATGTTTCCCAGTTGCTAGTACAGAAACCAATGTGTTCCAGGAGAAAAAGAAGCCATCTTGTGATGAAACACCTCTGTGCAATTTTAAACATTCAGATGGTCCCGCGTTAAATAGTGAAACCAATATTGAGGAGCCACTGGCGCTCAAAAGTAATGAAGAAAGTGGAAAAACTGGAAGGATTAAATTTTCTGAAACAGGACCTGCAGATACACCTCAAGTGCATGATAGTTTGATCTGTGAGCGTGAAAGGCACAAGGAATCTGATGAGTATAGACGTGCTGTTGAAGAAGAATGGGCATCACGTCAGCGCGAGTTGCAGATCCAGGTTTGCCATATTTTGAATTTTTTACTGAAAAATTGGGTTTTGAGTTATTTTAGGTACTTTTGTGTCATTGGGAAATACCCAGTGTTTTAAAAAGAGGCCGCTTAAGGTTTCGCTGCTCCATTTTATCCAGCTTAAACGGGAGATATAGCATAACCTATTTTATTGATGTATACACCTCATAAGTGCTATAAAGGGTATATAAGTATAGTTATTGGAGTAAGAATACACAAATACCAATTACTACAACATTCCATCTTTCCTTTTTCTCTTTTTTCACGTTACTATCCTTCGTGCTCGACTCGATAAATCCCACGGTTGTCGAGCCGGCTTTGAGAAACTTCCTGATTTGGGTTTCAAAACTCCAAAATTTTAGATTTATCAACTTCAAGAAGTCGAGATATAAATTGATTTAGAGCAATCTTTGAGTTTCTATTTCGATTTCGAGTAGTTTTTGAATTTCGATCTTTAAATTCCAATTCAATTTTGACTCCATCTGATTTCGAGCTACGATCTTTTAGATACCTTTTAAAATAATGTTTTAAGTATTTTTACTGATTTGAGCTATGACGCTTGATGTTGGGCATCGAAAAGGTTATAAGCACCATATAAGCTAATAAATTCTAAGAAAATTTCAATTTTGCATCGAATTATTTGAGCATATTTTAACAAATAATATAATGTTTAGGCAAATTTGTTAAATTTTGGGTTAAATTTAGGTATTTGCTAGTACAAAAGCAAGATAAAAATAGTTAGAACGTAATGAAAATCATTATTTATTGACAAGAAAATGAATATTGATGAAACACCAATGTTCTGATTTCTGAGCTACCGCTTAAGCGGAGCGTTTTGGCTCTTCGACCGCTCCGCTTTTCTTTTCCGCTTTTAAAACACTGGAAATACCCACTACTTTTGAAAGTCTTTTTTCTTTTATTGCTTGCTATCTCATCAAGCACTTTCTTGTTCTCTGTTCATCTGATTAGCACCATATAGCGCATCATAAATCAATGCCTGCACACATATCTGTGCAAAGGCAAACTTTGAAATTGAGATATTTTATTTCAGTGATTTCTTTTGAAACAGCCGGTCCAGGCCAAAAATCCTGTCTTGGCCTATTTTTGGTATATATAAAACATAAGATTCATCCTAATTTTAAAAAATAGTTTATCAAAATACAATGTTATGAGATGCGATATGCGTTTTCATGCCTCCAAAGACCATAGCGCATAAGCGATTATGTGTCGTATATGCGACTTGCATTATTTAAAGAAAAATTCCAAAAAATATATTAATGATAAAAAATGAAAAAATTATAGAAAAAATGCTAAAATGTTTTCAAAATATATAGTGTAATTTAAATGTAATGAATATTATTGAATCATTAACTAATTTACTTGGCTATAAATGTAATTTAAATGTAATGAATATTATTGACACTATAATTTAAATGTAATGAATATTATTGAATTATTAAGTAATCAATTTTTTGTTAAGAAAAAGGTCAAAATTCATTAAGTATTAGGGTTTCTAAAAAATAAACATGACAATTGAAGAAAAAATATACCTTTCTGTCGAGAAAAAGAAGTTGAAGAGCTTCCCCAAGTTTCTTACCTAAAAAGACTATCTTACCGGAGTTTTGCCCGAGTTTTTATTGGAGAGAAAAAGAGAAGAGAGTGAAGGTAAGCCCTAATTTGATATGAGAGCGGAAGAGAGGAGAAATAAGTAGAAATAATTTACTTGGATTTTGGAGAGATTTTATAGATGTACTTATGGATGTAAAGAATTAAAATTAAGTGTGACCATAGCCGTATCCGGTAGTAATTGATGGATGTGTTGGGGTAAAAAATTATACCACCACCGAGGTTAAAATGTCAAAGTCAACACCTAAGCAAGTAGGCCCGAGCCTGACCAACCCGGACCGAAATCAAAGCAAGTGGGCCCGAGCCCAGACCGGTCCAAGCTCAAGCATGTGGCCGGTCTTATGCCAAGAAAAGAATTAAAATGTAATAAATAGATGCAATCGGTAATAAATGCGAAAATGTAAAGAAATAGGCAAAAAACCAATTTTGTAAAACCCAAGGACTAATATGCAAATGTGTAACGGTATTTAAACCCAACCATATGATGAAATGATGCGTTTTTTTTCATAAAATTTGTTAGGGTTTTGAGCCTCCATAAAAAAAGAGACAAGTCTCTTTCTTCATCTTCTTCCTTAATAAAACCCTTTTTAGCAAACCTAAATAAAACTATTCTAAAACCCAAAACAATAGAAACCATTGCCTTTCTCTCCATCAAATCTAAGGAAAAGGGAAGAAAGAGCTCTCTTTGGGTGAAAGCCATCCCAAGCATGCGCCATGGATGATGAACCATGGTGAAACCTATTGGTTTCATTTTAAAACTCATGAAATCGATGACTTTGGGGTCCCATAAGATCTCGCCGCGGGATCTCCTAATAAATCCACGGGGACATGGGCTACAACCCATGTTCCCCATCAAATGTGAACACAGGAAACACCCGTGTTCAGCTTCGGAACCCCAAAAGGAGGGTATTCGTTTTGGGACCTAAGGGGTCCTGCTATCGGAAGCCCTCTAAGGGATTCCCACCACCGGGACCCTCCATCGGAAGCCCCCTCCAAGGGGTTCCCACTTCGAGACCCCCTTCAGGATCCCCGCTCGAAACCCCCTCAAAGGGGTTCTCCTTTTGGCCCCGGGCTCACTCTTTCTTTCTTACTCTTTTCCTCTTTCAGGAGCTTCCCGACATACTCAAAACACTCTCTTGAATTTTTTTTCCTTTTCGGGGCGTTGTCCCAAGCCCCGTAAGGGAGCTGCTTTGACCTCCAACCTGCTGACCGAGCAGCAGGACCCCTGTGTGATGGCCCCCGATACGTTCAAAAGGTCTAAAAATTGTTTTCAAGCACAACACACATCATAGAATGAGTGCATGATACGCATGACCCTTTAATTGGAGGTTCTCTTGTGTCAAAACGAGAGCTAATTAACAATAGTTTTGTCCGCGGTTGCTGGAGATTAGAATACCCATGATCAATAAACCCCTGCTTGTAATGGGCAGGAGAATCTGTACACGCTTGAAGCACGAGCGCATCCATCTCCATGAGGCGACAAAAAACACTCTATAGGATGCGAATATGGATACAGATAATGAAAAATCACTATCCGTATTTGAAGAAATTCCGATATGAATGCTGATATACAACGAACATCATAAAAATTATATTCATACATAGTATAAAAAGTCAGATATTAAATCAGATATAGATACGAAAAGAATGTGTTACGATATCCATATTAGGTTATTGTTGACATATACAAATTCGGATATGAATAGTTATTGGAATTGAAAATCAATATCCATATCTGATGAAAATCAATATCCATATCAGATAAAGATATGGATTCTATTTGGATTATTCGTATCCGTTTACATACCTAGATGTATTTAAGTTATTGGTTTTGGGATTTGGATAAAGATATAATAAAAACTTCACACCCGTTTCATAAGCTTAAAAGTTTCTATGCATTTTATGCGGCCGTATAATGCTATATGTGACCGCATAGCAACTTCTATGCATCAAGGCAAACCTTTTCACCACATATCATGCGCCGAGGGGGCACATTTGCATATCTGGCCGCATAGAGCGCATTTTTCAACACTGTTAAATATAAGAGCCGTTCGAATTATAAAAAATAGTTTATTAATCATCTTTTGATACGGAGTTGAGAACTCGGTTAGTGGTACATAGCAGTACCTTGCTCACTTCAAACTTTGGCCATAAAACGGCTTGGGGAAACCGTGTTTCTTATCTCATAAACCAATTTTATTTTATTGTTGAGTGCAATCTGCCAATATACTCTATAAAAAATGCCATTAGTATGATCTAGTTTCAGATACACTAACAGGTAGCAAGCCTTGTTGGTATCACCATTTTCTTGATTTCTCATTTTAGATATCCATATTTTCCTTTTGTACAAATATGGATAAAATTTCCTCTGCGGGCCATTTAACAATCTCTTTTCAGGCAGAAGAAGCACAAAGGCTGAAGAGGAAAAGAAAAGCTGAAATGTTGCGTTTGCTTGACATGGAAAAAAGACAGAAGCAACGGTTAGAGGAAATTCGAGAGTCACAAAAGAAGGTACATATGCTTAAACTTCTGATATAGATATTACAATCTATCTATATGATACTTTGTAACAATTTTGTTTGTTGTAGCTGGCATGCTTATTTATTATTGTATCGTGTCTTGTGCCCAAGCTTGACAACTTTATGCTGATTAATGTTAGGACAAGGAAACTATAACTTTGAAAGAACGCCTTAGGGCTGAAGTAAGGAAGGAGCTCGACTTGATGGAAGCAAGATACAGAGACATGGCCTCACTGTTGCGCGGGCTGGGCATTCAAGTTAAAGGAGGCCCCTTCCCCATGCCTCGTGAGGTGAAGTTAATAGTATTTAATCTGTTCTTGAGGAATCATATTATATTTTTCTTTGACTATTTCTGATTCAACTCGTTAAAAATCTTAATACTGAAATGATAAGGGGAAATTGAAACGGTAAAAAAATTTAGACGCCAAAGATTTGTTATTGGCTTTGTTGTTGATGTTATTTTTGTTGTTGTTCTTAGTTCTGTATCATGCCCCTTTCTGTTGAATCATAATTTTTAAAACTATTCTGATATGCATGCATGTTTCTGATCAATGATTGCCTTAGCAAAAGCTTGTTCTTTTTACAGAAATGTTCATGTGCATTTTGCTTGATCTGATTCTTTGATCTTTAAAATCTGTTTAATCCAAGATAATTGATGAGACCGATATCATCACTATATTAATCTGCATGTCAAAAAGGCTGCATCATCAACATTTAAAAATGATTTCAGGTTTTACCATTTCATGTGATAACCTTACTTTGCAATGTATTTTCTTATTATCTTGCTATGAATTTATTAGCAAGGCTTGGTTCGAGTTAGCTTGTTCTTCTATTTCTTTTTTTTCCCATGGGAAACTATATACTTGTCTAGAGGCTGAGTTTATTAGGCTTTCCCACTGTGATCTAGGGTAATACAATCGATAGTTTTGATGATGCATATATCGATCAGGAGTGCTGTCCATTTTGTAAACCTGAACAAGTTTCTTACAAAAAATTGTATTATTTGACAGGTAACTGCCGCATACAAACAAGCCTTGCTGAAGTTCCATCCAGATAGATCATCGAGGTCTGATATCCATCAGCAGGTAAGAGCAGAGGAGATATTCAAGTTGATCTCACGCATGAAAGGAAAGTTGATGCCTTGGTAGCCATTTCGACCACGACCGTGCTATTGATTTTGAGGGTGAAATCACCTGTTGATCTCTTGGTTTCACTTCTTTTTATTCTACCAGCGGTGTTGCAAATCTAATATTCTTTTGTAGTATAATTGTTTTGCTCTTGTATAGGCAGAATTGTTGTTTTTTCGGCTTGAATCTTGCAGCAGTTTTGTAGCTGAAGTTGTTCATATGCTATAGCCACTCACTCTTATGTGGATTATGGTAACAAAGTTGTTTATGCTTTTTTATTACAATGCTTCGGTTTCCAACTGAGTTATATTGGCAGTCCATGTGAGTGTTGTGGCATGTCGGGTATAAAAGTTTCTGAACATAAGTGGGGTGTTATATTGAAAATATGAACAGTAACTTTTCCTGGACTTTGGGGTTTTTTTTTAAAAAAAAAATATTGTTATTGTTTTAAGTTTTTAATAATATGAATCTCTTTTGGGAAATCCTGCAAGTTTAGTTGTGTGCTAGTGTGTCCTGTGTAAGATATATGAGATTCTGGTATGTGCCATGATGTTTTTGTTGCACTACTGAAGAAACAATATTTTACTTCAACACCAAGAAATATACATAATAATAACAAGGAAATGTCATATTTATCCCATATGATCAGAAAATACAATGCTCTGGATATATGGAATGAAGATTCCCAGAATAGACTTTGATATATGGAATGAAGATTTATTGAGCGAATCGGTATGGTAAATATATTATCCTTTTCTTTTATTTTAGATTTCTTTATAGCCTATAAGAACAATTATAAGAAGAATTATGATGTTGCCAACCATCCATCTAGGATGGATGATGACAAGTGCTCTTGTCATAATTTCTTAGGTTATTTTTTTGATACACACCATACAAAACTTTGGTAATTTTAAAAAACACACTCAAAACTTAGTTATTATTTAAAAACCCTACTCCGTTATTTAAGTCCGTTAAATGGATTAACCATAGTTGTGTTTGACCACTTAAATACCTTTTTAACCTTCTTCCTTTATGTTTTTTCTTTATTTATTTCTTTCTTGTTTTGGTGAAAAAAAGCAGGGTTGAGAATGATTGAATGAACCTGTCTCATATATATTTTATCTTAAAAATTTCAAGCTACAAAACAGCAGGAAAAAATTATAAACATTAAAACCTATACAACTTTTCTACTTCTCCTAAAAACCGAAAGGGAGAAATAAAGGATAAAAAATATACAAAATAAAAGAAAAGAGCAGGTTTTCATCATCTTCAGAGAAGCTACCAAGCTTTAACTTCTCCATTTCAGTTTCCTTCCAGCAATATCAATCAAAGATTTTCAGTATATAGACAGTGCAATTTGATGCCAAACTCTAGCAATTTGTTCATGCATCCAAGCTGATCAGTCTCCAAGTACCTATTGGAATATGAAACCATATATGAGAGCCAGCACATGTGATATTTCTACCATGCAAACCAATGTAAAAGGTGTTCGATAAAAAGCAACGAATCAGTGAACCAATGGAATTAAATTAACATGAGAGTTTGGCAAAAGAGAGACAGTAGCAAAATATGTGAAAAAAATTATGAGAGATGTATCATAGTATATTATTCACACAACAACATCCTTCTCCTTTTCCTTTCAACTCAACTTAGGATGATGTTCTTGATTAAGCCCCAATCTTTTCTCTAACCCCTTCTCAGCCCATCTTATTTTCGTCGTCCAACACAGCCTCCTCTTCTTTCTCCAAACCAAATCAGAGAGAGAGAGAAGCTTATTTAAACATGAAAATTTGTAATTTAGAGAGGTAATTTGGTCTTTTCACCCTCAAATGGTTGCGGATTTAACTTGCAAATGGATGGAAATTTACTGGAGTGGTGTTTTTAGTTTAATTTATAGTTTTGAGTGGGGTTATTATAAATAGGCTTATTTCACGGCAACGTCCTTGAAGTTTGGGGTAATATTCAGAAACCTGCTGTAGCTTTGTCGTTAGACGAAAACCCTCTAAAGTTGACAATCATTACTCAGCAACCCCTGCCGTTAAATTTTACGAGAAATGACTAAAATACCCCTTATCTTCCTCAAGTTACAATAACTATTTCTTATAACTCCATTTCCTCTTCTCCTCCCCTTTATCTCTCTCCCCTCCACCACCACTCCCTTAGTCCCGTTCTCTCTCCGGCTACTGCAAGTGCTTCCGGCGATCCACAGCTTCACGGCCTGGAAGGCGCCTTAGAATTGGTCACAGGGGATGGCCTCGCAATTCGAGATCTGGAGTTGTGGATGATGACTTGTGGCCGTTGACGACGTGGTATGGTTAATGGAGTTGCTGGAGATGATGGCGTAGAGTTGTGAGAGAGCTTGGTTAGCGGAATGTACACACTTTCCTTTCTCGAGGGCTTGGAGCCGAGAGAGAGAGCTTCGAGATGGGTAGGTGTAGTTATTGGGCATTGTGTGATTGTTTTTCCTATGGAGCATTTCATCATACAAGTTGAGTGTAATGGTGGTGGGTAAATTGCTGTTGAGGTGAGAGAAGATGAGAGAGTTGTACATGAAAGTAGAAGGGCTTGGAGAGGAGTGGAGGAGAAAGAAAGCATAGTAGAGAGAAGAAGGGTTGAGTTTGAGCAATAATACGTTTTAAGCCGGAATATATTTAGATAAATGTTTGAACGATAATGTTTAGAATGTGTTTGTGTAAATGTCGAAATGATAATGTTTGGATATCTTTGCTCAATTAACTAAACAATGGTGTTTGGAAGGTGTTTAGATAAATGCCCAAATGATCGTATTTGAAATATCTTTGTGCAACTGTTTGAATATTTGTGTTTGTAAGATATTTGTATAAATGTCCGAATAACCATGTTTTGAATATTTTTGTCCAATTTCTTGAATGATGGTGTTTTGAAGATATTTGCGTAAATGCCGAATTGATCGTGTAAGCACACATTATTAGTATTTCATGTACATGCTGCTGCAAATTCTTTACTTGGAATTTTACTTACATAAAAAATAAAAAAATGGATAGATTTGAAGCTTGATGCTTAAAATGTGAAGTATATTACATCATCAACGCTGAGTAGTACTCAGCAATTTCGTTTTGCAGGCTCAACGCCTCTGTAAGAACTTCAATGATCCACGCAAGAAACACGAAGATAAAGACGCATAAGAGGTGATCGAGAAACTGATGGGATGTCACGCCCCGCTTCTCAAGATACGTAACTACGGCACGCGACAGAGCCAACCATGCTACCGGTATTTAAGAATCATCCCTCCACAGTCATAATACGACTGTCAAGCGGTTATCAAGAACAGTAAAATATAATCTAGCTAACACATGTCTATCTGCCACAGTAAATAGAATCAAGAAAATGCATAACATAGAATCGAATCAAGATCCAATAAACAATAGTATCTGAATCACGTCCCAATATGGGCTCACATCAATAGAAATAAAACTATGGATATAAAAGAAACTGATCATCTCTAACATAAATAGCTAGCTTCTCATTACTCGGCTTGCTTGCTAAAATACTCTTAATCTGCCTGCGATAAATATAGAGAAACTAGGCCATACAAAACCCAGACGTCAGTGCGTCATGATATCAAAATAATAGCGATAACCATGATATGATGCTATGATTAAATATGAATATAAATAATAAACACAGATATGAATAGTGAGCTATATGTATGTGATGCGTATCCTAAAGTCTGTGCTTTTAGGTTATCTATTTAAGAAGTCTTTGAAATCAATTAATACAATTCTCATTTTAACTCAACAGTATATATCCTGTTCATGCCCCACGGGACCACGGTACTGTTAGTTATATGTATGCCCTAGAGGCCATTACTGTACATGTGATGTATATTGTAGTGGATGCTTGGACATATATAGGGAGGACTTTCTTGCTCGACATGATAGTATGCTATCTGGTTGCTCTTTATCTTAACATGTATACTTATTGTCTCTCTATTACATATTGATAAAGCCCTTAGAATGAGTACTTGACTACCAGGATTATGATACGGATCATACTAGTAGGGCAGTGGTAGTCGGCAAGTACATCTTTCAAATATTCCTAGTCGTGGGAGTATCGAGACAGGGTATCGATACTCCAGAGTAGACTACCGTATACGCTTCTTGACCTATATGATAGGCGATAGATGATCCTATATCCATTAGTGTTTGACATCAGAGAAGGTATACGGGTGTTCAGTGGAGACTGGGTACACTGAACGGACTCGCCGAGAACTCTTAGAGGGTATTATATCTATCGTCAGATAGCAGTTCTCTGGTGACACTGGTACAGATTAGTCTGTCGACCCGAGATTGTCATAGAGTCTTGTGTGATTCCCACTGTGCTTTGATTTCCACCATACCACGTTCAAGAGATCGTGCAAAAAGGTGGTTTTTGGGTACAGTCCCGAGTCACATGGAGGCAATGAGCGATAGGAGGGAATTCGTCTCTCCCGGTATTGGGAGTTTATGTTGCGCTATGCTCGATTGGCCATAACAGAAAATCTCTGGTCAGGGTTGCTGAGATTTACTGGTAAGTGTTACCAGTAGTTTCTCGAACCGTTATGGACCTTGCATCGGCATGATTTATCAAGGCTATTGGGGTCTGACGTTTACCACCCCCATGCTACGATATGCGACATATCTGATGAAGAGACCGGACTGTACGGTAGTGTTACTTGATTGGATTCGCAGGAGTATGAGCATGCTTGCTTGTTGATCTTCTGATCGCTCAATACCCGGGTGGCCGTTACGTTTAGCAGACCGCTTGCGGCTTGTGGGTGTTTGATATGATCATCACCTACTGCCGGCGTATTGACGAGTCTTTAGAGTCCTACACAGAGGGGTTTATACGAAACGAAGTAGAAGCACATATGTGATATGTGCGGAACCGAGATTAATACGCGTATGTGATACTGTATTCTATTCTCGCGATATGTGATATCGGTCGGTTATATGTGATATAGCCGGGTTATCGGATCAAGTGTTAATTCGATAAGTTGTTACATTTGATATTAGTCGGTTGTATGTGATATAGCCGGATTATTAAATCAGTGTTGATTTAATAATTTAATGTATAATTATATATATGATATATTAATTTACATTAACTAATATTGGCTCACTCAAGTTTTCTTTTTCTCACTAGTGTACACTTAGTAGATATGTGATATATTAATGTACATCTTTCGTGTCATGCTAGATGCCATATGCTATATGGGTGTATGAGACTCACACCATGCTAATAATAATGTGAGGTTTTATTTATTTAAAGTAATTCAATATTAGTTGGAAATTGTCATGTTTGGAAGCTTGGAGAAGCTTGAAATATCTTTGACTTAGTCCACTAGTTTTGTTTTACTTATAGATATTTATTAACCTAACCATTATTGTTACCCATGGTTTATTCTCTACATGAGTTAGTGTATGATACCAACTCACCCATGGTTGCTATTCTCACCTCATGAGTTTCATTTTTCTTATTCAATTCATCTTCTTGTTCATAAGAAAAAGCTTGCTAGCTTTTTCTAAGTGAGAAAATATTGTAAGAAAATTAAATCTAAAGTGAGCTCATTTCCTACTTCATCATCCTCTACTATATTAGCCATTTAGTTTAGGGTGTTTGCTTCACTAATCTACAATTAGTGAAGAGTTAGCATGAGCTTGAGTCTCCTCGACGTAGATCATCTCCGGTCTCGAAGACATCGAGTAAGCTTGTTCATTTCTTCATGTGAACTCTTACTAGAGTTCGGGTGTTCACTACTTAGAGCGAAGGGACTACTACATGGAGTTTTTGAAGTGAATGATCTGTCTACAAAGGTTGTATTCCTCATTCACTTTGTATGCAAAGTTGTTTGCATGTTGTATTGTTTAAATCTCTAGTTAAGATTCTAGGGTTAGGGTTCTATAGTACGGCAAAAATTTGAAAATGGCATGGACGATGCCTCCTTAAACCTTGCTGCCGCGCTACATAACCCTACAGTGGTATCAGAGACAAGCTAGAGATTTAAACAATGTTTGTTAGATTACGAAACCGAAACAACTCCGAAACACCCGATACACAATCCTAGTTTCTGTCAAATTTTAAATGGCCTCTAAAATTTTTTTAGCAACTGCAGAATGTTGTATGAGATGCAATATGAACACAGTAGAAAATTGAACCCCTTTCCTCGGATTTTGGCCGGCCACAGAGCAAGAAAAACCAGTGTGATCGGTTTTTCTAGGGTGTTCAGGGTTCAAATTTTTAGTGTGTTCCAGTCTCTGGGTTTTGGTGTTTCAGGTGTTTCTAGTTTTTGCTAAATTTGCATGTGATGTTAACTTTTTGCAAAGGCAATTCGGAGTGTTTCGTAATCATAATTCAAACATCTATTCGGGTTATTTAGACGACGTTAAAAAGTTCGAATGAATATCAATATCTCATATTTTCTCTCGCTGGAAATTTTCCAATAGTTGGATTTTTTCCAAGTTTAAAATCTTCAGAAAATTATGCAAGCGATTCTGTGGACCCTCTAGAAGAACGATACCCAAACTTGATTTTTTGGATCGCGGAACCACGGGGGTTTGCCGCAGTTCCGCGGCGATATGAGTGAGGCATGGGTCGGCCCTTCTACGGATGGTTCATAGGTGCCGTGGCATGTTCTGGGTACTTTTTGAACTCCGCTCAAGTGTTGAGCTTTTTAGGAAATTTTCGGTGTTTGTTTATTCGATCGAAAACTTTAACATCGTCTAGCTATCTATGATTATGATACAATATTTGGAATCCACATAATTAGTTATGAGATAACTAGTTTGAATTTTATAAATCTAGCAGTTTAGTCTCATTTGATCGGTTGCCACAGAATTTTTATGTGGATCAAAAGTCCGTCGCAATTACGTAGTGTACGTGGATACTCGCCGGGTAACCTTACTAGATAGCAACGCCCCATAGCCCCGACCAAATGACTGTAGGAGAACCCCGTCGCCAAAAGCATCCGTTCGGGTGCTCGCGGCCGCTGTGTTCCGCCTTAGTGCACTCCGTCGACGGCATCAGGGGTGCGGCCGTCTACTAAAGTTTCCGAAGAGCATTCAATCAGGTTATCGGGAATCTTGTTGAATTACCCGACAGGTTATTGGAAAGTGTTTTCAATATCGAGACTAAAATACGGGGTTTATAATTGTTAGGCATGTGATATCTAAGGAATTCATTTGGTTGGGCATGAAATCCAAAGTATGTGATACATTGGGTTTATGATATCTAAGATGGTTACAGATTCCAATTGTTGTAGTTTTTCACTTTCTTTTCTGCGACCGTAAGTGTAATATATGGTGTATCGCCGGTTTCGTTGCTATATGTTAACGATAATTAGGATATGCATATTTACTTACGTTGATGACATGTGATGTTATGTGTTGTTGTGATATATTATATTGGATCGTCGTGTTTTGAATAGCAAGGTTTTTTTTATGCGAGATGAGAGTTTTTCATTTTCATTCATGTAAAAGCTTGTATGTAATATTCTTTTATTGGGGCACTTCCGGGTTGAGGATGATGTCCCCATTGATGTATATTATTTACTTTTCCGCATTAGGATAGACCCAAGGAGGAGAGCACAAGTAACCGGGTTCTAGGGTCCAGTGGAAGACCATCTCGAGGAGTCGAGACCGGGTCTCCTAACTTTAGAATTGGTAGGGTTTCTTTCTGCTCTCGTAGAGGTCTAGGGATGTGGGTTTGGCTATTCATCACGACCGTGGAATCCGTGTTTTATATTGGCTTAATTTAAAACACGGAATTCCTAGTATATCCAATATTTTGTATATGTTCTTCTGTTGCTGATATTCTATGATGTCATTACTTTATATGTTGAGACGAATGCTTATATTATATATATAATGATATATAGTAAATATTGTTGCTTTCGTTTCTTTTGTGATACTTAGGAAGCATAATTTGATGGGACTTCATTAATGGGATTAATGAAATAAAAGAAACCTAAAGATGTTGTAGAAACTTGTTTTAAAAACTGGTAGCTCTAGTTCTTGCTTTGCATAGCGGTATTCCTTATAGAATATCCAGTACCTTATTCGATAAGGAAAGAGCCGAGATCGCTTCACCGGGAGTGACCTCTTTAGCGAAACTAGAAGATGCTACAACCCATACGGTTTGTCTTTTGATTGCTTCTATAGTTTTTGCTTTGCTTAGTGGTATTTGTGAAATATCCAGCACCTTATTCGATAAGGAAAGAGCCGAGATCCCTTCACCGGGAGTGACCTCTTTAGCGAAACCAGTAAAAGCCTAAAAAACACTCCTTTTCAAAATCACTCTATTGTACAACGATATCAAGTTCATTACGCAAAAGGTTTTCTTAAAAACCCGTCGTAACCTTCCGTCATTTTAGGAAGTAGAGCATTTAGTATTCATGCTACGTTTGTTGACCATAGTTAAGGCGTAGTGTGCGGTAGCTAAGTGATGTCTTCCTACACAACATATGATGCAATTAATTAGGACAGTCATGTGACTTTGTTGACTATAATTAAGGGTCATGTGGATGGGTCTAATTAATCACGAAATGACGGATATAACTTGACTAGTGCTTATGATTTGTTGACCATAGTTAAGGTCATAAGTCACTAGGGGTAAAAATATTATCGGGAGTTTCAAGTGTTGAAATTTGCAATGAGATTGTATACCTTCTATGAGATAGTTGGATCCCGATACCCACTGCGAGTAAGAGTTACTCCTGAAAAACTTTTTACACATTACAATTGGCCGATCAAGTAGGTGTCTAGAAAGGTGTTAAAGGGGTTACGCCCCTGGGAAAACGAGATTTATTTTTGTAGGGTTCCTAGGCACTCTAGTGAGGTCTCACAAGGCATCAACCATGCCAATTTCAAAAAATCTAGGTGCCGAGAAACCCGACTACGGATCGTTGGCTAGAAATCTAGGCGAAAAAGAAACTTGTTAACACTTAACTAAAGTTTAAACGGAAATACAACCTTTGTAGATCCGGTGCTCCACCTCCATAGCTCCGCAACGAAGTCCCCTCGCTGTCCAAATGAATTCCCGGGCTCTAGCGTCGGCTTCGTTGGAGAAATGGCGAGCTAGGTCGTCGATGTCCATGCCGAAGATGATCTACGTCGAGGCCTAGCTAGATCAAGCTCCCACTTCACCAAGTCAAGAAAACTTGTGAAGGAAACAAACTCTACTACTTGACAAGAGGTAGAGGATGAAGAAATAGGAAGTGGGTAGACTTTAGAATTGGATTTCTCACTCATTTTCATCAATCACCATTGATGAAGTAAGCTTCTTCATGTGAAGAAGAAGAAGAAGATGAAGATGATAATATGATAAGTTCATTTAAAATGCAAAAGAAAATGAAATACTTATCATAATATCAACCATGGTCAAGATAACTTGTGTAGAGAATGAACTATGGTTCAAGTGAATGGTTAGGGTTAAGAAAAGAGACAAAATGGTCAAATCATTCAAAGCTTCATGAAGCTTCAAAAGAAAGTCCAAAATGAGCCACCATTTCATTTCTTTTCTATAAATAAATGAAAATAAATAAATAAATAAATAAGTAAATCAAATAAACAAAACCCTAATCATTAACTTAACCATGGTATAATTCTTTACACAAACCCAAGTTAGCTTGTATCATCAAACATGATACAATCTTGAGGACAAAAAATATATCATATATACAATGTGCACAAACAAGTGAGAAAATCCATTTAAAGTGAACCAATACTAGTTAATGCAAAGTAATATATCAAATATATATAATTATGCATTAAATCATTAAATCAACACTTGATTCAATGATCCGGTCATGTCGCACACAACCGACTAGTATACAATGTATCGGCTTATCGAATCAACGCTTGAATCGATAACTTGGTTATATCGCATACAACCATTCGACACATTGATCGCGAGAATGAAATACGGTATCACATACACGCATTATTCTCGGTCCCGCACATATCTCATATGCGCTCCTATTTCGTTTCGCTTGAGCCAGGAAACCTCTGTGTAGGACTCTAAAGACCCGTCAATACGCCGGCAGCAGATGATGATCATATCAAACACCCACAATCCGTAAGCGGTCTGCTAAACGTAACGGCCACCCGGGTATTGAGCGATCAGAAGATCGACGAGCAAGCCCGCTCACACTCCAGTGAATCCAACCAGTAACACTACCGTACAGTCCGGTCTCGTCGTCTGATATGTCGCATATCTTTCCTAGGGGTGGTAAACGTCAGACCCCAATAGCTCGATAAGTCGTGTCGATATGAGGTCTATAACAATTCGAGAAACTACTGGTAACACTTACCGGTATATCTCAGCAACCCTGGCTAGGGATTTCCTCTTATAGCCAATCGAACACAGCGCAACATCAACTCCCTATACCGGGAGAGACGAATCCCCTCCTATCGCTCATTGCCTCCATGTGACTCGGGACTGTACCCAAAAACCACCGTTTTGCACGCCCTCTTGGACGTGGTAAGATGGAAATCAAAGCACAGTGGGAACCACACAAGACTCTATGACGATCTCGGATCTACAGACTACTCTGTACCAGTGTCACCAGAGAACTGCCATCTGACGTGAGGTATAATACCATCTGGGAGTTCTCGGCGAGTCCGTCCAGTGTACCCAGTCTCTACTGAGCACCCGTATATCATCTCTGATGTCAAACACCGATGGATATGGGATCATCCATCGCCCATCTGTATGGGTCGAGAAGGTACACGCTAGTCTACTCTGGTATATCGATGCCCCGTCTCGATATACCCACGACTAGGGACTTTGAAGGATGTATTTATGGACTACCATGTCCCCACTAGTATGATCCGCATCATAGTCCAGGTAGTCAAGCACACATCCTAAGGGCTTTACCAACATGTAATAGAGAGACAGTCAGTATACACGTTAAGGTAAAGAGCAACCAGATAGCATACTATCATGTCGAGCAAGAAAGTCCTCCCTATATATGTCCCAGCATCCACTACAATATACATCCTATGTACAGCAATGGCCTCTAGGGCATACATATAACTAACAATCTCCCACTTGCACTAGGGCCATCTGTAGCAGTGGTTGTAGTATCTCATACTCAACCATCCCATTAAAGTCTCTCTCTGGGAATAGGCCTTCGTAAGTGGATCTGCCGTGTTGTCCTCTGAGTCTACTCTCCTAACCTCGATCACCTGGAGATCAACCATCTCCACGATCAGGCGACACTGCCTTAGAATATGTCTGGGTCACTGATGGGACCAGGGTTCCTGGGCCAAAGCCACAACTCCATTGTCACACAATGGGAGGAACATAGTTCATCTTATGAACCATTATACACCCAAACAGCCTCTTTGGTAGCATCTTAAGTAGCGATGTATCCTGCCTTTATCGTCTAGTATGTCACGGTATCTAGCTTGGAACTCTTCCAACATACCGTCCCTTTACTGAGGGTAAAGACAATGCCTGCGACTGAAATTCAGTCGTCTTTATCACCCTGGAACACTTCCAGTGATTCTCCCCAGGATCGATTGATACCATCTCACTACTACTAGTGAGATTCCTAACATCCAATTAGATCTATCTCATAGATCCAAAACCCAGGATTTAGTAGGTATCACTTTGATCCTATGTGGAGAATATTTGTGATAAGCGGAGATTGATCGAGCGTAGCATAGGAAACTCCTTCCCTATCAAGAGTATGTCATCCACGTACTCTACGAGGATCACCACCATACTCCCTACTACCCTTTTGTATATACAAGATTCATCTACCATTTTGATGATGTCAACTTCCTTTACTAATCCATCAAAACAGATGTTCCAACTCCGCGATGCCTTCTTTATCCTATAAAGCATCTTGCACACGTTTCCACTGCTCCCACTGTCTACGAGGCCCTCTGGCTGTGTACTTATAGACACTCTCTTCCAAAACATCATTTTAGAAGAGCTGTCATGACACCCAACCACCAGATATCGTAGTCATGGTATGTAGCCGTGGCAAGCAGGATCTGGATGGACTTAAGCATAGGTACTGGAAAAGGTTTTATCATTATCCACGCCTGGTCAATGACGAAAACCTTTAACAAGTCTAGCTTTGAAAGTCTCAACTTTTCCATGTACACCAAGTAATCTTCTCAAGATATACTTGCTCCTGATGGGGATTTAACCCTTCAGATATAGCAACCAAAGTCCATACTTTGTTGGTGTATAAGGATTCCATCTCAGATTGCTAAACATCCAGCCATTCTTACAGAGTCTCACTCCTGATGGCCAGCTCGAAACTAGTTGGGTCATCATCTCATGATGTAATCCTCGCTCCCACTGTCATAGAGAAACCGAAGTATCTCTCAGGTGGGTGAGGAACCCTACTAGATCGGTGGAGAGGCTGAGGTTCGTTGGAATCTACTGAATCCTTTGGTTGTACCAAATCATCTGCTGTATTTTGTATAGCTGGAACCTTTCCAGTTCTACATTACAGACCTTGCCTCGAGCTTGTCCGGATTTTGCTTTTAGACATAGGCCAGACAACCCCAAATCTTAACTAACTTAAGATATGGGCTCTTCCCTTTCCATATCATGTATGAAGTGGTAGGCAACTGATTTGATTCGAACCCTATTCAATAGGTATGCAGCTTCTCAAGTGCATAACCCCCTAAGGAAAAAGGTAACTCAGTATTACTCATCATAGAGCACACCATATCAAATAGGGTGTATCTGCTCCGCCCCGACATACCATCGTGCAATGGTGTATACGGAGGAGTAATGCTGAGAGAGAATCTTATTCTTCTTTAGAAAATTCCAAGAATTCCGTGCTCAAGTATTCTCCTCCTTGATCTCATCAAAGGACATAATACTTTTACCCGTATTTTGGTTCTCTACTTCTCGCTTATATTCTGTGAATATCTCAAAAGGTTCGGACTCATGTTTCAACAGGAACATATGACTGAATCTTGAGAGATTATCAGAGAATATAATGAAGTATAAAGAATCAGTCCTGGCATGTGTAGACAGGAGACCTTACATACATCATCATGTATGAGTCCCAAGAGTTCACTAACTCTTTCTCTGTTTCCAATAAACAGAGCTATGGTCATCTTATCTTTGTGACATGACTGGCGAGTTTCACAAGATGTAAATTCAAACTGATTTAAATATGCATCTATATGTAACTCTAGCTAGTCGGGTCACATTGATCTGACCTAGTTTACAATACCTCAAGAAGAATTCGTTCATTTCTGAACTCTTCCTCTTGTGTGTGTTCCATATACTAAGAACTGTAGTTTGATTTAGAACATCAATGCTTTTAGATAACGTGCCTGAACCGATCAACTTTTGATATAGAAAATGTTCAAAACATTATCCAACAATACAAAATATTATCGTTTCTTTACTAATAAAGAGACAGATATGATTTTGTATATCAGGTTCGGTATCTAATAACATACGTTCAGAATCAATGTATTACAATACAGGGTGACAGTGACCAACAGACTTGGCTGCAACACTTGCCCCGTTTTCTGCCTCATGAAACTTATCACCCGTTCTCAGTTTTTCTACCCTTTTGTAGCCCTATATAACAGATTACATATCTGGGATCCTTATCCGGTATCATATACTCAGGATACGGAGGATACTGAGAAACAGTTCTTTGTAATGAACACACCCGAAGATGATGCATCATATGCACTTTCTTCGTTTGGGCGGCACGGGAAATCTGGTATTCCCCAATTACCTGCTCTGTCTTATAACAATTATAAGTTGGAGCGGGACCAACGTTCCCCAGCTCAGTATAACAAGCGGGTTCGGTCAATAATCCGTATTATTATCTTGATTAAGGCGTGACATGGTCGCTACCAGGAGAGAGAGAGAAGAAAATACTCAGCGTGCGCTCTTGCAAGAATAGATTGGTTATTATTTTATCTAATCAGGATGGCTCCCACTGCTTTTTATCAAATCTTCCTTCAAACCCTAAAAGGAAAGACTAGCCGGGATTAATTACACACTACAAGTTCGCCAATCTTTCAGCCAGGCCAGTGTCGGTACTTTGAGGGAGGTGCCCCGTGCTTTCGCACGGACCTAATTAATGTAAACCTCGTTTTCCCAGAGGCGTAACCCCGTTGACACCTTTCTAGACACCTACTTGATCGGCTAATTGTAATGTGTAAAACTCTCCCAGGAGTAACAATTACTCGCAGCGGGTATCGGGATCCAACTATCTCATAGAAGGTATGCAATCTCATTGCAAATTTCAACACTTGAAATTCCCGATAATATTTTGCCCCGAACGATCTATGACCTTGACAAGGTCAACAAACCATAGACCGCAAGTCAAGTTCAACCCGTCATTTCTTGATTGAATCAAACCCACCCGCACGACCCTTGACAAGGTCAACAAGGCCGCACGACTACCCTAACCCAATCTGCATCATATGCATAAGCAGATAAATACTGGTTAGCTACCGCACACTGCGCCTTGACAAGGTCAACAAACGCAGCACGAATACTAAACAGGACTTATCTGAAATGACGGAGGGCTACGGCAGTTTTTTCTGAAAACCTATTGCGTAATGAACTTGATATCGTTGTAGGATCGAATGAATTTTGAAATGGAGTGTTTTTTAGGCTTTTCTAGTTTTGCTAAAGGAGTCACTCCCGGTGATGGGATCGTTGGTCTTTTCCTCGTCGAATGAGGTGCGGGATATATCATATATATCACTGTGCAAAGAAAAAACACTTAAAAGCAATCAAAAGACAAACCGAGGGTGTAGCATCTGCCAGTTATTGCTAAAGGAGTCACTCCCGGTGAAGGGATCTCGGTCCTTTCCTTATCGAATAAGGTGCAGGATATATCACATATACCTCTGTACAAAGCAAGAACTGTAGCTACCTGTTTTATTTTGAAATTCGATTCTACAACATCTTAGGTTTCTTTTATTTCATTAATCACATTAATGAAGTCCCATCATTTAAGTACCTAAACATCACAGATAAATACGACGTACACTTATGCCATCCGCATTCGCCTCGATGTCCCCTCGTGCACCGTTAGGTTAGGTAACTAACGACAGAGCGGGGCAGGGCTAGCGCGGGTGTAAAACATAATTAACGTCTATATAATATATCATATATACTATATACTGTATCTATCACAGAACATCACATGATCACATCACAGATATCGCAGCAGAAGAATCATATGAAATATTGGATATACTAGGACGTTCGTGTTTTCAATACGAGCCAGTATAAAACACGGATTCCACGGTCATGATGAATAGCCAAACCCACACCCCTAGACCCCTACGAGAGCGGCAAGCAACCCTACCAATTCTGGAGTTAGGAGACCCGGACTCGACTCCTCGAGTTGGTCTTCCACTGGACCCCAGAACCCGGTTACTTGTGCCCTCCTCCTTGGGTCTATCCTAGTGCAGAAAAGTAAATAATATACAAAAGGTGACTACTTCCGCAACCTGGAAGTGCCCTAATAAAAGAATATTACATACAAGTTTTTACATGAATGAAAATGAAAAACACTCATCTCACATAAAAACCCCCGGCTATTCGAACACGACGATCCAATATAACATATCCAGCAACACATAACATCACATGTCATCAACGTAAGTAAATATGTCCATCCCAATTGTCGTTGACATATAGCAACGAAACCGGCGATATCACATATTACACTTACGGTCACAGAAAAGAAAGTGTAAAACTACAACAGTTGGAATCCGCAATCTGCATAGATATCGCATGCCTAATCAAATGAATTACTTAGACATCGCATGCCTAACAATTATAAACCCCGCATTTTAGTCTCATTATCGAAAACACTTTTCAATATCAAGTCGGGTAATTCAACAAGATTCCCGACATCCTGATCGAATGCTCGTCGCAAACTTCAGTAGACGGCCGCACCCTCGACGCCGTCGACGAAGTGCACCAAGGCGGAACACCGCTGCCGCGAGCACCCGAATGGATGCTTTTGGCGACGGGGTTCTCCTACAGTCACTTGGTCGGGGCTATGGGGTGTAGCTGTCTATTAAGTTTACCCGGCGAGTATCCGCGTACGCTACGTGATTGCGACGGACTTTTGATCACATCAAAATTCCGTGGCAACCGATCAAGTGAGACTAAAGTGCTGTGTTTATAACATTCATTCAGTTATCTCATAACTATTTGCGAATTCCAAGTATTGTATCACATTCCGGATAAACAGAAAATGTTAAACTTTCCGATCGAACAATCGAACACCCAAGTTTTCCCAATACTGATCAACACATGAAACAAGTCTAACAACATTCAGTTCGTGCCTCAGTACCAACGGTCCAGCCGTAGAAGGGTCAAGCCAACGCCTCACATGTGGCACGCCGTACTGCCCCAAACCCGAAGGTTCAAAGGGCAGTTCAAGACGGTCACATAATCGAGTTAAGGTTTGTTGTCTTCTAGAGGGACCATCGCATTACTTGCACTACTTAGAACGTCGTTAAACTACGGAAAAATCCAACACTTGGAAATTTCCCGACAGGGGAAAAATTGGGTATTTATATCCGGTCGAACTTTTTAACATATTCAAAAAATTATCCGGAAAGCCACACGGACAAAATTTGATAATCCGGTCGAACATTCGAATCCCCAAAACAATCCAGGAAATTCAACTCTTGAAAAACTATTAAAAATTCCCAGGAAAACCAGAACTGAAAATTATGAATTACTGTGGAAAATTCTATGCTACATAAGACAAAACGGCCGCGGAACCGCCGCACGAGCCATGCTCGTGCCGCGGATCCGCGGCTCAATGATGGAATTAGGCATACGAATTTTACAGTAACCCTTACAATTTCCTGCTGATTTCTCTGCATATTTTTAATTTCGAAAAACTCCAGATTTTGGAAAAAGTCCAGAGAGCAATTTGTATTGGGGTTTCGGGTTCGTTCGGAATTCAAATTCCGCTAGACTTCGCCTAAGGCTCTAGCTAGTCTCTGATACCACTTTAGGGTTCCTAGGCACTCTAGTGAGGTCTCACAAGGCATCAACCATGCCAATTTCAAAAAAATCTAGGTGCCGAGAAACCCGACTACAGATCGTTGGCTAGAAATCTAGGCGAAAAAGAAACTAGTTAACACTTAACTAAAGTTTAAACGGAAATACAACCTTTGTAGATCCGGTGCTCCACCTCCATAGCTCCGCAACGAAGTCTCCTCGCTGTCCAAATGAATTCCCGGGCTCTAGCGTCGGCTTCGTTGGAGAAATGGCGAGCTAGGTCGTCGATGTCCATGCCGAAGATGATCTACGTCGAGGCATTGCTAGATCAAGCTCCCACTTCACCAAGTCAAGAAAACTTGTGAAGGAAACACACTCTACTACTTGGCAAGAGGTAGAGGATGAAGAAATAGGAAGTGGGTAGACTTTAGAATTGGATTTCTCACTCATTTTCATCAATCACCATTGATGAAGTAAGCTTCTTCATGTGAAGAAGAAGAAGAAGATGAAGATGATAATATGATAAGTTCATTTAAAATGCAAAAGAAAATGAAATACTTATCATAATATCAACCATGGTCAAGATAACTTGTGTAGAGAATGAACTATGGTTCAAGTGAATGGTTAGGGTTAAGAAAAGAGACAAAATGGTCAAATCATTCAAAGCTTCATGAAGCTTCAAAAGAAAGTCCAAAATGAGCCACCATTTCATTTCTTTTCTATAAATAAATGAAAATAAATAAATAAATAAATAAGTAAATCAAATAAACAAAACCCTAATCATTAACTTAACCATGGTATAATTCTTTACACAAACCCAAGTTAGCTTGTATCATCAAACATGATACAATCTTGCGCACAAAAAATATATCATATATACAATGTGCACAAACAAGTGAGAAAATCCATTTAAAGTGAACCAATACTAGTTAATGCAAAGTAATATATCAAATATATATAATTATGCATTAAATCATTAAATCAACACTTGATTCAATGATCCGGTCATGTCGCACACAACCGACTAGTATACAATGTATCGGCTTATCGAATCAACGCTTGAATCGATAACTAGGTTATATCGCATACAACCATTCGACACATTGATCGCGAGAATGAAATACGGTATCACATACACGCATTATTCTCGGTCCCGCACATATCTCATATGCGCTCCTATTTCGTTTCGCTTGAGCCAGGAAACCTCTGTGTAGGACTCTAAAGACCCGTCAATACGCCGGCAGCAGATGATGATCATATCAAACACCCACAAGCCGCAAGCGGTCTTCTAAACGTAACGGCCACCCGGGTATTGAGCGATCAGAAGATCGACGAGCAAGCCCGCTCACACTCCAGTGAATCCAACCAGTAACACTACCGTACAGTCCGGTCTCGTCGTCTGATATGTCGCATATCTTGCCTAGGGGTGGTAAACGTCAGACCCCAATAGCTCGATAAGTCGTGTCGATATGAGGTCTATAACAATTCGAGAAACTACTGGTAACACTTACCAGTATATCTCAGCAAACCTGGCCAGGGATTTCCTGTTATAGCCAATCGAACACAGCGCAACATCAACTCCCTATACCGGGAGAGACGAATCCCCTCCTATCGCTCATTGCCTCCATGTGACTCGGGACTGTACCCAAAAACCACCGTTTTGCACGCCCTCTTGGACGTGGTAAGATGGAAATCAAAGCACAGTGGGAACCACACAAGAATCTATGACGATCTCGGGTCTACAGACTACTCTGTACCAGTGTCACCAGAGAACTGCCATCTGACGTGAGGTATAATACCATCTGGGAGTTCTCGGCGAGTCCGTCCAGTGTACCCAGTCTCTACTGAGCACCCGTATATCATCTCTGATGTCAAACACCGATGGATATGGGATCATCCATCGTCCATCTGTATGGGTCGAGAAGGTACACGCTAGTCTACTCTGGTATATCGATGCCCCGTCTCGATATACCCACGACTAGGGACTTTGAAGGATGTACTTATGGACTACCATGTCCCCACTAGTATGATCCGCATCATAGTCCAGGTAGTCAAGCACACATCCTAAGGGCTTTACCAACATGTAATAGAGAGACAGTCAGTATACACGTTAAGGTAAAGAGCAACCAGATAGCATACTATCATGTCGAGCAAGAAAGTCCTCCCTATATATGTCCCAGCATCCACTACAATATACATCCTATGTATAGCAATGGCCTCTAGGGCATACATATAACTAACAATTTTAATTAGGTCCGTGCGAAAGTACGGGGAACCTCCCTCAAAGTACCGACACTGGCCTGGCCGAAAGATTGGCGAACTTGTAGGGTGTAATTAATCCCGGCTAATCTTATCTTTTAGGGTTTGAAGGAAGATTTGATAAAAACAGTGGGAGCCATCCTGATTAGATAAAATAATAACCAATCTGATCTTGTAAGAGCGCACACAGAGTGTTTTCTTCTCTCTCTCCTGATAGCGACCATGTCACACCTTAATCAAGATAATAATATAGATGCATTGACCGAACCTGCTTATTATACTGAGCTGGGGAATATTGGTTCCGCTCTATCTTATAATTGTTGTAAGTCCGAGCAGGAAATAGGGGATTATCCGGATTTCCACGCCACCTAACTGATTAATAAGCATGTTGATGCATATTCTTCGGGTGTGTTGATTACCGAGAACTGTTTCTCAGTATTCTCCGCGTCCTGGGTATGTAATACCGGATCAGGATCCTGCATATGTAATATGTTACATGGGCTACAGAAAGGTAGAGAGCTGGGATTGGGTGATATATCTCTAAGTGTTAGAGAATGGTGCAATTGTTGCAACCAAATCAGCTGGCAAATATCACCTTGTATTAATACATTGATTCTGAACGAATGTTATTACATACCGAACCTGATATACAACATTACATCGGTTTCTTTAATGAGTTAAATAAGGATATAATTCTGTATTGGAGGATTATGTTGTGAACATTTTCCTGAATCAAGAGTTGATTAGATCAGGCACATTATATAATAGTATATACGTTCTAAATCAAACCACAGTTCAAAGTGTATAGAACACACACAAGAGGAGTAGTTCAGAAATGAACGAATCCTTCTTGTGGCATTGTAGACTGAGTCATATCAATGCGACATGACCATCTAAGTTACATAAGGATGAATATTAGAATCCGTTCAAATTTTCATCTTATGATACTTGCCAGTCTTGTCTCAAAGGTAAAATGACCAATACTCTGTTTACTGGAAACAGAGAAAGAGTTACTGAACTCTTGGGACGGATACATGATGACGTATACGATCCTATGTCTACTAATGCTAGGATTGGTTCTTTGTACTTCATTACATTCAACGACGATCTCTCAAGATTCGGATATGTGTTTTTGTTGAAACACAAGTCTGAAACTTTTGAGAAATTCAAGGAATATAAGTTTGAAGTTAAGAACCAAACGGGTAGAAGTATTAAATCCTTCGATGTGATCGAGAAAGAGAATACTTGCGCATGGAGTTCCTGGAGTTTCTAAAAGGAGAATGTGATTCTCTCTCAGCTTACTCCTTCGAGTACACCACAGCACCACGGTGTACCGGGGCGGAGGTATCGCACCTATGAGATATGGCGCGCTCTATGATGAGTACTGCTGAGTTACCTATTTTCTTTTGGAGTTATGCACTTGAGAAGTTGTATACCTATTGAATGGGGTTCCATCCAAATCACTGCTTACTACTCCATATGAGATATGGAATGGGAAGAGACCATGTCTTAAACGAGTTAAGATATGGGGTTGTCCGGCCTATGTTGAAAAGCAAAATCCGGACAAGCTCGAGGCAAGGTCAGTTCTGTAAGTTTGTTGGATATCCTAAACATATGCGAGGGTATATCTTCTACCACTCTGAGGAGAAAAAAGTGTTTTTTTTCTCAGCATGCCACCTTTCTAGAAAAGGAATTTCTTGTGAAGAAATTTGTGGTCATGAGATAGAACTGGAAGGAGTTCCAGCTAGACAAACTAACAGCTGATGATTTGGTGAAACCAAAGGATTCAATAGTTTCTAACGAACCTCAGCCTCTCCGCGAATCTGGTAGGGTTCCTCATCCACTTGAGAGATACTACGGTCTTCTCAGTGACAGTGGGAGCGAGGATTGCATCATGGTAGATGATGACCCAACTAGGTTTAGGCAGACCATCACGAGTGGGGACTCTGTGAAAAGGCTGGATGCTATGCGATCAAAGATGGAATCCATGTATACCAACAAAGTATGACTTTGATTATTGCACCTGAAGGGGTAAAACCCATTGGGAGCAAATGGATCTTGAGAAGATTCTTGGTGTAGATGGAAAAGTTGAGACTTTTAATGCTAGGCTTATGTCCATCAGGATCAATGCGCGGATCGCAGAGTTGGAACATCTGTTTTGATACGGCAGTCAAAGAGTTTGACTTCATCAAAAAGGAAGATGAATCTTGTATATACAAGAAGTTTGTAGAGAGTAAGGTTGTCTTCCACGTATTGTACGTAGATGACATACTCTTGATAGGAAATGGTTTCCTATGCTACACTCGGTCAAGCTCCACTTATCACGAGGTTCTCCATGGAAGATCTAGATGATACCTACTATATCTTGTGGATAATAATTTATGGTGATAGATCTAAGTGGATGTTGGGAGTGTCCCAAATCCAGGTACATTAACACCGTACTAAAGAAGTTTAGTATAGATGATTCTAAGCGTGGTTGTTCGCCTACTTATTCATGAATCACTCTCTCCAAAAAGATATCTCCCGAGACTGATTTGGAGAGAGCTAGCGTGCAAGAGATATCCTATGCTTCGGCAGTAAGCTCTATCATGTATGTGATGTTATGTACCAGACTAGATATAGCTAACTCACTAGGTGTAGTGATCAGAAATCAATCGGATCTTGGGAGAATCACTGGACAGCTGTGGAGGACATTCTTAAGTACTTGAGAAGCACTAAAAGAAAGTTCTTGGTTTCAGCTTCCAGAGTGATAAGTTCGACAGAAAGTCAGTCACAGGCATTGTCTTTACCCTCAGTGGAGGGACGGTATGTTGGAAGAGTTCCAAGCTAGATACCGAGGCATACTAGACGATAAACGCTGGATACATCGCTACCAACGATGCTGCCAAAGTGGCTGAGTGGGCATTCTTGTTCATGAGATGAACATGGTTCCTACCATTGAGCGTCCAATAACTGTTATTGTGACTACAATGAAGTTGTGGCTTTAGCCTAGGAACACCGGTCCCATCAGCGATCCAGACATATTCTGAGGACAGTATCACCTAATCAGGGAGATAGTTGATCTCCAAGGGATCGAGATTAGGAGAGTAGACATGAAGGATAACACAGCGGATCCACTCACAAAGGCCTTTCCCAAGAGAGACTTCTATAGGACGTTGAGTATGAGATACTGCAACAAATGGCCTTAGTGCAAGTGGGAGATTGTTAGTTATATGTATGCCCTAGAGGTCATTACTGTACATGTGATGTATATTGTAGTGGATTCTTGGACATATATAAGGAGGACTTTCTTGCTCGTCATGATAGTATGCTATCTGGTTGCTCTTTATCTTAACATGTACACTTATTGTCTCTCTATTGCATGTTGATAAAGCCATTAGGATGAGTACTTGACTACCAGGATTATAATGCGGATCATACTAGTGGGGCAGTGGTAGTCGGCAAGTACATCCTTCAAATGTTCCTAGTCATGGGAGTATCGAGACAGGGCATCGATACTCCAGAGTAGACTAGCATATACGCTTCTTGACCTATATGATGGGCGATGGATGATCCCATATCCATTGGTGTTTGATATCAGAGAAGGTATACGGGTGCTCAGTGGAGACTGGATACACTGAACGGACTCGCCGAGAACTCCTAGACGGTATTATACCTATTGTCAGATAGCAGTTCTCTGGTGACACTGGTACAGGTTAGTCTGTCGACCCGAGATTGTCATAGAGTCTTGTGTGATTCCCATTGTGCTTTGATTTACACCATACCACGTTCAAGAGATCGTGAAAAATTGTGGTTTTTGGGTACAGTCCCGAGTCACATGGAGGCAATGAGCGATAGGAGGGGATTCGTCTCTCCCGGTATTGGGAGTTGATGTTGCGCTATGCTCGATTGGCCATAACAGGAAATCCCTGGCCAGGGTTGCTGAGATTAACTGGTAAGTGTTATCAGTAGTTTCTCGAACCGTTATGGACCTTGCATCGGCATGATTTATCAGGGCTATTGGGGTCTGACGTTTACCACCCCAGGCTACGATATGCGACATATCTGATGAAGAGACCGGACTATACGGTAGTGTTATTTAATTGGATTCGCATTAGTATGAGCAGACTTGCTTGTTGATCTTCTGATCGCTCAATACCCGGGTGACCGTTACGTTTAGCAGACCGCTTGCGGCTTTTGGGTGTTTGATATGATCATCACCTACTGCCGGCGTATTGACGAGTCTTTAGAGTCCTACACAGAGGTTTCCTGGTTCATGCGAAACGAAGTAGGAGCACATATGTGATATGTGTGAGACCGAGATTAATACGCGTATATGATACCATATTCTATTCTCGCGATATGTGATATCGGTCGGTTATATGTGATATAGCCGGGTTATCGGATCAAGTGTTGATTCGATAAGTTGTTACATTTGATATTAGTCGGTTGTATGTAATATAGCCGGATTATTAAATCAAGTGTTGATTTAATAATTAAATGTATAATTATATATGTGATATATTAATTTACACTAACTAATATTTGCTCACTTAAGTTTTCTTTTTCTCACTAGTGCACACTTAGTATATATGTGATATATATTAATGTACATCTTTTGTGTCATGCTAGATGCCACATGCTATATGGGTGTATGAGACTCATACCATGCTAATAATAATGTGAGGTTTTATTTATTTAATGTAATTCAATATTAGTTGAAAATTGTTATGCTTGGAAGCTTGGAGAAGCTTGAAGCATTTTTGACTTAGTCCACTAGTTTTGTTTTACTTGTAGATATTTATTATCCTAACCATTATTTGTTACCCATGGTTTATTCTCTACATGAGTTAGTGTATGACACTAACTCATCCATGGTTGCTATTCTCACCTCATGAGTTTCATTTTTCATCTTCAATTCATCTTCTTCTTCATGAGAAAAAGCTTGCTAGTTTTTTCTAAGTGAGAAAATATTGTGAGAAAATTAAATCTAAAGTGAGCCCATTTCCTACTTCATAATCCTCTACTATATTAGCCATTTAGTTTAGGGTGTTTGCTTCACTAATCTACAATTAGTGAAGATATAGCATGAGCTTGAGTCTCCTCGACGTAGATCATCTTCGGCCTTGAAGACATCGAGCAAGCTTGTTCATTTCTTCATGTGAACCCTTACTAGAGTTCGGGTGTTCACTACTTGGAGCGAAGGGACAACTACACGGAGCTTTTGAAGTGAATGACCGGTCTACAAAGGTTGTATTCCTTATTCACTTTGTATGCAAAGTTGTTTGCATGTTGTATTGTTTAAATCTCTAGTTAAGATTCTAGGGTTAGGGTTCTATAGTATAGCGAAAATTTGAAAACGGCATGGACGATACCTCCCGAATCCTTGCTGCCGCGCTACATAACCCTACAGGTACAATATTTTATTCTGTAACGCCCGGAATCATGGCAAACAATGATTTATTCCGTAACACCCGGAATCACGGCAAACAATAATAATATCCTCTATAATTACGTTTCGGTTACATTCTTGATTTCCCTTTTCCCCCAAAGGTTCTGTGTTCAAGTCAGGTATTACCAATATAATCCAATGCCAATATAGGATCAAGCAGGTATCTGTTTTGTCTATGCAGACAACAAGTCACGTCCGTCAGGACAACAAATCAGGATTGTCGGCATTAGTAATAAAATTCAAGTAATAAGTCTGGTAGTGTGTCGTGAACATGCCATGTACTGTATATTAACCAAAATAAATACCAAGGTAAAACTGTAATCAATATCATGATACAACTAATGCCAGGATGAATATGTATCTATCTGTAATAAGCATTATACGTCCATTACCATAGATGATGCAATCTAGATAATCATATTGAACTTTTATAGTAGCACGATATTATCGTGATGTTCCGGCATGCAACTGGATAAGCTATTATCAGTACGGATACAAACGAATACTGTAAAACTGTAAATCGATACTACTCGTTGAATATTGAAATGTATGCACTCTAGTCGAGCATGTGAATATCGATATAATCAAAATTGCATATTGCAAGTTTAGAACTTTCCTGGTCGAATCTCACATCGAGATACGAATATCACGTTCGATGTCGAAATAACGTTGCGATGCAAAACGTGAGTGCGCAGGACTGGACCTGGCTAAACAGTGACGTGACGTGGTGACTGGGTTAGACGACGACAGTGACTGGTCGTCTGGGTCGTCGGCGACGCGCAACTCCGGCGAGATGGCCGGTGTTCCCCACCGAAACACGGAGACGCGACCGCGCAGGTCCGTCTTGCCTGAATTTCGGGGCAGATGCTAATTGGTGCTGTCCGTCCACCTCTCCGAAGATACCAAGTTGATTTATGACACCATGTATCGAAGGTTTAAACGGATGTGGCCGATGTAGCAGACTTCGTCAGATTCCTCCTCATTTGAGGGGTTTTTGATTGTGGGGACGCTCTTCCCTGCAGGCGCAAGCCCCTGCAGTTAATTACCCTACCGCATCGCGGTAACCACTTTTTCCTTCTCCAGATGGTCACTTCGTGTCGTGGGTGTTTGTTTTATTTTTGGTTGCCCGTGGATTGTATACGAAGACTAATTTATGTTGTCGCCCGTAGGGCGTGGATTAGTCCAAATCCGTATCTTCTTAGATTTGGGTTTGGGGGTTGGGTTTAAAGATACGTTAGTCTCATTTGGGACTAAGATCAACTTAAACGTTTGTTAAGGATACGCTAGTCTCATTTTAGACTAAGATCAACTTAACGGGATCATTTAGATCCAACAAAAGAGCATTCAGACTCTATTGTTTAGTTTAGGGACATTGCGGTCGATTAGTTTAAGGACATTACGGTCCAATGTTAGTTTAAGGACATCTCAGTCCATGGGTTTTAAAGGACCCCACAGTCCGAGGTTAAGGACATCATAGTCCATGGGTTTTAAAGGACCCCACAGTCCGAGGTTAAGGACATCATAGTCCATGGGTTTTAAAGGACCCCACAGTTCGAGGTTAAGGATATTATAGTCCGTGAGTTTAAGGACCCCACAGTCCGTGGAATGTATGGTTGTTAGGACCCGTCACCTCTCTGAAGACGCTGAAGGATTACAACGACAAATATCAGAGGAGTAAAGAGATGTACCCTTGAACCGATGTGAGTTGGTTGAAAGATCTGTAGTCCAATTTGGGGCTAAGATCTGTTAAAATATTTATGAGCAGATGGGCTCAATTAATATGAGTTGAGGACTTATGACCAATCTTGGGCTAAGTCCAATCGAGTTAAAATGTTTAACATTTATCTTGGGTTGCTGAGCATTTGCTTGGGCTTGGCCCTTTTAACAATGCTTGAATTCTAACAATATTTTGTCTTTTATTGAATGCTGGGCATTCATCATAGCCTTGGGCTTATTAAAGAACAATTTATGTTCTATCAGCGCAACACGTGGCACGCTTGGCGCTTTGCGCCAGTCAAAAAGCGCAGTGCGCTTCTGCCAAGTAGCGCACACGTGAAGGACACATGTCGCGTTTGGCTCTAAGCGCCAGATGATGGGCGCATTGCGCCAGTTTATGAGCACATTGCGCTAGTAGTTTAGTGGCGCACACGTTATTGACATGTGGTGCGTCTGGCGCTGAGCGCTAGCCCATGAGCGCAGTGCGCTGGTTTAAGTTGCCAAAGCGCTAGCGCATACGTGAAGGACACGTGTCGCGCTTGGCGCTAAGCACCAGTCTGAGAGCGCAGAAGCGCAGTTCCAGAGCGCAAAGCGCATATGATCAATTTTGTGATCTAAGAAGAGACTTTGTCTCAAGATTCTAAGAACAAAAGTTCTTCAATCTCTTATGTTGATGAAAGGCTTTACCTTTATGGATCTATGATCTGTGAGGAAGAAGTAAATTCTTCTTTTATTTTATGATGAGGTCTTTTGATCCCTTTGTAAAAGACTTTTTGTCCTTTTAGATCTATGATCTGTGAGAAGATTTATATTCTTCTTTTTAATTTATAATGGGATCTTTTTATCTCTTTTGAAAAGACCTTGGTCTTTGTAGATCTATAATCTTTTAAAGAACTGAATCCTTCTTTTAAAATTAATTACGAGATGATTTCATCTCTATGTTCATCACCATTCTTTTTAGCTTGAAGAAAAAATCTTCTTTCTCTGAGAGTTTGGCTCTTCTTCTTTGAATTTCTCAAAGTTTTTGAGGAGGTTTCTCTCTATATTTCTGTATATGAGACTTGAAGTCTAGGGGCCTTTATATAGGGCAAGCTGATCAGTTCAATCAGTTAAGGAGGTCTTTTCTCCAATTGATTTGGGGAATTTCCCATCGTTGGATCTTTGATCCAAGGGCTTCTGATTTACAGCAGGCAATCTTCTTGTTTTTGACAAGATTGGGAAATCTTTCCATACAGAATTTATTCTGTACTTTTGGTGATTTTTAATCACCATTGGATGATTGATCCAACGGTGCTCTGATTTACAGAGCACAATTTTGTTGTTTGGAAATATTTTGAGAAATCTTTCCTTAACAAAATTTAATTCTGGTTAATTAATGAGTCATCATTATTATTAGATGTTTGATCTAACGGTGGGGAGCTTTTAGTTCCAGCGCTAGCGCATCCGTGCTTTGCACGTGGTGCGCTGCTTAAAGCGCAGTGCACCTAGCGCTAGCGCATCCGTGCTTTGCATGTGGTGCGCTGCTTAGAGCGCAGCGCATCTAGTGCTAGCGCACGCGTGCTTTGCACGTGGTGCATTGCTTAGAGAGCAGCGCACCTAGCGCTAGCGCATCTGTGCTTTGCACATGGTGCGCTGCTTAGGGCGCAACGCACTTGGCGCTGCATCTGAAGCGTTACTTCATTTCAAAATTTAAATTTCAAACAGAGCTTTACTATGATTAGGGGAAACAAATGCCCCCCACCATTGCGCTCACGTGGCCCACATGTGAGTGCAACGGTGGCAGCATCTGCGCCCTTGGATCAACTCAGAAGTTGAAAAGGCATTTCAATGCCTATAAATAGGACCCTTGGCTCTCTGAGATGACCATTGTTCATATTCTTCCTTCTGAGAATTATTATTCTCTTGCAGAGCATAGCTCTTTGGCTTAAGAACTTTCTTAAGGACAGAACTCTGTCAAAATTTAGGTAAAGATTAAAACTTTTAATAATCTAGGGTTTCACCCATTATCAGAGCTTTGCTCTTCATAGATCTTAGATCTAAAAAATGTTATTAGGGTTTTACCCATAACAGAGCTTTTCTCTTCATAGATCTAAGATCTAAAGAAAACCTTTTGAGGGTTTCTTGACCCATTAACGGAGATTTGTTAATCTCTTATGAAGAACTCACAGAGTTTGTTCATAGATCTTGAAGATCTCAGAATTTTAATTCATATAAAAAATTGATTTCAATTTTTTTCTGATGGGTTTTTCCATCATTTTTACAGAGCCAGGCTCTTGAGGAATTTTTATTCCTTCATTATTAGAACTTGACAGGTGTCATTCTGTCACAGAGCACTGCTCTCAAGGGGAGATTTACTCCTTAGCCCGAGGGATTTCTCATTAAATGAGAATCAATTGAGGATTTCCTCATTTAACTGACAGTCTCATCAAATGATGAGGCTGTCTTATTAATGATGAACTGTCATCTAGATTTTGTGAGTCCCCCTTTGGTCCCCTTTTTACTTCATTGCAGTGCGGTACGAATTTTAAAGTACCAAGTGTCAGAGTTTAAATTATAGCACTGAGGGTTGACTTTTGTTCTTTTTCGCGCAGGTGACATGTCTTTCGACACTTCTTTTCCGTTCGTCCGCTCAGAAGGCGGATTTCCTGAGGCGCCCATAGACCGAGAGGTTCTTGCGCTGATCAAAGACCATGACCCAGAACACAAGAATCTTTATTTGTGAGGAACATGGTATAACCAAATCATCATGGGTCGACGCAGCTTCTCTTGCGCAACACCTTCAGAGGCTATCTCGGCGATCCACTATGCTGACGCACCCCCGGTGAACTATGCTGTGGAGATGGTTAATTGGACTTCAGAGGGTTGTCTTCAGCCCTCTATGGCTGCAATACCTGTACAACAGCCGATGGCTTTGGACATTCTAGGGCGGCGTATATGCCAAGGTGAGTCGCGCCCTTAGGGACAGCCCTACAATATAGGTCTGACTCTCCGTCACTTGGCTGGGTACCTGCAGTGGGCCCGATATATCTTATCGGCAAAGAAGTCAGAACTGCTGATGCTTGGGTTGTATCCTGCGATTTATGCTTCTCTGTTCCAGTACTCCACACCTCCCGCATGGTGGGTTAAAGCCTTCTTGGAACAATGGAACGTTCCAACTCATACTTTCCTTATGCTAGATCGGGAAGTTTCCATCTCTCTGGAAGAGTTTGCGGACATCTCCGGCTTGCCTGTCAGAGGGGAGCATTATGAGGAGATCTTGCCCCCTGATGAATATGTTTTCGCTACCCGACTGGTGATGATGGGTTTAAAACCAGAGAATGCCATTCAGCACCGATTCCCTAGCTTAATCAAGGTGCTAAACATTTACGAAGGCCTATTTCTTGAATCTGGAAGCCATGGGGTTAGCTTTGCGGATTTCATCGCCCGTTTTCTTCGCCCAGAAGTTCTATCGAGACAAGGTGAAAAGTTTGCCACACTCGATGATCCCTTCGGCTTTGGATTGGATCGCTGGCCAATACTGGAAGCTGATCAAAAGGGTTTCTTTCTTCCAAATGTCGCGATCGTCCCTTTTTCAGAAATTGCTGCTCCGGGCATCGATGAGGAAGCATTATTTTTAGGGTTCCTTGGTTTGTGGTTAAGCTGGTTTGCGCTTCCCATACACTCTCGCTACATGAGGCCGTCAGTCTTCTACCCAGCTCATCAGATGGTTGAAGGGAGACAAGTTGCCGTTGGTATTGCCGGGCTGGCTCATTTGTATTACGGCCTTAGTTTGGCGTCCGATACCGCTCAGCCGGGGGTGCAGCCCGTGAACTTCCCGATGCATTATTTTACCTCATGTCTTGAATTTCATGTGCTCGGTGCCTTTGGAATGTACAAGCGGCCTCATTTCTATGAAACTTGCAATTTTCCCCGGATCATGCGGCTGGTCAACGCTTCCATTGTGGAGCCAAGTCAGCGAGATTCTTGAGGTGTAATCCTTCGCCTACGTACCGTCGGGGACGGCATGACCTTTGCTGATAAGGTCATGACCATCGGTAAGGAGTCTGCTAAGACGGTGCAGCCGTTGCGGGACACTTTTAAGGATGGAGCTTCTACCTTGAAAGCTCGGGAAATTCTCCATCTATATTCCATCAGGCCGGGGTATTTTGTGTTCAGGCAGAACGATTCGGCTCTATTCATGAGATACAATCCCCACCGTTTTGCCCAGCAATCAAGTTATAATCAGGGCGTCTCGCTCGAGGCATTCTTGGCGGAACCAGTTTATACCGAGGAGGGTATCCGGAGCGCTTTGCACCACTTCATGCGCCTAAACACAGGGTCCAATTTATTTATTAGCGAACCAAGTTGTGTTCCTAGGGCCCTAAACGTATATGTGGCGTGGTATCAACACGCAATGGGTGCCGTCATTAGGGAGGAAAAGAGATTGTTGCTCGATCGCAATGGTGCACCCCCTGCCGGTGATCCAAACGTCCCTCTGAAGCGACGGACCATTGTCCAACCTCCCTTAAGAGAAGCTGCAGCGATCGAAGTCCCTCATGACAGGCTCGAGCTACCGATACACCGGGCTCCCGTGGAAACGGTGACCGTAGCTTCCCCCGAGTCTGGCGTGGGTTCAGATATCGGGACTCGTCGTCCCAAGGTGCCCACCAAGCGTAAACTTGTGCTTGCGGCGACGGGCACTCACTCGCAGAAGAGGAAGAAGAAGTCTATTCTCTCTGTAGACGTTGTACTCGGCCAGGATCCTCATGCTCCTTATAGCGAGGGCCTGAGCGAATATGGGACCAATGAGGGTCTATTCATAGCACCGGACAATACTGATCTGGCAGCTGCCATTGCCGCTTCTGAGCGATCAGCAAGCCACAAAGCGGGACTGGCGCCCTTGCGCAATTAAGTAAGCTTCAATTGTACCTTTTTGCTGCTACGTTTTTCTTATGATGTTTTGACTGACGCTCGTTCTCCAACAGGCATTTCCACTGAAGAGGCTCTAGCAGCTTCCCTCAAGACTTTCGAGGAGGAGGAGAGGATTCGCGCTTCGCTGGGCGTTGGTATATTTCGGCTCATTGCCCCTTCATTCGTCTTTATTATGGAAAATCTGACCTCTTCTTATCTTATCGTAGGGACTACAATGCCAATCCCACAGGATGATGCAGAGATGCTTTCAGGGCCAGCCATCGAAGTCCCGGCCTCCTCAGCACTGCCGAAAGAGGCTTTACTCAAACGACCGATGACGGATGCCATAACGGCTCCAGAGGTAACTATTGGCGCAGACGATGACGTCCCGTTGACGGAGGTCTTGAGAAGATCTGCCCTCACGGCCCGGGCAGAAAAGAAGCGTAGAATGCGCGCGACAAGGGAGCGTAACGCTGCCTTGGCCGCGGGTGCAGGTTCAAGCGCTACTACCCTTGCCCCTACTCCTTCAGAGGATGTTTCGGCCACCCTGTCTACCGCTCACAGACAGGCAGCACATGAGGCTTGGGAGGCCGTTGAAAGACCGACCCAAGGTAACGTAATATTCAATTCTTTTGTCAAAGTTTTAATTTTTAGATTCTCATATATTCTATCCCGCAGGGCCGAATCTTGATGAGAAAGTGGTGGGTGAAATGGCGGCAACCACCGAGACTGAGCTAGCCACTCTTTCTCAGGAATCTGGCACTGCCCCGATCGCCATTCTTTCCGCCTACGGTTCTATGCCATCTCCTGGCGTCGTGAGCGTTACGACGGCTCTCGTAGAGTCAGGGGATGAGGCTACGGGTGGCGAGACCATTCCGTTGGAGGAGGGTGAGGCAGTCGCTGCATCCAGTGATGCCCTTGTTGCGGTCTCGACTGGCGACTTACCAGGTAGATTTTGGGTCATTGCTTTCCTTTTCATTCTGCAATCCCTTTCAATCTCTCCTGATAGTATTTCTTTCACTTCTAATGCAGGCGTGGCAAGCGTTGAGATTGTGCCACCCGAGGAAGTATTGCCAGTTGCTACTTTGACGGTGGCCGCCCCTTTGCCTTCTCTCGTATCCTCTCAAATGCTGGAAGGTACGGACTTGTGACCCATCGGTTTCATTGTAGGTAGTATACTTTATGTACTGACATTGCATTATTATATTCTTGCAGGAGTCCTTTTTGATCACCTGTATCAGGTACTGCACCCACATTTCTCCTTCAAGTCAGAGATTGCCTCTTCTAGCGGAGCTGGTGAGTACAACCTTTTGCTAACGTCTTTTCTTTTACGGGCAGTCAAATCGTTTCTAATTCTTCTTTGTTTTGATTGCAGCCCTACAGATCGAAGGAGGAGACGAAAGAACAGTTGCACCACCGGTACTCTCGGTCTTGCCACCTGCTGTAGCCGGTATAGTAAACTCCATTGTTCATGAACCTCCTTTATTTCCTAAACATTATTTGACTGTGATTTGCTTTGCAGCTGTAACGTCGACTTCAGCTTCATTCGAGTCTAGAATCATAATTCCAGCGGGCCCCTTTTCCAGATGTCTATCTTCAAAAGGCGCTGTGAATAGTCTGCGTATGTTAAGTGATCACCTCGAGGAGCTTGACGCGGAGACTCCTGCCCTTGCTGCAGATTTTGCTACTGAGGTTAATCCCATGCTGGCGACGCTCGTGCATTTTCATAGCGAGGCCGTCGTTTAGTCTTGGGTTAATCACTGCAGAAAAATTGAGGCTTGTTTGCATGAGCTCGAGGTCGGACGTCCTGCTCCCGAGGTCCTGGCTGTGAACTCTCAACAGGCTGCATGGGTCGAGAAGAGCACTCCCTACTTCCGCCATCTTGAACAGGAAGCGACCTTAAAGCATAAGGAGCGCGAAGAGACTTCAAGCGAATCTGCTCGATGGAATGCTCAAGTTGATGCAAACGCTGCATACCTGAAAGTTATCTTCGAAAGCCTTCTACGATGTATTTCTGACAGGCTCACGCTGAGGCAAAAGCTCGATCTCATCGAGCGAGATGCACAGAATCGTGGGGCAGCTCAGCGGGTCGTCGAAGAGCAACTTTCATCCTATTTACAGCAACGAGCTTAGGTTGAAGCAGAGTTGGCCGCGACAGCTGACCATTAAAAGGGGCTGAGGGAAGTGCGCGAGCGGCTGATTGGTCTATTGAAAACGCTTCCCTCCCAATAATTGTTTTTTGCACCATTTGTAATTTTGAATAAAATGTATCCATTTTTTATTCTTTCATATGATGTATCTTGTACCCAATTGAATTTATGAATAAAAGATACATTTCATTCGTAATATCTTGTGTCATCTCTTGCTTTCTTCTTTTTTTTGTTACCGGCATATCACTTTAGTAAGCGTAGCCTGCAGATGATAGAGAGAGCATTCCGTTTTGAATTCTTCGAGAGGTAGCGATGGCTTAGGAAGCAGATTCAGATCTGTTGCCTAAGGCTTTTCAACTTTATGTGCCGTGAGGGTCTCATAAAATTTTTTCTCCCTACGAGTCGAGAGGATCTCATAGGCGTATTTTCTCCTTAGGAATCGTGAGGATTCCTAAGTGTGTTTTCTCTCGGGAGTCGTAAGGATCTCACGAGAGAGTTTTCTTCCTTATGAGTCGAGAGGACCCGTAAGTGTTTGATGAGACTGACGTTATCCGCATTTTACGGAGTCAGGAGTTTCTCTGGGCGCTTCCTACGAGTCAGGATTGACATAGCCGTGTTCCGCAAGGACCGGGTTCCGCTCTGGACGCTTCCCACGGGGTTAGGATTGACATAGGCCGTGTTCCACATAACCAGGATTTACTCTGGATGCTTCCCATGGGGTCAGGATTGACATAGCCGTGTTCTGCGAGGACCAGGCTCCGCTTTGGACGTTTTCCACGGGGTCAGGATTGACATAGGCCGTGTTCCACGTGACCAGGAATTTGCTCTGGATGCTTCCCACGGGGTCAGAATTGACATAGCCATGTTCTGCGAGGACCAGGATCCGCTCTGGACATTTCCCATGGGGTCGGTTTAACATAGGCCGTGTTCCACGTGACCAGGAATTTGCTCTGGATGCTTCCCACGGGGTCAGGATTGACATAGCCGTGTTCTGCGAGGACCAGGATCCGCTCTGGACGTTTCCCACGGGGTCAGTTTGATATAGGCTGTGTTCCACGTGACCAGGAATTTGCTCTGGATGCTTCCCACGGGGTCAGGATTGACATAGGCCGTGTTCTGTGAGGACCAGGATCCGCTCTGGACGTTTCCCACGGGGTCAGGATTGACATAGGCCGTGTTCTACGAAACCAGGATTTGCTCTGGATGCTTCCCACGGGGTCAGGATTGATATAGGCCGTGTTCTGCGAGGACCAGGATCCGTTCTGGATGTTTCCCACGGGGTCAGGATTGACATAGGCCGTGTTTCACAAAACCAGGATTTGCTCTGGATGCTTCCCATGGGGTCAGGATTGACATAGCCGTGTTCTGCGAGGACCAGGCTCCGCTCTGGACGTTTCCTACGGGGTCAGGATTGACATAGGCCATGTTCTACGAAACCATGATTTTCTCTGGATGCTTCCCACGGGGTCAGGATTGACATAGCCGTGTTCTGCGAGGACCAGTATCCGCTCTGGACGTTTCCCACGGGGTCAGGATTGACATAGGCCGTGTTCCACGTGACCAGGAATTTGCTCTGGATGCTTCCCACGGGATCTGATTGATGTGATCTCACCTGTAGGGCAAAAAGTTTCATTCTTTCAGAATTTTTTTCTTCTTTCCGCGATGCTCTATCATTTCAGCTTTTATATCGCGAAAGTCGCGATTGCTCAATCATTTCGGCTATTTTTCGCGGTGCCCAATCATTTCGGCTATTTTTTATATTTACTCGTTGCTTTTTATTGCGAGCTGCCCAATCATTTTGGCTATTTCGCATGCATACATTTTTACTTGCTGATTTGCAAGTTGCCCCATCATTTCGGCTATTTCGTATGCATTTGTAATTCGTTGGCTTTTCGCTGTAAGTTTGGGAACAAAGGTGGCTTAGCAAACAAGGTTAAGATCCTGTTGACTAAGGCTTTTGACTTTACGAGCCGTAAGGGTCTCATAAAGGTATTTCTCCCTACGAGTCGTGAGGATCTCGTAAGTGTGCTTTCTCCTTAAGAATCGTGAGGATTCCCAAGTGTATGGCTTATCGTAAGTCGTAAGGATCTTACAAGAGTGTTTTCTCCTTATAAGTCGAGAGGACTTACAAGGGTTGTTCACCGTGTAGCCATATCCCTAGTCGCGGGTAGGACTTTGTTAGGGAAATGTTTATTCGCGCCCGTGGATTGTATACAAGGGTCAGCATTGAGCCGCTTGTAGGGCAAAATCAGGGTGTATGACTGCTTAAGAACAGGTTCAGATCCCTGTAGCTTAAGGCTTTTGAATCCTATGAGCCGTGAGGGTCTCATAGGAGGGTTCTCCTTGCGAGTCGTGAGGATCTCACAAGTGTAATTTCTCTTTAGAAATCGTGGGGATCCCTAAGTGTGTTGCTCCCTTGTGAGTCGTAAGGATCTCACGAAGGTGGTTTCTCTTCACAAGGTCGAGAGAACCTTGCAAGTGTCTTGTAACGAGATTGCGCCCTTTCGGGTTTTCACAAAACTCGCCGGTAGCCTTGCTGTTTTTACTCACGGAGCCCTTTCAGGTTTTCATCCGTGCCCATCTTGCTTATGGACATACCGTTTTCTTCCTTTTATTATTATTATTATTATTTTTTTATATTTTTTTTGTGTCAGCCTTGGGATGCTGCAGTCCGTAGTAGTTTATCGACGTCTCGGTCAACAGCCAGTTTTAGGACATAGTGGTCCATTGTTAGTTTAAAGACGTTTCGGTCCGACTCCAGTTTTAGGACATAGTGGTCCATCGTTAGTTTAAGGACATTTCGGTCCGACGCCGGTTTTAGGACATAGTGGTCCATCGTTAGTTTAAGGACATTTCGGTCCGACGCCAGTTTTAGGACATAGTGGTCCATCGTTAGTTTAAGGACGTTTCGGTCCGAGAAAAGGAAGCCGGCTACTACTTACAGAGTTTAGGCTTAGGAAGATAGCGAGCGGACATAGGCGTCGTCATCTATCATTGACCTAGACCGTGACTTTTCAGGCGCAGTATTTTTTCAGGAAGCGACCGTTTATTGGCCTGAAAGGTCTTTCCCCATGCATGTCCATGAGTAGATAGGCTCCACCCTGGTAGACTTTGTTTATGATATACGGGCCTTCATAGTTCGGCTCGAATTTCCCCCGCTTGGCACGATTGGGGATCATAGTTCTTTTGACCACTAGCACGAGTTCGCCTTGGCGGAATGTTTTCGGTCTAGTCAATCTCTTATATGAGCGCGTCATCTTTGCTTTATAAGCCTCCAGATTTTGCTGCGCCATGAACCGAGTTTCGTCGAGGGCATCAAGTTCCTCAAGCCGAAGATGAGCATTTTCTTCGTCTGTTATCTCGTAGTGAACCGCCACTCGTAGAGATGGTAACTCTATCTCGAGAGGGAGTACCGCTTCTGTGCCGAATACCAATGCATACGGCGTTGTGTTTGTGGCTGTTTTGAACGTAATTCGATATGCCCAGAGAGCCTCATGCAGTCTCTCGTGCCAGTCCTTTTTATTTCGAGACACCGTCTTTTTCACGATCTTCGTCAAGGTCTTGTTGAAAGCCTCAGCTAGACCGTTAGCTCGGGGATTATAGACTGAAGAGTATCTCCAGTCTATGTTATGCTGTTGTGCAAAGCGGCTGATCTTGTGGCTTCTATAGGCTGGCCCATTATCGGAGATAATCCGTCGTGGAGTGCCAAACCGATAAATGACGTGTGTCTTGAAGAAATGGAGGATATTCTCTGTTGGAGATAGTGCCCTCAGAGTCAATTATTGGATCACAGGCACGTGATTGCAATGATTGAGGGAGGACCTATTCCGGTAGGATAGTCTTACTCAAGATGATAGTATACTATCTGGTTTACCTTTATCATCGTGTACTGCTTTAGGTGACCTTACAGGTCACTATTGCACGTTGATAGAGCCCCTAGGATTCTTGCTTGACTGCCAGCAGTATGAGGGCGATCATATACGTGGGAGCTGGTAGTCTATAAGCACATCCTTAAAAGGTCCCTAGTCGTGGGAGTTTCGAGACAGGGCATCGATACTCCAGAGTAGACTAGTGTATACAGTCGAGACCCCAACGAGGAGCGGTGGCCGGTCTCACAAGCCACTGGTGTCAGTTGGTTCACCTAAGATGTATACAGGTGCTCATTGGGTTATGAGTACACCGGACATGACTCGCCGGGAACATGCTAGTTGGTCTTATACCTGACGTCAGATAGCAGTTCTCTGATGACATGTGTACAGGTTAGTTCATCGACCTGAGGATCGTCATTTGGCTCGTGTGAGTTCCCACTGTACTTTGATTACTACCTTACCACGCTCAAAGGAGACGTGCAAACAGGTTTTAGTTGGGTACAGTCCCGAGCCACATGGAGGCAGTGAGCGGATCTGCAGGGGTTCGTCTCTCCCGGTATTGGGGGTGAGGTCGCGCTGTGTCTAGGAGAGCCATTACACGAAGTCCTTGGCCAAGGCAGGAGATTTACTGGTACGTATTACAGTAGTATCTCAGGGTGTTCTGGGCTACACTCCGACACGACTTGTACCGCTTTTGGGGGTCTGACTTTTACCAACCCCCTAGGCCCGCCATGCGATGCTAATAGACGAACGGACCGGACTGTACGGATATTGTCACTGACAGGCTCAGTAGGGTGTCAGGATGAGTTCGCTCATCGACGTCCCTTTTAGTCACTAGCTGGTAGCCCGTTACGTATGGCTAATACCTCTGATGTGCTAGTGGTTAAATCCACAGCCATAGTATTGACGAGTCTTTAGAGTCCCCCACATTCAGTTACTCAAGTTTCGGGCGAAACGCTGTAGAGGCCGTATGGAGATATGGCAGCGTTTGATCAGATACGTGCGGTATTGCACGGATCAGGATCGGACGGTTAGTACTAAAGGCCGTATGGAGATATGGCAGCGTTCGATCAGATACGTGCGGTATTGCACGGATCAGGATCAGACGGTTAGTACTAGAGGCCGTATGGATATATGGTAGGGTTCGATCAGATACGTGTGGTATTGCACGGATCAGGATCGGACGGATAATACTAGCCGGTTTTGGTTTAAGCCGGATCCTAGTATAGTACAGTGTAGATTTTGTCTCATTGCATTTGTATTCGGTCGGAATACAGATGCGGGTGTGTATACACAGTATCGGGGTTTTCCTGTAATTTATTACGGGACCAGTTTTCTGGAGTTGCCAGTTTGCTTTCCGTTTCGGCCATATTTCTTTGTATCCTTCATTGGCCGAAGATTGGTGGAGGAGGGCTTATTTGCATTTGTGCAAATTAGCTATTTGGAGGGTTGTCTTTGCATACTTTTATATCATGATGGTTTCATGATGGAGCCCCATCCCTTGACCTTCCATGGTTCATGATTGCTTGACTTTTTGTAGCAATCATGGTTGTTGATTAGTTGATGGAGTGTGGTTTTGCTAGTGATGATGATTCTTGCATGATGACCATTCCTCTCACTTGCATTATTCTTGTGGCTATCTTTTTCACTCACTCCCTCACTCTCATTCTCTCCTCTCCCATATGCATGGCCGGCCACATTGGGGAGGGGCTGCCCATGTTATTTTGGTGTGGGATTTTTGTATCTTTGGCTTGGTAAAATCCCCACAACACCATCTCCAAAAGCATATATCATTTCCTCCACCAAATGGCAACCTCCACTACCCCAAAATGAGACATTAGTTCTACACACATTCTACAGCAAACCTTGGGCACGTCGGCTCGCCAACTTCGTGCCCGAGTTGCCTCGGTATAGAGGTGGGAGCCCGTAAAAGAAGCAGGCGACGTGGTGCCCTTCCGGTGAGGAGGTGGAGACCGGACATTCCGCGGGAGATCGAGACGACGGCGAGAAGACCGGAGGACACGGATCGCTCGGTATATCTCTCTTCCCCATCTTATAGTTAGCTAGGACTAGTTTAATGGCACGATCCGGGTTTATAGTGCACGGTGGTGCCGGTTTACAGTTTTGTAAAGTTTAAAGAAAACCATCGCTTCCGCATTCCGGCGTCGGATTGACGGCCGGGGCGCCGCCGTGCACTTACATTGGTATCAGAGCCTCGCCATTAAGCTAGTCTAGCTTGGTCTAACGTGTTTACATTTCCGATCGAACAAAAATCCCAAAACCGCGTTTTCATGCATATCAGTTTTCTGTCGAAATTTTTTTGGCCCCAAAATTTTTTCAGGTTATTGTAGAATGATGTGCAGGGAATCCTAAGAACACTGTAAAATTTTGGTGACCTGATCATTCCATACGACCGCGGAACCTCGGCCATAACCCCTCTTTGGCCGCGGTTCCGCCGCAGGAATTTGGCTTCACTTCACCAATTTTTTGCAGTGGGCTTTTGGGCTGAAAATAGGGGTTTTGATATACTTTGTTTGGGCCCAGAATTTCTGTGAGTGCTACAGTATTGATTGGGGGCCCACTTGGTAAAATTTAATCGATCGGATATTTTAAACACATTAGTTCACAGTATTTACATTATATCTGCGACCGTGAATGTCACTCGATCGGTAAATCCTGTCTAACTGCTATAGCCCGGTTAGACGGATTTGCGAACGTGACATTCACGTTGATATTCTGTGTTATGCTGTGAAGTTGCGGATTGGTCGTGGGGGATAGCCTGGATGCAATGCTAGTACAGTTTTTGTTGTATTATGTACATTTGATATTGCGGGCCGAGCGTCCGACATGTGGACTGCCGTCACTTCCTGTTTGTATTATTCTTTTGGGGCACGACCAGGTTGCGGCCGATGTACCCGTTGTATGTATATTTTACTTTCTGTACTAGGATTACCCCGCGGAGGGGTGCATGGATAGCCGGGTTCTAGAGGGAAACAAGCCCGCATCTCATGGCATTGAGACGGAGGGGGCTTCACTCTAGAATTGGCGGGCTGTTTGCCGCACTCGTAGGGGGTACAGGTTGACCCAGGAGGGGTGCCCAAGTTACCGGATTCCGTGAAGTGCTGGGTGGCCCATTCACGTTGCTGAAGGGGGCTGCCTCGCTTCAGGTTTTGGCGGGTAACTTGCCGCGCCCGTAGGGGTCTAGGATTTCATTGCACAGGCTATCCACACGACCAGGGGAACGTCGGGTTTCAGTAGTGGCTCTGTGAAACCCGGGGATCCCAGATATCTGTATTGTTCTGTGATGCTGTACATTTCTGTGATGTTGCATTTTATCACGCCTTGAGCGAAATATTATATATTGGTATATATATATTAGTAGATGTTGTATATGTTTTGCATCCGTGCTAGTCCAGTCCCCGCTCTGTCGTTAGTTAGCTAACCTAACGGGTAATGACGGGATCCAGTGGCGAATGCGGATGTCATATACGTACATCATTATATTTCGTTCTTTGTGGTGTGATCAATTGATGGGACTGCGTTGATTCGGATCAATGCAAGTTAAAAACAAACCTATTCTGATGTTGTTGGAACACTTTTCAAAAACCTGTTATTGCAAGGACGTTCACTTTTGTTTTGCATCGTGGTATTCAGTTGGAATATCCTGCTCCTCAGTCGATGAGGCAAGGGCCGAGATCCCTTCACCGGGAGTGACCCCTTGGACAAAAAGTTTGCGTCAGGGCAATAACTTCACTATAGCCGATTACTTTTGCTTTGCACCGTGGTATTCAGTTGGAATATCCTGCACCTCATTCTACGGGGAAAGGGCCGAGATCCCTTCACCAGGAGTGACCTCTTTAGCAAAGGTTTTCGTCACTATATTTATAAAAGCTATCCGGTTCCTTCAACGATATCAAGTTCTTTACGTTAAAGGTTTTCGCTAGAAACCATTCGGAGCTCTCCGTCGTTTCATATGGATAGTCAATAGTATTCAAGCTGTGTTTGTTGGCCAAAGTCAAGGCACAGTGTTTGGTAGCTGTTGGTTATTCATATGCAGCATAGATAGATGCGTTGGTTTGGAACAGTCGTACTTCCTTGTTGGCCAAAGTCAAGGGTAGGTACGGGTGGATTCAAATCAACCTGGAGAATGACGGGTAAAACTTGACATGTGACTTATGATTTGTTGGCCAAAGTCAAGGTCATAAGAGCATGGGGTAAAAATCACATCGAGAGTTTCTAAAGAAACTGAAACTTTCCAGATATGCGCATACCTTCTGGAGTGTGATGACGTGAGCGGATTCCGTCACGTTATCATGCGATGATAGTTGGATCCCGATTCCCACTGATGAGTTGGTTTACTCCTCGGGTGATTCCGACTAATTCTTCTTTCAGGTTTGGAGGAGAATTTGAGGTTACAGTGGGAGGTTTCCAGATTAGATAAATTGGTAACCATTCTGATCTAGGTTAGAGTGCACGCTGAGTGTTTCTTTTCTTTCTCTTTGGCAGCGACCATTGACCCGACCCTAAGACTATGACTCAGTGACCATGTTGACCGAACCTTCTTAAACACTGGCTTTTGGATTGTCAGAGTTGCTAACCTCATTGCCACTCCTACTTTTACCCTTTTCTCCAGGACACCCTGTATTACTACGAACGTCCACTTCCATTGGACAAAACCATCGTATGGTTATATACGAACTCGAAGGAATTTATTCGAGGACGGTTTCCGGTTCTGGAGGAAACGGATAGGACTATTCAGTTGTCTTTTCCTTTTACCTTCTCTCAGGTTGCGAGTACTCCTTGGTTTAGGAGTGGTACACCTATTACGCAAATTGGATAGTCTTCTTCCAAACCTTAGGCTGGTGCCCAACGGTGGGGAATGAAGAAAACAAATTAGCATAACGATGGTGTGCAGAAGGTATTAAGTTAAGACAAAGCAAGGGATTAGTAAGAGGGCAAAGTAAACTGCGACTGCTATTGACGACCAAACCAAGTATTTCTTTGCCAATCCTAAAATCACCTTTGTATTTCTCCAGGACACTCCGTATCACTACGAAAATCCACAGTTTATTGGATACTCCATCATATGGTGATATACGAACTCGAAAGGAACTTGTTCCAGTTCGGGGATGGATTCTGGTCCAGGAGAAATATGAATAAGGTTTATTCGGTTGTCTTTTATCTTCACCTTCTCTCACATTGCGAGTGCTCCTAGGATTAGGACAGTACACCCATTATGCTTATTGGATAGTCTTCTTCCAAACCATAGGCTGGTGCCGAACGGTAGGGAAGGAAGAAAACCATTTGGCCTAAAGGGGTGTACAGAAGGTAATGACTAAAGACATATAAAGGGATTTGGAGAGGTGGCAAAGAATTATACGGTTACAGTTGTGAATCTGGATAATGAAAGAGGCATTACTAGGAATACCGGGATACCCCATCGAAACATTTCAATGTTTCAGTTTCACTGTGTACAGTTAAAGGAAAACTGATTTCCCGATTAGATACTTACTCCAGGGTATGTATTTACCAGGTATGAGTCTCACATCTGTATGATTTTACAGATGATGAGTGGGAGTAGGTTATTGGGAATTAGGTGATCATCCTCATTATATCGGGATTCGTTGTAATCGGTGATATTTGAGGAAGTCACCCGGGTTGTTTGCCGGACGACAAATTTTTTGGTTTTGAATATCCGCTGTTATGCACCAATTTCAAATTGATATATCTGTACGTCTATTTTCATAGAGTGAGATATACCTTTCTAAAATTATGTCTGTGACATTTACCTATATCAGTAGATGGTTAGGTAAGTAGCATTAAACAGCGGTGTAATTCTTCTTAACCATAAGTACAGTTTTCAACCTACGACACACAGTGAATTGTTAATGTATATGCCCTAGAGGCCATTACTGTATCATACTAGTTTGTATATTACTTGATGGAAGCTTGGGATATTCACAGTTGTATATACAATCTTGCTCGAAATGGTAGTATGCTACTTGGTTTGTCTCTGCTTTAATATGTGCTTGTGTTTCTTTTAGCATATTGCTGTTATACATATTAGTAGAGCCCTTAGGATCTTTGCTTGATTACCAGCGTTGTGATGGCGCTCACACTCGTGGGAGCTGGGTGATCTATAAGCACATCCTTATACAGGTCCCTAGTCGTTGGACTATCGAGACAGGGCATCGATACTCCGGAGTAGACTAGCGTATGCGCTTCTCATCCCAGTGTGGGAGACGGTCTGTCCCACAGCCGTCAGTACGTCGTACCTGAGATAGTGTACGGGTGCTCGTTGGGTTACGAGTACACTGGACAGGACTCGTCGGGAACTGTTGGTTGGTATTATACCTATCGTCAGTTATCAGTTCCCAGGCATGAGTACAGCTTAGTCCGCTGACTTGACACTGTCACTTCGCCTCGAGTGTGTTCCCACTGCACTTTGATTACTACCCTACCACGGCTCAAAGGAGTCGTGCAAACAGGTAGTTTTTGGGTGCAGTCCCGAAGCACTTGGAGGCAGTGACGGTTAGACAGGATTCGTCTCTCCCGGTATTGGGGGTTGACATCGCGCTGTGTCCAGGAGAGCCATTACACGAGTAGTTCCTGGCCAGGGCAAGCGAGATATACTGGTAGGTTTCCAGTGTTATCTCAGGGTGTTCTGGGCTTCACTCCGGCACGACTTGTACCGCTATTAGGGGACTGACGTACACCGCCTCCCTAGGCCCGCCATGCGATGTATCGGACGAACAGACCGGACTGTACGGAGATTGTCACATACAGGCTCAGTAGGAGTTCGGATGGGGTTCACCTCGTCAGTCTTCTTATCGACATCTACCCATTACATACAGCTAGTGCCGCTTGCGGTCTGTGGTTAAACCCACTGCCAGCGTAGTGTCGAGTCTTTAGAGTCCCACACAGAGAGCTATTCGCCTTTAGGCAAAATGAGTAGAGGTCGCATGGTTTTGCGACAGGGTTCGTTCACATTCGCGCACTTGTGCACGTTTGCTGTCCGAACAGTTTATACTAGCGGGCTTTGGTTTAAGCCGGATCCTAGTATATGATTTGAGATTGGTTTTTCTCATTGTATTCGTGTTCCTCGGATCACGGATGCGGGTGCGTATGCACAGTTACTTGAGACAGAGGGAGAGGACCTTGATTAGGGTTAATGGCTATTGTCATTTTACTAACCCTAATGATTATGTGTGTGTTATAGTTAATTGATAATTAGTTTAAATAATTGTGCATGGTTATGGATGTTGACTATTTGACCTTATTGACTTGTTGACCTTGTTGACACTTTGACCATCATCATTTTTTTTGGAAGATGCTTTTTGATCCTTGCAAATTGAAATGATAATGGTCATGTCATGATTAACCATGAAAATTATCTTACTAATTATCTAATTAAAATAATACACATATACTTGAGAGAATGGTTCAATTATTTCTCATTCTATCATTTCATTTCTCTCTCTTGTTCATCCTCTCCCTCAAGCTCTCTCCCTCTCATGTGTTGAGAAACACTTGAGCTTGAGAAAAACCCTCTCTTGATCTTCTCTACTCTCATCTAGGGTTCAATTATTAGCACTTCTTGCACCCTAGTTACTTCTAGCTTGGAGTTGAAGCCAAAGGTTGAGGCTTTCGGGTGGATCTTTCTTTGACGGGAGAAGACGACAAGGTGACCTCCTTCCACTACTTCTAGGAGCAAGGAGAGAAGGACAAAAAGACCAAAGGTATAACCTTTCTAGGACTTAGCTAGCTACTAGTTAGCTTTAGCAAGTTTTTGTTTAGCAAAGATCCTTCTAAGCATAGTCCATGTTGCCTAAGCTCATAAAAATCCGATTTTTATTCCGTTTTCCGCCTCCCCGCAAGCACCGGGGTGGGCAACGTGGACTTACAGTGGTATCAGAGCCTAACTAAACATAAACTAGCTAAGTAGTGAAGTGTGTCGAAGTTCGAAACCGAAAAATCGAAAAACCGAGTTTCAAAAACCCTAAGTTTCTGTTAATTTTTTTTCTGGTCAAAACAGAATTTGTTAACCTCTAAAAATCGTCTCTGGGTTTTCTGAAGAAAACCACCAAACCTGGTCCAGTGAGTCGTCTAAACCGCCGCGGTTCAGCGGCAATAGAAGACTATTGCCGTGGAACCGCCGCCGTTTTAACTCTTCACTGAGTCGAGTTTGGTGCAGTGTGTTTCTGGCTTGGTTTTAGGATTTTTCAGATGGTTTATTTGTGCCCAGATTTTCCAGAATAGAAATTTACTTTTGGGGGCCTATAAATCCGTATTTTTTTTCGAACTTCAATACACTTTGACTACAAAGGTTATATCTGTGATGTTTGCATGTATTGAACGTCGGCTAATCGCTATATGTCGATTAGTCGGGGTTATACATCTCTGTGATCTGTGTTTGATACTAGTTTGTGTATATGAATGGGTTGGATTGTCGCGGGTGAATAGCCGGGGTGGATGTGAGATGAGTGTTGCTTTTCTTTCATTCATTTATATGTAAATTGATGTAATATTATTATTTGTTTGGCCGCACAACCGGGTCGGGGTTGTAGCCGTCATTGTATAATTCTTTTTACTGTTTTTGCTCCTAGGATAGACCCATGGAGGGGGTGCACAAACTACCGGGTATCTCGAAGTGCCGAGTGGCCTACTCACGGTGGTGAGGGAGGTTGCTTCGCTTCGGGTACTTGGCGGGTAGTTTGCCGCACCCGTAGGGGTCTTGGGTGGGGTATTTGGCTATTCACCGCGACCGTGTAATCCGCTTTTCGTTGCAGACTCGAACGGATTGCAGATTCCTAGTATATCCAATGTATTCATCTGTGATCTGTAATGTCTATCATTGCTATATATTTATATAATATAACTATTTAGGCTTTGCTTATGTTTTACAGCCGCGCTAGCCCAGCCCCCGCTCTGTCGTTAGTTAAGTAACCTAACGGGTGATGACGGGGCCCCTTGGCGAATGCGAATGGCATAAGCGTACGTCATATTTTGGTTGTTTTCTGCAATGGTAGGATTAAATGATGGGATGCATTAAAAGAACTAATGCAAGAAAATAAACCAAGTAAAAGTCGATTGGAACACTTTGAAAACCACTCGGTTCTTTTCAAAACTAAACTTTTAAACGCAGAGCTTGAACCACTCCTTTTAAAAGCTATCTTGTTCCATCGATTAGATCAAGTTCACTACGTTCACGGTTTCGCCAAAACCATCCGTAGCCCTCCGTCATTCCACATGAATGGTCAAAAGTATTCAAGCTATGTATTTTGGCCAAAGTCAAGGCATAGTGATTGGTAGCTATTGGGTTTTCATGTGCAGCATAGATAGATGCGTTGGTTTGGGACAGTCGTGCTGCCATTTTGGCCAAAGTCAAGGGTAGGTACGGGTGGGTCCAAATTAACCAGGAGAATGACGGGTAGAACTTGACATGTGACTTATGATATTTTGGCCAAAGTCAAGGTCATAAGAGCATGGGGCAAAAATCCACATCGGGAGTTTCATAAGTACTGAAACTTGCTAGCTTTGCATACCATTTGGAGTGTGATGATTCTGGTAGGATTCCTTCGGTTTTATCACGCGATGATATTTGGATCCCGATCCTACTGTGAGTATATGCTACTCCTCAGGAAAACTCTCACTTAACGATCAATGCTATAAACTTAGTAGGTGTCTAGAAAGGTGTTAGCGGGGCTACGCCTACAGGGAAAAGAGGTTACTTAATTAAGGAACTTCGCGAAAGCGTTGGAAAACCTCCCTCGAAGTACCGACACTGGCCTGGCTGAACGGTTAAGCAAGTATTGTACGGTGAGAGTAATCCTGACTAATCCTTTCTTTACGGTTTGAGAAGGGATTCGAGAGACAGTGGGAGACATCCAGTTCAGACAAATTAAAAACCACTCTAAACTTGCAAGAGCATCATGCTAAAGTGTTTCTTTTCTCTCTCCTAATTGCAGCGACCATTCAAGATGACCGGACTTAAGTTATTACTAGATAAAAACATATTGACAGGGCCAAACTACAAAGATTGGCTCAGGAATGTCAAGATGGTTATCACTTACGACAAGTTGGGGTATGTCCTTACCACCAAAGCACCCCCTGTCCCAGGTCCCACCTCCAGCATCGCGGATAAGGAAATCCGTAAGACATGGGAGATAGATTGCGCGAAGGCCAAATGCCTCGTATTAGCCTCGATGGACAATGAACATCAGAGGAGGCACGAGAATATGGACCTAGAGTCTATATTTCTTCATACAAAAGAACTGTATGGGGAGCAGTCTCGTATCGCAAGATACGAAGTGTCGAAGAAGCTATTTTCGGCAAGGTTGGCCGTCGGATCATCGGTAGCGGAACACGTGCTTAAGATGATTGGCTACATTGAGGAGCTCGCGGACCTTGGGACCACGTTGGAGAATGAACTCTATACTGATTTGATTCTCCAGTCCCTTCCTTCCACTTACGCCCAGTTTATTCTGAACTTCAACATGCAAGGAAAGGAGGTAGAACTTTCCGAACTTCTGAACATGTTGAGGAGTGCTGAGGGCATCCTACAGAAAGGTAGGGAGACATCCACTTTGTTTGTAGGAGGATCTTCCTCTTCTAGATCCAGGGCGAAAGCCAAGGGTAAGAAGAAGAAAGCCCCCGCCAAACCAAGAGGCGGTGTCGGTAAAGTGGATACGAAGGGAAAAGGTAAAGCAACAAAGATAGCGGGGAAGCTAGTGGGGAAGGAAGAATGCTTCTATTGTCACAAAAGTGGTCACTGGAAACAGGATTGCAAGGCTTGGAAAGCCAGAACACAGGATTTGAAGCGAGTTGCAGCTTCAGCTTCAGGTGTGTATGTTATTGAAAACTGTCTATCAATAAACTCTTCTTCCTGGGTATTGGATACCGGATCAGGATCTCATATCTGTAATTCTCTGCAGGCGTTGAGAAAGCGTAGAGTTTTGAAGGCAGGTGACATGACCCTCAGAGTTGCGAACGGTGCTAGCATGGATGCAGAGGCCGTGGGGGACTATCACCTGGGATTGTCGGATGGACATTTTTTGGTTTTACGTAGTTGTTATTATGTACCAAATGCAACCTGTAATATCATTTCTGTATCTTTATTATCTAAAGAAGGTTATGAATTTGCATTTGTAAGTAGTGTAGTGAACATTCACCTTAATCAAGCTTTGATTGGGTCAGGTACATTGAACAACGGTATATACGTATTAAACCATCCACAGATTTTCAATGTCCAGAATACACACAAAAGAAAGTCTCCAGAAATCAATAAAATTTTCTTATGGCATTGTAGACTGGGTCACATCAATGAGAGAAGGTTGACTAAGTTACATTCAGAAGGATATTTGGATCCGTTCGAATATCAATCGTATGCAACTTGTCAATCATGTCTCATAGGAAAGATGACAAAGACTCCGTTTACTGGACACGGAGAAAGAGCGAGCAAGCTCTTAGGGCTCGTACACAGCGACGTGTGCGGTCCAATGTCTACACATGCGCGAAGCGGTTATTCTTACTTCATTACTTTTACGGATGACTTTTCAAGGTACGGTTATGTCTTCTTAATGAAACATAAATCCGAGGCTTTTGAAAAATTCCAGGAATATAAGAATGAAGTAGAAAAACAAACAGGCAAAAGTATAAAGACACTGAGATCTGATCGAGGTGGTGAATACTTGAGTGCCGAGTTCCTGGGTTACTTAAAAGAGAATGGAATTCCCTCTCAGCTTACTCTTCCATACACTCCGCAACATAATGGTGTATCGGAGAGACGGAACCGAACCCTATTGGATATGGTACGGTCCATGATGAGTAATGCTGAGTTGCCGCGATCGTTTTAGGGATATGCACTAGAATCAGCTGCATACCTTTTGAACCGGGTTCCAACTAAGACTGTGCCTACTACACCATATCAGATGTGGTGTGGGAAGAGACCCTATTTTAATCACATTAAGACATGGGGATGTCCAGCTTTTGTAAAAAAGCAGCATGCGGACAAGCTCGAGGCACGCTCAGTATAGTGCAAGTTTGTGGGATATCCAAAGAGCTCCAAGGGATATTACTTCTATTGCGAAGAGGAACAAAAAGTCCTTGTTTCTCGCCATGCCCACTTTCTAGAACACCAGTTCATAGAAAAAGAATTAAGTGGGAGCGCAATAGAACTGGAAGAAATTCCAGAACCACAAGCTATTACTGAAAGCTTAGTAGAACCAGAGGGTTCGAAAGATCAGGACATTCCCATGCTATTCCGCAGGAGTAGTAGGCAGTCTCATCCGCCCGAGAGATACTTCGGTTTTCTCATTGACGGGGATAGAGAGGATTGCATCATAGACTGTGATGAGCCTACTAGCTTCCAGCAAGCCATTCATAGCGTCGACTCGGTAAAATGGCTGGATGCAATGCGGACCGAAATGGAGTCCATGTACACCAACAAAGTATGGACGTTGGACATTGCTCCAGACGGGCTAAAACCCGTAGGATGCAAGTGGATCTTTAAAAGGAAGATTGGTGTAGATGGACAGGTTGAGACCTATAAAGCTAGACTGGTAGCAAAGGGTTTTCGTCAGCGACCTGGTTTGGACTATGACGAAACCTTTTCTCCAGTAGCTATGCTGAAATCCATTCGGATCCTTCTTTCCATTGCTGCCTTCCACGATTATGAGATTTGGCAGATGGACGTAAAGACAGCTTTTCTAAATGGTCATTTAGAGGAGTGTGTCTATATGGATCAGCCAGAGGGTTTCATTCAGAGTGAGAGCAGCGGAAAGGTGTGCAAGTTGCTTAAGTCCATTTATGGACTAAAGCAGGCATCGCGGAGTTGGAACATCTGTTTTGATGAGACGGTCAAGGAATTTGGCTTTATCAAAAATCCAGATGAACCATGCATCTATTGTAGATTTGTAGCGAGAACTGTTGTATTCCTCGTTTTATACGTGGATGACATTCTCTTAATAGGAAATGACATTCTTATGCTACAATCTGTCAAGGGGTTCTTGTCACACAGGTTCTCCATGAAAGACCAGGGTGATGCCTCATACATTCTGGGTATCCGGATCTACCGTGACAGATCCAAGAGGATATTATGACTTTCGCAGTCCAGGTACATCGACGCCATACTGAAGAGATTCAGTATGGAAAATTCCAAGCGCGGTAATCTACCGGCTTGTCACGGGATCACCCTCTCCAAAGAGATGTCTCCTAAGAATGATTTGGAGAGGGATCGCATGTCTATTATACCCTACGCTTCTGCGGTAGGCTCTATAATGTATGCGATGTTGTGTACCAGACCGGATGTGGCTTATGCACTGAGTGTGGTAAGCAGGTATCAGTCAAACCCAGGGGAGAAACATTGGATAGCTGTAAAGAACATTCTCAAGTACCTGAGAAGGACTAAGGAGATGTTCTTGGTGTATGGCGGAAAAGACCTGCAGATTGAGGCCTTTGCTGACTCCAGCTTCCAGAGTGACAAGGATGATTCCAAGTCCATGTCGGGTTTTGTTTTCACCCTCAATGGAGGGGCGGTGTGTTGGAAGAGCTCCAAACAGGAAACCGTTGCTGATTCGACGATGGAAGCGGAATACATCGCTGCATCTGATGCCGCAAAAGAAGCAGTCTGGATGAGGAAGTTCTTGAGTGAACTTCAGGTGGTTCCGTCCATTGTTGACCCAATACCTCTGTATTGCGACAACAACGGGGCTATAGCTTTAGCGAAGGAACCCAGATCCCATCAGAAATCCAGACACATCTTAAGGCGGTATCACCCGATCAGGGAGATCGTGGATCGCCAGGAGATCGAGGTCCGGAGAGTTGCAACAGAGGATAACACAGCTGATCCATTCACCAAGGCCTTGCCCCAGACTCAGTTCGAGCGGCTGATCGAGATGATAGGTCTTCGATACGCCAGTACATGGCCTTAGTGCAAGTGGGAGATTGGTAGTGTATATGCACTAGAGGCCATTACTGTATCATACTAGTTTGTATATTACTTGATGGAAGCTTGGGATATTCACAGTTGTATATACAATCTTGCTCAAAATGGTAGTATGCTACTTGGTTTGTCTCTGCTTTAATATGTGCATGTGTTTCTTTTAGCATATTGCTGTTATACATATTAGTAGAGCCCTTAGGATCTTTGCTTGATTACCAGCGTTGTGATGGCGCTCACACTCGTGGGAGCTGGGTGATCTATAAGCACATCCTTATACAGGTCCCTAGTCGTTGGACTATCGAGACAGGGCATCGATACTCCGGAGTAGACTAGCGTATGCGGTTCTCATCCCAGTGTGGGAGACGGTCTGTCCCACAGCCGTCAGTACGTCGTACCTGAGATAGTATACGGGTGCTCATTGGGTTACGAGTACACTGGACAGGACTCGTCGGGAACTGTTGGTTGGTATTATACCTATCGTCAGTTATCAGTTCCCAGGTGACATGAGTACAGCTTAGTCCGCTGACTTGACACTGTCACTTCGCCTCGAGTGTGTTCCCACTGCACTTTGATTACTACCCTACCACGGCTCAAAGGAGTCGTGCAAACAGGTAGTTTTTGGGTGCAGTCCCGAAGCACTTGGAGGCAGTGACGGTTAGACAGGATTCGTCTCTCCCGGTATTGGGGGTTGACATCGCGCTGTGTCCAGGAGAGCCATTACACGAGTAGTCCCTGGCCAGGGCAAGCGAGATATACTGGTAGGTTTCCAGTGTTATCTCAGGGTGTTCTGGGCTTCACTCCGGCACGACTTGTCTATTAGGGGACTGACGTTCATCGCCCCTAGGCCCGCCATGCGATGTATCAGACGAACATACCGGACTGTACGGAGATTGTCACATACAGGCTCAGTAGGAGTTCAGATGGGGTTCACCTTGTCAGTCTTCTTATTGACATCTATCTGGGGACCGTTACGTACAGCTAGTGCCGCTTGCGGTCTGTGGTTAAATCCACTGCCAGCGTAGTGTCAAGTCTTTAGAGTCCCACACAGAGAGCTATTCGCCTTTAGGCAAAATGAGTAGAGGTCGCATGGTTTTGCGACAGGGTTCGTTCACATCCGCGCACTTGTGCACGTTTGCTGTCCGAACAGTTTATACTTGCGGGCTTTGGTTTAAGCCGGATCCTAGTATATGATTTGAGATTGGTTTTTCTCATTGTATTCGTGTTCCTCGGATCACGGATGCGGGTGCGTATGCACAGTTACTTGAGACAGAGGGAGAGGACCTTGATTAGGGTTAATGGCTATTGTCATTTTACTAACCCTAATGATTATGTGTGTGTTATAGTTAATTGATAATTAGTTTAAATAATTGTGTATGGTTATGGATGTTGACTATTTGACCTTATTGACTTGTTGACCTTGTTGACACTTTGACCATCATCATTTCTTTTGGAAGATGCTTTTTGATCCTTGCAAATTGAAATGATAATGGTCATGTCATGATTAACCATGACAATTATCTTACTAATTATCTAATTAAAATAATACACATATACTTGAGAGAATGGTTCAATTATTTCTCATTCTATCATTTCATTTCTCTCTCTTGTTCATCCTCTCCCTCAAGCTCTCTCCCTCTCATGTGTTGAGAAACACTTGAGCTTGAGAAAAACCCTCTCTTGATCTTCTCTACTCTCATCTAGGGTTCAAGTATTAGCACTTCTTGCACCCTAGTTACTTCTAGCTTGGAGTTGAAGCCAAAGGTTGAGGCTTTCGGGTGGATCTTTCTTTGACGGGAGAAGACGACAAGGTGACCTCCTTCCACTACTTCTAGGAGCAAGGAGAGAAGGACAAAAAGACCAAAGGTATAACCTTTCTAGCACTTAGCTAGTTACTAGTTAGCTTTAGCAAGTTTTTGTTTAGCAAAGATCCTTCTAAGCATAGTCCATGTTGCCTAAGCTCATAAAAATCCGATTTTTATTCCGTTTTCCGCCTCCCCGCAAGCACCGGGGTGGGCAACGTGGACTTACAGTGGTATCAGAGCCTAACTAAACATAAACTAGCTAAGTAGTGAAGTGTGTCGAAGTTCGAAACCGAAAAATCGAAAAACCGAGTTTCAAAAACCCTAAGTTTCTGTTAATTTTTTTTCTGGTCAAAACAGAATTTGTTAACCTCTAAAAATCGTCTCTGGGTTTTCTGAAGAAAACCACCAAACCCGGTCCAGTGAGTCGTCTAAACCGCCGCGGTTCAGCGGCAATAGAAGACTATTGCCGTGGAACCGCCGCCGTTTTAACTCTTCACTGAGTCGAGTTTGGTGCAGTGTGTTTCTGGCTTGGTTTTAGGATTTTTCAGATGGTTTATTTGTGCCCAGATTTTCCAGAATAGAAATTTACTTTTGGGGGCCTATAAATCCGTATTTTTTTTCGAACTTCAATACACTTTGACTACAAAGGTTATATCTGTGATGTTTGCATGTATTGAACGTCGGCTAATCGCTATATGTCGATTAGTCGGGGTTATACATCTCTGTGATCTGTGTTTGATACTGGTTTGTGTATATGAATGGGTTGGATTGTCGCGGGTGAATAGCCGGGGTGGATGTGAGATGAGTGTTGCTTTTCTTTCATTCATTTATATGTAAATTGATGTAATATTATTATTTGTTTGGCCGCACAACCGGGTCGGGGTTGTAGCCGTCATTGTATAATTCTTTTTACTGTTTTTGCTCCTAGGATAGACCCATGGAGGGGGTGCACAAACTACCGGGTATCTCGAAGTGCCGAGTGGCCTACTCACGGTGGTGAGGGAGGTTGCTTCGCTTCGGGTACTTGGCGGGTAGTTTGCCGCACCCGTAGGGGTCTTGGGTGGGGTATTTGGCTATTCACCGCGACCGTGTAATTCGCTTTTCGTTGCAGGCTCGAACGGATTGCGGATTCCTAGTATATCCAATGTATTCATCTGTGATCTGTAATGTCTATCATTGCTATATATTTATATAAGATAACTATTTAGGCTTTGCTTATGTTTTACAGCCGCGCTAGCCCAGCCCCCGCTCTGTCGTTAGTTAAGTAACCTAACGGGTGATGACGGGGCCCCGTGGCGAATGCGAATGGCATAAGCGTACGTCATATTTTGGTTGTTTTCTACAATGGTAGGATTAAATGATGGGATGCATTAAAAGAACTAATGCAAGAAAATAAACCAAGTAAAAGTCGATTGGAACACTTTGAAAACCACTCGGTTCTTTTCAAAACCAAACTTTTAAACGCGGAGCTTGAACCACTCCTTTTAAAAGCTATCTCGTTCCATCGATTAGATCAAGTTCACTACGTTCACGGTTTTGCCAAAACCATTCGTAGCCCTCCGTCATTCCACATGAATGGTCAAAAGTATTCAAGCTATGTATTTTGGCCAAAGTCAAGGCATAGTGATTGGTAGCTATTGGGTATTCATGTGCAGCATAGATAGATGCGTTGGTTTGGGACAGTCGTGCTGCCATTTTGGCCAAAGTCAAGGGTAGGTACGGGTGGGTCCAAATTAATTAGGAGAATGACGGGTAGAACTTGACATGTGACTTATGATATTTTGGCCAAAGTCAAGGTCATAAGAGCATGGGGCAAAAATCCACATCGGGAGTTTCATAAGTACTGAAACTTGCTAGCTTTGCATACCATTTGGAGTGTGATGATTCTGGTAGGATTCCTTCGGTTTTATCACGCGATGATATTTGGATCCCGATCCTACTGTGAGTATATGCTACTCCTCGGGAAAACTCTCACTTAACGATCAATGCTATAAACTTAGTAGGTGTCTAGAAAGGTGTTAGCGGGGCTACGCCCACAGGGAAAAGAGGTTACTTAATTAAGGAACTTCGCGAAAGCGTTGGAAAACCTCCCTCGAAGTACCGACACTGGCCTGGCTGAACGGTTAAGCAAGTATTGTACGGTGAGAGTAATCCTGACTAATCCTTTCTTTACGGTTTGAGAAGGGATTCGAGAGACAGTGGGAGCCATCCAGTTTAGACAAATTAAAAACCACTCTAAACTTGCAAGAGCATCATGCTAAAGTGTTTCTTTTCTCTCTCCTAATTGCAGCGACCATTCAAGATGACCGGACTTAAGTTATTACTAGATAAAAACATATTGACAGGGCCAAACTACAAAGATTGGCTCAGGAAGGTCAAGATGGCTATCACTTACGACAAGTTGGGGTATGTCCTTACCACCAAAGCACCCCCTGTCCCAGGTCCCACCTCCAGCATCGCGGATAAGGAAATCCGTAAGACATGGGAGATAGATTGCGCGAAGGCCAAATGCCTCGTATTAGCCTCGATGGACAATGAACATCAGAGGAGGCACGAGAATATGGACCTAGAGTCTATATTTCTTCATACAAAAGAACTGTATGGGGAGCAGTCTCGTATCGCAAGATACGAAGTGTCGAAGAAGCTATTTTCGGCAAGGTTGGCCGTCGGATCATCGGTAGCGGAACACGTGCTTAAGATGATTGGCTACATTGAGGAGCTCGCGGACCTTGGGACAACGTTGGAGAATGAACTCTATACTGATTTGATTCTCCAGTCCCTTCTTTCCACTTACGCCCAGTTTATTCTGAACTTCAACATGCAAGGAAAGGAGGTAGAACTTTCCGAACTTCTGAACATGTTGAGGAGTGCTGAGGGCACCCTACAGAAAGGTAGGGAGACATCCACTTTGTTTGTAGGAGGATCTTCCTCTTCTAGATCCAGGGCGAAAGCCAAGGGTAAGAAGAAGAAAGCCCCCGCCAAACCAAGAGGCGGTGTCGGTAAAGTGGATACGAAGGGAAAAGGTAAAGCAACAAAGATAGCGGGGAAGCTAGTGGGGAAGGAAGAATGCTTCTATTGTCACAAAAGTGGTCACTGGAAACAGGATTGCAAGGCTTGGAAAGCCAGAACACAGGATTTGAAGCGAGTTGCAGCTTCAGCTTCAGGTGTGTATGTTATTGAAAACTATCTATCAATAAACTCTACTTCCTGGGTATTGGATACCGGATCAGGATCTCATATCTGTAATTCTTTGCAGGCGTTGAGAAAGCGTAGAGTTTTGAAGGCAGGTGACATGACCCTCAGAGTTGCGAACGGTGCTAGCATGGATGCAGAGGCCGTGGGGGACTATCACCTGGGATTGTCGGATGGACATTTTTTGGTTTTACGTAGTTGTTATTATGTACCAAATGCAACCTGTAATATCATTTCTGTATCTTTATTATCTAAAGAAGGTTATGAATTTGCATTTGTAAGTAATGTAGTGAACATTCACCTTAATCAAGCTTTGATTGGGTCAGGTACATTGAACAACGGTATATACGTATTAAACCATCCACAGATTTTCAATGTCCAGAATACACACAAAAGAAAGTCTCCAGAAATCAATAAAACTTTCTTATGGCATTGTAGACTGGGTCACATCAATGAGAGAAGGTTGACTAAGTTACATTCAGAAGGATATTTGGATCCGTTCGAATATCAATCGTATGCAACTTGTCAATCCTGTCTCATAGGAAAGATGACAAAGACTCCGTTTACTGGACATGGAGAAAGAGCGAGCGAGCTCTTGGGGCTCGTACACAGCGACGTGTGCGGTCCAATGTCTACACATGCGCGAAGCGGTTATTCTTACTTCATTACTTTTACGGATGACTTTTCAAGGTACGGTTATGTCTTCTTAATGAAACATAAATCCGAGGCTTTTGAAAAATTCCAGGAATATAAGAATGAAGTAGAAAAACAAACAGGCAAAAGTATAAAGACACTGAGATCTGATCGAGGTGGTGAATACTTGAGTGCCGAGTTCCTGGGTTACTTAAAAGAGAATGGAATTCTCTCTCAGCTTACTCCTCCATACACTCCGCAACATAATGGTGTATCGGAGAGACGGAACCGAACCCTATTGGATATGGTATGGTCCATGATGAGTAATGCTGAGTTGCCGCGATCGTTTTGGGGATATGCACTAGAATCAGCTGCATAACTTTTGAACCGGGTTCCAACTAAGACTGTGCCTACTACACCATATCAGATGTGGTGTGGGAAGAGACCCTATCGTAATCACATTAAGACATGGGGATGTCCAGCTTTTGTAAAAAAGCTGCATGCGGACAAGCTCGAGGCACGCTCAGTACAGTGCAAGTTTGTGGGATATCCAAAGAGCTCCAAGGGATATTACTTCTATTGCGAAGAGGAACAAAAAGTCCTTGTTTCTCGCCATGCCCACTTTCTAGAACACCAGTTCATAGAAAAATAATTAAGTGGGAGCGCAATAGAACTGGAAGAAATTCCAGAACCACAAGCAATTACTGAAAGCTTAGTAGAACCAGAGGGTTCGAAAGATCAGGACATTCCCACGCCACTCCGCAGGAGTAGTAGGCAGTCTCATCCGCCCGAGAGATACTACGGTTTTCTCATTGACGGGGATAGAGAGGATTGCATCATAGACTGTGATGAGCCTACTAGCTTCCAGCAAGCCATTCAGAGCGTCGACTCGGTAAAATGGCTGGATGCAATGCGGACCGAAATGGAGTCCATGTACACCAACAAAGTATGGACGTTGGACATTGCTCCAGACGGGGTAAAACCCGTAGGATGCAAGTGGATCTTCAAAAGGAAGATTGGTGTAGATGGACAGGTTGAGGCGAATAAAGCTAGACTGGTAGCAAAGGGTTTTCGTCAGCGACCTGGTTTGGACTATGACGAAACCTTTTCTCCAGTAGCTATGCTGAAATCCATTCGGATCCTTCTTGCCATTGCTGCCTTCCACGATTATGAGATTTGGCAGATGGACGTAAAGACAGCTTTTCTAAATGGTCATTTAGAGGAGTGTGTCTATATGGATCAGCCAGAGGGTTTCATTCAGAGTGGGAGCAGCGGAAAGGTGTGCAAGTTGCTTAAGTCCATTTATGCACTAAAGCAGGCATCGCGGAGTTGGAACATCTGTTTTGATGAGACGGTTAAGGAATTTGGCTTTATCAAAAATCCAGATGAACCATGCATCTATTGTAGATTTGTAGCGAGAACTGTTGTATTCCTCGTTTTATACGTGGATGACATTCTCTTAATAGGAAATGACATTCATATGCTACAATCTGTCAAGGGGTTCTTGTCACACAGGTTCTCCATGAAAGACCTGGGTGATGCCTCATACATTCTGGGTATCCGGATCTACCGTGACAGATCCAAGAGGATATTAGGACTTTCGCAGTCCAGGTACATCGACGCCATACTGAAGAGATTCAGTATGGAAGATTCCAAGCGCGGTAATCTACCGGCTTGTCACGGGATCACCCTCTCCAAAGAGATGTCTCCCAAGAATGATTTGGAGAGGGATCGCATGTCTATTATACCCTACGCTTCTGCGGTAGGCTCTATAATGTATGCGATGTTGTGTACCAGACCGGATGTGGCTTATGCACTGAGTGTGGTAAGCAGGTATCAGTCAAACCCAGGGGAGAAACATTGGATAGCTGTAAAGAACATTCTCAAGTACCTGAGAAGGACTAAGGAGATGTTCTTGGTGTATGGCGGAAAAGACCTGCAGATTGAGGCCTTTGCTGACTCCAGCTTCCAGAGTGACAAGGATGATTCCAAGTCCATGTCGGGTTTTGTCTTCACCCTCAATGGAGGGGCGGTGTGTTGGAAGAGCTCCAAACAGGAAACCGTTGCTGACTCGACGATGGAAGCGGAATACATCGCTGCATCTGATGCCGCAAAAGAAGCTGTCTGGATGAGGAAGTTCTTGAGAGAACTTCAGGTGGTTCCGTCCATTGTTGACCCAATACCTCTGTATTGCGACAACAACGGGGCTATAGCTTTAGCGAAGGAATCTAGATCCCATCAGAAATCCAGACACATCTTAAGGCGATATCACCTGATCAGGGAGATCGTGGATCGCCAGGAGATCGAGGTCCGGAGAGTTGCAACAGAGGATAACACAGCAGATCCATTCACCAAGGCCTTGCCCCAGACTCAGTTCGAGCGGCTGATCGAGATGATAGGTTTTCGATACGCCAGTACATGGCCTTAGTGCAAGTGGGAGATTGTTAGTGTATATGCCCTATAGGCCATTACTGTATCATACTAGTTTATATATTACTTGATGGAAGCTTGGGATATTCACAGTTGTATATACAATCTTGCTCAAAATGGTAGTATGCTACTTGGTTTGTCTCTGCTTTAATATGTGCATGTGTTTATTTTAGCATATTACTGTTATACATATTAGTAGAGCCCTTAGGATCTTTCCTTGATTACCAGCGTTGTGATGACGCTTACACTCGTGGGAGCTGGGTAATCTATAAGCACATCCTTATACAGGTCCCTAGTCGTTGGACTATCGAGACAGGGCATCGATACTCCGGAGTAGACTAGTGTATGCGGTTCTCATCCCAGTGTGGGAGACGGTCTGTCCCACAGCCGTCAGTACGTCGTACCTGAGATAGTATACGGGTGCTCGTTGGGTTATGAGTACACTGGACAGGACTCGTCGGGAACTGTTGGTTTGTATTATACCTATCGTCAGTTATCAGTTCCCAGGTGACATGAGTACAGCTTAGTCCGCTGACTTGACACTGTCACTTCGCCTCGAGTGTGTTCCCACTGCACTTTGATTACTACCCTACCACGGCTCAAAGGAGTCGTGGAAACAGGTAGTTTTTGGGTGCAGTCCCCAAGCACTTGGAGGCAGTGACGGTTAGACAGGATTCGTCTCTCCCGGTATTGGGGGTTGACATCGCGCTGTGTCCAGGAGAGCCATTACACGAGTAGTCCCTGGCCAGGGCAAGCGAGATATACTGGTAGGTTTCCAGTGTTATCTCAGGGTGTTCTCGGCTTCACTCCGGCACGACTTGTACCGCTATTAGGGGACTGACGTTCACCGCCCCTAGGCCCGCCATCGATGTATCGGACGAACAGACCGCACTGTACGGAGATTGTCACATACAGGCTCAGTAGGAGTTCAGATGGGGTTCACCTCGTCAGTCTTCTTATCGACATCTACCTGGGGACCGTTACGTACAGCTAGTGCCGCTTGCGGTCTGTGGTTAAACCCACTGCCAGCGTAGTGTCGAGTCTTTAGAGTCCCACACAGAGAGCTATTCGCCTTTAGGCAAAATGAGTAGAGGTCGCATGGTTTTGCGACAGGGTTCGTTCACATCCGCGCACTTGTGCACGTTTGCTGTCCGAACAGTTTATACTAGCGGGCTTTGGTTTAAGCCGGATCCTAGTATATGATTTGAGATTGGTTTTTCTCATTGTATTCGTGTTCCTCGGATCACGGATGCGGGTGCGTATGCACAGTTACTTGAGACAGAGGGAGAGGACCTTGATTAGGGTTAATGGCTATTGTCATTTTACTAACCCTAATGATTATGTGTGTGTTATAGTTAATTGATAATTAGTTTAAATAATTGTGCATGGTTATGGATGTTGACTATTTGACCTTATTGACTTGTTGACCTTGTTGACACTTTGACCATCATCATTTCTTTTGGAAGATGCTTTTTGATCCTTGCAAATTGAAATGATAATGGTCATGTCAAGATTAACCATGACAATTATCTTACTAATTATCTAATTAAAATAATACACATATACTTGAGAGAATGGTTCAATTATTTCTCATTCTATCATTTCATTTCTCTCTCTTGTTCATCCTCTCCCTCAAGCTCTCTCCCTCTCATGTGTTGAGAAACACTTGAGCTTGAGAAAAACCCTCTCTTGATCTTCTCTACTCTCATCTAGGGTTCAAGTATTAGCACTTTTTGCACCCTAGTTACTTCTAGCTTGGAGTTGAAGCCAAAGGTTGAGGCTTTCGGATGGATCTTTCTTTGACGGGAGAAGACGACAAGGAGACCTCCTTCCACTACTTCTAAGAGCAAGGAGAGAAGGACAAAAAGACCAAAGGTATAACCTTTCTAGCACTTAGCTAGTTACTAGTTAGCTTTAGCAAGTTTTTGTTTAGCAAAGATCCTTCTAAGCATAGTCCATGTTGCCTAAGCTCATAAAAATCCGATTTTTATTCCGTTTTCCGCCTCCCCTCAAGCACCGGGGTGGGCAACGTGGACTTACATGAATGGGTTATCAGACTCAAGGGACTTATACAGAGTATTGTATGTTGTCCAGGGTCCATCAGGACAGAGGGGTTGGTCCTCGTATTATATTCGGTTTACTTATGACTTCTCTAGTTTTTAGACAGGTGTTTCGTGGAAACACAGGGTCCGAATTTTGAGAAGTTATAGGTATTTGAATAAAGTAGAGAACCAGGTATTGCAAGTATCGAGATTCTTCAAAGTGATCGAAGATGTAGATACTTGTGTATGGTATTCAGTTGATAGTAATGATTAAGTGAACTTACTTCTCTTTCAGGTTACTCATAATTGGAAGCATTCCTAAGTTGAGTAACGCTGATCGGCTTCTTTCCATTTAGTAGACATGCACTGGAGACAGCTGCATGATTTGAATCTGGTTCAATTAAATCGGTGCCTCTGGTTCTATATTGGATATAAAACAGTTCATATCTTAACGATGTTAAGGTACGGGGAGTTGTCTGGCTTATGCTTAAAACCAGACTCTGGATAACTCAAGGCACGTTTCTGTAATGGCTGTTTGTGGGTTGACCTAGGATATGACGAGGGTTGACTTTCTACCATTTGGAAGATCAATAGTGATATTGTTCTATACTCGCCACGGTTTTATTAAAAATGGATTTTTTCAGAAAACAGTAGTGGGAGTATGGTAGAACTGGAAGTGATTCCAGAACCACAAACGATTACTGAAGATTTCATAGGAACCTAAAGATTCAATCTGGTTTGACATTCCATTGGCCACTCCGCAGATAAGGTGGGTAACTTCAGGCACCCAGAGGTACTCCGGTAGCCTCAAGGACGGTGACAGGGAAGTTCTTGTTTACCCACACTTGCCATTGCTGTTGTTCCAGACTGTGAGACTCTGCAGGAGGATGAGTATAGCGTCGTTCTAAACTGGCTTTAGAAGTGTACGTCTATATGACTCTGCCAGAGGGTTGTCGTAGTCAGTGGGAGCAGCGGAAGCATTGGTGGACAGGTAGCTTATGTCTATTTATAGACTAAAGCAGATATAGCGGAGATAGATCATCAATTTCTGATGTGACAGTCATAGGTTTGACTTCATCAGAATAGGGGATGGATCTGTTAAGAAGGTAGTAGGGTGTGATGTCATGGTATTTGGATGACATACACAGAGTAGGAAGTGATATTCCTATAATACGATCGGTTATACTTTGGTCGTCACACAGTGGTTTCTCCACATGGTACTTGGAATTATATCAGACATACTGGTTACTAGATCTATGGTTTTAGATCTAGATTTGGGTGGTTTCCCAATTAAGGGTACTTAGACAGCATTCTTAGAGTATTTAGAATGGACGACTCCTGGCACGGTAGTATACCTGCAGGTGATGGAGTCACCCTCTCTAAAGGTGTCTTACAGACTAAAGGGGAGAGGGATGTGCATGATTGGCAGATCACTTGCTTAGCCAATTGAGTCAATCATGAGATGTCAAGTACCATACCATATGTTGTTCTTGCATTAGATGCAATAAGTTGACATTGATCCAATCCTGGAGAAACAGTCGGAAGCAGTTTTAGAACATAAGTGGATGTTCTAGGGATATGATAACGACAGCCTCATTCGGGAGACAGTTATCATTCCAGGCTTCCAAGGTGACCTGGACGACAGGGTGGTTGTCAGAGTTATAGTTTTTCCTTCTGATGAGGGGCAGTATTTTGGACAGGAGGTCCAAGGCAATACTGAGGGAGGCATGGCGCATGATACTGATTAAGTTCAGTTGACGATACAGTCTAAGAAGTTTGGATTTGGAGTTCATTTATAAGCTAGGTCCCATCAGACATCCAGACACATTCTAAGACAGGTATTGCTCATTTCGGGAGATGGCTTTCTCATCGAACATGAGATATAGAGAGACATAGAAAGAAACATCAAAGCGGATCCACTCGCTGAGGCTATTCCTCGAACGCAATAGTTTCGCAAACGAGCTTTGTGAGACTGACTAGTAGAGGAGTTGGTTGTTCGGTATCACACGGGCTGTGAGTTTGCGATATCGCAATAATTAGCCTTGAGTGCAAGTGGGAGATTGTTGGAGATAGTGCCCTCAGAGTCAATTATTGGATCACAGGCACGTGATTGCAATGATTGAGGGAGGACCTATTCCGGTAGGACAGTCTTACTCAAGATGATAGTATGCTATCTGGTTTACATTTATCATCGTGTACTGCTTTAGGTGACCTTACAGGTCACTATTGCACGTTGATAGATCCCCTAGGATTCTTGCTTGACTGCCAGCAGTATGAGGGCGATCATATACGTGGGAGCTGGTAGTCTATAAGCACATCCTTAAAAGGTCCCTAGTCGTGGGAGTTTCGAGACAGGGCATCGATACTCCAGAGTAGACTAGTGTATACAGTCGAGACCCTGACGAGGGGCGGTGGCCGGTCTCACAAGCCACTGGTGTCAGTTGGTTCACCTAAGATGTATACAGGTGCTCATTAGGTTATGAGTACACCGGACATGACTCGCCGGGAACATGCTAGTTGGTCTTATACCTGACGTCAGATAGCAGTTCCCTGGTGACATGTGTACAGGTTAGTTCATCGACCTGAGGATCGTCATTTGTCTCGTGTGAGTTCCCACTGTACTTTGATTACTACCCTACCACGCTCAAAGGAGACGTGCAAACAGGTTTTAGTTGGGTACAGTCCCGAGCCACATGGAGGCAGTGAGCGGATCTGCAGGGGTTCGTCTCTCCCGGTATTGGGGGTGAGGTCACGCTGTGTCTAGGAGAGCCATTACACGAAGTCCTTGGCCAAGGCAGGAGATTTACTGGTAGGTATTCCAGTAGTATCTCAGGGTGTTCTGGGCTACACTTCGACACGACTTGTACCGCTTTTGGGGGTCTGACTTTTACCAACCCCTTAGGCCCGCCATGCGATGCTCATAGACGAATGGACCGGACTGTACGGATATTGTCACTGACAGGCTCAGTAGGGTGTCAGGATGAGTTCGCTCATCGACATCCCTTTTAGTCAATAGCTGGTAGCCCGTCACGTATGGCTAATTCCTCTGACGTGCTAGTGGTTAAATCCACAGCCATAGTATTGACGAGTATTTAGAGTCCCCCACATTCAGTTACTTAAGTTTCGGGCGAAACGCTGTAGAGGCCGTATGGAAATATGACAGCGTTCGATCAGATACGTGCGGTATTGCACGGATCAGGATCGGACGGTTAGTACTAAAGGCCGTATGGAGATATGGCAGCGTTCGATCAGATACGTGCGGTATTGCACGGATCAGGATCAGACGGTTAGTACTAGAGGCCGAATGGATATATGGCAGGGTTCGATCAGATACGTGCGGTATTGCAAGGATCAGGATCGGACGGATAATACTAGCCGGTTTTGGTTTAAGCCGGATCCTAGTATAGTACAGTGTAGATTTTGTCTCATTACATTTGTATTCGGTCGGAATACAGATGCGGGTGTGTATACACAGTATCGGGGTTTTCCTGTAATTTATTACGGGACCAATTTTCTGGAGTTGCCAGTTTGCTTTCCGTTTCAGCCATATTTCTTTGTATCCTTCATTGGTCGAAGATTGGTGGAGGAGGGCTTATTTGCATTTATGCAAATTAGCTATTTGGAGGGTTGTCTTTGCATACTTTTGTATCATGATGGTTTCATGATGGAGCCCTATCCCTTGATGTCACGCCCCGCTTCCCAGTGTACGGCGAAGTGGACGCGACGAGGTCCGCTACGTATGTACTCAGAAGTACATACGCTAAGCGTAGCTAAGCAATATAAAATAAATACACAAGAGACAAGAGTATAAAAGAACATCAAGTTTTATTTATTAACATTCTTTGTACAATACATGGAAAGGAAAATACAACTGAAATAAAGATGTCTAAACAGTGGCATAACAGGAAAAGGAAAGTACTGAAAAGAAAGTGTACAATGAAATTATACTGCAGGGTCTTCGGCAAATTTCTCCAAGTCTTCTTGTGTTGGCTCAAATTCTGCCGGGTCCAGGTCACCTGACGACATTCAAAGAAGAGAGAACAGAATGTTGTCAGTGAACAGATCGCTCGGTAAGTCCCAAAGGTAAGAGGGAAGTAGAGAAGACAGAATAAGAAGAAGCATTTTTAAAGTGTAAACTATTGCTGTAATGTTATGTTAATGCTGTTGTTTGTAGCTTGGTACAGAAGGATGCCAGTGTATACGAGGGGAGTCTCACTTGCAAGAGACTAGGGCACGTGTAGTACAAGGAACCGTTATGCCACGGTACAACATCAATAGGATTCAGGTTAGGTGTATTAATCTGACCACCTCGTGCCACCTTTAACACCTTCCGTACCAATCTATCCCTTAAACCCCGTAGTATTATTGTATTGTAAAAATGGTATGGATTGCATGATCGATTGACTGACTGACCGAAACCATGATATCAGGAAACGGTTATAACCTTAGAGTCATGTAAATGGAATACTGGGAAACATGTAAAAGGAATATCCATGGTTCGGTTCAGTCAGGTTATATAGTTTGTTAACTGGATTCAGGGATTCATGTATTCATCTTGAGTTGGAATATAAAGAATATAGATTGACTTGAATCATATTCAAGTCAGGAATAGTCAGACTCTAACCCGAGTCAGACTAAAAGAAAGTGAGTTGAAGTTCAATAATTGTTAGGGGCCTTATTGTAATTTATAAAACTTGAGGGGGTTTTATGTAAAAAGTACTATTGTATAGTTTTCAAAATACACCTCAAGTATTTGTTATTCGTCTTTATAGTTATAATGAGTGTGGATTTTATTTGTGTTATTCTAGTGAATATATCATAATAAAAGTATTAATTGATTTATTTGAAATTCATGGTATTTTAATGTAACTTTTAATCTGGTAATTTTTAAAAATATGGAAACTTTATCTTATGATAAAATAGGTGTTTAAATGATAATTAAATATATATTAATACAAGAATGATTTTAAATAAATATTTTATTTTCTAAAATCTCATTTTTCTTAAATGCCGTATTTTAAACCTTTCAAGACCGAATGCTCCTTGTGGAGGTTTGAATCTCGCATTACTAGCCCGCGGGTGCACGATGAACCATACTATCCCTAACGGGTTCCCCAAAGGTGGGTTGTAGCGGCGCTTTGCTTAGGTTTAATAAATACTATTCATTTAGAAAAACGGTTTTATAAATATAAGGTATTTATTTGTGAAAAGGTATAAATTTCCGTATTTTAGTTTCTAGGGTTTCCTAAGCCAACTAGCCTATTTCTAAGGTCAAAACGACAAGTCATTAGAAGCCTTAAATCGCCTCTTCACCGTCAATTGCGGCCAGGTAAGTGCCAGGTAAGTGGGAAGGAACCACATTCGTGGGCCTAATTAAAAACCACTAGCCTAGACACACTTGCCTAGACACCACAAGACAGTTTAGCTAAACGATCGATGTCCATGACATATCATGGTTTTATTTTAAAAGATTTTATTTAGAATTGTGTACAACTTAAAGCTTTTAGAAAAGGTTTATAAAGAATATGGTATTTTAGTGAAAAGTCCTGTATTTTCGTATTCTATATTTTGATGTTTATCAATTAGGGTTATATTTGTGTGTGTGTAGAGGTAGGTCATTACCTCGTGACTTATTTTAAGTTTTAATGAAGTTTAGAGGTTAAACATGATATACTAAACTTGAAGGTATTAAAACGCAAGAATACGGTATTTGAAAACGTTATCATTTCATATGTGAAAATTCATTCAAATTGATTTCTACAAGTTTATTTATCAAGATAAACATGTTTAGGAATGAGGGAATTAATTAGAACATGAAAAGTAAACTTTATGGTATTTTTATGAAAAGAATACGGTTTTACAAGAAAGCTATCATTTCATGTGAGAAATAAATTGGTTTCTGGGTGATTAATAGTCATCATAGATAGGTTTAGGTATTATGTATTAGGTGACAAGTGGAATTTTGTAGAAAAACCGAATCGGAAATCGGTTTGTTCCGATTTCCGTCGGGTTCCATAAATCCGTATTTTTAAGAAATAGAAAGGTGAAAAGGATGGGACTTACGGGTTTAAACTCTTCTAAAGAGTAAAGAGAACTAGGGAGGAAGACCGAGGGGTGGTTACGTCGCCGGTTGCTCCAAAACGCGTCGCCGGAATTCCGTCAGGGCTTCGCCGGGAACTCGATTTCAAAGTACACTTCTTGTGGAAATTTCAAGAGAGTTTTTCTAGGGTTTTGGAATGAGAAAGTAAGGGGTAGGGGTCTATATATAGGGTAGCTAGGTAGGGTAGGTGAAGGGTCTTCTTTTTATAAAAAAAATTATAAAAATTAAAGAAAAACATTAAAAGTGTTGTATTTAACATTCAGAACTGCTACATTAAAAATGGAGTAAACCATGAGTTTCAGAAGGCCAAACGACGCAACATTGGTGTTGGGACCTCGGCCGTCGGCGCAACTCCGGCCGGCGGCGCCGGCCGAGTCGGCCGATTCCGGCCGATTTCGGCTGGCGTCGGGTGGGGGGTCTCCTGACTAGGCTTTTGGTATACTCCAAATTTTGGGTTCATTTCACTGTTTGGGTGTTATGGCCTGTGGACTTTTGGACTTCCAAGAATTTTAAAGAAAAATGTGCTAAAAATAATGTGGGATGTGGGATTCGAACTCTGGTGGCTTGGTTCAGCAGTGCAAGGTATTACCAATGAGCTACAAGCTCCTTCTTATAATTATTGTAGAAAAGTAGATACTTAAAATGATATCAGCAGTATTAAATATTCCAAGTACACTTTAATTTTAAAACAATTTTATGTACACTAAAAAATGAAATTATTTAAAAACAAAATAATTAATTATATATATCTTGTGCTCAGATTAAAATACTTCTTTATGGAAAAATAACAATTTTTTTTAAAAATTTGTACAGAAATGTGTATATGAAAATTAGGGTTGTTACACTTGACCTTCCATGGTTCATGATTGCTTGACTTTTTGTAGCAATCATGGTTGTTGATTAGTTGATGGTGTGTGGTTTTGCTAGTGATGATGATTCTTGCATGATGACCATTCCTCTCACTTGCATTATTCTTGTGGCTATGTTTTTCACTCACTCCCTCACTCTCATTCTCTCCTCTCCCATATGCATGGCCGGCCACATTGGGGAGGGGCTGCCCATGTTATTTTGGTGTGGGATTTTTGTATCTTTGGCTTGGTAAAATCCCCACAACACCATCTCCAAAAGCATATATCATTTCCTCCACCAAATGGCAACCTCCACTACCCCAAAATGAGACATCAGTTCTACACACATTCTACAACAAACCTTGGGCACGTCGGCTCGCCAACTTCGTGCCCGAGTTGCCTCGGTATAGAGGTGGGAGCCCGTAAAATAAGCAGGCGACGTGGTGCCCTTCCGGCGAGGAGGTGGAGACCGGACATTCCGCGGGAGATCGGGACGACGGCGAGAAGACCGGAGGACACAGATCGCTCGGTATATCTCTCTTCCCCATCTTGTAGTTAGCTAGGACTAGTTTAATGGCACGATCCGGGTTTATAGTGCGCGGTGGTGCCGGTTTACAGTTTTGTAAAGTTTAAAGAAAACCATCGCTTCCGCATTCCGGCGTCGGATTGACGGTCGGGGCTCCGCCGTGCACTTACATTCTCCGTCTTCACTTCCCTTAGCGGTATTGCTTCTGCCCATTTGGAGAAGTAATAAGTTGTTGCCAAAACGAACCGAAGTCCTCTGGACGATACTGGTTCGATGAGGCCGATTATGTCAGTCCCCCATATTTCGAACGGCCAGCTAGCCACCGTTGGATGTAGTGGATTCGGATGCTGATGGATCCGCGAATCTGGCATGAGTGGCATTGCTTCGCGTATTCGAGGCAGTCCTGGATCATCGTGGGCCAATAGTAGCCCATCCTTTTGATCTTCAGCTTCATCTTCGGGCCGGCTTGATGAGAACCACAGAGTCCGTCTGTTAGTTATGTATATGCCCTAGAGGCCATTGTTGTACATATGATGTATATTATGACGGATGCTTGGATATATATAGAGAGGACTTTCTTGCTCGTCATGATAGTATGCTATTTGGTTTTACTTTATCTTAACATGTTGACTTGTACTGGTTTACTGTTTTTCTCTCACATGTTGATAAAGACCTTAGGATCTGTACTCGACTACTGGGACTATGATGAGATTATACTAGTGGGGCCACGGTAGTCGATGAGTACATCCTATAACTGTTCCTAGTCGAGGGTATATCGAGACAGGGCATCGATACACCAGAGTAGACTAGCGTATACGCATCTTGACCCATATGATGGGCGATGGATGATCCCATATCCATCGGTGTTTGACATCAGAGATGGTGTACGGGTGCTCAGTGGAGACTGGGTACACTGGACGGACTCGCCGAGAACTCCCAGATGGTGATATACCACACGTCAGATGGCAGTTCTCCGGTGACACTGGTACAGGGTAGTCTGTAGACCCAAGATCGTCATAGAATCTTGTGTGATTCCCACTGTGCTTTGATTTCCACCTTACCATGTCCAAGAGGGCGTGCAAAATAGTGGCTTTTGGGTACAATCCCGAATCACATGGAGGCAATGAGCGATAGGAGGGGATTCGTCTCTCCCGGTATAGGGAGTTGATGTTGTGCTGTGTTCGATTGGCTATAACTGGAAGTCCCTGGCCAGGGCTGATATAGAGATTTACTGGTAAGTGTTATCAGTAGTTTCTCGACCTGTTTGAGCCTCACATCGATACGACTTATCGGTTACTGGGGTCTGACGTATACCACTCCTAGACTAGATATGCGACATATCAGACGAACAGACCGGATTGTACGGGAGTGTTACTGATTGGATTCACATGAGAACGTACAGGCTAGCTTGTTGATCTTCTGATCGCTCAATACCTGGGTGGCTGTTACGTTTAGCTGACCGCTTGCATCTTGTGGGTGTTTGATATGATCATCACCTGCTACCGGCGTATTGACGATTCTTTAGAGTCCTACACAGAGCTTTCTTGGCTCAGGAAAAACGGAGTAGAGGCAGATATGTGATATGTGCAGGACCGAGGATAATGCGATATGAGATACCGTATTATATTCTGTAACGTTTTGAAAATCGTTTCGGTGAAATTTCGAAAAATCGGTAAAATAAGGGGGTTTTCTGTAAAAAGCCAAAATACAAATATCTTATTATAAAAATTAAATATACATATTCTAGCTATGTAATTGCTATTATTTGGTGTTTATTGAGCCGCTGGTGAAATTTCAAATTTTCTGAAAAAAATATTATTTTATTATTATTTAAGCCGTCACTAATACATTTAATTAGGGAAAATTACAAATTGGAATGAGTTGAAACAAATTTTGTGCATCATAAAATATTAAATAAAATTTTATCATGTGGTTTTTGGAACGAAATTATTTGCCAAAACGGTTTAGAAATTATTGAAGAAAAAGGTTTTTTTTAGCGTAAATGGATGTTTGGGGTATTGTATTTATCATTTTTCATCATCCCATACCCGTATCCACACCCACACACACCCACTTACTCCTCCCCATGGCTGAAATCAGCAGCCACCCTATTTTTTCCCCACTTGATTTTCAAATGAAAGGAAATGAAGAAAAGAATAGAAAATGGATAAAGTAGTTAGACTTTTGACTTGCTTTGACCTTGACTTTGTCCCCCCCATTTTCTCTACCTCCCTCTCTCTCCTCACTCCCATTTCTGGCCGAAAATTCTCAGCCCAAAACAGCAGCTCCTCCCTCCCTCTTCTCCTCTCATTTTCCATCAAAAAATTCACCCATTTCCATCAAAAATCAAAATTAAAATGCAAATCAAAGCCCTACCCATTTTCTCTTATCTCTTTAAGCATGGATCTTGGTGCAAAGATTTCAATTTGGAGGTCTAGTTTCATATTGATCTCAAGATGGTTTTAAGGTATAAATCCTAACCTATTGTTCAATTGTTGGGTTAAATTCCTTAATGTATCTTATTAGGTGCTTAAATGTGGTTTAATTGCAAGTTTGGAAATCTAAAGAGAAGGAGTTTGAATTGAAAAGTTAGGGTTTTAAATTCAATAGGGTTGTTGTCACTTGTTTAAGGTTGCATGGTGTAGTTAGCATGTTAAGACATGTTAAACCTAATCTAGAAGATAATTTGTAAATTGTTGCATCTAAAATGGTCGAAATTGGTTAAAATTGCAAACTAGTTTTTGTAAATATCGTGTTAAATTGAGAATTAAAATATGGTTAGGGTTTTTATCATATTATTAACTTTATTAAGTGTAGTTTAACACTTTAGTTCATGGAAATCCAACCTAAATTGTAGTTTGTGCATTTTTGCTATGAAATTGTAAAAAAGGTATTTTGTAAACTAGAATATTAGGGTTTTTGGAATTTAATGAGATTAAATTCCGGAAATTTTTTCTATGACTTATTTAAGATATTTAATAAGTATATTGGCCGCTAGATTCATTTAAACATCATGTTTTGTACAAACGGCGAATTGTGCTTGCTAGATTTACGGAAAAATGACCTTTTAAGTGAAATTAGGGTTTTTGGGAATTTTAAGCTATTTTATATTATAATTAGTGCTTGTAATTGTGCAAATGAGTGTGATTGGATTTTTCTCGATGGTTTGACGTTTGTACATCGACATCGAGGGTTGGTTTGACTATTCTTGCATGCGTAGGCGATAGGTTTGGACCTATGCGTGATACGCGTGCCGATTTGGTTTTCTTATGACGTTTCGATTTCGAATTGGGTTTTTATGCGATACGGTGCGTTATGATATGTAGGTACCCCAGGTGGACTTCGAGACGACAAGCAAGCGCGTGGCGACGTCGGCACCGGCGAGCGAGGTTCAGGTGAGTAGATTTATATCTACGGGGAGAAGTCGGGTGGATGGCGTATAGCACCCCCGCAGTCCGTGGTGGTGTATATGGATGCGTATACACACCAACATTTATTATATGTTATTTGGGATTAATAACGATGCTTAGGATGGATATTGGTGTGTTGGATTACTTTAGTGTTGCGAACCCTAGGGTAGTGTTACACACACATACACACATACATACTTGCATACATTCCTATTGATATGTGCTCATGGGATTCTTTATAGTTATGTGTTCACATGGGTATGGGACTATGTGTTCACATACGGATTGAGGATGATACTTGGGATTGAGCTGAGTCGATGAGATTTGATTTGAGGCCGTGAGATCGGTGATATAGCAGGGTTCGTATCTTAGATACGACATGACGTTGTAGCGGGTCCTTGACGTAGTGTTTCATACACGTCCATGCATACGTAGGCGGTATCAGTATGGTACTAGACGTAGATCAGTACCCCGACCATGATATTTGATAAAGAGGATACCAGGTGAATAGTATGATGAATGTAATATTGACCCGTACCCAGATTGGGATGCCGTACGACGGATTTACGTACGATCTATATTGATGATTGATCCGCACTCTTGACTTGGGATGCCTGATTATAGATATGATATTATTGAGGCGGGATCACCGACTATACATATACAGGTATGTATATGTATCGACTCAGATGATAGGCGGTTTCCTTACCTGTAGTTCAGCTTGTTAGTTCAGCCGTATAGTTTAGTGTAGTTGTTAGATTAGATTAGACTTCTTACCTATTTCAAAAAACTAACGAATCGTGGGCATTTTTAAAGACAGCTCAAGGGAATCTACGGATATTTCAAAAACGACGTATCTTTTCATAAAAACACCGTAGCCCCTATTTTCAAAACCCCATGATTCGTGTTATTCCAAAAGGCACCAGTCGTAGGACTTATATTAGATTATTGCAGATTAGTTATCGTTGTGTCTAGTATTCAGCTCCCGCACATTTTTGCTGTTCGCTCTGCCTCGCATATTTATTTTGCTGCATATTCCATTATTGCTATCATGCTGTTAGGACACCAGCACCATTACCGATGATGCGTATGTACCACGTACACCTACTTGCCGGCTCACACACATCTTCATCGGTAATTGCCATGTCACGTACACTTTAGAGAATATATTTGCTTGACTTAGCTTGTTAGCTAGTAGTTTTGACATGATATTAGTGTACTTTCCTTATATGCCATATTAGACATTTCAGTTATTACTTGCTACTTCATGCATATTGTTATTCATTGTTATACCGCACGCATGGATTCTCATGCCTTTATTCACTAGTTTATGTGCTATTGAGGTTTTGGACTCGGATTTCCTTGATATTTCTGGATTTGGGAACCGTGGAGATTTCAAAAGAGAATATGTAATTGTTTTAAAAACCCGGTTACCCTGGATATGATATTTCAGTGCGTCCACCATGTGTTTTCTCGGTGCTGAGAGCGACATGTGAGACCCGAGTTCGAGGAGTGGGGGAACCGTTTCGGGTACATGGTGGACCCGGTAAGGTACCCCGGGGCAAGAAGCTCGTGGTGATGACGATGAGCCTGGCAGGGGGAGACTACCTACCGGTGATATTACCCGACGCGTCGGATATCCGGAGGATACCGTCGTGGTCTTGAGATGGATGGTAGGGGCCGGTCTGGACTGACGGCGCCCTAGATATTGAGATTGAGACATTGAGATTTCGAGATATTGAGGTACTGAGATTTGATGATACAGGCCAGTTCGGATGGCCGGAGCCTGAGGTTTTGAGACATTGAGATTTATGATTTGTGTCGATGCTAGACACTGTTGATGCTGATTTCATTTATGATACCTCATTTTAAAAATACAAAGGAAATCTCACTAATTTATGAAAACAGTTTCTTCATTTACATGTATTCTATTTTCATGCATTCATACCTCATTCACATGATATATTGCTACCTGAGGCACTGACACGGGCACATGAGATTACACTCGGGTTAGATATTTACCCTAGCCTTGTTATAGGCTACATGTTATTCATATATTTAAGGATATATTATGATCATTGACCTAGGTTGCGTTATTTGTGCGATTTCTGTGCGTAGATCTTTTTCTACTCACGAGTTGGCAACTCACCCCCGTTGTGCCCCAGTTTCTTACAGGTGTTGCCGTACGGATTTCATTACGGCTTTGCAGGCACGGTTTCTTTTCGGGTGACTTGCTAGTAGGTGGGTTTATTGTATCTTACCCATCATTATACCTTGTATATTATATTTCAGTTGTATCTAGAAGTTCCATCAACCAAACTTGTATTTTTTGAGATAAAGACCAGTAATGTTATTCTTTCGACCATAGAGTAGCATGTTATATTTCTTGAGTTTCTTGCTGGTTGAGTTCCATTTCTGTTGTGATCCTCGCCTTTAGGCGTTGTATATTATGTTGCATACAGGTTGATTTGATATGGTTCTTCCTATTCTCTACTACTTCTCTTGGTTTGGATTTCTGGGTTTCGGCTTACTTAGCATACGTACGCCTTGAGACGTTCGTAGTCTAAGTGCCGGTCATGTTCCGTATTTTCGGGTCTTGACAAAGTTGGTATCAAAGCGTTAGGTTTTTACCTTAGGAGTATAGGATGACCCTTGGTTGATGGAATAGGTGACTAAAGTAGAGTGACGTACCGTTGATATGTTCCGCGGCATATTTACGACACGCCGCTCCACTTATGAAGCCTTAGGATGTATATTTCCTTGTTCAGTATTATATTCCTTCCTGATCTAGCCTCATCGGTACCAGTTTGGTTTTGCTGCTACGGTTACGGGCAGGGAGAACTACGGTTAGAGTTGCGGTCAGCATGAGCTCGTTACGAACAAGGACTGACCAGAGAATTATTCCGGAGACACACGATTGCAGAGATGTGTCTTGATTGTGTTTTGCGCCACGAGCGTTTGATGGATCGCTGTATGAGATTACTTGGACGTGCCGATCAGCACTAGAGGATTGAGCCACTGACAGAGGCCAGTCAGATACTGATGATCATTGATGTATTGCTCATTCATGACGATTGAGGCACCGTTCAGCATGCAGACGAGTGAGCCAGTTGTTGCGGTGAGCGACGAGATATCGCCCCATATATTGGAGCTATTGCAGTACAGATTGTACTAAGAGATGATAGAAGGTCGCTAGTCACCCGAGGATGAATGACTAGGACATGTGGTTCGTTCGCCTACCAGATGAGAGGTCATCAGATAGATTGATTCCAGCTAGAGACGACTTCACGCAGAGACGTGAGGGTCGACAGAGACGATCGAATGTCGGAAACCTATTATTCCAAGTTTAAAGTAGTCGGAAAGACATGCAGGCAATTCTATGGTCCCTCTAGAAGAATGAAACCCTAACTCGACTTAATTCGGATGCTAGGTAGTGAGATGCATTCTTGGGAGACTCCAGATACGAGGATAGCCGTTGGAGCTCAGTCCATGCAGCCACGACGAGACGAGTCCGAAGCGGTCGACATTAGAGAAAAGTGGAGCAAAAGGTTCGCACCAGATCTAGATGAGATGATGTTCCACTCCGCCGACATCAGAGAGGCGATGCGCATGCCGAGGCATGGTACTTGGACATACCTTCCAGAAGGAGTCGCGATGAGTATGCAGTCGTTCCAGAGCAAGATGCAGATATAGGAAAGGACAACGACTTCCGGACAGTTGGCAGAGACGAGACATGGAAGAGACCGTGAGCAGGATTCCTTCCAGGACACTGCTGCAATGATACTTGCACCCAGGATCAGAGGTGTCATGTACATTCAAAGAGCCAGAGGCCGACGCCAGTGATATGCTGTCTTACGAGTGGTCGCGATGATTGACCAAGAGATGACCAGAGAAGTACCAGAACGGAATCGTCCCCGTTAGCACACCCGACAGGGCCGATGAGCCGATGGACCGAAAGATTGGTAATTCACAGTGAAGACCTTGACCCAGGAGTGGTCATGGTTACGCACACCAGCAGGACAGAGTTCATGATCATCGACGGGATGTCCCACTAGTGACCGCGACAGTTGGCCGAGATTCTTAGAGGATGCGCTGGAGGAGTACTATTCCGCCATTATTGATTCCGATGTTTTGGGTGATTTATTCGTATGATTTGATTTTGATGATTGAGGATTTACGATCTTTGCACAATGTTGCACTTGATATCGTTTTCGTTCTTTAGTTTCACATGTTTGTGATTTTACGGTTTTAAACAGTTGAGTTGGTTTTGTGCGTATGCATGCACACGATTTCGTTCCTGCACTCGGTATAGTTTATATATGCTTGCAGTGCAGTGATACGCCTTTTGTGCACTTAGATGCACAGGACTTCGATTTTGATTGAGATACTCGATATTTGTTTTGTGCACCTTGTGCACCTGATTGATTTTGCGCACGTTCGGCGCTTGATATTGGATTTCATGATTTCGTGCACGATGGATGCACCTGATTTAGATTTTCGCGCATGTTGAGCGCATGTCTTGAGATGCGATTTTGGTGCACACCAGATGCACTAAATCGAGATTTTTCGTGCATGTCAGATGCACCTGATTTTGCTGTCAGGCACACATGTTGCCTACGACAGATGTTTCGTGCACACCCGATGCACTTAGATGTTGTTTCTGTGCGTATGTATGGAACATTCATGGATTTTGATTTCCGTGCGCACCAGACGCACGTAGTATTCATATGCATATTTTGGGATTGATTTCTTATAGAGTAGTACGTTTTTATGATATTGCTATGTGTTTTCGTACTGAGCAGGACTAGTCAGAGGACAGTACCTGAATATATTTGGCATGCATTGATAGTTATTGAAGGGATTTCCAAAAAGCGAGCTATAGCCTCAGTATTTACCTACGTGTCTGATATGACACGAAATGTTTAAAACAAGGAGACCCTTCTAAATTGTTTCCAAAACGGCGGAACGTACATTTCAAACAAAGGTATATATGTATATAGTTATTTCCTTATGATAGACGTCCGCCACTGTGCAGTGTTATACGCGTGCACAGCGACTTAAAGAGATTTGGCATGCATTTCCTTCAGATACTTACATATATAGATTCGATATTTACATGTATAGTTTCGAGTTATATCATATTGGTTTTGATTTGGATTTGGCATTGATGTCTTCTCCATGACTCCGATGATTGCGGGATGCTTGACGGAGTTTTGATTTGAGTTATATACTCATTTTTCAAGCGCATGCGCTGCGCTACGAATTGTTTTATGTAGTTACAATTTCGGAGCCCCGACGACTTGATGGTTTTTCTTAAATGTTTTAGTATTTGGGGGAGTTTGAATTTAAATTCGGGGACCGAATTTCTTTAAGGGGGGAAGATTGTAACGTTTTGAAAATCGTTTCGGTGAAATTTCGAAAAATCGGTAAAATAAGGGGGTTTTCTGTAAAAAGCCAAAATACAAATATCTTATTATAAAAATTAAATATACATATTCTAGCTATTAATTGCTATTATTTGGTGTTTATTGAGCCGCTGGTGAAATTTCAAATTTTCTGAAAAAAATATTATTTTATTATTATTTAAGCCGTCACTAATACATTTAATTAGGGAAAATTACAAATTGGAATGAGTTGAAACAAATTTTGTGCATAATAAAACATTAAATAAAATTTTATCATGTGGTTTTTGGAACGAAATTATTTGCCAAAACGGTTTAGAAATTATTGAAGAAAAAAGGTTTTTTTTAGCGTAAATGGATGTTTGGGGTATTGTATTTATCATTTTTCATCACCCCACACCCGTACCCACACCAACACACACCCACTTACTCCTCCCCATGGCTGAAATCAGCAGCCACCCTATTTTTTTTCCCCACTTGATTTTCAAATGAAAGGAAATGAAGAAAAGAATAGAAAATGGATAAAGTAGTTAGACTTTTGACTTGTTTTGACCTTGACTTTGTCCCCCCCATTTTCTCTACCTCCCTCTCTCTCCTCACTCCCATTTCTGGCCGAAAATTCTCAGCCCAAAACAGCAGCCCCTCCCTCCCTCTTCTCCTCTCATTTTCCATAAAAAAATTCACCCATTTCCATCAAAAATCAAAGCTAAAATGCAAATCAAAGCCCTACCCATTTTCTCTTATCTCTTTAAGCATGGATCTTGGTGCAAAGATTTCAATTTGGAGGTCTAGTTTCATGTTGATCTCAAGATGGTTTTAAGGTATAAATCCTAACCTATTGTTCAATTGTTGGGTTAAATTCCTTAATGTATCTTATTAGGTGCTTAAATGTGGTTTAATTGCAAGTTTGGAAATCTAAAGAGAAGGAGTTTGAATTGAAAAGTTAGGGTTTTAAATTCAATAGGGTTGTTGTCACTTGTTTAAGATTGCATGGTGTAGTTAGCATGTTAAGACATGTTAAACCTAATCTAGAAGATAATTTGTAAATTGTTGCATCTAAAATGGTCGAAATTGGTTAAAATTGCAAACTAGTTTTTGTAAATATTGTGTTAAATTGAGAATTAAAATATGGTTAGGGTTTTTATCATATTATTAACTTTTTTAAGTGTAGTTTAACACTTTAGTTCATGGAAATCCAACCTAAATTGTAGTTTGTGCATTTTTGCTATGAAATTGTAAAAAGGGTGTTTTGTAAACTAGAATATTAGGGTTTTTGGAATTTAATGAGATTAAATTCCGGAAATTTTTTCTATGACTTATTTAAGATATTTAATAAGTATATTGGCCGCTACATTCATTTAAACATCATGTTTTGTACAAACGGCGAATTGTGCTTGCTAGATTTTCGGAAAAACGACCTTTTAAGTGAAATTGGGGTTTTTGGGAATTTTAAGCTATTTTATATTATAATTAGTGCTTGTAATTGTGCAAATGAGTGTGATTGGATTTTTCTCGATAGTTTGACGTTTGTACATCGATATCGAGGGTTGGTTTGACTATTCTTGCATGCGTAGGCGATAGGTTTGGACCTATGCGTGATACGCGTGCCGATTTGGTTTTCTTATGACGTTTCGATTTCGAATTGGGTTTTTATGCGATACAGTGCGTTATGATATGTAGGTACCCCAGGTGGACTTCGAGACGACAAGCAAGCGCGTGGCGACGTCGGCACCGGCGAGCGAGGTTCAGGTGAGTAGATTTATATCTACGGGGAGAAGTCGGGTGGATGGCGTATAGCACCCCCGCAGTCCGTGGTGGTGTATACGGATGCGTATACACACCAACATTTATTATATGTTATTTGGGATTAATAACAATGCTTAGGATGGATATTGGTGTGTTGGATTACTTTAGTGTTGCGAACCCTAGGGTAGTGTTACACACACATACACACATACATACTTGCATACATTCCTATTGATATGTGCTCGTGGGATTCTTTATAGTTATGTGTTCACATGGGTATGGGACTATGTGTTCACATACGGATTAAGGATGATACTTGGGATTGAGCTGAGTCGATGAGATTTGATTTGAGGCCGTGAGATCGGTGATATAGCAGGGTTCGTATCTTAGATACGGCATGACGTTGTAGCGGGTCCTTGACGTAGTGTTTCACACACGTCCATGCATACGTAGGCGGTATCAGTATGGTACTAGACGTAGATCAGTACCCCGACCATGATATTTGATAAAGAGGATACCAGGTGAATAGTATGATGAATGTGATATTGACCCGTACCCAGATTGGGATGCTGTACGACGGATTTACGTACGAGCTATATTGATGATTGATCCGCACTCTTGACTTGGGATGCCTGATTATAGATATGATATTATTGAGGCGGGATCACCGACTATACATATACAGGTATGTATATGTATCGACTCAGATGATAGGCGGTTTCCTTACCTGTAGTTCAGTTTGTTAGTTCAGCCGTATAGTTTAGTGTAGTTGTTAGATTAGATTAGACTTCTTACCTATTTCAAAAAACTAACGAATCGTGGGCATTTTTAAAGACAGCTCAAGGGAATCTACGGATATTTCAAAAACGACGTATCTTTTCATAAAAACACCGTAGCCCCTATTTTCAAAACCCCATGATTCGTGTTATTCCAAAAGGCACCAGTCGTAGGACTTATATTAGATTATTGCAGATTAGTTATCGTTGTGTCTAGTATTCAGCTCCCGCACATTTTTGCTGTTCGCTCTGCCTCGCATATTTATTTTGCTGCATATTCCATTATTGCTATCATGCTGTTAGGACACCAGCACCATTACCGATGATGCGTATGTACCACGTACACCTACTTGCCGGCTCACACACATCTTCATCGGTAATTGCCATGTCACGTACACTTTAGAGAATATATTTGCTTGACTTAGCTTGTTAGCTAGTAGTTTTGACATGATATTAGTGTACTTTCCTTATATGCCATATTAGACATTTCAGTTATTACTTGCTACTTCATGCATATTGTTATTCATTGTTATACCGCACGCATGGATTCTCATGCCTTTATTCACTAGTTTATGTGCTATTGAGGTTTTGGACTCGGATTTCCTTGATATTTCTGGATTTGGGAACCGTGGAGATTTCAAAAGAGAATATGTAATTGTTTTAAAAACCCGGTTACCCTGGATATGATATTTCAGTGCGTCCACCATGTGTTTTCTCGGTGCTGAGAGCGACATGTGAGACCCGAGTTCGAGGAGTGGGGGAACCGTTTCGGGTATATGGTGGACCCGGTAAGGTACCCCGGGGCAAGAAGCTCGTGGTGATGACGATGAGCCTGGCAGGGGGAGACTACCTACCGGTGATATTACCCGACGCGTCGGATATCCGGAGGATATCGTCGTGGTCTTGAGATGGATGGTAGGGGCCGGTCTGGACTGACGGCGTCCTAGATATTGAGATTGAGACATTGAGATTTCGAGATATTGAGGTACTGAGATTTGATGATACAGGCCAGTTCGGATGGCCGGAGCCTGAGGTTTTGAGACATTGAGATTTATGTTTTGTGTCGATGCTAGACACTGTTGATGCTGATTTCATTTATGATACCTCATTTTAAAAATACAAAGGAAATCTCACTAATTTATGAAAACAGTTTCTTCATTTACATGTATTCTGTTTTCATGCATTCATACCTCATTCACATGATATATTGCTACCTGAGGCACTGACACGGGCACATGAGATTACACTCGGGTTAGATATTTACCCTAGCCTTGTTATAGGCTACATGTTATTCATATATTTGAGGATATATTATGATCATTGACCTAGGTTGCGTTATTTGTGCGATTTCTGTGCGTAGATCTTTTTCTACTCACGAGTTGGCAACTCAACCCCGTTGTGCCCCAGTTTCTTGTAGGTGTTGCCGTACGGATTTCATTACGGCTTTGCGGGCATGGTTTCTTTTCGGGTGACTTGCTAGTAGGTGGGTTTATTGTATCCTACCCATCATTATACCTTGTATATTATATTTCAGTTGTATCTAGAAGTTCCATCAACCAAACTTGTATTTTTTGAGATAAAGACCAGTAATGTTATTCTTTCGACCATAGAGTAGCATGTTATATTTCTTGAGTTTCTTGCTGGTTGAGTTCCATTTCTGTTGTGATCCTCGCCTTTAGGCGTTGTATATTATGTTGCATACAGGTTGATTTGATATGGTTCTTCCTATTCTCTACTACTTCTCTTGGTTTGGATTTCTGGGTTTCGGCTTACTTAGCATACGTACGCCTTGAGACGTTCGTAGTCTAAGTGCCGGTCATGTTCCGTATTTTCGGGTCGTGACATATTCTCGCGATGTTTAGATATGAACCGGGTCATCGGATCAAGTGTTGATTCGATGAATCGGTACATGATATATTAGTCGGTTATATTCGATATAGCCGGATTGTCGGATCAAGTGTTGATTCGATGATTTAATGTATAATAATATATATGATATATTGTATTACATTATCTAATATTGGCTCGCTTTATTATTTCATTTTCTCACCGGATAATACATTGATATATATGCGATATATATTAATTGTATTATTTCTTTTGTTACAAATATATAATATATATGTGATATATATTATAGTAACATGATATGATTAATAATGAAACATGTTTAGTGATGATAAAAAGAGATTAGGGTTTGATTAGGGTTAGCTTCTTCTTGCACCATCTAGAAGCATTCCTTTTGTCTTGGTTAAGATATTATGGTTGATATTTATCCATGACTCATTCTTTAACCTAACCAAACCCTAGCTATAGTTTATTCTCTACAAGGGTTATCCTTGTCATACTAAACCATGGTTACATTATTAATTCATATATACTTTTCTACTATTCATCACAAAAGGATTATCTCTTTTATTCATCATCTTCTTCTCTCTTAAGCTTTGAGAAAGCTCACTAGATTTTCCTTTTGTGATGTTTTCATGTGAGAATTTAATATAAAAAGATAGCATAAATACTAGTCCATCATCCTCATCTAATCTAGCCCATTAGATTAGGGTGTTCACCTCATTAGAGTGAGAGAGCTTGAGTTATAGCAACTTCGACGTAGATCATCGGAGAAACGGAATACTACCAGCTAGCATGGATCGTTCGAGTCGCGGAGCCTTTCTTGAGTCCGGGAGATCATGGATCGCGGCGAAGGGACTTCTACTCGGAGCTTATGAAGCGAAGGAGCGGACTACAAAGGTTGTAATCCCTCACACTTAGTGGTAAAGATGTTTACTTGCATGTTAAACCCTAATAATCTAGCAAAGATCCCGACTTTGGGTTGTTCGGCACGTCTAAAATTTTATTCGGGCATGTTTTATGCCTTATGAACCTTCACAAGAGTGCCTAGGAACCCTACAGTGGTATCAGAGCCAAGCTATAGCTTTAGGCGATGTCTAGACGAAGTTTAAAGTCCGATCGAACCCCGAAACCCCGACACGGACCCCTCTCTGGATATTTTTCAAAAAGTTGATTTTTTCTGAATTAAAAATGCTCAGAAAATTAAGCAGGAAAAACTAAGAATTACTGTGAAGTACGGACCATTAATGCGCTCGAATGACCACGGAACCGCGCCAAACCAAGGGTTTGGCGGCGGTTCCGCGGCCAAAATTATGATTTGGTCCCTCGTATTTCATATATTTATTCTTAGGTCCTTTCTTGTTATTTTTTTCTGGGAATTTTTTAAATCCACTCAAGTGTTGAGTTTTCTAGGGTTATATTGGGGACTCGTTGATTCGATCGGATAATTTAACTTTGTTTAGTGTTTTCCGGATATTTAGAAACTGTTAAAATGTTCGAGCGGATATCATTAACTCACTTTTTCCCGGCACGAAAAACTTTCAAGTGTTGAATTTTTATCGGGTTTAAATCTTTCGGAAAAATGTGCAAGTAACACGGTGGACCCTCTAGAAGAACACAAACCTTAACTCGATTATGTGACCGTCTTGAACTGCCTCTAAACTTTAGGGTTTGGGGCAGTACAGCGTGCCACATGTGAGGCGTTGGCTTGACCCTTCTATGGCTGGATTACCGGTACTGTGACATATTCTGCAATTATTTGAACTCCGCTCAAGTGTTGAGCTATTTAGGAAATTTTGGATATTTGATTATCTGTTCGGAAAGTTTAACCCTGTCTATTTATCTGGAATGTGATACAATATGTGGAATTCATATAGTTAGGCATGAAATGCGAAGTATGTGATATTTCGGATTTACGATGTCTAAAGTGATTGTGGATTCCAAATATTGTAGTTTTACAGTTTCTTTTCTGTGACCGTAAGTGTAGTATGTAGTTGTATTGCCGGTCTTCGTTGCTATACATCTACGATGATCGGTGTATGCATACTTACTTACGTTGATGATATGTGATATTATGTGTTGCTGTGATATGTTATATTGGATCGTCGTGTTCTGAATAGCCGGGATTTTATGTGAGATGAGGGTTTTTATTTTCATTCATGTAAAATTCATTTGTATGTAATATTCTTTTATTGGGGCACTTCCGGGATGAGGTTGATGTCACCAGTGTATATTATTTACTTTTCCGCATTAGGTAGACCTAAGGAGGGGAGCACAAGTAACCGGGTTCTAGGGTCCAGTGGGAGGCCATCTCGAGGAGTCGAGACCGGGTCTCCTAATCCTAGAATTGACAGTGTTACTTGCCTCTCTCGTAGGGGTCTTGGGATGTGGGTTTGGCTATTCGTCGCGACCGTGGAATCCGTGTTTTATACAGGCTCGTATTGAAAACACGGACGTCCTAGTATATCAAATATTTCATATATGTTCTGCTGCTGCAATGTTCTGTGATGAGATCATATTACTGCCTGAGATGAATGCTTATACTATATATATATGCTGATATATAAATATTACTGCTTTCGTTTCTTCTGTGATGCTTAGGAAGCATAAGCTGATGGGATTTTATTAATGAGATTAATAAAAAAGAAAAGAAACCTAAAAGATGTTGTAGAATCAAAACTTTATAAAAAGGGTAGCTACAGTTTTGCTTTGCATAGCGGTATATATGATATACCCTGCGCCTTATTCGATGAGGAAAGAGCCGAGATCCCTTCACCGGGAGTGACCTCTTTAGCGAAACTGGCAGATTCTACAAACACGCGGTTTAGTTTTTGACAGCTTATATAGTTCTTGCTTTACACAGTGATATATATGATATATCCTGCACCTTATTCGATGGGGAAAGAGCCGAGATCCCTTCACCGGGAGTGACCTCTTTAGCGAAACTAGAAAAGCCTAAAAAACACTCCTTTTTCAAAAACCACATGATTCTACAACGATATCAAGTTCATTATGCTCAGGGTTTTCTGAAAAACCTGTGTAGCCCTCCGTCATTTCAGATAAGTACTACTTAGTATTCGTGCTGCGGTAGTTTGGTCTTCGTCAAGGCGTAGTGTACGGTAGCTAACTAGAGCTTATCTGCTAGCATACGATGCGATTGGATTAGGGTATTCGTACGGCATAGTTTGGCCTTCGTCAAGGGTTGTACGGGTGGGTTTAATTCAATCAAGAAATGAACGGGTTGAACTTGACTAGCGCCCTATGGGTAGTTTGGCCTTCGTCAAGGTCATGGGACACTAGGGGTAAAAGCATTATCGGGAATTTCAAGTGTTGAAATTTGCAATGAGATTGCATACCTCCTATGAGATAGTTGGATCCCGATACCCACTGTGAGTAAGTGTTACTCCTGGGAGAGTTTTACACAGGACAATTAGCCGATAAAGTAGGTGTCTAGAAAAGTGTTAACAAGGTTATGCCTCTGGGAAAATGAGGTTTACTTTAATTAGGTCCGTGCGAAAGCACGGGAAACCTCCCTCAAGTACCGACACTGATCTGGCTGAAAGATTGACGAAATTGTAGGGTGTAATTAATCCCGGCTAATCTTACCTTTTAGGGTTTGAAGGAAGTTTGATAAAAACAGTGGGAGACATCCTGATTAGATAAGATAATAACCAATCTAATCTTGCAAGAGCATACGCTAAAGTGTTTTCTTCTCTCTCTTTCCACGTAGCGACCATGTCAGGACATAATCAAGATAATAATATGGATGTATTGACTGAACCCGCTTATTATACTGAGCAGGGGAATGTTGGACCCGTTCTTTCTTATAAGAGTTATAAGACTGAACAGAGAATATGAGAATATCTGGATTCTCAAACCGCCCAAAAGAACATGCTTGTTGATGCATCTTCTTCAGGTGTGTTAGTTATTGAGAACTGTTTCTCAGTTCACCTCATCAGTCGAAAATATTGTATATTTTAGCCGGCAATTTCCTTAACATTTGCATACACTTAGAAGTGTTCGGCATTCATATTCTACATACTAGCAAATCTGTCACAAAATATGAGATTGCATGTATTAGACTTTTTAACCGACACTTTAAAGGAGATTAACCGCATTTCATGGCATCGCATCATTTCTGTATTTGCGCAACACTTGTTTCGAAGTCTGTGCAGGAAATTCCAGAAACCGAGCCAAATTGTCAAAAGTGCTGATCAAAATTACACCAAATCTAAGTCTGGTGATCTGACAGTAAAATTCCAGAAATTTATTCAAGGCCAATGGGCGCTTCCCGCCGCGGATCCGTGGCATGATGACGTCAGCAGAGAAGCAGATTTTCCCCATGTGCTTATTTCTAACGGCAAAGCTTCCAGAACTCTCCAGAAACTCCACGTGGCTTCATCTAGAAGGCTCGGCCTAACAACCTAGTTCTAGAAGCCTCCCTCCAACTAACTTCTTCTAGAAGCCTCCTTATAACAACCTTCTTCTAGAAGCCTCCTTGTAACAACCTCATTCTAGAATATTCCTTCCAACAAACTTTTTCTAGAAGATTCTTTCTAACAACTTCATTTTGGAGGGAAAATTCAAATTCAAATGAGGTAGTTCATTTTGGAGGGAAAAGTTGTTCATTTTGGAGGGAAAATTCAAATTCAAATGAGGTAGTTCATTTTGGAAGGAAAATTCAAATTCAAATGAGGTGGTTCATTTTAGAGGGAAATTCAAATTTCATCTAACTAACTTTTGGAGGGAAATTCAAATTTCATCCAACAAACTTTTGGAGGGAAATTTGAATTTCATCCAACAAACTTTTGGAGGGAAATTTGAATTTCCTCAACAAACTTTAGGAGGGAAACTTAGAATTTGAAATCCTAGATCTAGGGTTAGTTATCTATAAATAGGAGCCTAAATCTAAGGGTTGGGGTTGTTCATCATTAGTTCTTCATTAGTTAAATAATCTTTCCCTCTTTCATCATCTTCTTCCACAAGTCTCGTGACAAGGCTTGTGCGAAACCCTAACCCTAATTCCACTCCTAATCCAAGATCTTGAGTACCAAATCAAGCATGAAGCCTTCAACCTTTTAGGAGCCGAGCCGATCTTCAATCGGGCAAGTGATCCAAGCCGATCCGCGATCCACGGAGACGAGCGAAGCCAAGTCGACGATCAAGTTCCTCCTCTTGTAGTTCTTGAGTGATTGTAACGGAATTGTTGATATAAATAAAAGGTGAAATTCGTTAATCTTGCTTTCTTTTAATTCTTGCATCATGATTAGATCTCAATTTGTAATTGTTGTTCTTGTTATGATGTTCGAGTAAAACTCCGCTCGTTAAGGAGTCGAGACGATTGTAGAATGATGATGTAACAAATTCTAATACTATTTTTAAGTCCTACGAGTTTTGTAAACCCTAGCAAGTTCAAGAATCGATGACCTAGTTTCGTAGCGATGCTTTCTTGATTGTGATCGCTCGAAATTAGGGATCAACGATCGTTTCTTGAATTTACTAGAGGCTAGAATGTGAATGACATCGACGAAAGAACAAGGGATAAGATGAAACCCTAGTTTCACAAGAAATCCCTAATTCTCATCGATGATCATCGATCTAGTATCAATTCATCGAAGGATAAGAATACGTAATTGTAAGATTACATCACATCTATAGATCCGATCGATTCCTACGAGCCTCATTTCGATTCTTGAGATTTGGTTTGGAAAAATCATAAAACTATCAATTCTTGATTCTATCTTTTAATGCTTTCTTAGATCTAGTTTTTTCTCATTCTTGAACATCAACTATAAATCTTGAATTGTTTTGTTTTCTTTCTTTAAAGATTCAATTCATCTAATTCAAAAGACGAACGATTACACTTTCCCTGTGGACGATCCGCACTCACATACTAACTACAATCCGACACCGTAGTTGATTGCGGTCAAATAATTTTTGGTTGTGATTTCTTTACAATTCCATACTACACATCGAGAATTCTTTACAATCAAATGGCGCCGTTGCCGGGGACTATTTGATTCGATTTATTACAATCACAAGAAATTATAACAATCAAATGGCGCCGTTGCCGGGGACTATTTGATTCGATTTACACAAACAACATTTTATTACAATCAAATGGCGCCGTTGCCGGGGATAGTGCGCTAATAGTTCGTATTTTTGAAATTTGAGTTTGAACAATTTATTTCATTATAATTTTTAGATCAAAATTCGTGCAAACACTAATACGTGTGTTGTGATTTGTTGCGAGAAAATATGGAATTATTGGAGCTGGAGAAAAATTTTTCTGAGCATTCCAGAGAGCGTGTAGGTGAACAGGAGCTTGTACAGAAAATTTTGTACACTGATCCCAAAATTCCGCGGCGGAAGGGCGGCAATAGGCAGCATTTGCGGCGGAAGAGCCGCAGTTCCAGCTCTTCTCTGTGCCAATTTTTCTCTGTGAGACACTTACTTTCTTATCTCCTTCTTTCTCTGCTCCAACTAATATTTCTTGCAGGTTTCTTTGCAAATAAATCGCAGCGCCGCAAAGCAATAAAAATTTTTGTGCGTGTTTTTGATTCTTGTGGTTGTTGCATATTAATACGGAAATTTAAGGGGCACGACCAAATCCAAATTAGGTGGGGAGTTCATTACCCTTCCTAGGCCCCGAAAATCGCAAAACTTGCATCCGCATTTGACCCTCATTAATTAAAAGAAATCTAGAGATGACTCTAAGGACCGTCGCGCTCAATTAGGACAAGAGAAGGCCGTGGGTAATTCATTGCTTATCTGCGTTTTTCTGTGGTGCCTAAGTCGAGTGTGTCTAAGGCTAGTGGTTATTAATTAGGCCCACTGTAGTGGTGGTTCCTTCCCACTTACCTGGCACTTATCCGGCCACAGGGGGACAAAGAGGCAGTGGAGGATTTATCCTGCGACTTGTCTTTTGGCAGTTAGGAGCGGTCTAGAGTTTGACCTAGGTGACCACTAGATTTTAGGGTTTTGTGTGTTGCATTTGTTTTGTTGCATCATATTTTCAAAAAATCCGTATCTTTTTCAAAACAAACACCACATTCATATCATTCCTCTAATTATAAATTCACGCTGCCACTTGTACTAACCCTTTTTAGTGCAAGATAGGCTGGACACGGGTGTCTAGTGCCCGTTAGTCCGCGTTTCCCTCATCGACCCAAAAGTCGGTATTTCTACATTTACCTTTTCTTTACCCACCTCCACACCCACATCGATGGATCCACCTCCATCGAATTTCTTTTCCACTACCCTGCCGCCGTCCGTTGGTGCGCAGATTCCACCTCGCATCTCTCTCCAAGAGAGGTGCTATCCAACACGAGGCCCACTTTCCACCTGTCTTTCCATACCTCCAGCCAACGGGGAAAATTTTCAAATAAAACCCCAATACATCAACCTTCTACCAAAATTTCACGGTCTCGAGTCTGAAGACGCATACGTGTTTATCACGAAATTTGAAAATGTATGCGCAATGATGGGTACTTCACAGCTTTCTGTGGATGCTTTACGTCTTCGTCTTCTCCCATTCACTTTGTGCGATTTAGCCGAGAAGTGGCTATATAACACTACCGCACATTCCATTTCAAATTGGGATGAATTCGTTAAAGCATTCCTTAAGAAATTCTACCCACATCACAAAACAGCTCGAGTCCGTAGCGAAATCTATCAATTCACCCAGCTTCCAAATGAAACATTTTCAAAATGTCTTGACCGCTTCAAGGATCTGTTAGTCCAATGTCCACATCACGGCATCCCGAGATGGGAATTGTGCCGAATCATTTATGAGGGCATTACTCCTTACACAAGACAGACCCTTGAATCCATGTGTCAAGGCAATTTTATGACCAAAGATGATAGGGAAGCCTGGAAATTTCTAGAAGATTTCGCTGAAAAATCTTTACAGTGGGAGGGTGTTAGTCAATCGTTTAGGGATGGCAATGATATTTCCATAGAAGTTAGAGCTGAAATTTCAGCTTTACACAAGAAATTTGACGCTATGGAAAATAAATTTTTAGCCGCTGCCCTAAGTCAAATATCACTCTCCAAAACTGTATGTGGTTGTTGTTCTGATCCGTCTCACTTGACGGAAGAATGTCCGTTTCAAGGTCCTGAGCATACCAATTCATCATTTCAAAGACCTAGAAACGATCCATCTTCCTCCACATATGATCAGGGTTGGAGGAATAACCCTAACTTTGCTTGGAACCAATCACAATTTCAAAACACGGTTCCAAACACGAATCATTTCCAAAGGGTTTCTTCACCACAACAGCACCCACCACTTCAATTGAGTCAGCACCCCTTCCAATCACAAAATTTTCAAAATCCGGCCAACACTTTTGCACCGTCTAGTCCTTTGCAATTGACCGGTACAGATAATACCTCTGCACTAGCACAGACCTTGGATACTTTCATGAAACAATCCATCCAAGGGACGGCAAGTTTGCAATCTTCCGTCGAAAATGTGATGAAGATCATTATCTCTCAAAATGAGAACATCAAATCGATGGAAGAACAAATTGCACAACTAAAAGCCGAATTGAGTGCACGAGAGAAAGGGAAACTTCCAGCTCAACCTTTACCTAATTTTGGCTATTCACATGATGTGGATGCAATCACGTTGAGATCTGGAAGAGTGCTTGACCATCACCTTGGGGAAGAGTTTGATGATACTGATAAATCAATCAATAACACCCCGGCTGAGACCTTTCCTCACACACACACTTCTTACCCCAGTTCTTCTACTCCACCATCTTCTTCCGAGCCTATTCTCCATTTCCCAAAAGGCTCGCCATTACAGCCCACCTCTTTTACCCCTCCACGGACGATTCCCACTTCTATTGAGGGATTGGTTCCACACACACTTTCTTCTCCTATGATGGACCCAGCGCTTATTGCTAAAGCACCTTATCCTAATCGGTTAAGGGCTAACACACCAAGTCCACATATGGAGAAGATTATGAACATTTTTAAGCAAGTAAACACCAACATCCCTCTCCTAGATGCTATCCAACAAGTTCCTTCTTATGCGAAAACTCTTAAGAACTTGTGCACTAGGAAGAGGAAGAATCCAGTGCCTAAGAAGATTTTCATCAAAAAAACAATAGACACGGCTTTCCCCCAACAACTACCGAGGAAACGTAAGGATCCTGGATATCCTACTATTTCCGTTTCTATTGGGGAAAAACACATTAACCGTGCTCTATTAGACCTTGGCGCTAGTGTTAACTTGCTTCCTTTCTCAGTTTATGAGCAATTAGGGATCGGAGAGTTGAAGCCAACCAATTGCACTCTCCAAATGGCTGACCGATCAATCACCAAACCTAGGGGTGAACTGGAGGATGTGTTAATAAAAATAGGAGAATTTATATTCCCGGTAGATTTTATTGTAATTGATACACAGCCTGTAGCGAACCCACGGAATTAAATTCCAGTGATTTTAGGTCGCCCCTTTTTGGCCACTTCCAATGCAATTATCAACTGTCGTAACGGTTCTATGACCCTATCTTTCGGGAATAGGTCAATAGAACTAAACATTTACAAGTTGGAAAGTGTACCCTCCGAACCTATTGCTCAGGTCTGTTCTGTCGACTTAATGGATGACGACAGCAGCGAATTTAATGATCCTCCTGATACTGATCTAGACTCTTTTCATATGTTATTGTTTGACCCAACTATGTATCCTACACATACGGACTGTTCCACTGAGATGTCCGGGTCAACAATTAACACCGATTATGAACTGCTTTTAGAGTCTGAAGATCACCCCGCACTTTGTGACGATATTATTCATCGGGGCATTAATGGAACTTTTGAGGAGATCTTCGCTGATGAACTCGCATTTTTGAATGACACGGGTGTTGAGATGAATCATGTCCAAATCAATGGAATTGAACCTCCACCCCTTCTTCTGAAATGTAAAAAGAATGCGAGTAATCCATCACAATCACTGCATCGTCTCTCCAAAATGAGACGCACACACATTCTCTTCCACCACTTACCTTTTCCCCACTTTTTCTTCCACCAACCCGAGCACTGCATTGATAAAATTTTCGAATGGTTGGTGTTAACTTTCGGTCTTTGCAAAGCTTGGCATCGACCACTGATTTTTGACCCCCACTTGTGATTTTCAAAACTTAACATTGCATAACTCAAGTTTGGGGGGACATTTTTTCTGGCTCTTGAAAAGAAAATTTTTTACAAAATTGTGAGCCAAAAATAAGTTTCGGGGAGGATCTTCACTTAAATATTTTGCCCCCACTAATAAATTCCTCCCAAGCTTACAGGTTTTTTCGAGATTTAGCAGAAGGCAACAGTGAGGACACTGTTGAAAACAAGTTTGGGGGAGGTTTGTGCTTATTTTCGCATCATTTGCATCATACATTGCATAAGCACAAAACATTTTTTTGAAAAAACCTATAAAAATTTAAAAATTTTCAAAACTATAAAAATATCTTTGTACATAAATAAGATAATGAAAGTTTAGATAGTGAAAAATTACATCCATGAGATTAGAAAAATTTAAGAAAACTAAGAAAATTAGAAGTTTTCTTATACGAACTAGTAATAAGTAGTTATGAGCCGTTGTCCCAAGGGTTAGTAAGATGAAGGACGTCACTAATCTGAGGATAAAACTAAGTCTGAAAAATAGTTTCTATTCTCGAAGCCAAACATTTTGAACGTTGCTACCCTGCTATTCGCACTTACACACATCTTAAAGCCTGGGATAGTAGAGGATACCTTGAAATGCTCTTGTCTTAAAGCCAAAAGTATGAAAAGAAAAATATGTTTTTAAGTGGTGAGAAAAATGGATACTGGTTTTGTTATCACCAAGGACAAGAAAAATATATAGCAAAAGGGTGCTTCTTCACCTAGTGCCCCAAGGCCAACTGGTCTGGGAGTCACTGCTATGCCTGAGGTGGTGCAAGACGAGGAAAATACACCAAGCATGCAAGCACATTAGTAATCGGTCGGTTAGTACCTCAAGAAGTATTAACGGTCGTATGAAAGTGTGTAAGCAATCTCGTTTGTCAAGAAGTACTGAGGCTGATGGGCAAGAGTATGATAGCTTGAATTGAATTCTCCGGGTGTAGGGATGTCTTTACACACACGCAGGGTGATATGATCGATGTTTGGAATAAAGATAGGAATGAAGAATAAGACGATGTTTTATTGAGGGAGGACGTGATTTCTGACATCTTTTCATGACCATTAAGATAGGGCTCATGACAACTGAAAAACTAGCTTAGTTGGAAACCCTAATTTTCAAAGCTTTTCTTTTACAATTCTTGTCTTTAAATGTAATATTCATGATCTTACTTTTATTATTGGATTTTGTGGGTGCAATCCGCTGAAAACCCTCAGGAGACAACACTCCTCCTACTAGGGACACCTAGAGGTTTAAAGGCTTGTTGCACGTGCTCAGTGCAATCGTGTTGCCTACGAAAGTGTGCTAGTTAGTTTTTCTCTTTCTTTGTTTTCTCCTTCTCTTTTTAATAAAACATTCGCTCGAGACGATCGAAATTAAGTTTGGGGGTATTTGATCAGTCGAAAATATTGTATATTTTAGCCGGCAATTTCCTTAACATTTGCATACACTTAGAAGTGTTCGGCATTCATATTCTACATATTAGCAAATCTGTCACAAAATATGAGATTGCATGTATTAGACTTTTTAACCGACACTTTAAAGGAGATTAACCGCATTTCATGGCATCGCATCATTTCTGTATTTGCGCAACACTTGTTTCGAAGTCTGTGCAGGAAATTCCAGAAACCGAGCCAAATTGTCAAAAGTGCTGATCAAAATTACACCAAATCTAAGTCTGGTGATCTGACAGTAAAATTCCAGAAATTTATTCAAGGCCAATGGGCGCTTCCCGCCGCGGATCCGTGGCATGATGACGTCAGCAGAGAAGCAGATTTTCCCCATGTGCTTATTTCTAACGGCAAAGCTTCCAGAACTCTCCAGAAACTCCACGTGGCTTCATCTAGAAGGCTCAGCCTAGCAACCTAGTTCTAGAAGCCTCCCTCCAACTAACTTCTTCTAGAAGCCTCCTTATAACAACCTTCTTCTAGAAGCCTCCTTGTAACAACCTCATTCTAGAATATTCCTTCCAACAAACTTTTTCTAGAAGATTCTTTCTAACAACTTCATTTTGGAGGGAAAATTCAAATTCAAATGAGGTAGTTCATTTTGGAGGGAAAAGTTGTTCATTTTGGAGGGAAAATTCAAATTCAAATGAGGTAGTTCATTTTGGAGGGAAAATTCAAATTCAAATGAGGTGGTTCATTTTAGAGGGAAATTCAAATTTCATCTAACTAACTTTTGGAGGGAAATTCAAATTTCATCCAACAAACTTTTGGAGGGAAATTTGAATTTCATCCAACAAACTTTTGGAGGGAAATTTGAATTTCCTCAACAAACTTTAGGAGGGAAACTTAGAATTTGAAATCCTAGATCTAGGGTTAGTTATCTATAAATAGGAGCCTAAATCTAAGGGTTGGGGTTGTTCATCATTAGTTCTTCATTAGTTAAATAATCTTTCCCTCTTTCATCATCTTCTTCCACAAGTCTCGTGACAAGGCTTGTGCGAAACCCTAACCCTAATTCCACTCCTAATCCAAGATCTTGAGTACCAAATCAAGCATGAAGCCTTCAACCTTTTAGGAGCCGAGCCGATCTTCAATCGGGCAAGTGATCCAAGCCGATCCGCGATCCACGGAGACGAGCGAAGCCAAGTCGACGATCAAGTTCCTCCTCTTGTAGTTCTTGAGTGATTGTAACGGAATTGTTGATATAAATAAAAGGTGAAATTCGTTAATCTTGCTTTCTTTTAATTCTTGCATCATGATTAGATCTCAATTTGTAATTGTTGTTCTTGTTATGATGTTCGAGTAAAACTCCGCTCGTTAAGGAGTCGAGACGATTGTAGAATGATGATGTAACAAATTCTAATACTATTTTTAAGTCCTACGAGTTTTGTAAACCCTAGCAAGTTCAAGAATCGATGACCTAGTTTCGTAGCGATGCTTTCTTGATTGTGATCGCTCGAAATTAGGGATCAACGATCGTTTCTTGAATTTACTAGAGGCTAGAATGTGAATGACATCGACGAAAGAACAAGGGATAAGATGAAACCCTAGTTTCACAAGAAATCCCTAATTCTCATCGATGATCATCGATCTAGTATCAATTCATCGAAGGATAAGAATACGTAATTGTAAGATTACATCACATCTATAGATCCGATCGATTCCTACGAGCCTCATTTCGATTCTTGAGATTTGGTTTGGAAAAATCATAAAACTATCAATTCTTGATTCTATCTTTTAATGCTTTCTTAGATCTAGTTTTTTCTCATTCTTGAACATCAACTATAAATCTTGAATTGTTTTGTTTTCTTTCTTTAAAGATTCAATTCATCTAATTCAAAAGACGAACGATTACACTTTCCCTGTGGACGATCCGCACTCACATACTAACTACAATCCGACACCGTAGTTGATTGCGGTCAAATAATTTTTGGTTGTGATTTCTTTACAATTCCATACTACACATCGAGAATTCTTTACAATCAAATGGCGCCGTTGCCGGGGACTATTTGATTCGATTTATTACAATCACAAGAAATTATAACAATCAAATGGCGCCGTTGCCGGGGACTATTTGATTCGATTTACACAAACAACATTTTATTACAATCATCACCCTACGTCCTGGGTATTAGATACCGGATTAGGATCTCACATATGTAAATTGCTACATGGGCTACGGAAAGGTAGAGAACTGGGAAAAGGTGATCATTCCGTTCAAGTAGGGAACGGTGCAAGTATTGTAGCCAAAGCAGTTGGCGAATATCACCTTGTATTACCAAGTCGTAATACACTGATTCTGAATGAGTGCTATTATATACCAAACATGATGTGCAACATTATATCAGTTTCTTTATTAAGTAAAGAAGGATATAATTTTGTAGTACAGGATAATGTTATGAACATATTCCTAGATCAAAAGTTGATTGCATCAGGCTCGTTACATAATGGCATATTCATTCTCAATCAAAATACAGTCCTCAATATACAAAACACACACAAGAGAAAAAGTTCAGAAATGAACGAATCCTACTTGTGGCATTGTAGACTTGGTCATATCAATGCGACACGATTGGCTAAGTTACATAAGGATGGATATTTAAATCCGTTCAAATTATCATCTTATGATACTTTCCATTCATGTCTCAAAGGAAAAATGACCAAAGCTCCGTTTAGTGGACACGGAGAAAGAGTTACCGAACTCTTAGGACTGGTACATAGTGATGTATGCGGTCCCATGTCTACGCATGCCAGGAACGGTTCTTCCTACTTCATTACATTCACTGACGATCTCTCTAGATACGGACATGTGTTCATGATGAAACACAAGTCTGAAGCTTTTGAGAAATTCAGAGAATATAAGCATGAAGTAGAGAACCAAAAGGGCAAAAGTATTAAGATCCTTCGATCTGATCGAGGAGGAGAATACTTAAGCGATGATTTTCTGGATTATCTAAAAGAGAATGGGATTCTCTCTCAGCTTACTCCTCCTTATACACCACAGCACAACGGTGTATCGGAACGGAGAAATCGCATCCTATTAGATATGGTGCGCTCCATGATGAGTGAGGCCGAGTTGCCTATTTCCTTATGGGGGTATGCGCTTGAGACAGCCATACACCTATTGAATATGGTTCCTACCAAATCAGTGCCTACCACTCCATATGAGATATGGAAAGGGAAAATACCATCTCTTATGTATGTTAAGATATGGGGTTGTCCAGCCTATGTCAAAAGACAAAATCCGGATAAGCTCGAGGCAAGATCTGTTTTATGTAAGTTTATTGGATATCCCAAACATTCGCGAGGGTATATCTTCTACCACTCCGAGGAACAAAAGGTGTTTGTTTCTCGACATGCCACTTTTTTAGAAAAGGGATTTCTTATGAAAGAAATTGATGGCAATGAGGTAGAACTGGAAGAGGTTCGAGCGACACAAACTACGACAGATGATTTAATGTAACCAGAGGATTCAGTAGTACCCGACGAACCCCAGCCTCTCTGCCGATCTAGTAGGGTTTCTCGTCCACCTGAGAGATACTACGGTTTTCTCATTGATGGTGGGAGCGAGGATTGCATCATGGAAGATGATGACCCAACTAGTTTCGAGCAGGCCATCACGAGTGGTGACTCTGTGAAATGGCTGGATGCAATGCGATCTGAGATGGAATCCATGTACATCAACAAAGTATGGACTTTGGAAAATGCTCCTGAAGGGGTAAAACCCATTGGGAGTAAGTGGATCTTTAAAAAGAAATTTGGTGTAGATGGAAAAGTTGAGACTTTCAAAGCTAGACTTGTTGCAAAGGGTTTTCATCAACGACCAGGTATGGATTATGACGAAACTTTTTCACTAGTAGCTATGCTTAAGTCCATCCGGATCTTACTTGCCATTGCTGCATACCATGACTACGAAATCTGGCAAATGGATGTTAAGACCGTCTTTCTAAACGGTGATTTAGAAGAATGCGTGTACATGACTCAGCCAGAGGGCTTCGTAGATAGTGGGAGCAGCGGAAAGGTGTGCAAGCTGCTTAAATCCATTTATGGGTTAAAGCAAGCATCGCGGAGTTGGAACATCTGTTTTGATGTTGTAGTCAAAGAGTTTGACTTCATCAAAAATATAGATAAACCTTGTATCTATAAGAAGGTAGCAGAGAGTAAGGATGTCTTCCTCGTATTGTACGTGGATGACATACTCTTGATAGGAAATGATATTCCTATGCTGCAATCAGTCAAGCTCTTCTTATCACAAAGATTCTCGATGAAAGATCTAGGTGATGCCTCCTGCATATTGGGAATCATGATCTATAGAGATAGATCTAAACGGATACTGGGATTGTCCCAATCCAGGTACATTGACACCATACTAAAGAGGTTTAGTATGGAAGAATCCAAGCGTGGGAACCAACCCACGATCTCTGGACTCACTCTCTCCAAAGAGATGTCTCCCAAGACTGATTTGGAGAGAGCTCGCATGCAAGGGATACCCTATGCTTCGGCAGTAGGCTCTATCATGTATGGGATGCTATGTACCAGACCCGATGTAGCATACTCACTAAGTGTAGTGAGTCGGTATCAAGCAGATCCTGGAGAGAGTCACTGGACAGCTGTGAAGAACATTCTCAAGTAGTTGCGAAGGACTAGAGACATGTTCTTGGTGTATGGTAACGGAGAACTCCGGGTGGAGTCCTTTACCGATTCTAGCTTCCAAAGTGATAAGGACGACTCTAAGTCGCACTCGGGATTTGTCTTTACCCTCAATGGAGGGGCGGTATGTTGGAAGAGTTCCAAACATGATACCGTTGCAGACTCGACGATGGAGGCTGAATACATCGCTACCAACGATGCTGCCAAAGAGGCTGTCTGGATAAAGAAGTTCATTAGTGAACTTGGTGTGGTTCCATCCATTGAGCATCCAATACCTCTGTATTGTGATAACAATGGAGCTGTGGCTTTGGCCAAGGAACCCAGGTCCCATCAGAAGTCCAGACATATTCTGAGGCGGTATCACCTGATCAGGGAGATAGTTGATCGCCGGGAGATCGAGGTCAGGAGAGTAGATACGAAGGACAACACTGCGGATCCACTCACGAAGGTCATTCCCCAGATATAGTTTGAGAGATTATTCGGGATGCTAGGTATGAGATACTACAGCAGCTGGCCTTAGTGCAAGTGGGAGATTGTTAGTTATGTATATGACCTAGAGGCCATTGTTGTACATATGTTGTATATTATGATGGATGCTTGGATATATATAGAGAGGACTTTCTTGCTCGTCATGATAGTATGCTATTTGGTTTCACTTTATCTTAACATGTTGACTTGTACTGGTTTACTGTTTTTCTCTCACATGTTGATAAAGCCCTTAGGATCTGTACTCGACTACTGGGACTATGATGAGATCATACTAGTGGGGCCACGGTAGTCGATGAGTACATCCTATAACTGTTCCTAGTCGAGGGTATATCGAGACAGGGCATCGATACACCAGAGTAGACTAGCGTATACGCATCTTGACCCATATGATAGGCGATGGATGATCCCATATCCATTGGTGTTTGACATCAGAGATGGTGTACGGGTGCTCAGTGGAGACTGGTTACACTGGATGGACTCGCCGAGAACTCCGAGATGGTGATATACCACACGTCAGATGGCAGTTCTCCGGTGACACTGGTACATGGTAGTCTGTAGACCCGAGATCATCATAGAGTCTTGTGTGATTCCCACTGTGCTTTGATTTCCACCTTACCACGTCCAAGAGGGCGTGCAAAATGGTGGCTTTTGGGTACAGTCCCGAATCACATGGAGGCAATGAGCGATAGGAGGGGATTCTTCTCTCCCGGTATAGGGAGTTGATGTTGTGCTGTGTTCGATTGGCTATAACTGGAAGTCCCTGGCCAGGGCTGATATAGAGATTTACTGGTAAGTGTTATCAGTAGTTTCTCGACCTGTTTGAGCCTCACATCGACACGACTTATCGGTTACTGGGGTCTGACGTATACCACCCCTAGATTAGATATGCGACATATCAGACGAACAGACCGGACTGTACGAGAGTGTTACTGATTGGATTCATAGGAGAACGTACATGCTAGCTTGTTGATCTTCTGATCGCTCAATACCTGGGTGGCTGTTACGTTTAGCTGACCGCTTGCAGGTTGTGGGTGTTTGATATGATCATCACCTGCTATCGGCGTATTGACGATTCTTTAGAGTCCTACACAGAGGTTTCTTGGCTCAGGGAAAACGGAGTAGAGGCACATATGTGATATGTGCAGGACCGAGGATAATGCGATATGAGATACCGTATTATATTCTCGCGATGTTTAGATATGAACCGGGTCATCGGATCAAGTGTTGATTCGATGATTTAATGTATAATAATATATATGATATATTGTATTACATTATCTAATATTGGCTCGCTTTATTATTTCATTTTCTCACCGGATAATACATTGATATATATGCGATATATATTAATTGTATTATTTTCTTTTGTTACAAATATATAATATATATGTGATATATATTATAGTAACATGATATGATTAATAATGAAACATGTTTAGTGATGATAAAAAGAGATTAGGGTTTGATTAGGGTTAGCTTCTTCTTGCACCATCTAGAAGCATTCCTTTTGTCTTGGTTAAGATATTATGGTTGATAATTATCCATGACTCATTCTTTAACCTAACCAAACCCTAGCTCTAGTTTATTCTCTACAAGGGTTATCCTTGTCATACTAAACCATGGTTACATTATTAATTCATATATACTTTTCTACTATTCATCACAAAAGGATTATCTCTTTTATTCATCATCTTCTTCTCTCTTAAGCTTTGAGAAAGCTCACTAGATTTTCCTTTTGTGATGTTTTCATGTGAGAATTTGATATAAAAAGATAGCATAAATACTACTCCATCATCCTCATCTAATCTAGCCCATTAGATTAGGGTGTTCACCTCATTAGAGTGAGAGAGCTTGAGTTATAGCAACTTCGACGTAGATCATCGGAGAAACGGAATACTACCAGCTAGCATGGATCGTTCGATTCGTGGAGCCTCTCTTGAGTCCGGGAGATCATGGATCGCGGCGAAGGGACTTCTACTCGGAGCTTATGAAGCGAAGGAGCGGACTACAAAGGTTGTAATCGCTCACACCTAGTGGTAAAGATGTTTACTTGCATGTTAAACCCTAATAATCTAGCAAAGATCCCGGCTTTGGGTTGTTCGGCACGTCTAAAATTTTATTCGGGCATGTTTGATGCCTTATGAACCTTCACAAGAGTGCCTAGGAACCCTACACGTTGTGAGTTTCTTGGATGACTCTCTTTGCCTCTTTAGGTCCTATGCATCTTAACCACAGAGAATCAAATGATCTCTTATACAGCGTATTATTGACAAAGGCGAAGGATAGAGCTCGTGTCTTCAGGTGTTCGACGGGATTTGAAGTAATCTATAAAGACTTCTCTCCAATCCATAGCCTTTTCCTGGTCTTTTATTTGTAGAGTCGTTTGCTCGGTAGCTTCCTTTTCTTCAGATGACTGAAGATATTTCTGCCGGTGCAAGAACCCGACGACTTTGCACAACGATCCTCACGTTATCGAGGTTCTCGTCGGCCAGTTCTTTAGTGAGCTTGGCTAATGCATCCGCCTTGCTATTTTCCACACGCTGTATGCTTTCCTGGGCATAGGCAGGGATTTGAGTCAGCAATTGCTGCACTCTCTCGCTGTATTTCACCAACTCTGGCTTGCACGTTTGATAGTCGCCATTTACTTGACTAACGATCAGCTAGGAGTCTCCGTATATGAGGAGATTCTCAATTCCCATGTCGACGGCGATCTCAAGACCTGCTATCAAAGCTTCGTACTCGGCTTCATTGTTCGTCCTTGGCTCTGTTAAGGAGAAGGCAAAGCGCATTATCCCTCCTTGGGGAGTTATGAAGATGAGGCCTACCCCGGATTTGATTATGGGGGTGCTTTGTTTGCGCTTCTTCATGGAAGATGCCCTATCGAAGTAGAGTTCCCATCGGGTGTCACTCTCTCTTCTCTCTCCGTCGATCGTGTCAAACGCGTGCTTGTCTGGCAATTCGCAATTCAAGGGAGATTCGGCAGGTATCGGATGCTCAGCAAGGAAGTCAGCGATGGCCTGGCCTTTCACTGCCTTGAGGGGGCGATAAGTTATCGAGAACTCCATCAAGAGCAGGGCCCGTTTAGCAAGCCATCCTGTTAATATAGCTTTTGACATCAATTATTTGAGAGGATCCACCTTTGATATGAGATGGACCTCGTGCGCCAACGCATAGTGTCTGAGCTTCGTTATCGCGAAGATCAATGCCAGGCAGTGTTTTTCGATGGGAGAATAATTGTTTTCTGCCCCCAGGAAAACTCGACTCAAGTAGTAGAGGGCTCTCTCCTTTCCTTGGTCATTTTCTTGTGCCCATAACGCGCCTAAGGAACCTTCAAGGGCAGTTGTATACAGAATGAGGGGCTTTCCCTTGACTGGTTCGGTCAGCACTGGAGGATTCTATAAGTATTGCTTGATTTCGTCCAATTTGCTTTGGCATTTGCGATCCCAGACGAACGGAGTTCCCTTCTTCATTAGGTGACTGTAAGGATGGCACTAGCTTAAGAGATTGGCTATAAATCGCCAGATATACGCGAGCTTTCCTTGGAGAGACCGCAGTTGCTTGAGAGTCCTTGGAGGAGGCATTTCCATGATCGCCTTGATCTTCGACGGGTCTATCTCGATGCCTCGGTGGCGGACGACGAATCCCAGGAACTTGTCTGAGGAAACTCCGAACGCGCATTTGAGAGGGTTCATCTTCAAGTTGTATTTCCGAAGGCGCTGAAACACGATCTTCAGATGCTCTAAATGTTCCTCGTATTATTTGCTTTTAACTACGAGGTCATCAATATAGAATTCGACGATTTCATGTATGAGGTCATCGAAAATCTTCGTCATGGCCCTCTGATAGGTGGCACCGGCGTTCTTTAGACCGAAGGGCATCACCTTGTAGCAGAATATGCTCAAAGGGGTTCGGAAAGCGGTATACTTCTGGTCTTCGGAATGCATCTTTATCTGATTGTATCCTGATGAGCCTTCCATGAAGGAGAAAACTTCGTGAGTGGACGTATTATTTATCATCAGCTCAGTGACTGGTACTGGGAAGTCGTCTTTCGGGCAGGCTTTATTGAGATCCCAAAAGTCCACACATATGAACACTCTCCCATTTTTCTTCATCACCGGGACGATGTTGGCGATCCAATCAGGATATTGAACCTCTTGGATGAAGCCGGAGTCGATTAGCTTTTTGACCTCGGTGTGGATGCTCATCTCAAGCTCAAGACGCATTCTTCTTGGTGCTTATTTGATCGGCTTGACGTCCGGAGATATTGCCAATTTGTGCACCGCAATCTCTGGATCTAGTCCCGGCATCTCGGAATAGTTCCATGCGAAGTAATCTTTGTACTGCATGAGCACTTCTTTGAGCGTAGCCACTTTTTCTTCAGACAACAGCTCACTGACGAACGTCGGCCGTGGGTCGTTTGCCGTTCCCAAGTCAATTTTCTTGAGGTTATCTGCAGCAGTATGTATCCCATCTTCCAGCTCTTTTGGCGCCGGTGGAAATTCTGAGATCACCTCGTCATCATTGTTTTCGAAGTACCAAGGGAGGTCGTCCATATTCTCGGGTTCTTCTTCCGACAGCGTTATCACGTGACAGGTACGAGATCGCTTCCAAGACCGACATTGATCTGGTTCCATTCTCACTGTATACGTGGCTTTCGGTTCATGCTTCTGCGGCGGGATTACCTTCCAACTGCTGGATACAGTGAACCTGCCGAGTTGATATTGGTCTTCGACCCAGTTCTTAAAGGTGAAGCAGTCCTCAAGAGGATGTCCTATTGCTCGGTGATAAGAGCAATAGTCGGGGTGAGAGATCTCGTCTGCTTACTCGGGGTGCTTGGACCCCGGGAGTGTCATCATCTGGTGTTTCATGACAAGATCGGATATCTTCTTTGTCTTGTCTTGAGGAAACGAATATTCTCGACCCATCTTCTTTATAAGAGAAGAATCTTGGTTGCTCGATTCTCGATCGCGTGGCTTCTTTGTGCCGCTTTGTCGCTGTCGAACACTTTTCCCATTCTTTGGTTTATCTTTGCCTCTACGTAGGGTCTTTTGTATGATGGGCTGGCGACGAAGAGCATCGTCATTTTCCATAGCCTGCTGAAGGAGGCGCTGCGTTATGGCTTTCTCGTAGATAGCCATTTCGTGATTATGGTTGTCTCGAACCTTTTGACCCGCTTCTCTTATAAGCTTGTCCATTTGTTCTTCGAACGACGGACTTGGTATTTTCATGACGGGAGCTCGTTTTGGTTCAGGGTTAGCATCTTCCCACAGAGCGTCTCCTTCTTCGTCGAAGTCATGTATGACATAGCAGTCGCGGAATAGCTCCCATTTCTTGGATTGAACATATCCAAGCCCGATCGTTTCCATTCTCCTTTTGGGCAACTTTCGTTGAGTTCCGGGGACGCTTCAGATCCTGTTATAGAACTGGGCTTGTCGAGCAGTCTGTTTGAAGGGTACGCCTTGACGCCTCAACAGCCTCTTCAATCCTTCTGTGTAGTATCTGGGCAGTCGGATGGGCTGAAGTCTATCAAGCGTAGAATCAGCGCCGTGCGAGATTTCTTTCTCCACTTTGGTTTCCCCAGATCGGTAGAATAGGATTGCCTTTTCACCCTTTCGCCTGAGGGGGACATAGAATGTCTGCAGTTCTTGCACACTATAAGTGTCAAGTGCATCGAGCTCTTTGTAATGCTCTTGTGGAACCATGGAAACTTGCAAACTTTGATCTTCATCGGTGAAGGTTTGTATCGATGGCCGAGTGGAGAATACAGCATTGACCTCATCTTCCGAGTCGCTGCCGAAGACCAACATAGAGGTCGACGGTCCCGGCTTGTTGCATTGGGGCGGCCCTGAATAAACTATTTCTTCTTCGTCCTTGGTGTCACTCCCGAAGACCGGAATAGTGGTGATAGCTTTGTTCTTATCCTCCGATTTGCAACATCTTTCTGTGTCTTCGAAATCAGGCAGGAAGTATCTGGCATCCTCATATTTGCGGACTTCGTTCACGGAGAATGGGTTTAGTTCTCCTGTCACAGTGTACTCGAGACCATCCTTGAAATACTTCATACACTGATGTTGTGTAGAAGGGATGATGTTGTACTCATGTAACCAAGGCCGGCCGAGCAAAGCGTTATAGCAGGTCTTAGCGTCAATGACGTGGAATTTAATGTCAGTGACCAGCAGCCCAAAGCGCAGCGTCAGTATCACAGACTCGAGGGTCCATGACGACTGGGAGTCAAAACTGGAGATGGTGATTTTGTCACGAGCGAGGTGTTGAACGCTCATGCAGATTTCCTTCAACACTCTTACATTGAGGAGATTAACGGAGGACCCATTATCCACCGGGATTTTGCCTATTTTGATATCATGATAGTATCCGGAGACATAAAGAGGGCGGTTATGCTCACACGTCCTGAGGAGAAGATCTTCATCGCCGAAAGTGATATCGGCTGTGTGTACTTCTTCCAGTTCGTCCTTCATCTTTTCTTCGGCGAGGAAAGCTTGGAATTGCTCGGGCTCTTGCAGTTCCTTAATCAAAGAATCTCTCGCGTCTTTAGATAGCAAAAGGGCATCGAGAATGCTGAGCTGTGAGGGTATCTTCCTCAGGTGTGCTAGAACATTGTAATCCACCTTATTTTTATTTGGCGGGTCCTTGGCTGTCAGCTCTTTAATGACTTGGTCATCCAGGGCGATATTCTCAGGGACCTTTTCTTTCCCCTTATCTTTTTTATTCGACCCACTGTTCGCGGGCCCGAGATTCTTTTCGGGCAGCGTATGATTGCGCAGCTGAATGTTCTCGCAGCTCTTCGGTCCTTCCTCTTTTCCCGAGGTGGATTCTTTAAAGAGAGGGCCGAGATTCATTTCTTTGTCAGAGTCGCTCCCGAAGATGAGAACTTGCGATTCCCCAGCGTCGACCATGTGACAGTTGCCGGTAGTTCTTTTACGCTCCTCGGTCGTATATCTTTGCTCCCGACGAGTTTTGCGTTTCATCCGCTTGAAATGTTGCCGGTGAGCAACATATCCCTGCCACCATCTTTTAAAAGCGTTGCACTCTTCGGTGGGGTGTGCAATCTTTCGATGATATAAGCAGTAGCTAGGATGTATTTCCACTTCACCAGGAGTGTTTCCTTCGGAGGGTGGCAGCTTCATTCCCATCGATATGGCTTTGGCGAACCTCTTCCTCGTCTTGAACCTGCTTTTATTCGCGGCAGATGTACTTTGATCTGGTGGGAGTGTTTCAACCCTTTCGTCCAGTCGCCGGTGTTTAGCTTTTTCAAATATGGCCATCTTACGCTCTCGAGCAGCTTTGCTTTTAAGAAGAGCTTTGTCCAGGAATGCATCATTCATTTCGTCTGATGGCCCTAGAAGTTCCGGCTCAGGATCTGCCCCTAGTTTCTCTGCATAAGGAGCTTCTTCATCGTTCATTAACGAGTGGGAGATCACATGGCATCTTGCCACATAATCTTCAGGCTCATCTGACGAGTCTTCTCCGTTGTCGTTGTCTCTGTCCTCAAGGACGTGGCTGAGAAATTCTTGGTGTGTGACTGGAGTCCACACATTTTGATTATATTCTTCCAATGCGTCAATCTGTTTTTGCAGGTCCGTGCGCTTGTCACCAGGCTTTACGGGCTTTTTGGTCTTCTTTTTCTTCTTCGAAGACTTTGACGGCTGGGTGTGAGCGCTTTGGCTATCACCACCAATCTTTGGAGTTAGGCGCGGTTTCAGCATTCCCTCGATGATCTCGGGTTCCAGTGGATTTTTCCACCTGATCGCCGGGCATGTTTGGAGATCTTTCAGTATTCTTTTCGTCTTGGCTGAAAGAACGACCTCCCATGGAGCTTCTTCTACAAAAGAGCATGATGCCCCCGGTGTGTCCGTCTTTTTGAGAGAGTGCGGCTGTAGCGGGCTTACTTTCCAATTCTCGGACAGTGCGAACTTGCTCTGTTGGTATTGGTCTTCGATCTAGCCTTTAAAGACGAAGCAATCTTCAATTGGATGGCTTACTGCTTGGTGGTAAGGGCAGTAATTAGGATTGTTGACATCGCCTGGCTGCAACGGACGTTTTGGATCTGGCAGATTGATGAGCCTGTTGTTTACCGCCAACTCGAACAATCTCCTCGTTTTGTCCCGGGGAAACGAGTAAGGGCGCTTCATTTTCTCATTATAGTATCGCCGCCTCTCGTCCAGGCGATCAGTTGGTTTTGGGCCACTGGGCTGCTGTTGAGCATTTGCAACGAAGGTTGCTTTCTCTTTGCCCTTTTCATTCCGTGGCACCGGCTTTGAAGGAGACGGTCTATAACCCATCTGGTCAATTTGGGCCAGTTTGTCAATCAAGGCCTGGAACATGGTCGGTTTGAAGAACATCATAAATTGGGAAATAGTCGCTTGAGGATCAAGAGTGCCTATGAACATGCCCATGGACGGCGCTTCTTCGATACGCTGCTCACATTTCGACTATAAATTCCGCCATCGTATTGCGTATTGAACCCATGTTTCGCCAGGTTTCACCCTGGCATTGATCAATGCCGTTATTGGGATGCGTTCACTAGCACTTGCAAAACGCTGGGTGAATAGTAGCTCCATCTCTGCAAAAGTTTTGACGGAGTCGTTCGGGAGTTCAGAGTACCATTCGAACGCTGTCTCCGACAAGATGCCGACGAACTGGCGAAGTAGCAATTTATCGTCGCCTCCGGTGTTGCCACATAGAGCCCTGAACTGGGCAACATGCTGATGCGGATTTCCCGTCCCTTTATATACATGGAATTTGGGGATCGTGTATCCTAGCGGATACTTGATCTGATCGTACCATCCTGGATATGGTCGCCCAGTTTTAACAATTTGGCCGGCCGCTTCATTCTCCTGGTGAGCTCGTATTTGCTGAGCGATATAGTCGTCCAAGGCGGCCTTAGAGATTGTCTCTTCTTTGGCTGTTGAAAGAGCCAGGGGGGGTGGTTCGATGTCTCCCCTATGTCGTCTTCAATGATGATCGGGGGGTCTTCAGCTGGAGGTTCCGGCTGTAACATCATCCCAGCCATGTCTTGGAACAAAAGAGCCATTCGTTTGATGTTGGCTGCCTGTTCCGTGGCCTCTTTTTCTTTCCTCTCGAGCATTCTTCGGAGGAATTCAGTATCAGTTTCTTGTTCCCGACGCTGCTCTGAGGTCTATGGATTTTCTTTCGGCCCAGTGAGTGCGGCCATTGCAGTCAGCATCTCCTGAAGTTTCTGCTGCTGTTGTTCCTGAGCCTTCGTTATCGATCGGGTAAGCGGTCGATGACCCGTGGAAGCACGACTTTCCTCTTTTCCGGAAGCCATATAAACGGTATGTGTTACCATGCCCCCAGACTTAGGGCGTTTAGATTCAGCGTCTTTGCAGTTCACCGCGGTCACAGGGGCTTTCTCCGGCCTCCTTCTCTTATGAGCGGCTGATGTTGAGGGAGCCATTGCAGCAGGCACCCAGACGGCTGTCGCCTTTTATGGCTTGACAGGATGGTTTTCTCCTTGTCGATCTTTAAGCTTCTTTGATCGGCGAGAGTAGTCCTGGTCAATCACCGATTCCTGGACCTGTCTCCAGACTCTGTAAATTTTGAAGGGCAGCCGTTGAGGGGGCTACTCCGGCTTCTTTTCTGTAGCATTCTCCACAGGTGGGGGAGATCTTTTCAGCATGGCAGTTGGAGAGTTCTTGCGGACCCTCCTAAGCGGTTCGAAGCTATTCCCAGTTGGAACAACAATATTGATTTCCACCATGGGAGCTGGTGGAATCAGTCCGGAAGGGGAATTGCCCCCAGCCATCCTTACTCGGCGCCAGTGGCGACGTCAAGCTTGTCGCGCAGTTGGGATTGTCTCAGTTGTGGGGGTGACTTCCTCATGCCTCCTGTGTTGGCGAAGGGTTGTCACCGGCGTCAGCCTCTTAAAGACCGATGCCCGTTGAGAAGCGATGTCCAATCTGTCAAAGACAGACCTCTGGGCGGGGGAAGCAGCTTGGAGGACTTTGCCTAGAGCGGGAGCCGGAACGGCCAGCCTTGTGAAGACTGACTTCTTGGCAGAATAAGCCTCTCTGATGATTTCGTCCGCTTGAGCCGGGATGTCTATCCGCTTTGGGATGGCTGCTTCGGGTATCGCGGGCTTATTGGCGTTCTGGCCCAGTCTGTTGAAAACTGAGGCAGTGGAGTTGGGCGACCCGTTGAGAGGGGCCGCAGCAGTAGTAAGTCGATCAAAGACCGACTTCTTTCGGGATTCTTGCGACAACAGCGGGGCACTGAAGCTCATCGGTGGGATCATGGTCCCAAAGAACAGCCCAGTAGTGGCCTGCGTTACTTGCTCCACTGGCATCTTGAACAGGGAGGCCGCTTGGGGCCCGTAAGTTACACTTCCAGATGAGGCGGAACGGGTGCTGCAGTTGCAGTTGGAGCAGTTGGAGGCCATTTCCTTTTCTGCACGAGAGCAAAAACCAAATCTTAGTACCTCGAACCCAAGGGCAACCATATCAAACCGCTATTCGTTCATGAACACGACACACGAAGTACGGAGTGGAAAGAGGAAGAGGTCCTACCGGGCGTGCCAGAATCTGTTCCCCGCCGAAATACGGAAACGCGACCACGCAGGTCCGTCTTGCTTGAATTTCGGGGCAGATGCTAATTGGTGCTATCCGTCCACCTCTCCGAAGATGCCAAGTTGATTTATGACACCATGTATCGAAGGTTTAAACGGATGTGGCCGATGTAGCTGACTTCGTCAGATTCCCCTTCATTTAAGGGGTTTTTGATTGTGGGGACGCTCTTCCCTGCAGGCGCAAGCCCCTGCAGTTAATTACGCTACCGCATCGCGGTAACCACTTTCTCCTTCTCCAGATGGTCACTTCGTGTCGTGGGTGTTTGTTTTGTTTTTGCCCGTGGATTGTATACGAAGACTAATTTATGTTGTCGCCCGTAGGGCGTGGATTAGTCCAAATCCGTATCTTCTTAGATTTGGGTTTGGGGGTTGGGTTTAAGGATACGTTAGTTTCATTGGGGACTAAGATCAACTTAAACGTTTGTTAAGGATACGTTACTCTCATTTTAGACTAAGATCAACTTAACGGGATCATTTAGATCCAACAAAAGAGCATTCAGATTCTATTGTTTAGTTTAGGGACATTGCGGTCGATTAGTTTAAGGACATTACAGTCCAATGTTAGTTTAAAGACATCTCGGTCCATGGGTTTTAAAGGACCCCACAGTCCGAGGTTAAGGACATCATAGTCCATGGGTTTTAAAGGACCCCACAGTCCGAGGTTAAGGACATCATAGTCCATGGGTTTTAAAGGACCCCACAGTCCGAGGTTAAGGACATCATAGTCCGTGAGTTTAAGGACCCCACAGTCCATAGAATGTATGGTTGTTGGGACCCGTCACCTCTCTGAAGACGCTGAAGGATTACAACGGCAAATATCAGATGAGTAAAGAGATGTACCCTTGAACCGATATGAGTTGGTTGAAAGATCTGTAGTCCAATTTGGGGTTAAGATCTGTTAAAATATTTATGAGCAGATGAGCTCAATTAATATGAGTTGAGGACTTTTGGCCAATCTTCGGCTAAGTCCAATCGAGTTAAAATGTTTAACATTTATCTTGGGCTGCTGAGCATTTGCTTGGGCTTGGCCCTTTTAACAATGCTTGAATTCTGACAATATTTTGTCTTTTATTGAATGCTGGGCATTCATCACAGCCTTGGTTTTATTAAAGAACAATTTATGTTCTATCAGCGCAATACGTGGCGCGCTTGGCGCTTTGCGCCAGTCAAAGAGCGCAGTGCGCTTCTGCCAAGTAGCGCACATGTGAAGGATACGTGTCGCGTTTGGTGCTAAGCGCCAGATGATGGGCGCATTGCGCCAGTTTATGAGCGCATTATGCTAGTAGTTTAGTGGCGCACACGTTATTGACACGTGGTGCGTCTGGCGCTGAGCGCCAGCCTATGAGCGCAGTGCGCTGGTTTAAGAGCGCAAAGCGCTAGCGCATACATGAAGGACACGTGTCGCGCTTGGCGCTAAGCGCCTGTCTGAGAGCGCAGAAGCGCAGTTCAAGAGCGCAAAGCGTAGTTCCAGAGCGCAAAGCGCATATGATCACTTTTGTGATCTAAGAAGAGACTTTGTCTCAAGATTCTAAGAATAAAAGTTCTTCAATCTCTTATGTTGATGAAAGGCTTTGCCTTTATGGATCTATGATTTGTGAGGAAGAAGTAAATTCTTCTTTTATTTTATGATGAGGTCTTTTGATCCCTTCGTAAAAGACTTTTTGTCTTTGTAGATCTATGATCCGTGAGAAGATTTATATTCTTCTTTTTATTTTATAATGGGATCTTTTGATCTCTTTTGAAAAGACCTTGGTCTTTATAGATCTATGATCTTTTAATGGAGTGAATCCTTCTTTTCAAATTAATTACGAGATGATTTCATCTCTATATTCATCACTATTCTTTTTACCTTGAAGAAATTTTTTTCTTTCTCTGAGAGCTTGGCTCTTCTTCTTTGAATTTCTCAAAGTTTTTGAGGAGGTTTCTCTCTATATTTATGTATATGAGACTTTAAGTCTAGGGGCCTTTCTATAGGGCAAGCTGATTAGTTCAATCAGTTAAGGAGGCCTTTTCTCCAATTGATTTGGGGAATTTCCCATCGTTGGATCTTTGATCCAAGGGCTTCTGATTTACAGCAGGCAATCTTCTTGTTTTTAACAAGATTGGGAAATCTTTCCATACAGAACTTATTCTGTACTTCTGGTGATTTTTAATCACCATTGGATCATTGATCCAACGGTGCTATGATTTACAGAGCACAATTTTGTTGTTTGGAAAGATTTTGAGAAATCTTTCCTTAACAGAATTTAATTCTGGTTAATTAATGATTCATCATTATTATTAGATCTTTGATCTAACGGTGGGGAGGTTTTAGTTCCAGCGCTAGCTCACCCATGCTTTGCACGTGGTGCGCTGCTTAGGGCGCAGCGCACCTAGCGCTAGCGCACGCGTGCTTTGCACGTAGTGCGCTGCTTAGGGCGCAGCGCACCTAGCGCTGCATCTGAAGCGTTGCTTCATTTCAAAATTTAAATTTCAAATAGAGCTTTGCTTTGATTGGGAGAAACAGCCGGCAATCAAGAAAAGAAAGGAAAGAAAGAAAAGAAATGAAGAAGAAGAAGAAAAAGAGGTGGCTGTTGCTGTTGGGGTTCTGTGGTGTGTGTGTCGGCAGAGGAGAGATGGCGACGAGGTTGACGGCTAGGTCGTCTGGGGTTTGAAGGTGATCAGGGGAAGGTGCAGAGGAGGTCGTTGGTGGTGGTGTTGGGTGTGCTTGGGTGCTGGGGAAGGGAGGATGTGGTCGGTGGTGACGGTGGTGATGGATTTTCCGGTGAGGGTGAGATTGCAGGCGATGGGCGTTTGGTTTTGGCATCAGGGAAGTTGCAGGAAAGGTGGTCGAGAAGAGGAGAAGGAGGTGGTGATGATGAGAGGGCGAGGACGAGGACAAGGTGAGGACGAGGGTAGTGGTGATGCGAGGGAGCGGCGACGGTGGCGGCGAGCGTGGGTGGTTTAGGGTTCGCAGAGAGGTGAGGTCGTAAGAAGAAGAAAGAAGAGAAAAAGAGAGATGGTTTTTATAATATATATATATATATATATATATATATATATATATATATATATATATATATATATATATAATGAGAGAGAGAGAGAGTGCAACGACTCTAAAATCTTGTACGAAAATTTTACTCTTAATATACAAGAAATGAGTTTTACAGGCTGAGTTTGAGTTATAAGTCAATTTTGTGAAATAATAGCAAGAAACAACTTGTAGCTCACTGGTAAAGCCTTGCACTGCTTTGATGTAGCCTGTGTGTTCGAATCCCATCAGACACATTATTTTTCTGAATTTTTTCCTTTTAATGTTTGGAAGCCTAAAAGATTGCACGTGCAATACACAGGGAAATGAAAAGTCAGAAAAATCAAACATGTGGAAAATAGAGTAAACAGAGAATTGATCAGCTGGCACGAATCTCGAGGCAAGAAGCCTTAGATCGACCGGCCAAAACCTGATTAGAACCGGTGGGGACGGGTGAGATGGAGCCAATTGTCCCCGTGCTTTGCACACACACCCCTTCAGCTACCCCTAACTCTCCTGCACTGTTTGATTTCCGTACAATCAAACAAAGACCCTTCATTTCACAATTAAACCACATTTTATTGCTTTTTAATCCAAATTTTTAATTCCAAAACCCTAATTCTCCACTATAAATACCATCCCCTATCTTGGCTCAGCACCATTCTGAAAACTATAGCAAAATTCTCTCAAAAATTTCCTGAGTACAAATGGAGTAAAGAGGAGTTAGTGAGCAAGCAACTTCCGGCGAAGATCGAAGCTAATTCCGGCGCTCCCGCGATGCTACAAAGCCCACCCCCTTTTCTTCAACCTCTCTTTGAAACTCCTAAACTGTAAGTCCCTCTCAATCTCTTTTCCTCTTCATTGAAATTCCATTTCAAAACTTATATCGGTAAGTAGAGTTAATACCGATATCCTTTTTCTAAACCCTAGAATCTCCTTATCCTTTATTCTTTGATCAACCAAGTTTTTACACATTACCTGTAATCTTAAACCCTAATGTTTAGAATTAAATTTCATCAAAATTCTCAAGTGAAATAACAATAGTAGCACTTTTTCATTAAAATACCTTGAACTTTATAAACACCTCTTTTAGTATTTATTAAAACAATACCCTTAGGAAAACTTCACGGGGTAACGACCTACCCCCCCCACACACTTGGTTTCATACCATGATACTCATTGAATGTATTTTCATTACACAGTAAAATACCACATAACTTTAAAAACCGGATTTCTTTTAAAGCGGTATTTTCTATTCTTTGCGATTACGCATCCACAACCTTGTTTAGGGGACCCACTAATAGATGGTGCAGATTATTGCACATGCTTGGGCTAGTAGAATGAGATGCAGACCTCCTCATGGTGTATTCGATCTCGAAAGGATTTAAATACGGTTTTTAAGAAATACGAATTTTCTAAATAAAATAAAATTATTTTTAAAATTAAAATTATATGAAATTATTAATACATATTTTCAAAATATAATAAATCTATGTTTTTCAAATATGAAAAGATTAACAAATGACAATAAAATACCATCAAGATACCAAAAATGCAAGTTTTACGGTAAAATACCATGAACTTTCCTAGTTAAGTAATTATCGCTAATACTTAAAATCCACACTCATGAAAATCCTAAGTAATACTAATTATCCTCGAGGTTTACTTTTGAACTATATTAAAATATTTTTTCATAAAACCCCTTCGAGTTATATAAAAACAATATTTAAGGGCTTTAGTAAATATGGGTTTAAGCGGGATCGATTCTCTTGAGCCCCAGGGAGCCGGCTAAAGTGAGTGCTTGCATATTTAAGGTAAAAAACTTAACAGATTTATCAATGGTTTCAGCAAGTCTGATAATTATAATCTATACAAAACAATACGCGAGGATAAAAGGGTAGATTGGTACGGAACGTATATCATGGCACGAGAGATCACTTAAAAGACCCTACATGAATTCTCATGTCGTTGTCCCGTAGGTTATGACGTGGCCTTGTACTACATGTTACCATAGTCTACGGGGTAAGTTGGACTCCTCTCGCATACATGAATACCTTCTGTATCAAGCTACAAACAACCACGTTATAATAACCATCATATACCTGTACAACTTACCTGTTCATTCACATTACTCGTTATATTCTCTTTCTTCTTTTGGGACTTACTGAGCGCTAGTTCGCTGACGACATTCCTGTCTATTTCTTTCTTTGGAATGTTCGTCAGGAGGACATGACTCTCAGGAGATCGAGCCTATCCAGGAGGACTTGGATCAGCTTGCGGCACAGCCTGCTAGTTCTTTGTACTTTCATTTCCTGTATGCCATTGTTTAGGCACTGCTTATTATCATTGTATCTTTTTCATTTTCAAACAGTTGTATGTAAATAAAGTTGCTGTTATTTTATATCACTTGTCATTCTTGTTCATTTATATATTGCTTAATTACGCTTAACGTATTTATTTCTTAGTAAATACGTTGCGGTCTGTCACGTCACTGTATCCGTCTACTAGGAAGCGAGGCGTAGCAGGTTTTGTTGGAGGCCCATGCAGGTCTGTTCTGCATGAAGTCTTAAGCAATATATTACAAGAATTATAAGAATCAACAACTATACATTCCTTACATTTCTAATTTCTTGAATCTATCCTGACCATTCCTTTTTCTATCAAGGTCATGGATTCTCCCAACAACACCATCACGAATGTCAATGGCAACACCTTACCGCCCACTCTACCACCACCACCTACCGTTGCAGCTTCTATCAATGAGAAAACGGTACTGCTTGAGGCTATTAAGAGCATTCTAGAGGGTTAGCAGTAGCAGACTGCTATCCTCATGCACCGCCCAGAAGTCGAGGCACCCGGAGTCGAGCAATTCCGGGCACTGCATCCGAAACATTTCTCTGGGAAAAAAAGCCCACTGGAGGCAGAAGAATGGGCTCAGTCTATCGAAGATGATCTGGCAGCAGCTCAAGTGCCAGATATTGCTTGGGTGAGAGTTGTGAAGCTGCAACTAACAGACAACGCCAGAGTCTGGTGGAAGGCTGAAGAAAGCCGTCTCGCCCAACCGATTGAATGGAAGACGTTTCACGACATGTTCGATGCGAAGTACTTCCCTGAGACTGCCCGTTTCGATATGGAGCAGCTACTCATTCATCTACAACAAGGCTTGATGTGGGTCAAGTTTGTGGATGAATACGATACTGAGTTTACCATGCTTAGCAGGTTCGCTACACTCGCTACAGGGGATTTCCAAACCCTTGAACTTGCTCTGAAGGCTGCCCGACGCTATGAGGTAGTTGTGAAGAAGAAGGACAGATCGCAAACTGCTGGTGTGAAACGCTCTGCCACTCAGATGACAGGAGGAGCCTCTTCTAGGCCAACATTTGCACCCAGGAGATCGGGAGGACCGTTTAACCGGCCCAGTCCAGACTTTTGTTTTTACTGCAAAAGGACTGGACACCTGGCGAAGGACTACAGGCGTGTAAATGGCCTGTATTTAGTTTGTGGCGCATCTGCTCACTCTATAGGAGCATGTCCATACCGCTTCAACACAGCTCCAGAACCTAGACCCGCAATCACAGTCCCGCAGCGTCCAGCCATTCAGGCTCCTGTACCCCGTTTAACTCTCCCTGCACCTTCTCTACGTGAACCTCCTACACAGCCTCAACGTCAGTTCCATCAGGCACAGAGAAACATGCCTCAAGGGCAAATAAACATGCCCCAAGGACAGAGAAATGTGGCTCCAGCAAGGAGGAATGTATCCCGACGTCAAGCTTTCATAATGGCGGTCGAGGAGGCCGAAGCCACAGGCTAAGTCATCACTGGTACTATACTAGTAGCCTCCCTATTTGCTCTAGAACTCTTCGACACTGGAGCATCACATTGCTTTATATCGCAACGGTTCGTCCGAACTCACGCGATTCCAGTTAAACTGCTCGTATCCAGATGGAATGTCAGTTTAGGGAACGACATTCTAAAAGCAATTTTAGGATACGATCTGTGTCCAGTGGTCGTCTGCATTAGAGAATTTTATGCAGACTTCAAGGTGCTGGACATGCCGAACTTCGATGTAGTCTTGGAAATGGACTGGCTGGGAACTTTCTTCGCTACCATCGACTATTGCCAAAGAAGGGTAGTGTTCGAAATACCAGATCATCCAGTATTCTATTTCAAGAGTGGAGACCGTACCTTGGAACCCAACGTCTACAAGGCAAAACCAAAAAAGGCAGTGGTTGCAGCATTACAAGCGGAAGAATCAAAGACAAAGGTAGTTCGAGAGTTCGAGGATCTATTCCCGGAAGATATATCATGTTTGCCTCTCGATCGAGCTCTTGAATTCAGCACAACCTGGTGTGCAACTGGTAATCAAAGCTCCGTACCGGCTAAGTCCAGAAGGGTTGAAGGAGATCCGTATTCAGTTGGACTAACTCCTGAAGAAAGATTGGATTTGTCCCAGTACTTCAAGTTGGAGATCTCCAGTGTTACTTGTGAAGAAGAAATAAGGTTCATACAGAATGTGTGTAGATCATCAAGCTATGAATGAAGTGACGATCAAGAACAAGTATCCACTAATGCACATCGATGATCCGTTCGATCAGCTAAGTGGGTCTTGTGTATTTTCGAAGCTTGATCTTCGTTCGGGTTATCATCAGGTGAAGGTCAAAGTGTCCGATATTCTGAAGACGGCGTTTAGGACTTGATATAGTTATTATGAATAACTCGTAACGCCATTTGGAGTGACCAATGCACCTGCTATATTCATGAATCTGATGAACCAAGTTTTCCTAGAGTACTTAGACATGTTCATTGTCATCTTCATCGACGACATCCTGGTGTATTCAAAGGATCGGAAAGAATATGCCGAGCACTTACGGATTGTCCTGGAGACATTGCGACAACATCAACTCTATGCTAAGTAAAGCAAGTGTGAATTCTGGTTAGAACAAGTCGGATTTCTCGCATATATAGTTTCAGGCGAAGGAATCTCAGTAGATTCAGCTGAGGTGTCAGCTGTCAGCGAATGGCTGACACCAAAGACGATGAAGCATATACGAAGTTTCTTGGGATTAGCAGAATACTACCGATGATTCATTGAAGGCTTTTCGAAGACTGCAGCACCCCTGACCAAGCTCATACGTAAAGATGAAGCATTCGTGTGGTCAAAAGCATATGAAAACGCTTTTGTAGAACTCAAGTCAAGATTAACTTTTGCTCCTATTCTTAAAATACCGGATCAATTTGGAGGATTTATTATGCATTGCTATGTGTCTAGCAAAGGATTAGTACGTGTTCTAAACTAGCATGGAAAAGCTATGGCTTTTGCATCAAGATAGCTGAAGGTTCATGAGCGCAACTATTCAACACATGATCTGGAGTTGGCAGCCGTCATATTTACACTTAAGATTTGGCGCCACTATCTCTTTGGAGAACGAGTGGATATATACACCGACTATAAGAGTCTGAAGTATGTATTTACTTAGAAAGAATTAAACATGCGGCAGAGAAGATGGTTAGAACTCATGGCGGACTTCGACATCAACCTACAGTATCATCTTGGGAAGGTGAATGTATTTCCTGATGCACTTAGCGGATAGCCATTAGCAATGAATCTCACCACTCAGTGGAAGCTATAGTAGGAATTGCACGGATTGGTGATCGAAGTAGTTATGCCAGGTAATGCTTCGTATTTGATGGACTTACAAATCCAGTCCACTCTTGTCAATCAGATTAAGGCAGCTCAAGCAAATGATACCAAGTTATAAAAGATCAGAAAACAAGTAGAAAGTGGACTTCTAACTGATTTCATCATCCACGAAGACGGATCCTTGAGATATGGAAGTCGATTATGTGTACCAAACGGCCCAGTTCGAGAAGATTTGATGAAAGAAGCTCACAACTCTCCTTATTCTGTACATCCCGGTGGTACGAAAACGACAAGGATTTAAGGCAACACTACTGGTGGCATGGAATGAAGCGTGAAGTAGCAAGGAGTGTAGCAAAGTGTTTGGTGTGTCAGCAAGTGAAGGCTGAACATCATAGAACTGCTGGTCTACTTCAGCCGTTACCAATCCCAGAATGGAAATGACAGCACATTACCATGGACTTCGTGACCGCCCTCTCTCGCAGCACGAAGGGTAACGGCGCAGTATGGGTTATTGTGGATCGACTCAATAAGTCGGCTTACTTTATTCCATTTCGAGTTGGCCAATCAACTGATACGTTAGCAAAGAAGTACATGGAGGTAAGCATAAATCTAAACTAAGATTTAAACCTTCAAAGTGTACTATATTTGATACCCATAAACTCATGCAGGAGATCGTGGGATTACATAGAGTTCCTGTTTGCATCGTCTCCGATAGTGATATAAGACTCCGACCATAATTTTGGCAGAGTTTGCAAGCTAGCCTGAGAACTAGTATGAATTTCAGCATGGCTTATCATCCACAAACGGGCAGACAGTCCGAGCGAACGATTCAGATTCTGGAAGACATGCTAAGAGCATGTATGTTAGATTTCGGAGGTTCGTGGGAAGATCACCTACATCTTGTGGAGTTTTCATATAACAACAGCTATTAAGAAAGCATTGGAATGTCACCATTCGCAGCACTCTACGGACGAAAGTGTCATTCACCACTATGTTGGGACGACATCGGAGATCGTGAACTTCTTGGACCAGAGATGATTATGGCAGCTGTGGACGTAGTTCGCACGATCAGGAAAAGAATGCGCATAGCCCAAGACCGACAAAAGTATTGGGCAGATGTAAAGTGGCGACATCTGGAGTTCCAACCTGGCGACCATGTTTTCCTAAAGATCTCTCTAAACAGAGGAGTGATCTTCTTTGGCAAGAGGAATAAGCTAAGTCCAAGATACATAGCACCGTTTAACATACTCGAACGAGTTGGAGAAGTGGCATACCGTTCGGCACTACCACCCTCATTGGAAGGAGTGCACAACGTATTCCACATATCCCAGCTACGACGATATGTGAGCGATCCCAGCCACATACTTGATCACTCAGAGCTCATAGTACAAACGGACCTAACTTGCGAGCAACAACTCGTTGAGATCCTGGACTGAAAGGTGAAGACATTACGGAACAAGGAAGTAAACTTGGTTCGAGTGATGTGGAGAAAGAATTCTCTAGGAGAATCAACATGGGAACGAGAAGAAGACATGCGTGCAAGATACCCTTATCTATTAGCCCATATGTAAATGTAAAGTCATGCCCCACTTCCCGGTGTACGGGGAAGGGATGCGACGAGGCCCGTTATGTATTTACTCCGTAGTAAACACGCTAAGGGTATCTAAGTAATATAAAGTAAAATATATACAAGAGACATGAATATAAATTAACAGCAACTTTTATTTATTTAACAATTCTTTATAAGTACAACTGGAAATATAAATACATGAATAGAAAGCAATGCCTAAACAATGGCATAACTGAAATGAAAAGTATATACAAGTGCCTACAGCTCTAGGTCGATAGAAAAATGCTCCAAGTCCTCAGTACAGGGCTCGATCTCCAGTGAGTCCGATCCACCTGACAACATTCCAAAGAAAGAAGAAAGGAATGTCGTCAGCGAACAATCGCTCGGTAAGTCCCAAAGATAGATAGAGATAGAATAGACAGAAAGAGAGTATAACTAGTAGTGTTTGATTATAATATTAACGCAGTTGTTTGTAGCTTGGTACATAATATGGCAGTGTATACGAGAGGAGTCTCACTATTCCGGAGACTAAGGTATAGGGAGCACAAGAAACCGTTCAGCCACGGTACAACGGCAATGGATATTCAGGTTAGGTGTATTAAGATGACCGTCTTGTGCCACTTCTAAAACATTCCATACCAGTCTACCCTTTTAAAACCCTGTAATGTATTTTGCATTGATTGTATTGTTTTGTTATATAGATGGATGACTTGCCGAAACCATGATATCAGGTAAATGGAATGGATATAAATGGATAGACATGTAAACAGATTATATCCATGGTTCGGTTCAGTCGAGACAGATGGATATAGATTGAATTCTGGTATAGACGGATTCATGTTGTATTGCAATTTATACTTGAATCATATTCAAGTCATATTGATTGCATATTTGACCGTGACTCGAACCGAGTCAGACTTTTAAAACAAAATTGAAGTCCTGAATTAGTTTTGATGTTATCGGTAACTGCTGCATATGGACAGAATGATTTGTGTCTTTTTCCAAGACAATTACCGTGTTGATAATACCATTGTTAGATTGTCTACCTTAGATAGGCAAGCACCCATATTCTCCGGTTCTCTGAGGCTCAAGAGAATTGGTTCTGTTTAAACCTATATTTACTATGGTCTTTATTGTAATTTAGTATAAGTTGAGGGGGTTTTATGTAAAAATAGTTTTGATATACTTTCAAAATACAGCTCAAGTATTTAATTATCTTTTTTAGGGTTTTCATAGATGTGTATTTTATAAAAGTGAAATTTTCTAGTGAGTAGAACCTAGTTTTCATTGTATATGGTATTTTAATGAAATACTGGAATTTGTATTGAATTGTAATGGTAGTTTCATGAAATTGTGATTCTTTTGATTTAGAAAACATGGAATATTTATAATATATTTTAAAATAGATATTTTGATAATAGTTATATATATATATATTTAATAAAAATAATTTTATTTATTTTTGTAGAAATCTCATTTTCTTTCCATCGAGATCAAATGCTCCTTGCGGAGGTCTCCATCTCGCTCTACTAGGCCCGAAGATATGCGATAACCTGCACAATCCCGATTAGGGTTCCCCAAAATGGGTTGTAGAGGCGCAATTATAAGGAATTTAATTAATACACTTTTTAAAGAAAACGGTTTTGTAAGTTTACGGTATTTAAATGTAATGTCGTATTTTGTCTCAAAAGAATGTTTTTCAAACCATCGTGCTATAACAAGGATGTGTGTTATGATGAGGTAAGTCATTACCTCGTGAGTTTTCTAAAGGTAATACAAGGAAATATGTTGAATTATATCGAAAGTAAAGTATGTGGTATTTAACCGTACAAATACGATAAAAGTTGCATAATACATTATTTTGAGATGAAACTTATTCTAATGTGTTTGTTTATATTTGTTAAATATTATGAGAGAATATGGTATTTTATTATATAAGAAAAATGGAGCTTTTAAAGAAAAACGAATCGGAAGTCGGAATAATTCCGCTTCCGACGAGTTTTGAAAAAGAGAAGTTTTAAAATAGAGATGGAGGAGAGGAGTGGGGACTTCCTGATTGGAAAACAAGAGAAGAGAGAGGGGAAGCTATTGGAACCGTCGGGGTGTCGTTTCGTCGTTGGAACCTTCCCGAAACTTCGCCGGAACCTTGCCCTTTTCTAACTCCACTTGCACAACTTAGGACTTGGAAATTTTAAAGAGTTTTTGTAATGAAATTCTAAGTGAGGAGGGGTGAAATGTGGTGTGGTATTTATAGGGAAAATTAGGATTTAGTGTAATGAAGAATGGAATTAAAATATGCATTAAAAATGAAATAAAGAGATGAATTATCACTCTCTGGATGTTTTCAGAGTAAACAAACAACATTGGGGTAGTGGGGTAGGCGAAGAGGTGCAGAATTAAAAAATTAGGGACCATCCTCTGCTGGGGGCCCGGCGGTGCCGGTCTAATCCTTAATCTCGCCGGTCGTGAACCGGTGAGGGGGCTTGGGATCTTCGCCACGTGTCATGTTCAGTGTATTTAACAATTTGCACATGTTTGTTTATTCTGTGACTCTTCATTTTACGTGTAGTGCACGTGTAAACCTTTGGGCTTCTAAAAGATTAAAAGAAAAATCAATTAAAAATATATGTGGCTGGGGGGATTCGATCACAGGGGCTACGTCACAGCAGTGTAAGGCTTTACCAATGAGCTACAAGTGCTGTTTTGCTGTTCAAAAGCAAATCAAATTTATAACTTGTGCTCCGGCTTAGGTGTTCTTTTCTGTACTTTGGAAAAATTTTGTACAAAAGTGTAAGGTTGTTACATTTTACCCTCCTTATAAAAATTTCTTCCTCGAAATTTGTAAAAGAAAAGTGTAACAGATTCAAAACAATTTGGTGATAGTGACGGTGTGTTGTTGATGTTGGTGCTGGTGTTGTTTGGAGAATCCATAATCTTGAAAGAAAAATAGGGGTAGGATAGATTCAAAATATATGAAATTGTAAGATTCAAGGAATATGAATTGTAAAGAATGTTTTTAAGCTGCTGATTCTTGTGTTATATTGCTTATGATTTCATGCTGAACTGACCCGCATGTCCATGCAGAATTGACCTGCATGGTAGGGTTCCATGCAGCACTGATCTGAATGGGCCGCCAACAAAACCTGTCACGCCCTACTTCCCAGTGTACGGGCAAGGGGACGCGACGTATTTACTCTGAAGTAACACTCTAAGCGTATCTAAGCAATATAAAGTAAAATGTACACAAGAGACATGAATATAAATTAACAGCAACTTTTATTTATTTAACAATTCTTTACAAGAACAACTGGAAATTTAAATACATGAATAGAAAGCAATGCCTAAACAATGGCATAACTGAAATGAAAAGTATATACAAGTGCCTGCAGCTCTGGGTCAATTGCAAACTGTTCCAAGTCTTCAGTACTGGGCTCGATCTCCAGTGAGTCCGATCTACCTGACAACATTCCAAAGAAAGAAGAAAGGAATGTCGTCAGTGAACAATCGCTCGGTAAGTCCCAAAGATAGATAGTGATAGAATAGACAGAAAGAGAGTATAACTAGTAGTGTTTGATTATAATGTTAACGCAGTTGTTTGTAGTTTGGTACAGAATATGCCAGTGTATACGAGAGGAGTCCCACTATTCTGGAGACTAAGGTATACGGAGCACAAGAAACCGTTCAGCCACGGTACAACGGTAATGGATATTCAGGTTAGGTGATTAAGGTGACCGTCTCGTGCCACTTCTAATATATTCTGTACCAGTCTACCCTTTTAAAACCCCGTAATGTATTTTGCATTGATTGTATTGTTTTGTTATATAGATGGATGACTTGCCGAAACCATGATATCAGGTAAATGGAATGGATATAAATGGATAGACATGTAAACAGAGTATATCCATGGTTCGGTTCAGTCGAGACAGATGGATATAGATTGAATTCTGGTATAGACGGATTCATGTTGTATTGCAGTTTATACTTGAATCATATTCAAGTCAGATTGATTGCATATTTGACCGTGACTCGAACTGAGTCAGACTTTTAAAACAAAATTAAAGTCCTGAATTAGTTTTGATATTATCGGCAATTGCTGCACATGGACAGCAGGATTTGTGTATTTTTCCAAGACAATTACCGTGTTGATAACACCGTTATTAGATTGTCTACCTTAGATAGGCAAGCACCCATATTCTCCGGCTCTCTGAGGCTCAAGAGAACTGGTCCCCCCTTAAACCTATATTTACTAGGGTCCTTATTGTAATTTAGTATAACTTGAAGGGATTTTATGTAAAAATAGTTTTGATATATTTTCAAAATACAGCTCAAGTTTTTAGTTATCGTCTTTAGGGTTTTCATAGATGTATATTTTATAAAAGTGAAATTTTCTAGTGAGTAGAATCTAGTTTTCATTGTATATGGTATTTTAATGAAACACTAGAATTTGTATTGAATTGTAATGGTAGTTTCATGAAATTGTGATTCCTTTGATTTAGAAAACATGAAATATTTATAATATATTTTAAAATAGATATTTTGATAATAGTTATAAATATATATATTTAATAAAAATAATTTTATTTATTTTTATAGAAATCTCATTTTCTTAAAAATGCATCAAAAATTCCATCGAGATCGAATGCTCCTTGCGGAGGTCTGCATCTCGCTCTACTAGGTCTGAGGATGTGCGATAACCCGCACCATCCCGATCGGGGTTCCCCAAAATGGGTAGAGACACAATTGCAAGAAATTTAATTAATACACTTTTTAAAGAAAACGGTTTTGTAAGTTTAGGGTATTTAAATGTAATGTCGTATTTTGTCCCAAAAGAATATTTTACAAATCATCGTGCTATGTCAAGGATGAGTGTTTTGATAATATAGGTCATTACCTCGTGAGTTTTGTAAAGGTAATGCAAGGAAATATGTTGAATTATGTCGAAAGTAAAGTATGTGGTATTTAACCGTAAAAATGCGATAAAAGTTGCATAATACATTATTTTGAGATGAAACTTATTCTAATGTGTTTGTTTATGTTTGGTAAACATTATGAAAGAATATGGTATTTTATAATATAAGAAAAATGGAGTTTTTAAAGAAAAACGAATCGGAAGTCGGAATAACTCCGCTTCTGATGAGTTTTGAAAAAGAGAAGTTTTAGAATAGAGATGGAAGAGAGGAGTGGGGACTTACTGATTGGTAAACAAGAGAAGAGAGAGGGGAAGCTATTGGAACCGTCGGGGCGTCGTTTCGTCGCCGGAATCTCCCCGAAATTTCGCTGGAAGCTTGCCCTTTGCTAACTCCACTTGCAGAACTTAGGACTTGGAAATTTTAGAGAGTTTTTGTAATGAAATTCTGAGTGAGGAGGGATGAAATGTTGTGTTGTATTTATAGGGAAAATTAGGGTTTAGGGTAATGAAGAATGGAATTAAAATGTGCATTAAAATGAAATAAAGAGAGGAATTATCACTCTCTGGATGTTTTCAGAGTAAACAAACAATATGGGGGTAGTGGGGTAGGCGAAGAGGTACAGGGTTAAAAAATTAGGGACCATCCCCTACGGGGGGCCTGGCGGTGCCGGTCCAATCCTTAATCTCGTCGGTCGTGAACTGGTGAGGGGGCTTGGGATCTTCGCCACGTGTCATGTTCAGTGTATTTAACAATTTGCACATGTTTGTTTAATCCGTGACTCTTCATTTTACGTGTAGTGCAGGTCTAAACCTTTAGGCTTCTAAAAGATTAAAAGAAAAATCAATTAAAAATATATGTGGCTGGAGGAATTCGATCACAGGGGCTACGTCACAGCAGTGCAAGGCTTTACCAATGAGCTACAAGTGCTTTCTTGCTGTTTAAAAGCAAATCAAATTTATAACTTGTGCTCAGATTTAGGTGTTCCTTTTTGTACTTTGGAAAAGTTTTGTACAGAAAGTTTAGGGTTGTTACAAATTTCGAGGACGAAATTTTTATAAGGAGGGTAGAATGTAACGACTCTAAAATCTTGTATAGAAATTTTACTGTTAATATATAAGAAATGAGTTTTACATCCTGAGTTTGAGTTATAAGTCAATTTTGTGAAATAACAGCAAGAAACAACTTGTAGCTCACCGGTAAAGCCTTGCACTGCTGTGACGTAGCCTGTGTGTCCGAATTTCATCAGACACATTATTTTTCTGAATTTTTTCTTTTTAATTTTTGGAAGCCCAAAAGATTGCACGTGCAATACACAGGGAAATGAAAAGTCAGAAAAATCAAACATGTGGAAAATGGAGTAAGCAGAGAGTTGATCAGCTGGCACGAATCTTGAGGCAATAAGCCCTAGATCGACTGGCAAAAACCTGATTAGAACCGGCGGGGACGGGTGAGATGGAGCCAATTGTCCCCGTGGTTTGCACACACACCCCTTCAGCTACTCTAACTCCTCTGCAGTGTTTGATTTCTCCGCAATCAAGCAGAGACCCTTCATTTCACAATTAAACCACATTTTAATGATTTTAATCCAAATTTTTAATTCCAAAATCCTAATTCTCCACTATTAATACCATCCCCTCGCTCAGCACCATTCTGAAAATTATAGTAAAATTCTCTCAAAAAGTTCCTAAGTATAAGTGGAGTAAAAAGGAGTTAGCGAGCAAGCAACTTCCGGCGAAAATCGAAGCTAATTCCGGCGCTCCCGCGACGCTACGAAGCTCACCCTCTCTTTGAAACTCCTAAACCGTAAGTCCCTCTCAATCTCTTTTCCTCTTCATTAAAATTCCATTTCAGAACTTATATCGGTAAGTGGAGTTAATACCGATATCCTTTTTATAAACCCTAGAATCTCCTTATCCTTTATTCTTTGATCAACCAAGTTTTTACACATTGTAAGTGCACGGCGTCGCCCCGGCCGTCAATCCAACGGCCAAACGCGGAAACGGTGATAAACTTTAATTTTTGCGGACTTAGCAAACCGCCACCCCCGCGCACTAAACCCCGGATCGTGCCATTAAACTAGTTCTAGCTAACTACAAGATGGGTTAGAGATATACCGACTGATCCGAGTCCTCCGGTCTTCATCTCCACTCCGATCTCCTCGCGGGATCTCCGGTCGTCGCCTCCTCGCCGGAAGGGCACCACGTCGCCTGCATCTTTTACGGGCTCCCGCCTCTATACCGAGGCAACTCGGGCATGAAGCCGGCAACTCGACATGCCCAAGGTTTCCTGTAGGATGTGTAGAGTCTATGTCTCATTGGGGTTTGTTGCCTTTGGATGGAGGAATGGTATATAGAAAATTGGTGCTTTCAATTTTCTAGCAATGGAATGAGATGAAGAATGATATACACAAAAATGAATCACTCTCATTTTTCTTCCTCTCCCCTCAAATGAAGTGGCCGGCCATATCATATTAGGAATGGTGGTGGAGTGAGAACAAAATGCAAGAGGGAGGTAAGTGTAGGATAAAGCAAGTGGTGACCTTAAACAAAACATCAACCATGCTTATAACATCTTTTCACTTCAAATCTCATTAATGCAAAAGTATGGATGAAAGATATCATAATCAATACAATTGCAAGAAACCCCTTCCACAAATGTTATTTGCACAATTGCAAATAACACCCTCCATCGGAAAAGTCCGGCCGGGAAAGAACAAAGGAAAACCGGCCGGAACGGAATGCAAACTGGCAACTCCAGAAAACTGGTCCCGTAATGAATTACAGGAAAACCCCGATACTGTGCATACACACCCGCATCTGTATTCCGTCCGGATACAAATGCAAAGAGACAAAATCTATACTGTACTAAACTAGGACCGGCTTAAACCAAAGCCGGCTAGTAAAATCCGTTCGATCCTGATCCGTGCAATACCGCACGTATCTGATCGAACCTTGCCATATATCTATACGGCCGCTAGTACAAACCGTCCGATCCTGATCCGTGCAATACCGCACGTATCTGATCGGACCCTGCCATATCTCCATACGGCCTCTACAGCGTTTCGCCCGAAAGCTTGAGTAACTGGAAGTGTGGTGGACTCTAAAGACTCGTCAATACTATGGCTGTGGATTTAACCACTAGCACGTCAGAGGTATAAGCCAATACGTGACGGGCCACCAGCTATTGACCAAAAGGGACGTCGATGAGCGAACTCATCCTGACACCCTACTGAGCCTGTCAGTGACAATATCCGTACAGTCCGGTCGGTTCGTCTATGAGCATCGCATGTCGGGCCTAGGGGGTTGGTAAAAGTCAGACCCCCAAAAGCGGTACAAGTCGTGTCGGAGTGTAGCCCAGAACACCATGAGATACTACTGGAATACCTACCAGTAAATCTCCTGCCTTGGCCAAGGTCTTCGTGTAATGGCTCTCCTAGACACAGCGCGACTTCACCCCCAATACCGGGAGAGACGAACCCCCGAAGATCCGCTCACTGTCTCCATGTGGCTCGGGACTGTACCCAACTAAAACCTGTTTGCACGACTCCTTTGAGCCGTGGTAGGGTAGTAATCAAAGCACAGTGGGAACTCACACGAGACAAATGACGATCCCCAGGTCGATGAACTAACCTGTACACATGTCACCTGGGAACTGCTATCTGACGTCAGGTATAAGACCAACTAGCATGTTCCCGGTGAGTCCTGTCCGGTGTACTCATAACCCAATGAGCACCTGTATACATCTTAGGTGAACCAACTGACACCAGTGGCTTGTGAGACCGGCCACCGCCCCTCGTCGGGGTCTCGACTGTATACACTAGTCACCTCTGGAGAATCGATGCCCTGTCTCGAAACTCCTACGACTAGGGACCTGTTAAGGATGTGCTTATAGACTCCAGCTCTCACTTATATGATCGCCCTCATACTGCTGGCAGTCAAGCAAGAATCCTAGGGGCTCTATCAACGTGCAATAGAGACATGTCAGGTCACCTAAAGCAGTACATGATGATAAAGGTAAACCAGATAGCATACTATCATCTCGAGTAAGACTGTCCTCCCGGGATAAGTCCTCCCTCAATCATTGCAATCACGTGCCTGTGATCTAATAATTGACTCTGAGGGCACTATCTCCAACAATCTCCCACTTGCACTCAAGGCTAATTATTGCGATGTCGCATACTCACAGCCCGTGTGATACCGAACACCCAACTCCTCTACTAGTCAGTCTCACAAAATCCGTTTGCGAAACTATTGCGTTCGAGGAATAGCCTCAGTGAGTGGATCCGCCTAGAAGTTACTTTCTATGTCTCTCTATATCTCAAGTTCGCGGAGAAAACCATCTCCCGAAATGAGCAATACCTGTCTTAGAATGTCTGGATATCTGATGGGACCTAGCTCATGAATGAACTCTAAATCCAAACTTCTTAGACTGTATCGTCAACTGAACTTAATCAGTATCCTGCGCCATGCCTCCCTCAGTATTGCCTTGGACCACCTGTCCAAAATACCGCCCTTCGTCGGAAGGAAAACTATAACTCTGACAACCTCCTTGTCGTCCATGTCACCTTGGAAGCCTGGAATGATAATTGTTTCCCGAAAGAGGCTTTCGTTATCATATCCCTAGAACAGCCACTTATGTTCTAAAACTGCTTCCGACTGTTTCTCCAGGATTGGATCAATGTCAACTTATTGCATCTAGTGCAAGAACAACATCTGGTGTGGTACTTGACATCTCATGATTGACTCAATTGCCTAAGCAAGTGATCTGCCAATCATGCGTATCCCTCTCTACTTTAGTCTATAAGACACCTTTAGAGAGGGTGACTCCATTACCTGCAGGTATACTACCGTGCCAGGAGTCGTCCATTCTAAATACTCTTAGAATGCTGTCAAAGTACCCTGATTGGGAAACCACCCAAATCTAGATCTAAAACCATAGATCCAGTAACCAGTATGTCTGATATAATGTCCAAGTCCTATGTGGAGAAACCACTGTGTGACGACCAAAGTATAACCGATCGTAGTATAGGAATATCACTTCCTACTACCTTCTCAACAGATCCATCCCCTATTCTGATGATGTCAAACCTATGACTGTCACATCAGAAATAGATGATCTATCTCCGCTACATCTGCTTTAGTCTATAAATAGACATAAGCCTGATGTCCACCAATGCTTCCGCTGCTCCCACTGACTACGACAACCCTCTGGCAGAGTCATATAGACGTGCATTTCTAAAGCAAGTTTAGAACGACGCTATACTCATCCTCCTGCCGGGTCTCGCAGCCTGGAACAACAACAATGGCAAGTGTGTAAACAAGAACTTCCCTGTCACCGTCCTTGAGGCTACCAGAGTACCTCTCGGGTGCCTGAAGTTACCCACCTTATCTGCGGAGTGGCCAATGGAATGTCAAATCAGATTGAATCTTTAGGTTCCTTATCAAATCTTCAGTAATCGTTTGCGGTTCTGGAATCACTTCCAGTTCTACCATACTCCCACTGCTGTTTTTGAAAAAATCCATTTTTAATAAAACTGTGGCGAGTCTTGAACAATATTTCTATTAATCTCCCAGATAGTAGAAAGTCAACCCTCGTCATAGCCTGGGTCAACCCACAAACAGCCATTACAGAAACGTGCCTTGAGTTATCCAGAGTCTGGTTTTAATCATAAGCCGGACAACTCCCCGTACCTTAACAATGTTAAGATATGAACTGTACCATATCCAATATAGAACCAGAGGCACTGATTTAATTGAACCAGATTCAAATCATGCAACTATCTCCAGTGCATGTCAACTAAATGGAAGGAGGCCGATCAGCGTTACTCAACTTAGGAATGCTTCCAATTATGAGTAACCTGAAAGAGACGTAATTACTATAAACTGAATACCATACACAAGTATCTACATCTTCGATCACTTTGAAGAATCCCGATACTTGCTACACCTGGTTCTCTACTCTATTCAAATACCTATAACTCCTCAAAACTTAGACCCTGTGTTTCTACAAAACACATGTCTAAGAACTAGAGAAGTTAAAAGTAAACAGAACATAGTATGAGGACCAAGCCCCTCTGTCCTAATGGACACTGGACAACATACAATACTCTGTATAAGTCCGCTGAGTCTAACAACTCTTTCACTGTGTGTCGTAGGTTGAAAACTGTACTTATGGTTAAGAAGAATTACACCGTTGTTTAATGCTCCTTACCTAACCATCCACTGATAAAGGTAAATGTCATCGACATAATATCAAAAGGTATATCTCACTCTATAAAAATAGACGTACAGATATATCAATTTGAAATTGGTGCACAACAGCGGATATTCAAAACCAAATATTTGCCGACCGGCAAACAGCCCAGGTGATCTCCTCAAATATCACTGATTACAACGAATCCCGATATAATGAGGATGATCACCCAATTCCCAATAACTTACTCCCACTCACCATCTGTAAAACCATACAGATGTGAGAATCCAACTTGGTAAATACATACCCTGGAGCAAGTGTCTAATCGGGAAATCAGTTTTCTTTTAACAGTACACAGTGAACCTTAAACATTGAAATGTTTCGATGGGGTATCCTGGTATTCCTAGTAATGCCTCTACCATTATCCAGATTCACAACTATAACCGTATAATTCTTTGCCACCTCTCCAAATCCCTTCATATGTCTTTAGTCATTACCTTTTGTACACCCCTTTAGGCCAAATGGTTTTCTTCCTTCCCTACCGTTCGGCACCAGCCTATGGTTTGGAAGAAGACTATCCAAAAAGCATAAAGGGTGTACTGTCCTAATCGTAGGAGCACTCGCAACGCGAGAGAAGGTGAAGATAAAAGACACCTGAATGTACTTTACTCCTATTTCTCCTGAACCAGGATCCATCCCCGAACTGGAACAAGTTCCTTTCGAGTTCGTATATAACCATACGATGGATTATCCAATAAAATGGGATCTTCGTAGTGATACGGAGTGTCCTGGAGAAATACAAAGGTGATTTAGGATTGGCGAAGAAATACTTGGTTTGGTCGTGAATAGCAGTCGTAATTTACTTTGCCCTCTTACTAATCCCTTGCTTTGTCTGAACTTAATACCTTCTGTACACCGTTTAGGCTAACTGGTTTTCTTCATTCCCTACCGGTCGGCACCAGCCTATGGTTTGGAAGAAGACTATCCAATTTGCGTAATAGGTGTACTACTCCTAAACCAAGGAGTACTCGCAACCTGAGAGAAGGTGAAAAGAAAAGACAACTGAATAATCCTATCCGTTTTCTCCAGAACCGGAAACCATCCTCGAATAAATTCCTTCGAGTTCGTATATAACCATACGATGGTTTTGTCCAATGGAAGTGGACGTTCGTAGTAATACGGGGTGTCCCGGAGAAAAGGGTAAAAGTAGGAGTGGCAATGAGGTCTGCAACTCTAACAATCCAAAAGCCAGTGTTAAGTAGGTTCGGTCAACTTGGTCACTGAGTCATAGTCTTAGGGTCGGGTCAATGGTCGCTGCCAGAGAGAGAGAGAAAAGAAACACTCAGCGTGCACTCTATCCTAGATCAGAATGGTTACCAATTTATCTAATCTGGAAACCTCCCACTGTACCTCAAATTCTCCTCCAAACCTGAAAGAAGAATTAGTCGGGGTCACCCGAGGAGTAAACTAACTCATCAGTGGGAATCGGGATCCAACTATCATCGCATGACAACGTGACGGAATCCGCTCACGGTATCACACTCCAGAAGGTATGCGCATATCTGGCAAGTTTCAGTTCTTTTGAAACTCCCGATGTGATTTCTGCCCCATGCTCTTATGACCTTGACTTTGGCCAACAAATCATAAGTCACATGTCAAGTTCTACCCGTCATTCTCTAGGTTGATTCGAATCCACCCGCACAAGCCCTTGACTTTGGCCAACAAGGCTATACGACTGTTCCAAACCAACGCATCTATCTATGCTGCATATGAATAACCAACAGCTACCAAACACTGTGCCTTGACTTTGGCCAACAAACACAGCTTGAATACTATTGACTACCCATATGAAACGACGGAGGGCTACGAATGGTTTCTGGCGAAAACCTTTAACGTAATGAACTTGATATCGTTGAAGGAACGGATAGCTTTTTAGAAAATATAGTAACGAAAACCTTCGCTAAAGAGGTCACTCCCGGTGAAGGGATCTCGTCTCTTTCCCCGTAGAATGGGGTGCAGGATATTCCAAATGAATACCACGATGCAAAGCAAAAGTAATCGGCTATAGTGAAGGTATTGCCCTGACGCAAACTTCTGTCCAAGGGGTCACTCCCGGTGAAGGGATCTCGGCCCTTGCCTCGTCGACTGAGGAGCAGGATATTGCAAATGAATACCACGATGCAAAACAAAAGTGAACGTCCTTGCAATAACAGCTTTTTGAAAAGTGTTCCAACAACATCAGAACAGGTTTGTTTAACTTGCATTGATCCGAATCAACGCAGTCCCATCAATTAATCACACCACAAAGAACGAAAATATACTGACGTACGTATATGCCATCCGCATTCGCCACTGGGTCCCGTCATCACCCGTTAGGTTAGCTTACTAACGGCAGAGCGGGGACTGGACTAGCGCGGATGAAAAACATATACAACATCTACTAATATATATACCAATATATTATATTCGCTCAAGGCGTGATAAGAAATGCAACATCACAGAAATGTACAGCATCACAGAACAATACAGATATCTGGGATCCCCGGGTTTCACAGAGCCACTACTGAAACCCGACGTTCCCCTGGTCGTGTGGATAGCCTGTGCAATGAAAACCTAGACCCCTACGGGCGCGGCAAGTCACCCGCCAAAACCTGAAGCGAGGCAGCCCCCTTCAGCTCCGTGAATGGACCACCCGGCACTCCACGGAATCCGGCAACTTGGGCACCCCTCCTGGGTCAACCTGTACCCCCTACGAGTGCGGCGAATAGCCCGCCAATTCTAGAGTGAAGCCCCCTCCTTCCCAATGCCATGAGATGCGGGCTTGTTGCCTTCCAGAACCCGGCTATCCGTGCACTCCACCGCGGGGTAATCCTAGTACAGAAAGTAAAATATACATACACCGGGTACATCGACCGCAACCAGGTCGTGCCCCAAAAGAATAATACAATCAGGCAGTGACGGCAGTCCACATGTCGGACGCTCGCCCCGCAATATCAAATGTACATAATACACCAACACAGTACTAGCATTGCATCCAGGCTATCCCCCACGACCGATCCGCAACATCACAGCAAATACATAGAACATCAAGGTGAAAATCACGTTCGCAAATCCGTCTAAACGGGCTATAGCAGTTAGACCGGATTTACCGATCAAGTGACATTCACGGTCGCAGATATAATGTAAATACTGTGAAAAATGTGTTTAAAATTTTCCGATTGATCAAAAATTAACAAGTGGGCCCCCAAACAAAAACTGTAGCACTTACAGAAAACCTGGGCCCAATTTTAATATTCCAAAACCCATAATTAATCCCCTGAAGCCTACTGGAAAAAGATGGCCCACTGAAATCTCTTTACTGCGGCGGAACCGCGGCCCAATAGAAGGGTGTGGCCGCGGTTCCGCGCTCTGTTTGAGTGATCAGTGTGTCGAATTTTCCCAGAGTTCTTAGAACTCCCTGCACATCATTCTGAGACCACATGAAAAATTTTTAGATATCAAAAAATTTCAACAGAAACTTATGTGAAGGGAAAAATACGGTTTTTGGAATTTTGGTCGATCGGAACTGAAAAACACATCAAACGAAGCTAGACGAAGTTAATGGCGAGGCTCTGATACCACTGTAAGTGCACGGCGGCGTTCCGGCCGTCAATCCGACGGCCAAACGCGGAAACGGTGATAAACTTTAATTTTTGCGGACTTAGCAAACCGGCACCCCCGCGCACTAAACCCCGGATCGTGCCATTAAACTAGTTCTAGCTAACTACAAGATGGGTTAGAGATATACCGACTGATCCGAGTCCTCCGGTCTTCATCTCCACTCCGATCTCCTCGCGGGATCTCCGGTCGTCGCCTCCTCGCCGGAAGGGCACCACGTCGCCTGCATCTTTTACGGGCTCCCGCCTCTATACCGAGGCAACTCGGGCATGAAGCCGGCAACTCGACATGCCCAAGGTTTGCTGTAGGATGTGTAGAGTCTATGTCTCATTGGGGTTTGTTGCCTTTGGATGGAGGAATGGTATATAGAAAATTGGTGCTTTCAATTTTCTAGCAATGGAATGAGATGAAGAATGATATACACAAAAATGAATCACTCTCATTTTTCTTCCTCTCCCCTCAAATGAAGTGGCCGGCCATATCATATTAGGAATGGTGGTGGAGTGAGAACAAAATGCAAGAGGGAGGTAAGTGTAGGATAAAGCAAGTGGTGACCTTAAACAAAACATCAACCATGCTTATAACATCTTTTCACTTCAAATCTCATTAATGCAAAAGTATGGATGAAAGATATCATAATCAATACAATTGCAAGAAACCCCTTCCACAAATGTTATTTGCACAATTGCAAATAACACCCTCCATCGGAAAAGTCCGGCCGGGAAAGAACAAAGGAAAACCGGCCGGAACGGAATGCAAACTGGCAACTCCAGAAAACTGGTCCCGTAATGAATTACAGGAAAACCCCGATACTGTGCATACACACCCGCATCTGTATTCCGTCCGGATACAAATGCAAAGAGACAAAATCTACACTGTACTAAACTAGGACCGGCTTAAACCAAAGCCGGCTAGTAAAATCCGTTCGATCCTGATCCGTGCAATACCGCACGTATCTGATCGAACCTTGCCATATATCTATACGGCCGCTAGTACAAACCGTCCGATCCTGATCCGTGCAATACCGCACGTATCTGATCGGACCCTGCCATATCTCCATACGGCCTCTACAGCGTTTCGCCCGAAAGCTTGAGTAACTGGAAGTGTGGTGGACTCTAAAGACTCGTCAATACTATGGCTGTGGATTTAACCACTAGCACGTCAGAGGTATAAGCCAATACGTGACGGGCCACCAGCTATTGACCAAAAGGGACGTCGATGAGCGAACTCATCCTGACACCCTACTGAGCCTGTCAGTGACAATATCCGTACAGTCCGGTCGGTTCGTCTATGAGCATCGCATGTCGGGCCTAGGGGGTTGGTAAAAGTCAGACCCCCAAAACCGGTACAAGTCGTGTCGGAGTGTAGCCCAGAACACCCTGAGATACTACTGGAATACCTACCAGTAAATCTCCTGCCTTGGCCAAGGTCTTCGTGTAATGGCTCTCCTAGATACAGCGCGACCTCACCCCCAATACCGGGAGAGACGAACCCCCGAAGATCCGCTCACTGTCTCCATGTGGCTCGGGACTGTACCCAACTAAAACCTGTTTGCACGACTCCTTTGAGCCGTGGTAGGGTAGTAATCAAAGCACAGTGGGAACTCACACGAGACAAATGACGATCCCCAGGTCGATGAACTAACCTGTACACATGTCACCTGGGAACTGCTATCTGACGTCAGGTATAAGACCAACTAGCATGTTCCCGGCGAGTCCTGTCCGGTGTACTCATAACCCAATGAGCACCTGTATACATCTTAGGTGAACCAACTGACACCAGTGGCTTGTGAGACCGGCCACCGCCCCTCGTCGGGGTCTCGACTGTATACACTAGTCTACTCTGGAGAATCGATGCCCTGTCTCGAAACTCCTACGACTAGGGACCTGTTAAGGATGTGCTTATAGACTCCAGCTCTCACTTATATGATCGCCCTCATACTGCTGGCAGTCAAGCAAGAATCCTAGGGGCTCTATCAACGTGCAATAGCGACATGTCAGGTCACCTAAAGCAGTACACGATGATAAAGGTAAACCAGATAGCATACTATCATCTCGAGTAAGACTGTCCTCCCGGGATAAGTCCTCCCTCAATCATTGCAATCACGTGCCTGTGATCTAATAATTGACTCTGAGGGCACTATCTCCAACACACATTACCTGTAACGTTAAACCCTAATGTTTATAATCAAATTTCATCAAAATTCTCAAGTGAAATAACAATAGTAGCACTTTTTCATTAAAATACCTTGAACTTTATAAACACCTCTTTTAGTATTTGTTAAAACAATACCCTTAGGAAAACTTTACGGGGTACTTCACGGGGTAACGACCTACCCACATGCACACTTGGTTTCATAGCATGATACTCATGGAATATATTTTCGTTGCGAAGTATAATATTATGGTAAAATACCACATAACTTTAAAAATCGAATTTCTTTTAAAGTGGTATTTTCTATCCTTTGCGATTACGCATCTACAACCCTCTTTAGGGGACTCGTTAATGGATGGTGCGGATCATCGCACATACTTGGGCTAGTAGAACGAGATGCAGACCTCCTCACGGAGCATTCAATCTCGAAAGAATTTAAATACGGTTTTTAAGAAATATGAATTTTCTAAATAAAATAGAATTATTTTTAAAATTAAAATTATATAAAATTATTAATACATATTTTCAAAATATAATAAACCTATCTTTTTCAAAAATGAAAAGATTAACAAATGACAATAAAATACTATTAAGATACCAAAAAGGTAAGTTTTACGGTAAAATACCATGAACTTTCAAAGCTAAGTATTATCACTAATACTTAAAATCCACACTCATGAAAACCCTAAGTAATACTAATCACCCTCGAGATTTACTTTTAAACTATATTAAAATATTTTTTTTTCATAAAACTCCCTCGAATTATATAAAAACAATATTTAAGGGCTTTAGTAAATATGGGTTTAAGCGGGATCAATTCTCTTGATCCCCAGGGAGTCGGAGAAAGTGAATACTTGCATAAGGTAGAAAACTTAACGGAGTTATCAATGGTAATTGTCTTGGAAAAAAACACAAATCCTGCCGTCCATGTGCAGCAGTTACCGATGACTCCCGAATATAATTCAAGAGCTAAATCAGTTTACAAGTGTCTGACTCAGTCTGAGTCCAATTCAAACCTGAATCCAATATCAAACATGAATACTTGATCATGAACATGAATACTTGAAATCAAATATCAATATCAAACATGCATAACTTGACTTGATTTAACCATGGTTATGACTTGACTTGACTACTTGAATACTTGACTGCATCCTGAACATGAATACTTGAACATTTTGTATCCATGGTTTCGGCAAGTCTGATAATTATAATCTATACAAAACAATGCGAGGGGATAAAGGGGTAGATTGGTACGGAACGTATATCATGGCACGAGAGGTCACTTAAAAGATATCTACATGAATTCTCGTGCCGTTGTCCCGTAGGTTATGACGGGACCTTATAATACATGTTACCATAGTCCATGGGGTAAGATGGACTCCTCTCGTATACATGAATATTTTCTGTATCAAGCTACAAAAAACCACGTTATAATAACCATCATATACCTGTACAACTTACCTGTTCATTCACATTACTTGTTATATTCTCTTTCTTCTTTTGGCACTTACAGAGCGCTAGTTCGCTGACGACATTCTTGTCTATTTCTTTCTTTGGAATGTTCATCAGGAGGATAGGACTCTCAGGAGATCGAGCCTAGCCAGGAGGACTTGGATCAACTTGCGGCACAACCTGACTTCTAGTTCCTTGTATTTTCATTTCCTGTATGCCATTGTTTAGACACTGCTTATTATTATTGTATCTTTTCATTTTCAAACAGTTGTATGTAAAGGTGAATGTAAATAAAGTTGCTGTTATTTTATATCACTTGTCATTCTTGTTCGTTTTATATATTGCTTAATTAAGCTTAACGTATTTATTTCTTAGTAAATATGTTGCGGCCTGCCACGTCACCGTATCCATCTACTGGAAAGCGGGGCATGACAGGGAGGAGGTAGGGACCGGGGTTATTAGGGGAGGGGAGAGACCGTGAGAGAGAGAGACGAGAGAGATAGATAGATTTAGTTTATATTTAAATTTATATATATATATATATAATATAGATAACAGTATTATATATTATTAGTTATATGAATATATATATATATATATATATATATATATATATATATATATATATATATATTAGGATTTTATAGATAATACCATATTTCTCCAAATATTACCCGTAACCATTCAAAAATTTTAGTTTTTAAAAATGGAGAATATACGTAAAAGTTTAAACCATAATGCGATATCTTGTCAATAAAAATGTATACCCCCAATTACGGATCTACGTAAATATACTGTCACGACCCAAAAGAGCACGTGACTGGCCCTTGAACCATATGAAGTCTATAGGACTCCATCTGATCCAAGTAAGCCAGAAGCCCAGAAATCTAAAACCATTTTGAAGAATAAGTAAAGAAACTAGTTTTAAGAAGTGAAGAAAACATGTTTGAAATCAAGATTTTAAACAACTAAGCCGAATGTGCATTTTTAAAAACAGTGCAATCTTTTCCAGAAATTTCGGCAGAGTTTCTTTTGTAAAAAAGGCCCCGAATGGGGTAAAACAAGAATAACGGTATATATGCAATGATAAAGGCATCCCCAAGCGGGAGCTAGCTCTTCGTCAATCGACGGTCACAACCACGCAATGATATGATAATATACAACGCTAAGTGGCGAGGATCAAAACCAAAAGAAAGCTCAGAAGTAGCAAGAAAACCGCAATACTACTAAACGCGACTCTAAGGTCGAATAATACAACACAGTCTCTAAGTCTGAAAGAATATACAAGTTTTGGTTGATGGAAATTCTAGATACAATGGAATAAAATAAATACAATGGTGATTCTTGATGCGAAAGAATCCACCTACCAAAAGCAAGTCACTCGCAAGAAAGGAGTGTGCCAGAAATGCCGCAAAAGAACCTGTACGGCAGAACCTGCAAGAACTGTGGCACAACGGGGGTGAGTTGCCAACTCGTGAATAGAAACATCTACAAGCAGAAACCGAATGCAAGACATAATCCTAAGTCAACAATCAGTAATACAATCCACAAGAGTGCATCTGAGTGTGATAAGGTGGCAAGGTAACATCTAATTATGTATGTAGTGTCAGGTACTCAGGTAATAACATGTCATGAATGTAAAGTATGCTGCATGAAGTAAATACGGTGAAATATCAATGATATCAATACACATATATTAGCGTCCCATTCCACTAATATTGGTGTAAGGGTATATATAACAGCGCCCTCATACCCTGTTATATATACAAATGAAGTATGATAAGTGTAAAACCAGTCTGTATATGATCCATGTCTGTATATATGTGGAACCCGTCCACCTGTCACCCACTGACAGTAAGCATCAAGTATGCAAGTATGAGGATATAAACAATGTCATGGAAAAACCTCATGAAAACCCGTGTCTAGCATCGACACGTAAATCCTCATCCATATGGGGCTCCGTCTGCGGTATCGGCCCTCAGCCCCCTGCAGTACGAGTCAACCCATGTCCATCTCTGGGCTCCGTCTGCGGCATCGGCCCGTCGGCCCCCGGCAGTACGCCCATCTCTAGGCTCCAGGCGGTATCCCCCAGATATCCGCCGAGCAAAAGGTAATATCACCGGACAGTATGGTTCCCCAGCCGGGCTCATCGGCTCATAGCACATCGACATCTCTTTCTTGCCCCGGGGTACTCCGGGCCCCACCATGTACCCTCGTACGGCCTCGACTCCTCCTCGTAGGGGTATATAAATCAGAACCGATAAAACTCATGGTGGAAGCTGAAATATCATATCAAGGGTAACCGGGTTTCAAAACATTTACATAATCACTTGAAATACCCACGGTTCCCCAAATCCAGAAATATCATGGAAACAAACATCCCAATGCGCATAATCAGAAAGCATGATGTATGTGACATATAAATGAAGTGCAAGTATAACAACATATCATGCAACATGGAATAATGGTATGCACATACAAGGTCATATCCTGATGCAATAATACTACTGTGTAGTGACATGGCAATTATCGATGATGAAGTGTGTGAGCCGGCAAATAGTGTATGTGGAAATACGCATCATCGATAATGGTGCTGGTGTCCTAACAGCATAATAATAATATAGCAATGAACATATGCCAGCAATGTGAATAGTATGGAAATGCAGAAATCTAGTAGTCAACACCACAGTGAAGTATCTACTATGCAACTACATCTAAGTAACAGATCAATCAGGAGGGGTAGGTGTGGAAACCACCTAAAACTGAGTCAATGTATATATATAGATATATAGTCGGTGATCTCGCCTCAATGTCATATCGTAAGATATCCTCGAGTTATGAGTGCGGATCTATCATCAATATCGGCTCGTACGGTAAATCATCGCACGGCATCCCCAAAAGCTGGGTACAGGTCAACATCACACTATCTCATCACATAACAGGTATCACTATCATCAGATCATATAGTCTGGGGGTACTACTCTATGTCTAGTACAAATCGATACCATCAATGAAGTATGCATGCGGGGGTAAACACATATCCCAAGCCCGCAGGAAATCACAAGTCATATCCCACATATGAATCGTATCAAATCACCGATCCCAGGGCACCAAGCCCACATCATCAACTCATCTCCAAAGTCATCCCATATGATCAAACACAGTGCAAGTGTAAGTGATAAACAAGGGTGTGTGTGTAGGTGTAATTCTATCCTAGGGTTCGCGACTATGACTACACTAGTCATTACTAACCCTAACTATCCATAAAACACCTATAAACACAATAAACTGCATAATAATCTATCTACGGACTGCGGGGGTGCTATACGCCATCCACCCGACTTCCCCCTGTAGATATAATCTACTCACCTTGCATCATCATTTGCGGACGTCACCGCGTATGCTTGTCGTCCCGAAGTCTTCATGGGTACCTACACATCAAAATGTCGCATATGCGCATTAAAACCAAATCCAAGCGAAAACGGCGCATGAAATCCAAAACTATACGATTAGGGGCCTATAGGTGAAAACCTATGGCACGCCTTCAAAACCATCAATAACTCCTCTATATCGTCGTATAAACGACAAATAGTCGAGGCAAAACGAAATACACCAATGCAGAAATGAAAATACGGAATACGGAAACACGAATTCAAAACGGCAACTTAGGAAATATGTCCCAGATTTTACCCTGGAAGGAATATGCCAAAACTAGAAGTACCCAGGGCCAAGAATTGATGAAATGGGGCCAGGCACGCAAAACGAGGAATTTCCCCACTGGTCTGGCCGCAATTTGCGGCCAGAATGGAGGTTTTGGCGGCCGGGAAGAAGAGTTAGGGGCTAGGGTTTGGGGTGTTGGTTCCATTGCGCCTGCACATCTCACTGTCCATCCAATATTATTTTAGGGTTCTCGGGGTAATAGCAGATTCAAAATAACCCTCACAGACTCACATTTTCCCGATATCGGTTTCTAAAATCCGTTATTTCTGGTTCTAGGCTTCAGGTTTTGGGTTCCAATTTATGCACTAGGGTGTTTACAAGTCCTCTACTGAGCTCAATTTCACATTACAACTCAAGTTTCTCTCAAACCCTAACTAGGTTTTCATCATATCCATAATATCACACAATATTGATTAAACATGCAAAGGGTATAGGAAATGCTAAAACTAAGATAATGGTTCAGAAATTACCTCAATTAGGCAACTCAAGAATTTTCTTGAGTTGCCCCAATGGCCACCAATCCAATCTTTCTAGGTCCATCTTGAAGATCTCGAGCTTTTGCATCTTTTTAAAGAAACGAACTAGGGATTTTGGTGTGGTTTTGGAGGTGTTTTTGGGCTTTGAAGAGGGGAGGATGATGGAGGGGAGTGGCAGCAGCAGCAAGAGGAGAAGGAGGAGGGAAGAAAATGATGGGAGAAGAATGGTTAAGTCCAAGGTCAAGGCAACCCTCACCCCTCTCTCACCTACTCTCATTCTTTAATCTTTTCTTTTCTTGTTCATTTTCCTTTAATCCTTAATTCAAACCTTCTCACCTCAATAGTAAACCCAAATGATAAATCATGGCAAGAAAATGCACAAGTGTAGGAAAAGTGATATATGCAAGTTTTGCACAAAATTGCCAAAAAACCCGATTAGCGATTTTAATCGCGATTAGCACTAAATTAGTGTCAAACTAATCACAAAAACTTAAAAATGTCATAATTCACTAATTTACCCTATTTTAGAATTTTCCATAATTTTTCATAATTTTTCTAACATTTTTCCTATTTATTTGCATTTAATATTAAAATAATCAATAAAATAATATTAATTAATAAAAATTCCCAAAATTATTATTTTATATTTTTGAAAATGTTACAATCTACCCCCCTTAAAGAAATTCGGTCCCCGAATTTAAATTTAAACCCCCACTACTAAAACAATTTCAGTATTAATCTATTTTGTCGGGGCTCCGAAAAATATCAACACATAAGAATATCATAAAAGTATACTGCTCTACTAGAAATCAATCCACAAAATGCATATATAAGAATATCCTATGCGTCTGGTGCGCAAGGAATCAAAATCCACATGTGTGTCAAACAGGTATAGAAAACATCTAAGTGCAACGGGTGTGCACGAAACATCTGTCGTAGGCAACGTGTGTGCCTGACAGAAAAAAAAAAAATAATCAGGTGCATATGACATGCACAAAGAATCCCGATTTAGTGCATCTGGCGTGCACCGAAATCGTATATCAAAACACTAAAGGTGCATGAAAACTATGCTGGAAGTGTAAATCAAATCACGGAATACAGCAGGCATGAAATCTCAATCAATATCTCAAATGTAATAACTCAGCGCAAAATATATGAATATCCAGTGGGTGCATGAAACAAATATCACGAAGCTCAGTCATCAAAACTAAATCATGCAAACAGAACGCCCAAAATACCGAAATCCAAAATGACGGATACGTGATACTCGAATCACAAAATCACAAATCATAAATACCGTCGTCGGTAGTTCCTCCTTCGAAGTCGAGAAGGAGTCGGTGCAATCCACTGTTAGCAGCGCAGGATATCTACGTGCCTCTTGCTCACGGTCTGGCGTCCTCTGACTCTCTGGGTCCTTATCTTCTCTGGGGTTCACCTATCACGCGGTCAATCGGCTCATCGGCCCTGTCAGATGTGCTAACGGGGACGATTCCGTTCTGGTACTTCTCTGGTCATCTCTCGGTCAAACCTCACGACCACTCGTAAGGCAGCATATCACTGGCGTCGGCCTCTGGCTCTCTGAATGCACGTCTCACATCTGATCCTGGGTGCAAACACCGTTGCAGCAATGTCCTGGATGGAATCCTGCTCAAGGTCTCTTCCAATCATGCCTATGCCGAACCAAACGGAGGCTGGCTCTCCTGCACAACCTCTTCTCGCTCAAAAGATACCCGTGTCCTCAGCACAATATTTCTCAGAAACTGGTCACATCCCAACGTCTCTGTAAGCATGTCAGGTCTCTAGTCTCGACGGGAAGCAATGACAGCTCGTCAGTGTCTCACACGAACCTCTGTTCCACTTGTCTCTATCGTCGTCCGCTATGACGTCACGCCAAGCTACTATGCACTGCACTGTCCTCGGCCACGGTCAATCTGAAGTCTCTCGCACGGACTCGAAATCGCGTATTCTGTAGCTTCGTCATTCTGTAGAAGATGTCAGGCCGAACTGGTCCTCGGGAATACGTCCCAACCATCGGAGGAATACTCATCACTCGTCTGTCCTTGATCAATTTGCAACGCATCTGGGTAAGTTCCTTTATCCGAACTTGGTCAATTACCTCGTCGACAATGCTGAACTCGGGCCTGCTGGGTGTGCGCAATACGACCACTCCTGGTTTAAGTCTTCTCGCATCGCTCTCCGGAAGGGTCCTGTCGAGGTTCTTTTCTCAAATCTCAATCTTGCCGAAAAGCCCGGACGTCATCATCCAATGCTGAAGCTAAAGCTTGTTCCGGAACGGCTGCATACTCATCGTGCTTCTTTCTGGAAGATATATCCATAAACCACGCCTCGGGGTGCGTATCACATCTCTGATGTCAGCGGAGTGGGACGCCATCTCGTCGAAATATCTTGCGAACTCTTTTCTTCGCTCTGCGTCAATGTCGACTGATTCGGGCTCGTCTCATCATGGCTACACGAACTGCGCTCCGACGGCTATCCTCGTATCTGGAGTCTCCCAAGCAGTGTCCCATCACGATATCCGAAAGATGTCGAACCATCCGATCGACTCGTCAGATCCTCATAATCCCCCAAGAGCTCACATCTCGGGTACAGTTTAATAGTATCGAGTACATGCCACAGCGTCGGTGGTCCAGCCGTAGAAGGGCAAACCCAAGCCTCACTAATGGCGCCGCGGAACCGCCGTAAACCCTAAGGTTCAAAGGCCGTCACACGGTCATTAAGTCGAGTTAGGGTTTCATTCTTCTAGAGGGTCCATAGAATCACCTGCATGTCTTTCCGTATACTTTAAACTTGGAAAATGGCTCCTGACATTCGATCGTCTCAATCGACTCTCAACGAACCTGCGTGAAATCGTCGCTAGCTGGAAACAATCTATCTGATGATCTCGCATCGGTAACGAACGAACCACATGTCCTAGTCATTCATCCTCAGGTGACTAGCGACTCGCTATCATCTCTCTGAGTACATGCTCATGCTGCAGTAGCTCCAATCATCTGGGCGATATCTCATCATTTGCAGCAACCACTGGCTCATATGCCTGTACACCGAACAACGCCTCAATCCTCCAGGAAAGGCAACACATAAGCGGTCATCTCTGAGTCGATCTGCTCTAGATCTGAGTAAGACTCTCCACACTGGAAATCTTCAACTCAACTGGGCCCGCTCTGGCGCAAAATCGGACGAATCACCTTCGTCTCTCAAATCGGGTAGACTAGCTACCAACAGTCGCATATCTGCCTGAAAGCTCCGGCAATCTCAGCTCGTAAGCTCCGAAAGCAACATCCTGTCAATCTCAGCAACAGCTGGTCCATCTGTCTGCACGGTAGGCGACATCACAACCTCTGAGGTATGCTGTACATCAACAGTCCTCTCTCAACTGGCAGCTCTAACAGTGGCTCGATCAACCGGTGCAAGACCAAGCATTCGCCTCCACTAGAGGTCACAATTCACCAATACTAACTCGAGACGTTCCCATGTCACCAGAAAACACAAAGGTCGGCCCTCGTACCAAACGAGCTCACACCGGCCGTAACCCTAGCAGCAGCCCAAACTGCGCTCAAACATGGTGACAGGAACCTCAATCGAGTATCAAAAGAGTACACCCGTGGCAAGAAGGGAAACAACAGATCCAAGGTGGATACATGATCATAGGAAGGAATAGTATCAAGGAAGGTATGATCATGAAACTAATAGAATCGGGGATCTCAAATGGATGAATAATCCTGGATATGAAGAGAAGCACTGATCTCGAAAGTATGTACATCCTAAGGTTCCTTAAGCGGAGTGGCGTGTCGTAAGTATGCCGCGGAACATACCAACGGTACGTCACTCTACTTTAGTCACCTAATCCATCAACCAAGGGTCATCCTAAAACGACGAAAGTTCGGGTTTACACCCCCTCGACCAAGTCTAAGTTCCGTAAGGTCAAGCCTAAGTTCCGTATATAAACAACTCCCTAGGCTCCACATAGTCAAACTTAAACTTGAACCAAGGTCAACCTAGCGCTCTGATACCAACTTTGTCACGACCCAAAAGAGCACGTGACTGGCCTTTGAACCATATGAAGTCTATAGGACTCCATCTGATCCAAGTAAGCCAAAAGCCTAGAAATCTAAAACCATTTTGAAGAATAAGTAAAGAAACTAGTTTTAAGAAGTGAAGAAAACATGTTTGAAATCAAGATTTTAAACAACTAAGCCGAATGTGCATTTTTAAAAACAGTGCAATCTTTTCCAGAAATTTCGGCAGAGTTTCTTTTGTAAAAAAGGCCCCGAATGGGGTAAAACAAGAATAACGGTATATATGCAATGATAAAGGCATCCCCAAGCGGGAGCTAGCTCTTCGTCAATCGACGGTCACAACCACGCAATGATATGATAATATACAACGCTAAGTGGCGAGGATCAAAACCAAAAGAAAGCTCAGAAGTAGCAAGAAAACCGCAATACTACTAAACGCGACTCTAAGGTCGAATAATACAACACAGTCTCTAAGTCTGAAAGAATATACAAGTTTTGGTTGATGGAAATTCTAGATACAATGGAATAAAATAAATACAATGGTGATTCTTGATGCGAAAGAATCCACCTACCAAAAGCAAGTCACTCGCAAGAAAGGAGTGTGCCAGAAATGCCGCAAAAGAACCTGTACGGCAGAACCTGCAAGAACTGTGGCACAACGGGGGTGAGTTGCCAACTCGTGAATAGAAACATCTACAAGCAGAAACCGAATGCAAGACATAATCCTAAGTCAACAATCAGTAATACAATCCACAAGAGTGCATCTGAGTGTGATAAGGTGGCAAGGTAACATCTAATCATGTATGTAGTGTCAGGTACTCAGGTAATAACATGTCATGAATGTAAAGTATGCTGCATGAAGTAAATACGGTGAAATATCAATGATATCAATACACATATATTAGCGTCTCATTCCACTAATATTGGTGTAAGGGTATATATAACAGCGCCCTCATACCCTGTTATATATACAAATGAAGTATGATAAGTGTAAAACCAGTCTGTATATGATCCATGTCTGTATATATGTGGAACCCGTCCACCTGTCACCCACTGACAGTAAGCATCAAGTATGCAAGTATGAGGATATAAACAATGTCATGGAAAAACCTCATGAAAACCCGTGTCTAGCATCGACACGTAAATCCTCATCCATATGGGGCTCCGTCTGCGGTATCGGCCCTCAGCCCCCTGCAGTACGAGTCAACCCATGTCCATCTCTGGGCTCCGTCTGCGGCATCGGCCCGTCGGCCCCCGGCAGTACGCCCATCTCTAGGCTCCAGGCGGTATCCCCCAGATATCCGCCGAGCAAAAGGTAATATCACCGGACAGTATGGTTCCCCAGCCGGGCTCATCGGCTCATAGCACATCGACATCTCTTTCTTGCCCCGGGGTACTCCGGGCCCCACCATGTACCCTCGTACGGCCTCGACTCCTCCTCGTAGGGGTATATAAATCAGAACCGATAAAACTCATGGTGGAAGCTGAAATATCATATCAAGGGTAACCGGGTTTCAAAACATTTACATAATCACTTGAAATACCCACGGTTCCCCAAATCCAGAAATATCATGGAAACAAACATCCCAATGCGCATAATCAGAAAGCATGATGTATGTGACATATAAATGAAGTGCAAGTATAACAACATATCATGCAACATGGAATAATGGTATGCACATACAAGGTCATATCCTGATGCAATAATACTACTGTGTAGTGACATGGCAATTATCGATGATGAAGTGTGTGAGCCGGCAAATAGTGTATGTGGAAATACGCATCATCGATAATGGTGCTGGTGTCCTAACAGCATAATAATAATATAGCAATGAACATATGCCAGCAATGTGAATAGTATGGAAATGCAGAAATCTAGTAGTCAACACCACAGTGAAGTATCTACTATGCAACTACATCTAAGTAACAGATCAATCAGGAGGGGTAGGTGTGGAAACCACCTAAAACTGAGTCAATGTATATATATAGATATATAGTCGGTGATCTCGCCTCAATGTCATATCGTAAGATATCCTCGAGTTATGAGTGCGGATCTATCATCAATATCGGCTCGTACGGTAAATCATCGCACGGCATCCCCAAAAGCTGGGTACAGGTCAACATCACACTATCTCATCACATAACAGGTATCACTATCATCAGATCATATAGTCTGGGGGTACTACTCTATGTCTAGTACAAATCGATACCATCAATGAAGTATGCATGCGGGGGTAAACACATATCCCAAGCCCGCAGGAAATCACAAGTCATATCCCACATATGAATCGTATCAAATCACCGATCCCAGGGCACCAAGCCCACATCATCAACTCATCTCCAAAGTCATCCCATATGATCAAACACAGTGCAAGTGTAAGTGATAAGCAAGGGTGTGTGTGTAGGTGTAATTCTATCCTAGGGTTCGCGACTATGACTACACTAGTCATTACTAACCCTAACTATCCATAAAACACCTATAAACACAATAAACTGCATAATAATCTATCTACGGACTGCGGGGGTGCTATACGCCATCCACCCGACTTCCCCCTGTAGATATAATCTACTCACCTTGCATCATCATTTGCGGACGTCACCGCGTATGCTTGTCGTCCCGAAGTCTTCATGGGTACCTACACATCAAAATGTCGCATATGCGCATTAAAACCAAATCCAAGCGAAAACGGCGCATGAAATCCAAAACTATACGATTAGGGGCCTATAGGTGAAAACCTATGGCACGCCTTCAAAACCATCAATAACTCCTCTATATCGTCGTATAAACGACAAATAGTCGAGGCAAAACGAAATACACCAATGCAGAAATGAAAATACGGAATACGGAAACACGAATTCAAAACGGCAACTTAGGAAATATGTCCCAGATTTTACCCTGGAAGGAATATGCCAAAACTAGAAGTACCCAGGGCCAAGAATTGATGAAATGGGGCCAGGCACGCAAAACGAGGAATTTCCCCACTGGTCTGGCCGCAATTTGCGGCCAGAATGGAGGTTTTGGCGGCCGGGAAGAAGAGTTAGGGGCTAGGGTTTGGGGTGTTGGTTCCATTGCGCCTGCACATCTCACTGTCCATCCAATATTATTTTAGGGTTCTCGGGGTAATAGCAGATTCAAAATAACCCTCACAGACTTCACATTTTCCCCGATATCGGTTTCTAAAATCCGTATTTCTGGTTCTAGCTTCAGGTTTTGGGTTCCAATTCATGCACTAGGGTGTTTACAAGTCCTCTACTGAGCTCAATTTCACATTACAACTCAAGTTTCTCTCAAACCCTAACTAGGTTTTCATCATGTCCATAATATCACACAATATTGATTCTAAACATGCAAAGGGGTATAGGAAATGCTAAAACTAAGATAATGGTTCAGAAATTACCTCAATTGGCAACTCAAGAATTTTCTTGAGTTGCCCCAAATGGCCACAATCCAATCTTTCTAGGTCCATCTTGAAGATCTCGAGCTTTTGCATCTTTTTAAAGAAACGAACTAGGGATTTTGGTGTGGTTTTGGAGGTGTTTTTGGGCTTTGAAGAGGGGAGGATGATGGAGGGGAGGCAGCAGCAGCAAGAGGAGAAGGAGGAGGGAAGAAAATGATGGGAGAAGAATGGTTAAGTCCAAGGTCAAGGCAACCCTCACCCCTCTCTCACCTACTCTCATTCTTTAATCTTTTCTTTTCTTTTTCATTTTCCTTTAATCCTTAATTCAAACCTTCTCACCTCAATAGTAAACCCAAATGATAAATCATGGCAAGAAAATGCACAAGTGTAGGAAAAGTGATATATGCAAGTTTTGCACAAAATTGCCAAAAAACCCGATTAGCGATTTTAATCGCGATTAGCACTAAATTAGTGTCAAACTAATCACAAAAACTTAAAAATGTCATAATTCACTAATTTACCCTATTTTAGAATTTTCCATAATTTTTCATAATTTTTCTAACATTTTTCCTATTTATTTGCATTTAATATTAAAATAATCAATAAAATAATATTAATTAATAAAAATTCCCAAAATTATTATTTTATATTTTTGAAAATGTTACATATACGTAGCGATCAAAACGAGTCTGTTCTAACAATTAGGGCATTGACATGATATATGGGTGCAACCACATGATCTAGGATATGATGACATGTAAGGCTAGATATTAAAATATATTATTTGATTTTTATTTTGTATTATTAAAAGATATGTGGAATATATCATATATGTATAATATCTAGATTTGCACGGAAACTCTGTACTAGTAAATATTTGATGTAATCCTGAACCATGATGGGTTTAACCATGCGGGTCGGGTCGGATAATAACCGCAACTGCCAATTGCACTATTCGCAACCCAAAAGCAACAATAACAAAGAATTTGTTGCAAGATTTGAAATACCCTAAATAAATAGTATAAACGCACTCGGGTGTTACATTATACCCAACTACAAAAGAATTTCGTCCTCAAAATTCTCGAAACAAGAAAAGACAAGAAAACACGGATCTAAGAGAAGAGGTGTGGAAACTTTTGTCGGATATCGTCTTCACGTTCCCAAGTAGATTTTTCGTGCGAACGATTCCCCCATGAAATGAGTATTAGTGGGATAACTTTGTTCTTGAGGGCCTTTTCTCGTCGATCTACAATCTCCATTGGTCGCTCTTCATATGTTAAATCTTCCCTTACTATTAGTTCCTTACTATCAGTTCCGAGTGATCTAGGACGTGCGTCTCATCTCGAACATACTTGCGGAGTTGAGATACATAAAACACGTCATGAACACCCACCAAAGATGGTGGTAAATCCAATCAATAAGCTACCTCTTCAACACGCTCGATAATACCGAAAGGCCCCATGAATCGAGAACTAAGTTTTCCTCGACTACTAAATCGGATCACTCCTCTGGTCGGTGATATCTTCAAGAATACAAGATCACCAACTGTGACATTCAGAGGTCTTCATCCAGTATCAACCCAATTTTTCTGCCGATCTTGTGCCGCCTTCATATGATTTTGGATCACGTTAACTTTCTCCACCATTTGCACAATAAAATCCGGTCCCAATTATCTTCTTTCTCCAATATCGTCCCAACAGACCGGTGAGAGAATCTTATGACCGTACAATGCTTCGAATGGAGCCATCTGTATAGTCTCTTGAAAACTATTATTACATGAAAACTCCACCAAGTGAAAATGATCCTCCTATGAACCCTTGAAGTATAACATGCCTGCTCTCAACATATTTTTAAGAGTTTGGATCGTTCTTTTAGACTGGCCATTTGTCTGGGGATGATAGGCTGTGCTAAATTTCAAGCGAGTTCCCAAACTTTCCTATAGACTCCTCCAAAAGTGTGATAAAAATCGAGTATCACGATCCGAAACGATGCTTACGGGTATTCCATGCAATCTCACAATCACCTGCATGTACCGCTCTGCTAAAGCCTCCGTCGATTGACCAACACGAAATGGTATAAAGTGAGCTGCCTTGGTCAATCGATCGACAATCATCCAAACTGCATTATTGCCCTTTGGACTCCATGGTAATGCTGTCGCGAAATCCATGGTTATATGTTCGCACTTCCATTAAAGAATCGGAAGTGGTTGCAACAAACCAGCTACTTTTTAATGTTCTGCCTTGACTTGCTGACACACCAAGTACTTCGATACGTAGCGAGCAATCTCTCTTTTCATGCCTTCCCACCAGAAATGTTGCCGTAGATCACTGTACATCTTCGTACCTCCCGAATTTACGGAATATGCGGAACTATGAGCCTTCTTCAGAACTTCTTCACAAACATCTCCTTTAGGCACACATAAACGACTACCATATCGTAACGAACCATCTTCATAAATTAACAAGTCTGTTTGAAGTCCCGCTTCTACTTGTTCTCAAAACTTTTGCAATCTCGGATCGTGCGACTACGCTGATTTAATGTTATCGATCAAGGATGACTGTATTTGCAACTGCATCAACTGTCCCAAAGAATTCGGTAGTACAATCTCCAACTCGAACCTCTGAAGATCAGTTATAATGTCCTTTTAGGCAGTCAACATCCGTATTGCTGGAAACCGACTTAGAGCATCCAGCATTACATTAACTTTACCCGAATGGTATTTTAGGTCAAGATCATAGTAATCCATCAGCTCTAACCATCTACACTGTCTCAACTGCATCAACTATCCTTTTGAGCTCTTTCTGGGTCAACACATACTTTAGGCTTTTGTGATCGGTAAATACTTTTACCCTTTCGCCCAATAAGTAGTGTCTCCAAATCTTCAGAGCGAAAATCACTACTGCTAACTCCAGATCATGAGTTGGATAGTTTTTCTCATGAATCTTCAATTGTCTCGACGCATAAATTATGACCTTCCCATGCTGCATTAGAACACATCACAATCTTTTCCCAGATGCGTCGCTGTGAATAACTAATCCTCCGGAACAATATGGCACTGTCAAAATAGGAGTGGTGGTCAATTTTTGCTTCAGCGCTTCAAAAGATGACGCACACTTCTCGGTCCATACGAACGGTACCCTCTTTCGTGTTAGCTTGGTCAATGGTTCTTCTATTCGATCGAAGTTCTCTACGAACCTTCTATAGTATTCGGCAAGCCTAAGAAAACTTTTGATCTCCCCTATATTTTTTGGAATTGGCCAATCATGAACAGCTACAATCTTTTTAGGGTCAACGACAATTCCATCTCCGGATACAACATGACCCAAAAACTTCACTTCTTCAAGCTAAAACTCATACTTGCTCATCTTAGCATATAACTTTTCTTGTCTCAACATTTGCAGTGCGATCCTTAAGTGTTCTGCATGCTCTTTTTTGGTCCTCGAATAGGCCAGAATATCATCAATAAACACCACTACGAATTGGTCCAGATATGGTGAAAAGATTTATTTCATCAAGTCCATAAAGATTGCCGGTGCGTTAGTAACTCTAAATGGCATCACCAAGTACTCGTAATGCCCATATCGAGTTCGGAATGCTGTATTGCAAATATCTTCTGATTTCTTTCGAACTTGATAATATCCGGATCGCAAATCCAACTTCGAGAATACCCTTGAGCCACTGAGTTGATCGAATAATACGCCGATGCGAGAGATTGGGTACTTGTTCTTAATAGTCACTCGATTCAATTCTCGATAGTTAATGCACATCCTTCGCGTGCCATTCTTCTTCTTGACTAGAAGAACTAGGGCTCCCTATGGTGAACCGCTATTGCGAATCCAACCCTTCTCCAGTAATTCGGCAACTTGTTTCTTTATCTCTTCCAGTTCCACCGGTGACTGTTTACCGCTGAAAACGGAGATGAATCGGGATGGATCGTCTTGCCTGAATTTAAGGGCAGACGCTATTTGGATTTATCCGTCCACCTCTCCGAAGATACCAAGTTAATTTATGGCACCGTATATCGGAGGTTTGGATGGATGTGACCGTTGTAGCAGACTTTATCAGATTCCCCCTCATTTTATGAGCGGTTTTTGATTGTAGGGACGCTCTTCCCTGCAGGCGCAAGCCTCTGCAGTTAATTACGTTATCGCATTGCGATAACCACTTTCTCTTGCTCAGGAAGTTCACTTCGTGTCGTGTGTGTTTTTGTTTGTTTTGGTTGCCCGTGGATTGTATACGGAGACTAGTTTATGTTGTCGCCCGTAGGGCGCGGATCAGTCCAAATCCGTGTATTTTAGATTTGGGTTTGGTTTATTTAAGGATCGTTAATCTGGTTTGAGATTAAGATTGACTTAAACATATGAGCATTTGGGGCTCAGTTATTTTAGTTTAAGGACATCGCAGTCCATTACTGCCGTGTTTGGGACAGTTATTAGTTTAAGGGCATTTCGGTCCAACATTCCCATTTTGGGGACGAATGTTAGTTTAAGGACATTTCGGTCTATTATCGCCATTTTTTGAGGCGACTGTAAGTTTATGGACATTTCGGTCCTTTATTCATCTTGCGCGCACGTGTATTTGTGACGTGACAAAATGAACAATGGTGATATGAAATGTGCCCAATTTAGGGCACGATCTGATTTGAGGCATGCATGTCAATTTGGAAGTGCATTGATGTATGACGAGAGGAGTTGTTGGTTGTCTGGACCTGCCACCTCTTTGAAGACGTTGAGGAATTACAACGACATATATAAGAGGTGTGTAAAGATGTACCTTCGAACCAAATCCCGTATTTGAGGGAAAAGGGGTTGTGGTGGACCTGAGAATCGTTAGTCATATTTGAGACTAAGGTTACCTTAGGAGATATGAGATGAATATCATTTTAGATATTACCAATGAGAGATCATTAATCATGTTTGAGACTAAGATCGGCTCAATAATATTTTTAAGGATCATTTTTTACTTAAGATCCATCAAAAGAGCATTTGGGCTCAGCCGCAAGAAACTTCAGAGGCTTAGTCAATTTGGGCTTAGTCTGCCTATTCTTATTCAAAATGTGCTAACCATTCATTTGGGCTATGTCTGTTCAACCTTTTTCTTTTTATGAAAAAGTGCTAAGCACTTATTTGACGCTCTGACACTCACATGGGTGTCATGTGAAGCATTTGATTATGGGCGCCGCCCAATGAGCGCTGAGCACTCTGCCACTTTGGCTGTTTATGGAGTGCTGGGCACTTTTCTATCTTCTTTTTTGATAGCGTCCATGTGAGGAGCATGTGAGGTGCTGCCCAATCAGTGCTAGACACTTAGCCGTTTTGACTGTATGTGAAGTGCTAAGCACTTTTTATGTGGCGCCCGCGTGAGGAGCATGTGAGGCACTGGATGCTGTTAAAGAGGGGCGCCCACGTGGGAAGCACGTGAGGCGCTAGTTTATATTATATGGAGATTTAATCTTTATTGATATTTTTAAGAGAACTTAAATCTCTATTAATGGTATTTTGACCATTAATGATCACCAAGATCACTATTTCGAGGATCTTGGATCATGTTCTTCTAAGAATTAAGTTCTTGATTCGAAGGAACTGAGTTCCTGGAGTATTATGGACTCCATATTCTTTCTCTTTTAAATTTTTTCTTCCCTGAACCTTTGATTCTCAAGATCAAGATCTTCCCGATGAGAATTAAATTCTCAACTTGTGGGAGACTTGTCTTGTAGATCTCAGATCCATAGAAAGAACTAAGTTCTTTTAGAAGAGTTCAACCCTTAGATATGTTAGGTAAAGGAGATGTTTTTATCTCGATATTTTCTTTACCTAGGGTTTCGAAAATGGAGCTCTTCTTCTTTGAGAATTGTATTCTCTTTTCTTTCTGTTTTTCTCTCTCCGTCTCTCTGTGTTGTTCTAGCTTTCTCTATCCTCCTCTTCCTCCCTCATGTTCTTTGATTAATTTCTTTGCTCCTATTTATAGGAGAAGAGAAAAATCAATTTGTTTAGAAAATTTCTTATTGAGAGATCATGATTGATTTCATGATCAATCAAAATGATCTTTTAGATCAATCAGTGAATTTTATTCACTGTTGGATTTTTAATCTAAAGGCTCTCTGTTTAACAGAGAAGATTTCTTGTTTGTTTAACAAGATTAAGAAATATTTTCCTAAGATAGAATTTTATTCTATCATATGAATGTCTTGTTAGCTTAACAAGATTAGAATTTATTCTATCATATGGATATTTTGTTAGTTTAACAAGATTAGGAATATATTTTCCTAACATAGAATTTAATTCTGTTATATGAATATCTTGTTAGTTTAACAAGATTAGGAAAATATTTTCCTAAGATAGAATTTTATTCTATCAGATGATTTAATTGGTGATATTTTATCACCATTGGATTTTAAATCCAAAATTCTCTGTTAGGGAAAGATCTTTCCATATTAGAAAGATCAAGGAAAATATTTCCTAAATAGAATTTAATTCTATCATTTGATGATTTTAAATCATCGTTGGATCTTTGATCCTGTTAGTTATATGTATGCCCTAGAGGCCATTACTGTACATAGGATGTATATTGTAGTGGATGCTGGGACATATATAGGGAAGACTTTCTTGCTCGACATGATAGTATGCTATCTGGTTACTCTTTACCTTAACGTGTGCACTGATTGTCTCTCTGTTACATGTTGGTAAAGCCCTTAGGATGTGTACTTGACTATCTGGACTATGATGCGGATCATACTAGTGGGGACGTGGTAGTCCATAAGTACATCCTTCAAAGTCCCTAGTCGTGGGTGTATCGAGATGGGGCATCGATATACCAGAGTAGACTAGCGTGTACCTTCTCGACCCATACAGATGGGCGATGGTTGATCCCATATCCATCGGTGTTTGACATCAGAGATGATATACGGGTGCTCAGTAGAGACTGGGTACACTGGACGGACACGCCGAGAACTCCCAGATGGTATTATACCTCACGTCAGATGGCAGTTCTCTGGTGACACTGGTACAGAGTAGTCTGTTGACCCGAGATCGTCATAGAGTCTTGTGTGGTTCCCACTGTGCTTTGATTTCCATCTTACCACGTCCAAGAGGGCGTGCAAAACGGTGGTTTTTGGGTACAGTCCCGAGTCACATGGAGGCAATGAGCGATAGGAGGGGATTCGTCTCTCCCGGTATAGGGAGTTGATGTTGCGCTGTGTTCGATTGGCTATAACAGGAAATCCCTGGCCAGGGTTGCTGAGATTTACTGGTAAGTGTTACCAGTAGTTTCTCGAATTGTTATAGACCTCATATCGACACGACTTATCGAGCTATTGGGGTCTGACGTTTACCACCCCTAGGCAAGATATGCGACATATCAGACGATCAGACCGGACTGTATGGTAGTGTTACTGGTCGGATTCACTGGAGTGTGAGCGGGCTTGCTCGTCGATATTCAGATCGCTCAATATCCGGATGGCCGTTACGTTTAGTAGACCGCTTGCGGCTTGTGGGTGTTTGATATGATCATCGCCTGCTGCCGGCGTATTGACGAGTCTTTAGAGTCCTACACAGAGGTTTCCTGGCTCAAGCGAAACGAAATAGGAGCGCATATGAGATATGTGCGGGACCGAGAATAATACCAGTATGTGATACTGTATTCGATTCTCGCGAAGTGTGACATTGATCGGTTATATGCGATATAGCCGGGTTATCGGATCAAGTGTTGATTTGATAAGATGTTACTAATGATACCAGTCGGTTATGTGCGTCATGACCGGATCGTTAAATCAAGTGTTGATTTAATGATTTAATGCATAATTATATATTTTATATATTACTTTGCATTAACTAGTATCGGTTCACTTTAAATAGATTTTCTCGCTCGGTTGTGCGCATTGCATATGCGATATGATTTTGTGCACTTGATTGTATCATGATTGATGATACATGATTTATGGTTAAGTGTAAAGAATTAAACCAAGGTTAAATTGTTGATTAGGGTTTTACTTATTCATTCATCTTATTTATTTATTCATTTTGAATAAATTGGAAGATAAATGAATGGTGGCTTCTTTTGTTTTATGTTAAAGCTTCATGAAGCTTTGACTTGATGACTTTTTTGTTCTCATCCTTAACCCTAACCATCAACCCAACCTTAGTCAATTCTCTACACTTAACTAAGGTAAAGATTATGATAAGTATTGTATTATTTTCTATTTATCAAAAAGGACTTATCATATTCTTCATCTTCTTCTTCTTCTTCTTCTTCACTTCAAGAAAAAGCTTCACTAGCTTTAATGGCAAAGTGAGAATTAGAGTGAGAAATCCAAATCTAAAGTCTACCCACTTCCTATTTCTTCATCCTCTACCTCTTGCCAAGTAGTAGAGTGTGTTTACTTCACAAGTTTCTTGACTTGGTGAAGTCGGAGCTTGATTTAGCGATGCCTCGACGTAGATCATCTTCGGCATGGACATCGACGACCTAGCTTGCCCATTCTCCGACGAAGCCGACGCTAGAGCCCGGGACTTCTTATGGACAGCGAGAGGACGTCGTTGCGGAGCTATGGAGGTGGAGCAAACGGATCTACAAAGGTTGTATTTCCGTATTCTCATTAGCTAAGTTGTTAGCTTGTTTTAGTTTCGCCTAGACATCTAGCCATCGATCCGTAGTTTAGGGTTTCCGGCACCTAGATTTTTTTAATATGGCATTTTCGATGCCTTGAGAGACCTCACTAGTGTGCTTAGGAACCCTACAGTGGTATCAGAGCCTAGCTAGAGCCTTAGGCGAAGTCCCGACGGAATTTGAAGTCCGAACGAACCCGAAACCCCGAACCAATCTTGCTCAGTGTACATTTTTGAAAACAGTGAGTTTTTCCAAATTAAAAATATGTAGAGAACTCAGCAGGGAAATATAAGAATTACGGCGCAAAAATTTTTGGATGAACAGTTAAACCCGCGGCGGAAGCGCGGCATAAGATAGGTTAATGCGGCGGTTCCGCCGCACATTGATGACGTCAGCCCTAAACTTTTACACTGTAATTCATTGTATCTGGTTCTGAGTTCTCTGGATGTTTTGAAATTTTATTCAAGAGTTGAATTTTCTGGAGTTGTTTTGGGGATTCGGTATTTCGATCGGGGTATCAAATTTTGTCTATGTGGCTTTCCGGATAAATTTTAGAATATGTTAAAATGTTCGACCGGATATAAATACCCAATTTTTCCCCTATCGGGAAATTTCCAAGTGTTGGATTTTTCCGTAGTTTAATGACGTTCTAAGTAGTGCAAGTAACGCAATGGACCCTCTAGAAGACAACTAACCTTAACTCGATTATGTGACCGTCTTGAACTGCCCTTTGAACCTTTGGGTTTGGGGCAGTACGGCGTGCCACATGTGAGGCGTTGGCTTGACCCTTCTACGGCTGGACCGTTGGTACTGAGGCACGAACTGAATGTTGTTAGACTTATTTCATGTGTTGAGCTGTATCGGGAAAAGTTGGGTGTTCGACTGTTCGATCGAAAAGTTTAACATTTTCTGTTTATCTGGAATGGGATACAATAATTGGAATTCACAATAGTTATGTGATAACTGAATGAATGTTATAAATCTAGCGGTTTAGTCTCACTTGATCGGTTGCCACGGAATTTTGATGTGATCAAAAGTCCGTCGCAATCACGTAGCGTACGCGGATACTCGCCGGGTAAACTTAATAGACAGCCTCATTCCATAGCCCCGACCAAGTGACTGTAGGAGAACCCCGTCGCCGAAAGCATCCGTCCGGGTGCTAGCGGCAGCGGTGTTCCGCCTTGGTGCAGTTCGTCGACGGTATCGGGGGTGCGGCCGTCTACTAAAGTTTGCGACGAGTATTCGATCAGGATGTCGGGAATCTTGTTGAATTACTCGACTTGGTATTGAAAAGTGTTTTCGATTTTGAGACTAAAATGCGGGGTTTATAATTGTTAGGCATGCGATGTCTAAGTAATTCATTTGGTCAGGCATGCGATGTCTGAGATGGTTGCGGATTCCAACTGTTGTAGTTTTACACTTTCTTTTCTGTGACCGTAAGTGTAATATGTGATATCGCCGGTTTCGTTGCTATATATCAACGACAATTGGGATGGACATATTTACTTACGTTGATGACATGTGATGTTATGTGTTGCTGGATATGTTATATTGGATTGTCGTGTTTGAATAGCCGGGGGTTTTTATGTGAGATGAGTGTTTTTCATTTTCATTCATGTAAAAACTTGTATGTAATATTCTTTTATTGGGGCGCTTCCAGGTAGCGGAAGTTGTCACCGTTGATGTATATTATTTACTTTTCCGCACTAGGATAGACCCAAGGAGGGGAGCACAAGTAACCGGGTTCTGGAGTCCAGTGGGAGACCAACTCGAGGAGTCGAGGCCGGGTCTCCTAACTCCAGAATTGGTAGGGTTGCTTGCCGCTCTCGTAGGGGTCTAAGGGTGTGGGTTTGGCTATTCATCACGACCGTGGAATCCGTGTTTTATACTGGCTCGTATTGAAAACACGGACGTCCTAGTATATCCAATATTTCATATGTTTCTTCTGCTGCGATATCTGTGATGTGATCATGTGATGTTCTGTGATAGATACAGTATATAGTATATATGATATATTATATAGACGTTACTTATGTTTTACACCCGCGCTAGCCCTGCCCCGCTCTGTCGTTAGTTACCTAACCTAACGGTGCACGAGGGGACATCGAGACGAATGCGGATGGCATAAGTGTACGTCATATCTATCTGTGATGTTTAGGTACTTAAATGATGGGACTTCATTAATGAGATTAATGAAATAAAAGAAACCTAAGATGTTGTAGAATCGAATTTTAAAATAAAACAGGTAGCTACAGTTCTTGCTTTGCACAGCGGTATATATGATATATCCTGCACCTTATTCGATAAGGAAAGGACCGAGATCCCTTCACCGGGAGTGACTCCTTTAGCAATAACTGGCAGATGCTACAACCCCGGTTTGTCTTTTGATTGCTTTTAAGAGTTTTCGCTTTGCACAGTGATATATATGATATATCCCGCACCTCATTCGACGAGGAAAGGACCGACGATCCCTTCACCGGGAGTGACTCCTTTAGCAAAACTAATAAAGCCTCAAAAGCACTCCATTTCAAAATTCATTCGATCCTACAACGATATCAAGTTCATTACGCAATAGGTTTTCAGAAAAACCTGTCGTAGCCCTCTGTCATTTCAGATAAGTAGTAGTTAGTATTCGTGCTGCGTTTGTTGGCCTTTGTCAAGGCGCAGTGTGCGGTAGCTGGCTGGTGCTTATCTGTTTATGCATATGATGCAGATTGGATTAGGGTAGTCGTGCGACCTTGTTGGCCTTTGTCAAGGGCCGTGCGGGTGGGTTTATTTCGATCAAGAAATGACGGGTTGAACTTGACTAGCATCCTATGGTTTGTTGGCCTTTGTCAAGGTCATAGGAGGTTAGGGGCAAAATATTATCGGGAATTTCAAGTGTTGAAATTTGCAATGAGATTGCATACCTTCTATGAGATAGTTGGATCCCGATACCCGCTGCGAGTAAGAGTTACTCCTGGGGGAGTTTTATACATTACAATTAGCCAATCAAGTAGGTGTCTAGAAAGGTGTCAACGGGGTTACGCCTCTGGGAAAACGAGGTTTACATTAATTAGGTTCGTACGAAAGCACGGGGGACCTCCCTCAAAGTACCGACACTGGCCTGGCTGAAAGATTGGCGAACTTGTAGTGTGTAATTAATCCCGGCTAGTTTTTCCTTTTAGGGTTTGAAGAAAGATTTGATAAAAAGCAGTGGGAGCCATCCTGATTAGATAAAATAATAACCAATCTATTCTTGACAGAGCGCACGCTGAGTGTTTTCTTCTCTCTCTCTCCTGGTAGCAACCATATCACGCCTTAATCAAGATAATAATACGGATTATTGACCGAACCCGCTTGTTATACTGAGCTGGTGAACGTTGGTCCCGCTCCAACTTATAATTGTTATAAGACAGAGCAGGAAATTGGGGAATACCAGATTTCCCGTGCCGCCCAAACGAAGAGAATGCATGCTAATGCATCATCTTCGGGTGTGTTCATTATACAGAACTGTTTCTCAGTATCCTCCGCATCCTTGGTACATGATACCGGATCAGGATCCCAGATATGTAAGATGTTACATAGGGCTACAAAAGGGTAGAAAAACTGAGAACGGGTGATAAGTTTCATGAGGCAGAAAACGGGGCAAGAGTTGCAGCCAAGTCTGTTGGTCACTGTCACCCTATATTATAATACATTGATTCTGAATGAATGTTATTAGATACCGAACCTGATATACAAAATCATATCAGTTTCTTTATTGGTAAAGAAATGATAAAATTTTGTATTGTTGGATAATGTTTTGAACATTTCCTATATCAAAAGTTGATCGGTTCAGGCACGTTATCTAAAAGCATTGATGTTCTAAATCAAACTACAGTTCTTAGTATACGGAACACACACAAGAAGAAGAGTTCAGAAATGGACGGATCCTTCTTGAGGTATTGTAGACTAGGTCATATCTATGCGACCCGACTAGCTGGAGTTACATAAAGATGCATATTTAAATTGGTTTGAATTTACATCTTGTGAAACTCGCCAGTCATGTCACAAAGATAAGATGACCATAGCTATGTTTATTGGAAACATAGAAAGAGTTAGTGAACTCTTGGGATGATACATGTTGATGTATGTAGGTCCCCTGTCTATACATACCAAGACTGGTTCTTTATACTTCATTACGTTCTCTGATGATCTCTTTAGATTCAGACATATGTTCTTGTTGAAATACAAGTCCGAACCTTTTGAGATATTCACAGAATATAAGTTAGAAGTAGAGAACCAGAATACGGGTATAAGTATTATGTCCTTTGATGAGATCAGGGAGGAGAATACTTGTGCATGGAATTCCTGGACTATTCTAAAGGAGAATGAGATTCTCTCTCTCAGCATTACTCCTCCGTATACACCATAGCACGATGGTATATCGGGGCGGAGCAGATACACCCTATTTGATATGGTGTGCTCTATGATGAGTAATACTGAGTTACCTTTTTCCTCAGGGGGTTATGCACTTGAGAAGTTGCATACCTATTGAATAGGGTTCGAATCAAATCAGTGCCTACCACTTCATATGTGATATGGAAGGGAAAGAGCCTATATCTTAAGTTAGTTAAGATTTGGGGTTGTCCGGCCTATGTCTAAAAGCAAAATCCGGACAAGCTCGAGGCAAGGTCTGTTAAGTACAACTGGAAAAGTTCCAGCTATACAAATGACAGAAGCTGATTTGGTAGAACCAAAGGATTCAGTAGAAACCAACGAACCTCAGCCTCTCCGCCGATCTAGTAGGGTTCCTCACCCACCTGAGAGATACTCTGGTTTCTCTATGACAGTGGGAGCGAGGATTGCATCATGAGATGATGACCCAACTAGTTTCGAGCTGGCCATCAAGAGTAGAGACTCTGTAAGAATGGCTGGATGTTTAGCGATCTGAGATGGAATCCTTATACACCAACAAAGTACGGACTTTAGTTGCTATATCTGAAGGGTTAAATCCCCATCAGGAGCAAGTATATCTTGAGAAGATTACTTGGTGTACATGGAAAAGTTGAGACTTGTTAAAAGTTTGCATCATTGACCAGCTGTGGATAATGATGAAACCTTTTCAAGTAGCTATGCTTAAGTCCATCCAGATCCTACTTGCCACGACTACATACAATGACTACGATATCTGGTGGTTGGGTGTCATGACAGCTCTTCTAAAATGATGTTTTGGAAGAGAGTGTCTATAAGTACACAGCCAGAGGGCCTCGTAGACAGTGGGAGCAGCGGAAACGTGTGCAAGATGCTTTATAGGATAAAGCAGGCATCGCGGAGTTGGAACATCTGTTTTGATGAAATAGTCAAATAGTTTGACATCATCAAAATGGTAGATGAACCTTGTATAAACAAAAAGGTAGTAGGGAGTATGGTGGTGATCCTCGTAGAGTACGTGGATGACATACTCTTGATAAGAAAGGAGTTTCTTATGCTACGCTCGATCAATCTCCGTTTATCACAATAATTCTCCATATAGGATCAAAGTGATACCTCCTAAATCCTGAGTTTTGGATCTATGAGATAGATTTAATTGGATGTTAGGATTCTCACTAGTTGTAGTGAGATGGTATCAAGCGATCCTGGGGAGAATCGCTGGAAGGGTTCCAGGGTGATAAAGACGACTGAATGTCAGTCGCAGGCATTGTCTTTACCCTCAGTAAAGGGACGGTATGTTGGAAGAGTTCCAAGCTAGATACCGTGACATACTAGACGATAAAGGAAGGATACATCGCTACTTAAGATGCTACCAAAGAGGCTGTTTGGATGTATAATGGTTCATGAGATGAACTATGTTCCTACCATTGTGAGACAATGGAGTTGTGGCTTATGCCAAGGAACGCCGGTCCCATCAGTGATCCAGACTTATTCTAAGGTAGTATCACCTGATCGTGGAGATGGTTGATCTCCAGAGTGATCGAGGCAAGGAGAGTAGACTTAGAGGATAACGCAGCGGATCCACTCACGAAGGCCTATTCCTAGAGAGAGACTTTTATGGGATGGTTGAGTATGAGATACTACAACCACTGCTACAGATGGCCCTAGTGCAAGTGGAAGATTGTTAGTTATATGTATGCCCTAGAGGCCATTACTGTACATAGGATGTATATTGTAGTGGATGCTGGGACATATATAGGGAAGACTTTCTTGCTCGACATGATAGTATGCTATCTGGTTACTCTTTACCTTAACGTGTGCACTGATTGTCTCTCTGTTACATGTTGGTAAAGCCCTTAGGATGTGTACTTGACTATCTGGACTATGATGCGGATCATACTAGTGGGGACGTGGTAGTCCATAAGTATATCCTTCAAAGTCCCTAGTCGTGGGTGTATCGAGATGGGGCATCGATATACTAGAGTAGACTAGCGTGTACCTTCTCGACCCATACAGATGGGCGATGGATGATCCCATATCCATCGGTGTTTGATATCAGAGATGATATACGGGTGCTCAGTAGAGACTGGGTACACTGGACGGACTCGCCGAGAACTCCCAGATGGTATTATACCTCACGTCAGATGGCAGTTCTCTGGTGACACTGGTACAGAGTAGTCTGTTGACCCGAGATCGTCATAGAGTCTTGTGTGGTTCCCACTGTGCTTTGATTTCCATCTTACCACGTCCAAGATGGCGTGCAAAACGGTGGTTTTTGGGTACAGTCCCGAGTCACATGGAGGCAATGAGCGATAGGAGGGGATTCGTCTCTCCCGGTATAGGGAGTTGATGTTGCGCTGTGTTCGATTGGCTATAACAGGAAATCCCTGGCCAGGGTTGCTGAGATTTACTGGTAAGTGTTACCAGTAGTTTCTCGAATTGTTATAGACCTCATATCGACACGACTTATCGAGCTATTGGGGTCTGACGTTTACCACCCCTAGGCAAGATATGCGACATATCAGACGATCAGACCGGACTGTATGGTAGTGTTACTGGTCGGATTCACTGGAGTGTGAGCGGGCTTGCTCGTCGATCTTCAGATCGCTCAATATCCGGGTGGCCGTTACGTTTAGCAGACCGCTTGCGGCTTGTGGGTGTTTGATATGATCATCGCCTGCTGCCGGCGTATTGACGAGTCTTTAGAGTCCTACACAGAGGTTTCCTGGCTCAAGCGAAACGAAATAGGAGCGCATATGAGATATGTGCGGGACCGAGAATAATACCAGTATGTGATACTGTATTCGATTCTCGCGAAGTGTGACATTGATCGGTTATATGCGATATAGCCGGGTTATCGGATCAAGTTTAATTCGATAAGATGTTACTAATGATACCAGTCGGTTATGTGCGTCATGACCGGATCGTTAAATCAAGTGTTGATTTAATGATTTAATGCATAATTATATATTTGATATATTACTTTGCATTAACTAGTATCGGTTCACTTTAAATGGATTTTCTCGCTCGGTTGTGCGCATTGCATATGCGATATGATTTTGTGCACTTGATTGTATCATGATTGATGATACATGATTTATGGTTAAGTGTAAAGAATTAAACCAAGGTTAAATTGTCGATTAGGGTTTTACTTATTCATTCATCTTATTTATTTATTCATTTTGAATAAATTGGAAGATAAATGAATGGTGGCTTCTTTTGTTTTATGTTAAAGCTTCATGAAGCTTTGACTTGATGACTTTTTTGTTCTCATCCTTAACCCTAACCATCAACCCAACCTTAGTCAATTCTCTACACTTAACTAAGGTAAAGATTATGATAAGTATTGTATTATTTTCTATTTATCAAAAAGGACTTATCATATTCTTCATCTTCTTCTTCTTCACTTCAAGAAAAAGCTTCACTAGCTTTAATGGCAAAGTGAGAATTAGAGTGAGAAATCCAAATCTAAAGTCTACCCACTTCCTATTTCTTCATCCTCTACCTCTTGCCAAGTAGTAGAGTGTGTTTACTTCACAAGTTTCTTAACTTGGTGAAGTCGGAGCTTGATTTAGCGATGCCTCGACGTAGATCATCTTCGGCATGGACATCGACGACCTAGCTTGCCCATTCTCCGACGAAGCCGACGCTAGAGCCCGGGACTTCTTATGGACAGCGAGAGGACGTCGTTGCGGAGCTATGGAGGTGGAGCAAACGGATCTACAAAGGTTGTATTTCCGTATTCTCATTAGCTAAGTTGTTAGCTTGTTTTAGTTTCGCCTAGACATCTAGCCATCGATCCGTAGTTTAGGGTTTCCGGCACCTAGATTTTTTTAATATGGCATGTTCGATGCCTTGAGAGACCTCACTAGTGTACCTAGGAACCCTACAGATCCAACGGCTCTCCGTTTAATAGAGAATATTTGATCAGGGAGATATTTTTTCCCTAATAGAATTTAATTCTATCATTTTGATGATTTATTATCACCATTGGATTTTTGATCCAACGACTCTGTTTAACAGTGAATATCCTAGATTTTAGGAAAGTATTCCCCATGTAGAATTTAATTCTACCCTCTTTAATTTGGGCGCTGACTTTCACGTGTTATGCATAAGGGCGCCGCCTAAGAATTTAATTCTTTTATAAATTGTCACTCTCGTACTTTGCACGCCGGCGCTCATGTGTGTTCCACATGAGGCGCCACTATAGAATTTAATCTTAACGGAGGCTGGCGCTGGCGTTCACGTAGGAAACACGTGAGGCGCTCAATGATTTAATCCTATCTGAGGCGATAGTTACATACTTTGCATGTGGGTATACGTGTTTAACACGTGGAGGTTTCCCTTTATTTTTATAAGGGAACAACAAGCTCTGAGCCAAAATTTTTGGCGGGAATAAATAACCCCCACTACTTTGCCCACGTAAGTTTGTACGTGGGTTAAGTAGTGCAAAATAATGCATTTCTATAAAATTGATTCCTTAGGAGACAAGTTTAAGATCTCTGTCGCTTAAGACCTTTTCATCTTCATGAGCCGTAAGGGTCTCTAGAAGGTTTTTCTCCTTATGAGTCATGAAGATCTCATAGGTGCGTATTCTCCCTAGAAATCGTGAGGATTTCTAAGTGTCTTTCACCTTCGTAAGTTGTAAAGATCTCACGCAAGTATTTTCTCCTTACAAGTCGAGAGGACCCGTAAGTGGCTTCTTCACTTTATTGGAAAATGTGTCCCATGGATAGTATGAGTCAGTTTGGACTTCCTTATAGGGCAGCGATGGCTTAGAAAATAGGTTTAGATCTTTCGCCTAAGGCTTTTCACCTTTATGAGCCGTGAGGGTCTCATAAAGACTTTTCTCCATACGGGTCGAGAGGATCTTAAAGGTGTCTTTTCTCCTTAGAAGTCATGAAGACTCCTAAGTGTGTTTTCTCTTGAGAGTCTTAAGGATCTTACAAGAGAATTTTCCCTTTACGAGTCGAGAGGACTCGTAAGTGGTTTCTCCTCCTCATCGGTATGCGAGTTTGGAGAATGTGACCCGTGGATAGTATACAAGAGTCCATCTTGACCTTCTTGTAGGGCAGCGATGGCTTAGGAAATAGGTTTAGATCTGTCTCCTAAGACTTTTCAACATTATGAGCCATGAGGGTCTCATAAAGACTTTTCTCCCTACGAGTCGAGAGGATCTCGTAGGTGTATTTTCTCCTTAGAAGTCGTGGGGACTCCTAAGTGCGTTCTCTTGAGAGTCGTAAGGATCTTATAAGAGAATTTTCTCCTTACGAGTCGAGAGGACTCGTAAGTGGTTTTTCTTCCTCATCGGTATGCGACTTTGGAGAATGTGGCCCGTGGATAGTATACAAGAGTTAGTTTGACATACTTGTAGGGCTACAATGCTTAGGAAACAGGTTGATATCCCCGTCGCCTAAGGCTTTTCACCTTCATGAGCCGTGAGGGTTTCATAAAGATGTTTTTCCCTACGAGTCGAGATGAGTTGAGAGGATCTCGCACGTGTATCCTAATGTGAAATAAAGATAACCCATATTCATTATGACAGGGGTCCGTTAAGTTTGTGGTACTAGGGTTTTAGTCCTTGGTACCATCGCATTGACTGATGTATTCCTTAATGCAGTATTTAAGCTGCTGTTCGAGTAGCCCCGCGACTGTCGTGTCTCTGATCCCTTTGGGGGTTGGACAAGACGTTTTCAAGTAATCTCCTTAGATCATATTACCGTCGGAAGTGCAAAAGTTAGGAATTTGTCATGACGCTTTTTACTTGAGGTTAGGCTCAATTTGGAGCCCCGATGAGTCATAACCACTCCGCTCTGGTGTGGGTATTGGAGATAGTGCCCTCAGAGTCAATTATTGGATCACAGGCACGTGATTGCAATGATTGAGGGAGGACCTATCCCGGTAGGACAGTCTTACTCAAGATGATAGTATGCTATCTGGTTTACCTTTATCATCGTGTACTGCTTTAGGTGACCTGACATGTCGCTATTGCACGTTGATAGAGCCCCTAGGATTCTTGCTTGACCACCAGCAGTATGAGGGCGATCATATAAGTAGGAGCTGGGGTCTATAAGCACATCCTTAAATGGTCCCTAGTCGTGGGAGTTTCGAGACAGGGCATCGATACTCCAGAGTAGACTAGTGTATACAGTCGAGACCCCGACGAGGGGCGGTGGCCGGTCTCACAAGCCACTGGTGTCAGTTGGTTCACCTAAGATGTATACAGGTGCTCATTGGGTTATGAGTACACCGGACAGGACTCGCCGGGAACATGCTAGTTGGTCTTATACCTGACGTCAGATAGCAGTTCCCTGGTGACATGTGTACAGGTTAGTTCATCGACCTGGGGATCGTCATTTGTCTCGTGTGAGTTCCCACTGTACTTTGATTACTACCCTACCACGCTCAAAGGAGACGTGCAAACAGGTTTTAGTTGGGTACAGTCCCGAGCCACATGGAGGCAGTGAGCGGATCTTCAGGGATCCGTCTCTCCCGGTATTGGGGGTGAGGTCGTGCTGTGTCTAGGAGAGCCATTACACGAAGCCCTCGGCCGATGCAGGAGACTTACTGGTAGGTATTCCAGAAGTATCTCAGGGTGTTCAGGGCTACACTCCGACACGACTTGTACCGCTTTTAGGGGTCTGACTTTTACCAACCCCCTAGGCCCGCCATGCGATGCTCATAGACGAACGGACCGGACTGTACGGATATTGTCACTGACAGGCTCAGTAGGGTGTCAGGATGAGTTCGCTCATCGACGTCCCTTTTGGTCAATAGCTGGTAGCCCGTCATGTATGGCTAATACCTCTGACGTGCTAGTGGTTAAATCCATAGCCATAGTATTGACGAGTCTTTAGAGTCCACCACACATACAGTTACTCAAGTTTCGGGCGAAAAGCTGTAGAGGCCGTATGGAGTATGGCACGGTTCGATCAAATACGTGCGGTATTGCACGGATCAGGATCGGACGGTTAGTACTAGAGGCCGTATGGATATATGGCAGGGTTCGATCAGATACGTGCGGTATTGCACGGATCAGGATCGAACGGATAATACTAGCCGGCTTTGGTTTAAGCCGGATCCTAGTATAGTACAGTGTAGATTTGTTTCATTGCATTTGTATTTCGGTCGGAATACAGATGCGGGTGTGTATACACAGTATCGGGGTTTTCATGTAATTTATTACGGGAACAGTTTTTCTGGAGTTGCCAGTTTGCTTTCCGTTTCGGCCATATTTCTTTGTATCTTTCAGTGGCCGAAGTTTAGTGGAGGAGGGCTTATTTGCATTTGTGCAAATAAGCATTTGTGGAGGGTGTTCTTTGCATTTTGTTGCATCATGATGGTTTTCATGATGGGTGCACCATCCATTGACTTGATTAATCCATCATTGCTTGACTTCTATCTTCATGATGGCATGACTTTTGGAAGTGATGATTGTTGTTTGAGTGTTGGACTTTCCTAGTGATCATGTCTTTGCATGATAGCCTTTTCTCTCTCTCCCTTGGATTATTGGTTGGCTCACTCATTCTTTTGATACACACTCACCCCACTCTCATTCCTCCTCTCTCATTTTTGGAATGGCCGGCCAAGCATGGTAAGGGGCTGCCCAAAATTTTTGGTGGGGAATTTTTGTTCTCTTGATGTTTGAAAAATCCCCAAGTTCACCAAAAATTCCATAGTTCAATTCCTCCACTCAAATGGAAACTACCTCAACCCCAAATGAGACACAAGTTCCATACTACATTCTACAGCAAATCTTGGGCATGTCGACTCGCCAACTTCGTGCCCAAGTTGCCTCGGTATAGATGTGGGAGCCCGTAAAAGAAACAGGCGACGTGGTGCCCTTCCGGCGAGGAGGTGGAGAACGGACATTCCGCGGGAGATCGGGACGACGGCGAGAAGACCGGAGGACACGGATCGCTCGGTATATCTCTCTTCCCCATCTTGTAGTTAGCTAGGACTAGTTTAATGGCACGATCCGGGTTTATAGTGCGCGGCGGTGCCGGTTTGAAAAGTTAAAGTAAATCACCGCTTCCGCATTCCGGCGTCGGATTGACGGCCGGGGCGCCGCCGTGCACTTACAGTGGTATCAGAGCCTCGCCATTAACATAGTCTAGCTTTGTCTAATGTGTTTTACACTTCCGATCGAACAAATGTTCCGAGAACCCAATAACACATGCATCAGTTTTCTGTCGATTTTTTTCTGGCTCGAAATTTTTTTCAGGTTGTTGAATAGTGATGTACTGGAAGTTATAAGCATTCTGTAGAAATTCGATACAGTAACTCGACTATGGGAGCGCGGAACCGCGGCCAAACCCTCCTTTGGGCCGCCGTTCCGCCGCACAATGATTTCCTTGCCGTATCCAATTTCTGCAGTTGCTTTCTGGGTTGAAAATAGGGTTTTTGGAATATTAATTTTGGGCCCAGAATTTCTTGATGTGCTACAGTAGTACTTGGGGCCCACTTGGTAAATTTTGATCGATCGGATATTTTAAACACATTAGTTCACAGTATTTATATTATATCTGCGACCGTGAATGTCTCTTGATCGATAAATCCTGTCTAACTGCTATAGCCCGGTTAGACGGATTTGCGAACATGACTTTCACGTTGATGTTTTGTGTTATGCTGTGATGTTGCGGATTGGTCGTGGGGGATAGCCTGGATGCAATGGTAGTATAGATTTGGTTGTATTATGTACATTTGATATTGCGGGGCGAGCGTCCGACATGTGGACTGCCGTCACTGCCTGTTTGTATTATTATTTTGGGGCACGACCAGGTTACGGTCGATGTACCCGTTGTATGTATATTTTACTTTCTGTACTAGGATTACCCCGCGGAGGGGTGCACGGATAGCCGGGTTCTAGAGGGCAACGGGCCCGCATCTCATGGCATTGAGACGGCGGGGGCTTCACTCTAGAATTGGCGGGCTATTCGCCGCACTCGTAGGGGGTACAGGTTGACCCAGGAGGGGTGCCCAAGTTACCGGATTCCGTGAAGTGCTAGGTGGTCCATTCACGTTGCTGAAGGGGGCTGCCTCGCTTCAGGTTTTGGCGGGTAACTTGCCGTGCCCGTAGGGGTCTAGAATTTCATTGCGCAGGCTATCCACACGACCAGGGGAACGTCGGGTTTCAGTAGTGGCTCTGTGAAACCCGGGGATCCCAGATATCTGTATTGTTCTGTGATGCTGTACATTTCTGTGATGTTGCATTTTTTTCACGCATTGAGCGAAATATAATATATTGGTATGTATATTAGTAGATGTTGTATATGTTTTGCATCCGCGCTAGTCCAGTCCCCGCTCTGTCGTTAGTTAGCTAACCTAACAGGTAATGACGGGACCCATTGGCGAATGCGGATGGCATATACGTACATCAATATATTTTCGTTCTTTGTGGTGTGATCAATTGATGGGACTGCGTTGATTCGGATCAATGCAAGTTAAAAACAAACCTATTCTGATGTTGTTGGAACACTTTTTCAAAAAGCTGTTATTGCAAGGACGTTCTCTTTTGTTTTGCATCGTGGTATTCAGTTGGAATATCCTGCTCCTCAGTCGACGAGGCAAGGGCCGGGATCCCTTCACCGGGAGTGACCCCTTGGACAGAAGTTTGCGTCAGGGCAATAACTTCACTATAGCCGATTACTTTTGCTTTGCATCGTGGTATTCAGTTGGAATATCCTGCACCTCATTCTACGGGGAAAGAGCCGAGATCCTTTCACCGGGAGTGACCTCTTTAGCAAAGGTTTTCGTCACTATATTTTTAAAAGTTATCCGTTCCTTCAACGATATCAAGTTCATTACGTTAAAGGTTTTCGCCAGAAACCATTCGTAGCCCTCCGTCGTTTCATATGGGTGGTCAATAGTATTCAAGCTGTGTATGTTGGCCAAAGTCAAGGCACAGTGATTGGTAGCTATTGGGGTATTCATATGCAGCATAGATAGATGCGTTGGTTTGGGGCAGTTGTACTACTATTTTGGCCAAAGTCAAGGGTATGTACGGGTGTGCTCAAATTAACCTGGAGAATGACGGGTAGAACTTGACATGTGACTTATGATATGTTGGCCAAAGTCAAGGTCATAAGAGCATGGGGAAAGAAATCACATCGGGAGTTTCTAAAGAAACCGAAACTTGCCAGATATGCGCATACCTTCTGGAGTGTGACACCGTGAGCGGATTCCATCACGTTGTTAAGCGATGATGGTTGGATCCCGATTCTCACTGATGAGTTAGTTTACTCCTCGGGTGACCCCGACCAATTCTTCTTTCAGGTTTGGAGGAGAATTTGACGGAACAGTGGGAGGTTTCCAGATTAGATAAATTGGTAACCATTCTGATCTAGGTTAGAGTGCACGCTGAGTGTTTCTCTTCTCTCTCTCTTTGGCAGCGACCATTGATCCGACCCTAAGACTATGACTCAGTGACCAAATTAACCGAACCTTCTTAAACACCGGCTTTTGGATTGTCAGAGTTGCAAACCTCATTGCCACTCCTACTTTTACCCTTTTCTCCGGGACACCCCGTATTACTACGAACGTCCACTTCCATTGGACAAAACATCATATGGTTAGATACAAACTCGAAAGAATTTATTCGAGGATGGTTTCAGGTTCTGGAGAAAACGGATAGGACTATTCAGTTGTCTTTTCCTTTTACCTCCTCTCAGGTTGCGAGTACTCCTTGGTTTAGGAGTAGTACACCTATTACGCAAATTGGATAGTCTTCTTCCAAACCTTAGGCTGGTGCCGAATGGTGGGGAATGAAGAAAACAAATTAGCATAACGATGGTGTGCAGAAGGTATTAAGTTAAGACAAAAAAAGGGATTAGTAAGAGGGCAAAATAAACTGCGACTGCTATTCACGACCAAACCAAGTATTTCTTTGCCAATCCTAAAATCACCTTTGTATTTCTCCAGAACACTCCGTATCACTACGAAGATCCACAGTTTATTGGATACTCCATCGTATGGTTATATACGAACTCGAAAGGAACTTGTTCCAGTTCGGGGATGGATTCTGGTTCAGGAGAAATAGGAATACGGTTTATTCGGTTGTCTTTTATCTTCACCTTCTCTCGCATTGCGAGTGCTCCTAGGATTAGGACAGTACACCCATTATGTTCATTGGACAGTCTTCTTCCAAACCATAGGCTGGTGCCGAACGGTAGGGAAGGAAGAAAACCATTTGGCCTTAAGGGGTGTACAGAAGGTAATGACGAAAAACATAGAAAGGGATTTGGAAAGATGGCAAAGAATTACACGGTTACAGTTGTGAATCTGGATAATGGAAGAGGCATTACTAGGAATACCAGGATACCCCTACGAAACATTTCAATGTTTCAGTTTCACTATGTACTGTTAAAGGAAAAATGATTTCCCAATTCGACACTTGCTCCAGGGTATGTATTTACCAAGTATGATTCTCACATCTGTATGGTTTTACAGATGATGAGTGGGAGTAAGTTATTAGGAATTAGATGATCATCCTCATTATATCGGGATTCGTTGTAATCGGTGATATTTGAGGAAGTCACGTGGACTGTTTGCCGGTCGGCAAATATTTGGTTTTGAATATCCGCTGTTATGCACCAATTTCAAATCGATATATCTGTACGTCTATTTTCATAGAGTGAGATATACCTTTTTGAAATTATGTCTATGACATTTACCTATATCAGTGGATGGTTAGGTAAGGAGCATTAAACAGCGGTGTAATTCTTCATAACCATAGTACAATTTTCAATCTACGACACACAGTGAATGAGTTATCAGACTCAAGGGACTTATACAGAGTATTGTATGTTGTCCAGGGTCCATCAGGACAGAGGGGTTGGTCCTCGTACTATATTCGGTTTACTTATGACTTCTTTAGTTTTTAGACAAGTGTTTCGTGGAAACACAGGGTCCGAATTTTGAGAAGTTATAGGTATTTGAATAAAGTAGAGAACCAGGTATCGCAAGTATCGGGATTCTTCTAAGTGATCGAAGATGTAGATACTTATGTATGGTGTTCAGTTGATGGTAATGATTAAGAGAACTTGCTTCTCTTTCAGGTTACTCATAATTGGAAGCATTCCTAAGTTGAGTAACGCTGATCGGCCTCTTTCCATTTAGTTGACATGTACTGGAGACAGTTGCATGATTTGAATCTGGTTCAATTAAATCAGTGCCTCTGGTTCTATATTGGATATAGAACAGTTCATATCTTAACGATGTTAAGGTACGGGGAGTTGTCTGGCTTATGGTTAAAACCAGACTCTGGATAACTCAAGGCACGTTTCTGTAATGGCTGTTTGTGAGTTGACCCAGGCTATGACGAGGGTTGACTTTCTACCATTTAGAAGATCAATAGAAATATTGTTCTATACTCGCCACTGTTTTAATAAAAATGGATTTTTTCAGAAAACGGTAGTGGGAGTATGGTAGAACCGGAAGTGATTACAGAACCGCAAACGATTACTGAAGATTTGATAAGGAACCTAAAGATTCAATCTGGATTGACATTCCATTGGCCACTCCGCAGATAAGGTGGGTAACCTCAGGCACCCGAGAGGTATTCCGGTAGCCTCAAGGACGGTGGCAGGGAGGTTCTTGTTTACCCACACTTGCCATTGCTGTTGTTCCAGGCTGCGAGACCCGGCGGGAGGATGAGTATAGCGTCGTTCTAAACTGGCTTTAGAAGTGTACGTCTATATGACTCTGCCAGAGGGTTGTCGTAGTCAGTGGGAGCAGCGGAAGGATTGGTGGACAGGTAGCTTATGTCTATTTATAGACTAAAGCAGATATAGCGGAGATAGATCATCAATTTCTGATGTGACAGTCATAGGTTTGACTTCATCAGAATAGGGGATGGATCTGTTGAGAAGGTAGTAGGGTGTGATGTCATGGTATTTGGATGACATACACAGAATAGGAAAAGAAACTCCTATACTACGATCGGTTATATTTTGGTCGTCACACAGTGGTTTCTCCACATGGGACTTGGACATTATATCAGACATACTGGTTACTAGATCTATGGTTTTAGATCTAGATTTGGGTGGTTTCCCAATTAAGGGTACTTAGACAGCATTCTAAGAGTATTTGGAATGGACGACTCCTGGCACGGTAGTGTACCTGCAGGTGATGGAGTCACCCTCTCTAAAGGTGTCTTACAGACTAAAGGAGAGAGGGATGTGCATGATTGGCAGATCACTTGCTCAGGCAATTGAGTCGATCATGAGATGTCAAGTACCACACCAGATGTTGTTCTTGCACTAGATGCAATAAGTTGACATTGATCCAATCCTGGAGAAGCAGTCGGAAGCAGTTTTAGAACATAAGTGGATGTTCTAGGGATATGATAACGACAACCTCATTCGGGAGACAGTTATCATTCCAGGCTTCCAAGATGACCTGGACGACAAGGCGGTTGTCAGAGTTATAGTTTTTCGTTCTAACGAGGGGCAGTATTTTAGACAGGTGGTCTAAGATAATACTGAGGGAGGCATGGCGCAGGACACTGATTAAGTTCAGTTGACGATACAGTCTAGGAAGTTTGGATTTGGAGTTCATTTATGAGCCAGGTCCCATCAGACATCCAGACACATTCTAAGAAAGGTATTGCTCATTTCGGGAGATGGCTTTTTCCGCGAACATGAGATATAAAGAGACATAGAAGTAAACATCAAAGCGGATCCACTCACTGAGGCTATATCTCGAACGCAATAGTTTCGCAAACGGGCTTTGTGAGACTGACTAGTAGAGGAGTTGGGTGTTCGGTATCACACGGGCTGTGAGGATGCGACATCGCAATAATTAGCCTTGAGTGCAAGTGGGAGATTGTTAGAGATAGTGCCATCAGAGTCAATTATTGGATCACAGGCACGTGATTGCAATGATTGAGGGAGGACCTATCCCGGTAGGACAGTCTTACTCAAGATGATAGTATGCTATCTGGTTTACCTTTATCATCGTGTACTGCTTTAGGTGACCTGACATGTCGCTATTGTACGTTGATAGAGCCCCTAGGATTCTTGCTTGACCACCAGCAGTATGAGGGCGATCATATAAGTGGGAGCTGGGGTCTATAAGCACATCCTTAAATGGTCCCTTGTCGTGGGAGTTTCGAGACAGGGCATCGATACTCCAGAGTAGACTAGTGTATACAGTCGAGACCCCGACGAGGGGCGGTGGCCGGTCTCACAAGCCACTGGTGTCAGTTGGTTCACCTAAGATGTATACAGGTGCTCATTGGGTTATGAGTACACCGGACAGGACTCGCCGGGAACATGCTAGTTGGTCTAATACCTGACGTCAGATAGCAGTTCCCTGGTGACATGTGTACATGTTAGTTCATCGACCTGGGGATCATCATTTGTCTCGTGTGAGTTCCCACTGTACTTTGATTACTACCCTACCACGCTCAAAGGAGACGTGCAAACAGGTTTTAGTTGGGTACAGTCCCGAGCCACATGGAGGCAGTGAGCGGATCTTCAGGGGTTCGTCTCTCCCGGTATTGGGGGTGAGGTCGCGCTGTGTCTAGGAGAGCCATTACATGAAGCCCTCGGCCGAGGCAGGAGATTTACTGGTAGGTATTCCAGTAGTATCTCAGGGTGTTCTGGGCTACACTCCGACACGACTTGTACCGCTTTTGGGGGTCTGACTTTTACCAACCCCCTAGGCCCTCCATGCGATGCTCATAGACGAACGGACCGGACTGTATGGATATTGTCACTGACAGGCTCAGTAGGGTGTCAGGATGAGTTCGCTCATCGACGTCCCTTTTGGTCAATAGCTGATAGCCCGTCATGTATGGCTAATACCTCTGACGTGCTAGTGGTTAAATCCACAACCATAGTATTGACGAGTCTTTAGAGTCCACCACACATACAGTTACTCTAGTTTCGGGCGAAAAGCTGTAGAGGCCGTATGGAGATATGGCACGGTTCGATCAGATACGTTCGGTATTGCACGGATCAGGATCGGACGGTTAGTACTAGAGGCCTTATGGATATATGGCAGGGTTCGATCAGATACGTGCGGTATTGTACGGATCAGGATCGAACGGATAATACTAGCCGGCTTTGGTTTAAGCCGGATCCTAGTATAGTACAGTGTAGATTTGTCTCATTGCATTTGTATTTCGGTCGGAATACAGATGCGGGTGTGTATACACAGTATCGGGGTTTTCCTGTAATTTATTACGGGACCATTTTTTCTGGAGTTGCCAGTTTGCTTTCCGTTTCGGCCATATTTCTTTGTATCTTTCATTGGCCGAAGTTTGGTGGAGGAGGGCTTATTTGCATTTGTGCAAATAAGCATTTGTGGAGGGTGTTCTTTGCATTTTGTTGCATCATGATGGTTTTCATGATGTGTGCACCATCCATTGATTTGATTAATCCATCATTGCTTGACTTCTATCTTCATGATGGCATGACTTTTGGAAGTGATGATTGTTGTTTGAGTGTTGGACTTTCCTAGTGATCATGTCTTTGCATGATAGCCTTTTCTCTCTCTCCCTTGGATTATTGGTTGGCTCACTCATTCTTTTGATACACATTCACCCCACTCTCATTCCTCCTCTCTCATTTTTGGAATGGCCGGCCAAGCATGGTAAGGGGCTGCCCAAAATTTTTGGTGGGGAATTTTTGTTCTCTTGATGTTTGAAAAATCCCCAAGTTCACCAAAAATTCCATAGTTCAATTCCTCCACTCAAATGGAAACTACCTCAACCCCAAATGAGACACAAGTTCCACACTACATTCTACAGCAAATCTTGGGCACGTCGACTCGCCAACTTCGTGCCCGAGTTGCCTCGGTATAGAGGTGGGAGCCCGTAAAAGAAACAGGCGACGTGGTGCCCTTCCGGCGAGGAGGTGGAGACCGGACATTCCGCGGGTGATCGGGACGACGGCGAGAAGACCGGAGGACACGGGTCGCTCGGTATATCTCTCTTCCCCATCTTGTAGTTAGCTAGGACTAGTTTAATGGCACGATCCGGGTTTATAGTGCGCGGTGGTGCCGGTTTGAAAAGTTAAAGTAAATCACCGCTTCCGCATTCCGGCGTCAGATTGACGGCCGGGGCGCCGCCGTGCACTTACAGTGGTATCAGAGCCTCGCCATTAACATAGTCTAGCTTTGTCTAATGTGTTTTACACTTCCAATCGAACAAATGTTCCGAGAACCCAATAACACATGCATCAGTTTTCTGTCGATTTTTTTCTGGCTCGAATTTTTTTTCAGGTTGTTGAATAGTGATGTACTGGAAGTTATAAGCATTCTGTAGAAATTCGATACAGTAACTCGACTATGGGAGCGCGGAACCGCGGCCAAACCCTCCTTTGGGCCGCCGTTCCGCCGCACAATGATTTCCTTGCCGTATCCAATTTTTGCAGTTGCTTTCTGGGTTGAAAATAGGGTTTTTGGAATATTAATTTTGGGCCCAGAATTTCTTGATGTGCTACAGTAGTACTTGGGGCCCACTTGGTAAATTTTGATCGATCGGATATTTTAAACACATTAGTTCACAGTATTTACATTATATCTGCGACCGTGAATGTCACTTGATCGATAAATCCTGTCTAACTGCTATAGCTCGGTTAGACGGATTTGCGAACGTGACTTTCACGTTGATGTTCTGTGTTATGCTGTGATGTTGCGGATTGGTCGTGGGGGATAGCCTGGATGCAATGGTAGTATAGATTTGGTTGTATTATGTACATTTGATATTGCGGGGCGAGCGTCCGACATGTGGACTGCCGTCACTGCCTGTTTGTATTATTATTTTGGGGCACGACCAGGTTACGGTCGATGTACCCATTGTATGTATATTTTACTTTCTGTACTAGGATTACCCCGCGGAGGGGTGCACGGATAGCCGGGTTCTAGAGGGCAACGGGCCCGCATCTCATGGCATTGAGACGGCGGGGGCTTCACTCTAGAATTGGCGGGCTATTCGCCGCACTCGTAGGGGGTACAGGTTGACCCAGGAGGGGTGCCCAAGTTACCGGATTCCGTGAAGTGCTAGGTGGTCCATTTACGTTGCTGAAGGGGGCTGCCTCGCTTCAGGTTTTGGCGGGTAACTTGCCGCGCCCGTAGGGGTCTAGAATTTCATTGCGCAGGCTATCCACACGACCAGGGGAACGTCGGGTTTCAGTAGTGGCTCTGTGAAACCCGGGGATCCCAGATATCTGTATTGTCCTGTGATGCTGTACATTTCTATGATGTTGCATTTTTTACACGCATTGAGCGAAATATAATATATTGGTATGTATATTAGTAGATGTTGTATATGTTTTGCATCCGCGCTAGTCCAGTCCCCGCTCTGTCGTTAGTTAGCTAACCTAACGGGTAATGACGGGACCCAGTGGCGAATGCGGATGGCATATACGTACATCAATATATTTTCGTTCTTTGTGGTGTGATCAATTGATGGGACTGCGTTGATTCGGATCAATGCAAGTTAAAAACAAACCTATTCTGATGTTGTTGGAACACTTTTTCAAAAAGCTGTTATTGCAAGGACGTTCTCTTTTGTTTTGCATCGTGGTATTCAGTTGGAATATCCTGCTCCTCAGTCGACGAGGCAAGGGCCGAGATCCCTTCACCGGGAGTGACCCCTTGGACAGAAGTTTGCGTCAGGGCAATAACTTCACTATAGCCGATTACTTTTGCTTTGCATCATGGTATTCAGTTGGAATATCCTGCACCTCATTCTACGGGGAAAGAGCCGAGATCCTTTCACCGGGAGTGACCTCTTTAGCAAAGGTTTTCGTCACTATATTTTTAAAAGCTATCTGTTCCTTCAACGATATCAAGTTCATTACGTTAAAGGTTTTCGCCAGAAACCATTCGTAGCCCTCCGTCGTTTCATATGGGTGGTCAATAGTATTCAAGCTGTGTATGTTGGCCAAAGTCAAGGCACAGTGATTGGTAGCTATTGGGGTATTCATATGCAGCATAGATAGATGTGTTGGTTTGGGGCAGTCGTACTACTATTTTGGCCAAAGTCAAGGGTATGTACGGGTGTGCTCAAATTAACCTGGAGAATGACGGGTAGAACTTGACATGTGACTTATGATATGTTGGCCAAAGTCAAGGTCATAAGAGCATGGGGAAAGAAATCACATCGGGAGTTTCTAAAGAAACCGAAACTTGCCAGATATGCGCATACCTTCTGGAGTGTGACACCGTGAGCGGATTCCATCACGTTGTCATGCGATGATGGTTGGATCCCGATTCCCACTGATGAGTTAGTTTACTCCTCGGGTGACCCCGACCAATTCTTCTTTCAGGTTTGGAGGAGAATTTGACGGAACAGTGGGAGGTTTCCAGATTAGATAAATTGGTAACCATTCTGATCTAGGTTAGAGTGCACGCTGAGTGTTTCTCTTCTCTCTCTCTTTGGCAGCGACCATTGATCCGACCCTAAGACTATGACTCAGTGACCAAATTAACCGAACCTTCTTAAACACCGGCTTTTGGATTGTCAGAGTTGCAAACCTCATTGCCACTCCTACTTTTACCCTTTTCTCCGGGACACCCCGTATTACTACGAACGTCCACTTCCATTGGACAAAACCATCATATGGTTAGATACAAACTCGAAAGAATTTATTCGAGGATGGTTTCAGGTTCTGGAGAAAACGGATAGGACTATTCAGTTGTCTTTTCCTTTTACCTCCTCTCAGGTTGCGAGTACTCCTTGGTTTAGGAGTAGTACACCTATTACGCAAATTGGATAGTCTTCTTCCAAACCTTAGGCTGGTGTCGAACGGTGGGGAATGAAGAAAACCAATTAGCATAACGATGGTGTGCAGAAGGTATTAAGTTAAGACAAAGCAAGGGATTAGTAAGAGGGTAAAGTAAACTGCGACTGCTATTCACGACCAAACCAAGTATTTCTTCGCCAATCCTAAAATCACCTTTGTATTTCTCCAGAACACTCCGTATCACTACGAAGATCCATAGTTTATTGGATACTCCATCGTATGGTTATATACGAACTCGAAAGGAACTTGTTCCAGTTCGGGGATGGATTCTGGTTCAGGAGAAATAGGAATAAGGTTTATTCGGTTGTCTTTTATCTTCACCTTCTCTCGCATTGCGAGTGCTCCTAGGATTAGGACAGTACACCCATTATGTTCATTGGATAGTCTTCTTCCAAACCATAGGCTGGTGCCGAACGGCAGGGAAGGAAGAAAACCATTTGGCCTTAAGGGGTGTACAGAAGGTAATGACTAAAGACATAGAAAGGGATTTGGAAAGATGGAAAAGAATTACACGGTTACAGTTGTGAATTTGGATAATGGAAGAGGCATTACTAGGAATACCAGGATACCCCTACGAAACATTTCAATGTTTTAGTTTCACTATGTACTGTTAAAGGAAAACTGATTTCCCAATTAGACACTTGCTCCAGGGTATGTATTTACCTAGTATGATTCTCACATCTGTATGGTTTTACAGATGATGAGTGGGAGTAAGTTATTGGGAATTAGATGATCATCCTCATTATATCGGGATTCGTTGTAATCGGTGATATTTGAGGAAGTCACGTGGACTGTTTGCCGGTCGGCAAATATTTGGTTTTGAATATCCGCTGTTATGCACCAATTTCAAATCGATATATATGTACGTCTATTTTCATAGAGTGAGATATACCTTTTTGAAATTATGTCTATGTCATTTACCTATATCAGTGGATGGTTAGGTAAGGAGCATTAAACAGCGGTGTAATTCTTCATAACCATAGTACAGTTTTCAATCTACGACACACAGTGAATGAGTTATCAGACTCAAGGGACTTACACAGAGTATTGTATGTTGTCCAGGGTCCATCAGGACAGAGGGGTTGGTCCTCGTACTATATTCGGTTTACTTATGACTTCTTTAGTTTTTAGACAAGTGTTTCAAGGAAACATAGGGTCCGAATTTTGAGAAGTTATAGGTATTTGAATAAAGTAGAGAACCAGGTATCGCAAGTATCGGGAATCTTCAAAGTGATCGAAGATGTAGATACTTGTGAATGGTGTTAAGTTGATAGTAATGATTAAGAGAACTTGCTTCTCTTTCAGGTTACTCATAATTGGAAGGATTCCTAAGTTGAGTAACGCTGATCGGCCTCTTTCCATTTAGTTGACATGTACTGGAGACAGCTGCATGATTTGAATCTGGTTCAATTAAATCAGTGCCTCTGGTTCTATATTAGATATAGAACAGTTCATATCGTAACGATGTTAAGGTACGAGGAGTTGTCTGGCTTATGCTTAAAACCAGACTCTGGATAACTCAAGGCACGTTTCTGTAATGGCTGTTTGTGGGTTGACCCAAGCTATGACGAGGGTTGACTTTCTACCATTTAGAAGATCAATAGAAATATTGTTCTATACTCACCACTGTTTCAATAAAAATGGATTTTTTCAGAAAATGGTAGTGGGAGTATGGTAGAACTGGAAGTGATTCCAGAACTGCAAACGATTACTGAAGATTTGATAAGGAACCTAAAGATTCAATCTGGATTGACATTCCATTGGCCACTCCGCAGATAAGGTGGGTAACCTCAGGCACCCGAGAGGTACTCCGGTAGCCTCAAGAACGGTGGCAGAGAGGTTCTCGTATACCCACACTTGCCATTGCTGTTGTTCCAGGCTGCGAGACCCGGCGGGAGGATGAGTATAGCGTCGTTCTAAACTGGCTTAAGAAGTGTACGTCTATATGACTCTGCCAGAGGATTGTCGTAGTCAGTGGGAGCAGCGGAAGCATTGGTGGACAGGTAGCTTATGTCTATTTATAAACTAAAGCAGATATAGCGGAGATAGATCATCAATTTCTGATGTGACAGTCATAGGTTTGACTTCATCAGAATATGGGATGGATCTGTTGAGAAGGTAGTAGGGTGTGATGTCATGGTAATTGGATGACATACACAGAATAGGAAAAGAAACTCCTATACTATGATCGGTTATATTTTGGTCGTCACACAGTAGTTTCTCCACATGGGACTTGGACATTATATCAGACATACTGGTTACTAGATCTATGGTTTTAGATCTAGATTTGGGTGGTTTCCCAATTAAGGGTACTTAGACAGCATTCTAAGAGTATTTGGAATGGACGACTCCTTGCAAGGTAGTGTACCTGCAGATGATGGAGTCACCCTCTCTAAAGGTGTCTCACAGACTAAAGGGGAGAGGGATGTGCATGATTGGCAGATCACTTGCTCAGGCAATTGAGTCGATCATGAGATGTCAAGTACCACACCAGATGTTGTTCTTGCACTAGATGCAATAAGTTGACATTGATCCAATCCTGGAGAAGCGGTCGGAAGCAGTTTTAGAACATAAGTGGATGTTCTAGGGATATGATAACGACAACCTCATTCGGGAAACAGTTATCATTCCAGGCTTCCAAGGTGACCTGGACGACAAGGAAGTTGTCAGAGTTATAGTTTTCCTTCTGGCGAAGGGCAGTATTTTGGACAGGTGGTCCAAGGCAATACTGAGGGAGGCATGGCGTAGGACACTGATTAAGTTCAGTTGACGATACAGTCTAAGAAGTTTGGATTTGGAGTTCATTTATGAGCCAGGTCCCATTAGACATCCAGACACATTCTAAGACAGGTATTGCTCATTTCGGGAGATGGCTTTCTCCGCGAACATGAGATATAGAGAGACATAGAAGGAAACATCAAAGCGGATCCACTCACTGAGGCTATTCCTCGAATGCAATAGTTTCGCAAACGGGCTTTGTGAGACTGACTAGTAGAGGAGTTGGGTGTTCGGTATCACACGGGCTGTGAGTATGCGACATCGCAATAATTAGCCTTGAGTGCAAGTGGGAGATTGTTGGAGATAGTGCCCTCAGAGTCAATTATTGGATCACAGGCACGTGATTGCAATGATTGAGGGAGGACCTATCCCGGTAGGACAGTCTTACTCAAGATGATAGTATGCTATCTGGTTTACCTTTATCATCGTGTACTGCTTTAGGTGACCTGACATGTCGCTATTGCACGTTGATAGAGCCCCTAGGATTCTTGCTTGACCACCAGCAGTATGAGGGCGATCATATAAGTGGGAGCTGGGGTCTATAAGCACATCCTTAAATGGTCCCTAGTTGTGGGAGTTTCGAGACAGGGCATCGATACTCCAGAGTAGACTAGTGTATACAGTCGAGACCCCGACGAGGGGCGGTGGCCGGTCTCACAAGCCACTGGTGTCAGTTGGTTCACCTAAGATGTATACAGGTGCTCATTGGGTTATGAGTACACCGGACAGGACTCGCCGAGAACATGCTAGTTGGTCTTATACCTGACGTCAGATAGCAGTTCCCTGGTGACATGTGTGCAGGTTAGTTCATCGACCTGGGGATCGTTATTTGTCTCGTGTGAGTTCCCACTGTACTTTGATTACTACCCTGCCACGCTCAAAGGAGACGTGCAAATAGGTTTTAGTTGGGTACTGTCCCGAGCCACATGGAGGTAGTGAGCGGATCTTCAGGGGTTCGTCTCTCCCGGTATTGGGGGTGGGGTCGTGCTGTGTCTAGGAGAGCCATTACATGAAGCCCTCGGCCGAGGCAGGAGATTTACTGGTAGGTATTCCAGTAGTATCTCAGGGTGTTCTGGGCTACACTCCGACACGACTTGTACCGCTTTTGGGGGTCTGACTTTTACCAACCCCCTAGGCCCGCCATGCGATGCTCATAGACGAACGGACCGGACTGTACGGATATTGTCACTGACAGGCTCAGTAGGGTGTCAGGATGAGTTCGCTCATCGACGTCCCTTTTGGTCAATAGCTGGTAGCCCGTCATGTATGGCTAATACCTCTGACGTGCAAGTGGTTAAATCCACAGCCATAGTATTGACGAGTCTTTAGAGTCCACCACACATACAGTCACTCAAGTTTCGGGCGAAAAGCTGTAGAGGCCGTATGGAGATATGGCACGGTTCGATCAGATACGTTCGGTATTGCACGGATCAGGATCGGACGGTTAGTACTAGAGGCCGTATGGATATATGGCAGGGTTCGATCAGATACGTGCGGTATTGCATGGATCAGGATCGAACGGATAATACTAGCCGGCTTTGGTTTAAGCCGGATCCTAGTATAGTACAGTGTAGATTTGTCTCATTGCATTTGTATTTCGGTCGGAATACAGATGCGGGTGTGTATACACAGTATCGGGGTTTTCCGGTAATTTATTACGGGACCATTTTTTCTGGAGTTGCCAGTTTGCTTTCCGTTTCGGCCATATTTCTTTGTATCTTTCATTGGCCGAAGTTTGGTGGAGGAGGGATTATTTGCATTTGTGCAAATAAGCATTTGTGGAGGGTGTTCTTTGCATTTTGTTGCATCATGATGGTTTTCATGATGGGTGCACCATCCATTGACTTGATTAATCCATCATTGCTTGACTTCTATCTTCATGATGGTATGACTTTTGGAAGTGATGATTGTTGTTTGAGTGTTGGACTTTCCTAGTGATCATGTCTTTGCATGATTGCCTTTTCTCTCTCTCCCTTAGATTATTGGTTGGCTCACTCATTCTTTTGATACACACTCACCCCACTCTCATTCCTCCTCTCTTCTTTTTAGAATGGCCGGCCAAGCATGGTAAGGGGCTGCCCAAAATTTTTGGTGGGGAATTTTTGTTCTCTTGATGTTTGAAAAATCCCCAAGTTCACCAAAAATTCCGTAGTTTAATTCCTCCACTCAAATGGCAACTACCTCAACCCCAAATGAGACACAAGTTCCACACTACATTCTACAGCAAATCTTGGGCACGTCGACTCACCAACTTCGTGGCCGAGTTGCCTCGGTATAGAGGTGGGAGCCCGTAAGAGAAACAGGCGACGTGGTGCCCTTCCGGCGAGGAGGTGGAGACCGGACATTCCGCGGGAGATCGGGACGACGGCGAGAAGACCGGAGGACACGGATCGCTCGGTATATCTCTCTTCCCCATCTTGTAGTTAGTTAGGACTAGTTTAATGGCACGATCCGGGTTTATAGTGCGCGGTGGTGCCGGTTTGAAAATTTAAAGTAAATCACCGCTTCCGCATTCCGGCGTCGGATTGACGGCCGGGGCGCCGCCGTGCACTTACAGTGGGATGATCTTCGATAGTCTTTTAGGCTTTATTTGAGTTGCCGTTGAAACTCGAAAATGGGAATATGCTGTCACTTCATTTTTGTTTTAACGATGTCGTGCCGTTTCTTTGTTGAAGTAGGGTAGACATCTATAGGACTTCTATATTGTATGTATTGCAATTGAAGTCCGGATCTAGGAATACGCTATTGCTTCAATTTCATTTGATAGTTGCATCTGCATCCTGCTGAAATGAGGGGGGAACGTCGAGATAGTCTCTGGGCTGTATATGAACCATCAAGACTTGGAGCTAGGATTTTGCCGTCACTCCATTTTTTCTTTGACCCTTGGGTCTTTTGTTGACGTTGTATCTGCATCCTGCTGGCATGAGAAGCACATCGAGCTGGAGTTAGGATTTTTCCGTCACTCCTTTTTGATTTGGCTCCTTGGAGCCTTTATTGATGTCGCATCTGCACTGAGAAGGAACGTCGAGTTGGAACTGGGATTTTGCCATTATTCCTTTTTTGTTTGACCTTTGGATCTTTGATGATGTTGCGTCTACATCCTACTGGCATGAGAAGCACATCGAGTTGGAGTTAGGATTTTGCCGTCACTCCTTTTTGATTTGGCTCCTTGGAGCCTTTGTTGACGTCGCATCTGCACCGAGAAGGAACGTCGAGCTGGAGCTAGGATTTTTCCATTACTCCTTTTTTGTTTGACCCTTGGGTCTTTGATGACGTTGCGTCTACATTCTGCTGGCATGAGAAGCACGTCGAGCTGGAGTTAGGATTTTGCCGTCACTCCTTTTTGATTTGGCTCCTTGGAGCTTTTGTTAACGTCGCATCCGCACCCTGTTGGAATGAGAAGAACGTTGAGTTGATCTCTAGGTTGTAGATATTGCCGTCCAGATCTGGCTCTCCCTTTGACAGAGCCTGGTAGGAAAATATGGTTTCCTTTCTTTCATTTGTGCCCATGGATCGTATACAAGAGTCAATTTGGACATACTTGCAGGGCAGAAGAAATTTTATTTTATTTTTTATAGCCGCGATACTCTATCTTTTCAGCTTTTCATATCGCGAAAGTCGCGATTGCCCAATCATTTCGGCTATGTTTCGCGGTGCCCAATCATTTCGGCTATTTTTTTAAATATTTTTACTCGCTGCTTTTTATTGCGAGTTGCCCAAACATTTCAGCTGTTTTTATATGCATATATATTTTTACTCACTGATTTTTATTACGAGCTGCTCCATCATTTCGGCTGTTTTTATATGCATTTTTTGCTATTCGCTGCTGTTTCTATTGCGGGTTTGGAATCTGATAATGTTGGAGATAGTGCCCTCAGAGTCAATTATTGGATCACAGGCACGTGATTACAATGATTGAGGGAGGACCTATCCCGGTAGGACAATCTTACTCGAGATGATAGTATGCTATCTGGTTTACCTTTATCCTCGTGTACTGCTTTAGGTGACATGACAGGTCACTATTGCACGTTGATAGAGCCCCTAGGATTCTTGCTTGACTGCCAGCAGTATGAGGGCGATCATATACGTGGGAGCTGGTAGTCTATAAGCACATCCTTAAATAGTCCCTAGTCGTAGGAGTTTCGAGACAGGGCATCGATTCTCCAGAGTAGACTAGTGTATACAGTCGAGACCCCGACGAGGGGCGGTGGCCGGTCTCACAAGCCACTGGTGTCAGTTGGTTCACCTAAGATGTATACAGGTGCTCATTGGGTTATGAGTACACCGGACAGGACTCGCCGGGAACATGCTAGTTGGTCTTATACCTGATGTCAGATAGCAGTTCCCAGGTGACATGTGTACAGGTTAGTTCATCGACCTGGGGATCGTCATTTGTCTCGTGTGAGTTCCCACTGTGCTTTGATTACTACCCTACCGCGGCTCAAAGGAGTCGTGCAAACAGGTTTTAGTTGGGTACAGTCCCGAGCCACATGGAGGCAGTGAGCGGATCTTCAGGGGTTCGTCTCTCCCGGTATTGGGGGTGAGGTCGCGCTGTGTCTAGGAGAGCCATTACACGAAGTCCTTGGCCAAGGCAGGAGATTTACTGGTAGGTATTCCAGTAGTATCTCAGGATGTTCGGGGCTACACTCCGACACGACTTGTACCGCTTTTGGGGGTCTGAATTTTACCAACCCCCTAGGCCCGCCATGCGATGCTCATAGACGAACGGACCGGACTGTACGGATATTGTCACTGACAGGCTCAGTAGGGTGTCAGGATGAGTTCACTCATCGACGTCCCTTTTAGTCAATAGCTGGTGGCCCGTCACGTATTGGCTTATACCTCTGACGTGCTAGTGGTTAAATCCACAGCCATAGTATTGACAAGTCTTTAGAGTCCACCACACTTTCAGTTACTCAAGCTTTCGGGCAAAACGCTGTAGAGGCCGTATGGAGATATGGCAGGGTTCGATCAGATACGTGCGGTATTGCACGGATCGTGATCAGACGGTTTTTACTAGCCGGCTTTGGCTTAAGCCGGATCCTAGTATTTGATAGTGTAGTTTTGTCTCTTTGCATTTGTGTTCAGTGGGAATACAAATGCGGGCATGTATTTGCAATAGCGGGGTTTTCCTGTAATTTATTACAGGACCAGTTTTCTGGAGTTGCCAGTTTGCATTCCGTTCCGGCCGGTTTTCCTTTGTTCTTTCACGGCCGGACTTTTCGATGGAGGGTGTTATTTGCAAATTTGCAAATAACACATTGTGGAGGGCTTTCTTGCAAATGTATTGATTATGATAAGATAAGCATCTTTGCTTTTTCATGATGGTTTTGCTTTTGTGATTAGATGAGATTTGAAATGAAATTGACATTGTTATCATTTCATTTTGGCTATGGCCACCCCTTACTTTTACTACCATTACCTCCCTTCATGGTTTTGTATAATGTATTCTTTCCTCCACCATTATATCATGATAAGGTTTCATTTGGAGAAAAGAGAAGAAGAGAGTTTTCATTCTTGAGAGTGTAGCATTCTTGATCTCATTTTCATGCTAGAAAAATGCAAGCACCATTTTTCTTATCTTGTTTCCTCCATCATCTTCAAATGGCAACAAAACCCCAAATGAGACATAGCCTCTACATTACACATTCTACAGCAAATCTTGGACGCGTCGGCCAGCCAACTTCGCGCCCGAGTTGCCTCGGTATTGAGGTGGGAGCCCGTAAAAGATGCAGGTGATGTGGTGCCCTTCCGGCAAGGAGGCGACGACCGGAGTTTCCGCAGAAGATCGGGACGACGACGAGAAGACCGGAGGACTCGGATCACTCGGTATATCTCTAACCCGTCTTGTTGTTAGCTTAGACTAGTTAATGGTTTGATCCGGGTGTTTAGTGCGTGGTGGTGCCGGTTTGCTAAGTTCGCAAAATTAAAGTTTATCACCGCTTCCGCATTCTGGCGTCGGATTGACGGCCGGGGCGCCGCCGTGCACTTACAGTGGTATCAGAGCCTCGCCATTAACTTCGTCTAAGCTTTATTTGATGTGTTTGCATTTCCGATCGACCAAAATTCCAAAAACCCGCGTTTTTCCTTACATCAGTTTTCTGTCGAAATTTTTTGAAGTCCAAAAATTTTTCTGGTTGTCTCAGAATGATGTGCAGGGAGTTCTAAGAACACTGGAAAAATTCGACAACACGATCCCTCCGTATGACTGCGGAACCGCGGCCATAACCCCTGTTTGGCCGCGGTTCCGCCGCAGGTATGTGGGATCATGTCGTCGTTTCTTTCCAGTGGGATTGTGGGATAAAAATAAGGGTTTTGGAATATTAAAATTGGGCCCAGAATTTCTGTGAGTGCTACAGTATTGCTTGGGGGCCCACTTGTTAATTTTTGATCGATCGGATATTTTAAACACATTATTTCACAGTATTTACATTATATCTGCGACCGTGAATGTCACTTGATCGGTAAATCCAGTCTAACTGCTATAGCCCGGTTAGACGGATTTGCGAACGCGACTTTCACGTTGATGTTATGTGTTTATGCTGTGATGTTGCGGATCGGTCGTGGGGGATAGCCTGGATGCAATGCTAGTACAGTGCTGTTGTATTATGTACATTTGTTATTGCGGGGCGAGCGTCCGACATGTGGACTGCCGTCACTGCCAGTTTGTATTATTATTTTGGGGCACGACCTGGTTGCGGTTGATGTACCCGTTGTATGTATATTTTACTTTCTGTACTAGGATTACCCCGCGGAGGGGTGCACGGATAGCCGGGTTCTGGAAGGCAACAAGCCCGCATCTCATGGCATTGAGACGGAGGGGGCTTCACTCTAGGATTGGCGGGCTACTCGCCGTACTCGTAGGGGGTACAGGTTGACCCAGGAGGGGTGCCCAAGTTACCGGATTCCGTGAAGTGCTGGGTGGTCCATTCACGGTGCTAGAGGGTACTGCCTCGCTTCAGGTCTTGGCGGGTGACTTGCCACGCCCGTAGGGGTCTAGGTTTTCATTGCACAGGATATCCACACGACCAGGGGAACGTCGGGTTTCAGTAGTGGCTCTGTGAAACCCGGGGATCCCAGATATCTGTATTGTTCTGTGATGCTGTACATTTCTGTGATGTTGCATTTTATCACGCCTTGAGCGAAATATAATATATTGGTATATATACTAGTAGATGTTGTATATTCTTTTCATCCGCGCTAGTCCAGTCCCCGCTCCGCCGTTAGTCAGCTAACCTAACGGGTGATGACGGGACCCAGTGGCGAATGCGGATGGCATATACGTACGTCAGTATATTTTCGTTCTTTATTGGTGTGATCAATTGATGGGACTGCGTTGATTTGGATCAATGCAAGTTAAAACAAACCTATTCTGATGTTGTTGGAACACTTTTCAAAAAGCTGTTATTGCAAGGACGTTCACTTTTGTTTTGCATCGTGGTATTCATTTGGAATATCCTACTCCTCAGTCGATGAGGCAAGGGCCGAGATCCCTTCACCGGGAGTGACCCCTTGGACAGAAGTTTGCGTCAGGGTATTAACTTCACTATAGCCGATCACTTTTGCTTTGCACCGTGGTATTCATTTGGAATATCCTGCACCCCATTCCACGGGGAAAGAGCCGAGATCCCTTCACCGGGAGTGACCTCTTTAGTAAAGGTTTTCGTCACTATATTTTCTAAAAAGCTATCCGTTCCTTCAACGATATCAAGTTCACTACGTTAAAGGTTTTCGCCAGAAACCATTCGTAGCCCTCCGTCGTTTCATATGGGTAGTCAATAGTATTCAAGCTGTGTTTGTTGGCCATAGTCAAGGCACAGTGTTTGGTAGCTGTTGGGTATTCATATGCTGCATAGATAGATGCGTTGGTTTGGGACAGTCGTATAGCCTTGTTAGCCCTAGTCAAGGGCTTGTACGGGTGGGTTCAAATTAACCTGGACAATGACGGGTAGAACTTGACATGTGACTTATGATTTGTTGGCCTTAGTCAAGGTCATATGAGCATGGGGCAAAAATCCACATCGGGAGTTTCAAAAGAACTGAAACTTGCCAGATATGAGCATACCTTCTGGAGTGTGATAACGTGAGCGGATTCTGTCATGTTATCATGCGATGAGAGTTGGATCCCGATTCCCACTGATGAGTTGGTTTACTCCTCGGGTGATCCCGGCTAATTCTTCTTTCAGGTTTGGAGGAGAATTTGAGGTACAGTGGGAGGTTTCCAGATTAGATAAAGTGACAACCGTTCTGATCTAGGTTAGAGTGCACGCTGATTCTCTCTCTCTTTGGTAGCGATCATTGACCCGACCCTAGACTATGACTCAGTGACCAAGTTGACCGAACCTACTTAACACTGGCTTTTGGATTGTCAGAGTTACAGACCTCATTGCCACTCCTACTTTTACTCTTTTCTCCAGGACATCCCGTATTGCTACGAACGTCCACTTCCATTGGACAAAACCATCGTATGGTTATATACGAACTCGAAGGACTTCGAGGATGGTTTCTGGTTCTGGAGAAAACGGATAGGACTATTCAGTTGTCTTTTCTTTTCACCTTCTTTCAGGTTGCGAGTACTCCTTGGTTTAGGAGTAGTACACCTATTACGCAAATTGGATAGTCTTCTTCCAAACCATAGGCTGGTGTCAACCGGTTAGGAATGAAGAAAACCAGTCAGCCTAAACGGTGTACAGAAAGTATTAAGTTCAGACAAAGCAAGGGATTAGTAAGAGGGCAAAGTAAATTGCGACTGCTATTCACGACCAAACCAAGTATTTCTTCGCCAATCCTAAATCACCTTTGTATTTCTCCAGGACACTCCGTATCACTACGAAGATCCCAGTTTATTGGATAATCTATCGTATGGTCATATACGAACTCGAAAGGAACTTGTTCCAGTTCGGGGATGGATCCTGGTTCAGGAGAAATAGGAATAAAGTACATTCATGTGACTTTTATCTTTACCTTCTCTCGCGTTGCGAGTGCTCCTATGATTAGGACAGTACACCCTTTATGCTTACTGAATAGTCTTCTTCCAAACCATAGGCTGGTGCCGAACGGTAGGGAAGGAAGAAAACCATTTGGCTTAAAGGGGTGTGCAGAAGGTAATGACTAAAGACATATAAAGGGATTTGGAGAGGCGACAAAGAATTATACGGTTATAGTTGTGAATTTGGATAACGGAAGAGGCATTACTAGGAATACCAGGAAATCCCGTCGAAACATTTCAATGTTTCAGTTTCACTGTGTACTGTTAAAAGAAAACTGATTTCCCAATTAGACACTTGCTCCAGGGTATGTATTTACCAAGTAGGATTCTCACATCTGTATGGTTTTACAGATGATGAGTGGGAGTAAGTTATTGGGAATTAGGTGACCATCCTCATTATATCGGGATTCGTTGGAATTGGTGATATTTGAGGAAGCCACCTGGGTTGTTTGCCGGTCGGCAAATATTTGGTTTTGAATATCCGTTGTTGTGCACCAATTTCAAATTGATATATCTGTACGTCTATTTTTATAGAGTGAGACATACCTTTTTGAAATTATGTCTATGACATTTACCTATACCAGTGGATGGTTAGGTAAGGAGCATTGAACAACGGTGTGATTCTTCTTAACCAAAAGTACAGTTTTCAACCTACGACACACAGTGATTGAGTCACTCGACTCAGGGGACTTATACAGAGTATTGTATATTGTCCAGTGTCCATGAGGACAGAGGGGTTGGTCCTCGTACTGTATTCTGTTTACTTATGACTTCTCTAGTTCTTAGACAGGTGTTTCGTTGAAACACAGGGTCGAAGTTTTGAGAAGTTATAGGTATAAGAATAAAGTAGAGAACCAGGTGTTGCAAGTATCGGAATTCTTCAAAGTGATCGAAGATGTAGATACATGTACATGGTATTCAGTTGATAGTAATGGTTAAGAGAACTTGCTTCTCTTTCAGGTTACTCATAATTGGAAGCATTCCTAAGTTGAGTAACGCTGATCGGCCTCCTTCCATTTAGTTGACATGCACTGGAGACAGCTGCATGATTTGAATCTGGTTCAATTAAATCAGTGCCTCTATTTCTTGGATATAGAACAGTTCATATCTTATCGATGTTAAGATACGGGGAGTTGTCTGGCTTATGATTAAAACCAGACTCTGGATAACTCAAGGCATGTTTCTGTAATGGCTGTTTGTGGGTTGACCCAGGCTATGACGAGGGTTGATTTTCTACCATCTGGAAGATCAATAGTGATATTGTTCTTGACTCGCCACAGTTTTAATAAAAATGGATTTTTTCAGAAAAACAGTAGTGGGAGTATGGTAGAACTGGAAGTGATTCCAGAACCGCAAACGATTACTGAAGATTTGATAAGGAACCTAAAGATTCAATCTGTTTTGACATTCCATTGGCCACTCCGCAGATAAGGTGGGTAACTTCAGGCACCCGAGAGGTACTCCGGTAGCCTCAAGGACGGTGACAGGGAGGTTCTTGTTTACCCACACTTGCCATTGCTGTTGTTCCAGACTATGAGACCCGGCAGGAGGATGAGTATAGCGTCGTTCTAAACTGGTTTTAGAAGCATACGTGTATATGACTCTGCCAGAGGGTTGTCGTAGTCAGTGGGAGCAGCGGAAGCATTGGTGGACAGGTGGCTTATGTCTATTTATAGACTAAAGCAGATGTAGCGGAGATAGATCATCTATTTCTAACGTGACAGTCATAGGTTTGACTTCATCAGAATAGGGGATGGATCTGTTGAGAAGGTAGTAGGGTGTGATGTCATGGTATTTGGATGACATACACAGAGTAGGAAGTGATATTCCTATACTACGATCGGTTATACTTTGGTCGTCACACAGTGTTTTCTCTGTATGGGATTTGGATATTATATCAGACATACTGGTTACTAGATCTATGGTTTTAGATCTAGATTTGGGTGGTTTCCCAATCTGGGTACTTTGACAACATTCTAAGAGTATTTAGAATGGACGACTCCTGGCACGGTAGTATACCTGCAGGTGATGGAGTCACCCTCTCTAAAGGTGTCTTACAGACTAAAGGGGAGAGGGATGTTCATGATTGGCAGATCACTTGCTTAGGCAATTGAGTCAATCATGAGATGTCAAGTACCACACCAGATGTTGTTCTTGCAGTAGATGCAATAAGCTGACATTGATCCAATCCTGGAGAAACAGTCGGAAGCAGTTTTAGAACATAAGTGGATGTTCTAGGGATATGATAACGACAGCCTCATTCGAGAGACAGTTATCATTCCAGGCTTCCAAGGTGACCTGGACGACAAGGAAGTTGTCAGAGTTATAGTTTTCCTTCTGGCGAAGGGCAGTATTTTGGACAGGTGATCCAAGGCAATACTGAGGGAGGCATGGCGCAGGATACTGATTAAGTTCAGTTGACGATACAGTCTAAGAAGTTTGGATTTGGAGTTCATTTATGAGCTAGGTCCCATCAGACATCCAGACACATTCTAAGACAGGTATTGCTCATTTCGGGAGATGGCTTTCTCCGCGAACATGAGATATAGAGAGACATAGAAGGAAACACCATAGGCGGATCCACTCACTGAGGCTATTCCTCGAACGCAATAGTTTCGCAAACGAGTTTTGTGAGACTGACAAGTAGAGGAGTTGGGTGTTCGGTATCACACAGGCTGTGAGTATGCGACATCGCAATAATTAGCCTTGAGTGCAAGTGGGAGATTGTTAGAGATAGTGCTCTCAGAGTCAATTATTGGATCACAGGCACGTGATTGCAATGATTGAGGGAGGACCTATCCCGGTAGGACAATCTTACTCGAGATGATAGTATGCTATCTGGTTTACCTTTATCCTCGTGTACTGCTTTAGGTGACATGACAGGTCACTATTGCACGTTGATAGAGCCCCTAGGATTCTTGCTTGACTGCCAGCAGTATGAGGGCAATCATATACGTGGGAGCTGGTAGTCTATAAGCACATCCTTAAATAGACCCTAGTCGTAGGAGTTTTGAGACAGGGCATCGATTCTCCAGAGTAGACTAGTGTATACAGTCGAGACCCCGACGAGGGGCGGTGGCCGGTCTCACAAGCCACTGGTGTCAGTTGGTTCACCTAAGATGTATACAGGTGCTCATTGGGTTATGAGTACACCGGACAGGACTCGCCGGGAACATGCTAGTTGGTCTTATACCTGATGTCAGATAGCAGTTCCCAGGTGACATGTGTACAGGTTAGTTCATCGACCTGGGGATCGTCATTTGTCTCGTGTGAGTTCCCACTGTGCTTTGATTACTACCCTACCGCGGCTCAAAGGAGTCGTGCAAACAGGTTTTAGTTGGGTACAGTCCCGAGCCACATGGAGGCAGTGAGCGGATCTTCAGGGGTTCGTCTCTCCCGGTATTGGGGGTGAGGTCGCGCTGTGTCTAGGAGAGCCATTACACGAAGTCCTTGGCCAAGGCAGGAGATTTACTGGTAGGTATTCCAGTAGTATCTCAGGGTGTTCTGGGCTACACTCCGACACGACTTGTACCGATTTTGGGGGTCTGAATTTTACCAACCCCCTAGGCCCGCCATGCGATGCTCATAGAAGAACGGACCGGACTGTACAGATATTGTCACTGACAGGCTCAGTAGGGTGTCAGGATGAGTTCACTCATCGACGTCCCTTTTAGTCAATAGCTGGTGGCCCGTCACGTATTGGCTTATACCTCTGACGTGCTAGTGGTTAAATCCAAAGCCATAGTATTGACGAGTCTTTAGAGTCCACCACACTTTCAGTTACTCATGCTTTCGGGCGAAACGCTGTAGAGGCCGTATGGAGATATGGCAGGGTTCGATCAGATACGTGCGGTATTGCACGGATCGTGATCAGACGGTTTTTACTAGCCGGCTTTGGCTTAAGCCGGATCCTAGTATTTGATAGTGTAGTTTTGTCTCTTTGCATTTGTGTTCAGTGGGAATACAAATGCGGGCATGTATTTGCAATAGCGGGGTTTTCCTGTAATTTATTACAGGACCAGTTTTCTGGAGTTGCCAGTTTTCATTCCGTTCCGGCCGGTTTTCCTTTGTTCTTTCGCGGCCGGACTTTTCGATGGAGGGTGTTATTTGCAAGTTTGCAAATAACACATTGTGGAGGGGTTTCTTGCAAATGTATTGATTATGATAAGATAAGCATCTTTTCTTTTTCATGATGGTTTTGCTTTTGTGATTAGATGAGATTTGAAATGAAATTGACATTGTTATCATTTCATTTTGGCTATGGTCACCCCTTGCTTTTACTACCATTACCTCCCTTCATGGTTTTGGATAATGTATTCTTTCCTCCACCATTCTATCATGATAAGGTTTCATTTGGAGAAAAGAGAAGAAGAGAGTTTTCATTCTTGAGAGTGTAGCATTCTTGATCTCATTTTCATGCTATAAAAATACAAGCACCATTTTTCTTATCTTGTTTCCTCCATCATCTTCAAATGGCAACAAAACCCCAAATGAGACATAGCCTCTACACTACACATTCTACAGCAAATCTTGGATGCGTCGGCCAGCTAACTTCGCGCCCGAGTTGCCTCGGTATTGAGGTGGGAGCCCGTAAAAGATGCTGGCGATCTGGTGCCCTTCCGGTAAGAAGGCGACGACCGGAGTTTCCGCAGAAGATCGGGACGACGACGAGAAGACCGGAGGACTCGGATCACTCGGTATATCTCTAACCCGTCTTGTTGTTAGCTTAGACTAGTTAATGGTTTGATCCGGGTGTTTAGTGCGCGGTGGTGCCGGTTTGCTAAGTTCGCAAAATTAAAGTTTATCACCGCTTCCGCATTCTGGCATCGGACTGACGGCCGGGGCGCCGCCGTGCACTTACAGATACCAACCTTGGTATCATCATCATCATCGTTATGACTGGAATATTGCCAGGAGCGAATCATCATTCGTCATGAAAGGACTTGGAGTTTGACACCTGTTTAGGCATCGGCATTACTACACTGGGATATTGCTGATTTATCCAAAAATTTGTAGTTTACCGTAATCAGAAACGGCGTCGCTTCGCAGCTAGCCGGTGAATACGGGTCGATCCGCAGGGATGTGTTAGTTTCTGATTTTGTGTTATAACGAGTTGATTCAGATCGTTGTTTGGTTTTTATCGATTGAGTTTAAGACGAATTTATGTGATGAGAAAGAACTCATTAGGGTTAGGTCGAAGGTGGGTGTGTTGAGATCAATATGTTCACCTCTTTCAATGCCGTGATTTAAGCTTTTAGGAAAAATCACAACAATCAATAGGAAAAGGGATTAGGATGATCGGGAAGAAACAAAGTTTCTTCCTCTAGATCCTTGTCCGTCTTTTCTTATTCATTGATGTGAGCTTCATGGACATCATATAAGTCCGGCCTTTTATACTACGGAACACCGTTACCTTATAGGTAGAGTGCCGTAGGGGGCGGATCGTATATGTGTGCATGAAGGTTTCGTTTAAAAATAAGTTGACATTGAAGGAGGTGAGAGACATCCGTCTCTCACTCACTCCCTTGTTCCTAACCCTAACGAGCGAGAATTTTTACTCGCACATTAGGGAATTATAAGTAAGAAACATTTTTGTGTTTTATGTTTTAAATAGTTATCTTACGACAGATTTAGAAATTAGCTAGCTAGCAATTAAATGATTCCTAGGGCAAGCAAACAATTATACTAATGCAAGAATTAAATAAGATGAAAGACTTACGCGAAGAAGATGATGCTCTTGATTCCTTCAACAAATCTCACTTTTATTGAATATAAAGAGGCATAACTTTTTACAGATCTAGATTACAATTTATAAGTAACTAGTGAAGCTAGGGTTACAGACTCTTGTAGACATGAATTTATTGATTTACCCCCTAAAAATCCCAACAATGAAACGACACACCGACACAAGAAGTCGGTGCCGACACGGGCACCATATGGCCGCGGTTCCGCGGCAAAGACATGCCTTTGGCCGCGGATCCGCGGCCATTTAGTGGGCTTGGCCCACCAGCTTTCTGTGCTTGGTTGCTCTTCTCTTGGGCTCTCTGTTTTCATTGTTCTTTTCTCTGTTGGGCTTTCTAGTATTCTCCAGATTTTCAGTGAACTTGTAAGGATCTTTTTGACCGTTTCACTTGACGTTCATCTCGGCTTGAGTAGGACCCGTGTGCTGGTTGGTCAAAAGTCCATTTCCTGTATCATCTTTGTCTTTTTCACTGTATTTGCTTCAAAAGCCTGTATCCTGTATCATGTAACAAACGATCGTCAAAAGCACCTGTTTACTTATAAATTGCACAAAAAGTGGGGCGTATGAATTGCAATATTATGATGTGAACAAATACCCCCAAACTTACCTTTTGCTCGTCCTCGAGCAAACTTATTATTTTATTCTGATAAAAATCTAACCTAGCCGCACTTTCGCAGGGAAACGCGATTGCACTGAGCTCGTGCAACAAGCCGTTAAACCTCTAGGTGTCCCTCGTAGGAGGAGTGTTGTCTCCTGAGGGTTTTCAGCGGATTACACCCACAAAATCCTATCAACTCGGCCCATTGACTTTTGTTCTCCAATTAGGTTTTCTAACAAGGAATTCTATTATCTTTTAACTCGCAAATTATCCACCCGTATTCTTCACACTTCCTCATTATTTAACTTAAGATTACATATATCCTGTAGAATTACCTAGCTTTCGGCATTTCTTAAGTTTTCCTTCTAGAGTTCCATCTCCACTTAGGAATTTCTATCAACTCTATTAAAGACACAAGTTCTATTCTTCATTCCTTTCTCTTATCTAAACTCCAATCACATATCCCTACGTGTGTGTATAAATCACCCCTACACTTGGAAATTCAAATCAAGCAATCGTACTCCCGTCCGTTGTCCAGAGCTCTTGTGAAATTTCGCTTTCACATCCTTCATGCGACTGTTAATACTTCTTGAGGTACCAACAACCGATTACAAGATGCGTTAGCGTTTTAAAGCGTACTTCCTAGTTTTGCAACACCCAAGGCTTTTAGCAGTGGCTCCCAAACCAGTTGGTCTAAGGCACTAGGTGATGAAGCACCCTCGCTAAATATTTTTCTATTTTTACAGCCTTAAGTAATCACAAAAACCAGTGTCCATTTTTTTATCTATCCACCCATTTTTTTTCTTTTTCATTGTGCTAAGGACTTTAGACAAGAGTATTTCAAGGTCTCTTCTACTAATCCAAGTTTCAAGGTGCGTGTTTGTGCATTTTGTAGGGTACATGTTTTCAGAATCTAGACTTAAGCTAGGAACTATTTTTCAAACTTATACTCTAATAAAAGTTTTAATACTTTTCCTTCGTTTCGACTTAGCCCAAGAACTGAACCCAAAATTTGCCTATTTCTAGATAACCTACAAAGACATATACTTTCTACCGTTAAACTTTAAGGAAGGTTATTTTTAGGGTTTTTAATTTACTAAGTCTAAGATCTAGTTGTTCCTAGCCAGTTAACCTTTTTATCAACTCAAGTCAACTAACCAAAATTGAATACAATAATTTTTATAATTTTTGAAATTTTTCAATTTTTTATGGGTTTTTCAGTTTTCTAAATTTTTTTATTTTTTCAAATTTTTCAAATTTTTATGATTTTTATAAAAATGCAATGCAGAAATTAACTATGCAAAAGGCAAACAAAGATATATACAATATGCAATGCAAGGATAACTATATACATCACCTCTAATACCCCCAAACTTGAGCAAAGCAGTGCCCTCACTGCCCGGCCCCACGTCGCGCTCGTCAGCATGAACGTTTTATGAGGAGAAAATGTTTTAGGGTGAACAACAGAGGGGGGCTCAGTTCATTTAAATAGGGGTTGATAGGGTTATTTACACAAAACACCCTATAAGACGAGGTTTTATTTGTAAAAACAGCTTGTAATCTGCAAGTTTGCAATTTGGTCCAAATTTTTTTTTTGTATTAATTTTTATGTATTTTTTTTATGGTATTTTGGAAATATACATACAAATGATATACACACCCCCAAACTTATTTGAAATAGTGTCATTGGGAAACAAAGTTTGGGGTGAAAGCGGAGGAAGATCAATCAGTGTAAATCGGCTCCTGCAAAAACAGGAGCTCCTCCGAAGGATCCGCAGTGAAGAACGGTTTTAGTCGATGCCCATTTACCTTAAATAAGGTACCGTCTTCAGGGTTCTCAAGATCAACCGCACCGTGCGGATAAACAGTGTGGACTACAAAAGGTCCTCTCCATATGGACCTGAGCTTACCAGGATGAAAATGTAACCGAGTGTCATAAAGTAGAACCTGTTGACCAGGTTCAAAAGTATTTCGTAAAAGGTGTTTATCGTGGAACACCTTGGCTCGGTTTTTAGCAGTTATGGCATTATGTAACACCTTAGGATAAGGGTTAGTGAATAATTATAATTAAATAATGATTTTTAATTAAAAAGTTTACCAAATTGTGTTTTAAATATTTTTCCTAATTTAATAAACATTTTTCCAAAATTTTCCTAGGCTTGCACACACATGTGCATGTAAACTAGGGTTTTTAAATCAAGTAAATACAATAATTATTAACCATGGTGGGTTAATTTTAGGATTAAGTCTTATGGATTCTTAATTGGGTTTTTATTAGTTAAATTAAAAGATTTCTTTAATTTGAATTATGGAATTAGTGTTGACTTGTGTGAGAGAGAGAGAATGCATCATGGCTTTAGGCCATGCTTGCATTAAATGAGGTGAGAGAGAGTGAGGGGTGACTTTTGTGTGTGATGATTGAGGTAGCCTCTCATTTCTTTTTGGGTTTTTCTCACACACTCTCATATACTCTCACAACACACCAACACACTCACACACCACCCCCACTTACCTCAGCCGAGCCAGCAGCAGCAGCAAGCAAAGCAACAGCAACAACTGAAGCTTGCAACAGCAGCAGCAGCAAGCACAAACAGCAGCAGCAGAGGCAGTGAGCAGCAGCAGCAGCCCCAGTTCCAAGTGCAGCGACTTCTCTTCTCTTCTCCACATTCCTGCAGCTCCCTAGGGTCGAGAGTGAGGTATATTTCCTATCTTGCTTCACTAGTTTGCCTAGTTAGTGTAGTTTTGCATCGGTTATTAGAAATTAGTGTGTTTTAGTGCGATATGGGGTGATTAGTGAGAACCTTGTGCTAATGAGGTGAGATTTGGTTTCAGTAGGATGATTGTGGTCTGTTGAGGCCATTGTGACTTAGTCGAACCCCGATTTCACTAAAATACCACCAGTTTTCCTATGTGATGCAAAATGTCGTTTTTGTGCAAAAGTGAACTTTTCTGGATCTGCTATTGACCCGGTGAGTGCTGAATGAAATTGAGGAGACTGTGGCATAGTGGAGTAGAGCTGATACCATAGGTGAAACCCGACCCCCTAACTCCCTACTGAGGCCGCCAAAACCGCCATTCTGGCCGCAAATTGCGGCCAGACAGGGGGTGTTTTGGTAGATTTTGGGTTCTGTAGGTGTGCTTTTGTGTGTAGGGTATTTTGGTATATATATATTTTTAAGATCATTTCTGTAGGAAAATCTGGGACCAAATACCTGTTTTGCCGTTTTTCTAAACCTTCGCGACACGCGTGATACGTGAGTAGGTTTGGGTTCTGCGTATCGCGGCGCGTCGGGGTAGTTTCGTGGCGCGTGAGTACACGTTTTAGCGTATCGCGCACACGCGCGATTGGTTTGCGACACGGGTTTCTTGTTGGATTATAATGTCGCGTTTTGTGACTTAAGCTTATGTGTGATATGTGTATGTGATTCTAGGTTCGCAGGCCAGTGAGACGGACGCTGCGAAGAAGGGCAAGCAAGTGGTTGGATACACTTAGCGCGAGACACGGTGAGTAGATTTCACATCTACGGGGATATCGCCCGCATGGCGTTATGCGTCAGGGCTGATAGGATCTTAGTATTACATATTGCATTTACCTATGGACTGTCATCTCATATTGCATTTCCCTGCTATGTGTTATTGATATATGCTAGAACTGATAGAACACCACACCATTACTAATGGTTTATGTTGCACGAGCACTACTTACATGCTACACACACACCGTTAGTAATTGCCATGCCACACTCACTGTAGAACTGCCATGATTATACTGTTGTATTATTGCTGTAGTTCATCTTACATGTGATTGATACGATTTTCATGTATATTGGGAGCCGCATGACATCTTTTAAAACCGGAAATGAAACTACTTTAAAAAGCGGTTTTCCCCTTACACCCATACCATGGATTGATATATATTGTACCTCGCATTGGATTTATTATTGGTATTGGATTTTCATGTGATTTCTGTTTTGAGGACCGTGGAATTATTTAAGGAAAGATATGTTATTTTGAAAAACCCGGTACCTCGTGATATGATATTTTGGTGTGTCCACCACGCGTTTTCTCGGTGCTGAGACGTGTGCTTGAAACCCGATTCGAGGAGTGGATGTTCCGTTTGCGGGTTCGTGGTGGGCCCGGTATGGTTCCCCTCGGCGAGATGATCGATGGGATTTGCCGATTGAGCCTGGAGGCGGGCGAGTACCTACCGGTGATTGGTTGGACCTGGCAGTTGTCCGGAGGATACTGACCAGAGTCGAGTGATGGATGCGGGATGACCGTGCTGCCGGGGCCGAGGGCCGATACCGCAGACGGACCCCGTGGGGCCGGTCCGGACTGACGGCGCCCGATGTTCGAGGATTTACGTGTCGATGCTGGACACGAGTATTTTATGATGTTTTGGGTGCCGATGTTGGGCACTCGTGATTCCTCCGAGATATACAGGATTTGAGGGCCGATGGGTGTGCCGGCGCCTGAGTATATGTGGGATTTGGGTGCAGTTTGAGGCACCGATCATTGCTTTCCATGTTGACATAGTCCATGTAGACATTATTTATCCCATACTCAGCATTGATTACGATACATCTCATCCTGTGGCATTTACCTGTTAGAGTACATGCATTACTATTGTATCCACTGTTGACATGCATTGATATCATCTGCTGGCATTAGTAGAGCCACGCTATATGTGCATGCCTGCGATCACCTTTATATGTTATCTCTATTCACGAGTTGGCAACTCACCCCCGTTGTGCCACAGTGTTTGCAGGTTGCCCTTGGAGTAGTCACGGCTGGCTGTTACCGCATCTTTTGGCACAGATACCCCTTTTGAGCAGAGATAGTCTTTTGCTGATAGGTGGGTTTTGTACGGTATCTATTATCTTTCAGTTGTATATTGATGTATCTAGTACTCTCCATCTACCTTCTGTATTGACTTAGAGACAGTTGTGAGGACGATATGTATGATTTTATGTTCTGGTGTCGAGCTCACATGTGAGTCGACGTTACTTTATGCAGTCTTACCTTTTATGATATTGTCCTTGTTTTACTGTGTATTCTTCGCTACGGCGTCGTATATCATATTGTGATGTTTTATTCATGTCACTTGTTATTTCCGCTACACCTTACTTTTTCCCGACTTTCGGGGCTAATGTTCTAAAAAGGAAATGTTACCAAAATTATAAAACTCATAACTTGTGAACTTAAAAAGGGATTTCTACTAAATAAATGGAAGTTTTTCAGATATTTACTACTGCTTTTGCAAAACCTTTTAAATCACTCTATTTATTGGTTTTGATTTCTGGGTTCGGCTTACTTAGCCGCGTTACGCCTGTAGACGTTGCGTGGTTAAGTGCCGGTCACGAGTCGAATTCTCGGGTCGTGACACATTATCATATGCCTCATCCCTTAGCTCCTCCAACTCATTCAATTGCAGCTTTCTGTTGCTGCCCGCATCTCCTAAAGACAAATTTAGCTCTTTTATAGCCCAGAAAGCTTTGTGCTCGATCTCCACTGGGAGGTGGTAAGCCTTCCCGTACACAAGCCGGTATGGAGACATACCCAGATCGGTCTTATATGCAGTACGGAAAGCCCATAGTGCATCTATCAATTTAAGCGACCAATCCTTACGGTTTTTAGAAACCGTTTTCTCCAAAATTTGCTTTATTTGCCGATTTGAAACCTCGGCTTGCCCACATGTTTGGGGGTGATATGGCGTTGACAATTTGTGGGTGATAGAGTATTTACGCATCAAGGACTCAAAGGTCCTATTGCAGAAATGAGAACCATTATCACTTATAATCGCTCGAGGGTGCCCGAATCGAGAAAATATGTGTTCTTTAAGGAATCGAACGACAACTTTATTATCGTTCGTTCGACTGGGCACGGCCTCGACCCACTTAGAAACGTAGTCAACCGCCAATAGAATATACACATTTCCAAAAGAGTTAGGAAATGGTCCCATGAAATCTATACCCCAAACATCAAAAATGTCCACTACCAAAATGGGTTGGAGTGGCATTTCGTTTCTCCGCGAAATCCGGCCCAAATGTTGGCACCGGGAGCAAGTTTTGCAGTATTCAAATGCATCCTTGAAGAGCCGTGGCCAATAGAAACCACACTGCAAAACTTTTTCGGCTGTCTTCTTTGGGCCAAAGTGCCCGCCACATGCTTGATCATGGCAGAAAGACAGCACGCTCTTGACCTCACTCTCGGGCACACACCGACGAATGATTTGGTCGGAACAGTATTTGAAAAGATAGGGTTCATCCCAGTAAAAATGCTTTACTTGGGACAAAAATCGAAGCTTATCCTGTTTCGACCAATCATTAGGAATCAGGCCGGTGGCTAAATAATTTACAATATCGGCGAACCATGGTTCGCAAGAAATAGTCAAGAGCTGTTCGTCGGGAAAAACGTCAGAGATTGGAAGATCGAGCGTGGGCGAAGAAGGAAGTCGTGATAGGTGATCAGCTACTACGTTTTCACATCCCTTTTTGTCCTTAATGACAAGGTCAAATTCTTGCAATAAAAGGATCCAACGTATTAACCTAGACTTAGCATCCTTCTTCGCAAAGAGGTGGCGAAGAGCCGAATGATCAGTATAAACAACGACTGGAGAGCCGATTAAATAAGGCCGAAATTTTTCGAGTGCGAACACAACAGCTAAAAATTCTTTCTCTGTTGTTGTGTAATTAAGTTGGGCCTCATTTAGTGTTCGGCTAGCATAATAAATCACGTGCGGCATCTTATTAATGTGCTGTCCAAGAACAGCACCAATAGCAAAGTCTGATGCGTCGCACATGATTTCAAAAGGGTGCGTCTAGTCGGGAGATGAAAGGATGGGCGCAGTGATGAGTGAATGTTTTAAAGACTCGAATGCTTCAGTGCATGTGGAGTCAAAAGCGAAGGTCGTGTCCTTGGCCAGTAAGAGAGTCAAGGGTCTAGCAATCTTGCTAAAGTCCTTGATAAACCGTCTGTAAAAACCGGCGTGGCCAAGGAAGGCTCTGATATCTTTGACGCACTTTGGGGGAGGTAGGTTAGAAATCACTTCGATTTTAGCCCTGTCTACCTCGATGCCGTTTTGTGAAATGACATGTCCTAGAACAATGCCCTCTTGCACCATGAAATGGCACTTTTCCCAATTTAATGTTAGGTTCTTATCCCTGCAGCGGGTAAGAACAGCGTCAAGATGGCGTAAACACTCGTCGAAGGAGTCGCCAAAGATGGAGAAATCGTCCATAAAGATCTCCAAGAACTTTTCAACCATGTCTGAAAAGATCCCCATCATACACTGCTGAAATGTTGCGGGTGCATTGCATAACCCGAAGGGCATGCGGCGATAAGCAAAGGTGCCAAAGGGACAAGTGAATGTTGTCTTGTCTTGGTCCTCTTTGGCGATGGGGACTTGATTGTAACCGGAATAGCCATCAAGAAAACAATAAAACTCGTGCCCTGCCAATCGCTCGAGCATTTGGTCAATAAAAGGTAAGGGAAAGTGGTCCTTCCTTGTTGCGGCATTGAGTTTCCTATAGTCTATGCAGACTCGCCACCCAGTTTGGGTGCGAGTGGGAATCAACTCATTTGCCTCGTTTGTAATGACCGTAATGCCCGATTTCTTGGGCACGACGTGGATTGGGCTAACCCATTGGCTATCCGAGATAGGGTAAATGATACCGCTATCCAGACATTTGACAATTTCCTTCTTAACCGACTCTTTCATGATGGGGTTGAGGCGCCTTTGTGGATCTCGTGCTGGCTTGGCATCATCCATTAAGTGTATATGATGTTCGACTATGAGGGGACTAATCCCCTTAATGTCCGCCATAGACCAGCCGAAAGCTTGCCGATTATTAAGTAAGACCGTCAAGAGAGCCTTCTCTTGCTCAAGAGCTAGAGAAGTTGATATAATGACAGGTAAGGTCTCATTATCACCTAGATATGCATATTTTAGGTGTGTCGGCAAAAGCTTTAATTCGAGTTTAGGGGGTGAAACAATAGATGGTAACAATGGGGTAGTTTCAAACTCGAATGATTCCATCAAAGGTTCATACCGAGTGTACGCAACAGTGTCGGATGGTTCTACTAACTCATCCGCAAAAGCAAAGGACTCCAAACCAGGTGATGAGTCTTCGAAGTCGTCGACGAATGTAAAACATTCAAAATCGTTATCCGCCGCGAAAGCTGAGTCGGATTCTAGGAGGAACGCACTAGTGGCGTTAACATTGCTGTGGTCGAATAAAAAATTCTCGAACTCACAGTCCTCCTCCGCGATCTCATTGATCGAGCAAACGTCAAGTACGCTAGCATTGGGCTCAGCAGGCTGACTTCCTAACTTGAAAATATTGAGCTCAATTGTCATATTGCCGAAAGATAGGTTCATTGAACCATTACGACAATTGATCACTGCGTTGGAAGTAGCCAAAAATGGTCGACCTAGAATTACCAGAATTTGGTTCCGGGGGTTTGCAACAGGTTGTGTATCCATCACTATAAAGTCAACGGGGAAAATGAAATCCCCTACTCTTATTAACACATCCTCCAGCTCTCCCCTAGGATGAGTTATTGACCGGTCGGCCATTTGGAGAGTACAGTGAGTGGGCTTAAGCTCTCCAACGCCCAATTGCTCGTACACAGAATAAGGTAGCAAATTGACGCTCGCGCCAAGATCTAATAGTGCTCTATTGATATTCTTGTCCCCAATTGTTATCGAAATGGTAGGACACCCGGGGTCCTTTTGTTTTGGGGGAAGGGAATTTACAAGAGCATCACTAATAGCACTAGCCACAAAAACTTTCTTTGGCACTTGCGACTTCCTCTTTTTGGTGCACAAGTCCTTTAAAATTTTGGCATATGAAGGAACTTGCTGAACTGCATCCAAAAGAGGGATGTTTATGCTAACCTGCTTGAACAACTCGACAATCTTTTCCATTTGAGGAGTTGGTTTATTGGATCTCAACCGATTAGGAAAAGGAACATTTTGAAAAGTGGTTGAGTCCAATTTTTGTGGATCAGATTGTCGAGTTGGAACGGTACCTCGTGTAGATGTGTTCATGTCGTGAGAATTAGGTCCGTTCAAGCTAGAAGGGGTAGAGCCATGTGAAGGGTGGAGAATAGGCTCTAAAGAGGAAGAAGATGGTGAAGAAGACCCACCGGCAGGGGTGTCATTGTTAATGCCCACATTGTTCCGCAACACTTTTCCCGATCTCAACGTGGTCACCGCATTTACGTTATGATTTTGCTGATTGTGTGCAGCATGTGCGTGACTGGGGTTGGGCAACGGTTGAGACGAGAGTTTTCCTTTTTCGCGCTCGCTCAAAGCTGTATTGAGTTGTGCAATTTGTGCCTCTATAGATTTGATACTCTGATCATGGGAGGCACTATTTTGCACTAAAGTTTGAATAGAAGTCTCAAGTCTTGCTGTAGACTGTGTAGATTGCTTAAGGAACGCATCTAGACTTCTTTCGAGCGAGCTAACCTTATCATTATTAGGTTGAACATAATTGTTTGGCTGGTACGCATTGTTCGGCACAAAGTTGTTCACCTGATTAGGGTAAGGTTGTTGTTGAAATTGTTGCGGTTGATATTGAGTTTGCGAGGGTGCTTGTTGTTGTTGTGGTGGAGGAGGTCTTTGAAAATTATTATTATTTCCTTGGAATTGTTGATTTTGGTTCCAAGCGAAGTTTGGGTGACTCCTCCACCCCGGATTATACGTCGAAGAATACGGATCGTTCCTTTGTCGTTGCTGGAATGCAGCATTGACTTGATCCTGTCCTTGTGTAGATGCATTATAAGGACATTCTTCAGTCAGGTGCGATGGATCCGCACAACAAGCACAGACAGTTCGTAGGGGCATAGCAGGGGCAGGAGAAGACGACGAGATTTTGGTCTCGATCGCTTCTAGCTTTTTCGTAAGAGCGGCCATCTCGGCCTTCATAGCAATCGACATCTCTATTTGATGTATGACTGCCCTAGATTGACCACTAGAAGCTGATGTGGTCTTGGTGCTCTCCCACTGTATTGTCTGCTCACTAAGATCCTCGAGAAACTGCCACGCCTCATCATTAGACTTAGAGAGAAAATGACCTTGACAGATGGTTTCTAGCAACTGCTTCGTTGCCGAGTTCAATCCCTCATATAATGTTTGGCAAAGTTGCCAACTTTCTATCCCATGGTGAGGGCATTGAACTAATAGGTCCTTGAATCTCTCGAAGCACCTCCAGAATGGTTCGGAAGGAAGTTGTGAGAATTGAATTATTTCATTTCGAATTCTTGTAGTTTTATGGTGAGGATAGAACTTTTTCAGAAAAGCCTTCACAAACTCATCCTAATTTCTTATGGAATGTGATGCGGTGCTATATAGCCACTTCTCGGCTAGGTCACATAAGGTGAAAGGAATGTCCCTTAGCCTTATAGCGTCAACACTCAATTGGGTCGTTTTCATCATTGCGCACACATTTTGGAATTTATTAATAAAGATATATGCGTCTTCAGTTTCCAAACCGTGAAATTTCGGCAGCATATTGATGAAATGTGGTTTAATCTCAAAATTGTCCCCATTTGCCGGTGGGGGTGAAAGACAAGTGGGTAAAGAAGTGCGGATGGGGTAGAAGAGGTCCTGGAGCGCAACTCGTGCGGGCGCTTCAACAGGCGGCTGGTTCGGGTTATTTTCACCTGGTGGAGGTGGAATCCTTCCCGTCGGTAAGGTATTGTTGGGGTTAAATCCCGACATACCTTCGGTGAAAGAAATTGAAGGTGAGGGTAAGAAAGTGGACGGATTTTCGACTTCGGTGTCGAAGGGTTCGTTGGTCGGTACCAACGAAACGCGGACTAATCGGGCGTCTGTATCCCTAGTCCAAAGTGACATACACTAAAAGGGATAGTGCAGTCAGAAAAAAGAAAAACAGAATATGGGGGTAAGATAACGTCAATGAAGGAGAGATGGTGGAAGTGAGGTGCAAGTTTTCTTAGCGGCAAGTTGCAAGTTTTGAAAAGATTTTTCTTTATTTTTTTATTGGAAAGTTTTGCAAGACGGTTTTAGAAAACGGACTCGTGACACAAAAGTATCAACCACACATGCACAATCAGGCCTAGATCTAGGGTTGCTTAGGTCTGCTAGACAGCTCCTAACTAGGGCTAGAAATAGACCTCAAACCGCCTCTTCACGGACAAATACGGCCAGGTAAGTGGGAAGGAACCACCACTACAGTGAGCCTAATTAATAACCACTAGCCTAGACACCGCAATGTCGGTTAGGATAAACGGCTGATGCCTACCCTAGTCCTTTTCCTATTGAGCTCGCTGTCCTTAGGTCTGAGTCTAATCTTTTTTAATTAAAGGTGGTCGATGCAAAATGCTTTAGGTGTTTTCTGGGGTCCTGGGAAGGGTGATGAAATCCCCACCCAATCTGAGTTTGGTCAATTAGCCCCTTAGAATCCGGTTAAATTATGCAAAACAAATAAAATTTCACTTGCAATCAGAATTTTTTTAGCGCGGCGCAAAGAAACCTGCAGAAATCTGTTATTTAGAAGGGGGAGAAAGACTCTTTACGCAAAGAAATCCTGCAGAAAATCTTTTTACAGAGAGATAAATGGGAGGTTGCAGAGAAGAGAGAGAGAGAAATCAAACCAGAAAATTTCAGGTGCTGACGTGTTACTAGGAGCGCGGATGCGCGGCTGGAGGCCCCCTTATGCGGCGGAAGAGCGGCTGAGTGGAGAGATCGACCTCTGGAAAAAATTCTGTGGTTCTTTACCTTCAGTTCCTCTCTGTTTTTATGTACCAATTTTTGTTTTGCTCTCTGTAAAATTTCCAGATCCGTGATTCGTCGCTGTTCCTGCAAGATTCAAACGGGAAACCCTTCAAACAGATAAAAATAATGAAAAGTTAATTTTTGTATTTTTTTTTTGATTTTTATAATTTTCAAATTTTATATCAACTCGAAATCATACAAAAAGAGAAAATTACGCCATCCCCGGCAATGGCGCCATTTGATTTATCCAAAAATTTGTAGTTTACCGTAATCAGAAACGGCGTCGCTTCGCAGCTAGCCGGTGAATACGGGTCGATCCGCAGGGATGTGTTAGTTTCTGATTTTGTGTTATAACGAGTTGATTCAGATCGTTGTTTGGTTTTTATCGATTGAGTTTAAGACGAATTTATGTGATGAGAAAGAACTCATTAGGGTTAGGTCGAAGGTAGGTGTGTTGAGATCAATATGTTCACCTCTTTCAATGCCGTGATTTAAGCTTTTAGGAAAAATCACAACAATCAATAGGAAAAGGGATTAGGATGATCGGGAAGAAACAAAGTTTCTTCCTCTAGATCCTTGTCCGTCTTTTCTTATTCATTGATGTGAGCTTCATGGACATCATATAAGTCCGGCCTTTTATACTACGGAACACCGTTACCTTATAGGTAGAGTGCCGTAGGGGGCGGATCGTATATGTGTGCATGAAGGTTTCGTTTAAAAATAAGTTGACATTGAAGGAGGTGAGAGACATCCGTCTCCGTCTCTCACTCACTCCCTTGTTCCTAACCCTAACGAGCGAGAATTTTTACTCGCACATTAGGGAATTATAAGTAAGAAACATTTTTGTGTTTTATGTTTTAAATAGTTATCTTACGACAGATTTAGAAATTAGCTAACTAGCAATTAAATGATTCCTAGGGCAAGCAAACAATTATACTAATGCAAGAATTAAATAAGATGAAAGACTTACGCGAAGAAGATGATGCTCTTGATTCCTTCAACAAATCTCACTTTTATTGAATATAAAGAGGCATAACTTTTTACAGATCTAGATTAAAATTTATAAGTAACTAGTGAAGCTAGGGTTACAGACTCTTGTAGACATGAATTTATTGATTTACCCCCTAAAAATCCCAACAATGAAACGACACACCGACACAAGAAGTCGGTGCCGACACGGGCACCATATGGCCGCGGTTCAGCGGCAAAGACATGCCTTTGGCCGCGGATCCACGGCCATTTAGTGGGCTTGGCCCACCAGCTTTCTGTGCTTGGTTGCTCTTCTCTTGGGCTCTCTGTTTTCATTGTTCTTTTCTCTGTTGGGCTTTCTAGTATTCTCCAGATTTTCAGTGAACTTGTAAGGATCTTTTTGACCGTTTCACTTGACGTTCATCTCGGCTTGAGTAGGACCCGTGTGCTGGTTGGTCAAAAGTCCATTTCCTGTATCATCTTTGTCTTTTTCACTGTATTTGCTTCAAAAGTCTGTATCCTGTATCATGTAACAAACGATCGTCAAAAGCACCTGTTTACTTATAAATTGCACAAAAAGTGGGGCGTATGAATTGCAATATTATGATGTGAACAACTGCCAGGAACGAATCATCATTTGCCTTGAGAGGACTTGAAGTTTGATACCTTTTTAGGCATCAGCATCGCTGCAACTTGGATATTGCCGGGAGCAAATCATCATTTGCCTTTGTTAATTTGAACAAAGGTGGATTAGCAAACAGGGTTAGGATCCTATTGACTAAGGCTTTTTAACTTTATGAGCCGTAAGGGTCTCATAAAGGTATTTCTCCCTATGACTCATGAGGATGTCGTAGGTGTATTTTCTCTTTAGGAATCGTGAGGATTCCAAAGTGACATTTTCTCTTGTAATTCGTAAGGATCTTGCAAAAGTGTTTCTTTTTATAAGTCGAGAGGACTTATAAGTGTCGTTCACCATATGGGGACATTTCTTGCAATTGGTGGAACTTGGTGGGGAAATGTTTATTCATGCCTGTGGATTGTATACAAGGGTCAATATTGGACTGCCTGTTGGGCAACTTAGGGGATGCGACGGCTTAAGAACATGTTCAGATCTCTGTAGCTTAAGGCTTTTGAATCTTATGAGCCGTGAGGGTCTTATTAGGGTAATTCTCCTTACGAGTCGTGAGGATCTCACAAGTGTAATTTCTCCTTAGGAATCATGAGGATTTTTAAGTGTGTTGCTCCTCTGCGAGTCGTAAGGATCTCACGCGGGTATGTTATCCTTACAAGGTCAAGAGGAACTTGCGAGTGTACATGAATTTTTTATTTTACGAGTTTACGCCCATTCCGGGTTTTGACAAACACGCCGACAGTTCTGCTATTTTTACTCATGGCGCCCTTTCGGGTTTTCATCCATGCCCATTTTTCTTGTGGACATACCTTTTTTTTTAACAAGATCGTGCCTTTCTGGGTTTTCACAAGCTCGCCGGCAGCCCTGCTGTTTTACTCACGGCGCCCTTTCGAGTTTTCATCCGTGCCCATTTCGCTTGTGGACATACCCTTTTTTTTAACAATGAAACTCTCGAAAGTAGCTTCGTCGTAAGTGACCTGTATGTTTGCCGGTGGGTTTTGAGGGTGGCTTCATCGCTGGATTAGCTATGTAGCCAGTGGGACTCGAGTTGCAATCTTTCCTGCTAAGACTTCGATTGCAATATAGATCCCAAGAGAATGTATCGCCGTATTTGGGGAGATGCACTAGTTTAGGTGTAAGTCCACGTTGCCATCCCCGGTACTTACGAGGAGGCGGAAACGGTATAACAATCAAAATTTGTCATGAGGAGCAACATGGACTAAACAAGGTCGGGATCGTGTCTAAACTAAACTAGCAAGCATACAAAGGAGCGTTAGCTACTCGGATGAAGAGTTATACCTAACTTGAACTCCTTCTTCTTGAAACCTTGTAGAGGTTGATGGTTCTTGCCTCGTAGCCTTCTTCCGTCGAAGATGGATCCACCTGAGGGTTCAACCTTTGGGCTCTTCCTCGAACTTTGAGTGAACTAGGATCTCCGGCTTGCTAAACCTTGAACCCTAGAGAGAGTAGAGAGTATCTATGGGGTGCTTTCTTTTTCAAGGTGAGGGATTCTCAACACATGAGAAGGAATCACCTTGAGCTTGAGGAAGAAGAAGATGAAATGAGGAGAGAGAATGATTATGATAGAATGAGCTCTTTTCTTTTGCAACCATAACTAAAAGAAAAGGAATTATCTAATTAATAATAATAATTGAAAATGAAAATAGTTGATGGTTGTATTTAGAATGACCACTATCATCACTTCATTAAATGAGTGTAAGCTAGAATCAAGGAGTATCCTTGCAAAGCAATGATGGTGGTCAACATTCAACCATGGTCAACAAGTCAACCATGGTCAACAAGTCAACAAAATCAACCATAACAATATTTCATTTTATTACTATTATTAATTGATATTTCATAAATCTATTAGGGTTTGGAAAATGACGACTGTCAACTGTGCATACGCACCCGTTCCGAAACCCTAAAGAAAAACCTCATCCTCCGCCTTAAGCAACTGTGCATACACACCTGTATTCTCGTTCCGAGGAACAAGAATACCGAGATATAAAAGCAACCCCAAAACATATACCAGTATCTGGCTCAAACCAGAGCCCGCCAGTATAATCCGTCCGGACTCCAAACGTGCACAAGTGCGCGGATGAGAACGAACCCTGCCGCAAAACCATGCGACCTCTATTCTGTTTTGCCCAGAGGCGAATACCCTCTGTGTGGGACTCTAAAGACTCGACACTACGCTGGCAGTGGGTTTAACCACAGACCGCAAGCGGCACTAGCTGTGCGTAACGGTCCCCAGGTAGACGCCGACAAGAAGGCTGACGAGGTGAAACCCCATCTGAACTCCTACTGAGTCTGAATATGACAGTTTCCGTACAGTCCGGTCTGTTCGTCTGATACATCGCATGTCGGGCCTAGGGGGCGGTAAAACGTCAGTCCCCTAATAGCGGTACAAGTCGTGTCGGAGTGAAGCCCAAAACACCCTGAGATAACACTGGAAGCCTACCAGTATATCTCGCTTGCCCTGGCCAGGGACTACTCGTGTAATGGCTCTCCTAGACACAGCGCGATGTCAACCCCCAATACCGGGAGAGACGAATCCTGTCTAACCGTCACTGCCTCCAAGTGCTTCGGGACTGCACCGAACCACCACCTGTTTGCACGACTCCTTTGAGCCGTGGTAGGGTAGTGATCAAAGTGCAGTGGGAACACACTCGAGGCGATGTGCCAGTGTCAAGTCAGCCGACTAAGCTGTACTCATGTCACCTGGGAACTGATAACTGACGATAGGTATAATACCAACCTTTCAGTTCCCGACGAGTCCTGTCCAGTGTACTCGTAACCCAACGAGCACCCGTATACTATCTCCAGTACGACGTACTGATGGCTGTGGGACAGACCATCTCCCACACTGGGTTGGGAAGCGCATACGCTAGTCTACTCCGGAGTATCGATGCCCTGTCTCGATAGTCCTGCGACTAGGGACCTGTATAAGGATATGCTTATAGATTACCCAGCCCCCACTAGTGTGACTGCCATCACAACGCTGGTAATCAAGCAAAGATCCTAAGGGCTCCACTAATGCGTATAAGTGATATACTGAAATAAACACAAGTACACATTGAAGTAGAAACAAACCAAGTAGCATACTACTATATTGAGCAAGATTGTTTATACAAGGTGAATATCCCAAGCTTCCATCAAGTAATATACAAACTAGTATGATACAGTAATGGCCTCTAGGGCATATACACTAACAATCTCCCACTTGCACTAAGGCCATGAACTGGCGTATCGAAGACCTATCATCTCGATCAGCCGCTCGAACTGAGTCTAGGGTAAGGCCTTGGTGAATGGATATGCAGTGTTCTCTTCTGAAGCAACCCTCCGAACCTCGATCTCCTTGCGATCTACGATCTCCCTGATCAGGTGATACCGCCTCAAGATGTGCCTGGATTTCTGATGGGACCTGGGTTCCTTCGCTAAAGCTATAGCCCCGTTGTTGTCGCAATACAGAGGTATTGGGTCAACAATGGACAGAACCACCTGAAGTTCTTTCAAGAACTTCCTCATCCAGACAGCTTCTTTTGCGGCATCAGATGCAGCGATATATTCCGCTTCCATAGTCGAGTCTGCAACGGTTTCCTGTTTGGAGCTCTTCCAACACACCGCCCCTCCATTGAGGGTAAAGACAAAACCCGACATGGACTTGGAATCATCCTTGTCACTCTGGAAGCTGGAGTCAGCAAAGGCCTCGATCTGGAGGTCTTTTCCGCCATACACCAAGAACATCTCCTTAGTCCTTCTCAGGTACTTGAGAATGTTCTTTACCGCTATCCAGTGTTTCTCCCCAGGGTTTGACTGATACCGGCTTACCACGCTCAGTGCATAAGCTACATCCGGTCTGGTACACAACATCGCATACATTATAGAGCCTACCGCAGAAGCGTAGGGTATAATAGACATGTGATCCCTCTCCAAATCAGTCTTGGGAGACATCTCTTTAGAGAGGGTGATCCTGTGACAAGCCGGTAGGATACCGCGCTTGGAATCTTCCATACTGAATCTTTTCACTATGGTGTCGATGTACCTGGACTGAGAAAGTCCTAATATCCTCTTGGATCTATCACGATGGATCCGGATCCCCAGGATGTATGAGGCATCACCCAGGTCTTTCATGGAGAACCTGTGCGACAAGAACCCCTTGACAGATTGTAGCATAGGAATGTCATTTCCTATTAAGAGAATGTCATCCACGTATAAAACGAGGAATACTACAGTTCTCGCTACAAATCTACTATAGATGCATGGTTCATTTGGATTTTTGATAAAGCCAAATTCCTTGACCGTCTCATCAAAACAGATGTTCCAACTCCGCGATGCCTGCTTTAGTCCATAGATGGACTTAAGCAACTTGCACACCTTTCCGCTGCTCCCACTCTGAATGAAACCCTCTGGCTGATCCATATAGACACACTCCTCTAAATTTCCATTTAGAAAAGCGGTCTTTACGTCCATCTGCCAAATCTCATAATCGTGGAAGGCAGCAATGGCAAGAAGGATCCAAATGGATTTCAGCATAGCCACTGGAGAAAATGTTTCGTCTTAGTCCAAGCCAGGTCTTTGACGGAAACCCTTTGCTACAAGTCTAGCTTTATAGGTCTCAACCTGTCCATCTACACCAATCTTCCTTTTGAAGATCCACTTGCATCCTACGGATTTTACTCCGTCTGGAGCAATGTCCAACGTCCATACTTTGTTGGTGTACATGGACTCCATTTCGGTTCGCATTGCATCCAGCCATTTTACCGAGTCAACGCTCTGAACGGCCTGCTGGAAGCTAGTAGGCTCATCATAATCTATGATGCAATCCTCTCGATCCCCGTCTATGAGAAAACCGTAGTATCTCTCGGGCGGATGAGTCTGCCTACTACTCCTGCGGAGCGGCATAGGAATGTCCTGTTCATTTGAACCCTCTGGTTCCAATAAGGTTTCAGTAATAGTCTGTGGTTCTGGAATTTCTTCCAGTTCTACTGCGCTCCCACTTGTTTCTTTTTCTATGAACTGGTGTTCTAGAAAGTGGGCATGACGAGAAACAAGAACTTTTTGTTCCTCTTCGTAGTAGAAGAGATATCCCTTGGAATTCTTTGGATATCCCACAAACTTACACAGTACTGAGCGTGCCTCGAGCTTGTCCGCATGCTGCTTTTTAACAAAAGCTGGACTTCCCCAAGTCTTAATGTGACTGAGATGGGACCTCTTCCCACACCACATCTCATATGGTGTAGTAGGCACAGTCTTAGTAGGAACTCGGTTCAAAAGGTACGCAGCTGATTCTAGCGCATACCCCCAGAATGATCGCGGTAACTCAGCGCTACTCATCATGGACCGTACCATATCCAATAGGGTTCGGTTCCGTCTCTCCGATATACCGTTGTGTTGCGGAGTGTATGGAGGAGTAAGCTGAGAGAGAATTCCGTTCTCTTTTAAATAATTCAGGAACTCGGCACTCAAGTATTCTCCACCTCGATCCGATCTTAGAATCTTGATACTTTTGCCGGTTTGGTTTTCCACTTCATTCTTATATTCCTGGAATTTTTCAAAGGCTTCGGACTTATGTTTCATTAAGAAGACATAACCGTACCTTGAGAAATCATCCGTAAAAGTAATGAAGTAAGAGTAACCGCTTCGCGCATGTGTAGACATTGGACCGCACATGTCGCTGTGTACGATCCCCAAGAGCTCGCTCGCTCTTACTCCGTGTCCAGTGAACGGAGTCTTTGTCATCCTTCCTTTGAGACAGGATTGACAAGTGGCATACGATTGATATTCGAACGGATCCAAATACCCTTCTGTATGTAACTTAGTCAACCTTCTCTCATTGATGTGACCCAGTCTACAATGCCATAAGAAAGTCTGATTGATATCCGGAGACTTTCTTTTGTGTGTATTCTGGACATTGAAAATCTGTGGTTGGTTTAACACGTATATACCATTGCTCAATGTACCTAACCCAATCAGAACTTGATTAAGGTGAATGTTTACAACATTACTTACAAACGCAAATTCATAACCTTCTTTAGAAACCAAAGATACAGAAATGATATTACAAGTTGCGTTGGGTACAAAAAAGCAATTACGCAAAACCAAAACATGCCCATCTGACATTCCCAGGTGATAGTCCCCCATGGCTTTAGCATCCATGCTAGCTCCGTTTGCAACTCTGAGGGTCATGTCACCTGCCTTCAAAAACCTACGGTTTCTCAACGCCTGAAATGAATTACAGATATGAGATCCTGATCCGGTATCCAATACCCAGGAAGTAGAGTTTATCGAAAGACAGTTTTCAATAACATACACACCTGAAGCTGAAGCCGCAACCTGCTTCAGTTCCTATGTACTGGCCTTCCAAGCCCTGCAATCTTTCTTCCAGTGTCCACTCTTATGACAATAGAAGCATTCCTCCTTTCCCAAAAGCTTCCCCGCAATATTTGTTGCCATTTCTTTTCCCTTTGTACCCACTTTACTAACACCGCCTCTTGGTTTGGCGGGGGCTTTCTTCCTCTTTCCCTTGGCTTTCGCCTTGGACCTAGAGGAAGAAGATCCTCCTACAAACAAAGCGGGTGTTTCCCTACCTTTCTGTAGGGTGCCCTCTGCGCTCCTCAGTATGTTGAGGAGTTCTGAAAGTTCAACTTCCTTTTCTTGTAAGTTGAAGTTCAGTATAAACTGGGCGTAAGTGGATGGAAGGGACTGGAGAATTAAATCCGTATAGAGTTCACTTTCCAACGTGGTCCCAAGTTCCGCGAGCTCCTTAATGTAGCCAATCATCTTAAGCACGTGGTCTGCTACCGATGATCCGACGACCAACTTTGCCGAAAACAACTTCTTCGACACTTCGTATCTTGCGATACGAGACTGCTCTCCATACAGTTCTTTTGTATGAAGAAATATGGATTCCAAATCCATATTCTCGTGCCTCCTCTGATGTTCATTGTCCATCGAGGCAAGTACGAGGCACCTGGCCTTCGCGCAATCAATCTCCCAAGTCTTACGGATTTCCTTATCCGCGACGCTGGAGGTGGGACCTGGGACGGGGGGAGCTTTGGTGGTAAGAAGATACCCCAGCTTGTCGTAAGTGATTGCCATCTTGACATTCCTGAGCCAATCTTTGTAGTTTGGCCCTGTCAATATATTTTTATCTAGAAGTAACTTAAGTCCAGTCATGTCGATTGGTCGCTGCAATTAGGAGAGAGAGAAGAAACACTTTAGCACGATGCTCTTGCAAGTTTAGAGTGGTTTTTAATTTGTCTAAACAGGATGGCTCCCACTGTCTCTCGAATCCCTCCTCAAACCATAAAGGAAGAATTAGTCGGGATCAATCCCACCGCACAATACTTGCTTAACCGTTCAGCCAGGCCAGTGTCGGTACTTCGAGGGAGGTTTTCCAACGCTTTCGCGAAGTTCCTTAATTAGAGAACCTCTTTTCCCTGGGGGCGTAGCCCCGCTAACACCTTTCTAGACACCTACTAGGTTTATAGCATTGATCGTTTAGTGAAAAAATTTCCCGAGGAGTAGCATATACTCACAGTAGGATCGGGATCCAAATATCATCGTGTGACGAAACTGAAGGAATCCTACCAGAATCACCACACTCCAAATGGTATGCAAATCTAGCAAGTTTCAGTACTTATGAAACTCCCGATGTGGATTTTTGCCCTATGCTCTTATGACCTTGACTTTGGCCAAAATATCATAAGTCACATGTCAAGTTCTACCCGTCACTATCCAGGTTAATTTGGATCCACCCGTACCTACCCTTGACTTTGTCCAAAATGGCAGTACAACTGTCCCAAACCAACGCATCTATCTATGCTACACATGAACACCCAATAGCTACCAATCACTATGCCTTGACTTTGGCCAACATACATAGCTTGAATACTATTGCCTATTCATGCAAAACGACGGAGGGCTACGAATGGTTTTGGTAAAACCGTGAACGTAGTGAACTTGATATAATCGATGGAACGAGATAGCTTTTAGAAGGAGTGGCTCAAGCTCCGCATTTAAAAGTTAGTTTTGAAAAGAACCGAGTGGTTTTTCGAAAGTGTCCAACGACTTTAGCTTGGTTTATTATCTTGCATTAGTTCTTTTAATGCGTGATATTCTTGCATTAGTTCTTTTAATGCGTCTGTAGCGTTTTGAAAATCGTTTCAGTGAAATTTCGGAAAATCGGTAAAATGAGGGGGTTTTCTGTAAAAAGTCAAAATACAAATATCTTATTATAAAAATTAAATATACATATTCTAGCTATGTAATTGCTATTATTTGGTGTTTATTGAGCCGCTGGTGAAATTTCAAATTTTCTGAAAAAATATTATTTTATTATTATTTTAAGCCGTCACTAATACATTTAATTAGGGAAAATTACAAATTGGAATGAGTTGAAACAAATTTTGTGCATCATAAAACATTAAATAAAAATTTATCATGTGGTTTTTGGAACGAAATCATTTGCCAAAATGGTTTAGAAATTATTGAAGAAAAAAGGCTTTTTTTAGCGTAAATGGATATTTGGGGTATTGTATTTATCATTTTTCATCACCCCACACCCGTGCCCACACCCACACACCCCCACTTACTCCTCCCCATGGCTGAATTCAGCACCCACCATATTTTTCCCCACTTGATTTTCAAGGAAAAAGAAATGAAAGAAAAGAAAAGAAAATGAGTGAAGTAGTTAGACTTTTGACTTTGTTTGACCTTGACCTTGTCCCCCCCCATTTTCCTCACCTCCCTCTCTCTCCCCCACCCACTTTTCTGGCCAAAAATTCCTTCTCCCCACAGCCCCCCCTCCATTTTCACCTCTCTTTTCCCTTCAAAACTTCATGAAAAATTGCATCAAAAATCCACCAAAAATCCCACAAAATTAAAATCAAAGTCCTACCCATTTTAGCTTAGCCCGTTTAGCATGGATCCTTGTGAAAAGAGAGCATTTTGGGAGGCCATGGAGTCTTGTGGACCTTCATATATTTTTGGGTATAATTCTAAAACTTTTTGTTGCTTAAATTGTTACTAATTTCTTAAGCTAATTTAATTAAGTGTTATTTGGATATGTGAGTTTAATTGCAAGTTTTGGAATTCAAGTTGTGAAATTGAATGCAAGTTAGGGTTTATAAAATTGGTGTATAGTTGTGTGTTATAATTAGGCTTTGTTGTCATGTTAATACAAGTTTAGTAGCTAGTGCTAATGGCTAGCTTTAAAAATTTTGTTATTTTGCTAATTTGCTTACTAGGTTTTTGAAATTTGTTAAATGCTTGGGATTAAAAATGTGATTAGGTTTTTCTTGGCTTCATTAACTTTATTAAGTGTGGTTTAATGCTTTGGATCATGCAATTCTAAGCTAGATTGTAGTTTGTGCATTTTGCTTTGAAATTGTTAAAAAGAGTATATTTGGTAAACTAGAATATTAGGATTTTTGGAATTTAATGAGATTAAATTCCGGAAATTGTTTACACGACTTATTTAAGATATTTAATAAATATATTGGCCGCTACATTCATTTAAACATCCTGTTTTGTACAAAAATGGCGAATTGTGCTTGCTAGATTTTCGGAAAAATGACTTTTTAAGCAAAATTGAGGTTTTTGTGAGTTTTAACCTAGTTTATATTAAAATTAGTGTTCGTGAATGTGCAAATGAGTGTGATTGGATTTTTCTCGATGGTTTGACGTTTGTACATCGACATCGAGGGTTGGTTTGACTATTCTTGCATGCGTAGACGATAGGTTTGGACCTATGCGTGATACGCGTGCCGATTTGATTTTCGTATGCCGTTTCGATTTCGAATTTAGTTTTAATGCGATATGGTGCGTTATGATATGTAGGTACCCCCATGTGGACTTCGAGACGACAAGCAAGCGCGTGGTGACGTCGGTACCGGCTAGCGAGGACCAGGTGAGTAGATTTATATCTACGGGGAGAAGTCGGGTGGATGGCGTATAGCACCCCCGCAGTCCGTGGTGATGTATACGGATGCGTATACACACCAACAATTTATGATATGTTGTTAGGATTTATTATTGATGATTTTAGATGGATATTGGTGTTGGATTGGTGCATGGTTACGAAACCTTAGGTAGTGGGTGCACTACACTTACACATACACACATATACATACTTGCATACATTCCTTATTTCATATGTGCGTGTATGGGAATATATTTATATGTTCACATGGGCATGGGACTATGTGTTCACATACGGATTTGAGGAGGATACTTGGGTTTGAGCTGAGTCGATGAGATTTGTTTGTGGTTGTGATCTCGGTGATATGGCAGGATTCGTACTTAAGGTACGTCCTGGTGTTATAGCGGATCTCGCGGCGGCGATACGGGTGAATAGTGTTATAAATAAATGGTCGACATGTGATCGTGATATGAGGCATAATATGCTAGGATATTGATATTAAGACGTATCGGGCGATGTATACCCCTTGATGATGATATGTGCTGACGATATCGGTTTGTACGAGATTGTCGATCAGTAGTCAGATCATGAGTATATTGAGGATATTAGTATTGTACTAGACATAGGTCAGTACCCTAGACTATGATCTTGGATAAAGAGGATACCATAGGAATAGTGTGCGGAATATGATATTGACCCGTACCCAGATTTGGGGATGCCGTACGACGGATTTACGTACGAGCTATATCTTGATGATTGATCCGCACTCTTGACTTGGGATGTCTGATTATAGATATGGTATCGGATATGATATTATTGAGGCGGGATCACCGACTAATATATATACAGGTATGTATATGTATCGACTCAGATGTTAGACGGTTTCCTTACCTGTAGTCTAGCTTATAGCGTAGCCCTTTAGTTTAGTTAGTTGTTAGATTAGATTCGGTTCCTACCTATTTCAAAGCTTACGAATCGTGCGTATTTTTAAAGACAGCCTAAGGGATCCTACGGATATTTCAAAAAACGTATCTTTTCTTAAAAACACCGTAGCCCCTATTTTCAAAACCCCACGATTCGTGTTATTTCAAAAGGCACCATTGTAGGACTTATATTAGGTTAAAACAGATTAATTATCGTTGCGTCTAGTATTCCGCTCCCGCTCATTATTGTTGTTTGCTCCGCATCACATGCTTATATTATGCTTCATATTCTAATGTTGATATCTTGTGGTTAGGACACCAGCACTATTACCGATGATGCGTATGTACCACGTACACTTACTTGCCGGCTCACACACATCTTCATCGGTAATTGCCATGTCACGTACACCTTAGAAACTATTATTGCTTGACATAGCCTGTTAGATAATAGTTTAGACATGATATTAGTGTACTTGCCTTATATGTTAGTTTAGACATTATAGTTATTACCTGCTACCTCAGGCATACTGTTATTCATTGTTATGCCGCATTCATGGATTCTCATGCATATATTCACTTTTTACGTGCTATTGAGGTTTTGGATTTGGATTTCCATGAGATTTTCTGGATTTGGGGAAAACCGCAAAACATATACAAACTTCTTCTTTCTCTTTTTAAATAAAAAGCGCGGTTTTTCCCATGATGTATGAGTCGTCCACCATGAGTTTGCTGATAGATTTGGAAACCCAATTCGAGGAGTTGGATGAACCGTTTCGGGTACATGGTGGACCCGGTAAGGTACCCCGGGGAAAGAAGCTCGTGGTGATGACGATGAGCCTGGCAGGGGGAGACTACCTACCGGTGATTTTACCCGACGCGTCGGATATCCGGAGGATACCGCCGTGGTCTTGAGATGGATGGTAGGGGCCGGTCTGGACTGACGGCGCCCTAGATATTAAGATTGAGACATTGAGATTTCGAGATATTGAGGTACTGAGATTTGATGATACAGGCCAGTCCGGATGGCCGGAGCCTGAGGTTTTGAGACATTGAGATTTATGTTTTGTGTCGATGCTAGACACTGTTGATGCTGATTTCATTTATGATACCTCATTTTAAAAATACAAAGGAAATCTCACTAATTTATGAAAACAGTTTCTTCATTTACATGTATTCTGTTTTCATGCATTCATACCTCATTCATTTGATATATTGCTACCTGAGGCACTGACACGGGCACATGAGATCACACTCGGGTTAGATATTACCCTAGCCATTGTTATAGGCTGCATGTTATTCATATATTTGAGGATATATTATGATCATTGACCTAGGTTGCGTTATTCATGCGATTTTCTGTTCGTAGATCTTTTTCTACTCACGAGTTGGCAACTCACCCCCGTTGTGCCCCAGTTTCTTGCAGGTGTTGCCGTACGGATTTCATTACGGCTTTGCGGGCACGGTTTCTTTTCGGGTGAATTGCTAGTAGGTGGGTTTATTGTATCTTACCCATCACTATACCTTGTATATTATATTTCAGTTGTATCTAGAAGTTCCATCAACCAAACTTGTATTTTTTGAGATAGAGACCAGTAATGTTATTCTTTCGACCATAGAGTAGCATGTTATATTTCTTGGGTTTCTTGCTGGTTGAGTTCCATTTCTGTTGTGATCCTCGCCTTTAGGCGTTGTATATTATGTTGCATACAGGTTGATTTGATATGGTTCTTCCTATTCTCTGCTACTTCTCTTGGTTTGGATTTCTGGGTTTCGGCTTACTTAGCATACGTACTCCTTGAGACGTTCGTAGTCTAAGTGCCGGTCATGTTCCGTACTTTCGGGTCGTGACAGCGTCCCATCATTTAATCCTACCATTGCAGAAAACAACCAAAATATGACGTACGCTTATGCCATATGCATTCGCCACGGGGCCCCGTCATCACCCGTTAAGTTACTTAACTAACGACAGAGCGGGGGCTGGGCTAGCGCGGCTGTAAAACATAAGCAACGCCTAAATAGAAAGCAATGATAGACATTACAGATCACAGATGAATACATTGGATATACTAGCAATCCGCAATCCTTTCGAGCCTGCAACGAAAAGCGGATTACACGGTCGCGGTGAATAGCCAAATACCCCACCCAAGACCCCTACGGGTGCGGCAAACTACCCGCCAAGTACTCGGCAGTTTGTGCACCCCTCCATGGGTCTATCCTAGGAGCAAAAACAGTAAAAAGAATTATACAATGACGGCTACAACCCCGACCCGGTTGTGCGGCCAAACAAATAATAATATTACATCAATTTACATTTTCAATGAATGAAAGAAAAACAAAAGCTCATCTCACATCCAGCCCGGCTATTCACCCGCGACAGTCCAACACATTCATATACACATTCCAATATCAAACACAGATCACAGAGATGTATAACCCCGACTAATCGACTTATAGCGATTAGCCGACGTTCAATACATTCAAACATTACAGATATAACCAATATAGACAAAGTGTAGCGAAGTTCGAAAAAAAATACGGATTTATAGGACCCCAAAAGCAAATTTCTGTTCTGGAAAATCTGGGCACATATAACATATTTGAAAAATCCCAAAACCCTACCAGAAGAACACTGCACAAAACACGATCACATGAAGATCCCAAACGGCGGCGGATCCGCGGCGAGAAGAATAGCTGGGGCCGCGGAAGCGCGGCGGTTTCAAGGATTCATAGGATCGTTTTTGGTGGGTGTTCTCACAAAACCCTGAGCCGATTTTAGGAGTATAAATTTTTTCATTTAGAGCAAAAAAAATTTCAACAGAAACTTAGGGTTTTTGTTTTTCCGGTATTGCGATTTTTCGGTTTCGAACTTCCGTACACTTTTCTACAAAGCTAGTTTAAGTTTAGTTAGGCTCTGATACCACTGTAAGTCCACGTTGCCATCCCCGGTACTTACGAGGAGGCGGAAACGGTATAACAATCAAAATTTGTCATGAGGAGCAACATGGACTAAACAAGGTCGGGATCGTGTCTAAACTAAACTAGCAAACATACAAAGGAGCGTTAGCTACTCGGATGAAGAGTTATACCTAACTTGAACTCCTTCTTCTTGAAACCTTGTAGAGGTTGATGGTTCTTGCCTCGTAGCCTTCTTCCGTCGAAGATGGATCCACCTGAGGGTTCAACCTTTGGGCTCTTCCTCGAACTTTGAGTGAACTAGGATCTCCGGCTTGCTAAACCTTGAACCCTAGAGAGAGTAGAGAGTATCTATGGGGTGCTTTCTTTTTCAAGGTGAGGGATTCTCAACACATGAGAAGGAATCACCTTGAGTTTGAGGAAGAAGAAGATGAAATGAGGAGAGAGAATGATTATGATAGAATGTGCTCTTTTCTTTTGCAACCATAACTAAAAGAAAAGGAATTATCTAATTAATAATAATAATTGAAAATGAAAATAGTTGATGGTTGTATTTGGAATAACCACTATCATCACTTCATTAAATGAGTGTAAGCTAGAATCAAGGAGTATCCTTGCAAAGCAATGATGGTGGTCAACATTCAACCATGGTCAACAAGTCAACCATGGTCAACAAGTCAACAAAATCAACCATAACAATATTTCATTTTATTACTATTATTAATATATATTTCATAAATCTATTAGGGTTTGGAAAATGACGACTGTCAACTGTGCATACGCACCCGTTCCGAAACCCTAAAGAAAAGCCTCATCCTCCGCCTCAAGCAACTGTGCATACACACCTGTATTCTCATTCCGAGGAACAAGAATACCGAGATATAAAAGCAACCCCAAAACATATACCAGTATCTGGCTCAAACCAGAGCCCACCAGTATAATCCGTCCGGACTCCAAACGTGCACAAGTGCGCGGATGAGAACGAACCCTGCCGCAAAACCATGCGACCTCTACTCTGTTTTGCCCAGAGACGAATACCCTCTGTGTGGGACTCTAAAGACTCGACACTACGCTGGCAGTGGGTTTAACCACAGACCGCAAGCGGCACTAGCTGTGCGTAACGGTCCCCAGGTAGACGCCGACAAGAAGGCTGACGAGGTGAAACCCCATCTGAACTCCTACTGAGTCTGAATGTGACAGTCTCCGTACAGTCCGGTCTGTTCGTCTGATACATCGCATGTCGGGCCTAGGGGGCGGTAAAACGTCAGTCCCCTAATAGCGGTACAAGTCGTGTCGGAGTGAAGCCCAAAACACCCTGAGATAACACTGGAAGCCTACCAGTATATCTCGCTTGCCCTGGACAGGGACTACTCGTGTAATGGCTCTCCTAGACACAGCGCGATGTCAACCCCCAATACCGGGAGAGACGAATCCTGTCTAACCGTCACTGCCTCCAAGTGCTTCGGGACTGCACCCAACCACCACCTGTTTGCACGACTCCTTTGAGCCGTGGTAGGGTAGTGATCAAAGTGCAGTGGGAACACACTCGAGGCGAAGTGCCAGTGTCAAGTCAGCGGACTAAGCTGTACTCATGTCACCTGGGAACCGATAACTGACGATAGGTATAATACCAACCTTTCAGTTCCCGACGAGTCCTGTCCAGTGTACTCATAACCCAACGAGCACCCGTATACTATCTCCAGTACGACGTACTGATGGCTGTGGGACAGACCATCTCCCACACTGGGATGATAAGCGCATACGCTAGTCTACTCCGGAGTATCGATACCCTGTCTCGATAGTCCTGCGACTAGGGACCTGTATAAGGATGTGCTTATAGATTACCCAGCCCCCACTAGTGTGACTGCCATCACAATGCTGGTAATCAAGCAAAGATCCTAAGGGCTCCACTAATGCGTATAAGTGATATACTGAAATAAACACAAGTACACATTGAAGTAGAAACAAACCAAGTAGCATACTACTATATTGAGCAAGATTGTTTATACAAGGTGAATATCCCAAGCTTCCATCAAGTAATATACAAACTAGTATGATACAGTAATGGCCTCTAGGGCATATACACTAACATTAGGGACGTTTTGTTCCTATATTGCCATGTTCGAAGCAAAATTTTAGTTTAGGGACATCTCGGTCCTGTATTGCCATGTTTGAGGTGATTAACTAGTTTAAGGACTTTTCAGTCCATTATCGCCATGTTTGAGACGAGTAATTAGTTTAAGGACTTTGTTGCCATCTCGGTCCTTTGTTGCCAAGTTTGAGGCAACAGAGCTTCTTTGTATACCACTCTCAGAGTTTTTGACTCAGGAAGATAGCGAGCGGACATGAGCATCGTCATCTATCATTAACCTAGGTCATGACTCTTTAGGTGTAGTATTTTTTGAGGAATAGGCCGTTTATTGGCCGGAAGGGTCTTTCGCCATGCATATCCATGAGCAGGTAGGCTCCACCTTGGTTGACTTTGTCTATGATGTACGGGACTTCATAGTTCGGCTCGAATTTCCCCCGTTTTGTACGAGTGGGGATCATCGCTCTTTTGAAGACTAGCACGAGCTCGCCTTGGCGGAATGTTCTCGGCCTAGTCAGTCTTTCGTATGATCGTATCATCCTTGCCTTATAAGCCTCCAGATTTTACTGTGCTATAAGGAGAGTTTCGTCAAGGTCATCGAGCTCCTCAAGCCGAAGATGAGCATTTTCTTCATCTGCTAGCTCGTCTCGAACCGCTACTCGTAGAGAAGCGAGTTCTATTTCTAGGGAAAGCACTGTTTCCGTGCCGAATACCAACACGTATAGTGTTTTATTCGTCGCTGTTTTGAACGTTGTTCGGTACGCCCAGAGAGTTTCGTGCAGCCTTTCGTGCCAGTCCTTTTTGTTTATGGACACCGTCTTGTTTATAATCTTTGTCAATGTCTTGTTGAAGGCTTCAGCTAGACCGTAGTCACGAGGATTATAGACTGAAGAGTATCTCCAATCTATCTTATGCCGTTCTGCGAAGCGGCTGATTTTATTGCTCATGTAGGCTGGCCCATTATCCGAGATAATTCCTTTCGGAGTGCCGAACCGGTAGATGACATGTGTTCTGAAGAAATGGATGATATACTCCGTCTTCACCCCCCTTAGTGGTACTGCTTCTACCCACTTAGAAAAGTAGTCGGTCGTTGCCGATATGAACCGATGTCCTTTGGACGATGCTGGTTCAATCAGGACAATTATATCTGTTCCCCATATTTTGAATGTCCAGTTAGCCACTGTTGGGTGTAGCGGATTTGGATGTTGGTGGATGAAGTTCCCATGTATTTGGTACGAGTGACACTGCTTCGCATATTCGAGATAGTCTTGAATCATTGCGGGCCAATAGTAACCCAGTCTTTTGATTTTCAGCTTCATTTTTGGCCCAGCTTGGTGAGAACCGCAGAGCCCGTCGTGAGTTTCTTGGATGACTTCCTTTGCTTCTTCCAGCCCCAGGCATCTTAGCCACAGACAGTCGAACGATCTCTTATATAGAGTATCATTGACGAAGGCGAAAGACAAAGCTCATTTCATGAGCTGATGTCGAGACGACGTGTTTTTAGGCGTTCGTTGGGATTTGAAGTAGTCTATGAAGACTTCCCTCCAATCCTTGACATTTTCTTTGTCCTCTATTTGAAGGGCTACTTGTTCGGTCGTTTCTTTTCCTTCGGATGACTCTGTTAAGTCTCCCGAAGATATTTCTGTCTGTGTGAGGATCCTGCGGCTTTGTACGATGATCTTTACGTCATCGAGGTCTTCGTCGGCTAATTTCTTAGCCAATTTGGCTAACGCATCCTCCTTGCTGTTTTCTGTACGCGGTATACTCTCTAAGATGTAGGAGGGGATTTTTGTCAGCAGTTGCTGCACTCTTTCGCCATACTTTATCAGCTCTGACTTGCATGTCTGATAGTCGCCATTTACTTGGCTAACGATCAGCTGAGAGTCTCCATATATGAGGAGGTCTTTGATTCCCATGTCGACAGCGATCTCTAGACCTACTATCAAAGCTTCATACTCAGCTTCGTTATTAGTCCTCAGATCCGTTAAGGAAAGGGTGTAACGCATTATCGTTCCTTGTGGAGTCACGAAGATAAGGCCCACCCTGGCTTTGATTATGGGAGTGTTTTGCTTTCGCTTCTTCATGGAAGATGCTCCATCGAAGTAGAGTTCCCATCGGGAATCATTTTCTTCCTTCTCTCCTTTGATTGTGTCGAACGCATGTTCATCCGGAAACTCGCAATTTAAGGGGGAGTCGGCTGGTATCGGATGCTCCATGAGAAAATCGGCAATGGGTTGGCCTTTCACTGCATTAAGGGGTCGATACATTATCGAGAACTCCATCAGGAGGAGGGCCCATTTGGCAAGCCTTCCTATTAGTATGGCCCTTGACATCAGATATTTGAGAGGATCCACCTTTGATATGAGATGGACCTCATGTGCTAAGGCGTAATGTCTGAGCTTCGTTATCGTGAAGATCAGTGCCAGGCAATGCAATTCGATGGGGGTGTAGTTGTTTTCTGTTCCCAGGAAAACTTGACTCAAATAGTACAAAGCTCTATCTTTTCCTTGATCGTTCTCTTGTGCCTATAGCGCACTTAGAGAACCCTCAAGGGCAGTTGTATATAGGATAAGGGATTTTCCCTTAACCGAAGCGATCAATACCGGTAGATTTTGCAGGTATTGCTTGATCTCGTATAGTGCATTTTGGCACTTTTGATCCCAGATGAACGGGGTCCCATTCTTCATTAGATGACTGTACGGACGACATTTTCCGGAGAGGTTGGCTATGAACCGCTGGATATATACGAGCATTCCTTGAAGGGATTGCAACTGTTTGAGAGTTCTTGGCATGGGCATTTCCGTAATCTCCTTGATCTTTGAGGGATCGATTTCGATACTCCAGTGCCGTATGATGAATCATAGGAATTTTCCTGAGGAGACTCCAAACGCGCATTTTAGAGGAATTATCATCAGATTATACTTCCGAAGACGTTGGAACACTGTGTTTAAATGTTCTCAATGTTCCTCATATGATCTGCTTTTAACCACAAGGTCGTTGATGTAGCATTCGACGATCTTATGGGTGAGGTCATCGATTAAACCCTCCTCCGGCCTTGTCAGTGGCCAAAGAAGAAACTATCTCCAAGACAGTCCTGGATGATTACATCGCTCAGCAAATAAGAGCTCACTAAGCTAATGAAGCCGCCGACCAAATTGTCAGAACTGGGCGACCATATCGAGGCTTGTATGACCAAATCAAATACCTGCCGGGATATACGATCTCCAAGTTCCATGTCTATAAAGGAACATGAAACTCTCACCAGCATGTCGTACAATTCAAAACTCTATGTGGCAATACTGGAGGCGATGACAAACTGTTGCTTCGCCAGTTCGTTGATAGCTTGTCGGAGACAACTTTCAAATGGTACTCGGAGCTCCCAAATGACTCCGTGAAAACTTTCGCAGAAATGGAGCTGTTGTTTACACAACGGTTCGCCGGCGTGAGCGAACGTACTCCGATCACGGCATTAATCAATGCTAGGATAAAGCCGGAAGAAACATGGGTCCAATACGTGATCCGGTGGCGGAACCTGTGGTCTAAGTGAGAATAGCGCATTAAAGAGTCTTCTGCCATGGGCATGTTCATCGGGACCCTTGATCCTCAAACAACTATGTCCCAGTTCATGACGTTCTTTAAGCCCACAACCTTTCTGGCTCTGATAGACAAACTGGCCCAGATGGACCAGATTGGCCATGGGCTTTCCTCCTCAAATAAGGACCCTCAAAATACTAAGGGAAAAGGAAAGGCTGCCTTCGTTGCCAATACGCAACATCAACCGGGTGGCCCAAAACCAATTGCTCGCCAAAACAACGTGCGTCCGCGCCTATCCTTGGAAGAAAAACTAGGACGTGCTTACTCATTCCCGTGTGATAAAACTGTTGGGTATCCTCAGCACCTTACCTAGGGTTTGGAAGCATCACACATGCCACTTTAAAAATTTAGGGAGGTGCTAAGAAAACTAACCATGAATCGAAACTAGAATTTTAGGGCAACATCATACTGGTATCATATACAAGAGGTAACTTACACTAAAGGATTAGTAATACTAGCTTTGTATACTTCCTTGAGTAATTCCTTGGACCTTTGAAAGTTTGAACCAGCTTGCTAGAAAACTTCCTAGTCCACGATGATCCATCCGAAGCCCCTTTGCTCAAAGCTTCTTGATTCACTTGATCAAGAATGAAGATGAAGCAAACACTTTACACTAATGGGCTAGATTAGTGTAGAATGGTGATATGGTTTGTTTTCTCTATTCAAAACCCTTTCTTTTTATCTACCTCACTCAAAGGAAAACTCAAGAGAGCAAGAGAGAGGAGGAAGAAGAAGATGGCAAGCTTGAGCTCAAGAGTTATGATAATTCTAAATGAAAAATGAGAATAGAAAATATAAATAATTTCACACTCTAACTTAACCATGGGTTAATAAATATCTAGATATTTATTTTAGAGTTAATAGCAACGAAAGAAAATTAACTCATGGTCAAACAAAGGTTAAATGAAGAAGTGTGTAGAATTATCAACCATGGATTAATATTCCTTTTTCTTTAACTCAAAAATAAATATATACATAATGACTTCCATGTAAGTCTTGCATTTCCATCTTATATGTGTCATCAACCATGAAACCATGTATGTATGTATGTGTGCATTCACATTATCATGTGCATGAACAAACACATATGCACACATGCATGCATACATCAATGTAGAAAAGGGTTTAATGAAAGAAGTGAGATAAAAGTCAATGTTAAATCAACACTTGATTTAACAAACTGGTCATATCATATACGACCTGACCAATATAAAAACGCCCGATTAATATACGGTATCACATACACGCATTTAATCGGGTCCCCGCGCATATCTCATATGCACACCACATCGTTTTGCCTAAGCTAGGAAACTCCTGTGTGGGACTCTAAGGCTCGTCAATACGCCGACAGTAGGTGATGATCACATCAAACACCCACAAGCCACAAGCGGTCAGCTAAACGTAACGGCTACCCAGGTATTGAGAGATCAGAAGAAAACAAGCGAAGCTGTCAAAACCCCCGTCGAGCCAACTGGCAACACTTACCGTACAGTCCGATCTCTTCGTCAGATATGCTGTATATCGAATCTGGGGATGGTATCGTCGACCATAATAACTCAATAAGTCATGCCGGTGTATGGCTCATAACAGATCGAGAAACTACTGATAACACTTATCAGTAAATCTCAGCAGCCCTGGCCAGGGACTTCCTGTTATAACCAATCTAGCATAGAAAAACATCAACCCCCAATACCGGGAGAGACGAAACCCCTCCTATCGCTCATTGCCTCCATGTTCCTCGGGACTGTACCCAAAATCCACCTATTTGCACGACTCTGTAGAGCCGTGGTAGGGTGGAGATCAAAGTACAGTGGGAGGACACACAAGACTCTATGACGATCTCGGGTCTACAGACTAACCTGTACCAGTGTCACCTGAGAATTGCTATCCGATAGATATAATACCACATAGGAGTTCTCGGCGAGTCCGTTCAGTGTACCCAGTCTCTACTGAGCACCCGTATACAAACTTTGGTGTCACCACACCAGATGGATATGGAATCATCCATTGCCCATCATATGGGACAAGAATGGTATACACTAGTCTTCTTTGGAATATCGATGCCCCGTCTCGATACACCCACGACTAGGAACAGTTCAAGGATATGCTCATAAACTACACGTGTCCCACTAGTATGATCCGTATCATAGTCGCAGTAGTCAAGCAAATATCCTGAGGGCTTTATCAACATGTACCAAATGAGTAAAATACATGATTAAATGAACATGCCAAGATAAAGTAAACCAGATAGCATACTATCATGTCGAGCAAGAAAGTTATCTGTGTATATATATATACATGTCCAAGTATCCACTATACATATAATGGCCTCTAGGGCATACATATATATATATATACATATATATATATACACATATACATATACATATACATATACATATATATATATATATATATATATATATATATATATATATATATATATATATGTTGGGGTAAAAATTTACACCCCGGTTGACCGAGTCAAAGTCAGGGTCAACCCCCAAGCTAGGTGGGCCCAAGCCCAGGTCAAGCGGGCCCATGCCCAAGTCGAACCCGCGGCCAGCCTCCTCCATGCCAAAATATAGACCATGTAATAAATAATTTTTATGTAATTTTTTTATGTATGAATGTAAACAAAATGGGCATAAAGCCAATATTTTGTAAGCCCATGGCTTATGTGCAAAAATGAAATGGCACATGAGTCATGGGATGGCTAAAATGCCATTTTTGTAAAGCCCAAGGGGCTATATGTAAATATGCAAGCCTATAAAAGCCAACATGATGATGAATAAACTAACACTTTCATTCTCTCAAAAAAAAACCTAGGGTTTATATTTCTTTCCCTTTTCTGAAGGTTTCATTCAAACCTTCTTCTTTCTTTTGAATTAAATCAAGAGTTTTACTCTTCCTTTTCAAAAACAAGATAGTTTTTCACCACCAAACCCACAAAGGAGAACTTGGATCTGTCTTTAGATCCCCAAAAGGAGAGATTTTGAGATCTCACATCTCTTGATCTTCAAGATCCAGCTAACAGAGGAGGAAGAAGAAGAACCCCTTCCATTAACCCCAAAAACACACTTAGGAGTCCAACTCCACTCTGATTTCTCTTCCGAGAATCTTTTTAGGCTAAAAGCCTCTTTTCCTCTCCGGCGCACAAGCGCAGAGCGCCCACGTGCCGACACGTGGCGCGCTTGCGCTCAAGCGCAAAGTGCCCACGTGCCGACACATGGCGCGCTTGCACAACAGCGCCTTGCGCTCGAGCGTAAAGTGCCCACGTGCCGACACGTGGCGCGCTTGCGCTCAAGCGCTAGCGCTCGAGCGCAAGTCGCCCCAGTGCCGACACGTGGCACGCTTGCGCTCAAGCGCAAGCGCTCGAGCGCAAGTCACCCCCGTGCCGACACGTGGCGCGCTTAAGCTCAAGCGCACAGCGCTCTGGCGCAAGTCGCCCCCGTGCCGACACGTGGCGCACTTGCGCTCAAGCGCCCAGCGCTCTGGCGCAAGTCGCCCCCGTGCCGACACGTGGCGCACTTGCGCTCGAGCGTCAGACGCTGAAGCGCAGAGCGCCCACGTGCCGACACGTGGCGCGCTTGCGCTACAGCACCCTGCGCTCAAGCGCAGAGCGCCCACGTGCCGACACGTGGCACGCTAGTGCCTGAGCGCATAGCACCTGGGCGCACAGCGCCCGTGGCGTTGGCCCCACGCATCCTTTGGATGCCTTTTCCCCCTCTTTCTTTTATATATATATATATATACATATATACACACACACATATATATATATATATATATATATACACATATGCATACATATGTGCACACACACATACACCACGACACTGTCCCTGTTAGAAAAAAATTTCTAACGGGGCGCTGCCCCGCACCCCGCAAGGGGGCTGCTAGCCCCCTTGACCCCCAGCCCGCTATCCGGGTAGCGGGACCCCCGTAAAGACTCTGCAGGGCCCCCGATATATCCAAAACCCTTTCAAAACACAACACTGCACATTGAGTTCGCATGACCTCTTTAACCCGTCAATCGGAGGTTCCCTCGCTCTAAAGGCGGGGGGTAATTAACGGCTGCTTAGTCCGCGGCTGCCGGAGATTCGGATCCCCACAATCATTAAACCCCAGCCTACCTTAGGCAGGGGGAATCTGTAATGCGCCTGACAAGCGCGCGCGTATTCCCATCTCAATGGGGTGACGAAAAACACCCTACAGATTCTGGCACGCTCGGTAGGACCAATCTCTCCTCCCATATTTCGGGTTAAGCATTCATGCGAACTCAGTCAATATACATACCTGTATTTATACTAAAAATAATGCTTTTTCATGCAGATTTTCAAGCAATCACCTTCCGACGATGTCTTCGATGATGAACTCAGCTCCCGTCTCCTGCACGATGCTGATAGACTCTAGGACGGTCCTTCCGGCCAGTCTCGGGCGACAATGGGAGGAGCCGCTTCTACCATTCGGCTCTATTATGTTCATGCCAGTTGGAGCCATCCCAGCTCCTCAAGCCCCGGTGGCAGACAAACCGGTCTCGAAAGGCAGGAGACCAAATGTGGTGATCTCAAGGGCGCCCTAACCCAAACGCAAGTCGGTGTCTGAACGGCTTTCCTTAGCCCCAGCTGGGGGCAAGGCCATCAACACCAACAAAGCTACAACGCGTCCCGAGGAAGCTCCAGCGGTGCTCTTGACTACTGCTCGATCGGGTGTCTTCTTTAAGCTCCCCGCCAATGAGAAAGAGACGACTGGATATGAGGTACACACTGTCTACATGGTGGGCGCGCGCAGCAAGAGCAAGGATGGGGCCACCACATCCCAAATCCAATCTGGCGTGAATATGGCTGCCACATCCCAAGGCCAGCCTCCTCTGGAAGGTAATGAAGACCTTCCCAGTGAGGCTGATAAGCAGAAAGACCCTTCGATCCATGAGGAGTCGGGCTCGGAAAGCGATGAAGAGCCGACTTTTCGCCCCAGGACCGCGGAGCAAGAGCTGCTTCAAGAGCTCCGAAAGCAGCTCAGAGACAAAGACAAGGAGATGGCTAAACTCTACTCCAAAATCGATGACTTGACGAATGTCGTGATGCAGCTCACGGCCCTACTTGCCTCTCAGCCGCCCAATCAAGAGGAAGGCTCTGCTCGTGAACCGGGAAATGGTGTCCCAAAGCAGCCGACGCCTATTCCCTCAAATCCAAAAGTGCGCGAACTACATGAAAATCAGTCGCATCCTATCTCGGGAAATGTTTTGGCTACCGATGGCAGTAGCCCGCTAACTCAAGATCAAATCATGAATTTAGTTGCCAGCAAAGTCAAAACATTGGTAGCTGAAGCCGAAGCGCAAAAAGATATCAGCAGTAGTGGGAGACCATATCCTGCTCAGTATGATCTGGTGGAATTTCCTAGCGGCTATGTCATCCCCAAATTCGGAAGATTCGATAGGACGGGAAATGCGAATCAGCAGATCGCCCACTTCAAAGCCTCATGCGGGAACACTGGGGGCAACGATACGCTTCTCCTCCGCCTGTTCATTAACAGCTTGACCGATGTTGCTTTCGACTGGTACGCGAGTATACCGGATGGCTCCGTCACAACTTTTGTCCAAATGGAGTCTCTGTTTCGGCAGAGGTTCGTGAGCGTCAGCGATAAGATTACCATTGCCGAGCTCGTAAGGACCAAGCCTAAGAGCGACAAAAGCAGCACAAATTTTATAACCCGATGGCGCAATCTCTCCGTCAAATGCGAACCGCCGATAGAGCAGGACCAATCTGTCAGTCTCCTTGTCGGAAACCTCAACAATTGGATGGCCCCGTTTTTATGTACCGCGGGTCTCAAAACATTCCAAGAGCTGACCAGGAAAGTCCAGATGCTAGAGCGCTCAAAACAGATGTCCTCCTCGGATTCTCAAAATAACAATAGGTCCTGGAGAAACCGAAAGGACGATAATCGCAAAGGCGGAAACTCCGATGATTCTGGATCTTTCAACATTTCGGCTAACCGAAATAAGCAAGGGATGAGCGGGCCTAGCGCCAACCAGCCTCGGAAGCCAGTGTTCGGAGAGGGAGGAGAATCTCCACTGAAAGAGAAGCTGGATAAGGTCTATTCCTTCAAAAGAGACAAAATCCGTAAAATATTCAAAGACGCCGTGAAGAACGGTCTACAACTGCCAGAGTCAAAAAGACCGCAGGAAGCGAATATGACCGACGACCCCAAATACTGCTCCTATCACAAAGTGATAGGTCATGCCATTGAGGACTGCTTCGTCTTCAAAGATTGGGTCGAAAAGCAATACAAGGTAGAAGAGATAGAACTGTCCAAAGGCGTGTTAGTAAACAGTCAAGATGCGACCGCCAATTTCATACAAACGGAGACCGAAGTTCTTCGTGAAACTGATTCTCTCAGACATCTGCCTTTCTCTGAAAACAATCGACCACCACGTCATTAAACTGGGAACAGTCGACCTCTAAGTCGTTAAACTGGGAATGTAAAAAAATTGTGTATATAAAAAAAATGTGTAAATAAAAGAAAAATAAAGAAAAGCCGAAATGATGGGGCAACTCGTAATAAAAACCAGCGAGTAAAAATGAAAATGAGAATAAAGCCGAAATGATGGGGCAACCGCGAATAAAAGCCGAAATAATAGGGCAATCGCGATCTTCACGACAAGAAAAGCTGAAATGATAGAGCAATCGCGGTAAAAAAATAAAAAAAAATAAAATATATATATATATATATATATATATATATATACAAAAACAACAACAAAAAAACAACGGCGAATGATGAGTCGCTCCTGGTACCATATTCCAGTGCAGCGATGCAGACGCCAACCAAAATTCAAATTCCCAAAACTCTCCCGGCCCTACGGTTAGTCCCCAAATTGACTACCGTATACAATCCACAGGCTCAAATAATTCTCAGCATACCCATGCCCCACCGCAATCACCAGTTACGCGACTGGTCTCCGCCTTTGGAATTATGCTCCATTGAGAAGACCCACTCATGTGTCCTCACGATACATGAGGACAACAAACCTTTGTGGGATCCTTATGACTCATAAAGGAAAAACACACTTGGGGGTCCTCACAACTCCTAAGGAGAAAATGCACTTACGGGATCCTTACGACTCGTAGGGAGAAAATACTTTATGGGACCCTTACGGCCCATAAAATTGAAAAGCCTTAGGCTATAGGGATCCAAACCTGTCTCCTAAGCCATCGCTCCCCAATACCCCAATGGCGAATGATGAGTCGCTCCTGGTACCATATTCCAGTGCAGCGATGCAGACGCCAGCCAAATTCTAAATCCCAACGGCGAATGATGAGTCGCTCCTGGTACCATATTCCAGTGCAGCGATGCAGACGCCAACAAAGACCCAAAATGTTTTTGGCCCTACGGAGAGATCATACATCCTGCAAAACCGTATACAATCCACGGGCGTAAAACAATCCCAGTCCCTCCCAAGTCCTACCGGTGAGACCACATTCAAAGTCCCACTAAAAATAAAAAAAAGAATAGAAATAAAAAAGGCATGTCCATAAGCAAAATGGGCACGGATGAAAACCCGAAAGGGCTCCATGAGTAAAAACAGCAGGACTGCCGGCGAGTTTGTGAAAACCCGAAAGGGCGCAGACTCGTAAAAAAGAGATGAAATGCACTCACAAAGTCCTCTCGACTTTGTGAGGAGAAAATTCCCGCATGAGATCCTTACGACTCGCAAAGGAGCAACACACTTGGGGGTCCTCACGACTCCTAAGGAGAAAATACATCTACGGGATCCTTACGACCCACAGGGAGAAAATGCTTTGTGAGACCCTTACGGCTCACAAAATTGAAAAGTCTTAGGTGATAGGGACCTAAAACCTGTTTCCTAAGCCATCGCTTCCTGATAAGCAAGCGCAAATGATGATTCGCTTCTGGTACCATATTCCAGTGTAGCGATACTGATGCCAAGCAAAAACCAATTTCCAAGCCCTCCCGGGGCAAATGATGAGTTGCTCCTGGCATTATTCCAGTGCAGCAATGCAGATGCCAAACCAAAACCAAATCCTCAAATCCATTCATGGCAAATGATGATTTGCTCCTGGTAACATATTCCAGTGTAGCGATGCTGATGTCAACCTAAATCAAATCAAACCAACAGCCTATGCGGCGGAATCATGGTTCGTCCCAGAATTTACCCCATGTCGAAATCATGCTTCGCCTCGGGATATCTACCTTCCCTGTCGGAATTATGCTTCTGCTCGGAATCAACCAACGGCCTCCTCGTCGGAATTATTCTCCGCCTCGGAATCAAGTCAACCTGCAAGCTCTGCGTCGGAATTATGCTCCGTCTCAGAATGTACCCCGTGTTGAAATCATGCTTTGCCTCGGAGTATTTTCCTTCCCTGTCGGAATTATGCTTCGCTTGGGAATCAACCTCTGCATCGAAATTATGCTTCGTTCAGAATGTATGCCGCTCATCGGAATGATGCTCCGATCCTTGGAATGATGCTCCGCCCATCCGAATGATGCTCCGATCCCTGGAATGATGCTCCGCTCATCGGAATGATGCTCCGATCCTTGGAATGATGCTCCGCTCTTCGGAATGATGCTCCGATCCTTGGAATCATGCTCCGCCCATTGGAATGATGCTCCGATCCCTGGAATCATGCTCCGCCCTTTGGAATGATGCTCCGATCTCTGGAATCATGCTCCGCCCATCGGAACGATGCTCCGATCTCTGGAATTATGCTCCGCTCTTCGGAAAGATGCTCCGAACTCTGGAATCATGCTCCGCCCTTCGGAATGATGCTCCGAATCCTAGAATCATGCTCCGCCCTTCGGAATGATGCTCTGAATCCTGGAATTATTCTCCGCCCATCGGAACGATGCTCCGATCCCTGGAATTATGCTCCGCTCTTCGGAAAGATGCTCCGAACCCTGGAATCATGCTCCGCCCTTCGGAATGATGCTCCGAATCCTGGAATTATGCTCCGCTCTTCGGAAAGATGCTCTGAACCCTGGAATTATGCTCCGATCATCGGAATGATGCTCCGATCTCTGGAATTATGCTCCACCCATCGGAACGATGCTCCGATCTCTGGAATTATGCTCCGCTCTTCGGAAAGATGCTCCGAACTCTGGAATCATGCTCCGCCCATTGGAATGATGCTCCGAATCCTGGAATCATGCTCCGATCATCGGAATGATGCTCCGATCTCTGGAATTATGCTCCGCCCATCGGAATGATGCTCCGAACCCTGGAATTATGCTCCGCTCTTCGGAAAGATGCTCGGAACTCTAGAATCATGCTCCGCCCTTCGGAATGATGCTCCGAATCCTGGAATTATGCTCCGCTCTTCGGAAAGATGCTCCAAACTCTGGAATCAAGCTCCGCCATTCGAAACGATGCTCCGATCTCTGGAATTATGCTCCGCCCTTCGGAACGATGCTCCGACTGGAATTATGCTCCCCCTTCGGAACGATGCTCTGATCTCTGGAATTATGCTCCACGAATCAGAATGATGCTCCGATCCCCGTGAATCATGCTCCCCGGGATGATGCTCCGCCCCTGGAATAATGTTCTACCTCGAAGTCCAACTTCAAGATCCATCAATTTCATGCACACAACTCAAATGTCCGGTGTGCATTTATTGATGGGGGGCACTTTGTTGGGGTAAAAATTTACACCCCGGTTGACCGAGTCAAAGTCAGGGTCAACCCCCAAGCTAGGTGGGCCCAAGCCCAGGTCAAGCGGGCCCATGTCCAAGTCGAGCCCGCGGCCAGCCTCCTCCATGCCAAAATATAGACCATGTAATAAATAATTTTTATGTAATTTTTTTATGTATGAATGTAAACAAAATAGGCATAAAGCCAATATTTTGTAAGCCCATGGCTTATGTGCTAAAATGAAATGGCACATGAGTCATTGGATGGCTAAAATGCCATTTTTGTAAAGCCCAAGGGGCTATATGTAAATATGTAAGCCTATAAAAGGCAACATGATGATGAATAAACTAACACTTTCATTCTCTCAAAAAAAATCTAGGGTTTGTATTTCTTTCCCTTTTCTGAAGGTCTCAAACCTTCTTCTTTCTTTTGAATTAAATCAAGAGTTTTACTCTTCCTTTTCAAAAACAAGATAGTTTTTCACCACCAAACCCACAAAGGGGAACTTGGATCTGTCTTTAGATCCCAAAAAGGAGAGATTTTGAGATCTCACATCTCTTGATCTTCAAGATCCAGCTAACAGAGGAGGAAGAAGAAGAACCCCTTCCATTAACCTCAAAAACACACTTAGGAGTCCAACTCCACTCTGATTTCTCTTCCGAGAATCTTTTTAGGCTAAAAGCCTCTTTTCCTCGCCGGCGCTGCACAACAGCGCCCTGCGCTTGAGCGCAAAGTGCCCACGTGCCGACACGTGGCGCGCTTGCGCTCAAGCGCTAGCACTCGAGCGCAAGTCGCCCCAGTGCCGACACGTGGCACGCTTGCGCTCAAGCGCACGCGCTCGAGCGCAAGTCGCCCCCGTGCCGACACGTGGCGCGCTTACGCTCAAGCGCACAGCGCTCTGGCGCAAGTCGCCCCTATGCCGACACGTGGCGCGCTTGCGCTCAAGCGCCCAGCACTCAAGCGCAAGTCGTCCTCGTGCCGACACGCGGCGCACTTGCACTCGAGCGTCGGGCGCTGAAGCAGAAAGTGCCCACGTGCTGACACATGGCGCGCTTGCGCTATAATGCCCTGCGCTCAAGCGCACTGCGCCCACGTGCCGACACGTGGCACGCTAGCGCCTGAGCGCATAGCACCTGGGCGCACAGCACCCAAGGCGCTGGCCCCACGCATCCTTTGGATGCCTTTTCCCTCTCTTTCTCTTATATATATATATACATATATACACACATATATATATATACACACACACATATGCATACATATGTGCACACACACATACACTACGACACTGTCCCTGTTAGAAAAAAATTTCTAACGAGGCACTGCCCGCACCCCGCAAGGGGGCTGCTAGCCCCCTTGACCCCCAGCCCGCTATCCGGGTAGCGGGACCCCCGTAAAGACTCTGCGAGGCCCCCGATATATCCAAAACCCTTTCAAAACACAACACTGCACATTGAGTTCGCATGAACAGTTTAACCCGTCAATCGGAGGTTCCCTCGCTCCAAAGGCGGGGGGTAATTAACGTCAGCTTAGTCCGCGGCTGCCGGAGATTTGGATCCCCACAATCATTAAACCCCAGCCTACCTTAGGCAGGGGGAATCTATAATACGCCTGACAAGCGCGCGCGTATTCCCATCTCAATGGGGTGACGAAAAACACCCTACAATACACACACACACACATACATACATACATGTCCAAGTATCCACTATACGTATAATGGCCTTTAGGGCATACATATATCCAACAATCTCCCACTTGAACTAAGGCCAATTATTGGCGTATCTCATACCCAACATCTCAAAAAGACGCCCATGTTGTGGCTGTGGAAGGGCCTTGGTGAGTGGATTCGCGGTGTTATTCTTTGTATTTACTCTCCGAATCTCGATCTCGTGGCGATCTACTATCTCCCGGATCAAATGATATCGCCTCAGGATGTGTCTGGACTTCTGATGGGACCTGGGTTCTTTGGCCAACGCCATGGCCCCATTATTATCACAATACAATGGTATTGGATCAACAATGGTTGGAACTACTCCTAGTTCCGTGACGAACTTCCTCATCCAGACGGCTTCTTTGGCAGCATCATTTGCAGCAATATACTCAGCTTCTATCATGGAGTCGCAACGGTATCCTGTTTGGAACTCTTCCAACTAACCGCCCCTCTATTGAGGGTAAATACAAACCCTGAGATAGATTTCCTGTCATCCTTATCACTTTGGAAGCTGGAATCGGTAAAGGCCTCCATTTGGAGATCCCCATTACCATACACCAAGAACAGTTCTTTAGTCCTTCGCAAGTACTTAAGAATGTTCTTCACTGCTATCCAATATTTCTCCCCTAGGTTGGATTGATACCTGCTTACTACAGCTAGTGCATAAGCTACATCAGGGCGAGTACATAATATCGCATACATTTTAGATCCTACGGTTGAAGCGTAGGGTATAATACTCATGCGAACTCTCTCTTAACTCTTTTAAGAGATGGTCTCTTTCCACACCATATCTCATATGGAGTGGTAGACACGGTCTTGGTTGGAACCCTGTTTAACAAATACATTGCTGTCTCCAATGCATGTCCCCAAAAGGAAAGTGGTAACTCAGCATTACTCATCATGGACCGTACCATATCTAATAGGGTACAATTCCTCCGTTCTGACACACCATTGTGTTGTGGTGTGTAAGGAGGAATGAGCTGAGAGAATCCTATTCTCTTTTAAGAAGTCTAAAAACTCTGTACTCAAATACTCTCCACCTCCATCCGATCGAAGTTTCTTGATGCTCAGGCCTGTTTATTTTTCTACTTCAAGTTTGTACTCCTTGAATTTCTCGAAAGCTTCGGATTTATGCTTTAATAAAAATACGTGTCCGAATCTTGAGAAATCATCAGCAAAAGTAATGAAGTATGAAAAACCGCATCTAGCATGTGTAGACATTGGTCCGCATACATCACTATGTATGAGGCTTAAGAGTTCCACTGCTCTTTCTCCGTGTGTAGTAAACGGAGTTTTAGTCATTTTACCTTTGATACATGACTAACAAGTCACATAAGATTTATATTCAAAAGGATTTAAATATCCATCTTTATGTAGCTTGTTTAGTCTCGTTTCATTAATTTGACCAAGTCTAAAATGCCAAAGAAAAGCTTCATTTATATCTGAAAATTTTCTTTTATTTTTATGTTGTATATTGAAAACTGTGTGTTGGTTTAGGACGTAAATACCATTATTCAATGTACCATACCCAATCAACTGTTGATTCAAGTTAATGTTCATAACATTATTTTGCAACACAAAATGATATCCTTCATTGTCTAACAAAGAAACGGATATTATATTACATAGAATACTAGGTACATAATAACAAGGGTTCAAAACCAAAATACATCCCGTAGGTAACCCCAGATGATACTCTCCTACAGATACAGCATGTACATCGGAACCATTTCCAACCCGAAAAGTATGGTCACCAGTCTTCAAAACTCTACTGTTTCTCAATCCCTGTATACAATTGCAGATGTGAGAATCAGAACCGGTATCTAATACCGAAGATGCAGAGTTTATAGAAAAACAGTTTTCAGTTACAAACACACCTGAAGTGGAAGCATCAGCATGCTTCTTCTTCTTGAGATCTGCAAGATACAAAGAACAATTGCGTTTCCAGTGTCCTGACTTGTGGCAGAAAAAACATTCTCCTTTTCCACTTCCCGCGGCCCTGGATTTGCCTTTCCCCTTCGCCTTTTGAACTCCACCTCTCGGTTTGGTGGGTTTCTTCTTCTTCTTTCCCTTGGCCTTGGATTTTTGGATGGAAGAGGAAGATGGCCCCGCAAGCAGAGTGGGAGTTTTCGCTGTCTTAAGCGTGCTCTCTGCACTTCTCAACATATTGAGAAGTTCATGCAGTGATTTCTCCAAATTGTTCATATTGAAGTTCACAATGAATGGAGCAAAGGCGGGAGGGGGGGAGACTGTAGAACAATATCAGTATATTGCTCGTTATCCATAGTCCATCCTAGGTTCTCAAGTTCTTCTATAAGACCAATCATCTTCAAGACATGTTCACCTACTGATGCGCCAGAAGCCATCCATATCTGAAACAGCTTTCGAGATGCCTCGTAGCGTAAAGCCCGAGATTTCTCTCCATACAGATCCTTTGTATGGAGAAAGATGGATTGGATATCCATCTTCTCATGCTGCTTCTGATGTACATTGTCCATAGAAGCAAGTGTGAGGCACTTGGCCGTGTCACAATCAATATCCCATGTTTTTCAGATCTCCTTATCCGAAACAAATGATTCAGGACCTGGGATGGGGGGGGCTTTGGCAGTGATGACATATAATACTTTATCATATGTGAGTGCAATGTTCAGGTTCTTCAACCATTCTTTATAATTCGGTCCTGTCAGTTTGTTTTTCTCTAAAAGAAGCTTAAGTCCCATCATCTGGTATTTGCCATTAGGAGAGAGAAAAGAATACACTCAGTGAAATGCTCTTGCAAAGAATTAGATTGGTTATTATCTTATCTAATTGATGTCTCCCACTGCTTTAATCAAATTTTCTTTCAAAACCTCAAAAAGAAAACTAGCCAGGATTAATTATATTCTACAGTTTCGCTAACTGGTCAGCTAGTCCAGTGTCGGTACTTTGAGGGAGGTTCCCCGTGCTTTCGCACGGACTTAATTAAAATAAACCGTGTTTTCCCAGAGGTCAAACCCCGTTGACACCTTTCTAGACACCTACTGGATTGGCTAATTGTAAAGTGCAAAACTTTCCTGGGAGTAACTCTTACTCACAGTGGGATCGAGATCCAACTATCATATAGAATGTAAGTCTACGGTAGCGCCCCGGCCGTCGATCCGAGGCCAAAATGCGGAAACGAAAACTTTTCATAAACTTGAAACCGGCGCTATCGCAGACTTTAATCCCGGATCGAACCATTAACATACAACTAGCAACTAGAGAAAGGGTTGGAAAGCTATACCGATCGATCCGTGTCCTTCGGTCTTTGGCCACCAACCCAAGCTCCTCGCGGCATATCCGGTCTTGATCTCCTCGTCGGAAAGGGCACCACATCTTCGAGTCTTTTTACGGGCTCCCGCTTCATCCGAAGCAACTCAGGCACGAAGTTATCTAGTCGACGTGTCCAAGACGAAGTAGAGAATGTTTGTGACAACTTTTTCTCTTGCATCCATTGCATGGATGGAGGTTGAAGATGAAGCCATCAATGTAGGTTGTGATCTAGAGGAATAAGAAGAAGAAGCTTTCTTTTTCTTGTGTCTTGAGATGATAATGAGAGTGAGAGAGTGAGTTCAAAAATACAAGACCAAACTCTATCATATGGCAGCCCCACTCTCTCTCCTTCTCATTTCAACACTCAAATCCATCAAATAAAGTGACATATGCACAATAAAAGAGACCATGTGTCACTAATGAAGTCTATGTCACATTAAATGCACAAAATGATGATTTAAGCTCACAATTTCCATTTGTAAACATTAATCCAAATGTTTACAACAATAAAAAGATACAACAACATCTAAAGTAAAGTCGTGACGGATCACTAGGATACCCCTCACCTGTATATACATACCTGCATCCGCATTCCGACCGAATGCGGATGCGATGAGACTAAAGTAATCCAACAAATCTAATACTAGGATCCGGCTTAAACCAAAGCCCACTAGTATGATCTGTCCGATCATGATCCGTGCACTACCTCACGTATATGATCGAACCCTGCCATATATCATACGGCCTCTACAACGTTTCGCCCGAAACTTGAAAACTGTCTGTGGTGGACTCTAAAGACTCGTCAATACATTGGCTGTGGATTTAACCACTAGCTCATCAGTGGTACTAGCTGTACGTAACGGGCTACCAGGTATTGACAAAAAGGGAGGTCGATGAGCGAACTCATCCTGACACCCTACTGAGCCTGTTAGTGACAATATTCGTACAGTCCGGTCCGTTCGTCTATGAGCATCGCATGGCGGGCCTAGGGGGTTGGTAAAAGTCAGACCCCTAAAAGCGGTACAAGTCGTGTCGGAGTGTAGCCCAGAACACCCTGAGATACTACTGGAATGCCTACCACTAAATCTCCTTTCTTGGCCAAGGACTTCATGTAATGGCTCTCCTAGACACAGCGCGATCTCACCCCCAATACCGGGAGAGACGAAACCCCTGCCGATCCGCTCACTGCCTCCATGTGGCTCGGGACTGTACCCAACTAAAACCTGTTTGCATGACTCCTTTGAGCCGTGGTAGGGTAGCAATCAAAGCACAGTGGGAACTCACACGAGACAAATGACGATCTCAGGTCGATGAACTAACCTGTACACATGTTACCAGGGAATTGCTATCTGACGTCAGGTATAATACCAACTAGCATGTTCCCGGCGAGTCCTGTCCGGTGTACTCATAACCCAATGAGCACCTGTATACATCTTAGGTGAACCAACTGACACCAATGGCTTATGAGACCGGGCACCGCCCCTCGTCGGGGTCTCGACTGTATACACTAGTCTACTAATGGAGTATCGATGCCCAGTCTCGAAACTCCCACGACTAGGGACCTTTTAAGGATGTGCTTATAGACCCCAGCTCCCACATATATGATCGCCATCATACTGTTGGCCGTCAAGAAAGTATCCTAAGGTCTCTATCAATGTGTAATAGCGACCTGTAAGGTCACCTAAAGCAGTACACGATGATAAAGATAAACCAGATAGCATACTATCATCTTGAGTAAGACTGTCCTCCCTGCATAGGTCCTCCCTCAATCATTTCAATCGCGTGCCCGCGATCTAATAATTGACTTTGAGGGCACTATATCCAACAATCTCCCACTTGCACTCAAGGCTAATTATTGCGATGTTGCATATTCACAGCGCGTGTGATACCGAACACCCAACTCCTCTACTAATCAGTCTCACAAAGCCCTTTTGCGAAACTATTGTGTTCGAGGAATAGCCTCAGTGAGTGGATCCGCCCTGATGTTTCTTTCTATGTCTCTCTTTATCTCAAGTTCGCGGAGAAAACCATCTCCCGAAATGAGCAATACCCGTCTTAGAATATGTCTGGATATCTGATGGGACCTAGTTCATAAATGAACTCCAAATCCAAACTTCGTAGACTGTATCGTCAACTGAATTTAATCAGTATCCTGCGCCACACCTCCCTTAGTATCGGCTTTGACCACCTGTCCAAAATACTGCCCCTCGCCAAAGGGAAAACTATAACTCTTACAGCCACTCTGTCATTCAGGTCACCTTGGAAGCCTGGAATGATAACCATCTCCTAAAAGAGGCTGTTGTTATCATATCCCTAGAACATCCACTTATGTTCTAAAACTTCTTCCGAACGTTTCTCCAGGATATGATTAATATCACAACTTATTGCATCTTGTGCAAAAACAACATCTGGTGTGGTACTTGACATCTCATGATTGACTCAATTGCCTAAGCAAGTGATCTGCCAATCATGCACATCCCTCTCCCTTTTAGTCTGTAAGACACCTTTAGAGAGGGTGACTCCATCACCTGCAGGTACACTACCGTGCCAGGAGTCGTCCATTCTAAAACACCTTTAGAATGCTATCTAAGTACCCTGATTGGGACACTTCCTAAATCTAGATCTAAAACCATAGATGTAGTAACCAGAATATCTGATATAATATCCAATTCCCTTTGTGGAGAAACCACTGTGTGACAACCAAAGTATAACCGATCGTAGTATAGGATTTTCACTTTCTATTTTGTGTATGTCATCCAAATACCAGGACATCACACCCTACTACCTTCTTAACCGATCCATCTCCTATTCTGATGAAGCCAAACCTATGACTGTCACATCAGAAATAGATGATCTATCTCCGCTATATCTGCTTTAGTCTATAAATAGACATAATCCACTTGTCCACTATGCTTCCGCTTCTCCCACTGACTACGACAACCCTCTGGCAGAATAATATACACGTGCACTTCTAAAGCCAGTTCAGAACGATGCTATACTCATCCTCCTGCCGGGTCTCATAGTCTGGAACAACAGTAGTGTCAAGTCTAGGTAAACAAGAACCTCCCTGTCACCGTCTTTGAGCATACTGAATTACCTCTCGAGTGCCTGAGGTTACCCACCATATCTGCGAAGTGGCCAATGGAATGTCAATCCAGATTGAATCTTTAGGTCCTATTAAATTTTCAGTAATCGTTTGCGGTTCTGGAATCACTTCCAGTTCTACCATACTCCCACTACTGTTTTCTGAAAAAAAAATCCATTTTACTAAAACTGTGGCGAGTCAAGAACAATATCATTATTGATCTTCCAGATGGTACCCTCGTCATAGCCTGGGTCAACCTACAAACAACCATTACAGAAACATGCCTTGAGTTATCCAGAGTCTGGTTTTAAGCATAAGCCGGACAACTCCCCGTACCTTAACATCGTTAAGATATGAACCGTTCTATATCCAATATAGAAACAGAGGCACTGATTTAATTGGAACCAGATTCAAATCATGCAGTTGTCTCCAGTGCATATAAACTAAATGGAAGGAGGCCGATCAGCGTTACTCAACTTAGGAATGCATCCAGATATGAGTAACCTGAAAGAGAAACAAGTTTCTCAAAAACCATTACTATCAACTGAATACCATACACAAGTATCTACATCTTCGATTACCTTGAAGAATCCTGATACTTGCAACACCTGGTTCTCTGCTTTATTCTTATACCTGTAACTTCTCAAAACTTAGACCTTGTATTTCTACGAAACACCTGTCTAAAAACTAGATAAGTCATAAGTAATAAGAATATAGTACGGGGACCAACCCCTCTGTCCTAATGGACACTGGACAACATACAATACTCTGTATAAGTCCCTTGAGTCTAATAACTCAAACCCTGTGCGTCATAGGTTGAAAACTGCACTTACGATTAAGAAGAATTACACCGCCGTTTAATGCTCCTTACCTAACCATCCACTGATATAGGTAAATGTCAAAGACATAATTTCAAAAAGTTATATCTTACTTTATAAAAATAAGCGTACAGATATCAATTTGAAATTGGTGCTTAACAACGGATATTCAAAACCAAATATTTGCCGTCTGGAAAACAACCCAGGCGATTTCCTCAAATATCACCAATTACAATGAATCCCGATATAATGAGGATGATCACCCAATTCCCAATAGCTTACTCCCACTCATCATCTGTAAAACCATACAGACGTGAGAATCAAACCTGGTAAATACATACCCTGGAGCAAGGACTAATTGGGAAATCAGTTTTCTTTTAACAATACACAGTGACACTGAAACATGTAAATGTTTCGAAAGGGTATCCGGGTATTCTTAGTAATGCCTCTTCCATTATCAGATTCACAACCGTAACCGTATATTTCTTTGCCATCTCTCCAAATCTCTTTATATGTCTTTAGTCATTACCTTCTGTACACCCCTTTAGGCTAAATGGTTTTCTTCCTTCCATACCGTTCGGCACCAGCCTATGGTTTGGAAGAAGACTGTCCAATAAGCATAATGGGTGTACTCTCCTAATCCTAGGAGTACTCGTAACCTGAGAGAAGGTGAAGATAAAAGACAACTGAATAAACCTTATTCCTATTTCTCCTGAACCAGAATCCATCCCTGAACTGGAACAAGTCCCTTCGAGTTCGTATATAACCATACGATGGAGTATCCAAATAAATGTGGATCTTCGTAGTGATACGGAGTGTCCTGGAGAAATACAAAGGTGAAGTAGGAGTGGCGATGAAATACTTGGTTTGGTCGTGAATAGCAATCGCAGTTTACTTTGCCCTCTTACTAATCCCTTTATTTGTCTTTACTTAATACCTTCTGCACACCTTCGTTAGTCTAATTGGTTTTCTTCATTCCCCACCGTTCGACACCTGCCTATGGTTTGGAAGAAGACTATCCAATAAGCGTAATAGGTGTACTGTCCTAATCCAAGGAGCACTTGCAACCTGAGAGAAAGTAAAAGGAAAAGACAACTGAATAGTCTTATTCATTTTCTCCAGAACCTAAAACCATCCTCGAATCTGGAACAAGTTCCTTCGAGTTCGTATATAACCATACGATGGTTTTATCCAATGTAAGTGGATGTTCGTAGTAATACGGGGTATTCTGGAGAAAAGGGTAAAAGTAGGAGTGGCAATGAGGTATGCAACTCAGACAATCCAAAAGCCAGTGTTTTAAGAAGGTTCGGTTAACTTGGTCACTGAGTCATAGTCAAGGGTCGAGTCATGGTCCCTGCCAGAGAGAGAGAGAAAAGAAACACTCAGCGTGCACTTTAACCTAGATCAGAATGGTTACCAATTTATCTAATCAGGAAACCTCCCACTGTATCGTCAAATTCTCCTCCAAACCTGAAAGAAGAATTAGTCGGGATCACCCGAGGAGTAAACCAACTCATCAGTGGGAATCGGGATCCAACCATCATCGCATGATAACGTGATCGAATCCACTCACGTTATCACACTCCAGAAGGTATGCACATATCTGGCAAGTTTCAGTTTCTTTAGAAACTCCCGATGTATGTTTTTACCCGTAGGACCCAAGTGAACTTGACAATGCCAACATATCAAAGAATTCTAGTCAAGTTCAACCCATCATTATCTTGATTGCGTTAAACCCTCCCGTACGAGTCCTTGACAATGCCAACATAACCGTACGACAGTCCTAACCAATCCACATATCCATGCGACAGAAAAGCATTACAGAGCTACCGAATACTACGCCTCGGCAATGCACGACAAACGTAGCACGAATACTAAGCAATACTAATTTGAAATGACGGAGGGCTACGGCAGGTTTTTGGTGAAAAACCCTTAACGTAATGAACTTGATATCGTTAAAGGAACCGGATAACTTTTTATAAAAATATAGTGGCGAAAACCTTTGCTAAAGAGGTCACTCCCGGTGAAGGGATCTTGGCTCTTTCCCCGTAGAATGAGGTGCAAAATATTCCAACTGAATACCACGATGCAAAGCAAAAAGTAATCGGCTATAGTGAAGTTATTACCCTGACGCAAACTTCTGTCCAAGGGGTCACTCCCGGTGAAGGGATCTCGGCCTTTGCCTCGTCGACTGAGGTGTTGGATATTCATAACCGAATACCACTGTGCAAAACAAAAGAGAACGTCCTTGCAATAACATCTTTTTTGAAAAAATGTTCCAACAACATCAGAATAGGTTTGTTTTGCTTGGATTGATCCGAATCAATGCAGTCCCATCAAATGATCACACCACAAAAGAACGAAAATACGATGTACGTATATGCCATCCGCATTCGCCACTGGGTCCCGTCATCACCCGTTAGGTTACTTAACTAACGACAGAGCGGGGACTGGACTAGCGCGGGTGTAAAACATATACAACATCTACTAGTATATATATCAATATATAATATTCTCTCATGGCGTGATAAAATGCAACATCACAGAGAGTAATAAGCATCACAGAACAATACAGATAATCTGGGATCCCCCGGGTTTCATAGAGCCGCTACTGAAACCCGACATTCTCCTGGTTGTGTAGATAGCATGTGTAATGAAATCCTAGACCCCTACAGGCGCGGCAAGTTACCCGCCAAAACCTGAAGCAAGGCAGCCCTCTTCAGCAAAGTGAATGGACCACCCAGCACTTCACGGAATTTGGTAACTTGAGCACCCCTCCATGGGTCAACCTATACCCCCTACGAGTGCGGCGAATAGCCCGCCAATTCTAGAGTAAAGCCCCCTCTGTCTCAAAGTCATGAGATGCGGGCTCGTTGCCCTCTAGAACCCGGCTATCCGTGCACCCCACCGCGGGGTAATCCTAGTACAGAAAGTAAAATATATACAATGGGTACATCGACCTCAGCCCGGTCGTGCCCCAAAAGAATAATATACAAACAGGCAAGTGACGGCAGTCCACATGTCGGACGCTTGCCCCACAATATCAAATGCACAAATATAACAAACTGTACTAACATTGCATCCAGGCTATCCACCACGACAAATCCGCAACATCACAGCACAACACTGAACATCAACTTGAATGTCACGTTCGCAAACCCGTCTAAAAGGACTATAGCAATTAGACAAGATTTACCGCTCGAATGACATTCACGGTCACAGATATAATGTAAGTACTGTAAACTAACGTATTTAAAATTCTGATCGACAAAACTTCCAAAAGTGGGCCCCAAGTACAATTCCAGCACTCAAAATAATCTGGGCCAAAACTATTTATCACAAAAATCATATTTCCATGAAATAAAGCCCCAGAAAAAATTTGGGTTACTTTAGCCCATAAAGGGCCGCTGAAGGGCCGCCAAATGTGACATTGAGCGGCGGTTCCGCGGCCGAATTTTGGAGTTAGGTCTCCAAACTTTTTCTGTAGCTTTAGTTATGCCTGCATGTATTTTTAAGATGCCTAAAATATTTTTTTGACCAACTTTGAAAATCGACAGCAAGCACACTGAAATGAAAACACAATTCGGAAATTTCGATCGATCGATATTTTAAACGCGTTAGAATAAGCTAGTAAAGGTTAATGGCGTGGCTCTGATATCATGTAAGTCTACGGTAGCGTCCCGGCCGTCGATCCGAGGCCAAAATGCGGAAACGAAAACTTTTCATAAACTTGAAACCGGCGCTATCGCAGACTTTAATCCCGGATTAAACCATTAACCTACAACTAGCAACTAGAGAAAGGGTTGGAAAGCTATACCGATCGATCCGTGTCCTTCGGTCTTCGGCCACCATCCAAAGCTCCTCGCGGCATCTCCTTTCTCGATCTCCTCGTCGGGAAAGGGCACCACATCTTCGAGTCTTTTTACGGGCTCTCGCTTCATCCGAAGCAACTCGGGCACGAAGTTCGCTAGCCGACGTGTCCAAGGCGAAGTAGAGAATGTTTGTGACAACTTTGTCTCTTGCATCCATTGCATGGATGGAGGTTGAAGATAAAGCCATCAATGGAGGTTGTGAGCTAGAGGAAGAAGAAGAAGAAGAAGCTTTCTTTTTCTTGTGTCTTGAGATGATAATGAGAGTGAGAGAGTGAGTTCAAAAATACAAGACCAAACTCTATCATATGGCAGCCCCTCTCTCTCTCCTTCTCATTTCAACACTCAAATCCATCAAATAAAGTGACATATGCACAATAAAAGAGACCATGAGTCACTAATGAAGTCCATGTCACATTAAATGCATAAAATGATGATTTAAGCTCACAATTTCCATTTGTAAACATTAATCCAAATGTTTACAACAATAAAAAGATACGGCAACATCTAAAGCAAACTCGTGACGGATCACTAGGATACCCCTCACCTGTATATATATACCTGCATCCGCATTCCGACCGAATGCGAATGCGATGAGACTAAAGTAATCCAACAAATCTAATACTAGGATCCGGCTTAAACCAAAGCCCACTAGTATGATCCGTCCGATCATGATCCGTGCACTACCGCACGTATATGATCGAACCCTGCCATATATCATACGGCCTCTACAACGTTTCGCCCGAAACTTGAAAACTGTTTGTGGGGGACTCTAAAGACTCGTCAATACTTTGGCTGTGGATTTAACCACTAGCTCGCCAGTGGTACTAGCTGTATGTAACGGGCTACCAGGTATTGACCAAAAGGGAGGTCGATGAGCGAACTCATCCTGACACCCTACTGAGCCTGTAAGTGACAATATCCGTACAGTCCGGTCCGTTCGTCTATGAGCATCGCATGGCGGGCCTAGGGGCTTGGTAAAAGTCAGACCCCCAAAAGCGGTACAAGTCGTGTCGGAGTGTAGCCCAGAACACCCTGAGATACTACTGGAATACCTACCAGTAAATCTCCTGCCTTGGCCAAGGACTTCGTGTAATGGCTCTCCTAGACACAGCGCGATCTCACCCCCAATACCGGGAGAGACGAAACCCCTGCCGATCCTCTCACTGCCTCCATGTGGCTTGGGACTATACCCAACTAAAACCTGTTTGCACGACTCCTTTGAGCCGTGGTAGGGTAGTAATCAAAGCACAGTAGGAACTCACACGAGACATATGACGATCTCAGGTCGATGAACTAACCTGTACACATGTCACCAGGGAACTGCAATCTGACGTCAGGTATAATACCAACTAGCATGTTCCCGGCGAGTCCTGTCCGGTGTACTCATAACCCAATGAGCACCTGTATACATCTTAGGTGAATCAACTGACACGAATGGCTTGTGAGACCGGCCACCGTCCCTCGTCGGGGTCTCGACTGTATACACTAGTCTACTAACGGAGTATCGATGCCCAGTCTCGAAACTCCCACGACTCGGGACCTTTTAAGGATGTGCTTATAGACCCTAGCTCCCACGTATATGATCGCCATCATACTGCTGGCCATCAAGCAAGAATCCTAAGGTCTCTATCAACATGTAATAGCGACCTGTAAGGTCACCTAAAGCAGTACACGATGATAAAGATAAACCAGATAGCATACTATCATCTTGAGTAAGACCGTCCTACCGGCATAGGTCCTCCCTCAATCATTGCAAGCGCGTGCCCGCGATCTAATAATTGACTTTGAGGGCACTATATCCAACATAGAAGGTATACAATCTCATTGCAAATTTCAACTCTTGAAACTCCTGATATGGTTTTTACCCCTAGCTGCTTATGACATTGTCTATGGTCAACATATCATAAGCACTAGTCAAGTTCTACCTGTCATTTCATGATTAACCAGACCTACCCATATGACCTTTGACTATGATCAACATAATCGCATGAATGTCCTAACTGATCGCATCATATGCTTTGTAGGAAGACATCACTTTGCTACCGTACACTACGCCTTGACTATGATCAACATACATAGCACGAATACTAAGTACTCTGCTTCCTAAAATGATAGAGGGTTGCAGATGGTTTTTATGAAAACCTTTAACGCTTTGAACTTGATCTCGTTGTAGAATCAGAAATAGTTTAGAAAAAGAGTGGCTTAAGCTCCGCATCTTTTGAAACTTGCATTTTTCATAAAAAGGCCGAGTGTGTTTCAAATCCGATTCTACAATATCTTTAGGTTTCTTTTTCTTTACATTAATCTTATTAATGTAGTCCCATCATTTAAGTTCCTAAGCCATCACTGAAAAGAAACGAAAATAGAATGTATACTTATGCCATCCGCATTCGCCACAGTGTCTAGTTATGCACCGTTAGGTTACTTAACTAACGACATAGTGGGGCTGGACTAGCGCGGGTGTAAAAAATAAGCAACGTTTATTATATATCATATATATAATAATAATCCATTCGTCTCAGATACTAAGTAATCTCATCACAGAATATCAACAGCAGAAGCACATATGAAAATACAGGATATCTAGGAGGTCCGTATTTTGTATTCAGCCAACAATAGAAAATACGGATTCCACGGTCGCGATGAATAGCCAAGCCCACACCCCTAGATTCCTACGAGAGAGGCAAGTGACCCTACCAATTCTAGAGTTTAGGAGACCCGGTCTTGACTCCTCGAGATGGCCTCCTACTGAACCCTAGAACCCGGTCACTTGTGCTCCCCTCCTTGGGTCTATCCTAATGCGGAAAAGTAAATAATATACAATAATGGTGACATCAGCCTCAACTCGGAAGTGCCCCAAATAAAAGAATATTATATACAATTAATTTTTACATGAATGAAAATAAAAACCCTCATCTCACATAAAACCCCCGGCTATTCAATCACGACAATCCTGCACATTATATCTTAGCAATACATAATATCACATATCATCAACGTAAGTAAGTATGCGTACCCCGATTGTCGTTGATGTATAGCAATGAAACAGGCAATACACCACATACTACACTTACGGTCGCAGAAAATAAAGTAAAAAACAACAAGAATTGCAATTATCACATATATCCAGACGATGTTAAACGTTTCGATCAAATCAACATACACCCACAAATTACCCCGAGAGCTCAACACTTAAGGAAAGTTAAAATACCCAAAAACGTGCCACAGTGTCTATGGACCGACCGTAGAAGGGTCAACCAATACCTCACCCATGACACCACAGAACCACGGCAAATCCTAGGGTTCAGTCGCGGTTCCGTGGACATAGAATCGAGTTAAGATTTTTTGTTCTTCTAGAGGGTCCATAGGGGTACTTGTACGATTTTCCGAATACTTTTAACTTGAGAAAATTACAACACTTGAAAATTTCAGAGGGGGTCTTGATGTGGGGTTTGAAGTTCGATCGAACTGTTAAACATTGCCTAGGTTACCATTACAGTGTTAAAATATACGACTACGAAACACTATGAATTAACCCCTAATCAAAATAAACATCACATGAAATTTTGGGCTAAACAAACAATACCTGAAACCCAAAACCTACAGAACAGAGCACTGGTGAAATACGAGACATAACAGGGGAAGGTGGGCCGTCCAGGCCGGTTTTTGAAGCTTGGTGCTCGGCCAAAATCCGAGCAACGAGCCTCGTATTTCACCTGTGTTCATTATGTATCACATACATCCTTCTGCAGTTGCTTAAATAATTTTTAAACGATTTTTACAAAAATCAACAGAGAGCAATTTTAGAGTTTCGTAATATCGTATTTTTCGGAGTTGTTTTCGTTTTCGTAATAGTTATAATACCGTGTCTAAATTTCTAGTTTGGCTCTGATACCACTGTTGGGTTTTCGCAACACCTTACCTAGGGTTTGGAAGCATCACACATGCCACTTTAAAAATTTAGGGAGGTGCTAAGCAAACTAACCATGAATCGAAACTAGAATTTTAGGGTAACATCATACTAGTAACATATACAAGAGGTAACTTACACTAAAGGATTGGTAATACAACCTTTGTAGACTTCTTTGAGTGACTCATTTGACCTTTGAAAGTTTGAACCGGCTCGCTAGAAAACTTCCTAGTCCACGATGATCCACCCGAAGCCCCTTTGCTCAAAGCTTCTTGCTTCACTTGATCAAGAATGAAGATGAAGCAAACACTTTACACTAATGGGCTAGAGTAGTGTAGAATGGTGATGCAGTTTGTTTTCCCTATTCAAAACCCTTTCTTTTTATCTACCTCACTCAAAGGAAAACTCAAGAGAGCAAGAGAGAGGAGGAAGAAGAAGATGGCAAGCTTGAGCTCAAGAGTTATGATAATTCCAAATGAAAAATGAGAATAGAAAATATAAATAATTTCACACTCTCACTTAACCATGGGTTAATAAATATCTAGATATTTATTTTAGAGTTAATAGCAACGAAAGAAAATTAACTCATGGTCAAACAAAGGTTAAATGAAGAAGTGTGTAGAATTATCAACCATGGATTAATATTCCTTTTTCTTTAACTCAAAAATAAATATATACATAATTACTTCCATGTGAGTCTTTCATTGCCATTTTATATGTGTCATCAACCATGACACCATGTATGTATGTATGTGTGCATTCACATCATCATGTGCATGAACAAACACATATGCACACATGCATGCATACATCAATGTAGAAAAGGGTTTAATGAAAGAAGTGAGCTAAAAGTCAATGTTAAATCAACACTTAATTTAACAAACCGGTCATATCACATACGACCCGACCAATATAAAAACGCCCGATTAATATACGGTATCACATACACGCATTTAATCGGGTCCCCGCGCATATCTCATATGCACACCACAACGTTTTGCCTGAGCTAGGAAACTCCTGTGTGGGACTCTAAAACTCGTCAATACGCCGGCAGTAGGTGATGATCACATCAAACACCCACAAGCCGCAAGCGGTCAGCTAAACGTAACGGCCACTCGGGTATTGAGTGATCAGAAGAAAACAAGCGAAGCTGTCAAAACTCCCGTCGAGTCAACTGGAAACACTTACCGTATAGCCCGGTCTCTTCGTCAGATATGCTGCATATCGAGTCTAGGGATGGTATCGTCGATCCAAATAACTCAATAAGTCATGCCGGTGTATGGCTCATAATAGATCGAGAAACTAATGATAACACTTATCAGTAAATCTTAGCAGCCCCGACCAGGGACTTCCTGTTATAGCCAATCGAGCATAGCACAACATCAACCCCCAATACCGGGAGAGACGAAAGCCCTCCTATTGCTCATTGCCTCCATTTGCCTCAGGACTGTACCCAAAATCCACCTGTTTGCATGACTCTGTAGAGCCGTGGTAGGGTGGAGATCAAAGTACAGTGGGAGGACACACAAGACTCTATGACGATCTCGGGTCTACAGACTAACCTGTACCAGTGTCACCTGAGAACTGCTATCCGACAATAGATATAATAACACATAGGAGTTATCGGCGAGTCCGTTCAGTGTACCCAGTCTTTACTGAACACCCATATACAATCTTTGGTGTCACCACACCAGATGGATATGGGATCATCTATCGCCCATCATATAGGACAAGAATGGTATACGCTACTCTACTCAAGAATATCGATGCCCCGTCTCGATACATCCATGACTAGGAACAGTTCAAGGATATGCTCATAAACTATACGTGTCCCACTAGTATGATCCACATCATAGTCGCAATAATCAAGCAAATATCCTGGAGGCTTTATCAACATGTACCAAATGAGTAAGATGCATGATCAAATGAACATGTCAAGATAAAGTAAACCAGATAGCATACTGTAACAACCTAGTTCATTTATACCAGTTCTATTTTTTGGTATTTCTTTATCTATGGATATTTCTTGATTTATTACTGTTATGGGTGCGAATAGTGTAATTGGTATCTGTGTTTGCATCCGACCCGACCCGCTTGTTGGAAACACGTCTTGATTCTTATTTATGATTTATCCCGGCTAGTTATGAGGATCCGTGCACTGTCATGTTTTATATCCTGCATATCTACATTATATCTGTCATCTGCATATGTTTTAATAATACAAATATAATTAAATAGTATATTTTAAAAATATCTAGCATGGCCTGCATCATACCCCTAACCCTGTGGTGGCATCCGTACATCTTGTTCTCGTTCCATTTAGGGAAACGAACTCGTTTGGATTGCTACGTGCACGCTACATGTCACGCCCCGCTTCCCAGAGTACGCTAAGATAGGCACGTGACATGGCCAACCATGCTACCCGTGGATAGGAAAAATCCATCCACGGTCACATTACGGCTGTAGAGATATCAAGAACAAGAAAGTAAACTAAACTATCTAGTACATGTCCATGAGCCAGAATAAATGAGTCGAGAAATAATAATATGCGGAAGCAAAAGATCCAATAAATAAAACACCTGGAATAGTAAATCTAGATACCAACAGGGTCCTCACCGCTCGGTCTAACAGCGGCAGTACTCCTGATCAGTCTGCAACAAAGGTAGAGGATCTGGGCCATGCAAAACCCAGACGTCAGTGCGTCATAATATCAAGCAATACTATAAACTGTAGGGTTCCTAGGCACTCTAGTGAGGTCTCACAAGGCATCGAACATGCCAATTTAAAAAAAATGGTGCCAAGAAACCCTAGACTACGGATCTTAGACTAGATGTTTAGGCGAAAAGATAATCTAGTTAACAAATTAACTAAAAGTTAGGATGCTACAACCTTTGTAGATCTGGATACCCACTTCCTTAGCTCCATGAGGGCGTCCTCTCGCTGTCCATCTTGAACCTTGGACTCTCGCGACGGCTTCATCGGAGAAACGTGCGGAATAGGTCGTCGGCTTCGTGTCAAAGACGATCTACGTCGAGGCATCACAAGTTCAAGCTCCAACTTCACCAAGTTGTGAAACTTGTGAAGAAAATACCCAAAACAACTTGGCAAGAGGTAGAGGGTGAAGAAATAGGAGGTGGGTTCACTTTAGAATTGGATTTATCTCACTTTAGCTCAAGTTGCCATTGATGGACCTTGAGCTTTTCTTGAAGAAGAAGATGATCAAGAAGAAAAAGAATATGATAAGTGTTGAGATAAAATAAAATTAAATCAATACTTATCATAAAGAGAACCATAGTTAAGTGTAGAGAGTTAACTAAGGTTAGAAGAATGGTTAGGGTTTAGTGTGAAGACAAAATGGTCACAAAGTCAAAGCTTCATGAAGCTTCAACAATGTTCAAGAAAGAAAGCAACCATTTTGTATTCTTATGCCATTCTTTTTCCAAAAAGGAATAAATAAAAGAATGGATAAATGAAAACCCTAATCACTTTCTTAACCTAGGTTTAATTCTATACACTTAACCTAATGAGCAAGTATCATCAAACATGATACTAACATGTGCACAAAAGTATATCACATATACAATTTGCACATCAAGTGAGAAAATCCATATAAAGTGAACCAATACTAGTTAATGCATAGTAATATATCAAATATATAATTATACATTAAATCATTAAATCAACATTTGATTCAATGATCCGGTTATGTCACACATAACCGACTAGTATTCAATGTATCGATTTATCGAATCAATGATTCGATAACTAGGTCATATCGAATATAACCAATCGAAACATTTGTCGCGAGAATGAAATGCGGTATCACATACACGCATTATTCTCGGTCCCGCACATATCTCATATGCGCTCCTATTTCGTTTCTCTTGAACCAGGAAACCTCTGTGTAGGACTCTAAAGACTCGTCAATACGCCGGTAGCAGATGGTGATCATATCAAGCACCCACAAGCCGCAAGCGGTCTGCTAAACGTAACGGCCATCCAGGTATTGAGCGATCAGAAGATCGACGAGCTAGCCCGCTCACACTCCTGTGAATCCAACCAGTAACACTTACCGTACAGTCCGGTCTGTTCGTCTGATACGTCGCATATCAAGTCTAGGGGTGGTATACGTCAGACCCCAATAACCGATAAGTCGTGCCGATGTGAGGCTCATAACGGGTCGAGAAACTACTGGTAACACTTACCAGCAAATCTCTGATCAGCCCTGGCCAGGGACTTCCCTGTTACGGCCAATCGAGCACAGCGCAACATCAACCCCCAATACCGGGAGAGACGAAACCCCTCCTATCGCTCATTGCCTCCATGTGACTCGGGACTGTACCCAAAGAACACCGTTTTGTACGCCCTCATGGACGTGGTAAGGTGGAGATCAAAGCACAGTGGGAATCACACAAGACTCTATGACGATCTCGGGTCTACAGACTAACCTGCACAAGTGTCACCTGAGAACTGCCATCTGACGTGAGGTATAATACCATCTGGGAGTTCTCGGCGAGTCCGTCCAGTGTACCCAGTCTCCACTGAGCACCCGTACACCATCTCTGATGTCAAACACCAATGGATATGGGATCATCCATCGCCCATCTCATGGGTCGAGAGGCGTATACGCTAGTCTACTCTGGTATATCGATGCCCCGTCTCGATACACCCACGACTAGGGACCTTGAAGGATGTACTTATGGACTACCTTGTCCCCACTAGTATGATCTGCATCATAGTCCAGGTAGTCAAGTACGCATCCTAAGGGCTTTACCAACATGTAACTATAAGACAGTATAAAGAGACAAGTGTACATGTTAAGATAAAGAGCAACCAGATAGCATACTATCATGTCGAGCAAGAAAGTCATCTCTATATATGTCCAAGCATCCAATATAATATACAACATCTGTACAATACTGGCCTCTAGGGCATACATACAACTAACAATCTCCCACTTGCACTAGGGCCAGCTGCTGTAGTATCGCATACCGAGCATCCCGAAGAGTCTCTCAAACTGTATCTGGGGAATGGCCTTCGTGAGTGGATCCGCCGTGTTGTTCTACGTGTCAACTCTCCTGACCTCGATCTCCCGGTGATCAACTATCTCCCGGATCAGGTGATACCGCCTTAGAATATGCCTAGATCGCTGATGGGACCTGGGTTCCTTGGCCAAAGCCACCGCTCCATTGTTATCGCAATACAAAGGTATTGGATGCTCAATGGATGGAACCACTCCAAGTTCAGTAATGAACTTCTTGATCCAGACAGCCTCTTTGGCAGCATCGTTGGCAGCGATGTATTCAGCCTCCATCGTCGAGTCTGCCATGGTTTCTTGCTTGGAACTCTTCCAGCTAACCGCCCCTCCGTAAAGGGTAAAGACAAAGCCCGACTGTGACTTAGAGTCGTCCTTATCACTCTGGAAGCTCGAATCGGTAAAGGACTCCACTTGGAGCTCTCCGTTACCATATACCAAGAACATATCTCTAGTCCTTCGCAAGTACTTGAGAATGCTCTTCACAGCTGTCCAGTGACTCTCTCCAAGATCAGCTTGATACCTGCTCACTATACTCAGTGAGTATGCTACATCGGGTCCGGTACATAGCATCGCATACATGATAGAGCCTACTGCCGAAGCATAGGGTATCCCTTGCATGCGAGCTCTCTCCAAATCAGTCTTGGGAGACATCTCTTTGGAGAGAGTGACTCCAGAGATCGTGGGTAAGTTCCCACGCTTGGACTCTTCCATACTAAACCTCTTTAGTATGGTGTCAATGTACCTGGATTGGGACAATCCCAAAATTCGTTTGGATCTATCTCTATAGATCCTGATTCCCAATATGCAGGAGGCATCACCAAGATCTTTCATTGAGAATCTTTGTGATAAGAAGAGCTTGACCGATTGCAGCATAGGAATATCATTTCCTATCAAGAGTATGTCGTCCACGTACAATACGAGGAAGACAACCTTACTCTCTGCCACCTTCTTGTAGATACAAGGTTCATCTGGATTTTTGACGAAATCAAACTCTTTGATAACGACGTCAAAGCAGATGTTCCAACTCCGCGATGCTTGCTTTAATCCATAAATGGATTTAAGCAGCTTGCACACCTTCCCGCTGCTCCCACTGTCTACGAAGCCCTCAGGCTGAGTCATGTACACGCACTCTTCTAAATCACCGTTTAGAAAGGCGGTCTTAACATCCATTTGCCAGATTTCGTAATCATGATATGCAGCGATGGCAAGCATGATCCGGATGGATTTAAGCATAGCCACTGGAGAAAAGGTCTCGTCATAGTCCACACCTGGTCTTTGACGAAAACCCTTTGCTACAAGTCTAGCTTTGAAAGTCTCCACTTTCCCATCTACACCAAGTTTCTTCTTGAAGATCCACTTGCTCCCAATAGGTTTTACCCCTTCAGGAGCAACTTCCAAAGTCCATACTTTGTTGGTGTACATGGAATCCATCTCAGACCGCATAGCATCCAGCCATTTCACCGAGTCCCCACTCGTGATGGCCTGCTCGAAGCTAGTTGGATCATCATCCTCCATGATGCAATCCTCGCTTCCACCGTCCATGAGAAAACCGTAGTATCTCTCAGGTTGGCGAGGAACCCTACTAGATCGGCGGAGTGGCTGGGGTTCATCGGGAACTACGGAATCCTCTGGTTCCACCAGATCTTCTGTTGTAGCTTCTGCAGCTGGAACTTCTTCCAGTTCTACCTCATGACCACTAATCTCTTTTTCAAGAAATTCCTTTTCTAAAAAGGTGGCATGCCGAGAAACAAACACTCTTTGTTCCTCAGGGTGGTAGAAAATATACCCTTGAGAATTCTTGGGATATCCTACAAATTTGCATAGAACAGACCGTGCCTTGAGTTTGTCCGGTTTTTGTCGTTTGACATAGGCTGGACAACCCCATATCTTAACATAGTTAAGACATGGTCTCTTCCCTTTCCATATCTCATATGGAGTGGTAGGCACAGATTTGGTGGGGACCATATTCAATAGATGTATGGCCGTCTCAAGCGCATACCCCCAGAAGGAAATAGGTAACTCAGCTGTGCTCATCATAGAGCGCACCATATCTAATAAGGTGCGGTTCCTCCGTTCTGATACACCGTTGTGCTGTGGTGTATATGGAGGAGTCAGCTGAGAGAGAATCCCATTCTCTTTTAGGAAGTCCAGGAATTCATTGCTCAAGTATTCACCTCCTCGACCAGATCGAAGGATTTTAATACCTTTTCCGGTTTGGTTTTCGACTTCTTGTTTATATTCTCTAAATTTCTCAAAAGCTTCAGACTTGTGTCTTATCAAGTACACATGTCTGTATCTTGAGAGATCGTCAGTGAATGTAATGAAGTACGAAGAACCATCCCTGGCATGTGTAGACATGTGACTACATACATCGCTATGTATTAGTCCTAAGAGTTCGGTAACTCTTTCTCCGTGTCCCGTAAACGGAGTTTTGGTCATCTTGCCTTTGAGACATGACTGGCAAGTGTCATAAGATGAAAATTCGAAAGGTTTCAAATATCCATCTTTATGCAACTTAGCCAGTCGTGTCACATTGATGTGACCCAGTCTACAATGCCACAAGTAGGATTCGTTCAGTTCTAAACTCTTCCTCTTGTGTGTGTTTGTTATGCTCAGAACTGTTGATTGATTTAGAACATAAATGCCATTGCACAACGTGCCTGATCCAACCAACTTTTGGTTACGGAAAATGTTCATAACATTATCCTGTAATACAAAATTATATCCCTCTTTACTTAATAAAGAAACCGATATAATGTTGCATATCAGGTTCGGCATGTAATAGCATTCGTTCAGAACCAATGTATTACCAGTTGGTAATACAAGGTGATATTCCCCGACAGTCTTAGCTGCAACAATTGCACCATTTCCAACTCTAATGTCTTTATCACCTTCTCCAAGTTCTCTACCTTTCCTAAGCCCATGTAACTGATTACATATATGGGATCCTGACCCGGTATCTAATACCCAGGACGTAGAGCAAATGGAGAAACAGTTCTCAGTAACGAACACACCCGACGAAAATGCATCAACATTTACTTTCTTCATTCGGGTGGCATGGGAATCCTGGTATTCCCCTATATCCTGTTCATTCCTATAACTCTTATAAGAAAGAACGGAACCAACGTTCCCCAGCACAGTATAACATGCGGGTTCGGTCAATACATCCATATTATTATCTTCATTAGGGCATGAAATGGTCGCTACCTGGAGAGAGAGAGAAGAAAACACTTTAGCGTATGCTCGTGCAAGATCAGATTGGTTATTATCTGATCTAATCAGGATGGCTCCCACTGCTTTTTATCAAATCTTCCTTCAAACCCTAAAAGGATAGACTAGACGGGATTAATTACACACTACAAGTTCGCCAATCTTTCAGCCAGGCCAGTGTCGGTACTTTGAGGGAGGTCCCCCGTGCTTTCGCACGAACCTAATTAATGTAAACCTCGTTTTTCCAGAGGCGTAACCCCGTTGACACCTTTCTAGAAACCTACTTGATCAGCTAATTGCAATGTGTAAAACTCTCCCAGGAGTAACTCTTACTCGCAGTGGGTATCGGGATCCAACTATCTCATAGAAGGTACGCAATCTCATTGCAAATTTCAACACTTGAAATTCCCGATAATGCTTTTGCCCCTAGCATGCTATGACCTTGACGAAAGCCAACAAACCACAGCCCGCTAGTCAAGTTCAACCCGTACATTTCTTGACTGAATTAAACCCACCCGCATGACCCTTGACGAAAGCCAACAAAGCCGTACGACTACCCTAATTCAGTCGCATCATATGCAGCAGATAAACAGCACATAGCTACCGCACACTACACCTTGACGAAAGCCAACAAATGTAGCACGAATACTATATGTAACCTATCTGAAATGACGGAGGGCTACACAGGTTTTTCTGAAAACCTATTGCGTAATGAACTTGATATCGTTGTAGAATCAAATGAAGTTTTTGAAATGGAGTGATTTTGAGGCTTTTCTAGTTTTGCTAAAGGAGTCACTCCCGGCGAAGGGATCTCGGTCCTTTCCTCGTCGAATGAGGTGCGGGATATATCATATATATCGCTGTGCAAAGCAAAAACCCAAAAACAGTCAAAAGCAAACCGAGTGTGTAGCATCTGCCAGTTATTGCTAAAGGAGTCACTCCCGGTGAAGGGATCTCGGTCCTTTCCTCATCAAATAAGGTGCAGGGTATATCGTATATACCGCTGTGCAAAGCAAGAACTGTAGCTACCTGTTTTATTTTAAAATTCGATTCCACAACTTCTTAGGTTTCTTATCTTTCATTAATCACATTAATGAAGTCCCATCATTTAAATACCTAAACATCACAGATACATATGACGTACACTTATGCCATCCGCATTCGCCTCGATGTCCCCTCGTGCACCGTTAGGTTAGGTAACTAACGACAGAGCAGGGCAGGGCTAGCGCGGGTGTAAAACATAAGTAACGTCTATATAATATATCATATATACTATATAAACTATATCCATCACAGAAACACATCACAGATATCGCAGCAGAATAAACATATGAAATATTGGATATACTAGGACGTCCGTGTTTTTAATACGAGCTAGTATAAAACACGGATTCCACGGTCGTGATGAATAGCCAATCCCACACCCCTAGACCCCTACGACAGCGTCAAGCAACCCTGCCAATTCTAGGGTTAGGAGACCCGGACTCGACTCCTCGAGTTGGTCTCCCACTGGACCCCAGAACCCGGTTACTTGTGCTCCCCTCCTTGGGTCTATCCTAATGCGGAAAAGTAAATAATATACAAAGGGTGACAACTTCCGCTATCTGGAAGTGCCCCAAATAAAAGAATATTACATACAAGTTTTTACATGAATGAAAATGAAAAACACTCATCTCACATAAAAACCCCCGGCTATTCAAACACGACGATCCAATATAACATATCCAGCAACACATAACATCACATGTCATCAACGTAAGTAAGTATGCATACCCCAATTGTCGTTGACGTATAGCAACGAAACCGGCGATATAAACATACTACACTTACGGTCACAGAAAAGAAAGTGTAAAACTACAACAATTGGAATCCGTAACTTCTTCAGACATCGCATGCCTAATCAAATGAAATACTTAGACATCACATGCCTAACAGATATAAATCCCGCATTTTAGTTTCATTATCGAAAACACTTTTCAATATTATGTGGGACTAAACTGCTAGATTTATAACATTCATTCAGTTATCTCATAACTGTTTGTGAATTCCAACTATTGTATCACATTCCAGATAAACAGAAAATGTTAAACTTTCCGATCGAACAGTCGAATACCCAAGTTTTCCCAATACAGTCCAACACATGAAATAAGTCTAGCAACATTCAGTTCGTGCCTCAGTACCAACGGTCCAGCCGTAGAAGGGTCAAGCCAACGCCTCACATGTGGCACGCCGTACTGCCCCAAACCCGAAGGTTCAAAGGGCAGTTCAAGACGGTCACATAATCGAGTTAAAGTTTGTTGTCTTCTAGAGGGTCCATCGCGTTACTTGCACTACTTAGAACGTCGTTAAACTACGGAAAAATCCAACACTTGGAAATTTCCCGACAGGGGAAAAATTGGGTATTTATATCCGGTCGAACTTTTTAACATATTCTAAAAATTATCCGGAACAACACAAAGACGAAATTTGATAATCCGATCGAATCTTTTGATTCCCAATACAACCCCAGAATACTCTGCTGTAGAGTCACAATAAAAATATCCCAGAAAATATAGAATTATATTATATGAATTACTGTGCAGAGATCATCAGCCAAAGGAATAGTACGGCCGCGGAACCGCCGCACATGCGTTGCATGTGCCGCGTTTCCACGGTGGAAAAGTCGAATTAGGCCCTCGTATATTACAGTAATTCAAATAACACCCTGCTTGATTTTCTGCATATTTTTAATTGACAAAAATCCCATTTTTTAGAAAAAATCCAGAGAGCATTTTAAGGTTTTGGATTTCGGTTCGATCGGGTTTCAAACGTCGTCTAGACTTTGCCTAAGGCTCTAGCTAGGCTCTGATACCACTGTAGGGTTCCTAGGCACTCTAGTGAGGTCTCACAAGGCATCAAACATGCCAATTTAAAAAAAATAGTGCCGAGAAACCCTAGACTACGGATCTTAGACTAGATGTTTAGGCGAAAAGATAATCTAGTTAACAAATTAACTAAAAGTTAGGATGCTACAACCTTTGTAGATCCGGATACCCACTTCCTTAGCTCCATGAGGGCATCCTCTCGCTATCCATCTTGAACCTTGGACTCTCGCGACGGCTTCATCGGAGAAACGTGCGGAATAGGTCGTCGGCTTCGTGTCAAAGACGATCTACGTCGAGGCATCACAAGTTCAAGCTCCAACTTCACCAAGTTGTGAAACTTGTGAAGAAAACACCCAAAACAACTTGGCAAGAGGTAGAGGGTGAAGAAATAGGAGGTGGGTTCACTTTAGAATTGGATTTATCTCACTTTAGCTCAAGTTGCCATTGATGGACCTTGAGCTTTTCTTGAAGAAGAAGATGATCAAGAAGAAAAAGAATATGATAAGTGTTGAGATAAAATAAAATTAAATCAATACTTATCATAAAGAGAACCATAGTTAAGTGTAGAGAGTTAACTAAGGTTAGAAGAATGGTTAGGGTTTAGTGTGAAGACAAAATGGTCACAAAGTCAAAGCTTCATGAAGCTTCAACAATGTTCAAGAAAGAAAGCAACCATTTTGTATTCTTATGCCATTCTTTTTCCAAAAAGGAATAAATAAAAGAATGGATAAATGAAAACCCTAATCACTTTCTTAACCTAGGTTTAATTCTATACACTTAACCTAATGAGCAAGTATCATCAAACATGATACTAACATGTGCACAAAAGTATATCACATATACAATTTGCACATCAAGTGAGAAAATCCATATAAAGTGAACCAATACTAGTTAATGCATAGTAATATATCAAATATATAATTATACATTAAATCATTAAATCAACATTTGATTCAATGATCCGGTTATGTCACACATAACCGACTAGTATTCAATGTATCGATTTATCGAATCAATGATTCGATAACTAGGTCATATCGAATATAACCAATCGAAACATTTGTCGCGAGAATGAAATGCGGTATCACATACACGCATTATTCTCGGTCCCGCACATATCTCATATGCGCTCCTATTTCGTTTCGCTTGAACCAGGAAACCTCTGTGTAGGACTCTAAAGACTCGTCAATACGCCGGTAGCAGATGATGATCATATCAAGCACCCACAAGCCGCAAGCGGTCTGCTAAACGTAACGGCCATCCAGGTATTGAGCGATCAGAAGATCGACGAGCTAGCCCGCTCACACTCCTGTGAATCCAACCAGTAACACTTACCGTACAGTCCGGTCTGTTCGTCTGATACGTCGCATATCAAGTCTAGGGGTGGTATACGTCAGACCCCAATAACCGATAAGTCGTGCCGATGTGAGGCTCATAACGGGTCGAGAAACTACTGGTAACACTTACCAGCAAATCTCTGATCAGCCCTGGCCAGGGACTTCCCTGTTACGGCCAATCGAGCACAGCGCAACATCAACCCCCAATACCGGGAGAGACGAAACCCCTCCTATCGCTCATTGCCTCCATGTGACTCGGGGCTGTACCCAAAGACCACCGTTTTGCATGCCCTCATGGACGTGGTAAGGTGGAGATCAAAGCACAGTGGGAATCACACAAGACTCTATGACGATCTCGGGTCTACAGACTAACCTGCACAAGTGTCACCTGAGAACTGCCATCTGACGTGAGGTATAATACTATCTGGGAGTTCTCGGCGAGTCCGTCCAGTGTACCCAGTCTCCACTGAGCACCCGTACACCATCTCTGATGTCAAACACCAATGGATATGGGATCATCCATCGCTCATCTCATGGGTCGAGAGGCGTATACGCTAGTCTACTCTGGTATATCGATGCCCCGTCTCGATACACCCACGACTAGGGACCTTGAAGGATGTACTTATGGACTACCATGTCCCCACTAGTATGATCTGCATCATAGTCCAGGTAGTCAAGTACGCATCCTAAGGGCTTTACCAACATGTAACTATAAGACAGTATAAAGAGACAAGTGTACATGTTAAGGTAAAGAGCAACCAGATAGCATACTATCATGTCGAGCAAGAAAGTCATCTTTATATATGTCCAAGCATCCAATATAATATACAACATCTGTACAATACTGGCCTCTAGGGCATACATACAACTAACATAAACAGGGTAGCAAGACATGCAGGCATGTGTATGAACAGTAAAACAGATATAATAGTAATATAAGTGAGGACAGTGAGGGTAATATGTAGTGAGTAATCTGGACTACTCTATTGGGTTAACTACTCTCAAGTCTTTGAAATCAATTTGATGAATCATCGATGTAACTCAATAGTATCCCGTGCGTGCCCGGGATCACGGTCTATGACTCTCGGGCTGAATCCGAGACGTGCCGCGATGCAGTAAAGGGTAGTAGGTAATGACGAATGATATCAGCAGCATCTCCCTGGGGCTGGCCTAGCCCATAAGGCTGATCAGTAAAGGTGTCGAACTGTCGAGTTACAAGTCAGGTTTCATCATTGATTTCCCCATACCCCCAAGTTATATATGTTCAAGTCAGGGATTAATAAATCTGGAGCTAATGCCAATGCAGGATCAAGCAGGTAAAGGTTTGTCTGGATAGACAACAGGAAATGTCCGTAGGGACAACATGTCAAGTTTGTTGGTATTAGTAACAAGATCAGGTAACAGGTAAAGCCATGGTACATCAAGTCAAGTAAGGTAGTATATAGGTATCATGTCATGTTAAGAAGTGCACGGTACCATGTCGTGTCAAGTAGTAGGTGTATCAAGTCATGTCAGGGGTGCACAAAATGTCACGTGGGTGCTCATAATCAAACTAAAATAAGCATGGGTATACAAAACAAGTATGGGGTACTAATGGAACAATAAAAATGGAACATTGTGATGTGGTATGCAAATAGGTATAGATTTAAGCATAAGGATACACATTTATCGATTTGGGTTAAGGTTATAATTCTAACATTAATTAACATACACTTTATCAAATATAAAATGTTAAAATCTCATTATTATGTATTAAACGATCTAGGAATGCAAATGCATATATAATAGGCTAGACGGATGCAAACGGGTGTCCGAAGGTTATAACTATTTAAAAGTATTATGGTCTATACAACTAAGCAGTATGTGATTCGAATATGGATATGGGTACCGTGTAACGTAATCTAATATGCAATATGAAATGTTTCAGGTTCTAGATCTACAAGTGATATAAATGGAACATCGGAATATTAAAATGGAACAGGTGGTATTAGATTTAAACTATAGGTTTAATATGCACTTAAATAAGTATAAAATAATATAAATAGCATGTAGCAAGTTTTACTTGTCCAGATCAAGAAACAGGTATACGGAACGTCACACGTCGGCGGGAAAAGTCGCAACGCACGCACGGTACACGGAACGGATCCAAACAACGCACAAGGTGATCACACGGGTCAGGTACGCTCGCTGGATCGTCCAGATCGTCGACGGCACGATCGGATTCCGGTGATCTGAATGAATGGAGCGGGTTTTTGATGGTAATCATAAGTTTTTGGAAGTCTTCTTTCAGCAACTTGTTTAAGAATGCTAGCAAAACTAATAACCAAGTCTTTGTACGGGTTTACATCTGCTGTAATAAGATAAAAAAGAGGACATAATGTGGCACCCATCACTCCAGGATCATTATCACAAAGTCGCTCCCTGAAATTGGATGTGAGATGTGTGACCATAGCCGACGCCCTCTGATAAAACCGGTGCAGCGCCATGACCGCTTTCTTCCTCACGGTCTCCTTCTCATGCACTAGCAACTCTACTACCTACGGCAACACCGCCGGAATCATCTCCTCATTAATCAACTTACACACTGCCGTCAGCGCCGCACACACCACCAAATAATTATCCGACCTCAAATCCTTCTGAATCATATTCACGATCAAAATAATCAGATCGTGATCCTCATTCAAGAACAGTGTCACCGCCAGATACCCCGTCCTCTTCAGCAGCAGTGAGTCATCGTGCGTCATCTTTACAGCGTGGATGTAACCAAACGAAGCGTCGTGGCCGAGCATATCGATGTAGACGAGCCTGATAATGAACTCCTTCATCTTCCGACGAGCGATGTCGAGATCAGAGATGCGGCGCTTTAAGGTCTCGATCTCGTGGAGGATGATGCGGTCCTCTTCCGCCTTGGATCGGGACTCGCCGATGGACTTGATGAGGTCGAGGAACTCCTTGGATTGGTTCCATCCGCCCTGGGACCCCATGGCGAGCTCACGCCCGATCATCTTTAGTTGCTCCTTTAAAGGTTTAGGGTTTCAGGGATCGGGATCGGGATCTGAGTTCGGTGACGATAGAGATTTTAGAGAGAGAGAGAGAAGAGATGGATTCTGTTAATAAGTTGTTAGGATTCAATTAAAAATATTTGTTTGGTTAAGGAAAATTTAAAACGTGAATAATATATATTAAACAGTTAATATTATAAGAATATAATATTAAGAAAATTTGAGTTTTTGGTTAATACAAAAATAGTCCAAAACACGCCCGGGTCGGGTCTAAAAATCCAGTTTTAAAATATGAAAAATATACACGACCTCCAAATTTTAAAATGAATGCTCAGTTAAAGAAAATGCATACCTCTAAGAACGGATGCACGTACGTGCGCGTAGCCATCCAAACACGTCCGTTCCATCGAACGGGATGAGAACAAGATGCGCGGATGCTACTACGGGGTTAGGGGCATCATGCAGGCTGTGAAATGCAATTTTAAATTATTTTCTGTGACTTAAAATGTTAGATGGTAAAATATGCAATGTCAGATGAAATGCTAACATGCAGTAATCATGAGATGCACGTGTCTAAGTAACAAGTCAGGGTAATCCATAAATATAAATCAAACAGGTTCAAGCAAGCGGGTCGGGTCGAATGCAATGTAAAATGTAAAATACATTCGCACCCAAAACACGATAAATCTAGAAAATACCACAGATAAGGAAATATGAGAACCGAAATAGGTATAAATGAACTAGGTTGTTACACTACATGTATTCGTTCTTGGGGGTATATAATTTTGTTACTCGGATATCGTATTTTGGTTTTGGTTGATACATATATTATCCGTATTTTCAAACCGTAATTTTAGACCCAACCCGGGCGTGTTTTGGACTATTTTTTTATTATTCAAAATCTCGAATTTAACTAATATTATATTCTAACTTATTTTAAACCGTTTAAATATTATGTATATATACACACACGTTTATAAATATTTTAAAAACTAAAAAATATATTTTTAAAATCTTTTATAACCCTCACCTCTGATTCTCTCTCTCTCTCGTACTATATATTAATCTTTTATTTTTATTTAACCTATATATTTACCCATGTTCTCTCTCTCTCCTTACTTCTTCTTCTCAAATATTTTCCCGTTCTCGTTTCCCCTTCTCCACGAACCCGCGCCCGCGCCCATCGCTCGGGCCTACGCCGCTGATCACCTCGTCGGTCTCATCACCACCTCCTTGACCTCGTCACCCCTTCGCCTTCCTCTCTGATCCCAGTGCATCCAAACCCAGAGAGCTTATCCTCTTCTCCTCCTTCTTCTTATTCTTTCTTCTTCTCTTTTTTCTCTTGATCCTGTATTTTTCGGTGATCGCCAGAGCCGTACCCGTCGTCGATGATCTGGGAAACTCAGTAGATGTCCTCAGCCAGCGTCGTCACGTTCTTGCTTTGCCTGGTCCTGCCCCGTGCGCTCGTGTGTACATTGCGATGTTTACCCGATGTCGGACGCAGTGTACGCACCCCGTCGTGAGATCCGTTCAGGCAAGTTTATCTTGCTACATGCTATGATATATATTTTACATCCATATGAATAAAAATATCACATGTTTACTGCATTGTACATCCATGTTACTGTTTTACTATTTTCGGATAGCCGTTCGTATCCGTATCATTTATCACATATATAGTCGCATGCAAGTTTATCTTGCTATATGCTATGATATATATTTTGCATCCATATGAATAAAAATATCACATGTTTACTGCGTTGTACATCCATGTTACCGTTTTACTGTTTTCGGATAACCGTTCGTATCCGTATCATTTATTACATATCTAGATGTATGCAAGTTTATCTTGCTACAAACTATGTATTATATTTGCATCCATATTAATAATAATATTACATGTTCATTGCATTGTGCATTTTATGTTACAGTTTTACAATATCTGTTCGCATCCGTACAGTTTATTACATATCTAGTCGCATGCAAGTTTATCTTGCTACATGCTATGGTATATATTTTAAATTCATGTGAACAATAATATTACATGTTGTTTAGTTATGCATCCCATGTTACCGTTTTACTGTTTTACGATACCCGTTCATATCCGTATTGTATATTACGTAATTAGTTGCATGCCGGAATCTGATTGCTTCATGTTACTGCTAGATTCATATACCATGCTTGCTAGTATGCATCATACGAATCATGAACTCATTATATGTTATCGCTGATTTCCATTCGTGTGTCCGTGCTTTTACCGTGATTCGATACTTGTTACATTTTACTGTTGGGCATCCACTTGATACATATGCACCACATGACATGACCTGATACACCACTGCTTGACTTGATACCTGATCCCGTTACTAATGCCGACAACCCTGATTTGTTGTCCCAATGGACGTTACTGTTGTCTGTATAGACAAAACCTGTACCTGCTTGATCCTGTGTCGGCATTAGCTCCAGATTTATCAATACCTGACTTGAACACATAACTTTGGGGGTAAGGGGAAATCAATATTGAAACCTGATTTGTAACTCAACAGTTCGACACTTATACTGATCAGTTTTGGGGGCTAGGCCAGTCCCGGGATGCTGCTGCTGACATCATTTGTCTGTACATGTTTCCTGTTTTGTGCTTTCCGGCATATCTTGGATTCAGCCCTGAAAATCTGGACCGTGGTCCCGGGTATGCACAGGATACTATTGAGTTACATCACGATTCATTAAATTGATTTCAAAGACTTGAGAGTAACTAACCCAGTAGCATAGATTACTCATCGCATGCACATACACTTCACTGTTGCATATTCATGTTACTGTTATACACTCATTACTGTTCATACTCATGCCTGCATATCTTGTTACCTCCTGATTATATTTTATTGTTTGTTATTATGACGCACTGACATCTGGGTTTTGCATGGCCCAGATCCTCTGTCTCTTTCGCAGGCTGATCAGGAGTATTTCTGCCGTCAGGTCGAGCAGTGAGGATCCTGTTAGTATCTAGTTTAGTTTAGTTTTATTGCCATACTTTCATTTCCTGTTGTGAGCCCGTATTTGGGACGTACTTTCCAGACGTTATTGTTTATTGGATTTATTGCTTCCGCATATTATTTCTTGACTCATTTATTCTGGCATATGGGCATGTATTAGATAGTTCATTTTATTTTATTGTTCTTGATATCTTATAGACAGCCGTAATGTGACTGTGGAGGGATGTTTTCTAGCCACAGGTAGCATGGTTGGCTTTGTCACGTGTCGATCTTAGCGCACTCTGGGACGCGGGGCGTGACACATACTATCATGCCGAGCAAGAAAATTATCTGTATATATATATATATATACATGTCCAAGCATCCACTATACATATAATGGCCTCTAGGGCATACATATATCCAACAAAAATGAAAAGACTGTTCGAGATGGCGATGCGAAATAACTTCATCACATTACCAGACCCGCGGCGTCCAACACAATTTGGCAATGTCAGCAACCCTAATTACTGCTCCTACAACAGAATGGTGAGACACCCAATTGAGAATTGCTACATCTTCAAAAATCGGGTTGAAGACCAGTATCAATAGGGAAAATTCATGTTGTCTGATAACTGGAGGGTAAACCCATCCCAAAAGCACGCTCCTAAAAAAATGGATGCGCAGAGGGCATCATGCTCACTCATGGAAGAAGCTCCATGGGAAGTAGTCCTCTCAGCAAAAATTAAAAGAATGCTAAAGGGTCTTCAGGCATGTCCGACAATCAGATGGAAAAGCCTACTTGAAACTGAAATTATTGAAGGGTTGCTAAAACCTCGTCTCGCACCGAAAATTGTTGACAAGAGGAAAAGCTCCCAAGTCAAGCCTTCAAAGTCTTTGAAGAAAAAAAAGAATATCAAGAAGCTTGTGCAACCTGCCAAGTATGACGAAAAGCGCACAGATCTACAAAAATACATAGATGCGCTGGAGGAGTATAACCATAAGGCGCGGACACCAGTCACGCTCGTTAAATTCCTCATTCATATTCTTGAGGGCTAAGACAATGATAATGATGAGGGATACGACTTATTAAAAGAAACCGAAGACCGTGTAGCAAGTTGCCACACAGTCTCCCATTCGTCGTTATATGGAGAAGAAGTCCCCTCAGCGCCAGAAAACGACGTAAAGGAACCGAGGGCAGAATCGGCGCTAAAATCCCTGAAACTGCCAGAAGAAGATCCGATTGAGAGGCTGCTAAACGAAACCTTTCAAAAAAGCAAAGTTGACCGAGAATGTGAGATTGCCATATATGAAAAGGCTAAGTGTTAGCGTCTGAATAAGAAAGTTGCGGTGAGGACGAGTCATAAGTGAAGGGTTTCTTAGCACCCTCACTATGTTTTCTAAGGCATCTAACATGCAATTTAAAAAAATCTAGATTGCTAAGAAAACCACACCAAGGATCTAACTAGAGGATTATGGTTATAACTAACATGTAAACAACTTTACACTAAGTGAAATGGGAATACAACCTTTGTAGACCGGTCCTTCACTTCTAAAGCTCCATGTAGTAGTCCCTTTTGCTCCAAGTAGTGGTGTCCCGGACTTTCCTTTGGATCCACCAGGTGAAAGGAACGAGCTTGCTCAAGGATCTTCGAGGACGAAGATGATCTACGTCGAAGAATATCTAACTCAAGCTACATATTCACTAATTGATAAACTAGTGAAGAAACAAGCTATACTAAATGGCTAGTTTGGTATAGATTGGTGAAGTAGGAATTTTGCTCACTTTAGAATTATTTTTCTCTCTTTTCTTTTTCACCTCACTTAAAACTAGAGAGCAAATGAAGGAGATGAAGAAAGAAAACACAAGTGATCAACTCATGAACCATGGGTGAGAAAATATCATATATAACTCATGTAGAGATTTACCATGGCTAAAGATAATTGTTAGGTTAATAAATATCTAGAGTAAAACAAAATTAGTGGACTAAGTCAATGGTTTCCACAAGCTTCTCCAAGTTTCAAGCCATGACTAATTTCCACCTAATTTTGTTTATCCCTAAATAAATAATTACCTATATTATCTTAAGTGTGGTGTGCGTCTCATACACCCATGTAGAATTTATCATCAAGCAGACACAAAATAAATACATTAACATATATTAAATGTATAATGAAGAAAGGAAATTCTTAAGTGAGCTAATATTAGTTAATGTATATTAATATATCAAATATATAATTACACATTAAATTATTAAATCAACACTAGATTTAATAACCCGGTTGTATCGCATACAACCGACTAATATCATTTATATGCATATCACATATACATACAACATATCATTGAATCAACACTTGATTCAACAATCCAGTTATATCACATATAACCTATATCGCGAGATTAGAATACTGTATCACATACACGTATTACTCTCGGTCCCGCACATATAATAATGTGCCCTACTTCGTTTCGCATGAGCTAGGAAACCTCTGTGTTGGACTCTAATGACTCGTCAATACGCCGACAGTAGGTAATGATCATATCAGTCACCCACAAGCCATTAGCGCTACTAGCTGGACGTAACGGCTACCCGGGTATTGAGCGATTAGAAGATCAACAAGCAAGCTTGTCCATACTCCTGTAAATCCAACATCAACACTACCATACAGTCCGGTCTCTTCGTCTGATATGTCACATATCTAGTCAAGAGGTGGTAAACGTCAGACCTCAGTAACTTGATAAGTCATGCCGATGTAAGGCTCATAATGGGTCGAGAAACTACTGATAACACTTACCAGTAAATCTCCGTATCAGTCCTGACCAGGGACTTCCTGTTATGGCCAATCGAGCACAACGCAACATTAACCCCCAATACCGGGAGAGATGAATCCCCTCCTATCGCTCATTGCCTCCATGTGACTCGGGACTGTACCCAAAAACCACCATTTTGCACGCTCTCTTGAACGTGGTAAGGTGGAAATCAAAGCACAGTGGGAATCACACAAGACTCTATAACGATCTTGGGTCTACAGACTAACCTGTACCAGTGTCACCAGAGAACTGCTATCTGACGTTAGGTATAATACCATCTAGGAGTTCTTGGCGAGTCCTGTTCAGTGTACCCAGTCTCCACTGAGTACCCGTATACCATCTTTGATGTCAAACACCAATGGATATGGGATCATCCATCGCCCATCAAATGGGTCAAGAAGCGTATACGCTAGTCTACTTTGGATTATCGATACCCCGTCTCGATTCACCCTCGACTAGGAACAATTAAAGGATGAGCTTGTGGACTACCCTGGCCCCACTAGTATGATCTGCATCATAGTCCTGGTAGTCAAGTATACATCCTAAGGGCTTTATCAACATGTGAGAGCAAGACAGTATCATAATATTAGTCTACATGTTAAGATAAAGAGTAACCAGATAGCATACTATCATGTCGAGCAAGAAATTCCTCCCTATATCTGTCCAAGCATCCATTGTAATATACAATCATATACAACAATGGCCTCTAGGACATACATACAACTAACAGTAAGGTGCACCAATCAAACCAAAGCACACCTGCAAAAAATAAGAGCAGGATCAAAATAGAGAAGCGGTTCGCCAAAGCCCTGTTAATGGGGATGAAGCTGCCACCTCTCATAAAGTACACTCCTGGGATCACATGCTTCGATGGAGAAGACTCACATCCAGAATACTGCCTATATCATCGAAGGGTCGCCTACCCCATCGAGGAATGTAGTGCATTCAAGAAGTGGTGGCAAGGATATGTTACCCATAAAAAACACTTTAAGAGGATGAAGCGCGAAGCTTGCGCTTGTCGATATCAAAATAGCGAGACGAACGCGCATGAAGAAACGACTGGCAACTTTCATATGGTTGGTACCGGTTCGGATGAAGGAAAATCTTCAGTTCTTATATTCGGGAGTAATTCCGAGGATGAAACATCCCTCAACCTTTTATTCAAAGACCCCGCCTCCGAAAAAGAAGCAGAGAAGAAGGACCGCGAGAATATTCAGCAGCGTAAACGCACGCTGCTTGAGAAGAATCTCAGACCTAAAGACAAAGGTTCGAACAAAAAAGACAAGGGAAAAGGAAAATCCCTGAGGAAATCGCCCTCGATGAAGAAGTGGTAAAAGAACTCGCTACAAAAGACCCACCTAAGAAAAACAAGGTGGATTACAACTTCCTAGCACATCTGAGGAAAATACCCTCGCAGCTAAGCATATTGGATGCTCTCCTCCAGTCCAAAAAGGCACGGGATTCCCTAATCAAGGCATTACAAGAGCCTGATCAGTTCCAAGTTTTCCTCACAGAAGAGAAGATGAAAGATGAACTGGCAGAGGTCCACACAGCTGATATTACATTTAGCGATGAAGATCTACTTCTCGGCACGTGCGAGCATAATAGCCCATTATACATCACCAGGTACTGCCACGACATCAAGATAGGGAAAATCCTTGTCGACAACGGATCCTCCGTTAACTTTCTCAATGTGAGAGTGCTGAAGGAAATTTGCATAAACGTTCAGCACCTTGTCCGAGATAAAATTACCATCTCCGGGTTCGGCTCACAGTCGTCATAGATGCTTGGGTCAAATGAAGACGAGGACGAGGTGATCTCAGAGTTTCCACCAGCACCAAAAGAGCTGGAAGATAGGATACACACCACGGCGTATAACCTAAGAAAAATCAACTTAGGGGCGGAAAATGATCCGAAGCCAATGTTCGTCAGTGAGCTACTATCTGAAAAATAGGTAGCCACATTAAAAGTCGTGCTCATGCAGTATAAAGATTGCTTCTTCTGGAACTACTCTGAAATACCTGGTTTAGATCTAGAAGTGGCGGTACACAAACTGGCCACATCGCCAAATATAAAGCCGGTCAAACAGGCGCTAAGAAGGACGTGACTCGAACTAGAAATGGGTATCAACGCTGAAGTCAAGAAACTAATCGACTCCGGCTTCATCCAAGAAGTCTAATATCTCGACTGGATCACTAATATCATTCCAGCGATGAATTAGAACGGGACGGTTCGCATCTGCATGAACTTTCGGAACCTCAACAAAGCTTGCCCGAAGGATGACTTCCCAGCCCGTCACCAAGCTAATGATCGATAACATGTCTGTAGGGTGTTTTTCGTCACCTACGCACGCGCTTGTCAGCCGCATTAAAGATTCCCTCTGCCTAGGGTAGGGTGGGGTTTATTGATTGTGGGGATCCGAATCTCCCGCAACCACGGACTAAGCTACCGTTAATTACCCTTCGCCTTTGGAGTGAGAGAACCTCCGATTGATGGGTCAAATAGGTCATACGAACTCAATGTGCAGTGTTGTGTTTTGAAGGGGTTTTAGATATATCGGGGGCCCCACAGAGTTTTTACAGGGGTCCCGCTACCCGGATAGTGGGCTGGGGGTCAAGGGGGCTAGCAGCCCCCTTGCGGTGTGCAGGGCAGCGCCCCGTTAGAAATTTTTTCTAACGGGGGAGGTATTTTTAGTGTGGAGTACATGTAAAATGCGGGAAAAATGGCGTCCAAAGGACGCGTGAGCGCCAGCGCCTCAAGTGTCTAGCACGCTGGCGCTGGGCGCGGGCACTAGCTCCTGGGTGCTTGGATTAACGCTAGGCGCTGGCGCTATCGCCCCACGTGCCCGGCACGTGGGTTCTCGGGCGCTGGCGCTGGCACTAGCGCTTTGGGCGCTGGGCGCCCCACGTGCCCGGCACATGGGCACTCGGGCGCTGCCGCTAGCGCCCCACATGCACGGCACGTGGACGCTCGAGCGCTGGCGCTAGTGCTTTGTACGCTAGCGCACCACGTGCCCGGAACATGGGCGCTCGGGAGCTGGTGCTAGCGCTTTGGGCGCTAGCGAAAGGACGGGGTTTTACCCCCGGAAATAGGAGTTAAACTCCAAAAGAGGATTTTGAGTGGAGTTAAACTCCAAAAGGTCTGAATTAGGAGTTAAACTCTTTTGAGGATTTGGGGATTTTTGTAACGCCCGAGCCCAATACTACTATTTTCAGTTCCTGTTTGAGCATAATGTGGTACTCATTTCATTTATCTTGCTTGTTTGTGGCTTACTGTAAATTTTTACCCGGTAAATTCATTTATGCATATAACAATTTTTGGCATCTAAAATAGAATTAAAAATATCCATCTTGGCCTACTTGACACCCCTAACCCCGTTGTAGCGTCCGTGCATCGTGTTCTCGTCCCGTTCAGTGAAACGGGCGAGATTGGATGGCTACGTGCGCGTACGTGTGTCCGTTTTGGGGGTATGCTTTTTAATCATAAAACACTTAATTTTGAAATTTGGAACCTGCTTAAAATCTTATTATTTCAATTTCAAATTTTTGGACCCGACCCGGGCGCGATTTGGAAATGTTTTATTTGGTGCCAAAATCCCAAATTTTAATATTCTTTAAACCATAAGATATTTCCGTAACCTATATACATATTACTGTTTCCTATATCTAGTAAATCTTTTTTTCCTAACTAAAAATTTTTCATCAGCCAATCACCAACATCTTTAATTCCCGTGGGCCCCATTCCCTTTCTCTCTCTCTCTTTTCCCCGATCTCTCTCTCTCTCCTATCTCTCTCTTTCTCCCTCAAATCTCTCTTTCTCTCCATTATATTTTAAACTCTATTTCCCTCCTCCTTCATTTTTTAAAAAAAAAGAAACGCAGGGAACCCATCCGAGCCCCTCAGCGAACCCTAGCCTTACCCTCGCCGTCGCAGCCCAACGCCGACGCCGCTACCACCAGCACCCTCGCCTCCTCTGCCTCGCCTCGCCCGCACCCTCCTTCTTCCCTTCTTTCCAGCACCCTGCAGCCTCTCCGCGGCCACCAGCGGCCACCCCTGCACGCGTCTGCACCGCCCCTGGTCGTCGCCGACGATCACTGGACCACCTGTGATCGCCTCTGTAAGCCTTCTCTCCCTCTCCTCCTCCTTCCTTTCCTTCTTTCCCTTCTCGTCTAAGGTATTTCTTGCATCGGCAGTTTCCCCCGCGGTCACTGTAGGCCACCGTCGGAGCCCGTCGACCTCGTCGTCGTTCTCGCGTCTCCTCTCGGTAACCACAGAGCAGCCCCTTGTAAGCCTCCTCTTCTTCTTCTTTATTCCTTTCTTGTTGCAAAGTTCTTGACTTTCACTGTTCACTTTCTCGCCGGAATCCGGCCTTGCCGACGACGTGACCCGACATTCCAGCGAGGTACCTCGATCCGTGTGGTTCCACTATTCGTTGTTTGGGTTCAATCCGTGAACCGTGCGTCCGTCGCGAGTTTCCCCGCCGACGTTTACGTTCCGTTTTGCCGGTTCGCGACCCGTCGAGGCAAGTACCCCTTGCTACATGCTATACAATATTTACATATATATTATGACACCCTAAACTTGTAAATTTAACTTGGTACGATCATTTCTCATTTTCGGGTACAATATTGCATTATATCATTTTACCGTTAAACTTGGAACCTACAGTTGCAAATTGAACCTAATGACCATATTTACCTGTTTAATCACATTTTAATGTTAACGTAGCTTATGGCATTTATCCCTGTAGTTCTGTTCCATTCGGACACTCGTATGCTTTTAACCTGAAATAGCTGTACTGAACCGTTACATAGATCATTGCACCTCTAAGGGTTCTTAAACCTGTTAACATGACTAAATGGATATACTTGTCTTACTGCACTCTTGTAATCATCACTGTGACAATTTGATAACTGTATTGCAAATTGAAGGAAACTGCTTATTACTTAAATCATTGCTTATCTCATGTTGTTGATACCCATGCTAGATTATATAACTGATTATGAGCACACCCACGATATTGTTTACATCTTGACCTGGCTTGCTACATATATATATTGATATACCTGACATGGTACCGTATACTGTTGACTTGACCTGATGTACCATGACCTGACCCGTTACCTGATCTTGTGTCTAATGCCAACAAACCTGACATGTAGTCCTCACGGACCGTTCCTATTGTCTATCCAGACAAACCTGCTCTTACCTGATCCTGTGTTGGCATTAGTTCTTGATTACTGAATACCTGACTTGACATACATAACTTGGGGGTATGGGGAAATCAAAGGTGAAACCTGACTTGTAACTCAACAGTTCGATACCTGTTCCGATCAGTCTTACGGGCTAGGCCAGCCCCGGAGTGATGATGCTGACATCACTCGCCCATCCTGCTACCTGTTACTGCCTTGCGGCACGTCTCGGATTCAGCCCGAGAGTCTTGACCGTGGTCCCAGGCACGCACGGGATACTATTGAGTTACATCGACGATTCATCAATTTGATTTCAAAGACTTTAGAACCTAATGAAACAGTTTAGTTTACCCACAGCACACTACCCTGCACTGCTCTGACTTATATTATTGTTACCCTTGTGTTATTCATGTTTATATTGCATTGCCTGCTACACTGTTCATATTATCTTACTTGTTAACATGACGCGCTGACGTCTGGGTTTTGCATGGCCCAGATTCCGTACCGCTGTTGCAGTCCGAGCATGAGTACTTCAGCCAGCAGGCTGAGCTGTGAGTTCAGTAGTAGTTAGTTTTATTTCCTGCATTTACTTCCAGATGTGAGCCCGCATTATGGGACATACATTTCAGTTATTTGTATTGGATCATTTGCTTCCGCATTTATTTATTATTGATTCCTATTATTTTGGATCATGGACATGTTTTAGATAGTTTTGTTTTGTTCTTGATATCTCTACAGCCGTAATGTGACTATGGATGGATACTTCCTACCCACAGGTAGCATGGTTGGCTATGTCACGTGCCCATTTTAGCGTACTCTGGGAAGCGGGGCATGACATGGTTCTTTTGGTATCAGAGCCATAGGTTAGTTGGGTTGATTCTTTTGTAGTTGGGTATTGTACCCAATACACGAATCAGAATACCCGTGTTTAGGAAACATGTCCTGCCACCTTGCCGTTTGCCATTCTTGAATCACATTCTTTCTGATTGTACCTTTTACGATGTGCAAACTTCCTTTGCATATCGACTCGAAAAACCTGATTCCTTGTTATCTCTAGGACTTAGGCGACTTGGGTGGAGTTAAGTAATTGTGGCTATGATACCGCGGCATAGTTACAATGCAGTACTCTATTTAAGTATCTTGGAGTTCTAGCCTTGATCTATATATTGAATCTATCATCATGCTAATATTGGGCGTTTTGATTTCAGGAATATGGCAGATAAGAATTTGAAGACGTACCAGAGGCGTGTGGACGAAGCCGCCATGCTTGGAGTGATAAGGGGAATACTGGAGAATCAAAAGAGGCAGACCGAGCTGATCCAGCAGCAAGCATACTCGTTTCAGGAAGGTTTGCAGATCGTTCAGCAGTCTGTAAACAATGTTGGAGCTAAACCAGTCGACCGAGTAGGGATCGTGGCAGATTTCAGGCGTTTGGGTCCATCTACATTTACTGGTTTGGAGGAGCCGTTACCAGCCGAGCAGTGGCTAGTTGACACGGAGAATTTGCTGATTGCGGCACAGATTCCAGATGACAAAAGGGTTGATGTGATACGCATTCAGTTAGTGGACTACGCCCGAGAATGGTGGCTTGTGGAGGAGACCCGCTTGCCCAAGCCGATCAAGTGGGCGGATTTTTCTAAGAGTTTCCTGGAGAAGTTCTTCCCGCGGACTGCAAGGGAGGAAATGGAAGAGAAATTTATTGGGCTAAGGCAAAATGGAGCACCCGTGGATGTGCATGCAGCAGAATGGACGAGACTCAGCAGATTCGCTGGACCTTTAGTTGCCAACGATGCAGACAGGGCACGAAGGTTCATGCGTAGCTTGGATGTGGACATCCAGAGGCAGATTGTCTCCCTCGGTTTCACCACCTTCTCATAGGTTCTTACGGCAGCTCGGGAACAGCAGAGTTTATCAGGGTTGAAAGGGAGTTTGCAGCAGACAGCAGTTGCGGCAAGGAAGCCCGCATTTGTACCTAACCGAGCTCATGGTCGCAGAGGTATTCCAGTGGACCGTCGAGGTGTAGCACCCATGAAGAAGCCTGTGATCGTTGATCAAAGAAAGAGCGTGATTTGTGACTACTGCCGTTTACCTGGGTACATACAGAAGGAGTGTCGAAGGAGGCTGGGACTTTGTTTGGTTTGTGGAGCGGCTGATCACGCAGTTGGTGCTTGCCCGTCGAAGCTTCGTACGGGGGATGATATTCAGAAGCCTCCGCAGAAACCGTTCCAAGGGTAGAAGCAGCTGACTCAAGGACCTAATCAGGCTCGAGCTTTTACCTTGACAGCAGAGGAAGCTAAGGCGTCAGGAGAAGTCGTGTCAGGTATTCTACTCGTCCATGGTTTTCCCGCATTGGCATTATTTGATTCTGGTGCATCCCATTGTTTTATGTCATCCAAGTTTGTGACTACACACTCGATTACCTGCACGACCCTGTCTAGTTTCTGGGACATACACACTGGGAATGGGAAAATCATATCTAGTAGGGAATGTAAAGATTGTACAGTTGTTGTGTGCAGACGGGAGATTTTTGCAGATTTCTTGGTGATTGATACGGGCAGCTATGAAGTCGTCTTGGGAATGGATTTTCTTGGCACTTTTCATGCTCACATTGACTGTAGGGCAAAGAAAGTAATTTCCAGATTCCCGGACATCTTGAGTTTACCTTCACTGGAAGAAGCAGTTCTGTCGGGCCAGTCGAGTTTAGAACTAGGCCGACAAACCATATTCTTGCAGCAATGGAAGTTGATGAAAGTGAAGAACCGGCCGTTGTTCGCGATTTTATGGACGTATTTGAAGATATATCGGGTTTACCGCCGAAGCGAGACGTGGAGTTCGCAATTGATCTTATTCTTGGTGCAGCGCCAGTATCCAAAGCATATTATCCAATGGCACCAGTAGAGTTGGAAGAAGTTAAGAAACAAGTTGTTGAATTGCTTGAGAAGGGTTGGATTCGAAGCAGTAACTCGTCTTGGGGAGCTCCAGTTCTTCTAGTAAAGAAGAAGGATGGCACAAGAAGGATGTGCATCGACTATCGAGAATTAAACCGGGTGACTATTAAGAACAAGTACCCGATCCCTCGCATTGGAGAACTTTTTGAGCAGCTTAGTGGCGCGAGGGTATTCTCGAAGCTGGATTTGCGATCTGGATATCACCAGGTCCGAGTGAAAACAGAAGATATTTGCAAGACGGCGTTCCGAACTCGGTATGGACATTACGAGTACTTAGTGATGCCCTTCGGAGTAACGAATGCGCCGACAGTATTCATGGACTTGATGAACCGAATCTTTTCACCGTTCTTGGATCAGTTCATTATGGTATTCATTGACGATATTCTGGTATACTCGAAGAGTTTTGAGGAGCATGCTGAGCATTTGAAGATCGCACTGCAGACATTGAGACAGGAGAAGCTTTATGCGAAGATGAGTAAGTGCGAGTTTTGGCTGGAGGAAGTGAAGTTTTTGGGGCATGTTGTATCTGGCGATGGAATTGCCGTCGATCCAGAAAAGATTGCAGCGGTTCGAGATTGGCCAATTCCAAAGAATGTTGCGGAGATAAGAAGTTTCCTTGGATTGGCCGGATATTACAGAAGATTTGTGGAGAACTTTGCTCATCTGGCAGAGCCGTTAACCAAGCTTACGCGCAAGGAGGTACCTTTTGTATGGACGGACGGATGTGCGATAGCTTTTGAGACGTTGAAGCAGAAGTTGATAACCGCCCCTATTCTGACCGTGCCAGACAATTCCGGAGGATTGGTGATTCACAGCGACGCATCTGGGAAAGGATTGGGATGTGTTTTGATGCAGCATGGGAAGGTTGTAGCGTACGCATCGAGACAATTGAAGACCCACGAGAAGAATTATCCAACTCATGACTTGGAGCTTGCGGCTGTGATTTTCGCTTTGAATATTTGGAGACACTACCTTTTAGGCGAAAGGGTCGAAGTTTTTACCGATCATAAGAGCTTGAAGTATGTGTTCACACAGAAGGAGCTTAACATGAGGCAGCGTAAATGGTTGGAGCTGATGGCTGACTACGATCTTGATCTTAAGTACCATCCGGGGAAGGTTAATGTTGTGCCGGATGCGCTTAGTCGGTTACCAGCAATTCAGGTGTTGACTACGCAGAAGGAGATCGTTGCAGACTTTCGAAGATTTGACTTGGAGGCTGTGCTACCACATTCTACGGGACAGTTGATGCAGCTACAAGTACAGTCATCATTGATCGAGAATATTAAAGCAGCACAATCGCAGGACCCTAGACTGCAAAAGTTTCGAGGACAGGTTGAAGCCGGACTACGAACAGATTTATTGATCCACGAAGATAGTTCGTTGAGGTATGGTAGCCGTTTATGTGTGCTAAGGGGAGATGTTCGTGAAAATCTTATGAAGGAGGCACACAGTTCAGCTTATTCTGTACATCCAGGAGGCACCAAGATGTACCGAGATATTCAACAGCAGTTCTGGTGGGAAGGCATGAAACGGGAGATTGCTCGCTTTGTGGCTAAGTGCTTGGTGTGTCAGCAAGTTAAGGCTGAACATCAAAGGGTTGCTGGTTTATTGCAACCACTTCCGATTCCTCAGTGGAAGTGGGAACATATAACCATGGATTTCGTGACGGCTTTACCGCGGAGTCCAAAAGGCAACAATGTTGTATGGGTAATTGTTGATCGGTTGACCAAGGCAGCCCATTTTATTCCTTTTCGGGTTTGTCAATCAACAGAGACTTTGGCGGAGCGGTACATGTAGGAGATTATAAGGTTGCATGGAGTACCGGTGAGCATCGTGTCAGATCGGGACACTCGGTTCTTATCACACTTCTGGAGGAGTTTACAGGAAAGTTTGGGGACTCGATTGAAGTTTAGCACAGCTTATCATCCTCAAACTGATGGCCAGTCGAAGAGAACGATCCAAACTCTTGAGGATATGTTGAGAGCATGCATGTTGGACTTCAAGGGTTCTTGGGAGGATCATCTACACTTGGTGGAGTTTTCTTACAACAACAGTTTTCAGGCAACTATCCAGATGGCTCCGTTTGAAGCTTTGTATGGCCGTAAATGCCGTTCACCTGTTTGTTGGGATGATGTCGGTGAACGAAGATTATTGGGACCAGATTTGGTTGTGCAGACAGTTGAGAATGTTAACACTATCAGAAATCATATGAAGGCAGCTCAAGACCGACAGAAGAGTTGGGCAAGCACGTCAAGAAGACCTCTAGAGTTCGCCGTGGGTGATTTGGTATTCTTGAAGATATCACCGACTAGAGGGGTGATCCGTTTTGGGAGTCGAGGAAAGCTTAGTCTTCGATTCGTTGGACCATTTGAGATCTTGGAGCGTGTTGGTGAGGTAGCGTATCGCTTGGCGTTATCGCAGTCCTTGGCGAGTGTGCACGATGTGTTTCACGTATCTCAACTGCGAAGGTATGTTCGAGATGAAACGCACGTATTGGATCATTCGGAGTTAACAGTACGGGAAGACTTAACTTTTGAGGAGCGACCGATTGAAATTGTGGATCGAAGAGAAAAGGTTCTTAAGAACAAGATTATCCCCCTTGTGCTTGTTTCTTGGGGTAATCGCTCGCATGGAGAGTCCACTTGGGAACGAGAAGATGAAATCCGGCAGAAGTTTTCTCATCTTTTCTTGTAGTTATCTATCTTTGTATTCTTGGAATTTCGAGGACGAAATTCTTTTTGTAGTTGGGTATAATTTAACACCCGAGCCCAATACTACTATTTTCAGTTACTGTTTGAGCATAATGTGGTACTCATTTCATTTATCTTGCTTATTTGTGGCTTACTGTAAATTTTTACCCGGTAAATTCATTTCTGCATATAACAATTTTTGGCATCTAAAATAGAATTAAAAATATCCATCTTGGCCTACTTGACACCCCTAACCCCGTTGTAGCGTCCGTGCATTGTGTTCTCGTCCTGTTCAGTGAAACGGGCGAGATTGATGGCAACGTGCGCGTACGTGTGTCCGTTTTGGGGGTATGCTTTTTAATCATAAAACACTTAATTTTGAAATTTGGAACCCGCTTAAAATCCTATTATTTCAATTTCAAATTTTTGGACCCGACCCGGGCGCGATTTGGAAATGTTTTATTTGGCGCCAAAATCCCAAATTTAATATTCTTTAAACCATAAGATATTTCCGTAACCTATATACATATTATTGTTTCCTATATCTAATAAATCTTTTTTTCCTAACTAAAAATTTTTCATCAGCCAATCACCAACATCTTTAATTCCCGTGGGCCCCATTCCCTTTCTCTTTCTCTCTCTTCCCCGATCTCTCTCTCTCTCCTCTCTCTCTACCCCTCAAATCTCTCTCTCTCTCCCTCAAATCTCTCTCTCTCTCTCCCCCTTATATTTTAAACTCCATTTCCCTCCTCCTTCATTTTTTAAAAAAAAAGAAACGCAGGGAACCCATCCGAGCCCCTCAGCGAACCCTAGCCTTACCCTCGCCGTCGCAGCCCAACGCTGACGCCGCTACCACCAGCACCCTCGCCTCCTCTGCCTCGCCTCGCCCGCACCCTCCTTCTTCCCTTCTTTCCAGCACCCTGCAGCCTCTCCGCGGCCACCAGCGGCCACCCCTGCACGCGTCTGCACCGCCCCTGGTCGTCGCCGACGATCACCGGACCACCTGTGATCGCCTTTGTAAGCCTTCTCTCCCTCTCCTCCTCCTTCCTTTCCTTCTTTCCCTTCTCGGCTAAGGTATTTCTTGCATCGGCAGTTTCCTCCGCGGTCACTGTAGGCCACCGCCAGAGCCCGTCGACCTCGTCGTCGTTCTCGCGTCTCCTCTCGGTAACCACAGAGCAGCCCCTTGTAAGCCTCCTCTTCTTCTTCTTTATTCCTTTCTTGTTGCAAAGTTCTTGACTTTCACTGTTAACTTTCTCGCCGGAATCCGGCCGTGCCGACGACGTGACCCGACATTCCAGCGAGGTACCCCGATCCGTGTGGTTCCACTATTCGTTGTTTGGGTTCAATCCGTGAACCGTGCGTCCGTCGCGAGTTTCCCCGCCGACGTTTACGTTCCGTTTTGCCGGTTCGCGACCCATCGAGGCAAGTACCCCTTGCTACATGCTATACAATATTTACATATATATTATGACACCCTAAACCTGTAAATTTAACTTGGTACGATCATTTCTCATTTTCGGGTACAATATTGCATTATATCATTTTACCGTTAAACTTGGAACCTACAGTTGCAAATTGAACCTAATGACCATATTTACCTGTTTAATCACATTTTAATGTTAACGTAGCTTATGGCATTTATCCCTGTAGTTCTGTTCCATTCGGACACTCGTATGCTTTTAACCTGAAATAGCTGTACTGAACCGTTACATAGATCATTGCACCTCTAAGGGTTCTTAAACCTGTTAACATGACTAAACGGCTATACTTGTCTTACTGCACTCTTGCAATCATCTCTGTGACAATTTGATAATTGTATTGCAAATTGAAGAAAACTGCTTATTACTTAAATCATTGCTTATCTCATGTTGTTGATACCCATGCTAGATTATATAACTGATTGTGAGCACACCCACGATATTGTTTACATCTTGACCTGGCTTGCTACATATATATATTGATATACCTGACATGGTACCGTATACTGTTGACTTGACCTGATGTACCATGACCTGACCCGTTACCTGATCTTGTGTCTAATGCCAACAAACCTGACATGTAGTCCTCACGGACCGTTCCTGTTGTCTATCCAGACAAACCTGCTCTTACCTGATCCTGTGTTGGCATTAGTTTTTGATTACTGAATACCTGACTTGACATACATAACTTGGGGGTATGGGGAAATCAAAGGTGAAACCTGACTTGTAACTCAACAGTTCGATACCTGTTCCGATCAGTCTTACGAGCTAGGCCAGCCCCGGAGTGATGATGCTGACATCACTCGCCCATCCTGCTACCTGTTACTGCTTAGCGGCACGTCTCGGATTCAGCCCGAGAGTCTTGACCGTGGTCCCGGGCACGCACGGGATACTATTGAGTTATATCGACGATTCATCAATTTGATTTCAAAGACTTTAGAACCTGATGAAACAGTTTAGTTTACCCACAGCACACTACCATGCACTGCTCTGACTTATATTATTGTTACCCTTGTGTTATTCATGTTTATATTGTATTGCCTGCTACACTGTTCATATTATATTACTTGTTAACATGACGCGCTGACGTCTGGGTTTTGCATGGCCCAGATTCCGTACCGCTGTTGCAGTCCGAGCAGGAGTACTTCAGCCAGCATGCTGAGCTGTGAGTTCAGTAGTAGTTAGTTTTATTTCCTGCATTTACTTCCAGATGTGAGCCCGCAATATGGGACATACATTTCAGTTATTTGTATTGGATTATTTGCTTCCGCATTTATTTATTATTGACTCCTGTTATTTTGGATCATGGACATGTTTTAGATAGTTTTATTTTGTTCTTGATATCTCTACAGCCGTAATGTGACTGTGGATGGATACTTCCTACCCACAGGTAGCATGGTTGGCTATGTCACGTGCCCATTTTAGCGTACTCTGGGAAGCGGGGCGTGACAATTTTGGTTTTGAACTCCCTAAAAATCTTCAGAGGTTTTTCTCTCTTAAGCCTTAGATCCTTCCCAAATGGGATCTTTGGAGATGGGTCTCCTTCCCCCTCTTCTGTTGGCCGGCTTTTGGAAAACAAGAGGGGTGCGATTTTGAAAATCACTCCTTTTTAAGATCTGGTGGAAGATCCAAGCTCCCTTTTGTGGGTTTTATGGTGAAAAACTATTTAGTTTTGGAAAAGGAAGAGTAAAATTCTTGATTTAATTCAAAAAAAAAGGAATAAGGTCTAGAATCTTGAGGAAGGAGAAGGAGGCACATACCTTAATTTTTTTTTGAGAGAGAAAAAGATCTTGAGATATTTTCGTTATTTTTGCCTTTATAGGCTATACACTTTACATATAGCCCCTTGGGCTTTACAAAATGACATTTTCCCATTCCATGCCTCATGCACTATTTATTTTTGCTCAAAAGTCATGGGTTTTACAAAAATTTGGCTTTATGCCCATTTTCCTTACATTTATTCATATAAATAAAAAAAAGAAATACAAAAAAAATTATTTATTACAAAATTTTTATTTCGGCATTGGGGGAGGCCGGCCGCTTCATGTTCGGGATCGACCCAGGCATTGGCCCACTTGGCTTGGGGTTGACTTTGATTTTGACTTGGCCAACCGGGGTGTAAATTTTGACCAACAAATTGCCCCCATCAATAAATTCACACCACATGTGTGGGTTGTGTGGATGAATTGATGGATCTTCTTTCGTGTGGAGTTTGACTCCATTTTGACGATGTGGAGGTCGATGCTGCCTTTTTTGCGACTTGGACGGTCGGTTCTTCCCTTTTTCCGACTTGGACGGTCGGTGCCGCCATTTTAGCGACTTGGACGGTCGGTGCTGCCCTTTTTGCAATTGGACGGTCGGTGCTGCCATTTTAGCGACTTGGACAGTCGGTGTCGCCCTTTTTGCGACTTGGACGGTCGGTGCTGCCATTTTAGCGACTTGGACGGTCGGTGCTGTCCTTTTTGCGACTTGGACGGTCGGTGCTGCCATTTTATCGACTTGGACGGTCGGTACGGTCGGTGCTGTCCTTTTTGCGACTTGGACGGTCGGTGCTGCCCTTTTAGCGCCTTGGACGGTCGGTTCTGCCCTTTTAGCGACTTGGATGGTCGGTGCTGCCCTTTTAGCGACTTGGACGGTCGGTTCTGCCCTTTTAGCGACTTGGATGGTCGGTTCTGCCATTTTAGCGACTTGGACGGTCGGTGTTGCCCCTTTAGCGACTTGGACGGTCGGTGCTGCCCTTTTTGCGACTTGGACGGTTGGTGCTGCCCTTTTAGCGACTTGGACGGTCGTTTCTGCCATTTTAGCGAATTGGATGGTTGGTGCTGCCATTTTAGCGACTTGGACGGTCGGTTCTTCTATTTTAGCGACTTGGACGGTCGGTGCTGCCCTTTTAGCAACTTGGACGGTCGGTGCTGCCCTTTTTGCGACTTGGACGGTCGGTTATTTGCTCCGCTTCTTACAGTGTCGGGATTTGATTTGACTTGCTCTGCTTTCCGCGGTGTCTGGATTTGATTTGACTTGCTCCGCTTTCTGCGGTGTCGGGATTGAAGTTGACTTGCTCCGCCTCTTGCGGTATCGGGGTTGATTTGTTTGATTTGATTTGTTTTGGAAGTTCCCTACATATCCAGTGGGACTTTCGAGCTTAGAAGTGCTGCCGGGTGGGACTTTGAATTTGGTTGTTGGGTCGGCATCAGCATTGCTGCACTGGAATAATGCCAGGAGCAACTCATCATTTGCCGTGAGGGGATTTCTCCCGTTCCCAGTTTAACGACTTAGGGGTCATCTGTTCCCAGTTTAACGACTTAGAGGTCATCTATTCCCAGTTTAAAGACTTAGGGGTTTATTGGATTGGAGTTTGGGATTCTGGGGTCAGGGTAGGCATCAGCGTTGCTAACACTGAAGCACATGTACCAGGAGCAATTCATCATTTTTCTTTTCCTGTTGCGGAGCGATGGCTTAGGAGACAGGTTTAGGTCCCTATCACCTAAAGCTTTTCAATTTTATAAGCCGTAAGGGTCCCATAAAAGCATTTCCTCCCTACGAGTCGAAAGGATCTTGTAGGTGTACTTTCGCCTTAAGGGTCGTGGGGACTCCCAAGTGTGTTTTTCCTTTGTGAGTCGTAAGGATCCCACGAAGGTGTTTTCTTACTAGTCGTGAGGATCCCATAAGTTTGTTCTCCTCATGTATCATGAGGACACATTAGTGGGTCTTCCCAAATGGAGCATAATTTCAAGGGCGGAGACCAGCCGCATAACTGGTGATTGCGGTAGGGCATGGGTATGATGAGGATTATTTGAGCCCATGGATTGTATACGGTAGTCAACTTGGGGACCAACCGTAGGGCTCGGAGAATTTTAGGAGATTGGATTTTGGTTGGCTTCTGCGTTGCTACACTGGAATATGATATCAGGAGCGACTTATCATTCGCCGTTTGGGGACTTGGAATTTGGATCTTGTTTGGCATCAGCATTGCTGCACTAGAATAATGCCAAGAGCAACTCATCATTTTCCCCGAGAGGACATGGGATTTGGTTTTTGGGTCGGCATCAACACCGTTAACACTGGAGAGAAATGCCAGGAGCGACTCATCATTTGCCGTTGATCGTTGAGGGGCGATGGCTCAGGAGACAGGTTTAGATCCCTATCACCTAAGGCTTTTCAATTTTATGAGCCGTAAGGGTCTCATAAAAGCATTTTCTCCCTATGAGTCGAGAGGATCTCGCAGGTGTATGTTCTCCTTAGGAATCATGAGGATTCCTACGTGTGTTGCTCCTTTGTGAGTCGTAAGGATCTCACGCAGGGATTTTCTCCTCACAAGGTCGAGAGGACTTTGTGAGTATATTTTATTTTTTTTCACGAGTTTGCGCCCTTTCGGGTTTTCACAAACTCACCGGCAGTCCTGCTTTTTTTACTCACGGAGCCCTTCCGGGTTTTCATCCGTGCCCGTTTTGCTGGTGGACATTCCCTTTTTTTAGAATCTCCATTGCTGGTGGGACTTTAAATGTAGTCTCGCCGGTAAGACTTGGGAGAGACACGGGTCCTTCATGCCCGTGTATTGTATATGGTTTTACAGGATGTATGATCTAGACCGTAGGGCCGGTGTGCTCAATTCTCCTGCGACTTGGAGCATTCACGCATAATATTTCTTGATGTTAGTGCTTGTTGCATGCTCCCACAACTCTTGTGAGGCGGCGGAAGCGACAAACGAAAATTTTCTTTGCATACAACACGCACATAACCCAAGATCTTGTCTAAACCATAACTAGAAAACCCTAACTAGAGATCTTATCTACTATGTTAGGGATTATATCTCGATGATACGGTCCTTCGGGTCTTCACTTTGGTGCAACTCCTTTGCTCCTTGCCTTCTCTTTTGATGAACTCCTTAGCTCCTTTGGATGTTGCCGATGTTCTCGATCTCCGGCCACCTCAAGACCTAGATGATCCATGCGAGAGCTATCATGCAAGCTATAAACTCTTCACAAGAGATAACCTAGAGATCAAGTTTTCTAGAAGAGATCACTAGGATGATGTAGAGATTAGTGTATTGAATTATCTTTAATCCCAAGCTTTTGATTCACATCACATGTGAAGGGTAAAGCTTAGGATGAAGGAGGAGGAGAGAAGAAGGAGAGCGAAAGTGTTTGCGATCATTAGAGAGTTCAAGCATGAGAAAAATGATATATTGCAAATGAAATAATTGAAGCATATAATATAAAATTAGCACCATGCTTCAATAGTAATTCCAAAACAATATAAAATTAAATAACCCATTCTTGCAACCATGCTTGGACTTTCTTATTTCCACCTCATTTATTTATTTTCATAAAATAAATAATGTCATTATGAGGTGACACCTTCTAGAAGGTATTATTGTAACAATTACAAGAATACCCTTCCTCCGTATACCGTATACCCGTATCCGAATTCCGAAAAATACGAATACCATTAATCCAATAATATAATACCGGTATCCGGCTTAAACCAAAGCCTACCAGTATTATTGTTCCGATTATTATTCCTGTAACAATTACACGAACATAATCGAAACCATGTCGTAACACCTTACGGCTGCCGGAACAACTTACGGCCTTTACATCTTTCGCCTAAACGAGAGAACCCTCTGTGTGGGACTCTAAAGACTCGACAGTACGCTAGCAGTGGGTTTAACCACAAGCGCGTCAGCGGCACTAGCTGTGCGTAACGGGTACCCAGGTACATGACGAAAAAGTGGCCGACGAGCGAACTCATCACAACCTTAACGAGCCTGCAAGAAACACTTACCGTACAGTCCGGTCTCTTCGTCTGATACGTCGCATATGAAGTCTAGGGGTGGTAAATGTTAGACCCCAGTAACTTTATAAGTCATGCTGATTTACGTCCCATAACGGTTCGAGAAACTGCTGATAGCACTTATCAGTAAATCTCGAGAACCCTGGCCAGGGATTTGATGTTATGGCCGATCAAGCATAGAGAGACACCAAATCCCTATACCGGGAGAGACGAAACCTCTCCAATCGCTCACTGCCTCCATGCGATTCGGGACTGTACCCAAAATCCACCTGTTTGCACGACTCGGCAGAGCCGCGGTAGGGAGGAAATCAAAGCATAGTGGGAATCACACAAGACACTATGACGATCTCGGGTCTACAGACTAACCTGTACAAGTGTCGCCAGAGAACTGCTATCTGACAATAGGTATATATATACCATCTAGGGGTTCTCGGCGAGTCCTGTTCGGTGTACCCATTCTCCAATGAGCACCTGTGTACAATCTTTGATGTCAAACATCAATGGTTGTGGAATCAACCATCGCCCCCCAGGGTCAGGAAACGTACAAACTAGTCTAATTTGGTAATACCGATGCCCTATCTCGATATACCCTCGAGTAGGAACTATTAAAGGATATGCTTATAGACTGCCCAGGCCCCACTAGTATGATCTCATCATAATCCTGGTAGTCAAGCATAATCCTAAGGGCTTCATTAACATGCATGAAATACAACACAACACATGTTATGATGAAGATAAACCAGATAGCATACTATCATTTTGAGCAAAGATTGTTTCTACACATATACATGCCTAGCATCCTATACAATACAGGCCTTTAGGGTATACATATCTAACAATTTCCCACTTGCACTAAGGCATGTAGTTGATGCAAAAAGTACCAACTGTCTGTACTAGAACCTGTTGCCTGCGTACCGCATGCCCAACAGCTCGAACAGTTTCTCAAACTGGACTTGAGGGATGGCCTTGGTGAATGGATCTGCTGTTTTGTCCTTCGTGTCTACTCTCCGTACCTCGATGTCCTGGCGATCCACTATCTCCCTGATTAGGTGATACCGCCTTAAGATATGTCTGGATTTCTGATGGGACCTTGGTTCCTTTGCCAAAGCCATGGCTCCATTGTTATCGCAATACAGAGGTATTAGATTAGCAATGGATGGAACCACTTGAAGTTCGGAAATGAACTTCCTCATCCAGACTGCCTCTTTTGCAGCATCATTAGCAGCATTATACTCATCTTCTATCGTGGAGTCAGCAACGGTATCTTGTTTGGAACTCTTCCAATATACCGCCCCTCCGTTCAGGGTAAATACAAACCCTGAGATCGACTTACTATCATCCTTGTCGCTCTGGAAGCTGGAGTCGGTAAAGCCCTCCATTTGGAGATCTCCGTTACCATACACTAAGAACATTTCTTTAGTTCTTCTCAAGTACTTCAGAATGTTCTTCACAACAGTCCAGTGTTTCTCCCCTGGGTTGGATTGATACCTGCTTACTGCACTCAGTGCATAAGCTACATCTGGGCGAGTACACAACATCGTATACATTATAGATCCTACTGCTGAAGCGTAGGGAATAATGCTCATGCGAGACCTCTCCTCATCAGTCTTTGGAGACATCTCTTTGGAGAGGGTGATCCCGTGACAAGCGGGTAAATTACCCCTCTTGGAATCTTCCATACTAAACCTCTTTAGTATGGTGTCAATGTATCTCGATTGGGACAATCCCAATAATTTCTTGGATCTATCTCTATAGATCTTAATCCCCAGAATGTACGAGGCATCGCCCAGATCTTTCATGGAAAACCTCTGTGATAAGAATAGTTTGACCGATTGTAGCATAGGAATATCATTTCCTATCAAGAGAATGTCTTCCACGTACAATACGAGGAATGTAACTGTATTCTCTACAATCCTTTCATAAATACACGGTTCATCCACATTTTTGATAAAACCAAACTCTTTGATTGTATCATCAAAGCAGATGTTCCAACTCCGTGATGCCTGCTTTAATCCATAGATGGATTTAAGCAGCCTGCATGCCTTTCCGCTGCTCTCACAATCAATGAAGCCTTCTGGCTGATCCATAAAAACGCATTCTTCTAAATCACCATTTAGAAATGCCGTTTTAACATCCATCTTCCAGATCTCATAATCATAGTGATCAGCTATAGCAAACAGGATCCGAATGGATTTGAGCATCGCGACTGGTGAAAAGGTTTCATCATAGTCCAAGCCTGGTCTTTGACGAAATCCTTTTGCTACCAGCCTAGCTTTATAGGTCTACCTGACCATCCACACCGATCTTTCTTTTAAAGATCCATTTGCACCCTATGGGTTTTACTCTAGAAGGTGCAACCTTCAAAGTCCATACTTTGTTGGTGTGCATGGATTCCATTTTGGATCTCATGGCATCCAGCCACTTCACTGAGTCACCACTCGGGATAGCTTGCTGAAAACTAGTAGGGTCATTATCATCCATGATGCAATCTTCTCTATCACCATCAATTAGATAACCGTAGTATCTATCAGGTGGGCGAGAAGTCCTACTAGATCTACGGAGTGGCTGAGGTTCGTCAGGTTCTATTGAAATCTCAGGTTCAACAAAATCATCGGTAATTGTTTGTGTATCTAGAATTTCTTCCAGTTCTACCGCATTGCCAACAGTATCATTTGCAAAAAAATCATTTTCTAAAAATGTGGCATACTGAGAAACAAACACTCTTTGTTCCTTCTTGTGGTAGAAGAGATATCCATACGAGTGTTTTGGATATCACACAAATCTACACAAAACCGATCGTGTCTCGAGTTTGTCTGGATTCTGCTTTTTTACATAAGCTGGACAACCTCATATCCTAAATCATTTAAGAGATGGTCTCTTCCCATACCATATCTCATATGGAGTGGTAGACACGGTTTTGGTCGGCACCCTGTTCAAAAGATGAATCGCAGTCTCAATTGCGTGCCCCCAGAATGATATTGGTAACTCAGCATCACTCATCATAGATCGTACCATATCTAATAGGGTACGATTCCTCCTTTCCGATACTCCATTGTGCTGTGGTGTGTACGAAGGAGTGAGCTGAGAGAGAATCTCATTCTCTTTTAGGAAATCTAGAAACTCTGAGCTTAGATACTCACCTCCTCGATCTGATCGAAGTTTCTTGATACTTTGGCCTGTTTGTTTTTCTAGAGGTCAGCCAGGTATCCAACGCAGTTTCTTTTCCAGTGCCCAGTCTGGTGGCAGTGGAAACATTCCCCTTGCCCTGTCGCAGCAGCCCCTTTCTTGTCCCTTCCCGGTGCCTTTTTCACTCCGCCTCTCTGCTTAATGGGATTCTTCTTCTTTCTTCCCTTGGCCTTGGCTTTTGGGACGGAGGAAGAAGATGGCCCAGCAATAAGAGCGGGAGTTTTCGCTACCTTTAGTGTGCTCTCTGCACTCCTCAACATTTTGAGGAGTTCAGGTAAAGACTTCTCCATGTTGTGCATGTTGATGTTTACAATGAATTAAGCAAAGGCAGGGGAAAGGGACTGTAGAACGATATCAACATACTGCTCATTCTCCATGGTCCAACCCAGGTCCTCAAGTTCTTCGATAAGTCCAATCATCTTCAATACATGGTCACTTACAGACGTGCCAATGGCCATTCGCATCTGAAACAACTTTCGAGATGCCTCGTATCGGAGAGTACGAGATTGCTCTCCATACAACTCCTTTGTATGGAGAAAGATGGATTGAACATCCATCTTCTCGTGCTACTTCTGATGTTCATTATTCATAGAAGCAAGTGAGAGGCACTTGGCTGTTGCGTAGTCTATATCCCATGTCTTTCCGATTTCTTTATCCGCAACTGAAGAATCAGGGCCTGGGATAGGAAGGGCTAGAGTAGTCAGGACGTATCCGACCTTATCATAGGTCAGGGCAATATTCACGTTCCTTAGCCAATCTTTGTAATTCGGTCCCGTGAGTTTATTTTTGTCATTAGGAGAGACAAAAGAAGACACTCAGCGATTGCTCTTGCATAATTAGATAGGTTATTAATCTTATCCAACTGATGTCTTCCACTTCTTTTTATCAAATTTTCCTTCAAACCTTTCAAAAAGAAAATTAGCCAGGATTAATTGCAATCTGCAAGTTCGCTAACCGGTCAGCCATGCCAGTGTCGGTACTTCAAGGGAGGTTCCCCATGCTTTCGCACAGACCTAATTAAAGTAAATCTCGTTTTCCTAGAGGCGTAACCCCATTGACACCTTTCTAGACACCTACTGGATTAGCTAATTGTAAAGTGAAAAATTCTCCCGGGAGTAACTTTTACTCACAGTGGGATCAGGATCCAACCATCAAATAAAAGGTATGCAATCTCATTGCAAATTTCAACTCTTGAAATTCCCGATTTGATTTCTACCCCTAGTGTCTTATGACCTTAACTATGGTCAACAAATCATAAGCACTAGTCAAGTTCTACCCGTCATTTCGGGATTGATTTAGACCCACCCACAAGACCCTTAACTATGGTCAACAAAGTCATGCGAATGTCCTAATCGATCGCATCAAATTCTTTGTAGGAAGACATCACTTAGCTACCGTACACCACGCCTTAACTATAGTCAACAAACATGGCACGAATACTAAGTACTCTGCTTCCTAAAATGGCGGAGGGCAACGGATGGTTTTTGTGAAAACCTTTGACGTTTTGAACTTGATATCGTTGTAGAATCGAGTGAAAAGAGTGGTTTAAGCTCCAGTTTTAAAAATTGAATGGTTTTGTAGTATCTTTCTAATTTTGCTAAAGAGGTCACTCCCGGTGAAGGGATCTCGGCTCTTTCCTCATCGAATGAGGTGCAGGATATTGATGAATACCACGATGCAAAAAAAAAGTTGGATCAACTATAAAAACAATCGAGTTCTTTGTAACATTTGCTAGTTTCGCTAAAGGGGTCACTCCCGGTGAAGGGATCTCGGCCATTTCCTCATCGAATGAGGTGCAGGATATTCAAGAATACCACTATGCAAAGAAAAAACTAGAGTTACCCATTTTAAAAAATTTGATTCTACAACATCTTCAGGTTTCTTTTTCTTCACATTAATCACATTAATGACGTCCCATCATTTATGTTTCCTAAACATCACAGAAAAGAAACGAAAATAGAGCGTACGCTTATGCCATCTGCATTCGCCACTGGGCCCCGTCATGCACCGTTAGGTTACTTAACTAACGGCAGAGCGGGGGCTGGACTAGCGCGGGTGCAAAACTTAAGCAACGTTTATTATATATCTCATATATAAATATAGCCATTACAGATCACAGATGAATACATTGGATATACTAGGAATTCCGCATTTCATTCAAGCCTTAATGAAAGACGGGTTCCACGGTCATGATGAATAGCCAAAACCCCACCCTTGACCCCTACGGGTGCGGCAAACTACCCGCCAAATTCCTGAAGTGGAGCAACCTCCCTCAACAAAGTGAGTAGGCCACTCGGCACTTCGAAAACCCGGTAGTTTGTGCACCCCACCTTGGGTCTATCCTAAGAGCAAAAACAGTAAAAAGAAATTATACAACGGTGGCTACAACCTCAATCCAGATGTGCCCCGCAAAATAATATTACATTGCTTTTTACAAATTACATTGAATGAAAGAAAAGAAAAACGCTCTTCTCACATCCCCCCCGGCCATTCATCACGACGATCCAACATATTCATATACACATACCATCTCATGATATGATTACAGAAGTGTGTAACCCCGACTAATCGACTTATAGCAATTAGTCGACGTTTCAAACAAACATATCATTAACCAAGAAGACCCAATTAGCCAAGCACTTTAGAATTTCGATTGATAATTTTAAACCATGCCAACACTTGTCACAATCCAGTGCACAAACAACTTTGTGTAACTTCCAGATATCCCAGAAACATAATTTTCTTAATCTAAACAAACTGCTGAAAAACGAGTCAACTCGGCCATGACTCGGCCGCGGATCGGCGGCCAAACACTGAGTTTGGCCACGGATCCGCAGCGTTCCTGGCGAGTTAGAGTCTCGTTTTTCTACAGTGTACTTAGAAAACCCTGCATGTATTTTTAAGGTCACTGAATTGATTTTTTGAACACTTTAAAAATCGACAGAAAACAGGGACAGAAAATGTGTTTTTCCGGGAAAAATTCATCGATCAAAGTTCTAACTTTTGGCTAATAATCTAATTATGGTTTAGTTAGGCTCTGATACCATGTCAGTGCATGTTTCATGCTCCCACAACTCTTGTGAGGCGGCGGAAGCGACAAACGAAAATTTTCTTTCCATACAACACACACATAACCCAAGATCTTGTCTAAACCCTAACCAGAAAATCCTAACTAGAGATCTTATCTACTATGTTAGGGATTATACCTTGATGATACGGTCCTTCGGATCTTCACTTTGGTGCAACTCCTTTGCTCCTTGCCTTCTCTTTTGATGAACTCCTTAGCTCCTTTGGATGTTGCCGATGTTCTCGATCTCCGGCCACCTCAAGACCTAGATGATCCACGCGAGAGCTATCATGCAAGCTACAAACTCTTCACAAGACTTTAACCTAGAGATCAAGTTTGCTAGAAGAGATCACTAGGATGATGTAGAGATTAGTGTATTGAATTATCTTTAACCCCAAGCTTTTGATTCACATCACATGTGAAGGGTAAAGCTTAGGATGAAGGAGGAGGAGAGAAGAAGGAGAGAGAAAGTGTTTGTGATCATTAGAGAGTTCAAGCATGAGAAAAATGATATATTGCAAATGAAATAATTGAAGCATATAAGATAAAATTAGCACCATGCTTCAATAGTAATTCCAAAACAATATAAAATTAAATAACTCATTCTTGGACTTTCTTATTTCTACCTCATTTATTTATTTTCATAAAATAAATAATGCCATTATGAGGTGGCACCTTCTAGAAGGTATTCTTGTAACAATTACAAGAATACCCTTCCTCCGTATACCGTATACACGTATCCGAATTCCGAAAAATACGAATACCATTAATCCAATAATATAATACCGGTATCCGGTTTTAACCAAAGCCTACCAGTATTATTGTTCCGATTATTATTCCTGTAACAATTACACGAACATAATCGAAACCCTGTCGTAACACCTTACGGCTGCCGTAACAACTTACGGCTGCCGTAACAACTTACGGCCTCTACATCTTTCACCTGAACGAGGGAACCCTCTGTGTGGGACTCCAAAGACTCGACAGTACGCTGGCAGTGGGTTTAACTACAAGCGCGTCAGCGGCACTAGCTGTGCGTAACGGCTACCCAGGTACATGACGAAAAAGTGGCCGACGAGCGAACTCATCACAACCCAACGAGCCTGCAAGAAACACTTACCGTACAGTCCGGACTCTTCGTCTGATACGTCACATATGAAGTCTAGGGGTGGTAAATGTCATACCCCAGTAACTTTATAAGTCATGCTGATTTACGGCCCATAACGGTTCGAGAAACTACTGATAACACTTATCAGTAAATCTCGAGAGCCTTGGCCAGGGATTTGATGTTATGGCCGATCAAGGATAGCGCGACACCAACTCCCTATACCGGGAGAGACAAAACCCCTCCTATCGCTCACTGCCTCCATGCGATTCGGGACTGTACCCAAAATCCACCTGTTTGCACGACTCGGCAGAGCCACGGTAGGGAGGAAATCAAAGCATAGTGGGAATCACACAAGACACTATGACGATCTCGGGTCTACAGACTAACCTGTACAAGTGTCGCCAGAGAACTTCTATCTGACAATAGGTATATATATACCATCTAGGAGTTCTCGGCGAGTCCTGTTCGGTGTACCCATTCTCCAATGAGCACCTGTGTACAATCTTTGATGTCAAACACCAATGGTTGTGGAATCAACCATCGCCCCCAGGGTCAGGAAACATACATACTAGTCTAATTTGGTAATACCGATGCCCTATCTCGATATACCCTCGACTAGGAACTATTAAAGGATATGCTTATAGACTGCCCAGGCCCCACTAGTATGATCTCATCATAATCCTGGTAGTCAAGCATAATCCTAAGGGATTCATTAACATGCATGAAATACAACACAACATATGTTATGATGAAGATAAACCAGATAGCATACTATCATTTTGAGCAAATATTGTTTCTGCACATATACATGCCTAGCATCCTATACAATACAGGCCTTTAGGGCATACATATCTAACACTTGAGATATCGGCCATTGATAGGTGGCATGTGCCTTTCTCCCTCGGCATTTATCAGCTGGTAGGATCCTCCATCAAACACTTTCTCGATTACGTATGGTCCATCCCAGTTTGGCTCGAATTTTCCCTTGGCATGTCGATTGGGGATGATCGGTCTCTTGAGGACCAACACCAATTCGCCTTTCTTGAAAGCGTGGAGACGAGTCATCTTGTCATAGGCCCGTGATATTTGGATTCGGTACAGCTCCAGATTTTTTTATACTGCAAGCCTCTTTTCCTCGAGGGTGTCGAGCTCTTCGAGCTGAAGGAGCATGTTTTCCTACTCCGTCAACTCGTGCTGAACGACCATTCTTAAGCTTGGAATTTCGACTCCGAGGGGGAGGACCACCTCCACTCCGAAGAGCAATGAGTATGGAGTGGACTTAGTTGGAGTACGGTGCGTAGTACGATATGCCCACAACTCCTCGTGAAGTTTGAGATTCCAGTCTCTCTTGTTGGCTGAAGCATTTTTCTTCAGGAGCTTGCATAGAGTCTTATTGATGGCTTCGACTAGCCCATTGGCTCTTGGATTATAGATGGAGGAATATCTCCAGTCTATCTTGTGTCGAGTAGCTCACCTTGAGACTTTGAAGCTCTTGAAAGAAGGCCCGTTGTCAGAAATGATTCTTCTTGGTGTACTGAAGCGGTATAGAATATTATGCTGGAAGAACGTCAGAATATTTTTTGTCTTGACTTCTTTTAGCGAGACAGCTTCAGCCCATTTGGAGAAATAGTCAGTTGCGACCAATATGAACCGGTGGCCTTTGGATGACGGAGTATCAATTAGGCCAACTATGTCGGTTCCCAGACTTCGAAGGGCCATGACACCACCGTAGGATGCAACGGATTGGGATGCTTATGAATGAAATCACCGTGAATTTGGCAGATATGAAATTTCTTTGCATGCTCTCCGCAATCCCGTATCATGGTGGGCCAGTAATACCCAAACCGTTTAATTTGAAGTCGCATCTTGGGGCCAGATTGATGCTTTCGAACGCTTCTTGACATTCGGCGTCCCAGACAAAAGGAGCTCCTTTCTTCATGAGTTTTGAGAAGGGCCTACATCTCCCTGATAAATTTGAGATAAACCTTCGTACATAAGCAAGCTTACCTTGAAAAGATCTTAGTTGCGTCAGACTCTTTGGAGGGGGCATCTCCATAATGGCCTTTATCTTTGATGGGTCAACTTTGATCCCTCGATGTCGGACTATGAAGCCCAGGAATTTTCCCGATTACACGCCAAAAGCGCACTTTAGAGGATTCATCTTCAGATCGTATTCCCTCAGTCTAGTGAGAACGGTCCTAAGATCCTGGATGTGATCGGTCTTGGCTTTAGTCTTGATGACTAAATCGTCAACATAACATTCGACGAATTTATGGATTAGGTCATCCAAGATATTGGTCATTGCCCTTTGATATGTAGCACCTGCGTTCTTCAGTCCGAACGGCATCACTTTATAGCAGTATATTCCGATCGGGGTTCGAAATGCTGTGTGCTTCTCATCCTCTGGCGACATCTTGATCTGATTATATCCAGACGAGCCATCCATAATGGTGAACAGCTCGTAATTTGAGGTGTCATTGACCATCATTTCCATGACCGGTAACAGAAAGTCTTCTTTAGGATATGCCTTGTTGAGGTCCCTGAAATTGACACAAACTCGGATCTGCCCATTTTTCTTCTTCACTGGGACTATGCATGCGATCTAGTCCACATATTTCTCTTCCCTGATGAAGCCGACATCGATGAGTTTCTTGGTTTCCTCGATGACCTTTTCTTCCAGTTCCCTTCTCATTCTTTGAGGAGTTTGTTTGACTGGCTTAGCATCAGGAGATATAGCCAGCTTATACACGACCACTTCAGGGGAAAGGCCAGGCATTTCTTTGTACGCCCACACGAAGCAGTCGACGAACTCATGCAGCAGGGTGATTATCTGCTCTTTCATTTCCTCTGACAAGAGTGAGCTGATGTAGGTCGGCCTTGGATTATCAGGCATTCCTAAGTCAATCTCGGTTAGCTCATCAAAGGTTGCTTGTCCGCCGTCTTCGAGCTCTTGAGGAGCTTCTTCCGGCTCGGCTAGCTCATCATCATCATTTGATCTTTCGCTAGCTTCACCAACATAGATTATGTAGCATGCCTTGGAATCAGGCTGGATGAAACCTATGCCCCGTCTATCTGGAATTTGTCCATCGATGTGTGCTCGGACCTGGAGCGGATGCCATAGCCCTTCATAAAACCTTTCTTCCGACTCCGTTTGATATAGCCGACATCCGCACCTTTTGAAATATTCCCGCATCTCGGGCGCATAGTATCTGGGATTGAGGACGACCCTTATGCCTCTCTCATAGGGAAGGCACGCGACAGATAAATCGTCCGGGTGCACAACATGATTTGACCCATAAATTAGGATGCCCTTCTGTCCATTTTTCCTCCCGGGAATATAGAAAGTTTTTATCTGGTCCACGGTAGAGACTGATAATGCATCGAACTATTTGAACATTCGCTCCGGCACCCTTGTGATGGCTAGGGACCCTTCTGCAATTTCGAAGGTCTCTCGTAGCTTCGCTTTTCGCACGATAGCCTGATTTGCATAGCCGTTGCAAGACGGATCCTATTCTTCTGATTCTTCAATGTCACTGCCTAAACGAGGTCGAATTTTGCTGTCGGATTGGACTTCAATGTCAGATTCATCCGTATCGCTACCGAAATAAGAGAGGGTTTTATGGAAGGACGGACTTCCAATGTCGGACTCATCAGTGTCACTGCCGAAATGCGGACGCACATGGGGGTTTCTGCTTTTGAAAGTGACAGCCGGCTCAGACTTGCTTTTGAGTTTCGGGGCTGTTCTGTCTTTGGTCAGCTGTGGCTCAGCACTTTGGAGGTTCACAAAGTACCGAGAATCTTCATATCGAACTTCATGCACACCGAACGGCTGGATGTCTCCGTCAATGCGTCTTTCTTCGCCATTTTTAGTATACTTCATGCATTGATAGAGAGTTGACAGAACGATGCCGTAATCGTGGAGCGACAGCCGTCCCAAGAGAATTTTATAAGACATGTCAGCGTCGATCACGGATATCTTAGCTTCAGTTTTCAGATCCCCAAATTTGATTGGCAAAGCTATAGACCCCAGAACTTGCTGGCAGTTTTGATTGAAGTCTTGAATGATAATCCTTTCCCTTGACAGGTGTCGGACATCATTGACAAACTCTTTAGAGTTCGCAAGTTCATGATGTTCACTGAGGACCCCAGATCAATCAATATGCGATTAATCCGATCTCCGTCGCTGTACCCGGTCACGTAAAGCGGCCGATTATGCTCAGCCGTTCCCAGTAGCAAGTCTTCATCCTTAAACGTGACTGCGGCGGCATGCAAAGCGTACTGGGCTTCTTTCATATTAATTTCCGCAAAGCGAGCCTGATACCACTCAGGGTTTTGTAGAGCGTGAATGAGAACATCTCTAAGCTCCTTAGATAGGACCAAGGAATCGAAGATGCTCAGGAGAGACGGAAGCTTCCGGAGATGAGCTAAGACAATAAAGTCCACCGAGGAAGGACTTGAGTTTTCATTAGCCGGTTCTCTGCCATCTTCCTCATTAGCCACCTGTTTTTCCTTTCCTTTAGGGGCGTTTCCCTGATTTGGCGGCAGAGCCCTGCCACTTCTGAGCTGGATTTGGTTGGCCCTTGTGGCGAGCTCCTCGTCCTCTTCGGGAAAATAGAGAACTTCCTCAGAGTAGCTGCCAAGATGGATGACGTAGCAGGTCACTATAGGGATCTATTCATTGGAGTCTTTCTCTAACTTCTCCAGAATTTCAGCCGCTTCTATAGGGAGGAACTCCTTCAATTGAATCAGAGTTCTTTCCTTCTGTTCATAGTCTTCGAGGGAATCGATATATTTTTGAATGGTCGATCTCCCTGCAGACTCTTTTTCGCGCCGAGCTGCACTTTTCTTCTTCTTGAGCTTTTTGGATTTTTAGCCTGATGGAGCCGCATTGGCAGCTGGATAGGTAGACTTCTACTGCCCTTCCCATTCCATCCTGGGCTCTTTCCAAAGTAGCTTTATCATCTTCTTCGTCTTTAGATATGTGTGTACTCCACGGAGGCCGCGGTGAGTCCGTTTCATTTCTCAGGGCAGCGGGTTCGGCTGTCTGCTTCCAGAAGGCTTCAGCTTCTGTCTGTATAAAGTTGGTGGTTGCAACTTGATTGTTCACCAACACACTTTTGGACAACTCGATCTCTCCATCCTTGTACTGCTTCTCGACCCAATCTTTGAAAATATAGCAATCCTCGATCGCATGGCTCACTACTCTGTGGTACGGGCAATACAGGGGATTGTCGGTCATTTTTGCTTCATGGGGTCTCTTCGACTCCGGGAATTGTAGACCATTGTTCAAGGAATCTTTGAATATCTTGCGGACCTTGTCCCTTCTGAAAGAATAAATCTTGTTCTTTTTCTCCCCTAGGGAAAGCCCTTCTCCTCCCAGTAATGTCTTTCGAGGCCGGTTGGTTTTGGATTCGCCTGCCTTTCGTTTTTCTTCATTGTCAGACGCATTGAAGACATTGGTATTGCTGAAATTCCTGCTTCTACGGTTGTTTTCCCCTTTTCTTTTCCAAGTCTTGTCTCTCGGAGAGTCTGGGGTGGACTCTTGTTTCGAGCGTTCCAGCATCTGGACTTTCTCGGTTAGCTCCTGAAACATCTTTGTTGGGGTCGAAATTTACACCCCGGTTGACCAAGTCAAAATCAAAGTCAACCTCAAGCCAAGTGGGCCAATGCCCGGGTCGAGCCCGAACACGAAGCGTCCGGCCTTCGGCCATGCCAAAATAAAAAAATTTGTAATAAATAATTTTGGTGTATTCCTTTTTTTATTTTTTGAATAAATGTAAGAAAAATGGGCATAAAGCCAAAGTTTTGTAAAGCCCATGGCTTATGTGCAAAAAGAAATAGCACATGAGGCATGGGATGGGCAAAATGCCATTTTTGTAAAGCCCAAGGGGCTATATGTAAAGTGTATAGCCTATAAAGGCAAAGATAATGAAAATATCTCAACAACTTTTTCTCTCTCCCAAAAAGAATCCAGATCTGTGATATTTCTCCTTCCTCAAGGTTCTAAAACCTTCTTCTTTCTTTTGAATTAAATCAAGAGTTTTACTCTTCCTTTTCCAAAACTAAATAGTTTTTCACCACAAAACCTACAATGGGGAGCTTGGATCTTCCATAAGATCTTAAAAAGGAGAGATTTTTGAAATCTCACCCCACTTGTTATCCAAGAGCCGACCAACAAAGGAGGAAGAAGGAGCCTTATCTCCAAAGACACCACTTTGTGGAGGATCCAGGGCTCAAGGGGAGAAGTCCCTTCATCGGCTTCAAAATATCTTAGGAGTTTAACTCCTCATACACACACACACACACACATACACACACACACTAGATAATAAGTATTTCTTTCTGGGAATACAACTCCCAGTATAGGGACCAAGTCCCTTTTGCCGCCCAAGCGCCCAAAGCGCGAGTGCCTGAGCGCTAGCGCCCGCGTGCCTGGAACGTGTGGCGCTAGCGCCCAAGGAGCGAGCACCCGAGCGCCCACGTGCGTGGTACGCGAGGCACTAGCACCCAAAGCGCCGGCGTTCGAGCGCCCAAAGCGCCGGCGCCCGAGGGCCGGCGCCCGAGCGCCCACGTGCCTAGTACGTGAGGTGCTAGCGCCCAAAGCGCTAGCGTCCGTGCGCCCAAAGCGCTGGTGCCCGAGTGACCACATGCCTAGCATGTGAGGCACTAGCGCCCTATCGCCCAAAGCGATAGCGCCAGCGTCTGAGCGCCCAAGCGCCCGCGTGCCGCGCAGTGAGGCGCTGGCGCTTTCTCCCACACATCCTTTGGATGCCCTTTCCCTTTATATATATATATATACGTATGTATACACACACACACACATACACATACTCTACAACACTATCCCCCGTTAGAAAAAATTTCTAACGGGGTGCTGCACCGCATCCCGCAAGGGGGCTGCTAGCCCTCTTGACCCCCAGTCCGCTATCCGGGTACCGGGAGCCCCGTAAAAACTCTGCGGGCCCCCCGATATATCCAAAACCCCTTTCAAAATACAACACATGTACACTGCACATTGACTTCGCATGACATGTTTGACCCGTTAATCGGAGGTTCTCTTGCTCCAAAAGCCGAGAGGTAATTAACGACAGCTTAGTCCGCGGCTGCCGGAGATTCGGATCCCCACAATCAATAAACCTCCGCCTACCCTAGGCAGGGGGAATCTGTAATGCGCCTGACAAGCACGCGCACATTCCCATCTCAATGGGGTGACGAAAAACACCCTACAGATTCTAGCACGCCCGGTGGGACCTTTCTCTCCTCCCATATCTCGGGTCAAGCGTTCATGCGAACTCATTTAGCATATATAGCGATGTTTGTATTGAAGTAGTTTTCTTTTCGTGCAGCAATCAACTTTCAATGACAATGTATCCCAAGAAGAATTCAGCTTCCAACACGACCCCGATCTTATACGTGGTCAAGATCAATGCTCGTGTGGTTCTCCCCACAAGCCTCAGTCGACAGTGGGAGGAACTGCCCCACCAGTTTGGTTCCGTCATCATCTACCCTGCCGGAAGCGCTCATCTGGCAGAAATCCCGGTAAAACAGGTGGCCAAGCTAGTATCAAGGGGCAAGAGGCCGAATGTTGTGATTGCTAAGGCACCATAATCGAAACTTAAGACGGTGTCTGAACGACTGTCTGGTGCTCCAGCTGGGGGCAAGACTTCCGGTACAAAGGGCAACATCAAATGTTGCGGACGAGCTCAGGAGATGACTCCAACAAATGCATGATCGGGCGTTTTCTCTGGCCTCTCTATCACTCGTTCTACGGCGTCTTCCCAAAAAGCCGAAGTCTGCAAGTGCTTAAAACAGAAAAGTTAAGGCAGAAGCGGCTCAGGTATCGAGCCAACAAGAGGGCCAGGACTTGGGCTATGTGGAATCTTGTGAGGTTCCAAGAGCAGGGTTACTCCGTGACGACGGCTGAGTCGGCCGTAAAAATCAGCAATTCCTTCGAACCTCTGAAGTGGGTTCAGAAAAATGCTATGACCGCCAGAATCAAGAAGACAGCGGTCCGAACGTTGCTACGAAAAGACGTGTCCCGACTCCAACAGAAAACGTATGACACTGTCTCATCAAGCGTCTATCAGGCGCTTTGTGCCGCGCGAAAACAGCGGGGAAAAACCAAAAGGGAAGCGTCAGCACCATTCAAGAATCCGGCCTGGCCAGCCGCCTTCAATCGACTGCCCGTTACCGAAACAAGGGGGTCAAGACAGCGATCCGTGAAATCAGCCATCGATAACAAAAAGACAGCTGAATATATTATCCATACGGTCTATATGGCGGGCGGACGCCCCAGCGACAACCTTCGCAGCAAAAACAAGGATGGGGCCACCACATCTCAAGCCTAATCTGGCTTGAATGTGGTTGCCGCTTCTTAAGAATAGCCGCCTCCGCTGGATAATGAAAACCCTCTCGATGAGGATGATAGGCAGAAAGACCACTCAGTCCATGCAGAGTCAAGCTCGGACAGCGAGGAAGAGCCGACTTTCCGCCCCAGGACCGCAGAGCAAGAGCTGCTTCAAGAGCATCGAAAATAGCTCGGGAGCAAAGATAAGGAGATGGCCAAGCTCTATTCGAAAATTGACGACCTAACGAACATTGTGATGCATCTTACGGCTCAAATTGCTCGAGGGCCTCCCAATCAAGCACAAGTCGCTACTCATGAGCCGGATGATGACAATCCGAAGTGGCCGATGCCTGTCCGTTTGGGTCCAAGATTGGTCGAGCCGCACGAAAGCCGGCCACATTCCGCTTCTGGGGACACCTTGGCCCTAGATAACACTATCCCGCTAACACAAGACCAGATAATAGATTTGGTCACCAGCAAGGTTAAAACATTGGTGGCCAAAGCTGAAGCTCAGAAAGAAATTGGCAGTAGTGGGCGGCCATATCCCGCACAGTACGATCTGATCGAGTTCCCTAGAAGCTACGTCATTCCTAAGTTCGGAAGATTTGACGGGACAGGAAATGCAAATCAGCACGTCGCCCACTTTAAAGCATCGTGCGAAAATACAGGGGGCAATGATGCGCACCTTCTTTGTCAGTTTGTCAGCAGCCTGACCGGTGTCGCTTTCGACTGGTACGCGAGTATACCAGACGGGTCCGTTATTACCTTTGCCCAAATGGAGTCTCTGTTTCGGCAATGGTTCATGAGTTTCAGTGATAAAATCTCCATTGCTGACCTTGTGAGGACCAAGCCAGGGAAGAATGAAAGCAACACCGATTTTATCGCCCGATGGCGTAATCTCACAGTCAAGTGCGAACCGCCGCTGGAGCAGGACCAGTCCGTCAGCCTTCTCATTGGAAACCTCAGCAATTGGTTGGTTCCATTCTTGTGTACAGCAGGCCTCAAGACGTTTTAAGAGCTAACCAAGAAAGTCCAAATGCTGGAACGCTCGAAGCAAGAGTCTACCCCGGACTCTCAGAGAGACACGACTTGGAAAAGCAAGCGGGACGACAACCGTAGAAGCGGGAATTCCAGCAGTACCAATGTCTTCAATGCGTCCGACAATGAAGACAAGCGAAGGGCAGGCGATTCCAAAGCCAACCGGTCTCGAAAGCCATTGCTGGGAGGAGATGGGCCTTCCCTATAGGAGAAAAAGTACAAGGTTTACTCTTTCAGAAGGGACAAGGTCCGCAAGATATTTAAAGATGCCTTGAACAACGGTCTACTATTGCCGGAGTCGAAAAGAATTCAAGAAGCAAAAATAACGGACAATCCCCTGTATTGCCCGTACCATCGAATAGTGAGCCATGCGATCGAGGATTGCTATATCTACAAGGACTGGTTCGAGAAGCAGTACAAGGCTGGAGAGATCGAGCTGTCCAAAAGTGTGTTGGTGAACATTCAAGTTGCAACCACCAACTTTATACAGACAGAAGCTAAAGCCTTCTGGGAGCAAACAGCCAAACCCGCTGCCTAGAAAAATGAAACCGACTCACCGCGGCCTCCTTGGAGTAAGCACATATCTAATAAGATAAAGAAGATGCTAAAGCTACTTCAGAAAGAGCCCAGGACGGAATGGGAAGGGCAGAAGAAGCCCACCATTCCAGCTGCCAATTCGGCCCAATCAGGCTCAAAATCCAAAAAGCTCAATAAGAAGAAAAGTGCAGCTCGACGCGAAAAGGAGTTTGCAGGGAGATCGACCATTCAAAAATATATCGATTCCCTCGAAGACTGTGAACAACAGGAAAGAACTCTGATTCAATTGAAGGAGTTCCTCCCTGTAGAAGCGGCTGAAATTCTGGAGGAGTTAGAAGAAGACTCCAATGAAGAGATCCCTATAGTGACCTGCTACGCCATCCATCTTGGCAGCGACTCTGAGGAGGAGCTCTGTTTTCCCGAAGAGGACGAGGAGCTCGCCATATAGGACAACCAAATCCAGCTTAGAAGCGGCAGGGCTCTACCGCCAAATCAGGGAAACGCCCTAAAAGGAAAGGAAAAACAGGTGGAAAATGAGGAAGATGGCAGAGAGCCGGCTAATGAAAACTCAAGTCCTTCCTCAGTGGACTACAATGTCTTGGCTCATCTCCGAAAGCTCCCGTCTTTCTTGAGCATCTACGATGCCTTGGTTCTATCTAAAGAGCTTAGAGATGTTCTCATTCACGCTCTACAAAACCCCCAAGCGGTTAATATGAAAGAAGCCCAGTACGCTCTACATGCCGCCGCAATCGCGTTTAAGAATGAAGACTTACTACTGGGAACGGCTGAGCATAATCGGCCGCTTTACGTGACCGGGTACATCGAAGGAGATCGGATTAATCACATATTGATTGATCCGGGATCCTCAGTGAACATCATGAACTTGCGGACTCTGAAGAGTTTGTTAATGGACATCCGACACCTGTCAAGAGAAAGGATTGTTATTCAAGGCTTCAATCAAAACTGCCAGCAAGTTCTGGGGTCTATAGCTTTGCCAATCAAATTTGGGGATATGCAAACTGAAGCTAAGATATACATGATCGACACTCACACGTCTTATAAAATTCTCTTAGGACGGCCGTGGCTCCACGATTACGGCATCATTCCGTCAACTCTCCATCAATACATGAAGTATACTAAAAATGGGGAAGAAAGACGTATTGACGGAGACATCCAGCCGTTCGTGTTAGTGTATATGCCCTAGAGGCCATTACTGTATCATACTAGTTTGTATATTACTTAATGGAAGCTTGGGATATTCACCTTCTATAGACAATCTTGCTCAATATAGTAGTATGCTACTTGGTTTGTTTCTACTTTAATGTGTACATGTGTTTATTTTAGTATATCACCTATACACAATAGTGGAGCCCTTAGGATCTTTGCTTGATTACCAGCGTTGTGATGGCAGTTACACTAGTGGGGGCTGGGTAGTCCACAAGCACATCCTTATGCAGGTCCCTAGTCGTAGGACTATCGAGACAGGGCATCGATACTCCGGAGTAGAGTAGCGTATGCGCTTCTCATCCCAGTGTGGGAGACGGTCTGTCCCACAGCCGTCAGTACGTCGTACTTGAGATAGTATGCGGGTGCTCGTTAGGTTACGAGTACACTGGACAGGACTCGTCGGGAACTGTTGGTTGGTACTATACCTATCGTCAGTTATCAGTTCCCAGGTGACATGCGTACAGCTTAGTCTGCTGACTTGACACTGTCACTTCGTCTCGAGTGTGTTCCCACTGTACTTAGATTACTACCCTACCACGGCTCAAAGGAGTCGTGCAAACAGGTAGTAGTTGGGTGCAGTCCCGAAGCACTTGGAGGCAGTGACGGTTAGACAGGATTCGTCTCTCCCGGTATTGGGGGTTGACATCGCGCTGTGACTAGGAGAGCCATTACACGAGTAGTCCCTGGCCAGGGCAAGCGAGATATACTGGTAGGTTTCCAGTGTTATCTCAGGATGTTCTGGGCTACACTCCGACACGACTTGTACTGCTAGTAGGGGACTGACATTTAGCGCCCCCCTAGGCCTGCCATGCGATGTATCAGACAAACAGATCGGACTGTACGGAGATTGTCACATTCAGGCTCAGTAGGAGTTCAGATGGGTTTCACCTCGTTAGTCTTCTTGTCGGCATCTACCTGGGGACCGTTATGCACAGCTAGTGCCGCTTGCGGTCTGTGGTTAAACCCACTGCCAGCGTAGTGTCGAGTCTTTAGAGTCCCACACAGAAAGCTATTCTCCTTTAGGAAAAAGAGTAGAGGTTGCATGGTTTTGCGACAGGTCGCATGGTTTTGCGACAGGGTTCGGTCACATCCGTGCACTTGTGCACGTTTAGTGTCCGGACAGTTAACACTAGCAGGCTTTGGTTTAAGCCAGATCCTAGTGTACGTTTTGGGATTGGTTTTATCTCGTTTGTATTCATGTTCCTCGGAACGCGGATGCGGGTGTGTATGCACAGTTGACAGAGAGACAGAGCCAGAGAATTTGCATTGGGGTTGTTGACTGTTGACTGTTGACTGTTGACTTTCTGCTAAACCCTAACGAGAATAAGAAATATGATTAACAATAATATTAATTAAGTATTATAGTGACATGGTTGTTGAGGGGTTGACTTTGTTGACTTGTTGACTTTGTTGACCGGTTGACTAGATTGGACTAGTTGACCATCATCATGACAATGGCTATCATTTCATGGCAAAGACTTTTGCTTGCTTGTTGCTTCTTGCAAAATGAGTGCATGAAATGATATGGCCATTTTGACTTGAACCATCACATAATACTTGATTACTATTTTTGTTACGATGTTTTTGGATTATGAGAGCTTGGATGGCAAAAGACTTGCTCATTCTCTCATTTCATTTCTCTTTCTTGCTTGAGCTCTCCCTCTTGCTCTTCCTCTTGCTCTCTCTCTAGCTCAAAGCAACTCCCTCTCATGAGTTGAGAAACATTGCCTTAGAGATAAAAGAAAACCCAAATCACTTCTCTACTCATCCTAGTTCACAAGGTTTGGCAAACCAAGTGTTCTAGTTTCTTCAAGTTCGAAGAAGAAGCCAAAGGTAGAAGCTTTCAGGTGGATCCATCTTCGGCGCAAGGAGACGACGAGGTGAGGCCGATCCGTACACCGCAAAGAGTTGAAGACGAAGGAGTTCAAGAAAGGTATAGCCCCCTAACCGAGTAGGTAAAACTCAAGTTAGGTTGTTAGGTAGTTGTTTAACAAAGATCCGTATTTTGAGTCCATGTTACCACCTCTTGAAAAATCGTTTTTCATCATTTCCGCAAGACCGTAAGTACCGGGAGAGATAACGTGGACTTACAGTGGTATCAGAGCTTAGTTAAACACTATCTAACATGTTAGCAAAGTAACTAGAAATTCGATCGGAGAAAAAGTCGCGAAATACGCCCGAAATGCCTACTTTCTGCCGAATTTTTTTCTGTTCCAAAAAATGATAAATCTTATCTTAAAATTCGGCTCAGGGTTTTTAGAAGCAACTGTAGAAAAATGGTCCACTGAACCGATCAACGCGCCGCGGAACCGTGGCCGAGTTGACTCGGCCGTGGGCGATTTTTCTCACAGTTTGTTCAGTGGGTTATTTTGGGATTTTTACAATATGATTTTTCTGCCCAGATTTTCCAGAAAGCAAAATTAGTTTTTGGGGCTTGAAAATCCGTATTTTGATCGAACTTCTAAAGACTTAAGCTGACGGGTATATATCTGTGATGTGTTATATGTATTGAACGTCCGCTAATCGCTATACGTCGATTAGTGGGGGTTATACATATCTGTGATCTGTAATGTTGATGGTATGTGTATATGAATTCATTGGATTGTCGCGGATGAATAGCCGGGGGTTGTGAGATGAGAGTTTTTCTTTTTCTTTCAATTCATGTAAATTTGTAATTGATGTAGTATTATTTTTGGCCGCACAACCGGGGTGAGGTTGTAGCCGTCATTGTATAATTTCTTTTACTGTTTTTGCTCCTAGGATAGACCCAAGGTGGGGTGCACAAACTACCGGGTATCTCGAAGTGCCGAGTGGCCTACTCACGTCGTTGAGGGAGGTTGCTCCGCTTCGGATATTTGGCGGGTAGTTTGCCGCACCCGTAGGGGTCTAGGGTGGGGTATTGGCTATTTATCGCGACCGTGTAATCCGCTTTTCGTTACAGGCTCGTACGAATTGCGGATTCCTAGTATATCCAATGTGTTCATCTGTGATCTGAAATGGCTATCATTGCAATATATCTATATATGATATTATTTAGGCGTTGCTTATGTTTTGCATCCACGCTAGTCCAACCCCCGCTCTGTCGTTAGTTAAGTAACCTAACGGGTAATGACGGGGCCCCGTGGCGAATGCGGATGGCATAAGCGTACGTCATATTTTGGTTGTTTTCTGCAATGGTAGGATTAAATGATGGGACGCATTAAAATTAATGCAAGAAAAATAAACCAAGTAAAATTCGTTGGAACACTTTCAAAAATCACTCGGTTTCTTTTCAAAAATAACTTTTAAACGCGGAGCTTAAGCCACTCCTTTTAAAAGCTATCTCGTTCCTTCGATTATATCAAGTTCACTACATTCACGGTTTCGCCAAAACCATTCGTAGACCTCCGTCGTTTCACATGAATGGTCAATAAGTATTCAAGCTATGTATGTTGGCTAAAGTCAAGGCATAGTGATTGGTAGCTATTGGGTATTCATGTGCAGCATAGATAGATGTGTTGGTTTGGGACAGTCGTACTGCCATGTTGGCCAAAGTCAAGGGTAGGTACGGGTGGGTTCAAATTAACCTGGAGAATGACAGGTAGAAATTGACATGTGACTTATGATATTTTGGCCAAAGTCAAGGTCATAAGAGCATGGGGCAAAAATCCACATCGGGAGTTTCAAAAGAACTGAAACTTGCTAGCGCTGCATACCATTTGGAGTGTGATGATTCTGGTAGGATTCCTTCAGTTTTGTCACGCGATGATATTTGGATCCCGATCCTACTGTGAGTATATGCTACTCCTCAGGAAATTTCTCACTTAACGATCAATGCTATAAACCAAGTAGGTGTCTAGAAAGGTATTAGCGGGGCTACGCCCCCAGGGAAAAGAGGTTATTTAATTAAGGAACTTCGTGAAAGCGTTGGAAAACCTCCCTCGAAGTACCGACACCAGCCTGGCCGAACGGTTAAGCAAGTATTGTACGGTGAGATTGATCCTGACTAATTCTTCCTTTTTGGTTTGAGGAGGGATTCGAGAGACAGTGGGAGCCATCCTGTTTAGACAAATTAAAAACCGCTCTAAACTTGCAAGAGCATCATGCTAAAGTGTTTCTTCTCTCTCTCTCTCCTAATTGCAGCGACCAAACATCATGACCGGACTTAAGTTACTACTAGATAAAAACATACTGACAGGGCCAAACTACAAAGATTGGCTCAGGAATGTCAAAATGGCAATCACTTATGACAGGTTGGGGTATCTCCTTACCACCAAAGCTCCCCCTGTCCCAGGTCCCAAAACCAGCGTCGCGGATAGGGAAATCCATAAGACCTGGGAAATCGATTGCGCGAAGGCCAGTGCCTCGTGCTTGCCTCTATGGACAACGAACATCAGAGGAGGCACGAGAATATGAACCTCGAATCCATATTTCTCCGTACAAAAGAACTGTATGGAGAGCAATCTCGTATCGCCAGATACGAAGTGTCGAAAAAGTTGTTTTCGGCAAGATTGGCCGTCGGATCATCGGTAGCGGAACACGTGCTTAAGATGATTGGCTTCATAGAGGAGCTCGCGGACCTTGGGACCACGTTGGAGAATGAGCTCTATACGGACATGATTCTTCAGTCCCTTCCTTCCACTTACGCCTAGTTCATCCTGAATTTCAACTTGCAAGAAAAGGAAGTTGAACTTTCAGAACTCCTCAACAGGCTGAGGAGTGCAGAGGGCACCCTACAGAAAGGTAGGGAAACATCCACTTTGTTTATAGGAGGATCTTCCTCTTCTAGGTCCAAGGAGAAAGCCAAGGGAAAGAAGAAGAAAGCCCCCGCCAAACCAAGGGGCGGTGTTAGTAAAGTGGATACGAAGGGAAAGGCAAAAGCAACAAAGATAGCGGGGAAGCTTATAGGGAAGGAAGAATGCTTTTACTGTCATAAGAGTGGACACTGGAAGAAAGATTGCAGGGCTTGGAAGGCCAGAACACAGGATCTGAAGCAAGTTTCGGCTTCAGCTTCAGGTGTGTATGTTATTGAAAACTGTCTATCAATAAACTCTACTTCCTAGGTATTGGATACCGGATCAGGATCTCATATCTGTAATTCTTTGCAGCCGTTAAGAAAGCGTAGGTTTTTGAAGGCAGGTGACATGACCCTCAAAGTTACAAACGGAGCTAGCATGGATGCTAAGGCCGTGGGGGACTATCACCTGGGAATGTCAGATGGACATGTTTTGGTTTTACGTAATTGCTTTTTTGTACCCAACGCAACTTGTAATATCATTTCTGTATCTTTGATTTCTAAAGGAGGTTATGAATTTGCGTTTGTAAGTAATGTTGTAAACATTCACCTTAATCAAGTTCTGATTGGGTCAGGTACATTAAGCAATGTTATATACGTATTAAACCAACCACCGATTTCAATGTCCAGAATACACACAAAAGAAAGTCTCCGGAAATAAATCAGACTTTCTTATGGCATTGTAGACTGGGTCACATCAATGAGAGATGGTTGACGAAGTTACATACAGAAGGATATTTGGATCCGTTCGAATATCAATCGTATGCCACTTGTCAATCCCGTCTCAAAGGAAAGATGACAAAAACTCCGTTCACTGGACACGGAGTAAGAGCGAGCGAGCTCTTGGGACTCGTACACAGCGACGTGTGCGGTCCAATGTCTACGCATGCACGAAGCGGTTATTCTTACTTCATTACTTTTACGGATGACTTTTCAAGGTACGGTTATGTCTTCTTAATGAAACATAAATCCGAAGCCTTTGGAAAATTCCAGGAATATAAGAATGAAGTAGAAAAACAAACAGGCAAAAGTATCAAAACACTGAGATCTGATCGAGGTGGTGAATACTTAAGTGCCGAGTTCCTGGATTACTTAAAAGAGAATGGAATTCTCTCTCAGCTTACTCCTCCATACACCCCGCAACATAACGGTGTATCGGAGAGACGGAACCGCACCCTATTGGATATGGTACGGTCCATGATGAGTAACGCTGAGTTACCGCGATCATTCTGGGGATATGCACTAGAATCAGCTGCATACCTTTTGAACCGAGTTCCAACTAAGACTGTACCTACTACACCATATCATATGTGGTGTGGGAAGAGACCCTATCTTAATCACATTAAGACATGGGGATGTCCAGCTTTTGTCAAAAAGCAGCATGCGGACAAGCTCGAGGCACGCTCAGTACAGTGCAAGTTTGTGGGATATCCAAAGAACTCCAAGGTATATTTCTTCTATTGCGAAGAGGAGCAAAGGATTTTTGTTTCTCGTCATGCCCACTTCTTGGAAACTGAGTTTTTGGAAAATCAGATAAGTGGGAGCGCAATAGAACTGGAAGAAATTCCAGAACCACGAGCTATTACTGAAAGCTTAGTAGAACCAGAGGGTTCGAAAGATCATGACATTCCTACGCCGCTCCGCAGGAGTAGTAGGCAGTCTCATCCGCCCGAGAGATACTGCGGTTTTCTCATAGACGGGGATAGAGAATATTGCATCATTGATTATGATGAGCCGACTAGCTTACAGCAGGCCATTCAGAGCGTTGACTCGGTAAAATGGCTGGATGCAATGCGGACCGAAATGGAGTCCATGTACACCAACAAAGTATGGACGTTGGACGTTGCTCCAGATGGGGTAAAATCCGTAGGATGCAAGTGGATCTTCAAAAGGAAGATTGGTGTAGATGGACAGGTTGAGACCTATAAAGCTAGACTTGTTACAAAGGGTTTTCGTCAAAGACCTGGTTTGGACTATGACGAAACCTTTTCTCCAGTGGCTATGCTGAAATCCATTCGGATCCTTCTTTCCATTGCTGCCTTCCACGATTATGAGATTTGGCAGATGGACGTAAAGACCACTTTTCTGAATGGAAATTTAGAGGAGTGTGTCTATATGGACCAGCCAGAAGGTTTCATTCAGAGTGGGAGCAGCGGAAAGGTATGCAAGTTGCTTAAGTCCATCTACGGACTAAAGCAGGCATCGCGGAGTTGGAACATCTGTTTTGATGAGACGGTCAAAGAATTTGGCTTTATCAAAAATCCAAATGAACTATGCATCTATAGTAGATTTGTAGCGAGAACTGTAGTATTCCTCGTTTTATACGTGGATGACATTCTCTTAATAGGAAATGACATTCCTATGCTACAATCTGTCAAAGGGTTCTTGTCACACAGGTTCTCCATTAAAGACCTGGGTGATGCATCATACATTCTGGGGATCCGGATCTATCGTGACAGATCCAAGAGGATACTGGGACTCTCACAGTCCAGGTACATCGACACCATACTGAAAAGATTCAGTATGGAAGATTCCAAGCGTGGTAATCTACCGGCTTGTCACGGGATCACCCTCTCCAAAGAGATGTCTCCCAAGACTGATTTGGAAAGAGATCGCATGTCTATTATACCCTACGCTTCTGCAGTAGGCTCTATAATGTATGTGATGTTGTGTACCAGACCAGATGTAGCTTATGCACTGAGTGTGGTAAGTCGGTATCAGTCAAACCCTGGGGAGAAACACTGGATAGCAGTAAAGAACATTCTCAAGTACCTGAGAAGGACTAAGGAGATGTTCTTGGTGTATGGCGGAAAGGACCTCCAGATCGAGACCTTTGCTGACTCCAGCTTCCAGAGTGACAAGGATGATTCCAAGTCCATGTCGGGTTATGTCTTTACCCTCAATGGAGGGGCGGTGTGTTGGAAGAGTTCCAAACAGGAAACCGTTGCTGACTCGACGATGGAAGCGGAATATATCGCTGCTGCAGATGCCGCAAAAGAAGCCGTCTGGATAAGGAAGTTCTTAACAGAACTTCAGGTGGTTCCGTCCATTGTTGATCCAATACCGTTGTATTGCGACAACAACGGGGCCATAGATTTAGCAAAGGAACCCAGGTCCCATCAGAAGTCAAGACACATCTTGAGGCGGTATCACCTGATCAGGGAGATCGTGGGTCGCCAGGAGATCGAGGTTCGGAGAGTTTCTACGGAAGATAACACTGCTGATCCACTCACAAAGGCCTTACCCCAGACTCAGTTCGAGCGGCTGATCGAGATGATAGGTCTTCGATACGCCAGTACATGGACTTAGTGCAAGTGGGAGATTGTTAGTGTATATGCCCTAGAGGCCATTACTGTATCATACTAGTTTGTATATTACTTAATGGAAGCTTGGGATATTCACCTTGTATAGACAATCTTGCTCAATATAGTAGTATGCTACTTGGTTTGTTTCTACTTTAATGTGTACATGTGTTTATTTTATTATATCACCTATACACATTAGTGGAGCTCTTAGGATCTTTGCTTGATTACCAGCGTTGTGATGGCAGTCACACTAGTGGAGGCTGGGTAATCCATAAGCACATCCTTATGCAGGTCCCTAGTCGAAGGACTATCGAGACAGGGCATCAATACTCCGGAGTAGACTAGCGTATGCGCTTCTTATCCCAGTGTGGGAGACGGTCTATCCCACAACCGTCAGTACGTCGTACTTGAGATAGTATGCGGGTGCTCGTTAGGTTACGAGTACACTGGACAGGACTCGTCGGGAACTGTTGGTTGGTACAATACCTATCGTCAGTTATCAGTTCCCAGGTGACATGAGTACAGCTTAGTCCGCTGACTTGACACTGTCACTTCGCCTTGAGTGTGTTCCCACTGTACTTAGATTACTACCCTACCACGGCTCAAAGGAGTCGTGCAAACAGGTAGTAGTTGGGTGCAGTCCCGAAGCACTTGGAGGCAGTGACGGTTAGACAGGATTCCTCTCTCCCGGTATTGGGGGTTGACATCGCGTTGTGTCTAGGAGAGCCATTACACGAGTAGTCCCTGGCCAGGGCAAGCAAGATATACTGGTAGGTTTCCAGTGTTATCTCAGGGTGTTCTGGGCTACACTCCGACATGACTTGTACCGCTAGTAGGGGACCGACGTTTACCGCCCCCCTAGGCCCGCCATGCGATGTATCAGACGAACAAACCGGACTGTACGGAGATTGTCACATTCAGGCTCAGTAGGAGTTCAGATGGGTTTCACCTCGTCAGTCTTCTTGTCGGCATCTACCTGGGGACCGTTACGCACAGCTAGTGCCGCTTGCGGTCTGTGGTTAATCCCACTGCCAGCGTAGTGTCTAGTCTTTATAGTCCCACACAGAAAGCTATTTGCCTTTAGGCAAAAGAGTGGAGGTCGCATGGTTTTGCGACAGGTCGCATGGTTTTGCGACAGGGTTCGGTCACATCCGTGCACTTGTGCACGTTTATTGTCCGGACAGTTAACACTAGCGGGCTTTGATTTAAGCCAGATCCTAGTGTACGTTTTGGGATTGGTTTTATCTCTTTTGTATTCGTGTTCCTCGGAACGCGGATGCGGGTGTGTATGCACAGTTGACAGAGAGACAGAGGCAGAGGATTCTCATTAGGGTTGTTGACTGTTGACTGTTGACTTTTTGCTAAACCCTAATGAGAATAAGAAATATGATTAACAATAATATTAATTAAGTATTATAGTGACATGGTTGTTGAGGGGTTGACTTTGTTGACTTGTTGACTTTGTTGACCGGTTGACTAGGTTGGACTAGTTGACCATCATCATGACAATGGCTATCATTTCATGGCAAAGACTTTTGCTTGCTTGTTGCTTCTTGCAAAATGAGTGCATGAAATGATATGGCCATTTTGACTTGAACCATCACATAATACTTGATTACTATTTTTGTTATGATGTTTTTGGATTATGAGAGCTTGGATGGCAAAAGACTTACTCATTCTCTCATTTCATTTCTCTCTCTTGCTTGAGCTCTCCCTCTTGCTCTTCCTCTTGCTCTCTCTCTCGCTCAAGGCAACTCCCTCTCATGAGTTGAGAAACATTGCCTTAGAGATAAAAGAAAACCCAAATCACTTCTTTACTCATCCTAGTTCACAAGGTTTGGCAAACCAAGTGTTCTAGTTTCTTCAAGTTCGAAGAAGAAGCCAAAGGTAGAAGCTTTCAGGTGGATCCATCTTCGGCGCAAGGAGACGACGAGGTGAGGCCGATCCGTACGCCGTAAAGAGTTGAAGACGAAGGAGTTCAAGAAAGGTATAGCCCCCTAACCGAGTAGGTAAAACTCAAGTTAGGTTGTTAGGTAGTTGTTTAACAAAGATCCGTATTTTGAGTCCATGTTACCACCTCTTGAAAAATCGTTTTTCATCATTTTCGCAAGCCCGTAAGTACCGGGAGAGGTAACGTGGACTTACAGTTCGGTGTACATGAAGTCCGATATGAAGATTCTCGGTACTTCATGAACCACCAAAATGCTAAGCCACAACTGACTAAGGATAGAGCGGCCCCAAAACTCAAAAGTAAATCTGAGCCGGCTGTCACTTTCAAAAGCACAAACGCCCAAATGTGCCCGCGTTTCGGCAGCGACACTGATGAGTCCGACGCTGGAAGTCCGTCCTTCCGTAAAACTCGCCCTCGTTTTGTTAGCGATACGGACGAATCCGATACTGAAAGCCCATTTAGCAGAAAAGTCCGCCCTCATCTTGGCAGCGACACTGAAGAGTCGGAAGAAGATGACCTTCCGTGCAACAGCTGTGCAGATTGGACCCCCATGCAGCAAGGGAAACTACGAGAGTCCTTCAAAATTGCAGAAGGGTCCCTGGCCATCACAAGGGTGCCGGAACGGATGTGCAAAGAGCTCAATGCATTGTCAGTCTCTATCGTGGACCAGCTGAAAACGTTTTACGTTCCCGGGAGGAAAAGTGGACAGAAGGGCATCCTGTTCTATGGGTCAAACCCCGTTGTGCACCCAGACTATTTGTCTATCGCGTGCCTTCCCCATGAGAGAGGCATAAGAGCCGTCCTCAATCCCAGATACTATGCACCCAAGATGCGTGAATATTTCAAAAGGTGCGGATGCTGGCTATATCAAACGGAGTCCGAAACAAAGTTTTATGAAGCTCCATGGCATCCGCCCCAGGTCCGAGCACTTATCGATGGACGAATTCCAGATAGATGGGGCATAGGCTTCATTCAACCTCATTCCAAAGCATGCTACATGATCCATGTTGGTGAAGCCAGCGAAAGATCAAATGATGATGACGAGATAGCCGAGCCAGAAGAAACTCCTTAAGAGCTCGGAGATGGCGGACAAGCAACCTTTGGCGAGCTAGCCGAGATTCACTTAGGAACGCCCAATAATCTATGGCCGACCTACATCAGCTCACTCTTGTCAGAGGAAATGAAAGATCAGATAATTGCCCTGTTGCATGAGTTCGTCGACTGCTTCGCGTAGACATACAAAGAAATGCCTGGCCTTTCCCTTAAAGTGGCCGTGCATAAACTGGTTATATCTTCTGATGCTAAGCCATTCAAACAAGCTCCTCGAAGAATGAGAAGGGAACTAGAAGAAAAGGTCTTCGAGGAAACCAAGAAGCTCATCGATGCCGGCTTCATCAGGGAAGCGAAATATGCGGACTGGATCGCATGCATAGTCCCAGTAAAGAAGAAAAATGGGCAGATCCGAGTTTGTGTCGATTTTAGGGACCTCAACAAGGCATGTCCTAAAGACAACTTCCCGCTACCGGTCATGAAAATGATGGTCGATGGCACCTCAAATTACGAGCTGTTCACCTTTATGGATGGCTCATCTGGATATAATCAGATCAAGATGCCACCTGAGGATGAGAAACACACAGCATTTCGAACCCCGATCGGAATATACTCCTACAAAGTGATGCCGTTCGGACTGAAGAACGCATGTGCTACATATCAAAGGGCAATGACCAATATCTTTGATGACCTAATACATAAAGTCGTCGATTGCTATGTTGATGATCTGGTCGTCAAGACTAAAGCCAAGGCCGATCACATCTAAGATCTTAGGACCGTTCTCATCAGACTGAGGGAGTACGTTCTGAAAATGAATCCTCTGAAGTGCGCTTTTGGCGTGTCATCGGGAAAATTCCTGGGCTTCATAGTCCGACATCGAGGGATCAAAATTGACCCATCAAAGATAAATGCCATCATGGAGATGCTCCCTCCGAAGAGTCTGACGCAGCTAAGATCTTTTCAAGGCAAGCTTGCTTATATACGAAGGTTTATCTCAAATTTATCGGGGAGATGTAGGCCCTTCTCAAAGCTCATGAAGAAAGGAGCTCTTTTTATCTAGGATGCCGAATGTCAAGAAGCGTTCGAAAGCATTAAACAGTACTTATTGCACCCTCCAGTACTGGCTGCTCCCATTCTAAATAAACCGCCAATTCTCTACACTGCCATGCTAGATGAATCACTCGGTGCGCTTCTTGCCCAGAAAAACGAGCAGGGAAAAGAAAATGCCCTCTACTACCTCAGTCGAACTCTAGTCGGGGCGGAACACAACTATTCCTTAATCGAAAAGCAATGTCTGGCTCTGATATTTGCTTTGAAGAAGCTTAGGCACTATCTGCTTACTCATCGGGTTATGCTGATCTCCAAGGTCGACCCGCTCAAACACTTGATGACCAAAGCAAGCCTAGCCGGCAGAATGGCAAGATGGGCTGTCATGCTACTTGAGTTTGACATAGTTTATACTCCTCAGAAAGCAGTAAAAGGGCAAACTCTTGCGGACTTTCTCGCTGCTCATCCTATACCAGAAGGTTCACCACTCAATTGCGAGTTACCCGACGAACAAGTGCCGCACCTCGAGAATGACGAGCCATGTTGGGAGCTCTACTTCGGTGGGGCCTCATCGATAAGGACCTCTAGTAAATCAAGAATCCCGGAGATAAAAGCAGGGATAGGATTGGTGTTCATCAAGCCATCGATGGGAACCCTACGACGTTCTTTTGCTCTCACCGAGCCTCGCACAAACAACGTGGCTGAGTATGAAGCTATGATAGCTGGTCTGGAGCTCTCCATAGAAATGGAAATCCTTCGGCTATGGGTTTACGGTGACTCCCATCTTGTCGTCAACCAAGTAAGCGACGACTATAAGATATAAAAATCTGAGTTAGCACAGTACAGAAGTCGGGCGGTGGATCTTATGAAACAGTTCACCCATATTGAGCTGATGAGAGTTCGTAGGGCGTTGAATGGAAAGGCTGACGTACTCGCTCGCTTAGCCAAGGAGCTGGATGATCCTGACATGGACGAAATTCTGATCACAGTTAGGAACCAGAAAATTCTACCCCTAGTCTCTCTATGAGAAGAGAAAAGCGCGGAACAGAAGAGCAGTCCTGCCGAAGAAGCTTCGATCATCCAAGACGAGCCCGATTGGAGATAACCCTTCATAGAGTACCTCCGATACGACAAGCTGCCCGAAGGAAAATCTGCAAGGATTCAGCTGAAGAAGAGAGCTCTCTGATACATGTTGGTAAATGACACGCTGTACCGCAGGTCATATGACCAACTCTGGCTCAGGTGTCTGTCATTGGCCGAAACCCAAAAGGTCATGAAAGAAGTTCACTCGGGCGTTTGCGGTGCTCACCAATCTGGCCCCAAGATGCGACTTCAAATTAAACGGCTTAGGTATTATTGGCCCACCGTGATATGGGATTGCGGAGAGCATGCAAAGAAATGTTATATCTGCCAAATTCACAGTGATTTCATTCACAAGCATCCTAATCCGTTGCATCCTACGGTGGCGTCGTGGCCCTTCGAAGTCTGGGGAACCGACATAGTGGGCCCAATTGATCCTCCGTCATCCAGAGGCCACCGGTTCATACTGGCCACAATAGACTACTTCTCCAGATGGGCTGAAGCTGTCCGGCTAAAAGAAATCAAGACAGAAGATATTCTGACATTCTTCCAGCATAATATTCTGTACCGCTTCAGTACACCAAGAAGAATCATTTCTGACAACGGGCCTTCTTTCAAGAGCTTCAAAGTCTCAAGGTTCGCTACTCAGCACAAGATAGACTGGAGATATTCCTCCATCTATAATCCAAAAGCCAATAGGCTAGCCGAAGCCTTCAATAAGACTCTATGCAAGCTCCTGAGGAAAAATGCTTCAGCCAACAAGAGAGACTAGAATCTCAAACTTCACAAGGCGTTGTGGGCATATCGTACCACGCACTGTACTCCAACTCAGTCCACTCCATACTCATTGCTCTTCGGAGTGGAGGCGGTCCTCCCCCTCGAAGTCGAAGTTCCAAGCTTAAGAATGGCCGTTCAGCACAAGTTAACGGAGGAGGAAAACATGCTCCTTCGGCTTGAAGAGCTCGATGCCCTCGAAGAAAAGAGGCTCGCGGTGCAGCAAAATCTGGAGCTATACTGAGCCCAAATGTCACGGGACTATGACAAGATAACTCGTCTTCGCGCTTTCAAGAAAGGTGAATTGGTGTTGGTCCTCAAAAGACCGATCATCCCTAATCGACATGCCAAGGGAAAATTCGAGCCAAACTGGGAAGGACCATACGTCATCGAGAACGTGTTTGACGGAGGATCCTACCAACTGATAAATGCCGAGGGAGAAAGGCCCATGCCACCCATCAATGGCCGATATCTCAAGAAATACTACGCATGAATTCTGCAAGTCGCAGGCGAATTTAGCACACCAGCCCTACGGTCTAGATCATACATTTTGTAAAACCGTATAGAATCCACGGGCATAAACGGCCCCTATCTCTCTCAAGAAGTCCTGCCAGTGAGACTACTTTTAAAGTCCCACCATCGAAAAAAAAACGGTATGTCCATAAGCAAAACGGGCACGGATGAAAACCCAAAAGGACTCCGTTAGTAAAAACAGCAGGACTGCCGGCGAGTTTGTGAAAACCGAAAGGGCGCAAACTACTGAAAAGAGATAAAATACACTCGCAAAGTCCTCTTAACCTTGTGAGGAGAACACCTCTGCGTGAGATCCTTACGACTCACAAAGGAGCAACACACTTAGGAATCCCTACGATTCCTAAGGAGAAAGTACACCTACGGGATCCTTTCGACTCGTAGAGAGAAAATGCTTTTATGGGACCCTTACGGCTCATAAAATTGAAAAGTCTTAGGTGATAGGGACCTAAACCTGTCTCCTAAGCCATCGCTCCCCAACAGGCAACGGCAAATGATGAGTCGCTCCTGGCATTTCGCTTCAGTGTTAGCGATGCTGATGCTGAGCAAAAACCCAAATCCTAAATTTTCCCAATGGAAAATGATGAGTCGCTCCTTGCATTGCTTCAGTGTTAGCGGTGCTGATGCCACCCAAAAACCAAATCCCAATCCCTCTCGAGGCAAATGATGAGTTGCTCCTGGCATTATTCCAGTGCAGCAACGCTGATGCCTACCCTAAGACCAAAATTCCAAACTCCAATCCAATAGACCCCTAAGTCTTTAAACTGGGAATAGATGACCTTTAAGTCGTTAAACTGGGAACAGATGACCCCTAAAGTCATTAAACTGGGAACAAGGGAAATCTCCTCATGGCAAATGATGATTCGCTCCTGGTACCATATTCCAGTGAAGCGATGCTGATGCTAAACCAAAACAAAAATCCCCAAACCCTGCCATGGCAGATGATGATTCACTCCTGGTACCATATTCCAGTATAGCGATGCTGATGTCAACCCAAACCATATCAAGTCAGCAAGACAACCAAAAATCTCCCTGGTGGAATCGTGCTCCACATCAGAAACAAGTCAAATCCCGACACCACAGAATGCGGAGCAAGTCAAATCAGAATCGACCGTCCAAGTCGTTAAAAGGGCAGCATCGACAGTCCACGTCGCTAAAAGGGCAGCATCGACCGTCCACGTCGCTAAAAGGGCAACATCGACCGTCCAAGTCGCAAAAAGGGCATAACCGACCATCCACGTCGCTAAAAGGGCAGCATCGACCGTCCACGTCACAGAAAGGGCAGCACCGACCGTCCACGTCGCAAAAAGGGCAGTACCGACCCTCCACGTCGCAAAAAGGGCAGCATCGACCGTCCAAGTCGTAAAAAGGGTAGCATCGACCGTCCACGTTGCAAAAAGGGCAGCATCGACCGTCCACGTTGTTAAAAGGGCAGAATCGACCGTCCACATCGCTAAAAGGGCAGCACCGACCGTCCACGTCACAAAAAGGGCAGCACCGACCATCCACGTCGCAAAAAGAACAGCATCGACCGTTCAAGTCGCTAAAAGGGCAACATCGACCTTCCACGTCGCAAAAAGGGCAGCACCGATCGTCCATATCGCTAAAACGGCAGCATTTACCGTCTACGTTCCTAAAAAGGCAGCATCGACCGTCCAAGTCACAAAAAGGGAAGAACCGACCATCAACGTCGCTAAAATGGCAGCACCGACCGTCCAAGTCGCTAAAATGGCAGAACCGACCGTCCAAGTTACAAAAAGGGCAGCACTGACCGCCCAAGTCGCTAAAATGGCACAATCGACCGTCCACGTCACTAAAAGGGCAGCACCGACCGTCCACGTCGCTAAAAGGGTAGCAACAACTTTCTCGTCAGAATTATGCTCCGCCTTGGAATCAAGTCAACCAGACAATCCATCTCGGAGAAACGTCAAGCATCGACCGTCCATGTCGTAAAAATGGAAGTGCCAGCTTCCCAAAAAGTGGGAACCAAATCAAGTCGCTTCCACGTGAAAGAAGATCCATCAATTTCATGCACACGACCCACATATGCTGTGTGCATTTATTGATGGAGGCACTTTGTTGGGGTCGAAATTTACACCTCGGTTGACCAAGTCAAAATTAAAGTCAACCTCAAGCCAAGTGGGCCCAAGCCCAGGTCAAGAGGGCCAATGCTCGGGTCGAGCCCGAACACGAAGCGTCCGGCCTTCCGCCATGCCAAAATAAAAAATTTTGAAATAAATAATTTTGGTGTATTCCTTTTTTTGTTTTTTGAATAAATGTAAGAAAAATGGGAATAAAGCTAAATTTTTGTAAAGCCCATGGCTTATGTGCAAAAAGAAATAGCACATGAGGCATGGGACGGGAAAAATGCCATTTTTGTAAAGCCCAAGGGGCTATATGTAAAGTGTATAGCTTATAAAGGCAAAGATAATGAAAATATCTCAACAGCTTTTTCTCCTTCCTCAAGGTTCTAAAACCTTCTTCTTTCTTTTGAATTAAATCAAGAGTTTTACTCTTCCTTTTCCAAAACCAAATAGTTTTTCACCACAAAACCCACAAAGGGGAGCTTGGATCTTCCATCAGATCTTAAAAAGGAGAGATTTTTGAAATCTCACCCTCTTGTTATCCAAGAACCGGCCAACAAAGGAGGAAGAAGGAGACCCATCTCCAAAGATCTCACTTTGGAGAGGATCCAGGGCTCAAGGGGAGAAGCCCCTTCATCAGCTTCAAAATATCTTAAGAGTTTAACTACTCATACACACACACACACACACACACACACAAAATAATAAGTATTTCTTTCTGGGAATACAACTCCCAGTGTAGGGACCAAGTCCTTTTTGCCGCCAAAGTGCCCAAAGCGCGAGTTCCCGAGCGCCCACGTGCCTGGAGCGTGAGGCGCTAGCGCTCGAGCGCCCGCGTGCCTGGCACGTGTGGCGATAGCGTCCAAGAGCCCAAGGCGAGAGCACCCGAGCGCCCAAGGCGCGAGCACCTGAGCGCCCACGTGTTTGGCACATGAGGCATTAGCGCCCAAAGCGTCTGCGCCCGAGCGCCCAAAGCGTCGGTACCCGAAGCGTTGGTACCCGAGCTCCCACGTGCCTAGATCGTGAGGCACTAGCGCACAAAGCGCCGGCGCCCGAGCGCCCAAAGCGCCGTCGTGCCTGGCACGTGAGGCGCTAGCGCCCTGACGCCTAAGGCGATAGCGCCAGCGCCCGAGCGCCCAAGCGCCCGTGTGCCGCGCAGTGAGGCGCTGGAGCTTTCTCCCACGCATCCTTTAGATGCCCTTTCCCTTTATATATATATATACACACACGTATGTACACACACACACATACTCTACAATGCTGTCCCCCGTAAAAACTCTGCGGGCCCCCGATTTATCCAAAATCTCTTTCAAAACACAACACACGTACACTGCACATTGACTTCGCATGACCTGTTTGACCCGTTAATCGGAGGTTCTTTCGCTCCAAAAGCCGAGGGGTAATTAACGGAAGTTTAGTCCTCAGCTGCCGGAGATTCGGATCCCCACAATCCACAAACCCCCGCCTACCCTAGGCAGGGGGAATCTGTAATGCGCTTGACAAGCGCGCACGCATTCCCATCTTAATGGGGTGACGAAAAACACCCTACAATCTTGAGGCCTGATGTACACAAGAATGGGACCATCCAATTGCTGAGGTTCCTAATGAGAAGGCTGACGGACTGGTCCTGCTCCAGTGGTGGTTCGCACTTGACCGTGAGATTACGCCATCGGGCGATAAAGTCGGTGTTGCTTTCATTCTTCCTCGGCTTGGTCCTCACAAGGTCAGCAATGGAGATTTTATCACTAACACTCATGAATCTTTGCCGAAACAGAGACTCCATTTGGGCAAAGGTAGTGATGGACCTGTCTGGTATGCTCGCGTACCAGTCGAAGGCGACACCGTTCAGGCTGTTGACGAATTGACGAAGAAGAAGCGCGTTGTTGCCCCTATATTTCCGCATGACGCTTTAAAGTGGGCGACATGCTGATTTGCATTTCCCGTCCCGTCAAATCTTCCAAACTTAGGAATGATGTAGCCGCTCGGGAACTTGATCAGATCGTACTGTGCGGGATATGGCCGCCCACTACTGCCAATTTCATTCCGAGCTTCAGCTTCGGCCACCATTGTTTTAACATTGCTGGTGACCAAATCCATTATCCGATCTTATGTTAGCAGGATTGTGCTATCTAGGGCCAAGGCATCCCCAGAAGCGGAATGTGGCCGGCTTTCGTGCGGCTCGACCAATCTTGGACCCAAAGGGACAGGCATCGACCGCTTCGGATTGTCATCATCCGGCTCATGAGTAGCAACTTGTTCTTGATTGGGAGGCGTTCGAGCAATTTGAGCCGTAAGCTGCATCACAACGTTCGTTAGGTCGTCAATTTTCGAATAGAGCTTGGCCATCTCTTTATCTTTGCTCCTGAGCTGTTTTCGAAGCTCTTGAAGCAGCTCTTGCTCTGCGGTCCTGGGGCGGAAAGTCGGCTCTTCCTTGCGTTCCGAACTTGACTCTACATGGACAGAGGGATCTTTCTGCCTATCATCCTCATCGAGGGGGTTTTCATCATCCAGTGGAGGCGGCTGTTCTTGGGAAGCGACAACCACATTCAAGCCAGATTAGGCTTGGGATGTGGTGGCTCCATCCTTGCTTTGCTGCGAAGGTTGTCGCTGGGGTGCCCACCCGCCATATAGACCATAGAGATAACATATCCAGCCGTCTTTTTATTATCGGTGGCTAATTTCACGGATCGCTATCATGACCCTCCTGTTCCGGTAACGGGCAGTCGACTGAAGGCGGCTGACCTGGCCGGATTCTTGAATGGTGCTGACGCTTCATTTTTGGTTTTGCCCCGCTGTTTTCGCGCGGCACAGAGCGCCTGGTAAACTCTTGAAGAGACAGTGTTATACTTTTTCTGTTTGGGCAGGACACGTCTCTTTGTAGCAACGTCCGGACCGCTGTCTTCTTGATTCTGACGGTCATGGCATTTCTCTGAACCCACTTAAGAGGTTCGAAGGAATTGCTGATTTTTACGGCCGACTCAGCCGTCGTTGCTGGATGACTCTACTCTTGGAATCTCACAAGATTCCACTTGGCTGGAGTCCTGGCCCTCTTGTTGGCTCGATACCTGAGCCGCTTTTGTCTCAGCCTTTCCGTTTTGAACACTTAGCTGGTTACGGCTCTTTGGGAAGCCGCCGTAGACCGGGCGATGGAGGGCTTTGGAGATACGCCTGATTGTGCATTTTTTGGAGTCATCACCTGAGCTCGTCCGCAACGTTTGATGTTGCCTTTTGTACCGGAAGTCTTTACCCCAGCTGGAGCACCAGAGAGTCGTTCAGACACCATATTAAGTTTCGGTTGTGGTGCCTTAGCGATCACAACATTCGGCCTCTTGCCCCTTGAGACCGGCTTGGCCACTTGTTTTGCCAGGATTTCTGCTAGATGAGCACTTCCGGCATGGTAGATGATAACGGAACCAAACTAGCGGGGCTGTTCCTCCCACTATGGACCGAGTCTTGCGGGGAAAACCACACAAGCATTGATCTTGACCACGTACGGAATCGGGGTCGCATCAGAAGCCAGATCCATCTTAGGAGATATTGTCGTTGAAAGTTGATTGCTGCACGGAAAAAACATTATTTCAGTACAAACATCGGCATATATGTTAAATGAGTTCGCATGAACACTTGACCCGAGAATTGGGAGGAGAGAAAAGTCCCACCGGGCGTGCCAGAATCTGTAGGGTGTTTTTCGTCACCCCATTGAGATGGGAATATGCACGCGCTTGTTAGGCGCATTACAGATTCCCCCTGCCTAGGGTAGGCTGGGGTTTATTGATTGTCAGGATCCAAATCTCCGGCAGCCGCAGACTAAGCTTCCGTTAATTACCCATCACCTTTGGAGCGAGAGAACCTCCGATTGACTGGTCAAATAGGTCATGTGAACTCAATGTGCAGTGTTGTGTTTTGAAGGGGTTTTGGATATGTCGGGAGCCCCGCAGAGTTTTTACGGGGGTCCTCCTACCCGGATTGCGGGCTGGGGGTCAAGGGGGTTAGCAGTCCTCTTGCGCGGTGCGGGGCAGTGCCCCGTTAGAAATTTTCTAACAGGGGAGGTATTTTTAGTGTGGAGTACATGTAAAATGCGGGAAAAATGGCGTCCAAAGGATGCGTGAGCGCCAGCGCCTCACGTGCCTAGCACGTTGGCGCTGGGCGCTGGCGCTTGGGTTAGCGCTAGGCGCTGGAGCTAGCGCTTTGGGCGCTAGCGCCCTACGTGCCCGGCACGTGGGCACTCGGGCGCTGGCGCTAGCGCTTTGGGCACTGGCGCTAGCGCTTTGGGCGCTAGCGCTTTGGGCGCTGGCACCCCACATTCCCGGCACGTGAGCGCTCGGGCGCTGGCGCTAGCGCTTTGGACGCTAGCACCCCACGTTCCCGGCACGTGGGCGCTCGGAAGCTAGCGCCCCACGTGCTCGGAACGTGGGCTCTTGTACGCTGGCGCGAGCGCTTTGGACGCTAGCGCCCCACATGCCCTGCACGTGGACGCTCGGGCGCTGGCGCTGGCGCTCGGGCGCTGGGCGCTAGCGAAAGGAAGGAGTTTTACCCCCGGAAATAGGACTTAAACTCCAAAAGAGGATTTTGAGTGGAGTTAAACTCCAAAAGGTCTGAATTAGGAGTTAAACTCCTTTTAGGATATGGGGATTTTGGTTTTGAACTCCCTAAAAATCTTCAGAGGTTCTTTTCTCTTAAGCCTTGGTTCCTTCCCAAATGGGATCTTTGAAGATGGGTCTCCTTCCTCCTCTTCTGTTGGCTGGCTCTTGGAAAACAAGAGGAGTGAGATTTTAAAAATCTCTCCTTTTTATGATATGGTGGAAGATCTAAGATCCCCTTTGTGGGTTTTGTAGTGAAAAACTATTTAGTTTTGGAAAAAGGAAGAGTAAAACTCTTGATTTAGTTCAAAAAAAAAGGAAGAAGGTCTAGAACCTTGAGGAAGGAGAAAGAGGCACAAACCTTAATTTTTTTTTGAGAGAGAAAAAGATCTTGAGATATTTTCAATATCTTTGCCTTTATAGGCTATACACTTGACATATAGCCCCTTGGGCTTTACAAAATGGCATTTTGCCCATCCTATGCCTCATGTGCTATTTATTTTTGCACATAAGCCATGGGCTTTACAAAAATTTGGCTTTATGCCCATTTTCCTTACATTTATTCATAGAAATAAAAAAATGAAATACACCAAAAATTATTTATTACAAAAATTTTATTTCGGCAAGGGGGAGGCCGGCCACTTCTTGTTCGGGATCGACCCGGGTATTGTCCCACTTGGCTTGGGGTTGACTTTGATTTTGACTTAGCCAACTGGGATGTAAATTTTGACCCCAACAATGTCGACCCATGAGGTCTTCTACTTCATGGATAGATCTTCATGATATAGCCAAATAAAAATGCATCCTGAAGACCACAAGCATACCGCCTTCCGGACCCCGTTGGACATATTCTGTTATAAGGTGATACCCTTCGGTTTGAAGAACGCCGGCGCTACCTACCAGAGGGCCATGAAAAACATCTTCGATGACCTCATATATGAGATCGTTGAATGCTACATCGACGACCTTGTAGTGAAGAGTAAATCTCATGAGGATCATTGGGAACATCTAAAAATAGAGTTCCAATGTTTTCAGAAGTATAATCTGAAGATGAACCCTCTAAAATGCGCATTCGGAGTCTCCTCAGACAAATTCTTAGGATTCGTCATACGTCACCGAGGCATCGTAATCGATCTCTCAAAGATCAAGGTGATTTTGGAAATGCCCACACCAAGAACTCTCAAGCAACTGCGGTCTCTCTAAAGAAAGCTCGCGTATATCCGGCGGTTCGTAGCTAAGCTCTCTGGAAAATGCTGTTCCTACAGTCATTTGATGTAAAAGGGGACCCGTTCGTCTGGGATGAAAAGTTCCAAAACGCACTAGACGAAATCAAGCAATACCTACAAAATCGGCATGTATTGGCCGCCCTGGTTACGGGAAAACCCTTTATCCTATATACTACAGCCCTTGAAGGTTTTCTAAGTGCATTGTGGGCGTAAGTGAATGACCAAGAAAAGGAGAGATCTCTGTACTATTTAAGTTGAGTTCTCCCGGGGGAAGAAAGAAACTATTCTCCAATTGAAAAGCATTGCCTAGCCCCAATCTTCGCAATAACGAAGGTCAGACATTACGCCTTAGCACATGAGGTCCATCTTATATCGAAGGTGGATCCTCTCAATTATCTGATGTCAAAAGCCATATTGACAGGAAGGCTTGCCAAATGGGTCATCCTGATGGAGTTCTCAGTAACGTATCGCCCCCTCATAGCGGTGAGAGGACAGGCCATCGCGGAATTTCTAGCGGAGCATCCGATACCAGCCGACTCTCCCTTAAATTGCGAATTGTCGGATGAATACGCGTTCGACGCAATCAAAGAAGAGAGAGAAGAAAATGAGTCCCAATGGGAACTCTACTTCGATGGAGCATCCTCTATGAAGCGGCGAAAGAGAAACACCCCCATAATCAAAACCGGGATGTGCCTTATTTTCGTGACGCCATAAGGAGGGATATTGCATTATGCCCTCTCCTTAACGGAGCTAAGGATGAACAACGAAGCTGAATATGAAGTTTTGATAGCCGGTATTGAGATCACTATCGATATGGAAATCAAAGACCTCCTTATATATAGGGACTCCCAGTTGATCGTTAGTCAAGTAAACGACGATTTGTAAGTCGACGTTAGACACCCCACATGATGCGGGGAGGCGGAATAGGTAAAACAATCATTTTGTTCAAGTTAATATCGACTAACTTTACGGATCTTTGCTAAAACCAAACTATCAACTATCTAGAAGTGATAAACTACTATGATAGATGATTATAGCTCAAGATACTAGTCCTTCTTGTTCTTGTTGTTCACCTCCTCGTCGGCCTCCTCGATGTGATAGAAGATCCACCCGAGAGTTCCTCCTCCAAGCTTTAACCTCTCACTTGAGGTAACTAAGTGGATAGGATTGCTAATCCAAGAGACCTAGAAGATATAGAAGTGGATTAAGGATCTATTAGTCTTGCTAACCCTTGGGATCTCAACACATGAGAGGATTAGGGTTAGGTTTAAGAAGAGGAGAGCTTGAAGAGAGAGAGTGTGTATGTGTGAATGAAATGAATTATAACTCAATTGTGCATATATTATGAAGCATAAAATATCTTGCACAAATATCTTCATGCTTCATTTAACACAAATGAATGAATCATCTAATGAGTAATTAAAACAATTAATGCTTCATTAACTCATTTGGATGAATCATCTCATGAGTCACTAATTCATTTAATGCAAATTACACATAAACTCTCCACCTTACCTTTCTTCTAGAAGCTTCTCGACTAATTACGGGAATGCCCCTCTTATCCGTAAAACACGGATATTCTGAGAATCAAATAATCCAATACTAGAATCTGGCTTAAACTAAATCCCGCTAGTATAATCTGTCCGAACATCATACGTGCACAAGTACACGTATATGTCCGGACCCTGTCGTAAAACCATACGACCTCTATATCGTTTCGGCCTGAAGCAGGGAAACTCTCTATGTGGGAATCTAAAGACTCGACACTACGCTGGTAGTGGGTTTAACTACAGGCCGCAAGCGGCACTAGCTGTACGTAACGGTCCCCCGGTAGATGTCGATAAGAAGGCCGATGAGGAAACCGATCCGTACTCCTTTAAGCCGTGGTAGGGTAGCAATCTAAGAACAGTGGGAACACACTCGAGGCGAAACAGCAGTGTCAAGTCTATGGACTATGCTGTACTCATGTCACCTAGGAACTGTTAACTGACAACGGGTATAATACCAACCAACAGTTCCCTGCGAGTCCTGTCCGGTGTACCCATAACCCAACGAGCACCTGCATACTATCTCCAGTACAACGCACTAATGGCTGTGGAACAGACCATCTCCCCTGCTGGGATGAAAAGCGTATACACTAGTCTACTCTGGAGTATCGACGCCCTGTCTCGATAATCCTACGACTAAGGACCTGAAAAAGGATGTGCTTGTAGACTACCCAGCTCCCACTAGTGTGACTGCCATCACAACGCTGGTAGTCAAGGAAGATCCTAAGGGCTCTATCAATGTGTATTCGCGATATGCTAATAGAAACATATACACATATTAAGATTGATATAAACCAAGTAGCATATTACTATGTTGAGCAAGGCTGTTAATACAACTGTGAATATCCCAAGCTTCCATTAAGTAATATACAAGCTAGTTTCATATAATAATGGCCCCTAGGGCATATACACTAACAATCACCCACTTGCACTTGGGCCATATACTGGCATATCGAAGACATATCATCTCGAATAGCCTCTCGAACTGTGTCTAAGGTAAGGCCTTTATGAATGGATCTGCAGTGTTCTCCTCTGTAGCAACTCTCCGAACCTCGATCTCCCGGCGATCTATGATCTCCCTGATCAGTTGATACCGCCTCAAGATGTGTCTGGACTTCTGATGGGACCTGGGTTCCTTCGCTAAAGCTATAGCGCCGTTGTTGTCATAATACAGCGGTATTGGATCAACAATAGTAGGAACCGCCTGAAGTTCTGTTAGGAACTTCTTCATCCAGACTGCTTCTTTTGTGGCATCGCAAGCAGCGATGTACTCCGCTTCCATCGTCGAGTCAGCAACGATGTCCCGCTTGGAACTCTTCCAGCACACCGCCCCTCCATTGAGGTTAAAGACATAACCTGACATGGACTTGGAGTCATCCTTGTCACTCTGGAAGCTGGAGTCAGCAAAAGCCTCGATTTGGAGGTCTTTTCCGCCGTAAACCAAGAACATATCCTTAGTCCTTCTCAGGTACTTGAGAATGTTCTTTACTGCTATCCAGTGCTTCTCCCCTGGGTCTGACTGATACCAGCTTACCATGCTTAGTGAGTAAGCTACATCTGGTCTGGTACACAACATCGCATACATTATAGAGTCTACTGCAGAAGCGTAGGGTATAACTGACATGCGATCCCTTTCCAAATCAGTCTTGGGAGACATCTCTTTGGAGATGGTGATTCCGTGACAAGCCAGTAAATTACCGTGCTTAGAATCTTCCATACTGAATCTTTTCAGTATAGTGTTGATATACCTAGACTGCGAAAGTCCCAACATCCTCTTAGATCTATCACGATAGATCTGGATCCCCAGAATGTAAGAGGCATCACCCAGTTCTTTCATGGAGAACCTGTGTAACAAGAATCCTTTGAAAGATTGTAGAATAGGAATGTCATTTCCTATCAAGAGAATGTCATCCACATACAAGACGTGGAATACGACAGTTCGTGCTACAATTTTACTATATATACATGGTTCATATGGATTTTTGATAAAGTCATATTCTTTGACCGTTTCATCAAATCAGATGTTCCAACTCCGCGATGCCTGTTTTAGTCCATAAATGGACTTAAGCAACTTGTACACTTTCCCGCTGCTCCCACTCTGATTGAAACCTTCTGGCTGATCCATATAGACGCACTCTTCTAAATTACCATTTAGAAAAGCCGTCTTTACGTCCATCTGCCAGATCTCATAATCATGGAAGGCGGTAATGGCAAGAAGGATCCGAATGGATTTGAGAATAGCCACTGGAGAAAAAGTTTCGTCATAGTCCAAACCAGGTCTTTGACGAAAACCCTTTGCAATAAGTCTAGCCTTATAGGTTTCCACCTGTCCATCTACACCATTCTTCTTCCTGAAGATCCACTTGCATCCTATGGGTTTTACCCCATCTGGAGCAAAGTCCAAAGTCCATACTTTGTTGGTGTACATGGACTCCATCTCGGTCCGCATTGCATCCAGCCATCTTACTAAGTTGCTGCTCTGTATGGCCTGCTGGAAGCTAGTAGGTTCATCATTATCAATGACGCAATCCTCTCTATTCCCGTCTATGAGAAAACCGTAGTATCTCTCAGGTGGATGAGACGGCCTACTACTCCTACGGAGGGGTGCGGGAATGTCCTGTTCTTCTGGAACTTCTGGCTCTACCAAACTTTCAGTAGTATTTTGTGGTTCTGGAATTTCTTCCAGTTCTATTGCACTCCTACTTGTTTCCTTTTCTAAAATCTGCTGTTCTAGAAAATGGGCATTACGAGAAACAAAAACCTTTTGTTCCTCTGCGTAATAGAAAAAATACCTCTTGGAGTTCTTTGGATATCCCACAAACTTACACTGTACTGAGCGTGCCTCGAGTTTTTCCGCATGCTTCTTTTTAACAAAAGCTGGATATCCCCATATCTTCAGATACTGAAGATAGAGTTTCTTTCCACTCCACATTTGATATGGTGTGGTAGGCACAGTCTTGGTAGGAACCCTGTTCAAAAGATATGCAGCTGATTCTAGTGCATAACCCCAGAAAGATCGCGGTAACTCAGCATTACTCATCATGGAACACACCATATCTAATAGGGTTCGGTTCTATCTTTCCGATACACCGTTATGTTGTGGAGTGTATGGAGGAGTAAGCTGAGAGAGAATTCCTTTCTCTTTTAGGTAACTCAGGAACTCGACACTTAAGTATTCACCACCTCGATCAGATCTCAGTGTCTTGATACTTTTGCTAGTTTGGTTTTCTACTTCATTCTTATATTCTCGGGATTTCTCAAAAGCCTCGGATTTATGTTTCATCAAGAAAATGAATCCATACCTAGAGAAATCATTCGTAAAAGTAATGAAATATGAAAAACCGCCTCTTGCATGTATATACATTGGACCACATACATCGCTGTGTATGAGTCCTAAGAGCTCGCTCACTCTTACTCCATGTCCAGTGAATGGAGTCTTTGTCATCTTTCCTTTGAGACATGATTGACAAGTGGCATAAGTTTGATATTCCAACGGATTCAAATATCCTTCTCTATGTAACTTAGTTAACCTTGTCTCATTGATGTGACCTAGTCTACAACGCCATAAGAAAGCCTGATTTATATCTGGAGACTTTCTTTTTAGTGTGTCCTAGATATTGAAAATTTATAATTGGTTTAACACGTATATACCGTTATCTAATGTACCGGACCCAATCAAACCATGATTAAGGTGGATGTTAACAACATCGCTTACAAACGTGAAATCATAACCTTCTTTTGATAACAACGACACTGATATGATATTACACGTTAAACTAGGTACACAAAAACAGTTGCGCAAAACCAAAATATGTCCACTCGTCAATCCAAGGTGATAATCCCCTACGGACACAGCATTCAGCTAGCTCCGTTAGCAACCTGGAGGGTCATATCACCAACCTTTAGCACTCTACGGTTTCTCAGTGCCTGCAATGAATTGCATATATGAAATCCTGATCCGGTATCCAATTCCCAGGAAGTAGAGTTGATTGACAGACAATTTTCAATTACAAACACACTTGAAGCCGAACCCACAACTTGCCTCGGGTCCTGGTTCTTGGCAATCCAAGCTTTGCAATCTTTTTTCCAATGGCCTTTCCTACGATAATGGAAGCACTCGTCCTTTGCCACTACTGGCACCACAACCTTTGCCTTTCCTTTGACTCCCACCTTACCAACACCACGTCTCGGTTTGGTAGCGGCCTTCTTCTTCCTTCCTTTGGCCCTTGCCTTGGACCTGGAAGAGGAAGCACCATGAACAAACATAGTGGGTGTTTCCCTTGCCTTCTGCAAGGTGCCCTCTGCACTCTTCAACATGTTAAAGGAGTTCTGGAAGTTCAACTTCTTTACCTTGAATGTTGAAATTCAAGATAAACTGGGCGTAGGTGGAAGGAAGGGACTGGAGAATCAAGTTTGTATACAGCTCGTTCTCTAATGTTGTCCTGAGGTCTGCGAGCTCTTCAATATAGCCAATCAACTTAAGGACATGTTCCCCTACAGATGATCCGACGGCCATCCTCGACTGAAACAAGTTCTTCGAGGTCTCGTATCTAGCTAAACGAGATTGCTCTCCATACAGTTCCTTGGTGTGGAGAAATATGGATTCTAGATCCATACTCTCGTGCCTCCTCTGATGTTTATTATTCATAGAGGCAAGCACGATGCACTTGTCCTTCGCGCAGTCTAACTCCCAGGTCTTGCGGATTTCCTTATCTGCGACACTGGATTCAGGACCTGGGACGGCAGGGCCCTTTGTAGTAAGGACATACCCCAATTTGTCATAGGTAATAACCATCTTAACATTCCGGAACCAATCTTTATAGTTTGGCCCTGTCAAAATATTTTTATCTAATAATAACTTAAGGCCTGTCTTGTTCTGGGTCGCTGCAATGAGAGAGAGAGGGAACACTTTAGCATGATGCTCTTGCAAGTTTAGAGTGGTTTTTAGTTTATCTAATCAGGATGGCTCCCACCGTTTCTCGAATCCCTCCTCAAACCATAAAGAAAGAACTAGTCAGGACTATTCTCACCGTACAATACTTGCTTAACCATTCAGCCAGGCCGGTGTCGGTACTTCGAGGGATGTTTTACGACGCTTTCGCGAAGTTCCTTAATTAAATAACCTCTTTTCTCTGGGGGCGTAGCCCCGCTGACACCTTTCTCGACACCTACTTGGTTTATAGCGTTGATCGTTAAGTGAAAGAATCTCCTGATGAGTAGCATATACTCACAGTAGGATCGGGATCCAAATATCATCGGGTGATAAAGCTGAAGGAATCCTACCAAAATTATCACACTCCAAATGGTATGCAATCTCTTAGCAAGTTTCAGTTTCTTTAGAAATTCTCGATATGGATTTCTTCCCCATGCTCTTATGACCTTGGCGTTGGTCAAAATGTCATAAGTCACATGTCAAGTTCTACCCATCATTATCTTGTTAATTTGAACCCATCCGTACATACCCCTGACGTTGGCCAAATGGCAGTACGACTGTCCCAAACTAACTCATCTATCTATGCAACAAATGAATACCCAGCAGCTACCAAACACTATGCCTTGGCGTTGGTCAAAATGCATAGCTTGAATACCCAAATGAAATGACGGAGGGCTATGAATGGTTTTGGCGAAACCGTGAACGTAGTGAACTTGATATGATCGAAGGAACCTGATAGCTTTTAAAAGGAGTGGTTTAAGCTCCGCAATTAAAAAAAATATCTTCTGTTTTAAAATAACCGAGTGGTTTCTTTTAAACTGTTCCAACGATTCAACTTTAGTTTATTTTCTTTGCATTAATATAATGCGTCCCATCAATTAACCTATCATTGCAGAAAACAACAAAAATACAACGTCCTCTTATGCCATCCGCATTCGCCATTAGGCCCCGTCATTCACCCGTTAGGTTACTTAACTAACGACAGAGCAGGGGCTGGGCTAGCGCGGATGCAAAACATAAGTGACGCCTACTAGATATCATATATAGATATTGTACATTCGTCAGACGCAATAATAGGCATTCCAGATCACAGATGACCATATTGGATTTTCTAGGAATCCGCATTCCTTTTGAGCCTGCAAAGAAAGACGGATTACATAGTCTCGATGAATAGCCAAAACCCCACCCTAGACCCCTACGGGTAAGGCAAACTACCCGTCAAGTACCCGAAGTGAAACGGTCTCCCTGAACGACGTGAGTAGGCCACTAAACACTTCAAAGTACCGGGTAGTTTGTGCACCCCATTTTGGGTCTATCCTAGGAGCAGAAAACAGTAAATGAAATAATACAACGGTGGCTACAACCTCAACCCGGATGTGCCCTGCAAAAAAATATTACAAAAAATTACAATTTACATTTGAATGAAAGAAACACTCGTCTCACATCCCCGGCTATCCATTCACGACAATCCAACAAGTTCATATTCACAAATCAGTAAAAACCATTACAGAAATGTGCAACCCCCTGCTAACCGACATACTAGCAGTTATGGGAGGTTTACGAACACATTAAACACAACACATATATAATCCAGTTAGCCAAACATCGTAGAATTTTGATCAAGCAATACTTATGAATCCACTCCAAACAATTCTCTGTGCACATAAAACCTGAGCAGAAACAAATCATCCCAGAAAATACAACATCAACACAGAAGAATAACAGAGCAAATTTGGGTTGACTCGGTGTCAACTCGGCCGCGGATCCGCGGCGGATCGCTTGGATCGGCCGCGGTTCCGCGGTGGTTTGGACGAGTCACGATCCCAAATTTCTTCATAATTCTTAAAAAACCCTGCTTGTATTTTTAAGGGTCCCTGAAAAATTTTTAGACCCCGTTTTAAAAACGACAGAAACTATGTGAAAATGTCGTTTTTTCGGGTTCGTTTTGCGATCGAATTTCTAAAGACTTTGTTAACATGTTAGTTGTGGTTTAACTAGGCTCTGATACCACTGTAAGTCGACGTTATACACCCCACATGATGCGGGGAGGCGGAATAGGTAAAACAATCATTTTGTTCAAGTTAATATCGACTAACTTTACGGATCTTTGCTAAACCCTAACTAACAACTATCTAGAAGTGCTAAACTACTATGATAGATGATTATACCTCAAGATACTAGTCCTTCTTTTTCTTGTTGTTCACCTCCTCATCGGCCTCCTCGATGTGATAGAAGATCCACCCGAGAGTTCCTCCTCCAAGCTTTAACCTCTCACTTGAGTGAACTAAGTGGCTAGGATTGCTAATCCAAGAAACCTAGAAGATATATAAGTGGATTAAGGATCTATTAGTCTTGTTAACCCTTGGGATCTCAACACATGAGAGGATTAGGGTTAGGTTTAAGAAGATGAGAGCTTGAGGAGAGAGAGTGTGTATGTGTGAATGAAATGAATTATAACTCAATTGTGTATATATTATGAAGCATAAAATATCTTGCACAAATATCTTGCACAAATATCTTCATGCTTCATTTAATACAAATGAATGAATCATCTAATGAGTCATTAAAATAATTAATGCTTCATTAACTCATTTGGATGAATCATCTCATGAGTCACTAATTCATTTAATGCAAATTACACATAAGCTCTCCACCTCACCTTTCTTCTAGATACTTCTCGACTAATTACGAGAATGCCCCTCCCATCCGTAAAACACGGATATTCTGAGACTGCATAAATCCAATAATCCAATACTAGAATCTGTCTTAAACTAAAGCCCTCTAGTATAATCTGTCCGAATATCATACGTGCACAAGTACACGTATATGTCCGAACCCTGTCGTAAAACCATACGACCTCTATATCGTTTCGCCTAAAGCAGGGAAACTCTCTGTGTGGGACTCTAAAGACTCGACACTACGCTGCCAGTAGGTTTAACCACAGGCCACAAGCGGCACTAGCTGTACGTAACGGTCCCCAGGTAGATGTCGATAAGAAGGCCGATGAGGAAACCCATCCGAACTCATACCGAGCCTAATGTGACAATATTCGTACAGTCCGATCTGTTCGTCTAAGACTATCGCATATCGGGACTAGGGGCGGCAAGCGTCAGTCCCCTAAAAGATGTATAAGTCGTGTCGAAGCGAAGCCCATTACACCTTGAGAAGCTACTAGAAATCCTACCAGTAAATCTCGTTTGCCCTGGCCAGGGACTTTGCGTAATGGCTCTCCAAACACATTGCGATATCAACTCCCAATACCGGGAGAGACGAATCCTTTCTAACTGCCACTGCCTCCAAGTGCTTTGGGACCGCACCCAACTGTTATCTGTTTGCACGACTTCTTTGAGCCGTGGTAAGGTAGCAATCTAAGAAAAGTGGGAACAAACTCGAGGCGAAGAAGCAGTGTCAAGTATACGGACTATGCTGTACTCATGTCACCTGGGAACTGTTAACTGACGACGGGTATAATACCAACCAACAATTCCCTGCGAGTCCTGTCCGGTGTACCCGTAACCCAACGAGCACCTGCATACTATCTCCAGTACAACGTACTAATGGCTGTGGAACAGACCATCTCCTCTGTTGGGATGAGAAGCGTATACACTAGTCTACTCTGGAGTATCGATGCCCTGTCTCGATAATCCTACGACTAGGGACCTGAAAAAGGATGTGCTTGTAGACTACCCAGCTCCCACTAGTGTGACTGCCATCACAACGCTGGTAGTCAAGCAAGATCCTAAGGGCTCTATCAATATGTATTCGCGATATGCTAAAAGAAACATATACACATATTGCTACTATGTTGAGAAAGACTGTTTATACAATTGTGAATATCCCAAGCTTCAATTAAGTAATATATAAGCTAGTATGATACAATAATGGCCCCTAGGACATATACACTAACACGATTATCAAAAGTGCAAGCCAGAGATAATAAAGTATGGCGAAAGGGTGCAACAACTGCTGACACAAATCCTGTTCTATACCCTGGAAAGCATACCATGAGTGGAAAACAACAAGGTGGATGCATTGGCTAAGTTGGTTAAGGAATTAGCTGATGAAAACCTCGGTGACATAAGGATCATTGTGCAAAACCGTAGGGTCCTCGCACCAACAAATATATCTTCGGGAGATCTGATAGAGCCATCCGTAGAAAAAGAAACGACCGAATAGGTAGCCCTTCAAATATAGGACGAAGAAAAGGTCAAGGACTGGAGGGAAGTCTTCATAGACTACTTCAAGTCCCAACGAACGCCTGAAAATGCGTCATCTAGACATCAGCTCATGAAACGAGCCTTGACATTTGCCTTCGTTAATGATACTCTATATAAGAGATCGTTTGATTTCCAATGGTTAAGATTCCTGGGGCCGCAGGAAGTAAAGAAAGTCGTCCAAGAAATTCACGATGGACTTTGCGGCTCTTATCAAGCTGGGCTAAAGATGAAGCTGAAGATAAAAAGAATGGGTTACTATTGACCCACGATGATTCAGGACTATCTCGAATATATGAAGAAGTGTCACTCGTGCCAAATTCACGGGGATTTCATACACTAGCACCCAAATCCGCTGCACCCGACCGTGGCTAGCTGGCTGTTCGAAATGTGGGGAACTGATATAATTGGCCCCATCGAACCAGCGTCGTCCAAAAGGCATCTGTTTATATTGGCAACAACCGATTACTTCTCTAAGTGGGCAAAAGTAGTACCACTAAGGGAGGTGAAGACGAAGAATATCCTCCACTTCTTTAGAACTCATGTCATCTATCGGTTCGGCACTCCGTGACGAATTATCTTAGATAATGGACCAGCCTACAGAAGCCATAAAATAAGCTGCTTCGTACAGCAACACAAAATCGACTAGAGATATTCCTTAGTCTATAATCCTCAGGCCAATGGTCTAGCTGAAGCCTTTAACAAGACCCTGACCAAGATTATAAAAAAGACAGTGTCCAGAAACGAAAAAGACTGGCACGAAAGGCTATACGAAGCTCTTTGGGTGTACCGAACGACGTGCAAGACCACCACGAATAAAACACCTTACGCATTGGTGTTCATCACGAAAGCAGTACTCCCATTGGAAATAGAACTACCCTCTTTAAGTGTGCGGTTCGATATGAGCTGATAGATGAAGAAAATGCTCATATTAGGCTTGAGGAGCTCGACGCTCTCGACGAAACCCTTCTTATAGCACAACAAAATCTGGAGGCTTATATGGTAAGGATGACACGGTCATATAAAAAATTGACCAAGCCGAGAACATTCCGCCAAGACGAACTCGTGCCAGTCGTCAAAAGACCAATGATCCCCAATCATGCAAAAAGAGAAAAGTTCCAGCCGAACTATAAAGGCCCGCACATCATAGACAAAGTGTACCAGGGTGGAGCCTACCTGCTCATGGATATGCATAGCGAAAGACCCTTCTGGTCAATAAACAGCCGATTCCTCAAAAAGTACTACGCTTGATGAGTTATGACCTAGGCCAATAATAGATGACGACGCTTGTGTCTGCTCTCTATCTTCCTGAGTCAGAACTCCGAGAGTGGTACCAAAAAAACCGTTGCCTCAAAAAATGATGATAATGGACCGAAATGTCCTTAAACCAATGATGGACCGAGAAGTCTGTAAACTAACCATGGACTGAAAAGTCCTTACACTAAAAACCCGCCCTGAAATACGGTGATAACAGACCGAAACTTTCTTAAACTAATTGCGGACTAGAACGTTCTTAAACTAATAGCAGACCGGGACGCCCATAAACTAGTGCGCTGACCCAAATACGGTGATGATGGACCGAAATATCCCCAAACTAGCGCATCGCCCCAAATACAGCGATATGCTCTCTTAAGATCTATATTGCAATCGAAGCCCTAATAGCGAAGGTTGCAACTCAAGTCCTACTGGTTACACAGCTACTCTAGCGATGAAGCCACCCCTAAGTCCCATAAGCAAACAGATGGATCACCTGCGATGAAACTACTTTCGAGAGTTTCACCGTTCGTAAAAAAAATGCTCTTACCATGTCCTCACGACTTTGCAAGGAGAAAACACCTGCGTGAGATTCTTACGACTCATAAAGGAGTAACACACTTAGGAATCCATATGATTCCTAAAGAGAAAATGCACTTACGAGATCCTCACGACTCGTAAGGAGAATATACCCTCTAAAAGACCCTTATGACATATTGAATTCAAAAGGCTTAAGATATAGGAATCTGAGCCTGTTCTTAAGCCACCAAAATCCTACAAAACTTTTCTGTCCTATAAGTGGTCCAATGTCGACTCTTGTATACAATCTACATGCATAAATAAATATACCCCCACCAAGTTTCATTAATGGCGAGAAATATCTCATATGGTGAACGACACTTGTAAGTCCCCTCGACTTACAAGAAGAAAATACTCTTGTAGGATCCTTACGACTTATAAGAGAAAACACACTTAGGAATCCCCACGACTCCTAAGGAGAAAATACACCTATAAGATCCTCATGACTCATAGAGAGAAATACCTTTATGAGACCCTTACGGCTCATAAAGCTAGAAAGCCTAAGTCGACAGGATCCTAACCCTGTTTGCTAAGCCACCTTTGTCCAAATCAACAAAGAAAAATGATGATTCGCTCCTGGCAATATCCAAGTTGCAGCGATACTGATACCAAGGTTGGTATCAGATTTCAAATTCTCAACTCGCAAAAAAAAGCCGAAATGATTGGGCAACTCGCAATAAAAAATAGCGAGTAAAAATAAAAAAATGACATCACCGAAATGATTGGGCACCGCGATAAAAAGCCGAAATGATTGAGCAATCGCGACTTTCGTGACATAAAAAGCTGAAAAGATAGAGTATCGCGGAAATAAAAAAAATATAAAACAAATTAAAACTTTTTTCCCTGCAAGTAGGTCCGTATTGACTCTTGTATACGATCTATGGGTACAAATAAAAGAAAGGGAACCATATTTTCCCACCATGTTTCGTAAAAAGAAGAACCGAGTCTTGGCGGCACATCTGCAGCCTATAGACTATTTGGACGTCCTTCCTACTTCAGCAAAATACAGACGTGATGTCAACAAGGACCCAAGAGTCAAAGCAAAAATGGAGTAATGGCAAAATCCTAGCTCCAAGTCTGGACGGTACATATAAAACCTAGAGACTATCCCGGCATTCCCTCTTCATTCTAGCAGGGTGCGGACACAACAATCAAATAAAACTGAAGTAATGGAAAAATCCTACCTTCAGATCTTGATGGAAACATCTACAGCCTAGAGATCATCTCGACGTTCCTCCTCATTTCAGTAGGGTGGTACGCAACTATCAAATGAAATTGGAGCAACGGCATATTCCTAGCTCCAAATCTCAATTGCAATACATACAACATAGAGGTCATACGGATGTCTACCCTAGTTTAGCAAAGAATCGGCATGACATCATCAAAGCAAAAAACGAAATGATGGCATATTCCTAACTTCGAGTCTTGATGTAGTACATATAAAGCCTAAAGACCGTTGGAGATCATCCCACCCCAGAAGAGTGCGGTTATGACTCATCGGGGCTTCAAATCAAGCCTAACCACAAGTAAAAAGCGCCACGGCAAATACCTAACGCTTGTTCTTCTGACGGTAATACATATACACCAACCTAAAGAAGATTACTTGATAACATCTTGTTCATCCTCAGAAGGGATCAGAGACACGACAGTCGCGAGGTTACTCGAACAGCAACTTAAGGGACTGCATATCGAGGAATACATCAGCCAACGCGACGATACCATGGATTGAAACCCTAGTACCACAAACCTAACGGACCCCTATCAGAAAAGAATGGGGGTTATCTACATCCAATGTTAGGGCAAGTTTGCCTGTAAACCTAAGGGAGGTAAACTAAAAACACTCCGAAATGAGTACGTAAACTAGAGACTCCGAAATGAGTGAATAAACTACAAACTTTGAAATGAGTAAATAAACTAGAGACTCCGAAATGAGTAAATAAACTAATCCTTGCTGATTCAAGACATCAAAAGATAGAGAGGTGCAAGCATATGTTTTTTATTCACAAACCAAAATGAGTACAAGATACAAAAAGGGGGAAAATACGACAAAAATTTTAAGACAGTGGACGATTCAATAAGCCAGCCAGATCATCATTTTTTCTACGGACCTCCACCTCAAGCTTATCAATGCCGCAAGCTGAGCCCCTACCAGTGCTTATTGTTGTTGATACAAAGAAAACCGATACTCAAGCTCTTTCTTGGCAGTTTTGTGAGTCTCAACCATTTCGTTCGTAAAAGTGACAGCTTTATCGAGAGCCGCCACCTTCGTAATTACCTCTTGAAGAACTTGCCAAATCTCATAGGCCCGAGTAGTTTTAGTTGTGAGCTGGGCTTGGAGTTCCCTCAAAGCCTTCGAGGCCAGCTCCCTCTCCAAAAATTTCTGGTTGAGCCTTCTCTCATAGGATCAGAGGTTGGCCGCACACCGATCAGCCCATTCATGCAATTTGGCCTTTACAGATGAGATATTCGAAGGAAGGTGTATGCATTCAATTCTATGAACAGAAGTCTAAACTCGATGACAGTACTCGATCCAAGTACACACCAGCGCCTCGTCATGGTAGGTAGCAAGTGTTGGATATATGTATGCCCTAGAGGCCATTATATGATAGTGGATGTATCAGTATGTGTATATATATATTTTGAGGACATTCTTGCTCGACATGATAGTATGCTATCTGGTTCTACTTTATCTTGAATGTTCATTTGATCTTACATCTTACTCATTTGATACATGTTGATAAAGCCCTTAGGATATTTGCTTGAATACTGGGACTATGATGCAGATCATACTAGTGGGACACGAGTAGTTTATAAGCATATCCTTGAAATGTTCCTAGTCGTAGGTGTATCAAGACGGGGCATCGATATTCCAGAGTAGACTTGCATATACCATTCTTGTCCCATATGATGGGTGATGGATGATCCCATATCCATCTGGTGTGGGGACACCAAAGATTGTATACGGGTGCTCAGTGTAGACTGGGTACACTGAACAGACTCACCGAGAACTCCTATGTGGTATTATATCTATCGTCTGATAGCAGTTCTCAGGTGACACTGGTACATGTTAGTCTGTAGACCCGAGATCGTCATAGAGTCTTGTGTGTCCTCCCATTATATTTTGATCTCCACCCTACCACGACTCAACTGAGTCGTGCAAACAGGTGGCTTTTGGGTACAGTCCCGAGGCACATGGAGGCAATGAGCGATAGGAGGGGTTTCGTCTCTCCCGGTATTGGGGGTTGATGTTGCGCTATTCTCGATTGGTTATAACAGGAAGTCCCTGACCAAGGCTGATGAGATTTACTGATAAGTGTTATCAGTAGTTTCTCGATCTGTTATGAGCCATACACCGGCATGACTTATTGAGTTATTGGGGTCGATGATACCATCCCTAGACTCGATATGCAACATATCAGACGAAGAGACCGGATTGTACGGTAAGTGTTGCCAGTTGGCTCGACTGGAGTTTTGACAGGTTCTCTTGTTTTTCTTCTGATCGCTCAATACCCGGGTGACCATTACGTTTAGCTGACCGCTTGCGATTTGTGGGTGTTTGATATGATCATTACCTACTGTCGGCGTATTGACGAGTCTTAGAGTCCCACACAGGAGTTTCCTAGACCAAGCAAAACAATATGGTGTGCATATGAGATAAGCGCGGGAGCTCGATTAAATGCGTGTATATGATAGCGTATTTTAATCAGGCGTTTTTCTATTGATCGGGTCGTATGTGATATGACCGGTTTATTAAATCAAGTGTTGATTTAATATTGATTTTTAGCTTACTTCTTTAAACCTTTTCTACTTTGGATGTATGCATGCATGCATGCATATATATATATTTATACATGCACATGATGATGTGAATGCACACATACATGCATATATATTTGTCATGGTTGTTGATATATTGGAGATGGCAATGCAAGACTCACATGGAATGTATATATGTATATTTTTGTTATTGAGAAAAAGGAAAAAGGAAATTAAGCATGGTGAATGTTTCTACACTCTTCTCTCTTTAACCATAACTTCAACCATGGGTTTAATTTCCTTTGTTCATTAACTCATCTACAAAAATATCTAGATATTTATTTACCATGGTTTGTTGAGAGTGTGACTCTTATATATATATATATATATATATATATATATATATATATTTTCTTTTCTGTTTTAATTAAGAGATAATAAAAAAACTTAAGCTCAAGCATTGCCATCTTCTTCTTCTTCCTCTCTTATGCTCTCTTGAGTTTTCTAGTGAGTGAGATACACAAAAAGAAAGGATTTTGAAGTGAGAATACAAACCACATCGCTATTCTATACTAGTCTAGCTCATTAGTGTAGATTGATTGCTCCACTTCTTCATTGATCAAGTGAAGCTAGGAGCTTGAGCAAAGGGACTTTGGGTGGATCGTCGCGGACTTGGAAGGATTCAAGCAAGCCGGTTCAAACTCTAGACGTTTCAAGGAGTCACAAGAGGAGGTCTACAAAGGTTGTATTTCTCCCCACTTAGTGTTAGACAATACATAATATGTGATGTTAGTGTATATGCCCTAGAGGTCATTACTGTATCATACTAGCTTGTGTATTACTTAATGGAAGCTTGGGATATTCACAGTTGTATAGACAATCTTGCTCAATATGGTAGTATGGTACTTGGTTTGTTTCTATTTCAATATGTGCATGTGTTTCTTTTAACATATCGCTTATACATATTAGTAGAGCCCTTAGGATCTTTGCTTGATTACCAGCGTTGTGATGGCAGTCACACTAGTGGGGGCTGGGTAATCTACAAGCACATCCTTATACAGGTCCCTAGTCGTAGGACTATCGAGACGGGGCATCGATACTCCGGAGTAGACTAGCGTATACGCTTCTCATCTCAGCTCGGGAGGTGGTCTATCCCACAGCCATCAGTATGTCGTACTGGAGATAGTATGCGGGTGCTCGTTAGGTTACGAGTACACTGGACAGGACTCGTCGGGAACTGTTGGATGGTATTATACCTATCGTTAGTTATCAGTTCCCAGGTGACATGAGTACAGCTTAGTCCGTTTACTTGACACTGTCACTTCGCCTCGAGTGTGTTCCTACTGCACTTAGATTACTACCCTACCACGGCTCAAAGGAGTCGTGCAAACAGGTAGTAGTTGGGTGCAGTCCCGAAGCAGTTGGAGGCAGTGACGGTTAGACAGGATTCATCTCTACCGGTATTGGGGGTTGACATCGCGCTGTGTCTAGGAGAGCCATTACACGAGTAGTCCCTGGCCAGGGCAAGCGAGATATACTGGTAGGTTTCCAGTGTTATCTCAGGGAGTTCTGGGCTTCACTCCGACACAACTTGTACCGCTATTGGGGGACTGACGTTCACCACCCCTAGGCCCGCCATACGATGTATCAGACGAACAAACCGGACTGTACAGAGATTGTCACATACAGGCTCAGTAGGAGTTCGGATGGGTTTACCTCATCGGCCTTCTTATCGACATCTACCTAGGGACCGTTACGTACAGCTAGTGCCGCTTGCGGTCTGTGGTTAAACCCACTGCCAGCGTAGTGTCGAGTCTTTAGAGTCCCACACAGAGAGTTTCCCTGCACTGAGCGAAACGTGTAGAGGCTGTATGGTTTTACGGCAGGGCTGCGATCACTTACGTGCACTTGTGTGCGTATGCTGTTCGGGCAGGCAATACTAGTGGGCTTTGGTTTAAGCCGGATCCTAGTATTGCACGGATGGATTTGTTTTGTCTTCTGTGCATTAGCATTCTACGGAATGCGGATGCGGGTGTGTATGCACAGTTTTGAGGAGCGATAAAGGAGGAGGTGCCCCATTAGGGTTTTGGCAGTTGGTTCGGCCAAAATCGTTATGTGGCAGGCTCATTAGGGTTTTGACAATTCGTTCGGTCAAAACCATTATGAGCCGGAGACATTATTTTACTAATCCTTTTTGTGATAATTTTGTGATGGCTAATTGCATTGACCATTTGACCACCATGACCTCTCTTGATTTTGTTGACCCGTTGACCGGTGTTGACCATTGACCTTCATGAGAGGTCTACACTCTTCTTTGGATTTTCTTTTTCTTTTTGATTATGAAAATGGTCAATTCAATGTAGCATCAACTTTATCATGATAGGATTTGTAATGATGTTGTTTTACTATTATTGCAACCATGGTGCCTTTTTTCTTTTGTAAGGATATTCATTTTCTTATGCTCACTCTCTCTCTTAGAAAAGAAAAAGAGAAAGAGCTCCATGGTTGCAAAACTCTCCTTCATCTTCCTCCTCTTGAAATCATCCTTTGATCTCATGTATTGAGAGAAAAAGGATCCCACTTGATAAAACCATCCCTCTACTACTTCTACACCACCTAAGACAACAAAACTAGCGATTTTGTCGCCCAAGTTGCCTCGGCTCGAGGTGGAGCTCGGTGTACATCTCTCGGGTGGATCGTCTTCGACTCAAGAAGGCCGCGGAGGTGACCAAGATCCGGATCGACCCTCGGAGCGTGGATGGATGACCCGGACAGCGGAGAGAAGACCCGAAGGACCGGTTTCGTGAGTTATAATTTCTACGGCATTGTAGTTAACGCCTCTTGGAGTTTGTTAGTTTCTAGTTTAGCAAAGATCCGGCTTTTAGTCCATGTTGCCTTGTGCTAAATAATTGTTTTTCGCCGTTTCCGCCTCCCCGTAAGAACCGGGGTGAGCAACGTGGACTTACAGTGGTATCAGAGCATGGCTAAACATAAACTAGCAAGTTAGCAAAGTGTTAAGAATATCGATCGGAAAAAATCACAAAACAAGTTCGGAAAAAACCATGTTTCTGTCGAATTTTTATACCACTCTAAAAATAATTTAACATACATGAAAATTCGTCTCACGGTTTTGTAAAAACACAACACAAAAACGGTCCACTGAATCGATCAAACTACCGCGGTTCCGCGGCAAGAACATGCTTCTTGCCGCGGTTCCGCGGCCGATTTGACTCGGCCGTGGACCGGGTTTTGTGCAGTGTTTTAGTTTGGCTGTTTTGGGATTTTTAATGCATGTTGTTTCTACCCAGATTTTCCAAAGAGCAAATTGACTTTTGGGGTGGTTACAAATCCGTATTTTGATCGATATTCCGTACACTTTGGCTAATGAATATTTTCTGTGATGTGATATATGTATTGAACGTCTGCTAATCGCTATACGTCGATTAGTGGGGGTTATACATATCTGTGATCTGTAATGTTGATGGTTTGTGTATATGAACTCGGTGGATTGTCGCGGATGAATAGCCGGGGTGGATGTGAGATGAGAGTTTCTTTTTCTTTCATTCATTGTAAAATTTGTAAATTGATGTAATATTATTTGTTTGGCCGCACAACCGGGTCGGGGTTGTAGCCAGCATTGTATAATTTCTTTTTACTGTTTTCGCTCCTAGGATAGACCCAAGGTGGGGTGCACAAACTACCGGGTATCTCGAAGTGCCGAGTCGCCTACTCACGCGTTGAGGGAGGTTGCTATGCTTCGGGTACTTGGCGGGTAGTTTGCCGCACCCGTAGGGGTCTAGGGTGGGGTTTTGGCTATTCATCGAGACCGTGTAATCCGTTTTTCGTTGCAGGCTAGAACAAATCGCGGGTTCCTAGTATATCCAAAGTGTTCATCTGTGATCTGGATTGGCTATCATTGCTATACATCTATATATGATATCTATTTAGGTGTTGCTTATGTTTTGCATCCGCGCTAGTCCAGCCCCCGCTCCGTCGTTAGTTAAGTAACCTAACGGGTGATGACGAGGCCCCGAGGCGAATGCGGCTAGCATAAGCGTACGCCATATTTTGGTTGTTTTCTGCAATGGTAGGATTAAATGATGGGACGCATTGTAATTAATGCAAGAAAATAAACCAAGTAAAAGTCGTTGGAACACTTTGAAAACCACTCGGTTCTTTTCAAAAACCAGCTTTTTAAACGCGGAGCTCAAACCACTCCTTTTAAAAGCTATCTCGTTCCATCGATTATATCAAGTTCACTACGTTCACGGTTTCGCCAAAACCATTCGTAGCCTTCCGTCGTTTCATATGAATATTCAACAGTATTCAAGCTGTGTTTGTTGGCCCTAGTCAAGGCACAGTGTTTGGTAGCTGGTGGGTATTCATATGTTGCATAGATAGAATGCGTTGGTTTGGGACAGTCGTATTACTTTGTTGGCCATAGTCAAGGGTATATACAGGTGGGTTCAAATCAACCTGGACAACGACGGGTAGAACTTGACATGTGACTTATGATTTGTTGGCCTTAGTCAAGGTCATAAGAGCATGGGGCAAAAATCCACATCGGGAGTTTCAAAAGTACTGAAACTTGCTAGCGCTGCATACCATTTGGAGTGTGATGATTCTGGTAGGATTCCTTCAGTTTTGTCACGCGATGATATTTGGATCCCGATCATACTGTGAGTATATGCTCCTCCTCGGGAACTTTCTCACTTAACGATCAATGCTATAAACCAAGTAGGTGTCTAGAAAGGTGTCAGCGGGGCTACGCCCCCAGGGAAAAGAGGTTACTTAATTAAGGAACTTCGCAAAAGCGTTGGAAAACCTCCCTCGAAGTACCGACATTGGCCTGGCTGAACGGTTAAGCAAGTATTGTACGGTGAGATTGATCCTGACTAATTCTTCCTTTATGGTTTGAGGAGGGATTCGAGAGACAGTGGGAGCCATCCTGTTTAGATAAATTAAAAGCTAATCTAAACTTGCAAGAGCATCATGCTAAGTGTTTTCTTCTCTCTCTCTTAATTGCAGCGACCCAGTGACCGCACCTAGGTTACATCTAGATAATAAAATGACTGAATCTGACTGTTATGACTGGCAAAGGTCTGTCCAGATGTCCATTACCCATGACAAGCTAGGACACCTCTTGACTGATCCAACACCTGCCGTCTCAGGTCCAGTTTCCCCTGTCATGGATATTGATATCCGTAGGACATCGGAAGAAGACTGTGCGAAAGCCAAGTGCCTCGTGTTAGCCTTAGTTGATGGTACATACCAGAGGAAGCACGAGAAAATGGACTATGTTTCTATCTTCCTCCATAACAAAGATTTATATGGAGAGCAATCTCGTATCGCAAGATATGAGACCTCGAACGAATTGCTTCCAGCGAGGTTGGCTATCGGTTCATCTGTAAGGGGCTACGTCCTTACAGAGACCAGCTCTTTTGAGCTCTCGGACCTGAAGACCACGTTGAAGAACGGGTCAGATGCTGACTTAGTTCAACAGTCTCTACCTACTACCCTGAAGGAAACCAGGGAAGTAGAAAGAAAGGGAAGGGCAGAAGTTTCGGGAATGGATGTAGTAAAAGAGGGATGTTCCTATTGTTACGGGAATGAACATGGGTAGAAGGATTGCAGGGCTTGCAAAGCCATTAGCCAGAATTCGAAGCATGTTGTGGCTTCGGCTTCGGGTGTATTTGTAATAGAGAACTGTATGTCAGTTAACCCTACTTCCTGGGTATTGGATACCGGATCAGGATCTCATATCTGTAATTCGTTACAGGCTCTGAGAAACCGTAGGGTTATCAGGAAAGGTGATATGACTCTCAGGGTTGCTAACGGAATGAGCATGTATGCCTAATCCGTATGGGAATATCATCTAGGACTGACAACTGGGCAGATATTGATTCTGCGATACTGTTTTTATGTACCAGGTGCGACTTGTAATATCATATCTGTATCCTTACTTTCTAAGGAAGGATATGATTTTACTTTTGTAAGCGATGTAGTAAACATCCACCTAAAACAAGTTCTGATTGGGTCAGGTACATTGAAAAACGGTATATACGTTTTGAATCAAGCTCAGGTCTTCAGTGTCCAGATCACACTTAAAAGAAAGTCTCCGGAATTAAATCAGGCTTTCTTATGGCATTGTAGACTGGATCACATCAATGAGACACGGTTGACAAAGTTACATAAAGAAGGATACTTAGATCCGTTCGAGTACCAGTCTTATGCCACTTATGAATCTTGTCTCATGGGAAAGATGACAAAGACTCCGTTCACTGGACACGGAGAAAGAGCGAGCGAGCTCTTGGGACTCATACACAGTGACGTGTGTGGTCCAATGTCTATACATGCGCGAAGTGGTTATTCATACTTCATTACTTTCACAGATGATTTCTCTAGGTATGGGCATGTCTTCTTGATGAAGCACAAATCCGAGGCCTTTGAGAAATTTCAGGAATACAAGAATGAAGTTGAAAAACAAACAGGCAAAAGTATCAAGACACTGAGATCTGATCGAGGTGGTGAATACTTAAGTGCCGAGTTTCTGGACTTCTTAAAAGAGAATGGAATTCTCTCTCAGCTTACTCCTCCATACACACCACAACACAACGGTGTATCGGAAAGGAGGAATCGAACCCTATTGGATATGGTTCGTTCAATGATGAGTAGGGCTGAGTTGCCGCGATCCATCTGGAGTTATGCACTAGAAACAACTGCATATCTTTTAAACCAAGTTCCTACTAAGTCAGTGCCTACCACACCATATCAGATGTGGAGTGGGAAGAAACCCAGTCTTAAACACTTTAAGACATGGGGATGTCCAGCTTTTGTAAAAAAGTAGCATGCGGACAAGCTCGAGGCACGTTCAGTACAGTGTAAGTTTGTGGGATACCCAAAGAACTCCAAGGGGTATCTTTTCTATTACGCAGAGAAACAAAAGGTTTTTGTTTCTCGTCATGCCAGCTTCTTGGAAACTGAGTTTTTGGAAAACCAGATAAATGGGAGCGCAATAGAACTGGAAGAAATTCCAGAACCATGAGCTATTACTGAAAACTTAGTAGAACCAGAGGGTTCGAAAGAACAGGACATTCCTACGCCACTCCGCAGGAGTAGTAGGCAGTCTCATCCGCCCGAGAGATACTATGGTTTTCTCATAGACGGGGATAGAGAGGATTGCACTATGGATTATGGTGAGCCTACTAGCTTCCAGCAAGCCATTCAGAGCGGTGACTCGGTAAAATGGCTGGATGTAATGCGGACCGAGATGGAGTCCATGTACACCAACAAAGTTTGGACTTTGGACTTTGCTCCAGAAGGGGTAAAACCCGTAGGCTGTAAATGGATCTTCAGAAAGAAGATTGGTGTAGATGGGCAGGTTGAAACCTATAAAGCTAGACTTGTTGCAAAGGGTTTTCGTCAAAGACCTGGTTTGGACTATGACGAGACCTTTTCTCCAGTGGCTATGCTCAAATCCATTCGGATCCTTCTTGCCATTGCTGCCTTCCACGATTATGAGATCTGGCAGATGGACGTAAAGACGACTTTCCTAAATGGAAATTTGGAAGAGTGCGTCTTTATGGATCAGCCGGAGGGATTCATTCAGAGTGGGAGCAGCGGTAAAGTGTGCAAGTTGCTCAAGTCCATCTATGGACTGAAGCAGGGATCGCGGAGTTGGAACATCTGCTTTGATGATACTGTCAAGGAATTCGACTTTATCAAAAACCCAGATGAACCATGCATTTACAGTAAGATTGTAGGGAGAACTGTGGTATTCCCCGTCTTGTACGTGGATGACATTCTCCTAATAGGAAATGATATTCCTATGCTACAGTCAGTCAAAGGATTCTTGTCACAGAGGTTCTCCATGAAGGACCTGGGCGATGCCAACTACATTCTGGGGATCCAGATCTATCGTGATAGATCTAAGAGGATGTTGGGACTTTCACAGTCCAGGTACATTGACACCATACTGAAAAGATTCAGTATGGAAGATTCCAAGCGCGGTAATTTACCGGCTTGTCACGGGATCACCCTCTCCAAAGAGATGTCTCCCAAGACTGATTTGGAAAGGAATCGCATGTCTATTATACCCTACGCTTCTGCGGTAGGCTCTATAATGTATGCGATGTTATGTACCAGACCAGATGTAGCATACGCATTGAGCGTTGTAAGCCGGTATCAGTCGGACCCAGGGGAGAAACACTGGATAGCGGTAAATAACATTCTCAAGTACCTGAGAAGGACTAAGGAGATGTTCTTGGTGTATGGCGGAAAAGACCTCCAGCTCGAGGCCTTTGCTGACTCCAGCTTCCAGAGTGACAAGGATGACTCCAAGTCCATGTCGGGTTATGTCTTTACCCTCAATGGAGGGGCGGTTTGCTGGAAGAGTTCCAAGCAGGAGACCGTTGCTGACTCAACTATGGAAGCGGAGTACATAATTGCTTGCGATGCCGCAAAGGAAGCTGTCTGGATGAAGAAGTTCCTCACTGAGCTTCAGGTGGTTCCTACCATTGTTGATCCAATACCGCTGTATTGTAACAACAACGATGCTATAGCTTTAGCGAAGGAACCCAGATCCCATCAGAAGTCCAGGCACATTTTGAGGCGGTACCACCTGATCAGGGAGATCGTAGATCGCCGGGAGATCGAGGTGAAGAGAGTAAATACGGAAGATAACATTGTTGATCTATTCACGAAGGCCATACCCCAGACTCAGTTCGAGCGGCTGATCGAGATGATAGGTCTTCGATACGCCAGTACATGGCCTTAGTGCAAGTAGGAGATTGTTAGTGTATATGCCCTACAGGCCATTACTGTATCATACTAGCTTGTATATTACTTAATGGAAACTTGGGATATTCACAGTTGTATAGACAATCTTGCTCAATATGGTAGTATGCTACTTGGTTTGTTTCTACTTCAATATGTGCATGTGTTTCTTTTAACATATCGCTTATACATATTAGTAGAGCCCTTAGGATCTTTGCTTGATTACCAGCGTTGTGATGGCAGTCACACTAGTGGGGGCTGGGTAATCTACAAGCACATCCTTATACAGGTCCCTAGTCGTAGGACTATCGAGACGGGGCATCGATACTCCAGAGTAGACTAGCGTATACGCTTCTCATCCCAGCTCGGGAGGTGGTCTGTACCACAGCCATCAGTACGTCGTACTGGAGATAGTATGCGGGTGCTCGTTAGGTTACGAGTACACTGGACAAGACTCGTCGGGAACTGTTGGATGGTATTATACCTATCGTCAGTTATCAGTTCCCAAGTGACATGAGTACAGCTTAGTCCGTTGACTTGACACTATCATTTCGCCTCGAGTGTGTTCCCACTGTACTTAGATTACTACCCTACCACGGCTCAAAGGAGTCGTGCAAACAGGTAGTAGTTGGGTGCAGTCCCGAAGCACTTGGAGGCAGTGACGGTTAGACAGGATTCGTCTCTCCCGGTATTGGGGGTTGACATCGCGCTGTGTCTAGGAGAGCCATTACATGAGTAGTCCCTGGCCAGGGCAAGCGAGATATACTGGTAGGTTTCCAGTGTTATCTCAGGGTGTTCTGGGCTTCACTCCGACATGACTTGTACCGCTATTGGGGGAATGACGTTCACCACCCCCTAGGCCCGCCATGCGATGTATCAGACGAAAAGACCGGACTGTACGGAGATTGTCACATACAGGCTCAGTAGGAGTTCTGATGGGTTTACCTCATCGGCCTTCTTATCGACATCTACCTGGGGACCGTTAGGTACAGCTAGTGCCGCTTGCGGTCTGTGGTTAAACACACTGTCAGCGTAGTGTCGAGTCTTTAGAGTCCCACACAGAGAGTTTCCCTGCACTGAGCGAAACGTGTAGAAGCTGTATGGTTTTACGGCAGGGCTGCGATCACTTACGTGCACTTGTGTGCGTATGCTGTTCGGGCAGGCAATACTAGTGGGCTTTGGTTTAAGCCGGATCCTAGTATTGCACGGATGGATTTGTTTTGTCTTCTGTGCATTCGCATTCTACGGATTGCGGATGCGGGTGTGTATGCACAGTTTTGAGGAGCGATAAAGGAGGAGGTGCCCCATTAGGGTTTTGGCAGTTGGTTCTGCCAAAACTGTTATGTGGCAGGCTCATTAGAGTTTTGGCAATTCGTTCGGTCAAAACCATTATGAGCCGGAGACATTATTTTACTAATCCTTTTTGTGATAATTTTGTGATGGCTAATTGCATTGACCATTTGATCACCATGACCTCTCTTGACTTTGTTGACCCGTTGACCGGTGTTGACCATTGACCTTCATGAGAGGTCTACACTCTTCTTTGGATTTTCTTTTTCTTTTTGATTATGAAAATGGTCAATTCAATGTAGCATCAACTTTATCATGATAGGATTTGTAATGATGTTGTTTTACTATTATTCCAACCATGGTGCCTTTTTTCTTTTGTAAGGATATTCATTTTCTTATGCTCACTCTCTCTCTTAGAAAAGAAAAAGAGAAAGAGCTCCATGGTTGCAAAACTCTCCTTCATCTTCCTCCTCTTGAAATCATCCTTTGATATCATGTGTTGAGAGAAAAAGGATCCCACTTGATAAAACCATCCCTCTACTACTTCTACACCACCTAAGACAACAAGACTAGCGATCTTGTCGCCCAAGTTGCCTCGGCTCGAGGTGGAGCTCGGTGTACATCTCTCGGGTGGATCGTCTTCGACTCAAGAAGGCCGCGGAGGTGACCAAGATCCGGATCGACCCTCGGAGCGTGGATGGATGACCCGGACAGCGGAGAGAAGACCCGAAGGACCGGTTTCGTGAGGTATAATTTCTACGGCATTGTAGTTAATGCCTCTTGGAGTTTGTTAGTTTCTAGTTTAGCAAAGATCCGGCTTTTAGTCCATGTTGCCTTGTGCTAAATAATTGTTTTTCGCCATTTTCGCCTCCCCGTAAGAACCGGGGTGAGCAACGTGGACTTACATGTGATACTACAAGTTGTTACTCTAACTTTATAGTTCGATTCCTAGGTTAGTTTGCTTAGCACCCCCTAAATTTTTTTATTGTGGCATGTTTGATGCTTGTAAACCCTAGGCATGGTGCTAAGGAAACCCTACAGTGGTATCAGAGCCTAGCTAGAAACTTAGACGATATTAAATTTAATACGAAACTGAAACAACTCCTAAAATACGGATTTCTGAAACCCTAGATTCTGCCATCTGTTGATTTTAAACGATCTGTAAAAATTATTTTAGCAACTGCAGAAGATTGTATGTGATACATATAGAACACAGGTGAAATACGAGGATAATCCATCGGATTTCACCCGATGACAACCCTAAAAAAACCCGAGGAGGACGGCCATCCTGCCTCAGAATTGCCTCGTTTTTCACATCTTCTCTAGTCTGTAGATTTTGGGGTTTCAGGTATTGCTTGTTTAGTCTAAATTTCATGTGATGTTGATTTTGATATGGGGCTAATACAGAGTGTTTCCTAGTCATATGTTTTAACATTGTAATGGTAACCTTGACAATTTTTAACAGTTCGAACGAACTTCAAGCCCCACATTAAGACCCCCTCTGAAATTTTCAAGTGTTGGAATTTGCCAATTTGAATATATTTGGAAAATCGTGCAAGTATCTCTATGGACCTTCTAGAAGAACGTAACCCTAACTCGACACTATGACCATGGGACCGCGACCAAACCTTAGGGTTTGCCATAGTCTTGGGGCGCCATAGGTGAGGCAAGGGTTGACCCTTCTACGGCTGGTCCATAGACATTGTGGCATGTTTTTGGGTATTTTAACTTTGCTCAAGTGTTGAGCTCTCGGGGTAATTTATGGGTGTTTGTTGATTCAATCGAAACGTTTAACATCGTCTGGATATATGTGAAAGTGATGATTCCAATTGTTGTTTTTTTTCACTTTCTTTTCTGCGACCGTAAGTGTAGTATGTGGTGTATCGCCGGTTTCGTTGCTATACATCAATGACAATCGGGGTACGCATACTTACTTACGTTGATGACAGGTGATGTTATGTGTTGCTGAGATATGATGTACATGATCGCCGTGAATGAATGGCCGGGGTTTTTATGTGAGATGAGAGTTTTTATTTTCATTCATGTAAAATTAATTATATGTAATATTCTTTTATTTGGGGCACTTCCGGGTTGAGGATGATATCACTATTGTTGTATATTATTTACTTTTTCGCATGAGGATAGACCCAAGAATGGGAGCACAAGTGACCGGGTTCTAGGGTTCTGTGGGAGGCCAACTCGAGGAGTCGAGACCGGGTCTCCTAAACTCTAGAATTGGTAGGGTCACTTGCCGCTCTCGTAGGGGTTTAGGGGTGTGGGCTTTGCTATTCATCGCGACCGTGGAATCCGTATTTTCTATTGTTGGCTAAATAAAAAATACGGACCTCCTAGAATATCCTATATCTTCATATGTGATTCTGCTGTTGATATTTTGTGGTGTGATCACTTTATATGTTGAGACGAATGGTGTATTATATATATGATACATAATAAACATTGCTTATGTTTTACATCCGCGCTAGTCCCGTCCCACTATGCAGTTAGTTAAGTAACCTAACGGTGCATAACGGGACATTGTGGCGAATGAGGATGGCATAAACATACGTTCTATTTTAGTTTCTTTTCTGTGATGGTTTAAGGACTTAAATGATGGGACTATATTAATGAGATTAATGTAAAAAAAAATGAACCTAAAAGATGTTATAGAATCAGATTTGAAACCTGCTCGTCTTTTTATGAAAAAGCAAGTTTTCAAAGTGCGGAGCTGAAGCCACTCCTTTTAAACCCATTTGATTCTGCAACGATATCAAGTTTCAAGCGTTAAAGTTTTCTTAAAAACTATTCGCAACCCTCCGTCATTTTAGGAAGTAGAGTACTTAGTATTCGTGCTACGTATGTTGACTATATCCAAGGCATAGTGTACGGTAGCTAAGTGATGTCTTCCTACACAGCATATGATGCGATTAATTAGGACAGTCACATGATGTTGGATATAGTGCACTCAGAGTCAATTATTGGATCGTAGGCACGTGATTGCAATGATTGAGGGAGGACCTTTGCCGGTAGGACAGTCTTACTCAAGATGATAGTATGCTATCTGGTTTTTCTTTATCATCGTGTACTGCATTAGGTGACCTTACAGATCACTATTGCGCGTTGATAGAGTCCTTAGGATTCTTGCTTGACGGCAAGCAGTATGATGGCGATCATATACATGGGAGCTGGGGTCTATAAGCACATCCTTTAAAGGTCCCTAGTCGTGGGAGTTTTCGAGACAGGGCATCGATACTCCAGAGTAGACTAGTGTATAGAGTCGAGACCCTGACGAGGGGCGGTGGCCGGTCTCACAAGCCACTGGTGTCAGTTGGTTCACCTAAGATGTATATAGGTGCTCATTGGGTTATGAGTACACCGGACAGGACTCGCCGGGAACATGCTAGTTGGGATTATACCAGACGTCAGATAGCGGTTCCCTGGTGACATGTGTACAGGTTAGTTCATCGACCTGAGATCGTCATTTTTCTCGTGTGAGTTCCCACTGTACTTTGATTACTACCCTACCGGGGCTTAAAGGAGTCGTGCAAACAGGTTTTAGTTGGGTACAGTCCCGAGCCACATGGAGGCAGTGAGCGGATCTGCAGGGGTTCGTCTCTCCCGGTATTGGGGGTGAGGTCGCGCTGTGTCTAGGAGAGCCATTACACGAAGTCCTTGGCCAAGGCAGGAGATTTACTGGTAGGTATTCCAGTAGTATCTCAGGGTGTTCTAGGCTACACTCCTATACGACTTGTACCGCTTTTGGGGGTCTGACTTTTACCAACCCCTAGGCCCGCCATGCGATGCTCATAGATGAACGGACCGAACTGTACGGATATTGTCACTGACAGGCTCAGTAGGGTATCAGGATGAGTTCGCTCATCGACCTCTCTTTTGGTCAATACCTGGTAGCTCGTTACGTACGGCTAATACCTCTGATGTGCTAGTGGTTAAATCCACAGCCAAAGTATTGACGAGTCTTTAGAGTCCCCCACAGACAGTTTCTTAAGTTTCGGGCGAAACGCTGTAGTGGCCGTATGGATATATAGCAGGGTTCGATCATATACATGCGGTATTGCACGGATCATGATCGGACGGATAATACTAGCAGGCTTTGGTTTAAGCCTGATCCTAGTATTGTACAGTGTAGATTTTGTCTCATTGCATTTGTATTCGGTCGCAATACAAATGCGGGTATGTATATACAGTCGTGGGGTTTTCCTGTAATTTATTACGGGATCGTCTTTTTGAAGTTGCCAGTTTGCATTCCGTTTCGGCCATTTTCCTTTGTTCTTTCTTTGGCTGAAAATTGGTGTGGAGGGGCTTATTTGCAAATGTGCAAATTAGCAAAGTGGAGGGTGTTTTTTGTAAGTGGTTGCTTCATGATGGTTCTAGATTGACTTTGACTTCTTTTTCTCATCATGACTTGCTTTTTGAGATGGGATTTGTGAAAGGATTGAGTTGGATGGTGGTGTGACATTATTCTTCATGATTAGCACCCATTCTCTTTCTTGCATGATTCTACCTCCCTCCTCTCTTTGAAGGGCCCGGCCACTATTGTGAGGAGAGAGAGATTCATTTTTGGTGTGAGGATTTTTGGTTCATTTCATTGCAAAAGAAAAATCCTCAAGCTCATTCCTCTTGTTCATTTTTCCTCCACATCAAAATGGCAACTTCATTAACCGTTGAGACATAGCGTTGTACACTCAGTCTACAGCAATCTTGGACACGTCGGCTTGCCAACTTCGTGTCCGAGTTGCCTCGGTCCAGAGGTGGGAGCCCGTAAAAAGACTCGGTGATGTGGTGCCCTTTCCGACGAGGAGATCGAGACCGGAGATTCCACGAGGAGATCGGGATGGTGACCGAAGACCGAAGGACACTGATCGCTCGGTATAGCCTCTCTACCCTTTCTCTTATTAGCTAGTAGTAGGTTAATGGTCCGATCCGGGTTTATAGTCCGTGGTAGCGCCGGTTTCTAGTTATAGAAAAGTTTTTGTTTCCGTATTTTGGCCTCGGGCAGACGGTCGGGGCGCTACCGAGGTCCTACACATGATTATGTTGACCACAGCCAAAGTTCATATGGATGGGTCTAATTAATCATGAAATGACGGGTAGAACTTGACTAGTTCTTATGATATGTTGACTATAGCCAAGGTCATGAGTGCTAGGGGTAAAAACAATATCGGGAGTTTCAAGAGTTGAAATTTGCAATGAGATTGCATACCTTCTATGTGATAGTAGGATCCCGATCCCACTGTGAGCAAGTGTTGCTCTCAGGAGAGTTTTGCACTTTACAATTAGCTAACCCATTAGGTGTCTAGAAAGGTGTCAACGGGGCTACGCCTCTGGGAAAACGAGGTTTATTCTAATTAGGTCCGTGCGATAGCACGGGGAACCTCTCTCAAAGTACCGGTACTGGCCTTGCTGAATGGTTAGCGAAGTTGTAGAATGTAACTAATCCTGGCCAATTTTCTTTTTAAGGTTTGAAGGAAAATTTGATAAAAGCAGTGGGAGATATCGATTAGATAAGATAATAACCAATCTGATCTTTGCAAGAACTTTTGTTGAGTGTATTCTTTTCTCTCTCCTAATGGCAGATAACCATGACTGGACTTAACCTACTGTTAGAGAAAAATAAGCCAACGTGACCGAACTATAAAGCCTGGCTGAGGAACATTAGCATTGCTCTCACATATGATAAAGTATCATATGTCCTCACTGCCTCAGCCCAACCAACCCCAGGCCCTGAATCTTCTGTTGCGGATAAGGAGATCCGCAAAACGTAGGATATTGACTGTGCTACTACCAAATGCTTTGTGCTTGCATCGATGGACAATACACATCAAAAGCAGCACGAGCAGATGGATGTTCAATCCATCTTTCTCCATAAAAAAGAGTTGTATGGGGAGCAATCTCGGACCCTGAGATATGAAGCATCTCGAAAGTTGTTTCAGATGCGGATGGCTCTTGGAACACCAGTAGGCGATCACTTTTTGAAGATGATAACTCTTATTGAAGAGCTTGAGGACCTCGGATAGACAATGGATAACGAACAATATACTGATTGTTCTTCAGTCTCTTTCCCCTGCCTTTGCTCAATTCATAGTAAACTTTAACATGCATAACATGGAGAAGTCACTACCCGAACTTCTCAATATGTTGAGAAGTGCGGAGAACACGCTTAAAGTGAAGTCTCCCTCTCTGATTATTGGACAATCTTCCTCTTCTGTCCCAAAAGCCAAGGCCAAAGGATGGAATAAGAAGAAATCCATCAAACCGAGAGGTGGAATCAACAAGGCACCAGGAAGAGACAAATCCAAGGTTAAGAAGTCAGGAAAAGAAGAATGTTTTCACTGCAAGAAGATGGGGCACTGGAAGCGGAACTGTACCGAGTACCTTGATCTCAAGAAAAGGAAGCATGGTGATGTTTCAGCTTCAGGTGTGTTTATAACTGAAAATTGTTTTTCTATAAACTCTGCTTCCTGGGTATTGGATACCTGTTCAGGTTCTCATATCTGCAATTCTGTGCAGGCATTGAGAAATAGAAGAGTTTTGAAGACAGGTGATCATACTCTCCGAGTTGGAAATGGTTCCAATATACATGCAGTTTCAGTGGGAGAGTATCACCTAGGGTTGCCGTCGGGTTGTATATTAGTTTTGAACCAATGCTATTTTGTACCAAGCATACTTTGTAATATAATATCCGTTTCCTTGTTAGACAATGAAGGATATCATTTTGTATTGCAGCACAATATTATGAACATTAAACTGAATTAAGAGTTGATTGGTTGTGGTACACTTAATAACGGGATATACGTCCTTAATCAACACACCGTTTTCAACATACAACACACAAATAAAAGAAAAATTTCAGATATAAATGAAGCTTTTCTTTGGCATTGTAGACTTGGTCATATTAATGAAACAAGACTAAACAAGCTTCATAAAGATAGATATTTAAATCCTTTTGAGTATAAATCTTATGTGACTTTTCAGTCTCGTATCAAAGAAAAAATGACCAAAACTCCGTTTACTGGACACGGAGAAAGAGATACAGAGCTCTTGGGCCTCATACATAGTGATGTATGTGGGCCAATGTCTACACATACGAGAGGCGGTTTTTCTTACTTCATAACTTTTACTGATGATTTCTCAAAATTCGGTCATGTGTTTTTATTAAACTATAAGTATGAAGCTTTCGAGAAATTCAAGGAGTACAAACTTGAAGTAAAAAAACAAACAGGAATGAGCATCAAAATACTTCGATCAGATCGAGGTAGAGAGTATCTTAGTACAGAGTTTTCTAACTTCCTAAAAGAGAATGAGATTCTCTCTCAGTTCACTCCCCCTTACACACCATAGCACAACGGTGTGTCAGAGCGGTGGAATCGTACCCTATTAGATATGGTACGATCCATGATGAGTGATACTGAGTTACCTCTCTCCTTTTGGGGGCATGCATTGGAGACTGCAGATTTTCTGTTGAACAAAGTTCCAACCAAGACCGTGTCTACCACTCCATATGAGATATGGTATGAGAATAGACCATCTTAAACGAGTTAAGATTTGGGGTTGTCCGGTTTTTGTCAAAAAGAAGAATCCAGACAAACTCGAGACACGATCGGTCAAATGTATATTTGTGGGATATCCAAAACATTTGTTTGGATATCTATTCTACCACAAGGAGGAAAAAAGGTGTTTGTTTCTCAACATACCACATTTTTAGAAAATGAGATTTTTCCAAATGATACTGATGGCAACGTGGTTGATCTAGAAGAGGTTCTAGAGACAAAAATTACAAATGACGACTTGGTTGAACCTGATGTTGCAACCGAATTTTATGAACCTCAGCCACTCCGTAGATCTGGTTGGACTTCTCGCCCACCGGAGAGATACTACGATTTTCTCATTGATGGTGATAGAGAAGATTGCATCATGGATGATGATGACCCTGCCAGTTTTCAGCAAGCTATCATGAGTGGTGACTCTGTGAAGTGGCTGGATGCCATGAGATCCGAAATGGAGTCTATGTACACGAACAAAGTATGGACTTTAGATGTTGTACCCTCTGGGGTAAAACCCGTAAGGTGCAAATGGATCTTTAAGAGAAAGATCGGTGTAGATGGGCAGGTGGAGACCTATAAGGTAAGGCTTGTGGCTAAATGATTTCGTCAAAGACCAGGTTCGGACTATGATGAAACTTTTTCTCCTGTAGCCATGCTTAAATCCATTCGGATACTACTTGCTATTGCTGCTCACTATGACTATGAAATATGGCAGATGGACGTTAAAACAGCTTTTCTAAATGGTGATTTAGAAGAATGCGTTTATATGGATCAGCCAGAGGGCTTCATTGACAGTAGGAGCAGCGGGAAAGCATGTAGGTTGCATAAATCCATTTATGGATTAAAGCAGGCATCACAGAGTTGGAACATCTATTTTGATTATGTTATCAAAGAGTTTGATTGCGTCAAAAATCTAGATGAACCTTGTATTTATAAGAATATTGTAGGAAGTACTGTCACATTCCTTGTATTGTACGTGGATGACATTCTTCTGATAGGAAACGATGTTCCTAAGCTACAATCGGTCCAACTATTCTTATCATAAAGATTCTCCATGAAGGACCTGGGTGATGACTCGTACATACTCGGCATGAAGATCTATAAGGATAGATCTAAAAGGTTATTAGGATTGTCCCAAACCAGGCACATTAACACCATCCTAAAGCGGTTTAGTATGGAAGACTCCAAGCGGGGTGCCTTACCCGCTAGTCATAGAGTCACTCTCTCCAAGGACTTTTGCCCAAAGACTGATGAAGAGAGAGCTCGCATGAGCATTATACCCTACACTTCAGCCATAGGATCTATAATGTATGAGATGATATGTACACACCCTGATGTAGCTTATGCACTGAATGTAGTAAGCAGGTATCAATCCAACCCAGGGGAGAATCACTGGACAACTGTGAAGAACATTCTTAAGTACTTGCGAAGGACTAAAGAAATGCTCTTGGCGTATGGTAATGGGGATCTCCAAATGGAAGACTTTACCGATTTGAGCTTCCAGAGTGATAAGGATGACAACAAATCTATCTCAGGGTTTGTATTTACCCTCAAGGGAGGGGCGATATGTTGGAAGAGTTCCAAACAGGATACCGTTGCAGACTTAATGATGGAACCTGAGTACATTGCTGCAAATGATGCTGCCAAGGAAGCCATTTAGATGTGGAAGTTCATCTCTGAGCCAGGAGTAGTTCCAACCATTATTGATCCAATACCATTGTATTGTGATAATAATGGGGCTATGGTGTTGGCCAAAGAGCCCAGGTTCCATCGGCGATCCAGACACATCCTGAGGCGATATCATTTGATCCGGGAGAAAGTTGATCGCCGCGAGATCGTGATTCAGAGAGTAGACACAAAGAATAACACCGCGGATCCACTCACCAAGGCCCTCCCTCTGCCACAACATGAGCGACTTTTTGAGATGTTGGGTATGAGATAGCCAATAATTGGCCTTAGTGCAAGTGAGAGATTGTTGGATATATGTATGCCCTAGAGGACATTATATGATAGTGGATGTATCGGTATGTGTATATATATATTCTGAGGACATTCTTGCTCGACATGATAATATGCTATCTGGTTGTACTTTATCTTGACATGTTCATTTGATCTTGCATCTTACTCATTTGGTACATGTTGATAAAGCTCTTAGGATATTTGCTTGACTACTGAGACTATGATGCAGATCATACTAGTGGGACACGAGTAGTTTATAAGCATATCCTTGAAATGTTCCTAGTCGTAGGTGTATCGAGACGGGGCATCAATATTCCAAAGTAGACTAGCGTATACCATTCTTGTCCCATATGATGGGCGATGGATGATCCCATATCCATCTGGTGTGGTGACACCAAAGATTGTATATGGGTGCTCAGTGGAGACTGGGTACACAGAACGGACTCGCCGAGAACTCCTATGTGGTATTATATCTATCGTCGGATAGCAGTTCTCAGGTGACACTGGTACAGGTTAGTCTGTAGTCCCGAGATCGTCATTAGAGTCTTGTGTGTCCTCCCACTCTACTTTGATCTCCACCCTACCACGGCTCTACTGAGTCGTGCAAACAGGTGGCTTTTGGGTACAGTCCCGAGGCACATGGTGGCAATGAGCGATAGGAGGGGTTTCTTCTCTCCCGGTATTAGGGGTTGATGTTGCGCTATGCTCGATTGGCTATAACAGGAAGTCCCTGGCCAGGGCTGATGAGATTTACTGATAAGTGTTATTAGTAGCTTCTCGATCTGTTATGAGCCATATATCGACATGACTTATTGCGTTATTGGGGTCGATGATACCATCCCTAGACTCGATATGCAACATATCAGATGAAGAGACCGGACTGTACGGTAAGTGTTGCCAGTTGGCTCGACGGAAGTTTTGAAAGGTTCGCTTGTTTTTCTTCTGATCGCTCAATACCCGGGTAGCCGTTACGTTTAGCTGACTGCTTGCAGCTTATGGGTGTTTGATATGATCATCACCTACTGCAGGCATATTGACGAGTCTTAAAGTCCCATACAGGAGTTTCCTAGCTCAGGCAAAACGATGTGGTGTGCATATGTGATATGCACGGGAGCTTGATTAAATGCGTGTATATGATACCTTATTTTAATTGGGCATTTTTCTATTGGTCGGGTCATATGTGATATGACCGTTTTATTAAATCAATTGTTGATTTAATATTGACTTTTAGCTCACTTCTTTAAACCTTTTCTACTTTGGATGTATGCATGCATATATATTTATACATGCACATGATGATGTGAATGCACACATACATGCATACATATTTGTCATGGTTGTTGATACATTGGAGATGGCAATGCAAGACTCACATGGAATGAATATATGTATATTTTTGTTATTGAGAAAAAGGAAAAAGGAAATTAAGCATGGTGAATGTTTCTACACTCTTCTCTTTTTAACCATAACTTCAACCATGGGTTTAATTTCCTTTGTTCATTAACTCGTCTACAAAAATATTTAGATATTTATTTACCATGGTTTGTTGAGAGTGTGACTCTCATATATATATATATATTTTTGTGGCATGTGTGATGCTTGTAAACCCTAGGCATGGTGCTATGGAAACCCTACAACAAGGACGGACAAAGAAGCGTTAGCTTCGATAGCAAATTCCTCTGCAATGACGAAAGTGCCGGCGTGGAGATCTTCAATAAGAGCGTCCAGTGAATGTAGACTCTGCTTCACCATCCTTTCAGACATACGTCTGGCTTAAGGGTCCGGCGGCATCCAAATATGGGACTCAAATGGAGTCAGGGTTGGAAGAACTATGGATATACATAAAAGATTAGTCACCTTTCCAAATGGGAAATGAGCAAAAGAATACTAAGGCTAAAGTATCACTTACCTATTGCCATATATGGCAAATCTGAGAAACCCCCGGGCCCGTCAAGAATCTCAACTTCGTCATCGGCTTGCAGGACTGTGGTTCAAAATAAAGGTACATCAGTGCCGTTACGGAAATATAATACAGAAGGCAAAAGAATACCAACTATGGCTGGAAGAAAGGATGACACACTATGGGGATATTGCGTGTGGGGCCGCTATATTAAGTAGGCACAAGAACGTTTCTTTCGAAGAACGATCCACAATAGAGGACGCCAACTCCCACAACTCTGGAAACATAAGAAAGGGTCAGACATATTAAAAGATCGTTAAACAGAAAGAGAGATATAAGATTACCTTCAATACTTCGTCTATTCTGGACCAAAGGGACGGCAGCCTCAGGAATGTCCTCTACATTCTCTGGTACACCATTGGTAACATCTATGGTGTCTATAGTTGGTCTAGGAACCTCCACTGAAGGAATAAAAGCCATCACCAGAATCTCTAAGGCGCGATCTGGGTTCAAAACTGCACCCGCCACGGAAGACCCTACAAAAGAAAAATATGTAAAGACGAATGCAATATAAGAGCAATATAAACCATTTATTGAAAAAGGATGTAAACAGTACATACCGATACACCAAGGAGCCTGAAGAATAGTCTTTTCGAGCCGCTGCTCTTTTCTTGTTATCCACGCTCGTCGGGTTTCGATCGAATATAGAGCTCTACCCACTTTCAGAGTATCCTCGTCTTCAGAAGTGGCTGATATCGGTTGTTTAAGAGCCCTTTCTTCTATTAGCATTAAAGAAACTACCGGTGACATAGCAGGAGCTGAATCAACATCACGGAACTCGACGGGAGGAAATCCCCCTACTTAGGGCGCATGTTTTCGGTCTCATCCTGTGATCGCTTAAGGGTTTCGGCCAACTTAGCGGCCTCCTCGGTAGATATACCTGGAAAAAGAAGACCGTTATCTAGTTCGTGCATAGGCATAGGCTCATCACAAACGAGAGGCTCAGGCTCGAGCAAGGTGTCGATTAAGTGTGCAGCCGACTTCTTCTTCATTTTAGGGCCCGAGCTAGCACTCGCAGAAGGATGCTTCCTCCCCCTAGGCACCTTTGGACGGCGTTGCCCAATTTCATCTTTGGGATCCAACTTTGGTAACGTCGCAACTTGTTTAGTATTGGAAATCCATACACCTGGTCCAATGCGAACTGGCATACCAGCAATACGAGGGGTTAATCCTTTTCGAGAAGCTTTCAGAATAATCACTGAATTGCTGTCTCTCAGAGGAGCGGAGGGCAAACGACCGAACATGGTCGCAGCGGAACGTTGACGGCCTGAGCAGGCATAGAGGCCTTATACTCGAAAAGCACCCGTCTTTCCTCTGTGATGATTGAAGGGTCCCACAGGCCTTGGAATGTAATCAGGCTCCGGGACCATGAAGAGGGAACCGATGTTCAGTCGCATAAAGTGATGAATAGCGTCGCGAGCATTCTCTAGTGAGGGAGTAGGCTCGACTAAGAACGCTTCGAGGGGCACACCCTGGTTATAACCCATCCGTTGGGCAAAACGATGCAGATTATATCGCATGAAGAGAGCGGCATCATTTAATCGGAATACCAAGTACCCCGGCCTGATCCAATACAGGTGCAAGATCTCCTTATGTTTCAAAGGTGGCACTTCATTCTTCAATAAATCAAATAATTGTTGAATAGGCCTCGTTGGTGCAAAAAGAACCTGATCATTGAAAACCATACCACCCTCATTTGAATACGGGTTGAGCAGCACGCGCAAAGCCCCCAACTAAGTCGGATCAGAAGTGGAAGCATCAACCAATCCCATAACTCGTCGGAAAGTATAGGACTCGTAGAAATCAGGCCGCTGGTGCGCAACAAATGCACCTAAAAAATGCATCTCAATCTAGGACGCGAAGTAATAGAGGGAGAAATTCACGGTGTCTGCACCCGGATTTGAAGTGTTGGCCGCGGTACTCAAACCATGATACAGGTGGGATAACCTTGCAACGCCAATGGCCATTCGTGCTCCTTCGGCTATGTGGTGTGCAGGGTAGAAGACAGAGGCTCTCATAAAATGTCGATGCATCGGCATCGCAAACCAGCTGAGCCAAAGACTGATGAAGCCTTTCCTCGTTTATGCCAGGAGCAGCAATCTCGTCAAAAGCCATGATCAACATACTTGGAATATAAAATTGTGGCAGATCTTCCTCCTTAGTCGGTAGTTTGCCCAGGCCAAATCCGAAGGGATCCTCGACCTTCGCATTTTCGGAGCATTTTTAGATAAAGCATCACTACGAAGGAAGCGAGCGATGAAATCGTCAAAACTGACACCTTGCCCTTCTGATGCCACAAACAAGCTCTCATAAATGCCCAAGGCTTTGATTAAACTCAGATGTTTGTGATGAACAACATTCTCAGTTGTCAAGCCTTTATGCATGGCTGGCGCCATGGCAAAAATGTACTCGTCAGGGGGTTTTAACTCCTCATAATGTTCTCCCCTGATCGGCAGTCCATAAATTTCTTGGAATTCCTCCAGCGAAACAGAAACTTCACGGTCCCCTAGTAGAAACGTATGCGTTGGAAGATTCCATTGGTTTAAAAAAGTTTTAACCTACTATATGTGGGGAGCATGGTAGTAGAATAACGACGCATACACCGCATGGTACAGTCCAATTTTCTGCAACCGTGAGCATTGGGAAGAGAGAATATACCGGGTCCAAAGAAGGTAGCCCACTGGATGCCGCGGGGTGACGCCTATCTTATAGACCTTCCCCCAAGGTCGAGCTTTGCTTTGGCATATTCAGTGTCCCAAAATGTCGATAGCCAAGGGTTGATTGGGTATCCCTGTCGTTGATGTCTCAAGCCGGCCCTCAGGAGTCCAATTAGCCGCATCTACTGCATAAGCAGTATGCAGACTGTCATGCCCCGCTTCCCAGTACATAGAAACGGTGACGTGGTAAGCCCACGGCATTTTTATCCAGAGAAGGTTATTCCCTAAATAAATATACTAAGCGTATTGAAACAATAACACACAATACAAGAATAAATGGAGACTGTAAAATTTTTCAAAAAATATCTTTATTTATATTCAACTTTCAATATTTACAAATATATGAGTTTATACTGGAAAGAAAATACAATAGGGAAAATGCCTAAACAAGCGGCATACATAAACTGAAGGAAAATGAAGCTGAGCTAGCCCTGAGTAGCGATCTGATTGTAGTCCTCCTCTGTGGCTTCTACTTCCTCCGTCTTAACCATATCTGAAAAACATTCCAAGAGAAGAAAAGTGGATGGAATGCCCGTCAGCGAACTAGCGCTCGATAAGTCCCAAAGATAGGTAAGAGTAAAATGACATGTGTAGAATATATATGACGAGTAAGAGTATATGTTCTTGGGTAAGTATCTGCTATAGGTCTCTATAATGTCACTATATTAACGTTAAGTTCTAAGTGTGAATGTCAACGTAGCCATAGAAGTATTCACGAGTTCAAGAGTGGGGCCCCAGGAGTAAGGAAATACGGGCTTATTTTATGTGTTAGTATCGGAGCTCTATGCTGTGGATGAGTTAACCCGACTAATATTCGAGTAAAATAAAAAAGAGAGCTTAATACGGGACTCCTGAAGCTCCGTTGGATTCACACAAGAAACTATCCCAAGCATCCCGAGTATAATATATATAACTGTTTAATATACTTAATTGATTTGATTGATTGATTAACACGTCTTGATCGAAACCATAGATTGCAAAAGGTGTAGAATGTATTCGAGTGAGTCGAGTAATATGCGAGTCATGACAATTGCAATCTTGGTTCGAGTCAAGTTGGTTCGAGTAGCTTGGGTTCGAGTTCATATTCGAGTTTATATTCGAGTTAGGTTAGAGTTAAAGTTGTTGTTCGAGTTCGAGTTCAAGTTTAGGTTCGAGTTTGGGTTCGAGTTCATGTCTTTTCATGTGAATTGATGTAAATTGTTACAAATCTTATGTTCGGGAGAAATCGGCAACTGCTGCACATGGACGGCAAGATTTATGACTTTTTCCAAGACAATTGCCATTTTATAATTCCGTTAAGTTGTCTAACCTGAATAGGCAAGCACTCACTTTCTCCGGTTATTTGAGACTCAAGAGAAATGATACCTCTTAAGCCTATATTAATTTACAGTCGTTAAAATATTGTTTGCATATTTCGAGGGGGTTTTATGAAAAATATATAATAATATTGTTTAAAAAATAACCCCGAGGGAGATTTGTAATATTTAGGATTCTAATGAACATGTATTTTAATTGTTGTGGTGTTTTGTGATAAAATCTAGTCTTTTTGAAACTTTATGGTATTTTTGTGAAAATTACTACTTTTGGAAACTTGGTGGTATTTTATTGAAATTCTAATTTTTATTTTAAAAATATAGGTTTATTAATATGATTTTGTTGAAAATACGGATTTCATAATTTTATATAATTTTTTTCCAAAAATTAGTTTTTTATTAGAAAAGTCGCGTTTCTTAAAAACCGTATTTTATTTCCTTTCGAGATTGAATACTCCGTGTGGAGTTCTGCATCTCTCTCTACTGTCCCAAGGATGTGCGATAATCCGCACCATCCATTAGTGGGTCTCCAGACGAGTGTTGTAAAGATGTAATTGCCAAGGATTTCGAAATACCGATTTAAAAAACCCGTTTTTGTAAAAATGTGGTATTTTAATGAAAAAGTTCTTCTTTAAATTAACTATAGCTCTAGAATACCGTGCTATGGAACCATAGTGTGCGTTTGGGATAGGTCGTTACCCCGTGAAGTTTTCCTAAAGGTATTTAAACTAATTATCGAGAAGTGTTATACTAAAATTCATTGTATTTTAGTGAAAAAGTTCATTATATGTTTGTTTCATATTAAAATTTTGTTAAAACAAAAAACTAAATGATAGGAAATTATGTTAAGATTATGTTAGCATGTTAGTTTGTTTTAATTTGCTTAACACATGCCTTACAAATGTAAAAAGAATATGATATCGGAGATAACTCCTCTTTTATCGAGTTGTTTTAAAATACGAATTGAGATCGAAGAAATGGATAGAAGAGGGAATTACGGTTTTTAGATAGTTAAGAAGAGATTGAAGAAGCTCTCGGGGTCGTGGTTTCGTCGGAGATACTCCGGTCGTCGAGTTTGGCTCGCTACTCTACTTGAGGGGCTTAACTCCACTTGACACTTAGAGAGTTTGAGAGAATTTTTGTTGAAATTCAAAATGGTGAGGGGCTAGAGCATGAGGTGGTATTTATAGTGAAGAATTAGGGTTTAGGAATTAAAAATGTTGATTAAAATGCATTAAAAAGTTGTTAAATGGTGAATTGAAGAGTCTCTGTTTGATTGCAGGAAAGTCAAACGGTGCGGGGAAGTTAAGGGGAGTCGAAGGGACAAGTGAGGAAAGCATGGGGTGATTTGGAGCACTTTGGACCGTCGGGGCCGGCCAGATCAAGGATTTGGGCGGTCGGATTTTTTTGATCTATCTCAAGATTTGTGCCACGTGTCAAGTTGTGTGTATACACCTCATTGTGCCTATTTGATTTTTCTGAAACTTTTCATTTCTCCGTGTATTACACGTGCAATTCTTGGGCTTTCGAAAAATTAAAAAGAAAAATCTTAAAAATAATTGGGTCTGACGTGATTCGAACGCATAGGTTATGTCACAGCAGTGCAGAGGCACTAGTGAGCTACAAGTCGCTTCTTGCTTTTATTAAAAAAAATAACTTTTAACTCATACACAGGTTGAAATACCCTTTTTTGTACAATAACAATAAATTTCTGTACAGTGATTTTGGAGTCGTTACACAGACGCTCCGTAAATTGAATCGAGCGGATGGGTTCCATTGGTACTCCACATGTAAAACTACGACGGCCCCTTATAATATGACCATACCAGATTCCCTATAGGAGAAGGCTCTTTTTGTCCTTATCATGATTCTTAATCATATCCATCGCTTCCTCGTCTGATGGCAACTGTGGGAAAACGACCTCTGAGCGAGTATAAGGAAAGTAGCATAGTGAGGCCATTGTACCTAAAGAAAGGGACACAAAAAAAACATCAACAAAAAGTGTAAGTCTGTCTTATAGATATTAAATCTAAAGCTAATAGGCCCCACGAAATCAAAATGGCGGCTCATCAATGATGAGACAAGTGCCCATTATGAGAATCAAAAATGATTCTCATTAAATAAACAGAGGAGTTAAAAACTCCCAATATTCTCGAAAAGCGGGTTCTTTTAAAAAAAACAACATATTTAAATATGTAAAAAGGATATTAAAACACTAAAAAAGAAAATACCCAAGAACAGTAAAGGGAATAAAATTCCCAAAGTTCGAAAAAAAATGGAATGAAATCAGAGCTAAGCTCTGCAGAATAAAATGGAATTAAATTCTTTAATAATAGGATTAAATCCGAGAAATCCCATGTTAGAAATCTTATGGGATGAATAATGGAATTAAATTTCAGAGACCCTCAAATGTCAGGATCAATGATAGCGTAAAACCCTAAGAAGAGAATCAGAGATTCTCAAGAACGCCCCATTGATTCAAACCCTTGAGGTGGACATCAAGACCCATGGTCTACTAAAAAAAGAGGAGGTTTTTTTAGATCTTCAAGAGATCGGTTTAAGAAGAGAGCCGAGCTCTGTTAATGGATTAAAAATTCAAAATGATAAATAATACCCAAAATAAAAAATATATATATCCAAAAGGTCTTCTGAGAGATAAGTTCTGTTCATAATCCTTACTAAGGAAATTTGGCAGAGTTTAACTTTGAGCAGAGGAATTTCGAAGGCAGAGATCTAAGCTCTGAAACGAGAATTAAATTCTCAAGATTTTTTTTTCTTTCTCAGGAAGGAAGATGAAAAACAGTAGTCACTCCAAAGCCAAAGGCCATACTTATAAGATGAGATGGGATCGGTTCAACTTTCCATTCCCCTAGACGATCCGTTGGTGGTAAAGATGGACACCATTACACTCACGTGCAAGCCACGTGAGAGTAACGCTGGGGGGCATTTGTTCCCTTATAAAAAAAGGGAAGAGAAGAATTCTCATGTTTTGGGCCTCACGTGTTAAACACGTGAGCGCTTTTATGCAAAGCATATAAGAGCTGAAAGCAAACGACTAAAGGCTAAACATGCCCCATGTATTAAACCTGTGAGCACTTATATGCAAAACATATAAGCGCTAAAAAGTAGATTAAAACCTATATTAAGGTCACGTGTTAAATACGTGAGAACCCCCTTTTGAAGTATCAGCTTCAGAAAGAATCAAACTCTATATATAGAATTAAATTCTATTTTTTGTATGCAAAACATATAAACAGTGAAAGCAAGTAACTAAAGGCAAAACTGGCCTCACATGTTAAACACGTGAGCGCTTATATGCAAAAGCATATAAGCACCGAGAATAAAAGTAACTAAAGGCTAAGCCAGCCTCATTTGTTAAACACGTGAGCACTCATATGCAAAGAATATGAGCGCTAAAATAAAACAGGCTCAAACCCACACCAGGGTCATGTGTTAAAAACGTGATGGCACTTCCCTATATAGAATTAAATTCTATTATTTGGAAAATACCTCCCTTGATCTTTCTAAATGGGAAAGAAATTCTCTGTTAACAGAGAATCGTGGGATCAAAGATCCAATGGTGATTAAAAAATTATCAAATATAGAATTAAATTCTATCGGGGGAAAATATCTCCCTAATCTTTCTAAATGAGAATGATATTTTCTGTTAAACAGAAAGTTGTTGCATCAAAGATCCAATAAGATGGGAGAATATTTCCCTATATCTCTCTAAACGAAAAAAGATGTGCTCTGTTAAATAGAAAGACCTTGGATTAAAAATCCGATGGTGGTTAAAAATCACCGTCTGACAGAATTAAACTCTGTATATGGGAATATATTTCCTTAATCTTGTTAAAAACAAGAATATATATTCTGTAAAACAGAAATTCTTTGGATCAAAAATCCAACGGTGGATAAAATCCCTCAAATAATCTTTGAGGCCAATTAAATCAATTGGTATCTCTTAAATGAGGGATTTTCTAGAACTAATCAACAAACTTACTTCTCCTATATAAAGGACCCGAGACTTTCAGTCTCAGGGATGCACACAGAGAGGATCGACCCCCTCAAGCTTCTGTAAACAAAAAAGACAGAAGTCACAAAAACAGAGAATTTATTTCTCTTCGAAGAAGAAGATCTCCCTCCTTTCAAACTCTAGGTAAAGAAAAAGAAAAGATCAAAATATTTTTTTGCCTAGTATAAACGAAAACAAGGGTTTAACCCTTCATAAAAAAAAGAACTTAGTTCTTCCTCTGATTTTAGATTTGCGAAGCAAATCTCCCCACAAGTTGAGAATTTAATTCTCATCGGGGAGATTCTGTTCTTCAAACTCAAAATCTAGGGAAAAGGAACTAAGTTAAAAAAGAAAGAGAAACAAAAGAACGTATGTTCTAGGAATTTAATTGCTCTAAAAATAGGGTTTAACCCTTCGTAAAGGACTTGGTTCTTATTAAAAAAAAAAGAAAAGATCTTAGTTCTTAAATAAAATTGATCTCTGATCTTTAAAGTAGAGATATGAGTGATCATTAATAACAGAGATTAAATCTCTGAAAGAAAAGAACTTGGCACTTCACGTGCTTCCCACGTGAGCACCTAAAAACAAAGAAACTCAGTGCCTCACGTGAAACATACGTGAGCCACCAAAACGAAGTCTGAATGCCTCACGTTCTTCCCGCATGACCGCCCCAAAAACAAAGCAACTCAGCACCCCAAAAACAAAGCAATCATGTGAAACACACATGAGCCACCAAAACAAAGGCTGAATGCTTCACGTGCTCCCCATGTGAGCGCCATACAAAGTGCTTATCACTCTATATTCAGTCAAAATGATTAAATACTTAACACTGATTAGGCTGTGCCTATGACTGAGCGCCTTACGTGCTTCCCAGTGAGCGCTAGAGCCATAAATAAGTGCTTAGCACTTATGAATAAAAGGAAAAGACTAACCAGACCAAGCCCAAATTGGCTAAGTCCTTCTGAAATTCTCTTGCAACTGAGCCCAAATGCTCCGCTGTTGGATCTTAATAAAATTTAATGATCCTGAAAATATTGCTAAATTGATTTTAGTCTCAAATAAGACTAACGTATTCTTAGTTAAAATAAATTGAGCTCAAATGCTCATATATTTAAGTTGATCTTACTCTAAAAATAGATTAATGGTCATTAAATAAAATAAAATATTCTTTGAACTAAAGGAATATATAACCTGAGTTCAGAACCCAAATTTATAAATATATGGATTTGGTCTTATCCATGTCCTACGGGCAACGACATAAACTAGTCTCCGTATACAATCTACGGGCAACCTTAATAAACAAAATAACACATGACATGAAGTGAACTACTGGAGAAGGAGAAAGTGGTTATCGCAACGCGATAACGTAATTAACTGCATGGGCTTGAACCTGCAGGGAAAAGCGTCCCCATAATTCAAAACCCCTCAAAATAAGGGGGAATCTAATAAAGTCTTCTACAACGGTCACGTCTTTCCAAAACTCCGATATATTGTGCCATAAATCAACTTGGTATTTTCGGAGAGGTGAGTGGATATGTCAAATAGAATCTGTCCCCAAATTCAGGCAAGACGTTCAATCCCAGCTCGTCTCTATTTTCGGCGGTAAACACCTCTTCATGCTTGGGCTTGGGCTTGAGCCTACTTGGCTCGGGCTTGGGCCCACTTGGCTTTTTGACTTTGATTTTGGTTTTAACTTTGAACTTGAATTTGATTTCTAATTTTAGCAATTGAGTGTAATTTTTGACCCCAATAAAGTGCCCCATTAATAAATGGACACTGTGCATATGTATTGTGTGCATGAAATTGATGTATCTTGTGCTATATGAAGATTGATTTGCTTTGGTTCCTTTTTGGTGACGTGGAAGTCTATACTGCCCTTTTAGCGATATGGATGGTCTATACTGCCATTTTTACGACTTGGACGGTCAGTGCTACCATTTTTGCGACTTGGACGGTCGATGGTTGATCCGGTTTGGTTCCTTTTTGAATTTTGAGCGGAACTTGGAACTTGGATTTTGTTTGGCATCGGCATCGCTACACAGGAATAGTATCAGGAGCGACTCATCATTTACTATGAGAGGATTTGGGGATTTTTGTTTTGGTTTGGCATCAGCATCGCTATACTGGAATATGGTACTAGGAGCGAATCATTATTTGCCATACTCGTTAGGGAATGATGGCTTAGAAGACAGGTTTAGGCCCCTGTCACCTAAGGTTTTTCAATTTTATGAGCCATAAGGGTCTCGTAAAAGCATTTTCTCCCTACAAGTCGAGAGGATCTCTTAGGTGTATTTTCTCCTTATGAGGTGTGAGGACCCCCAAGTGTGTTGCTCCTTTATGAGTTGTAAGGATCTCACGCGGGAATATTCTCCCTATAAGGTCGAAAGGATTTTGCGAGTGTGGGATTTGGATTTTTGTTTAGCATCAGCATCGCTACACAGGGATGTGGTACCATGGGCGAATCATCATTTGCCGTGGGAGAATTTTCTTCATTCCCAGTTTAACAACTCAGGGGTCATATATTCCCAGTTTAACGACTTAGGAGTCATCTGTTCCTAATTTAACGATTTAGGGGTCTCTGTTCCCAGTTTAACGACTTAGGGGTCTTTTTTCCCAGTTTAATGACTTAGGGGTCTCTTAGATTTGAGAGCTTGGAATTTTGTGGTTGGGGCCGGCATCAACGTTGCTAATACTGGAGCACTGGTGCCAGGAGCAATTCATCATTTGCCTTAGGAAAATTTGGGATTTAGGTTCTGGGTCAGCATCAGCACCGCTAATACTGAAGCATAATACCAGGAGCGACTCATCATTTGCTTTCGGAAAACTTAGGATTTGGGTTTTGGATCGGTATCAGCACCACTAATACTGAATAGTAGTACCAGGAGAGAGTCATCATTTACCATAGCCCGTTGGGGAGAGATGGCTAAGGAGACTAGTTTAGGCCCTTGTCACCTAAGACTTTTCAATTTTATGAGCAGTAAGAGTTTTATAAAAGCATTTTCTCCCTACGAGTCGAGAGGATCTCACAGGTGTATATTCTCCTCAAGAATCGTGAGGATTCCTAAGTGTGTTACTCTTCTGTGAGCCATAAGGATCTCATACGGGGATATTCTCCTAATGAGGTCGAGAGGACTTTGCGAGTGTATTTTCATTTCCTTTTCACGAGTTTGCATTCTTTCGGGTTTTCACAGAATTGCAGGCAATCTTGTTGTTTTTACTCACGGAGACCTTTGGGTTTTCATCCGTTCCTGCTTTGCTTGTGGACATACTGTTTTTTACATTGGTAGTGCTTCATCGTCGGTAGGACTTAGGAGAGATATGGGTCTTTTACGCCTGCGGATTGTATACGGTTTTACAGGATGTATGATCCAGTCCGTAAGGCCGGTGTGCTCAATTCGTCTGCGACTTGAAGCATCCACACGCAGTATTTCCTGAGATATCGGCCATTGATGGGTAGCATGGGCCTTTCTCCCTCAGCATTTATCAGCTGGTAGGATCCTTCATCAAACACTTTCTCAATGACGTATGGTCCTTCCTAGTTTGGCTCGAATTTTCCCTAGGTTTTTCGATTGAGAATGATCGGTCTTTTGAGGACCAACACCAATTCTCCTTTCTTAAAAGCACGGGGACGGGTTGTCTTGTCATAAGCCCATGACATTTGGGCTCGGTACAACTCCAAATTTTGTTGTACTACGAGTCTCTTTTCTTCGAGGGCGTCAAATTCTTCGAGCCGAAGGAGAGCATTTTCCTCCTCCATCAGACCGTCCTGGACAACCATCCTTAAGATTGGAACTTCGACTTCGAGAGGGAGGATTGCCTCTACTCCAAAGAGTAGTGAGTATCGAGTGGAATGAGTTGGAGTGTGGTGCGTAGTACGATATTCCCACAACGCCTCATGAAGTTTGAGATTCCATTCTCTTTTGTTGGTTGAAGAATTTTTCCTTAGAAGCTTGCATAGATTTTTAATGAAGACTTCGGCTAGTTTATTGGCTCCTGGATTATAGATGGAGGAATATCTCCAGTCTATCTTGTGCTGAGTAGCGAACCTTGAGACTTTGAAACTCTTGAAAGAAGGTCTGTTGTCAGAAATGATTCTTCTTGGTGTACCGAAGCGGTACAGAATATTATGCCGGAAGAATGTCAGATTATCTTTTGCCTTGACTTCTTTTAGCGGGACAGGGTCAGCCCATTTAGAGAAATAGTTAGTTGAGACAAATTTGAACCGGTGGCTTTTGGATGACCGAGAATCAATTGGACCAACTATGTTGGTGCCCCAAAATTCGAAAGACCATGATGCCACCATAGGATGCAGCGGGTTGGGATGCCTGTGTTTAAGTCGATGTAGTACACCCCAGTACTTGTGGGGAGGCGGATTTTACAAAAACAATCAAGTTTAAACAACGAACATCGACTAACCGCTTGAATCGAAGCTAAACTATAAATAACCGTATTCAAATGAGTTTCTTCTCACAAGTGATTAGGGATTATACCTAATGAAACCGGTCCTTCTTCTTTACGTCTTCCTTTGTTCTCCTCGACCTTCTCTAGGTAGTAGACGATCCACCCGAGAGCGAAACTCCAAGCTAAACCTCTAACTTGAGGTAACTAATCAACTTTGATTGCTAATCAAAGATGAGAGGATGATATAGAGTGAAGGTTATGGATTGTTTAGTCTAACTAATCCTTTGATCTCAACACATGAGGATTAAGGATTAGGGTTTGAAGATGAGAGCTTGAGGAGAGAGAATGTGAGATAAGATAATGAGAGAAGAGAGAGAGTGTATCATAATATTATGAAGCATTCTTATTTTAGAATAATCAATAAAGGAAATGAATAAGCATGCTTCATAAAATATCTTGTGATGATTCATTAGCATGAGTCATTAAGCAATAAATGTGCATTAATGAAGTGAATGAATCACCACCATGACTCACTCTCTTATCCAAAAGAAACCTCCTTAGTCACATCTTCTAGAAGCTTCTCGAGTAATTACGAGAACGCCCCTCCGATCCGTAAAAATACGGAAAAACTTTAGACTGTATAAATCCAATAACCGGATACCAGTAACTGGCTTAAACCAAAGCCGACTGGTAAAAACTGTCCGAAAGTCGTACGCGCGTAAACGCACGTATGCGTCCGAACCCTTTGTCGCAAAACCATGCAACCTCTATATCGTTTCGCCTGGAGTAGGAAACTCTCTGTGTGGGACTCTAGAGACTCGACTACTACGCTGGCAGTGGGTTTAACCACAGACCGCAAGCGGCACTAGCTGTACGTAACGGTCCCCAGGTAGTTGTCGATAAGAAGGCCGATGAGTAAACCCATCCGAACTCCTACTGAGTCTGATGTGACAATCTCCATACAGTCCGGTCCGTTCGTCCATGACTATCGCATATCGGGCCTAGGGGGGCGGCAAGCGTCAGTCCCCTAATAGCGGTATAAGTCGTGTCGGAGTGAAGCCCATTACACCCTGAGAAACTGCTGGAACCTACCAGTAAATCTCGCTTGCCCTGGCCAGGGACTTTGCGTAATGGCTCTCTGACACAGCACGATATCTACTCCCAATACCGGGAGGGACAAATCCTGTCTAACCGCCACTGCCTCCAAGTGCTCGGGACTGCACCCAACTGCCACCTGTTTGCACGACTCCTTTGAGCCGTGGTAGGGTAGCAATCTAAGAACAGTGGGACACACTCGAGGCGAAGTAGCAGTATCAAGTCTGCGGACTACGCTGTACTCATGTCACCTGGGAACTGTTTACTGACGACTGGTATCAAACCAACCAACAGTTCCCTGTGAGTCCTGTCCGGTGTACCCGTAACCTAACGAGCACCTGTATACCATCTCCAGTACGACGTACTGATGGCTGTGGGACAGACCATCTCCCCAACTGGGATGAGAAGCGTACACACTAGTCTACTCCGGAGTATCGATGCTCTGTCTCGATAATCCAACGACCAGGGACCTGAATAAGGATGTGCTTGTAGACTACCCAGCCCCCACTAGTGTGACTGCCATCACAACGCTGGTAGACAAGCAAGATCCTAAGAGCTCTATCAATACGTATACTCACATATTAAGATAGAAAAACCAAGTAGCATACTACCATGTTTAGCAAGACTGTTATATACATGTGAATATCCCAAGCTTCCATTAAGTAATATACAAGCTAGTATGATACAGTAATGGCCTTCTAGGGCATAAACACTAACAATCTCCCACTTGCACTAGGGCCATGTACTGGCATATCGTAGACCAATGATCTCGAGTAGCCTCTCGAACTGAATCTGAGGAAGGGCCTTCGTGAATGGATCAGCAATGTTCTCTTCTGAAGCAACTCTCCGAACCTCGATCTCCTAACGATCAATGATCTCCCTGATCAGGTGATACCGCCTCAAGATGTGTCTGGACTTCTGATGGGACCTTGGTTCCTTCGCTAAAGCTATAGCTCCGTTGTTGTCGCAATACAGAGGTATTGGATCAACTATGGTAGGAACCACCTGAAGTTCTGTTAGGAACTTCTTCATCCAGACTGCTTCTTTTGCGGCATCGCAAGCAGCTATATACTCCGCTTCCATTGTCGAGTCAGCAACGGTGTCCTGCTTGGAGCTCTTCCAGCACACCGCCCCTCCATTGAGGGTAAAGACATAACCCGACATGGACTTGGAATCGTCCTTATCACTCTGGAAGCCGGAATCAGCAAAGGCCTCCAACCTGAGGTCTTTTCCGCCGTAAACCAAGAACATCTCCTTAGTCCTCCTCAGGTACTTGAGAATGTTCTTTACTGCTATCCAGTGTTTCTCCCCTGGGTCTGACTGATACCGGCTTACCACGCTCAGTGCGTAAGCTACATCTGGTCTGGTACACAACATCGCATACATTATAGAGCCTACCGCAGAAGCGTAGGGTATAATAGACATGCGTTCCCTTTCCAAATCAGTCTTGGGAGACATCTCTTTGGAGAGGGTGATTCCGTGACAATCCGGTAGATTACCGCGCTTTGAATCTTCCATACTGAATCTTTTCAGTACAGTGTCGATATACCTGGACTGCGAAAGTCCCAACATCCTCTTGGATCTATCACGATAGATCCGGATCCCCAGAATGTAAGAGGCATCACCCAGGTCTTTCATGGAGAACCCGTGTGATAAGAATCCTTTGACAGATTGTAGCATAGGAATGTCATTTCCTATCAATAGAATGTCATCCACGTACAAGACGAGGAATACGACACTTCTGGCCACAACTTTACTATATATGCACGGTTCATCTGGATTTTTGATAAAGTCATATTCTTTGACTGTCTCATCAAAACAGATGTTCCAACTCCGCGATGCCTGCTTTAGTCCATAAATAGACTTAAGCAGCTTGCACACTTTCCCGCTGCTCCCACTCTGATTGAAACCCTCTGGCTGATCCATATAGACGCTCTCTTCTAAATTTCCATTCAGAAAAGCCGTCTTTACGTCCATCTGCCAGATTTCATAATCATGGAAGGCAGCAATAGCAAGAAGGACCCGAATGGATTTGAGCATAGCTACTGGAGAAAAGGTTTCGTCATAGTCCAAACCAGGTCTTTGACGAAAACCCTTTGCAACAAGTCTAGCCTTATAGGTTTCCACCTGTCCATCTACACCAATCTTTTTCTTGAAGATCCATTTGCATCCTATGGGTTTTACCCCATCTGGAGCGAAGTCCAAAGTCCATACTTTGTTGGTGTACATGGACTCCATTTCGGTCCGCATTGCATCTAGCCATCGTACCGAGTCGCCGCTCTGGATGGCCTGCTGGAAGTCAGTAGGTTCATCATCATCTATGATGCAATCCTCTCTATCCCCGTCTATGAGAAAACCGTAGTATCTCTCAGGCGTACGAGACGGCCTACTACTCCTGCGGAGGGGTGCGGGAATGTTCTGTTCTTCTTGAACCTCTGGTTCTACCAAACTTTCAGTAACAGCTTGTGGTTCTGGAATTTCTTCCAGTTCTACTTCGCTCCCACTCTTCTGATTTTCTAAAAATTCAGTTTCTAAGAAGTGGGCATGACGAGAAACAAAAACCTTTTGTTCCTCTGCGTAATAGAAATAATATCCCTTGGAGTTCTTTGGATATCCCACAAGCTTACACAGTACTGAGCGTGCCTCGAGCTTGTCCACATGCTGCTTTTTTACAAAAGCTGGACACCCCCATGTCCTAAAATGTTTTAGACAGGGTTTCTTCCCACTCCACATCTGATATGGTGTGGTAGGCACAGTCTTGGTTGGAACCTGGTTCAAAAGATATGCCGCTGATTCTAGCGCATAACCCCAGAAAGATCGCGGTAACTCAGTATTACTCATCATGGATCGTACCATATCCAATAGGGTTCGATTTCGTCTCTCTGATACACCGTTGTGCTGTGGAGTGTATGGAGGAGTAAGCTGAGAGAGAATTCCTTTCTCTTTTAGGTAACCTAGGAACTCGGCACTTAAGTATTCTCCACCTCGATCAGATCTTAGTGTCTTAATACTTTTGCCTGTTTGGTTTTCCGCTTCACTCTTGAATTCCAGGAATTTCTCAAAGGCCTCTGATTTATGCTTCATTAAGAAAACATATCCATACCTAGAGAAATCATCTGTAAAAGTAATGAAGTAGGAATAACCACCTCTCGCATGTGTAGACATTGGACCACATACATCACTGTGTATGAGTCCTAAGAGCTCGCTCGCTCTTACTCCTTGTCCAGTAAATGGAGTCTTTGTCATCTTTCCTTTGAGACAGGATTGACAAGTGTCATAGGTTTGATATTCGAACGTGTCCAAATATCCTTCTCTATGTAACTTAGTCAACCTTCTCTCATTGATGTGACCCAGTCTACAATGCCATAAGAAAGCTTTATTTAAATCTGGAGACTTTCTTTTTAGTGTGTTCTGGACATTGAAAATTTGGAGTTGGTTTAACACATATATGCCGTTATTTAGAGTACCGGACCCAATCAAACCATGATTAAGGTGGATGTTGACAACATCTCTTACAAACGTGAAATCATAACCTTTATTTGATAACAAGGAAACTGATATGATATTACACGTTAAGCTGGGTACAAAATAACAGTTATGTAAAACCAAAATGTGTCCACTCGTCAATCCTAGGTGATAATCCCCGACGGACGCAGCTCCCACGCTAGCTCCGTTAGCAACCCTGAGGATCATATCACCTTCCTTCAGCACTCTACGGTTTCTCAGTGCCTGCAATGAATTGCAAATATGAGATCCTGATCCGGTATCCAATACCCAGGAAGTAGAGTTGATTGACAGACAATTCTCAATTACAAACACACCTGAAGTCGAAGCCACAGCTTGCTTCGGTTCCTGGTTCTTGGCGTTCCACGCCTTGCAATCCTTCTTCCAGTGCCCTTTCCTGTGACAATGGAAGCACTCATCCAGGCCAACTACCGGTGCTGTAAACTTTTTCTTTCCCTTCTTTCCCACCTTACTAACACCTCCTCTAGGTCTGGGTGCGGCCTTCTTCTTCCTTCCTTTGGCCCTAGCCTTGGACCCGGAAGAAGATGAACCGCCAACAAACATAGCGGGTGTTTCCCTTGCCTTCTGCAAGGTGCCCTCTGCACTCCTTAACATGTTCAGGAGTTCCGCAAGTTCAACTTCTTTTCCTTGAAGATTGAAGTTGAGGATAAACTGGGCGTAGGTGGGAGGAAGGGACTGGAGAACAAGGTCTGTATAGAGCTCATTATCCAAAGTCGTCCCAAGGTCCGCGAGCTCTTCAATATAGCCGATCATCTGTAGGACATGTTCACCTACTAATGACCCGACAGCCAACCTCGCTCGAAACAGTTTCTTAGAGGTCTCGTATCTTGCTATACGAGATTGCTCTCCATAAAGTTCCTTTGTATGGAGAAATATGCCATCTAGGGACATATCCTCGTGCCTCCTCTGATGTTCATTGTTCATCGAGGCAAGCACGATGCACTTGGCTCTCGCGCAATCTAAATTCCAGGTTTTGCGGATTTCCTTATCCGCATTGCTGGATTTGGGACCAAGGACAGCAGGTGCTGTAGCGGTGAGGACGTACCCCAGTTTGTCATAGGTCAAAGCCATCTTGACATTCCGCAGCCAATCTTTATAGTTTGGCCCTGTCAGTATATTTTTCTCTAAAAGTAACTTAAGTCCAGTCATTTTCAGGGTCGCTGCAATTAGGAGAGAGAGAAGAAAACTCTTTAGCATGATGCTCTTGCAAGTTTAGAGTGGTTTTTAGTTTATCTAAACTGGATGGCTCCCACTGTTTCTCGAATCCTTCCTCAAACCATAAAAGAAGAATTAGCCAAGACTATTCTCACCGTACAATACTTGCTTAACCGTTCAGCCAGGCTGGTGTCGATACTTCGAGGGAGGTTTTCCAACGCTTTCGCGAAGTTCCTTAATTAAATAACCTCTTTTCTCTGGGGGCGTAACCCCGCTGACACTTTTCTGGACACCTACTAGGTTTATAGCATTGATCGTTAAGCGACGAATATCCTGATAAGTAGCATATACTCACAGTAGGATCGGGATCCAAATATCATCGTATGATAATGTTGAAGGAATCCTACCAACATTCATCAAACTCCAAATGGTATGCATCTCTTTGCAAATTTCAGTTTCTTTAGAAATTCCCGATATAAGTTTTTGCCCCATGCTCTTATGATCTTGACTAAGGGCCAACAAATCATAAGTCACATGTCAAGTTCTGCCCATCATTATCCTGTTGATTTGAACCCATCCGTATACTCTTGACTAAGGGCCAAACAAAGTAATACGACTGTCCCAAACCAACTCATCTATCTATGCAACAAATGAATACCCCAGCAGCTACCAAACACTATGTCTTGACTAAGGGCCAAACAAACATAGCTTGAATACTACTGACCATTCATAAGAAATGACGGAGGGCTACGACTGGTTTTGGCGAAACCGTGAACGTAGTGAACTTGATATAACCGAAGGAACCTGATAGCTTTTAAAAGGAGTGGTTAAATCTCCGCATTTAAAAATATCTGTTTTAAAAATAACCGAGTGGTTTCTTTTAAATTGTTCCAACGATTTAAACTTTGGTTTGTTTTACTTTGCATTATAGATAATGCGTCCCATCATTAACCTATCATTGCAGAAAACAACGAAAATATAACGTCCTCTTATGCCATCCGCATTCGCCACGGGGTCCCGTCATCACCCGTTAGGTTACTTAACTAACGACAGAGCGGGGACTGGGCTAGCGCGGGTGTAAAACATAAGTGACGTCTAAATAGCTATAATAAATATAGATATTTTACATTCGTCTGACGCAATGATATTCATTCCAGAACACAGATAAACAATATTGGATTTGCAAGCAATCTGTATTTCTTTTGAGCCTGCAAGAAAAGACAGATTACACAGTTGTGATGAATAGCCGTTTACCCCACCCTCGACCCCTACGGGTACGGCAAACTACCCACCCGGCAGTCTGTGTACCCTACCTTGGGTCAGTCCTAGGAGCAAAAACAGTAAAATGAAATAATACAACGGTGGCTACGACCGCAACCTGGAAGTGCCCCGCGAAAATAATATTACAACAAATTACATTTACAACAAATGAATTAAACAATAACCCATTGCTAACCCCGGCTATACACCACAACAGTCCAATACAGTTTATATGCACAAACAGATATAACCATTTCAGAAATGTGCAACCCCCTGCCAACCGACATACTAGCAGTTGGGGAAGGTTTACGAACACATTAAACAATCACAGATATAATCCAATACGCAAATACTGTACAATTCGATCGAATAAACAACTTCAATATTGCTCCAAAATCTGCTCTGTTAAACAGTAACCTGAGCAATAATTAAATATTCCAGAAAACCCCAAATATCACAGGGGACCCACCCATGAAAAATGAGCTCATGACTCGGCAACTCGGCCGCGGAAGCGCGGCGGATCGGTGCGATCCGCCGCCCTTCCGCGGCGCTTTAGTCGAATCATGGGCTCGAATTTCTTGGGTGTTCTCCTGTGGTCATGTCAAGCTCTCTGAACACACCAGAAAAATTTTAGGACTTCATTTTAAGTTCGACAGAAACTAAACAGAATTAGGGTTTTCCGGCTTCGTTTTTTCGTTCGAAATTCGTACAAATTTGCGATTAAGTTATTTAGTGTTTAGCGAGGCTCTGATACCATGTTTAAGTCGATGTAGTACACCCCAGTACTTGTGGGGAGGCGGATTTTACAAAAACAATCAAGTTTAAACAACGAACATCGACTAACCGCTTGAATCGAAGCTAAACTATAAATAACCGTATTCAAATGAGTTTCTTCTCACAAGTGATTAGGGATTATACCTAATGAAACCGGTCCTTCTTCTTTACGTCCTCCTTTGTTCTCCTCGACCTTCTCTAGGTAGTAGACGATCCACCCGAGAGCGAAACTCCAAGCTAAACCTCTAACTTGAGGTAACTAATCAACTTTGATTGCTAATCAAAGATGAGAGGATGATATAGAGTGAAGGTTATGGATTGTTTAGTCTAACTAATCCTTTGATCTCAACACATGAGGATTAAGGATTAGGGTTTGAAGATGAGAGCTTGAGGAGAGAGAATGTGAGATAAGATAATGAGAGAAGAGAGAGAGTGTATCATAATATTATGAAGCATTCTTATTTTAGAATAATCAATAAAGGAAATGAATAAGCATGCTTCATAAAATATCTTGTGATGATTCATTAGCATGAGTCATTAAGCAATAAATGTGCATTAATGAAGTGAATGAATCACCACCATGACTCACTCTCTTATCCAAAAGAAACCTCCTTAGTCACATCTTCTAGAAGCTTCTCGAGTAATTACGAGAACGCCCCTCCGATCCGTAAAAATACGGAAAAACTTTAGACTGTATAAATCCAATAACCGGATACCAGTAACTGGCTTAAACCAAAGCCGACTGGTAAAAACTGTCCGAAAGTCGTACGCGCGTAAACGCACGTATGCGTCCGAACCCTTTGTCGCAAAACCATGCAACCTCTATATCGTTTCGCCTGGAGTAGGAAACTCTCTGTGTGGGACTCTAGAGACTCGACTACTACGCTGGCAGTGGGTTTAACCACAGACCGCAAGCGGCACTAGCTGTACGTAACGGTCCCCAGGTAGTTGTCGATAAGAAGGCCGATGAGTAAACCCATCCGAACTCCTACTGAGTCTGATGTGACAATCTCCATACAGTCCGGTCCGTTCGTCCATGACTATCGCATATCGGGCCTAGGGGGGCGGCAAGCGTCAGTCCCCTAATAGCGGTATAAGTCGTGTCGGAGTGAAGCCCATTACACCCTGAGAAACTGCTGGAACCTACCAGCAAATCTCGCTTGCCCTGGCCAGGGACTTTGCGTAATGGCTCTCTGACACAGCACGATATCTACTCCCAATACCGGGAGGGACAAATCCTGTCTAACCGCCACTGCCTCCAAGTGCTCGGGACTGCACCCAACTGCCACCTGTTTGCACGACTCCTTTGAGCCGTGGTAGGGTAGCAATCTAAGAACAGTGGGACACACTCGAGGCGAAGTAGCAGTATCAAGTCTGCGGACTACGCTGTACTCATGTCACCTGGGAACTGTTTACTGACGACTGGTATCAAACCAACCAACAGTTCCCTGTGAGTCCTGTCCGGTGTACCCGTAACCTAACGAGCACCTGTATACTATCTCCAGTACGACGTACTGATGGCTGTGGGACAGACCATCTCCCCAACTGGGATGAGAAGCGTACACACTAGTCTACTCCGGAGTATCGATGCTCTGTCTCGATAATCCAACGACCAGGGACCTGAATAAGGATGTGCTTGTAGACTACCCAGCCCCCACTAGTGTGACTGCCATCACAACGCTGGTAGACAAGCAAGATCCTAAGAGCTCTATCAATACGTATACTCACATATTAAGATAGAAAAACCAAGTAACATACTACCATGTTTAGCAAGACTGTTATATACATGTGAATATCCCAAGCTTCCATTAAGTAATATACAAGCTAGTATGATACAGTAATGGCCTTCTAGGGCATAAACACTAACAGCCTGTGGATGAAATCCCCATGAATTTAGCAGAGATGACACTTCTTTGGATACTCTTTGCAATTCTTTATCATGATAGGCTAGTAATACCCAAGCCGTTTGATTTGAAAACGTATTTTAGGGCCAGATTGGTGAGCTCCGCAGACGCTTGAGTGAACTTTTTTCATGACTTTTTGGGTTTCGGCTGATGACAAACACCTGAGGCAGTGTTGGTCATATGATCCGTAGTTCCCGATGAACCCCAGCCACTCCGCTGATCTAGTAGGGTTCCTCGCCAACCTGAGAGATACTACGGTTTTCTCATGGATGGTGGGAGCGAGGATTGCATCATGGAGGATGATGACCCAACTAGCTTCGAGCAGGCCATCACGAGTGGGGACTCAGTAAAATGGCTGGATGCTATGCGGTCCGAGATGGAATCCATGTACACCAACAAAGTATAGACTTTGGACGTTGCTCCTGAAGGGGTAAAACCTATTGGGAGCAAGTGGATCTTCAAGAAGAAACTTGGTGTAGATGGGAAAGTGGAGACTTTCAAAGCTAGATTTGTAGCAAAGGGTTTTCGTCAAAGACCAGGTGTGGACTACAACGAGACCTTTTCTCCAGTGGCTATGCTTAAATCCATACGGATCATGCTTGCCATCGCTGCTTATCATGATTACGAAATCTGGCAAATGGATGTTAAGACCGCCTTTCTAAATGGTGATTTAGAAGAGTGCGTGTACATGACTCAGCCAGAGGGCTTCGTAGACAGTGGGAGCAGCGGAAAGGTGTGCAAGCTGCTTAAATCCATTTATGGATTAAAGCAAGCATCGCGGAGTTGGAACATCTGCTTTGACGTCGTTATCAAAGAGTTTGATTTCGTCAAAAATCCAGATGAACCTTGTATCTACAAGAAGGTGGCAGAGAGTAAGGTTGTCTTCCTCGTATTGTACGTGGACGACATACTCTTGATAGGAAATGATATTCCTATGCTGCAATCGGTCAAGCTCTTCTTATCACAAAGATTCTCAATGAAAGATCTTGGTGATGCCTCCTGCATATTGGGAATTAGGATCTATAGAGATAGATCCAAACGTATTTTAGGATTGTCCCATTCCAGGTACATTGACACCATACTAAAGAGGTTTAGTATGGAAGAGTCCAAGCGTGGGAACTTGCCCACGATCTTTGGAGTCACTCTCTCCAAAGAGATGTCTCCCAAGACTGATTTGGAGAGAGCTCGCATGCAAGGGATACCCTATGCTTCGGCAGTAGGCTCTATCATGTATGCGATGCTATGTACCAGACCCGATGTAGCATACTCACTAAGTATAGTGAGCAGGTATCAAGCTGATTCTGGAGAGAGTCACTGGACAGCTGTGAAGAGCATTCTCAAGTACTTGCGAAGGACTAGAGATATGTTCTTGGTGTATGGTAACGGAGAGCTCCAAGTGGAGTCCTTTACCGATTCGAGCTTCCAGAGTGATAAGGACGACTCTAAGTCGCAGTCGGGCTTTGTCTTTACCCTTTACGGAGGGGCGGTTAGCTGGAAGAGTTCCAAGCAGGAAACCGTGGCAGACTCGATGATGGAGGCTGAATACATCGCTGCCAACGATGCTGCCAAAGAGGCTGTCTGGATCAAGAAGTTCATTACTGAACTTGGAATGGTTCCATCCATTGAGCATCCAATACCTTTGTATTGCGATAACAATGGAGCGGTGGCTTTGGCCAAGGAACTCAGGTCCCATCAGCGATCCAGACATATTCTGAGGCGGTATCACCTGATTCGGGAGATAGTTGATCGCCGGGAGATCGAGGTTAGGAGGGTTGACACGAAGAATAACACGGCGGATCCACTCACAAAGGCCATTCCCCAGATACAGTTTGAGAGACTCTTCGGGATGCTCGGTATGCGATACTACAGCAGCTGGCCCTAGTGCAAGTGGGAGATTGTTAGTTGTATGTATGCCCTAGAGGCCAGTATTGTACAGATGATGTATATTATATTGGATGCTTGGACATATATAGAGATGACTTTCTTGCTCGATATGATAGTATGCTATCTGGTTACTCTTTATCCTAACATGTACACTAGTCTCTTTAAACTGTCTTATGGTTACATGTTGGTAAAGCCCTTAGGATGTGTATTTGACTACCTGGACTATGATGCAGATCATACTAGTGGGGACATGGTAGTCCATAAGTACATCCTTCAAGGTCCCTAGTCGTGGGTATATCGAGACGGGGCATCGATATACCAGAGTAGACTAGCGTATACGCTTCTCGACCCATGAGATGGGTGATGGATGATCCCATATCCATTGGTGTTTGACATCAGAGATGGTATACGGGTGCTCAGTGGAGACTGGGTACACTGGACGGACTCGCCGAGAACTCCCAGATGGTATTATACCTCACGTCAGATGGCAGTTCTCAGGTGACACTTGTGCAGGTTAGTCTGTAGACCCGAGATCGTCATAGAGTCTTGTGTGATTCCCACTGTGCTTTGATCTCCACCTTACCACGTCCATGAGGGCGTGCAAAATGGTGGTCTTTGGGTACAGTCCCGAGTCACATGGAGGCAATGAGCGATAGGAGGGGTTTCGTCTCTCTCGGTATTGGGGGTTGATGTTGCGCTGTGCTCGATTAGCCGTAACAGGGAAGTCCCTGGCCAGGGCTGATCAGAGATTTGCTGGTAAGTGTTACCAGTAGTTTCTCGACCCGTTATGAGCCTCACATCGGCACGACTTATCGGTTATTGGGGTCTGACGTTTACCACCCCTAGACTTGATATGCGACGTATCAGACGAACAGACCGGACTGTACGGTAAGTGTTACTGGTTGGATTTACAGGAGTGTGAGCGGGCTAGCTCGTCGATCTTCTTATCGCTCAATACCCCGACGGCCGTTACGTTTAGCAGACCGCTTGCGGCTTGTGGGTGCTTGATATGATCATCATCTGCTACCGGTGTATTGACGAGTCTTTAGAGTCCTACACAGAGGTTTCCTGGCTCAAGCGAAACGAAATAGGAGCGCATATGAGATATGTGCGGGACCGAGAATAATGCGCGTATGTGATACCGCATTTCATTCTCGCGATAAATGTTTCGATTGGTTATATTCGATATGACTTAGTTATCGAATCATTGATTCGATAAATCGATACATTGAATACTAGTCGGTTATGTGCGACATGACCGGATCATTGAATCAATTGTTGATTTAATAATTTAATTTATAATTATATATTTGATATATTACTTTGCATTAACTAGTATTGGTTCACTTTATATGGATTTTCTCACTTGATGTGCAAGTTGTATATGTGATATACTTTTGTGCACATATTAGTATCATGTTTGATGATGCTTGATTATTTAGTTAAGTATATAGAATTAAAACATGGTTAATTTGATAATTAGAGTTTTGCATATTCATTTATTTATTTATTTGTTCATTTATTTATTTGGAAAAGATTGATATAAGAATGGTGGAGAAGTTTGTCTTTAGTTGAAGCTTCATGAAGCTTTGACTTCTTAACCATTCTTGTCGTCATGCTTAACCCTAACCTATCCAACTAACCATGGTCTATTCTCTACACTCAACTATGGTTTTCTTATGATAAGTATTGAATTATTTTCATTTTAATTCAAGACTTATCAAATTCTTTCTTCTTCTTCTCCTTCTTCTTCAAGATAGAAACCTTGATGCCATCAATGGCAACTTTTGTTCTAGTGAGAGAAATCCAATTCTAAAGTGAACCCACCTCCTATTTCTTCACCCTCTACCTCTTGCCAAGTTGTTTTGGGTGTTTTCTTCACAAGTTTCACAACTTTGTGAAGTCGGAGCTTGAACTTGTGATGCCTCGACGTAGATCGTCTTTGATACGAAGCCGACGACCTAGCTCGCCCGTTTCTCCTATGAAGCCGACGATTGAGTTCGGGATTCATGATGGACAGCGAGAGGACACCCACATGGAGCTAAGGAAGTGGAGAACCGGATCTACAAAGGTTGTAGCATCTAACTTTTACTTAAGTAGTTAACTAGATTATCTTTTCGCCTAGAATTCTAGCCGACGATCCGTGTTAGGGTTTCTTGACACCCATATTTTTGAAAAATGGCATGGTTGATGCCTTGTAAGACCTCTATTGGGTGCCTAGGAACCTTTCACTGGTATCAGAGTGCCTAGGAACCTTTCACTGGTATCAGAGCCTAGCTAGAGCCTTATGCAAAGTCTAGACGGAGTTTGAAGTCCGAACGAACCGAAACCCTAACTCACAAAATGCTCTCTGTACATTTTCTAAAATCTGGGATTTTTCAAAATTAAAAATATGCAGAAAAATCAGCAGGTGAATATAAGAATTACTATGAAATTCGACAGCCTAAATCCACCAAGTCGCCGCGGTTCCGCTGCATGAGCATGGCTCATGCGGCGGTTCCGCGGCCGTACGGATACATTAAATAAGATTTCTGCACAGTAATTCTTAGTTTCCAGTGCTGGTTTTCCTGGGAATTTTTAATATTTATTCAAGAGTTGAATTTTCTGGGGTTGTTTTGGGGATTCGGTATTTCGATCGGATTATCAAATTTCGTCTTTTGTGTATTTCCGGATAATTTTTAGAATATGTTAAAAAGTTCGACCGGATATAAATACCCAATTTTTTCCCTGTCGGGAGATTTCCAAGTATTGGATTTTTCCGTAGTTTAACGACGTTCTAAGTAGTGCAAGTAACGCGATGGACCCTCTAGAAGACAACAAACCTTAACTCGATTATGTGACCGTCTTGAACTGCCCTTTGAACCTTCGGGTTTGGGGCAGTACGGCGTGCCACATGTGAGGCGTTGGCTTGACCCTTCTATGGCTGGACCGTTGGTACCGAGGCACGAACTGAATGTTGTTAGACTTATTTCATGTGTTGAGCTGTATCGGGAAAACTTGGGTATTCGACTGTTCGATCGGAAAGTTTAACATTATCTGTTTATCTGGAATGTGATACAATAATTGGAATTCACAAACAGTTATGAGATAACTGAATGAATGTTATAAATCTAGCGGTTTAGTTTCACCTGATATTGAAAAGAGTTTTCGATAATGAGACTAAAATGCGGGGTTTATAACTGTTAGGCATGTGATGTCTAAGTATTTCATTTGATTAGGCATGTGATGTCTAAAAAGGTTGCGGATTCCAACTGTTGTAGTTTTACACTTTCTTTTCTGTGACCGTAAGTGTAGTATGTTCATATCGCCGGTTTCGTTGCTATACGTCAACGACAATTAGGGTATGCATACTTACTTACGTTGATGACATGTGATGTTATGTGTTGCTGGATATGTTATATTGGATAGTCGTGTTCGAATAGCCGGGTTTTTTTATGTGAGATGAGTGTTTTTCATTTTCATTCATGTAAAAACTTGTATGTAATATTCTTTTATTTGGGGCACTTCCAGGTAGCGGAAGTTGTCACCCTTTGTAAATTATTTACTTTTCCGCATTAGGATAGACCCAAGGAGGGGAGCACAAGTAACCGGGTTCTGGGGTCCAGTGGGAGACCAACTCGAGGAGTCGAGTCCGGGTCTCCTAACCCTAGAATTGGCAGGGTTGCTTGCCGCTCTCGTAGGGGTCTAAGGGTGTGGGATTGGCTATTAATCACGACCGTGGAATCCGTATTTTATACTGGCTCGTATTGAAAACACAGACGTCCTAGTATATCCAATATTTCATATGTTTCTTCTGCTGCGATATCTGTGATGTGTTTCTGTGATGGATATAGTATATATGATATATTATATAGACGTTACTTATGTTTTACACCCGCGCTAGCCCTGCCCTGCTCTGTCGTTAGTTACCTAACCTAACGGTGCACGAGGGGACATCGAGGCGAATGCGGATGGCATAAGTGTACGTCATATCTATCTGTGATGTTTAGGTATTTAAATGATGGGACTTCATTAATGTGATTAATGAATGGAAAGAAACCTAAGATGTTGTAGAATCAAATTTTAAATAAAACAGGTAGCTACAGTTCTTGCTTTGCACAGCGGTATATGTGATATATCTTGCACCTTATTCGATGAGGAAAGGACCGAGATCCCTTCACCGGGAGTGACTCCTTTAGCAATAACTGGCAGATGCTACACACTCGGTTTGCTTTTGACTGCTTTTGGGTTTTTGCTTTGCACAGCGATATATATGATATATCCCGCACCTCATTCGACGAGGAAAGGACCGAGATCCCTTCGCCGGGAGTGACTCCTTTAGCAAAACTAGAAAAGCCTCAAAATCACTGCATTTCAAAACTTCATTTGATTCTACAAAGATATCAAGTTCATTACGCTCATGGTTTTCAGAAAAACCTGGCGTAGCCCTCCGTCATTTCAGATGAGTAGTAGTTAGTATTCGTGCTACGTTTGTTGGCCTGCGTCAAGGCGTAGTGTGCGGTAGCTAACTAGTATTTATCTGCTTATGCAAATGATGCAGATTGGATTAGGGTAGTCGTGCTACTTTGTTGGCCTGCGTCAAGGGTCGTACGGGTGGGTTTAATTCGATCAGGAAATGACGGGTTGAACTTGACTAGCACACTATGGTTTGTTGGCCTGCGTCAAGGTCATAGGACGCTAGGGGAAAAAGTATTATCGGGAATTTCAAGTGTTGAAATTTGCAATGAGATTGCATACCTTCTATGAGATAGTTGGATCCCGATACCCACTGCGAGTAAGAGTTACTCCTGGGAGAGTTTTACACATTGCAATTAGCCGATCAAGTTGGTGTCTAGAAAGGTGTTAACGAGGTTACGCCTCTGGGAAAATGAGGTTTACATTAATTAGGTTCGTGCGAAAGCACGGGGGACCTCCCTCAAAGTACCGACACTGGCCTGGATGAAAGATTGGCGAACTTGTAAGTGTGTAATTAATCCCGGCTAGTCTTTCCTTTTAGGGTTTGAAGGAAGATTTGATAAAAAGCAGTGGGAGCCATCCTGATTAGATAAGATAATAACCAATCTGATCTTGCACGAGCATACGCTAAAGTGTTTTCTTCTCTCTCTCTCCAGGTAGCGACCATTTCATGCCCTAATGAAGATAATAATATGGATGTATTGACCGAACCCGCATGTTATACTGTGCTGGGGAACGTTGGTTCCGTTCTTTCTTATAAGAGTTATAGGAATGAACAGGATATAGGGGAATACCAGGATTCCCATGCCACCCGATTGAAGAAAGTACATGTTGATGCATTTTCTTCGGGTGTGTTCGTTACTGAGAACTGTTTCTCTATTTGCTCTACGTCCTGGGTATTAGATACCGGGTCAGGATCCCATATATGTAATCAGTTACATGGGCTAAGGAAAGGTAGAGAACTTGGAAAAGGTGATAAAGACATTAGAGTTGGAAATGGTGAAATTGTTGCAGCTAAGACTGTCGGGGAATATCACCTTGTATTACCAACTGGTAATACATTGGTTCTGAACGAATGCTATTACATGCCGAACCTGATATGCAACATTATATCGGTTTCTTTATTAAGTAAAGAGGGATATAATTTTGTATTACAGGACAATGTTATGAACATTTTCCGTAACCAAAAGTTGGTTGGATCAGGCACGTTATGCAATGGCATTTATGTTCTAAATCAATCAACAGTTCTGAGCATAACAAACACACACAAGAGGAACAGTTCTGAACTGAACGAATCCTTCTTGTGGCATTGTAGACTGGGTCACATCAATGCGACACGACTAGCTAAGTTGCATAAAGATGGATATTTAAATTCGTTTGAGTTTTCATCTTATGACACTTGTCAGTCATGTCTCAAAGGCAAGATGACCAAAACTCCGTTTACGGGACACGGAGAAAGAGTTACCGAACTCTTGGGACTGATACATAGTGATGTATGTGGTCCCATGTCTACACATGCCAGGGATGGTTCTTCATACTTCATTACATTCACTGACGATCTCTCTAGATTCGGATATGTGTTCCCGATGAAACACAAATCAGAAGCTTTTGAGAAATTTAGAGAATATAAACAAGAAGTTGAGAACCAAACCGGAAAAAGTATTAAAATCCTACGATCTGATCGAGGAGGAGAATACTTAAGCAATGAATTCCTGGACTTCCTAAAAGAGAATGAGATTCTCTCTCAGCTGACTCCTCCATATACACCAAAGCACAACGGTATATCAGAACGGAGGAACCGCACCCTATTAGATATGGTGCGCTCTATGATGAGCAAAGCTGAGTTACCTATTTCCTTCTGGGGATATGCACTGGAAACAGCTGCAGACCTATTGAATATGGTTCCCACCAAAACCGTGCCGACCACTCCATATGAGATATGGAAAGGAAAGAGACCATGTCTTAATTATGTTAAGATATGGGGTTGTCCGGCCTATGTAAAAACGCAAAATCCGGACAAACTCGCGGCAAGGTCCATTCTGTATAAGTTTATTGGATATCCTAAACATTCGCGAGGGTATATCTTCTACCACCCTGAGGAACAAAGAGTGTTTGTTTCTCGGCATGCCACCTTTTTAGAAAAGGAATTTCTCGAAAAAGAGATTAGTGGTCATGAGGTAGAACTGGAAGAGGTTCCAGCTGCAGAAGCTACAACAGAAGATCTGGTGGAACCAGAGGATTCCGTAGTTCTTGATGAACCCCAGCCACTCCGCCGATCTAGTAGGGTTCCTCGCCAAGCTGAGAGATACTACGGTTTTCTCATGGATGGTGGGAGTGAGGATTGCATCATGGAGGATGATGACCCAACTAGCTTCGAGCAGGCCATCACGAGTGGGGACTCAGTAAAATGGCTGGATGCTATGCGGTCCGAGATGGAATCCATGTACACCAACAAAGTATGGACTTTGGACGTTGCTCCTGAAGGGGTAAAACCTATTGGGAGCAAGTGGATCTTCAAGAAGAAACTTGGTGTAGATGGGAAAGTGAAGACTTTCAAAGCTAGACTTGTAGCAAAGGGTTTTCGTCAAAGACCAGGTGTGGACTATGAAGAGACCTTTTCTCTAGTGGCTATGCTTAAATCCATCCGGATCATACTTTCCATCGCTGCTTATCATGATTACGAAATCTGGCAAATGGATGTTAAGACCGCCTTTCTAAATGGTGATTTAGAAGAGTGCGTGTACATGACTCAGCCAGAGGGCTTCGTAGATAGTGGGGCAGCGGAAAGGTGTGCAAGCTGCTTAAATCCATTTATGGATTAAAGCAAGCATCGCGGAGTTGGAACATCTGCTTTGACGTCGTTATCAAAGAGTTTGATTTCGTCAAAAATCCAGATGAACCTTGTATCTACAAGAAGGTGGCAGAGAGTAAGGTTGTCTTCCTCGTATTGTACGTGGACGACATACTCTTGATAGGAAATGCTATTCCTATGCTGCAATCGGTCAAGCTCTTCTTATCACAAAGATTCTCAATGAAAGATCTTGGTGATGCCTCCTGCATATTGGGAATTAGGATCTATAGAGACAGATCCAAACGGATATTGGGATTGTCCCAATCCAGGTACATTGACACTATACTAAAGAGGTTTAGTATGGAAGAGTCCAAGCGTGGGAACTTGCCCACGATCTCTGGAGTCACTCTCTCCAAAGAGATGTCTCCCAAGACTGATTTGGAGAGAGCTCGCATGCAAGGGATACCCTATGCTTCGGCAGTAGGCTCTATCATGTATGCGATGGTATGTACCAGACCCGATGTAGCATACTCACTAAGTATAGTGAGCAGGTATCAAGCTGATCCTGGAGAAAGTCACTGGACAGCTTTGAAGAGCATTCTCAAGTACTTGCGAAGGACTAGAGATATGTTCTTGGTGTATGGTAACGGAGAGCTCCAAGTGGAGTTCTTTACCGATTCGAGCTTCCAGAGTGATAAGGACGACTCTAAGTCGCAGTCGGGCTTTGTCTTTACCCTTTACGGAGGGGCGGTTAGCTGGAAGAGTTTCAAGCAGGAAACCGTGGCAGACTCGACGATGGAGGCTGAATACATCGCTGCCAACGATGCTGCCAAAGAGGCTGTCTGGATCAAGAAGTTCATTACTGAACTTGGAGTGGTTCCATCCATTGAGCATCCAATACCTTTGTATTGCGATAACAATGGAGCGGTGGCTTTGGCTAAGGAACCCAGGTCCCATCAGCGATCTAGACATATTCTGAGGCGGTATCACCTGATCCGGGAGATAGTTGTGTAAGTGCACGGCGGCGCCCCGGCCGTCAATCCGACGGCCAAACGCGGAAACGGTGATAAACTTAAATTTTGCGGACTTAGCAAACCGGCACCACCGCGCACTAAACACCCGGATCGTCACCATTAACAAGTCTAAGCTAACTAGAAGATGGGTTAGAGATATACCGACTGATCCGAGTCCTCCGGTCTTCATCTCCACTCCGATCTCCTCGCGGGATCTCCGGTCGTCGCCTCTTCTCCGGAAGGGCACCACGTCGCCTGCATCTTTTACGGGCTCCCGCCTCTATACCGAGGCAACTCGGGCATGAAGCCGGCAACTCGACATGCCCAAGGTTTGCTGTAGGATGTGTAGGGTCTATGTCTCATTGGGGTTTTGGTTGCCTTTTGAAGATGGAGGAATGAAGGTATGAAAAATGGTGCTTTCATTTTTCCTTGTATCAAAATGAGATGAATGTAATTTGCCACACCACAAAATGAAACTCTCTCTTCCTCACTCAAAGAGGTGGCCGGCCATGAGAAGTAGGAAATGGTTATGGAGTGATAACCAAAACATAAGAGGGAGGTGAGTGTAGGAGATCAAGAGGTGACCACAAACAAACATCAACCATGCTTAATACTTACATCAAAACCATACCCTTTCAAATCAAATAAAAGCACCATCATGGATGAAAAACAAAAGGTGCTATGAATACTCTTGCAAGAAAACCCCTCCACAAATGTTATTTGCACAATTGCAAATAACACCCTCCATCGGAAAAGTCCGGTCGGGAAAAAACAAAGGAAAACCGGCCGGAACGGAATGCAAACTGGCAACCCCAGAAAACTGGTCCCATAATAAATTACAGGAAAACCCCGATACTGTGCATACACACCCGCATCTGTATTCCGTCCGGATACAAATGCAAAGAGACAAAATCTACACTGTACTATACTAGGATCCGGCTTAAACCAAAGCCGGCTAGTAATATCCGTCCGACCCTGATCCGTGCAATACCGCACGTATCTGATCGAACGCTGCTATATAACTATACGGCTACTAGTACAAACCGTCCGATCCTGATTCGTGCAATACCGCACGTATCTGATCGGACCCTGCCATATCTCCATACGGCCATTAGTACAAAACTGTCCGATCCTGATCCATGCAATACCGCACGTATCTGATCGGACCCTGCCATATCTCCATACGGCCTCTACAGCGTTTCGCCCGAAAGCTTGAGTAACTGAAGGTGTGGTGGACTCTAAAGACTCGTCAATACTATGGCTGTGGATTTAACCACTAGCACGCCAGAGGTATAAGCCAATACGTGACGGGCCACCAGCTATTGACTAAAAGGGACGTCGATGAGCGAACTCATCCTGACACCCTACTGAGCCTGTCAGTGACAATATCCGTACAGTCCGGTCCGTTCGTCTATGAGCATCGCATGTCGGGCCTAGGGGGTTGGTAAAAGTCAGACCCCCAAAAGCGGTATAAGTCGTGTCGGAGTGTAGCCCAGAACACCCTGAGATGCTACTAGAATACCTACCAGTAAATCTCCTGCCTTGGCCAAGGTCTTCGTGTAATGGCTCTCCTAGACACAGCACGACCTCACCCCCAATACCGGGAGAGACGAACCCCTGAAGATCCGCTCACTGCCTCCATGTGGCTCGGGACTGTACCCAACTAAAACCTGTTTGCACGACTCCTTTGAGCCGTGGTAGGGTAGTAATCAAAGCACAGTGGGAACTCACACGAGACAAATGACGATCCCCAGGTCGATGAACTAACCTGTACACATGTCACCTGGGAACTGCTATCTGACGTCAGGTATAAGACCAACTAGCATGTTCCCGGCGAGTCCTGTCCGGTGTACTCATAACCCAATGAGCACCTGTATACATCTTAGGTGAACCAACTGACACCAGTGGCTTGTGAGACCGGCCACCGCCCCTCGTTGGGGTCTCGACTGTATACACTAGTCTACTCTGGAGAATCGATGCCCTGTCTCGAAACTCCCACGACTAGGGACCTTTTAAGGATATGCCTATAGACTCCAGCTCTCACTTATATGATCGCCCTCATACTGCCGGTAGTCAAGCAAGAATCTTAGGGGCTCTATCAACGTGCAATAGCGACCTGTCAGGTCACCTAAAGCAGTACACGATGATAAAGGTAAACCAGATAGCGTACTATCATCTCGAGTAAGACTGTCTTCCCGGGATAGGTCCTCCCTCAATCATTGCAATCATGTGCCTGTGACCCAATAATTGACTCTGAGGGCACTATCTCCAACAATCTCCCACTTGCACTCAAGGCTAATTATTGCGATGTCGCATACTCACAGCCCGTGTGATACCGAACACCCAACTCCTCTACTAGTCAGTATCACAAAAACCGTTTGTGAAACTATTGCGTTCGAGGAATAGCCTCAGTGAGTGGATCCGCCTTGATGTTTCTTTCTATGTCTCTCTATATCTCAAGTTCGCGGAGAAAGCCATCTCCCAAAATGAGCAATACCTGTCTCAGAGTGTCTGGATGTCTGATGGGACCAAGCTCATAAATGAACTCCAAATCCAAACTTCTTAGACTGTATCGTCAACTGAATTTAATCAGTATCCTGCGCCATGCCACCCTCAGTATTGCCTTAGACCACCTGTCCAAAATACTGCCCCTCGTCAGAAGGAAAACTATAACTCTGACAACCTCCTTGTCTTCCATGTCACCTTGGAAGCCTGGAATGATAACTGTCTCCCGAATGAGGCTGTCGTTATCATATCCCTAGAACATCCACTTATGTTCTAAAACTGCTTCCGACTGTTCCTCCAGGATTGGATCAATATCAACTTATTGCATCTAGTGCAAGAGCAACATTTGGTGTGGTACTTGACATCTCATAATTGACTCAATTGCCTAAGCAAGTGATCTGCCAATCATGCACATCCCTCTCTACTTTAGTCTATAAGACACCTTTAGAGAGGGTGACTCCATCACCTGCAGGTACACTACCGTGCCAGGAGTCGTCCATTCTAAATACTCTTAGAATGCTGTCAAAGTACCCTTATTGGGAAACCACCCAAATCTAGATCTAAAACCATAGATCTAGTGACCAGTATGTCTTATATAATGTCCAAGTCCCATGTGGAGAAAACACTGTGTGACGACCAAAGTATAACCGATCGTAGTATAGGAATATCACTTCCTACTACCTTCTCAACAGATCCATCCCCTATTCTGATGACGTCAAACCTATGACTGTCACATCAGAAATAGATGATCTATCTCCGCTACATCTGCTTTAGTCTATAAATAGACATAAGCCTGATGTCCACCAATGCTTCCGCTGCTCCCACTGACTACGACAACCCTCTGGCAGAGTCATATAGGCGTGCACTTCTAAAGCAAGTTTAGAACGACGCTATACTCATCCTCCTGCCGGGTCTCGCAGCCTGGAACAACAACAATGGCAAGTGTGGGTAAACAAGAACTTCCCTGTCACCGTCCTTGAGGCTACCGGAGTACCTCTCGGGTGCCTGAAGTTACTCACCTTATCTGCGGAGTGGCCAATGGAATGTCAAATCAGATTGAATCTTTAGGTTCCTTATCAAATCTTCGGTAATCGTTTGCGGTTCTGGAATCACTTCCAGTTCTACCATACTCCCACTACTGTTTTTGAAAAAAATCCATTTTTAATAAAACTGTGGCGAGTCTAGAACAATATTTCTATTGATCTGCCAGATGGTAGAAAATCAACCCTCGTCATAGCCCGGGTCAACCCACAAACAGCCATTACAGAAACGTGCCTTGAGTTATCCAGAGTCTGGTTTTAATCATAAGCCGGACAACTCCCCGTACCTTAACAATGTTAAGATATGAACTGTTCTACATCCAATATAGAACCAGAGGCACTGATTTAATTTAACCAGATTCAAATCATGCAGCTGTCTCCAGTGCATGTGAACTAAATGGAGAGAGAGGCCGATCAGCGTTACTCAACTTAGGAATGCTTCCAATTATGAGTAACCTGAAAGAGAAGCAATTTCTCTTTATCATTACTATCAACTGAATACCATACACAAGTATCTACATCTTCGATCACTTTGAAGAATCCCGATACTTGCTACACTTGGTTCTCTACTTTATTCAAATACCTATAACTCCTCAAAACTTAGACCCTGTGTTTCTACGAAACACATGTCTAAGAACTAGAGAAGTTAAAAGTAAACAGAACATAGTACGAGAACCAACCCCTCTGTCCTAATGGACACTGGACAACATACAATACTCTGTATGAGTCCGCTGAGTCTAACAACTCTTTCACTGTGTGTCGTAGGTTGAAAACTGTACTTATGGTTAAGAAGAATTACACCGTTGTTTAATGCTCCTTACCTAACCATCCACTGATAAAGGTAAATGTCATCGACATAATATCAAAAGGTATATCTCACTCTATAAAAATAGACGTACAGATATATCAATTTGAAATTGGTGCACAACAGCGGATATTCAAAACCAAATATTTGCCGACCGGCAAACAGCCCAGGTGATCTCCTCAAATATCACTGATTACAACGAATCCCGATATAATGAGGATGATCACCCAATTCCCAACAACTCACTCCCACTCATCATCTGTAAAACCATACAGATGTGAGAACCAAACCTGGTAAATACATACCCTGGAGCAAGTGTCTAATCAGGAAATCAGTTTTCTTTTAACAGTACACAGTGAAACTGAATCATTGAAATGTTTCGGTGGGGTATCCCGGTATTCTTAGTAATGCCTCTTCCATTATCCAGATTCACAACTATAACCGTATAATTCTTTGCCACCTCTCCAAATCCCTTCATATGTCTTTAGTCATTACCTTCTGCACACCCCTTTAGGCCAATTGGTTTTCTTCCTTCCCTACCATTCGGCACCAGCCTATGGTTTGGAAGAAGACTATCCAATAAGCATAAAGGGTGTACTGTCCTAATCCTAGGAGCACTCGCAACGCGAGAGAAGGTGAAGATAAAAGACACATGAATGTACTTTATTTCTATTTCTCCTGGACCAGAATCCATCCCCGAACTGGAACAAGTTTCTTTCGAGTTCGTATATAACCATACGATGGAGTATCCAATAAACTGTGGATCTTCGTAGTGATACGGAGTGTCCTGGAGAAATATAAAGATGATTTAGGATTGGCGAAGAAATACTTGGTTTGGTCGTGAATATCAGTCGCAATTTACTTTGCCCTCTTACTAATCCCTTGCTTTTTCTTAATCTTAATACCTTTTGTACACCGTTTAGGCTAACTGGTTTTCTTCATTCCCTACCGGTCGGCACCAGCCTATGGTTTGGAAGAAGACTATCCAATTTGCGTAATAGGTGTACTACTCCTAAACCAAGGAGTACTCGCAGCCTGAGAGAAGGTGAAAAGAAAAGACAACTGAATAATCCTATTCGTTTTCTCCAGAACCAAAAACCATCCTTGAATTCCTTCGAGTTCGTATCTAACCATACGATGGTTTTGTCCAATGGAAGTGGACGTTCGCAGTAATACGGGGTGTCCTGGAGAAAAGGGTAAAAGTAGGAGTGGCAATGAGGTTCGCAACTCTGACAATCCAAAAGCCAGTGTTAAGAAGGTTCGGTCAACTTGGTCACTGAGTCATAGTCTAGGGTCGGGTCAATGGTCACTGCCAGAGAGAGAGAGAAAAGAAACACTCACCGTGCACTCTATCCAAGATCAGAATGGTTATCACTTTATCTAATCTGGAAACCTCCCACTATACCTCAAATTCTCCTCCAAACCTGAAAGAAGAATTAGTCGGGGTCACCCGAGGAGTAAACCAACTCATCAGTGGGAATCGGGATCCAACTCTCATCGCATGATAACGTGACGGAATCCGCTCACGGTATCACACTCCAGAAGGTATGCGCATATCTGGCAAGTTTCAGTTCTTTTGAAACTCCCGATGTGATTTCTCCCCCATGCTCTTATGACCTTGACTAAGGCCAACAAATCATAAGTCACATGTCAAGTTCTACCCGTCATTGTCCAGGTTGATTTGAACCCACCCGTACAAGCCCTTGACTAAGGCCAACAAGGCTATACAACTGTCCCAAACCAACACATCTATCTATGCAGCATATGAATACCCAATAGCTACCAAACACTGTGCCTTGACTAAGGCCAACAAACACAGCTTGAATACTATTGACTACCCATATGAAACGACGGAGGGCCACGAATGGTTTCTGGCGAAAACCTTTAACGTAGTGAACTTGATATCGTTGAAGGAACGGATAGCTTTTTAGAAAATATAGTGACGAAAACCTTTACTAAAGAGGTCACTCCCGGTGAAGGGATCTCGGCTCTTTCCCCGTAGAATAGGGTGCAGGATATTCCAACTGAATACCACGATGCAAAGCAAAAGTAATCGGCTATAGTGAAGTTAATGCCCTGACGCAAACTTCTGTCCAAGGGGTCACTCCCGGTGAAGGGATCTCGGCCCTTGCCTCGTCGACTGAGGAGCAGGATATTCCAACTGAATACCACGATGCAAAATAAAAGTGAACGTCCTTGCAATAATAGCTTTTTGAAAAGTGTTCCAACAACATCAGAATAGGTTTGTTTTAACTTGCATTGATCAGAATCAATGCAGTCCCATCAATTGATCACACCACAAAGAACGAAAATATACTGACGTACGTATATGCCATCCGCATTCGCCACTGGGTCCCGTCATCACCCGTTAGGTTAGCTTACTAACGGCAGAGCGGGGACTGGACTAACGCGGGTGAAAAACATATACAACATCTACTAATATATATACCAATATATTATATTTCGCTCAAGGCGTGAAAAGAATGCAACATCACATAAATGTACAGCATCACAGAACAATACAGATATCTGGGATCCCCGGGTTTCACAGAGCCACTACTGAAACCCGACGTTCCCCTGGTCATGTGGATAGCCTGTGCAATGAAATCCTAGACCCCTACGGGCGCGGCAAGTTACCCGCCAAAACCTGAAGCGAGGCAGCCCCCTTCAGCTCCGTGAATGGACCACCCAGCACTCTACGGAATCCGGCAACTTGGGCACCCCTCCTGGGTCAACCTGTACCCCCTACGAGTGCGGCGAATAGCCCGCCAATCCCAGAGTGAAGCCCCCTCCGTCTCAATGCCATGAGATGCGGGCCCGTTGCCTTCTAGAACCCGGCTATCCGTGCACCCCACCGCGGGGTAATCCTAGTACAGAAAGTAAAATATACATACACCGGGTACATCGACCGCAACCAGGTCGTGCCCCAAAAGAATAATACAATCAGGCAGTGACGGCAGTCCACATGTCGGACGCTCGCCCCGCAATATCAAAAGTACATAAAACACCAACACTGTACTAGTATTGCATCCAGGCTATCCCCCACGACCGATCCGCAACATCACAGCATAAACATAGAACATCAACGTGAAAGTCACGTTCGCAAATCCGTCTAACCGGGCTATAGCAGCTAGACAGGATTTACCGATCGAGTGACATTCACGGTCGCAGATATAATGTAAATACTGTGAAAAATGTGTTTAAAATTTTTCGATTGACCAAAAATTAACAAGCGGGCCCCCAATCAAAACTGTAGCACTCACAGAAAACCTGGGCCCAATTTTAATATTCCAAAACCCATATTTTAAGCCCAGAAAGCCTCTGTAAAAAATTGGTGCAGTGATCTCCACATTGTGCGGCGGAAGGGCGGCGGAATGGGGGTATGTGCGGCGCTTCCGCGCTCCAACTGTGGATTCACTTCATCGAAATTTTACAGAGTTCTTAGAATTTCCAGTACATCAATATTTTACAACCTGAAAAAATTTTCGAGACCAAAATATTTCAACAGAAACTGATGTGAACAAAAAATGCAACATTTGGAATTTTGGTCGATCGGAAAAGCAAAACACATCAAACGAAGCTAGACGAAGTTAATGGCGAGGCTCTGATACCACTGTAAGTGCACGGCGGCGCCCCGGCCGTCAATCCGACGGCCAAACGCGGAAACGGTGATAAACTTAAATTTTGCGGACTTAGCAAACCGGCACCACCGCGCACTAAACACCCGGATCGTCACCATTAACAAGTCTAAGCTAACTAGAAGATGGGTTAGAGATATACCGACTGATCCGAGTCCTCCGGTCTTCATCTCCACTCCAATCTCCTCGCGGGATCTCCGGTCGTCGCCTCTTCGCCGGAAGGGCACCACGTCGCCTGCATCTTTTACGGGCTCCCGCCTCTATACCGAGGCAACTCGGGCATGAAGCCGGCAACTCGACATGCCTAAGGTTTGCTGTAGGATGTGTAGGGTCTATGTCTCATTGGGGTTTTGGTTGCCTTTTGAAGATGGAGGAATGAAGGTATGAAAAATGGTGCTTTCATTTTTCCTTGTATCAAAATGAGATGAATGTAATTTGCCACACCACAAAATGAAACTCTCTCTTCCTCACTCAAAGAGGTGGCCGGCCATGAGAAGTAGGAAATGGTTTTGGAGTGATAACCAAAACATAAGAGGGAGGTGAGTGTAGGAGATCAAGAGGTGACCACAAACAAACATCAACCATGCTTAATACTTACATCAAAACCATACCCTTTCAAATCAAATAAAAGCACCATCATGGATGAAAAACAAAAGGTGCTATGAATACTCTTGCAAGAAAACCCCTCCACAAATGTTATTTGCACAATTGCAAATAACACCCTCCATCGGAAAACTCCGGCCGGGAAAGAACAAAGGAAAACCGGCCGGAACGGAATGCAAACTGGCAACCCCAGAAAACTGGTCCCATAATAAATTACAGGAAAACCCCGTTACTGTGCATACACACCCGCATCTGTATTCCGTCCGGATACAAATGCAAAGAGACAAAATCTACACTGTACTATACTAGGATCCGGCTTAAACCAAAGCCGGCTAGTAATATCCGTCCGACCCTGATCCGTGCAATACCGCACGTATCTGATCGAACGCTGCCATATAACTATACGGCTACTAGTACAAACTGTCCGATCCTGATCCGTGCAATACCGCACGTATCTGATCGGACCCTGCCATATCTCCATACGGCCATTAGTACAAAACTGTCCGATCCTGATCCATGCAATACCGCACGTATCTGATCGGACCCTGCCATATCTCCATACGGCCTCTACAGCGTTTCGCCCGAAAGCTTGAGTAACTGAAGGTGTGGTGGACTCTAAAGACTCGTCAATACTATGGCTGTGGATTTAACCACTAGCACGCCAGAGGTATAAGCCAATACGTGACGGGCCACCAGCTATTGACTAAAAGGGACGTCGATGAGCGAACTCATCCTGACACCCTACTGAGCCTGTCAGTGACAATATCCGTACAGTCCGGTCCGTTCGTCTATGAGCATCGCATGTCGGGCCTAGGGGTTGGTAAAAGTCAGACCCCCAAAAGCGGTACAAGTCATGTCGGAGTGTAGCCCAGAACACCCTGAGATACTACTGGAATACCTACCAGTAAATCTCCTGCCTTGGCCAAGGTCTTCATGTAATGGCTCTCCTAGACACAGCACGACCTCACCCCCAATACCGGGAGAGACGAACCCCTGAAGATCCGCTCACTGCCTCCATGTGGCTCGGGACTGTACCCAACTAAAACCTGTTTGCACGACTCCTTTGAGCCGTGGTAGGGTAGTAATCAAAGCACAGTGGGAACTCACACGAGACAAATGACGATCCCCAGGTCGATGAACTAACCTGTACACATGTCACCTGGGAACTGCTATCTGACGTCAGGTATAAGACCAACTAGCATGTTCCCGGCGAGTCCTGTCCGGTGTACTCATAACCCAATGAGCACCTGTATACATCTTAGGTGAGCCAACTGACACCAGTGGCTTGTGAGACCGGCCACCGCCCCTCGTCGGGGTCTCGACTGTATACACTAGTCTACTCTGGAGAATCGATGCCCTGCCTCGAAACTCCCACGACTAGGGACCTTTTAAGGATATGCCTATAGACTCCAGCTCTCACTTATATGATCGCCCTCATACTGCCGGTAGTCAAGCAAGAATCCTAGGGGCTCTATCAACGTGCAATAGCGACCTGTCAGGTCACCTAAAGCAGTACACGATGATAAAGGTAAACCAGATAGCGTACTATCATCTCGAGTAAGACTGTCTTCCCGGGATAGGTCCTCCCTCAATCATTGCAATCACATGCCTGTGACCCAATAATTGACTCTGAGGGCACTATCTCCAACAAGTTGATCGCCGGGAGATCGAGGTCAGGAGGGTTGACACGAAGAATAACACGGCGGATCCACTCACGAAGGCCATTCCCCAGATACAGTTTGAGAGACTCTTCGGGATGCTCGGTATGCGATACTACAGCAGCTGGCCCTAGTGCAAGTGGGAGATTGTTAGTTGTATGTATGCCCTAGAGGCCAGTATTGTACAGATGATGTATATTATATTGGATGCTTGGACATATATAGAGATGACTTTCTTGCTCGATATGATAGTATGCTATCTGGTTACTCTTTATCTTAACATGTACACTAGTCTCTTTAAACTGTCTTATGGTTACATGTTGGTAAAGCCCTTAGGATGTGTACTTGACTACCTGGACTATGATGCAGATCATACTAGTGGGGACATGGTAGTCCATAAGTACATCCTTCAAGGTCCCTAGTCGTGGGTATATCGAGACGGGGCATCGATATACCAGAGTAGACTAGCGTATACGCTTCTCGACCCATGAGATAGGCGATGGATGATCCCATATCCATTGGTGTTTGACATCAGAGATGGTATACGGGTGCTCAGTGGAGACTGGGTACACTGGACGGACTCGCCGAGAACTCCCAGATGGCATTATACCTCACGTCAGATGGCAGTTCTCAGGTGACACTTGTGCAGGTTAGTCTGTAGACCCGAGATCGTCATAGAGTCTTGTGTGATTCCCACTGTGCTTTGATCTCCACCTTACCACGTCCATGAGGGCGTGCAAAACGGTGGTCTTTGGGTACAGTCCCGAGTCACATGGAGGCAATGAGCGATAGGAGGGGTTTCGTCTCTCCCGATATTGGGGGTTGATGTTGCGCTGTGCTCGATTGGCCGTAACAGGGATGTCCCTGGCCAGGGCTGATCAGAGATTTGCTGGTAAGTGTTACCAGTAGTTTCTCGACCCGTTATGAGCCTCACATCGGCACGACTTATCGGTTATTGGGGTCTGACGTTTACCACCCCTAGACTTGATATGCGACGTATCAGACGAACAGACCGGACTGTACGGTAAGTGTTACTGGTTGGATTCACAGGAGTGTGAGCGGGCTAGCTCGTCGATCTTCTGATCGCTCAATACCTGGATGGCCGTTACGTTTAGCAGACCGCTTGCGGCTTGTGGGTGCTTGATATGATCATCATCTGCTACCGGCGTATTGACGAGTCTTTAGAGTCCTACACAGAGGTTTCCTGGCTCAAGCGAAACGAAATAGGAGCGCATATGAGATATGTGCGGGACCGAGAATAATGCGCGTATGTGATACCGCATTTCATTCTCGCGATAAATGTTTCGATTGGTTATATTCGATATGACCTAGTTATCGAATCATTGATTCGATAAATCGATACATTGAATACTATTCGGTTATGTGCGACATGACCGGATCATTGAATCAAATGTTGATTTAATGATTTAATGTATAATTAAATATTTGATATATTACTTTGCATTAACTAGTATTGGTTCACTTTATATGGATTTTCTCACTTGATGTGCAAGTTGTATATGTGATATACTTTTGTGCACATATTAGTATCATGTTTGATGATGCTTGATTATTTAGTTGAGTATATAGAATTAAACCATGGTTAATTTGATAATTAGGGTTTTGCATATTCATTTATTTATTTATTTGTTCATTTATTTATTTGGAAAAGATTGAGATAAGAATGGTGGAGAAGTTTGTCTTTAGTTGAAGCTTTATGAAGCTTTGACTTCTTAACCATTCTTGTCTTCATGCTTAACCCTAACCTATCCAACTAACCATGGTCTATTCTCTACACTCAACTATGGTTTGCTTATGTTAAGTATTGAATTATTTTCATTTTAATTCAAGACTTATCATATTCTTTCTTCTTCTTCTCCTTCTTCTTCAAGATAGAAACCTTGATGCCATCAATGGCAACTTGAGTTCTAGTGAGAGAAATCCAATTCTAAAGTGAACCCACCTCCTATTTCTTCACCCTCTACCTCTTGCCAAGTTGTTTTGGGTGTTTTCTTCACAAGTTTCATAAATTTGTGAAGTCGGAGCTTGAACTTGTGATGCCTCGACGTAGATCGTCTTTGACACGAAGCCGACGACCTAGCTCGCCCGTTTCTCCAATGAAGCCGACGATTGAGTTCGGGATTCATGATAGACAGCGAGAGGACACCCACGTGGAGCTAAGGAAGTGGAGAACCGGATCTACAAAGGTTGTAGCATCTAACTTTTAGTTAAGTAGTTAACTAGATTATCTTTTCGCCTAGAATTCTAGCCGACGATCCATGTTAGGGTTTCTTGACACCCATATTTTTGAAAAATGGCATGGTTGATGCCTTGTGAGACCTCTATAGGGTGCCTAGGAACCTTTCAATGATGAACACCAATCTTATCCCCGCTTTTATCACCGGGACGCTTGATTTGCTCGAGGTCCTTATTGATGAGGCTCTATCGAAGTGGAGCTCCCAATATGGCTCGCTATGCTCGAGGTGTAGCACTTGTTCGTCGGGTAAATCGCAATTTAGCGGCAACCCTTCCGGTATGGGATGAGCAGCGAGGAAGTCGGCAAGGGCTTGTCCTTTCACTGCTTTCTGTGGAATATAGACTATGTCGAACTCAAGCAGCATGATAACCCATCTTGCCATTTTGCCGGCTAGGCTTGCTTTAGTCATTAAGTATTTAAGCGTGTCATCCTTGGAGATCAGCATAACCCAATGAGCGAGCAGATAGTGCCTCATCTTCTTCACAGCAAATATTAGGGCCATGCATTGCTTTTCGATCGGGGAATAGTTATGTTTCGCCCTGATTAAAGTTCGACTGAGATACTAGAGGGTATTTTCTTTTCCCTTCTTGTTATTCTGGGCAAGGAGCACGTCGAGTGATCCATTTAGCGCGACAGTATAGAGGATCAACGGTTTATTTGGAATGGGAGTACCAAGTACTGGAGGGTACAACAGGTATTGTTTGATGCTTTCGAATGCTTCTTGACATTCGACGTCCTACACAAAAGGAGCTCTTTTCTTCATGAGCTTTGAGAAGGGCCTGCATCTTCCCGATAGGTTCGAGATGAAGCTTCATATGTAAATGAGCTTGCCTTAGAAGGATCTCAGCCGCGTCAGATTCTTTGGAGGAGGCATCTCCACGATTGCCTTTATCTTGGATGGGTCGATCTCGATCCCTCGATGCCGGACTATGAAGCCCAAGAATTTCCCTAATAATCGCCAATGGCACACTTTAGAGGATTCATCTTCAGATTGTACTCTCTGTCTGGTGAAGACAGTTCGGAGATCTTGGATGTGATTGTCCTTGGCTTTAGTCTTGACAACCAAATCATCGATGTAACATTCGACGACCTTATGGATTAAGTCGTCAAAGATCTTGGTCATCGCCCTTTGATATGTGGCACTTGTGTTCTTCAATCCAAACGACATCACTTTATAACAGTATATGTTGATCGGGGCTTGAAATGTCGTATGCTTCTTATTCTCGGGCGACATTTTTATCTGGTTGTACCCCGATGAACCATCCATGAAGGTGAACGGATCTTAATTTGAGATGTCGTCGACCATTATTTCTATGACCGGAAGTGGGAAATCATCTTTAGGGCATGCCTTATTAATGTCTCTAAAATCGACACAGAAACGGATCTGCCTAATCTTTTTTCACTGGGACGATGCATTCGATCCAATCCGCATATTTCTCTTCTCTGATGAAACCAGTATCGATGAGTTTCTTGGTTTTCTCGATGAACTTTTCTTTCAACTCCCTTCTCATTCTTTGAGGAGCTTGTTTGATTGGCTTGGCATCAGGAGAAATAGCCAGCTTATGCATGGCCAATTCAGGAGAGAGGCCGGGCATTTCTTTGTATGTCCAGATAAAGTAGTTGACGAACTCGTGGAGCAGGGAGATTATTTTCTCCTTCATTTCCTCTGACAAGAGTGAGCTGATATAGGCCGTCTTTAAATTATCAGGCGTTCCCAAATCGATATCAGTTAGCTGATCGAAGGTTACTTGTCCGCCATCTTAGAGCTCTCGATGGGCTTCTTCTAGCTTGGTTAGCTCATCGTCGTCATTTGAATTTTTGCCGACTTCACCAACATAGATCATGTAGCATGATTTGGTATTGGGTTGTATAAAACTTATGCCCCATCTATCTGGGACTCATCCGTCGATGAGCGGTCGGACCTGAGGTGAATGCCATACCCCCTTCGTAAAACTTCGATTCAGAGTCCGTTTAGTATAACCGACACCCACACTTTCTAAAATATTCCCGCATCTCAGGCGCGTAATATCTGGGGTTTAGGATGGCTTTTATGCCTCTCTCATAGGGAAGGCATGTCATGAACATATCGTCCGGGTGCACGACAGGGTTTAACCCATAACACATGACGCCTTTCTGTCCGCTTTTCTTCCGGGAATGTAGAAAGTTTTCAATTGGTCCACGGTAGAAACTGACAATGCATCTAGCTCCTTGCACATCTGCTTTGACACCCTTGTGATAGCGAGGGACTTTTCTGTAATCTCGAAAGATTCTCTTAGCTTCTTTTTTTGCATGAGGGTCCAATCTGCATAGTTGTTACAAGGTGGGTCCTTTTCCTCCGACTCTTCAGTGTCTCTGCCTAAAAGAGGGCGAATTTTGTTGTCGGATGGGCCTTCGATATCAGACTCGTTCGTATCGCTACCAAGACGAGGGCGGTTTTGTTGGCTATAGTGCCCTCAAGTCAATTATTGGATCGCAAGCACGTGATTGCAATGATTGAGGGAGGACCTATACCGGTAGAACTGTCTTACTCGAGATGATAGTATGCTCTGGTTTGTCTTTATCATCGTGTACATGCTTTAGGTGACATTACATATCACTATTACATATTGATAGAGCCCATAGGATTCATGCTTGACTGCCAGCAGTATGATGGCGACATATACATGGGAGCTGTGTGGTCTATAAGCACATCCTTAATATATCCCTAGTCGTGGGAGTTTTGAGACTGGGCATTGATACTCCAAGAGTAGACTAGTTTATACTGATTAAGACCCCGACGAGGGGCGGTGGCTGGTCTCCTAAGCCTTTGGTGTTAGTTGGTTCACCTAAGATGTATACATGTGCTCATTGGGTTATGAGTACACCGGACATACTCGCGGGGATCATGCTAGTTGGTATTATACCTATTGTCAGATAGTAGTTCCCTGGTGACATGTGTACAGGTTTGTCTATCGACCTGAGATCGTCATTTGTCTCGTGTGAGTTCCCACCGTGCTTTGATTACTACCCTACCACGGCTCAAAGGAGTCGTGCAAACAGGTTTTAGTTGGGTACAGTCCCGAGCCATATGGAGGTAGTGAGCGGATTGTCAGGGGATTCATCTCTCCCAGTATTGGGGGTTGATGTCGCAGTGTGCACGGGTGGCCATCACCAAAAATCCTTGGCCAAGGTAGTCGAGAATTACTGATCTAGGATCGGTAGTTTTTGAGGTGGTGATAGGGTTCATACCGATACTAAATGTCGCGTTATTAGTTGTCTGACTTTATCCACCCTCCTAGACTCGATATGCGGTACTCATAGACGGACGGACCAGACTGTACGGATATTGTCACTTTCAGGCTCAGTAGGGTTTCAGGATGAGTTTGCTCGTCGGCCTCCCTTTCACTCAATACCTGGGTAGCCGTTACGTACAACTAGTGCCACTGACGTGCTTGTGGTTAAACCCACTGCCAGCATATTGACGAGTCTTTAGAGTCCCACACAGAGGGTTTCACTGCTTCGGGAGAAACGTTGTAGAGGCCGTATGGTTTTATGGCAGGGTTCGATCATATATGTGCACTTGTGCATGGATCATGATCGGACGGATAATACTAGTGGGTTTTGGTTTAAGCCGGATCCTAGTATTCTATTGTTGGATTATTTTCGTCTCGTTGTATTCGTATTCAATCGGAATACGGATGCGGGTATGTATATATGGATGAGGGGTATTCTTGTAATTCATTACAAGTTTACTTTAGAAGATGCTTTTTTCTTTTTGCATCAAACATTTAGGTTAAATTTTTATGAGGTGGAAAGTGTGGGTCATTGTTCTAGCATGTTCACCTTGTGACTCATGGTCATGAGTCATATAGTGTGTCATGGTGGCATGATGACAAGTTTGGAGTGTTGTGAGATGTTTGTGTGAGCAAGTGGCAGATCTTTTCTTGTGAGTTTTTTCTTTAGTTGCTTGCTCACAAAAAACTCACAAAACACTAAAAAAGAAAAGAGCAGACACAATTTTTTTCTTCACTAGCTTTTCTTTTGCTTCACACTCTCACCCATGGCATCTTCTTCTACCTCCACCCTATATATCTCATGAGTTGAGAAACCTAGGGTGTATTGAGATAATCTAATCACACACACTCTCTAATTCATCCTGGCTATCTAGGCTAGCAAACTAGATTCCCGAGTTGCTTCAGTTTTGAGGTCGGAGCCCGTATTACTAACCCTCGACGTGGATCATCTTCGATGGGGGGAGACCGGAGAACAAACATGATTGAGGAAGCTGCGGGGAGCTTGGGATAGATGTTGAAGACCGAAGGACACGGATCATTCGGTATAACCTCTCTAAACTCCTTTTCATAGAACTAGTGTAGGGTTAATGGTACGATCCAAGAATCGGGTTCCGTTAGCGCTGGGTTTCTAAAAGTTTTTGTTCTGCATTTGGCTAGGGATTTTTGGCCGGGATGCTGGCGTAACCCAACAGGTTATTACGGAAAGATGGACTTCCAACGTCCGACTCATTAGTATTACTGCCGAAATGCGATCGCACTTTGGGGTTTTTACTTTTGAAGGTAACAGCCGGCTCGGATTTTCTTTTGAGTTTCAGATCCGTTATGTCTTTAGTCAGTTGTGGCTTAGCATTTTGGGGGTTCACAAAGTACCGAGAGTTTTCATATCGGACTTCATGTAAACCGAATGGCTGTATGCCTCCGTCAATGCATCTTTCTTCGCCATTTTTTGTATACTTCATGCACCGATGGAGTGTTGACGGAACGAGGTCGTAATAATGAAGCTATGGCCACCTCAAAAGAATTTTATAAGAAGTGTCAGTGTTGATCACGTATATCTTTGCTTCGGTTTGTAGGTCCTCGAACCTGATTGGCAAAGCTATGGATCCCAGAACCTGCTGGCAATTTTGATTGAAGTCTTGAATGATAATCCTTCCCCTTGACAGGTTTCGGACGTTCATTGACAAACTCTTCAGAGTCTGCATGTTCATGATGTTCACTAAGGACTCCGAATTAATCAATATGCGATTAATCCGATCTCCGTTGCTATACCCGGTGACGTAAAGCGGCCGGTTATGCTCAGCTGTTCCCAGTAACAGGTCTTCGTCCTTAAACATGATCGCGGCTGCATGTAGAGTGTACTGAGCTTCTTTCATATTAATTTCCACGAAGAGAGCGTGGTACCGCTCGGGGTTTTGTAAAGCGTGAATGAAAACATCTCTAAACTCCTTTGATAGGACCAGAGCATCGTAGATGCTCAGGAGAGACGGAAGCTTCCGGAGATAAGCTAAGACATTATAGTCCACTGGGGAATGACTCAAGTGTTGGCTATAGTGCCCTCAAGGCAATTATCGTAATCGCAGTTAGGTGATTATGATGATTGAGGGAGGACCTATACCGGTAGAACAGTCTTACTCGAGATGATAGTATGCTATCTGGTTTGTATTTATCATTATGTACATGTTGATAGAGCCCATAAGATTCTTTCCTGACTACCATCATTATGATGGCGATCATATACGTGGGAGCTAGGGGTCTATAAGCACATCCTTAAATGTCCCTAGTCGTGGGAGTATCGAGACTGGGCATGGATACTCCAGTGTACTGATCGAGACCACGACGAGGGGCGGTGGCCAGGTCTCACAAGCCATTGGTGTTAGTTTGTCCACCTAAGATAGTATAAAGGTGCTCATTGGATTATGAGTACACTGGAAGGACTTGCCGGGAACCTGCTAGTTGGTATTATACCTATTCTCAGATAGCTGTTCCTAGGTGACATGTGTACAGGTTAGTCTGTCGACCTGAGATCGTCATTTGTCTCATGTGAGTTCCCACCGTGCATTGATTACTACCCTACCACGGCTCAAAGGAGTCGTGCAAATAGGTTTTAGTTGGGTACAGTCCCGAGCCACATGGAGGCAGTGATCAGATCGTCGGGGATTCGTCTCTCCCGGTATTGGGGGTTGTTGTCGTGTTGTGCATGGGTGGCCATCACAAGAAATCCGTGGCCACGGTGGACGAGAATTACCGATCCAGGATCGATATTTTCTCAGGTGGTGATGGGTTTCATGCCGACACTAAATATCGCGTTGTTAGGGGTCTGACTTTATCCACCCCCTAGACTCGATATGCGATACTCTTAGAAGAACAGACCGGACTGTACGGATATTGTCACTGTCAGGCTCAGTAGAGCTTCAGAATGAGTTTGCTTGTCGGACTCCCATTTCGCTCAATACCTGGGTAGCCGTTACGTACATCTAGTGCCGCTGACGTGCTTGTGATTAAATCCACTGCCAGCGTATTAACGAGTCTTTAGAGTCCCACACAGAGGGTTTTCACGGTTCAGGCGATATGGTGTAGATGATGTATGTTGGTACATACAGGTGTCCGATTAAATATGTGCACATGCTGCACAGACTTTAATCGAACGGTTGATAATACTAGCGGCTTAGGATTGAGCCGAATTATTAAATCAGGTTTTGATTTAATAATTTATATTTGTATTTATATAAATGCATTCTAGTATTATTGTTCACTATTCATTTTCTCTCTTGGCTATTCGTATTTTTGTACAAATACGCGCACATGTATTTCGATACATGTACCGGGTTGTATTCCATATTTATACGGAATAGCTTCTATAAGTGGACACCTCATTTGTATGATTTTCATTTTTTGGAAATTCATTTTTTTCACAAATGAGGTGGAGTGAGGTGGCATGAGCATGGGTTTTGGACTTGTAGAGAGACATGGGTCTTAATTGTTTATTGGAAAATTGTGAAGAGATTTTTTATGTGTGCATTATTGATTGAGAGAGAGAGAGAGAGACGGGTAGCCACTTGATGCTAGTGTGGCTCAAGCTCATTTTCTTCACTTGCTTTCACTCACCCATTTCTCACTTGGAGAAAACACTTAGCATTTTCTTTAGTTGCTCATGCCACATGTTTCTTCACCTCCATCTTCTTGAGTTGCTCTTTTGATCATTGTGATGAGAGGAAAATTATAGTGACACATTCCTACACCTCCACTCTCCATTGCTAGCAACCTTGGAGCGTCGGTTGCCTCGCTCGACGTGGCTGAAGCTTGCGCCGTTTTCCTCAGGTGGATCATCGTAGATGGAGGAAGACCGGCAACCAAATTCGATCAAGGAACCACTAGGAGCTTGAGGATGATGGTTTAAGACCGAAGGACACGGATCAACTCGGTATAACCATTCTAACTTCTTTGTATAGCTTTCTAGTTTAGGGTTTGAGGAAGATCCGGGCATCGGGTAATGGTAGCGCCAATTCAGTAAATTTTTGTTCCGCATTTGGTCACGGTTTGATAGCCGGGGCGCTGCCGTAACCCAACATGGTACCAGAGCCAGCCTTTAAACCCTTAGCTAGCTAGTTTCGATAATGTTAAAGTATCGAAACCGAAACAGTGCCCCTGCACATTCCAGTCTTTGTCGATTTTTAAAGTCTTCAAAAAAAATTTTTAGCAACTGCAGAAGACTACTTGTATGACCAATAGAACATACTCCAAATACGAACCCATTCCACCAAATTTGACCCAAGCACATTGGCTCAAAAACCGAGGAGTCCAGCCACAGTGAGGAGTTTGGGTTTCGTATTTTGGGTGTGGTCTGGTCTCTGGAATTTTGGTTCAGTGGTATTGCTTGTTTTGCCCAGTTTGGATATAGTGTTGTCTTTTGTTCAAGGGCAATTCGGGGTGTTTCGAAGTCGATAATTTAACATGTTTAAATGTTTACAGTACTTACATTACTATCTGCGACCGTGAATGTCATTAGATCGGTACAACTTGTCTAATTTCTATAGTTCTTTTAGACGGGTTTGCTAACGTAACATTCACATTGATGTTCTGTGTTGTGCTGTGATGTTGGTTAGATCGTCGTGGTCGATAGTTTAGGTGCAATGTAAGTACAGTTTAGTTTCATTTGTACATTTGATATTGCGGGGCGAGCGTTCGACATGTGGACTGCCGTCACTGCCAGTTTGTATATTATTCGTTTGGGGTACGATCGGGTTGAGGTCGATATCACCCTTGTATATTATTTTCTTTTCTGTACTAGGATTACCCTACGGTGGAGTGCATGAATAGCCGGGTTCTAGAGGGCAACGGGTCAGCATCTCATGGCGTTGAGACGGAGGGGACCTTACACTAGAATTACCGGGCTATTCGCCGCACTCGTATGGGGTATAGGTTGACCCACGGAGGGGTGCTCAAGTTACCGGATTCCGTGAAGTGTTGGGTGTACCATTCACGTTGTTGAAGGGGGTTGCCTCACTTATGGTTTTGGCGGGTAACTTGCTGCGCTCGTAGGGGTCTAGGTTATCATTGCACATGCTATCAACACGACAGGGATCGTCGGGTCTCATTTGCGGCTCAAGTGAAACCCGGGGCTCCAAGATTATCCACCATTCTGTGTTACTTCTGTGAAGCTTCTGTGATGTTGCTTTATATCATGCCTGGGATGATTGTTATATGTATTTATATATACTAGTAGATATTGTATATGTTTTGCACCCGCGCTAGTCCAATCCCCGCTCTGTCGTTAGTTAAGTAACCTAACGGGTGATGACGGGACCCATTGGCGAATGCAGATGGCATATACGTACATCATATATTTTCGTTCTTTTTTGGTGTGATTAATTGTTGGGACTGCGTTGATTCTGATCAATGCAAGGATAAAACAAACCTATATGATATTGTTGGAACCAAGTTTTTAAAAACTGACATTACAGACGTTTTCTTTTGCTTTGCACAGTGGTATTCAGTTATGAATATCCAGCACCTCATTCGACGAGGCAAGGGCCGAGATCCCTTCATCGGGAGTGCCTCCTTGAGTAAAAGTTTGTGTCAACGTAATAACTTTACTGTAGTCGATTCTTTTGCTTTGCATCATGGTACTCAGTTTGGAATATCCTACACCTCATTCGACGAGGAAAGAGCCGAGATCCCTTTACCGGGAGTGACCTCTTTAGAAAAAGTTTTCGCCACTATATATTTGTAAAGCCACTTGGATTCCTTTAAAGAGATCAAGTTCATTACGTTAAAGGTTTTTCGCCAAAAACCAGCCGTAGCACTCCGTCATTTCAGATTAATATTGCTTAGTATTCGTGCTGGGTTTGTTGACCTCGTCAAGGCGTAGTGTGCGGTAGCTCAGTAATACTTTTGTGTCGCATGGATATGTGCATTGGTTAGGACAGTCGTTCGACCTTGTTGACCTCGTCAAGGGTCTGTGCGGGTGGGTCTAATGCAATCAGGATAATGACAGGCTGAACTTGACTAGGACCCTTTGACTTATTGACCTCGTCAAGGTCACTTGGGTCATAGGGGTAAAAATCACATCGGGAGTTTCAAACATACAGGAAACTTGCCAGGCTTGTGCATACCTTCTGGAGTGTGGTAACTTGAGTGGATTCCGTCAAGTTATCATGCGATGATAGCTAAATCCCGATTCCCACTGATGAGTAGGATTACTCCTCGGGTGATTTTAGATGATCCCGACTAATTATCCTTTTGGGTTTGGAGGAGAATTCGAGGAAATAGTGGGAGCCATCCTGATTAGATAAAGTGATTGACCATTCTATTCTAGGTTAGAGTGCACGCAGAGTGTTTCATTTCTCTCTCTCTCTCTTTGGCAGCGACCATGGCCCGACCCTTGACTAAAACTCATGAACCAAGTTAACCGAACCTTCTTAAAACACTTTGGCTTTTGGAATGTCACGGTGTCTTATATATCATTGCCACTTCTATATTACCTCTGCATTTCTCCAGAACACCCCGTATCACTACAAACATCCACTTCCATTGGATAAATCCATCGTATAGTTACATACGAACTCGAAGGAACTTGTTCCAGATTCGAGGATGGATTATGGTTCTGGAGAGATTGAATAAGATTATTCGGTTGTCTTTTCTCTTTACCTTCTCTCAGGTTGTGAGGGCTCCTAGAATTAGGAGAGGATACACATATTGATCTTATTGGATAGTCTTCTTCTAAACCATAGGCAGGTGCCGATAGGTAGGTGTCACGACCCGAAATATTAGCTCGTGACCATCACTTGAATCACGCAACGTCTAAAGGCGTAACGGAATTCAATTAAGCTGAAACCCAGAAATCTAAAACTTTTTAAGAAAATAAAGGAGGTGAAGTTTTCGAAACAAAGGTATAATGAAATCAAGTGTGCTTAATGCATAGAAAGGAACATGAAATGCAAGTGGATTATGCAAGTTTAAAAACATGTTTCGTCTTTTTGAAAATTTGGGTAGCACCTCCTTTGTATATTTTGATCCAAAACCATAAATACATAATAATGATAAGGGCATCCCCAAGCGGGAGCTAACTCTTTGCCAAACGGCGGATCATAACCACGCAATACAGTAAGAATAGGTATACAACGCCCAACGGCGAAGTTCACCACAAAGATAAAGGAAAGCAAGACAAAAATACCACAAGTAGCGAAAACCCCTCGCTCTAAGTCTTGCAACCATAATCCCACTAACTCTCATTACTTATACAATTTACTAAATTTGATTGATTGATGGAGTTAACTAGATACAATATGAAATATAATACAAGAGTGGGTACGATACAAATGTCCCACCTACCACTGCAAAACACCCAAATGAAGCTGTATGCCAGCGATGTCACTACTGATCCAAGCGGTCAACCTGCAAGAACTGTGGCAAAACAGGGGTGAGTTGCCAACTCGTGAATAGAAAAACATCTACATGTAGAAATCGAATAAACAACGACTCATAGGTCAACTATATCATAAAGGTAATACTATGATATCTAGGGTGACCGGGTCGGTATATGTGCCAACAAGGTAGTCAAACCTATATGCATGGGGATAACATCCAACAGTAATAATCAATGCATGTATGCATGTGGATCTCGTCCACCCATCTAATCAACGTATGCATGCATGTGGATCTCGTCCACCCATATAATCAATGTATGATGCATGCGGATCTCGTCCACCCATATAATCAATGTTTGCATGCACGTAAATATCCTAAAATAGTGTGCATGAAAGTATGAGGATATAAATCAACGGTGTCCCTCGCGACACATCAAATCATGGTAGTGTCGAGTCTTTAGAGTCCCACACAGAGAGTTTCCCTGCACTGAGCGAAACGTGTAGAGGCCGTATGGTTTTACGGCAGGGCTGCGATCACTTACGTACACTTGTGTGCGTATGCTGTTCGGGCAGGCAATACTAGTGGGCTTTGGTTTAAGCCGGATCCTAGTATTGCACGGATGGATTTGTTTTGTCTTCTGTGCATACGCATTCTACGGAATGCGGATGCGGGGTGTGTATGCACAGTTGTGAGGAGCGAAGAAGGAGGAGGTGCCATATTAGGGTTTTGGCAGTTGGTTCGGCCAAAACCGTTATGTGGCAGGCTCATTACGGTTTTGGCAATTCGTTCGGTCAAAACCATTATGAGCTGCGGACATTACTTACTAATAATTTCAGTGATAATTTTTTGATGGCTAATTGCTTTGACCATTTGACCACCTTGACCACTCTTGACTTTGTTGACCCGTTGGCCAAAGTTGACCTTGACCTTCATGAAAGGTCTACACTCTTCTTTGGTTTTCTTTTTCTTTTTGGATTATGAAAATGGTCATGTCAATGTAGCCATCAACTTTATCATGATAGGATTAGTAATGATGATTTTGAGTATTATTGAACCATGGTTCATTTTCTTTGTTCAATTTTTCTTTTCTCATTCTCTCTCCTAAAAAGTGAGAAGCAAAGAAAAGCTCCATGGTTGCTAGTGCTCCTTCTTCTTCCTCCTCTTGATTCATTCTTTTGATCTCATGTGTTGAGAGAAAAAGAATCCACATAGACAAATACTTCCATCAACTTCTTCTACACAACCTAGGACTTCAAGACTAGCGATCTTGTTGCCCTAGTTGTCTCGTCTCGAGGTGGAGCTCGGTGTACATCTCTCGGGTGGATCGTCTTCGACTCAAGAAGGCCGCGGAGGTGACCAAGATCCGGATCGACCCTCGGAGCGTGGATGGATGAGCCGGACAGCGGAGAGAAGACCCGAAGGACCAGTTTTGTGAGGTATAATTTCTACGGCATAGTAGTTAACGCCTCTAGTTGTTTGCTAGTTTCTAGTTTAGCAAAGATCTGGCTTTTAGTCCATGTTGCCTTTGCGCCAAAAATTGTTTTTCGCCGTTTCCGCTTCCCCGTAAGAACTGGGGTGAGCAACGTGGACTTACAGTGGTATCAGAGCCTGACTAAACATAAACTAGCAAGTTAGCAAAGTATTTAGAATATCGATCGGAAAAAAATCACAAAACACATCCGGGAAAAATCTGTTGGATATATGTATGCCCTAGAGGCCATTATGTGATAGTGGATGTATCTATACATGTATATATATATTCGGTTTGCATTCTTGCTCGACATGATAGTATGCTATCTGGTTCTTCTTTATCTGACATTTTGATTTGATCTTGCTTTTATTCATTTATACATGCTGATAAAGCCCTGAGGATATCGGCTTGACTACTCTGATTATGATGGAGATCATACTAGTGGGACATCTGTAGTCTATAAGCATATCCTGAAATGTCCCTAGTCGGAGGTGTATCGAGACGGGGCATCGATATACCAGAGTAGACTAGCGTATGTGATACTAGACCCATGTGATGGGCGATGGATGTTCCCACATTCATCGATGTTTGACATCAAGATCATATACGGGTGCTCAGTGGTGACTGGGTACACTGGACGGACTCGCCGAGAACTCCTATATGGAATTATATCTATCGTCGGATAGCAGTTCTCAGATGACACTGGTACAGGTTAGTCTGTAGACCCGAGATCGTCATAGAGCCTTGTGTGTTCTCCCACTGTACTTTGATTACCACCCTACCACGGCTCTACTGAGTCGTGCAAGCAGGTGGCCGTTGGGTACAGTCCCGAGACACACGAAGGCAATGAGCGATAGGAGGGGTTTCGTCTCTCCCGATATTGGGAGTTGATGCTGTACTGTGCCCGACTGGTTATAGCAGCAAGTCCCTGGCCAGGGCTGCTGAGATTTGCTGATAAGTGTTATCAGTAGTTTCTCGAACTGTTATAGACCATTCACCGGCACGACTTATTGAGTTATTGGGGTCGACGTGACCATCCCTAGGCTCGATATGCAGCATATCTGACGAAGAGACCGGACTGTACGGTAGTGTTGCCGGATGGCTCGACGGGAGTTGTAACAGGTTCGCTTGTTTTCTTCTAATCGCTCAATACCCGGGTGGCCGTTACGTTTAGCTGACCGCTTGCGGCTTGGGGGTGCTTGATATGATCATCGCCCACTGCCGGCGTATTGACGAGTCTTACAGTCCCACATAGGAGTTACCTAGTCCAGGCGAAAAGTTGTGGTGCGCATATGCGATATGCGCTTGGACCCGATTAATATGCGTGTATGGGATACCGTATATTAATTGGGCGGCTTGCTAATGGTCGGGTCATATGTGATATGACCGGATTTGTGAATCAAGTGTTGATTCATCATTAGTTTCTCATTACAAATCCTATCTTGCTTATTTTGGATGTATGCATGCATGTATGCATTTATTCTTGTTCATGCACATATTGATGTGCAAGCACACATGCATACATACATCAATTTTTATCATGGTTGTTTATACAATGAGAATGGTGGATGTATAAGAATTACACCATGGTTATTTTTGGATTATTATTGGATTTAAATTAAAGCAAAAGGAAATGAAAAATGGGTCAAATCATTTTAGAGTTTCTACACTCTTCTAAACTCTACCATGCTCACCTAACTTTTAACCCATGGTTTATTTTCTTATCATGCTTTTAACTTAAATCAAATGATAACTTTAAATCTAACCATGGTTGGTTGTGAGAAAGAAAAATATATATAGTTATTTTTCTTTTCTCTTTCATAGAATAATTCATTCTCTTCTTCCACCATCTTCATCAACCTCCATGCTTTTGCTCTCTAGTTCTTATAAGAGAGTGAAATACTCATAAAAATAGGATTTTGAAGTGAGATCCATAGCCACAACATCATTCTAATCAAGTTTAGCCAACTTGATTAGAGTGTTCTCTTTGTTTTTCAAAGTTGCAAGCTTGGACGGGGAAACTCCGGGTGGATCGTCGTGGACGTGGGAGGAGTACAAGCGGACCTTCTTCCAACACCTTAGAGTCTAAGGAGTCAAGCAAAAACGGGAGCTACAAAGGTTGTAGCCTTCAAACCCTAATCTTTTCTAGTTTAAAGTTTAATAAACCTAATTTTTTAGGATCGATCCACTTGCGTGTTTGTTTAGCACAATAAAAACTTAAACTTTTGGACATGTGATGCTTCAAAACTCCTCATAGGGTGCTAAACAAACCCATCATTGGTATCAGAGCCGACCTAGAACGTTAGGCGACCTTTTTGCGAAGTAAAAAGTCCGATCGAACCAAAATACGAATTTATGGGATGCTCTCTGGAAATTTTTTAAAAACTGACCTTTTTCAGAATTAAAAATTCTCAAAAAATAGAGCAGGTAAAAATTAGACAATCTGGAAATTTCGTGGCCGTGAACAGTACATATGATCGCGGAAACGCGGCCTAAGCTGGCTTAGGCCGCGGTTCCGCAGCCATAAGAGGGGGTCGTTTACTCCATTTTGCACAGTATTTTTCCTGACCTGCTATAGTGTTTTTTGAGTATGTTTAATCTGAATCTGCTGTTGGAAAATTCTGGAGGTGGTTCTGAACTCGTGGTTTCGATCGGAATTTTCATTTCGCTTTCTTTTCCGGGTAAACTAGAAAGTATTGAAGTGTTTGAACGAATATCATTTACTCAATATTCACGGGGTTTAAATAGTTTGGAGATACATGCAAGTCTTTTTGCGGTGGTCCCTCTAGAAGACAACAAACCTTAACTCGATTATGTGACCGTCTCGAACTGCCCTTTGAACCCTAGGGTTTGGGGCAGTACGGCGTGCCACATGTGAGGCGTTGGCTTGACCCTTCTATGGCTGGACCGCCACTACTGTGTCACACTCCAGATCTTTTGAACCCTGCTCAAGTGTTGAGCTTTAGTGAATCTTGGGTGTTTGATTGTTCATTCGAAAACTTTAATACTGTCTGTTTGTCTGGAATGTGATACAATATGTGGAATTCATATGGTTTGGGCATGAAATACGAGATATGTGATATTTCGCATTTATGATGTCTAAAGAGAATCTGGATTCCAAATATTGTAGTTTTACACTTTCTTTTCTGTGACCGTAAGTGTAGTATGTTAGATATCGCCGTTTTCGTTGCTATACATCAACGACAATCGGGGTACGCATACTTACTTACGTTGATGATATGTGATATTATGTGTTGCTGAGATATGATGTGTAGGATTGTCGCGATTGAATAGCCGGGGGGTTTTGTGAGATGAGAGCTTTATATTTTCATTCATGTAAATTCAAATGTAATGTAATATTCTTTTATTTGGGGCACTTCCAGGTTGCGGTTGTGTCACCAGTGTTGTATATTATTTACTTTTCCGCATTAGGATGGACCCAAGGAGGGGAGCACAGGTGACCGGGTTCTGGGGTTCAGTGGGAAGCCATCTCGAGGAGTCGAGACCGGGTCTCCTAAACTCCAGGATTGGTAGGGTCACTTGCCGCTCTCGTAGGGGTCCAGGGTGTGGGCTTGGCTATTCATCGCGACTGTGGAATCCTTATTTTCTATTCTAGCTAAATACTAAATACGGATGTCCTAGTATATCCCACATTATATCTATATTTCTGCTGCCTGTGTTCTGTGAAATCTGAGACGAATGACTTATTATATATATGATATATAGTAGACGTTGCTTATGTTTTACACCCGCGCTAGTCCCGTCCCGGTATGCCGTTAGTTAAGTAACCTAACAGTGCATAACGGAACATTGCGGCGAATGCGGATGTCATAAGCGTACGTGTTATTTTCGTTTATTTTCTGTGATTGTCTTAAGGACTTAAATGATGGGATAACATTAATGTGATTAATGTAAAGAAAATAAACCTAAAAAGATGTTGTAGAATCGGATTTAAAAAGTACTCGGCTTTTTATGAAAAAGCTACTTTTCAAAACTGTGGAGCCTAAGCCACTCCTTTTGAAAACTGTTTGATTCTACAATGATATCAAGTTCAAAGCGTTAAAGATTTTCTTAAAAATCATTCGCAACCCTCCGTCATTTTAGGAAGTAGAGTACTTAATATTCGTGCTACGTTTGTTAACTTTAGTTAAGGCGTAGTGTACGGTAGCTAAGTGATGTCTTCCTACACTGCATATGATGCAGATTAATTAGGACATTCATGCGACTTTGTTGACCATAGTTAAGGGTCATATGGGTGGGTCTAATTGATCAAGAAATGACGGGTGAAACTTGACTGGTACTTATAATTTGTTGACCATAGTTAAGGTCATAAGTACTAGGGGTAAAAATTACATCGGGAATTTCAAGTGTTGAAATTTGCAATGAGATTGCATACCTTCCATGTGATGGTTGGATCCCGATCCCACTGTGGGCAATTGTTGCTCCTAGGAGAGTTTTACAGTTTACAATTAGCTAACTCATTAGGTGTCTAGAAAGGTGTTAACGGGGCTCCGCCTCTGAGAAAACAAGGTTTACTCTAATTAGGTCCGTGCGAAAGCACGGGGAACCTCCCTCAAAGTACTGACACTGGCATGGCTGAACGGTTAGCGAAGTTGTAGACTGTAATTAATCCTGGCTAGTTTTTCTTTTTAAGGTTTGAAAGAAAACTTGATAAAAAGCAGTGGGAAACATCGATTAGACAAGATAATAAACCAATCTAATCTATGCAAGAGCTTTCGTTGAGTGTATTCCTTTCTCTCTCTTAATGGCAGATACCAATGACTGGACTTAAGCTTCTACTAGATAAGAACAAACTGAATGGGACCAACTATAAAGACTCGCTAAGGAATCTGAAGATCGCCTTGACTTATGATAAAGTATCATATGTCCTCACGGCTTCAGCCCCGTCCGTCCCAGGCCCAAAGTCCTCAGTTGCGGACATTGAAGTCCGCAAGACATGGGACGCTGACTGTGCCACGGCAAAATGCCTCGCGCTTGCATCGATGGACAACACACATCAAAAGCAGCACGAGGACATGGACATTCACGGGATATTGCTCCATACAAAGGAGTTGTATGGGGAGCAGTCCCGCGTATTACGATACGAATCATCAAAGAAACTGTTTCAGATGCGGATGGCCCCTGGCACACCAGTAGCAGATCATGTTTTGAAGATGATAGCTCTTATAGAAGAGCTTGAGGGCCTCGGATGGACAATGGACAATGAACAATATATAGATATTATTCTGCAGTCCCTCCCCTCCACCTTTGCTCAGTTCATAGTGAACTTTAACATGCATGGCATGGAGAAGGAACTCCCTGAACTCCTTAATATGTTAAGGAGTGCAGAGAGCATTATGAAGTCAGCAAAGACTCCCGTTATGACCATTGGACAGTCTTCTTCTTCTCGCCCAAAAGCTAAGGCCAAGGGAAAGAAAAAGAAGAAACCCACCAATCCTAAAGGCGGAGTCAAAAAGGCGAAGGGAAAGGGAAAGTCCATGGCTGGAGACCCGGGGAAAGGCGAGTGTTTTCATTGCCACAAGACAGGACATTGGAAGCGCAATTGCAAGGAGTACTTAAGTCTCAAGAAGAAGCATGGTGATGCTTTCGCTTCAGGTGTGTTTATGACTGAAAACTGTTTTTCTATAAACTCTGCTTCCTGGGTATTGGATACCGGTTCAGGTTCTCACATTTGCAATTCTATGCAGGGGCTGAGAAATAGCAAGGTTTTGAAGACAGGTGACCATACTCTCCGCGTTGGAAATGGTTCCAATGTACATACAGTCGCAGTGGGAGAGTATCACTTGGGGTTGCCATCTGGATGTATTTTGATTTTGAATCCATGTTATTTTGTACCTGATATGCTATGTAATATAATATCCGTTTCTTTGTTGGACAATGAAGGATATAATTTTATGTTGCAGAACAATGTTATGAACATTCACCTAAATCAAATGTTGGTTGGGTATGGTACGCTTAATAACGGAATATATGTCCTAAATCAACACACAGTTTTCAGTGTACAACACACTAATAAAAGAAAAATTTCAGAATTAAATGAAGCTTTTCTTTGGCACTGTAGACTTGGTCATATTAACGAAACAAGACTAATCAAGTTACATAAAGATGGATATTTAAACCCTTTTGAATATAAATCTTATGCGACTTGCCAGTCTTGTATCAAGGGTAAAATGACCAAAACTCCGTTTACCGGACACGGAGAAAGAGCTACTCAGCTCCTTGGCCTCATACATAGTGATGTATGTGGGCCAATGTCTATACAGGCTAGAGGCGGTTTTTCATACTTCATTACATTCACCGACGATTTCTCAAGATTCGGTCATGTATTTTTATTAAAGCACAAGTCCGAAGCTTTCGAGAAATTCATTGAATATAAACAAGAAGTAGAAAAACAAACCGGCTTGAGTATTAAGATGCTTCGATCAGATCGAGGTGGTGAGTATCTCAGTACAGAATTTGCAAACTTCCTAAAAGAGAATGGGATTCACTCTCAGCTCACTCCTCCTTACACACCACAGCACAACGGTGTGTCAGAACGACGGAATAGGACCCTATTAGATATGGTCCGGTCCATGATGAGTGAGGCTGAGTTACCAGTCTCGTTTTGGGGACATGCATTAGAGACTGCAGCGTTTCTGCTAAACAGGGTTCCAACCAAAGCCGTGTCTACCACGCCATATGAGATATGGAATGGGAAGAGACCATCTCTTAAAAGAATTAAGATTTGGGGTTGCCCGGCCTATGTTAAAAAGCAGAATCCGGACAAACTCGAGACACGGTCAGTCATGTGTAACTTTGTGGGATATCCAAAGAATTCTTATGGGTATCTGTTCTACCACAAAGAGGAACAAAAAGTGTTTGTTTCTCAGTATACCACATTCTTGGAAAAAGAGTTTTTCACAGATAGAGATGATGGCAAGGTGGTAGATCTAGAAGAGGTTCTGGAGACACAAACTACAAATGACGATTTGGTTGAACCAGCTGTTGCAACAGAAACTGAAGAACCTCGGCCACTCCGTAGGTCTGGTAGGACTTCTCGCCCACCGGAGAGGTACTACGGTTTCCTCATTGATGGTGACAGAGAAGACTGTATCATAGAAGATGATGATCCTACCAGTTTTCAGCAAGCTATCACGAGTGGTGACTCTGTGAAGTGGCTGGATGCAATGAGATCCGAAATGGAGTCTATGCACACCAACAAAGTATGGACTTTGGACGTTGTACCCCCTGGGGTAAAACCTGTAGGGTGCAAATGGATCTTTAAAAGAAAGATTGGTGTGGATGGACAGGTAGAGACCTATAAGGCAAGACTTGTGGCGAAAGGTTTTCGTCAAAGACCAGGTTTGGACTATGACGAAACTTTTTCGCCCGTAGCCATGCTTAAATCTATTCGGATCCTACTTGCTATTGCTGCTCACTACGACTATGAAATCTGGCAGATGGACGTTAAAACAGCATTTCTAAATGGAGATTTAGAAGAATGCGTTTATATGGATCAGCCGGAGGGCTTCATTGACAGTGGGAGCAGCGAGAAAGCATGTAGATTGCTTAAATCCATATATGGGTTAAAGCAGGCATCTCGGAGTTGGAACATCTGTTTCGATGATGTTATCAAAGAGTTTGATTTCATCAAAAATCCGGATGAACCTTGTGTTTATAGGAAGGCTGTAGGAAGAGCTGTCACATTCCTCGTATTGTACGTGGATGACATTCTTCTGATAGGAAATGACATTCCTATGCTACAGTCGGTCAAATCATTCTTATCATTGAGGTTCTCCATGAAGGACCTAGGTGATGCCACATACATCCTGGGCATAAGGATCTATAGGGATAGATCCAAAAAGTTATTGGGACTGTCCCAAACCAGGTACATCAACACCATCCTAAAGAGGTTTAGTATGGAAGACTCCAAGCGGGGTGCCTTACCCGTTTGCCATGGAGTCACTCTCTCCAAGGATTCTTGTCCAAAGACCGATGAAGAGAGAGCTCGCATGAGCATTATACCTTATGCTTCGGCAGTAGGATCTATAATGTATGCGATGTTATGTACACGCCCAGATGTAGCTTATGCACTTAGTGTTGTAAGCAGGTATCAATCCAACCCAGGGGAGAACCACTGGACAGCTGTGAAGAACATTCTTAAGTACTTACGAAGGACTAAAGAATTGTTCTTGGTGTATGGTAATACAGATCTCCAAATGGAGGCCTTTACCGATTCGAGCTTCCAGAGCGATAAGGATGACAGCAAATCTATCTCAAGGTTTGTATTTACCCTCAATGGAGGGGCGGTAAGTTGGAAGAGTTCCAAACAGGATACCGTTGCAGACTCTACGATGGAGGCTGAGTACATTGCTGCAAATGATACCGCCAAGGAAGCCGTCTGGATGAAGAAGTTCGTCTCGGAGCTAGGAGTAGTTCCAACCATTATTGATCCAATACCCTTGTATTGTGATAATAATGGGGCTATGGCGTTAGCCAAGGAGCCCAGATCCCATCAGCGGTCCAGACACATCCTGAGGCGATTTCATTTGATCCGGGAGAATGTAGATCGCCGCGAGATCGAGATTAAGAGAGTTGACACAAAGAACAACGCCGCGGATCCACTCACCAAGGCCCTCCCTCAGCCACAGCATGAGCGACTTTTTGATATGTTGGGTATGAGATACGCCAATAACTGGCCTTAGTGCAAGTGGGAGATTGTTGGATATATGTATGCCCTAGAGGCCATTATATGATAGTGGATGTATCTATACATGTATATATATATTCGGTTTGCATTCTTGCTCGACATGATAGTATGCTATCTGGTTCTTCTTTATCTGACATGTTGATTTGATCATGCTTTTATTCATTTATACATGCTGATAAAGCCCTGAGGATATCGGCTTGACTACTCTGATTATGATGGAGATCATACTAGTGGGACATCTGTAGTCTATAAGCATATCCTGAAATGTCCCTAGTCGGAGGTGTATCGAGACGGGGCATCGATATACCAGAGTAGACTAGCGTATGTGATACTAGACCCATGTGATGGGCGATGGATGTTCCCACATTCATCGATGTTTGACATCAAGATCATATACGGGTGCTCAGTGGTGACTGGGTACACTGGACGGACTCGCCGAGAACTCCTATATGGAATTATATCTATCGTCGGATAGCAGTTCTCAGGTGACACTGGTACAGGTTAGTCTGTAGACCCGAGATCGTCATAGAGCCTTGTGTGTTCTCCCACTGTACTTTGATTACCACCCTACCACGGCTCTACTGAGTCGTGCAAGCAGGTGGCCGTTGGGTACAGTCCCGAGACACACGAAGGCAATGAGCGATAGGAGGGGTTTCGTCTCTCCCGATATTGGGAGTTGATGCTGTACTGTGCCCGACTGGTTATAGCAGCAAGTCCCTGGCCAGGGCTGCTGAGATTTGCTGATAAGTGTTATCAGTAGTTTCTCGAACTGTTATAGAACATTCACCGGCACGAATTATTGAGTTATTGGGGTCGACGTGACCATCCCTAGGCTCGATATGCAGCATATCTGACGAAGAGACCGGACTGTACGGTAGTGTTGCCGGATGGCTCGACGGGAGTTGTAACAGGTTCGCTTGTTTTCTTCTAATCGCTCAATACCCGGGTGGCCGTTACGTTTAGCTGACCGCTTGCGGCTTGGGGGTGCTTGATATGATCATCGCCCACTGCCGGCGTATTGACGAGTCTTAGAGTCCCACATAGGAGTTACCTAGTCCAGGCGAAAAGTTGTGGTGCGCATATGCGATATGCGCTTGGACCCGATTAATATGCGTGTATGGGATATCGTATATTAATTGGGCGGCTTGCTAATGGTCGGGTCATATGTGATATGACCGGATTAGTGAATCAAGTGTTGATTCATCATTAGTTTCTCACTACAAATCCTATCTTGCTTATTTTGGATGTATGCATGCATGTATGCATTTATTCTTGTTCATGCACATATTGATGTGCAAGCACACATGCATACATACATCAATTTTTATCATGGTTGTTTATACAATGAGAATGGTGGATGTATAAGAATTACACCATGGTTATTTTTGGATTATTATTGGATTTAAATTAAAGCAAAAGGAAATGAAAAATGGGTCAAATCATTTTAGAGTTTCTACACTCTTCTAAACTCTACCATGCTCACTTAACTTTTAACCCATGGTTTATTTTCTTATCATGCTTTTAACTTAAATCAAATGATAACTTTAAATCTAACCATGGTTGGTTGTGAGAAAGAAAAATATATATAGTTATTTTTCTTTTCTCTTTCATAGAATAATTCATTCTCTTCTTCCACCATCTTCATCAACCTCCATGCTTTTGCTCTCTAGTTCTTATAAGAGAGTGAAATACTCATAAAAATAGGATTTTGAAGTGAGATCCATAGCCACAACATCATTCTAATCAAGTTTAGCCAACTTGATTAGAGTGTTCTCTTTGTTTTTCAAAGTTGCAAGCTTGGACGGGGAAACTCCGGGTGGATCGTCGTGGACGTGGGAGGAGTATAAGCGGACCTTCTTCCAACACCTTAGAGTCTAAGGAGTCAAGCAAAAACGGGAGCTACAAAGGTTGTAACCTTCAAACCCTACTCTTTTCTAGTTTAAAGTTTAATAAACCTAATTTTCTAGGATCGATCCACTTGCATGTTTGTTTAGCACAATAAAAACTTAAACTTTTGGACATGTGATGCTTCAAAACTCCTCATAGGGTGCTAAACAAACCCATCAAAATCCACTTTCTGTCGATTTTTTATACTACTCAAAAAGTAATTTGACATACATGAAAAATCGTCTCAGTGTTTTGTAAAAACACAGCAGAAAAACGATCCAGTGGCTCGGCCAAAGCGCCGCGGATCCGCGGCACGAACATGCTTCCTTCCACGGATCCGCGGCCGAGTTGACTCGGCCGTGGACCGGGTTTTCTGCAGTGGTTTTATTTGGGTATTTTGGGATTTTTAATACATGTTGTTTCTACCCAGATTTTCCAGAGAACAAATTGACTTTTGGGGTGGTTACAAATCCGTATTTTCATCGATATTCTGTAGACTTTGGCTAATGAATATTATCTGTGATGTGATATATGTATTGAACGTCTGCTAATCGCTATACGTCGATTAGTGGGGGTTATACATATATGTGATCTGTAATGTTGATGGTTTGTGTATATGAATTCGTTAGATTGTCGCGGATGAATAGCCGGGGGGTTGTGAGATGAGAGTTTTCTTATTCTTTCAATTCTTGTAACATGTAAATTGATGTAATATTATTTGTTTGGCCACACAACCGGGTCGGGGTTGTTGCCGTCATTGTATAATTTCTTTTTACTGTTTTTGCTCCTAGGATAGACCCAAGGTGGGGTGCACAAACTACCGGGTATCTCGAAGTGCCGAGTGTCCTACTCACGGTGTTCAGGGAGGTTGCTTCGCTTCGGGTACTTGGCGGGTAGTTTGCCGCACCCGTAGGGGTCTAAGGTAGGGTTTGTCTATTCATCGCGACCGTGTAATCCGTTCTTCATTACAGGCTCGTACGAATTGCGGATTCCTAGTATATCCAATGTATTCATCTGTGATCTGGAATGGCTATCATTGCATGTGACGAATGTTTATATATATCTATATGATATCTATTTAGGCGTTGCTTATGTTTTGCATCCGCGCTAGTCCAGCCCCCGTTCTGTCGTTAGTTAAGTAACCTAACGGGTGATGACGGGACCCCGTGGTGAATGCGGATGGCATAAGCGTACGTCATATTTTCGTTGTTTTCTGCAATGGTAGGATTAAATGATGGGACGCATTGGAATTAATGCAAGAAAAAAATAAACCAAGTAAAAGTCGTTGGAACACTTTGAAAACCACTCGGTTCTTTTCAAAAACAAACTTTTTAAACGCGGAGCTTGAACCACTCCTTTTAAAAGCTATCTCGTTCCATCGATTATATCAAGTTCACTACGTTCACGGTTTCGCCAAAACCATTCGTAGCCCTCCGTCATTTCGTATGAATATTCAATAGTATTCAAGCTATGTTTGTTGACCTTCGTCAAGGCATAATGATTGGTAGCTGTTGGGTGTTCATATGTAGCATAGATAGATGCGTTGGTTTAGGACAGTCGTATTACCTTGTTGACCTTCGTCAAGGGTATATACGGGTGGGTTCAAATTAACCTGGAGAATGACGGGTAGAACTTGGCATGTGACTTATGATTTGTTGACCTTTGTCAAGGTCATAAGAGCATGGGGCAAAAATCCACATCGGGAGTTTCAAAAGAACTGAAACTTGCTAGCGCTGCATACCATTTGGAGTGTGATGATTCTGGTAGGATTCCTTCAGTTTTGTCACGCGATGATATTTGGATCTCGATCCTACTGTGAGTATATGCTACTCCTCAGGAACTTTCTCACTTAACGATCAATGCTATAAACCAAGTAGGTGTCTAGAAAGGTGTTAGCGGGGCTACGCCCACAGGGAAACGAGGTTACTTAATTAAGGAACTTCGCGAAAGCGTTGGAAAACCTCCCTCGAAGTACCGACACTGGCCTGGCTGAATGGTTAAGCAGGTATTGTACGGTGAGATTGATCCTGACTAATTCTTCCTTTATGGTTTGAGGAGGGATTCGAGAGACAGTGGGAGCCATCCTGTTTAGATAAATTAAAAACCAATCTAAACTTGCAAGAGCATCTTGCTAAAGTGTTTTCTTCTCTCTCTCTTAATTGCAGCGACCCAGTGACCAGACATAGGTTACATCTAGATAATAAAATGACTGAATCTGACTGTTATGACTGGAAAAGGTCTGTCCAGATGTCCATTGCCCATGACAAGCTGGGACACCTCTTGACTGATCCAACCTCTGCCGTCTCAGGTCCAGTTTCCCCTGTCACGGATTTTCATATCCGCAAGACATCGGAAAAGAACTGTGCGAAAGCCAAGTGCCTCGTGTTAGCTTCAGTTGATGGTGCATACCAGAGGCAGCACGAGAAGATGGACTTAGTTTCTATCTTCTTCCATAACAAAGTTTTATATGGAGAGCAATCTCGTATCGCAAGATATGAGACCTCGAACGAATTGCTTCCAGCGAGGTTGGCTATCGGGTCATCTGTAAGGGGCAACGTCCTTACAGAGACCAGCTCTTTTGAGCTCACGGACCTGAAGACCACGTTGAAGAACGGGTCAGATGCTGACTTAGTTCAACAGTCTCTACCTACTACCCTGAAGGAAACCAGGGAAGTAGAAAGAAAGGGAAGGGCAGAAGTTTCGGGACTGGATGTAGTAAAAGAGGGACGTTCCTATTGTTACAGGAATGAACATTGGCAGAAGGATTGCAGGGCTAGCATAGCCAGTAGCCAGGATTCGAAGCATGTTGTGGCTTCGGCTTCAGGTGTGTTTGTGATAGAGAACTGTATGTCAGTTAACCCTACTTCCTGGGTATTGGATACCGGATCAGGATCTCACATCTGTAATTCGTTACAGGATCTGAGAAACCGTAGGGTTATCAGGATAGGTGATATGACTCTCAGGGTTGCTAACGGAATGAGCATGTACGCTGAATCCGTAGGGGAATATCATCTTGGACTGACAACTGGGCATATATTGATTCTGCGTAACTGTTTTTTTGTACCAGGTGCGACTTGTAATATCATATCTGTATCCTTACTTTCTAAGGAAGGATATGATTTTACTTTTGTAAGCGATGTGGTACACATCCACCTAAATCAAGTTCTGATTGGGTCAGATACATTAGAAAACGGTATGTACGTATTAAATCAAGCTCAGATTTTCAGTGTCCAGAACACACTTAAAAGAAAGTCTCCGGAAACAAATCAGGCTTTCTTATGGCATTGTAGACTGGGTCACATTAATGAGACACGGTTAACAAAGTTATATAAAGAGGGATACTTGAATCCGTTCGAGTATCAGTCTTATGCCACTTGTGAATCTTGTCTCATAGGAAAGATGACAAAGACTCCGTTCACTGGACACGGAGAAAGAGCGAGTGAGCTCTTGGGACTCATACACAATGATGTGGGTGGTCCAATGTCTATACATGCGCGAAGTGGTTATTCATACTTCATTACTTTCACAGATGATTTCTCTTGGTATGGACATGTCTTCTTGATGAAGCATTAATCCGAGGCCTTTGAGAAATTTCGGGAATACAAGAATGAAGTTGAAAAACAAACAGGCAAAAGTATAAAGACTGAGATCTGATCGAGGTGGTGAATACTTGAGTGCCGAGTTTCTGGGCTACTTAAAAGAGAATGGAATTCTCTCTCAGCTTACTCCTCCATACACACCACAACACAACGGTGTATCGGAAAGGAGGAATCGAACCCTATTGGATATGGTTCGTTCCATGATGAGTAAGGCTGAGTTTCCGCGATCTTTCTGGGGTTATACACTAGAAACAGCTGCATATCTCTTAAACAAGGCTCCAACCAAGACTGTGCCTACCACCCCATATCAGATGTGGAGTGGGAAGAAACCCTGTCTTAAGTATCTTAAGACATGGGGATGTCCAGCTTTTGTGAAAAAGCAGCATGCGGACAAGCTCGAGGCACGCTCAGTACCGTGTAAGTTTGTGGGATACCCAAAGAACTCTAGTGGGTATCTTTTCTATTCCGCAGAGGAACAAAAGGTTTTTGTTTCTCAGCATGCCCACTTCTTGGAAACTGAATTTTTAGAAAATCAGATAAGTGGGAGAGCAATAGAAATGGAAGAAATTCCAGAACCACAAGCTATTACTGAAAGCTTGGAAGAACCAAAAGTTTCAAGAGAACCGGACATCCCAGCGCCACTCCGCAGGAGTAGTAGGCAGTCTCATCCGCCCGAGAGATACTACGGTTTTCTCATAGACGGGGATAGAGATGATTGCACTATGGATTATGGTGAGCCTACTAGCTTCCAGCAAGCCATTCAGAGCGGTGACTCGGTAAAATGGCTGGATGCAATGCGGACCGAGATGGAGTCCATGTACACCAACAAAGTTTGGACTTTGGACTTTGCTCCAGAAGGGGTAAAACCCGTAGGCTGCAAATGGATCTTCAGAAAGAAGATTGGTGTAGATGGGCAGGTTGAAACCTATAAAGCTAGACTTGTAGCAAAGGGTTTTCGTCAATGACCTGGTTTGGACTATGACGAGACCTTTTCTCCAGTGGCTATGCTCAAATCCATTCGGATCCTTCTTGCCATTGCTGCCTTCCACGATTATGAGATCTGGCAGATGGATGTAAAGACGGCTTTCCTAAATGGAAATTTGGAAGAGTGCGTCTATATGGATCAGCCAGAGGGATTCATTTAGAGTGGGAGCAGCGGTAAAGTGTGCAAGTTGCTCAAGTCCATCTATGGACTGAAGCAGGCATCGCGGAGTTGGAACATCTGCTTCGATGATACTGTCAAAGAATTCGATTTTATCAAAAACCCAGATGAACCATTCATTTACAGTAAGATTGTAGGGAGAACTGTGGTATTTCTCGTCTTGTACGTGGATGACATTCTCCTAATAGGAAATGATATTCCTATGCTACAGTCAGTCAAAGGATTGTTGTCGCAGAGGTTCTCCATGAAGGACCTGGGCGATGCCAACTACATTCTGGGGATCCAGATCTATCGTGATAGATCTAAGAGGATGTTGGGACTTTCACAGTCCAGGTACATCGACACTATACTGAAAAGATTCAGTATGGAAGATTCCAAGCGCGGTAATTTACCGGCTTGTCATGGGATCACCCTCTCCAAAGAGATGTCTCCCAATACTGATTTGGAAAGGGATCGCATGTTTATTATACCCTACGCTTCTGCGGTAGGCTCTATAATGTATGTGATGTTATGTACCAGACCAGATGTAGCATACGCATTGAGCGTTGTAAGCCGGTATCAGTCGGACCTAGGGGAGAAACACTGGATAGCGGTAAAGAACATTCTCAAGTACCTGAGAAGGACTAAGGAGATGTTCTTGGTGTATGGCAGAAAAGACCTCCAGATCGAGGCCTTTGCTGACTCCAGCTTCCAGAGTGACAAGGATGACTCCAATTCCATGTCGGGTTATGTCTTTACCATCAATGGAGGGGCGGTTTGCTGGAAGAGTTCTAAGTAGGAAACCGTTGCTGACTCAACTATGGAAGCGGAGTACATAGCTGCTTGCGATGCCACAAAGGAAGCTGTCTGGATGAAGAAGTTCCTCATGGAGCTTCAGGTGGTTCCTACCATTGTTGATCCAATACCGCTGTATTGCGACAACAACGGCGCTATAGCTTTAGCGAAGGAACCCAGGTCCCATCAGAAGTCCAGGCACATTTTGAGGCGGTACCACCTGATCAGGAAGATCATAGATCGCCGGGAGATCGAGGTGAAGAGAGTAAATACGGAAGATAACAATGCAGATCCACTCACGAAGGCCCTACCCCAGACTCAGTTCGAGCGGCTGATCGAGATGATAGGTCTTCGATACGCCGGTACATGGCCTTAGTGCAAGTGGGAGATTGTTAGTGTATATGCCCTAGAGGCCATTACTGTATCATACTAGCTTGTACATTACTTAATGGAAGCTTGGGATATTCACAGTTGTATAGACAATCTTTCTCAAAATGGTAGTATGCTACTTGGTTTGTTTCTACTTCAATATGTGCATGTGTTTCTTTTAGCATATCGCTTATACATATTAGTAGAGCCCTTAGGATCTTTGCTTGATTACCAGCGTTGTGATGGCAGTCACACTCGTGGGGGCTGGGTAATCTATAAGCACATCCTTATACAGGTCCCTAGTCGTAAGACTATCGAGACAGGGCATCGATACTCCGGAGTAGACTACCGTATGCGCTTCTCATCCCAGCAAGGGAGATGGTCTGTCCCACAGCCATCAGTACATCGTACTGGAGATAGTATGCGGGTGCTCGTTAGGTTACGAGTACACTGGACAGGACTCGTCGGGAACTGTTGGTTGGTATTATACCTATCGTCAGTTATCAGTTCCCAGGTGACATGAGTACAACTTAGTCCGCTGACTTGACACTGTCACTTCGCCTCGAGTGTGTTCCCACTGTACTTAGATTACTACCCTACCACGGCTCAAAGGAGTCGTGCAAACAGGTAGTAGTTGGGTGCAGTCCCGAAGCACTTGGAGGCAGTGACGGTTAGACATGATTCGTCTCTCCCGGTATTGGGGGTTGACATCGCGCTGTGTCTTGGAGAGCCATTACACAAAGTCCCTGGCCAGGGCAAGCGAGATAGACTGATAGGTTTCCAGAGTTATCTCAGATGTTCTGGGCTACACTCTGACACGACTTGTACCGCTAGTAGGGGACTGACGTTTACCGCCCCCTAAGCCCGCCATGTGATGTATCAGACGAACAGACCGGACTGTACGAAGATTGTCACATACAGGCTCAGTAGGAGTTCGGATGGATTTATCTCATCGGCCTTCTTATCGACATCTACCTAGGGACCGTTACGTACAGCTAGTGCCGCTTGCGGTCTATGGTTAAACCCACTGCCAGCGTAGTGTCGAGTCTTTAGAGTCCCACACAGAGAGTTTCCCTGCACTGAGCGAAACGTGTAGAGGCCGTATGGTTTTACGGCAGGGCTGCGATCACTTACGTACACTTGTGTGCGTATGCTGTTCGGGCAGGCAATACTAGTGGGCTTTGGTTTAAGCCGGATCATAGTATTGCACGAATGGATTTGTTTTGTCTTCTGTGCATTCGCATTCTACGGAATGCGGATGCGGGTGTGTATGCACAGTTGTGAGGAGCGAAGAAGGAGGAGGTGCCACATTAGGGTTTTGGCAGTTGGTTCGGCCAAAACCGTTATGTGGCAGGCTCATTAGGGTTTTGGTAATTCGTTCGGTTAAAACCATTATGAGCTGCGGACATTACTTACTAATCATTTCAGTGATAATTTTGTGATGGCTAATTTCTTTGACCATTTGACCACCTTGACCACTCTTGACTTTGTTGACCCGTTGACCAAAGTTGACCTTGACCTTCATGAGAGGTCTACACTCTTCTTTGGTTTTCTTTTTCTTTTTGGATTATGAAAATGGTCATGTCAATGTAGCCATCAACTTTATCATGATAGGATTAGTAATGATGATTTTGAGTATTATTGAACCATGGTTCATTTTCTTTGTTCAATTTTTCTTTTCTCATTCTCTCTCCTAAAAAGTGAGAAGAAAAGAAAAGCTCCATGGTTGCTAGTGCTCCTTCTTCTTCCTCCTCTTAATTCATTCTTTTGATCTCATGTGTTGAGAGAAAAAGAATCCACATAGACAAATACTTCCATCAACCTCTTCTATTAGGACTTCAAGACTAGCGATCTTGTTGCCCTAGTTTCCTCGGCTCGAGGTGGAGCTCGGTGTATATCTCTCGGGTGGATCGTCTTCGACTCAAGAAGGCCGCGGAGGTGACCAAGATCCGGATCGACCCTCGGAGCGTGGATAGATGAGCCGGACAGCGGAGAGAAGACCCGAAGGACCGGTTTCGTGAGGTATAATTTCTACGGTATAGTAGTTAACGCCTCTAGTGTTTTGCAAGTTTCTAGTTTAGAAAAGATCCGGCTTTTAGTCCATGTTGCCTTTGCGCCAAAAATTGTTTTTCGCCATTTCCGCCTCCCCGTAAGAACCGGGGTGAGCAACGTGGACTTACATGCATGCACGTAAATATCCTAAAATAGTGTGCATGAAAGTATGAGGATATAAATCAACGGTGTCCCTCGCGACATATCAAATCATGAAACCTGAGTGCCAAGCATCGACACTCGAAAACATCATGAAAACCGTACCCAGCATCGGCACGTAAATCCTCATATATCGGGCTCCGTCAGTCCGGATGGGCCCATATCATCTCTTGACTCCGGTCGGTATCCTCCGGATATCCGCCGAGCCTAAATACTATCTCCGGTAGGTAGTAGTCCCTCTGCCAGGCTCACCGTCTGTATACACAGCATCCCTTTCTTGCCTCGGGGTACCATACCGGATCCACCATGTACCCGCAATCGGCCTCATTCGCCTTCTCGAATCGGGTTTCACATGTCGCTCTCAGAACCGAGAAAACACATGGTGGACGCACAGAAATATCATATCAGGAGAAACTAGGTTTTTAAAACAACACATAATCTCTTTTAAAATGTCCATGGTTCTCTAATCCAGAAATCTCATGAAAACATCATATCTCAATGTGTAAAATCATAGAGCATGATGCATGCGACATATAATAGAAATGTAAGCATATCCGTGTATCATGCAACATGGAACAGTGATATGACATATTAAGGGAAAACCGCTCTTTTAAAATGATTCCAGTTTTTAAAATATAACATGCGGTTCCCAATTTTCCAATTAAACCAGTTATCTATGTAAGCGCAATATGTATATGCGCAGGTATAGAGATACCAATGTGTATATGTGCCAAGATGGGTATGCAATATGCATATGCGCAAGTATGGATATATCAATGTATCTGTGCACCAATATGAATATACAATGTGTATGTGCGCAATGTGGATGTATCAATGTACATGTGCACCAATATGAATATACAATGTGTATGTGCGCAAATAACGATGTATCAATGTATATGTAAGCATGTTATGCAAAGAGCATATCATCATGCAACAATCCTACTGTGTAGTGGCATGGCAATTATCGATGATGAAGTGTGTGAGCCTACAATCTGTGTACGTGTAACATACGCATCATCGATAATGGTGCAGGTGTACTATCACCGGTATAAGTAGTACAGTGTGAACAACATGAATGCATCATAAGGTAACCCGTCAGCTAGCAGCTATAAGGTATACATATCTAACATGGTCGAGTCGGTGACTTTATCAGTCAGCATCCAGCCTAACAACATTGCATACGGTAAAATCCATCGTACGAAAACCTCTAGTCAAGGGTAAGGATCAATCATCAAGTCAAACTCATCACGCACGGAAAATCACCGTACGGCGGCATTAAGCTAATAGGGATCCTAACATCCTATACGACAAATGAGGGTATGGCCTAATATCACATACGGCCTATCATCCATGATTCACAACATTCTAAAAATATATATCCCTATATACCTATTTCCCCGGTCACATCTGCAATAATCTCATATCAGGGGACCGGCAGGGTATAAATCATCTCGATCGACTCGCATCCGTATACCATCATATCATCATATCATCATCTCATCAAATCAGTCTTATATTCTTTCGTCGCATTTATATCTCATATCATGTCGAGTTTACATAAACATTCTATCTCCACTATAAGTATAAGTATCTAATCTAACATACACACCCGAACCATACAATCAGATTTTTAAAGAAGCGAATCGTAGTTTTGAAAATAGAGGTTACGGTGTTTTTAAGAAAAAGATATCATTTGAAAATCCGTAACATCCCTCATGGTATATATTTAAAAGATACATACGATTCTTCGGTTTAGAAAAAGGTATGGTTCAGATGACGCATCTACAATGACTATCTAGTCCTACAGTACCCTAAACGGCAATATCGCTAAACGTCATCCTATGATAGTCGTAACGTAACACTTGTAACTATCCTCTAGTTTCTAATACGTTTTCATAGCTATCTTCATTCTAACCCTAGTTTCCTAATCTAGGTTTCCTTAACCATATTCTATAAATCAGTTATCCATCAAAACTTTGCGGGGGTGCTATACGCCATCCACCCGACTTCCCCGGTAGATATAGATCTACTCACCGTAGTCTTCGCTCGCCGAAGTCGATGACGCCTCGCTCCGTCGGTTCGGAATCCACGCGAAAGTACCTACAATAACAACACATATCGTAACGATATTAAAATCAAGTTCTAAAATCCAAAATGGCACTCGCATTGCTCGTAGGTTAGAACCTACGAGCATATGCGTAAAAAATCAACCAAACAACCCTTGTTGTCGATGTATAAACATGCAACAACCAAAAACGAATCCAATATCAAAACTCATCATTCAAAATACGGAAAACATATCCTAAATCACACACAAGTGTTCCCAGATTTTGACTCGGGTCAAATAAAGGCAAGCAAACAAGTATAGGGTGATGTATATAGTATATATGACCTACTGGACAAACCTAGACATGACACCCTACCAAGCGGCCGGCCACATACCATTAAAATCCGGCCTCACCGGCCCCCCTGTCCCGATGGGCTTCATTTTGTCATGATGGTCTCCTATGGTCAAAAATGGGTCCCTGGTGTTGTTTGCTACTCGCATAAATTCCCTGGGTTGCTCCAGATCTCCCTGCACACCCAAAATACTCACTAAACCGACATGGATAGTTCTGTTTTGGGGTTTCAGGTTTTGTATTTGTGTTGGGTCTAGGTTTCTAGCACCAATAGGGTTTAAGGTCACCACTACGGCTTATAAGCACCACCGCAACTCAAAAATCCCTTCAAACCCTAACTAGGAATTCCCAAAGTCACTAAACTGATACGGAACAAATCCTAAGTTCATGCATCGGGTTTACATCTATGGCTCAGGTCAGGAATCCTGTCACCATGATCAAGCAAACACTCACAACAGCTTCCAGATTTTACCTATAGTCATTACAGAAAAATTCAGTAGGACCAAACACCCTTAAACACCTTCAGGTAACTACCCTACAAAACCCAAACCCTAACTCATCTACCCACCCGAGGTCGCCGGATTTTGCTCAATGGTCGCCGGCCAAAACCAATGGGGAAGGTCTCATTCTTCAGGTGGTCACTTATAGTTAAGAGCACAACTTTACCACACTGTTTGTTTTCCCACTGAATGCTCGGGGTCACAGCAGGTCAGCGACATCACTAAACGACACTAAAATACGACATCGTACAAAACTAAACTAAAAGGAAGAAATTATACCTCATTTGGTCCCCTCTAGGCAGCACTAACTTTCCAAAGTCGTCAAAATTCCACTTTGCTCGGTTCAACGTGTAGAGGAAGAGATGGGGATTAATTTTTGTGAAAGGGGTTTAGGGTTTTGGGGATTGTTTCGAGATAGATCTAGGGTTTGAAGTGGAGGGTTGTGGAGTTGAGGAAGATGAAGAGAGAGATGAAAATTATGGTGGATTCAAATTAGGCAGTAGCCCCCTCCCTCTATCTCACTAATCATACTCTCACTCTCTCTCCAAAAGCATACCTACCCCACTCATTTTGTCCCCCCTTTGACTTTTCTTTTTCCTATTTCTTTTTCTCACCAAAAATACATACACCCATATAAAACCACAAATTAAATAACATGTAACCAAATGAAACATGTTATGGTGTACTAACCATGAAAACTATTGAAACACGGATTTGGCTTAATCGCGATTAGCAGTGCACTAATCGTTTTTTTAATCAAAACTGCATATAATAAATTTTAAAATTGCCAAATCCATTAAATATATTATTAAATGAATAAATTATTTTAATTTCCTTTTATATCACAATTATTGGTATATATTTATACTCTTTTTCGAAAACCCTAATTTCGCCAATCGGGCAGTTTTCGGGAAATATATTATTTTAATATTAGATTCCAAAAATAATATTTTATATTTTCTGAAATGTTACAGTCTTCCCCCTTAAATAAATTCAGTTCCCGAATTTAAATTTAAACCCCCAAAATCTAAAACATTTCAATAATCTACTCAAATCAACGGGGCTCCGAAAACACGGAAGATACAGAAACAACACAGCACATCGTGTCAAGTGTGCATGAAAACGAGTACAAAACTCAAAATCGAACTCCGTTAAGCGTTATGCAAATCATCGGATTTGCACGCATATCCTCAGAGTTACAATAGGTAAGTCTACGCTAGCGCCCAGGCAGTCTACAGACGCCAAATGCGGAACAAAAAACTTTTAACTGGCGCTATCGTATACTTTAACCCGGATCTGCCATTATTGCTAAACTAACAAACTGTAAAGAGTGTAGAAAGGTTATACCGAACGATCCGAGTCCTTCGTTCTTTAACCATCATCCCACGCTCCGTTGCGGCTGCTCCGATCTCGTCGATCTCCATCTCTTCGTCGAGGTGGCACCACATCGATGATTCTTTAAACGGGCTCCCGCCTCTGACTTGAGGCAACTCGATCGTCAAGTTTGCTAAAAGAGACGACCAAGAATGATGTAGAGAATGAGTAGATGACTTTGTCTCACTTCGTCCAAATCCGTGGACGATCGGTTAATGAAGTTGCCGAGGGAATCGGGTGATGGAATGAAATGAACTGTAAAATTCCATGCACCCCAAATACTATCATATCTTTTACAACCATATGAAAACATCAAGTGTAAATGAGAGAGGGGAGGGGCCGGCCATATTTATGCAAGGAGGGAGGTGAGTGTAGGAGAGGGGAGAGTAACCTTAAGCAAAAAGCTTCTCACTAAATATCCTAAGGAAAACAAGAAGCTTTAATGATAATGCATGAATCACTAAACACCTCATCAAGCCTTTAATGCATCCAATGAAAACTCAACACCAATTAATCCTAGTCACCTCATCTAGAACCTTCTAGAACACTGACTCACCTCATCTGAAGAAAAGATAAATCTGTCTTTAACCGAATGTTAAAAGACGGCTGATAGAAAACTGGAAACTGGCAACTTCCAAAAGTGATCCTGAAACGACTTTCAGGATAACCCCGAAACTGTATAAATATACCCGCATTTGTATTACGACCGAATACAAATGCAACTGAGACAAAGATATTATACCTACTAAATATAATACTCGGATCCGGCTTAAACCAAAGCCGACCAGTATCATCTGCCCGAAAAATAACACGTGCGTAAACGCACATGCATTTTCCGAACCCTGCCATAAAACCATACGGCCTCTACAACGTTTCGCCCGAACTTGGGAAACTGTCTGTGGGGGACTCTAATGACTCGTCAGTACCCTGGCAGTGGGTTTAACCACAAACCGTCAGCGGCACTAGCAATGCGTAACGGCTGCCCATGGACTGACCTCAAGGGATGCCGATGAGCGCACTCATCCGGAAAACCCTACTGAGCCTAACAGTGACAATGTATATACAGTCCGGTCCGTTCGTCTATGAGTATCGCATATCTGCTTAGGGGGCTATTAACGTCAGACCCCCAATAGCAGTATAAGTCGTGTCGGAGTGAAGCCCAATTCACCCTGAGATACTACTGGAGTACCTACCAGTAAATCTCCTGCCATGGCCATGGACTTTGTGTAATGGCTCTCCTAGACACAGCACGACCTCGCCCCCAATACCGGGAGAGACGAATCCCCTGCCGATCCGCTCACGTGCCTCCATATGGCTCGGGACTGTACCCAAAAGCTACCTGTTTGCACGACTCCTTTGAGCCGTGGTAGGGTAGAAATCAAAGCACAGTGGGAACTCACACGAGAAAAATGACGACCTCAGGTCGATGAACTAACCTGTACACATGTCACCAGGGAACCGCTATCTGACGGTAGATATAATACTAACTAGCAGATTCCCGGCGAGTCCTGTCCGGTGTACTCATAACCCAATGAGCACCTGTATACATCTTAGGTGATCCAACTGACACCAGTGGCTTGTGAGACCGGCCACCGCCCCTCGTCGGGGTCTCGACTGTACACACTAGTTTATTCCGGACTATCGATGCCCTGTCTCGAAACTCCCACGACTAGGGACCACAATTAAGGATATGCGTATAAACCACCCAACTCTCACGTATATGATTGCCATGATACTGTTGGTGGTAAAGCAAGATACTAAGGGCTCTATCAAAGTGTAACATGTAATCAGTCACCTGATCATGTACACGACTGATAAAGGCAAACCAGATAGCATACTATCATCTCGAGTAAGACTGTCCTACCGGTATAGGTCCTCCGCAATCATTGCAATCACGTACCTGTGATCCAATAATTGACTATGAGGGCACTATCTCCAACATAGAGTTGCAGATCTCGAAATCCACTACTGAAATCCAATATACACTAGTCAAATACTATAATACGTGTATAGTACTCATCCTTGAAAACTTCAAAATCTGAATAAAATACATGCAAAATCTTTTCTAAATCGCCGCGGGAATGCGTAACTCACGGCATAACTGACGGTCGCTCATTTTAAAATAATAATATATGTCCATATATATATTTTGCTAAATATATGTTCCGTCGTTTTGAAAATATCCCAAAACGTTTTCCTTTATAAACGTTCGCGTCGCTCACGGACACGTAGGAAATAGTGAGACTATAGATCCTTTGAAAACCTCTTGGTAAGCATTTAATGTATGCAAGGTACTCAGGTCCTGTCCTCAGATCAGTCCTGTTTGGCTACTACACACTATAGTGCCCAACATGAAACAAAGTGCTCAAAAGCAAAATCAGCCTCAAAAGGCATAACCAATAATCATATGCGTCTGGTGCTCACGGAAATCAAATCCAAATACAGGTGCCACTATACGCACAAAGCAAAACTAAGTGCAACGGGTGTGCACAAAAGCATCTGTCCACTGCAACGGGTGTGCATGACAACAATACCTGGTGCATCTATGGTGTACGAAAATCTCAATCATGTGCATCCAACATGCACGAAATCATGAAATCCAATATCAAACTCCGATCATACGCAAGAATCCAATCAGGTGCATAAGGTGCACAAAAAAAATATCGAGCATCAAAATCGAAATCGACGGTATACAACACATTTCAATCCAAATCCAAATCGGGTATACCGTGGTATATAATCTCACAACCATGTGCATCAGCGTGCACAAAAACAAATCAAATACCAAAAGTGCATGAAAACTATGCCGAAAGCATAAATCAAATCATATGCATGCCCCAGGCATGAAATCACAATAAATATCTCAAATGACATCAAAACGAAGTCAGGTGCAACTGTGGTGCACAAAATACGTATCAATGCACTACAAGTACATATAAGCTATACTGAGTGCAAAAATCAAATCATCTGTATGAAATCCACGAAATCATAAACACATGCTATGAAGGTACAAAATCGACATCAATGCAATAGAAATGCACAAATATTAAATCAACACAACGGTGTATAAACTATATGTCAAGCGTGACAACTATGCGCAAAATGTAAATACTCAGTAGGTGCAACCATGGTGCACGAAATCTATATCAGGAACTCATCATCAAAACTCAAATCCAAACGATATAAGCGTGATACTCAGATCACAAACACAAATCGCAATAAAAGACATTGAGGTACACCTCCTACAATGTCGAAAAAAGAATCGGTGCGCCTTGATTCGGCAGAACAAGAATATCCGCTCGCCTCCTGCTCTCGGTCTGGCGTCTTTTGTCTCTGGGTCTTCTTTTTTTTTTCTCTCTGTGGATTACTACTCACGCAATCCATCGGCTCATCGGCCCTGTCAGGTGTGCTAACGGGGACGATTCCGTTCTGGCACTTCTCTGGTCATCTCCCGGTCAATCATCACGACCTCTCGTAAGGCAGCACGTCACTGGCATCGGCCTCTGGCTCTCCGAATACACATGACACATCTAGTCCTGGGTGCAAATCTCATTGCAGCAGTGTCCCGGAAGGAATCCTGATCAAGGTCTCTTCCGATCTCGCCTATGCTGAACTGTACGGAGGCTGGTACTCTTGCATAATCTTCTCTCGTATTCTGGACATCTGCGTGTTCCGCACACCTTCCCTCGGGAATAGGCCTCTGTATACATATCAGATCTCTAATCTCGAAGGGGAGTAGCAACAGCTCGTCAGCATCACACATGAACCTCTGGCTCCACTCGCCTTTATCATCGTCCGCTTCGACGTCACGTCTTACTATCTGCGTACTGCTACTGTCCTCGGCCATGGTCAATCCGAAGTCTCTCACACAGACTCGAAATCACGAACTCGGTATCTTCATCACTCTGTAGAAGATATCTGGCCGAACACGTCCTCGGGAACTCGCCCCAACCATCGGAGGAATACTCTATACTCGCCCGTTCTCGATCAACTCACAACGCATCTGGGTGAGGTCCTCTATCCGAAGCTGGTCAGCTTACTGGTCTCCTATCACATGGTATCCGAACGGCGTTAAACTTTTCGATCGAGTCATCGAGGTCCCAAAATTTCCCGAAGCTCAACACCCGAGCACAGTCTAAAAATATTTGGTACATACCAATGTACCTCTGGACCAGCCGTAAAAGGGCAAACCCAAGCCTCACTGATGGCACCGCTAAACTGCCACAAACCCTAAGGTTCAAAGCGGTTCCATGGTCATCATGTAGAGTTAGGGTTTCATTCTTCTAGAGGGTCCACAGAATTACCTGCATGTTCCTCCGAACACTTTAAACTTGGGAAAAATGGTTTCCTGACACTCGTTCGAACCTTTTCAACTTTGCCTATACAACATGTGAATACCCTTCGCCCGCACGCTAAACAATACCTTAATCCTCCAGGGAAGGCGATGCGTCAACGGTCATCTCTAGATCGGTCTGTTCTAGATCTGAGTAAAACTCTCCACTCTGAAAATCTTTAACTCAACTGGGCCTGCGTCGGCGCATAAATCTGACGAATCACCTCCGTCTCTCAAATAGGGGTAGACTAGCTATCATCTGTCGCATTTCTGCATGGAAACTCCGGCGATCTTAGCTCATAAGCTCTGGAAGCGACATCCCATCATCTCAGCAACAGCTGGGTCACCTATCTGCACGGTAGGAGACATCAAAATCTTCGAGGTATGCTGTACATCAACAGTCTTCTCGCACTGGCAGCTCTATTAGTGGCCCGAACATCCGGTGAAAAAACCAAACACTCGCCTCATCCGAGAGGTCACAACATAAATACTATTTCAAGACGTTCCCGTGTCACCAGAAAACACAATGGTCAGCCCTCATACCAGACGAGCTCACCCTGACCGCAACACTAGCAGCAGCTCAATCTGCGCTCAAACCATGGTGACAGGAACCTCAATCGAGTATCGGAGAAAGCAGATCAACGGTATGAAAGGAAACGACAGATCCATAATGGATACATGATCATAAGAAGAAACGGTATCAATGAGAGTATGATCATGGAACAAATAAAATCAAGGATCTCAAATGGATGTATAACCAAGGATATGAAGAGAATCACCGATCTCAAAATATGTACATAGTAAGGTTTCTTAAGTGGAGTATCATATCGTAAATATACCACGGAACATACGCACGGTACGTCACTCTACTCAAGCTACCTACTCCATTAATCAGGGTCAGCCTATGAAACGAAAGTTCGGGTCTAATACCCCCCTGTTCAAGTCTAAGTTCCGTAAGGTCAAGCCTAGCTTCCGAAATACATACCCGCCCTAGACTCCGCATAGTCAAACATAGACTCGAACAAAGGTTTAACCTAATGCTCTGATACTAACTTTGTCACGACCTGAAATATTAGCTCGTGACCAGCACTTGAATCACGCAACGTCTAAAGGTGTAACGGAATTCAAGTAAGATGAAACTCAGAAATCTAAACCTTTTTAAGAAAATAAAGAAGGTGATGTTTTCAAAATAAAGGTATAATGAAATCAAGTGTGCTTAATGCATAGAAAGGAACATGAAATGCAAGTGGATTATGCAAGTTTAAAAACATGTTTCGTCTTTTTGAAAATTTGGGCAGCACCTTCTTTGTATATTTTGATCCAAAACCAAAAATACATAATAATGATAAGGGCATCCCCAAGCGGGAGCTAGATCTTCGCCAAACGGCGGATCACAACCACGCAATACAATAAGAATAAGTATATGACGCCCAACGGCGAAGTTCACCACAAAGATAAAGGAAAGCAAGATATAAATACCACAAGTAGCGAAAAACCCCTCGCTCTAAGTCTCGCAACCACAATCCCACCAACTCTCATTACTTATACAATTTACTAAATTTGATTGATTGATGGAGTTAACTAGATACAATAGGAAATATAATAAAAGAGTGGGTACGATACAAATGTCCCACCTACCACTGCAAAACACCTAAATGTAGCTGTGTGCCAGCGATGCCGCTACTGATCCAAGCGGTCAACCTGAAAGAATTGTGGCACAACGGGGGTGAGTTGCCAACTCGTGAATAGAAAAACATCTACAAGTAGAAATCGAATAAACAAAAACTCCTAGGTCAACTATATCATAAAGGTAATACTATGATATCTAGGGTGAACGGGTCGCTATATGTGCTAACAAGGTAGTCAAACCTATATGCATGAGGATAACATCCAACAGTAATAATTAATGCATGTATGCATGTGGATCTCGTCCACCCATATAATCAATGTATGTATGCATGTGGATCTCGTCCACCCATATAATCAATGTATGTATGCATATGGATCTCGTCCACCCATATAATCAATGTCTACATGCGCGTAAATATCCTAAAATAGTGTGCATGAAAGTATGAGGATATAAATCAACGGCGTCCCTCGCGACACATCAAATCATGGAACCTGAATGCCTAGCATCGACACTCGAAAACATCATGAAAACCGTGCCCAGCATCGGCACGTAAATACTCATATATCGGGCTCCGACAGTCCGGATCGGCCCACGGGCTCCGTCAGTCCGGATCGGCCCATATCATCTCTCGACTCCGGTCGGTATCCTCTGGATATCTGCCGAGCCCAAATACTATCACCGGTAGGTAGTAGTCCCTATGCCAGGCTTACCATCTGTATACACAACATCCCTTTCTTGCCCCCGGGGTACCATACCGGGTCTACCATGTACCCGCAATCGGCCTCATCCGCCTCCTCGAATCGGGTTTCACATGTCGCTCTCAGAACCAAGAAAACACATGGTGGACGCACTGAAATATCATATCAGGAGAAACCGGGTTTTTAAAACAACACAAAATCTCTTTTAAAATGTCCACGGTTCTCAAATCCAGAAATCCCATGAAAACAGCATATCTCAATGCGTAAAATCATAGAGCATGATGCCTGCGACATATAATAGAAATGTAATCATATCCGTGTATCTTGCAACATGGAACAATGATATGGTATATTAAGGGAAAACCGCTCTTTTAAAATGATTCCAGTTTTTAAAATATAACATGCGGTTCCCAATTTTCCAATGAAACCAGTTATCTATGTAGGCACAATATGTATATGCGCAAGTATAGAGATACCAATGTGTATATGTGCCAAGATGGGTATGCAATATGCATATGCGCAAGTATGGATATATCAATGTATCTATGCACCAATATGAATATACAATATGTATGTGCGCAATGTGGATGTATCAATGTACATGTGCACCAATATGAATATACAATGTGTATGTGCGCAAATAAGGATGTATCAATGTATATGTAAGCATGTTATGCAAAGAGCATATCATCATGCAGCAATCCTACTGTGTAGTGGCATGGCAATTATCGATGATGAAGTGTGTGAGACTACAATCTGTGTACGTGTAACATACGCATCATCGATAATGGTGCATGTGTACTATCACCGGTATAAGTAGTATAGTGTGAACAACATGAATGCATCGTACGGTAACCCGTCAGCTAGCAGCTATAAGGTATACATATCTAACATGGTCGAGTAGTTGAATCTATCAGTCGGCATCCAGCCTAACAACATTGCGTACGGTATAATCCATCGTACGACAACCTTTAGTAAAGGGTAAGGATCAATCATCAAGTCAAACTCATCACGCACGGAAAATCGCCGTACGGCGGCATTAAGCTAATAGGGATCCTAACATCCTATACGAAAAATGAGGGTACGGCCTAATATCATATACGACCTATCATCCACGATTCACAACATTCTAAAAATATATATCCCTATATACCTATATCCCAGGTCACATCTGCAATAATCTCATATCAGGGGACCGACAGGGTATAAATCATCTCGATCGACTCGCATCCGTATTCCATCATATCATCATATCATCATCTCATCATATCATCAAATCCGTTTTATATTCTTTCGTCGCATTTATATCTCATATCATGTCGAGTTTACATAAACATTCTATCTCCACTATAAGTATAAGTATCTAATCTAACATACACACCCGAACCATACAATCAGATTTTTAAAGAAGCGAATCATAGTTTTGAAAATAGGGGTTACGGTGTTTTTAAAAAAAAAGATATCATTTGAAAATCCGTAACATCCCTCATGGTATATATTTAAAAGATACATACGATTCTTCGGTTTAGAAAAAGGTATGGATCGGATGATGCATCTACAACGACTATCTAGTCCTACAGTACCCTAAATGGCAATATCGCTAAACGTCGTCCTATGATAGTCGTAACGTAACACTTCTAACTATCCTCTAGTTTCTAATACGGTTTCATATCTATCTTCATTCTAACCCTAGTTTCCTAATCTAGGTTTCCTTATCCATATTCTATAAATCAGTTATCCATCAAAACTTTGCGGGGGTGCTATACGCCATCCACCCGACTTTCTCGGTAGATATAGATCTACTCACCGTAGTCTTCGCTCGCCCAAGTCGATGACGCCTCGCTCCGTCGCTTCGGAATCCACGCGAAGGTAACTATAATAACAACACATATCGTAACGATATTAAAATCAAGTTCTAAAATCCAAAATGCTACGCGCATTGCTCGTAGGTTAGAACTCATAGCATATGCGTAAAAAATCAACCAAACAACCCTTGTTGTCGATGTACAAACATGCGACAACCAAAAACGAATCCAATATCAAAACTCATCATTCAAAATACGGAAAACATATCCTAAATCACACACAAGTGTTCCCATATTTTGACTCTGGTCAAATAAAGGCAAGCAAACAAGTATAGGGTGATGTATATAGTATATATGACCTACTGGACCAACCTAGACATGACACCCTACCAAGCGGCCGGCCACATACCATTAAAATCCGGCCTCACCGGCCCCCCTGTCCCCTATAGGTTTCATTTTGTCATGATGGTCTCCTATGGTCAAAAATGGGTCCCTAGTGTTGTTTGCTACTCTCATAAATTCCCTGGGTTTCTCCAGATCTCCCTGCACACCCAAAATACTCACTAAACCGACATGGATAGTTCTGTTTTGGGGTTTCAGGTTTTGTATTTGTGTTGGGTCTGGTTTTCTAGCACCAAGGGGGTTTAGGGTCACCACTACAGCTTATAAGCACCACCGCAACTCAAAACTCCCTTCAAACCCTAACTAGGAATTCCCAAAGTCACTAAACTAATACAGAACAAATCCTAAGTTCGTGCATCGGGTTCACCTCTATGGCTCAGGTCAGGAATCGTGTCACCATGGTCAAGCAAACACTCACAACAGCTTCCAGATTTTACCTATAGTCATTACAGAAAAATCCAGTAGGACCAAACACCCTTAAACACCTTCAGGTATCTACCCTACAAAACCGAAACCCTAACTCACCTACCCACCCGAGGTCGCCGGATTTTGCCCAATGGTCGCCGGCCAAAACCAATGGGGAAGGTCTCGTTCTTCAGGTGGTCACTTACGGTTACGAGCACAACATTACCACACCGTTTGTTTTCCCAGTGAATGCTCGGGGTCAAAGAAGGTCAGCGACATCACAAAACGACACTAAAATACGACATCGTACAAAACTAAACTAAAAGGAAGAAGTTATACCTCATTTGGTGCCCTCTAAGCAGCACTAACATCCCAAAGTCATCAAAAATCCACTTTGCTCGGTTCAACGTATAGAGAAATAGATGGGGATTAATTTTTGTGAAAGGGGTTTTGGCGATTGGGGATTGTTTGGAGATAGATCTAGGGTTTGAAGTGGAGGGTTGTGGAGTTGAGGAAGATGAAGAGGGAGATGAAATGATAGGGGATTCAAATTAGGCAGCAGCCCCCTCCCTCTCTCTCACTAATCATACTCTCTCTCTCTCTCCCCCAAAAGCATACCTACCCCACTCATTTTGTCCCCCCTTTGACTTTTCTTTTTCCTATTTCTTTTTCTCACCAAAAATACATACACCCATATAAAACCACAAATGTACTAACATGTAACTAAATGAAATATGTCATGGTGCACTAACCATGAAAACTGTAGAAACACGGATTTGGCTTAATCGCGATTAGTAGTGCACTAATCGGGTATTTTTTTATAATCAAAACTGCATATAATAAATTTTAAAATTGACAAATCCATAAAATATATTATTAAATGAATAAATCGTTTTAATTTCCTTTTATATCACAATTATTGGTATATATTTATACCCTTTTTCGAAAACCCCAATTTCGCTAATCGGGCAGTTTTCGGGAAATATATTATTTTAATATTAGATTCCAAAAATAATATTTTATATTTTCTGAAATGTTACAGTAGGGAAGGAAGAAAACCAATTAAGCCTAAGTGTGGTATACATAAGGTAATAAGTAAAGATATATAAAGGGATTAGATTAAGGGCAAAGAAAATTGCGACCACCATCATTCATGACAAAAACGCGTATACCCCTGCCACTCCCACATCCACTTTGGATTTCTCCAGAACACTCCGTATCACTACGGATATCCACTCCTATTGGATATTCCATCGTATAGTTACATACGAACTCGAAGAAATTCGTTCCAGATTCGAGGATGGTTTCCGATTTATGAGAAATAGAATAGGATTATTCAGAAGTCTTTTCCCATTACCTTCTCTCAGATTGCGAGGGCTCCTAGGATTAGGAGAGTACACCTATTGCGCTTATTGGATAGTCTTCTTCCAAACCTTAGGCTGGTGTTGAAGGGTAGGGAAGGAAGATAACCAATTAGCCTAAAGAAGGTGTACAGAAAGTAATAAGTAAAAACATAATAAAGGGATTGGAGTGAGGGCAGGTAAATATATGGTTACTATCATGAATTAGGATATTGAAAGATGCGTTACTAGGAATACCAGGTTACCCTTTTGAAACATTTTCATGTTTCAGTTTCACTGTGCGATGTTAATTGAAAACTGTTTTCCCAATTGGAATCTAATTCCATGGTATGTATTTACCAGATCAGTTTCTCACATCTGTATGTTATTACAGATGGTGAGGGGGAGTAAGATATTGGGAATTGGGTGATTAGATCCTCATTAGTGATATTTGAGGAAATCATCTAGATTTTGCCGGACGACAAATATTTGGTTTTGAATATCCGTTGTTGTGCACCTATTTCAAACTGATATATCTGTACGTTTATTTTATAAAGTGAGATATAACCTTTTGATATTATGTCTATGACATTTACATATATCAGTTGGTGATTAGGTAAGGTGCATTCAACAGCAGTGTAATCTTCTTAACCATAGTATAATTATTCAACCTACGACGCATATGGTTTGAGTAATTGAACTTATGGGACTTATACAAAGTATTGTATGTTGTCCAGTGTCCAATAGGACAATAGGGTTGGTACTCGTACTATATTCTATTTACTCATAACTTCTCTTGTTCTGGACAAGTATTTCGTTGAAATACAAGGTTCAGATTTTGAGAAGTTATAGGTATAAGAATAAAGTAGAGAACCATTTGTTGGAAATATCAGGATTCTTCGAGGAATTCAAAGATGTAGATACTTGTGTTTGGTATTCCGTTGATAGTAATAGTTTTGAGAACTTACTTCTCTTTCGGGTTACTCATATATGGATGCGCTCCTAGTTGAGTAATGCTGATTAGCCTCATTCCATTTGGTTGATATGCACTGGAGACAGCTGCATGATTTTGAATTTGGTTCCAATTAAATTAGTGCTTTTGTTTTTATATTAGATATATATAGAATCAATTTATATCTTAACGATATTAAGGTATAGGGAGTTGTCCGGCTGATGCATAAAACCAGAATCCGGATAAACTCAAGGCATGTTTCAGTAATGGTTGTTTGTGGGTTATCCCGGGCTATGACGAGGGTTAACTTTCTACCATTAGAAAGATCAATAATTATATTGTTCTTGACTCGCCATAATTTTAGTAAAATTGATTTTTTTAGAAAACACTAGTGGGAGTATGGTAGAACTGGAAGTGATTCCAGAACCACAAACGATTACTTAAGATTTAATAGAATCTGAGGATTCAATTATTTTCGACGTTCCATTAGCCATTCCACAGATTTGGTGGGTAACCTCAGACACCCGAGAGGTACTTCGGTCTTCTCAGATATGGTGACAGGGAGGTTCTTGTTTACCTAGACTTTCCATTGTTGCTGTTCTAGACTATAAGACCCGGCAGGAGAATGAGTATAGCGTCGTTCTAAACTAGCTTTGGAAGTGCACGTGTATATGACTCTGCCAGAGGGTTTTTGTAGTCAGTTGGAGTAGCAGAAGCATAGTGGGCAAGTAGCTTATGTCTATTTATAGACTAAAGAAAGTATAGAGGAAATAGATCATCTATTTTTAATGTGACAGTCATAGGCTTTGATCTCATCAGAATAGGAGATGGATCTGGTAAGAAAGTGGTAGAGAGTGATGTCCAAGTATTTGGGATGACATGCACTTGATAGGAAGAGATATTTCTATACTATGATCGGTTATACTTTGGTTGTCACAAAGTTGTTTCTCCACATTGGATATATATATAATATCAGAGTTTCTGGTTACTAGATCTATGGTTTTAGATCTACATTTGGGAAGTATACTAATATGGGTACTTTGACATTATTCTAAAGGTATTTTAGAATGGATGACTCCTGGCATGGTGGATTACCTGCAGGTGATGGAGTCACCCTCTCTAAAGGTGTCTTATAGACTAAAGGGGAAAGGGATCTGCATGATTAGCATATCATTTGCTTAGGCAATTGAGTTAATCATGAAATGTCAAGTACCACACCAGATGTTATTTTTGCACTAGCTGCAATAATAAAATATATTAATCCAATCCTGGAGAAACGTTATGAAGCAGTTTATGAACATAAATGGATGTTCTAGGGATAAGGTAATAGCAGCCTCCTTCGGGAGACAGTTATCATTTCAGGCTTTCAAGGTGACCTGGATGACAGAGTGACTGTCAGAGTTGTAGTTTTCCCTCTTTTGAGGGACAATATGTTGGATAGGTGGTCCAAGAGGATACTAAGGAAAGGCATGGCACAGGATATTGATTAAATTCAGTGGACGATACAGTCTAAGAAGTTTGCTGGATTTGGAGTTCATTTGTGAACTGGGTCCCATCAGAAATCCAGACAAATTCTAAGACAGGTATTGCTCATTTCGGGAGATGGTTTTCTCCGCGAAGTTGTGATATAGAGAGATACAGAAAGAAATATTGGAGCGGATCCATTCACTGAGGCTATTTCTCGAACTCAATAGTTTCGCAAACGGGCTTTGTGAAACTGATTACTAAAGAAGTTGGGTGTTCGGTATCACACGGGCTGTGAGTATGCGACATCGCAATAATTGGCCTTAAGTGCAAGTGGGAGATTGTTGGCTATAGTGCCCTCAAGGCAATTATCGTAATCGCAGTTAGGTGATTATGATGATTGAGAGAGGACCTATACCGGTAGAACAGTCTTACTCGAGATGATAGTATGCTATCTGAGTTGTCTTTATCATCATGTATATGTTGATAGAGCCAATAGGATTCTTGCCTGACTACCAGCATTATGATGACGATCATATACGTGGGAGCTGGGGGCTATAAGCATATCCTTAAATGTCCCTAGTCGTGGGAGTATCGAGACTGGGCATCGATACTCCAGTGTAGACTAGTGTATACTGATCGAGACCCGACGAGGGGCGGTGGCCAGGTCTCACAAGCCATTGGTTTTAGTTTGTTCAGCTAAGATAGTATACAGGTGCTCATTGGGTTATGAGTACACTGGACGGACTTGCCGGGAACCTGCTAGTTGGTATTATACCTATTGTCAGATAGCAGTTCCCAGGTGATATATGTACAGGTTAGTCTGTCGACCTGAGATCGTCATTTTTCTCGTTTGAGTTACCACTGTGCTTTGATTACTACCCTACCATGGCTCAAAGGAGTCGTGCAAAAAGGTTTTAGTTGGGTACAGTCCCGAGCCACATGGAGGCAGTGATCGGATCGTCGGGGATTCGTCTTTCTCGGTTTTGGGGTTGATGTCGCGTTGTTCATGGGTGGCCATCACCAGAAATACATGGCCACGGTGGACGAGAAGTACCGATCCAGGATAGATATTTTCTCAAGTGGTGATGGGTTTCATGCCGACACTAAATATCGCGTTGTTAGGGGTCTGACTTTATCCACCCCCAGACTCGATATACGATACTCTAAGACGAACAGACCGGACTGTACGGATATTGTCATTGTTAGGCTCAGTAGGGGTTCAGGATGAGTTTGCTTGTCAGCCTACCTTTTCGCTCAATACCTGGGTAGCCGTTACGTACAGCTAGTGCCGCTGACGTGCTTGTGGTTAAATCCACTGCCAGCATATTGACGGGTCTTTAGAGTTTCACACAGAGGGTTTTCACGGTTTAGACGATATGGTGTAGATGACGTATGTTGGTACATACAGGTGTCCGATTAAATATGTGCACATGCTGCACAGACTTTAATCGGACGGTTGATAATACTAGCGGCTTAGGATTGAGCCGGATTATTAAATCAGGTTTTGATTTAATAATTTATTTATGTATTTATATATATGTATTCTAGAATTATTGTTCACTATTCATTTTCTCTCTTGGCTATTCGTATTTTTGTATGAATACGCATACATGTATTTCGATACATGTATCGGGTTGTATTCCGTATTTATACGGAATAGCTTCTAGAAGTGGACACCTCATTTATATGATTTTCCTTTTTTGGAAATTCATTTGTTTCACAAATGAGGTGGAGGAGTGAGGTGGCATGAGCATGGGTTTTGTACATGAAGAGAGGCATGGGTCTTAATTATTTATTGGAAAATTGTGAAGAGATTTTTTATGTGTGCATTATTGATTGAGAGGGGGGGTACCCACTTGATGCTAGTGTGGCTCAAGCTCATTTTCTTCACTTGCGTTCACTCACTCATTTCTCACTTGGAGAAAACACTTGGCATTTTCTTTAGTTGCTCATGCAACTTGTTTCCTCACCTCCATTTTCTTGAGTTGCTCTTTTGAGCATTGTGATGAGAGGAAAATTATAGTGACACATTCCTACACCTCCACTCTCCATTGCTAACAGCCTTGGAGCGTCGGTTGCCTCGCTCGACGAGGCTGAATCATGCGCCGTTTCCCTCAGGTGGATCATCGTAGATGGTGGAAGACCAGCAACCAAATTCGATCAAGGAACCACTAGGAGCTTGGGGATGATGGTTTAAGACCGAAGGACACGGATCAACTCGGTATAACCATTCTAACTTCTTTTTATAGCTTGCTAGTTTAAGGTTTGAGGAAGATCCGAGCATCGGGTAATGGTAGCACCAGTTCAGTAAATTTTTGTTCCGTATTTGGCCACGGTTTGATGGCCGGGGCGCTGCCGTAACCCAACATCAAGTCTTTATGAGCCAGCTCTCCTCCATCTTCTTCATTAGCAACTTGTTTTTCCTTCTCTTTTAGGTCGTTGCCTTGATGTGGCGGCAGAGCCCTTCCTTTCTAAGCTGGATTTGGTTGGCCTTTGTGCCAAGCTTCCCGTCCTCTTTGGGAAAACAGAGCTCTTCCTCAGAGTCGCTGCAAAGGTGGATGGCGTAGCAAGTCACAATTGGAACTTCACCATCAGAGTCTTCTTCTAGCTTTTCCAGAATTTCAGCTACTCATATGGGGAAGAACTCCTTCAATTGAATGAGAGTCATTTACTTTTGCTCGTAGTATTCAACAGAATCGATATATTTTTGAATGGTCAATTTTCTCGCAGACTCCTTTTCGCGTTGAGCTACCTTTTCCCCTTTCTTCTTCTTAAGCTCTTTGGACTTTAAGCCTGATCGATCTGAATTGGTAGCTAGGAAAGTAGGCTCCTTCTGCCCTTCCCATTCAGTTCTGGGTTCCTTCTGAAGCAGTTTTAACATTTTCTTCGTCTTCTTAGATATATGCATGCTCCATGGAGGCTACGGCAAGTTGGATTCATTTTTCGGGGTAGCGGATTCAGCTGTTTGCTCCTAGAAAGCTTCATCTTCTGTCTGTATAAAGTTGGTGGTCGCAACCAGATTGTTCACCAACACAGTTTTAAACAGTTCGATCTCTCCGGTTTTGTATTGTTTTTGACCCAGTATTTGAAAATATAGCAATTCTCGATCGCATGACTCACTACTCGGTGGTATGGGCAATACAAAGGGTTGTCGGTCATCTTTTCTTCATGAGGCCTCTTCGACTCTGGCAATTGTAGACCGTTGTTTAAAGCATCTTTAAATACCTTTCGGACTTTGTCTTGAAAGAGTAGACCTTGTTCTTTTTCTCCTTCAGGGAAGTCCCTTCTCCTCACAACACTGGCTTTCGAGACCAGTTTGTTTTGGATTCGCCCGCCTTTCGTTTGTCTTCGTTGTCAGACACATTGAAGGCATTGGTATTATTGGAATTCCTGTTTTTACGGTTGTCGTCCTTTCGGTTCTTCCAAGACTTGTCACTCTGAGAGTTCGGGGCAGAAACTTGCTGTGAGCATTCTAATATTTGAACTCTTTAGGTCAGCTCTTGAAAATTTTTGAGGCCCGCAGTACATAAGAATGGGACCATCCAATTGCTGAGTTTCTCAATGAGGAGGCTGATGAACTGGTCCTGCTCTAGCGGCGGTTCGCATTTGACCGTGAGATTGCATCTGTTCTCCGCCGAAAGACCGGGAAGACAAAAGTATTGCCTGAATTTGGGGGGCAGATGCTATTTGGTTTTATCCGTCCACCTCTCCGAAGATGCCAAGTTGATTTATGGCATCGTATATCAGAGGTTTAGACGGATGTGGCCGTTGTAGCAGACTTAGTCAGATTCCACCTCATTGTGAGGGGTTTTTGATTGTGGGGACGCTCTTCCCTGCAGGCGCAAGCCCCTGCAGTTAATCACGCTACCGCATCGCGGTAACCACTTTCTCCTTCTCCAGATGGTCACTTCATGCCGTGTTTTTTTTTGGTTGCCCGTGGACTGTATACGGAAACTAATTTATGTTGTCTCCCGTAGGGTGTGGATTAGTCTAAATCCGTATTTTCTTAGATTTGGGTTTTGGGCTGGGTTTAAGGATCGTTAATTTCATTTGAGACTAAGATCAACTTAAAAGTTTGTTCAGTATACGTTAGTCTAATTTTAGACTAAGATCAACTTAACAATTTGTTAAGAACACGTTAGTCTAATTTTAGACTAAGATCAATTTAACAGGATCATTTCGATCCAACAAAAGAGCATTTGGGCTCAATTATGATCCAGAAGTTTAAAGACATCATAGTCCATGTGGTTTTGGTTCAACCGTTTTGGGATGCACCAAAAGTTATCAGTTATTGGGACCCTCCACCGCTCTGAAGACGTTGAAAGATTACAACGACATGTATCAGAGGTATGAAGAGATGTACCCTTAAACCAATATCCCGATTTGGGGAATGAGATGAACATCAGTTTAGATGTCATCTGTTAGGAGAACACTAGTCATCTTTGGGACTAGGATTAGTTTAGGGAGACCTGAACATGTGGGCTCAGTTGATTGGTGACAACAAGGGTCTTGGCTTCTGAAGACTTGGCTAATTTGAGCTAAGGTTGATTTCACTTAGTGACCCCATAGTGCTAAGCACTGAATCAATGTTAAACACTGGACTTTGGAGGAGCTCACGTGTGAACACGTGAGGGGCCCCGAAGTGGGCATTGTTTCTTGAGTTTATTCCCTCATATACATATAAAAGTGTTGAGCACTTGGCTCACGTGTGAGCATGTGAGGCGCCCGAGGTGAGAACTGTTTGTTCATACCAGAATATTGCATTTTATACCGCCCATTCTTACGCTCGTTTGTTTATAGGCAGGTGCTTTTAATCAGTGTTTGCTACATATTTGCAGGATACTGGTTCTCAGCTCTAATCAATGAATTTCATCGAAAAGTACGACAAATTCTGGATTACTGCCAACCACAGATAAAACACGGGTCTCCGCTCTCTATCCGTATGTTGCCACACACCAGTTTAATGGACAAAATGGCAAATCGATGTCATTTTCATGCACAAAGCTCAATGTCAACACAAGATCCAACATATCTACGCGGAGCTCGAGGAAATCATGGCAAAAGATCCACATCACTTCACCTTTTGATCTACTAAAATTCTGGAAGAATTGTGAAGAGCTTCTGAGAAAAGTACTATACCACACTGAAGAGGACCACAAACCAGGGGATCCGACAAAAGATGAAGGCACAAGACTTCTAATGGGCCGCGGTTCCGCGACATAAGCACGCTTAGGCCGCGGAACCGCGGCCGTATGGTCTCCTCAGTAGGAGATCTTTTATGGGTTGTTTGGTAATTTTATAAGGATGCAGATTGTTGCCCTAAGTTTCCAGTTTCCTGCCTATAAATAGCCCAGAACTTGCCAAGACATGGATGTTCATTCTTATGCCCACTTTTTGTTAGTTTTTAGTTTACTTCTTCTTCTTCTTCTTCATTCTTTCCTCCATGAAATTGTTGTGAGAGATTTTGAGTGGATGTTAAATGAAAATGAGGGCTATTTTGTATCATTCTTTTTTGCTTAGCTTCCCCCTTAAGCTCTCTACCTTAACTTGATCTTGCAACCTCTTAAGTGAGCTTGCAAGTTTAAGCTTTGGTCATTGATCTCAAGGGGTTGTATCATTTGTTCTCTCTTTTGTGCTTCATTCTCCATGAGTTCTTTGCCTTTTCTTGATCTTGCAACCTCTTAATTGAGCTTGCTTGTTTAAGATTTGGTTATTGAACCCATATCTTGTTTTGGGTTCTATGGTTCCTAGTTTCATTTCTTGCTCATTTACTTTTATGCACTTAAATTCCATGCACTTTTAATTACTTGCTTGTAATCTTTTCTTTTCTTTGTTTATCTTTTCTTTTGCTCTTTTTGGTTCGTTTTGTGAATGGTTGTAATTGTTGTTGTTAAGAATAAATACAATATTGTAAGTTAATGTTTCTTTGCTCATTTTCTTTTCCCGTTATTTTCCTTTGAACTCCGCCCAAACGTTACGCAAGCGCTCCGTTAGGCACCCTACCCTACCAAGGTAACGGTGATTCCTAACCGTGACCGGTTGCGTTCGGTTTGGCCGGAGGCGAAAGCAAGAGACAAGAACGGACGGACAAGGGCCAATAAGCCGGATTCTACGAATACCGTGCTTAAGTACCCTAATCCACGTTGTTGCCGATTGCTCTAGCTTCAATTGGTCAAGACTCGGCTCAAAGGTTTTGAGTGCGGATTTCTTTAGCTTACACTTTCGTATCTTTTTCTTAACAACTTTATACTTGCATATAAAACACATAGGTTAGATTTGAACAAACATATACACATTCTTTATTGACTCGTCTAAAACTCGAACGGATATACAACCATCTCCCTGTGGATCGACCCGTGCTCAACCGGCTAGCTACAAAGCGACACCGTCCTGATCGCGGTTATAACTTTAGAACTTTGAACATCCGACACGCCAAAAGCGTGCGATCAAATGGCGCCGTTGCCGGGGAGACGGTAACGTATTTTCTTTCTTGTTATTCGGGTTAATATTCTTTTTGTATATATTTATAAATAAAAAATAAATAAAATCTTTTTGTTATTTTTGATAATTTTTGTGAGCAAGTGTGCAAGCTAATCTGGAGCAAGTACAGTAATCCAAAAAGAAAAACAGAGGTTTTCATTTTGGAGAAGAGAAGAAATGGAGTTCGTTGACCATAGACAAATCCCCAAGTCAACATTTTGACCGCGGAACCGCGGTCAAAAGGTGCCTTGAGCGGCGGTTCCGCGGTCCCATTGAGACCTCTGTGCCCAATTTTTTCTCCACCCCTTTTTCTTTTCTTTTATTTTCTCTGTGAATTCCACCATACTGTATTTTCTGCAGATTTTTGCGGATTTGCGAACTGCGATTATGGGGAGCAAAGTGTACGTTCAAGGCTAAGGTGATTGCAAAGTACAGTGCCAAAGATCCAGGTAGTTTGACCCGCGCAAGAGAACTTTTCAAGCTTACCGGATTTGATTCAACGGGGGTTTTCTAAACCCGAAAACTTAAACGGTACGTACTTTACTAACACCTTCTTCTCAAATCCGACGCATCCACTATAATATCTTTGCAGGATTCTTTGCAAGTCGCTACCAAACGCAAAAAAATTGACTAACCCGTATTTGTTGCACCGCCGTGCTTAATATAAAAACGATTGTTTGAGTCTTTATAGAATTTTTATTAAATTGCGCATTGCATACATTAATACGGACTTAAGGGCAAGCGAACCCCACAATATATGGTAAAGGATTTCATCACCTTTTCCTTGGCCCACAAATCACGAACTTGAGCATAACGTTTACCCGTACAAATTTTAAAAGAAATTAGACTTTAAGCCTTAAGGACTCCGCGCTCACTAGGAGAAGTTAACTGTGTTTAGAATACCGCTTAACGGTATATTGTTTAAGGGGTGTCTAGGAAAGTGTTCACGGCGAAACCGCCAAAAGAGAAAGGGTTATTTAATTAAGGACCTTCGCGAAAGCGTCGGAAAACCTCCCCTTATCTCTGCACTTACCTGGCCTTGTGATCAGTATATCTTGAGCTCATTTCTCGACACAGTTTTACTTCGACAATCAAGTTCTTGAGCAGGTCTAGTTGACCTAGGTGAACCCTAGACCGATTAGGTGTGTGGTATTTTTGTGTCGTGAATGTTTTTTTTTGGTCCAGATTCTTTTTATGTGTATATTTCATTCTTTTGTTAATATCTAACTAAAATAAATAAATAAAATAAAATCACATTCTTTTTCCATTCTTTTTCTCTGCCTTTCTTTCTTTCTCTCTTCATATCATGGGTACCCCACCTCGCAAAACTCTTGCCGAACTTTGGTACCCATAACCAGACATTACTTCTTACGGTTCTTGCTTTGGCCGAACGTCGAACGATCCCTCCATGCCAAAAATCTCTTTGAAAGATCGGATAGACGCGTCTAGGACAAACACTTGCCCTCCGCAATCCACTTTGTATCAACCTTTTCAACCTCCCCCACCCTCTTATGTTGATACCCCTTTTGCAAGTCGTCCTTTGTCCGTCGCTGAACATATTGAACAATCCTGTAGTCGATCTTTCACTCCTTTCACCACTACAGATTCTTGGGATCAATAATTCCATTCACCTTCTTATCCAAATGTTGATCCTGCTCCTGTCCAGCCATTCAATTCTTACCAGTCCTACCCGACTTTTGCACCTTTCCTAGACATTGCTTTTGAACCGCCATTTGGGAGTTTTCAGTATCCAAACAACTTTGAATCTTTTACTGAAACACCTTCACAACCCATGTCTAGTCGGGAACAGTCATTGGAAGACTTTATGGTTGTGTCGTACCAACAGATGATGGATTTGAATGCGTCCATGGCCGCCCTCATACAACCTAGTGACCCGGTAGCTAGTTTTCAACTAGCTCCAAATTTTCCAATGTATGAAGAGGCGGTAGGACAGGTTGAGAATTTGAACGGAGAGAGTGAGCTGTACACCCTTCCAAATCAGACCTACCCATGTCAATTTGAATCCCACAACTCCAGTTTTGAATGTCTATCTAGTGTTCCCAACGATTCACCGATTGAAGATAGAATGATTAATGAGTTGTGCGACTTTGTAGTGTTTGATTTGCCCGATTGTGAAGGGTCCTTTTCGAGTGAAACCACACCCAATCCTTTTGACCTCTACACCTCCACTCTAGAACCTGAATTGATTAATATCTATGCTTTTGTTGAGGTGTCTGAGAATATTGATTTTCACTTGATTGAGGATATTGACGCCGGGAATATTTTGGATGATGAACCTGTAGATTTGGCAGAGTTTTTCTCTCCAATTCATCATCCCGAGTCATTAACTGTTTTTCCCGAACCCTACATGCGTCTTGATTTTGATGAAATTTGCATGGATAAGCTGAATTTTGAGGAAACTTTTGAGGATATTTTTGAGGATGAACCAGTTTTAATTGTTGAGTCGGATTTTCCAATTCATCCTGTTCCTTTCATTGACTATGTACACCCTCCTGAACCTTTAACCGATAACCTTCCTCAATCACCTACCTCCATCCTTTCCATCGTTCCGACCTTGCAAGAAACCGTCTCACTTTCATTTCATATGTCTGGTTTACCGAGTTCGGCGTACCCATGGTTTCTCATGAATCTTGAGGGATTTGACCCCATTTCTCGCCATATTGATAGATTAGTACAATCCATCTTTTCACATAGATCAATACAGATTGTACTTATTTATTCAATCCATTTCCACCCTCAAGTTCGTATTCCACTTCTTTCTCCCTTCCGCCATTCTTCCTCTCATATACCGAGACCGTATCCCGCTTCTATCTTCATACGGTCTCGCGTATTCTCCGTCTCTTTTCTCTACGCCTTCTTCCACCAACCAGCACATTATAGAGATAAAATCTTTGAATGGTTGGTGTTAACTTTTGGCTTGTGTAAGGCCTTGTATAGATTGATACTATTCTCTTTCCCCCCTAATCCTGAACTTCAACGCTTAACAGTGGAAACACTGTTTTACATAAGTTTGGGGGGACTCTTTTTTTTGTATATATTTTTTGTTTTCCTTTTTGTTTTGTATATAATTTGTTTTTAGGGAGAGCGTAGACAATTTTGACCCTCTTGGTGTAGCCTGACAGTGAGGGCACTGTCAAGTTTAAGTTTGGGGGTGTGCTCGGTAAGCTTTCTTCCTTCGCATTCATTTGTATATTTTGCATTTGCATACCTTATTAAAAACCCACAAAAATTGAAAATTTTCCAAAAAATATAAAACTTTGTCGTCAAGTTAGCTAATAAGGTAACTTAGATTTTTATTCTCAAAGTTTAGTTGATATGTTCGAAATAACTAAATTCTAGGCTTAGGAATTGAAAACCCTTAAAATAACCCTCATTCTGTCTAACTTTGGTAAGTATACGTCCTTACAGTTTTTTGGAGAAATAGGTAATCTTGAGTTCAGCTCTTGAGTTAAGTCAAGATGAAGGGAAAGTATTGAAGCTTTACTGGAGGATAAGTCTGAAAATAGCTTCTATTATTGAGTTCAAATTTAGAAAGTATACACCCTACAAACTGCACTTACACACACCATGAAACTTAGGATAGTAGAGGATACCTAGAAATACTCTTGCCTGAAAGCCTAGTATGAAAGAAAAAAACGGTATTTAAAGCTAAACACCAAAAGAGCACATTGAAAAATATATCCGGTCTTGAAAAAGAAAAAAGAAAAACAAAAACAAAAATAAATAAATTCAAGACCTGGAAACTGCTATTTACGCTTTAAGCTCACACATTCAGTAATCGGCCGTTAGTGCCTCAAGAAGCATTAATAGTCGCATGAAAGGTGTGAGCAAATACGTCCATCCTTAATGAAAAGAAGTAGTATTAGGTATTAGGGCAAGGGTATTATAGCTTGAATTGAATTCTTGAGTGTAGCGGTGCAAATATACACACACGTAGGGGTATACAATCGATATTTGGATAAAAGATAGAAATAAGAATAAGACTTGTGTTTTCTGTAAAGTTGATAAAAATCCCTGATTTAAGGCCGCACTTTAGAAGGAAAACACAGGAGAACCAACATCTTTCTAAACTTTTTTAGAACGTATAGGATCTAAGGTTAAATAGATAAGAGGTGTGAAGCATTAGGGTTGAATATTTCTAACTTAGGATTATAGAATTTCTATCGTAGATACTAAACTGTAGGAGTAGAATCGATGTTAACTTATGACACTAGCTTGACGGGATTTTTTGGGTGTAATCTGCTGAAAACCCTCAGGAGACAACACTCTTCCTACTAGGGACACCTAGAGGTTTAACGGCTTGTTGCACGTGCTCAGTGCAATCACGTTCCCTGCGAAAGTGCGGTTAGGACTTTTTTGTGAATAATTGGTTTTGCTCGGGACGAGCAAAAGTTATGTTTGGGGGTATTTGTTCATACCAGAATATTGCATTTTATACCGCCCATTCTTACGCTCATTTGTTTATAGGCAGGTGCTTTTAATCAGTGTTTGCTACATATTTGCAGGATACTGGTTCTCAGCTCTAATCAGTGAAATTCATGAAAAAGTACGACAAATTCCGGATTACTGCCAACCACAGATAAAACACGGGTCTCCGCTCTCTATCCGTATGTTGCCACACACCAGTTTAATGGACAAAATGGCAAATCGATGTCATTTTCATGCACAAAGCTCAATGTCAACACAAGATCCAACATATCTACGTGGAGCTCGAGGAAATCATGGCAAAAGATCCACATCAAATCACCATTTGATCTACTGAAATTCTGGAAGAATTGTGAAGAGCTTCTGAGAAAAGTACTATACCACACTGAAGAGGACCACAAACCAGGGGATCCGACAAAAGATGAAGGCACAAGCCTTCTAATGGGCCACGGTTCCGCGGCATAAGCACGCTTAGGCCGCGGAACCGCGGCTGTATGGTCTCCTCAGTAGGAGATCTTTTAGGGGCCGTTTGGTAATTTTATAAGGAGGCAGATTGTTGCCATAGGTTTCCAGTTTCCTGCCTATAAATAGCCCAGAACTTTCCAAGCCATGGATGTTCATTCTTATGCCCACTTTTTGTTAGTTTTTAGTTTACTTCTTCTTCTTCTTCATTCTTTCCTCCATGAAATTGTTGTGAGAGCTTTTGAGTGGATGTTAAATGAAGATGAGGGTTATTTTGTATCATTCTTTTTTACTTAGCTTCCCCCTTGAGCTCTCTACCTTAACTTGATCTTGCAACCTCTTAAGTGAGCTTGCAAGTTTAAGCTTTGGTCATTGATCTCAAGGGGTTGTATCATTTGTTCTCTCTTTTGTGCTTCATTCTCCATGAGTTCTTTGCCTTTTCTTGATCTTGCAACCTCTTAATTGAGCTTGCAAGTTTAAGATTTGGTTATTGAACCCATGTCTTGTTTTGGGTTCTATGGTTCCTAGTTTCATTTCTTACTCATTTACTTTCATGCACTTAAATTCCATGCACTTTTAATTACTTGCTTGTAATCTTTTCTTTTCTTTGTTTATCTTTTCTTTTGCTCTTTTTGGTTCGTTTTGTGAATGGTTGTAATTGTTGTTGTTAAGAATAAATACAATATTGTAAGTTAATGTTTCTTTGCTCATTTTCTTTTCCCGTTATTTTCCTTTGAACTCCGCCCAAATATTACGCAAGCGCTCCGTTAGGCACCCAACCCTACCAAGGTAACGGTGATTCCTAACCGCGACCGGTTGCGTTCGGTTTGGCTGGAGGCGAAAGCAAGAGACAAGAACGGACGGACAAGGGTCAATAAGCTGGATTCCACGAATACCGTGCTTAAGTACCCTAATCCACGTTGTTGCCGATTGCTCTAGCTTCAATTGGTCAAGACTCGGCTTAAAGGTTTTGAGTGCGGATTTCTTTAGCTTACACTTTCGTATTTTTTTCTTAACAACTTTATACTTGCATATAAAACACATATGTTAGATTTGAACAAACATATACACATTCTTTATTGACTCATCTAAAACTCGAACGGATATACAACCATCTTCCTGTGGATTGATCCGTGCTCAACCGGCTAGCTGCAAAGTGACACCGTCCTGATCGCGGTTATAACTTTAGAACTTTGAACATCCGACACGCCAAAAGCGTGCGATCACTGTTCTCTGGATTTTATTCCTCTTTCATTTATAAGTGCTAAGCACTTGGTTCATCAAACGGTCACGTGCAGACATGTGAGGTGCCTTCAAAATGCGAGCGCTGTCTTTGGAATTTTCATCCTCTTTTATACACAGCTGTTTGGGGGTCACGTGGGAACACAAGAGGTGCCCCCAAAATGGGAGCTATCTTGGGTTTATTCCCTTTTTCCTTTTTTGAGTGCTAAGTACTATTAGGTCACGTGAGATCACGTAAGGCACTCTGAAGAATGAAGATTGCCTTTGTTTTATTCTCTTTTTCTTTTTCTGAGTGCTAAGCACTATCAAGGGATCACGTGAGGTCACGTGAGGCGACCCCAGATTGAGATGTGTTTTAGATTTACTCCCGTTTTTGAAAAACTTGTTCCGTGGTGCGCCAAGAGTTATTGGTTATTGGGTCCCTCCACCTCTCTGAAGACGTTGAAGAATTACAACGACATGTATCGGAGGTGTGGAGGGATGCACCCTTGAACCAAATTCCAGATCGAGGGAAGAGATCATGGTGGGATGAACATCATTTTATATGCCATCTGTTGGGAGCTCATTAGCTATCTCTTGGACTGAGATCAGTTTTGGGGACCCTGAGCATGGGGGCTCGATTGATTGCCCTCAGGAGATTTGATCTATGTTTGGCTGATGTTGGCCTCTTATAGTGTTAAACACTAATATATGATTGGCGCTCACGTGCTCCCACGTGAGGCCTTAAAGTAGTGTTAAACATTAGTGTATGATCAGCGCTCACGTGATCCTACGTGAGGTGCTTGAAATAGTGTTAAACACTAAGAATTTGAGGCGCTCACGTGGGATCACGTGGAGCGCTTGAAGTAGTGTTAAACACTAAGAATTTGACGTGCTCACGTGGGGTCATGTGAGGCGCTTGAAGTTGGCGCTGCTCCTCTGGGTTTATTCCCTTGTTTCTTTTCTTAGCGCTATTGGGTCACGTGGGATCACGTGAGGCGCCCTAAGAATGGAAACTGCCATTTGATTTATTCCCTTTCTGCTTTATAAAAGTTAAGCACTGCTTGGGGGTCACGTGGGGACACGTGAGGTGCTCCAAAAAATAGGGTTTATTCCCTTTTTCCTTTTATAAGTGTTGAATACTTCTCAGGTGTCACGTGGGATCACGTTAGGCGCCCCAAAAATAAGGTTTAATCCCTTTTCTCTTTTATAAGTGTTGAACACTTCTCAGGGGTCACGTAGGATCACATGAGGCGCCCCAAAATCTATTCTTCCTTGGCTTTACTCCATTTTTATTTTGAGAAGTTTGTTCAAGGGTCACGTGGGAGCACGTGACCTAATTTCATTTGTTCTCTTTTGATCATTGAGGGGGGAAGTCACGTGAACACACGTGATCATGTTGGGTACTGATCTCTTTTACGTGCATGGAGAGTTAAATCCCTTTTTTAAGAATTAAATTCTTTTATAGGGTTAAACCCTAATTTTATTTAAAGGAATTAAATTCCTATGTGTTTCGTAAGAGTTAAACTCTTTTGGATTAAGTTTTTTCCTCTAGTTTTTGAATTTGCATGACAGAATCTTCCCGATGAGAATTAAATTCTCAACTTGTGAGCAGATCTGCTTCTGCAGATCTTTACCAGAGGTAGAACTAAGTTCTTTTAGAAGAGTTAAACTCTTAGTTTGAGAATTAAATTCTCTTTTTGTGGGATCTTTTAGGAGGGGTTCCCCTTTTTTAGAGAATTAAATTCTCTTTCTATTTTTCTTCCCCTCTCCCCTCTATATATCCTTCTTGGCTCTTATTTATAGGAGAAAGAAAAGAATCAGTTTGTTCAGCAAATCTCTCATTGAGAGATTTTTTATTGATTTTATAACCAACATGATCTTTTAGATCACCCGTTGAATTTTATTCACCGTTGGATTTTTAATCCAAAGGCCCTCTGTTTAATAGAGAAGATTTCTTGTTTATTTAACAAGATTATGAATATCTTGTTAGTTTTAATAAGATCATAAATATATTATATCATATTAATAAGATCATAAATATATTCTATCATATCTTTTTAGATTAACAAGATCAGAAATATATTTTCTTAATATGGATATCTTGTTAACATAGAATTTTATTCTTGTTATAAGATTAGGAAAATATTTTTCTATGATAGATTTTTATTCTATCAAATAATCACCGCTGGATCTTTGATCCAAAAGTCCTCTGTTTAACAGAGAAGATCTTTCTAGATTAAGGAAGATCAGGAAAATATTTCCCAAAATAGAATTTAATTATAGAATTTGATAGGATCATTTTAAATTAGGGTGTTCACATACTTTGCATCTGATTGGCAAAAGCACTCACGTGTTACACACGTGACCCCTAGTGTGGGTTTTAGCCTGTGTATGTTCGGAGCGCTCACGTGTGTAACACGTGAGGCATGTTTGGCCCTTGGTTATTTATGCTCAGCGCTCATATACTTTGCATACGTGCGCCTACGTGTTTTACACTGATGCCTGTTTTTTTAGGATTCTCTCCTTTTTTGTAAGAGAACAAGTAGCTCTTGGCCGAAAATTTTGGTGGGAACAAATGCCCCCCACTAGTTTTCTCACGTAAGCATGTACGTGGGTGAAGTAGTGCAGAGTTACGCATGGCCATAGAATTGAGTGCTTAGGAAAAAAGTTTATGGTCCTTGTAGCCTAAGACTTTTTTTATCTTCATGAGCCGTAAGGGTCTCAAGAAGGTTTTTTCTCCCTACATGGCGAGAGGATCTCATAGGTGCATATTCTCCCTAGAAATCGTGAGGATTTCTAAGTGTTCATCGCCTCCGTGAGTCGTAAGGATCTCACTCAGGCATTTTTCCTTATGAATCGTGAGGACCCGTAAGTAACTTCTTTATTTCATTGGCGAATATGGATTTGGCAAATGTGGCCCACAGATAGTTCATCTTGACCTCCTTGTAGAGCAGTGATGGCTTAGGAAATAGGTTCAGGTCTGCCGCCTAAGACTTTTCAACTTTATGAGCCATGAGGGTCTCATAAATACTTTTCTCCATATGAGTCGAGAGGATCCCGTAGGTGAATTTTCTCCCTAGGAGTCTTGAGGACTCCTAAGTGTGTGTTTTCTCTTGAGAGTCGTAAGGATCTTACAAGAGAATTTTCGTGCTTACAAGTCGAGAGGACTCGTAGGTGGTTGTTTCCCTCCTTGTCGAGATTCGACTTTGGAGAGTGTGGCCAGTGGATAGTCCATTTTGACCTACTTGAAGAGCAGTGATGGCTTAGGAAACAGGTTCAGATCTGCTGCCTAAGACTTTTCAACTTTATGAGCCGTGAGGGTCTCATAAAGTCTTTTCTCCCTACGAGTTGAGAGGATCCCGTAGGTGTATTTTCTCCCTAGGAGTCGTGAGGACTCCTAAGTATGTGTTTTCTCTTGAGAGTCGTAAGGATCTCACAAGAGAATTTTCCCGCTTATAAGTCAAGAAGACTCATAGGTGGTTGTTTCCCTCCTTGTCGAGATTCGACTTTGGAGAGTGTGTCCCGTGAATAGTATACAAGAGTCCATCTTAGACCGACTTGCAGGGCCCCAGTGCTTAGGAAACAAGTCCTTATCCCCATTGCCTAAGGCTTTTCCCTACGAGTCGAGACGAATCGAGAAGTTCTTGCAAGGACACTGATTTCCTCACGGATCGAGATGAATCGAGAAGTTCTCGCAAGAGTTTCCTAACGTCACAGTTAACTCCTGCTAATAGAAGTCCGTTAGGGTCTGTGGTACTAGGGTTTTCTACCCATCGCACCGTTGCGTTGGCTGGTGTATTTCTCGATGCACAATCTTGCTGTTCAGGTAGCCTTACGACTGTCGTATCTCTGATCCCTTCGGGGGCTGGATAAGACGTCTTCAAGCAATCTTCCAGGTAATATTACCATCGAAAGAGCAAGCGTTAGGGATATTCCATGTCGCTTTTTACTTAAGGTTAGGCTCAGTTTGGGAGCCCCGATGAGTCATAACCATTCCGTGCTGGTGTAGGATGATCTCCGATAGTCTTTCAGGTTTTATATGAGTTGCCGTCAAGACCCTGAAGCTAGGGATATTTCCTTTGCTTCGTTTGCTGGCATTGCGTATGCTGTATCGAGACGAATGTCGCGGTTGTCTCTAGGTTGTTGGTGAACCGTCGAGGCTTGGAACTAGGGACTTTGCCATGGCTCCGCTGTTGGTGTCGTGTTTGCATCTTGTTGGAAGAAGAACACTGGGGTGACATCGCGTCTGCTGTATCGAGATGAACGTCGAGGTGGTCTCTAGGTTGTTGGTGAACCGTCAGGACCTGGAACTAGGGACTTTGCCATGGCTCCGTTGTTGGTGTCGTATATTCCTGCAAAGACACTGATTTCTCCGTGGGTTGACGCGAATCGAGATGCTCTCGTCAAGGATGTTGATTTCCCTGAATAGAAATTTTTGCCAAGGACAATGATTTCCCTGAAGGTTGAGACGAATCGAGGTATTCCTGCATAGACACTAATTTCTCTGTGGGTCGACGCAAATCGAGATGCTCTCATCAAGGACGCTGATTTCCCAGAATCAAGGTTATTGCCAAGGACACTGATTTCCCTGGGGTTGAGACAAATCGATGTATTCCTGCAAAGACACTGATTTCCTTACGGGTCGACGTGAATCGAGATGCTCTCGTCAAGGACGCTGATTTCCCTGAGTCAAGGATTTTGCCAAGGACACTGATTTCCCTGGAGTTGAGACGAATCGAAGTATTCCTGCAAAGACACTAATTTCCTTGCGGGTCGACGCGAATCGAGATGTTTCACGTCAAGGACGTTGATTTCCCTGAATCGAGGTTTTTTCCAAGGACACTGATTTCCTCGAGGGTTGAGACGAATCAAGGTATTCCTGCAAAGACACTGATTTCTCTGCGGGTCGACGCGAATCGAGAAGTTTCTCGTCAAGGACGCTGATTTCCCTGAATCGAGGTTTTTGCCAAGGACACTGATATCCTCGGAGTTGAGACGAATTGAGGTATTCCTGTAAAGACACTGATTTCCTTACGGGTCGACGTGAATCGAGATGCTCTCGTCAAGGACGTTGATTTCCCTGAATCGGGGTATTTTCCAAGGACGCTGATTTCCCAGGGGGTTGAGACGAATCGAGGTATTCCTGCAAAGACACTGATTTCCTTGCCGGTCGACGCGAATCGAGATGCTCTCGCTAAGGACGCTGATTTCCCTGAATCGAGGTATTTTGCCAGGGACACTGATTTCCTCGGAGTTGAGATGAATCGAGAGATTCCTGCAAAGACACTGATTTCCTTGCGGGTCGACGCGAATCAAGATGCTCTCTCTAAGGACGTTGATTTCCCTGAATCGAGATATTTTTCCAAGGACACTGATTTCCTCGGAATTGAGACGAATCGAGAGATTCCTGCAAAAACACTGATTTCCTTACGGGTCGACGCAAATCGAGAAGTTTCTCGTCAAGGACGCTGATTTCCCTGAATCGAGGTTTTTGCCAAGGACACTAATTTCCTCGGAGTTGAGATGAATCGAGATATTCCTGCAAAGGCACTAATTTCCTTGTGGGTTGATGCGAATCAAGATGTTTCTCGTCAAGGACGCTGATTTTCCTGAATCGAGGTATTGTCAAGAACACTGATTTCCCTGGAGTCAAAACGAATCGAGGCATTCCTGCAAAGACACTGATTTCTCTGCGGGTCGACACGAATCGAGGTGCTCTCGTCAAGGACACTGATTTCCCTGAATCGAGGTATTGGCAAGGACACTAATTTCCCTGGAGTCGAAACGAATCGAGGCATTCCTACAAAGACATTGATTTCTCTGCGGGTCGAAGCGAGGTGCTCTCGTCAAGGACGCTGATTTCCCTGAATCGAGGTATTGTCAAGGACACTGATTTCCCTGGAGTCGAAACGAATCGAGGAATTCCTGCAAAGACACTGATTTCTTTGCGGGTCGACACGAATTGAGGTGCTCTCGTCAACGACGCTGATTTCCCTGAATCGAGGTATTTTCCAAGGACGATGATTTCCTCGGAGTTGGTTGACTTGTTTCCGAGACGGAGCGTTGATCCGGCGGGAAGGTCATTGGTTGACTCTAGGTTGTCTGTGTACCGTAGAGTCTTGGAACTAGGGACTTTGCCGTTTTGCTGACGTTGTGTCTGCTGTCGAGGTGGTCTCTAGGTTGTCTGTGAACCGTCGAGATTTGGAACTAAGGATTTTGTCGTGGCTCCGTTTTGCTGACGTCGAGGTGGTCTCTAGGTTGTCTGTGAATCGTCGAGATTTGGAACTAGGGACTTTGCCGTGGCTCTGCTTTGCTGACGTTGCGTTGTTGTTCTTCTGGGATGCAGGTGTTGCCGTCAAGATCTGACTCCCCCTTTGACAAGGTCTGGTAGGGAAATGTGGTCCCTTTTTTGTTTATGCTCATGGATTGTATACGGGGGTTAGTGTGGACTCACTTGTAGGGCATAAGTTTAATTTCATATGTATTTTTTTGTTTTCTTTCCGTGATGCTCTATCATTTCAGCTTTTATATCGCGAAAGTCGCGATTGCCCAATCATTTTGACTATTTTTCGCGGTGCCCAATCATTTCGGCTGTTTTTTTTACTCACTGCTTTTTATTACGAGTTGCTCAATCATTTCGGCTATTTTTGTATGCGTATTTTTACTTGCTGATTTTGTTACAAGTTGTCCTATTATTTCGGCTATTTTATATGCATTTTTGGCTCGCTGATTTTTATCGCGAGTGTGGAACTTGGGATCTGGTGCCAATTTCAGCATTAGCATCGCTACAAATGGAATATTGCCAAGAGCGAATCATCATTTTCCGTGAAAGGACTTGGGATTTGATACCGATTTAGGCATCATCATCGCTACCACTGGGACATTGCCAGGAGCGAATCATCATTTGCCTTTGTTGATTCGAACAAAGGTGGCTTAGCAAACAGGGTTAGGATCCTATCTACTAAGGCTTTTGACTTGATGAGCCGTAAGGGTCTCATAAAGGTACTTCTCCTTACGAGTCATGAGGATCTCGTAGGTGCATTTTCTCCTTAGGAATCATGAGGATTCCTAAGTGTATGTTCTCTTATAAGTCGTAAGGATCTTACAATAGTGTATTCTCCTTATAAGTCGAGAGGACTTGTAAGGGCCGTTCACCGTGTGAGCATATCCCTAGTCGCTGGTGGGACTCTGTTAGGGAGAACGTTTATTTGCGCCCGTGGATTGTATACAAGGGTCAATATTGAACCGCTTGTAGGGCAATCTGAGAAAGGTGATGGCTTAAGAACAGGTTCAGATCCCTGTAGCTTAAGGCTTTTGAATCTTATGAGCCGTGAGGGTTTCATAAGAGGGTTCTCCTTACGAGTCGTGAGGATCTCGTAAATGTAATTTCTCCTTAGGAATCGTAGGGATCCCTAAGTGTGTTGCTCCTTTGTGAGTCGTAAGGATCACACGCAGGTAGTTTTCTCCTTACAAGGTCGAGAGGACCTTACAAGTGTCTTTTAACGAGATTGCGCCCTTTCGGGTTTTCACAAACTCGCCGGTTCATGGAGTCCTTTCAGGTTTTCATCCGTATCCATCTTACTTATGGACGTACCTTTTTTTTCTTTCTTTTTTACGAGTTTGCACCCTTTCGGGTTTTCATAAACATCGCCGGTAGTTTTGCTGTTTTTACTCACGGCGCCCTTTCGGGTTTTCTTCTGTGCCCATTTTGCTTGTGGACATACCCTTTTTTGGTTTCAAGTGGGATATTCCACTTAACTGCAGGACTCGTTTGTTAGCCCCTTGATATCCTTTCTATTCTTTTGAGAAGAAAGGGACATCTTACGTAGAGATTCTTCCTCCAGTGAGAAATATGCCCCCCTGTGTATACCTCGAGGGGAGCGAGTACCCACGCTGTCGCTATTTTGGTGACAGGTTGCTTCAAAGTCGCTCATTATTTTTGTTGAGCGTTGGCGACAAATACCACCATACCTCCGCTTTTCATTCATCTTCATCAGATGATGAAGGGTTTTAACTCAGCTGATCCAATCAAGTCATTTTATCCATGAGCTCTTGGAAGGAGGTCGGCTTGAAGAGGGCCATATACGGGAACGCCTTTAAATTTAGGTCAAGGGTGGCTATGGGCATTCCCATGACTGCAACTTCATCGATGCGTTGCTTGTATTTGACCAGAGATTTCGCCATCGGGTGACACATTGAACCCAAGTCTCATTCGGTCTAACCTTTTCGTTGACCAGTGCCGTCACGGTAGTGTGTTTATTCACACTAGCGAATCTCTGACAGGAGAGCATCTCTATTTCGTCGAAGGTATTCATGGAGTCATTCGGGATTTCCGCATAACATTCGAAGGCAATTCCCGCCAGACAGCCGATGAACTGTCAGAGAAGAAGTATATCAGTATTGCCGCACATGGGTTCAAATCACGCAATGTGCCGGCGAGAATTCTCAGATCCTTTTTACATGTGGCACGTTGGAAGTGTGTACTTTGGCGGGTATTGTATTTTATTGTGCCATGTCGGATACGGTCGACCAAGCTTGACTGATCTATTTGCGGCTTCATTGGCGTAGTGAGCTTCGATTTGCTGAGCGATATATTCGTCCAGCTTTGCTTTTAGGAATCATTTCCTCCTTAGCCATTGATGAGCTTTGCAGAGGACTTGAAATGCCATCCTTATCTTTAAGACCGACTACCGGCAGTTCATCTGCCAGTGGTTTCGATTGAACCATCATTCCAGCCATATTCTGAATCAGCAGGGCCTTTTGGTTCATTTTAGTGGACATTTCTGCCGCTTCTGCATCTCCCTTTTTCAGAGCGCGCTTTAGGAAATCAATATCCGACTCCTTATCTATTTTTTCTCCAGGCGCGTCTTCGGGATTTTCCTTAGATGATGGATTAGCGAGCGGTGCCGCCTGAGCAAGCATCTCCTGCAGCTTTTCACGTCGCAGTTGAACTTTTGTTAAGGACCGAGTTTGAGGTCGGTGACTAGTAGAAGCTCGAACTTCGTCTTTGGAATTCACCACATAGACTATGTGAACTACCATGCCCCCAGGCTTGGGGTGTTTGGAGTTTTTGGCCTTTGGAGTTTGCTTCGGGCACTTTAGCTTTATTAGGCCTCCTTTTTTTTGTGAAAAGCCGCTTTGGTTTTGGGAAGAGCCGCTGTATCAGGATCCTTCTTGGGATGAGTCCCCTTGTATTTGAAAGATGATTTGTCAGAATTTGGCTGACGTCTAGGGGAAGAGCCGTGGTTAATGACAGAGACCTTCACTTGCTTCCGCACTTTATATATAGATGAGGAAAGTTGCTTTAGGGAGCGAACTGGTTTCTGCTCTCGTGGGATCTCCATGGGTTGTGGAGATTTCTTCAATATTGCGGTAGGAGAATTTTGGCTGACCCTTCGCAAAAATATGAAGCTGTTCCCGGTTGGAACAACATTCACCACTGGGGTTGAAATATGACCATACGGAGAACTGCCCCCAGCTCATTTTGTATGATGCTGATGTCGACGTCGACTATTTCTTACGGCCGGGATTTGATTAGCCTCAGGATTTTGCCGAGCCTGCCCCCTATTTCCTTTAGGAGCTTGAATATTCTTCTCCCTGCGTCGACCTTGGTCCTTGGCAGGTGCCAGTTGTTGGAGGACTGATTCTGTCGGCAAAGTTGCAGCTTAGGGAACCGGCCTGTGGAATACAGATTTCCTATGGGCTTCCTCCATCGGCGTTGAGGCACCGAGGGTAGGAGGTGAGAGCATCGACCCAAAAAGAAGCCCATTGATTTCTTGAAGAGCCGGATTGCAGAGATTTGAGCTTGCAAGTGGCCCGTACTTGACTCCACCAGATATGACAGAGCCTGAGTTGCTAAGGTGGGAAAAACGTCATTCTTCATAGAGACGAAGTGCCGATTTCAGTATCCCCTCCCCTAAGGGCAACCACAAACATACATACCGCGATTATCTGATCACGGGAAAAACACGATACACGAAGTATGGAGTGGAAAGAGGAAAAGGTCCCACCGGGCGTGCTAGAATCTGTTCTCTGCCGAAAGACCGGGAAGACAAACGTCTTGCCTGAATTTGGGGGGCAGATGCTATTTGGTTTTATCCGTCCACCTCTCCGAAGATGCCAAGTTTATTTATGGCATCGTATATCGGAGGTTTAGACGGATGCAGCCGTTGTAGCAGATTTCGTCAGATTCCCCCTCATTGTGAGGGGTTTTTGATTGTGGGGACGCTCTTCCCTACAGGCGTAAGCCCCTACGGTTAATTACGCTACCGCATCGCGGTAACCACTTTCTCCTTCTCCAGATGGTCACTTCGTGCCGTGTTTTTTTTTTTGGTTACCCATGGATTGTATACGGAGACTAATTTATGTTGTCGCCCGTTGGGCGTGGATTAGTCCAAATCTGTATTTTCTTAGATTTGGGTTTTGGGTTGGGTTTAAGGATCGTTAATCTCATTTGAGACTAAGATCAACTTAAACGTTTGTTAAGGTTACGTTAGTCTAATTTTAGAATAAGATCAACTTAACAATTTGTTAAGGACACATTAGTCTAATTTTAGACTAAGATCAACTTAACAGGATCATTTAGATCCAACAAAAGAGCATTTGGGATCAATTGTGGTCCAGAAGTTTAAGGACATCATAGTCCATGTGGTTTTGGTTCAACCATTTGGGGATACACCAAAAGTTATCGGTTATTGGGACCCTCCACCTCTCTGAAGACGTTGAAGGATTACAACGACATGTATCAGAGGTATGAAGAGATGTACCCTTGAACCAATATCTCGATTTGGGAAATAGGATGAACATCAGTTTAGATGTCATCTGTTAGGAGAACACTAGTCATCTTTGGGACTAGGATTAGTTTAGGGAGACCTGAACATGGGGGCTCAGTTGATTGGTGACAACATGGGTCTTGGCTTCGGAAGACTTGGCTAATTTGAGCTAAGGTTGATTTCCCTTAGTCACCCCATAGTGCTAAGCACGGAATCGGTGTTAAACACTGAACTTTGGAGGAGCTCACGTGTGAACACATGAGGGGCCCTGAAGTGGGCATTGTTTCTTGAGTTTATTCCCTCATATATATATAAAAGTGCTGAGCACTTAGCTCACGTGTGAGCACGTGAGGCGCCCGAGATGAGAACTGTTCTCTGGATTTTATTCCTCTTTCATTTATAAGTGCTAAGCACTTGGTTCATCAAATAGTCACGTGCAGACACGTGAGGTGCCTTCAAAATGCGAGCGTCGTCTTTGGAATTTTCTTCCTCTTTTATACACAACTGTTTGGGGGTCACGTGGGAACACGTGAGGTGCCCCCAAAATGGGAGCTATCTTGGGTTTATTCCTTTTTTTCCTTTTTTGAGTGCTAAGCACTATTGGGTCATGTGAGATCACGTGAGGCACTCTGAAGAATGAAGATTGCCTTTGTTTTATTCACCTTTTCTTTTTCTGAGTGCTAAGCACTATCAAGGGATCACGAGAGGTCACGTGAGGCGACCTCAGATTGAGATGTGTTTTAGATATACTCCCCTTTTTAAAAAACTTGTTCAGTGGTTGCCTGCCCCTATCTTGATGGGAGGAAACCAAAGCTCGCATTTTCTGTTGAGTAGCGGTTCGGGTAAGTCTTGAATGAGCCCCTATAAAGGTTGATGCAAATAAACGAATTTTTGTTCGACGTCTCCGAGCTATATATCCTCGTCTAACTCTGGTCATTGAATCAAATTAAACTTTAATGAATAACTAATTGATTTCTTTTCTTTCAGTCATCCTTTTACCCCCCAGTACACCAAGAGCTATTGGTTATTGGGACCCTCCACCTCTTTGAAGACGTTGAAGAATTACAACGACATGTATCGGAGGTGTAAAGAGATGCACCCTTGAACCAAATTCCAAATCGAAGGGAGAGATCAGGGTGGGATGAACATCATTTTAGATGCCATCTATCAGGAGCTCATTAGCTATCTCTTGGACTGAGATCGGTTTGGGGGACCCTGAGCATAGGGGCTCGATTGATTGCCCTCAGGAGATTGATCTAAGTTTGGCTGATATTCTCCTCTCATAGTGTTAAACACTAATATATGATTGGTGCTCACGTGCTCCCACGTGGGGCCTTAAAGTAGTGTTAACCACTAGTGTATGATCAGTGCTCACGTGCTCCCACGTGAGGTGCTTGAGACAGTGTTAAACACTAAGAATTTGAGGCGCTCACGTGGGATCAAGTGGGGCGCTTGAAATAGTGTTAAAAACTAAGAATTTAATGCGCTCACATGGGCCACGTGAGGCGCTTGAAGTTGGCGCTGCTCCTCTGGGTTTATGCCCTTGTTTATTTTCTAAGCGCTATTAGGTCACATGGGATCACGTGAGCCGCCCCAAGAATGGAAACTGTCCTTTGATTTATTCCCTTTCTGCTTAATAAAAGTTAAGCACTGCTTGGGGGTCACGTGGGGACACATGAGGCGCTCCAAAAAATAAGGTTTATTCCCTTTTCCCTTTTATAAGTGTTGAACACTTCTCAGGGGTCACGTGAGATCACGTGAGGCGCCCCAAAAATAAGATTTATTATATTTTCTCTTTTATAAGTGTTGAACACTTCTCATGGGTCACGTGGGATCACGTGAGGCGCCCTAAAATCTGTTCTACCATGGCTTTACTCCCTTTTTATTTTGAGAAGTTTGTTCAAGGGTCACGTGGGAGCACACGAGCTAATTTCATTCGTTCTCTTTTGATCATTGAGGGGGGAAGTCACGTGAACACACGTGATCATGTTGGGTACTGATCTCTTTTACGTGCATGTAGAGTTAAATCCCTTGTTTAAGAATTAAATTCTTTTATTGGGTTAAACCCTAATTTTATTTAGAGTAATTAAATTCCTGTGTTTTTTAAGAGTTAAACTCTTTTGAATTCAGTTCTTTCCCCTAGTTTTTGAATCTGCGTGACAGAATCTTCCCGATGAGAATTAAATTCTCAACTTGTGGGGAGATCTGCATCTGCAGATCTTTACCAGAGGAAGAACTAAGTTCTTTTAGAAGAGTTAAACTCTTAGTTTGAGAATTAAATTCTCTTTTTGGGAGGGGTTCCCCTTCTTTAGAGAATTAAATTCTCTTTCTATTTTTCTTCCCCTCTCCCCCTTGTATATCCTTCTTGGCTCCTATTTATAGGAGAAAGAAAAGAATCAGTTTGTTCAGCAAATCTCTCATTGAGAGATTTTTGATTGATTTTATAACCAACATGATCTTTTAGATCACCCGGTGAATTTTATTCACCGTTGGATTATTAATCCAAAGGCCCTTTGTTTAATAGAGAAGATTTCTTGTTTGTTTAACAAGATTATGAATATCTTGTTAGTTTTAACAAGATCAGAAATATATTTTATCATATCTTTTTAGTTTAACAAGATCAGAAATATATTTTCTTAACATGGATATCTTGTTAACATAGAATTTTATTCTTGTTATAAGATTAGGAAAATATTTTCCTATGATAGATTTTTATTCTATCAAATGATCACCGCTGGATCTTTGATCCAAAAGTCCTCTATTTAACAGAGAAGATCTTTCTAGTTTAAGGAAGATCAGGAAAATATTTCCCAAAATAGAATTTAATTCTAGAATTTGATAGGAACATTTTAAATTAGGGTTCTCACATACTATGCATGTGATTGGAAAAAGCACTCACGTGTTTAGAATGTGATCCCTAGTGTGGGTTTTAGCCTGTGTATGTTCAAAGCGCTCACGTGTGTAACACGTGAGGCATGTTTGGCCTTTGGTTATTTATACTCAGCGCTCATATGCTTTGCATGCGTGCTCCCACATGTTTTACACGTGATGCCTGTTTTTTTAGGATTCTCCGCTTTTTTTGTAAGAGAACAAGTAACTCTTGGCCGAAAATTTTGGCGGGAACAGCACCATCGGGCGATAAAGTCCGTATTGCTTTCGTTCTTCCCCGGCTTGGTCCTGTTAGTTATATGTATGCCCTAGAAGCCATTACTGTACATGAGATGTATATTTTAGTGGATTCTTGGACATATATAGGGAGGACTTTCTTGCTCGACATGATAGTATGCTATCTGGTTACTCTTTATCTTAACATGTATACTGATTATCTCTCTGTTGCATGTTGGTAAGGCCCTTAGGATGTGTACTTGACTACCTGAATTATGATGCGGATCATACTAGTGGGACAAAGGTAGTCGGTAAGTACATCCTTTAATGTCCCTAGTCGTGGCTATATCGAGACGGGGCATCGATATACCAAAGTAGACTAGCGTGTAGCTTCTCGACCCATGTAGATGGGCAATGGATGATCCCATATCCATTGGTGTTTGACATCAGAGATGATATACGGGTGCTCAGTGGAGACTGGGTACACTGGACGGACTCGCCGAGAACTCCAAGATTGTATTACACCTCACGTCAGATGGCAGTTCTCTGGTGACACTGGTACAAGTTTGCCTGTTGACCCGAGATCGTCATAGAGTCTTGTGTGATTCCCACTGTGGTTTGATTTCCACCATGCCACGGTCAAGAGATCGCGCAAAAAGGTGGTTTTTGGGTACAGTCCCGAGTCACATAGAGGCAATGAGCGATAGGAGAGGATTCTTCTCTCCCGGTATTGGGGATTGATGTTGCGCTGTGCTCGATTGGCTATAACAGGAAGTCCCTGGTCAGGGATGTTTATAAGATTTACTGGTAAGTGTTATCAGTAGTTTCTCGACCCTTTATAAGCCTCATTTCGGCATGACTTATCGAGTTATTGGGGTCTGACGTTTACCACCCCCACACGAGATATGCGACATATATGACGAAGAGACCAGACTGTACGGTAGTGTTACTGATTGGATTTGCAGGAGTATGAGCAGGCATACTTTTTGATCTTCTGATCGCTCAATACCCAGGTGGCCATTACGTTTTCAGACCGCTTGCGGCTTGTGGGTGTTTGATATGATCATCACCTACAGCCGGCGTATTGACGAGTCTTTAGAGTCCTACACAGAGGTTTCCTGGTTCATGCGAAACGAAGTAGGAGCACATATGAGATATGTGCGGGACCGAGATTAATGCGCAAATATGATACCGCATTCTATTCTCGCGATTTATGACATCGGTCGGTTATATGAGATATAGCCGGGTTATCGGATCAAGTGTTGATTCGATAAGTTGTTGCATTTGATATTAGTCGGTTATATGAGATAGAGCCGGATTATTAAATCAAGTGTTGATTTAATAATTTAATGTATAATTGTATATTTGATATACTAGATTGCATTAACTAATATTAGCTCACTTAAACTTTTCTTTTTCTCACAAGTGTGCATTAGTATATATATGATATATATACTAGTGTACATTTTATTGTGTCATGCTTGATGCCACATGCTACATGGGTGTATGAGACTCACACCATACTAATAATAATGTGAGGGTTTATATTTATTTAATTAAATCAAAATTAGTGTTAATTGGTCACATGCTTGGAAGCTTGGAGAAGCTTGTAGCATCTTTGACTAAGTCCAGTCCTTTTGTTTAACTTGTAGATATTTATCAATCTAACCATTATTGTTAGCCATGGTTTAATCTCTACATGGGTTAGTGTATGACACTAACTCACCCATGGTTATTATTCTCACCTCATGAGTTCATTCTCATTATTCACTTGTTCTTCTTCTTCCTCATGAGAAAAGCTCACTAGCTTTTAGCTTTTCTCAAGGTGAGAAAATATTGTGAGAAAAATAAAACTAAAGTGAGCTCATTTCCTACTTCATCATCCTCTAATACTAGCCATTTAGTATAGAGTGTTTGCTTCACTAATTTCACAATTAGTGAAGAGGTAGCATGAGCTTGAGTCTCCTCGACGTAGATCATCTTCGGCCTCGAAGACTTCGAGCAAGCTTGTTCATTTCTCCGGGAGAACCCTTTCTAGAGTTCGGGTGTTCATGACTTGCAGTGAAGGGACTACTACAAGGAGCAGTAGAAGTGAAGGACCGGTCTACAAAGGTTGTATTCCTCATTCACTTAGTTGTAAAGGTGTTTACATATAGTTTCGTCACATTTTCTAATAAAGATTCTATGGTTAGGGTTAACTAGAACGACAAATTTTTGAAATTGGCATGGACGATGCCTCCCGAAACCTTGCTGCCGTGCTAGGCAACCCTACAGTGGTATCAGAGCCATGCTAGAAAATTAGACGATGTTTGTTAGATTACGAAACCGAAACGACTCCGAAACTTGAAACAAAACAACCCAGTTTCTGTCGAATTTATAAAGTCTTCAAAAATTTTTTTAAACAACTACAGAATGTTATATGTGATATGACATGAACACAGAACAAATTTGAAGCACTTTGGCAGAAATTTGGCCGAGCACATCATGAGTTTTCCTAAGGAGGCCGGCCCAATGAAGGAAATTTGGCTTCAAATTTTTTTTGTGTTCCAGTGACTGGGTTTTGGTGTTTCAGGTGTTGTTTGTTTTTTCTAAGTTTGCATGTGATGTGATCTTACACTATAAGTAATTCAGATTGTTTCGTATTCATAGTTTTACAATTGTTTCGGGTATTCGCATGATTGTCTAGGCGAAGTTAAAAAGTTTGATCGAATGTCAAAAACCCATTTTTCCAAGTTTATGTTATTCAGAAAAACATGCAAGTAATTCTGTGGACCCTTTAGAAGAATGAAACCCTAACTCGACATAATGACCATAGAACGCTTTCGAACCTTAGGGTTTGCGGCAGTTCCGCGGTGCCATTAATGAGGCTTGGGTTTGCCCTTCTACGGCTGGTCCATAGGTACTGTGGCATGTTCTGGGTATTTGTGAACAATGCTCAAGTGTTGAGCTGTCGGGAAATTGTGGGACTTTGATGAATCGATCGAAAAGTTTAACGTCGTCCGGATATCTTGTTATGGGATGCAATACTTGGAATCCATAAGGAAACTAGTTTGAATTTTATAAATCTAGCAGTTTAGTCTCATTTGATCGATTGCAACGGAATTTTGATGTGGATCAAAATTCCGTCGCAATTACGTTGAGTACGCGGATACTTGCCGGGTAACCTTACTAGATAGTAACGCCCTATAGCCCCGACCAAGTGACTGTAGGAGAACCCCGTCGCCAAAAGCATCCGTCTAGATGCTCGCGGCCATGGTGTTCCGCCTAAGTGCACTTCGTCGACGGTATAGGGGGGTGCGGCCGTCTACTAAAGTTTCCGACGAGCATTCGATCAGGATGTCGGGAATCTTGTTGAATTACCCGATTTGAAATTGAAAAGTGTATTCGATATCGAGACTGAAATATGGGTTTATAATTGTTAGGCATGTGATGTCTAAGGAATTCATTTGGTTGGGCATGAAATCCAAAGTATATGATACATTGGGTTTATGATGTCCATGGTGGTTGCGGCTTCCAATTGTTGTAGTTTTTCACTTTCTTTTCTGCGACCATAAGGGTAATATGTGATGTATCGTCGGTATCGTTGCTATATATCAAGGACAATTGGGATACACATATTTACTTACGTTGATGACATGCGATGTTATGTGTTGCTGTGATATGTTCTATTATATCGTCGTGTTTGAATAGCCAGGGTTTTTTATGTGAGATGGGAGTTATTTTCATTCATGTAAAAACTTGTATGTAATATTCTTTTATTAGGGCACTTCCGGGTTGAGGAAGATGTCACCGTTAATGTATATTATTTACTTTTCCGCATTAGAATAGACCCAAGGAGGGGAGCACAAGTAACCGGGTTCTAGAGTCCAGTGGGAGACCATCTCGAGGCAACGTGTCCGGGTCTCCTAACTCTAGAATTGGTATGGTTGCTTGCCGCTCTCGTAGGGGTCTAGGGATGTGGGTTTGGCTATTCATCACGACCGTGGAATCCGTGTTTTATAAAGGCTTAATATAAAACCCGGAAATCCTTATATATCCAATATTTCATATGTTGATTTCTACTGCGATATTCTGTGATGTGATCCCTTGATATGTTGAGATAGATACTGTATATAGTATATGTGACATATTATATAGACGTTGCTTATGTTTTACACCCGCGCTAGCCCTGCTCCGCTCTGCCGTTAGTTACCTAACCTAACGGTACATGATGTGACATTGAGGCGAATGTGGATGGCATAAGCGTACGTTGTACTTATCTGGGATTCTTAGGTAACTTAACTGATGAGACATTCATTAATGAAAGAAAATAAACCTAATGATGTTGTGGAATCAAATTTTCAAAAACAGGTAGCTCTAGTTGTTGTTTTGCATTGCAGTATTCCTTGTAGAATATCCAGCACCTTATTCGATAAGGAAAGAGCCGAGATCCCTTTACCGGGAGTGACCTCTTTAGCAATAACTGGAAGATGCTACAACCGTCGGTTTGTCTTTTGATTGCTTCTATAGATTTTGCTTTGCATAGTGGTATTTGTGAAATATCTTGCACCTCATTTGATGAGGAAAGAGCCGAGATCCCTTCACCAGGAGCGACCTCTTTAGCAAAATTAGTAAAAGCCTAAAAAACACTCCTTTTCAAAATTACTGGATTCTACAACGATATCAAGTTCATTCCGCAAAGGGTTTTCTTAAAAACCTGTCGTAGCCCTCTGTCATTTCAGATAACTACTACTTAGTATCCGTGCTATGGTAGTTTGGCCTCCGTCAATGCGTAGTGTGTGGTAGCTAACTGGTGCTTATCTGTAGCATGAGATGCAATTGGATTAGGGTATTCGTACGGCGTAGTTTGGCCTCCGTCAAGGGTCGTGCGGTTGGGTCTAATTCAATTAAGAAATGAACGGGTTGAACTTGACTAGCGTCCTATGGGTAGTTTGGCCTCCATCAAGGTCATAGGACACTAGGGGTAAAAAATTATCGGGAATTTCAAGTGTTGAAATTTGCAATGAGTTGCATACCTTCTATGAGATAGTTGGATCCCGAAACCTACTGCGAGTAAGAGTTACTCCTGGGAGAGTTTTACACATTACAATTTGCCGATCAAGTAGGTGTTTAGAAAGGTGTTAACGGGGTTACGCCCATGGGAAAACGATGTTTATTTTAATTAGGTCCGTGCGAAAGCATGGGGAACCTCCCTCAAAGTACCGGCACTGGCATGGCTGAAAGATGGGCGAACTTGTAGTGTGTAATTAATCCCGGCTAGTCTTTCCTTTTAAGGTTTGAAGGAAGATTTGATAAAAACAGTGGGAGCCATCCTAATTAGATAAAATAATAACCAATCTAATCTTGCAAGAGCATACGCTGAGTGTTTTCTTCTCTCTCTCCAGGTAGCGACCATGTCACGCCTTAATCAAGATAATAATACGGATGTATTGACCGAATCCGCTTGTTATACTGAGCTAGGGAATGTTGGTCCCGCTCCAACTTATAATTGTTATAAGACCGAGCAGAAAATAGGGGAATACCAGGATTCCCATGCCGCCCAAACGAAGAAAGTGTATGATGATGCATCTTCTTTGGGTATGTTCATTACCGAGAACCGCTTCTCAGTATCCTCTACGTCCTGGGTATGAGATACCGGATCAGGATCCCATATATGTAATCTGTTACATGGGCTACAGAGAGGTAGAGAACTGGGAATGGGTGATAAGTTTCAAGAGTTGGAAACGATGCAATTGTTGCAGCCAAGGTGTTGGCAGTTATCACCATGTATTACGAAATACATTGATTCTGAACGAATGTTATTAGATACTGAACTTGATATGCAACATTATATCAGTCTCTTTATTTACTAAAGAAGGATATAATTTTTTATTGTTGGATAATGTTTTGAACATTTCCTATATCAAGAGTTGATCGGTTCAGGCACGTTATCTAAAAACATAAACGTTCTAAATCAAACTACAGTTCTCAACGCACAAAACACATACAAGAGGAAGAGTTTAGAAATGAATGAATCCTTCATGAGGCATTGTAGACTAGGTCATATCAATGCGACCCGACTAGCTAAGTTACATTAAGATGCATATTTAAATCAGTTTGAATTTACATCTCGTGAAACTTTCCAGTCATGTCACAAAGATAAAATGACCATAGCTCCGTTTACTGGAAACAAAAGAAAGAGTTAGTAAACTCTTAGGACTGATGGATGTTGATGTATGTAGGTCCCCTGTCTACACATGCTAGGACTGGTTCTTTGTACTTCATTATATTCACTGGTGATCTCTCAAAATTCGGACATATGTTTCTGTTGAAACACAAGTCTAAAGTTTTTGAGAAATTCAAAGAATATAAGTCAGAAGTAGAGAATCAAAAGGGTATAAGTATTATGTCCTACGATGTGATCGGGGAGGAGAATACTTGATCATGGAGTTCCTAGACTATTCTAAAGGAGAATGAGATTCTCTCTTAGCATTACTCCTCCGTATTCACCACAGCACAACGGTGTATCGGGGCGGAGTAATCGCACCCTATCAGATATGATGTACTCTATGATGAGTGCTACTGAGTTGCCTGCTTCCTTTTAGGGAGTTATGCACTTGAGAAGTTGCATACCAATTGAATAGGGTTCCGGCCAAATCAGGTGCCTACCACTCCATATGTGATATGGTATGGGAAGAGCCCATCTCTTAAGTAAGTTAAGATTTAGGGTTGTCCGGCCTATGTCTAAAAGCAAAATTCGGACAAGCTCAAGACATGGTCGGTTCTGTGGAAGTTTGTTGGATATCCCAAGCATTCGCAAGGGGATATCTTCTACCACACCGAGGAAAAAAAGGTGTTTTATTTCTCGGCATGCCACCTTTTTAGGAAATGAATTTATTTTGGAAAGAAATTTATGGTCATGAGGTAGAACTGGAAGGAGTTCCAGCTATACAAACTACAACTGAAGATTTGGTAGAACCGGAAGATTCAATAGCTCTCGACGAATCTCAGTCTCTCCGCCAATCTGGTTGGGTTCCTCACCCACTTGAGAGATACTTCGGTTTTCTCTATGATAGTAGGAGCGAGGATTGCATCATGAGATTATGACCCAACTAGTTTCGAGCAAGCCATCAAGAGTGGAGACTCTGTAAGAATGGCTGGATGCTATGCACTCTGAGATGGAATCTATATACACCAACAAAGTATGGACTTTGGTTGCTCTATCTGAAGGGTTAAATCCCCATCAGGGGAAAGTATATCTTGAGAAGATTACTTGGTGTAGATGTAAAAGTTGAGACTTTCAAAGCTAGACTTATTGTAAAAGGTTTTCGTCATTGACCAGGTGTGGATTATGATGAATCCTTTTCTCCAGTGGCTTTGCTTAACTCCATCCGGATCCTACTTTCCATTGCTCAATACCTTGTCTACGATATCTGACGGTTGGGTGTCATGACTGCTTTTCTAAATAGCGATTTAGAAAAGAGCGTCTATAAGTACACAGCCAGAGGGCTTCGTATACAGTAGGAGCAGCGGAAACTTGTGCAAATTGCTTTACGGGTTAAAACAGGTATCGCGGAGTTGGAACATCTTTTTTGATGTGGTAGTCAAAGCGTTTGACTTCATCAAAATGGTAGATGAACCCTGTATATACAAAAAGGTAGTAGAGAGTAAGGTGGTCTTCCTCGTATTGTACGTAGATGACATACTCTTGATAGGGAAGGTGTTTCCTATGCTACACTTGGTCAATCTCCTCTTATTACAAGGATTCTCAATAAAGGATTAAGGTGATACATCCTAAATCCTGAGTTTTGGATCTATGAGATAGATCTAAGTGGATATTAGGATTCTCACTAGGTGTAGTGAGATGGTATCAATCGATCCTGGGGAGAATCACTAGATAGCTTCCAGGGTGGTAAGGTCGACTGAATGTCAGTCACAGGCATTGTCTTTACCCTCAGTAGAGGGACGGTATGTTGGAAGAGTTCCAAGGTAGATACCGTGACAAACTAGACGACAAAGGCTCGATACATCGCTACCAAGGATGCTACCAAAGAGGCAGTCTGGATGTATATTAGTTCATGAGATGAACTTAGTTCCTACCATTGCGTGACAATGGAGTTATGGGTTATGCCTAGGAACCCCTGTCCCATCAGTGATCTAGACATATTCTAAGGCAGTATCACCTGATCATAGAGATGATTGATCTCTAGAGAGATCGAGGTTAGGAGAGTAGACTCAGAGGACAACACAGCGGATCCATTCACAAATGCCTTTTCCCAAAGAGAGACTTTTATGGGATGTTTGAGTATGAAATATTACAACCACTGTTATATGATGGCCCTAGTGCAAGTGGGAGATTGTTAGTTATATGTTTGCCCTAGAGGCCATTACTGTACATGAGATGTATATTGTTGTGGATGCTTGGACATATATAGGGATGACTTTCTTGCTCGACATGGTAGTATGCTATCTGGTTACTCTTTATCTTAACATGTACACTGATTGTCTCTCTGTTACATGTTGGTAAAGCCCTTAGGGTGTCTACTTGACTATCTGGATTATGATGCGGATCATACTAGTGGGACAAAGGTAGTCGGTAAGTACATCCTTTAATGTCTCTAGTCATAGGTATATCGAAACGGGGTATCGATATACCAGAGTAGACTAGCGTGTAGCTTTTCGACCCATATAGATGGGCGATGGATGATCCCATATCCATTGGTGTTTAACATCAGAGATGGTATACAGGTGCTCAGTGGAGACTGGGTATACTAGACGGACTCGTCGAGAACTCCTAGATGGTATTATACCTCACGTCAGATGGCAGTTCTCTGGTGACACTGGTACATGTTAGTCTGTTGATCCAAGATCGTCATAGAGTCTTGTGTGATTCCCACTGTGCTTTGATTTCCACCATACCACGGTCAAGAGATCATGCAAAAAGGTGGTTTTTGGGTACAGTCCCGAGTCACATGGAGGCAATGAGAGATAGGAGGGGATTCGTCTCTCCCGGTATTAGGGATTGATGTTGCGCTGTGCTCGATTGGCTATAACAGGAAGTCCCTAGCCAGAGCTGTTTATGATATTTACTGGTAAGTGTTATCAGTAGTTTCTCGATACGTTATGAGCCTCATATCGGCACGACTTATCGAGTTATTCGGGTCTGACGTTTACCACCCCCAGACGAGATATGCGACATATCTGTCAAAGAAACCGGACTGTACGGTAGTGTTACTGATTGGATTCGCAGGAGTATGATCATGCATGCTTGTTGATCTTCTGATCGCTCAATACCCGGGTGGCCGTTACGTTTTGCAGACCGCTTGCGGCTTGTGGGTGTTTGATATGATCATCACCTACTGCCAGCGTATTGACGAGTCTTGAGAGTCCTACACAGAGGTTTCCAGGTTCATGCGAAACGAAGTAGGAGCACATATGAGATATGTGCGGGACCGAGATTAATGCGCGTATGTGATACCGCATTCTATTCTCGCGATTTGTGATATCGGTTGGTTATATGAGATATAGCCGGGTTATCGGATCAAGTGTTGATTCGATAAGTTGTTGCATTTGATATTAGTCAGTTATATGAGATATAGCCGGATTATTAAATCAAGCGTTGATTTAATAATTTAATGTATAATTGTATATTTGATATACTAGATTGCATTAACTAATATTAGCTCACTTAAACTTTTCTTTTTCTCACAAGTGTGCATTAGTATATATGTGATATATATTAGTGTACATTTTATTGTGTCATGCTTGATACCACATGCTACATGGGTGTATAAGACACACACCATACTAATAATAATGTGAGGGTTTATATTTATTTAAGTAAATCAAAATTAGTGTTAATTGGTCACATGCTTGGAAGCTTGTAGCATTTTTGACTAAGTCCACTCCTTTTGTTTTACTTGTAAATATTTATTAACCTAACCATTATTGTTAGCCATAGTTTAATCTCTACATGGGTTAGTGTATGACACTAACTCACCCATGGTTGTTATTCTCACCTCATGAGTTCATTCTCATTCTTCACTTGTTCTTCTTCTTCCTCATGAGAAAAGCTCAGTAGCTTTTCTCAAGTAGCTTTTCTCAAGGTGAGAAATTTTTTTGAGAAAAATAAAACTATAGTGAGACCATTTCCTACTTCATCATCCTATACTACTTGCCATTTAGTATAGGGTATTTGCTTCACTAATTTCACAATTAGTGAAGAGGTAGCATGAGCTTGAGTCTCCTCGACTTAGATCATTTTCGGCCTCGAAGACTTCGAACATGCTTGTTCATTTCTCCGGGAAAACCCTTTCTAGAGTTTTGGAGTTCATGTCTTGCAGCGAAGGGACTACTACACGGAGCATTAGAAGTGAGAGACCGGTCTACAAAGGTTGTATTCCCCATTCACTTAGTTGTAAAGGTGTTTATATATAGTTTCGTCGCATTTTCTAGTAAAGATTCTATGGTTATAGTTAATTAGAACGGAAAATTTTTGAAATTGGCATGGACGATGCCTCCCAAAACCTTGTTGCCGTGCAAGGCAACTCTGCAGGTCCTCACAAGGTCAACAAAGGAGATTTTATCATCGACACTCATGAATCTTTACAGAAGCAGAGACTCCATTTGGGCAAAAGTAGTGGCAGACTCGTCTAGTATGCTCGCATACCAGTCGAAAGCGATACCGGTCAAGCTGTTAACAAACTAACGGAAGAGGAACGCATCATTGCCCCATGTATTTCCACACGATGTTTTAAAATGAGCAATATGTTGATTCGTCTTTCCCGTCCCGTCGAATCTTCCAAACATAAGGATGACATAACTACTGGGGAACTCGATCAGGTCGAACTGTGTGGGATACAACCACCAACTACTGCCAATATACTTTTACACCTCGGCTTCGGCCACCAATGTTTTAACTTTGCCGGTGACCAAGTCCATTATCCAATCTTGTGTTAACGGAATGGTGTCATCTTGGGACAATGCATCCCCGAAGCAGAATGTGGTCGGCTTTCGTATGGCTCGCCTATACTCGGACCTAAAGGGACAGACATTGGTTTCTTCGGGTCATTATCACCCGACTCATAAGAGGAAACTTGGACTTGACTGGAGAGCGTCTGGGCAATTTGAGCTGTGAGCTGTGTTCAGTTGATAAAACTACACATTTAATATGACATTTTTCCTACTATTTCTATATAATAAAAGGTGTTTATTATAAATATGACACAAATGAAGGTTTATCTGCAAAAATACTATTTTCATATGTTTATATATTATAATTAACATTATGTAGGAAAAAGTAAGTATATAATATCCATATAACATTTGGCCCATTTAAATATACTTACCTTATTAAATACCTTTGACCAATTCTTAAAATTGAAATATCATGGAAAATGGTTAAAGATAATATCTCAATAAAAATAAATTCTACTAACATCATTTATTGAGATAATTGTGCAGGAATTATATCATGACTAAAATCAAGGAAATCCGAGTTGGCAAGATCAAATCTTTCGAAGATATTCAAGTAAATTGAAGAAACTAATTCTGACAGAAATGTAGAAAAGATTTTCAAAGTCTAGATACTCAAAAGATTACCAAGTGTTACAGATATGAAACTACAAAAATTAGAGGCCATGATCTCACCAAAAGGGGGAGGATCCGCGGCTAAACCTATCCAATGGCCGCGGTTCCGCCGCGGATTTGAGGAGTTGAGATATGGGATTTTGGTGGTTAGGATCCTAACAACTAGTTTCCATATTAGGAAACTAGGGTTCTGGCTCTGTGACTATAAATAAGGATCGAGAGTCTCTTGTAAAAAGCATCAAGCCGACGAGATCACGAAGTCCAAGACGGCTCACGCATCCAGGCTGGTCATCAACTGTTCATCTACCTCTTTAAGAAGAGATCGAGAAGCAAACTAGGTTTTTGTAATCATTTTCTAAAGGAAACAAAGTGTATTTGATCAAGTTGATTAATAAAGGTAGTTGTCTTTATTCTTATTGCATTTTATTATTTACATCATGATCTCTATCTGTTCTTTTATCTCCATCATGTGCGAGTAATTCTTTACTTGTTAGGGTTCATACGATTAGGGTAGATTAATGGATGATGAAGATCCTTAAACTCTTTTTACGTCCTATAAAGTTTATAAACTTTACCAAAAGAATCATTAACATCCTAATCGGGCGCGCTACCAATTTATTGCTAGCCTCGACCGCGATTAGAGATTAGATTAACGATTATTTTGGTAAAGGCTAGATATGAACGGAGATCCATGTCAAGATAGGGGTTAAGAGTGGGAACCCTATTCCCTCCAGAAACCCTAATCTACATGCATCACCGTCGATCTAGTTTTAAATCTATTAAAGGTTAAAAGGAGTAATCTTTAATTAATCATCCATGACTACTAAATCTTTACGAACCCTACAAGCCTCTTCCACTATAAAACCTACATCCGTAGTTAATCTAGATCTATATTCTGCATCCGTGTTTGACGTAGATCTAGAACCTACAACCATTCTTCATCGTTCTTTATTCTTCCTCCTTTCTTTCTCAACACGCCTAAAGTAAGATTAAAAGATTCAACGTTTCCCTGAGGACGACCCGTACTCATCTCGGTCTAGCTACACGCGACACCGTTATTGATTGCAGTTAACTATAGCTCTAAAACAGATCAATCAAATGGCGCTGTTGCCGGGGATACGTGCGTAATTTTTTATTCTTACTATTTGTGTTGAATTCTTATTCGATTTATATCATAAAAACAAAACAAACTGCATCTTGCATATTTAACGATAAGTGTGCGATTTTTGCGAGGGAATCTGGAGTCACAGACTTGAGGAAATAGAGATCCAGAGACATTCATCAAGATCCAGAGAAGGAAGGGAGGCCACGTAGCAAAAATCTTCTTTAGATCTTCCTAGTCGGCGGCGGAACCGCGACACAAAGAGCATATTGGCGGCGGAACCGCGGCGCGTTACGGGATTTAGGGTTTCCAAATTCTCTGGTATCTTTTATATATCTTTCTCTCTCCTCTGAAATCCAATAAAATATCTTTTCTGCAGGATTCGTTGCAAAATATCGCCGCTCAAAAATCTTTTTGCAAAGTTTTATACTTGGTTTGTTTATTCATATTTTAATACGGATTTTAAGGGGCAAGACCACAATTCAAATTAGGTGGGGATTTCATCACCCTTCCTAGGCCCGACAAATCACAAAACGAGCATCCGCATAACCCTATATTAATTTAAAAAATATCTAGACAAGACTATAAGGACTTTTGCGCTCAATAAGGACAGAGGAAGGTCGTGGGTAATCTATCGCTTATCTGCATTACTTTTGTGGTGCCTAGGCAAGTGTGTCTAAGGCAAGTGGTTACTTAATTAGGCCGGCTATTTTTGGTGATTCGTATAGCGGATACCTCCCACTTACCTGGAATTTACCTGGCCACAAGAGTGATAAAGAGGTGGTAGAGGATTGATCATGTGGCTTGTCCTTTGGAAGCTTAGGAGCGGTCTAGAGACTTGACCTAGGTAACTTTAGTTTTAGGGTTGATTGTGCATTTTTGTGTGATTTGTCTCAAGTCCGACGCACTTTTCAAAACAAACCAATCACGCACACGCTGCCACTTGCGCTAAACCCGCTTAGTGCATGCTCGGCTGGACACAGGATTCTAGTGCCCGTCTTGTTCGCGTTTCTTCTATCGACTCCGAAGTCGGTACTTCTTCGTTTTCCTTTTCCCCACCACCCACCACGACCGAGATGGACGGTTATCCATCAAATTTTCATGATACCACGCCACCGCCGCCCGCAGGTGTGCAGAATATACCGCGTATATCTCTCCAAGAGAGATGCTACCCTTCACGTGGTCCCCTTCCTACTTGTCTTTCTATTCCACCAGCCAATGGGGATAATTTTGAAATCAAACCCCAATTTATCAAACTATTGCCCAAATTTCACTGGCTTGATTCCGAAGGCGCATACGTTTTTATAAACAAATTCGAAAACGTATGTGCAATGATTGGCACGTCACAACTTTCTGTGGATGCTGTGTGTTTACGTCTTCTCCCTTTTTCTTTGTGCGATCTAGCCGAGAAATGGATTTATAACACTGTCGCGCATTCTATTTCTAAATGGGACGAATTCGTTGTACCATTCCTTAAGAAATTTTATCCAAATCATAAGACCGCCCGTGTTAGGAGAGAAATCAATCAGTTTACCCAGCTTCACAATGAACCATTTTGGAAATGCTTTGAACGGTTCAAGGATCTGCTTTTCCAATGTCCTCATCACGGAATCCACCGATGGGATCTGTGTCGAATTATATATGAAGGTATTAATCCTGCAACAAAACAGATGCTTGAAACCATGTGTCAATGTCAATTCCTGTCGAAAGATGATGGTGAATCTTGGAAATTCCTAGAAAATTTCGCTGAACACACTTTACAATGGGAAAGTGTTAGACCTATATCATCTAGGGAAGGTATTCAAGAGCTCGAGGTTTCCATCACAATGAAAGCCGAAATGGCCGCGATACAAAGGAAACTCGACGCTATAGAAAACAGAATCTCTTCAGCCTCCCTAAACCAATACATGCTTCCCCAAACCGTGTGTGGTTGCTGTTCTGATCCATCACACTTGACGGAAGAATGTCCTATGAATGCACCATTTCAAGGTCATGAGCAAACTAATGTTGCTTTTCAGCAGCGACCTAGAAATGATCCTTATTCTTCCACGTACAATCAGGGATGGAGGAATCATCCTAACTTTGCCTTGAACCAAAACCAAAATCAAAATCAAAACCAGTTCCAAAGAAATTATCAAAGATCTCCTCCACAGCAACAACAACCACCACCACAGAGTCAGCACCCCTTTCAGTCACAAAATATTCAAAACCCGGCCAATAATTATTTCCAAATGACCGGTACCGATAACTCCTCTTCACTCGCACAAACATTGGATTTGTTTATGAAATATTCGATCCAAATGTCGGCTGATATGAGGTCCTCTATTGATTCCATTAAGAAAGACTCTGCCTCCCACGGTGAGAGTATTAAATCAATAGAAGCCCAAATTGCACAGTTGAATGCCGCGATGAGTGCGAGAGAAAAAGGGAAACTTCCATCTCAACCCTTACCGAATCTTGGCCACTCACAAAGTCATAATGTGAGTGCCGTTACCACGTTGAGATCAGGAAGAGTGTTGAACAATCAAATGGGTGAACAGATGGATGATGAGGAATCAATTAAAACCCCGGCTTCCACTTCTTGCCCTATTTCGTCTAGTCTTCCACCTTCTTTCGAGCCTATTCTCCGTTTTCCCCAAGGCTCGAACCCTCAACCCACTTCCACAAATCTATCTAAAGCAATCCCCACTCCAAATTTGTGATCCATTCCATCCCCACAATCTTCTCCAATATTGGACCCAACCCTTATTGATAAAGCACTTTATCCAAACAGGTTAAGGGGCAACAGACCAAGTCCACAAATGGAGAAGATTGTGGAAATTTTTAAGCAAGTTAACATAAACATTCCTCTCCTAAATGTTATTCAACAAGTTCCATCTTATGCGAAAATCCTAAAGGATTTGTGCACTAGGAAGAGAAAAATTCAAGTACCTAAAAAAGTTTTCCTTACGAGTAATGTGAGCACTGCTTTTACACAACAACTACCTGAGAAACGAAAGGACCCCGGAAGTCCTACAATTTCTATTTCTATTGGGGGTAAAAATATTAATCGTGCTCTACTCGATTTAGGTGCTAGTGTTAACTTGCTTCCGTATTCTGTTTATGAGCAATTAGGGATCGGAGAGTTAAAACCGGCGCATTGCACTCTTCAGATGGCCGATCGATCTATCACCCAATCTAGGGGTGAGCTAGAGGATGTGTTAATCAAAGTCGGGGAATTTATATTTCCTGTGGACTTTATCGTTATAGATACACAACCTGTAGCGAACCCACGAAACCAAATTCCGGTGATTTTAGGTGGACCTTTTCTTGCGACTTCCAACGCTGTAATCAATTGCCGTAACGACTCTATGAACCTATCCTTCGGGAAGATGTCAATTGAGATTAACATTTACAAGTTGGGAAGTGAACCCTCCGAACTCTATGCTCATGTGTGTTCTATCGGAACAATAGATTCTGACAGCAGCGAAATTGAAGAGCTTCACGATACTGATTTCGACTCCGCTATTACGTTGTTGTCCGGGTCAACATCTAACGCTAAATGTGAACCTTTTAAGGAGTCCGAGTATCATCCCATTCTTTCCGATGAGATTATTATTCGGGATATCAATGAAAGCTTTGAAGAAATTTTCGCTGAAGAACTCGCATTCTTAGAAGACATGGGCGTTGTGATGAATCAACCCCAACCCAAAGAAGTTGAACCGCCATATCTTCTTATCAAGATTGAGAATGCGAGTAATCGACCATCATTGCTTCTTCTCTACAAACTGAGACGTAATCCTTTTCCATTACACCTCTTATCTCCTCCCCACTTCTTCACGCCAATAGGCGACATGTTCGTCCACCAACCTTCGTGCTTCATTGATAAATTTTTTGAATCGTTGGTGTTGACTTTTGGTCTTTGTAAGGCTTTACATTGATCAATAATTTTAACCCCCCTCATAATTTTAAATGCTTAATACGATTTTACTCAAGTTTAGGGGGGGGGGATATTTCGGCTCTTGAAAGAAAATGTTTACAAAATTACGAGCCAGAAATAAGTTTGAGGGAGGATTTCACTGTCATTATTTTTGTTTCCCCCGTTAATAACCTTTCCTGCCATGTCTACAGGTTTTTGAGATTTAAAAGATGACAACAGTGAGGACACTGCTGCAAACAGGTTTGGGGGAGGTTTGTGCTTATTTACGTGATACTTTGCATTATACTATATATAAGCACAAAATATTTTTGATAATGAAATTTTGAAAGTGAAAATTTACATATGAAAGATAGAAATAGTTTGAGAAAAACAAGAAAGTTAGAGGTTTTCTTAAACAAAACTAGTAATAAGTAGTTATGAGCTGTTGTCCCAAGGGTTAGTAAGATGAAGGAAATTACTAATCTGAAGATAAAAATAAGCCTGAAAAATAGTTCCTATTCTGTAAGCCAAACATTTGAACGTTGATACCCTACTATACGCACTTACACACATCTTGAAACTCGGGATAGTAGAGGATACCTTGAAATGCTCTTGTCTAAAAACCAAAGTATGAAGAGAATAAAAGTGGAGAATAAAAGATAAAATGGTGAAAAGAAAAATGAACACTGGTTTTGTTATCACCGAGGCAGCAATAAAAAAAATATAGCGAGGGTGCTTTATCACCTAGTGCCTTAGACCAACTGGTTTGGGAGCCACTGCTAAGCCTTAGGTGTTGCAAGACGAGGAGAAGCACCTAATTAGCAAGCACATGAGTAATCGGTCGGTGAGTACCTCAAGAAGTATTAACGGTCGCATGAAAAATGTGTGAGCATATTCCATATAAATATCAATTAAAAAGTACTAAGGTAGATGGACAAGAGTATGATTGCTTGAATTGAATTCTCCGAGTGTAGGGATGTCCAGTTCACACACGTAGGGGTATATGATCAATGTTTGGAGGAAAGATAGGGAGGAAAACTAAAGACGATGTTTTATTGAGGGATAACGTGATTTCTAACATTTTTCATGACCAATAAGATAAGGCTCATAGCAACTGAAAAGATGGTATAGTTGGAAACTCTTATTTTCAAGTTCTTTCTTTTATAGTTCTTATCTTTATATGTAACTTTCACCATTTTTCTTTTATAGGATTTTGTGGGTGTAATCTACTGAAAACCCTCAGGAGACAACACTCCTCCTACTAGGGACACCTAGAGGTTTAACGGCTTGTTGCACATGCTCAGTGCAATCATGTTGCCTACGAAAGTGTGCTTAGATTCTTCTTTTTCTCCTTCTCTTGAATAACTAGTTTGCTCGGGACGATCAAAGATAAGTTTGGGGGTATTTGTTCAGTTGATAAAACTGCACATTTAATATGACATTTTCCTACTATTTCTATATAATAAAAGGTGTTTATTATAAATATGACACATATGAAGGTTTATCTGCAAAAATACTATTTTCATATGTTTATATATTATAATTAACATTATGTAGGAAAAAGTAAGCATATAATATCCATGTAACATTTAGCCCATTTAAATATGCTTACCTTATTAAATACTTTTGACCAATTCTTAAAACTAAAATATCATGGCAAATGGTTAAAGATAATATCTCAATAAAAACAAATTCTATTAACATCATTTATTGAGATAATTGTGCAGGAATTATATCATGACTAAAATCAAGGAAATCCGAGTTGGCAAGATCAAATCTGCCGAAGATATTCAAGTAAATTGAAGAAACTAATTCTGGCAGAAATGTAGAAAAGATTTTCAAAGTCTAGATACTCAAAAGATTACCAAGTGTTACAGATATGAAGCTACAAAAATTAGAGGCCATGATCTCACCAAAAGGGGGCGGATCCGCGGCCAAACCTATCCAATGGTCGTGGTTCCGCCGCGGATTTGAGGAGTTGAGATATGGGATTTTGGTGGTTAGGATCCTAACAACTACTTTCCATATTAGAAAACTAGGGTTCTGGCTCTGTGACTATAAATAAGGACCGAGAGCCTCTTGTAAAAAGCATCAAGCCGACGAGATCACGAAGTCCAAGACGGCTCACGCATCCAGGCTGTTCATCAACTGTTCATCTACCTCCTTCAGAAGAGATCGAGAAGCAAACTGGGTTTTTGTAATCATTTTCTAAAGGAAACAAAGTGTATTTGATCAAGTTGATTAATAAAGGTTGTTGTCTTTATTCTTATTGCATTTTATTATTTACATCATGATCTCTATCTGTTCTTTTATCTCCATCATGCGCGAGTAATTCTCCGCTTGTTAGGGTTCGTAGGATTAGGGTAGATTAATGGATGATGAAGATCCTTAAACTCTTTTTACGTCCTATAAAGTTTATAAACTTTACCAAAAGAATCATTAACATCCTAATCGGGCGCGCTACAAATTTATTGCTAGCCTCGACCGCGATTAGAGATTAGATTAACGATTATTTTGGTAAAGGCTAGACATGAACGGAGATCCATGTCAATATAGGGTTTAAGAGTGGGAACCATATTCCCTCCAGAAACCTTAATCTACATGCATCACTGTCGATCTAGTTTTAAATCTATTAAAGGATAAAAGGAGTAATCTTTAATTAATCATCCATGACTACTAAATCTTAACGAACCCTACAAGCCCCCTTCCACTATAAAACCTACATCCGTAGTTAATCTAGATCTATATTCTGCATTCGTGTTTGACGTAGATCTAGAACCTACAACCATTCTTCACCGTTCTTTATTCTTCCTCCTTTCTTTCTCAACACGCCTAAAGTAAGATTAAAAGATTCAATGTTTCCCTGAGGACGACCCGTACTCATCTCGGTCTAGCTATACGCGACACCGTTATTGATTGTGGTTAACTACAACTCTAAAACAGATCAATCAAGCTGCATCATGACATTTTTCAAGTCGTCAATTTTAGAGTAAAGTTTGGCCATCTATTTATCTTTTCTCCTGAGCTGTTTTCGGAGCTCTTGAAACATCTCTTGCTCTGCAGTCCTAGGGCGAAAAGTTGGCTGTACCTCGCTGTTTGAGCTTAACTCCAGATGGACTGAGGGGTCTTTCTTCCTATCGGCCTCATCAAGAGTGCTTTCATCGTCATGTGGAGGCGGCTGATCTTGGGAAGTGGAAACCACATTCAAGTTAGATTGGGCTTGGGATGTGTCATCCCTGTCTTTGCTTTTGCTGCACAGGTTGTCGCCGGGACGCATGCCCACCATGTAGACCGTGTGGATAACATATTCGGCCGCCCTTTTCATCATTGGCAACATATTTCATGGACCGTTGTCATGGCCCTTCTGTCTCAAGAACGGACAATCGATTGAAGATAACTGTCCCGACCCGGTCATTGGGCGGTGTTCACGCTTCTTTTCTGGCTTCGCCCCTTTTCTTTCACGCAGCACTAAGTGCTTGGTAGACTTCTGAAGAGAGAGTGTCATGTATTTTTTCCTGGTGCTTGGACACCACCCTTCGTAGAACAATTTAAAACGCGGCCTTCTTAATCTTAGCAGACATTGCATTCTTCTGAACCCACTTTAAGAGATCAAACGAATTGTGAATTTTAACGGCTGACACGGCTGTGGTCGCAGGGCAATCCTGTACTCGGAAATTCACAAAATTCAACTTGGATGGAGCCTTGGCCCTCTTGTTGGCTCTATATCTGAGCCGCTTCTGTCTCAACTTTTCTATTTTGAGCACTTAGCAGGTTTCATCTTTTCGGAAAGCCACCGTAGGTAGGTGATGGAGAGATTTAGATATATGCCTGATCGTGCATTTATTGGAGGCATCGCCTGAGCTTGTCCGCGACGTTTGATGATGCCTTTTGTTCCGACAGTCTTGCCCCCAGCTGGAGCTCCAAAGAGTCATTCAGACACTATCTTACATTTGGGTTGTGGTGCTTTAGTGATCACAATGTTAGCCTCTTGACCCTTGAGACTGGCTTGGCCACCTGATTTGCTGGGATTTCCGCCAGATGAGCGCTTCCGGCGGGGTAGACGATGACAAAACTAAATTAGCGGGGCGGCTCCTCCCTTTTCTGACTGAGGCTTGCGGGGAGAACCGTACGGGATTGGGGTTGCATCGCAAGCTGAATTCATCTAGGAAGATATCGTCGTTAGTTGTTGAAAGTTGATTTCTGCATGAAAAATCATTATTTCGGGACAAATATCGGTATATATGTTAAATGAGTTCGCATGAACATTGTTCGCCACCGAAAAACGGAAAGACAAACTTCTTTCCTGAATCAGGTGAGGCAGATGCTACTTGGTTTTATCCGTCCACCTCTCTGAAGATGCCAAGTTGATTTATGGCACCGTATATTGGAGTTTTAGACAGATGCGGCTGTTGTAGCAGACTTCGTCAGATTCCCCCTCGTGTTCGAGGGGTTTTTGATTATGGGGACGCTCTTCCCTGTAGACGCAAGCCCCTGCAGTTAATTAAGCTACCGCATAGCGGTAACCACTTTCTCCTTCTCCAGATGGTCACTTCGTGTCGTGTGTTTATTTTTTTTTTTGGTTTACCCCTAGATTGTATATGGAGACTAATTTATGTTTTCGCCCGTAGGGCGTGGATTAGTACAAATCCGTATTTTTTTAGATTTGGGTTTGGGTTGGTTTAAGAATCGTTAATCTTGTTTTAGACTAAGATCGACTCTAACGTTTGTTGAGGATACATTAGTCTTAGACTAAGATCTACTCAACAAGATCATTTAGATCCAACAAAAGAGCATTTTGGCTCTATTGTTTTAGTTTAGGGACGTTGCGGTCCATAAGTTTAAGGACATCATAGTCCATGGAGTTTAAAGACATCATAGTCTGTAAAGTTTAAAGACATCATAGTCTGGTTTAAAGACATCGTAGTCTGTAAGGTTTAAAGACATCATAGTCTGGTTTAAAGACATCGTAGTTTGGTTTAAATACATCATAGTCCGGTTTAAAGACATCATAGTCTGGTTTAAAGACATCGTAGTCTGTAAGGTTTAAAGACATCGAAGTCTGTAAGGTTTAAAGACATCATAGTCTGGGTTAAAGATATCGTAGTCTGGTTTAAAGACATTATAGTCTAGTTTAAAGACATCGTAGTCTGTAAGATTTAAAGACATCGTAGTCTGTAAGGTTTTAAGACATCATAGTCTAGTTTAAAGACATCATAGTCTGGTTTAAAGACATCGTAGTCTGGTTTTGGTTTAACCTTTTGGGGATGCACCAAAAGTTATTGGTTATTCAGACCCTCCACCTCTCTGAAGACGTTGAAGGATTATAATGACATATATCAGAGATATGAAAAGATGTACCTTTGAACCAATATTGGTTGGGAGATCTGTAGTCAGGTTTGGGACTAAGACCAAAAAGGATTGTGAGCACATGGGCTCTTTTAATCTGAATTCGGGATTTATGGCCAACTTGGGCTCAGCCCACTCAGTTTTGAATAAAATGTTGGACATTTATTTAGGCTCAGTCCCTTTTTATTTAACAATGCTGCGCATTGATTTGAGTTCTGACACCCTTTTCCTTTTTGTCTTTGCTGAGTGTTGAGCACTCTTTATGGCACTGGGCTTTATTTAAAGAACATTTTGTGTTCTCTCAGCGCCCACGTGAGGTGCACGTGGTGCGCTTGGCGCTGAGCACCAGACTTGGAGCGCTAAGGAGCTTCGTATGAAATAGCGCACACGTGAGAAGCACGTGGTGTGCTTGGCGTTGATCGCCAGATTTGGAGCGCTGAGGCGCTTCTTTTGAAGGAGCGCTGCACATGGTGCGCTTGGCGCTGAGCGCTAGTCAATGAGTGCAGAGCGCTCCTTGTGAAATAACGCACACATGAGGAGCACGTGGCGCGCATGGCACTGAACGCCGGCCCATGAATGCAGAACGCTCCTTCTGAAATAGCGCACACGTGAGGAGCACGTGGCGCGCTTGGCGCAGAGCACCAGCCAATGAGTGCAGAGCGCTCTTGATCAATTTTGTGCTCTAAGAATTAAGTTCTCGTTTATAAGAGACTTTGTCTCGTGGCTCTAAGAACAAGGTTCTTATTTTAATAGGAGATGTTACAATCTCTTCTATTTTTGTGAAAGACTTTGTCTTTGTCTTATAGATCTATGATCTAAAGAGAACTAAGTTCTTCTCCCTCCCTTTTTATGATGAGATGCTTCAATCTCTTCTATTCTTATGAAAGACTTCTATCTTTATAGATCTATGATCTAGAAAATGAACCAAGTTCTTCTTTTTTTATGAGATACATTGATCTTTCTGTTTTATTTACCTTGAAGAAATTCTTCTTCCGAGAGTTCGCTCTTCTCTTTGAAATTTGTCAAAGTTTGTGGGGGGGGGGAGGGTCCTCTCTGCAAGACTTGAAGTCTTGGGTCCTTTATATAAGGGAGGCTGATTTGTTGAATTAGTTAAGAAAATCTTTCCTTTGATTGATTTGGGGATATTTCCCACCGTTTGATCTTTGATCCAAGGGCTTCTATTTTACAGAAGGGAATCTTCTTGTTTTTAACAAGATTGGGAAAATATTTTCCCATACAGAGATTGTTCTGTACCTTGGTGATTTTTAATCACCATTGGATCATTAATCCAACGGTTCTCTGATTTACAGAGCATAATCATTCCTGTTTGGAAAGATTCTGAGGAGTATTTCCTTAATAGAATTTTATTCTGGTAATTTGATGATTTATTATCTTTGTTGGATCTTGGATTCAACGGTGGAGAACATTTAGTTCCAGCGCTTGGTGCTCTCGTGCTTTGCACGTGAGCGCTACCTCAGAGTCTTTGACTCTCAGCGCTGGCGCACTTGGCGCGAGCGCTCTCATGCTTTGCACGTGAGCGCTGCCTCAGAGTCTTTGACTTTCAGCGCTGGCACACTTGGCGCTAGCGCTCTCGTGCTTTGCACTTGAGTGCTACCTCAGAGTCTTTGACTCTCCGTGCTGGCGCTCTTGGCGCGAGCGCTCTCGTGCTTTGCACGTGAGCGCTGCCTCAGAGTCTTTGACTCTCAGCGCTGGAGATCTTGGCGCTAGCGCTTTTACGTAGCACTGTTTCATTTCAAATTTCAAAATTTGAACAGAGTTTTTCTATGATTAGGGGAAACAAATGCCCCCCGTCATTGCGCTCACGTGGCTTCACACGTGAGTGCAGCGGTGGCAGCTTTTCCACCGTTGTATTGTTTTTGGAAGTTGGATCGACTTCCAGCGCCTATAAATAGGGCCTTTGGCCCTTGAGATGACCTATGTTCATCTTCTTTCTTGTTTTTCTGAGAATTAATTCTCTTTCAGAGCCACGCTCTCTTTCTTAAGAAATTTCTTAAGAGTCAAAACTCTGCCCAACTTTGGTAAGAATTAAACTTATTATTAGAGCTTTGCTCTTCTCAGATCATAGATCTTAAAAAAAATATTTTTAAGGTTTTTACCCATTAACAGAGCCATACTCATCTTTAGATCATAGATCTAAAAGTTTTTAGGGTTTTACCCAGAGCCATGCTCATCTTTATATCATAGATCTTCATGATATAACCCATAAATTTGAACAATGTTCGTGAAGAACTCTTAGAGTTTGTTCATAGATCTTGACGGTCTTGAAGTTTTTATCTTAGTAACAGCTTTGCTTTTAGGGTTTTTGATGGGTTATTTCATCATCTTCACAGAGCATAGCTCTTCAGAAATTATTTTTTGGGGGAATTTTATTCCTTTCATCATTAGAGTTGACAGATTTCACTCTGTTGTAGAGCGCTGCTCTCAAGGGAGATTAACTCCTTGGCCCGAGGGAGCCCCTCATTAAATAAGAATCCTTTTAGGATTTACTATTTAATGAATGACTGTCTCATCAATGATAAGACTGACTCATCATTGATGAGCTGTTATGTAGATTTTGTGGGTCCCCTTTGGTCCCCTTCCACTGCATTGCAGTGCAGTAAAAATTTAAAGTACCAAATACCAAAACTTGAGTTGTAGCATTGACGGCTAACTTTTGTTCTTTTTCGCGCAGGTACTATGTCTTTCGACATTTCTTTTCCATTTGTTCGTTTGGAAAGCGGATTTCCTGAAGCGCCTGTGGATAGGGAAGTCTTCACGCTGATCAAAGATCACGACCCGGAGCAAAAGAACCTTCATTTATGGGGGACGTGGTATAATCAAATCATCTGGGGACGATGCAGCTTTTGTTGTGCGGTGCCGTTGGAACCCATTTCAGTGATCCACTACGCCGACTCACCCCCAGTGAACTATGTCGTAGAGGAGGTCAACTGGACTTCGGAAGGTTGCCTTTAGTCCTCTATGGCCGCGATACCCGTACAGCCTCCAATTGCTTTGGACATCTTAGGGCGATGTATATGTCAAGGTGAGTCACGCCCTTAGGGACAGCCATATATGATAGACTTGGCTCCCCGCCATCCAACCGGATATTTGCAGTGGGCCCAGTACATTTTTTCGGCCAAGAAATCGCAACTACTGAAGCTTAGGCTGTACCCGCGATTTATGTGTCTCTCTTCCAGTATTCCATGCCCCCTGTATGGTGGGTCAAAGCTTTTTTGGAACAATGGAACGTTCTGACTCATACCTTTCTTCTATTAGATCTTGGAGGAATTCACGGAGATCTCCGGCTTGCCTGTCAGAGGGGAACATTATGAAGAGATATTACCCCCTGACGAGTACGTTTTCGCCACTCGCTCAGTAGTGATTGGTCTGGCCCCTGAGAATGCTATTCAGCACCGATTCCCAAGCTTGATCAAGGTATTAAATATTTATGAGAGCCAGTTTCTTGCATCCGGAAGTCACGGGGTTAGCTTTACGGATTTTATCGCTCGTTTTCTTCGCCCGAAAATCTTGTCGAAATAAGGTGCGAAGTTTGCCAAGATCGATGATCCTTTTGGTTTTGGCTTGGATAGCCGGCCGACAGCGGAAGCAGATCAAAAGAATTTCTTCTTTCCAAATGCCGCGGCCGTCCCCTTTTCAGAACTCGCCGCTCAAGACATGGACGAAGAGACGTTCTTTTTAGGGTTTCTTGGTTTATGGTTGAGTTGGTTTGCGCTCCCCATGCATCCTCGCTACATGAGGCCGTCCATTTTTTACCCGGCTCACCGAATGGTTGAAAGGACGCGGTTGCTATTGGGATTGTTGGACTGGCTCATTTGTATCATGGCCTTAGCCTGGCGGCAAATACTACTCAACCGGGGGTGCATCCCGTAAACTTCTCAATGCATTATTTCACTTTGTGGCTCGAGCTTCACATACTCGGCGCCTTGGGAATCCATAAGAGGCCCCGTTTATTTGAAAGTTATAACTTTCCTCGGGTTATGCGGTTGGTTGATGCTTCCGCTTTGGAGCCGACCCAGCAAGAGGCTCGGGGTCTGATTCTTTGCCCGCGTACGGTCGGGGATGGCATGACCTTCGTCGATAAGGTCATGAATATCAGCAAGGAATCCGCTAAGACGGTGCAGTCGCTTCGGGACACTTTCAAAGATGGGGTTTCTACATTGAAAGCTCGGGAGGTTCTTCACTTATATTCAATCAGGCCAGGCTTCTTAGTGTTTAGGCAGATTGATGCGGCACTGTTCATGAGATACAACCCGTACCACTTTGCTCAACAATCAAGCTACAATCAAGGTGTCCCACTTGAGGCCTTCCTAGCTGAGGCGGCTGCTACTGAAGAGGGTATCCGGAGCGCTGCACCACTTTATGCGCGTAAACACCGGGTCCAATTCCTTTATCAGTGAGCCGAGTTGCGTTCCAAAAGCCCTGAACGTATATGTGGCATGGTACCAGCACGCGATGGGCACTGTCATTAGGGAGGAAAATAAGTTGCTACTCGATCGTAAGGGTGCAACCACTGCTGTTAATCCAGCTGTTCCTTTAAAGCGACGGGCCATCGTTCATCCCCCTTTGAGAGAAGCTGATGTGGTTGTAGTCCCGCGCGCTTTGCCTGAGCTGCCCCTACCCCGTTCTTCTATAGAAGCGGTAGCTGTAGCGTCTCCTGAGTCTGGCGTGGGTACTGAGATTGGGACTCGTCGCCCCAAACTGCCCGCCAAGCGTAAGCTCGTGTTATCGGCTGCCGGCGTTAAGTCGCAGAAAAGAAGAAGTCGCTATTTTTTGCGGACGTAGCATTTGGCCATGAACCTCATGCTACTTATAGCGAAGGCTTAAGTGAGTACAGGACCAATGAGGGTTTATTTGTGGCGCCGGATGATACCAATCTAGAGGCTGCCATCGCGGTTTCCAAGCAACTAGCTCGCAATGAAGCAGGACTGATCACCCTCACATAGTCAGGTATGCTTCAGTCGTATCTTTCCACGGTTACATTTTTTTATTATTATGCTTTAACTGACGCTTTTTTCTTCAACATGTATCTCCTCCGAAGAGGCTTTCGCGGCTTCCATCAAGACTTTCGAGGAGGAAGAGAGGCTTCGCGCTTCTTTAGGCCTTGGTATAATTCGTCTCATTATACCCTCATTCCCTTTTTCTTTTATTTGTGGTCTGACCCCCTCCTTTACTTTGTTGCAGGGACTACCTTAATACGGGTTATCTCAAGTGCAGTGCCGATCCCCAGCGGTGATGCGGCGATGCTTCCAGAGCCGGCTATTGTGGCCCCAGCTCCCCCGCCAGTACTGCAAGAGGCTTCACTTAAACAGCCGATGATGGACGCCGTAGCGGCTCCAGAGGCAAAGCTTGGTTCGGACAATGACGTCCTTTTGACGGAGGTCTTGAGGAGATCACTTCTCACCACTCAGACCGAAAAGAAGCGTAGGAAGCATGCGGCTAGGGAACGTGATTCTACTTTAGCCGTAGGTGCAAGTTGAAGCACTACCCCATCTGTTGCTGTTCCTCCAGAGGATGCTCCAGCTGCCCTGTCTACTGCCCATAGATAGGTTGCGCACACGGCTCGGGAAGAGACTGAAAAACTGCCCGAAGGTAACATAACGCTGAGTCTTTTATTAGAACTTGGTCTTCAAATTCTTATATATCATATCCTGTAGGGCCAAGTCTCGGCGATGAGATGGAAGGTGAGACGACGGCGACCACAGAGCTCAAAGTGGCTACTCTCTCTCGGGAGTCTGGGACTGCCCAAACCGCCGATATTTCTCTTTGTGGCTCTCCGAGATCGGCAGGCATCGCAAGCGTCACAACGACTCTTGTCGAATCAGGGGACGAAGCCACAGGCCCCGAAACTATTCCACTGAAGGAGAGCGAAGAAGCCACTGCGCCTGGCAATGCTTCTGTCGCGGTTTTGGCTGATGACCCATCAGGTAAGTCTTGGGTCGCTGCTTCCTTTTTATTTCGCAATCTATTTCAGTTCGTTCTGACAGTATTTTGTTTATAGGTGTAGCGAACGTTGAGATTGTGTCATCTGACACACTTTCGGTCGCCGTCATGACGGTTGTTGTCCCCTCGCCTTCTCCTATATCCTCTGGAATGCTGGAAGGTAAGGGTTTGCAACTTATCGGTTTCATCGTGGGTATTATTCTTCTTGTACTGACAGTATATTGGCACAACTTTACAGGAGTCCTTTTTGACCATCTGTATCAGGTGTTAAACCCACATTTCTCCTTCCAGTCAGAAATTATCCTGCCCGCTGGTATCGGTGAGTATGGTTTTTAACAAACATCTTTTCCTTTCTTCTATGGGCAGCCATGTCATTGCTAAATCTTCTTTGCATTGATTGCAACATTACAGGTTGAAGGAGGGGACGAGAGAATAATCGCGCCACCGGTACTCCCAACCTTGCCACCTGTCGCAGCCGGTATAGTAGACTCCATCGCTCGTCTGATTTCTTTATTTCCCGAGTCATCTTTTAACCATAATTCATTTTGCAGCAATCGTACCGGCTCCAGCTCCTTCGAGTCTCGCATCCTAATGCCGGCAGGGCCCTTTTCTAGATGTCCATCTTCCAAGGACGCTGTGACCAGCCTGCGTATGTTAAGCGAATCCATCGAGGAGCTTGACGCGGAGGCCCCTGCATTCGCTGCAGATTTTGCTGCTGAGGTTAATCTAATGTTGGCGATGCTTGTGCACTTCCATAGTGAGGGTGTCGTTAAATCTTGGGTTAATTATTGCAGACAGATCGAGGCTTGCTTGCACAAAGTTGAGCTCAAGCGTCTTGCTCCTGAAATATTAGCGTTGAACTCCCAGCGGACGGCATGGGTCGAGCAGAGTGTCCTTTTCCTTCGCCATTTTGAACAAGAGATGACCCTGCGGCGAAAGGAACACGAAGTAGCTTCAAGAGAATCCGCTCGGTTGCGCGCCGAGGTCGAAGCGAATGCTGTGCAGTTGAAAGCTGCCTTTGTCAATCTGCAGCGATGCATTTCGGACGGGCTGGTATTGAGGCAGAAGCTCGACTTCATTGAGCGGATTACGCAGAGTCGCGAAGCTGCCCAGCGGGAAATTGATGAGAAGGTTTCATCCTGTTAGTAGCAACGGGCTCGAGTCGAAGCGGAGCTGGCCGCAGCGGCCGACCATGAAAAGGAGTTGAGAGGAGTGCGTGAGCGGCTTGCCGACTTGTTGAAAATGCCTCCTTCCCAATAGTCGTCTTTGTAATTTATGAATAACATGTATTCATTTCATCTTTTTTTTATATGATGTATCTTGTATTCAATTGAATTCATGAATTGTCACGACCCGAAGGTACGGAACGTGACCAGCACTTAAATTACAAAACGTCTAAAGGCGTAACGTAATCTAAGTAAGCCAAAGCCCATAAATCTAAACCATTTAAAAGAAGAAGTGTAGGAAAACAAATTTAAAAGAAACATCAAATTTTCTCAAAAATTTCGGTAGAGTCTCCTTTGTAAAAATTGGCCCCAAACGGGTACAAACAAGAATATATGCAAGCAATAATAAAAGGCATCCCCAAGCGGGAGCTAGCTCTACGCCAATTGGCGGACACAACCACGCAAGCAATAATATACAACGCCAAAGGGCGAGGAACAAAACTAAGAAGAAAACCAAAATCCACCAGAAAACCATAATAATACAAGCGCGACTCTAAGGTCGAAAGAAAAACAACTGGTCTTCTAAATCTACCAAATAATACAACTCTGGTTGATGGAGCTTACTAGATACAACTGAAATAAATAAAAGTACGACAACGGTCACGATACAAGTGAACCAACCTACCAAGCAATCACCCTGAATGAAGTGGTGTGCCAACAAGCCGTCAAGGAAACCTGTACATCTGAACCTGAAAGAAAATTTGGCACAACGAGGGTGAGTTGCCAACTCGTGAGTAGAAGACATCTGCGAGTAGAAATCGCATGCACGGCGATCTCCTGGGTCATAATAATATATATATATATATATAACATAACACTAGACATCTAGTAATGACAGGGTAAGAACCTATGCATAAGTGCAATACATAGTGCTTGTGTCAGTGTCATAACAGTAACAAGTCATACGTATGAGTATGCATGCATCATGAATGTAAAATAATCAACCATGAAATCTGGATATATCTGTATAAGAAATCTTTACTTTTATCAGGATAAAAGGTTCCGAAATAACTGAAGTATCATCAATGAAACCATGGAAATCCGTGTCAAGCATCGACACAAAACATGTAAGTCTCAAAGTCTCAATATCTCATAGTCTCAATATCTCGGGCTCCGTCAGTCCGGATCGGCCCATATCATCAAATCACACGACAATGGTCGGTATCCTCTGGATATCCGCCGCGCCAGACATCACCGATAGGTAGTCTTCCCCAGCCAGGCTCATCGCCATCCCCACAAAAACACTCTCGTCCCGGGGTACCGTACCGGGCCCACCATGTACCCAAGACGGTTCCTCTACTCCTCGAATAGGGTCTCGAAATCCAACAGAAAACATGAAAACTCATGGTGGACGACCCATACATCACGAGAAAACCGCAACTTACAATGAAAAAAATGATAATAATAATTTTTTATTAAATTCTTGCGGTTTTCCCCCAAAATCCAGAAATCTCATAGAAATCCAAAATCCCAAAATCATGAGTAAGTAAATAATGAGTATCGGCAAAAGCCCAACAATACGACATGATAATATGAATATGTGAATGCATGAAGTGTCTAAGTAATAAATGCAATGTCTAAACTAGCACATGAGAGTAATCACACAAAATTTTATTGGACTAGTATTTAACTGATTATATCAATAAAAATCTAATATGTTCTAAAGTGTACGTGACATGGAAATTACCGATGATGATGTGTGTGAGCCGGCAAATAAGTGTACGTGGAACATGCGCATCATCGGTAATGGTGCTGGTGTCCTAACAGGCAGAGTTTCATATTAGCTAAAGAAACATATGTATGAACATGCAATGCGATGAATACAACATGAATATAACGGTGAATGTGTGGTATACGCACAACTAGAGCATACATACTAATTACGAGTCATACAGTTTGTTGTTTAAAAAAAGCATAAATCGTGGTTTTTAGAAAATTAGGGGCTACGGGGTTTTTAAGAAAAGATATGTCCTTTGAAAAATCCATTGTATCCCTCAGGCTGTCTTTATAAATGCGCACGATTCGTTAGTTTTGAAAATAAATATGACTCGACCCTAAACTAAGATCTACCTAACCAACTAAGGAACTAACTAAAGACACTAGTCGAAACATAAGAAGAATCCTCCTAAAGTCTGAGTCGGTATCTCTAGTAGTCGGCGATCCAGCCTCAATAGCGTCACGTACGTAGTACGACTTCCTCAAGTCAAGAGTGCGGATCAATCATCATATCTATGCCTCGTACGGTAAAATCCATTGTACGGCATCCCAAAATCGTGGTACGGGTTAACTATGACATATATATACATCATCGTTCGTATAGTATTATCATCAAACAATATCATGATCAAGGGTATTGTACTATAATCGCATACATTCCAATATCATCAAACATATATCATCGTCTATGTAAATATACATCGTCAAATGATCCACTAAAATATCATGTCATATATCATATCGTGATTAAGTCACATATTACGATCTGGCTTTTATTCTAGAGTCTCGTTTATTTCAATGTCATCTACACATATCATCGTTTATATATTTTCTCATTACCCAACGATCCGCTAATATCGTAACACATTTCATATCATATCTCGGTCATATATCTAATATCTCACGGCATCATACCCGATCATATCGACTCATCCCCAAGTATCATATAATACCCTCATATCATATGTATATGTTGTGTGTGTGTGTGTCTCTCTCTCTCTCTCTCTCTCTCTCTCTATATATATATATATATATATATATATATATACACGCATTCCTATATATATACACATATACACCAAGTCAAGTTTATGTGTGTGCGTGTGTATGTCTACATGAAATTTACGAATTCCCTCCAAGGCAACCAACCTCTGGTTAAGTCTTTCTAAATCAGTTTAATCCAACTTAAAGTCTTCAATAGTACCCTACTCGTCAAGAATCTAAGGTCACGTCCGACTTCCTAATAATAGTACATGACATCCTTACTCTACGCTTGTGGGAGTGCTATACGCTTTCCACCCGACTTCCCCCGTAGATATACATCTACTCACCTGGTCCTTGTCTGCCGAAGTCGATGCCGCCATCCTCTTCTTCATCGTCTGAAATCAACGTGAGGGGTACCTATACGCAAATATACACAATATCGTAAACCGAAATCGCGGACAAAACCAAAATGGCGTACAAAACGCGCATAGGTTAAAACCTATGACCCGCTCATACAAAATAACCAAATAACCCTCGACATCGACGTACAAACGCCGATTGATCGAGAAAAACCCAAACACACCAATCGTGGTTTCACAAATCACTAATTATAGTATGAAATAAGTTGTAACTCATAAAAACCTCAAAATAAATCAATTTGATTTATTTCCGAAAACTTAGAAAGCCTCAAATAACCGTTTTAATTCGAAACTTGATGTTTTAACGAAACTAATGGCTAATATTCACTAAATATCATAAGTAGATCATACAAACCATTACTTAAATTTAATCTCATCAATTTTCATTAAATCCAAAATTCTAGTTTGCAAAATTATCCAATTTTAACACTTTTAAAGCAAAAATTCACAAATCATCAACTAAACTAAGTTTTGCATGATCTAAGTTGCTAAACAACAAATTAAAATGTTAATAATATCATGAAAACCCTAATTAGATTTTAATCTCAATTAATTAATCAATTTCTAAAAACCTAGTTTGCGAAATAGCATAATTATCACAATTTTAAAATAACAAATTAGCAACCAATAACTAGATTAGGTTTTGCATTCCACTAACATGTTAATCCACTCATTAAAACCATGAATAATTAATAAAAACCCTAACTTGATCACAAACCCCTTCTTGAATTTTAGAATCATAAAGTTAAAACCATAATTAAACTTCTAATTAAGCTAGACTAAAATAATTTAGCAACAATTTGAACTTGGTTTAGGATTATACCTCCAACTTGAGATCCAAACATGCAAACTTGTCTCCAAAATGATCTCTTTGCTCCAAGGATTCAAGCAAGATTGATCAAAGAATAATGGGTCATGATTTAATTTAGGAATTATTATGATTTTGTGTGATTTTTGAATGGATTTTTGATGAATTTTGAAGTGAGAATGAGTTTGGAAAAAAATTGGGTCTGCCTCAAGGTGAGGCTCGGCCAAATAGAAGAGAGGGAGAGAGAGTGAGGTTGTGAAGAAATGAGTAGAAACTTCCTTAATTATTACATCATTAAAGTCTTTTCAATAATTGTTAAATTTTATTTATTTTCTTTATTCAATTTATCATAGAAAAGTCTAGAACCATGGAAAAGTTTGAGAAGGAATTTTTCATGTTACACACTTGATTCCAATATGTCATGGTTCACTTTTGTAAAATTAACCCATTCCAATTTGTAATTTACACTAATTTAAGGTATAATTAAAAACTTATATTAATATTAGAAATAATTAATTAAGGAAAAATATTTAAGTAAACTAATAATTTATAAGTGACCAAATAAATACCAATTAGTAGCAATTATATAGTTAAAATAGGCGTATTTAAATCTATATTGAAAAATAATTAAAATTGAGTTTTACGGAAAATACGGTTTATTTTACCGATTATCAGAAAATTCACCTAAAGATTTTATTTATTTAATTATTTATTTAGTTATTTTTAAAACTGTACATGAATAAAGGACACATTTTTTTTATCTTATACTATCGCCTTCTTTTCTTTGCCGTGTTGTTGTCATTTTACTCTAGTAAGTGTAGCCTGTAGATAACAACTCATCTTGAACTCTTCGTAGGGTAGCGATGGCTTAGGAAACAGGTTCGGGTCTGCTGCCTAAGACTTTTCAATTTTATGAGCCGTGAGAGTCTCATAAAGATTTTTCTCCCTACGAGTCGAGAGGATATCGTAGGTGTATTTTCTCCTTAGGAATCGTGAGAATTCCTAAGTGTGCTTTCTCTTGAGAGTCGTAAGGATCTCACAAGAGAATTTTTCCTCTTTCAAGTCGAGAGGACTCATAAGTAGTTGATGAGTTGAATGTTCCCGAGTCGAAGCACTGCTCCGACGAGGGGTTCATTGGTTGACGTATTTCCGAGGCGGGGTCATTTGCTGACGTGTTTCCACGACGGGGTCATTTGCTGACGTGTTTCCGAGACGGGGTCATTTGCTAGACGGGTTCATTTGCTGACGTATTTCCACGACGGGGTCATTTGTTGACGTGTTTCCGTAACGGGGTCATTGGCTGACGTATTTTCGAGATGGGGTCATTGGATGACGTATTTCCGAGACGGGGTCATTTGTTGACGTGTTTCCACGACGGGGTCATTTGCTGACGTGTTTCCGCGACGGGGTTATTGGCTGACGTATTTTCGAGACGGGGTCATTGGATGACGTATTTCCGAGATAGGGTCATTTGCTGATATGTTTCCGAGACGGGGTCATTTGCTGATGTGTTTCCGAGACGGGGTCATTTGCTGATGTGTTTCCGAGACGGGGTCTTTTGATGACGTTAGGTTGTCTGTGAACCATAGAGTCTTGGAACCAGGGACTTTTTCGTGGCTCTGATTGATGGTGTCGTGTCCATGCCCTGTTGGCATGAGGAGGAATGCCGTTGTTGGTCTTCTGGGATGCAGATGTTGCTGTCGAGATTTGACTTTCCCTTTGACAGAGTTTGTTGGGACATGTGGTTCCCTTTCCGTTTATGCCCCTGGATTGTATACAGGGGTCAGTGTGGACTCGTCTGTAGGGCATAAGTTTCATTCTTTCATCATTCTTTTTTATTTCTTTCCGCGATGCTTTTTATATCATTTCAGCTTTTTATATCGCGAAAGTCATGATTACCCAATCATTTCGGATATTTTTCGCGGTGCCCAATCATTTCGGCTGTTTTTTTTACTCGCTGTTTTTTTATTGGGAGTTGCCCAACTATTTCGGCTATTTTGTATGCATATATTTTACCTGCTGATTTTGTTTCAAGTTGCCCCATCATTTATCGGCTATTTCATATGCATTTTTGGCTCGCTGATTTTTTATCGCGAGTATGGAACTTAGAATCTGGTGCCAGTCTTAGCATCAGCATCGCTGCGACTGGAATATTGCCAGGAGCGAATCATTATTTGCCGTGAAAGGACTTGGAATTTGATTCCGATTCAGGCATCAGCATCGCTACCACTGGGACATTGCCAGGAGTGAATCATCATCTGCCTTTGTCGGTTCGAACAAAGGTGGCTTAGCAAACAGGGTTAAGATCCTGTCGACTAAGGCTTTTGACTTCATGAGCCATAAGGGTCTCTTAAAGGTGTTTCTCCCTACGAGTCGTGAGGATTTCGTAAGTGTCTTTTCTCCTTAGGAATCGTGAGTATTCCTAAGTGTATGTTCTCTTGTAAGTCGTAAGGATCTTGCAAGAGTGTTTTCTCCTTATAAATCGAGAGGACCTACAAGTGTTTGTTCATCAAATGAGGGCATTCCTCGTCGTTGGAGGGACTCGGCAAGGAAATAATTATTTGTGCCCATGGATTGTATACAAGGGTTAGTATTGAACCGCTTGTAGGGCCATCTGGAAAAGGTGATGGCTTAAGAACAGGTTCAGATCCCTGTAGCTTAAGGCTTTTGAATCTTATGAGCCGTGAGGGTCTCATAAGACGGTTCTCCTTACGAGTCGTGAGGATCTCGTAAGTGTAATTTCTTCTTAGGAATCGTGGGGATCCCTAAGTGTGTTGGTCTTTTGTGAGTCGTAAGGATCTCACGCAAGTAGTTTCCTCCTTACAAGGTCGAGATGACCTTACAAGTGTCTTTTAACGAGATTGTGCCCTTTTGAGTTTTCACAAACTCATCGGTAGCCCTGCTGTTTTTACTTACGGAGCCTTTTCGGGTTTTCATCCGTGCCCATCTCGCTTATGGAAGTACCATTTTTTTTGCGTCAGCCCTAGGCTGCTGCGGTTTGTGGTAGTTTACAGACGCTTTGGTCAGGCGTAGTATTTTTTCAAGAACCGACCGTTTATTGGCCTGAAGGGTCTTTCACCATGCATATTCATGAGCAAGTAAGCCCCACCTTAGTAGACCTTGTCTATGGCATATGGGCCCTCATAGTTTGGCTCGAATTTCCTCCGTTTGGCACGATTAGGGATCATAGGTCTCTTGACGACTAGGACAAGTTCTCCTTGGCGGAATGTTCTCGACCTGGTTAACCTTTCGTATGAGCGCATCATCCTTCCTTTGTAAGCTTCCAGGTTTTGCTATGCTATGAGACGAGTTTCATCGAAGGCATCAAGCTCTTCGAGCCGAAGATGAGCATTTTCTTCGTCCATCAGTTCATAATGATCTGCCACTCATACAGAGGGTAGCTCTATCTCCAAGGGGAGTATTGCTTCTGTGCTGAATACCAATGCATACGGCGTTGTATTTGTGTCCGTTTTGAACATAGTTCTATACGCCCAGAGAGCTTCATGCAATCTCTCGTGCCAGTCCATTTTGTTTTTGGACACTTTCTTCTTTATGATCTTCGTCAAGGTTTTGTTGAAAACCTCAGCCAAACCGTTAGCTCGGGGATTATAGACTGAAGAGTATCTCCAGTATATGTTATGCTGCTGTGCGAAGCGGCTGATCTTGTGGCTTCTATAGGCTGGCCCGTAATCGGAGATAATCCGCCGCGGAGTGCTGAACCGATAGATGACGTGTGTCTTGAAGAAATGGAGAATATTCTCCGTCTTCACTTCTCTTAGTGGTACTGTTTCTATCCACTTAGAGAAGTAATCGGTCGTCGTTAATATGAACCGATGTCCTCTGGATGATGCTGGTTCGATGGGCCCAATTATGTCAGTTCCCCACATTTCGAACGACCAGCTAGCCACCGTTGGGTGTAGCTGATTTGGATGCTGATGGATGAAATCCCCATGAATCTGGCACGAGTGGCACTGCTTCACATATTCGAGGCAGTCCTGAATCATCGTGGGTAAATAGTAGCCCATTCTTTTGATTTTCAGCTTCATCTTTGGACCGGCTTGATGAGAACCGCAAAGTCCGTCGTGTGTTTCTTGGACGACGCTCCTTGCTTCTTTTGGTCCCAGGTATCTCAGCCATAGAGAGTCGAACGATCTCTTATACAGCGTGTCATTGACGAAGGAAAAAGACAGAGCTCGTTTCATGAGCTGATGTCTCGAGGATGCATCTTCAGTTGTTTGACGGGATTTGAAGTAGTCTATAAAGACTTCTCTCCAATCCTTAGACTTTTCCCGGTCTTTTATTTGTAGGGCCATTTGCTCGGTCGCTTCCTTTTCTTCAGGCGACTTCGGAGACATTTCCGCTGGTGCAAGAACTTGACTGCTTTGTACAATGATCCTCACGTCGTCGAGATTTTCGTCAGCCAGTTCCTTAGCGAGCTTGGCTAACGCATCCGCTTTGCTATTTTCTGCACGCGGTATGCTTTCCAAGGAGTAGGCGGGAATTTGAGTCAGCAATTGTTGCGCTCTCTCACCGTACCTTACCATCTCTGGTTTGCACGTTTGATAGTCACAGTTTACTTGACTAACGACCAGTTGGGAGTCTTCGTATATGAGGAGGTTTTCAATTCCTATGTCGACATCGATCTCAAGACCTGCTATCAAAGCTTCATATTCGGCTTCATTGTTTGTCCTCGGCTTTGTTAAGGAAAAGGCAAAGCGCATTATCCCTCCTTGCGGAGTCACGAAGATAAGGCATATCCCCGATTTGATTGTAGGGGTGTTGTGCTGTCGCTTCTTCATGGAAGATGCTCCGTCAAAGTAGAGTTCCCATCGGGTGTCATTTTCTCTTCTCTCCCCCTCAATCGTGTCAAACTTGTGCTTATCCGGTAGTTCGCAATTTAGGGGTGAATCGACAGGTATCGGGTGCTCAGCGAGGAAGTCGGCGATGGCCTGGCCTTTCACTGCCTTGAGGGGTCAGTATGCTATCGAGAACTCTATTAAGAGGAGGGCCTATTTAGAGAGCCATCCCGTTAGTATGGCTCTCGACATCAAATATTTGAGAGGGTCCACTTTTGATATGAGGTGGACGTCATGTGCCAACGCATAGTGTCTGAGCTTCGCTATTGCAAAGATTAATGCCAGGCAGTGTTTTTTGATGGGGGAGTAGTTGTTTTCTTCCTCCAGGAGAACTCGACTCAAATAGTAGAGGGCTCTCTCCTTCCCTTAGTCGCTTTCTTATACCCATAGTGCGCCTAAGGAATCTTCAAGGGCAGTTGTATACAAGATGAGGAGTTTTCCCTTGACCGGAGCGGTTAGTACCGGTGGATTCTGCAGGTATTGCTTGATTTCGCAATTTGCACTTTGGCATTTACGATCCCAGATGAACGGGTTCCCTTTCTTCATTAGGTGGGGTGGCATTTGCTGAAGAGGTTAGCTATGAACCGTCGGATATAGGCGAGCTTTCCTTGGAGAGACCGCAGCTTTTTCAGAGTTCTTCGCGGAGGTATTTCCATAATCGTCTTGATCTTTGAAGGGTCTATTTCTATACCACGATGTCGTACGATGAATCCTAGGAATTTGCCGGAGGAAATTCCTAACGCGCATTTGAGAGGGTTCATCTTCAGATTGTATTTCCGAAGACGTTGGAACACTATCTTCAGATGCTTCCAATGCTCCTCGTGCGATTTTATTTTTACCACGAGGTCGTCAATATAGCACTCGACGATTTCTTGTATGAGTTCATCAAAAATCTTCATCATGGCCCTTTGATAGATGGCGCCAGCGTTCTTCAGACCGAAAGGTATCACTTTATAGCAGAATATGCCCAGAGGAGTTTGAAAGGCGGTATGCTTCTGGTCTTCGGGATGCATCTTTATTTGATTGTACCCTAATGAGCCATCCATGAAGGAGAAGACTTCGTGAGTGGACGTGTTATCTATCATCAGCTCGGTAACCGGTATGGGAAAATCATCCTTCGGGCAAGCTTTGTTGAGGTCCCGAAAGTCCATGCAGACACGCACTGTCCTATTTTTCTTCATCACTGGGACAATGTTGGCAATCCAGTCGGGGTATTGAACTTCTTGGATAAAATCGGAGTCGATTAGGTTCTTGACTTCGGCATTGATACTCATCTCAAGCTCGAGCCGCATCCTTCTTGGTGCTTGTTTGACTTGCTTGACGTCCGGAGATATCGCCAATTTATGCACAGCTATTTCTGGATCTAGCCCTGGAATCTCGGAATAGTTCCATGCGAAATAGTCTTTATACTGTATGAGCACGTCTTTTAGCGTAGCCACCTGTTCTTTAGACAGCAGCTCAATGACAAACGTCGGCCGCGGGTCATTTATCGTCCCCATCTCGATTTTTCTCAGGTTATCTGTAGTAGTATGTATTCCATCTTCCAGTTCTTTTGGCACTGGTGGAAACTCTGAGATCACCTCGTCATCATAGTTTTCGAAGCACCAGGACAGGTCTTCCATATTCTGGCTCTCTCCTTCTTCTGACAGTGTTACCAGGTGACAGGTACGAGATCGTTTCCAAGACCGATGTTGATCTGGTTCTACTCTCTCCATATACGTTGCTTTTGGCACATGTCTTTGCGGCGGGGCTACCCTCTAACTGTTGGATAGAGCGAACCTGCCAAGCTGATACTGGTCCTCGACCCAGTTCTTGAAGATGAAGCAGTATTCCAGAGGATGTCCGATCGCTTTATGATAGGAGCAATAATCCGGCTGATGAACCTCGTTTTCTTGCTCGGGGTGCTTGGATTCCGGGAGTGTAATCATTTGATGTTTCATGACGAGGTCGAATATCTTCCTTGTCTTGTCTTAAGGAAAAGAATATGCCCGACCCATCTTCTTTATGAGAGACGGATCTCGGCTGCTCAATTCTTGATAGCGTGGCTTCTTGGTCCCGCTTTGCCGCTGTCGAACGTTTTTTCCGTTCTTAGGTTTGTTTTTGCCTCCACGTCGGGTCTTCCGTATGACGGGCTGGCGACGAAGGGCATCGTCATTTTCCTTATCCTGCTGAAGGAGGCGCTGCGTCTTAGCTTTCTCGTAAATGGCCATTTCACGATTGTGGTCATCCCGGACTTTTTGACCCGCTTCCCTTATTATCTTGTCCATCTGTTCTTCAAATGGCGGACTTGGCATTTTTACGGCGGGATCTCGTTTTGGTTCAATTGCAGTGTCTTCTAATAGAGCATCTCCTTCTTCATCGAAGTCATGTATAACGTAGCAGCCATGGAATCGCTCCCGTTTCATAGATTGAACATATCCAAGCCCGATCGTTTCCATTCTTCCGTTGGGAAATTTTCGCTAAGTTCCGGGGACGTTCCAGACCCTGTCATAGAACTGAGCTTGTCGAGCAGTCTGTTTGAAGGGTATGCTTTGGCGCCTCAACAGCCTTTTTAATCCTCCTGTGAAGTATCTGGGCAGACGGATGGGCAGGAGCTTGTCAAGCATAGAATCTGCACCATGCCAGATTTCTTTCTCCGCCTTGGTTTCCGCGGATCGATAAAAGAGGATCGCCTTTTCATCTTTTCGCCTAAGATGGATGTAGAACGTCTGCATTTCTTGCACACTATAGGTATCAAGTGCGTCGAGCTCTTTATAATTCTTTTGCGGAACCATGGCGATTTGCAAACTCCGTTCATTGTCAGTGAGGGCTTGTATTGATGGCCGAACAGAAAATACTGCATTGACTTCATCTTCAGAGTCGCTGCCGAAGATCAACATAGGGGTAGACGGTCCCGGCTTGTTGTATGGGGTTGGTCTTGAATAGACTATCTCTTCCTTCTCTTCGGTATCGCTTCAAAAGACCGAAATAGTGGTGATAGCTTTTTGCTTATTCTCCGGTTTATGGCATCTTTCCGTGTCTTCAAAGTCTGGCAGGAAATACTTTGCATCCTCATAATTTCGGACTTCATTCACGGAGAATGGGTTTGGCTCCCCTGTCACAGTATACTCGAGACCATCTTTGAAGTACTTCATACACTGATGTTGTGTTGAAGGGATGATATTATACTCGTGTAACCACGCCCTGCCGAGCAAAGCGTTGTAGCAAGTCTTGGCATCAATGACATGAAACTTGATGTCAGTGATGAGCAGCCTAAAGCATAACATCAGTATCACAGACCCGAGCGTCCGTGATGACTGGGAGTCGAACCTGGAGATGGTGATTTTATCTCGAGCGAGGTGCTGGACGCTCATGCAGATTTGTTTTAGCACCCTCACATTTAGGAGATTGACAGAAGACCCATTGTCAACTAGGATCTTCCCTATCTTGATGTCATGGCAATACCCGGAGACATATAGGGGACGGTTGTGCTCATACGTTCCGAGGAGGAGATCTTCATCGCCGAAAGTGATGTCAGCTGTGTGCACTTCTTCCAGCTCGTCCTTCATCCTTTCTTCGACAAGGAAGGGTTGAAACTGGCCGGGCTCTTGTATTGCCTTGATCAACGAATCTCTCGCCTCTTTAGATAGCAGAAGGGCATCAAGAATGCTTAGCTACGAGGGTATCTTCCTTAGGTGTGCCAGAACGTTGTAATCCCCCTTATTTTTCTTTGGCGAGTTCTTGGCTGCCAGCTCTTCGATGACTCGGTCATTGAGGGCGATATCTTTAGGGACTTTTTCTTTCCCCTTGTCTTTTTTGTTTGCTTCTTTGCTTGTGGGTCCGAGATTCTTTTTAGATAACGCACGATTACGCAGCTGAATGTTCTTACGGGTCTTCACCTCTTCTGTTTCGGAGATAAATTCCTTGAAGAGAGGGCCAAGAGCTATTTCTTCATCAGAATAGCTCCCGAAGGTGAGGACTTGCAAGTCCCAGGAATTAATCATGTGACAGTCGCCGGCAGTTCTTCTGCGCTCCTCTGTCGTGCTTCTCTACTCTCGACGATTTTTGCGCATCATCCGCTTGAAATGCTGTCGATGAGCAACGTATCCCTGCCACCAATTTTTAAAGGCCACGCATCCCTTAGTAGGGTGTGTAATTCTTTGATGGTATAAGCAGTAGTTTGGATGTGCATTTAGTTTGTTAGGGAACGTATTTTCTGAAGTATCTTCTTTTAAAGGCGACAATTTCATTCCCATCAATAGGGCTTTGGCGAACTGCTTCCTTGTCTTAAACTTGATTTTGCTGGCAGTAGAAGTAGTTCTGTCTGGTTGGGTACTCTATGACTTATCAATACCGGAGCTTCTTCAACGCGACGCCAATGTTTGGCCCTTTCATATATGGCCGTTTCACGCTCTCGGTCAGATTTACTTTTCTGAAGAGCTTCGCTCAGCAGTCTGTCAATCAATTCGTCCGATGGCTCCATGGATTTTGGTTCTGGTTCTGGATCTGCCCACAGTTTCTCTGCATCGGGAGATTCTTTTCCCTTTATTGATGAGTGATAGATCATGTGGCAACTTGCCACGTAATCCTCGGGCTCTTCTGAAGAATTGTCTCCTTCATCAGCTTCATCGGCTTCATTCTCAAGAACATACTTAAAAAATTCATCTAACGTGATTGCGGTCCGAGCCTTCTGGTTATTTTCTTCCAGTGCATCGATGTATTTTTGCAGACCTATACGGCTTTCTTCGGGTTGGACGAGCTTCTTGGCCTTCTTCTTTTTTTTTAAATACTTTGGAGGCTTGGCCTGAACGTTTTGTCCACCTTCACCAACTTTCAGCATTGGGTGCGGCTTCAGCATCCCTTCAATAATCTCGGGTTCTAACGGGCTCTTCCACCTAATCGCCGGACATGCTTGGATATCTTTCAGCATTCTTTTCGTTTTGGCTGAAAAGGCGACCTCCCATGGAGCTTCTTCTATAAAAGAGGGCGATGCCCCCGGCGTGTCCACCTTTTTAGGAGCGTGTGGCTGGGGTGGGCTTACCTTCCAATTCTCAGACAGCGCAAATTTGCCCTGTTGGTATTGGTCTTCGATCCAACTTTTGAATATGTAACAATCTTCGATTGGATGACCCAATATTCGGTGGTAAGAGCAGTAATTAGGGTTGTTAACGTCGCCCGGTTGCGTTGGGCATCTTGACTTCGGCAGAGTGATGAGCCTGTTGCGCAGCGCTAGCTCGAATAACCTCTTCGTCTTATCCCGAGGGAACGAGTAAGGGTGTCTCATCTTTTCTCTAAGGGATCTTTGTTTATTGTCTTGGTGAGCAACCGGCTTCGATCCAATCGGTTGTTGTTGAGCGTTGGCGACGAAGGTTGCATTCCCTTTCCCTTTTTCATTTCGGAGCTCCGTTTTTGAAGAGGACGGCCTGTGGCCCATCTGATCCATCTGGGCCAGCTTGTCTATCAGGGCATGGAAGGTGGTCGGCTTGAAGAACATCATGAACTGGGATATGGTTTCCTGCGGATCAAGGGTACCCACGAACATGCCTACTGCAGGAGCTTCTTCGATGCACTGTTCGCATTTCGACTATAGGTTCCACCATCGGATTGCATACTGAACCCATGTTTCTCCCGGCTTCACCCTGGCATTGATCAATGCCGTGATTGGGGTGCATTTACTAGCGCTTGCGAACCTTTGTGTAAAAAGTAACTCCATTTCTGCAGAAGTCTTGACAGAGTCATTTGGGAGTTCGGAGTACCATTCGAATGCTGTCTCCGACAAACTACCAACAAACTGGCAAAGCAGCAGTTTTTCTTCACCCCCAGTATTACCACACAGAGCCCTGAATTGAGCAATGTGCTGGTGTGGATTACCCGTCCGCTTATACACATGGAATTTAGGGATCGTATATCTTGGCGGGTACTTTATTTGATCGTACCAACCCGGATAGGGTCGTCTAGTCTTGACGATTTGGCTGGCCGCCTCGCTCTCTTGATGAGCTCATATCTGTTGAGCTATATAATCATCGAGCACGGCTTTCGATATTGTTTCCTCCTTTGCAGATGAAGAGGCCGGAAGAGGGTTTGATGCCTCTCCTCTATCGTCTTCAATTATTACTGGAGGCTCTTCGGCTGGAAGGTCCGGCTGGATCATCATGCCCACCATATCTTGGAACAATAGTGTCATTTGTTTTATATTGGCCGCTTGTTCCGCGGCCTCTTTATCTTTCCTCTCGAGCATTCTTTGGAGGAATTCGGCATCGGTTTCCTGTTCTTGGCGCTGCTCTGACGATATCTCCGGGCTTGCTTTTGGCCCATTGAGTGGGGCCATGGTTGTTAGCATCTCCTGGAGCTTTTGCTATTGTTGCTCCTGAGCCTTTGTCACTGATCAGGTGAGTGGTCGATGACCCATGGAAGCACGGCTTTCCTCTTTTCTGGAAGCCATGTAGACGGTGTGCACAACCATGCCCCCAGACTCAGGGCATTTGGATCCATCATGTTTGGAATTTGTCGCCGGTGGCGGTTGATTCTCCGGCCTTCTCTTTTTGTGGGAGGCTGAAGTTAAGGGGACTGTTTCAGCAGGCACCCAAGTAGATGATACCTTCTGTGGTACGACAGAATGGTCCTTCTCTTGCCGAACCTTCATTTTCCTTGGTTGGCGGGAGTAGTCTTCGTGAATCACAGAGTCTTGGACCCTTCGCCAGACCCTATGGATTTTAAAGGACAGCCGCTGAGGGGGTTGCTCTGGCTTCACCTTTGTAACATTTTCAGCAGGTGGAGGAGACCTTTTTAACACAGCAGTTGGAAAGTTTTTGCACACCCTCCTAAGTGGTTCAAAGTTGTTCCCAGTTGGAATAGCAGCATCAATTTCTACCATTGGAGCTGGTGGAGTCAGTACAGAAGGGGAACAGACCCCAGCTTTCCTCACTCGGCGCCAGTGGCGACGTCGAGCGCGTCTTGCAGATGGGATCACCTCTGTTGTCGGGGTAGCTTCATCATGCTCCCTGTTCTGGTGAAGGGTTGTCGTTGGTGCCAGCCTATTGAAAACTGACGTACGTTGAGTGGGGATGGCCAACCTATCGAAGGCAGACTTTCGAGCAGGGGAAGCAGCCTTGGTGACTTCGCCTGAAGCGGAAGTTGGAGCGGACAGTCTAGTGAAGACCGATCCCTTAGCAGGAGAAGCCTCTCTGATGATTTTTGTTTGTTGGAACATGGATGGTTATCCGTTTCAGGATAACCCCCTCAGGTATCCCATTGGAGTTTTGGCCCAGTCTGTTAAAGATTGAGGCGTTGGATTTGGGTGACCCGTTGAGAGGGGTCGCGGTAGTTGCAAGCCGATCAAAGACCGACTTCTTCGGAGCTTCTTGTAACGGCAGTGGGGCGTTGAAGCTCATGGGCGAGAGCATTGTCCCAAAGAACAGCCCAGTGGTGGCTTGCATCACCTGTTCCACTGGCATCATGAAAACGAAGGCCGCTTGAGGCCTATAGGTCACTCTTCCAGCAAAGACGGAGTGGGAGTTATTGCCATTGTTGCAGTTGAAAATCATTGATCTTCTATTTTCTGCACGGAGCAAGACACCAAATCTTAGTACCTCGAGTCCAGGGGAAACCATAACAAACAGCGATTGATTCGCGAAACACGACACACGAAGTGTGGAGTGGAAAAAGGAAAAGGTCCCACCGGGCGTGCCAGAATCTGTTCGTCGCCGAAAACTGGGAAGTCAAACGTCTTGCCTGAATCATGAGGGGCAGATGCTATTTGGTTTTATCCGTCCACCTCTCTGAAGATGCCAAGTTGATTTATGGCACCGTATATCGGAGGTTTTATCCGGCCGTGCACGAGGGGTTTTTAATTGTGGGGATGCTCTTCCCTGCAGGCACAAGCTCATGCAGTTAATTACGCTACCACATAGCGGTAACCACTTTCTCTTTCTCCATATGGTCACTTCGTGTCGTGTGTGTGTTTTTTTTTGTTTGCCCGTGGATTGTATATGGAGACTAATTTATGTTGTCGCCCGTAGGGCGTGGATTAGTCCAAATCCGTATTTTCTTAGATTTGGGTTTGGGTTGGTTTAAAGATAGTTAATATTGTTTTAGACTAAGATCGACTCAAACGTTTGTTGAGGATACGTTAGTCTAATTTTTTTTAGACTAAGATCTACTCACCAGGATCATTTAGATCCAACAAAAGAGCATTTGGGCTCTATTGTTTTAGTTTAGGGACGTTGCGATCTATAAGTTTAAAGACATCATAGTCCATGGAGTTTAAAGACATCATAGTCTGTAAAGTTTAAGGACATAGTAGTCTGTAAGGTTTAAAGACATCGTAGTCTGGTTTAAAGACATCGTAGTCTCGTTTAAAGACATCGTAGTCTGGTTTAAAGACATTGTAGTCTGTAAGGTTTAAAGACATCATAGTCTGTATGATTTAAAGACATCATAGTCTGGTTTAAAGACATCGTAGTCTCGTTTAAAGACATCGTAGTCTGTAAGGTTTAAAGACATCGTAGTCTAGTTTAAAGACATCGTAGTCTGGTTTAATGACATCGTAGTCTGATTTTGGTTTAACCGTTTGGGGATGCACCAAAAGTTATTGGTTATTGGGACCCTCCACCTCTCTGAAGACGTTGAAGGATTACAACGACATGTATCAGAGGTATGAAGAGATGTACTCTTGAACCAATATTGGTTGGGAGATCTATAGTCGGGTTTGATACTAAGACCAAAAAAGATTGTGAGCACATAGGCTCTTTTAATCTGAATTGGGGATTTATGGCCAACTTGGGCTCAGCCCACTCAGTTTTGAATAAAATATTGGACATTTATTTGGGCTCAGTCCCTTTTTATTTAACAATGTTGTGCATTGATTTAGGTTCTGACACCCTTTTTCTTTTTGTCTTTTGCTGAGTGTTGAGCGCTCTTTATGGCGCTGGGCTTTATTTAAAGAACACTTTGTATTCCCTCAGCACCTACGTGAGGAGCATATGGTGCGCTTGGCGCTGAGCACCAGACTTGGAGCGCTATGGCGCTTCTTATGAAATAGCGCACACGTGAGAAGCACGTGGTGTACTTGGCGCTGATCGCCAGATTTGGAGCGCTAAGGCGCTTCTTATGAAATAGCGCACAGGTGAGAAGCATGTGGTGCGCTTGGCGCTGAGCGCCAGTCAATGAGTGCAGAGCTCTCCTTATGAAATAGCGCACACGTGAGGAGCACGTGGCGCGCTTGGCGCTGAACGCCGGCCCATGAATACAGAGTGCTCCTTCTAAAATAGCGCACACGTGTGGAGCACGTGGCGCGGAGCACCAGCCAATGAGTGCAGAGCGCTCTTGATCAATTTTGTGCTATCAGAATTAAGTTCTCGTTTATAAGAGACTTTGTCTCGTGGCTCTAAGAACAAGGTTCTTATTTTAATAGGAGATATTACAATCTCTTCTGTTTTTGTGAAAGACTTTGTCTTTGTTTTATAGATCTGTGATCTGAAGAGAACTAAGTTCTTCTCCCTCCCTTTATATGATGAGATGCTTCAATCTCTTCTATTCTTATGAAAGACTTATATTTTTATAGATCTATGATCTGGAAAAAGAACCAAGTTCTTCTTTTTTGATGAGATACTTTGATCTCTCTATTTTATTTACATTGAAGAAATTCTTCTTCCGAGAGTTCACTCTTCTCTTTGAAATTTGTCAAAGTTTGGGGGGGTTCCTCTCTGCAAGACTTGAAGTCTTGGGTCCTTTATATAGGGGAGGCTGATTTGTTGAATCAGTTAAGAAAATCTTTTCTCTGATTGATTTGGGAATGTTTCCCACCGTTGGATTTTTGATCCAAGGGTTTCTGTTTTACAGAAGGCAATCATCTTATTTTAAACAATATTAGAAAAATATTTTCCCATACATAGATTTTTCTGTACCTTGATGATTTTTAATCACTATTGGATCATTGATCCAACAGTGCTCTGATTTACAGAGTATAATCTTTCCTGTTTGGAAAGATTCTGAGGAGTATTTCCTTAACAGAATTTTATTCTGGTAATTTGATGATTTATCATTTTTGTTGGATCTTTGATCCAATAGTGGAGAACATTTAGTTCCAGCGCTTGGCGCTCTCGTGCTTTGCACGTGAGCGCTGCCTCAGAATCTTTGACTCTTAGCGCTGGCGCACTTGGCTTGTACAAAATTGGTTTTTTCCTATTGAATTTTAAAAAAATTACATTTTTAATCTTTTCATTTTCTTCTTCTCTTTTAGCCAGTCCCTCTTCATGCTTGGGCTTGGGCTTGGACTCGGGCTCGGGCCCACTTGGCTCAGGCTTGGGGTTGGGCTTACTTGACTTTTTGACTTTGATTTTGGTTTTGACTTTGAACTTGAATTTGATTTCTGATTTTGGCAATTGGGTTTAATTTTTGACCCCAACAACGTTATAATTTGACATTATGCTCGTTAGCTTAGATTAATAATTATTAACTGTATAAAAACCCCATTCTTCTGAAACTATTTAACCCGAACTCTTTTGCTTCTTTATGTATTAGAATAGTGGCTCAGTGGTTTGGTTTATTTACCAGTTCATATCATTGTTTTTTTTATTAGTTTCACTGATTTCTTACATGATATTAACTTGTTTTACGCAGCCGCGTTTACTTAACTAGATGTTTGTGATTGATTCTTTACTTGCTTGCCTATTGTTTCCCCCAATCAGAGGAAAGCTCTGTTCAAAAATTCAAATTTTGAAATGAAGCAATACTTCAAAGCAACGCCAAGTGCGCTGCTCCCTAAGCAGTGCACCACGTGCAAGGCACGTGTGCGCTAGCGCTAAGAGCGCTGCACTTAAGCAGTGCACCACGTGCAAAGCACGTGTGCTCTAGCGCTAAGTGCGCCGCACTCTAAGCAGCGCACCATGTGCAAAGCACAGGTGCGCTGGAACTAAAAGCTCCTCACCGTCAGATCAAAGATCTAATAAAGATGATAAATCATCAATTAACCAGAATAAAATTCTGTTAAGGAAAGATTCCTCAAAATCTTTCCAAACAAAAAGATTGTGCTCTGTAAATCAGAGCACCATTGGATCAATGATCCAAAGGTGATTAAAAATCACCAAAATACAGAATAAATTCTGTATGGAAAAGATTTCCCAATCTTGTTAAAAACAAGAAAATTTCCTTCTGTAAATCAGAAGTCCTTGGATCAAAGATCCTACGGTAGGGAATTCCCAAATCAATTGGAGAAAAGATCTCCTTAACTGATTGAACAAATTAGCTCACCCTATATAAAGGCCTCAAGGCTTCAAGTCTCAGATATAGAGAAACATACAGAGGAACCCCTATAAACTTTGAGAAATCTCAAGAGCCAGGCTATCTTCAAGGTAAAAATAAACAGAGAGATGAAATCATCTCATATTAAAAAAAAGAATTCACTTCTTTCTCACAGATCATAGATCTATAAGACCAAGGTCTTTCACAAAGAGATTAAAGGATCTCATCATAAAATAAAAATAAGAACATAACTCTTCTCATAGATCATAGATCTATAAAATAAGGGAGGAGAATAAGTCAATTCTCTTAGGATCACAGATCCATAAAGAGAAAGCCTTTCATCAAAATAAGAGATTGAAACATCTCCTACAGAATAAGAACTTTGTTCTTAGAACCTTGAGACAAAGTCTCTTCTAAACGAGAATTTAGTTCTCAGATCATAAGGCTGATCAGATAGTGCTTTGTGCTTAAAAACTAGTGCTCTGCACTCTTGGAATGGCGCTCAGCGCCAAGCGCGCCACGTGCTTCCCACGTGCGCGCTACTTGAACAGAAGCGCTTTGCGCTCTTTGGTCTGGCACTCAGCACCAAGCGCACCAGGTTCTCCTCACGTGTGCGCCACTCAGCAGAAGCGCAATGCGCTCATAATCTGGCGCTCAGCGCCAAGCGCACCACGTGCTCCTCACGTGTGCGCCACTCTGCAGAAACGCAATGCGCTCATCATCTGGCGCACAGCGCCAAGCGCACCACGTGCTCCTTACGTGTGCGCCACTCAGCAGAAGCACAATGCGCTCATAATCTGGCACTCAGCGCCAAGCGCACCACGTGCTCCTCACGTGTGCGCCACTCAGCAGAAGCGTAATGCGCTCATAATCTGGCACTCAGCGCCAAGAGCACCACGTGCTCCTCACGTGTGCGCCACTCAGCAGAAGCGCAATGCGCTCATAAACTAGCGCTCTGCGCTCTTTGACTGGCGCAAAGCGCCAAGCGCGCCACGTGCTCTTCACGTGTGCGCTATAAGAACATAGATTGCTCTATATGTAAAGCCCAAAGCTATGATGAATGCTCAGCATTCAGTAAAAGACAAAAATATTGTCAGAACCCAAACCAATGCTTAGCATTGTTAAATGTTTAACATTTTAACTGAGTGGGCCAAGCCCAAGTTGGCCATAAACCCCTCATTCAGATTAACTGAGCCCATATGCTCATAAATCTCAGATCTTAGTCCCAATTGGACAACAGATCTCCAAACCAAAATTGGTTCAAGGATATATCTCTTCACTCCTCTTATATTTGTCGTTGTAACCCTTCAACGTCTTCAGAGAGGTGACGGGTCCCGACAAACATACATTCCATAGACTATGATGTCTTTAAACTGGACTGTGGGGTCCTTAAACCCATGAACTATGATGTCCTTAACCTCGGACTGTGGGGTCCTTAAACCCATAGACTATGACGTCTTTAAACTGGACTGTGGGGTCCTTAAACCCATGGACTATGATGTCCTTAACCTCAGACTGTGGGGTCCTTAAACCCATAGATTATGTTGTCTTTAAACTGGACTGTGGGGTCCTTAAACCCATGGACTATGATGTCCTTAACCTCGGATTATGGGGTCCTTAAACCCTTAGACTATGACGTCTTTAAACTGGACTGTGGGATCCTTAAACCCATAGACTATGATGTCCTTAACCTCGGACTGTGGGGTCCTTTAAGCCCATGGACTATGATGTCCTTAACCTTGGACCACCATGTCCTTAAACTGGTAATCGACCGCAATAGAGCCCAAATGCTCTTTTATTGGATCTAAATGACCCCGTTAAGTTGATCTTAGTCTAAAATTAGACTAACATATCCTTAACAAACGTTTAAGTTGATCTTAGTCTCAAATGAGACTAACGTATCCTTAAACCCAACCCCAAGCCCAAATCTAATAAAATACGGATTTGGACTAATCCACGCCCTACGGGCGACAACATAAATTAGTCTCCGTATACAATCCACGGGCAACTAAAAACAAAACAAACACCCACGACACGAAGTGACCATCTGGAGAAGGAGAAAGTTGTTACCGCGATGCGGTAGCATAATTAACTGCTGGGGCTTGCGCCTACAGGGAAGAGCGTCCCCATAATCAAAAACCCCTCAAACGAGGGGGAATCTGATGAAGTCTGCTACATCGGCCGCATCCGTTTAAACGTTCGATACATGGTGTCATAAATAAACTTGGCATCTTCAGAGAGGTGGATGGATAGCACCAATTAGCATCTGCACCCCGAAATTCAGGCCCTGACGTCCCAACGTCCCGGTCGCGTCTTTCGGTGGAGAACAGATTCTGGAACGCCCGGTGGGACCTTTTCCTCTTTCCACTCCACACTTCGTGTGTCTTGTTTTGCGAACGAATCGCGGTTTGACATGGTTGCCCCTGGATTCGAGGTACTAAGATTTGGTGTCTTGCTCCGTGCAGAAAACAGAAGATCAATGGCTTCAAACTGCACTAACTGCAACTGCAACTCTCGCTCCGTCCCGTCCGGAGGAGTGACTTACGGGCCCCAAGCGGCCTCCATCTTCGCTATGCCGGTGGAACAGGTGACTCAGGCCACCACTGGATTGTTCTTTAGGACCATGCTCCCGCCAACGAGCTTCAGCGCCCCTGTACCATCGCAAGAAGCTCCGAAGAAGTCGATCTTTGATCGGCTTGCAACTACTACGGCCCCTCTCAACGGGTCGCCTAAGTCCACTGCCTCAGTTTTTAACAGATTGGGCCAAATCTCCAACGGGCCCATGAAGAAGCCCACAATTCCTGAAGATGTTATCCCTAAGCGGTCAGACATTCCTACTCCTGAAGTCCCTATGGCGGCTTCTCCTGCTAAGGGGTCGGTCTTCACGAGAATGGTCGTTTCAGCCCCTACTCTGCGTGAAGTCATGAAGGTTGTTTCCCCTGTTCAAAAGTCGGCCTTCGCAAAACTGACTACCCCCTCTCAACGGGTGTCCGTCTTCGACATGCTAACACAAATAACAGTCTCTCCTTAAAGCAGGGGGCATGCAGAAGCTCATCCAACAGCGGAGCTGATCCCGGCCGCACGACATGCTCGATGTCGCCACTGGCGCCGAGTGAGGAAAGCTAGGGGCAATTCCCCTTCTGGACTGACTCCGCCAGCTCCAATGATGGAAGTTGATGCTGCTGTTCCAACTGGGAACAGCTTTGAATTACTAAACAGGGTGCGCAGGAACTCACCAGTTGCTGTGATAAAAAGATCTCCTCCACCTATGGAGAATGCCCCAAAGGAGAAGCTGGAGCAGCCCCCTCAGCAGATGTCCTCTAAAATTTACAAGGTCTGGCGTGAAGTCCAAGAATCGGTGATTGATCAAGATTATCCCCATCGATAGAAAAAGATAAAGGTTCGGCAAGAAGAGGACCACCCTGTCAAGCCACAGAAGGTGACAGCTACTTGGGTGCCCGCCACAACGGCTCCCTCAGCTTCAACCGTCCACAAAAGAAGGAGGCCGGAGAAGATCCCTGCGTCTTTGGCAAATCGCAAAGACACTGAACCTAAATGCCCTAAGTCTGGGGGCATGGTGGTGCACACCATCTATATGGCATCCGGAAAAGAGGATAGCCGTATCTCCACAGGTCATCGACTGCTTACGCGATAAATGACTAAGGCTCAGGAGCAACAACAACAAAAGCTCCAAGAAATGCTAACAGCCATGACCACACTCACTGAGCCAAAAGAAAGCCCGGAGGCGTCATCAGAGCAGCGTCATGAATAGGAAACCGATGCTGACTTCCTCCGCAGAGTCCTCGAAAAGAAGGAAAGAGAAGCAGTAGAACAAGCGGCTAATATAAAACGAATGGCGCTTCTCTTCTAAGACATGGTCGGGATGATGATACAGACGGATCCTCCAGCCGATCTTCCTCCGATTATTCTCGAAGACGACCGAGCAGAAACGTCAAACCCTCTTTCGGCTTGTTCAGCAGCCAAAGAGGAGACCATCTCAAAAGCTGCCCTGGATGATTATATCACTCAGCAGATACGAGTTCATCAAGCGAATGAAGCGGCTGGGTAAATTCTTAAAACTGGACGACCCTATCCGGGTTGGTATGACCAAATAAAGAACCCGCCGGGATACACAATCCCCAAATTCCACGTATATAAGGGAACGGGAAATCTGCATCAGCACGTCGCTCAATTCAGAGCCTTGTGCGGAAATACCGGAGGTGATGATAAGCTACTGCTTCGCCAATTCGTTGGCAGCTTATCGGAGACAGCATTTCAGTGGTATTCGGAGCTGCCCAACGACTCCGTCAAAACATTTGCAGAGATGGAGCAGCTATTCACCCAACGTTTTGCGAGCGCTAGCGAATGTACCCCAATCACGGCATTGATCAATGCCATGGTGAAGCCGGGAGAAACATAGGTCCAGTACGCGATACAGTGGCGGAATTTATGGTTGAAGTGCGAGCAGCGCATCGAAGAGACTCCGGCGGTAGGCATGTTCGTGGGTACTCTCGACCCTCAGGCGACCATTTCCCAATTCATGATGTTTTTCAAGACGACCACTTTCCAGGCCTTGATTGAAAAATTGGCCCAAATGGACCAGATGGGCCACAGGCCTTCCTCTTCGAAGTCAGAGCCTTGAAACGAAAAAGGGAAGGGAAAAGCGACCTTCATCGCCAATGCTCAACAGCAGCCCAGTGGCCCAAAACTAACTGATCGCCTAGACGAGAGACGGCGATTCTTTAATGAGAAAATGAAGTGTCCTTATTCGTTTCCCCGGGATAAAATGAGGAGATTGTTTGAACTAGCGGTGCGCAACAGGCTCATTAATTTGCCGAATCCAAAATGCCCATTGCAACCCGGTAAGACTAATAATCCCAATTATTGCCCCTATCACCAAGCGATAGGCCATCCAATTGAAAATTGCTTCGTCTTTAAAGGCTGGATTGAAGACCAATACCAACAGGGAAAATTTGCATTGTCCGAGAATTGGAAAGTAAGCCCACCTCAACCGCACGCTCTTAAAAGGGGGGACACACCGGGGGCATCGTGCTCTTTTGTAGAAGAAGCTCCATGGGAGGTCGTTCATTCAGCCAAAACAAAGAGAATGCTGAAGGATCTCCAAACATGCCCGGCGATCAAATGGAAAAATCAGCTAGAACCAGAGATCATCGAGGGAATGCTGAAGCCGTGCCCAACTCCAAAAATTGGTGGTGATAGTCAAAGCGCCCACACCCAACCGTCAAAGTCTTCGAAGAAGAAGAAGAAGACCAAAAAGCCCGTGAAGCCTGGTGACAAGCGCACTAAATTTATTTAGCTTTTAGCATATTTTGAGTTTTCCTTCTAAGATTCCATCTTAACTTAGGAATTTTTATCATCTCTACTGAAGGTATAAGCCATATCTTTCATTCATATCTCTCATCCAAACCCTAATCATATATCCCTACGTGTGTGTATGTATCACTCCTACACTTGGAAATTCAATTCAAGCTCTTATACTCTTGTCCATCATCCAAAGAACTTTTAGTTGGTGAATTTTTAGATGAAATTGCTCATACATCCTTCATGCGATCGTTGATACTTCTTGAGGTACTAACGACCGATTACAAAATGTGTTTGCACATTAAGGCGTAATTCCTCGTCTTGTAATACCTAAGGCTTTAGCAGTGACTCCCAAACCAGTTGGTCTAAGGCACTAAAGCACCCTCGTTATAGATTTTTTTTATTTTACGCAGCCTTAAGTAATTACAAAACCAGTGTTCATTTTTTATATCTCTTTATTCACACTTATAATTTTATTTTCTTTCATACTAAAGATTTTAGACAAGAGCATTTCAAGGTATCCTCTACTATTCCAAGTTTCAAGGTTTGTGTTTGTGCAAGTTGTAGGGTATATATTTTTAGAATTTAGACTTAATCTTAAGAATTATTTTTCAGACTTACATTTTAATAAAAATTCAATACTCTTCCCTTATTTTGACTTAGCCCAAGAACTGAACTCAAAATTTGCCTATTTCTAAATAAACTATAAGGACATATATTTTCTACAGTTAAATTTTAAGAAAGGTTATTTTCAGGGTTTTTAATTTACTAAGTTTAGGATCTAGTTTTTCTTTTAGCTAGTCAACCGTCTTGTCAAACTTAAGTCAATTATGTCCAAAATTGATATTTTCAATTTTTATAATTTTTAAAATTTTACAATTTTTATAGGTTTTAAAATAAGTATGCAAATGCAAAAATATACATATGAATGCGAAGGAAGAAACCATACCGAGCACACCCCCAAACTTAAACTTGACAGTGTCCTTACTGTCATGCCACACCAAGAGGGTCAAAGTTGTCGGCACTCCCCTGTTTATTTTTTTTATATTTTTTTATTATTAACAGAAAAAGAAAAGAAAATATATATACAAAAAGGTTCCCCCCAAATTTAAGTGAAACAGTGTATCCACTGTTGAAGCATTAAAGTTCAGAGTTAGGGAGGAGAAAAATACAGTATCAAGCTATACAAGGCCTTACACAGCCCAATGGTTAGCACCAACCATTCAAAAATTTTATCGTTACAATGGTGTGGTTGGTGAAAAAATGGAGTGTACAGAAAAGAAATGAGAAACACACGAGACCATGTGGAGATAGAAGCAGTATACGGTCTCGGTGGAGGAGAAGAATGGCGGAAAGGAAAAAGAAATGATGGTGGTTCGACTTCTTCAAGTGGAGGTTGATTAATCACAAAATCCGTGTCGTTTAGGAATGCAAGTTCGTCAGCAAAAAGTTCTTCAAAACTCTCATCGATGTAATTGAACATTTTGCTGTCAGTAAGTTTTGTGCCAGAATTTATCAGACTTGATTTGTCAAAAATTATGGAGGTAGGAGACTCGAAAAACTCATCTACCTCATTTTCAAAAGTATCCAAAGCAAGTTGGCTTTCTGGAATGATCAAACTTGAATTATCGGATTGTGATTCATCAACACTCACTGAAATTATAGAAAGAATAGAAGAAGAACCTGAGAAAGTGGGAGAAAGAAGTTGAATATGAACTTGAGAGTGGAGATGGAGTGTATAAATTAGCGCAATTTGTAATGACCGATGTGTAAAAAATGATTGTGCTAATCTATCAACCCACTGAGAAATGAGGTCAAATCTCTCAAGATTCGTGAGCAAACATGGGTACGTCGAACTTGGTAAACCAGACATTGAAAATGAAAGGGATACGATCTCTTGCGCGGTTGGAACGATGGAAAGGACGAAGCGGAGTGATTTAGGAAGGGTCACAGTTAAAGGTTCAGGAGGGTGTACACAGTCAGTGGAAAGAACAGGATGAATTGGCAAATCCGATTCATCAAACAAAACTGGTTTATCCTCAATATTCTCCTCAAAATTTAGCTTATCCATGCCATTCTCATCAAAATCAATACGCATATGAAGTTCGGGAAAAACATTTAATGATTCAGGATGATGAATTGGAGAGAAAAACTTGGCCAAATATGCGGGTTCATCATCCAAAATATTCCCTGCGTCAATATCCTCAATCAAGTGAAAATCAATTTTTTCGGACACCTCATCAAAAGCATGGATATTTATCAATTCAGGTTCTCGAGTGGAGGTGTAGAGGTCAAAAGAATTGGGTGTGGGTTCACTCGAAAGGGACTCTTCATAATCAGGTAAATCAAACACTACAAAGTCGCACAACTCATTACACGTTTTATCTTCAACTGGTGGATCATTTGGGACACTTGATAGACATCCAAAACCGGAGTTGTGGGATTCAATTGGGGATGGGTAGGTTTGATTTGGAAGGGTGTATAGCTCACTCTCTCCACTCAAATTCTCAATCTGTCCAACTGCCTCATCATACATTGGAATTTTTGGAGCTAGTTGGAAACTAGCTACCGGGTCACTAGGTTGTATAAGGGCGGCCATGGACGCATCCAACCGCCTCATCTGTTGGTTTGTCGCTACAATATAAGTTTCCAACGATTGTTCCAGACTAGACATGGGTTGTGAAGGGGTTTCAGTAAAAGATTCAAAATTGTTTGGATTCTGGAAACTCCCAAATGGCTGTGTAGAAGCAGTGTCTAGAGAAGGTGCGAAAGTCGGGTAGGGCTTGTAGGAATTGAATGGTTGGACAGGAGTAGGATCAACATTTGGATAAAAAGGTGAATAGAATTATTGATTCCAAGAACTGGAAGTGTTGAAAGGAGTGAAAGATCAGTTACGAGATTGTTCAATATGTTCAGCAATAGACATTGGTTTCGGAGTAACAACAGGACTCGAAAAAGGAGTATCAACGTAAGAAGGCGGTGAAGGTTGAAATGGTTGATACAAAGTGGATTGCGGAGTCCAACTATTTCTCTTAGAAGCTTCTATTCGATCTTTCAAAAAAAATTTGGGCAAGGGGTCGTCCGTAATTCGACCAAAACAATGCGCGTAGGAAGCAATGTTTGGATGAGGGTACCAAAGTTCGGCAAGAGTTTTGCGAAGTGGGGTACCCATGATGTAAGAAAGGAGAAGAAAAAGAATGTGATGATTTATTTATTTTATTTTATTTTTTTTAAAAATTATTATTTTTTTTTAAAGAAATTGTTTGTTTTTAGGGCTTTGAAATTTTTGAAAATGTTTTTTTTAGAAAGAGTTTTTGCAAAATTTGTACGGACTACTACACACTTTCAAACAGTCACAATATAAGCATGCACAATCAAGCCTAGAGCTAGGGTCTCCTAAGTCAACTAGACTGCTCCTAACTGTTCGAAAGGGCAAGTTGTGAGATCCTTAAATCGCCTCTTCACCGCCAATTGTGGCCAGGTAAGCACAAGTAAAGAAAGGAGGGATCCGCTCACGAATCACCGTGAGACGAGACTTTTAAAATTACCTTTCCTACTTGTCTAGCCTAGGCACCACAAAGTCTGGTTTAGATAAACGACTGATGCCTACAACTTTTCCTTTGTCCTATTGAGCGCGACAGTTCTTATTGGCTTAGTCTAATATTTTTTATTAACTCGAAAGTTGATGCAAATGCTTTTTGTGATTTTTGGGGTCCTAGGAAGGGTAATGAAATTCCCACCCAATCTTGATTGGTGTTATAGCCTCTTAAAAGTCTGTTTTAAAAATACAAAGCAGTAAACACACAAAATCTAAAACACTTTCAAATTTTTTTTTTATTTTGCAGCATAAAGAATCCTGCACAAAAGCAATTTATTGGAGAGGGAGAAGAATTTTGCGCAAAGAACCCTGCAGGAAAAATTTTCAGTGGAGTTCTGGGGGTTACAGAGGAGAAATGGAATGCTTACAGAGCAAAATGGATTGCTGATGTCAGCGGTTGACCACGGTTCCGCGGTTAAACCTTCACTTCTTCCGTGGTTCCGCGGTGGTTCAGTTGGTTCGGATCTCCAAATTTTCTGTTTTCTTGTTATGATTCTCCTCTGTCTGTTCAGATCTTCTGTTTCTTGATTTGTTCACTGGGATTTTCCAGATCTGAATCTGTCCATCTTCTTTTCCTGCACACTTGCACAAAAAACCTTTCAAGAAGAACAAGATGAATTTTTTATTTTATTTTTTTTTGTTTTAAAATTTTTCAATTTTTATAATTTTTTATTTTTTTATTTTTTTTATTTTTTTAACCCGAAATTACACAAAGAAAGAGACTACCGTCTCCCCGGCAACGACGTCATTTGATTGTAAGAGGTTTTAGTGCTTAGGCTATTTGTTATCAAAGAATTAACCGCAATCAATAACGGTGTCGCTTGGTACCTAGCCGGTTGAGTACGGGTCGGTCCACAGGGAGATGGATTCCTTTTCTTTATGTATTAACGAGTTAAATCCAAAAGATTTTGGGTTTTATTTTAAGATCTAAGAATGAGATAAAAGTTTATAAAAAGCTTGCTAGGGTTAAGATTAGGTTAGTTTGGAAAATCAATTATTCTCATGGCATTCTTGCCCGTTCAATTTTTTATGGTTTTAATTTAATAACTAAGGCAGATAAAAAAATTATAACTACGACAGATAAAAAATTTATAACTACGGCAGAAAAGAAATTTATAACTACGGCAGAAAAGAAATTCAAGCTAAAAAAATTACTTCTTTATTGATGCACTCTTTGACAGATTACATGGAATTGAAAATCTAAGATCTAGAAATTAAAAGAGGCATCTCAAAAGTAGCACCCAAAAAAAGGCACGCTCAAAAAAGAGCAGTAGGGTTCCTATTTATAGAGAATAGAAACCCTAGGGTTTACATCTGATCCATATCTAGAATTACAAAAATACCCTTAAGAAAACCGAGTCAATGCACCGACACGCACCGACACGTGCGATGCACGGCCGTGGATCCGCGGCTATAAGCATGGTTTGGCCGCAGTTCCACGGCCATTTGATGGTATTGATGCATCATTTCTTCAGGGCTTCATTCTGTTGCTTTTTCCTTCTATTTTATTCACTTAGTTCTTCAGAATGTCTTCTAGTTTCTTCTAGATTTCCACAATGCAGAATGTTGTGGACTTTTCCCGTTCGCTTCGTGTTGAAGTCTTGAATCTTGTGCTGCCTTTGTACTTTGTGCAATCAAAGTGTTTGCTGAACTTCGTTTGTTTCTCAAACTGTAGGCGGCATTATAAAGATTCTTCTATTTGTTGGCCGTAGTCTCACTTTTGTAGCGTTTTTTCATCATTTTCACTGTATTGTTCCGAGAACCTGTAACTTGCAACTATTCAACAGACATGGATCAAAAGCACCTATTTATTTGTAAAATGATTAAGAATGGGGAATATAATAATGCAAAATTATGAGATGAATACGCACAGACCTGCAAAAACATATTGACGCGTTGGAAGAATATAACAAGAAGGCGCGGACCCCAGTCACACTCCAAGAATTTCTCAGCCACGTCCTTGAGGACGGAGATGACAATAATGGATAAGAATCGTCGGATGGACCTGAGGATTATGTGGCAAGCTGTCATGTAATCTCTCACTCGTTAATAAACAGTGGAGAAGCTCTGGATGCAGAGAAACTGGGGGCAAATCCTGAGCCTGAACTTCTAAGACCGTCAGATAAGATGATTGATGCATTCCTGAACGAAGCCCTTCTGAAAAGCAATGCTGATCGAGAGCGCGAAATGGTCATATTTGAAAAAGCCAAGCGCCGACGACTGAACGGAAAGATTGAAGCACCCCAACCAGATAGGAGCACTTCGGCCGCCTGCAAAAGTAGGTTCAAGACGAGGAAAAGGTTCGCTAAAGCCATATCGATGGGAATGAAGTTGCCACCCTCCGAAGGAAACACTTCTGATAAGATACACCTTAATGAAGAGGATGTACATCTTAATTACTGTTTATATCATCGAAGGATTGCGCACCCCACCGAAGAGTGCAACGCCTTTAAAAATTGGTGGCAAGGGTATGTCGTTCACAGGAAACACTTCAAGAGGATGAAGCGTGAAGCTCGTCGACAGCAGAAAAAGGCGACAGATGAGCGAGGAAGAGCTGCCGGCAACTGTCATGTGGTTGATAGCAGGGGATCGCAAGTTCTCACCTTCGGGAGCAAGTCTGACGAAGAAATAGCCCTCGGCCCTCTCTTCAAAGAATCCACCTTAAGAAAAGAGGAAGAACCAAAGAGCTGTGAGAACATTCAGCTGCGCAATCACACATTACCTGAAAAGAATCTCGGACCCGTAAACAAGGGGTCGAACAAAAAGGATAAGGGAAAAGAAAATGTCCCTGAGGATATCACACTCGATGACCAAGCCGTCGAAGAGCTGACAGCCAAGGATCCACCAAAGAAAAACAAAGTGGATTACAACGTTCTGGCACACCTGAGGAAGATACCCTCACAGGTAAGCATTTTCGACGCCCTTCTGCTATCCAAAGAGGCGAGAGATTCTTTGATCAAGGCACTACAAGAGCCCGAGCAGTTCCAGGCTTTCCTCGCCGAAGAAAAGATGAAGGACAAGCTGGAAGAAGTGCACACAGCCAATATCACCTTCGGCGATGAAGATCTCCTTCTCGGGACGTGCGAGCATAACCGTCCCCTTTATGTCACTGAATACTATCATGATATTAAGATAGGAAAGATCCTGGTTGACAATGGGTCCCCCGTCAATCTCCTCAATGTAAGAGTGTTGAAGGAAATCTGCATGAGCGTTCAGCACCTCGCTCGTGATAAAACCACCATCTCCGGGTTCGACTCCCAGTCATCACCGACGCTCGAGTCTGTGATATTAACGTTACGCTTTGGGCTGCTCGTCATGGACATCAAGTTTCATGTCATTGACGCCAAGACTTGCTACAACGCTTTGCTCGGCAGGCCTTGGTTACACGAGTACAACATCAGTGTATGAAGTATTTCAAGGATGGTCTCGAGTATACCGTGACAGGAGAACTGAATCCATTCTCCATGAATGAAGTCCAAAAATACGAAGATGCAAAATACTTTCTGTCAGACTTTGAAGACACGGAAATGTGTCATAAGCCGGAAAATAAGCAAAAAGCTATCGCCACCATTCCGGTCTTCGGGAGTGATACCGAGGAGGAGGAAGAGATAGTTTATTCAGGGCCGTCCCAATGCAACAAGCCGACACCGTCCACCCCGATGTTAGTCTTCGGCAGGGACTCGGAAGATGAGGTCAATGCAGTATTTTCTGTTTGGCCATCAATACAAGCCTTCGCTGGTGATGATCGGAGTTTGTAGATCTCCATGGTTCCGCAAAAGAGCTATAAAGAGCTCGACGCACATGATACCTACAGTGTGCATGAACTGTAGACATTCTACGTCCCTCTCAGGAGAAAAGATGAAAAGGCGATCCTCTTTTATCAATCCACGGAAACCAAAGTGGAGAAAGAAATTTGGCATGGTGCCGATTCTACGCTTGACAGGCTCCAGCCCATCTGTCTGCCCAGATACTATACAGAAGGATTAAAAAGGCAGTTGAGGCACCAAGGCGTACCCTTCAAACAAACTGCTCGAAAAGCTAAGTTCTATGATAGGATCTGGAACATCCCCGGAACTCAGCGAAAATTGCCCAACGAGAGAATGGAAACGATCAGGCTTGGATATGTTCAATCCAAAAAACTGGAGCGATTCCATGGCTTCTACATCATACATGACTTCGACGAAGAAGGAGATGCCCTGTGGGAAGATGCTAACCCTGAACCAAAATGAGCTCCCGTCGTGAAAGTGCCAAGTCCGTCATTCGAAGAACAGATGGATAAGCTAATAAGGGAAGCGGGTCAAAAGGTCCGGGATGATCATAGACGCGAAATCACTATCTATGAGAAAGCCAAGACGCAGCACCTCTTTCAGCAGGCTACGAAAAATGACGATGCTCTTCGTCGCCAGCCCGTCATACAAAAGACCCGACATGGAGCCAAAAATAAACTGAAGAATGGAAAATATGTTCGACAGCAGCAAAGCGGGTCCAAGAAGCCACGCGATCGAGAATCGATGAGCCGGGATCCGTCTCTTATAATGAAGATGGGTCGAGCATATTCTTTTCTCCAACACAAGACAAAAAAGATATTCGATCTTGTCATAAAACATTAGATAATAATGCTCCCAGAGTCCAAGCACCCTGAGCAAGCAGGTGAGGTCTCTCACCCAAACTACTGCTCCTATCATCGAGCAATAGGACATCCTCTCCAAAACTGCTTCACATTCAAAGACTGGGTAGAAGACCAATATCAGCAAGGCAGGTTCGCTCTATCCAGCAGTTAGAGGGTAACCCCACCATAGAAGCATGAACCAAAAGCCGCACATGCAGCGAGAGTAGAGCCGGATCGACATCGGTCCTAGAAGCGACCTCGTACCTGTCACGTGATAACGCTGTCAGAAGATGAACCCGAGAATATTGATGACCTCCCTTAGTGCTTCGAAAATGATGATGATGAGGTGATCTCAGAGTTTCCACTGGCGCCAAAAGAGATGGAAGATGGGATACATACTACTGCAGATAACCTCAAGAAAATTGACTTGGGGACGGCAAGTGACCCGCGTCCGACGTTCGTCAGTGAGCTGTTGTCTGAAGAAAAGGTAGCTATGCTTAAAGACGTGCTCATGCAGTATAAAGACTGCTTCGCATGAAACTATTCCAAGATGCCAGGACTAGATCCAGAGATTGCTGTGCACAAATTGACGATATCTACGGACATCAAGCCAGTCAAACAACCGCCGAGAAGGATGCGGCTCGAGCTTGAGATAAGCATCAATGACGAGGTCAAGAAGCTAATAGACTCCGGTTTCATCCAAGAAGTTCAATACCCTGATTGGATTGCCAACATTGTCCCAGTGATGAAGAAAAATGGGACGGTGCGCATCTGCGTGGACTTTCAGGACCTTAATAAAGCTTGCCCGAAGGACGATTTTCCTGTACCGGTTACCGAGCTAATGATAGATAACACATCCACTCACAAAGTCTTATCCTTCATGGACGGCTTATCGGGATATAATTAGATAAAGATGCATCGCGAGGATCAAAAGCATACCGCTTTTCGGACCCCTTTGGGCATATTCTTTTACAAGGTGATGCCCTTTGGTCTAAAGAACGCCGGAGCCACCTATCAAAGGGCCATGACGAAGATTTTTGATGATCTCATACATGGAATCGTCGAATGCTATATCGATGACCTCGTAGTTAAAAGCATATCATACGAGGAACATTTAGAGCATCTGAAGATCATGTTTCAGCGCCTTCAGAAATACAATTTGATGATGAACCCTCTCAAATGCGCGTTCGGAGTCTCCTCGGGCAAGTTTCTAGGATTCCGACACCGAGGTATCGAGATAGACCCGTCGAAGATCAAAGCGATTATGGAAATGCCTCCGCCAAGGACTCTCAAGCAACTGTGGTCTCTCCAAGGAAAGCTCGCGTATATCCGGCGATTTATAGCCAATCTCTCCGGCAAGTGTCGTCCCTACAGTTACCTGATGAAGAAGGGAACCCCTTTCATCTGGGATCGCAAATGCCAAAGCGCGCTCGACGAAATCAAGCAATACCTGCAGAATCCTCCGGTGCTAACCGCCCCGGTCAAGGGAAAGCCCCTCATTCTGTATACAACCGCCCTTGAGGGTTCTCTAGGCGCATTATGGGCACAAGAAAATAACCAAGGTAAGGAGAGAGCCCTCTACTATTTGAGTCGAGTTTTTCTCGGGGCAGAAAACAATTACTTGCCCATTGAGAAACACTGCCTGGCGTTGATCTTCACGATAACGAAGCTCAGGCACTACGCTTTAGCACATGAGGTCCATCTCATATCAAAAGTGGATCCTCTCAAGTATTTGATGTCAAAATCCATTCTAACGGGACGGCTAGCTAAATGGGCCCTACTCTTAATGGAATTCTCGGTGACATACCGACCTCTCAAATCAGTGAAAGGCCAGGCCATCGCCGACTTCCTTGCTGAACATCCGATACCTGCCGATTCTCCTTCGAACTGCGAATTGCCCGACGAGCACGTGTTTGACACGATCGACGGGGAGAAAGGAGGGACTAATACCCGATGGGAACTCTACTTTGATGAAGCATCTTCCATGAAGAAGCGAAAGCATAACTCTCCTATAATCAAATCAGGGATAGGCCTCATCTTCGTGACTCCACAAGGAGGGATAATGAGCTTTGCCTTTTCCTTAACAGAGTCGAGGAAGAATAATGAAGCCAAATATGAAGCTTTGATAGCAGGTCTTGAGATCGCTATCGACATAGGAATCGAAAACCTCCTCATATATGGAGACTCCCAACTGGTCGTTAGTCAAATAAACGGCGACTATCAAACGTGCAAGCCAGAGCTGGTGATGTACGGCGAGAGGGTACGGCAACTGCTGACTCAAATTCCCTCCTACATGCTGGAAAGTATACCGCGTGCGGAAAATAGCAAGGCGGATGCACTAGCCAAACTCGCTAAAGAATTGGCTGATGACAACCTTGATGATGTAAGGATCGTGGTACAAAGCCGTCGGGTTCTTGCACCGGCAGAAATATCTCCAGAGTCGTCCGAAGAAAAGGGAGCGACCGAGCAAACGGCTCTACAAATAAAAGACCAGGAAAAGGCTAAGGATTGGAGAGAAGTCTTCATAGACTACTTAAAATCCCTTCGAACACCTGAAGATGCGTCCTTAAGACATCAGCTCATGAAATGAGCCTTATCTTTTGCCTTCGTCAATGATACTCTGTATAAGAGATCATTTGATTCTTTATGGCTAAGATGCCTGGGACCTGAAGAGGAAAAGAGAGTCGTCCAAGAAACTCACGACGGACTCTGCGGTTCTCACCATGCCGGACAAAAAATGAAGCTGAAGATCAAAAGGATGGGCTACTATTAGCCCACAATGATCCAAGACTGTCTCGAATACGCGAAGCAGTTCCACTCGTGCCAGATTCACGGGGACTTTATCCACCAGCATTCAAATCCACTACATCCAACGGTGGCTAGCTGGCCGTTCGAAATGTGGGGAACCAACATAATCGGGCCCATCGAGTCAGCATCGTCCAGAGGACATCGATTCATTTTGGCGACAACTGATTACTTCTCGAAATGGTCAGAAGCAGTACCGTTGAGGGAAGTGAAGACGGAGAATATTCTCCATTTTTTCAAGACACATGTCATCTATCGGTTCGGGACTCCGCGACGGATTATCTCCGATTACGGGCCGGCCTACAAAATCAGCAGCATAATATAGATTGGAGATACCCTTCAGTCTATAATCCCTGAGCTAACGGTCTAGCTGACGCTTTAAACAAGACCTTGACGAAGATCGTGAAAAAGACGGTGTCCAAGAATAAGAAGGACTGGAACGAGAGACTGCATGAAGCTCTCTGGGCGTATCGAACTACGTTCAAAACAGTCACGAACACAACGCCGTATGCATTAGTATTCGGCACAGAAGCGGTACTCCCCCTCGAGATAGAGTTACCCTCTCTACGAGTGGCGGTTCACTACGAGCTAACAGAAGAAGAAAATGCTCATCTTCGGCTTGAGGAACTTGATGCCCTCGACGAAACTCGGCTCATGGCGTAACAAAACTTGGAGGTTTATAAAGCGAAGATGACGCGCTCATATGAATGATTGAGTAGGCCGAGAACATTCCACCAAGGCGAACTCATACTAGTGGTCAAAAGACCTATGATCCCTAATCGTGCCAAGCAGGGGAAATTCGAGCCGAACTATGAAGGCCCGTATATCATAGACAAAGTTTACCAGGGTGGAGCCTATCTACTCATGGACATGCATGGTGAAAGACCTTTCAGGCCAATAAACGGTAGCTTCCTGAAAAAATACTACTCCTGACGAGTAACGGCCTAGGTCAACGATAGATGACGATGCCTATGTCCGTTCGCCATCTTCCTAAGCCCAAACTCTATAAGTAGTAACCGGCTATGGACCGAAACGTCCGTAAACTAACTATGGACCACTATGTCCTAAAAATGGCTGTTGACCGAGTCGTCTATAAACTACTACGGAACACAGCATCCCAAGGCTGACCAAAAAACGATATGTCCATAAGCAAAATGGGCACGGATGAAAACCCAAAAGGGCTCCGTGAGTAAAAACAGCAGGAATACCGGCGAGTTTTGTGAAAACCCGAAAGGGCGCAATCTCGTTAAAAGACACTTGCAAGGTCCTCTCGACCCTGTAAGGAGAAACCACCTGCGTGAGATCTTTACGACTCATAAGGGAGAAACACACTTAGGGATCCCCACGATTCCTAAGGAGAAATTACACTTGCAAGATCCTCACGACTCGTACGGAGAACCCTCTTATGAGACCCTCACGGCTCATAAGATTCAAAAGTCTTAAGCTACAGGGACCTGAACCTGTTCTTAAGCAGTCATACACCCTGATTTTGCCCTACAAGTGGTTCAATGCTGACCCTTATATACAATCTACGGGCGCGAATAAACATTTTCCCTAACAAAGTCCCACCCGCGACTAGGGATATGTTTACACAATGGACGGCGCTTGTAAGTCCTCTCGACTTATAAGGAGAAAACACTCTTGTAAGATCCTTACGGCTTATAAGAGAACACACACTTAGGAATCCTCACGATTCCTAGGGAGAAAACGCACCTACGAGATCCTCACGACTCGTACGGAGAAATACCTTTATGAGACCCTTACGGCTCATGAAGTCAAAAGCCTTAGTCGGCAAGATCTTAACCGTATTCGCTAAGCCACCTTTGTTCGACATCGAAAGAGGAAAATGATAATTCGCTCCTGGCAATATCCCAGTTGTAGCGATGGTGATGCCTAAATCGATATCAAATCCCAAACTCGCAGCGAAAAGCCAGCGATCCACAAATGCATATGAAATAGGTGAAATGATCGGGCAACTTGCAATAGAATCAGCAAGTAAAAATGTATGCATGCAAAATAGCCGAAATGGTTGGGCAATTCGCAATAAAAATCAGCGAGTAAATAAAACAAATAGCAGAAATGATTGGGCACCGCGAAAAATAGCCGAAATGATTGGGCAATCGCGATTTTCGCGATACTTAAAGCTAAAATGATAGAGCATCGCGGAAAGAAAAATATATAAGATGAAACTTTTTGCCCTACAGGTGAGATCACATAGATCCCTGTATACAATCCAAGGGCACAAACAAAAAGGGAACCATACATTCCCACCAGGCTCCATCAGAAAAAGAAGCCAGATCTCGACGGTTCATAGACAGCCTGGAGATCATCTCAACATTCATCTCATTACAACAGACGCAACATCAGCAAATCGGAGCCGTGGCAAAGTTCCCAGTTCCATGACTCGGCGGTGCACAGACAACCGAGAGTCAACCCCCGACTCCGTGAAATGCGGATAAAGTCAACCCCTCCTGGTCTCGTGGAACACGGCTAATGTCAATCTTGATCCCGTGGGAAGCGCCCAGAGCAAATCCTGGTCTCGTGGAACATGGCTAATGTCAATCATGACCCCGTAGGAAGCGTCCAGAGCAAATCCTGGTCCTGTGGACTACGGCTAATGTCAATCCTGATCCCATGGGAAGCGCCCAGAGCAAATCCTGGTCTCGTGGAACACGGCTAATGTCAATCCTGACCCCGTGGGAAGCGCCCAGAGCAAATCCCGGTCCTGTGGAACACGGCTAATGTCAATCCTGACCCCCTGGGAAGCGCCCAGAGCAAATCCCGGTCCTGTGGAACACGGCTAATGTCAATCCTGACCCCGTGGGAAGCACCCAAAGCAAATCCTGGTCTTGTGAAACATGGCTAATGTCAATCCTGATCCCGTGGGAAGTTTCCAGAGCGGATCCTTGTCCTGTGGAACACGGCTAATGTCAAACCTGACCCGTGGGAAGCACCCAGAGCAAATCCTGGTCTCATGGAACACGACTAATGTCAATCCTGACCCCGTGGGAAGCGTCCAGAGCGGATCTTGGTCCTGTGGAACACGGCTAATGTCAATCCTGACCCCGTGGGAAGCGTCCAGAGAGGATCTTAGTCCTGTGGAACACGGCTAATGTCAATCCTGGCCCCGTGGGAAGCGTCCAGAGCAATTCCTGGTCCTGTGGAACACGGCTAATGTCAATCTTGACCCCGTGGGAAGCGTCGAGAGCAAATCCTGGTCCTGTAGAACACGGCTAATGTCAATTCTGACCCCGTGGGAAGCGTCGAGAGCGGATCCTGGTCCTGTGGAACACGGCTAATGTCAATCCTGACCCTGTGGGAAGCGTTCAGAGCGGATCCTGGTCCAGTAGAACACGGCTAATGTCAATCCTGAACCCGTGGGAAGCATCCAGAGCAGATCCTGGTCCTGTGGAACACGGCTAATGTCAATCCTGACCCTGTGGGAAGCGTTCAGAGCGGATCCTAGTCTCGTGGAACACGGCTAATGTCAATCCTGACCCCATGGGAAGCATCCAGAGCAAATCCTGGTCCTGTGGAACACGGCTAATGTCAATCCTGACCCCGTAGGAAGCGTCCAGAGCGGATCCTGGTCCTGTGGAATACGGCTAATGTCAATCCTGACCCCGTGGGAAGCGCCCAGAGCAAATCCTGGTCTCGTGGAATGCGGCTAATGTCAATCCTGACCCCGTGGGAAGTGTCCACAGCGGATCCTGGTCCTGTGGAACACGGATAATGTCAATCCTGACCCCGTGGGAAGCGTCCAAAGTGGATCCTGGTCCTGTGGAACACGGCTAATGTCAATCCTGACCCCGTGGGAAGCGCCCAGAGTAAATCCTGGTCTTGTGGAACACGGTTAATGTCAATCCTGACCCCATGGGAATCGCCCAGAGAAAATCCTGGTCTCGTGGAAAACTGGTAACGTCAATCCTGACCCCGTGGGAAGCGTCCAGAGCAAATCCTGGTCCTGTGAAACACGGCTAATTTCAATCCTGACCCTGTAGGAAGCGCACAGAGCAAATCCTTGTCTCGTGGAACACGACTAATGTCAATCCTAACCCCGTGGGAAGCGTCCAGAGAAAATCCTGGTCCTGTGGAACACGGCTAATGTCAATCCTGACCCCGTGGGAAGCGTTTAGAGCGGATCCTGGTCTTGTGGAACATGGCTAATGTCAATCCTGACCCCGTGGGAAGCGTCCAGAGCAAATCCTGGTCCTGTGGAACATGGCTAATGTCAATCCTGACCCCATGGGAAGCGTCCAGAGCAAATCCTGGTCTCGTGGAACATGGCTAGTGTCAATCCTGACCCCGTGGGAAGCATCCAGAACACCTCCTGGTCCCTTAGAACACGGCTAATGTCAATCCTGACTCCGTGGGAAACGCCCAGAGAAAATCCTGACTCCGTGAAATGCGGATAAAGTCAACCCCTGACTCCGTGAAAAGCGGATAAAGTCAACCCCTCCTGGCCCCGTAGAACACGGCTAAGGTCAATCCTGACCCCGTGAGAAACAGCCAGAGCAAACTCTCGACCTCCCCACTGAAAGCAATGCTTTGACTCGAGTGCAGGTCAACTCATCAATCACTTACGAGTTTTCTCGACTTGTAAGGAGAAAATTCTCTTGTGAGATCCTTACGACTCTCAAGAGAAAACGCACTTAGGAATCCTCACAATTCCTAAGAAGAAAATACACCTACGGGATCCTCTCGACATGTAAGTAGAAAATTCTTTATGAGACCCTCACGGCTCATAAAGTTAAAAAGTCTTAGGTGACAGATCCTAACCCTGTCTCCCAAGCCATCATTGGCTCGCCGAAAGGTCAAGGTAGATTTTCTACAGGCCACACTCTCCGACAAGAAAGGAAACAATCACTTACGAGTCCTCTCGACTTGTAAGGAGAAAATTCTCTTGTGAGATCCTTATGACTTTAAAGAGAAAACGCACTTAGGAATCCTCACGATTCCTAAAGAGAAAATACACCTACGGGATCCTCTCGACCTGTAGAGAGAAAATTCCTTATGAGACCCTCACGGCTCATAAAATTGAAAAGTCTTAGGCAGCAGACCTGAACCTGTTTCCTAAACCATCGTTGCCCTGCAAAGAGTCCAAGATGGACCGTTAATTACTATCTAGAGGCCACACTTGCTAAAATCACATGGCAACGACACAACAAAGAGAAGAAAGTGACAGTAAGGAAAATATTTGATTCGCATTCAGTTAAGCGTTCAAAGCGTACCCATTCGTGTATGTGCGAAAAGGTTTAATGCATAAACACATGGAAATGGAAAAGCTTTCTATTCATACTTCAGAAAATTCCTACATTGATGAAAACAGTAAACAAAAACGTAATTAAAATGTTTACAAAGGCAAGACATCAAATCCAGGACATGGATTGAGAAATTCAAAAGTGAGGCCATCCAAAAAAATTTGGGCCTCTCGGACCATCTTCGTGTGCATCCTTTCACGATCACAAGCGTCAGGATCCCCACTAATGTCCTCCACCCTTGGATAGGCAGCGAGTATCGCCGCCTGCTGAAAAGCTTGATGCAGGATATCAACAAGGTTGTTTCGTCTTTTCTTTGAGATTAAGCCCATCAGATACACCGAGTGCACCTTATCTTCGACGTCGTCCAATGCCTTAAGAAGCATGCCAACATAGAATAGAGGAAGTGCTCCCCAGATCGATCCTACAATAAGCTTTAATAGAGAAGAACGACGAGAAAGCAGTCGACCATTGTATGCAGCAAAGCGACCCATAATTTCAGCATACTGGGCGTTTGTGAATTCCTGGTTCTGAGAACGGCCGAGTGCGCGAATGTCTCTATAAGAAATAATCTCCTCGAGATCATACATATGAGCGTCCATAACATCTGAAAAGGAAAATCAGTGAGAGTTAGTGGACAGACTGACTAAGAAAAAACTTATTGAAACAGACACGGGGTTTAAATAACTCTTGATATCCCCAAGGAGGAAATAAGTGCTAATTAAATCCCCCTATGAATTTAATTCTGTGCAATTAAGAAAGGAATCCTAAAAAGGATTTCGCATTTAATAAAAAGGTTCCTCGAGCCAAGGAATTAAACTCCTCGAGAGCAATGCTCTGCGGACGGGAATGACACCTGTCAAATTCAATTATGAGGGGAATTAAAAAATTCTCCGTGAATTCTAAGAGCCTTGCTCCGTAAAAATGATGGAATAACCCATCAGAAAAATTGAAATAAATTTTTTTTAATGAATTAAAATTCTGAGATCTTCAAGATCCATGAACAAACTCTTAAAAGTTCTTCATAAGAGATTAACAAATCTCCATTATTCAAGAGAACAAAGCTCTTTTTATGGGTTAAGAAACCCTAAAAAGGTTTTCTTTAGATCTAAGATCTATGAAGAGCAAAGCTCTGTTAATGGGTAAAACCCTAATAACATTTTGAGATCTATGATCTGAGGAAGAGCAAAACTCTATTGATAAAGTTCAAATTTTACCAAAATTTTTGCAGAGTTTTGACACTTGAAGGTTCTTAAAATGAAGAGCTATACTCTGAAGGAGAATAAAAATTCTCAAATAGAAAGAAGATGAACAGAAATCATCATAAGGGCCAAGGGTCCTATTTATAGGCGCTAAGAGCCGTTTCAACTTCTGAGTTGATCCAAGGACCGAGATGCTGCCACCGCTGCACTCACATGTGGGCCATGTGAGCGCAATGGTGGGGGGAGGCATTTGTTTCCCCCAATCAGAGCAAAGCTCTGTTCAAAAATTCAAATTTTGAAATGAAGCAATGCTTCATAGCAGCACCAAGTGCGCTGCGCCCTAAGCAGCACACCACGTGCAAGGCACGTGTGCGCTAGCGCTAAGAGCGCTGCACTTAAGCAGCTCACCACGTGCAAAGCACGTGTGCACTAGCGCTAAGTGCGCTGCACTCTAAGCAGCACACCACGTGCAAAGCACGGGTGCGCTAGCACTGGAACTAAAAGCTCCTCACCGTCAGATCAAAGATCTAATAAAGATAATAAATCATCAATTAACCAGAATAAAATTCTGTTAAGGAGAGATTCCTCAAAATATTTCCAAACAAAAAGATTGTGCTCTTTAAATCAGAGCACCGTTGGATCAATGATCCAAAGGTGATTAAAAATCACCAAAATACAGAATAAATTCTATATGGAAAATATTTCCCAATCTTATTGCCTTCTGTAAATCAGAAGTCCTTGGATCAAAGATCCAACGGTGGGGAATCCCCAAATCAATTGGAGAAAAGATCTCTTTAACTGATTGAACAAATTCTCACCCTATATAAAGGCCTCAAGACTTCAAGTCTCACATATAGAGAAACAACAGAGGAACCCCCCTATAAACTTTGAGAAGTCTCAAGAGCCAAGCTTTCTTCAAGGTAAAAATAAATAGAGAGATGAAATCATCTCATATTAAAAAGAAGAATTCACTAATTTCTCACAGATCATAGATCTATAAGACCATGGTCTTTCACAAAGAGATTAAACGATCTCATCATAAAATAAAAAGAAGAACAAAACTCTTCTCATAGATCATAGATCTACAAAATAAAGGGGGGAGAATAAGTAAATTCTCTTTGGATCACAGATCCATAAAGGCAAAGCCTTTCATCAAAATAAGAGATTGAAACATCTCCTACAGAATAAGAAATTTGTTCTTAGAACCTTGAGACAAAGTCTTTTCTAAACGAAAATTTAGTTCTCAGATCATAAGGCTGATCAGATAGCGCTTTGCGCTCAAAAACTAGCGCTCTGCGCTCTTGGAATGGCGCTCAGCGCCAAGCGCGCCACGTGCTTCCCACGTGTGCGCTACTTGAACAGAAGCGATTTGCGCTCTTTGGTCCGGCGCTCAGCGCCAAGCGCACCACGTGCTCCTCACGTGTGCGCCACTCAGCAGAAGCGCAATGCGCTCATAATCTGGCGCTCAGCACCAAGCGCACCACGTGCTCCTCACGTGTGCGCCACTCAGCAGAAGCGAAATGCGCTCATAATCTGACGCTCGGTGCCCAGTGCACCACGTGCTCCTCACGTGTGCGCCACTCAGCAGAAGCGCAATGCGCTCATAATCTGACGCTCGGCACCTAGCGCACCACGTGCTCCTCACGTGTGTGCCACTCAGCAGAAGCGCAATGCGCTCATAAAATAGCGCTCTGCGCTCTTTGACTGATGAAAAGCGCCAAGCGCGCCACGTGCTCCTCACGTGTGCGCTAAAAGAACATAGATTGCTCTATAAGTAAAGCCCAAAGCTATGATGAATGCTCAGTATTCAGTAAAAGACAAAAATATTGTCAGAACCCAAACCAATGCTTAGCATTGTTAAATGTTTAACATTTTAACTGAGTGGGCCAAGCCCAAGTTTGCCATAAACCCCTCATTCAGATTAACTGAGCCCATATGCTCATAAATCTTAGATCTTAGTCCTAATTGGACTACAGATCTCCCAACCAAAATTGGTTCAAGGGTATATCTTTTCACTTCTCTGATATTTGTCGTTGTAATCCTTCAATGTCTTTAGAGAGGTGACGGGTCCCGACAACCATACATTCCATAGACTATGATGTCTTTAAACTGGACTGTGGGGTCCTTAAACCCATAGACTATGATGTCCTTAACCTCGGACTGTGGGGTCCTTAAACCCATAGACTATGACTTCTTTAAAGTGGACTGTGGGGTCCTTAAACCCATGGACTATGATGTCCTTAACCTCGGACTGTGGGGTCCTTAAACCCATAGGCTATGATGTCTTTAAACTGGACTGTGGGGTCCTTAAACCCATGGACTATGATGTCCTTAACCTAGGACTGTGGGTCCTTAAACCTATAGATTATGACGTCTTTAAACAGGACCGTGGGATCCTTAAACCCATGGACTATGATGTCTTTAACCTCGGACTGTGGGATCCTTTAAGCCCATGGACTATGATGTCCTTAACCTTGGACCACCATGTCCTTAAACTGGTAATCGACCGCAATGTCTCGAAACTAAACAATAGAGCCCAAATGCTCTTTTGTTAGATCTAAATGATCCCGTTAAGTTGATCTTAGTCTAAAATTAGACTAACGTATTTTTAACAAATGTTTAAGTTGATCTTAGTCTCAAATGAGAGTAACGTATCCTTAAACCCAACCCCAAAACCAAATCTAATAAAATATGGATTTGGACTAATTCACGCTCTACGGGCGACAACATAAATTAGTCTCCGTATACAATCCATGGGCAACCAAAAATAAAACAAACACCCACGACACGAAATGACCATCTGGAGAAAGAGAAAGTCGTTACCGCAATGCGATAGCGTAATTAACTGCAGGGGTTGCGCCTGCAGGGAAGAGCGTCCCACAATCAAAAAACCCTCAAACGAGGGGGAATCTAATGAAGTCTGCTACATCGGCCGCATCCGTTTAAACCTTCGATACATGGTGTCATAAATCAACTTGGCATCTTCGGAGAGGTGGATGGATAGCACTAATTAGCATCTGCCCCCGAAATTCAGCCCCTGACGTCCCAACATCCCGGTCACGTCTTTCGGCGGAGAACACCTATAATGGAAAAAAGTTGGGTCAATAAAAATAAAAAGAAAAAATATTAAACGAATCACTAGTTAGGGGGTATATGTGTATGGATATGTCTCTTTTCTACACCTGTGCCAAGAAAGTATCTTCACCGAGTTAAAAGTGTTGGGTTACCCTAACACCCTAGCCATCAACCGTGACGGTTTGCGGAACAAATTTTTTTCTATTAGTTTAAAAACGGCACTAGAATAACCCAATAAACTGGATCTTATCATAAACCTAACTAGCTAAACTAAAAAGCTATCTACTATGATAAGAATGCCTCACCAAAAGATCTTTGTCCTTCGGTCTTCTTTCCTCATCATACGCTACAAGTGGCCACTATAATCGCACTTGATCTTCTTTGCTAGCACTTTCGGTTCTTCAGGATCGATCTTGCTCGTCGGTTTTCCTTTTTCATAGATGATCCACCTGAGAGATGTGATCCATGGCTCTAGCTCCTAACTAAGTATCAAAAGGAGCAACTAGAGAACTTGGGATGCTAATCCAAGAACTCTAGGATGTTTATGTGAAGTTCTAAGTTTTTTACTATCTCTATCTTACCTCCTCTCCTATTTCTCAACACATAAGAGCGTAGAGAAGAGGAAGATGGTGAAGGTGGTGAAGCTCAAGAGAAGGTGAGGAGGGTGAAGCAAAATGGTGAGAGATAGAAAATAATGAGCAACCATATGAGAGAAAATAGCTTACATTAGTTTTGTATAACAATATTTAACAATAAAATTTATCAACCATACTTCAATAGTTGCCACAAATGAATTAATAATTCATTTGTCAACTATTGAAGCCATGGCTCTCACCATACCCCCTCTCCTTCAATTTACATCTCATTTCCATTTATCAAATAAATGGAAAAAGACCAATGAGGTGTACACCTTCTAGAATATTATCCGTAATAAAATACGGATTACAGTCTACTGTATATACATACCTGCATTCGAATAAAAACATAAATGCCCAAAGAGATAGAATAACACGAAGAATATAATACAAGAATATATATATTGAAATACATATATGTAAATTATTAAATCAATACCTGATTTAATAATCTGGCTCAAACCCGAGCCAGCTAGTATTATCAACCGTCGGATCGAAAGTCCGGGTACATAGTACATCAATCGATCGGAACCCTGCACGTATCCAATACGGCTACTACATCATTTTGCCTGAACCAGGAAAACCCTCTGTGTGGGACACTAAAGACTCGACAGTATGCCGGCAGTGAGTTACTGGATAAATCCATAACCACAAGCACATCAGTGGCACTAGCTGTACGTAACGGCTATCTGGGTACCTATCGAAAAGGAAGGCCGACGAGAAAACTCATCTGGATCCCTACTGAGCCTATCCATGACAATCTCCGTATAGTCCGGTTTCTTCGTCTGAGAGTATCGCATACCGGGTCTAGATGTGGTAAACGTTAGATCCTAATAACCCGATAATTCGTGCTGATGTGGCTCAGAACCAATCCGGGAAACTACTGATATGCCTATCAGTAAATCCCAACTGCCTTGACCAAGGTCTTATGGTCCTGACCAATTGAACACAGTGCGATATCGACTCCATATACCGGGAGAGACGAATCCCCAACAATCGCTCACTGCTTTCTTGTGGCTCGGGACTGTACCCAACCAAAACCTGTTTGCACGGCCCAGTAGAGCTGTGGTAGGGTAGTGATCAAAGCACAGTGGGAACTCACACGAGACAAATGACGATCTCAGGTCTAAAGACTAACCTGTACTCATGTCACCCAAGAACTTCCATCGGATGATAGGTATAATACCATCTAGAAGTTCTCGACGAGTCCGTCTGGTGTACGCAAACCCAGTAAGCACTTGTATACGATCTTAGGTGCAAAAGACTAATGGTTGCGGGACCATACCATCGCCCCTCGTCGGGGTCTAGAAACGTATACACCAGTCTACTCCGAAATATCGATGTCCAGTCTCGATACTCCCATGACTAGGGACCTTTTAAGGATGTGCGTATCGACTACCCAGCTCCCGCAAGTATGATCGCTATCACAACGCAGGTAGTCTAACCATGATCTTACGGGCTTTATCAACATATATGAATGATACGTAATAGCAAGTAAAACATATGCACATGTTAAGATAAAGACAAACCAGATAGCATACAATCATATCGAGCAAGACTGTCTTGTACATATATATGTCCAAGCATCCATATGTATACATATACAATGATGGCTTCTAGGGCATACATATCCAACAATCTCCCACTTGCACTAAGGCCGTATATATTAGCGTACCGAGTACCCAACGTCTGCTCTAAGGCCAGTTGTTGGCATATCGAATACTCAACATCTCAAAAAGTCTCTCGATCCGTGCTTGAGGAAGGGCCTTGGTGAATGGATCCGCCGTTTTTTCTTTTGTATCCACTCTCCGCACCTCGATCTCCCGGCGATGAATGATCTCCCTGATCAGGTGATATCGCTTCAAGATGTTCCTGAATTTTTGATGGGACCGTGGTTCCTTTGCTAAAGCCATAGCTCCATTATTGTCGCAATACAAAGGTATTAGGTTAACAATGGATGGAACCACCTGAAGTTCAGTAATGAACTTCTTAATCCAGATGGCTTCTTTTACGACATCGTTGGCAGCAATGTATTCAGCTTCCATCGTCAAGTCTGCGACGGTGTCCTGTTTGGAACTCTTCCAACAAACCGCCCATCCGTTGAGGGTAAACACAAAACCCGAGACAGACTTGATGTCATCCTTGTCACTCTGGAAGCTCGAATCGGTAAAAGACTCCACCTGGAGGTCTCCATTACCGAATACCAGGAACTGTTCTTTAGTCCTTCTCAGGTACTTAAGAATGTTCTTAACAGCTGTCCAGTGGTTCTCACCTGGGTTAGACTGATACCGGCTCACCATGCTAAGCGTGTAAGCTACATCTGGTCGGGTACATAGCATCACATACATTATAGATTCACCGCCGAAGCGTAGGGTATAGTGCTCATGCGAACCCTCTCCTCATCAGTCTTGGGAGACATCTCTTTGGAGTGGCTGATTCCGTGCAATGCGGGTATGTTACCGCGCTTGGAATCTTCCATACTAAATCTCTTTAGTACGTTCTCTATGTACCTGGACTGTGAAAGTCCCAGTAATCTTTTGGATCTATCTCTATAAATCTTAACCCCCAGAATGTACGAGGCATCACCCAGGTCCTTCATGGAGAACTTTTATGACAAGAACAGCTTGACCGATTGTAGCATAGGAATGTCATTTCCTATCAAAAGAATGTTGTCCATGTACAAGACTAGGAATATGATAGTTTGTCCTACAATCTTCTTATATATACAAGGCTCATCATCGTTCTTGATGAAGTCAAATTCCTTGACTGTTTCATCAAAACAGATGTTCCATCTCCGCGATACCTGCTTTAATCCATAAATGGATTTAAGCAACTTGCACACCTTCCCGCTGCTCCCACCGGCTACAAAACCTTCCGGCTGATCTATATAAACGCACTCTTCCAAACTTCCATTTTGAAAAGCCATTTTTACGTCCATCTGCCAGATCTCATAGTCATGGAAGGCATCAATGGCAAGTAGGATCCGAATGGATTTGAGCATAGCCACTAGAGAAAAGGTTTCGTCATAGTCCACACCTGGTCTTTGACGAAAACCTTTTGCAACAAGTCTAGCCTTATAGCTTTCCACCTGCCTATCTACACTAAATTTCCTTTTGTAGATCCATTTGCATCTAACAGGTTTTACCCCAGGTGGAGCAATATCCAAGGTCCATACTTTATTGGTGAACATGAACTCCATTTCGGACCGCATGGCATCCAACCATTTATCAGAGTCCCTACTGATGATGGCCTGCCTAAAACTAGTAGGATCGTCTTCTTCCAAGATGCAATCTTCTCGATCCCCATCTATGAGAAACTCGTAGTATCTCTCGGGCAGATGAGAAATCCTACTAGATCTACGGAGTGGCTGAGATTCGTCGGGTATAACTGAATCTAGGGGTTCTACCAAATCTTCTGTTATACTTTGTGGTTCAGAAATCTCTTCCAGTTCTATCGTACTCCCACCAATTTCTTTTGAAAGAAATTCCCTTTCCAAAAAGGTAGCGTGGCGAGATACAAACACCTTCTATTCCTCAGTGTGGTAGAACAGATATCCCTTTGAATGCTTAAGGTATCCCACAAACTTACACAGTACAGATCTTCCCTCGAGTTTACTAGGGTCCTGCTTTTTGACAAAAGCAGGACATCCCCATATCTTGATGTAATTAAGACATGGTCTCTTCCCACTCCATATTTCATATGGGGTGGTAGGAACTGATTTGGTCGGTGCTCTATTCAATAAGAATGCAACCGATTCAAAAGCAAACCCCTAGAATGAAAGAGGCAACTCAGCACTACGAATCATGGAGCGAACCATATCCATAAGGGTACGATTCCTCCGCTCCGACACACACAGAGGAGAAAGCTGAGAGAGAATTCCTTTCTCTTTTAGGTATTCTAGGAATTTCATGCTTAAGTACTCCCTTCCTCTATCAGACCGGAGGATCTTGATACTTTTGCCAGTCTGGTTCTCTACTTCGTTTATGAATTCTTTTAATTTCTCAAAAGATTCAGATTTGTGTTTCATAAGATACACATATCCGAACTTAGAGAGATCGTCAGTGAATGTGATGAAGTATGAGAACCCACCCCTCGCATGTATAGACATTGGACCACATACATCACTGTATATGAGTCCCAAGATCTCTGCTGCTCTTTCTCCGTGTCCGGTAAACGGAGATTTGGTCATCTTTCCTTTGAGACAAGACTGATAAGTTTCATAAGATGAAAATTCGAACGTATTCAAAAATCCATCTTTATGTAACTTACTTAGTCTTTTATTTTCGATATGACCAAGTATACAACGCCAAAAGTAAGATTTGTTCACTTCTAAACTCTTCCTCTTGTGTGTGTTTTGCATATTGAAAACCGCGTTTTGATTTAGAACATAGATACCATTACACAGTGTACCTGCTATAACCAATACTCGATTAAGGTAAATGTTCATGATATTTCTATCAAGAACAAACTTATATCCATCTTTATCAAGTAAAGAAACTGATATAATGTTGCAAACCATGAAAGGTACATAGTTGCAATTGTTCAAAATCATAGTATTGCCATTTGGCAATACTGGGTGATATTCACCGACGGCAGAAGCATCAACTTGTGTTTCGTTCCCTACTTTGAGGGACATGTTAGCAGGTCCAACCATCCTACTTTTTTTCAGTCCCTGCAATAAATTACAGATATGAGATCATAATTCGGTATTTAGTACCTAGGAGGTAGGACTGACTGAAAAGCAGTTCTCAATAACAAGAACACCTGAAGAAGATGCAATGGTATGCTTCTTCCTCGATGGGGTCTCCAAGGAATTCATGTAATCCCCTTTCCTCTGTTCATACTCATGACTGTTGTCATAAGTTAGAGCCAAAACAACGTTCCCCAGCCCCGAATAAGAATTCGGATCGGTCAAGTGATACATTTTATTATCTTGATTAGGGTGTGAATTGGTTGCTACCTGGAGAGAGAGAAAAGAAACACTTAGCGTGCGCTCTTGCAAGATTAGATTGGTTATTAGTTTATCTAATCAGGATGGCTCCCACTGTTTCCTCGAATTCTTCTTCAAACCTTAAAAGAAGAAATAGTCAGGATTAATCACACGTCACAATACTTGCTTAACCTTTCGGCCAGACTAGTGTCCGTACTTCGAGGGAGATTTTCCAACGTTTTCGCGAAGTTCCTTAATTATATAACCTCTTTTCCCCGGAGGCGTAGCCCCACTAACACCGTTCTAGACAACTACTTGGTTTATAGCATCGATTGTTAAGTGAGAAAATCTCCCAAGAGTAATCCTACTCATCAGTGGGATCAGGATCCAACTATCATTGTGTGATGACGTAGATGGAATCCACTCTAGTCACCACACTCCAGAAGGTATGCAACACTAGCAAGTTTCCTTTATATTTGAAACCCCCGATGTAGTTTTTGCCCCTAACGCTTATGAGCTTAACTTTAGCCAACAATTTATAACGCGCAAGTCAAGTTCTACCCGCCATTGTCCATATTGATTTAGACCCACCCGTACACACCCTTGACTTTGGCCAACAAGGTGGTACGACTGTCCTAAACCTATGCATCTATCTATGCCATGGATAAATAACATATAGCTACCATTCACGATGCCTTGACTTTGGCCAACAAACACCGCATGAATACTATGTGCTATTTTTCCGAAATGACGGAGGGCTATGGATGGTTTTTTGGCGAAAAACCGTGAACGTATTGAACTTGATATCATTGAAGGAATCAGATAGCTTTGAAAAGGAGTGGTTTAGGCTCCGCTTTTTAAAACTAGTGGTTTTTAAGAAAACTGAGTAATCTACAGTATAGACTTTTGCTCAAGAGGTCACTCCCCGCGAAGGGATTTCGGCTTTTGCCTCCTGGAATGAGGTACTGGATATTCACAACCGAATACCACTATGCAAAGCGAAAGAATAAAATTATAGTTTTTCAAAATTTGTTCCAACAACATCTTTTAGGTTTCTTATCTTGCATTAATCAAAATTAATGTGGTCCCATCAGTTAAAGCCTATCACACCAGAAAAGAACGAAATTACAATGTACGTATATGCCATCTGCAATCGCCACCGGGCCCAGTCATCACCCCTTAGGTTACTTAACTAATGGCAGAGCGGGGGCTGGACTAGCGCGGATGCAAAACATATACAACATCTACTAGTATATATGTATATACATACATACATACATACATATATATATATATAACATTCGTCCTTGGCATGATAATAAGCAATATCACAGAATCTCAGCAAGCAACACAGAATGACGGGTTTCATTTTAGCCGCAAATGAGACCCGACATTCCCGGTCGTGTGGATAGCCCATGCAATGGAAACCTGGACCCCAACGAGCGTGGCAAGTTACCCGCTAATCCCAGAAGTGAGGCAACCCCAATCAACAAAGTGAATGGGCCACCCAGCACTTCACAGAACCCGGTAACTTGAGCACCTGTCACGCCCTGCTTCCCAAAATACGGAAAACGAGGGATGACTAGGCCAGCCATGCTCCTACGGTTGAGGAATAATCCCGCCGTAGTCACACTTCGGCTTCTAGCATTACATGGTAATTAGTAAACAAAGCACATAAGTAAAGGAAATACATCACTAAATTATTAAATCAACTTTCTTTGTTCACAATTTACAACAAAATAAGGAAAAGAACTACTAACCAAATGCGAATACAAGGTTTCTTTAGGGAAAGCAGTAAAAGTAATGGAGGTACTCCCGACTAAATCTCTGTAAGCTCGAAGGGAAAGTCTGACTCTTGTACTGGTTCTTCCTCGAGGTCAGAGCATGCATACTCAGTCCGTCAAAGTGACATAATAGCAATATTATAATAGTAACAAGAAACAAGAAAAGAAGGTAATAACAGTGGGGATAAAACGTTGGTAGTCAATATGTCACTAATTGATGCAATGTATGATATGTGTACCTATCAGTCTCTAAGTCATCTTTGAAATCGATTTATAGAAAGGAGGATCATGTTTAATGAGAGTCTCATACATACCCGAGACTACGGCCCGCTATCGCCCGGGACATAACCCTGTCAGCCGGACCGCTAGGCCCAATCTAATATATATAAGAATCGTTGTTCGAATGGTCATCCTCTAAATAACTGTCCTCGCTAAATACAATTCTCTTTCCACTTCGATTTCCCCTTTTTCCCTAGATTTACACTATTTATGAGTATGGTCTAGTCGTGTACAAGTACGCACCAATAACACGGTTTTAGTCTCTGTTCACTGTATTGTTCACTGTCACGAATCATTCACTTTTCACTGGCGTACTTGACACTCCTAAACCGATACCATTCACGCACGACAATGTATTGTACACTGAATAATAACACGCACTTTCACTAGAAGTATGGCAATCGGGTAAAATATGTGCATTTATGCAGTTAACAAATCATGTGTAATACGAGCTATTATGCATCTTATAAACTTATAAAAATTGCCTTAAATCATACATTCAAAATTCAGTAAAATGATACAAAGAAGGTAGCAAGTAAACGCATTCGTAAGTTCAACAAAATTTATTTCAGGGCAATTGGATTTCGGGTTTGCAAGTTACAGCCGTTTCATTTTAAGTGTTCGCTGCTAGAAATTCAGTTCCTGAACTGAATATCGATTTCGCAACACAATTTTCACCCTGTTGGGTTCAAAATTATGCAACTCTATAGTTGAACAAAATTTAGGTTTATCAATTGGGTTTCCAACGCATTAGACAGATTCTCAATTGTGCCTCTACGTCAGAAGTTATGTACTGTACAACAATGTGGTATAAGTTCTGTCCCTGTTTGGGACTACTATACGTCCTGTTCATTTAAAATACAGTTTAAATATTAAACGATAGTGAAAAGGGATGAAATCACTTCCATTAGTTAGATAACTATTTCATATTCGCTATGGTATAGGATTCCGCAATATAACATGTTCAGGAAGTAGAGGGTAAGCATTACAAGATGAGAATCAACAGCCAGTGCTGCTCTTGACTGCAGTCTAGAGCCGCACTCCGAACCAGTTTCCGTTGTCTTTTCAGCATAGAAATAATTTAAAACTCTTATGGGGTTCTAGGTCATCGAGTCTTATTCGATTTGAGCCCTCGAACTCAACATTCCAATCTATAGTCAATTAGTTGTGATTTTTACAAGTTTCAGACGTGGAAAGGTCCAGTTTTAACGGGCTTAAATGGGATGATCGCTCACGTCAGTAACGACTGTATTTTTCATTCAAAATATAACACGATGTTCATTACTATACGGGCCAACCTATGTGATTAGTTTCTGTCAATTTAATGGGATTTTCGCATTCGGGTTTTGCATCAAACACTTGCATCATATTAATTTACACGAATTGTATACACGGAATTCATTAGCATTTCGAATTGTAATAGATCAATTTAGCATGAAGCAAGCAGGGTACTTTCCTGGTGATGCGTTGACGACGCACGGCAGCGGCAACGGCAAGATCCCGCCACGAACGGCGCGGCTAGGATTTGCGACCTCGGCTATAGCTTGGGTTCTTGGCAGCGGAAGCTTGGGTTGTTGGGGCGAGGCGGCTACGTGTGGTGGTGGGCGTGTCGGAGGCGTCCGGGCACTGGAAGGGAGGCAGCCGAGGTGGATGAGGTGGTCGCCGGCGATGGGAAAGAAGCTCGTCGAGGGTCGCAGAGCGTTTGAGGCTTGGGGGTTGATGGATCTCGGAGTTGGCCGATGGGGTCGACGGAGGGAGTTCTTCTGCACATGGAGGAGAGGAGCGGGGGTTTGGTGGTGCTGGAAGGTCGAAGGTTGGCGATGGAGGTTGGTGGGGTGCAGTGGGTTCGGTCGTGCAGCCGGGGTGGAGAGTGGCGAGGAGGTGGCCGGTGGTGTGGAGTGGCGGTGAGAGGAGGAGGAGAAGGTTTAGCGGAAGGAGGTGGTCGTCGTGTCGTCGTCGAGGGAGCTCAACGGGGTGTACAGGAGATGAAGAAGGGGTGGGTGTAGTGAGAAAAGAGAGGTAGCGAGGGTGAGGGGCTGGCTTTGTATCAGGGGAGAGGGAGACGAGGAGGGTTTGAGGAGGAGGCGAGCATGTGCGTGATCGTGGGCTTGAGGAGCGGGGACGTGGGGCGATGAGGCGGGGGCATGGGGTGTGCGGCGACGACGTGGGGGGAGTGAAGTAAAAGAAAGGAGCGGGAAAAGGAAAGTAGTGGGGAAGAAAGCTTTCGGGTCGAGTATGGGGCACGGGGCCGGGTCGGGTATGGGGGAAAAATAGAGGTTGGGCTGGGCTTACATTTAATGGTTTAGGAAAAAAATTATATTAAAAACCTAAGCAGCCAAACAATACGAGAAAAAAAGAAAAACATTCAAGGGACTTGGAAAAATATAGAAAAATTTTTATTGACGGAACCGGGAATTTACATCATACCCTCCTTACAAAAATTTAGTCCTCGAAATTTTAAAAAGAGACAACGAAACAACAGCACTAAACAAATAGATGTGGAAAACGTGCACGGATATCTTCCTCACACTCCCACGTAGATTCTCCTGGGGAACGACCGTCCCAAGACACTCGGACTAACGGAATGACTTTATTCTTTAGCACTTTCTCTCTGCGGTCGAGGATAGTGGTGGGCTGCTCCTCGTAAGATAGGTCAATACCCAAAGCTAACTCCGAATAATCCAGAACATGGCTCTCATCCCGAACATAACGCCGCAACTGAGATACGTGGAAGGTATTGTTCACACCAGCTAGTGATGGAGGCAAGGCAAGTCGATAGGCCACCTCTCCTACTCGCTCTAGCACCTCAAAAGGTCCGATGAAACGGGGACTGAGTTTCCCGTGACCTCCAAACCTGATAACTCCGCGGGTAGGGGAAATCTTCAGGAAAACGTGATCTCCGACTTCAAATTCTAGTGCTCTCCTGCTGGCATCCTCCCAACTCTTCTGTCGATCCTGAGCCGTCTTAATGCGTTGTCTGATCATTTGGACCTTGTCGACTGTCTGATCAATGAGCTTGGGACCCAGTAATCTTCGTTCGCCCACATCATCCCAACAAACTGGGGATTGACACTTACTCCCGTAAAGTGCTTCGAAAGGAGCTATCTGGATGCTAGCCTGGTAACTGCTGTTATAAGAAAACTCAACTAGATGCAGATGATCTTCCCAGGAACCCTGGAAGTCCAGCATGCAAGCTCCCAGCATATCCTCGAGTGTCTGAATCGTACGCTCGGATTGTTCGTCCGTCTGCAGGTGATAAGCTGTGCTAAACTTGAGGTGAGTACCCAAACTCTCCTGTAAGCTCCTCCAAAAGTGCGAAACAAATATGGTGTCTCGATCTAACACAATGCTGACCGGAACTCCGTGAAGTCGCACTATCTCCTGCATGTATCTCTCTGCAAGTGACTCTGTCGACTGTCCCACTCAAAATGGTAAGAAGTGTGCAGCTTTCGTGAGGCAGTCGACGATAACCCAAACGGCGTTGTTGCCCCTAGGGATCCGTGGTAAGGCCGTCACGAAATCCATAGTATTGTGCTCCCACTTCCATTCTGGTATCGGAAGCGGTTGTAACAGTCCCGCTGTCCTCTGATGTTCCGCCTTCACTTGCTGGCATACTAAGCACCTGGATACAAACTGCGCAATTTCTCGCTTCATCCCGTTCCACCAAAAGTGCTGCTTTAGATCTCGATACATCTTCGTGCCTCCCGGATGCACAGAATAAGCTGAACTATGAGCCTCAGCCAGTACCTCTTCTCGAACATCCTCTTTGGGTACGCAAAGTCTGCTACCGAATCTCAGAGAACCGTCTTCATGTATGAGTAAGTCCGTTCTCAGCCTGGCTTCTACCTGCGCTCTGAACTTTTACAATCGAGGATCATCCGCTTGCGTAACCTTGATGCGATCCATAAGAGAAGACTGCACCTGTAGTTGCCAAAACTGCTTGATTGCGCTCGGTGTAACGACCTCAAGTTCGAGTCTCTGAAAATCCTCAATGATGCTCTTCTGACTGGTCAACATCATGACCGCTGGCTTGCGACTGAGAGCATCTGGTACAACATTTACTTTTCTCAGATGATACTGAAGGTCCAAGTCATAATCCGCCATCAGTTCTAGCCATCGGCGCTGCCTCATATTTAGTTCTTTCTGAGTGAAGACGTACTTCAAACTCTTGTGATTCGTGTACACCTACACCTTCTCGCCCAACAGGTAATGCTTCCAGATCTTCAATGCAAAGACCACCGCGGCTAACTCTAAGTCATGCGTAGGGTAGTTCCTCTCGTGATTTCTCAGCCGTTGTGAGGCGTAAGCAACCACTCGACTGTGTTGCATCAAAACACAGCCTAAGCCATTCCCTGAGGCATCACTATGTATCACCAAACCGCCGGAATCATCTGGCACTGTAAGAATGGGCGCCGTGATTAACTTCTGCTTTAGGGTCTCGAATGCCCGAGTATGCTCCTCTGTCCACACAAACGGTACATCCTTCTGTGTCATCATTGTCAAAGGTTCAGCGATTCTTGAAAAGTCTTGAACGAACCGACGATAATACCCTGCCAGTCCCAGAAAGCTTCTGATCTCGGCCACTGACTTCGGTGTTGGCCAATCCCTGACAGATTCTATCTTTGCCGGGTCCACTGAGATGCCTTCGCCCGAAACAATGTATCCCAAGAACTGAACCTCGTCGAGCCAGAACTCACACTTGCTCAATTTTGCGTACAGCTTCTCTTCCCGAAGAATGTATAGAACCATGCGCAAGTGCTCGACGTGCTCCTCCCGGGTCTTCGAGTAGACTTGTATGTCGTCGATAAATACAACGACGAACGTGTCCAAGTACTTCGCAAACACCATGTTCATCAAATCTATAAATATCGCTGGGAGAAGAAAAGCCTAGAGTAGGATTGGAGGAGCATTGGTAACACCGAACGATATCACAAGGAACTCATAATGTCTGTATCGGGTCCTGAAAGCGGTCTTGCATATGTCCTCGGCCGCTACTCTGATCTGATGATAGCCAGAACGGAGATCCAACTTCGAAAATACCTTGGCCCCACTTAACTGATCGAATAAGTCGTCGATACGCGGAATTGGGTATTTGTTCTTTATCGTGACTTTGTTCAACTCCCGATAGTCTGTGCACATCCGCAGCGATCCATCCTTTTTCTTCACCAACAAAACTGGTGCACCCCACGGTGAAGCGCTTGGCCGGATAAATCCCTTCTCCAGGAGTTCTTCAATTTGCTTCTTCAATTCTGCCAGCTCAACCGGTGCCATTCTATATGGGGCCTTAGAAACCGGTGTTGTACCTGGAGTCAAATCAATCGAGAATTTCAAGACGCGTGGAGGTGGTAGACCTGGTAAATCTTCAGGAAACACGTGCAGGAAATCCCGAACAATCTCTGGGGCTGGACTCTCATCAATCTCCATAGCTGTCAACTCCTTTGGCTTGGCTCTATACTTGGCTGGCTCCAAAGATTCGCTCCCGTCTTCGAAAATAAACTCTGGGTGATTGGGAATGTGGAAATTCACGTTCCTTGCTCGGCAATCAATAATTGCTTGGAAAGTACTCATCCAATCTATCCCAAGAATTGCGTCATAGCTTCCTGTTCCGATCAAAAGGAAATTCGCATAGAATTCCCTGCCACACACTACAACCGGACAGGATCTACATTCTCGACTAGATACTATAACACCATTACCCGCATGTATTTCCCAACCCTTGGTTAATGGTTCATGTGGTATGGAGTGTGTATCAACGAAATGCGCAGATATGAAACAGCGCGATGCTCCAGAATCAAACAGTACTCTAGCTGGCATGGAATGTACGAGTAGAATACCTGTGACAACTTCTCCTGAAGCCTCTTCCTGCTCGGCGGTCAAGGTGAAAGCCCTTCCCTGACCGCGGCCTATGTAGGGTTGCCTCTGCTCCTGTGATCTCTGCTGCTGTGGTCCAGACCCTCCCTGTAACTCTGTTCGCTCGGGGCAACCACTAACTCGGTGCTGGCTGGATCCACAAATCAAACACTGTCCCTTGGTACGGCGACAGTCCTTCTGGGTGTGCCCATCCTTGTTGCAGTAGCCGCAAACTAAGTTCTTACTCTGGGGGCGATGCTGGGGCACGAATGGACGCTTCATCTGTGTCGTTCCTGGTATGACTCCTTCAGACGGTGTGTGAGTACGTGCTGGAACAACTGGGGGATTCCTAAATTTATTGATCAGCTTCTCCTGAATTCGTGCCGCGTTGAGTACCTGCGCAAAAGTTTGCAACTCGAGTGACGCGATCAACTGTTGTAGCTCAAAATCAAGTCCCTGTAAGAAGCGCCTGGCCCTGGTAGCCTCTGAAGCGACCATATATGGAGCAAATCGTCTCAGACGGTTGAATTCTGCCGCATATACATCCACGGGACGGCCATACTGCTTCAGTAATATGAATCTTTCTTCCATCTCTGCATTGGCGGTGGAAGGGAAATAGTGTTCCAAGAAGCACTCCTTGAATTTGCTCCATTCGATTGGACCTTCTAGTCTGCTTTCTTCAACTGACCACCAAGTACGGGCTTCATCCTCCAACTGGATCTTTATCACATTCACTTTCTCTTCATCGGGTACCCTTGCGGCCGTCAGTAAGTTCTCTATATTGACCAGCCATTGCTCGGCCTCGAGTGGTTCGGCTAGTCCTGTAAATGTAGCTGGATGTAACCTCCGAAAATCTGACACGGTGCCAGCCCTGACAGAAAAAGCTGGTGGAGCAGTTCCCTCGGGGGCGGTAATGAGAGCGGAGGGTCCCCGTACTACGGTAATAGCCCGGAGTCCCTCGGTGAGTAGGACCGTCTTTCTCTCTTGAGCTTCTGCGAGGGTCGTCAGAGCACTCAAGATCCTTTCCGTGCGATCCTGAGAACTTGAGTCCGAGGAGTGGTCGTTCAGGGACGTCATGTCGCAGGAAGATATTTAAAAGGATATGATTAGATACAAGGATAAAAGTCAGGGGTAGTGAAGCGAAAATATGTAATAAAGTATAGTTAATGTTATCCCTTACTGCTAAACGCGGCTCTGATACCAACAAAACCATGTCACGCCCCACTTCTCAAAATACGGAAAACGGGGGATGACTAGGCCAGCCATGCTCCTACGGTCAAGGAATAATCCCGTCGTAGTCACACTTCGGTTTCTAGCATTACATGGTAATCAGTAAACAAAGCACAGAAGTAAAGGAAATACATCACTAAATTATTACATCAACTTTCATTGTTCACAATTTACAATAAAACAAGCAAAAGAACTACTAACCAAGTGCGAATACAAGGTTTCTTTAGGGAAAGCAGTAAAAGTAATAGAGGTACTCCCGACTAAATCTCTGCAAGCTCGAAGGGCAAGTCTGACTCCTGTACTGGTTCTTCCTCGAGGTCTGAGCATGCATACTCAGGCCGTCAGAGCGACATAATAGCAATATTATAATAGTAACAAGAAATAAGAAAAGAAGGTAATAACAGTAGGGATAAAACGTAGGTAGTCAATATGTCACTAACTGATGCAATGTATGATATGTGTACCTATCAGTCTCTAAGTCATCTTTGAAATAGAGTTGTGGAAAGGAGAATCATGTTTAACGAGGGTCTCGTACATACCCGAGACTACGGCCCGCTATCGCCCGGGACATAACCCTGTCAGCCGGACCGCTAGGCCCAACCTAATATATATAAGAGTCGTTGTTCGAATGATCATCCACTAAATCACTGTCCTCGCTAAATACAATTCTCTTTCCACTTTGACCCTTTTTCCCCAGGTTTACACTTTTTATGAGTATGGTCTAGTCGTGTACAAGTACGCACCAATAACACGGTTTTAGTCACTGTTCACTGTATTGTTCACTGTCATGAATCATTCACTTTTCACTGGCGTACTTGACACTCCTAAACCGATACCATTCACGCACGACAATGCATTGCACACTGAATAATAACACGCACTATCACTAGAAGTATGGTAATCGGGTAAAATATGTGCATTTATGCTGTTAACAAATCGTGTGTAATACGAGCTATTATGCATCTTTTGAACTTATAAAAATTTCCTTAAATCATACATTCAAAATTAAGAAAAATAATACAAAGGCGGTAGCAATTAAACTCAGTCGGAAGTTCAACAAAATTTATTTCAGGGAAATCGGATTTCGGGTTTGCATGTTACAGCCGTTTCATTTTAAGTGTTCGTTGCTGGAAATTCAGTTCCTAAGCTGAATGTCCATTTCGCAACACAATTTTCATCCTGTTGGGATCAAAATTAGGCGACGCTATAGTTGAACAAAATTTAGGTTTATCAATTGGGTTTCCAACGCATCATACATATTCTCAATCGCGCCTGTACGTCAGAAGTTATGTACTGTACAACAATGTGGTATAAGTTTTGTCCCTGTTTGGGACTACTATACGTCCTGTTCATTTAAAATACAGTTTAAATAGTAAACGACAGTGAAAAGGGATGAAATCACTTTCATTAGTTAGCTAACTGTTTCATCTTCTCTATGGTATAGGATTCCGCAATATAACATGTTCAGGAAGTATAGGGTAAGCATTACAAGATGAGAATCAACAGCCAGTGCTGCTCTTGACTGCAGTCCAGAGCCGCACTCCGAACCAGTTTCCATCGTCTTTTCAGCATAGAAACAATTTAAAACTCTTATGGTATTCTAGGTCATTGAGTCGGATTCAATTTGAGCCCTTGAACATAACATTCCAATCTATAGTCAATTAGTTGTGATTTTTACAAGTTTCAGACGCGGAAAGTTCCAGTTTTAACGGGCTTAAATGGGGATGATCGCTCACGTCAGTAACGACTGTATTTTTCAGTCAAAATATAACACGATGTTCATTACTATATGTTCCAACCTATGTGATCAGTTTCCATCAATTTAATGGGAGTTTTGCATTCGGGTTTTGCACCAAACACTTGCATCGTATTAATTTGCACGAATTGTATACACGGAATTCATTAGCATTTCGAATTGTAATAGATCAATTTAGCATGAAGCAAGCATGGTACTTTCCTGGTGACGCGTTGACGACGCACGGCAGTGGCAACGGCAAGATCGCGCCACGAACGGCACGGCTAGGATTCGCGGCCTTGACTCGAGCTTGGGTTCTTGGCAGCGGAGGCTTGGGTTGCTGGGGCGAGGCGGCTGCGAGTGGTGGTGGGGGTGTCAGAGGCGTTCGGGCACTGGAAGGGAGGCAACCGAGGTGGATGAGGTGGTCGCCGGCGATGGGACAGAAGTTCGGCGCGGGTCGCAGAGCATTTGAGGCTTGGGGGTTGATGGAGCTCGGAGTTGGCCGATGGGGTCGACAGAGGGAGTTCTTCGGCAAGTGGAGGAGAGGAGCGGGGGTTTGGTGGTGCTGGAAGGTCGAGGTTCGACGATGGAGGTTGGTGGGGTGCAGTGGGTTCGGTCGTGCAGCCGGGGTGGAGAGTGGCGAGGTGGTGGCCGGTGGTGTGAGGAGTGGCGGTGAGAGGAGGAGGAGAAGGTTTAGCGGAAGGAGGTGGTCGTCGTGTCGTCGTCGAGGGAGCTCAGCGGGGTGTACGGGAGATGAGGAAGGGGTGTAGTGAGAAAAGAGAGGTAGCGAGGGTGAGGGGCTGGCTTTGTATGAGGGGGAGAGGGAGACGACGAGTGTTTGAAGAAGAAGCGAGCGTGCGCATGATCGTGGGCTTGAGGAGCGGGGGGACGTGGGGCGACGAGGTGAGGGCGTGGGGTGTGCGGCGATGACGTGGGGGGGTGAAGTAAAAGAAACGAGCTGGAAAAGGAAAAGAGTGGGGAAGAAAGGTGTCGGGTCGGGTATTGGGCACGGGGCCGGGTCGGGTATGGGGGAAAAAATAGAGGTTGGGCTGGGCTTAGATTTAATGGTTTAGGAAAAAAAATATATTAAAAACCTAAGCAGCCAAACAATACGAGAAAAAAAGAAAAACATTCAGGGGACTTGGAAAAGTATAGAAAAAAATTTATTGATGGAACCGGGAATTTACAGCGCCCCTCCGTGGGTTATACCTATACCCCCTATGAGTGCGGTGAATAGCCCGCCAATTCTAGAGTGAAGCCCTCTCCGTCTCAACGCCATGAGATGCGGGCTCGTTGCCTTCTAGATCCCGGCTATTCGAGCACTCCATCGTGGGGTAGTACTAGTACAGAAAATGAAAAATATGTATAGAGGTGACATTGACCTTAACCCGGTCGTGCCCCAATAAAAGAATATATAACATAGTATAAATGGTTGTCCACATGTCGGACGCTCGTCCCGCAATAACAAATGTACGAATGAATATAAACTGTACTAAACCATTGCACCACCGGCTATCCACTACGACAATCCAACCACAACCTCAGCACAAATACAGAACATCAACGTGAATGTCATGTTCGCTAACCCGTCTAAAAGAGCATATAGCAGTTAAATGAGTTATACCGCTCTAATGACATTCACGGTCGCAGATAGTAATGTATGTACTGAAATTATTAAACAGTGTTAAAAATAACGACTTCAAAATACCCCGAATTTCCCTAAAACTTAAGATAACATTATATCCAACCTGGGCAAAAACAAACAACACTTGAAACCCTAAATCCAAGAGACAAGAACACAGACTAAAACCCAACGCAATTGCACTCTAAAAAACCGGTGGGGCCGGTCTAAATTGGACTTTAGCCGGCCAAGTTGAAGTGAACTTGTGTCGTTTTTGTTCTGTGTTCATATCACAACATAAGAAGCACTCTGCAATTGTTTAAAAATAATTTAGAGCCTATGAAAATTTCGAGAGTAACTTGGATTTTCGTTTCGTGTTTTGCAGTTATTTCGGTTTCGTTACTTTAACATTGTTTAAGCCTGCTAGTGTAGGGTTTATGGGCTGACTCTGATACCATGTTGGGTTACCCTAACGCCCTAACCATCAACCGTGGCGGTTTGCGGAACAAAATTTTTTCTACGAGTTTAAAAACGGCGCTAGAATAACCCAATAAACTGGATCTTACTATAAACCTAACTAGCTAAACTAAAAGAGCTATCTACTATGGTAAGAAAGCCTCACCAAAAGATCCGTGTCCTTCGGTTTTCTTTCCTCATCATATGCTCCAAGTGGCCACCATGATCATGCTTGATTTTCTTTGCTTACTCTTTCGGTTCTCCGGGATCGATCTTGCTCGTCGGTCCTCCTTTGTCGTAGATAATCCACCCGAGGGATGTGATCCATGGCTCTAGCTCCTAACTAAGTATCAAAAGGAGCAACTAGAGAGCTTGGGATGCTAATCCAAGAACTCTAGGATGTAGTGTGAATTTCTAAGTGTTTTACTATCTCTATCTTACCTCCTCTTTTGTTTCTCAAAACATGAGAGTGTATAGAAGAGGAAGATGATGAAGGTGGTGAAGCTCAAGAGAAGGAGAGGAGGGTGAAGAAAAATGGCGAGAGAAAGAAAATAATGAGCAACCATATAAGAGAAAATAGCTCACATTAGTTTTGTATAACAATATCTATCAATAAAATATATCAACCATTCTTCAATAGTTGCCCCAAATGAATTAATAATTCATTTGTCAACTATTGAAGCCATGGCTCTCACCATACCCCCCTCTCCTTCAATTTACACCTTATTTCCATTTATCAAATAAATGGATAAAGACTAATGAGGTGTCCACCTTCTAGAATGTTATCCGTGATAAAATATGGATTACAGTCTACTGTATATACATACCTGCATTTGGATAAAAACACGAATGCCCAAAGAGATAGAATAACACAAAGAAAATAATACTAGAATATATATATCGAAACATTTATGTAAATTATTAAATCAATAACTAATTTAATAATCCGGCTCAAACCCGAGCCGGTTAGTATTATCAACTGTCCGATCGAAAGTCCGGGCATATAGTACATCAATCGATCGGAACCCTGCACGTATCCAATACGGCTACTATATCATTTATCCTAAACAAGGGAAACCCTCTATGTAGACTCTAAAGACTCGACAGTACGCCGACAGTGAGTTACTGGATAAATCCATAACCACAAGCACGTCGGCGGAACTAGCTGTACGTAACGGCTACCCAGGTACCTGTCGAAAAGGAAGGCCGACGAGCAAACTTATTCGGATCCCTACTGAGCCTATCCGTCACAATCTCCGTACAGTCCGGTCTCTTCGTCTGAGAGTATCGCATACCGGGTCTAAGGGGTGGTAAACGTCGGACCCTAATAACCCGATAATTCATGCCGATGTGGTTCAAAACCAATCCGGAAAACTACTGATTAGCCTATCAGTAAATCCCAACTGTCTTGGCCAAGGTCTTATGGTCCTGACCAATCGAACACAGTGCGATATCGACTCCCTGTACCGGGAGAGACAAATCCACAACAATCGTTCACTGCCTCCATGTGGCTCGGGACTGTACCCAACTAAAACCTGTTTGCACGACTCAGTGGAGTCGTGGTAGGGTTGTAACGTTTTAAAAATCGTTTAGGTGAAATTATCGATAATCGGTAAAATAACTAGTGTTTTCCATAACAACCAAGATATAATTATTTTTCAACATAGACTTAAATATACCTATTCGAGCTATGTAATTGCTAGTATTTGGTATTTAATTAGTCACTTGTAAATTTCTAGTTTACTTAAATATTTTCTTAATTAATTATTTTAATTATTATTTCAAGCTTTCACTTATACATCTAATTAGCAATAATTACAAATTAGAATGGGTTCATACAAGTTTAGTGCATCACGACACATTAAACCAAAATGTAACATGTTGTTTTGGAAATGAAAAGAAATTGTCAAGATGGTTCTAAAAATTCAAGGAAAAATTAATAGAAAAGAAAATTATAAAGGAAATAATAAAGAAAAGAAGCATGGGCATGTTGACTTGAGAAATGGGGTTTTCTTGACTTGATTTTTTTCTCACACTCACTCACCCCTCTCTCTCACCTTGCTGGCCGAACTTGGCAGCCCCCCTCCCCATTTCTCCTCTTCTTTTCCATCAAAAAAATCCACAAAATTCCATTAAAAATCAACACAAAATTCCACTAATTCCTAATTAAATATTTACCCATTTTTCCTTGGCCAATCTAGCATGGATCTTGGAGCAAGGAAGCCATTTTGGGAGGCTATGTTGCAAGTTAGATCTACAAATTATGAGGTATAAATCCTAACCCAATGGTTACTTGTTGGATAATTACTTCAATCTAAGCTAATTAGGTGTTTAAATATGGTTTTAATTGCAAGGTTTAGTTTTCAAGAGAAAGGTTTGAGATCAAGTTAGGGTTTTTATCATTAGTTTATGGTTACAATGTGTAGTTTAACATTTAAAGACATGAAAAATCTAATCAAGTTGTTAAGTTGCTAATTGTTATTTTTAAATTGTCTTAATTATATAATTTTGCAAACTAAGTTTATAATTAGTGTGTAATTAGATGAAATTAAAATTTAGTTAGGGTTTGTGTAGCTTAATTAAGTTATTAACGGAATATTGTGGCCACTAGTTTTGTTAAAACATCTAGATTTGCATTAAAATAGTTAAGTAATGTTTACTAGGTTTTTGGAATAAATCGATTTAAATTAAGTTTGAGGTTTTGATGATATACAACTTATTTCATATAATATTTAGTGTGTTGTGAATGCGCGATTGGTGCGATTGAGTTTTAGGCTTGGTGGTTGCCACGTATAGCTACCCTAGTTGTGGGTTGTGGCGTTGTCACGAGCGCGTTTTGTGCACCAAGTGCGTGCGCGTCCAGTTAGTGCGCGTGGTTGACTTGTATTGTTTGTGTCCGCGACTATTTATATTTTTATCCTCTTATTTACTTGTGTACGATTCTAGGATCGGGTGCAGAGGCGTCAAACGTGGCGCGGAAAGTCAAGGCTGAGATTTGATCTGGTTTGCCGAGGCATCCCGGTGAGTAGATGTTCATATCTATGAGGGATCGTCTGGATGGCGCAAGGTGCCCGATAGTCAGGATTTCTAATAATTCCTGTATTTATATGCGTAGTCTCCTAGTCATTCATCTTATTGCATTGCATTATAATAAATATATATGATATTATCCCATAGGACACTTGCACCATTACCATTGGTTCATGCCGCACATGCACTATTCATGCCAACACACATGCTCTTGGTAATTGCGATGTCACGAACACTATAAAACTTGCTTAGAATCGGTAATTGTTCATTTGCATCATATATGATTCGTAGACTTATACTTGTATATTCATTTCATTAAAATGGATACGTAAGATTGTTAAGTCATATATATACATACCTCATTGCATCATGATTCATGCATAGCTTCTGGCCGTACTTCGCATGGTATATACTACCGTCACATAGATTTCTATCATCACCGGCATGTTTATATATTGTGATTCTTCTCGAGGATTTCAGTATTTATGAGATTTCTGGATTTTTGGGAAAACAGCAAGAATTTTATAAACCTGTTATCATTTTAAAAATGCAAGTTGCGGTTTTCTCGTGATATGATGTATGTGTCGTCCACCATGAGTTTTCTCGGTTCTTGAGCAGTATCATTTACCCGATTCGAGGAGGAGGATGCACCGTCTGTGGATACATGGTAGACCCGGTACGGTACCTCGGAGCAAGAGGATCGCAGATGATGGCGTTGAGCCTGGCAAGGGAGCACTACCTACCGGTGATTGTTGGCACGGCGGATATCCGAAGGATACCGACGTGGTCGTGAGATTTGATGATATGGGCCGATCCAGACTGACGGAGCCCGAGATATTGAGATATTGAGATATTGAGATATTTAGATATTGAGACATTGAGATATTGAGATATACAAATATTATGTCGATACTTGACATGGATTTTCTGTTGATTTCATTGATCATACTCAGTTTATTGCACATATGCTTTTCTAAGATAAGAATAAAGGTTTTCTTAAACCAGACAGGTTCAGGTTTCGTATTTAATTATGCATTCATGTTGCATTCATGCTAGTACATAGTATCATTTTGAGATATGTGGGTTGTGACGCATTTGCGTGCATACTTATGATAGCCTTATTAGATGCTACTTACTACTCATGAGTTGGAAACTCACCCCCGTTGTGCCACAGTATTTTGCAGGTCTGACCCGTCAGCACAGTAGCGGCGGGTGTACTTTCTATTCTGCTTCGTTTGCATCGTTTTGCAGCTTTGCTCATAGGTGGAATGCGAGGATATTTTATTCCATCATGTATATTATTTTGTATCTAGTATACTCTATCTACCCTTGTATATTGGACTAGACGGTGAGACTCGTGAGATTTGTATTTGTGGTATTTGGTGTCGATGCTCACTTGAGCCAACATGGTATTTTCTTATTTCTTGCTTTCATATGCTTATTGTGCATTTTTTATATACATATTGCATGTGGTTGTGATTCCGCCATTGGCGAAGAGCTAGCTCCCGCTTGGGGATGCCTTTATTCATTATTTATATGTATTTTCATGTGTTGTACCCGTTTGGGGGCCAGTATTTATAAAGGAGACTCTGCCGAAATTTTCGGGAAAATATGATGTTGCTTTGAAATGTTTAATACGACTTATTTGGTTAAAATCGCTTTCTTTAAATAAGTTTTCCTTCATTTTATTTCTTTAAATGATTTAGATTTCTGGGCTTTGGCTTACTTGAATTACGTTACGCCCTTAGACGTTTTGTAATCTAAATGCCAGACACATTCCATACCTTCGGGTCGTGACAAGGATAGTGATCAAAGCACAGTGGGAACTCACACGAGACAAATGAAGATCTCAGGTCTAAAGACTAACCTATACTCATATCACCTGGGAACTTCCATCTAACGATAGGTATAATACCATCTAAAAGTTCTCGGCAAGTCCGTCCGGTGTACTCACACCCAGTGAGCACTTGTACACGATCTTAGGTGCATTAGACCAATGGTTGCGGGACCATACCATCATCCCTCATTGGGGTCTAGAAACGTATACACTAGTCTACTTCGGAATATCGATACCCAGTCTCGATACTCCTACGACTAGGGACCTTTTAAGGATGTGCGTACCGATTACCCAGCTCCTACACGTAAGATCGCCATCACAACGCAGGGAGTCTAGCAATGATCCTACGGTTTTTATCAACATGTATGAATGATACGTAATATCAAGTAAAACATATGCACATGTTAAGATAAAGACAAACCAGATAGCATACTAACATATCGAGCAAGATTGTCCTGTACATATATGTCCAAGCATCCACCTCTAGGGCATATATATCCAACAAAAAGTCCTCACAGTTCTTTGTGTGAAGATAATCTTAGCCTCTGGTATGAATTGATCTATCGTCTAAAGAGCTAGTTGATTTTAATAAAAGAAAAAAATGAAAATGACGCCATCTTTATAGGCTTGCAAGTTTAGCTTTAAACTCAAATCCCTATCTGGTTTGTGTGGTTATTTTTTGTATACATGCTTGAATCATTGGTCTATTTTACTTTGGTTGGGCTGGTATATTATAAATTCTTGAGTTTCAGCACTATTATAGTAATTTTTCTTGAGAATACCTGGGATTGTTTATAGTAGAGGATGTGAGGAGAGTAGGCAAGTTGTACACTAATATCGAGATATTAAGCATGTGTATTTGATATATGGGTTTGAATATTCCATCGTATACCGAGAGTAAAAAAACACATTGCTGAGGCCTTCTTATATTGTTTGGTCTTTTGAGAGATGCTACTTTGTTTAGGTGTTTCACTCTATACTCTTGTTCAGTTCATGTTTATATGTTGACTATTTAGATTGATCATGAACTAATAAGATCCTGGATTTTGTGGGTGAAATCTGCTGAAAACCCTCACGAGACAAAATTCTTCCTCTAAGGTAAGCTAGAGATATAGCGGATTGTTATACATGCTAAGTGCAATCGTGATACCTGCGAAAGTGAGTTAGGATTTATCGTTCTCTTAGAAAAAAATTTGCTCGAGAATGAGCAAAACATAAGTTCGGGGGTATTTGTTCATCACGATTATTTGTATATAATACCGTACATTCTATATCTTTTTATTAATAATCAAATGCTATTAACCCTATGACTACTATTGAGTATAGGATTATAGGTTTGCAAGGGAATGAATCATAATTAGTGCAAAACATGTACATTTTATGCGTTTTTAGGTTCAATTGGCCGACAAATGATAAAATGATAAAATGATTAAAACACGTGCAATGACCACTCAAATCATCTATCTGCACCCCCACAAGTTTCTAGAATTTCAACAAGAGACTTCTTTCTTGTCTTTGACAATAAAGGAATTTTATTTGTGTTGAAAACATGAGTGGAGGATGTAAATTTACATGTGTATGTTGAATTTGAAAAGTAAAAGTCAAACCGAGCCGAATTCGTTAACCAAATACCCCGAGAGTAACCTGGGATGAATTGTGAAATTCTTTGTATATTAAAAATGAGCATAAATTAAAATAAGATCACCACAGAAAATTGAGCTCCTAACTCAATAATATGGCCGCAAATTTGCGGCCATAATGAAGGTTTTGGCTGTAAATTTGCGGGCATGTTAACTCCAAATAATGTTAGCAAAGGGGGTTGTCTCTGTGATGGATCCCACATAGGATTGACGATATGAGAATGCTCTGAAAATTTCTTTATAAATAGCAGATCAATGGGCAAGCATTTGTATAGGAGTAGCTCTAGATTAGTTAATAGTTTAGGGTGTTATAGTGCAACTTTAGTTTGTAATTAGCCATTAATATTATTCTTCATTTTCTTCAAGCTTTACAAGTCTTCTAGATTAGAGTAAGTGCTATTTGGTAAGTTTAATTTAGTTTTGATTCATGTCTTTTAATTCTTATTTAGTTAGCCTGTTATTCTTTATGATTGTTCTTTTTAATTCATGTTTTTTTCATTTCTTATTGTTTTAGTTCTTATATTGTTTTCATGCTTAACTAATAATTCTTCTACTTATTAGGATGAGAGGATGGTTTTTAATCACATAACTATTCTTTGATGCATTATTATACAAGAATTGAACTTCATCACAAGCAAACTTGGGGTTCTCGATTCCGGACTCGAATATTTGGCCATGAGAATAAGCCGTGAGTGGCTCTTGTGAAAGTTATTAATAAATTAAAAAAGTGGAAGGACAAAAGAACCTAGGTGATAATTCTTGCGTTTGGAAGGCCTAACCTATATTCCCAAGTTATCTAACCAAGGGTATGGATTTATGCATGGAAGGCCTGCCTATACTCGCAATCCGTTTTATCTTCTAATTCACATTTCTTTAATTTATTTCTAGCAAAATTCCAATCACTACTACAAATAGGGGTTGCCCTACGGATTTATCCGTAGGAGCAAACCACTGCCCCTACGGATATATCCGTAGGGGCAAACCACCGCTCTGTAGGTGCAAACGCCGTAGGTGCAAGTCTTAGCATTAAACATACCCTTACGGTTAAATACTTGCCCCTACGGCGTAATGCGTAGGTCCATATGTCCCTACGGATTAGACTGTAGTGACAAAAAAGTTATTTAATTTATTGATTTATAAAATAAATAGTCATCCCTACGGAGTTGTCCGTAGGGCCAAATGTCTACCCTTACGGATATATGCGTAGGTCCATATGTGTAGGGGCAAAATATCAGGTATCCTGATATTATACCTGATATTTTGTCCCTGAGGATACCTGTGTAGAGGCATGTTTAAGCCCCTATGGTCAAATCCGTAGGGACAAGTATAACCCTCTCTACTGAGATCATAAGGGAAAAATATCAGGTATCCTGATATTTTTCCCCTACGGATAAATCTGTAGGGGCAAAGTAGGACCCTACGGATTAATCCGTAGGGGCAAGGTTAGACCCTACGGATTAATCCGTAGGGACATATTATCAGGTTTTTTTAAAAAAGGGCTGCCTGTTTTTTTCTCGCCCTGTGCACAATAATATATACATCATATATAAAATTAATCAACACAAAGAATATATACCACGGTATTCATAATCACATCTCACGCATAATATACAAAAGAAATCAACAAGTAGAATACGATATCAATATAAACACGCAAACACCACCAATATCAATACCGTCCAAAATATATACAATATGTATCATATAAATAAATACATGTTTAAAATATAAGAATCAAAAAGCTACCCTAGCTCGGTCCAGCTCCACCTCTGATAAACGCCGTAATCTGGCACGCCTGCTCCTCGGATATACCCTGAGTCAATATCTCGAGCAATGCGGAGTGTGCGGGAGTCTGAGCGGGCTGTGGAGCTGTAGGAGTGGTCTGAGCAACCGCCGCCGAGGTAATGGCTTATAGAGCCGCAGCTGCGGGAGTCTGAGCGGGCAGTGGAGCTATAGGAGTTGTCTGCGGAACCGCAACCGAGGTAGTGGCTTGCGGAGCCGCAGCCGAAGGAGATGCATGTGGAGGCTCGGCCGATATACCCTATCGCGTCTATTCAATTTTGTGTGTAATAAACGAGTAAGAACTGTGTATTAGTCGAATTCGTATCATTATCAAGTTATTGTGAAACCCCAATCTATATATACTTAGGGACTTTGGCCTCGTTTGGATATCTAGTTTGGAAAACTGTAGTTTATTTTAATTAGATATGTATGTATGATTAATCGAAGCTAAGTTTACAACCAAATAAGCTCAGGCTACGTACTAATATTGGATATGTTGCTATCTATAATATGATAAAATATTTTACTATTAAGTAGTATACATACCAACATCTCCTTCAACTCCTGAACGGTGGCCTTCAAGGTGTCCAGTTCTTGCTGGAAACGTCGCTCACGGGAGACAGAGGAAGTAACCGCCGGAGTGGAGTCCAACCTCATATGGGCCCTGCTAGGACCCAGTCCCCGGCCTCTCTCCCAACCTCCGTGGTGCCCTCCGTTTGCGGCGTCTAGGACTGGGATCGGCAGCATCGGAAAATTCTGTCCAGTAAAATCGATCCCCGATGTCTCCGCCTGCTCAACCACCCGCTCCTACACCCACATTAACCAGTAAAATATAAGTATATCATTTAAATTTGAACATTTCAAAACAAAAATTTCAAATAGGGGTTGAATAAATATTAACACTTACGCAATACTCCTGTGTAGCGGTGTCGGGGTATCGAAGCTCGCCCATAGCGGGATCAGTCGAGGTGTCGTGGACGACAAGATACACGGACAGCACGCTCGGTGTACCACTCTGCGCCAGGGTGTGAGCTCTCTGCAATATCAGAAAATAACTCTTAATATTAGATATATTAGAAAATAACTCTTAATATTACATTATATCACAAAGGCCGGTCTATTGTAATTTACCGATAACTCCATGGCACGAGTAATATTCCTCGAGCCACCTGTATAACTGGGGCGACCCCTCTTCGCCGACTTTCTATTCTTTTTATTTTGATCGGCCTGTTTTTGCACAACACATTCAGATTTAGTTTTCTAATTAAGCAACACAAAAAAATAAATTATATACTAAACAATGGATTACATTTAAAATACATACTTTCTTGCGATGAGAGTCGAAATATTGGCACAATAGAGGCCATGTATCTACGTCGACTCTCGCAAAGGCCGGAGTAGATAAGAGGGCCGCTCTCTCTTCCTCGGGGGTCGCCATCCACAGGAAATACCAGTCGATCTTTAGCTCATTCCTGTTGTATCGGACCTTCGTCTGCATGTTCTTCATCAGGCCATTGTACAGAGCGTGAAGATTGAGCACCCTCCCAGGGTGATCAGGGTCGGGTACAGGCTGAAAATCATAATCCAACTGAAAATACAAAAAAAAATTGTTATTAGATTGCAAGTGTTAATAATAAATATATTGGATAAATCAAATGAAAATATATATTAATACCCGAGACTAATCCCAGAAGAGGGCGAATGAGCGCCGGTGCTGGTCGCCCCACTCAACATGAAGTGGATAGTTCTTCATGAGGCGGCTCTCATCCCCATATACCGGCCGAACCTCTCAACATAATCGCCGGTATAGCGATAATCAGGGGTAAAAAAGAGGGGGAATGCTACCTCCCCCTAGCTCTGTCGGGCCTCAGCCTGTGGGACTGATTTGGGCCTCGAGTCCCCCTCTCGGGATGGGGAGGCCCTGCGTCTACAAGAAATATCAAGACAATCAATATTAAGACAAAGTGGTATTAAGAAATCAAGATTTAACGAAAATTGAAGTGTGATATATACCTCCAGTGACTAAAGCACGAGCTTGGGCCCGGACAGCAGCATGAGCGGGATGATAGTTCCTCCGGTGAGGAACAACCGGTGACCCGGACGTGGATGCATCTCCAACTAGAAAATAAACATCGATAAAATTACATGAATTTCATGTTTATTCTTAAAGGATATGTAAAATGAATAAATATTTTATATTTATTCATACAAACCTGCAGACTGAGCGAAGGGTATGGAAGTGACGGGAGTGGCCCCTGCACCAGACGAGGACGCACCACCTATAATTAGACAATCAAGTATCATCTATATAAGTAATTGCAAAATGAATGCGTATATCAATAATATAACATTCTAAATCAACATGTATACACTGTAGGATATATAAACATACCCGCAGGTATATGATATATAAACATACCTAGAGGTGCGGGGGTGGCCTCTGTCCCTGATGTAAGTACGTAAGAGCAAAAAGAATGTATGTATATTTATGATATAGCATTCTAAATCAATATACATGCACTATATGATATATAAACATACTTGGAGGTGCGGGAGTGGCCTCTGTCCCTGATGTGGACGCATCACCAACAGCTAGACAATCAAACATTGACAATATAAGTAATTTTGACATGAACATGCATGTATATCTATAATATTACATTCAAAATGAATATGCATGCAATATACCTGGAGGTGTAGCAAAGTCCACACGGAAGGAGGCATCCAAAGGGGTCTCCGATCGGGGTGCAAGACCGGCCCTCTGAAGCTCCCTATGCAGCTCTCCGGGCGGTAGAACCGCTCTGCCTCTGCCTCTGCCGGTGCCGCAGCTGGAGCTCCTGCCGTCCCTCGCTGCTCCCGTCATCGTCATCAAATCTAGATAAAACGGTTCGTGGATGCATTAGACAATCATTACAAGCATTGACTATATATGTATAGATCGTAAAATGTGAAGTAATAATATAACATTACTGATAACCTTTTTCGTTTCGTGGGCGCATTAGACATATCTACTTGGATTTCATCATCGATATCATTTCCAACCCACGTAACTTTATGATCAGCCGAAAACAACCCGTCTTTCGAAATAGACGGTCGGAGCACTCTAAGTCTTCTCTCTTCTTCATCCTCATCGTTGTCCTCGAATTCTGGGACATCGTATACATTCTTGGGTTTCCAACGGCATACGACACTCCATCCCGGATGTTTCAAAGACTGTGAGTAGTATACTTGGAACGCTTGGTTCGGAAAGCTAAACGGATCTTCCTGCCCGTAAAATCGAAGTGTGTTCACACTGGTCAATCCATATTCATCTTTCCAAGTCCCAAGATTGCTTCTCCACTTATCCGTATCGGTTCAGGTATCGTACCAAGTACACTGAAATATATAAAAGGGTTCTGATCGTCCGGGATAGTGGATGTCGAGTATACAATTTAAGTATCCATAATAAATCACACCATCCGATTCTACCGTCGCAATCCCACTATTCTGAGTGGTTCTAGATGTTTCTATGTCCTTAACTTCGAATTTGTATCCAAGGACACCGAATCCTTTATAATATGCAACCTCCATACTAGGAAATTGAGCTAAACATCTTGAATCACTCTGTAATGATGCAGACAAGTTCGGATCGTGGATCTAACAAAACAAATTTTACGACAAATACATAAGGATATAATTTTAGATTAAAACTGATAGCAATAACATGTTATTCGAATAACTTACATGATCTGCAACCCGATCGCAAAAATTATCCTGATGATATTTTTCCAATCGTTCATCGTTCCAATCAGGATGCCCCTTACGTATCTCGTTAAAATGAATTTTGTTTTCGACAATAAGTTATGACATTAATATTATATCAATTCATACACACATAAATACAAATATAACAATTAATCTAAAAAACTTACTCTCTAATTTTTTCAAGACATGCGCAATTAAGCAAGATAAACCGGTATATCTTGTTGATAAACATAGTGTCTACCCTTTTATAATCGGCTTTACCATATGGTCCGTCTTGAATTCTTCGAGGCCGGTTAAGTCTCGTCTCAATGTTCTCGTCCAGATAGTGGGAACAAAATGTGGTTGTTTTATCAAGAAGATAACCTTGCATGATAGAACCCTCTGGTCGATTTCTATTGCGTATATACTTTTTAAGAGTGTAGAGGTGCCAAAAGAAAATATGGTGAATAAATAAATACGGGCATACAGGACAACAATAATTTTAAAAATTGTGCGAAACTAAAAATTCCACGTACCTCTCGACGGGATACATCCATCGATATTGTACCGGTCCGGCTAACTTAGCCTCAGTTGCAAGATGAACCGTCAGGTGTATTATGATATCGAAGAATGACGGTGGGAAAATACGCTCAAACTTGCAAAGTATCAACGCAATAGAATTTTCTAGTTTATCCAGCGTCACAACATCCAATGTTTTAGCGCATAACTCTCTGAAAAAACAACATAGGTCGTTGATTACTAGACCAACCGATTCGGGGAGAGAAGTCCTGAGGGCTAATGGGAGAATGTGCTCCAAGATAACATGGTGATCATGACTTTTCAGCCCATCGATCTTGCCTTTCACAATTTTTATCTTCTTGCTGAGTGATCCTGAGAAACCTGTGGGAACTTTCAAATCATGCAACACTTGCAGGAATCTTTTCTTCTCCGGTTGTGACATATGATAAGCGGCATTGGGAAGTACAAACTTGCCTGGTTTACCCACTACCAGTTTAGGATGCAATTCACTTCTTATTTCCCAGTCCTGTAGATCCATCCGAGTATTGAGGTTGTCTTTCGATTTCCCGTCTTTATAAAGAAGCAAGTTGAGTATGTGTTCGGATACTCCCATCTCTATATGCATGACGTCCATACAATGACGCACTAAATTTGTTGACCAGTACGGAAGCTCGAAGAAAATGCTTAACTTGTTCCAGAATGGTGGTTTGACCTGTTTTGTTGGATCCATCCCGAAGGTCATATTATTGTAACCATCCGACTGAGCAGTCACGTCCTCTCCGAACAATGGGGCTGGAGGTCCAAGAAGCTCCTGATGACCATCAAAGTGAACAGCGTCTAACCTGTAGGGGTGGTCTAGAGGCAGGAAACGTCGATGGCCGCAATAACAAACCTTCCTGCTAAAATTCAAGAATTTCGATGTTGTATGTTGATGGAAATGATGACATGCTTTGTGACCATGTACGGACTAACCTGATAGCAATCTATATGCAGGAAAGTCATTAATTGCCCATATTAAAGCCACACGCAGTATGAAGGTTGTATTTGTGTTTGCATTGTAAGTCTCTACACCATCAATGAACAAAGATTTTAACTCCTCGATCAGAAGTCGGAGATAGACGTCGATATTGTTTCCCGGTGAGTTTGGTCCGTCGATAAGAAGAGACATCATAAAGTATGATTGGTCCATAGCCAACCAAGACGACAGATTATAAATTATCATTACAACGAGCCATGTGCTGTGCCTTCCAGCCATATAGTTGAATAAGCAGAAGCCATCACTAGCCAGTCCGAGCCTGACATTGCGAGGATCGCTACTGAAAATTGCGAGCCTCCTATCGAAATCCTTCCATTTCGGTGAATCTCTTGGATGGCCTATTTTCCCATCTTCACTTGGAGGAGCACGGTGATGCCAAATCATTGCCTCGGCTGTTTTCTTGCACCTGAATAGCCTCTGCAGCCTCTGTGTTATGGGAAAGTATTGTGCTATCTTGACAATTATATCGGGCTTCTTATCAGAATCTTTCGGTTTATACCTGGCCTCTCCGCATGTTGGACACTCTTTCAAATCAGAATTCTCTTTCCGGTACAACACGCAATTTTAGGACATGCTTGAATCTTCTCACACTTCAGACCCAAATCAGACAACATCTTCTGGGCTCCATACTAGCTGTCGGGCACGTTATTTCCCCGGGGCATAGAATCTTTCAAGAACGAAAGAAGCATTGTGAATGACTTGTTGCTCCATCCATTTAGGCACTTAATCTGGAAAAGTTGGACGAACCATGAGAGGGTGGAATACTTTGCATTCTCATAAATTGGTTTTCTAGCATTATTCATGAAATTTTCATATTTATCTGCACGCGGTCCTTGACCGGAAGGAATGTCATCTTCGGTACGAATAGATTCACCTAGGGCAGCCTCTATCATATCCTCCATTTCTTCTGATGGAAAGAAATTACCGTCTTCTTCTTTTATCGCATTACCGTCTTCTCCTTCTTTTCCTGCCGCATTATCGTCTTCTCCTTCTTCTTCTGCCGCATTACTGCGTTCTTCTCCTTCTCATGATATAACCAAGTTGTATAAAGTCTAGTAAAACCATATTTTACGATATGAAGCTCTGCCAATTCTACCTTCTGCCAGTACTTATTCCCACATCTATCGCACGGGCAAAGAATCTTCTCTATCACGATATTATTATGTGCGCGTGCAAATTCAATAAAAGCAGCAACTCCCGCGACAAACTTAGGTTGCATACGTTGTTTCCAATTCACATACATCCGGTCCTTAACTCTGACGTGCTCATGGGCCATGTTAGACTGTATAACATATAAATTGTAGGTTATGATGGCTATATTGAGAAATCTAAGAACGGGATGGTTACTAACAAAGGAGAAAATCCGTGTATATGCTTTATGTGTGTGTTTGTCGTTGAAAAGAATAAATCATCGATAATCAAAGTAGATTTGAGGATACTCATGTATGAGAATATGAAAGTTTTATATTATCATCGAGTATCATATATTAGTTTTAACTTGAACATTTTGAATCACTCTCTAATGATGCGTTTTTTGTGTATTATTGTTGTATGTGTGTGTTTCGGCTGTCGGGGGTAAGGCTTCTATCCCATTAAGAATGTATAGAGCGGACACTCATTCGCTTGTGCTTTCAACCGTTTCGAGTAAATTTCGGCAGCACCTCCCCGCTGTTCTCCGAGTACACTGTAATAGAATAGATAATCATTTCAAAGCTGTGAAACAACGTTGAAATGAACATCTAATCTATCTTTATACACGGAGAACCAGCGGAAAAGTACCGACGAAATATCTCAAAACAGATGAAAACACAAGTGAATGAAGGTGTTTTCTTTATACATTCCAAACTTGTCCACACGGGACAAATCTATCGGTTATCATACGATTGAATCTTCTTGTCACATAGACTACACGACGGTTGTTGGTATCGAGTTATACCATCCGATATTTAACAAGCTTCATATAGTTCTATGTCACGACGAACATCGAACGTATGTTAACCGATAGACGGGGACTAAGTGGCGCTTTGAGTTTCATATATGAGTATCGATGAGAATATGAAAGTTTCATATTATCATCGAGTATCATATATTGGTTTTAACTTGAACATCTTGAATCGCTCTCTAATGATGCGTTTGTTGTGTATTCTTTTTGTATGTGTGTGTTTCGACTGTTGGGGGTAAGGCTTCTATCCTATTAAGAATGTATAGAGCGAACACCCATTCGCCTATGCTTTCAACCGTTTCGAGTAAATTTCGGCAGCACCTCCCCGCTGTTCTCCGAGTACACTGCAATAGAATAGATAATCATTTCAAAGCTGTGAAACAACATTGAAATGAACATCTAATCTATCTTTGTACACGGAGAACCAGCGGAAAAGTACCGACGAAATATCTCGAAACAGATGAAAACAAAAGTGAATGAAAGTGTTTGCTTTATACATTCCTAACTTGTCCACACGGGACAAATCTATCGGTTATCATACGATTGAATCTTCTCGTCACATAGACTACACGACGGTTGTTAGTATCGAGCTATACCGTCCGATATTTAACAACCTTTGTATAGTTCTATGTCACGACGAATATCGAACGTATGTTAACCGATAGACGCGGACTAAGTGGCGCTTTGAGTTTCATATATGAGTATCGATGAGAATATGAAAGTTTCATATTATCATCGAGTATCATATATTGGTTTTAACTTGAACATCTTGAATCACTCTCTAATGATGCGTTTGTTGTGTATTTTTGTTGTATGTGTGTGTTTCGGCTGTTGGGGGTAAGGCTTCTATCCCATTAAGAATTTATAGAGCGAACACCCATTCGCTTGTGCTTTCAACCGTTTCGAGTAAATTTCGGAAGCACCACCCCGCTGTTCTCCGAGTACACTGTAATAGAATAGATAATCATTTCAAAGCTGTGAAACAACGTTGAAATGAAAATCTAATCTATCTTTGTACACGGAGAACCAGCGGAAAAGTACCGACGAAATATCTCGAAACAGATGAAAACACAAGTGAATGAAGGTGTTTGCTTTATACATTCCTAACTTGTCCACACGAGACAAATCTATCAGTTATCATACGATTGAATCTTCTCGTCACATAGACTACACGACGGTTATTAGTATCAAGCTATACCGTCCGATATTTAACAACCTTCGTATAGTTCTATGTCACGACGAACATCGAACGTATGTTAACCGATAGACGGGGACTAAGTGGCACTTTGAGTTTCATATATGAGTATCGATAAGAATATGAAAGTTTCATATTGTCATCGAGTATCATATATTGGTTTTAACTTGAAAATCGTGCCGTTGAAACAAATTATTGTTCTCCACCTTGCACTCTCTTAACAATGGTACATGCATTAAACAATATGTAAGAGCTATCTATAACAACTCTAAACTTTCACCTGTTGTGTTCAACAATTTTTTTTTTGATATAACAAACACAACCTTCCTCAATTTTTCCCTTGAATCGATATGAAATTAATATTGTCCATATGACACAATGGATATATTTTCCACACAAAAGGAAAAAGGCAAACAATAGTAAAGAAATTGTAATTCTATCAAGTATCCAAACTGAAAAAGAATAAATAGCAAACTAAAAATTAATCACTAATGAAAAACAAACAAAAGTATATCATTACAACCAGCAAATTAAAAGGACCATAAAGAAAACAACAAAGATTTAATTCTCATCTATGACAATTAAATCGGTGCTCAAGTATTTTCCATCTAAATTAGACATGGACGGAGCGATTTAATATGTAAGTCATGAAAGTCGACGGTCTTCACGCAAGTACATGTATATGCTTGTAAAAACGAATTAATCCAACCCTATGTGGAAGATTCCTATGCAAACAATGTAAAAATCTATTGATCTAATGACCTTACATGGTTTCAACTTGGTAATCTAACTAGTATTAATTTGTGCCAAAAACAGCCGACTTTAGATGGCATCAATCTTATATGAGCTCACTTTTGATTACGGCTTCAAATTTTACATTCTTGCAAAGCCTTAAGCACCCAATATTGTTCACAAAGAATTTGTTAAAGATGAAAATGCCCTGAGCTAACGAAACACTAGAGCCTCAACCCTAGCCTCAGCCCCAGTCGAACCCCAATCCCAACACCAAATCCTAACCGAACCCTAACCCTAACCCCAACCCCAACCCCAACCCCAACCCCAGCCGAACCCCAACCCCAACACCAAACCCCAACCGAACCCCAACCCTAACCCTAACCCCAACCGAACCCCAACCCTAACCCTAACCTTAACCTAAACTGAACCCGATGCCTAACCCTAACCCTCATCCCTACCCGAACCCTGAACCCTAGCCTTAACATCATCAAAATTATGTTTAATTGGAGATTTACTGTCACGACCCGAAAAGTTACGGAACGCGACCGGCACTTAAGTTACGTAACGTCTCAAGGCGTCCGTAAAATAAGTAAGCCGAAGCCCAGAATACTAAACCCAATTAAAAATTTTAGAGTGAAGGAAAACCAATTAATTTAAGCTTTTACCTCATTACCTAATCAAATTGCCCTTATTCCAGAATTCCAGCAGAATATATAAAAGAAATCATTACATGAGGAATAACATGTCGACTCAAGTGAGCTCGACCCAGATACATCATAAATAAATCCTCAAGTCTCACAATCTCACATCTAGGTCAATATACAGTCATCCGAATAAAACAGGTACAACTGAAATGATAGTACCAGTAATGGAAACAGTAGTAGCAACATCAGTAGTCGTAGATGGAGTACTCTAGATACAATGAGCATAAATAAGGTGGTACAAACTGATAATAACCCACCTATGAGCAAAAGCCTCTAGTCCAGGCAAGAAGTACAAATGAAGCAAAGGTATCCGCCACTACAGTGCTGACGGAATGGACCTGCAGAGAAGCTGTGGCACAACGGGGGTGAGTTGCCAGCTCGTGAGTAATAGATAACATTTACTAAGGCTATCGTATGCATGCACACAAGTATCCTGACATCCCTAAAACAGGTATAGCTATATGTACCAGCAGGTGTGTATGCATCAACAGTAAACTAGCAAGTATATATGTCACATGGAGGTGATAACAGGTATGTATGCCACATGAAAATACAACCAAGTATGTATGAGAATTATTCTTACTTTGTTTTGAAACTTCCCCTTTTTTTAAACATCGATAATAATATCCAGGAAAAACAGTAAAATCCGTGTCTAGCAACGACACCTCGAAACTGACCAAATCTCATATATCCATGTCCAGTATCTCTGGCCTCAGCTATCCGGCTGATCCATATCAAAATCCATATCTCAATCCAACAGTCACGGTCGGTATCCTCTGGATATCCGCCGTGCCAAATGAAATCACCGGTAGGTAATCCGTCCCCTGCCAGGCTCAACGCCATCATCTGCGATCTTCTTGCCCCGAGGTACCATACCGGGCCCACCATGTACCCGAGACGGTTCATCCACCTCCTCGAAACGGGTCTCAAAACCACAGCAAACTCATGGTGGACGACACTTTACATCACTAGAAAACCGCAGTTTTTATAATTAACAAATATCAGTTGAAATCTTGCGGCTTTCCCCAAAATCCAGAAATATCATAAATCTCATGAAATTATCATAAATACATATGCCGATGATTATGAATGCTTATGGTATAAATTTAAATACTTGTTTCAATGTCACATTTCTAGGCAGTTAACATTTTCCAGATTTAAAGTTATTTAGTGTCGTGACATGGCAATTACCAGGGTGTGTGTGTTCACATGAATAGTGCTCGTGCAACATATAAAACCTGGTAAGGGTGCATGTGTCCTATAATGAATCTGCGTATATGGAACATCATATAGGTACTGACTACAGTAATTATCATGCAATTTTTATCATTTTTACTTCAATGTTTCCAGTAATACCAAGTCTACTAAATCTATCGGGCGACTTGCGCCATCCAAACGATTGTCCCCCGTAGATGTTAAATCTACTCATCAGTGGTCCTGTGCTAAGTGTGTCCGACCACCTGTTTTCCCTTTTCAGCCGCGCTTGAAGTTCCTGCCGGCAAACCTAGAATTCACACGAGTCACCATATAAGGAAAAGTCATGCAAAACGCAATATATCGACAAAAGGGATACGCGTGCGTGAAACCAAACACGTGTGCACACGACGCGATGCGACGCGACGCGACGCGCACAAACCTACCTGAATCAGAACTGACACGCTGTGTCGCGCAGCGCGCCACAGAACCACGCGTATCACGCGCGTATCACACGAGTCTTAAAACATCGAAAACACGTAACTAGTTCCAGATTTTGCCTCAGGGCCAAACTTGAAAAGTTAGAGATACCAAAAACACTAGCTACAAAGACCAAGCTCACACTCCAAAACCCAACACCCTACCCCCTGCTCTGGCCGCAATTTGCGGCCAGAATGAAGAAAAAAGCGGCCAAGTTTGGGAGGTGGGTCCTCGTGCTTTGGGTGTGTATTCCTACTCCTCTCACCATGCTGAATTCTTCTCTAGAATTTTTCTGAAGTGATCGGGTCAACAGCAGATTTCAAAAAGGCTAAAAATCACTAAATCTGCTAAAATACGCCAAGTCGGGTAAATCGGGTTTCTACGAGAAATCTGGGGGATTTCTCTGGTTGGCTGGCCTCACTAGGACCTAAGAAGTTTATTATAACTAACGTAACTCTCACTTTTCTCAAAATCTCCATAAAACTCTCAATATCACTTTTACGCATGATACGGACATCGATTAAACTAGATTATCGAGATTTTAGCGAATTAGGCTAATCATCCAATTTTAATGATGCTACTGGGCTTCAACAGGTTAGTTAACACTAAAGATGGCTCATTAACCTACAAACACTCTAAAATTGCTAAATTTAGCATCATGGCACAATTCTAGCATGAAAATCCTATTTGTCGCGACAACTAGCTAAACAAGCATCTAATCTACGTAATATACGAAAAGTTTAGGAGATATACCCTCTAGGAACCTTGCAACAGGGGAGAAGGAAGAGAAGAAGAGGGTAGGTGCATCAAACGAGGCTGGAACGGAGCTGGTGCTGATGCAGAAAATGGGTTGCTGTTGCATGCTGATGCTGTTGCTGTTGCATGTTGTTGCTGATTGTTGTTGTTGTTGTTGTTGTTGTAGTGGTGTGAGGTGTTGTGTGGTGTGGTATGGTGATGATATGGTGTGGTATGGAGTGGTATGAGGTGGTGTGGTGTGTGGTATAGGGGCTGATGCTGATGGTGTTATGCAAAAATGGGCTGATGCAAGAAAATGGGTTGCTGGGGCTGCTAGCTGATGGTTTTATTGCTGTTTTTGTTGCTGTTTGAAGTAGTAGCAGCAGCAGGGATGGTAGTATGATTGTGGGAAGGGTTGCGTGATTAGGGGGAGGGTTTATGTCAAAAGTTTGGAGCTGATGTAACAGCTGTTGCTGTTGAAAATGGCTGATGGAGTTTGAAAACTTGGGGCTGATGTGACTTGATGCTTTTGTAGAGTAGTAGGGAGGGGGCTGATGCAATGATGAAATAGCCTCAGCTGAATTTCCATGGTGCTAGGTGGCTATGGCAGCAGCCATAGCTGACCTCAAGCTCAATTTGCACACAAATTTGAGGCTGATTGGATGCTGAAGTGTTGAAAATGGTGGCTGATTGGATGCTTTGGCTGATGTGAAATGTGACAGGTGATGAATAAGGTGTTGTGGTGCTGATGTGATAGTTTAATAGACGTCGTAGAGTATCCTCAGCTGAATTTAAGCAGCTAATTGTGCTGTGGAAATGATGGGAGCTGATGGTGCTCATTCTGGCTGGCTAAAAATCAGCTGTAATTTGCTGGTGTGTGGTCGAGATAATATTCCACAAAAATAACCACAAAACCAGATAGTCTATAAGAAACCCGTTTTTGGTAAACTTTTTACCAAAAGATCCCACATTAACACGTAATTACTACTAAACACAGACTCAGGTGTTACAATCTTCCCCCCTTAAAAAAATTCGTCCCCGAATTTTAAAATGTGTAACTACGCATACCTTCAAAAAGATGGGGGAATTTCGTCCGCATTTTTCCCTCGGCCTCCCAAGTGATCTCCTCACTGTTCGGGCTGCGCCAAAGAACTTTTACAGACGGCAGGACCTTTGATCGGAGTTTCTTCACTTGCCAATCTAAAATTTCAACTGGCTGCACGGTGAACGAAAGGTCGGGTTCGAGCTGAACCGTCTGATGCTGAATCGCGTGGGAAGGATCATGAAGATAACGGCGTAGCATCGATACGTTGAAAACGGGATGAACATCTGAAAAACTAGGTGGAAGAGCTAAACGATACGCAACAGCGCCGACACGCTCGAGAATCTCGAAGGGACCTACGAATCTAGGGCTAAGCTTTCCCTTTCGCCCAAAACGCATCACACCCTTCATCGGAGAAATTCTCAGAAAAACATGGTCGCCAACTGCGAACTCTAATTTGCGACGGCGTCTGTCTGCATATGATTTCTGCCTGCACTGGGCTGCTCTCACCCGGTCTCGAATTAGCTGTACTTTCTCGGTCGTCTCCTGCACGATCTGTGGTCCGAAGATATTGCTCTCGCTCAACTCGGTCCAACAAACAGGCGATCTACATCTTCTTCCATATAACGCCTCGAAAGGTGCCATCTGAATAGTATCCTGGAAACTGTTGTTATAGGAGAACTCTATTAGAGGTAAATGACGATCCCAGCTACCTCCGAAGTCTAAAACACACGCTCGAAGCATGTCCTCGAGAGTCTGAATGGTCCGCTCTGATTGTCCGTCGGTCTGCGGATGAAATGCTGTGCTAAAACTCAAACGAGTGCCCAATGCCTTCTGAAGTTTCTGCCAAAGTCGGCTGGTGAATTGAGTGCCTCGATCTGACACGATACATGTCGGTACGCCATGCAATCGTACGATTTCGTCGATGTAAAGCTGGGCATACTGAGCGAAGCTAAAAGTTGTCTTCACTGGCAGGAAGTGAGCCGCTTTCGTCAATCGGTCCACGATCACCCAAATGGAGTCGTACCCTCGACTGGTCCTGGGTAGACCCACAACGAAATCCATCGAAATCTGCTCCCATTTCCACTCTGGAATGGGTAATGGCTGTAGTTCTCCTGCGGGCCTCTGGTGTTCGGCCTTGACTTGTTGACAAGTCAGGCATCTTGATACGAACTCTGCGATGTCCCTCTTCATTCCGTCCCACCAGTAGGTCTCTCTCAAATCAAGATACATCTTGGTGGAACCGGGATGGACACTATACGCCGATCGGTGTGCTTCCTCAAGAATATCGCGCCGCAATCCCTCAGCATCTGGTACGCACAGTCTGGATCCAAATCGTAAAATTCCCTGTTCATCAACTACGAACTCGGAAAATCTGCCCTGTGTCATCTGTGCTATGATCTCTGAACAACGGTCATCGTTGCGCTGTGCTTCATATATACGGTCAAGCAACTGTGGGCGCGCACGCACATGCGCGAGCTGTCCCCCTGTTGGAGGGAACTCGAACTCAATTCGGCTGTCGCATAAAATCTGCCAATCTGCTGACGACTGCCTTTGCACTGCGCACATATAAGATAGATTACCCTCAGGCCTCCTGCTCAGAGCATCTGCTACTACATTTGCCTTGCCCGGGTGGTATAAGATTTCGCAGTCATAGTCCTTCACCAACTCCATCCAACGACGTTGTCTGAGGTTCAGATCTCGCTGCTGAAATATGTATTTTAAGCTTTTGTGGTCTGTGAATATTTGGCACGACTCGCCGTATAGGTAATGTCGCCAAATCTTTAGTGCAAAGACCACTGCAGCCATCTCCAGATCATGAGTAGGGTAGTTCTGTTCATGTTTCTTCAATTGTCGCGAAGCATACGCGATTACCCTGTCATGCTGCATCAATACACATCCTAGCCCTACTCGCGAAGCATCACAGTAAACCACAAATCCGCCTGATCCTGAAGGCAATGATAATACTGGCGCCGTAGTCAAACACGTCCGCAGCTGCTCAAAACTGCGCTCGCATTCCTCCGTCCAAACGAAAGGAACTCCCTTCCGGGTCAAACCTGTCAAAGGTGTAGCAATACGGGAGAAATCCTGTACAAATCTCCTGTAGTAGCCTGCAAGGCCTAGAAAACTACGGATCTCCGTAACCGATGTCGGTCTGGGCCACTGCTGGACGGCCTCGATCTTCTTCGGGTCCACACATATGCCGTCTCTCGTAATCACATGACCCAAGAATCCGACACTGTCCAACCAGAAGGCACACTTGGAAAATTTTGCGAAAAGCTGGTGCTCCCTCAAGGTCTGCAAAGTAATCCGCGAATGCTGCTCGTGCTCCTCTCGGCTCCGGGAATACACCAAAATATCGTCGATGAACATGATGATGAACAAGTCAAGATACGGCCTGAATGTACGGTTCATCAAATCCATGAATGCTGCTGGGGCGTTGGTGAGTCCGAACGACATCACCAAAAATTCATAGTGGCCATAGCGTGTACGGAAGGCTGTTTTCGGTACATCCTCCTGTCGGACTCGCAGCTGGTGATATCCTGATCGTAAGTCGATCCTTGAAAAATAACCCGCACCCTGAAGCTGGTCGAATAAATCATCTATGCGTGGCAACGGATATCTGTTTCGAACGGTCACCTTGTTCAGCTGGCGGTAGTCGATACATAGGCGCAAACTTCCGTCCTTCTTCTTAACAAACAGGACCGGAGCACCCCATGGTGAAACGCTAGGTCGAATAAGTCCCTTATCTAATAATTCTTGCAGCTGAACCTTCAATTCACTAAGTTCCGCCGGGGCCATTCGATAAGGCGGTATAGAAATAGGTCCCGAACCAGGAATTAAATCAATACAGAACTCGATATCGCGTTCAGGCGGCAGTCCAGGAAGCTCATCAGGGAAAACATCAGGGAACTCACAAACAACCGGGACCTGGTCCAACGGAACATCTGTACCTCTAGTATCACTGACATAAGCCAAGAATCCCTGACATCCTTTCCTCAATAGCTGGTTAGCGCGAAGAGAAGAAATCAACATGTGAGGGGCGGCACCACGGTCCCCCTTCACAACAAAAACTGACTCGCCGGGAAAACAAAATCTAACTGTCTTCTCACGGCAGTCCACGGACGCATAGCATGTGGCTAACCAATCCATGCCCAAAAGAATGTCAAAGTCCAACATCTCCAGAAGGATCAAGTCGACAGGCAGCTCTCGCTCGCCAATACGAACGGTACAGGATCGGAAAACGTGCCTAGCAACAAAGGACTCTCCCATAGGAGTGGTCACAACAAGTGGCTGATCAAGCAAACCGGACTCTCTACCCAAACTCGGTACGAAGTGTGTGGAAACATAAGAGTGCGTGGATCCGGGATCAAATAACACGTGTGCATCAACAGAACAAACTGCTAGAGTACCTGTAACGACGGCATTGGATGCCTGCGCATCCTGGGGTGTTAATGCAAAAACTCGGGCCTGACCTCCTCCGATAGCGGGCTGACCTCGGCCTCGGCCTCTGCCTCCTCGTCCTCTCTGGATCGGTGCGCCACGTCCACGGCCTCTAGGTACACCTAGCTGGCGTGGAGCATTGCCTGTGGCAGGAAGTAAGGCTCTCTGAGGAGGGGGCGGTGATGGAGGTAGAGTCACATGCGGAACGGTCGTTGCTCCCTGTCGCCTTGCTGGACAGTCTCTAACACGATGATGCAGACTCCCGCATCCAAAGCATCCTGGCGACGACTGCTGTCCCTGTGTATATGATCCATATAGATGACCTCGTCCAAATCCTCTGCCGGTCCTATCTCTTGGAAGGAATCTGGCATGCTGCCTCTGATCTGGCATGCCAGTACGAATCCTCTTCGGCCCGGTAACAGCCGAAGTTGCTGAAATACGTGCCTCCATCCGCAATGCTGTATTCATAGCTGCCGAATAGGTATCGAAATGCTGGGCGCCAATGGCAAGATATAACTGGGCATCCAGTCCCTGTATAAACCTCTTCACTCTCTTTGCTTCGGTATCCACCAGATACGGAGCATATCGGGACAACTGTGTAAACTGGACATCATACTCAGATACCGTCATCCCTGGTGCCTTGACCAAAGCCTCGAAACTACGAGCTCTGACGTCGCGAACGCTCTCCGGAAGGAATCGGGCAAGAAAAACTGCTGTGAACTCGGTCCAGGTCATGGGCGATAGACCTGCAGCTCGACCTCTCAGAACGGACTCCCACCATATCTGTGCGAGACCCTCTAGTCGGAAACTCGCAAGCTCTACCCAGCGATCATCGGAACATCTCAGCGAACGGCAGATCCTGGCCAAACTGTCAAGGAACGTCTGCGGGTCCTCCGCTACATCGGTACCCGTAAAAACTGGAGGTCTCAGCCTCATGAACTCCTGTAGCGAAACCGGGATGGTCACGGTGGTAGTAGTAGGAGCAGGTATCACAGTAGTCTGGGATGCAGTGGGTACGTCCTCCGGCCTTGGTGCATGACTGGCCGCAACGAAGGATCCTACCATCTGACGTAACTCCTGCATACTCCCCATCATCTGTCGCAACTCCTCCATACCAGTCTCGAGTCTATCCATACGGCCTGGGGAAGGCAGATCGGTTTGTTCCTGTGGTGTAGGCATACTACCCTGCTCAGTCCTAGTCTCGGATGAGCCAGCTCGAATCTCGTCTCGGGCGGCAGCCCTCTGTGCTCTGGTAGTCTTTGGCGGCATAGTAGCTGGTACAGGAACATGACAATAAGATCGTAGGATACACGGAATTGAAAAAGGAATTTCAAGCAAATATATCCTAAAGTCACCTAGGCGGAGTATCGCAACGCAAGTATGCCGCGGACATACGTACGCCACGCTACCCTGCTTAAGTCACTTACTCCATCTACTAAGGGTCATCCTACACTCAGAAAGGTGAAACCTATCGCTCTGATACCAACTTTGTCACGACCCGAAAAGTTACGGAACGCGACCGGCACTTAAGTTACGTAACGTCTCAAGGCGTCCGTAAAATAAGTAAGCCGAAGCCCAGAATACTAAACCCAATTAAAAATTTTAGAGTGAAGGAAAACCAATTAATTTAAGCTTTTACCTCATTACCTAATCAAATTGCCCTTATTCCAGAATTCCAGCAGAATATATAAAAGAAATCATTGCATGAGGAATAACATGTCGACTCAAGTGAGCTCGACCCAGATACATCATAAATAAATCCTCAAGTCTCACAATCTCACATCTAGGTCAATATACAGTCATCCGAATAAAACAGGTACAACTGAAATGATAGTACCAGTAATGGAAACAGTAGTAGCAACATCAGTAGTCGTAGATGGAGTACTCTAGATACAATGAGCATAAATAAGGTGGTACAAACTGATAATAACCCACCTATGAGCAAAAGCCTCTAGTCCAGGCAAGAAGTACAAATGAAGCAAAGGTATCCGCCACTACAGTGCTGACGGAATGGACCTGCAGAGAAGCTGTGGCACAACGGGGGTGAGTTGCCAGCTCGTGAGTAATAGATAACATTTACTAAGGCTATCGTATGCATGCACACAAGTATCCTGACATCCCTAAAACAGGTATAGCTATATGTACCAGCAGGTGTGTATGCATCAACAGTAAACTAGCAAGTATATATGTCACATGGAGGTGATAACAGGTATGTATGCCACATGAAAATACAACCAAGTATGTATGAGAATTATTCTTACTTTGTTTTGAAACTTCCCCTTTTTTTAAACATCGATAATAATATCCAGGAAAAACAGTAAAATCCGTGTCTAGCAACGACACCTCGAAACTGACCAAATCTCATATATCCATGTCCAGTATCTCTGGCCTCAGCTATCCGGCTGATCCATATCAAAATCCATATCTCAATCCAACAGTCACGGTCGGTATCCTCTGGATATCCGCCGTGCCAAATGAAATCACCGGTAGGTAATCCGTCCCCTGCCAGGCTCAACGCCATCATCTGCGATCTTCTTGCCCCGAGGTACCATACCGGGCCCACCATGTACCCGAGACGGTTCATCCACCTCCTCGAAACGGGTCTCAAAACCACAGCAAACTCATGGTGGACGACACTTTACATCACTAGAAAAACGCAGTTTTTATAATTAACAAATATCAGTTGAAATCTTGCGGCTTTCCCCCAAAATCCAGAAATATCATAAATCTCATGAAATTATCATAAATACATATGCCGATGATTATGAATGCTTATGGTATAAATTTAAATACTTGTTTCAATGTCACATTTCTAGGCAGTTAACATTTTCCAGATTTAAAGTTATTTAGTGTCGTGACATGGCAATTACCAGGGTGTGTGTTCACATGAATAGTGCTCGTGCAACATATAAAACCTGGTAAGGGTGCATGTGTCCTATAATGAATCTGCGTATATGGAACATCATATAGGTACTGACTACAGTAATTATCATGCAATTTTTATCATTTTTACTTCAATGTTTCCAGTAATACCAAGTCTACTAAATCTATCGGGCGACTTGCGCCATCCAAACGATTGTCCCCCGTAGATGTTAAATCTACTCACCAGTGGTCCTGTGCTAAGTGTGTCCGACCACCTGTTTTCCCTTTTCAGCCGCGCTTGAAGTTCCTGCCGGCAAACCTAGAATTCACACGAGTCACCATATAAGGAAAAGTCATGCAAAACGCAATATATCGACAAAAGGGATACGCGTGCGTGAAACCAAACACGTGTGCACACGACGCGATGCGACGCGACGCGACGCGCACAAACCTACCTGAATCAGAACTGACACGCTGTGTCGCGCAGCGCGCCACAGAACCACGCGTATCACGCGCGTATCGCACGAGTCTTAAAACATCGAAAACACGTAACTAGTTCCAGATTTTGCCTCAGGGCCAAACTTGAAAAGTTAGAGATACCAAAAACACTAGCTACAAAGACCAAGCTCACACCCCAAAACCCAACACCCTACCCCCTGCTCTGGCCGCAATTTGCGGCCAGAATGAAGAAAAAAGCGGCCAAGTTGGGGAGGTGGGTCCTCGTGCTTTGGGTGTGTATTCCTACTCCTCTCACCATGCTGAATTCTTCTCTAGAATTTTTCTGAAGTGATCGGGTCAACAGCAGATTTCAAAAAGGCTAAAAATCACTAAATCTGCTAAAATACGCCAAGTCGGGTAAATCGGGTTTCTACGAGAAATCTGGGGGATTTCTCTTGTTGGCTGGCCTCACTAGGACCTAAGAAGTTTATTATAACTAACGTAACTCTCACTTTTCTCAAAATCTCCATAAAACTCTCAATATCACTTTTACGCATGATACGGACATCGATTAAACTAGATTATCGAGATTTTAGCGAATTAGGCTAATCATCCAATTTTAATGATGCTACTGGGCTTCAACAGGTTAGTTAACACTAAAGATGGCTCATTAACCTACAAACACTCTAAAATTGCTAAATTTAGCATCATGGCACAATTCTAGCATGAAAATCCTATTTGTCGCGACAACTAGCTAAACAAGCATCTAATCTACGTAATATACGAAAAGTTTAGGAGATATACCCTCTAGGAACCTTGCAACAGGGGAGAAGGAAGAGAAGAAGAGGGTAGGTGCATCAAACGAGGCTGGAACGGAGCTGGTGCTGATGCAGAAAATGGGTTGCTGTTGCATGCTGATGCTGTTGCTGTTGCATGTTGTTGCTGATTGTTGTTGTTGTTGTTGTTGTTGTAGTGGTGTGAGGTGTTGTGTGGTGTGGTATGGTGATGATATGGTGTGGTATGGAGTGGTATGAGGTGGTGTGGTGTGTGGTATAGGGGCTGATGCTGATGGTGTTATGCAAAAATGGGCTGATGCAAGAAAATGGGTTGCTGGGGCTGCTAGCTGATGGTTTTATTGCTGTTTTTGTTGCTGTTTGAAGTAGTAGCAGCAGCAGGGATGGTAGTATGATTGTGGGAAGGGTTGCGTGATTAGGGGGAGGGTTTATGTCAAAAGTTTGGAGCTGATGTAACAGCTGTTGCTGTTGAAAATGGCTGATGGAGTTTGAAAACTTGGGGCTGATGTGACTTGATGCTTTTGTAGAGTAGTAGGGAGGGGGCTGATGCAATGATGAAATAGCCTCAGCTGAATTTCCATGGTGCTAGGTGGCTATGGCAGCAGCCATAGCTGACCTCAAGCTCAATTTGCACACAAATTTGAGGCTGATTGGATGCTGAAGTGTTGAAAATGGTGGCTGATTGGATGCTTTGGCTGATGTGAAATGTGACAGGTGATGAATAAGGTGTTGTGGTGCTGATGTGATAGTTTAATAGACATCGTAGAGTATCCTCAGCTGAATTTAAGCAGCTAATTGTGCTGTGGAAATGATGGGAGCTGATGGTGCTCATTCTGGCTGGCTAAAAATCAGCTGTAATTTGCTGGTGTGTGGTCGAGATAATATTCCACAAAAATAACCACAAAACCAGATAGTCTATAAGAAACCCGTTTTTGGTAAACTTTTTACCAAAAGATCCCACATTAACACGTAATTACTACTAAACACAGACTCAGGTGTTACATTTACTTACCTGTAGGCGGTGGAAGAGACAACGGAGACGCTTGGCGGTCGACGACGCGCGCAATCGGCGACGAGAAACTCGACGAAGAAGAACGAGGGCGGTGGCGGGCCGCGAACGGAGGGCGGTGGCGACGAGGAGAAAATTGGAGACGCGGGAACGGGAACGAGATCACACAGAATTTTGGGAATTTTGGGAACGAGGAAAGAGATCGAGGCGTAGGGCATTTCTGTGCCTTTTTTTTTATTAAATTCCCATTTAGATGCCCCTATGGACTAATCCATAGGTCATTGGTTTGCGGCTCCGTAGGGCCAAACAACAAATTATGATTTAATATTTTTAAATTAAAATGTCGGGCACCGTAGGGACAACCATTGGGCCTTACGGCTTAGTCTGTAGGGGAAAGAAAAATCTGCCCCTACGGATTCCATTATCCGTAGGGGCAACCCCATATTGTAGTAGTGAATTAATTGCTGGTTTTGATGTGTTTTGACGGTTTATGTTTCACCACTTTAAGCGGTCTATGTTTGATATTCCATGCCATCAACCACCATGTTAATAGCTAGTTAAAAGCGTAACTTATTAAATACGGATTGACAACCCGTATTTGGTAGGATATGGATTGAAGGAGAAGTATATGGATTATAACTATTCATTGGTATCTAATTCCCATTTCTATCAAGTTATCCTTTAATTCTTTGAACTTTTCATGGAGGATACTGGCGTTGCACTGGGTATGGAAACTATCAACATCGGGATCTGGCTAACTCAGGAGTTAGGCTGGGACGCGACAATGGGAGAGATTAAAGATGAAGTGAAGGCAGACTTTCAAAGAGTTGTGGATGAACTGGAAGAACAAACGAACAAAAGGTTACAGGATCACGATGAACAAATGCGTCAATTCTTCGAGTGTATGAAGCAGCATCAAACCCGAACTCCATAGTCACAGCCGAGTCCCTAGAGTGGACCGCCCCCCAATTGGGATGGTTTATAAGGCTTTTGGTATGGTGGACCCCATGGCCTACCGTCACCCAATGCTAGGGGTGGGGGAGAACCATTTAGTTGATGTATATGTTGTTGATATACGTTTTGTTGTCGAATTATATTTCCGTGTTGATGTTTATTTTGGGTTTGATGGATAATGTGTTTAGAGTATATTTGTGGTTTGTGTATGTTGTGTGTGATATATAATATGTATGTTGTCGATGTATATAAACTATATATTATAAGTAGGGCGGAAATATTTTAAAAATTAATTTTTAAAAAAAAATGCTAGTGGGGGAACGGTTACAACCGTACCCCTACCATTTAAAAAAAAACAGGTCATGGGAAACGATTTTAACCGTTCTCCCACAGTTTAAAAAATAAAATGTTATGGCTGGGGGAACGGTTTTAAAGGTTCCCCACTCGTTTATATAAAATTTTTAAAAAATATATATAAATCGGGGAATGGTTATAACTGTTCTCCAACTTACTATAGGAAAAAATAAAAAGCTGGGAAACGGTCATAACAGTTCCCCATCATTTTTTAAAAATAGTCAGATTAGGGGAACGGTTTTAATCGTTCCCCAACCATTTACAAAATTAAATGTTGCGGGTAGGGGAATGATTTTGACCATTCCCCAGCCATTTATATAAAAAAAATACTTACAGCAAAATATAAGATTGGAGAACGGTTTTAACCATTCTCCAACATTTAATAGAAAAAAGTTAAGAACTGGGGGAACGGTTAAAACGTTCCCCTTTTGAAAATCCAAACTTTTATAAAAAATAATTAAAACTATAGGAACCATTTAAACCATTTTGTGATCTAAAATCCCATATTTTTGGGGAACGATTTTAATCGTTTCCCACTTGAGGGGAACCCCTTTTTTGGAGCGGTCGTGTTCCACTCTTGGAACGGTTGAAACCGTTCCCTAAATTAAGTGGGGGAATGGTTTTAACCGTTCCCACTAGGCTATCTTGTAGTAGTAGTTGGAGCCTCGGAGGAGGTTGTAAATTTGGTTAATTTATAGTTTCCTATTAGTGAAGCCCATTTTCCATTTTAGGGGCAAACATGCACTTGATCCGTGGCCTAATTTCTAAGAAGAAAAATATTTGCAAACACTACTACAAATAGGGGTTGCCCCTACGGATAAAGGAATCCGTAGGGGCAATTTTTTTATTGCCCCTACGGATTAATCCGTAGGTGCCCACTGTTGTCCCTACGGTTTTCTATATTTTAATTTAAAAATATTTAATCATAATTTGTTGTTTGGCCCTACGGTGGCGCAAACAAAGAACCTACGGCTAAGTCCGTAGGGGCATGTATACGGGTTAATAATAAAAAAAAAGGCACAGAAAATCCCTCACCGTTCCCAAATTTTTCTTCTCTCTTATTCTTCCGCGCCTCGCGACGACCGTTCCCGCGTCTCGATCCCGATCTCGTCGGCCATCGACGTCCTCATCCTAACCTCGCCACCGCAACCGTGCTTGACTCGTCGACTTCCACGTCGCAACCGTGCTTGACTCGTCGCCGATCGCATCGTCGACTACTGGCCTCCTCCGTCGTCTCCTCCACCGCGGTTAGTAAATTTCCAATTTTTACTTCTAATTTAATACTGTTATTTCCCTCTTTTGATGATGTTAGGGGTAGGGTTCAGGGATCTGGGTTCGGGTAGGGGTGGCATCGGGTCAGTTAGGGTTAGGGTTCGATTGGGGTTGGGGTTGGGGTTAGGGTAAGGGTTTAGTTGGGGCCGGTTGGGGTTGGGGTTGGGATTAGGGTTCGGTTGGGGTTGGGATTGGTGTTGGCCGGGTTGTGGTTAGGGTTAGGGTTCGATTGGGGTTGGAGTTGGGGTTAGGGTAAGGGTTTAGAGGGGGCCGGTTGGGGTTGGGGTTGGGATTAGGGTTCGGTTGGGGTTGGGATTGGTGTTGGCCGGGTTGTGGTTAGGGTTAAGGGTTAGGGTTAGGGTTATGGTATTTATGGTTAGGGTTAGTATTAGGGTTAGGGTCATGTTTAGGGTTAGAGGCTATGGTTAATTTGGGTTAATTGCAGTGTAGGGTTAATTTGGGTTAATTAGTGATAATTTGAAAAGGTTAGGGTGTTGATTAGGCATAATTTGGTTAATTTGGGTAAATTTGGTTAAGTTTGGGTTGATTAGGGTTAATTAGGTTAATTTGGGTAAATTGGGTTAAATAGTGATAATTTTTGTTAGGGTAACAATTATGGTTAATTGTGGTTAATTAGGTTAATTTGGGTTATTTAGGTTTATGGTGCACTAATTTATTTAGTAGGATACACTAGTTCATTACAATAGGATACTCGATGACAACATAAACGTACAACTTTACCACAAACGCAAGAAAAATTTACCCTAAACATGAAATTTCGAACTCTTAATAACGAAACGTAAACGTAAAACTTATTCACGTTAAATGTTCAAGTTAAAACCAATATATGATACTCGATGATGATATGAAACCTTCATATTCCCATCGATACCCGTATATGAAACTAAAAGCGCCACTTAGTCCCCGTCTATCGGTTAACATACGTGCGATGCTCGTCGTGACCTAGAACTATACGAAGGTTGTTAAATATCGGACAGTATAGCTCGATACTAACAACCGTCGTATAGTCTACGCGACGAGAAAATTCAATCGTATGGTAACCCATAGATTTGTCCCGTGTGGACAAGTTAAGAATGTATAAAGCAAACGCCTTCATTCACTTGTGTTTTCATCCGTTTCGAGATATTTCGTCGGTACCTTTCCGCTGGTTCTCCGTGTACAAAGATAGATTAGATGTTCATTTCAACGTTGTTTCACAGCTTTGAAATGATTATCTATTCTATTACAGTGTACTCGGAGAACAGCGGGGAGGTGCTGCCGAAATTTACTCGAAACGGTTGAAAGCACAAGTGATGGGCGTTCGCTCTATACATTCTTAATGGGATAGAAGCCTACCCCCGACAGCCGGAACACATACATACAAACGCATAATCAGAGAGCGACTCGAGATGTTCGGGTTAAAACCAATATATGATACTCGATGATGATATGAAACCTTCATATTCCCATCGATACCCGTATATGAAACTAAAAGCGCCACTTAGTCCCCGTCTATCGGTTAACATACGTGCGATGCTCGTCGTGACCTAGAACTATACGAAGGTTGTTAAATATCGGACAGTATAGCTCGATACTAACAACCGTCGTATAGTCTACGCGACGAGAAAATTCAATCGTATGGTAACCCATAGATTTGTCCCGTGTGGACAAGTTAAGAATATATAAAGCAAACGCCTTCATTCACTTGTGTTTTCATCCGTTTCGAGATATTTCGTCGGTACCTTTCCGCTGGTTCTCCGTGTACAAAGATAGATTAGATGTTCATTTCAACGTGTTTCACAGCTTTGAAATGATTATCTATTCTATTACAGTGTACTCGGAGAACAGCGGGGAGGTGCTGCCGAAATTTACTCGAAACGGTTGAAAGCACAAGTGATGGGCGTTCGCTCTATACATTCTTAATGGGATAGAAGCCTACCCCCGACAGCCGGAACACATACATACAAACGCATAATCAGAGAGCGACTCGAGATGTTCGGGTTAAAACCAATATATGATAATATGAAACCTTCATATTCCCATCGATACCCATATATGAAACTAAAAGCGCCACTTAGTCTCCGTCTATCGGTCAACATAACGTGCGATAATTTATTCTTTTCAACGACAAACGCACACACAAAGCATATACATGAATTTTCTTCTTTGTCAGTAACTATCCCATTCTTATATTTCTCAATATAGTCAGCATAACCTACAATTTATATGTTATTCAGTCTAACATGGCCCATGAGTACGTCAGAGTTAAGGACTGGATGTATGTGGATTGGAAACAACGTATGCAACATAAGTTTGTCGCAGGAGTTGCTGCTTTCCTTGAATTTGCACGAGCACATAATAAGATCATAATAGAGAAGATTCTCTGTCCGTGTGATAGATGTGGCAATAAGTACTGGCGGAAGGTAGAATTGGCAGAGCTTCATATTGTAAAATATGGGTTTACTAGACTTTATTCAATTTGGAAATATCACGGGGAAGGAGAAGAATGCAGTACTGCGGTAGAAGAAGGAGAACACGATAATGCGGCAGGAGAAGAAGAAGAATTCGGTAATACGGCAGGATACGGAAATTTATTTCCATCAGAAGAAATGGAGGATATGGTAGAGGCTGCCCTAGGTGAATCTATTCGTACCGAAGATGACATTCCTTCCGGTCAAGGACCGCGTGCGGATAAATATGAAAATTTCATGAATGATGCTAGGAAACCAATTTATGAGAATGCGAAGTATTCCACCCTCTCATGGTTCGTCCAACTTTTCCAAATTAAGTGCCTAAATGGATGGAGCAACAAGTCATTCACAATGCTTCTTTCGTTCTTGAAAGATTCTATGCCTCCGGGAAATAATGTGCCCGAAAGCTGGTACGAAGCCCAGAAAATGATGTCTGATTTAGGTCTAAAGTGCGAGAAGATTCAAGCATGTCCTAAAAATTGCGTGTTGTACCGGAAAGAGAATTCAGATTTGAAAGAGTGTCCAACATGCGGAGAGGCCAGGTATAAGCCGAAAGATTCTGATAAGAAGCCTGATATACCTGTGAAGATAGCACGATATTTTCCCATAACACAGAGGCTACAGAGGCTATTTAGGTGCAAGAAAACAGCCGAGGCAATGATTTGGCATCACCGTGCTCCTCCAAGCGAAAATGGAAAAATGAGCCATCCAAGAGATTCACCGGCATGGAAGGATTTCGATAGGAGGCACGCAATATTCAGTAGCGATCCTCGCAATGTCCGGCTCGGACTGGCTGCCGATGGCTTCTGCCCATTCAACTATATGGCTGGAAGTCACAGTATATGGCCCGTTGTAATGATAATTTATAATCTGTCGCCTTGGTTGGCTATGGACCAATCATACTTTATGATGCCTCTTCTTATCGACGGACCAAACTCACCGGGGAACAATATCGACGTCTATCTCCGACCTCCGATTGAGGAGCTGAAAACTTTGTTCATTGATGGTGTAGAGACATATGATTCAAACACAAATACAACCTTCATACTGCGTGCGGCTTTAATGTGGACAATTAATGACTTTCCTGCGTATGGAATGCTTTCAGGTTGGTCCGTACATGGTCACAAAGCATGTCCTTATTGCCATGAACACACAACATCAAAATTTTTGAATTTTAGCAGGAAGGTTTGTTATTGCGGCCATCGACGTTTTCTGCCTCCAGACCACCCCTATAGGTTAGACACGGTTCACTTTGATGGTCATCAGGAGCTTCTTGGGCCTCCATCCCCATTGTCCAGAGAGGACGTGACTGCTAAATGGGATGGTTACAATAACGTGACCTTCGGGATGGATCCGACGAGACAGGTCAAACCACAATATTGGAACAAGTTAAGCATTTTCTTCGAGCTTCCGTACTGGTCTACAAATTCAGTGCGTCATTGTCTGGATGTCATGCATATAGAGAAGGGAGTATCAGAGCACATACTTAACTTGCTTCTGTGTAAAGACGGGAAATCGAAAGACAACATGAATGCCCGGATGGATCTACAAGAGTGGGGAATAAGAAGTGAACTGCACCCTAAACCGGTAGCGGGTAAACCGGGCAAGTTTGTACTTCCCAATGCCGCTTATCATATGTCACAACCGGAGAAGAAAAGATTCCTGCAGGTGTTGCATGATTTGAAAGTCCTCACAGGCTTCTCAGGATCATTCAGCAAGAAAATAAAAATTGTGAAGGGCAAGATCGATGGGCTGAAAAGTCATGACCACCATGTTATCGTGGAGCACCTTCTTCCATTAGCCCTCAGGACTTCTCTCCCCGACTCGGTTGGTCTGGTAATCAACGACCTATGTTGTTTTTTCAGGGAGTTGTGTGCTAAAACGCTGGAGGTTGCGACGCTGGATAAACTAGAAAATTCTATTGCGTTGATACTTTGCAAGTTTGAGCGTATTTTCCCACCGTCATTCTTCGATATCATAATACACTTGACGGTTCATCTTACAACTGAGGCGAAATTAGCCGAACCGGTACAATATCGATGGATGTATCCCGTCGAGAGGTACGTTAAATTTTTCGTTTCGCACAATTTATAAATTTATTTTTGTCATGTATGCCCGTGTTTATTTATTCAACATATTCTCATTAGGTACCTTTACACTCTTAAGAAGTATATACGCAATAAAAATCGACCAGAGGGTTCTATCATGCAAGGTTATCTTCTTGATGAAGCAACCACATTTTGTTCCCGCTATCTGGACGAGAACATTGAGACAAGGCTTAACCGACCACGAAGAATTCAAGACGGGCCATATGGTAAAGCCGAGTATAAGAGGGTAGACACTATGTTTATCAACAAGATATACCGGTTTATCTTGCTTAATTGCGTATGTCTTGAACAAATTAGAGAGTAAGTTCTTTTGGATTAATTGTTATATCTGTGTTTGTGTGTATTAAATGACATAATATTAATGTCACAATTATTTGTCGAAAACAGAACTCATTTTAACGAGGTATGTGAGGGGCATCCTGATTGGAACGAAGAGCGTTTGGAAAAATACCATCAGGATAATTTTTGTGATTGGGTCACAGAGCATGTAAGTTATTCGAATTACATTTTATTGCTATCGGTTTTAATCTAAACTTGTATCGTTATGTATTTATCGTAAAATTTGTTTTGTTAGATCCACGATCCGAACTTGTCTGCATCATTTGAGAGTGATTCAAGATGTTTAGCTCAATTTCCTAGTATGGAGGTTGCACATTACAAAGGATTTGGTGTCCTTGGATACAAATTCGAAGTTAAGGACATAGAAACATCTAGAATCACTCAGAACAGTGGGATTGCGACGGTAGGATCGGACGGTGTGATTTACTATGGGTACTTAAATTGTATACTCGGCATCCACTATCCCGGACGATCAGAACCCTTTTATATATTCCACTGTACTTGGTACGATCCGCGAACCGATACAGACAAGTGGAGAAGCAGTCTTGGGACCTGGAAAGATGAATATGGATTGACCAGTGTGAACACACTTCGATTTTACGGTCAGGACGATCCGTTTATCTTTCCGAACCAAGCGTTCCAAGTATACTACTCACAGTGTTTGAAGCATCCGGGGTGGAGTGTTGTATGCCGATGGAAACCTAGAGATGTCTACGATGTCCCAGAATACGAGGACAGCGATGAGGACGAAGAAGAGAGAAGGCTTAAAGTGCTCCGACCGTCTGTTTCGAAGGACGGGTTGTCTTCGACCGATCATGAAGTTACGTGGGTTAGAAATGACATCGACGATGAAATCCAAGTAGATATGTATGATGCGCCCACGAAACGAAAAAGGTTATCAGTAATGTTATATTATTACTTCACATTTTACGCTCTAGATCATATATAGTCAATACTTTTAATGATTGTCTAATGCGTCCACGAACCGTTTATCTAGATTTGATGACGATGTCGGGAGCAGCGAGGGGCGGCAGGAGCTCCAGCCGCGGCAGAGGCAGAGGCAGAGCGGTTTTGCCGCCCGGAGAGCTCCGTAGGGAGCTTCAGAGGGCCGGTCTTGCACCCAGATCGGAGACCCCTTCGGATGCCTCCTTCCGTGTTGATTTGGCCACACCTCCAGGTATACTGCACGCATATCCATTTTGAATGTAATATTACAGATATTCATGCATGTTTATGTAAAAATTACTTATATTGTCAATGTTTGATTGTCTAGTTGTTGGTGATGCGTCCACATCTGGGACAGAGGCCACCCCCGCTCCTCCAGGTATGTTTATATATCATATAGTGTATGTATATTGATTTAGAATGCTATATCATAAATATACACATTCCTTTTGCTCTTACTTAGCAATTTTTATTATTGTCTAGCTGTAGGTGGTGACACCACCGCACCTGCGGGTATGTTTATATGTCCTATAGTGCATGCATATTGATTTAGAACGTTATATTATTGATCTACACATTCTTTTTGCAATTACTTATAAAATCTATTTTTAATTGTCTAATTATAGGTGGTGCGTCCACACCTTCCACAGGGGCCACTCCTGCCGCTTCCATACCCTCCGCATCGTCTGCAGGTTAGTATGAATAAATTTAAAATATTTATTTATTTTACATATGCTCTATAGAATAAATATGAACTTCATGGAGATTTAGCGTCGATGTTTATTTTACAGTTGGAGGGGATGCGTCCGGGACCCCGGTTGTTCCTCACCGGAGGAACTATCGTCCCGCTCGTGCTGCTGCTCGGGCCTAGGCTCGTGCGCTATTCACCGGAGGTATATATCACACTTGAATTCTTAATACAACTTTGTCTTATTATTGATTGTCTTGATATTTCGTGCAGACGCAGGGCCTCTCCACCCCCAGAGGGGGACTCGAGGCCCGAATCAGTCCCATAGGCTGAGGCCTGATAGAGCTAGGGGGGAGGCAGCATTCCCCCTATTTTTTACCCTTGACTATCTCTATACCGGTCCTCATGCCGAGAGGTTCGGCCGGTATTTGGGGGACGAGAGCCGGATCGTGAAGAACTATCCACTTCACGTTGAGTGGGGCGAGCAGCACCAGCGCTCATTCGCCCTCTTCTTTGAACAGGCTCAGGTATGTATTAATATATATTTTCATTTGATCTATCCAATATATTTATTATTAACACTTGCAATCTAATAACAATGTTTTTTTGTATTTTCAGTTGGATTACGATTTTCAGCCTGTAGCCGACCCTGATCACCCGGGGAGGGTGCTCGACCTTCATGCTCTGTACAATGGCCTGATGAAGAACATGCAGGCCAAGGTCCGATACAACAGGAATGAGCTGAAGGCCGACTGCTACTCCCTGTGGATAGCGACCCCCGAGGCAGAGAGAGCGGCCCTCCTATCTACTCCGGCGTTTGCGAGAGTCGACGTAGAGACATGGCCTATATTGTGCGCTTATTTCGACTCCGAACGCAAACGAGTATGTATTTTAAATTTAATTCATTATTTATGATATAATTTATTTCTTTGTGTTTCTTAATTAGAAAACTAAATGTTAATGCGTTGTGCAGAAACAGGCCGCTCAGAATACGGAGAACAGGAAGTCGGCGAAGAGGGGTCGCCCCACTTACACAGGTGGCTCGAGGAACATTACTCGAGCCATGGAGTTATCGGTAAATTAAGAGTTATTCTCTAATATTCTGCAATATTAAGAGTTATTCTCTAATATTTCTAATATTAAGAGTTACTTTCTAATATTGCAGACAGCTCGGACCGTGGCGTCAGGTGGTACACCGAGCGTGCTGTCCGCATATCTTGCCGTCCACGGCACCTCGACAGATCCCGCCACGGGCGAGCTTCGATATCCCGACGTCGCTACCCAGGAGTACTGCGTAAGTGTTAATATTTTTTCTACCCAAATTTGAAATTTTAGTTTTGGAAGGTTCAAGTTTAAATTTTATACTTATACTTTACTGCTTAATGTGGGTGTAGGAGCGGGTGGTTGAGCAGGCCCAGGCCTCGGGGATCGATTTTACCGGACAGAACGATCCGAGGCTGCTGACCCCAGTTCTGGACGCCGCATACGGAGGGCACCACGGAGGTTGGGAGAGAGGCCGGGGATTGGGCCCCAGCAGGGCCCATATGAGGTTGGACTCCACCCCGGCGGTTACTTCCTCCGTCTCCAGTGGCCGGAATGTCCATCAGGAACTGGATAGCTTGAGGGCCACCGTTCAGGAGTTGAAGGAGATGCTGGTATGTATACTACTTTATAGTAAAATATCATTTCATATTATATACATATCAACATATCCATAATTAGTACGTAGCTTGAGCTTATTTGGTTTTAGAATTAAGTTTGATTAATCATACATACATATGTAATTAAAATAAACAACGCTTTTCCAAACTAGATATCCAAACAGGGTTTCGAAATAACTTAATAATGAAACGAATTCGAATAATACACAGTTCTTACACGTTTCTTACACACGTTATGTCCAGACGCGACAGGGTAGATCGGCCGAGCCTCCACATGCATCTCCTTCGGCTGCGGCTCCGCAAGCCACTACATCGGCTGCGGTTCCGCAGACAGCTCCTGTAGCTCCACCGCCCACTCAGACTCCCGCAGCCGCGGCTCCGCAAGCGACTACCTCGACGGCGGCTGCGCAGACCACAACGCCAGCTCCACATGCCGCTCAGACTCCCTTATCTGTAGCATTGGAGAGTGTATTTACCGAGGAGCAGGCGCGCGTTATTTTAACGTTATTCGGAGGTGGAGCTGGACCGAACTAGGGTAGCTTTTTGGTTCTTATTTTTTGAAACATGTATTTATTTATATCACATTGTACTACATTTTGAAACGATATTGATATTGGTTTGAATTTATATCATATTCAGTTTTTGGGTTTCTTTTGTATATTATATATATGCGTGGGATGTGATTATGAATACTGCAATATATGATTTGATTGATGTATATAGTATTGTGCACAGGGCGGGAAAAAATCTAGCAGCCCTTTTTTAAAAAAAAATACAGACAAAATGTACCTACGGATTAATCCGTAGGTTTATAATGTACCCCTACGGCTTTCTCCGTAGGGGCAAACTATCAGGAAACCTGATATTTGCCCACCTGATATCAGTGCAGTGTGTTGGGGGTGCCCCTACGGATATGTACGTAGGCGCCACTGTTTATCCCCTACGTATATAACCGTAGGGGCAAAATATCAGGTTCCCTGATATTTTCCTCCCGATCTCAGTGCAGTGTGTTGGGAGTGGCCCCTACGGATATATTTGTAGGGGCTACTTTATATCCCCTACGGCTGTATCCGTAGGGGACGTAATAGGACCTACGGTTATATCCGTAGGTACATACAATATATTCAAAAAAAAAATTAAATATATGATTTTATTACCCCTACGGGGTACTCCGTAGGGGCTATAGCACCTACTGAGTTATCCATAGGGGCATAAATTTGTCCGTAGGGGCACGTTCAGGACCTCAATTTGCACCTGCGGCCTTTGCACCTACGGGGTATTTTTTCGCCCCTACGTATATATCCGTAGGGGCAGTTGGTTGCCCCTACGGATAAATCCGTAGGGGCAAACCATATTTGTAGTAGTGAAAATAACTAAATAAGGGATGAATTAAAAGAGTAACAATAATTCAAAGCTAAGAAAATAAGAAAGAGGATTTTTTTTTTGATTTTTATTACATCCATAAAAAGTATATAAAAAACATTTACAAACACTAAAAAAATTTTAATCCAAAAACAAAAGAAAAAAGTTGAAAGAATTTTAAAGATCCAAGAAACCAAAATCTTATTGTTCTGTTTTTTGGTTGAATATATTAATTTATTAAGCTTTTGATCTCATAAATCTTATTGTTTTATACTGTTTAGATTTGTTATTAATAAGTTGAAAAGATAAGTGGTACATAATTTGAAGCAAAAGTATATATATTATTTGTTCAAACTTCACCTTAATATAGTGTTGAAAACATATAATTTTGTTATAGGATTGAAGAGTGAAAATCTATCTTTCATTATGATTTAAAATTGCAAATTCGCCTTCTAAATATTCAAAAATAAAAATAAAATGAATTACAAAGATTTGAAAAATAATCTAAAAGGAATTGCAATATTTGAGAATTTTCATTTATTATTTTCCTTATATAACTATTCATAAGAAGAAATAAAATATTTTCAAGATACTATATTTAAAAGTAAGAAAATATTTTTAAGAAATACACCTTATTAATAAATAATTAGGAGAATGGATCTCTATATTTATTTACGAAAATAGACCTATGCCTTACAAATAAAGAACAATTGTGTGGATTGTAAATTAAGGAAATAAAACAAAAATCTAAAAGATATTTAAAATTTATATGAAGAACGAATTAAAGATTAAAAATTTTTTAAAAAAAATAAGAAATACAAAGATTCAAAAATGTAAATATGCGAAACGATTTTCGATAGTGAAATCTAAACATAAAAAAAATTGCAAGATTAAAAATCTTGAAATAAAAATTGAAAAAGAGGCGGATTTAAAATTAACAATAAATTTAGCTAAAAAGATATGAAGAAGTTTTTTAAAATTTTCTTTAGAACTTTCAAAAATAAATATATTACAAACAATGGAAATTGTTTATCCGGAATTAAAGGAAAATGTTGAAAGAATTTTGAAGGTTTAAAAATCCTAACGTAAAAACTAAAAATATTTATATAAAATTTAACAACATAAAAATAAAAATATATTTGCAAGTCTTAAATTTTTTATTTATTTTCTTAATAATTACATTAAAATAGTAAACAAAGATATAAGGTTAGTATTTAAAAATGATATCTTTTAACAAATTACTAAGAGGATAGACCTCTCTAAAATTTATATATGTTTTCTTCTCCATGTTATGCAATTTTATATTAATATTTTGGAGTTCAAATTTGGAAAAGTGTATGTGCATATATAATAACAAGTTTTGTGCAGATACTAAATAATTGAATACTTGCTTCGATGAATTGCCCGTAAAGCATAGCTTGATCAATCTGTAGACTGATTATTTTGTTGTCAAATTATTCAGTTAAAACCATTGATGCAAAATCGACATGGATGATCTCAGAGGTTATGCTTATTCGATAGTGGATAAGAAATTGTTTAAGCCCATGAACTCTCATCAATAGCGCTTCAAGATCGAGACCGTTTTATCAACATTGCATAAAAAAGTGATGTTTAGTCACATTTTCTTTCTTGTTAACAAGTTATTTATTTAGGTGGATGATTTTTTGATCTCAAGAGCTCCTAATATATTATAATACCCAGCTCCTTTTTAATAATTCCTGAAAAACGGGACGTGACATATATAGTATAAGATATTGGAGTTAGAATACTGCAGTCGGTGCCATTAACATAAACAAAGATCACATAAGCATTTCACCAAACACTTGTAATATAAACACAGACAAAACTGGCATCCTCGTTCAAACAAGGGATTAACAAAAATTTGGTGAACGTGTATATAGTCGTAGCTACAAATTTAGTTGTAGATATGGATTGTGACTCATGTCTTATATGCCTAAACTTTCTGTAAGTAATAAAGCTATACTTCAATTGTATGGTAATTTTCGAATTTTATTTCATTATGATCATTTTAGAAAAAAAACCAGGTACTTTGTGTATGTATTTAAACCATAAGTGAGTAGAGAACAATGGCTTTATATTCTAAGAACATTTTTTTACGGACGATGCTATAAGATTATAAATATGAACATAATTATATTTTATAAACATTGATTTTCTCCTGTGTGGCATGTGCAAAGACCTACGAAAGGAAGATGGGTTTTTATTCATTTATGTCGAAGCTATATTATTTTGTCATTTTTAGTCTAATTTACATATGAATAGAAGCTGAATTCATTTATAAATAGATATACATGAACCAAGTATGCAATAAATCTAACTGCTTTTATCTTTTATATTACATATAATTAACAACTTATATTAGGTATATATTCAAATTCGATGGCTTATTTAAATCATAGATGCTTTTCAGTTTATTTAGGCTTCCTTATATTCTTTATTTTTGTTTGTATGTCACCACTACGAATATGGCTTGCACCTGCGGTTGGAACCATACGGGTAAACCACTGTCTCTACGATTTCCACCGTAGAGGCTAAATTATGAACCGTAGGGGCAAGATTCATAAGGACAGATAAATATCTCTATGGTTATAAAATTTCCCCTACGGCAAAATCCGAAGGGACATCTTATACAATTTTTAAAAAAAATTTGAAAAACTTTCTCGTCCTACTTTTCGTTCGCCTTCCACCTCTTCCTTCGTCTTCTTTCTCACCCTCCTCATTAGCCATGATCTCTCCATCCTCCATCATTTTCATACCAAAAAAACAAACTATGAATCCCCAAATTTCAAACTCAAATCCGAAATAAAAACTTCAAATTTTACCAAAAGAGAGAGAATTACGAAAATGAAGAAGATAATATAACAATAATGGAGAGCTTGACCTCGAAAGAGATGAAGATGAGATGCAGGAGATTGCCGCCGAACCTTGAGCCTGTGGTTGCCGCCGACGATCTTGAGGCTAAGAATGTGCTCGTTGTCGTCCAAATGCTCGAGCCTCTTGGTGCTGGCGGCGGCAGGGAGGCCGCTCTTTACATTCACCTCCCTCATGATCCTGATCTCGAGATTCCCTTGAACCACGCATGATGGAGGCCTGAATGTCTCTCAGATGTTGTCCTCCATCGATCATGTGGCCAGCGAGGCTGAAAGGCTAAGATTTGTGGTTAAGCTTGGGTATGGATTTCAATGGGTTGTTGTGACACTAAGCTACCTGCAAAAGAAGTCCTGAGGTGGGAAACCACCGTAGGACCCTCCGATGATCAAGTAAGTACCGGGAAATAATTAGGCAGAGTAGCGGCGTATTGGATTGAGTTCGAGTTACCTAAATTGTATGGAGGAGGGGTTTATATAGGGGTCGCATTGGAGCTAGTCAATGCGAGATTCTCATCGTCCGTTTCGCCCTTGCGTCACATTCGCGTTGATGGTGGGATATACCCATTAATGGCGAGATACACTCATTAATGGCGAGATATGCTAGCGAGGGATGCAGGACGTGGAGCGGCGGAGATCTCTCACGGTGAGATACACGGAGCCGTTACGGGGGCGCTTCATGCTCCCAGCCAAACAGGGATGTTGAGGAATCTCAGCTATAGGACATCTCGGAGATGAGCAAGTAAGCTGAGGAATCTCAATCGCAGGATAGCTTGGAGACGAGTAAGTTGAACTGAGGAATCTCAGCTATAGAATAGCTTGGAGACGAGCCATTGGCTGGTGGTTAGCCGAAGATGGGAACGTACTCCGGGAGATCTCCAAAAGGTCTGGTGCAACCTCGAAGGCGAGGCGTCGAGGAATGCCCCCAATGTATCATACTTATTCCAGCTCTATAGCCCCCAGAAATCTAGTGGGCTTACATGGACGACACGTCATCTGCTACATGTCATGATCTGAGCAATTCCCAATTATGAGTATCATCATTAGCCCCACACTCTCATTCCGACCTATTTATGGGATGGGTTGAGAGTGGTCCGCTCAGTTTTCTCTCTTCAGCTTGGTGCCGCAGATTCTTCGTGGTTGGCTATAAGGGAATGACATGGTGTTTGGTGGTTGTATCTCTTCGATCTTCGAGTCCATATGGCATTTACCGTGCGCCTTAATTTTTGTGCGTATCCCCGATAACGTCAGCGGATCACTAGAAGAGCAGCGCCATAATAGAAACGTCGCTTCGCCTGTTCGGGCTGTTGATTTCATGCCATGTGGCCATAATCGGATGACGGATTGTGAGAGGTTGCTTCTATCGATTAGATCCGTGTGCGGGGGTAGGCGTTCAATGGTTGTCTACCGCGTGGCACCATCCGGATCGTTGGCCGCAATGCTTCGTTTTGGCGGGAGTGGATCTGGGCCGCCAGATGGCCTTTGCTGAGTGTATAAATAGGGGAAGCCTATCCTTAGGAAACACCTTTGCTTCGTTTGCCCTCTGACGTCGGCTGCATGCTCAGCGTTCCTGCTCTTAAGTCGGATCCCCAGTCCAAATCCTTCTTCAACTCTTTTTCCCTTGAATCATGTCAGATATCTTCTTCTGATCCTTTTGTAGATGTAGTTAGGGTAGAGTCAGGCGATGATGCTTCAACTTCTGAAGCCTAGTTTAGTGGGTCATCTTTATCTTCCTCAGCTTCTGATAGATGTGGAAGTTCTTCTTCCTCCACGTATGGTTCTCCCTCAAGGGGTGGCGATTCCCTTGTTCTTAGTCATCGGGGGGGCCAAAAAGGCCCCTAAGATGTGTATCGAGAATACTCATGACGCTTCCTCGATACTGAACAGGTCAGACGAGCTTTCCAATTTCTAGGCTCGCTTCCATATTCCCTCTGGCTACTCGCTCCGTCTGGCCAGGGAGGGTGAACGGGCAGACCAGGTACAGAGCAATGAAATTACCTTGTACTTAGAAGAGTCCCGAGCAGGGATGCGTCTTCTCTTTCCATCCGAAATTTTTGTCGTCCTTCATTATTTCTAACCCGTCCTGGGCCATCTAGTACCGAATTCATGGAGGATTCTCCTTGGATTCCTGGTCCGGCTAAAATTGATCGGATCCTCTTTAGCCTAGGTCATTTTCTATCCTTCCTTTACTATAAGAATCACTCGGGTACTCATAAGGATGACCGAGTTGGATTTACTTCTCCTTTAAAAAGCATAAGGGTAGGATGGTCGGGTCGAGGGTAGTGGTTGTCCCTTCTTCCATCCATGAGTGGAAGGAGAAGTTGATTTTCGTCGGTCCTTCAAAGGGATAAGAGTGGCTAGGGCCCACCAAGTGGCATAAGGAAGATTGCCCAAGGGCCAAGCAGTCCAACACCCCGGAGGCGGGGGTCGTGTCCTTGTGGGAGCCGATCCAGCGTGCCGGTACCTTACTTTCCGAGATTGCCTTGAGCTGGGCAATACTCAGTCTCGCAAGCTTCATAGGTAAGTTGGGTCTTAGTTGATCAATTTAGACTTGGTATATTTTTCCGTTTCTGTTGCTAACCCCTTTTGTTTCCTTTCGCAGAGCTTATAGCCCGATCAAAGATCATGGTTGCCAAGGCCCAGGGAAGGAAGGGCGGCGGCGGCGGCTCGTCTAAGCCCGCGCTGAGCACGGAGCCCTACTAGGGTCCTTCCGCAAAGGTCGTCGTTGCTCCGCCTGTCCCGAGCACAGGAGCAGAAGGCAAAAACATGCCCGGGAACAGGCTCCCCAGGTGAGACCGGAGGCGCCTTCCTCCGCCGAGTCTCCGGTCAAGAGACTCAAGAAGGTGGTTTCCCGGCCGCCTCCAGTTGGGATACACGTGCAGGAGGATAACTTCTACATCGAGTTGTCGTCGAGGCTTTCAGTAGCCGATAGCCTGTTGGCGGACATGGAGAAAGCGGCGGGGGAAAAGATACCTCAAGACACCATAAAGGCCCAGGTTATGGCGATAACTCAGGAGCCATCCAGGTTGGTGATCTTTCTGCTAATTTCAAAGTGATTCTCCCCTGTTCAGTCCCTTACGAATGTTGTTTGCACCTTTCTTTGCTGGTCCTTCAACACTGCATCCTCTTAGCCGCTATGGAGGTCAAAAAAGTTGCTCTGGTGATAAAAAAAAAGGCCGGGAATACTTCTTCACGTGAGGAAGAGCTCCTTTCCAATTGGCGGAGGCCGAGGATAACGCCACCTTCCTCAAGCCGAGCTGTTCTTGGAGGGAGTGAAGGCTATGAGGTTGAAGGTGTCCCACCGGGCCCTGATTGAGTCCAACTGGGCTCTCCAGGCCCGGGTCGGTGAAGTCAACGAGCTCTTTGATGCTACGAGGAAGCAAAGAGACTCGTTCAAGGGGGATGCAGGGACGGCCAATGAGGTGGTGAAACGAGCCAAGGAGGGGGCGGAGAAGGCTATGGAGGACTATAAAATGTCCGACCAGTTCTATGTCGACCTGGATAATTCTGTGGCCGTTGGGTGGCATAACACTCTCGACATCGTCAAGGAGACGATGCCTGAGTTTGATGACCGGGAGATACGCGTGAGGTACCCCCTCCTAGAGGAAGAGCCAAAAGGCGGAGGTGCCGAGCAGTCGAGTGGAAGCGAGCAGGCTGGCGGAGGCACCGAGCAGGCTGGCGGAGAGGAGACCTTGACCGAGAAGATGACTTGAAGTCGCCGCTCTCCTTTCTCCCCCTTTTTTGTAAGCCTATAAGCATTTTGTAGCAATTTTGTACAACTGAGAAGCCTATAATACTTTGTACATAATTTGGAATTTAATGAAGTATTTTTGCTCGACTTTGATTTGTCTGATTAAAATGTCTGGCTTTTATTTTACTTTACCAAGTGTGGATAGACCGGAGTCCCCTTTAACCCGGAGATAAGGTAATGTGAGTTAAGCGAACACTAGGTTTATTCTTCCAAGTGTAGATAGATCGGTATTTCCCCTCACCCTAGAAACGGGGTAGCAGGAGTCGAGCAAACACTAGGATTATTCTTCCAAGTATAGATAGACCAATGTCCACTTGGAGACACTTAGGAACTCGGATTGACCTTAGCAGAGCTCAGTGCTATCTCTTCTTCAGATTCGAGTGGGGTTGGAGTTGGGCCGGATATCTACCGAACCCGAGCTTTATTTACTTGGGGTCGTGTTCAGAGTTTGCCTACTTTGAGTACATGCGCCAGGTAAAGGTCTGTTTGTTGGTTTAATGCGAGCCTTTAGGATCCATCGTTGAGGCCGAACTTGAAGCTTTCCAGCGGCCTCGTGATGAGGGCTTTGGATCCATGGCGTTGTTGGGCAGGAAGCTATCCGCTGTGGATGGGCTGGGTAGGAAGCTATCCGGTGGCCTCGTGATGAGGGCTTTAGAGCCACAACGTCGTTGAGCAGGAAGCTACCTGCTATGGATAGGCTGGATAGAAAACTACCTAGCGGCCTCATGATGAGGGCTTTAAATCCACGGTGTCGTTGGGCAGGAAGCTACGCACTGTGGATGGGCCGGGCAGGAAGCTATTCGGCAACCTTGTGATGATGGCTTTAGATCCATGACATCGTTGGGTAGGAAGCTACCCGCTGTGGATGGGTCGGGCAGGAAGCTATCCGGCAGCCTCGTGATGAGGGCTTTAAATCCACGGCGTCGTTGGGCAGGAAGCTACCCACTGTGGATGAGCCGGACATGAAGCTACCCGGCAGTCTCGTGATGAGGGCTTTAGATCCACGACGTCGTTGGGCAGGAAGCTGCCCATTGTGGATGGACTAGGTAAGAAGCTACCCGGCGGCATCATGATGAGGGCTTCAGATCCATGGCATCGTTGGGCAGGAAGCTACCTACTATGGATGGGCCGGACAGGAAGCTATCCGGCGACCTCATGATGAGGGCTTTAGATCCACGATGTTGTTGGGCAGGAAGCTACCTGCTGTAGATGGGCCGCACAGGAAGCTACCCGGCTTCCTCATGATGAGGGCTTTAGATTCACGGCATTGTTGGGCAGGAAGCTACCCGCGGTGAATGGGCCGAGCAGGAAGCTTCCCTGCGGCCTCATGATGAGGGATTTTGAGCAGGAGTCTACCGGCCGTGAATTGGTTAATGGAAGGTAGGAGTCTCGTCCCTCTTCCAAAAATACGAGGGGTGACTAGGCCAGCCATACTCCTACAGTCAAAAAATAATCCTGCCGTAGTCACACTTCGGCTTCTGGCAGTACATGGTAGCGATAATCTAACACAGATAATGAGATAATACAGTCACTAAACTATCAAGTGAAAAGAAAATTGAAAGCAACAGATACAAACAACTAGCCAGTGATAATGAAAGAAACGATATGGCTGACTCACTAGTTTAGATATCTACGATCTCCTCAAAATTAGACGGGTCCACTTCTTTCACTCTGAGCATGCATACTCAGGTCGTCAGAGCGATACAATAGCAATATATAATATGCGCAACAATAATACACAAAGAAGTAGCATGCATAAGTTAAAAACATGAGCACGAAATAGCTTGCACCAGTAAACACTATAACATGGGTATCAAATCAGTAAATCGATGCAAGCCTATGTCACTAATTCTATCAATCTGTAGGTCTTAATGTCAATGTCACTATCTTATCATCAACTTGAGCATAAGCGTTGACCATTGAAAACTGTCACAACCCGGAAAAGGCACGTTACTGGCACTTGAATCATGTGAAGTCTAAAAGACCTCACCTAATTCAAGTAAGTCAAAAGCCTAGAAATCTAAACATTTTTAGGGAAAATAGTGGAGGTGGAGTTTTTGAAATAAAGATTTAATGAAATCAGGTTCTTTCTTTAAAACATAAGTAATATCATATGAAATACAATGTTTTGTATCTATCCTGAAAACGTTTTTCGTCGTTTGAAATTTGGGCAGCACCCCCTTTGTATATTTTAACCTGAAAACAATACAAGTAATAATAATAATAGGCATCCCTAAGCAGGAGTTAGCTCTTCGCCAATTGGCGGAAATAACCACGCAAAAATATAAATATACAATGCCGTGAGGCGAAGATCAAACACAGAAAGAAAGGAAACCAAAACATCATCAAAGAAAATCAGAATAAAGAATAAATACATGAGCGTGACTCTACGTCCGAAAGAATATACAATAAAGGTTTCTAAGTCTACGAATATACATAGTCTAGTTGATGGAGTTTTTAATTAGATACAACTGAAAGAAATATACAAGTACAATGGTGGTCACGATGCAAGTGAACTCTACCTACCAAAGCAATCACCCGGAAGAAAGCGGTGTTCCAGCAAAGCCGCTATGAAAACTTGTGCGGTCAAACCTACAAGAAACTATGGCACAACGGGGGTGGGTTGCCAACTCATGAGTAGAAGACATCACTGAGTAGAAACAGAATGTATGACTATCTCCTAGGTCATACAATATAAATAATAATATAGAGATATCGAGTGATAACAAGGGTGACAATAAGAGCATAAGTGTGATATCAGTGTACTCGGGTCCGTGTCATAAAATAGTAACATGTCATATGTATAATGTATGAATGCATCATCCAATGTGTGTCCAGCAACGATACACCAAATCATGATAAAACCTAAGTGCCCAATATCGACACTCGAAAACATCATGAAAACTGTGTCCAGCAGTGACACATAATTCTCGTATATCTCGGGCTCCGTCAGTCCGGATCGGCTTATATCATCTGATCTCATGACTATGGTCGGTATCCTCCGGATGTCCGCCATGACAAATATCACCAATCTGTAATGCTCCCCTCCCGGGCTCAACGTCTCAATCTATATGGTCTTCTTATCCCGGGGTACCGTACCGGGTCCACCATGTACCCGCAAACGGTGTCTCCTCGCTCATCATGGAGGGTAATCATATATCATATATGCTCTAGAACCGAGAAATCTCATGGTGGACGTTACACAACATATCAAGGAAAACCGTATTTTTTTCTTTTAAAAGGAGCATAAGTTTCCAATTTTACATACGGTTTCTCAAATCCAGAAATCTCATGAAATACCGAAATCTCATAATCATGAGTCAATAAAGAAAAAAATGAATATCGGCATAAAGCCCCTCCACAGTGCATAACAGAATGTATATATATGAATGCATGCGGTATCTAACTAAGGAATACAATATCTAAACTAGCAAGTGAGATCATGAATGCTAAACAATATTAGTAAACTACAATTTATCAGATAGTACGAGTGAAGTCACGATTCTCTAATGTGTACGTGGCATGGCAATTACCGATGATGATGTGTGTGAGCCGGTCGAGTAAGTGTACGTGCAACATACGCATCATCGGTAATGGTGCATGTGTCCTAGATTGTAATAGCTAATGAAAGCACATGTATATATATGCAATGAAATGGAATTAACATAAACATAGCAGAAAAGTAAATAGTAAACGCTCAAGATAAGATATACATAGTTATATGCAAGCCATACGGTTACCGTATTTAAAATAGTACGAATCGTTGTCTTTGGAAAAGTAGGGTCTACGGTGTTTTTGAGAAAAAAATATCATTTTGAAAATCTGCAGCGTTCCTCGGGAATCGAACTCTATTCTAACATCTACCTAAGTAAGGGACTAAACTAAATAGTGTCGAAAGTGAAAGGAAATCTATACATATCCGAGTCAATATATCTAGTAGTCGGCGATCCAGCCTTATAGCATCATGTACGGTATAATTCATCGTACGGTATCCTCGAGTCAAGAGTGCGGATCAATCATCATATAAATATATCTCGTACGGTATAGTCCGTCATACAGCATCCTCAAAATCTAAGATACGGGTCAATATCATAATATATCATAATTCGTACGGTATCATCCATTGTACTTCATCATAGTCAAGGGTATAGATCTAAGGTCTCCTACATTCTATTATTTCATCAATTCACATGTTACCGCATGTTATGTATATAACGCCCAACGATCCTTTAATATATCGCATCATGTACAATGTCTCATCTCAAATCGTATATCAAAGTCTCTTGACATCCAGCACGATCGTATCGACTCGAAACCATATAATATGTCATATCCTCATCATATATATATATATATATATATATATATATATCATATACCCATATATGTACACACACACATATATACATATACACACATATCAAACCAAGTGTGTGCGTGCGTGTGCGACAATGTAAAGCTAACAGCTCACAACTAAAGAAAATAGACTAAGGATAACCTTCCTACAAGTATGCCTACTCTAACCTAGAGTCTCCTAGAGCCCTACTTGCTAAGTATTCATCTCACATAACCATATATATATAATATAAACATATCCTATTCTACGTTGCGGGGGTGCTATACGCCATCCACTCGACTTCCCCTGTAGATATACATCTACTCACCTTCGATCCTTACTTGCCGAAATCGATGACGCCTTACTCTCCCTTGTCGTCCCGAAGTCCACGTGAAAGTATCTACAGTTCAAATACGTCTTATCGTAAACACGAATCGAATACGAAAACCAAACCAGTACACGAAACACACATAGGTTAGAACCTATGATCTACGCATGCAAGAATAACAACTCTCGACGTCGACGTACAAACATCAAACAACCGAGTTGAAAACCAAATACCAAAACTCAAGTTAAACAAAGTCGCAAAATGAAGCAGCAACTAAAGAAAACACCTCCAGATTTTACCCTAAATTGAATTAGTCAATTTTGCATACAAAGGAGGTCTAATTATCTGATAAAGAAGCCATGGACCAAGTACGAATCAAATTGATCATACCTAGGACGCAATTTGCGTCCAAAAGGGAATTATTTGCGGCCAAGATAGGGAATGGGGGTCTCAGGTTTCAAGGTTAGCTTTCTGGTCACATGCACGACTCTCTGTATTTTCTAAATATTTTTCAGAGCTCCTAAGTTAAAGAAGATATCAAATTCTTATCACATTTTCCATAAAAACCGACATCGGAGATTACCAAGTTCATGGTTTGGGGTTTAAGTCTCAAGTTTAGTCCATAAATCAGACACTACAGGGTTTTGTGGCCTCTAATAAATCTCAATTACACTTCATAATTCATAAAATCTCCTAACTCTCATCTAAGAATTTTTCAAGATCACTAAACCTCATTAGTTGTGCTCTAAACTACAATAGGACATTAGGAAAACTAAAAACTTAACAAAAGAATAGAAATATATCTCATGTAGCAACTCAAGAATTTCTAGGGTTGACCAAGTGCCTCAAAGTCCCAACTTGATCTACCCATGGGGTTTAGAATGAGGTAAGGAATAATTTTTATGAAGGTGGCATGGTGTTTTGTGGTGTTTTGGAGGGTGTTTCATAGGGTGGTAGTGGAGGTTAAGAAGGAGAAGAAGGAGATGGAGAAGAGAAAAATGAAGTGAAGTGGAGAATGATGAAGGCCATGGTCAAAAGCCAAGAAGAGTGTGGAAGCTTCTCCCTCTCTCTCTTTCACATGCTCCCATGTCCCCACCCTCACTCTCTCACAAAAATCTCTCCAATACTTTTCTTTTTTCTTTTTTCTTTTTTCTTTTCATTTTAAAACAAAATTTTTTAAAAGAGAATGCAAAAATGCCATGGTTAAAAATAGAAGTGTGTAAAGTTTGCAACATGTTTTGTTGTATGCCATGATACATATATGAGATTAATGCATAATTAGTGAAATATTAATCAAACTTAGCATTAAACTTGTATACAATTAATTGTATAATAATTTATAAAATATCCAAATCACATAAATTCTTTCAAAATCAATAATTCATATTAATTTTCCAATTATTTTTCAAACTATAAGTGTATTCATACTACTTCATTAAAACTAATTTCCATACTTTTCATAATATCCATAAAATTTAATATTTTAATTATTTAAATTCCAAAAATAATATTTTATTTTCTGAAATGTTACAGAAACACATGGCCCTCTTTTGTATTCGGTAACAATCAATAATACGCGTTCACATAATGGAACCCTGAGTGGGGTCCTCTCCTGTATTCAGTACACACTCATGTAATAGGACCCTGAGACTCCGTTGACCGAACTCACACTCAAACAATCCCAACACCCACGGTTTATATCAAGGTCCAACTACGAACCAAAATATCGGTTAGCCATAACAAGTCTACTCGAGAGTTGAAGACCGGTCTCTATCAAGCATGACTAGGTAAGTATTTTAGAAAAGTGGTTAGTCCCCAATGTCTTATCTATGACATTATTATAAGTGCTTCCATAACCGTTCTTTCCAGTTATAGTTACACTTAATTACGTTCCACAGACGTCAACAATGCGATAGTTAAATGGTTGCGCCGATTGTGTACATGTACGTGTCATGATCACTATTCGTTCACTCTTTTATGCTATTGCACTTACCACAATCTAATCACTAACGCTTCGGTAATCTAAAACAGTCGCTAGAGTATCGATGCAAATGACCACTAGTTACAGAGGTATAACAGTCATGCAACATGATGGAGATACAGTAAAATGCACTACTAATAATATATGAGCAGTCGGTGTCGTGTGGAATAGGAAATTCACATAAAATCACACATACATAATGAGTTCAGAAAAACATATTAAATCATACGATCGTAATTAGTCAAAATGATACAAAAGAGATAGAAATTAAACTTAAACAGAAGTCCAACAAAATTGGTTTCAGGTCAATCGGGTTTCAGGTTTGCGTGTTACGGTCATTCTATTATAAGTGTTCACTGCTGGAAATTCCGTTTCTGAACTGAAAGTCTATTTCGTAACGCGTTTTACTTCCTGTTGGGATAATAATTAGGCGATGCTAAAGTTAGATAATATTTATATTTATCTATTATGTTTCCAACACACCAGATGGATCAATAATATCCTTTGTATGAAGGGAGATATGCACTGTCTAAGGTAAAGGTATACATTCTGTCTCTGCATTAAACTGCAGTATATATCGACGGTTTAAAAAGTGTTATAAATACCAAACGACACTGGAATGCAATGAAACTAGTACCGTTAAAGAGATAATTCAAATATCTACGCCTTGATGTTTGGTTCTACACACCTGTACACTTAAACAGTGATATATAAGCATTCTAAAACAGGTAAAGGCAAAGATTCCTGCTCTGGACTGTAGTCCAGAGCCATGAATCATCTCAGTTTTCGTTGTCATAACTTATTAAAATTCAGAGATCAACTAAGGGATGCTGTAGCTTTATCTGTTATCTTCGATATGAGCCTTAGAACACTAGGTTACGAGTTGTATTCAGATTATTATAGGTTTTGCAAGGCGATAAGTACGGAAGATTCCAGGTTTAGTTAATTCATCGAACAAATTATATCCTTATTCACTTCGAACGAGAATTAAATTCCGGCTATTCAGAAAAAGTGGAAATCAATTCCTACAATTTCAACATGACCTAAGACGTAGTTTTAGACCCCGTCGTGTCCAACCAACACCACTAAACAACCACGACTTGTATATTACCATTTATCGATGAATTGCGATATATATGTATACATACAATTATAAATAATATCGAATGATATAACTACTATAATTATGGCATGAATAAGAAAGTTTTTGAACTTACCTGACAACGAAACGATGTGGCGATCGGCGGCAACGGTATGGAGCGGCAACAACATAAGCAACCACAATTGCACGAGGGCTAAGGTTTGGGGCTCGGCTAGTCTTTGCCATGCAGTAGGGAGCTCGAGTCGATGATGGCGCTGGGGAACTTCGGTGAGGTGGCTGGTAGTGAGAGGAGCTCAGGTGAAGTGGGTCCCTCGGGTTGGAGCTTGGAGTGTGAGAGGAGGAAGTGGAGGAGCTCGGAAGGACGATGAAGACATGGTCAGTGATGGTGGCAGCGGCGGTAAGGGGGAGGTTGAGGTGGTGGTCATGGTGGTGGAGTCTGTAGGGGAGTGATGGTTCATCGGCGATAGAGTGCTCGGGATTGGAGTCGAGGGAAGATGGGTGATGGTGGCTATTGGTTGCAGCACCGGGTTCAGAGGTGACAGTGGTAGCGAGGGGGAGCCAGCGATAGTGAGGAGGCAACCGCCGGTGAAGGTGTGGGTCGGCAGTAAGCTTGGTGGTTAGGTTGAGTGGAGGAGAAGAGGGGTCTCGTGTTCGCTGGTGGTTTTTGCAGGGGGTGTTCGACGGTGGTGCTAGCAGCGCCAGCAGTGCGAGATGGAGGCCAGGGGTCGGCCGGAGCTGTGAGGGGAGTGAGAGGTAGAGAGAGAGAGAGAGAGAGAGAACTAGAGGGAGGTAGAGATAGAAATAGAGAGATATATGGAGCGAGAGAGAGAGACGTTGAGGAGCTTGAGAAGATGGAGGGGTTCGGCGAGGGGATCTTGGGCAGTTGAGGGAGTAGGCTTCGTCATTGTGGTCGTTGGGGAGCGAGTCTCATAGGGGGCAAAGCGAAGAAGGAGATGGGAAATAGGAGAGAGGAAAGAGGAGGAAAGAGAGAGGGGACGGGTCGGGTCGGGTTGAGAGAGGGAGAGAGAAGAATGGGGTTTTGGGTTTGGGTAGGGATTTTGGGTATGGGCTGAGTTGGGTTATTTGGGAAAATTTAAAAAAAGAAAGGGGAGGGAAGGGATATATAGGGTTTGGGTTTAGATATTTTAAATAAATAGAGTCGGGAAATTTTAGAATTAGGAATTTGATAGTTAGGAAGAAAAGAAAAATATAAGAAAAACTTTTATTAAAATACGGAAAATTTACAAGATACTGGGTATTATATCATACCCCCTTCAAGAAAATTTCTTCCTCGAAATTAAAATAAGGTCATGCGAAAAGCAATTAGAAAAATCAAACATTACTATATAGTAATTTACGCAAAAACAACTAGATGAAAATCAAATATTTGTATATAAGAAGTAGAGCAGCTAAAAGGAATAGTCATATGTAAGAACAAAGACATAACAATTAATAGTAATAAACCGTATATATATAATGTTGGAGATAGTGCCCTCAGAGTCAATTATTGGATCACAGGTACGTGATTGCAATGATTGAGGGGAGGACCTGTCCCGGTAGGACAGTCTTACTCGAGATGATAGTATGCTATCTGGTTTACCTTTATCATCGTGTACTGCTTTAGGTGACCTTACAGGTCACTATTGCACGTTGATAGAGCCCCTAGGATTCTTGCTTGACTACCGGCAGTATGAGGGCGATCATATACGTGGGAGCTGGTAGTCTATAAGCACATCCTTAAATGGTCCCTAGTCGTGGGAGTTTCGAGACAGGGCATCGATACTCCAGAGTAGACTAGTGTATACAGTCGAGACCCCGACGAGGGGCGGTGGCCGGTCTCACAAGCCACTGGTGTCAGTTGGTTCACCTAAGATGTATACAGGTGCTCATTGGGTTATGAGTACACCGGACATGACTCGCCGGGAACCTGCTAGTTGGGTTTTATACCAGACGTCAGATAGCAGTTCCCTGGTGACATGTGTACAGGTTAGTTCATCGGCATGGGATCGTCATTTGTCTCGTGTGAGTTCCCACTGTGCTTTGATTACTACCCTACCACGGCTCAAAGGGGTCGTGCAAACAGGTTTTAGTTGGGTACAGTCCCGAGCCACATGGAGGCAGTGAGCGGATCTGCAGGGGTTCGTCTCTCCCGGTATTGGGGGTGAGGTCGCGCTGTGTCGAGGAGAGCCAGAACATGAAAAGTCCTTGGCCAAGGCAGGAGATTTGCTGGTAGGTATTCCAGTAGTATCTCAGGGTATTCTGCGCTACACTCCGACACGACTTGTACCGCTTTTGGGGGTCTGACTTTTACCAACCCCCTAGGCCCGCCATGCGATGCTCATAGACGAACGGACCGGACTGTACGGATATTGTCACTGACAGGCTCAGTAGGGTGTCAGGATGAGTTCGCTCATCGACGTCCCTTTTGGTCAATACCTGGTGGCCCATCACGTATCGGCTTATACCTCTGACGTGCTAGTGGTTAAATCCACAGCCAAGGTATTGACGAGTCTTTAGAGTCCACAACACTCAGTTACTCAGGTTTCGGGCGAAACGCTGTAGAGGCCGTATGGAGATATGACAGGGTTCGATCAGATACGTGCGGTATTGCACGGATTGTGATCGGACGGTTTTTACTAGCCGGCTTTGGCTTAAGCCGGATCCTAGTATTAGATAGTGTAGTTTTGTCTCTTTGCATTTGTGTTCAGTGGGAATACAAATGCGGGCATGTATTTGCAGTAGTGGGGTTTTCCTTTAATTTATTACGGGATCAGTTTTCTGAAGTTGCCAGTTTGCATTTCGTTCCGGCCGGTTTTCTTTTATTCCTTCACGGCCGGACTTTTCGTTGGAGGGTGTTATTTGCAAGTTCGCAAATAACTAATTGGGGAGGGGTTTTCTTGCATATGTGTTTCCTTATTATCATGAGATTCTTTTCTAGTCTTTATCCTTGCATTTATTGTGATGGTTAGTGAAAGGGTTTGAGCTTGATTTTGGTGTGACCATTTTCTATTGATAATGATACCTTTTTAATCATTATTGATCAAGCCTTTTAATATGGTGATATGAATTTCTTTTTCCACTACCATTCCATTCTTTCTTTCAAAGAGGGGCCGGCCACTAGAGTGAGGGAGTGAGATGATTGTGGTTCTCATTTTGGCTATCTCATTATTCATTCATGCAACAAAAGAAAGACCCTCTTCATAAGTATTTCCTACCTTCATCATTCCATGGCAACTTCACATACCCAAAAGAGACAAGCATACTACACTATTCTATAGCAAGCCTTGGACGCGTCGGCTAGCTAACTTCGCGCCCGAGTTGCCTCGGTCAAGAGGTGGGAGCCCGTAAAAGATTCCGGCTACGTGGTGCTTTTCCGATGAGACGATGATGGACGGACTTTCCGCAGGAGATCGGAGTGGAGACGAAGACCGAAGGACACGGATCGCTTGGTATAGCATCTCTACTCTTTTCTAGTTCGCTAGTTAGCTAGGTTAATGGCCCGATCCGGGTAAAAAGTCCGTGGTGGTGCCGATTTGCAAAGTTCGCAAAGTTTTTGTTTCTGCGTTTCCGGCGTCGGATCGACGGCCGGGGCGTCCCCGCGGGCTTACAATGGTATCAGAGCCACGCCGTTAACCTCGCCTAGCTTGCTCTAGCGCGTTTAGAACTCGATCGAACAAAAACCCCAAAAACCGTATTTTAGTGTACATGTGTTCTCTGTTGAAATTTTTCTAGCTCCTAAAATTTTTCAGGTTGTTGCAGAGACATGTGCAAGAAATTTTAAGAATTCTGGCAAAATACGGTTCAGTGATTCCTTACTTCGACCGCGGAAACGCGGCCAAACCCCTGGTTTGGCCGCGGTTCCGTGGTGGTTAAGAGGAATCGTTGAACCAAATTTTTCCAGTGGGCTTTTGAATATGAAATAGGGGTTTTGGGATATTATTTTGGGCCCAGATTTTCTGTAAGTGCTACAGTAATGTATGGGGCCCACTTGATAATATTTGTTCGGTCGGATATTTTAAACATGCTAGTTCACAGTATTTACATTATATCTGCGTCCGTGAATGTCATTTGATCGGTAAATCCTGTATAACTGCTATAGCCCGGTTAGACGGATTTGCGAACGTGACATTCACGTTGATGTTCTGTGTTTTGCTGTGTTGTTGCGGATCGGTCGTGGGGGATAGCCTGGATGCAATGTTAGTACAGTTTCATTTTATATGTACATTTGATATTGCAGGGCGAGCGTCCAACATGTGGACTGTCGTCACTGCCTGTTTGTATTATTCTTTTGGGGCACGACCAGGTTGCGGTCGATATACCCGGTGTATGTATATTTTACTTTCTGTACTAGGATTACCCCAAGGAGGGATGCACGGATAGCCGGGTTCTAGAGGGCAACGAGCCCGCATCTCATGGCTTTGAGACGGAGGGGGCTTCACTCTAGAATTGGCGGGCTATTCGCCGCACTCGTAGGGGGTACAGGTTGACCCAGGAGGGGTGCCCAAGTTACTGGATTCCGTGAAGTGCTGGGTGGTCCACTCACGTCGCTGAAGGGGGCTGCCTCGTTTCAGGTTTTGGCGGGTAACTTGCCGCGCCCGTAGGGGTCTAGGATTTCATTGCGCAGGCTATCCACACGACCAGGGGAACGTCGGGTTTCAGCAGCGGCTCTGTGAAACCCGGGGATCCCAGATATCTGTATTGATCTGTGTTGCTATACATTTCTGTGTTGCTGCATTTTTATCACGTCTTGAGCGAAAATTATATATTATATATATACTAGTAGATGTTGTATATGTTTTTCATCCGCGCTAGTCCAGTCCCCGCTCTGTCGTTAGTTAGCTAACCTAACGGGTGATGACGGGACCCAGTGGCGAATGCGGATGGCATATACGTACGTCAGTATATTTTCGTTCTTTATTGGTGTGATCAATTGATGGGACTGCGTTGATTCGGATCAATGCAAGTTAAACAAACCTATTCTGATGTTGTTGGAACACTTTTTCAAAAAGCTGTTATTGCAAGGACGCTCACTTTTATTTTGCACAGTGGTATTCAGTTGGAATATCCTGCTCCTCAGTCGACGAGGCAAGGGCCGAGATCCCTTCACCGGGAGTGACCCCTTGGACAAAAGTTTGCATCAGGGCAGTAACTTCACTATAGCCGTTTACTTTTGCTTTGCATCGTGGTATTCAGTTGGAATATCCTGCACCTCATTCTACGGGGAAAGAGCCGAGATCCCTTCACCGGGAGTGACCTCTTTAGCAAAGGTTTTCGTCACTATATTTTTTAAAAGCTATCCGTTCCTTCAACGATATCAAGTTCATTACGTTAAAGGTTTTCGCCAGAAACCATTTGTAGCCCTCCGTCGTTTCATATGAATAGTTAATAGTATTCAAGCTGTGTATGTTAGCCAAAGTCAAGGCACAGTGTTTGGTAGCTGTTGGGTATTCATATGCAGCATAGATAGATGCATTGGTTTGGGACAGTCGTACTGCCATTTTGGCCAAAGTCAAGGGTAGGTACGGGTGGGTTCAAATTAACCAGGAAAATGACGGGTAGAACTTGACATGTGACTTATGATATGTTGGCCAAAGTCAAGATCATAAGAGCATGGGGTAAAAATCCACATCGGGAGTTTCAAAAGAACTGAAACTTGCCAGATATGCGCATACCTTCTGGAGTATGATAGCGTGAGCGGATTCCGTCACGTTATCATGCGATGATAGTTGGATCCCGATTCCCACTGATGAGTTGGTTTACTCCTCGGGTGATCCCGGCTAATTCTTCTTTCAGATTTGGGGAAGAATTTGACGTTACAGTGGGAGGTTTCCAGATTAGATAAAGTGACAACCATTCTGATCTAGGATAGAGTGCACGCTGAGTATTTTCTTTTCTCTTTCTCTTGGGCAGCGACCATTGACCCGACCCTAGACTATGACTCAGTGACCAAGTTGACCGAACCTACTTAACACTGGCTTTTGGATTGTTAGGGTTGCAAACCTCATTGCCACTCCTACTTTTACCCTTTTCTCCGGGACACCCCGTATTACTACGAACGTCCACTTCCATTGGACAAAACCATCGTATGGTTATATACGAACTCGAAGGACTTCGAGGATGGTTTCTGGTTCTGGAGAAAACGGATAGGATTATTCAGTTGTCTTTTCTTTTCACCTTCTCTCAGGTTGCGAGTACTTCTTGGTTTAGGAGTAGTACACCTATTATGCAAATTGGATAGTCTTCTTCCAAACCATAGGCTGATGCCGACCGGTAGGGAATGAAGAAAACCAGTTAGCCTAAACGGTGTACAGAAGGTATTAAGTTCAGACAAAGCAAGGGATTAGTAAGAGGGCAAAGTAAATTGCGACTGCTATTCACGACCAAACCAACCATTTCTTCGCCAATCCTAAATCACCTTTGTATTTCTCCAGGACACTCCGTATCACTACGAAGATCCCAGTTTATTGGATAATCCATCGTATGGTTATATACGAACTCGAAAGGAACTTGTTCCAGTTCGGGGATGGATCCTGGTTCAGGAGAAATAGGAATAAAGTACATTCAAGTGTCTTTTATCTTCACCTTCTCTCGCGTTGCGAGTGCTCCTAGGATTATGACAGTACACCCTTTATGCTTATTGGATAGTCTTCTTCCAAACCATAGGCTGGTGCCGAACGGTAGGGAATGAAGAAAACCATTTGGCTTAAAGGGGTGTACAGAAGGTATTGACTAAAGACATATAATGGGATTTGGAGAAGTGGCAAAGAATTATACGGTTACAGTCGTGAATCTGGATGATGGAAGAGGCATTACTAGGAATACCAGGACACCCTATCAGAACATTTCAATGTTTCAGTTTCACTGTGTACTGTTAAAAGAAAACTGATTTCCCAATTAGACACTTGCTCCGGCGTATGTATTTACCAGGTATGATTCTCACATCTGTATGGTTTTACAGATGATGAGTGGGAGTAAGTTATTGGGAATTAGGTGACCATCCTCATTATATCAGGATTCGTTGCAATTGGTGATATTTGAGGAAGTCACCTAGGTTGTTTGCCGGTCGGCAAATATTTGGTTTTGAATATCCGTTGTTGTGCACCAATTTCAAATTGATATATCTGTACGTCTATTTTTATAGAGTGAGACATACCTTTCTGAAATTATGTCTATGACATTTACCTATACCAGTGGATGGTTAGGTAAGGAGCATTGAACAACGGTGTGCTTCTTCTTAACCAAAAGTACAGTTTTCAACCTACGACACACAGTGAATGAGTCACTAGACTCAGGGGACTTATACAGAGTATTGTATATTGTCCAGTGTCCACTAGGATAGAGGGGTTGGTCCTCATACTGTATTCTGTTTACTTATGACTTCTCTAGTTCTTAGACAGGTGTTTCGTAGAAACACAGGGTTGAAGTTTTGAAGAAGTTATAGGTATAAGAATAAAGTAGAGAACCAGGTGTTGCAAGTATCGGGATTCTTCAAAGTGATCGAAGATGTAGATACTTGTATATGGTATTCAGTTGATAGTAATGGTTAAGAGAACTTGCTTTCTCTTTCAGGTTACTCATAATTGGAAGCATTCCTAAGTTGAGTAACGCTGATCGGCCTCCTTCCATTTAGTTGACATGCACTGGAGACAGCTGCATGATTTGAATCTGGTTCAATTAAATCAGTGCCTCTGTTTCTTGGATATAGAACAGTTCATATCTTAACGATGTTAAGATACGGGGAGTTGTCTGGCTTATGATTAAAACCAGACTCTGGATAACTCAAGGCACATTTCTGTAATGGCTGTTTGTGGGTTGACCCAGGCTATGACGAAGGTTGATTTTCTACCATCTGGAAGATCAATAGTGATATTGTTCTTGACTCGCCACAGTTTTAATAAAAATGGATTTTTTCAAAAAACAGTAGTGGGAGTATGGTAGAACTGGAAGTGATTCCAGAACCGCAAACGATTACTGAAGATTTGATAAGAACCTAAAGATTCAATCTGGTTTGACATTCCATTGGCCACTCCGCAGATAAGGTGGGTAACCTCAGGCACTCGAGAGGTACTTCGGCATGCTCAAGGACAGTGGCAGGGAGGTTCTTGTTTACCCAGACTTGCCATTGCTGTTGTTCCAGACTATGAGACCCGGCAGGAGGATGAGTATAGCGTCGTTCTAAACTGGTTTTAGAAGCGTACGTGTATATGACTCTGCCAGAGGGTTGTCGTAATCAGTGGGAGCAGCGGAAGCATTGGTGGACATCAGGCTTATGTCTATTTATAGACTAAAGAAGATATAGCGGAGATAGATCATCTATTTCTGATGTAACAGTCATAGGTCTGACTTCATCAGAATAGGGGATGGATCTGTTGAGAAGGTAGTAGGGTGTGATGTCCTGGTATTTGATGACATACACAGAGTAGGAAGTGATATTCCTATACTACGATCGGTTATACTATGGTCGTAACACAGTAGTTTCTCCACATAGGAATTGGATATTATATCAGACATTCTGGTAACTAGATCTATGGTTTTAGATCTAGATTTGGGTGGTTTCCTAATCTGGGTATCTTGACAGCATTCTATGAGTATTTAGAATGGACGACTCCTGGCACGGTAGTGTACCTGCAGGTGATGGAGTCACCCTCTCCAAAGGTGTCTTACAGACTAATGGGGAGAGGGATACGCATGATTGACAGATCACTTGCTTAGGCAATTGAGTCAATCATGAGATGTCAAGTACCACACCAGATGTTGTTCTTGCAGTAGGTGCAATAAGATGATATTGATCCAATCCTGGAGAAACAGTCGGAAGCAGTTTTAGAACATAAGTTGATGTTCTAGGGATTTGATAACAGCATTCTCCTATGGGAGACCGTTATCATTCCAGGCTTCCAAGGTGACATGGATGGCAGAGTGGCTGTCAGAGTTATAGTTTTCCCTTTGACGAGGGGCAGTATTTTGGACAGATGGTCCAGGTGGATACTGAGGGAAGGCATGGCGCAGGATACTGATTAAGTTCAGTTGACGATACAGTCTAAGAAGTTTGGATTTGGAGTTTACTTATGAGCTAGGTCCCATCAGACATCCAGACATTCTAAGACAGGTATTGCTCATTTCGGGAGATGGCTTTCTCCGCGAACTTGAGATATAGAGAGACATAGAAAGAAACACCAAAGCGGATCCACTCACTGAGGCTATTCCTCGAACACAATAGTTTCGCAAACGAGCTTTGTGAGACTGCCTAGTAGAGGAGTTGGGTGTTCGGTATCACACGGGCTGTGAGTATGCGACATCGCAATAATTAGCCTTGAGTGCAAGTGGGAGATTGTTGGAGATAGTGCCCTCAGAGTCAATTATTGAATCACAGGCACGTGATTGCAATGATTGAGGGGAGGACCTGTCCCGGTAGGACAGTCTTACTCGAGATGATAGTATGCTATCTGGTTTACCTTTATCATCGTGTACCGCTTTAGGTGACCTCACAGGTCACTATTGCACGTTGATAGAGCCCCTAGGATTCTTGCTTGACTACCGGCAGTATGAGGGCGATCATATACGTGGGAGCTGGTAGTCTATAAGCACATCCTTAAATGGTCCCTAGTCGTGGGAGTTTCGAGATAGGGCATCGATACTCTAGAGTAGATTAGTGTATACAGTCGAGACCCCGACGAAGGGCAGTGGCCGGTCTCACAAGCCACTGGTGTCAGTTGGTTCACCTAAGATGTATACAGGTGCTCATTGGGTTATGAGTACACCGGACAGGACTCGCCGGGAACCTGCTAGTTGGGTTTTATACCAGACGTCAGATAGCAGTTCCCTGGTGACTTGTGTACATGTTAGTTCATCGACCTGGGATCGTCATTTGTCTCGTGTGAGTTCCCACTGTGCTTTGATTACTACCCTACCACGGCTCAAAGGAGTCGTGCAAACAGGTTTTAGTTGGGTACAGTCCCGAGCCACATGGAGGCAGTGAGCGGATCTGCAGGGGTTCGTCTCTCCCGGTATTGGGGGTGAGGTCGTGCTGTGTCGAGGAGAGCCAGAACATGAAAAGTCCTTGGCCAAGGCAGGAGATTTGCTGGTAGGTATTCCTGTAGTATCTCAGGGTGTTCTGCGCTACACTCCGACACGACTTGTACCGCTTTTGGGGGTCTGACTTTTACCAACCCCCTAGGCCCGCCATGCGATGCTCATAGACGAACGGACCGGACTGTACGGATATTGTCACTGACAGGCTCAGTAGGGTGTCAGGATGAGTTCGCTCATCGACGTCCCTTTTGGTCAATACCTGGTGGCCCGTCACGTATTGGCTTATACCTCTGACGTGCTAGTGGTTAAATCCACAGCCAAGGTATTGACGAGTCTTTAGAGTCCACCACACTCAGTTACTCAGGTTTCGGGCGAAACGCTGTAGAGGCCGTATGGAGATATGGCAGGGTTCGATCAGATACGTGTGGTATTGCATGGATCGTGATCGGACGGTTTTTACTAGCCGGCTTTGGCTTAAGCCGGATCCTAGTATTAGATAGTGTAGTTTTATCTCTTTGCATTTGTGTTCAGTGGGAATACAAATGCGGGTATGTATTTGCAGTAGTGGGGTTTTCCTGTAATTTATTACGGGATCAGTTTTCTGAAGTTGCCAGTTTGCATTCCGTTCCGGCCGGTTTTCTTTTATTCCTTCACGGCCGGACTTTTCGTTGGAGGGTGTTATTTGCAAGTTCGCAAATAACTAATTGGGGAGGGTGTAAGTCTACGCTAGCGCCCCGGCAGTCTACAGACGCCAAAATGCAGAACAAAACTTTTAAACTGGCGCTATCGTATACTTTAACCCGGATCTGCCATTATTGCTAAACTAACAAACTGTAAAGAGTGTAGAATGGTTATACCGAACGATCCGTGTCCTTCGTTCTTCAACCATCATCCCACGCTCCGTTGCGGCTGCTCCGATCTCGTCGATCTCCGATATCCTCGTCGAGGTGGCACCACATGATCGGTTCTTTAAACGGGCTCCCGCCTCTGACTCGAGGCAACTCGATCGTCAAGTTTGCTAAAAGAGACGACCAAGATTGATGTAGAGAATGAGTAGATGACTTTGTCTCACTTCGTCCAAGTCCATGGACGATCGGTTAATGAAGTTGCCGTGGAAATCGGGTGATGGAATGAAATGAACTGTAAATTCCATACACCCCAAAACTATCATATCTTTTCTAACCGAAATGAAAACTCAAGTCAGAGCGTGAGAGAGAGAGAGAGGAGCCGGCCATCTTATAAGGAAGAGGGAGGTGACCGTAGGAGGAGGGAGGGTAACCATATCACAATCATAGTTATCTAAACAATTATGAAAGAATGAATCACAAATTTGAACCAATTAGAACAAACCTAGTCATGCTTTAACATTAAAGAACCATTAATGCAAAGATGAGTCACTAAGCCACTTCATCACTTCTAGAACCTTCTAGAATGATGACTCACTCCATCTGAAGAAAAGATAAATCCATCTTTAACAGAATGTTAAAAGACGGCTGATAGAAAACTGGAAACTGGCAACTTCCAAAAGTGATCCTAAAACGACTTTCAGGAAAACCCCGAAACTGTATAAATATACCCGCATTTGTATTACGACCGAATACAAATGCAACTGAGACAAAGATATTATACCTACTCAATATAATACTCGGATCCGGCTTAAACCAAAGCCGACCAGTATCATCTGCCCGAAAACTGACACGTGCGTAAACGCACGTGCATTTTCCGAACCCTGCCATAAAACCATACGGCCTCTACAACGTTTCGCCCGAACTTGGGAAACTGTCTGTGGGGGACTCTAATGACTCGTCAGTACCCTGGCAGTGGGTTTAACCACAAACCGTCAGCGGCACTAGCTATGCGTAACGGCTGCCCATGGACTGACCTCAAGGGTGGCCGAGGAGCGAACTCAAGGGAGACCGATGAGCGAACTCCTCCGAAAACCCTACTGAGCCTAACAGTGACAATGTATATACAGTCCGGTCCGTTCGTCAATGAGTATCGCATATCTGCCTAGGGGGCTAGTAACGTCAGACCCCCAATAGCAGTATAAGTCGTGTCGGAGTGAAGCCCAATAACACCCTGAGATACTACTGGAGTACCTACCAGTAAATCTCCTGCCATGGCCATGGACTTTGTGTAATGGCTCTCCTAGACACAGCACGACCTCGCCCCCAATACCGGGAGAGACGAATCCCCTGCCGATCCGCTCACGTGCCTCCATATGGCTCGGGACTGTACCCAAAAGCTACCTATTTGCACGACTCCTTTGAGCCGTGGTAGGGTAGAAATCAAAGCACAGTGGGAACTCACACGAGACAAATGACGACCTCAGGTCGATGAACTAACCTGTACACATGTCACCAGGGAACTGCTATCTGACGGTAGATATAATACTAACTAGCAGATTCCCGGCGAGTCCTGTCCGGTGTACTCATAACCCAATGAGCACCTGTATACATCTTAGGTGATCCAACTGACACCAGTGGCTTGTGAGACCGGCCACCGCCCCTCGTCGGGGTCTCGACTGTACACACTAGTCTACTCCGGAGTATCGATGCCCTGTCTCGAAACTCCCACGACTAGGGACCACAATTAAGGATATGCATATAAACTACCCAACTCTCACGTATATGATCGCCATCATACTGTTGGTAGTAAAGAAAGATCCTAAGGGCTCTATCAAAGTGTAACAAGCAATCAGTCACCTGAACATGTACACGACTGATAAAGGCAAACCAGATAGCATACTATCATTTCGAGTAAGACTGTCCTACCGGGATAGGTCCTCCGCAATCATTGCAATCACGTACCTGCGATCCAATAATTGACTATGAGGGCACTATCTCCAACAATCTCCCACTTGCACTCAAGGCTAATATTGCGATGTCGACTACTCACAGCCCGTGTGAAACCGAACATCCAACTCCTCTACTAATCAGTTTCACAAAGCCCGTTTGTAAAACTATTGTGTTCGAGAAATAGCCTCGGTGAGTGGATCCGCCTAGAAGTATCTTTCAATATCTCTCTAAATCTCAAGTTCGCGGAGAAAGCCATCTCCCGAATTGAGTAGTACCTGTCTTAGAATATGTTTGGATATCTGATGGGACCTTAGTTCATAAATGAACTCCATATCCAAACTTCTTAGACTGTATCGATCACTGAACCTAATCAGTATCGGGCACCTTGCTTCCCACAGTATCCTCTTGGACCACCTGTCCATAATACTGTCCCTCTTCGTCAGAGGGAAAAACTAAAACTCTGACAGTCACTCTGTCATCCACGTCACCTTTGAAGCCTGGAATGATAATCGTCTCCCGAAGGAGGCTGCCGTCATCAAATCCGTAGAACATGTACTTATGTTCTAAAACTGCTCCCTTATGTTTCTCCAGGATTGGATTAATACAAACTTATTGCATCTAGTGCAAAAACAACATTTGGTGTGGTACTTGACATCTCATGATTGACTCAATTGCCTAAGCAAGTGATCTGCCAATCATGCACATCCCTCTCCCCTTTAGTCTATACGACACCTTTAGAGAGGGTGACTCCATCACCTGCAGGTACACCACCATACTAGGAGTCAACTATTCCAAAAACCATTAGAAAATCTGTCAAAGTACCCACATTGGGAAACTACCCAAATCCAGATCTAAAACCATAGATCTAGAAACCAGAATGTCAAATATTATATCTATATCCTGTCTGGAGAAACAACTATGTGACGACCACAGTACAACCGATCGTAGTATAGGAATTTTACTTCCCACTCTGTGTATGTCATCCAAATACCATGACATCACACCCTACTACCTTCTTAACTGATCCATCCCCTATTCTGATTGAAGTCAAACCCATGACTGTCACATCAAAATTAGATGATCTATCTCCGCTATAACTGCTCAAGTCTATAAATAGATATAAGTTACTTGCCCACTATGCTTCCGCTGCTCCCACTGACTACGACAACCCTCCTACCGGGTCTCATAACCTGGAACAACAGTAGTGTCAAGTCTTGGTAGATAAGAACCTCCCTGTCACCGTCTCTGAGGCTACCGAAGTACCTCTCGGGCGTCTGAGGTTACCTACCATACCTGCGGAGTGGCTATTGGAATGTCAAACCTGATTGAATATATGGGTCCTATTAAATTTTCCGTAATTGTTCGCGGTTCTGGAATCACTTCCAGTTCTACCATACTCCCACTACTGTTTTCTGAAAAAGATCCATTTTTATTAAAACTGTGGCGAGTCAAGAACAATATCACTATTGATCTTCCAAATGGTAGAATATCAACCCTCGTCATAGCCAGGGTCAACCCACAAACAGCCATTACAGAAACGTGCCCTGAGTTATCCAGTGTCTGGTTTTAATCATAAGCTGGACAACTCCCCGTACCTTAATATCTTTTAAGGTATGAACTATTCTATATCCAATATAGAAACTTTGGCACTTATTTAATTGGAACCATATTCAAACCATGCAGCTGTCTCCAGTGCATATCAACTTAATGGAAAAAGGCTAATCAGCATTACTCAACTTAGGAATCCATCCAATTATGAGCAACCTGAAAGAGAAACACGTTTCTCAAAACCATCACTATCATCTGAATACCAATCACAAGAATCTACATCTTCGATCTCTTTGAAGAATCCTGATACTTGTGACACCTGGTTCTCTACTTTATTCTTATACCCACAACTTCTCAAAACTTAGACCTTGTATTTCTACGAAACACTCGTCTAAATGCTAGAGAAGTTATAAGTAAACAGAACATAGTACGAGGACCTACCCCTTTGTCCTGATGGACACTTGGACAACATACAATACTCTGTATAAGTCCGCTGAGTTAAACAACTCAAAACCTGTGCGTCGTAGGTTGAAAACTGTACCCTGGCGATTTCCTCAAATATCACCAATTACAACGAATTCCGATATAATGAGGATGATCACCTAATTCCCAATATCTTACTCCCAATCATCATCTGTAAAACCATACAGATATGAGAATGAAACCTGGTAAATACATACCCTTGGAGTAAGTGTCTAATCGGGAAAACAGTTTTTCCTTTAACAATGCACTGAAACATGGAAATGTTTCGTAGGGGTATCCTGGTATTCATAGCAATGCCTCTTCCATAATCCAATTCATGACTTCAACCGTATATTTTATTGCCATCTCTCCAAATCCCCTTTATTTGTCTTTAGTCGTTACCTTCTGTACACCATCGTTAGGCTAACTGGTTTTCTTCCTTCCCTACCGTTTGGCACCAGCCTATGGTTTGGAAGAAGACTATCCAGTAAGCATAATAGGTGTACCCTCCTAAACCAAGGAGTACTCGCATCTCGAGAGAAGGTGACGATAAAAGACAACTGAATAATACCTTATTCTTTTAAAGGTGAAATAGGAGCGGCGATGAAGTACGCGGTTTTGGTCGTGAATGATATCAGTCGCAATTTACTTTGCCCTCTTTCTAATCCCTTTATTTTGTCTTTACATATTACCTTCTGCACACCCTACTTAGGCTAATTGGTTTTCTTCATTCCCTACCTTTCGGCACCAGCCTATGGTTTGGAATAAGACTATCCAATAAGCGTAATAGGTGTACTCTCCTAAACCAAGAAGCTCTCGTAACCTGAGAGAAGGTGATAATAAAAGACAACTGAATAACCAATTCTATTTCTCCTGAACCTGGATCCATCCTCGAAGAAGTCCCTTCGAGTTCGTATATAACCATACGATGGATCTATCCAATGGAAGTGGATATCCGTAGTAATACGGGTGTTCTGAGAAATTCAAAGGGTAGAAGAAGGAGAGGCAATGACTTATGCAACATAGACAATCCAAAAGCCAGTATTTTAAGAAGGTTCGGTCAACCTGGTCACTGAGTCATAATCTAGGGTCGGTCAAAGGTCGCTGCCAAAGAGAGAGAGAGAAAAGAAACACTCTGCGTGCACTCTAACCTAGATCAGAATGGTCATCACTTTATCTAATCCGGAAACCTCCCACTGTCCTGTCAAATTCTCCCCCAAACCTAAAGAAGAATCAATCGGGATCACCCGAAGAGTAAACCAACTCATCAGTGGGAATCGGGATCCAACTCTCATCGCATGATAACGTGATGGAATGCATCCACGTTACTCATACTCCAGATGGTATGCGCATACTTGGCAAGTTTCAGTTTCTTTAGAAACTCCCGATATGATTTATGCCCCATGCTCTTATGACCTTGACGTATGCCAACAAATCATAAGTCACATGTCAAGTTCTGCCCGTCATTATCTTGTTAATTTGAACCCACCCGTACATACCCTTGACGTATTCCAACAAGGTAATACGACTGTCCCAAACCAACTCATCTATCTATGCAACAAATGAATACCCAGCAGCTACCAAACACTATGCCTTGACGTATGCCAACAAACATAGCTTGAATACTACTGACCATCCATAAGAAACGACGGAGGGCTACGGCTGGTTTTTGGCGAAAAACCTTTAGCGTAGTGAACTTGATATCGCTGAAGGAACCTGATAGCTTTTTAAAATATAGTGGCGAAAACCTTTTGCTAAAGAGGTCACTCCCGGTAAAGGGATCTCGGCTCTTTCCTCGTGGAATGAGGTGCAGGATATTCCACTGAATACCGCTATGCAAAGCAACATGTAATCGACTATAGTAAAGTTATTACCCTGACGCAAACTTCTGTCCAAGGGGTCTTTCCCGGTGAAGGGATATCAGCCCTTGCCTCGTCGAATGAGGTGCTGGAAATTCACACCGAATACCGCTATGCATAACAAAAGAAAACGTCTTTGCAATAATACTTTTTAAATTGTTCCAACAACTGTATACAGGTTTGTTTTTACTTTGCGTTGATCAGAATCAACGCAGTCCCATCATTAATCACACCAGAAAAGAACGAAAATAAAATGTACGTATATGCCATCCGCATTCGTCACTAGGTCCCGTCATCACCCGTTAGGTTACTTAACCAACGACAGAGCGGGGACTGGACTAGCGCGGGTGTAAAACATATACAACATCTAATAGTATATAAGCCAATATACAATAATCGCTCCAGGCGTGATAGTATGCAACATTACAGAAAAGTAATAAGCATCACAGAACAATACAGATATCTGGGATCCCCGAGTTTCACAGAGCCGCTGCTGAAACCCGACGTTCCCCTGTCGTGTGGATAGCCTGTGCAATGAAACCTAGACCCCTACGGATGCGGCAAGTTACCCGCCAAAACATGAAGCGAGGCAGTCCCCCACAGCATAGTGAATGGACCACCCTTCACTCCACGGAATCCGGTAATCTTGGGCACCCCTCCTTGGGTCAACCTGTACCCCCTACGAGTGCGGCGAATAGTCTGCCAATTCTAGAGTGGGACCCCTCTGCCTCTCAAAGCCATGAGATGCGGACCCGTTGCCCTCCCGAACCCGGCTATCCGTGCACTCCTTCGCGGGGAAAAACCTAGTACAGTAATGAAAAATAGTACAATAGGTACATCGACCGCAACCTGGTCGTGCCCCAAAAGAATATTATACAACAGGCAGTGACGGCAGTCCACAAGTTGGACGCTCGCCCCGCAATATCAAATGTACAAATAAACACAAACTGTACTACCATTGCACACTGCTATCCACCACGACAAATCCGCAACATCACAGCACAACACAGAACATCAACGTGAATGTCACGTTCGCAAACCCGTCTAAAAGAACTATAGCAATCAGACGCAGTTTACCGATCAAATGACATTCCCGGTCGGAGATATAATGTAAGCACTGTAAACTAACGTGTTTAAATTTCGATCGACCAAAGACCAAATATCAAAAAGTGGGCCCCACTGCTTACTGGTGAACAGTAACAAAACCTGGGCGCAAATGATATATACCAAAAATCATAAAATCCAACAGAGAACTCCCTGACAAAATTTGGGAGCACGAGCTCACCACGTGGCCGCGGTTGCGCGGCCAAACCATGGGTTTGGCCGCGTTTCCGCGGCTCTATGGTGGAGACACGTGCCCAAATTTCGTCGTAGTTCTTAGAAAACCCTGCACAGATTTTTAAGACATGTAGAATTAATTTTTGAGACCGTTTAAAATCAACAGAAACTGTCGGGCTTGGATTTTGCAATTTTCGATTTCCGGTCGGATCGATGTTTTAAACGCGTTAGCACAAGTTAGCATAGCAAAATGGTTAGGCTCTGATACCACTGTAAGTCTACGCTAGCGCCCCGGCAGTCTACAGACGCCAAAATGCAGAACAAAACTTTTAAACTGGCGCTATCGTATACTTTAACCCGGATCTGCCATTATTGCTAAACTAACAAACTGTAAAGAGTGTAGAATGGTTATACCGAACGATCCGTGTCCTTCGTTCTTCAACCATCATCCCATGCTCCGTTGCGGCTGCTCCGATCTCGTCGATCTCCGATATCCTCGTCGAGGTGGCACCACATGATCGGTTCTTTAAACGGGCTCCCGCCTCTGACTCGAGGCAACTCGATCGTCAAGTTTTCTAAAAGAGACGACCAAGATTGATGTAGAGAATGAGTAGATGACTTTGTCTCACTTCGTCCAAGTCCGTGGACGATCGGTTAATGAAGTTGCCGTGGAAATCGGGTGATGGAATGAAATGAACTGTAAATTCCATACACCCCAAAACTATCATATCTTTTCTAACCGAAATGAAAACTCAAGTCAGAGCGTGAGAGAGAGAGAGAGGAGCCGGCCATCTTATAAGGAAGAGGGAGGTGACCGTAGGAGGAGGGAGGGTAACCATATCACAATCATAGTTATCTAAACAATTATGAAAGAATGAATCACAAATTTGAACCAATTAGAACAAACCTAGTCATGCTTTAACATTAAAGAACCATTAATGCAAAGATGAGTCACTAAGCCACTTCATCACTTCTAGAACCTTCTATAATGATGACTCACTCCATCTGAAGAAAAGATAAATCCATCTTTAACAGAATGTTAAAAGACGGCTGATAGAAAACTGGAAACTGGCAACTTCCAAAAGTGATCCTGAAACGACTTTCAGGAAAACCCCGAAACTGTATAAATATACCCGTATTTGTATTACGACCGAATACAAATGTAACTGAGACAAAGATATTATACCTACTCAATATAATACTCGGATCCGGCTTAAACCAAAGCCGACCAGTATCATCTGCCCGAAAACTGACACGTGCGTAAACGCACGTGCATTTTCCGAACCCTGCCATAAAACCATACGGCCTCTACAACGTTTCGCCCGAACTTGGGAAACTGTCTGTGGGGGACTCTAATGACTCGTCAGTACCCTGGCAGTGGGTTTAACCACAAACCGTCAGCGGCACTAGCTATGCGTAACGGCTGCCCATGGACTGACCTCAAGGGTGGCCGAGGAGCGAACTCAAGGGAGACCGATGAGCGAACTCCTCCGAAAACCCTACTGAGCCTAACAGTGACAATGTATATACAGTCCGGTCCGTTCGTCAATGAGTATCGCATATCTGCCTAGGGGGCTAGTAACGTCAGACCCCCAATAGCAGTATAAGTCGTGTCGGAGTGAAGCCCAATAACACCCTGAGATACTACTGGAGTACCTACCAGTAAATCTCCTGCCATGGCCATGGACTTTGTGTAATGGCTCTCCTAGACACAGCACGACCTCACCCCCAATACCGGGAGAGACGAATCCCCTGCCGATCCGCTCACGTGCCTCCATATGGCTCGGGACTGTACCCAAAAGCTACCTGTTTGCACGACTCCTTTGAGCCGTGGTAGGGTAGAAATCAAAGCACAGTGGGAACTCACACGAGACAAATGATGACCTCAGGTCGATGAACTAACCTGTACACATGTCACCAGGGAACTGGTATCTGACGGTAGATATAATACTAACTAGCAGATTCCCGGCGAGTCCTGTCCGGTGTACTCATAACCCAATGAGCACCTGTATACATCTTAGGTGATCCAACTGACACCAGTGGCTTGTGAGACCGGCCACCGCCCCTCGTCGGGGTCTCGACTGTACACACTAGTCTACTCCCGAGTATCGATGCCCTGTCTCGAAACTCCCACGACTAGGGACCACAATTAAGGATATGCATATAAACTACCCAACTCTCACGTATATGATCGCCATCATACTGTTGGTAGTAAAGCAAGATCCTAAGGGCTCTATCAAAGTGTAACAAGCAATCAGTCACCTGAACATATACACGACTGATAAAGGCAAACCAGATAGCATACTATCATTTCGAGTAAGACTGTCCTACCGGGATAGGTCCTCCGCAATCATTGCAATCACGTACCTGCGATCCAATAATTGACTATGAGGGCACTATCTCCAACAGAGGGGTTTTCTTGCATATGTGTTTCCTTATCATCATGAGATTCTTTTCTAGTCTTTATCCTTGCATTTATTGTGATGGTTAGTGAAAGGGTTTGAGCTTGATTTTGGTGTGACTATTTTCTATTGATAATGATACCTTTTTATTCATTATTGATCAAGCCTTTTAACATGGTGATATGAATTTCTTTTTCCACTACCATTCCATTCTTTCTTTCAAAGAGGGGCCGGCCACTAGAGTGAGGGAGTGAGATGATTGTGGTTCTCATTTTGGCTATCTCATTATTCATTCATGCAACAAAAGAAAGACCCTCTTCATAAGTATTTCCTACCTCCATCATTCCATGGCAACTTCACATACCCAAAAGAGACAAGCATACTACACTATTCTATAGCAAGCCTTGGACGCGTCGGCTAGCCAATTTCGCGCCCGAGTTGCCTCGGTCAAGAGGTGGGAGCCCGTAAAAGATTCCGGCTACGTGGTGCTTTTCCGACGAGACGATGATGGACGGACTTTCCGTAGGAGATCGGAGTGGAGACGAAGACCGAAGGACACGGATCGCTTGGTATAGCATCTCTACTCTTTTGTAGTTTGCTAGTTAGCTAGGTTAATGGCCTGATCCGGGTAAAAAGTCCGCGGTGGTGCCGATTTGCAAAGTTCGCAAAGTTTTTGTTTCCGCGTTTCCGGCGTCGGATCGACGGCCGGGGCGCCCCCGCGGGCTTACATATAAATACAACGAAAATATAATAACAATAACAAACAATAGTGAAGGATTGGTTGATAAGCCTTAAGAACCAAAACTATTTAGTAAAACTACAAATCAAGCAATTATAAAATAATTTTAGAATGCTCATAAGGTAAAAGGGTCGAAAAATAAAGCGAAAAATAAGTGATCTAGTAAATGAAAGCAAAAAAAAAACATGTAAACTAAAAGTATTGATAAGAAACAAAAGAAAATAATCTAAATTGATAGTAATATACAAAACAAAATATATTCAATATATAGCTATATCACTAAATTGAAACAGAAAAGGAATGAACCTTAAATCTGACGAAAACATTAGTGATATGAAAAAAAACGATAAGGTAAAACAATATGCAACTTAATATATTCGTATAAAGGAGATAGTGAAAGCAACCAGCAAAACATTTAGAAAAACAATAAGTAATAGAAGACCTTAGGCATACAGAGCATTAAAGGAAAGAAAAAAATATTAACCCGCAATGTAGAGTAGTTAATTAAATAAGAAATCGTAAATATAGTAATACGATAATCATAATACATATACTGAAACGTGGGAATAAAAATTTCTAAAGCGTAATGGTCACAAATAAAGTTAGAGAGAAATCGATGTAGCGATATGAAAATCAAACATTACAAAAAGAAAAATGACTTTATAGGAATAAGTAAGTTTAACAAAGAGTAATAAGAAAATATATAATGAAAGACATAAATAAGCTTCGGAGAAAGTTAGCATAAATAAGAATAAAATAAATGGGAATATTATGTAGAAAATCAAGATGAAACCCATTTTAAAGAAAAACCAAAACCGCTTATATAAATTTTAAGAGTTAGACAAAAGAATACTAACCAACTAAATGAATATGAATTATAATACTATATTAAACAATAAAACGATAATGGAAATATATAGTAGCAAATAACTCGTAGTGACATCCTGTAATTAAAGCAGATAAAGTCAAAATAAAATGCATTAAAAATAGAACTACATAATAAAAGAACGGTAGTATGAAAATATTAGTAGGAAAATTCATTAGAAAATAGAATATGCTGTGTAAATTAGAACTATTGAAAAATATAAAAATAGAGGAGTACTTAGAGTAAATGAATAAAATAAAAGTACTTAATCACAATTAACAATTTTATTACATTTAAACCACGGAGTTCAACAGATACAAAATTTGAACGAAAGGAAACAACTACTAGATAAAATAACAATATTTTTATTGAAAGAATGAAAGGGGGTAACTCCGTGTCAAAATCTGAATCTCTGTGATCTATTAAAGCAAGTCGGAATCTTGTGCTGGGTCCATATCATCATCGAATTCAAAGTACGAAAACAATGAAAACAACCAAGTTACTCAAACAGATGTAGAAGGCGTTGATGAATCTCCTCTTTGCAGCTCTTTTTTCGAGGGCAACTGTTGACAAGATATTCGTCGGATCTAAAATCAGGCACTGCCCCTTGGCCTGGCGACATTCCCTCTGAAGATGCCCTGGCTTCTTGCAATAACCACAGATTTGGGTTCTCCGCTGCTTCTGTTGCTGAGAAACAATGGGCGCTTCATCTGCATACCTCCTCTTTATTTAATTAGAATTCCCTTACGATTAGGGACTCCTCTTATTGCCCAAACCATTTTCTTTTTAATCCTTCAGCCAAGAGATTGTTTGTTCGCACCCAGGCTTCCATCAAGCCTTATAATACACCTAAAATCTCGGCGGTCTGAATCTGGGGAGTGGAGGTGGAAGAAGAGTCATTGGAAATATGGTCCTGAAACAACAATTTTTTGACGGCGTAAGAGATAAGGATCAAGATATGCTATATAATCGATAATTAAATATAAAGAAAAGCAGTAGGATGTGATGATGCAACAAGGATTATATGGAAGTGAAAGACAAAGAAACAAGGCATTAATCAAGGGATCCCTAGTTGAAACCGCAATCTCATTTTAAACCCGGCGCTCTAATACCAACAAACCATGTCACGTCCCACTTCCCAAAATACAGAATACGAGGGGTGACTAGGCCAGCCATGCTCCTACGGTCAAGAAATAATCCTTCCGTAGTCACACTTCGACTTCTGACAGTGCATGGTAGCAGTAATCTAACACAGATAATGAGATAATACAGTCACTAAACTATCAGGTGAAAAGAAAACTGAATGCAACAGATACAAAAAAGTAGCTAGTGATAATGAAAGGAACGATAAGTCCGACTCACTGGTTTAGATATCCACAATCTCCTCGAAATCAGACGGGTCCACTTCTTTCACTTTGAGCATGCATACTCATATCGTCAGAGCGACACAATAGCAATATATAATACGTGCAACAATAATACACAATGAAGTAGCATGCATAAGTTAAAAACATGAGCACGAAATAGCTTGCACCGGTAAACACTATAGCATGAGTATCATTAAATTGATGCAAGTTCATATCACTAATTCTATCAGTCTCTAGCTCTTAGTATCCATGTCACTGTCTTATCGTCAGCTTGAGCATAAGAGTTGACCATTGGAAACGTAGAGCCCTCTCCTGTATTCAGTAACAATCAATAACACGCGTTCATGTAATGGAACCCTGAGTGGGGCCCTCTCCTATATTCAATACACGCTCATGTAATAGGACCCTGAGACTCCGTTGATCGAAATCACACTCAAACTATGCCAACACCCACAGTCTACATCAAGGTTCAACTACGAACTAAAATACCGGTTAGCCATGACAAGTCTACTCGAGAGTTGGAGACTGGTCTCCATCAAGCATGACTAGGCCAGTACTTTAGACAAGTGGTTAGTCCACAATGTCTTATCTATGACACTAATATATGTGCTTTCATAACCATCCCATTCTAGTTATAGTTACACATATATACATCCCATAGACGCCAAAAATGCAATAGTTAAATGGTTGCGCTGATTGTGTATAAGTACGAGTCATGATCACTATTCATTCACGCTTTTACGCTAATGTACTTATGCAGTCTAATCACTAACGTTTCGGCAACCTAAAATAATCGCTAGAGTATCGATACAAATGACCACTGTATAACAGTCATGCAACATGATGGAGATACAGTAAAATACATTATTAATAATATATGAGCACCCGGTGTCGTTTGGATCAGGAAATCCACATAAAATCACACGTGCATAATGAGTTTAGAAAAACATATTAAATCATACGATCATAATTAGGCAAAATAATACAAAAGAGATAGAAATTAAACTTAAACTGAAGTCCAAAAAATTTCAATTTAGATCAATCGGGTTTCAGCTTTACGAGTTACGGTCATTCCATTATAAGTGTTCACTGCTGGAAATCCAGTTTCTGAACTGGAAGTCCCTTCTTTAATACGTTTTACTCCCTGTTGGGATCATAATTAGACGATACTACAGTTGGATAATATTTAGATTTATCTGTTATATTTCTAACGCACCAGACGGATCAATAATATTCGCTGTATACAGGGAGATATGCACTGTCTAAGGTTAAGGTATACATTCTGTCTCTGCATGAAACTGCAGTACATATCGACGCTTTAAAAGTTGCTATAAATATCAAAAAAAACTGGAATGCAATGAGACCAGTATCGTTAGAAAGATAATTCAAATATATACGCCTAGATGTATGATTCCGCACACTTGTACACTTCAACAGCGATATATAAGCGTTCCCAAAAAAGGTAAAGGCAAATAATTCTGCTCTGGACTGCAGTCCAGAGTCATGAATCGCCTCAGTTTTCGTTATCATAAATTCTTAAAATTCTGAGATCAACTAATTGGTGTTGTAGGTTTATTTGTTGGCTTCGATAAAAGCGCTAGAATATTAGGTTACGAGTTGTATTCAGATTATTATAGGTTTTGCAAGGAGAAAAGTACGGTAGATTCCAGGTTTAGTTAATTCATCGAACATGTTATATGCTTATTCACTTGGAACGAGAATTAAATTTTGGCTATTCAGACAGAGTGGAAATCAATTCCTACAATTTTTATATGACCTAAGACGTAGTTTTAGACCCCGTCATGTCCAGCCAACACCACTAAACAACCACGACTTATATATTATCATTTGCCGATAAATTACGATATATATGTATACATACAATTATAAATAATATTGAATGATCTAATTACTATAATTATAGCATGAATACGAATGTTTTTGAAGATACCTGACAACGAAATGATGTGGCAATCGGCGGCAGCGACATAGAGCGGCAGCAACACAAGCAACCACAATCGCATGAGGGCTAAGGTTTAGGGCTCGGCTAGTCTCTGCCACGCAGCGGGGAGCTCGAGTCGATGATGGCACTTGGGAACTCCGATGAGTTGGCCGGCAGTGAGGGGAGATCGAGTTGGAGCTTGGAGTGTGAGATGAGGAAGTGGAGGAGCTTAAAGGGACTACGACGACATGGTTGATGATGGTGGCAGCGGAGGAAAGGAGGAAGTCAAGGTGATGGTCACGGCGGTGGAGGCTATAGAGGAGTGATGGGTCTTTGGCCATGGAGTTCTCGAGATTGGAGTCGAGGGAAGATGGGTGATAATGGCGGTGGCTGTTAGTTACAGGCACTGGGTTCAGAGGTGACAGTGGTGGCGAGGGGGTGCCGGTGATGGCAAGGAGGCGGCCTCCAGTGAAGGTGCAGGTTAGCAATGAGCTTGGTGGTTAGGTTGAGTGGAGGATAAGAGGGGCTCGAGTTTGTTGGTGGTTGCTGCAGAAGGTGTTCGATGGCAGTGTTGGCAGCGTCGGTGGTGCGAGATGGTGGCCAGGGGTCGGCCGGAGCTATGAGGGGAGTCAGAGATAGATCGACAGAGAGAGATAGATGGAGGTAGAGGTAGAGATAGAGAGATATGGAGTGATAGAGAAAGATGTTGAGGAGCTTGAGGAGATGGAGGGGTTCGGCGAGGGATCTCGGGCAATTGAGGGAGTGGGCTTCGTCGTCGTGGCCGTTGGGGAGCGGGTCTGCAAAGCGAAGAAGAAGGAGATGGAGAAATAGGAGAGAGGAAAGAGGGGGAAAGAGAGCCGGGTCGGGTCGGGTTGAGAGAGAGAGAAGAATGGGGCTCGGGTTTTGGTAGGGGTTTTGGGTATGGGCCAGGGCTAGGTTATTGTAGAAAATTAAAAAAAAAAGAAAGGGGAAAGAAGGGATATATAGGGTTTGGGTTTAGATATTTTAAATAAATAGAGTTAGAAAATTTTAGAATTAGGAATTTGATAGTTAGGAAGAATAGAATATAAGAAAAAGCTTTTATTAAAATATGGAAAATTTACAAGATACCGGGTATTACAGTAGGATTGGCATGACATTAACATTTGCACATCCTTCATTCCCGGTGCCACATGGCGCATGGCGAGTATCTCGAGATCTGCACGTATTTCTAGATGGCGTCGCTTAATCTTCCCGGATCCGAGTGAAAAGGATGTAGCCAATAGCCGGGTCCGCATGGTGGCACCTTAACGGATGGATATGATACTCCATAATTCACACCTTGTCGAGGAAGAATCTCGACCGTTGAGGAATTTTCATTAAGGCTATAAATAGTGGAGCCTTGGCCCCCTCTTAGGCACTCATGTCAATTTGCTTTTAGTCATCCCCGTCTCCTCCCCTTTTTCTTTACCTAATCTTCATAGTTTATTGTTTCCTGATGGCCGGCAATTATCATTATGATTTTGACAGTTCCAAGGTGACATTCATGGCTGTAATAGGTCGTCTGGAGCGTCATTGCGAGCATTTACTCCCGCGCTGATCTTTTCTCCTGCAGGTGCTCATCTACGCGATCTGGAGATTCTCCCCCAACCTTTTCAGGGTGTTGTCCCGACAAGCACTGGAGGAGGCCGTCGACAAGATGCGTACGGCCTATGTGTTGGGCCTAATCTCAAAGAGCAGGCAAGACCGCTCAATAGTTATCCTTCGCCGATCTTTCAAACAGAGCTTGATCATAGCTTCATGCGCGACGACGGGAGTCCCTGACGGAACCGTTGCTACTCGGGTCCTCGGGCATAGGCAGAGGGAGCGATGGGATGCCGCCTAGGCTCGGTTGTCGGATCTCTGCTTTGAATACCACGATCAGTGCTTTCAATTTCCCCTTTGCTGTAATCGTTAAGAAACATTTTTTTCTTTTTCTTTTGCGATCCCCAAGGCGCTTTTGTACGGTCGAGGAGCCGAAAATACCTTTCATTAATAAAATTTATCTTTTGCTTATGAATTTTTCTTTGCTCAGAGTGTTGAACATTATTTTTCCAAGTGTAGGTAGATCGGTGCCCCTTCTTACCTCCTTCACCCCATAGTCGAGGTAAGATGGGTGGAGCGAGACTTAACTCGGCTACCTATAGGTGTGCCCATGTTTTATTCCTCCGAGTAAAGGGCCAGTCTTGGATACTACGCTTGCCTCAGAGCCGGGTTGGAGACATCCCGTTAGCTTGTGAGAGGGCTTAGGATTCATGGGTTTGGTTAGGCAGGAATCTACCCACCGTAAGGGCTTAACTTGAAAACAAAAAAGGTTTAAATGACAGAGTAGGAGACATCTAATTATTCAAGAGAGTACAATTTCATCTATACATTTAAGTTTTTCGGTATTATACGGCCGCAGAAAGTTACGCCCCAAGGAATCTTGGAGGCGGTAGGCTCCCCCGGGCAATACCTCGGTCACGAGGAAGGGACCGTCTCACTTCGGGGAGAACTTGTGCAGCTTCCTTTGGTCCTCAAATTCATTGCTCGGAAGACTAAATCTCCTATTTTGAACGCTCGGTGCTTGACCCGGGCATTGTAATACTGGGCGGTCTGTTGCTGATATGCGGTCGTTCTTATTTGCGTCTGGTCCCACTTCTCTAGCAGGATGTCCAGGTTACTTTGAAGGGCTAAGACATTGGCTTCATCGTCGAAGTGCTCGACTCGATAACTAGGTAGACCGATCTCTGCGGGAACCATTGCCTCGGTGCCATAACAAAGGCTGAATGGGGTTTCTCCTGTGGGCGTCTTCTTTGACGTACACAATGCCCATAGTACTCGGGGTAGTTCTTCGACCCATCCGCCCTATTTCCCTTCCAGGCAGGCTCTGAGGCTCCGGATGACACATCGATTTGCCACCTCGGCTTGCCCGCTGCACTAGGGATGGACGACCGTGGAGAACTTCAGTAGTATATGGTAGTCGCTACATAATTCTCTGACTTTGACATTTTTGAAGTTGGTTCCATGGTCGGTGACAATACACCTCAGAATTCTAAATTGGGAAACTGCGTTGTTTTGCAGGAACTTCACTGTGGAGGCTGCATCTGATTTTCTAACCAGCAGGGCTTCAACCCATTTCATAAAGTAGTCTACGACAACGAGGATATATTTGTGCCCCCCTGCGCCAGTGTGGAGTTGTTCAATCTTGTCCATTCCCCATTGTGCGAATGGCCAAGGGAAGCTTCGCAGCGTCAGCTCCATGACCGGTAACTGAGGAACGCTACCGAAGAGTTGTCACGCCTTGCATCTTCGTACGAGCTTTTCTGTGTCAGTGTAGATAGTCAACCAATAATACCCCTGTAGTAGCCTCTTTTGAATTAGACTGCGGGCCCCTTGATCTGCGCCTCCGAATCCTTCATGTATCTCTCGGAGAACGTACCCAGTTTCGTTGGAATCGACGCATCTGAGTAGAGCTTGGGTGTACGACTTTTTGTATAAGTTTCCTTCACTTCATATGGAGTGGCGAGCTTTCATGCGAAGCGGCGCACTTCCATTCGGTCCTCGGGGAACATTCCGTCCTTGAGGAACTCCACTATATGCTTTCTCCAATCCGGGATACTCACTTGAGTGGTGTAGATCTGGTCTATCAATTTTTTATCTTTGATGCTGGGTCATGGCAGGACTTCGAAGAGGATGTTCCTCTTATGATTGGCCGAATAGGAGGAGGTGAGCTTGCTTAAGGCGTCTACTTCAACGTTCATGCTTCGGGGAACCTGCTCTAGTTGAACTTCGTCGAAATTTTTCCGTAGCCTCTTCACCTCGGCGAGGTATTTCATCATTAGAGGTTCTTGAGCTTCGAATTGTTTGGTCACTTAGCCAACGACCAACGCGGAATCGCTGCGAATTCTAATTTTCTTTAGCCCCACCCCCAAGGTGATTCGTAGCCCGGCTAATAAGGCTTCATATTCTGCGGCGTTATTCGAGGCCTTGAAGTTGAATCGCGGTGAGTATTCCATCTCGGCTTCGTTGGGGCCGCGGATGACTAGCCCAACCCTACTTCCTTCCTCTATGGAGAAACCGTCCATATAGAGTACCCAGTTCAGAATCGGACCGAGATTTTCTTCGACTGAGTGTTGTGGGCTTCAATATCACATCGGCACTTCCTCTCTATTGGGAATGGTGCATTCGACCACGAAATCGGCAAAGGCTTGGGCTTTGATGGCTTGCCTTGGTCGGTATTGGATGTCAAATTGCGACAACTCCTATCTCCACTTTTCCAAACGGCCCGACGAATCGGGGGAACCGAGGATGTTCACCTAGGGGTCGGTCGGTGAGAACGATGATTTTATGAGCCTGAAAATAGTGTTGAAGTTTCCTGGAGGCGACGAAGAGTGCTAGGACTATCTTTTCAATGGTCGGATGCCTGGTCTCTGCGTCTTTGAAAACGTGGCTGACATAGTAGACCGGCTTCTGTATCCCCTCGGATTCTTTGATGAGAACCGTTTACCGGCTAAATTTAGGTTAGACGTCTCAACGTCTCAGTCCAGTTTTCTGCGGTAAATAGATTCTGGCAGCCCACACGTACAACCATCACTTTTTCTTGGTGTGGTTGTTACATGGAAAGTACAACACTTGGTAGTATTGTCGAGTCGAGTTTGGATCGGGCCATTGGCTCTGATACCATGTTCAAGTTATTTTTAAAGTAGAGTGGAGTTTAAAGTTGGAGTAGTAATGAGCTTTATTACATGAGCTTTTAATGATAAGTGGGTTCCAACAATAAAACTCAAGCCTTGTTGAGGTGTGACCCATTTTATATGTTTTATACCCATGTATTTCTTTTGTTGTTTCTAATGTGGGATTATCTTTAAAGTCCCACTATTTGGTTCCTTACTTTCAACACTCCCTCTCACGTGCAACCCTCACTTTTTCTTGGTGTGGTTGCCATATGAAGGATCGAGCCATTGACTTTGATACCATATCAAAGTTTAAAGTTTGTGTGACTATCGCTAAAAAGTGCCTGGGTCCAGCGTCGGTAAATTTGAATATGGTGTTGTATTTGTGGTCGTTTTCAGAATTTGGTTCAGCACCAAACACCAATGCGTATGGTGTTGTATTTGTGGTCATCTTGAACGTTGTTCGGTACGTCCAAAGAGTTTCATGCAGCCTTTCGTGCCAGTCCTTTTTGTTTTAGGACACCGTCTTTTTTGTAATCTTGGTCAAGGTCTTATTGAATACTTAGGCTAAACCATTGGCCCGAGGATTATAGACTGAGGAGTATTTCCAGTGTTGCTGTACGAAGTGACTTATTTTATGGTTTCTATAAGCAAGTCTATTAAACTAGCATCTCCTTAACAGGTACGAATCTGCTTCCATTTTCGCGGTTGAGCTGGTCCTATCCTAACGGTATATGTCTTCTTTAGCTCATTCTTTTGTTACCGGTTTATCCTCCTGATGTCGGATAACATGAACATGCCTTGTTGATACTGATCCTTCAACCGGTTCTTGAACGTGAAGCAGTCCTTAAGGGGATGACCATGATAGGAGCAATAGTCCGGATGGTGGACCTCGTTTATCTGTTTAGGATGCCGAGGTTCTGGAAGCGAAAACATTTAGTGCTTCATGATAAGGCTGATGATTTTCTCTGTCTTGTCTCGAGGAAGTGAGTATTTCCAGCCTACCTTCTTTATGAGAGACGGGCTAAGAGCGAACTTTCCTTGTTTAGAAAGCGTTATGGACTTTCTTTGTTGTCCTTGAACGTTGTTCACGTTCTTTGCCTTGTTTTTACCTCCACTTCGGGATTTTCCTTTTCCACGAGAGTACATAGCGGGTTGTAGATAGAGCATCACGGTCTATTTCTCCCACTGATTGCCGACTGAGATGTTGCGTCTTGGCCTTTTCGTATATGGCCATTTCGCGGCTTTAGTTGTCTCGGCTCTCCTGATAAGCTTCTTTTATTAGCTTGTCAATTTGCTCTTCGAGCGACGGACTTAACGTTCTTAGAGTAGGATCTTGCTCCAATTTGACATCATGGCTATTTGGAAGAGTATTTTCTTCTTCACTCGAGCTGTTTATGACGTGGCAACTATAGATTTTCTCCCGACCGAATATATCCCAGCACAGTTGTTTCCACCTTCCCGTTGGGATTCTTTCGTTGAGTCCCGGGAATATCCTAAATCTTTTTGTAGAATTGGGATTACCGAACCGTTTGTTCGAAAGGTACACCTTGGCGTTTTAACAGTTTCTTTAGTCCCTCCGCATAATTTCTTGGCATGCGGATGGATAGGAGCCTGTCAAGAGTGAGGTTAGCACAATGCCATACTTTTTTCTCCACTTTAGTCTCCATAGATTTGTAGAAGAGGATCGCCTTTTTATCTCTTCGTTTTGGAGGCACGTAGAAAGTTTTCAGTTCTTGCACGCTGTGTGTATTAAGCGCGTCAATTTCCCTGTAGTGTCGAGGCGGTAAACAGATTCTGGCATGTTTGGAGAAAATATAAAATGGATCAAACCTTAACAAGACTTGAGCCTTATTGTTGGAACCCATTTATATCAAAAGCCCATGTGTACTTATTAAAAAGCCCATCACTCCCTCAACTTTAAATACTTTAAAATTTAACACGGTATCAGAGCCAGTGGTTCGATCATCTACGTGATAACCACCACACCAAGAAAAAGTGATGGTTGCACATAACTCTTCTCGTACTTTGCACATGACAACTATACTAAGAAAAGGTGATGGTTGCAAGTAACTTTAATCGTACTTTCCACGTGACAACCACACCAAAGAAAGAAGTGATGGTTGCACATGAGGGGGAGTTTTGAGAGTAAAAAACCAAATGATAGGACTTTAAACATAGTCCCACATTGGAAACAACAAAAGAAACAAATGGATATTGTTTACCACCGAAAGACCGTACTGAGACGTTGAGACGTCTAGCCTGAATTTGGGGACAGATGTTATTCGGAACATATCCATCCACCTCTCCGAAGATACCAAGTTGATTTATGGCACATATATCGAAGGTTTGGAAAAATGCGACCATTAATGTAGACTTTATCAGATTCCCCATCATTTGTGAGTGTTTTTTGATTGTGGGGACGCTCTTCCCTGCAGGCGCAAGACCCTGCAGTTAATTACGTTATCGTGTTATGATAACCACTTTCTGCTTCTCCGGTAGTTCACTTCGTGTCGTGTGTTATTTTGTTTGTTAAAGTTGCCCGTGGATTGTATACAGAGACTAGTTTATGTCGTCGCCCGTAGGGCATGGATTAGTCCAAATCTGTATATTTTAGATTTAGGTTTGAACTTAAGTTGTATGTTCCTTTAGTTCAAAAATATTTTGTTTTATTTAAGGGCCGTTAATCTAGTTTAAGATCAAGATCAACTTAAATATATGAGCATTTGGGCTCAATTTATTTTAACAAAGAATACGTTAGTCCTATTTGAGACTAAAATCAACTTAGCAGTATTTTCAGAATCATTAAATTTTATTAAGATCCAAACAACAGAGCATTTGGGTTCAGTTGCAATTGACTCCAGAGAGATTTTTAGCCAATTTGGGCTTGGTCTGCTCAGTCTTTTTTTTATTTAAAAGTGCTAAACACTTATTTATGGTTCTGTTTGCTCAGCCCTTTTCTTTTATGCAGAAGTGCTAAGCATTTATTTATGGCTCTGACGCTTACATGTGTATCTTGTGAAGTACTCAGTCAGGGGTGCTGTCCAATCGGTGCTAAGTATTTTAGTCATTTTGACTAAATATATAATGCTAAGCACTTTTGTATGGCGCTCACATGTGTATCATATGAGGCGCTGAGATATGGGCGTTGCCCAATCAGTACTAAGTATTTAGTTATTTTGACTGAATATGGAGTGCTAAGCACTTGGTATGGTGCTCACGTGAGGAGTACGTGCGATGCTGCGACGTGGGCGTTGCCCAATCAGTGCTAAGCACTTAGTCATTTTGACTGAATATGAAGTGTTAAGCACTTTTACTCAGCGCTCACATGTATTTCAAGTGAGGCGCTGGCCTTCTGTTTTGAGTGCCCACGTGGGAAGCACGTAAGGTGCTGAGTTCCTTGTTTTAGGGCGTCCACGTAGGAATCATGTGAGGCGCCGAGTCTCTTGTTTTAGGAATATTTTGGGCGCTCACGTGTGTTTCACATGAGACGCCGAGTTCCTTTTTTTCCAGAGATTGAATCGCTGTTAACGGCATTTTGGCCATTAATGATCGCCAAGATCTTTGTTTTTTGAAGATTTGGGATCTTTTTTTTATTGGAGAACTAGGATTATTTTATACTAAGTTTTTTTATGTAGGGTTAAACCCTGCTTGCAGAGAAATTAAATTCCTAGAACAATAAGTTCTCTTCCCGTAGATTTTGAGTTTGAAGAACAAAATTTCCCCGATGAGAATTAAATTCTTAACTTGTGGGAAGATTTGCTTTGCAAATCTTAGATCAGAGGAAAAAGTAAGTTCTTTTTATGAAGGGTTGAACCCTTATTTTCTTTTTGCTAGGCAAAAGAGATATATTTTATATCTACTTAGGGTTTGAAAAAACATGTAGATCTTTTTTGAAGGAGAATACAATTCTCAGCCGCGGCTTCTATCTTTTTGTTTGCAGAAGCTTATGGGGGGGTTCTTTCTTCTTTTTTGCGTCCATGTCTGTGAGACTTGAAGTCTCAGGTCCTTTATATAGACAAGGCAAATTGTTGATCGGTTTTTAGAAAATCTCTCATTGAGAGATTCCAATTGATTTAATTGGTCTTAAAGATTATTTAGGGAATTTTATCTACCGTGGGATCTTTAATTCAGTGATTTCTGTTTTACAGACTATAATTTCTTGTTATTAACATGATTGGGGAAATATTTTCCCATATATAGAATTTTATTCTATTAAATGGTGATTTTTAATTACCATTGGATTTTTGATCTAAGAGCTCTCTATTTTACAGAGAACAATCTTTTTTTGTTTAGAAAGATTAGGGAAATATATTCCAAAAAAATAGAATTTAATTCTATTATTGGATATTTGATCCAACAGCTCTCTATTTAACAGAGAATATCTTTCTCATTTAGAAAGATCAGGGTTAGAAAGATCAGGGAGATATTTCCCCTAATAGAATTTAATTATATCATTTGATAATTTATTATCACAATTGGATTTTTGATCCAACGGCTCTGTTTAACAGAAAATATCCCAAATTTTAGGGAAATAATTTTCATGTAGAATATAATTTTACCTGCTCTTAATTTGGGCGCTGGAGCTCACGTGTTATGCACACGGATGCCACTTAAGAATTAAATTCTTATATATAACAGGCGCTCCTGTGCTTTGCACATTGGCACTTACATGGACTTCACGTGCGGCGCCACTGTAGGATATAATCCTATAAGAGGTCGGCGCTGGCGCTCACGTAGGAGCACGTGCCTCATTGGATTTAACAGAGTTTAGCTCTTATTATTGTGTTTAATTATTAGGGGAACAAATGATCCCCACTGTTGTTCTCACGTGTTTTACATGTGAGTACAGCGGTGTGACTTTTACCACCGTTGGATCACTTAGGAAGTTGAACCGTTCGCTCCACGTCTTATAAATAGGGCCTTTGGCCCTTGAGATGACTGCTACCTCATCATCTTCTTCCTTAAGCCTCATTTTTCTTTTGAGAATTTAATTCTCATTCCAGAGCTTAGATCTCTGTCCTCAAGAACTCCTTTGAACAGAGTAGACTCTGCCAAATTTCTTGTGAGGACTATGAACAGAGCTTAGCTCTTAACCCTTTTGATGATATATATTTTTTATTTTTGGATTTTTAATCCATTATCAGATTCGACAGAGCTTAGCTCTTTTTTTTTGAATCGATCTTTTGGAGATTAAAAAAACCTTTTTTTTGTATAGATCATGGATCTTAATGTCCATATCCAAGACTTGAGTCAATGGACATTCTTGAGAATCTTTGATTCTCCTCTTTAGGGTTTTACCAGACTGTCAATCTTGACATTTTTTGGGAACTTGATTCCATCAATTAACCCATGGATTTTCTAACATGGGGATCTCTGGGATTTAATCCCACTGTTTGGGGGAATTTAATTCCATTTTTTGGAGAGCTTAGCTCTGATTTGAATTTTAAGAACTTTGGGAATTTTATTTCCTTTACTGTTCTTGGATGTTTTTCCTCTTCTAGAATTTTTAGGGTTTTAATCCCTTCTCTTTTTTTCACAGATTTGAATCTGTTGTTTGTTTTAAAGAATCCGCTTTACGGGGAATATTGGGCGTTTTTAACTCCACTGTTCATTTAATGAGAATCCTTTTGAATTCTCACAATGGGCACATGTCTCATCACCGCCTTGATTTTATGGGACCCACTATTTTTTTAGACTTAGTGGTTTTAGTATTTGAATTGCTAACCCTCCATTGGGTTTCTTTTCAGGTATCACGACTGGTCATCACTATGATCTTGAAGAGATTATCTCTTATAAGGAGATTCGCATCCAGGGTCGCTTTCAAGACTAAGAATATACCATGGCCCAATGCGACGAGGTGATGCGTCACTTCGACGATTACAACGGTCGATTGCTCCCCTACCATTCTGCCCTTTTGAAGATCATCGTTGGGTCGATCTTGGAAGCTATACCTGAACATCTTGAGGTTATGCCACTCCAAGTGCTCGATGATGCTGAAGACAAGGTGCATTCTGTGTATCTGATGGGGTTGATCTCGAAGAAACGGAGAGATAATCTTGTCTCTATCTTACACAGTGTCTTTCAACAAAAGGCGATAGTATCAGCATACCAGACGGTGGAGGACATCAATGGTGACCCCGACGCTTGCATCCGAGAGAAGATGCACAAAAAGATGGTTGATGAGGCTGAACGTGTATTGCTCAAATTTGCTTTTGAGTTTGAGAATCCATATCCAGAGTTCAGTGTCTTTGCATTGTAGACTTTTGATGATATTAGTTTCTTTCCTTTTTTATCATCCTTATTACTAATGTATAAATTTCTTTGAAGCATGAATGACAAATCTTTTTTTTCTTTTACGCTAACGCTCACATGTGCTTCACGTAAGGCGCGGTTATAGGATTTAATCCTATAGAAAAGAACTAGCGCCAGCGCTCACGCGTTATGCACGCGAGGCACTGCTATAGGTTTTAATCCTAAAGAAAAACTAGCGCTGGTGCTCACGTGTTATTCACGTGAGGCGCTGCCTTATTATACGAGGGGATCCTTTCACTTTTTTGCTCTGCTTTTTCTGAGTCAACTCTTTCTTTTCTAATACCTTCTTTTTGTCAGAGCTTGGAAATAGTTCCATCATGCACAACATTTTCTGTGCCTCGACTTAAATGCTTCTCTTTATAACCTAAAGCAATATTCTTCTTCTCCTTCACAAGGAACGAACCAATTTAACAGATCAAGATTCGTGGCTTGCAATCGTCCACATGCTCATCGGCAGCCATGGGAGGCGCATGTCAAGGAAATTGTTCCTCGTTTTTCTGCACACTTGGTGAATCCTGCTCTTATGGATGACCAATGCGACACGGTGATGCACGAGCTCTTGACTCGTAGAGGATCTCCTCTCCCTATCGGCTCCATTTAGCTCTGGATGATCTTTTTGTCCGTGCTCGATGACATTCCTCCTCATCCAAAAGAGATGAATCCGGCAATGCTCGACGTAACAGAGGATAAGATCGAGTGCTTTCATGAGGCACGTTTGATTACCAAGTCTCTGAGAGATCGCTCTGTTCAGTTGCTAAGCCAGATACAGGCTCAGCGGGCCATCATGTCTGCTTTTGCCAATGAGCACGGCACTGACCGATGGGGAGCGACTCTTCGTGAAGATCACCACTTCAACATGGTGGAGAAGGCTGAGAGGGTTTTAGAAAACTTTTTTATAGTTTTGTAAACCCTTGTATTTTTGATCCCGTATTTGGTGATCTCTTTTCTGTAGAATAAAATATTTATTTAAATGCATTCCTTTTATCGTTGACTATCGAAAGCTTCGTTTTTAACACATGTTCTTCCTCTGATTATATTATTTAAACATACGTGCAATCAGCATTTGCGCACGTGCACTTCACCCTTAGGGGTTTTTTGTAAGTACAAATGCCACTGATATGCACGTGTCATGCACTAGCCCTCCACATGGGTATATAAATCGGCATGCTCTCAACGCTATTTCCATTCAAGTATGCATGTATTAATAAGTGAGCACTTAAACGGGTGTGAATCAAATGCTCTCCCCACTGCCTTGCATAGCATACGGCTGGTTTCGGGCTGGCGTGTCGTATGCAGCTTTTAGAATTTCGATTTGAGAAGATAGAGAGCGGACACAAGCATCTTCATCTATCGTTAACTCAAATATCAATTCTTAAGAAATGTAGTTCTAAGCCCTGAGGCCCATGAGTTGCGCCTTTCTGTTCCTTGATGTCTTGATCTGGTGCGAAGTAGTTTATGTACTAATTTCGGAGTTTATAATTTATTCACTCATTTCAGAGTCTCTAGTTTACATACTCATTTCGGAGTTTATAGTTTATTCACTCATTTCGGAGTCTCTCATTTACGTACCCATTTCAAAGTGTTTTTAGTTTACCTCCCTTGGGTTTACAGGCAAACTTGTCCTAATGTTGTATGTAGATAACCCCCATTATTTTATGACATGGGTCTGTTAGGTTTATGGTATTAGGGTTTTAGTCCATTGTACCGTCGCGTTGGTTGATATATTCCTCGATATGCAGTCCTTTAGTTTTCTGTTCGAGTAGCCCCGCGACTGTCGTGTCTCTGATCCCTTCTGAGGCTGGACAAGACGTCTTCAAGTAATCTTCTTAGGTTGGAGTATTTGTATTATCGTCGGAAGAACAAGCGTTAGGTATTTGCCATGGCACTTTTTACTTGAGGTTAGGCTCAATTTAGAGCCCCGATGAGTCATAACCGCACCCTTCTGGGGTGGGATGATCTCCAACTGTCTTTAGGCTTTGTATGTATTGTCATCAAGAACTGAAGTTAGGAATATGCCGTCATTTCATTTTTTCTTCGACGATGTCACGCTGATTCTTTACTGAAATAGGGTAAACATCTGTAGGACCCGATCAGTCGAAAATATTGCATTCTAAACACATCAATTTCCCTACTCTTTGTAATCATCTAAAGGTGTTTGGTATAAATATAGAACATATTAGCAATCCGTCTGCGAAATATCAAATAACATGTGTTATATATTATAACCGGCATTATGAGGGAAATTGTGTGTTTATTACTACATACATGATCTTTATATATTTAAACACTTGTCTCGAGACTTTGTGCAGAAATTCTCCAGGTTAAAGAACCAGAATCATAAAAGTGCTGATAAAATGCATCAAGTCCAAAACTTGTGATCTGGCAGTAAACAAGAAAGTATAAAATATTCAGACATCAGTAAAGTGCCATTAAGCCAACACAAATCAGCACTGGAAATTTCATGCAGCAATTCCACCAAACGGCCGCGGATCCGCGGCCGAGTCAGGCCGATCCGCCGCGGATCCGCGGCCGAGTTGACTCGTCGGCGGTAGAAACTTGTTGCAGAGCTCTTCTTTTAACGACCAAACTTCTTCAAGATGCTTCAAATCTCCAGAAGTTTCCCTCCAACAGAAAGGCTTCTCATGCAAACTAGCTAACTACCTTAATCTAGAAACTTCTACCTAGCTTCCTATGCAAGCCTCATAACAACCAAGCTTCCAAGGGAAGCTAGACCTAGCTTCTAGGGGAAGTTAAAGGGATAACTATAAAAGAGCACCTATGGCTTCATTACAAAGGTTGATGAACATTCTACATCAATTCACTCGCAAGTTGAGTGACACAACTTGCAACTCAAAAACCTAGCCCAAATCCAATTTCAAAGACAAATAAAGATCCATCGAGAAGCGAATCAAGCAAGCCTTCAATGAGCCTTTGAAGCAACGCCGACCTTCATCCGAGCAAGAGATCCACGACGATCCGCGACTCAAGAAGATCGATGCGAAGCTAGTTTCGACGATTCAGTTCCTCCTCAAATCTTGTAATCTTTGAGTGAATTGTACCTAAGCGTTGATAAATAAAAGGTGAAAATTCTAAATCTTGCTTTTCTTTACATTCGTGCATTATGAAGAGTTATAGATTCTTGATTCTTTTCTTTTTCATGATGTTTGAGTGAAATCTCCGCTTGTAGCGGAATCAAGAGAATAGGTAGATGATGTTGATGAAATTCTTGAACGATTTTTAAGTCTTATGAGTTTTGTAAACTTTAGGAAATTGAATTATCGAAAACCTAATTTGAGCAAGATCGCTTTCTTCTCTCTAAATTAGAGATCAGCGATCGGTGATTTAATTTGCAAGAGGCTAGAATTTGAATGATGATCAATGAAAGGACAAGGGATGATGGAGGAGAAACCCTAGTTTCTTCAATAGATCCCTAAACCTCATTGATTGTCATCGATCTAGCAACAAATCTTCAATAGATAAGAATTAGTAATCATAGTATTCATCATCACTATCAATTTGATCGATTCCTACAAGCTACTTTACAAATCTTGATAATTCAAAACAATTTGGACATTTTCTTGATCTCTATCATTTCTTGATTTTAGATCTATTTCTTGATGAGTCTTGAAACTAAATTTCACAAATACTGAATCATTTTATTTTATCTTTTAATTTTCAACTCAACTAAAACGATAATGAACAAATCATACTTTCTCAGTGGACGATCCACATTCACCGACAAAACTATAATAGACACCGTCAATTGATTGCGGTATAAATTTTTTTGGTTGTGAAACATTTCCAAACACACACGAAGATATGATCAACCAGGACCTCTATACTGTATATATTTCAATTGATGTCCGGATCTAGAAATATTCCATTGTTCCAATTTCATTTGATAGTTGCATTCGTACCCTGCTGAAATGAGGTAGAACGTCGGGATAGTCTCTAGGTTGTATATGTACCGTCAAGACTTAGAGCTATGGTATTTCCATCACTCCATTTTTGCTTTGACCCTTAGGTCTTTATTTTTTGATGATGATGTTGCGTCTGCATCCTGCTGGAATGAGAAGGAACACCGGGATAGTCTCTAAATTGTATATGAACTGTCAAGATTTGGGGCTAGGATTTTTCCACTGCTCCATTTTTGCTTTGACCCTTGGGTCTTTCTTTTTTGATGATAGCATTGCATCTGCATCCTGCTGGAATGAGAAAGAACGCCGGGATAGTCTCTAGGTTGTATATGAACCGTCAAGATTTGGAGCTAGGATTTTGCCACTACTCCATTTTTTATTTGACCGTTGGGTCTTTCTTTTTTGATGATGATGTTTTGTTTGCATCCTGCTGGAATGAGAAGGAACGTCGGGATAGTCTCTAGGTTCTATATGAACCGTCAAGACTTGGAACTAGGATTTTGCCATTACTTCATTTTTGCTTTGACCCTTAGGTCTTTCTTTTTTGAGGACGACGTTGTGTCTGCATCCTGCTGGAATGAGAAGGAATGTCGGGATAGTCTCTAGGTTGTATATGTACCGTCAAGACTCGGTTCTTCTTTTGATGAAGCGTAGTGGAAAAATATGGTTTCCTTTCTTTCATTTGTGCCCATGGATCATATACAAGATTCAATATGGACCTACTTGCACGGCAGAAAAGTTTCATTCTAATTTTTTTAATTTTTTTTATTTCTTTCCGCGAGGCTCTATCTTTTCAAATTTTATGTCGCGAAAGTCGCGATTACCTAATCATTTCGGCTATTTATCACGGTGTCCAATCATTTCGGCTGTTTTTGTTTTTACTCGTTGTTTATTATTGCGAGTTGCCCTACCATTTCGGCTTTTTTTTAGTTAGAGATTTGAAATCTGATACTAATCTTAGCATTAGCATCGCTACTACTGGAATATTGCCAGGGGCGAATCATCATTTGCCGTGAGAGAACTTGAAATTTGATACCTATTTATGCATTAGCATCGCTACAACTGGAATATTGCCAGGAGAGAATCATCATTTGCCTTTGTTAGTTTGGACAAATGTAGCTTAGCAAACAAGGTTAGGATCCTGTCGACTAAGGATTTCTGGCTTTATGGGCCTTAAGGGTCTCATAAAGGTATTTCTCTCTACGAGTCGAGAGGATTTCGTAGATGTATTTTCTCCTTAGGAGTCGTGGGAATTCCTAAGTGTGGTTTTCTCTTATAAGTCGTAAGGATCTTACAAGAGTATTTTCTTCCTGTAAATTGAGAGGACTTACAAGTGTCGCTCACTATATAGGGACATTTTTCACCATTGGTAGAACTTGGTGGGAGAATATTTATTTATGCTCTTGGATTGTATACAAGGGTCAATATTGGACCGCCTGTAGGGAAAGAAAGTTTTGTAGGGTTTTGATGGCTTAAGAACAGGTTTAGATCCCTGTAACTTAAGGCTTTTGAATCCAATGAGCCGTGAGGGTCTCATAGGGAGTATATTCTTCTTACGAGTCGTGAGGATCTCGTAAGTGCATTTTCACCTTAGGAATCGTATGGATTCCCAAGTGTGTTACTCCTTTGCGAGTCATAAGGATCTCGCGCAGGTGCTTTCTCCATACAAAGTTCTGAGGATTTTGTAAGTATAAATTTTTAAATTTTTATTTTTAATTTTTTAAAGAGTTCATGCCCTTTCAGGTTTTCACTAGCTTGATGGTAACCCTGCTGTTTTTACTTACGGTGCCTTTTCGGGTTTTCATCCGTGCCAATTTCGCTTGTGGACATACTTTTTTTTTAACGCGGCCTGTAAGATAATGCGCCATTAGCTGTAGGCCCCGATCTTTTTCTAAGGGCTACATCATGTGAGAACTAAGAGAGTTATAAATCATTTATGCTCGTGGATTGTATACGGTAATCAGGGTGAGGATTCGTCGTAGGGCTAAATGTGTTAGTTTAAGTCAATGAAGGTCCATTATCGCCGTATTTTAGGACAAAATGCTAGTTTAAGGACGTTCCGGTCCAACATTCCTGTTTTGGAGGCGAATGTTAGTTTAAGGACATTTCGGTCCGACATTCCCATATTTGGGACGAATATTATTTTTAGAACGTTTCGGTCCATTGTTAGTTTAAGGACGTTTCGGTCCATAGTTAGTTTAGGGACGTCTCGGTCCATTATCACCATTTTTAAGGCGACGGAGCTTTTTCGATACTACTCTCAGAGTTCTGACTCAGGAAGATAGCAAGCAGATACAAGCGTCGTCATCTATCATTGACCTAAGTCATGACTCATTAAGCATAGTATTTTTTGAGGAATCGACCGTTTATTGGCCGGAATGGTCTTTCACCATGTATATCCATGAGTAGGTAGGCTCCACCTTGGTTGACTTTTTCTGTGATGTACGGGCCTTCATAGTTTGGCTCGAACTTCCCCTGCTTTGCACGATTATGGATCATTGGTCTTTTAACAACCAGCACGAGTTCGCCTTGGCGGATTGTTCTCGTCCTGGTCAGTTTCTCGTATGATCGAGTCATCCTTGCCTTATAAGCCTCCAGATTTTGCTGTGCTATAAGGAGAGTTTCGTCAAGGGCGTCGAGCTCCTCAAGCCTAAGATGAGCATTTTCTTCATCTGTCAGCTCATATCGAACCGCTACTCGTAGAGAGGGGAGTTCTATTCATAATAGGAGCACTGCTTCCATGCCGAATACTAATGCGTATGGTGTTGTATTCGTGGTCGTCTTGAATGTTGTTCAGTACGCCCAAAGAACCTTATGCGGCCTTTCGTGCCAGTCCTTTTTGTTTCTGGATACCTTTTTTTTATAATCTTTGTCAATGTCTTATTGAAAGCTTCAGCTAGACCGTTGGCCCAAGGATTATAGACTGAAAAGTATCTCCAATCTATTTTATGCTGCTGTACGAAGCGTTTTATTTTATGGCTTCTGTAAGCTGGCCCATTATCCGAGATTATCCATCGTGGAGTGCCGAACCGATAGATGACATGGGTGTTCCCTCATGGGAATTGAATAAAATAAAAATAAAGCAGTAAGGAAAACCCCAAAATGGGGCATCACGTGCTCACACGTGACCAGGTCTCACGTGCAAACACGTGACCGTTTATGAGCAGATTCTATCTACACCTGAATGCCTAATTGATAAAGTCACGTGTCCACACGTGATGGGCTTTTGAACCCACTGAATTAATAGAATTAAATTCTAATTAAAAGGAATTAAAAGCATTTGTTCACTCATGGGAACTGAATAAAATACAAATAAAGCAGTAAGGAAAACCCCCAATGGGGGCATCACGTGCCCACACGTGACCGGGTCTCACGTACAGACACGTGACCTTTTACAGGCAAAGCCTATATGCGCTGAATAAAATAAAAAAAATTGGAAATATTTAATCAGTGGGGTCACGTGCCAACACGTGATGGGTTTCTGAGCCCTCTGAACCAATAGAATTAAATTCTACTTAACTGCTTAATCAGTGAGGTCACGTGCCAACACGTGATAGACTTCTAAACTCTCTGAACTAATAGAATTAAATTCTATTTAACTGCTTAATCAGTGAGGTCACGTACCAACACGTGATAGACTCCTAAACTCACTGAACTAATAGAATTAAATTCTAATTACTGCTTAATCAGTGGGGTTGCGTGCCAACACGTGGTAGATTCCTAAACCTATTGAATCAATAGAATTAAATTCTAATTAAAAGGAAAAATATTTCCCTAGATCTTTCCAAACAGAAAAGATTGCATTCTGTAAAAGGGAGCACCGTTGGATTAAAAATCCAATGGTGATTAAAAAAATCACCAATTTATAGAAAGATTCTATACAAGGAAATATTTTCCTAAAATTTTCCAGGAACAACAAATAAAATATCTTTTGGATTAAAAATCCAATGGTGAATAAAATTCACCGAGTGATCTAAAAGATCATGTTGGTTATAAAATCAATCAAAATCTTTCAATGAAAGATTGGCTGAACAAACTGATTCTTTTCTTTCTCCTATAAATAGGAGCCAAGAAGGAAGAGAAAGGAGGAAGATACAAAAAACAAAACAAAGGGATACAACAAGAGAGAAAAAAAGAGAAGAGAATTTAATTCTCCAGAGAGAAAAGAAGATCACTTTAGAGAAAGAAAACTCTAGGTAAGAGAAAGAAGGAGATCATTCTATAAGCTCCCACAAAACAAAAGAGAATTTAATTCTCAAATCAAGAGTTTAACTCTTCTAAAAAATAAGAACTTAGTTCTTCCTCTGGTTGAAGATCTACAGAAGCAGATCTCCCCACAAGTTGAGAATTTAATTCTCATCGGGGAGATTCTGCCATGCAGATCCAAAACTTAGAGGGAGAATTGGGTTTAAAGAATTTAATTCTTTCAAACATATAGGAATTTAATTCCTCTAAATAAAATTAGGGTTTAACCCTATAAAAGAATTTAATTCTTAAATAAGGAATCTAACTCTCCATGCACGTAAAAGAGATCAGTACCCAACCTGATCACGTGTGTCTACGTGACTCCCTTCATCAATGATCAAAAGAGAACGAATGAAATTGGGCCACGTGCTCCCACGTGACCCTTAAAAAAACTTCTCATAATAAAAAAGGGAGTAAAGCCAAGGCAGAACAGATTTTGTGCGTCTCACATGACCCTTAGTAATTATCAAACAAAAGAGGATTCTACCCAAGGGCAATGCTCACCTAAAGAATGCCTTACGTGTCTCTATGTGACCCTTGAAAAACACCATTTTAAAGATGGGGTAAAACTAAAGGATTAATATCCAACGCATGAGCGCCCTCACATGTCCCCACGTGATCCCTAACAAATACTTTTAATATCCAATGCATGGGTACCCATCACGTGCCCACGCGTGATGTCCATAAAGATCAAGTGTTTAACACTTATATATTCTGGGAGTAAAATAAAAGAAGCATGGTCCAATCTTCAGGCACCTCACGTGACCCCACGTGAGCGCTTCATTTTTAGTGTTTAACATTACTTTACGGGCCTCATGTGGGAGCACGTGAGCGCAGAATGTATTCTAGTATTTAACACTATATTCAAGCCAATCTTAGCCCAAATTAGCTAAGTCTTCCAGAGGCAAGATCCCTTGAGACTGAACCTCAATTATACTCTTGTCTTCCAAAACTGATCATCTCATATAGCATTCAAAGTGATTCCCAGAACCTTCCAACCAATATTGGTTCAAGGGTACATCTCTTCACTCCTCTGATATTTGTCGTTGTAATCCTTCAACATCTTCAGAGAGGTGACGGGTCCCGACAACCAGACATTCCATGGACTGTGAGGTCCTTAAACTCATAGACCATGATGTCTTTAAACTGTACTATGATGTCCTTAAACCTTATGGACTATGAGGTCCTTAAACTCATGGACTATGATGTCCTTAAACTTTACAGACTATGATGTCTCTAAACTGCCACGAACTGTGAGGTCCTTAAACTCATAGACTATGATGTATTTAAACTTTATAGATTATGACGTCTTTAAACTGGACCGCAAAGTCCCTAAAATAAAACAATAGAGCCCAAATGCTCTTTTGTTGGATCTAAACGATCATGTTAAGTATATCTTAGTCTAAAATTAGACTAACGTATCCTTAACAAACTGTTGAGTTGATCTTAGTCTAAAATTAGACTAACTTATCCTCAACAAACGTTTAAGTTGATCTTAGTCTCAAATGAGATTAATGATCCTTAAACCCAACCCAAAACCCAAATCTAAAAAAATACGGATTTGGACTAATCCACGCCCTATGGGCAACAACACAAATTAGTTTCCGTATACAATCCACGGGCAACCAAAAACAAAACATACACACATGACACGAAGTGACCACATGGAGAAGGAGAAAGTGGTTACCACGATACGGTAGCGTAATTAACTTCAGGGGGTTGGACCTGCAGGAAAGAGCGTCCCTACAATCAAAAAACCCCTCAAATGAGGGGGAAACTGACGAAATCTGCTATATCGGCCGCATCCGTCTCTACCTTCGATACATGGTGCCATAAATCAACTTGGCATCTTCGGAGAGGTGGACGGATAAAACCAAATAGCATCTGCCCCCAAATTCAGGCCAGACGTCCCAACATCCCGGTCGCGTCTTTCGGCGGAGAACAATGGGTCTTGAAGAAATGGAGGATATTCTCCGTCTTTACTTCCTTTAACGGTACTACTTCTGCCCACTTAGAGAAGTAGTCAGTTGTTGCTAATATGAACCAATATCCTTTAGACTATGCTGGTTCGATAGGGCCAATTATATCGGTTTCCCACATTTCGAACGGCCAGCTAGTCTCTGTCGAGTGTAGCGGATTTGGATGTTGATGGATGAAGTCCCTGTGAATTTGGTACGAGTGACACTGCTTCACATATTCGAGGCAGTCTTGGATCATCGTGGGCCAATAGTAACCCATTCTTTTTATCTTCAGCTTCAATTTTGGCCCAGGTTGATGAGAGCCGCAGAGTCGGTCATGAGTTTCTTGGAAAACTTTCTTTGCTTCCTCCGGCCCCAGGAATCTTAGCCATAGACAGTCGAATGATCACTTATATAGAGTAACATTGACGAAGGCAAAAGACAAAGCTCGTTTCATGAGCTGATGTTTAAACGACGTATTTTCGGGCGTTTGTTGGGACTTAAAGTAGTCTATGAAGACTTCCCTCTCGTCCTTGACCTTTTCTTCGTTCTCTATTTGAAAGGTTACTTGTTCGATCTTTTCTTTTCTTTCAGATGGATTTATCAGATCATCCAAAGATATATCTGTTGGCGCGAGAACCCTGCGGCTTTGCATAATGATCCTTATGTCATTGATGTCTTCATCGGCCAATTCTTTTGCTAATTTGGCCAATGCATCTGCCTTTCTGTTTTCCACACACGGTTTACGTTCCAGGGTATAGGAAGGGATTTGTGTCAGCAGTTGCTACACTCTTTCACCATACTTTACCAGCTCTGGTTTACATGTCTGATAGTCACCATTTACTTGGTAACAATCAGTTGGGAATCTCTATATATGAGAGGTCTTTGATTCCCATGTCGATAGCGATCTCAAGACCTGCTATCAAAACTTTGTATTCATCTTCGTTGTTATCCCTTGGCTCTATTAAGGAGAGGGCATAATGCAATATCCCTCCTTGCGGGGTCATGAAGATAAGACCCACCCCAGCTTTGATTATGGGGATGTTTTGCTTTCGCCGCTTCATAGAAGATGCTCCATCGAAGTAGAGTTCCCATTGGGAATCATTTTCTTCTTTGATTGCATCGAACGCATGTTCGTCTGGAAATTCACAATTTAATGGGGAGTCGGCTGGTATCAGATGCTCCACTAGAAAGTTGGTTATGGCCTACCCATTCACTATTTTGAGGGGACGATACGTTACCGAGAACTCCATCAGGAGGAGGGCCTATTTGGCGATCCTTCCTGTTAGTATGGCCCTTGACATTAGATATTTGAGAGGATCCACCTTCGATATGAGATGGATTTCATGTGCCAAGGCGTAATGTCTGAGCTCCGTTATTGCGAAGATCAGCACCAGGTAATGCTTTTCGATGGGGAATACTTGTTTTCTTCCCCCAGGAGAACTCGACTTAAATAGTATAGAGCTCTCTCCTTTTCCTGATCATTCTCTTGTGCTCACAATGCGCCTAGAGAACCCTCAAAGGCCGTTGAATATATGATAAGGGGTTTTCCATTAACCGGAGCGGCCAATACCAGCGGATTTTTCAGGTATTGCTTGATTTCGTCTTGTGCGTTTTGGCATTTCAGATCCCAGACGAATGGAGTCCCTTTCTTCATCAAATGACTATAGGGACGACATTTTTCGGAGAGGTTGGCTATGAACCGCCGGATGTACGCGAGCTTTCCTTGAAGAGATCGCAACTGTTTGAGGGTTCTTGGCATGGGCATTTCCATAATTGTCTTGATCTTTGAGGGGTCGATTTCAATACCCCGGTGACGTATGATGGATCCTAGGAATTTTCCTGAGAAAACTCCAAACACGTATTTTAGACGGTTCATCTTCAGATCATACTTTCGAAGACGTTGGAACACTCTGTTTAGATGTTCCTAATTTTCCTCATGAGATTTGCTCTTCATTACAAGGTTGTCGATGTAGCATTCGACAATCTCATGTATGAGGTCATCGAAGATTTTTGTCATGTCCCTCTGGTAAGTAGCACCGTCGTTCTTCAGACCGAAGGGCATCACCTTATAGCAGAATATGCCCAACGGGGTCCGGAAGGCGGTATGCTTTTAGTCTTCTGGATGCATTTTTATTAGGTTGTATCCTGAAGATCCATCTATGAAGGAGAAGACCTCATATGTAGACATGTTATCGATCATCAGCTCGGTAACGGGTACCGGGATGTCATCCTTCGGGCAAGCTTTGTTGAGATCCCGAAAGTCCATGCAGATGCGAACCGTCCCGTTTCTCTTTATCAATGGAACGATATTAGCAATCCAGTTGGGATATTGAACTTCTTGGATGAAGCCGGAGTCGATTGGTTTCTTGACTTCAGCGTTGATACTCATCTCAAGTTCGAGTCGCATCCTTCTTGGGGCCTGTTTGATTGGCGTTATACCTGGCGATATAGTCAGTTTATGTACTACCACTTTTGGATCTATACCCGGTATTTTAGAGTAGTTCCAGGCGAAGAAATTTTTATACTGCATAAGTACGTATTTTAACGTGGCCACCTATTTTTTAGATAGTAGCTCACTGATGAACATTGGCCTCGGATCATTTTCTATTCCTAAGTCGATTTTCTTTAGGTTGTCCGCTTTGGTGTGTATTCCTTCTTCTAGCTCTTTTGGTGCTGGTGGAAACTCTGAGATCAGCGCGTCCTTGTTTTCATTTGCGAAAAACCTGTAGAGGTCATTCATAATCTCATGCCCTCTCTCTTTTGAGAGTGTTATCATATGGCAGGTACAAGTTAGCTTCCATTCTCGATGTTGAGCTGGTCATATCCTGACAGTATAGGTCTTTTTTGGCTCATGCTTTTGTGGCGGGGTTACCTTCCAGCTGTCGAATAACGTAAACCTACTTTGTCGATACTGTTATTCTACACAGTCTTCGAAGGTGAAGCAGTCTTCAAGAGAATGACCTATTACTCGGTGATAGGAGCAATAATCCGGATGATAGACCTCGTTTATTAGTTCGGTGTGTCGAGACTCCGGAAGCGTCATCATTTGGTGCTTCATGACAAGGTTAAATATTTTCCTTCTCTTTTCTGGGGGAAAAGAGTATTCCCGACTCAGCTTCTTCATAAAGGATAGGCTCCAATCAAGTTTTTCTCGATCGAATGGCATCTTGGGTCTGCTTTGTTGTCTTCAAATGTCGTTTGCGTTCTTTGCCCTGTTTTTACTTCTACTTCGGGATTTTCCTTTTCCGCGAGAACATATAGCGGGCTGGGGATGAAGAGCATTACAGTCTACTTTCTTCGCAGATTGCTGACTGAAATGTTGCGTCCTGGCCTTTTCATAAATGGCCATTTCGTGGCTGTGGTTGTCCCGGCTCGTTTGACAAGTTTCTTTTATTAACTTTTCAATTTGTTCTTAGAGCGATGGACTTAACATTTTTATAGTGGGATCTCGCTCCGATTTGACGTCACGGCTATTTAGAAGAGCATTTTCTGCTTCACTTGAGCTGTTTACGATGTGGCAACTGTAGATCTGCTCTCGTTTCTTGGACCGAACATATCCGAGCCTGGTTGTCTCTATCTTCCCATTTGGCATCTTTCGCTGAGTCCTGGAAATATTGTCACGCCCCGCTTCCCAGAGTGCACTAAGATCGGCATGCGACAGAGCCAACCATGCTACCTGTGGCTAGGAAACATCCCTCCACGGTCAAATTACGGCTGTCTATAGATATCAAGAACAGGAAAAAATAAAAGAAATTATCTAGTACATGTCCATGAACCAGAAATAATGAGTCAAGAAATAATATGCGGAAGCAATAAATTCAAGTAACAAAAACAATCTGGAAAGTACGTCCCAAAATACGGGCTCACATCAGGAATGAAAATGCGAAATAAAACTAAACTAACTAGCTACTAACATGATCTTCACCGCTCGGCTTGTTGGTCAAAATACTCCTGAACGGCCTGCGACAGAGATAGAGGATCTGGGCCATGCAAAACCTCGACGTCAGTGCGTCATGATATTAAACAATAATATAAGCAATCAGGATGTAACGAGATATGCAGGCAGGAATCATAAATAGTAACAAGTCAACAGGAATGTATAACAGTGAAGTATATCAGTATGTGTAACGTGCAGTGCTCAATCTAAGCCGTGCTACTTGGTTATCTATTCTAAAGTTTATTTAAAATCAATTAATGTAATCCTCCATGTAACTCAAAGAATATGTCCCGTTACCCCCAGGGACCACGGATCAGGAATATGTGAACCAAGAGTGGTTCTGTCCCGTTACCCCCCGGGACCACGGATCAAGATGTAAGAGTTACGAATGGCTCTGTCCCGTTACCCCCCGGGACCACGGATCAAGTAATACCCTTTTAAGTTACACTTTAGTTTACACTTTTGATTTCTCCATACCCCCAAGGTTATGTGTTCAAGTCAGGTATTGAAAAATTTGGAGTGATGCCGACACAGGATCAAGCAGGTACATGTTTGTCTAAATAGACAACAAGATATGTCCGTAGGGATAACAGGTCAAGATTGTCGGCATTAGTAACAAGATCAGATATCAAGTCAAGCAGTAGTATATCAGGTCATGTCAGGAAGTGCACAGATATCAAGCGGATGCTCATAATAAAACTATAACAGGTACGGGTGCACAAATAAAAGCATGGATGCACAGATATTTATCGGGGGTTACATCATGACTATGTAGGATGCACAATTATCAAGCATGGAGTACTAATATAACAATAATATGAAACAATATGACATGGCATGCAAATTGATATATAACTAATGGTATGGATGCACAAACATCGATTAGGGTTACATTTACAGTTCCAAGCCTAAGTGGGATGCACATTATTAAGCATGGGGTGTTACTACAATAATAACATGAGTTGATATGCTCTGTAGATGTATCTATATGTATATTAAATGATATGGATGTATACGGGTATCCGAAAACGGTAAAACTTTAATATGGACGTATAATGTGATAAACATGTAACATTTTATTCATATGGATGCATAATAATATACATAGTATGTAGCAAGATGAACTTGCATGCGACTAGATATGTAAATAACGATATGGATGCATACGGGTATCGAAAAACTGTAAAATTGTAATATGGATGCATAACAAAACAATTTGTAATGTTATTATTCACATGGGTGTAAGATATAGTAGTATAGCATGTCGCAAGATAAGCTTGCCTCGATCGGATCACACGACGGATACGTACGGCACATCCGACGTCGGTAAATCATCGCAACGCACACACGGCATGTGGGACGTTCACTGGATCGTCTGAATCGGCACCGGCGATACGACTCCGGCGATCGCAAGAAAATCAAGATTCAAGAAAAAGAATAAAGAAAAGAAAAAGAAGAAGAGGAAGAAGAAGAGAGAGGGATTGGTGCTCACTGGAGTTTGGTGCACAGGGGTCAGGGAAGACGAGGTGATGGTGTCGGGGTCACCGGCGGCGAGGTACAGGTGAGATGAGGGTTCCTGGGATCGGCAGTGAGGAGCTAGGTTTGGTGTGCAGGTTTCTCGGTTGAGGAAGAAGAGGAGAGGAAGAAGGAAATGATGGAGATGAGAAGGAGAAGGAGATGATGAGGATGGAGGTGTTGGTGACGAGGTCAAGGGCAGAGGAGGCTGGGCTTAGGGTTAGGGTTTCTTTTGTGTTCTCGTGGCGAGGCAGGGGCTTTAAATAGAGGAAGAAGAAAAGAAGAGGAGGGAGGTGACCGTAGTGGGGGAAAGTGGTGACCCGACTCGAGGAATGCACAGTGATCGCGATAAGAGAGAGAGGGATCGAGAGGAGAGAGAAAGGGAGAGAGAGAGAGTGAGTGGGGAAAGAGAGAGAGAGTCAGCACGAGAGAGAGAGAAAGAGAGAGAAATTGTCAGAGAGAGAAGGAGAGAGAGAAATAGGTTGTTAAGTGGTTAAGATTTAAATTTAAAAATCTTTTCGTTATTTTAAATTTAAACTGTTAATTAATACTTAAAATATAAAATTCGATATTCTGGTAAATACAAACTTACTTCAAAATACGCCCAGGTCGGGTCTTAAAATCCAGTTTTAAAATACGAAAAATATGTGTCGACCAAAACTAAAATTGGATATCCGGATAACAAAATTGCATACCCCCAAGAACGGATGCACGTACGTGCGCGTAGCCATCCAAACAAGTCTGTTTCACTGAACGGGACGAGAACAAGATGCGCGGATGCTACCACAGGGTCAGGGGTATCATGCAGGCCATGCAATGTATTTTTAAAATATTTTATGTGACTTTAAATGTTATATTAAAAAATGAAGATGCCAGGTAAAATGCTAGTATGCAAATGAAAGTGCACGAGTCTACGCATCAAGTCAGGATAAATCATAAACATGAATCAAGACAGATTTCAAGTATGTGGGTCGGGTCGGATGCAAATACAGCTGTCAAAATACTATTCGCACCAAAAACACAGTAAATTAAGAAACTACCATAAATAAAGAAATACTTGACTAGAACTGGTATAAATTAACTTAGGTGTTACAAATATCCCAAATCTTTTTGTAGAATTGGTCTTGTCGAAAGTTTGTTCGAGGGGTACACCCTGGCATCTTTACAACCTTTTCAATCCCTCTGCGTAATATCTTGGCAGGAGGATGGGTTGAAGCCTGTCGAGTGCAAAATCGGCACTATGCCAAACTTCTTTATCTACTTTGGTCTCTGTAGATTGGTAGAAGTGAATCACCTTTTCACCCCTTCGCGTAGGAGGCACGTAGAAAGTTTATAGCTCTTGTACGCTGTATGTATCGAGTGTATCAAGTTTCTTGTAATACCGAGATGGTGCCATTGTAATTTGTAGACTTTGATCTGCTTCAGCAAAAGTTTGCATTAACGGACGGATGGAGAACACTGCATTGGCCTCGTCCTCTGAGTCACTACCAAAGACCAAAATAGGAGTAGATGGTCCGGGCTTATTGTTTTCTTTTTGGGGTTTCCCCGAGTAGACTATTTCTTCGTATTCCTCGCTATCGCTCCCAACGATCGGGATAGTAACGACGGATTTCTGTTTATTCTCCGGTTTATGGCACCTTTCAGTATCCTCGAAGTCTAGTAGGAAGTACTTTGCGTCTTCGTATTTTCGGACTTTGTTTACGGAGAATGGATTTAGCTCTTCCATGACAGTGTACTCCGAGCCATCCTTGAAATACTTCATACACTAATATTGTGTAGAAGGGATGATATTGTATTCGTGTAACTAAGGCCTGCCAAGCAAAGCGTTATAGCTAGTCTTGGCGTCAATGACATGAAATTTGATGTCAGTGACATGCAGCCTGAAATGTAGCGTCGGTATTACGGAGCCAAGCATCTGTGATGACTGTGATTCAAACCCGGAGATAGTAATTTTATCTTGGGCAAGGTGCTGAACGTTCATATAAATTTCCTTCAGCACTCTTACGTTGAGAAGGTTAACGGAGAATCCGTTGTCGACAAGGATTTTCCCTATATTGATATCATGGAAGTACCCAGTGACGTATAACGAGTGATTATGCTCGCATGTACCGAGGAGGAGATCCTCATCACTGAATGTAATATCGGCCATGTGGATTTCTGCCAGTTCATCTTTCATCTTCTCCTCTTTGAAGAAAGTTTGGAACTGATCGGGCTCTTGTAATGCCTTGATCAGGGAATCTCGTGCCACTTTAGATAGGAGGCGAGCATCCAATATACTCAGTTGTGAGGGTATTTTCCTTAGATGTGCCAGGACGTTATAATCTACCTTATTTCTCTTAGGCGGGTCTTCTGTGGTGAGCTCTTTTACCACTCCGTCATCGAGGGCAATTTCCTCAGGGATTTTCCCTTTCCCTTTGTCTTTTTGTTCGAACCATTGTTTGTAGGTCCGAGGTTCTTCTCAGATAGCGTGCGGTTACGTAGCTGAATATTCTCGCAGTTCTTCTCCTCCTTTTCTTTTTCGGAGGTGGAGTCTTTGAAGAGAGGGTTGAGGGGTGTTTCATCCTCAGAATCTCTTCCGAATGTAAGAACTGGAGGTTTTCCTCCATCCGAACTGGTACCAACCATATGATAGTTACCAGTCGTTTCTTCATGAACGTTTGTCCCACTATTTTGCCTTCGACGAGCATGAGTTTCGCGCTTCAGCCTCTTGAAGTGTTTTTGATGGGCAACCTATCCTTCCTACCACTTCTTGAAGGCACTGCATTCCTTGATGGGGTAGGTGACACTCCGATGATATAGGCAGTAGTTTGGATGTGATTCTTCTCCATTGAGGCATATGACCCCGAGAGTGTTCTTTATGAGAGGTGGCAGCTTCATCCCTGGCAAGGTTTTGGCGAACCGCTTCTCTATTTTAATCCTGCTCTTATTTGTTGCAGGTGTGTTTTGGTTTGGTTAGAGTACTTTACGACTCATCATAGCCGCAACTTTGCTTTTCTGAAAGGCTTCGTTTAGCAGCCTCTCAATCGAGTCTTCTTCTGGCAGTTCCGGAGATTTTAGTGGCGATTCTTCCCCTAGTCCCTCTATATTTTTTTCTGACGCTGAGAGGGCTTCTTCGTCATATAACAACGAATGGGAGACCATGTGGTAACTTGATGCACGGTCTTCGGTGTCTTCTGATGAGTCATTTCCCTTATCATTGTCACAGTCTTCACCCTCAAGAATATGCTTGAGGAATTCTTCGAGCATGACTGGTGTCCGCGCCTTCTGGTTATACTCCTCCAGCGCATCTATGTATTTTTGTAGATCTATACGCTTTTCATCATACTCGGCAGGCTGCACAGGCTTCTTGGTCTTTTTCTTTTTCTTCGAAGACTTCGAAGGCTTGACTTGGGGGTTTTTCCCCTCGTCAACAATTTTCGGTGCGGGGCGAGGTTTTAGCATCCTTTAGATTATTTTGGGTTCAAGTGGGATTTTCAACCTGACTGCCGGACATGCTTGTACATCGTTCGACATTCTTTTGGTTTTCGCTGAAAGAACTTGTCACGCCCTACTACCCAAAATATGCAGACTACGGCACGTGACAAAGCCAAACATACTACTTGTGCTTAGGAATCATCCCTCTACAGTCACATTATGGCTGTCTATCGGATATTAAGAGCAGAAAAATATATAATCTAGCTAGTACATGTCCATCTGCCACAGTAAATCAATTCAAGAAAATGCATATAGTGGAAACGAATCAAATCCAATAAACAACATCTGAATCCTGTCCCAATATAGGCTCATATAAAAAGAAATAAAACTATGGAAGTAAACAAACTAAACATCTCTAATTATACATGTTCAATTCCTCATTGCTCGGCTTGATTGCTAAAATACTCTCGATTTGCCTGCGATAAAGGTAGAGGAACTGGGTCATCCAAAACCCCGACGTTAGTGCGTCATAATATCAAAATAACAATGATAACCAGGATATAACGATATAAGTAAATATGAATATAAATGAATAACAAAGATATAAAACAGTGAGGTATGTGTATGTATGGGTATGTGATGTGTATTCTAAAACTTTGTTTCTAGGTTATCTATTCTAAAAATCTTTGAAATCAATTTAATAGAATCGTCGATGTAACTCAATAGTATCCCGTGCGTGCCCGGGGCCACGGTCAAGAATCTCGGGCTGAATCCGAGATGTGCCGGTAAGACTGACCGGGTAACATGTACAAACGAATGATGCCGGCAACATCATTCCGGGGCTGGCCTAGCCCGTAAAGACTGATCAGTATAAGTATCGAACTGTTGAGTTATAAGTCAGGTTTCATTATTGATTTCCCCTTACTCCCCAGGTTTTGTGTTCAAGTCAGGTATTGATGATGTAAATCTAATGCCAACCTAGGATTAAAAAGGTACAGGTTTTGTCTATGTAGACAATAAGTCACGTCTGTCTGGACAACATGTCACGACCCGAAATTTGGCACGTGACGGCCCTTAAATTACGCAACGTCTACAGGCGTAACGCAATTTAAGTAAGCCGAAAACCCAGCAATATAAACCATCAAAAGTAGTAAGTGATAATAGTATTTTCAAAACTTTTGAAATCTCAAACCAAATTCTTTAAAGTCCAACTTTACTTTCTTAAAAATTTCGGCGACGCCTCCTTTATAAAAACCAATCCCAAATATGGGTACAAAATAAATATAAGTAAAGCATCCCCAACGGGAGCAAATCCATGCCCAACGGCGGAAAACAACCACCACAATAGATATACGACGCCGTAGAGAAGAAATAAAAGATGATAGAAGTAAAAATACATAAAAGACCTCCAAGTCAAAAAATAATATACAATATCGTCCTCACATCAAGTCTCTAAGTCAGACAAGATAATGGTAGATGGAGAGTACATGGATACAACGAATATACAATAAGCAGCATTGGATAACCGCAAAACCCACCTAAACAAAACTGCACACTATGAGCCGAAGCGGTATCCGCAGCAAAAGATGATAAGATAGAAGAATAACCTTCCTTGACTACTCTGGGGAACAACCTGCAAACACTATGGCACAACGGGGGTGAGTTGCCAACTCGTTAATAGTAAATAACATAAGCAGGTAATCGTAAGTATGCACGCACAGCGCGAATCTAACATGTGCAAGCTAATAGCAATAAATGGTCATATGTATGCAATAGTCATGAAAGGTACACTAGTAGATACAACTAATACATGAAGCGATAATATGACAATCTGTATGCAACAATCATGTAAGGTACTCTATCAGGTACTACTAATACATGAAGCAATGATATGACAATGTATATATGCAACGGTCATGAAAGGTACGCTAGCAGGTACAACTAATTCATGAAGCAATGCATATAAAATAAAGTATGTAAAGGCAACAGTCATGGAAGGTACTCTATCAGGTACAACTAATACATGAAGCAGTGCATAAACAATAAATATGGAGTATGGAACGAAACATGTCATTTCTACGGAATCCTGACATCGTGGTAGCACCAAAGTCCATCAAGACAATCCAAATCCCAATTTCCTCAAATCAGCCCCCAAATTGGCTCTCATATCATGTAAGTCTCACAAACCCTGAATGTACAATATCAAGTAAATCTCATATATCCTGTATCCAATATCAAGTGAATCTCATATATCCTGAATCCAACCTCAAGTGAATCTCATATATCCTGAATCCAATATCAAGTGAATCTCAAATAACCTCAGTATATTTGCATGAATAATTATGATGAAGTATATGAATTTATATGTATACATATATATTAGCGTCCCATTCCACTAATATATATATATATATATATATATATAACAGCGTCCTATTCCACTGTTATGTATACTTAGGAGTAAAAATATAATGAAAACATGTGCCAAGCATCGACACATAAAGGATGATCTATCAGGTGTTGTCACCACGACTGGCACCCTGATAGGTACATATCATACGCTATACCGAAAGCTCAAGTGCCTAGCTCTGACCCTCGTCTCTCGACGTATCCATACGTACATGACTCCCGTCGGTATCCCCACGATAACCGCCGAGTCATAGGTACTGTCACCGGTAGGTATGGTTCCCCTGTCAGGCCTCATCGGTATGTTACATCAAAATACCTTTCTTTCCCCGGATACCTCCGGGCCCCACCATGTACCCTCATACGGCCCACGGCTCCTCTTCGCATAGGGTATATATATCAGAACCGATAAAACTCATGGTAGATGCTGAAATATTATATCAAGAGAAACCGGGTTTTTCAAATAATGCATAATTTCATGAAACTATCACGGTCCTCAAATCCAGAAAACATTATGAAAAATCCATATCTTAATGCGAAAATCCATGAATATAATATATGCAACAGAAAACTGTAATGTAAGCATATAAAGGAAAAGCCGCTATTTAACTGCAGCAACTTAAAATATATATCATGCGGTTCCTAATTTCTCCAAGTATATATAATATCAAGTAGAGGTAAACATGTAGTTATAACCAGATATATGTGTAAACATAAAGGTATAGCAAAGTATATATATCTACCTATCAGTGATGTAATATACCCTCCAGGTATAAGTGAAGTATGTATGCAAGGTATACATGTAGCTATGTCATTATGTATCTATGTACCTATCGCTAATGGTATAATACCCTATAGGAATACAAGTAACAAGCATGTAAGCATGTCAAGGCATATGTGTAAGCATGTAGGTATACAGGTATGCTATATGTCATATGCGTAAAGAAATATGAATCAATGTCTCAATGTTCCTAACCAAACAATATCATATCTATATGTGTGTTTTGTGTGTCATGGCAATTATTGACGGTGTGTGTGGCATACAATCAGTGCTCGTGCAACATGAGCCGTCAATAATAGTGCAGTGTCCTATGGGTACAAGTCCAAGCACAACTAGTAACTAAGCAATAAGGTGTATGCATAACTCTATATATGAAATAGAATATACGACAATATTATAACATCTCTAGCCCAGACGCATAACGCCATGCGGGCGATTCCCTTCTAGATGTTAAATATACTCACCAACGTTCCTGGCTAAGTAAAGCCAACTACTCGTTTTCCCCTGTTCGCAGCGCCCGAAGTTCCCGCCTGCGATCCTGAAAGCATATAACAATATAATAAGTATATATTAGCAATCGATCAATAACACGTACCAACTACGTTTGACCGACGCACCAACTCCAAACATACTCACAAGTGTTCGTCAAGTGGCTAACGCACGTAGCGACACTACAAAACCAACTCAAGATCAAAAGCTACACAAAGACACAAACGACATCGGCACGATCCTAACTAGGAACGCAAAGCGACACAACTACCAAGTCTAGACCCTGATCGTACCGATCGCGCATTCACAACACAAGATATAGCGTGGAATCAATATAATTAACGTCGCAACATCAAAATAAACCCACGCCTAAAACTTACCGAAATCTAGTAAGCAACATATATCATTTTAGTACCAAACTACAAGTTTTTACCAAACTAGTATTTACAAACATCACTAATTAGCATGATTAAACTATTTAAACCTTTACTATAATTTTAATCTCAACCAATTAGGATTTGCAAAAGTTTAGTTTGCTAATTAGCTTAATTAACCAATTAGGAAATTATCATTTAACAAATTAGCAACTTGGTTTAGTTTTCATTTGTCTAAAATTATCAACTAATCATTTCACTAATCAAAATCCTAATTTAATTAACAAAACCCTTACTAGAAATTCTAAACATGCAATTAATAGCTTTAATTTAACAACTAATAATCTAATTAAAGTATTAAAACCACAAAAGAGATTAGGGTTAGAGTTTTATATCTCAACAAGAACACCCAAAACAACAAGGTTCAACAAGTTTAGCCTCCAAAATCCATGTTTTGTTAAAGATCCAAGCAAGATTAGTGAAGGGAAAAGATGGTTTAATTTTTATTCAGGATTTTGTGGATTTATTTTTGGGATTTTTGAAGGATTTTGAGAACAATAGAATGAAGAAATGAGCAAGGAAAGAAAATGGTGCAGAAATGGGGAGGGCTCGGCCATTAGGTGAGGGGGGTGTTTGTGTAAATTGTGAAGGAAAGTTCTAGAAAAATACATTAAATGCATCATTAATTGCAAATGCCAACATTTCATTAATTTCTTTTCTTTTAAAATTAATTCCATTTGCTCACAAAAATATCTAAATATTAGAAGAGAAGGTTTAACAAAATATCTAGTGATTAGATTAGCATAAAACCGCATTAGTATTAAATTAACCCAAGCCAAAAAGTAATTACCACTAATAAAGTGCACAAATAAAGTATTAAAATAACATTTAATTAGGGAAAAATTTTATGTGAAAAACTTCCCATTGACCTCCAAAGTCCACGCACTAGCTTCATTCTAGATAAACTAGGTGCCGACAAGTTTATACAGAAGTTTGATCACAATCGGGTTAAAACGAAAAAACCCGACTATTTTACCCTAAAAACGGAAAATTCGTAAAACGATTTCTAAAACGTTACAATCTTCCATCCTTAAAGAAATTCGGTCCCCGAATTTAAAATTCTTACTAAGCGTACTTTCAAAGAGAAGAGTACAAAAGTCCCAAATCTCGCTCGCAGCCTCCCAAGTGATCACCTCACTATACGGCTACGTCCATGAAAACCCTCTACATATGGCACGACTCTTGACCGAAATTTCTCCACCTGCCGAGCCATTAACACACTTGGCAGCCGGTGAACGAAAAGACCGCGTCCCAATTAAATGGTCTGGTGCTGAATCATGTGAGAAAGGTCTTGAAAGTATTTGCAAAGTATCGACACAAGGAAATACGGGATGAATACTCAATGATCTGGGCGGAAGTGCCAATTTATAGGCAATGGAACTAACTCGCTTGAGGACCTCAAAAGGACCTACAATCCTGGGATAAGCTTCCCAAAACTCAACACGTCATTCATCGGAAAATCCGAAGGAATACATGATCTCCCATTGCGAACTCAAGTCTGCGACCACCACGGTCGGCATAAGACCTCTGTCTGCACTGGGCTACTCTCATCCTGACCTGAACCAACTGGATCATCTCCGACCTCTCTAGACTGGCTGGGGTCCAAAAATCCTACTCACGCAGAGTCAGAAAAACAGACTGGCGATCGACACAACCTACCAAAAAAAACCTATGGTTGCCAATTGGAATGTCTCCTGATAACTGCTATCGAAGGAGAATCCTAACAATGGGAAGTGATGATCCCAACTGCCGACAACAATTAGTACGTCCGCACAAGCATATCCTCCAGAGTCTGTATAGTCCGTTCTGTCTAACCATCAGCCAACGGATGGAAAGCGGAGCTAAAGCTCAACCAGTACCTAAGGCTTCCTGAAGCTTCTGCCCAAGACGGCAAGCGAACATGGTGTCTCTATTGGATACAACTCATGAAGTAACTCCATGCAAATACACAAACTTAAGAAAGAACAACTGAGCAAACTGAGCATAACCGGACAACAAACACCCAAATGGAGCCACACCCTGTCTAGAACGGGGTAGACACCACAACGAAATTCATGGAGATCTGCTCCCATTCCCACTCCGGAATGGTTAAAGGTTGCAACTCTCCAGCCGATCTCAGATGCTCGACCTTAGCTCACAACAAGATAGACACCTTGAAATGAAATCCGAAACTTCACTCTTCATCCCTGTCCACCCGTAACTATCTCATAAGTCACGCTACAAATTGGTGGAACTTGAATGAATACCGAAAGCTGACTGATGTTCCTGCCCTAGGATTTCGTGTCTCTGCCCATCAGCAACAGGTACACACAAACGCGTCCCTAAACGTAGCATATCTGGTCACAAATCAAGGACTCTGAATCTTTACCCAGCCGAGTATGCTTAAGAATCTCTGACGAACGAGCATTGGCGGGCTATGCCTCGTGAAAGTGATTAAGGAAAATTGGTCGGGCACGGATATGAGCAAGTTGTCCCCTCAGTAGAGGCGAACATAAGCTGTACTCAATGATCGCACAAGAACTGTAAATCTGCAGAAGACTGTCTCAACAATCAAAACCTGCTGCAGGAAGATGTACATTAAGCTCTGGTGGTCCGTGAAAATCTGACACGACTCTCCGAACAAGTAGTGTCCTTAGATCTTCAACGCACGACCACCGCGGCCATCTCCAGATCATGAGTGGGATATCCTGCTCGTACTTCCTCCAACTGACTGGAAGCATAAGCGATAACTCTATAGTGCCACATCAGCGCAAAATCGAGCCCCACTTGCGAAACTTCACAGTTAAACAACAAAGTCGCCCGAACCAGAAAGCAAAGAAAGAACTAGTGCAGTTGTCAACCGAATCTTCAACTGCTGAAAACTCCGCACACATGCCTCAGTCCAAAGAAAAGAACCTCTTTTCCGGTCAGTTCAGTCAACGGTGCAGCGATACACTAGCAATCCTGCACGAAACGGTGATAAAAACCCGCTAAGCCCAAAGATCTGCGGACCTCCGTCCGTACACAAGTCTGGGCCAAAGCTGTACGACCTCGATCTTCCTCGGGACCATACGAAAACCGTCTCCCGTAACTACAAGACCTAGGAGTCAACACAATCAAGCCTGAAGGAATACTCCGAGAATTTAGCAAACAGCTGGTGCTCTCCCAGTATCTACAAAACAAATCCTCAAGTGCTGCTCACGTTCCTCACGACTCTTGGAATAGACCAGAATGTCATTAATGACACAACAATAAACTGGTCAAGGAACGGCCTGAAGAAATCTGGTTCATCATATCCATGAATACTGCTAGGGCATTGGTGAGTCCAACGACACCACCAAAACACACAAATCCCATAGCGCACAAAAGCAGTCTTCGGAATGTCATCACTCCGAACCCGCAACCAATGATGACATGATCCCAAACAAACTTAGAAAATGTCTCACACTCTGGAACTGATCAAAGAAATCGTCAATGCGAGGTAAAGGATACCTATCCGCACCGTAAGCCGGTTCAATTGACGATCCATCAATACACAACCTCAAACTGTCGTCCTTCTCCTGACGAACAGAATAGGAGCTCCATGAAGCGAAACACTCAGAAGCACACGCCCCAACAAATAACTCTGCAGCTGATCCTTAAGCTCCCTAAGCTTCACCGGCTCACCTGGAACAACGTCGGAAAACTCTCGCACGATAGGAAACCGGTCTAACAAACCCAATGTGGCTCCGGTATCACGAATGAATGCCAAGAATCCTCGACATCCTCTCCTCAAAAGCCGACTAGCGAAAAAGGCTGAATTCAAGCTATGAGAGGCGGCACCACTATCCTCCCGCACAACAAGAACTGACTTGCCAGGAAAACAAAACCTGACTGTTTTCTCGCGGTAGTCCACAGACACTTAGCACGTAGCTAACCAGTCCGTGCCCAGGAGAACGTCAAATCCAACATCTCTGGAAGGATCACAATGACGGACGAATCTCTATCTCCTATCCGATTGGCACACGAGCGAAACACATGTCGCGTAACAAAAGAATCACTGACAGAAATTAACACAACAAACGGCTGATCTAGCTAACAAGACTCTCAGCCCAACTACGGCGCAAAGTGTGTAAAACAAACAAGTACATCAAAAGAACATATAAATTAAGAATACCTGAAAACTCTGCATTGGAAGCCCGTGCGTCCCGATGAGTAGAAGCAAACTCTTGTGTCTTCCCCCTACCCGCAACTGGCTGAACTGCTCCTTTGCCAACCCGTCCCCTCTGAGCGAATCCTCCATGAACACGATCTCTCCGAACACGAGTCTGATGCGGTGCTAAGGAACAATCCCTGATGAGGTGATGAAGGCTTCCGCACCAAAAACATCCACGTGATGGCTGTTGTCCCTTCTGGGGATGAGAGCTGAACGACTGACCTCGTCCCGAGCCTCCGCTACTCCCGCGACGTGTACGAAATCTATCTCGACGGCTATGCCTCTGTCTCTGGGCTGGTACACCGGTACGAGTCCTCTACAGTTCCGGAACTCCTAAAGTCTCTGGAAGACGTGCCTCGTCAACTGGCGCTGAATCCATTGGTGCTATGTAGGTGACAGAATGTTGTGTGCTGATCGCAAGGAACAACTAGGTAACAGGAGTGACAACCTCCTGTCGCTGCGCTCTGCTGGCTTCAACCAAAGACCTTATCGTCTGGCGCAAGTCCTGCATCTCTTCCACAAGCCTATCGATACGATCTGTCGAAGGCGGATCCATCTGTTCCTGTGCAACGAGCGTGCCATCCTGGTCAGTCTTTGTCCCACCTGAGTCAACTCTGACATCGGCCCTCGCTGCATCACTCTGAGTCCCCATAGTCATCGGCGGCAAAGGCTATAAATGGAAATAGGATTTGATATGAACATGGAAATCGAATCATAAGGATATGTATCATCAAGGAAGGAATTTCAAGCAATTAGTTCTTAGGTCACTTTAGGCGGAGTACCGCGTCGTGAGTATGCCGCGGACATACACACACTACGTTACTCTGCTTAAGCTACCTACTCCATCATACCAAGGTCATCCTACACTCCGAAAGGTAAAACCTAGCGCTCTGATACCAACTTTGTCACGATCCGAAATTTGGCACGTGACGGCCCTTAAACTATGCAACGTCTATAGGCGTAACGCAATTTAAGTAAGACGAAAACCCAGCAATCTAAACCATCAAAAGTAGCAAGTGTTAATATCATTTTCAAAACTTTTGAAATCTCAAACCAAATTCTTTAAAGTCCAACTTTACTTTCTTAAAAATTTCGGCAGCACCTCCTTTGTAAAAAACAACTCCAAAAATGGGTACAACATAAATATAAGTAAAGCATCTCCAACGGGAAAAAATCCACGCCCAACGGCGGAAAACAACCACCACAACAGATATACGACGCCGCAGCGAAGAAATAAAAGACGATAGAAGTAAAACTACATAAAATACCTCCAAGTCACAAAATAATATACAATATCGTCCTCATATCAAGTATCTAAGTCATACAAGATAATGGTAGATGGAGAGTACATGGATACAACGAATATACAATAAGCAGCATTGGATAACCGCAAAACCCACCTAAGAAAAACTGCACACTATGAGCCGAAGCGGTATCCGCAGCAAAAGATGATAAGATATATGAATAGCCTGCCTCGACTACTCTGGGGAACAAACTGCAAACACTGTGGCACAATGGGGTGAGTTGCCAACTCGTGAATAGTAAATAACATATGCAGGTAATCGCAAGTATGCACGTACAACGCGAATCTAACATGTGCAAGCTAATAGCAATAAATGGTCATATGTATGCAATAGTCATGAAAGGTACACTAGCAGATACAACTAATACATGAAGCGATAATATGACAATCTGTATGCAACAATCATGTAATGTACTCTATCAGATGCTACTAATACATGAAGCAATGATATGACAATGTATATATGCAATAATCATGAAAGGTACGCTAGCAGGTACAACTAATTCATTAAACAATGCATATAAAATAAAGTATGTAAATGCAACAGTCATTGAAAGTACTCTATCAGTTACAACTAATACATGAAGCAGTGTATAAACAATAAATATGGAGTATGGAATGAAACATGTCATTTCCACGGAATCCTGACATCGTGGTAGGACCAAAGTCCATCAAGACAATCCAAATCCCAATTTCCTCAAATCAGCCCCCAAATTGGCTCTCATATCATGTAAGTCTCAAAAACCCTGAATGTACAATATCAAGTAAATCTCATATATCCTGTATCCAATATCAAATGAATCTCATATATCCTGAATCCAACCTCAAGTGAATCTCATATATCCTGAATCCAAGTGAATCTCAAATAACCTCAGTATATTTGCATGAATAATTAAGATGAAGTATATGAATTTATATGTATACATATATATTAGCGTCCCATTCCACTAATATATATATATATATAACAGCGTCCCATTCCACTGTTATATACTTAGGAGAAAAAATATCATGAAAACCTGTGCCAAGTATCGACACATAAAGGCTGATCTATCAGGTGTTGTCACCATGACTGGCACCCTGATAGGTACGTATCATACGCTATACCGAAAGCCCGAGTGCCTAGCTCTGACCCTCGCCTCTCGACGTATCCATACATACATGTCTCCCGTCGGTATCCCCACGATAACCGCCGAGTCATAGGTACTGTCACCGGTAGGTATGGTTCCCCTGTCAGGCCTCATCGACATGTTACATCAAAATCCCTTTCTTGCCCCGGGGTACCTCCGGGCCCCACCATGTACCCTCATACGGCCCACGAATCCTCCTCGCATGGGGTATATATATCAGAACCGATAAAACTCATGGTGGATGCTGAAATATCATATCAAGAGAAACCGGGTTTTTCAAATAATGCATAATTTCATGAAACTACCACGGTCCTCAAATCCAGAAAACATCATAAAAAATCCATATCTCAATGCGAAAATCCATGATTATAATATATGCAACAGAAAACTGTAATGTAAGCATATAAAGGAAAAGTTGCTCTTTAACTGCAACAAGTTAAAATATATATCATGCGGTTCCTAATTTCTCCAAGTCTATATAACATCAAGTGGAGGTAAACATATATCTATAACCAGATATATGTGTAAACATAAAGGTATAGCAAGGTATACGTATCTACCTATCAGTAATGATGTAATATACCCTCCAGGTATAAGTGAAGTATGTATGCAAGGTATACATGTAGCTATGTCATTATGTGTGTATGTACCTATCGCTAACGGTACAATACCGTATAGGTATACAGGTAACTAGCATGTAAGCATGTCAAGGCATATGTGTAAGCATGCAGGTATACAGGTATGCTGTATGTCATATGCATAAAGAAATATGAATCAATGTCTCAATGTTCCTAACCAAACAATATCATATCTATATGTGTGTTGTGCGTGTCATGGCAATTATTGACGGTGTGTGTGGCATACAATCAGTGCTCGTGCAACATGAGCCGTCAATAATAGTGTAGTGTCCTAAGAGTACAAGTCCAAGCAAAACTAGTAACTAAGCAATAAGGTGTATGCACAACTCTATATATAAAATAGAATATGCGACAATATTATAACATCTCTAGCCCAGACGCATAACGCCATGCAGGCGATTCCCCTGTAGATGTTAAATTTACTCACCAACGTTCCTGGCTAAGTAAAGCCAACTACTCGTTGTCCCCTGTTCGCAGCGCCCGAAGTCCCCTCCTGCGATCCTGAAAGCATATAACAATATAACAAGTATATATTAGCAATCGATCAATAACACGTACCAACTACGTTTGTCCGACGCACCAACTCCAAACTTACTCTTAAGTGTTCGTCAAGTGGCTAACACGCGTAGCGACACTACAAAACCAACTCAAGAGCAAAACCTACACAATGACACAAACGACATCGGCACGACCCTAACTAGGAACGCAAAGCGACACAACTACCAAGTCTAGACCCTGATCGTACTGATCGCGCATTCACAACACAAGATATAGCGTGGAATCAATATAATTAACGTCGCAACGTCAAAAGACACCCATGCCTAAAACTTACCGAAATCTAGTAAGCAACATATATCATTTTAGTACCAAACTACAAGGTTTTACCAAACTAGCATTTACAAACATCACTAATTAGCAAGATTAAACCATTTAAACCTTTACTATAATTTTAATCTCAACCAATTAGGATTTGCTAAAGTTTAGTTTGCTAATTAGCTTAATTAACCAATTAGGAAATTATCATTTAACAAATTAGCAACTTGGTTTAGTTTTCATTTGTCTAAAATTATCAACTAACCATTTCACTAATCAAAACCCTAATTTAATTAACAAAACCCTTACTAGAAATTCTAAACATGCAATTAATAGCTTTAATTTAACAACTAATAATCTAATTAAATTATTAAAACCACAAAAGAGATTAGGGTTAGGGTTTTATACCTCAACAAGAAAACCCCAAAACAACAAGATTCAACAAGTTTAGCCTCCAAAAACCATGTTTTGTTGAAGATCCAAGCAAGATTAGTGAAGGGAAAAGATGGTTTAATTTTTATTTAGGATTTTGTGGATTTATTTTTGGGATTTTTGAAGGATTTTGAGAACAATAGAATGAAGAAATGAGCAAGGAAAGAAAATGGGGCAGAAATGGGGAGGGCTCGGCCATGAGGTGAAGGGGGGTATTTGTGTAAATTGTGAAGGAAAGTTCTAGCAAAATACATTAAATGCAAATGCCACCATTTCATTTATTTCTTTTCTTTTAAAATTAATTCCATTTGCTTAAAAAAATATCTAGATATTATAAGATAAGGTTTAACAAAATATCTAGTGATTAGATTGACATAAAACCGCATTAGTAGTAAATTAACCCAAGGCAAAAAGTAATTACCACTAATAAAGTGCAAAAATAAAGCATTAAAATAACATTTAATTAGGGAAAAATTCTATGTGAACCAAAACTTCCCATTGACCCCCAAAGTCCTTCACTAGCTTCATTCTAGCTAAACTAGGTGCCGACAAGTTATCACAATCAGGTTAAAACGAAAAACACCGACTATTTTACCCTAAAAATGGAAAATTCGTAAAACGATTTCTAAAACGTTACACAACACGTCAATATTGTTGGCATTATCAATAAGATCCAAGTAACAAGTCAGGTAGTATGTTGTGAACATATCATGTGATGTATATTAACCAAATAGATACCCAATGTGAAACTGTAATTAATACCGGAACACAGTAAACAAAACTGATACCAGGATGCATATGTATCTATCTGTAATAACTATTATATATCCATTACCATGTATGATGCAATCTAGATAACATGTAGTACTGATGTAGTAGTATAATGATATTATGATGTTCCGGCATGCAACTAGATATGCTATTATCAGTACGGATACGAACGGATATCGTAAAACTGTAAATCTGTAATATTTGCTGAATAATAAAACACATGCACTATTTTTATTCATATAGATATCGATATAGTAACATAGCATGTTGCAAGTTAAAACTTTCTTGATCGGATCTCACGTCGAGATACGGATGCTACGTCCGACGTCGGAATAACGTCGCGATGCTAAACTTGCATGCGCAGGACTGGACCTGGCGGATCAGTGATGTGATGTGGTGACTAGGCTGGATGATGATGGTGATTAGGTCATCTGGATCGTCGGCGACACATGCAACTCCGGTGAGACGGCTGGAAAATCAGGAACCGATCAAGAAAAGAATAAGAAAAAGAAGACCGGTGGCTGCTGCTGTTAGGTTCTGGGGTGGCGAGAACAGAGACAAGGCGATGGAGACGATGGTGAGTTGCCATCGGCGACGAGGTACAGTGTGGTTTCTTGGGTTGCTGTTGGGTAGTCGGGTGTTGATGAGGGTAGTGGTAGTAGTTTGTGGTGTCGGGGAGCGGAGATGGAGTTGAGGAAGTGACGGTAAGGTAAAGGTGATGGCAATGGCGATTCTCCGGCGGTGAGGGGTCTGGGTTTCTGGGGTTGCTGCTGGTGACGTCGTCGGGGTTGTGCAGGGATGTCATAGTGCTCGGGAAGAAGGAGAAGGGGAGAGGTGGTGGAGAGGGTGGTGACAAGGGCAGTGAGCACAAGCTCAAGGTGAAGTTGGCGAGGGTTGGCGACGAGGGTGAGGGTTAGGGTTTTCTCGTAGTGGGAAGGAGAACAGAAAAGAGAGGAAGAGAGAGAGAGAGAGTTGGTTGAGGTGTTTAAGTTAATAGGTTATATATATATAGAGAGAGAGACGGGGGATGATAGATAGAGAGAGAGATACTGAGAGAGAGAGAGAAAGAGAAAAGGATAATTTAGTTTATATATTTGTATATTATATGTTTATATATATACTATATATATAACAATTTAGTTAAAAATATTATTATAATATATATATTTTTGGTTTAAACAACTAATATCAAATTATTCCGAATATTACCTAGGTTTCTTCTAAAAATCTAGTTTTTAAATATGGAGAATATACGTACAAGTTAAAACCATAATGCGATGCCTGGTCAGTAAAAATGCATATCCCTAAGTATAAATCTATGTAAATATACATATCGATCCAAACGAGTCTGTTTTAACTTTCTGGGCATGAACATGATGTATGGATGCAATCTTATGATATGGGGTGCGATAACATGCTATGCTAGATATGAAAACATATTATTTTTATTATTTAAAAGATATGCAGATACAAAGTATATTATGTATGTGTGTATAGAATCCAGATGTGCATGGATCCTTGGTACTAACAAATATTGACGTAATCTTGAACCATAATGGATTCAAACATGTGGGTCGGGTCGGATACTAACCGCAGTTACTAAATGCACTATCCGCACCCAAAACAATAATAATCAGAAATCGGTCGCAAGACTTGAAAATACCTCAAATAAAATATCGTATAGTAGTGCTATGGTGTTACAGAACGACTTCCCATGGAGTTTCTTCTATGAGTGAGCATGATACCCCTTGCGTGTCCACCTTTTTAGGAGTGTACTTCTAAGGTGGATTTACCTTCAAGTTATCAGACAACGCGAATTTCACCTGTTGATACTGGTCCTCGACCCAGTTTTTGATGACGTAGCAATTTTCAATTGGGTGGCTCACCATTCTGTGATAGGAGCAGTAATTAGGGTTGTTGACGTTGTTTTGGCGAGCAGCTGGTTTTGGGCCACTCGGCTGTTATTGCGTGTTAGCGACGAAGGCCGCATTTCCTTTACCCTTAGTATTTCGAGGGTCCTTATTTGAGGATGAAGGCCTATTTGGTCCATTTGGACCAGTTTATCTATTAGAGCCTGAAAGATTGTGGGTTTGAAGAACGTCATGAACTGGGACACGGTCATTTGAGGATCAACGGTCCTGATGAACATGCCCATGGCAGGAGACTCTTTAATATGTTGTTCATACTTAGACCACAAGTTCCGCCACCGGATTGCGTATTGGACCCAGATTTCTCCCGGCTTTACCCTGGCATTGATTAATGTCATGATCGGAGTTCGTTCACTCGCACTGGAGAAACGCTATGTGAACAGCGGTTCCATTTCTATGAAGGTTTTTATGCAGTCATTTGGGAGCTCCGAGTACCATTCGAAGGCCATTTCTGACAAGCTGCCGATGAACTGGTGAAGCAACAGTTTGTCGTCGCTTCCAGTGTTGCCGCACAGAGCTCTAATTGCGTGACTTGTTGATGAGGGTTGCCTATTCCTTTGTAGACATAGAACTTAGGGATTGTATATCCTGGCGGGTATTGGATTTGATCATACCAGCCTGGATATGGTCGCCCGGTTCTGACAATTTGGCTGGCGGCTTCATTAGCTTGGTGAGCTCTTATTTATTGAGCAACGTAATCATCCAGGGTGGCCTTAGGGATCATTTCTTATTTGGCCGCTGATAAGGCCGGAGGAGGATTTGATGTTTCCCTTCTATCATCATCGATGATTATCTGGGGTTCTGGTTGGATCATCATTTCAACCATATCTTAGAACAAGAGAGCCATCTGCTTTATGTGAGCATCTTGCTCAGCGGCTTCTTTATCGGTTCTCTCGAGCACCCTTCGCAGAAACTCTGTATCGGTCCTTTGCTCTTAGCACTGTTCGGCTTCTTTATCCAGACTTTTTTTTATGTCCGGTAAGTGCTGCCATTTTTGTCAGCATTTCCTGGAGCTTTTGTTGTTACTCTTGAACCTTAGTTAGCGATCGAGTTTGCGGTCGATGACTCACCGACACACGACATTCTTCTTTTCCTGAAGCCATATAGACCGTAGGTACAGTTATGCCCCCAGACTTAGGGCGTTTAGATCCATCGCTTTTGGAATTTTCCATGGGTGGTAGAGTTTTCTCCAGCCTCGTCCTTTGATGGAAGATTGGAGTTAAAGGAGTCGCTGTGACAGGTGCCTATTTAGGAAAAGTTCCCTATTTTATGGTAGATGAGTGGTCTTTTTCTTGTAGGACCTCCGATTTCTTTGGTCGACGAGAGTAGTTTTTTCAATCTCAGAGTCTTGGATTTTTTGCCAGAACCTATGAATTTGTGAGGAGAGCTGCTGATCAGGTCGCTCCGGCTTTACCTGCACTGTAACTTTTGCAGGTGGGGGTGATTTCTTTAGCACCGCCGTTGGGAAGTTTTTGTGCACCCTCCTAAGCGGTTCAAAACTATTCCTAGTTGGAACAGCAGTGTCGACCTCTACCATAGGAGTTAGTGGGGTGAGTTCAGAGGGAGAGTTGCTCCCAGCCTGTCTTATTTGGCCAGTGGCGTCATCGAGCATGCCTTGCTGAAGGGACCTCTTCAGTTTTGGAAGCGGCTTCATTATGCCTCTGGCTTTGCTAGGGGTTTCAATCGGCGTCTGCCTATTAAAGACCGATGTCCTTGATGGTTTTTGAGGAGAGCCGGCCAATCTTTCGACTGACCGTCTGATGGGGGAAGCACCTTTGCCGTCTTCGTCTGTAGCAGGCGTAGGGAGGGCTAGCCTTTTTTGTGTAGCCCCTTCAGGTATCATGAGCTTTTTTACGAGCCCGTTTGAGTTCTTTCTCAACCTGTTGAAGACTGAGACGCCAGAGTTTGATGGTTTGCTGATGGGTGCCGTCGTGGTTGCCAGTCGATCGAAGACCGACCTTCTAAGCGCTTCTTTTTAAGGCGTTGAGGCACCGAAACTCACAGGTAGGAGAGTGTTCCCGAAGAACAGTCCGGTAGTGGCTTGTGTGACTTGCCCCACCGGTATTGAGAAAATAGACGCCGCGTTGGGCCCATAGGTCACTCCTCCAGTTGTGGTGGAGTGGGATTTCTGAATCATGAAGTGCAGTTGAGAGCCATTGATTTTTTGCACAAGAGCAAGACACCAAGTTTTAGTACCTCGAATCCAATTGCAACTATAGTGAACCATGATTTTCTTCGTGAAACACGACACACGAAGCGCGGAGTGGAAAGAGGAAAAGGTCCTACCGAACGTGCTAGAATCTGTTTACCACCGAAAGACCGGACTGAGACGTTGGGACGTCTAGCCTGAATTTGGGGGTATATGCTATTCGGAACATATCCATCCACCTCTCCGAAAATACCAAGTTGATTTATGGTAGATGCGACCGTTGTAGCAGACTTTATCAGATTCCCCCTCATTTGTGAGGGGTTTTTTATTATGGGGACGCTCTTCTCTGCAGGCGCAAGCCCCTGCAGTTAATCACGTTATCGCGTTGCGATAACCACTTTCTCCTTCTCCAGTAGTTCACATTGTGTCATGTATTATTTTGTTTGTTAAAGTTGCCCATGGATTGTATACAGAGACTAGTTTATCTTGTCGTCGGTAGAGCGCAGATTAGTCCAAATCCGTATTTTTTAGATTTGGGTTTGAACTTAAGTTGTATGTTCTTTTAGTTCAAAAATATTTTGTTTTATTTAAGGACCGTTAATCTAGTTTGAGATTAATATCAACTTAAATATATGAGCATTTGGGCTCAATTTATTTTAATTAAGAATATGTTAGTCCTATTTGAGACTAAGATCAACTTAGCAATATTTTCAGGATCATTAAATTTTATTAAGATCCAAACAACAGAGCATTTGGGCTCAGTTGCAATTGACTCCAGAGAGATTTTTAGCCAATTTGGGTTTGGTCTGCTCAGTCTTTTTTTTATTTAAAAGTGCTAAGCACTTATTTATGGTTCTGTTTTCTCAGCCCTTTTCCTTTATGCAGAAGTGCTAAGCATTTATTTATGGCTCTGGCGCTCACATATGTACATATGAAGCACTCGGTCAGGGGCGCTGCCCAATCAGTGCTAAGAATTTTTGTCATTTTGACTGAATATATAGTGATAAGCACTTTTTTATGGTGCTCACATATGTATCACGTGAGGCGCTGCCCAATCAGTGCTAAGTACTTAGTCATTTTGACTGAATATGGAATGGTAAGCACTTGGTATGGCGCTCACGCGAGGAGCACGCGCGGCGCTGAAACGTAGCGTTGCCCAATCAGTGCTAATCACTTAGTCATTTTGACTGAATATGAAGTGCCAAGTACTTTTAGTCAGCGCTCACATGTATTTCACAAACTGCCTTCTGTTTTAAGCACCCACGTGGGAAGCACGTGGGGCGCTGAGTCCCATGTTTTAGGGCGCTCACGTGGGAAGCACGTGAGACGCTGAGTCCCTTGTTTTATGAATCTTTTGGGCGCTCACGTGTGTTTCACATGAGGCCCTGAGTTCCTTTTCTTTTCAGAGATTGAATCTCTGTTAACGGCATTTTGGCCATTAATGATCGCCAAGATCTTTATTTTTTGAAGATCTGGGATATTTTTTTTATTGGAGAACCAGATTTATTTTATACTAAGTTCTTTTATATAGGGTTAAACACTGCTTGCAGAGCAATTAAATTCCTAGAACCATAAGTTCTTTTCTCTTTTTTTCTTTTAATCTAGTTTCTTCCCCTAGATTTTGAGTTTGAAGAACAAAATCTCCTCGATGAGAATTAAATTCTCAACTTGTAGGGAGATTTTCTTTGCAAAGCTCTAATCAGAGAAAGAACTTCTTTTTATGAAAGGTTGAACTCTTATTTTCTTTTTGCTATGCAAAAAAGATATATTTTATCTCTACTTTTTCTTTATCTAGGATTTGAAAGAACAGGTAGATCTTTTTTGAAGGAGAATTCAATTCTTAGTTGCAGCTTCTATCTTTTTGTTTGCAGCAGCTTATGGGGGGTTCTTTTTTTCGTCCGTGTCTGTGAGACTTGAAGTCTCAGGTCTTTTATATAGGCAAGGCAAATTGTTGATAAGTTTTGAGAAAATCTCTCATTGAGAGATTCTAACTGATTTAATTGGTCTCAAAAATTATTTAGGGAATTTTATCCACCGTTGAATTTTTGATCTAGTGAATTCTGTTTTACAGACTATATTTTCTTGTTTTTAATAAGATTTGGGAAATATTTTCCCATATATAGAATTTTATTCTATTAAACAGTGATTTTTAATAACCATTGGATTTTTGATCCAAGGGCTCTCTTTTTTACAGAGAAAAATCTTTCTTCGTTTAGAAAGATTGGGGAAATATATTCCCAAAAAATAGAATTTAATTCTTCTATTGGATTTTTGATCCAACAGCTTTCTGTTTAACAGAGAACATCTTTCTCACTTAGAAAGATCAGGGAGATATTTTTCCATAATAGAATTTAATTCTATCATTTGATAATTTATCATTACCATTGGATCTTTCATCCAACGGCTCTGTTTAATAGAGAATATCCTAAGTTTTAGGGAAATAATTTCCATATAGAATTTAATTCTACCTGCTCTTAATTTGGGCGCTGGCGCTCACGTGTTATGCACGCGAACGTCACTTAAGAATTAAATTCTTATATATAACAGGCGCTCATGTGCTTTGTACATTAACGCTCACATTAACTTCACGTGCGGCGCAACTATAAGATTTAATCCTATAAGAGGTCGGCGCTGGCGCTCATGTGGGGAGCACATAAGGCGATGCCTCATTGGATTTAACAGAGCTTAGCTCTTATTATTTTGTTTAATTATTAAGGGAACATGTATAAAATATAAAATGGGCCATACCTCAAAAAGGCTTGAGTCTTTTGGATGGAGTCCCACTGTGTTAAAAGCCCATATGTTGTGAGCCCAAACCGAGTTTTACATGATAACAGAGATCGGGTGTTTGTTTGTCCACGTTGTTGTTCCTTTATAAAAAATAATAAATAATAAGTAAAAAAGCAATGGGAAAATTCCCCAAATGGAGCATCATGTGCTCACACGTGATGCGCTTTGAAGTCGAGATTATAGGCATTGCGCTTAACAAATAAGGCTGAAACTGAGCCTCACGTGCAAGCACGTGAGCACCTGTATACAAGGTATATAGGCGCCTTCTTAAAAACAAATAATTGGCAAAAAGGAAACTCACATGTCAGCACGTGATGCTCTTTGATAGGCTTGACTTCGTGGAGTCACGTGCTGCACGTGAGGTTTTCTAAATGCCTTCTGAGCCGATAGAATTAAATTCTAAATAAATGGATCATAACCCTATTTTGGAAATATTTTCCCCCAATCATTTTAAATAAGAAAGATTGTGTTCTGTAAATCAGAGCACCGTTGGATCAAAGATCCAATGGTGATTAAAAATCACCAAGATACAGAATAAGCTCTGTATGGGAAAATATTTTCCCAATCTTGTTAAAAACAAAAAAATGTCTTCTGTAAAACAGGAGTCCCTGGATCGAAGGTCCAACGGTGGATAAAATCCCCGAATCAATCAAAAGTCTCTCAATGAGAGATTTCCTTAACAAAAATCAACAAACTTGCCTCTGCTATATATAGGACTCGAGACTGAAGACAGAGGGACATAAAAGAAACAGAGAGAAAAAACCCCCTGATAAGTTTAAAAGAAAAGAGAATTTAATTCACTAGAGAGAAGAAGATCTCCTCAAAGAAAAGAAGATATCCTAGGTAAGAAGGAACAAAACACAGAGAACATCTTACTTCTTCTTCACCTCCACAAGAGTTTAACTCTTTCAAAAGAACATAGTTCTTCCTCTGGTTGAGATCTGCAGAAGCTGATCTCCCCACAATTTGAGAATTTAATTCTCATCGGGAAGATTCTGTTATGTGGATTCAAACCTAGGGGAAAGAACTAAGTTCAAAGAATTTAATTCTTACAAGAACATATAGGAATCTAATTCCTCTAATAAAACTAGGGTTTAACCCTATATAAGAATTTAATTCTTATAAAACAACGGGTTTGAAAGTCTCAAAACTTAAGATCTCCATGCATGTAGAAAGATTAGCATCCTGCATGATGATGGCATATCACGTGCTCCCACGTGAGGACCCTTGATAAAACAAAAGAGAACAACTGAGATCATGTCACGTGTCCCCACGTGACCCCCTAAAAGTGATTAGCACTTCCAAAAGAAAAATGGTATAAACCTAAAGACAGTTATCATTTTTGGGGCGCCTCACGTGACCCCCTAAAAGTGCTTAGCACTTTCAAAACAAAAAAGGGTATAAACATAAAGACAGTTACCATTTTTGGCGCCTCACGTGATCCCACGTGACCCCCTAAAAGTGCTTATCACTTTCAAAAAGAAAAAAGGGTATAAACCCAAAGACAGTTACCATTTTTGGCGCCTCACGTGATCCCACGTGACCCCCCAAAAAGTGCTTAGCAGTTCCAAAAGAAAAATGGAATAAACTCAAGATAGTTCCCATTTTGGGGGCGCCTCACATGATCTCACGTGACCCTCAATAGGGCTTATCATTTATGAAAGGAACAATGGAATAACGCCAAAGAAAAAGCGCCAACTTTCAAGAGCATCACGTGCAACACGTGAGCAATCCCAAATTCCAGTGTTCAACACTGCTTTAGAGTCTCATGTACCACACGCGAGCGCCTTCGACTTTCAGTGTTTAACACTGCCTTAGAGTATCACGTGAGAGCACCTGAGCACTAAAGGTACATTAGTGTTTAACACTATAAGGAACCAACTCCAACCTCAAATTGGTTAAGTTCTTTCTGAGATTAAATCTCCAAACAAACCGAGCCTCTATGCTCACAACTGATAACTCCTCGATTTGGAATCTGGTTCAAGGGTACATCTCTCCATACCTCTGATATATGTCGTTGTAATCCTTCAACGTCTTCAGTGTGGTGGAGGTTCCCAATAACCAATAACTCTTGACACACCTTCAAACTGATGAGCCAAAACTCCATTGACTATGATGTCCTTAAACCCAATGGACCGCAACATCCCTAAACTAAACTCCATGGACTATGATGTCCTTAAACCCAATGGAACGCAACATTCCTAAACTGAACTGCATGGACTATGATGTCCTTAAACCCAATAGACTGCAACGTCCCTAAACTAAAACGATAAAGCCCAAATGCCATTTCGTTGGATCAACAATGATCCTGAACCCCCGTTAAGTAGATCTTAGTCTAAAACTTAGACTAACGTATCCTTAACAAACATTTAAGTTGATCTTGATCTCAAACGAGGTTAATGATCCTTAAATCAAACCAAACCCAAATCTAAGAAAATACGGATTTGGACTAATCCACGCCCTACGGGCGACAACACAAATTAGTCTCCGTATACAATCCACGGGAAACCAAAAATAAAACAAACACACACGACACAAAGTGAACATCCGGAGCAGGAGAAAGTGCTTATCGCTACGCGGTAACGTAATTAACTGCAGGGGCTTACGCCTACAAGGAAGAGCATCCCCACAATAAAAAAAACCCTCACAACGAGGGGAAATCTAATGAAGTCTGCTACAACGGCCGCATCTATTTAAACCTTAGATACATGGTGTCATAAATTAACTTGGCATCTTCGGAGAGGTAGACGAATAAACCCAAATAGCATCTGCCCCCAAATTCAGGCAAGACGTTTGTCTTCCTGGTTTCCGGCAGTAAACAGATTCTGGCACGCCCGGTAGGACATTTTCCTCTTTTCACTCCACACTTCGTGTGTCGTGTTTCGCGAATAAATCACGGTCTGTTATAGTTGCTCGTGGATTCGAGGTACTAAGATTTGGTGTCTTGCTCCCATGCAGAGAAAATGGTTTCCAGCTGCACCAACTGCAACAACAACTCCTGCTCCGCCCCGTCTGGATGAGTAACTTACGGGCCCCAAGTGGTCTCCATCTACGCAATGCCGGTAGAACAGGTGACACAAGCCACCACTGGATTGTTCTTCGGGACCATGCTACCGCTAATGAGCTTCAACGCTCCAGTGCCGTCACAGGAAGCTCCAAAGAAGTCGGTCTTCGATCGGCTTGCAACTACCGCGGCTCCTCTCAACGGGTCGTCCAAATCTACTACCTCAGTCTTCGACAGGCTGAGTCTAAGCTCAAATGGGCCCGCGAAGAGGCTCGCAATTCCAGAAAAGGCTATCCCAACTCTTGCTGCAGATAAAGTCGTCCAAACTACTTCCCCTACTCGAAAGTCGGCCTTCGACAAGTTGACCATTCCTTCCTAGCAGATGTCAGTCTTTGACAGGCTGGTGCCAATAATAGGCTCTCCTCAAAGCAGGGGGCATGATGAAGCTACTTCGATGATAAAGGTGATCCCGGCTACACGACATGCTCGACGTCGTCACTGGCACGGTGTGATGAAAGATGGGGGCAATTCCCCTTCTGGACTGACCCTACCAGCTCCAATGGTGGAAGTTGATGCTGCTGTTCTAATTAGGAACATCTTTGAGCCGCTCAGAAGAGTGCGCAAGAACTCTCCAACTGCCGTGTTGAAAAGTTCTCCACCCGCTGAAAATATTACTAAAGCGAAGCCGGAGTAGTCCCCTCAGTGGCTGTCCTAAAAAATCCACAGGGTCTGGCGAATAATCCAAGACTCTGTAATCGACAAAGACTACTCCCGCAGATCGAAGAAAATAAAGGTCCGGCAAGAAGGGGGCCATCCCGCCGTCATACCGCGGAAAGTATCATCTGCAACAACTCCCTCAACTTCGGCCTCATAAAAAAAGAGAAGGCCAGATAATCAACCACCATCGGCGACAAATTCTGAGTGTGATGGATCGAAACGCCCCAAGTTTGGGGGTATGATAGTGCACACCGTCTATGTGGCTTCCGGAAAAGAGGAAAGCCGTGCTTCTGGGGGTCATTGACCACTTACGCGGTCCGCAACAAAGGCTCAAGAGCAACAACAGAAACTCCAGGAGATGCTGACAAAGATGGCCGCACTTACTGGGCAGAAAGAAAGTCCGGAAGTATCGTCGGATCAACGCCAGGAGCAGGAAACCGACGCCGAGTTCCTCCGAAGAATGCTCGAAAAGAAAGATAAAGAAGCCGCAGAACAAGCATCTAACATAAAACAAATGGCGCTCCTGTTCCAAGATATGGTGGGCATGATGATCCAACCGGATCCTCCAGCCGAAGATCCGAGATGCCTACTGCCACTGGGCGACGTCAACAATCCCAATTACTACCCCTACCACTGAATAGTGGGCCACCCAATCGAAGATTGTTTCATCTTCAAAAACTGGATTGAGGACCAGTACTAACAGGGCAGGTTCGCGTTGTCTTAAAACTGGAAGGTAAACCCGCCACAACCGCACGCTCTTCAAAAGGTGGACACGCCGGGGGCATCCAGCTCATTTATAGAGGAAGCTCCGTGGAAAGTTGTCCTTTCAGCTAAGACCAAAAGAATGCTGAAGGATCTTCAAGTATGCCCGACAATCAGGTGGAAAATCCCGCTAGAGCCTGAGATCATTGAGGGGATGCTAAAACCGCACTCAACACTGAGAATTGGTAACGATGGGCAAAACACCAAGGCCCAGTCGTCAAAGTCTTCAAAGAAGAAGAAGACCAAAAAGTCTACGCAGTCTGATGACAAGCACACGGACCTGCAAAAGCATATTGACACGCTGGAAGAATATAATTAGAAGGCGCGAAGCCCAGTCACACTCTAAGAGTTTCTCAGCCATATCCTTGAGAGCGGAGATAATGACAATGACGACGGAAATGACTCGTCAGAAGAACTCGAGGATTATGTGGCAAGTTGTCACATGATCTCCCATTCACCAATAAATGACGAAGAAGCTCACTCGGCATTAGAAGATAATATAGAGGAGCTGGGGGCAGGATCGGTGCCAAAATCCTTGGAACCGTCGGACGAGATGATTGATATGTTGCTGAACGAAGACTGTCAGAAGGGCAAAGCTGATCAAGAGTGTGAAATGGCCATATTCGAAAGGGTCAGGCGTCGGCATCAAGTTAAAAAGGTCATGGTAGGGATAAGTCACAAATCACTCCAACCAGATCGAAGCACGCCCGCGGCAGACAAAGGCATGCTTAAGACAAGAAAACGGTTCGCTAAAGCCCTGTCGATGGGAATGAAGCTGCCACCTTTCAAAGAAAATACTCCCGAGGATACGTACCTTGATCAAGCGAACGTTCATCCGAGATACTGCCTATACCATCGGAGGATTGCACATCCTACCGAAGAGTGCAATGCCTTCAAGAAGTGGTGGCAAGGATACATTGCTCACCGAAAACACTTTAAGCGGATGAAATGCAAAACTCGTCGGGAGCAAAAAAACACGACAGATGAGTACAAAAGAACTGCCAGCAACTATCACATGGTTGATACCAGGGGATCGCAAGTTCTCACCTTCGGAAGCGACTCTGATGAAGAAGTAGCCCTCGGCCCTCTCATTAAGGAATCCACCCCAGAAAAAGAGGAAGAGATAAAGAATTGTGAAAACATTCAGCTGTGTAATCATACGTTGCCCGAAAAGAATCTCGGACCTACAAACAAGGGATCGAACAAAAAAGATAAGGGGAAAGAAAAAGTCCCTAGGGATATGGCCCTCGATGATCGAGTCGTCGAAGAGCTCACAACCAAGGACCCGCTCAAGAAGAACAAGGTCGATTACAATGTTCTGGCATATCTGAGAAAGTTACCCTCATAATTGAGTATCTTGGATGCTCTTCTCCTGTCTAAAGAGGCACGAGATTCCCTAATCAGGGCATTACAAGAGCCCGAACAGTTCCAAGCTTTCCTTGCTGAAGAAAAGATGAAGGACGAGCTGGAAGAAGTGCACACAGCTGGCATCACTTTCGGCGACGAAGATCTCCTCCTCGGAACGTGCGAGCACAACCGTCCCCTGTATGTCACTGGGTACTGCCATGACATCAAGATAGGGAAGATCTTAGTTGATAATGGGTCCTCTGTCAACCTCCTAAATGTGAGGGTACTAAAAGAAATCTGCATGAGCATTCAACACCTCGCTCGGGATAAAATCACCATCTCCGGGTTCGACTCCCAGTCATCACAGACGCTCGGGTCTGTAATACTCACGTTATGTTTTGGGCTGCTCGTCACTGACATCAAATTTCATATCATTGATGCCAAGCCCTGCTACAACGCTTTGCTCGGTAGGCCTTGGTTACATGAGTACAACATCATCCTTTCTACACAACATCAGTGTATGATTTCAAAGATGGTCTCGTGTATACCGTGACGGGGGAACTAAACCCATTCTCCATAAATGAAGCCCGAAAGTACAAAGATGCAAAGTATTTCTTACCAGACTTTGAAGACACGGAAAGATGCCATAAACCGGAGAATAAGAAAAAAGCTATCACCACTATTCCAGTCTTCAGGAGCGATACCGAGGAGGAAGAAAAGATAGTCTATTCGGGGCTGCACCAATGCAACAGGACGGGACCATCGACCCCTATTCTGGTCTTTAGCAGTGACTCTGAAGACGAAGTCAACACAGTATTTTCAGTCTGTCTATCAATGCAGGCCCTCACTGGAGGTGATTAGAGTCTGCAAATTGCCATGGTTCCGCGGCAGCACTACAGAGAGCTTGATGCACTTGAGACGTATATTATGCAAGAGCGGCAGACATTCCACGTCCCTCCCAGGCGAAGAGGTGAAAAAGCGATCTTATTCTATCGATCCGGGAAAACCAAAGTCGAGAGAGAAGTCTGGCACGCTGCCGATTTTGCGCTTGACAGGCTCCAACCTATCCGTCTGCCCAGATACTACACAGATGGATTTAGAAGGTTATTAAGATACCAAGGCATACCTTTCAAAAAGACTACTCGGCAAGCTTGGTTCTACAATAGGATTTGGAACGTCCCCGGAACTCAGCGAAAATTTCCCAACGGAAAAATGGAAGCGATTGGGCTTGGATATGTCCAGTCCAAGAAACGGGAGCAATTCCATGACTGCCATGTCATAAATGACCTCGATGAAGAAGGGGATGCTATTTTAAAAGACGCTGATGTTGAACCAGAACGAGGACCTGCCATAAAAATGTCGAGTCCGTCGTTTGAAGAACAGATGGACAAGCTAGTAAGGGAATCGATTCAAAAGGTTTGGAACGACCACAACCGCGAAATTGCCATTTACGAGAAAGCCAAGACGCAACGCCTCCTTCAACAGGCTATGGAGTATGACAATGCCCTCCACCATCAGCCCGCTATGCATTCCCAAGATAAGAAAAAGGCCCGACGTAGAGGCAAAAACAAGTCAAAGAACGGAAAAAACGTTTGACAGCGGCAAAACGGATCCAAAAGGCCACGCAATCGAGAAAGGGTCAGCCGGAATCCGTCTCTTATGAAAAAGATGGGTCGAGCATATTCTTTCCCTTGAGACAAGACAAGGAGAATCTTTGACCTTGTCATGAAACATCAGATGATGACACTCCCGGAGCCTCGGCATCCCGATCAAGCAAACGAGGTTCATCACCCGGATTATTTCACCTATCACCGAGCGATAGGACATCCACTTGAAGACTTCTTGACCGTCAAAAACTGGGTCGAAGACCACTATCAACTCGGCAGGTTTGCTCTATCCAACAGTTGGAGGGTAGCCCCACCACAGAAGCATGTGCCAAAAGCAACGTATATAGAAAGAGTAGAACCAGATCAATATCGGTCTTGGAAACGATCTCGTACTTGTCACGTGATAACGTTGTTGGAAGAAGGAGAGCGCGAGAATATGGATGACCTCTCCTGGTGCTTCAAAAATGAGGATGAAGATGAGGTGATCTCAGAATTTCCACCAGCGCCAAAAGAATTGGAAGATGGGATACATACTACTGCGGATAACCTGAGGAAAATCGAATTGGGGATGGCAAACGACCCGCGGCCTACGTTCGTCAGTGAGCTGCTATCTAAAGAACATGTGGTTACGCTAAAAGACGTGCTCATGCAGTATAAAGACTGCTTTGCATGGAACTATTTCGAGATGCCAGGGCTAGATCCAGAAATCGCTGTGCATAAATTGGCGATATCTCCGGACGTCAAGCCAGTCAAACAAGCACCAAGAAGAATGCGGCTCGAACTTGAAATGGGTATCAATGCCGAAGTCAAGAAGCTAATCGACTCCGGTTTCATCCAAGAAGTTCAATACCCCGACCGGATCACCAACATCGTCCCAGTGATGAAGAAAAATGGGACGATGCGCATCTGCGTGGATTTCCGAGACCTCAACAAAGCCTTCCCGAAGGATGATTTTCCCGTACCGGTTACCAAGATGATGATAGATAACACGTCCACTCATGAAGTCTTCTCCTTCATGGACGGATCATCAGGGTACAATCAAATAAAGATTCATCCCGAAGACCAGAATCATACCGCTTTCCGGACTCCTCTGGGCGTATTCTGCTATAAAGTGATGCCTTTCGGTCTGAAGAACGCCGGCGCTACCTATCAGAGGGCCATGATGAAGATTTTTGATGACCTCATACATGAAATCGTCGAATGCTATATCGATGACCTCATAGTGAAAAGCAAATCATATGAGGAACACTGGAAGCATTGAAAACAGTGTTCCAACGTCTTCGTAAGTATAACCTAAGGATGAACCCTATGAAATGCGCATCCGGAGTCTCCTCAGGCAAATTTCTAGGGTTCATCATACGACACCGGGGCATCGAACTAGATCCATCAAAGATCAAGGCGATTATGGAAATGCCCATTCCAAGAACTTTAAAACAATTGCAGTCTCTACACGGGAAGCTCGCGTATATCCGATGATTCATAGCCAACCTCTCCGGAAAATGCCGTCCCTACAGTCACCTGATGAAGAAGGGAACCCCATTCATTTGGGATCGTAAATTCTAGAGTGCCCTAGACGAAATCAAGCAATACCTGCAGAATCCGCCAGTACTGACCGCTCCGGTCAAGGGAAAGCCCCTCATCCTGTACACAACTGCTCTTGAAGGCTCTGTGAGCGCACTATGGGCACAGGAGATTGTCCAAGGGAAAGAGAGAGCTTTCTACTATTTGAGTCGAGTTCTCTTGGAGGTAGAAAACAACTACTCCCCTATCGAAAAACACTGCCTGGCGTTAATCTTCGCTATAACGAAGCTTCAGCATTATGCATTGGCGCATGAGATCCATCTCATATCAAAAGTGGATCATCTCAAATATTTGATGTCAAGAGCTATACTAACGGGACGACTCGCTAAATAGACCCTACTCTTAATGGAATTCTCGATAACATACCGACCTCTCAAGGCAGTGAAAGGTCAGGCCATCGCCGAAATTTTCGCTGAGTATCTGATACCTGCCGATTCAACCCTAAATTGCGAATTGCCAGACGAGCATACGTTTGACATGATCGACGGGGAGAGAGGAGGGAGTGATACTTGATGGGAACTCTACTTTGATGGGGCATCTTCCATGAAGAAGTGAAAGCACAACTTCCCTATAATCAAATCTGGGGTAGGCTTCATCTTCGCGATTCCACAAGGAGGGATAATGCGCTTTGCCCTTTCTCTAACAGAGCCAGGAGCAAACAATGAAACAGAATATGAGGCTTTGATAGCTGGTCTTGAGATTGCTATCGACATAGGAATCGAAAACCTCCTTATATACGGAAACTCCTAGCTGGTTGTTAGTCAAGTAAACAGCGACTATCAAACGTGCAAACCAGAGTTGGTAAAGTACGGCGAGAGAGTGTAGCAACTGCTTACTCAAATTCCCTCCTACATTCTGGAAAGCAAACCGCGCGCAGAAAATAGCAAAGCGGACGCATGCCAAACTCGCTAAAGAACTGGCTGACGAAAACCTCGATGACGTAAGGATCGTTGTGCAAAGCCCTCGGGTTCTCGCACCAGCAGAAACATCTCCGGAGTCATCTGAAGAAAAGGAAGCAACCAAGCAAATGGCCCTACAAATAGAGAACCAAGAAAAGGCTAAGTATTGAAAAGAAGACTTCATAGAATACTTCAAATCCCGTCAATCACCGGAAGATGCATCCTCAAGACATCAGCTCATGAAACGAGCCCTGTCTTTTGCCTTTGTCAATAATACTCTATATAAGAGATCGTTCGACTCTCTGTGGATGAGATGCCTAGGACCGGAAGAAGCAAAGAGAGTCATCCAAGAAACTCATGATAGACTCTGCGTTTCTCATCAAGCCGGGCCAAAGATGAAGCTGAAGATCAAAAGAATGGGCTACTATTGGCCCACGATGATTCAGAACTGTCTCGAATACGCGAAGCAGTGCCACTCGTGCCAAATTCATGGAGACTTCATCCACCAACAACCAAACCCGCTACACCCAACAGTGGCTAGCTGGCCGTTCGAAATGTGGGGAACCGACATAATTGGGCCTATCGAACCAGCGTCATTCAAAGGACATCAGTTCATATTGGCAACAACTGATTACTTCTCTAAGTGGGCAGAAGCCATACCGCTAAGAGAAGTGAAGACGGAAAACATCCTCCATTTCTTCAAGACACACGTCATCTATCGGTTCGGCACTCTACGATGGATTATCTCTAATAACGGGCTGGCCTACAGAAGTCATAGAATCAGCCGCTTTGCACAGCAGCATAACATAGACTGGAGATACTCTTCGGTCTATAATCCCCGAGCTAACGGTCTAGCTAAGTCTTTCAACAAAACCATGACAAAGATCATAAATAATACGGTGTCCTAAAATAGAAAAGACTGGCACGAGAGACTACATGAAGCACTCTGGGCGTATCGAACTACGTTCAAAACGGCTACGAATACAACGCCGTATGCATTGGTATTCGGCGTGGAGGCAGTACTCCCCTTGGAGTTAGAGCTACCCTCTCTACGAGTGGCGGTTCATTATGAACTAACAGATGAAGAGAATGCTCATCTTCGTCATAAGGAGCTCGACGCCCTCGATGAAACTCGTCTCATGGCACAGCAAGACTTAGAAGCTTACAAAGCAAGGATGGCGCGCTCATACGAAAGATTGACTAGGCCGAGAACATTCCTCCAAGGTGAACTCGTGCTAGTTTTCAAAAGACCTATGATCCCTAATCGTGCCAAACGAGGGAAATTCGAGCCAAACTATGAGGGCCTTTACATCATAGACAAAGTCTACCAAGGTGAGGCTTACTTGCTCATAGATATGTATGGCGAATGACCCTTTCGGCCAATAAATGGAAGGTTCCTTAAGAAATACTACGCCTGACAAGTCACAGCCCAGGTTAATGATAAATGACGACGCTTATGTCTGCTCACTATCTTCCTGAGTACCAAACTCTGTAAGTGCTATCCGGCAAAACTTCGCCGCAGAAAATAATAATGGATTACAATGTCCTGAAACTAGCTACGCACCGAAACGTCCCTAAACTAACAACGGACCAAAACGTCCTTAAACTAACAATGGACCGCAATGTCCTGAAACTAGCTACGGACCGAAACGTCCCTAAACTAACAACGGACTGAAACGTCCTTAAACTAACAATTGACCGCAATGTCCTGAAACTAGCTACGGACCGAAACATCCCTAAACTAGCAACGGACCGAAACATCCCTAAACTAACAACGGACTGAAACGTACTTAAACTAATAATGGACCGCAATGTCCTGAAACTAGCTACGGACCGAAACATTCCTAAACTAATAACGGACCGAAACGTCCTTAAACTAACAATAGACCGCAATGTCCTGAAACTAGCTACGAACTGAAATGTCCCTAAACTAACGACGGACCGAAATGTCCTGAAACTATCTACGGACCGAAACGTCTTTAAACTACTACGAACCGTAACATCCTTAGGCTAACGCAGAAAAAAACGGTACGTCCATAAACGAAATGAGCACGGATGAAAACCCGAAAGGACTCTGTGAGTAAAAACAGCAAGGCTACCGGAGAGTTTGTTAAAACCCGAAAGGGCGCAGACTCGTAAAATAAATTCATGCACACTTACAAGATTCTCTCGACCTTGTAAGGAGAAAATACCTGCGTAAGATCCTTACGACTCACCAGGGAGCAACACACTTAGGAATCCTCACAATCCCTAAGGAGAAATTACACTTACAAAATTCTCACGACTTGTAAGGAGAATGTCCTCCCTATGAGACCTTCACGGCTCTTAGGATTCAAAAGCCTTAAGCTATAGGGATCTGAACCTATTCTTAAGCCATTACATTCCCCAGATTGCCTTACAAACGGTTCAATATTGACCCTTGTATACAATCCACGGGCACAAATAAATGTCTCCACCAAGTTCCACTAATGGCACGAAATGTCCTCATGTGGTGAACGACACTTGTAAGTCCTCTCGACTTATAAGGAGAAAACAGTCTTGTAAGATCCTTACGACTTATAAGAGAACATGCACTTAAGAATCCTCATGACTCCTAAGGAGAAAACGAACCTACGAGATCATCAAGACTCGTAGGGAGAAACACATTTATGAGACCCTTACTGCTCATGAAGTCAAAAGCCTTAGTCGACGGGATCCTAACCCTGTTTGCTAAGCCACCTTTGTTCGAATCGACAAAGGCAAATGATGATTCACTCCTGACAATATCCCAGTTGTAGCGATGCTGATGTCTAAATCGGTAAAAAATTCCAAGTCCTTTCATGGCATGTGATGATTCGCTCCTGGAAATATTCCAGTCACAGCGATGCTGATGCTAAGATTGGTATCAGATCTCAAGTCCATACTCGCAACAAAATCAGCGAACCAAAAATACAAAAATAATAATAATAAATAAATAAATAAAAATAGCCGAAATGATTGGGCACCGCAAAAAATAGCCGAAATGATTAGGAAATCGCGACTTTCGCGATATAAAATGCTGAAATGATAGAGCATCGCGGAAGGAAATAAAGAAAAATGAAAGAATGAAACTTTTGCCCTACAGGCGAGCCCATACTGACCCCTATATACAATTCATGGGCATAAACAAAAAGGGAACCACATTTCCCAACAAACTCTGTCAAAGGGAGAGTCGGATCTCAACGGCAACATCTGCATCCCAGAAGATCAACACAGCGTTCCTTCTCGACACCGCAGAAAGCGGAAACAAGTCAGCCAATGACCTCCACGCCGGAACAACGCTCCGTCTCGGAAACAAGTCAGCCAATGACCTCCCCGCCGGAACAACGCTCCGTCTCGGAAACAAATCAGCCAATGACCTCCCCGCCGGAACAACGCTCCGTCTCGGAAACAAGTCAGCCAATGACCTCCCCACCGGAACAACGCTCCATTTCGGAAACAAGTCTGCCAATGACCTCCCCGCCGGAACAACGCTCCGTCTCAAAAATAAGGTAGCCAATGACCGCCCCATCGGAACAGCGCTCCGTCTCAGAAACAAGTCAGCAAAGGACCTCCCCGCCGGAACAACGCTCCGTCTCGGAAACAAGTCAGCCAATGACCTCCCTGCCGGAACAACGCTCCGTCTCGGAAACAAGTGTAACACCCTAGTTCATTTATACCAGTTCTATTTTGAGTATTTCTTTATTTGTGGCTATTCTTGATTTATTGTGTTTTGGGTGCGAATAGTGTATTGGTATCCGTCTTTGCATCCGACCTGGCCCGCTTGCTGGAAACCCGTCTTGATTCCTGTTTATGATTTATCCGAGCTAGTTGCGAGGATCCGTGCACTTTTAATATTGTTTATACTGCATACTGGCATTATATCTGGCATCTGTATTTTTTTAGTATAACAAATAAAGTCAAATAAAATATTTTAAAATATCTAGCATGGCCTGCATCATACCCCTGACCCTGTGGTAGCATCCGTGTATCTTGTTCTCGTTCCGTTCAGTGAAACAGACTCATTTGGACAGTTAGGTACACGCTACGTGTATCCGTTCTTGGGGGTATGCATTTTTGTTACCCGGTTATCCTATTGTGGTTTTGGTTTACACGTATATTATCCGTATTTTTAAACCATAATTTTAGACCCGACCCGGGTATGTTTTGGACTATTTTTTATATTAGCCAAAATCTCAAATAAATTCAATATTATATTTACTGTTGCTATAGATTGGTTATAGTTACGTTTAATATTTCTTAAAAGGTTTTCTTTCTTAAATCTTTTGGATCTCACCGCTCTCTCTCTCTCTCTCCTCTGCATATATATATATATATATATATATATATATGTATATATATTATATTTTTATTATTATTATAAACCTATTTAACCCCACGTCTCTCTCTTTCTCCTTCAAAAGATTTTCTTTCTCCTTTCCTCTGCACGCGAAGCCTCCCGCGCTCGAAACCACGCCCGAGCGTCGCGCCCGTCGCCTCGCCATCGTCACCACCGTAGCCAATGCCTCCACCTCCTCACCCTCTGCCACACCACCACCCCCGGCACCTTCACCCATACCCATCTCCGACGACCTCATCCCAAGAACCCAGCCTTCACCATGCACCTCGCCGACCTCGTCTCGCCATCGTATCATCACCCCGACGAACTCACGTTGTCGACTCCATCTTGCCGCCGCCACCTCTTCTTCCTGAGCACCCCATCTATGTCAACCCTGCTAGAACCGAGCCCCAAGAACCCATAGCCTACATCTTACCCTCGCCTGTACGCCCACGTCGCCGGAGCTCCGACTCCGCCAATCATCTCGTCGGTCTCTTCATCACCTCGGAGCACCACAACCCAGACCAGAACCCCAAACCCGAGCTCCCCTTTTCCCTTCACCTGAAACCCTAGCACCCACTGCCCTTTACCAGAAACCATCGCCTGAACCTTGACGTCGACGGCCCATCATCGAAGTCACCCCCCCGCCTTCCTCTCTGACTCCAGAGCCAACCCAGAACACCAGCCATCTTCTTCTCCTACTTCTTCTTCTTCTAGTTCTTCTTCTCTTCTTGATTCGTGCTTTTCCCGGTCATCGCCGGAGCCGTGCCCGTCGCCGACGATCTGGCTAACTCAGTAGACATCCTAACCAGCATGGTCACCTTCTTGCTTTGCCTGGTCCCGTCCCGTGTGCGCGTGTGTACATTGCGACGTTTACCCGACATCGGATACAGTGTATGCATCCTGTCATGAGATCCGATCAGGCAAGATTACCTTTCTACATGCTATGTTATTATATATACATCCATATGAATAAAAATATTACATGTTTATTTCATTGTGCATCCATATTACAATTTTACAGTTTTTCGATACCCATATGCATCCATACCGTTATTTACATATCTAGTCCCATGCAAGTTTATCTTGCTACATGCCATGTTATATATTTTGCATCCATATGAATAAAAATATCACATGCTGATTGCATTGTACATCCATATTAATGTTTACTATTTTCGAACACCGTGTGCATCCGTATCATTTACTATATATCTAGTTGCATCTACAGATCACATTATTTCATGTTACTGTTATATTAACACCCCATGCTTGATAATATGCATCCTACGTAATCATGGAGTTTTATATGTAATCCCTGATAGTTATTTGTGCATCCGTGTTTTATCATGCATCCGTACTTTTATCGTGCATCCGTACTTGCTACAGTTTTATTATGAGTATCCGTTTGATACATATGCACTACATGTCATGAACTGATACACCACTACATGACCTGTTACCTGATCCTGTTATTAATGCCGACAATCCTGACATGTTGTCCTGACGGACGTATCATGTTGTCTGCATAGAAAAACCTGTACCTGCTTGATCCTGTGTTGGCATTAGCTCTAAGTTTATCAATACCTGACTTGAACACATAACCTTGGGGGTATGGGGAAATCAAAGGTGTAACCGAGTGTAACTTAAAAGGGTATTACTTGATCCGTGGTCCCGGGGGGTAACGGGACAGAATCATTCGTGATTCTTCTTGGTCCATGGTCCCGGAGGTTAACGGGACATAACCATTCTTAGTTCACATATCCTGATCCGTGGTCCCGGGGGGTAGCGGGACATATTCTTTGAGTTACATGATGAGTACATCAATTGATTTCGAATAACTTTAGAATAGATAACCCAGTAGCACAGTTTAGATTATTTACCGCACTTCACCCGCACGTATACACTTCACTGTTTCATACCCGTGTTACTTGTTATACACTCATTACTGTTCATACTCATGCCTGCATATCTCGTGTATCCTGTTCATTTATTATTGTTTGATATTATGACGCACTGACGTCTGGGTTTTGCATGGCCCAGATCTTTTATCTCTTTCACAGGCTGATCAGGAGTATTTCAGCCGACAAGCCGAGCAGCGAGGATCCTGTTAGTATTTAGTTTTTTTAGTTTAGTTTTCTTTCAGCATTTTCATTTCCTGATGTGAGCCCGTATTTGGGACGTACTTTCCGGATGTTATTGTTTATTGGATTTATTGCTTCCGCATATTATTTCTTGACTCGTTTATTCTGGCATATGGATATGTACTAAATAGTTTATTTTATTTTACTGTTCTTGATATCTTATAGACAGCCGTAATGTGACTGTGGAGGGATGTTTTCTAACCACAGGTAGTATGGTTGGCTCTGTCACGTGCCGATCTTAGCGCACTCTGGGAAGCGGGGCGTGACAAGATTTGTTTAGTATCAGAGCCATAGGATTTAGGTTAATCGAGTATGATTCTTTTGTAGTTGGGTATTAGACCCAATACACGAATCAGAAAACCCGTAATTAGGAACATGTCCTGCCACATTGTTGTTATGATCCTTGAATCTTATCTTTCTCTTGACCCTTGTTTTGACGAGATGCAAATTGCATCTTAACTTGAAATCCTTTTGGTTCCCTATTGTTTCTCTTGTCCTATTCTTTTGATTCTGATACTAGGATTTGGGAGAATTGAACGGAGTTATGTGATTGTAACTATGAACTACAGTATGGTTACAATGCGGTACTCTATTTAAGTAACTTGGAGTCCTAGTCTTGATTCATTTCCTTGATTCATGGTCGTGATATTACCTTGCTTCTCTCGGTTTCATTTCTTGCCGGTTCATGTTTTATCGCAAACTTGAATCCTATTTACCGTGCTTATCTTCTTCAGTATCTTAGCTTCAGAGGAAGTCGTTTCAGGTATCCTACTTGTTCATGATTTTCCCGCATTAGCATTATTTGATTCTGGTGCATCCTATTGCTGTATGTCATCCAAGTTTATTACTGCTACACACTTTATTGCTTGCACAACCCTGTCTAATTGTTGGGACATACACACTGGGAATGGGAAGATCATATCTAGTAGCGAGTGCAAGGATTGTTCAGTTGTTATCTGCGGACGAGAGTTGGTCGCGGATTTCTTAGTGATCGATACTGGCAGTTACGATATTGTCTTGGGAATGGATTTTCTTGGCACTTTCCATGCTCACATTGATTGTAGGGCAAAGAAAGTGATTTTCTAGATTTCCGGACATCCGTAGTTTGTATTTGCTGGAGGTAGCAGTTCTGTCGGGCCAGTCGAGTTTAGGGCTAGGCCGACAAGCGCCGTTATTTCGTCGATGGAAGTTGATAAGGAGGAAGCGCCAGCTGTATTTCGAGAGTTCATAGACGTGCTCGAGAACATCTCGGGTTTACTTCCAAAACGAGATGTAGAATTCGCGATCGATCTTGTTCCTGGTGCAGCGCCAATCTCAAAGGCGTACTATCCGATGGCACCAGTAGAGTTGGAAGAAGTAAAGAAGAAGGTTGCTGAATTGTTAGAGAAGGGTTGGATTCACAGCAGCAATTCACCTTGGGAAACTCTAGTTCTTCTAGTCAAGAAGAAAGATGGCACACGGAGGATGTTCATCGATTATCGAGAATTAAACTGGGTGACTATTAAGAACAAGTACCCGATCACTCGCATTGGCGAATTGTTCGAGCAACTTAGTGGCGCAAGGGTATTCTCGAAGCTAGATTTGCGATCTGGATATCTTCAAGTTCGAGTTAAATCAGAAGATATTTGCAAGACTGCGTTCCCAACTCGATATGGTCATTACGAGTATCTAGTGATGCCATTTGGAGTCACGAATGCACCGGCGATATTTATGGACTTGATGAACCGAATCTTTTCACCGTTCTTAGACCAGTTTATAGTGGTGTTCATCGATGATATTCTGGTCTACACGAGAAGCCTAGAAGAGCATGCAGAACACTTGAGGATCGCATTTCAGACATTGAGGCATGAAAGATTGTATGCAAAGATGAGCGAGTGCAAGTTTTGGCTTGAAGAAGTGAAGTTTTTGGGGCACGTCGTATCCGGAGATGGAATCACTGTTGATCCTGAGAAGATTGCAGCAATTCATGATTGGCCGATTCCAAGGAATGTAGCGGAGATCAGATGTTTTCTGGGACTTGCAGGATACTACAGAAGATTCGTGGAAAATTTTGCTCGATTGGCTGAGCCTTTGACCAAGCTTATATGGAAGGATGTACCGTTCGTATGGACGGATGGTTTTGTGTCAGCTTTTGAGGCGTTGAAGCAAAGGTTGATAACCGCTCCTATTTGACCGTACCAGACGGTTCCGGAGGATTGGTGATTCACAGCGACGTATCTGGGAAAGGTTTGGGATGTGTTTTGATGCAGTATGGGAAGGTTATAGCTTACGCATCGAGACAGTTGAAGACCCATGAGAAGAATTACCCAACTCATGATTTGGAGCTTGCAGCAGTGATTTTCGCTTTAAAGATTTGGAGACACTACTTACTAGGAGAAAGGGTCGAAGTATTCACCGATCACAAAAGCCTAAAGTATGTGTTCACGCAGAAAGAGCATAACATGAGGCAGCGTAGATGGTTGGAGCTGATAGATTAGTACGATCTTGATCTTAAGTACCATCCGGGAAAATTTAATGTAATGCCGGACGTGCTTAGTTGGTTGCCAGCAATTCGGATGTTGACTGCATAGAAGGAACTTATCGAAGATTTTCGGATATTTGAGTTGGAGTTTGTGCTACCGCATTCTTCGGGACAGTTGATGCGGCTGCAAGTACAGTCGTCATTGATCGAGAGTATTAAAGCAGCGCAGTCACAGGACCCAAGATTGCAGAAGTTTCGAGAACAGGTTGAAGCGGGACTTCGAACGGACTTATTGATTTATGAAGATGGTTTGTTGCGATATGGTAGCCATTTGTGTGTGCCGAAAGGAGACATTCGTGAAGAAGTTTTGAAGGAGGCACACAATTCCGCATATTCCGTACATCCAGGAGGCACGAAGATGTATCGTGATTTAAGACAACATTTCTGGTGGGAAGGTATGAAAAGGGAGATTGCTCGCTTTGTAGCGAAGTGCTTGGTGTGCTAGCAAGTTAAGGCTGAACATCAAAGGGTAGCTGGTTTATTACAACCACTTCCGATTCCTCAATGGAAGTGGGAACATATAACCATGGATTTTGTGATAGCTTTAACGCGGAGTCCAAAGGGCAATAATGCAGTTTGGGTAATTGTTGATTGATTGACCAAGGTAGCTCATTTCATGCCGTTTAGAGTTGGTCAGTCGACGGAAGCATTAGTAGAACGGTACATGCAGGATATTGTGAGATTGCATGGAGTGCCTGTGAGCATCGTTTCCGATCGTGATACCCGATTCTTACCGCACTTCTGTAGGAGTTTACAGGAAATTTTGGGGACGCGATTGAAGTTTAGCACTGCTTATCATCCTCAGACAGATGGCCAGTCGGAGAGAACGATCCAAACTCTTGAAGAAATGTTGATGTAAGTCTACGTTACCCACCCTGGTACTTACGGGGAGGCGGAATAGGTAAAAAACAAAATTTTATCACAAGGTAACATAGACTATCTTGAGGATCTTTGCCAAACCATTTTTAACAAACAACTAGAGGTTCTATCTACTATGCTTAGGAGATTATACCTCACGAAAACGGTCCTTCGGTTCTTCCCTCTACTGTCCTCCTCGTCCATGCAAGCTCCGAGGATCGATCCGGATCTTGGTCACCTCTGCGGCCTCCTAGAGTCGAAGACGATCCACCCGAGAGTCTATAGTCCGAGCTCCACCTCATGCTGAGGTAACTAGGGCAACAAGTTTGCTACCCTTGATGCCCTAGGTGATGTAGAGGAAGAAGATGGGTTTTTTTTTCTATTTAGAACCTAATTTACTCAACACATGAGACTATTATGAATTTTCAGTGAGGAGGAAGAAGAAGCAAACCATGGGAGCTCTCATTTGATGAGAGAGAATGAAAAGAAGATAATGATGCATAAGAAAAATATTTAGTAATCTTTTATCATGATTAATTATGATGGCTACCCTTGGTTTTACCATTATCATCTCAAAGATAAATCCAAAAGAATAAGAAGAGTCTAGTGGTTGCAAAATATCTAAGTCAACAATAGTCAACTAGGTCAAATTGTCAAGAAAGGTCAAATGGTCAAACCAATTAGCCAAAACACAATTATCATTAAAAAGATTAATAAACATTTTCCTCACCTCATATTGGTTTTGACCAAGTCAATGGTCAAAACCCTAATGAGACACCTCCTTCTTCGTTCCTCACAACCGTGCATACACACCCGCATCCGCATTCCGTAGAACACGAATACACAGAAGACAAAACTAATCCATCTGTACAATACTAGGAACTGGCTCAAACCAAAGCCCACTAGTATTGTCTGCCCGAACATCATACGTGCACAAGTGCACGTAAGTGATCGTAGCCCTGCCGTAAAACCATACGGCCTCTGCACCTTTTGCCCAGTGCAGGGAAACTCTCTGTGTGGGACTCTAAAGACTCGACACTACGTTGGTAGTGGGTTTAACCACAGACCGCAAGCGACACTAGCTGTACGTCACGGTCCCCAGGTAGATGTCGATAAGAAGGCCGATGAGGTAAACCCATCCGAGCTCCTACTGAGCCTGAATGTGACAATTTCCGTACAGTCCGGTCTGTTCGTCTAAGAGTATCGCATGTCGGGCCTAGGGGGTGGTAAACGTCAGACCCCTAATAGCGGTACAAGTCGTGTCGGAGTGTAGCCCAGAACACCCTGAGAAACTACTGTAAACACTACCAGTAAATCTCGCTTTCCCTGGCCAGGGACTTTGTGTAATGGCTCTCCTAGACACAGCGCGATATCAACCCCCAATACCGGGAGAGACGAATCCTGTCTAACCGCTACTGCCTCCAAGTGCTTCGGGACTGCACCCAACTACTACCTGTTTGCACGACTCTTTTGAGCCGTGGAGGGTAGTAACCAAAGTACAGTGGGAACACATTCAAGGCGAAGTAGCAGTGTCAAGTCGATGGACTAAGCTGTACTCCTGTCACCTGGGAACTGTTATCTGATGATAGGTATAGTACCAACCAACAGTTCCCGACGAGTCATGTCCAGTATACTCGTAACCTAACGAGCACCCGCATACTATCTCCAGTACGACGTACTAATGGCTGTGGGACAGACCATTTCCCCTGCTAGGATGAGAAGCATATATGCTAGTCTACTCCGGAGTATCGATGCCCTGTCTCGATAATCCTATGACTAGGGACCTGTATAAGGATGTGCTTGTAGATTACCCAGCTCCTACTAGTGTGAGTGCCATCACAACGCTGGTAATCAAGCAAAGATCCTAAGGGCTCCACTAATATGTATAAACGATATGCTAAAAGAAACACATGCACATATTGAAGTAGAAACAAACCAAGTAGCATACTACCATTTTGAGCAAGACTGTCTATACAACTGTGAATATCCTAATTTTTCATTAAGTAATATACAAACTAGTATGATACAGTAATGTCCTCTATGGCATATACACTAACAATCTCCCACTTGCACTAGGGCCATGTACTGGCGTATCGAAGACCTATCATCTCGATCAGCCGCTCGAACTGAGTCTGGGGTATGGCTTTCGTGAGTGGATCTGCTGTGTTATTCTCCGAATCTACTCTCCTCACCTCGATCTCCCAGCGATCTACGATCTCCCTGATCAGGTGGTACCGCCTCAAGATGTGCCTGGACTTCTGATGGGACCTGGGTTCCTTCGCTAAGGCTATAGTGCCGTTGTTGTCGCAATACAGCGGTATTGGATCAAGAATGGTAGGAACCACCTGAAGCTCCGTGAGAAACTTCTTCATCCAGACAGCTTCCTTTGCGGCATCGCAAGCAGGTATGTACTCCGCTTCTATCGTCGAGTCAGTAACGGTTTCCTGCTTGGAGCTCTTCCAACAAACCGCCCCTCCATTGAGGGTAAAGACATAACCCGACACGGACTTGGAGTCATTCTTGTCACACTGGAAGCTGGAGTCAGCAAAGGCCTTGATCTGGAGGTCTTTTTCGCCATACACCAAGAACATCTCCTTAGTCCTTCTCAGGTACTTGAGAATGTTCTTTACTGCTATCCAGTATTTCTCCTCTGGGTCAGACTGATACCTGCTTACAACGCTTAGTGCGTATGCCACATCTGGTCTGGTACACAACATCGCATACATTATAGAGCCTACCGCAGATGCATAGGGTATATATGACATGCGAGCCCTTTCCAAATCAGTCTTTGGAGACATCTCTTTAGATAGGGTGATTCCGTGACAAGCCGGTAGGTTACCGCGCTTATAATCTTCTATACTGAATCGTTTCAGTATGGTGTCGATGTACCTGGACTGCGAAAGTCCCAACATCCTCTTAGATCTATCACGATAGATCTGGATCCCCAGAATGTAGTTGGCATCGCCCAGGTCCTTCATGGAGAACCTCTGTGATAAGAATCCTTTGACTGACTGTAGCATAGGAATGTCATTTCCTATTAAGAGAATGCCATCCACGTACAAGACGAGGAATACCATAGTTCTCCCTACAATCTCACTGTAAATGCATGGTTCATCTGGATTTTTGATAAAGTCGAATTCTTTGACAGTATCATCAAAGCAGATGTTCCAACTCCGCGATGCCTGCTTTAGTCCATAAATGGACTTAAGAAAATTTCACACTTTACCGCTGCTCCCACTCTGAATGAAACCCTCCGGCTGATCCATATAGACGCACTCTTCCAAATTTCCATTTAGAAAAGCCGTCTTTACATCCATCTGCCAGATCTCATAATCGTGGAAGGCAGCAATGGCAAGAAGGATCCGAATGGATTTGAGCATAGCCACTGGAGAAAAGGTTTCGTTATAGTCCAAACCAGGTCTTTGACGAAAACCCTTCGCAACAAGTCTAGCTTTATAGGTTTCAACCTGCCCATCTACACCAATCTTCTTTTTGAAGATCCATTTGCAGCTTACGGGTTTTACCCCTTCTGGAGCAATGCCCAAAGTCCAAACTTTGTTGGTGTACTTGGACTCCATTTCGGTCCGCATTGCATCCAGCCATTTTACTGAGTCACCGCTCTGAATGGCTTGCTGGAAGCTGGTAGGCTCATCATTTTCAATGATGCAATCCTCTCGATCCCCGTCTATGAGAAAACCGTAGTATCTCTACGGCGGATGAGACTACCTACTACTCCTGCGGAGTGGCACTGGGATGTCCGGTTCTCCTGAAACTTCTGGTTCCACCATACTTTCAGTAATAGCTTGTGGTTCTGGAATTTCTTCCAGTTCTATTGCACTCTCACTTATCTGATTTTCTAAAAATTCAGTTTCTAAGAAGTGGGGATGCTGAGAAACAAAAACCTTTTGTTCCTCTGCGGAATAGAAAAGATACCCCCTGGAGTTCTTGGGGTATCCCACAAACTTACACAGTACTGAGCGTGCCTCGAGCTTGTCCGCATGCTGCCTTTTTACAAAAGATGGACATCCCCATGTCTTAAGATACTTAAGACAGGGTTTCTTCCCACTCCACATCTGATATGGTGTGGTAGGCACAGTCTTGGTTAGAACCCTGTTCAAAAGATATGCAGTTGTTTCTAGTGCATAACTCCAGAAGGATCGCGGTAACTCAGCCTTACTCATCATGGAACGAACCATATCCAATTGAGTTCGATTCCGCCTTTCCGATACACCGTTGTGTTGCGGTGTGCATACAAAAGTAAGCTGAGAGAGAATTCCATTCTCTTTTAAGTAGCCCAGGAACTCGGCACTCAAGTATTCACCACCTCGATCAGATCTTAGTGCCTTGATACTTTTGCCTGTTTGTTTTTCCACTTCATTCTTGTATTCCCGGAATTTCTCAAAGGCCTCCGATTTATGCTTCATCAGGAAGACATGTCCATACCTAGAGAAATCATCCGTAAAAGTAATGAAGTATGAATAACCACTTCGCGCATGATTGGACCACACACGTCACTGTGTATGAGTCCCAAGAGCTCGCTCGCTCTTACTCCGTGTCCAGTGAACGGAGTCTTTGTCGTCTTTCCCATGAGACAAGATTCACAAGTAGCATAAGACTGATACTCGAACGGATTCAAATATCCCTCTTTATGTAACTTCGTTAACCGTGTCTCATTGATGTGACCCAGTCTACAATGCCATAAGAAAGCCTGATTTGTTTCCGGAGACTTTCTTTTAAGTGTGTTCTGGACACTGAAAACCTGAGCTTGATTTAATACGTATATTCCGTTTTCTAATGTACCTGACCCAATCAGAACTTGATTTAGGTGGATGTGTACCACATCGCTTACAAAAGTAAAATCATATCCTTCCTTGGAAAGTAAGAATACAGATATGATATTACAGGCTAGACTAGGTACATATAAACAGTTACGTAGAATCAATATCTGCCCACTTGTCAATCCCAGGTGATATTCCCCTACGGATTCAGCGTTCACGCTCATTCCGTTCGCAACTCTGAGAGTCATATCACCTACCCTGATAACTCTATGGTTCCTCAAAGCCTGTAATGAATTACAAATATAAGATCCTGATCCGGTATCTAGTACTCAGGAAGTAGAGTTAATTGACATACAGTTTTCTATTACAAACACACCCGAAGCCGAAGCCACAACATGCTTCGAATCCTGGCTACTGGCTTTGCTAGCCTTGCAATCCCTTTGCCAATGTCCTTTCCCGTAACAATAGGTGTTGGGGTCAAAATTTGCACCCCGGATGACCAAGTCAAAGTCAAAGTCAGCCCTAAGCCAGGTGGGCCCAAGCCTAGGTCAAGCGGGCCCATGCCCAAGTCGAGCCCGCGGCCAGCCTCCTCCATGCCAAAATATAGATCATATAATAAATAATTTTTATGCAGTTTTTTATGCATGAATGTATGCAAAATGGGCATATATAAAGCCAAATTTTTGTAAAGCCCATGGCTTATGTGCAAAAAGAAATGGCACATGAGTCATGGGATGGGCAAAATTCCATTTTGTAAAGCCAAGGGGCTATATGTAAATATGTAAGCCTATATAAGGAAACATGATGAAAATATCTAATATACTTTTTTCATTCCCCTCAAATCTAGGGTTTGTGCCTCTTTCCCCTTTCTGAAGGTTCTAAACCTGCTTCTTTCTTTTGAAATTAAATCAAGAGTTTTACTCTTCATTTTCCAAAACAAAATAGTTTTTTACCACGAAACCCACAAAGGGGAACTCAGATCTCCCCTCAGATCTTAAAAATAAGAGATTTTTAAAATCCCATACTTCTTGTTATTCAAGATCCAGACAAAAGAGGAGGAAGGAGACCCATCTCCTAAAAATCCTACTTTGGGAAGATCCAGAGCTCAAGGGAGAAGCCCGTTTCAGGATCTCCAAAAACATTTTAGGAGTTTAACTCCCCTCTAATTTCTCTTTCGGGAGTTTAAATTCCATTTCTGGGGCTAAAAGCCCATTTTCCTCGCCGGCGCCCAAGCGCCCGAGCGCCTAGCGCCCCAAGCGCCCAACGCCCACATGCCAGGCACGTGGTGCGCTAGCGCTCGAGCGCCCATGTGTCGGACACGTGGTGCGCTAGCGCTTAAGCGCACAACGCTCAAGCGCACAACGCCCACGTGGTGCACAGCGCCTAAGCACACAGCGCCTAAGTGTCGGAAAAGTGGTGCGCTAGCGCTTAAGCGCACAACGCTCAAGCGCACAACGCCCACGTGGTGCACAGCGCCTAAGCGCACAGCGCCTAAGTGTCGGACACGTGGTGCGCTAGCGCTTAAGCGCATAGCACCTAAGCACACAGCGCCCAAGTGCACAGGCAGGTGTGGCGCTGGCCCCACGCGTCCTTTGGGCGCTTTTCCCCTTTTTTTTTATATATATATGTATACATGTATATATACATAGATACACACACACTCCATAACACTGTCCCTGTTAGAAAAAAATTTCTAACGGGACACTGCCCCGCACCCCGCAAGGGGGCTGCTAGCCCCCTTGACCCCCAGCCCGCTATCCGGGTAGCGGGACCCCCGTAAAAACTCTGCGGGGCCCCCGATATATCCCAAACCCCTTCAAAACACAACACTGCACATTGAGTTCGCATGACCAGTTTAACCCGTTAATCGGAGGTTCCCTCGCTCCGAAGGCGAGGGGTAATTAACGAAAGCTTAGTCCGCGGCTGCCGGAGATTCGGATCCCCACAATTAATAAACCCCAGCCTACCCTAGACAGGGGGAATCTGTAATGCGCCTGACAAGCGCGCGAGTATTCCCATCTCAATAGGGTGATGAAAAACACCCTACAGATTCTGGCACGCCCGTTGGGACCTAATCTCTCCTCCCATATTTCGGGTTAAATATCCATGCGAACTCAATCAACATATATATTAATTGCCTGTACTGAAATCATGTTTCTATTTGCAGGTTAACGACTTTCAATTGCCATCTTCGAATGCAAGTCGGTATTTAAACGATTTTCTTTGGCCCCAGCTGGGGGCAAGGCCATCAACACCGACAAAGTAATAAGGCATCTCGAGCAAGCTCCAGCGGTGCTCCTGACAACTGCTCAATCGGGTATCTTCTCTAAGCTCCCCATCAGGTGACCACCACGTCGTTAAACTCGAAACAATCGACCACCACGTCATTAAACTGGGAACAACTGACCACCATGTCGTTAAACTGAGAATGATATACCTCTAAGTCTTTAAACTGGAAACAAATGACCACCACATCGTTAAACTGGAAACAGTCGACCACCACGTCATTAAACTAGGAATAATCGACCTCTAAGTCGTTAAACTGGGAATGTAAAAAAATGTAAATAAACAAAAAACTGTGAATAAAAGAAAAATAAAGAAAAGCCGAAATGATGGGGCAACTCGCAATAAAAATCAGCGAGTAAAAAAAAGATGAAAATAAAGCCAAAATGATGGGGCAACCGCGAATAAAAGCCGAAATGATTGGGCAATCGCGATCTTCGCGATAAGAAAAGCTGAAATGATAAAGCAATCGCGGTAAAACAAAAAAAACAACAACAACAAAAAGCAAAACAACGGCGAATGATGAGTCGCTCCTGGTACCATATTCCAGTGCAGCGATGTAGACGCCAAGCAAAATCCGATTTTCCAAAATTCCCCCAGCCATACGGCCAGTCCCCAAGTTGACTACCGTATACAATCCACGGGCTCAAATAATTCTCAGCATACCCATGCCCCAACTGAAACCACTAGTTACGCGGCTGGTCTCCGCCCTTGGAATTATGATCCATTGGGAAGACCCACTCATGTGTCCTCACGATACATAAGGAGAACAAATCTTTGTGGGATCCTTACGACTCATAAAGGAAAAACACACTTAGGAGTCCTCACGACTCCTAAGGAGAAAATACACCTGCGGGATCCTTATGACTCGTATGGAGAAAATGCTTTTATGAGACCCTCACGGCCCATAAAATTGAAAAGCCTTAGGCGATAGGGATCTAAACCTGTCTCCTAAGCCATCGCTCCACAATCCCCAAGTGGCGAATGATGAGTCGCTCCTGGTACTATATTCCAGTGTAGTGATGCAGACGCCAACCAAATTCCAAATCCCAATCCCTAAATGGTGAATGATGAGTCGCTCCTGGTACCATATTCCAGTGCAGCGATGTAGACGCCAACCAAATTCCAATCCCTAAATGGAGAATGATGAGTCGCCCCTGGTACTATATTCCAGTGCAGCGATGCAGACGCCAACCAAATTCCAAATCCCATACCCCAATGGCGAATGATGAGTCGCTCCTGGTACCATATTCCAGTGCAGCGATGCAGACGCCAACAAAATCTTGAAATTTTTCCGGCCCTACGGTCTGGATCATACATCCTGCAAAACCGTATACAATCCACGGGCGTAAAACGATCCCAATCTCTCCCAAGTCCTACCGGTGAGACCACATTCAAAGTCCCACCAAAAATAAATAAAATAAAATAAAAAAATGGTATGTCCACAAGCAAAATGGGCACGGATGAAAACCCGAAAGGGCGCCGTGAGTAAAAACGGTAGGACTGCCGGCGAGTTTGTGAAAACCCGAAAGGGCGCAAACTCGTAAAAAAAAAGAGATGAAATGCACTCGCAAAGGTCCTCTCGACTTGTGAGGAGAAAAATCCCGGGCGTGAGATGCTTACGACTCACAAAGGGAGCAACACACTTAGGAGTCCCCACGACTCCTAAGGAGAAAATACACCTACGAGATCCTTTCGATGTGTAGGGAGAAAATGCTTTTGTGGGACCCTTACAGCCCATAAAATTGAAAAGCCTTAGGTGATAGGGATTTAAACCTTTCTCCTAAGCCACCAATTTCCAAATCCTCCTCGGGAAATGATGAGTTGCACCTGGCATTATTCCAGTGCAGCAATGCAGATTGCCAAGCCAAAAACCAATTCCCAAATCCCTTTCATGGAAAATGATGATTCGCTTCTGTGACCATATTCCAATATCAGCGATGCTGATGTCAACCCAAATCAAATCAAACCAACAACCTCTGTGGCAGAATCATGCTCTGTCCCAGAATTTACCCCGTGTCGAAATCATGCTTGCCTCGGGTTATCTGCCTTCCATGTCGGAATTATGCTTCGGCTCGGAATCAACAGCAAGCTCTGCGTCGGAATCATGCTTCGTCTCAGAACGTGCACCCGTGTCGAAATCATGCTTCACCTCGGATTATCTTCCTTCCTTGTCGGAATTATGCTTCTGCTCGGAATCAACCAATGACTTCCACGTCGGAATTAAGCTCCGCCTCGGAATCAAGTCGACTAACAAGCTCTGCGTCGGAATCATTCTTCGTCTCAGAACGTGCGCCCGTGTCGAAATCATGCTTTGCCTCGGATTATTTGCCTTCCCTGTCGGAATTATGCTTCGCTCAGAATCAACCAGAGTCCTCCTCGTCGAAATTAAGTTCCGCCTCGGAATCAAGTCAACCAGCAAGCTCTGCGTCGGAATCATGCTTCGTCTCAGAGTGTACCCCGCGTCGAAATCAGCTTCTCCTCGGTGTAATCTGCCTTCCCTGTCGGAATTATGCTTCGGCTCGGAATCAACCAGCGACCTCCACGTCAGAATTAAGCTCCACCTCGAATCAAGTTGACTAACAAGCTCTGCGCCGGAATCACGCTTCGTTTCAGAATGTACCCCGCGTCGAAATCAGCTTCAGTCTCGGCATTCTTCCCTCCCTGTCGGAATTATGCTCCGCCTCGGAATCAAGTCAACCAGCAAGCTCTGCGTCGGAATCATGCTTCGTCACAGAATGTGCACCCCGTATCAAAACCATGCATCGCCTCGGTGTACCTGCCTTCCCTATCGAAATTATGCTTCGTCTTGGAATCAACTCAGCCAACAAGCTCTGCGCCGGAATCATGCTCCGTCTCAGAATGTACCCCATGTCGAAATCATTCTTCGCCTCTGAGTATCTGCTTTCCCTATCGGAATTATGGTTCGCCTGGAAATCAACCTCTGCATCGAAATTATGCTTCGGAATGATGCTCCGATCCTTCGGAATGATGCTCCGATCCCTTCGGAATGATGCTCCGATCCCTGTCACGCTCCGCCCTTCGGAATGATGCTCCGATCCCCTGGAATCATGCTACGCACTTCGAATGATGCTCCGATCCCCTGGAATCATGCTCCGCTCTTCGGAATGATGCTCCGATCCTTGGAATCATGCTCCGCCCTTCGTAATGATGCTCCGATCCTTGGAATCATGCTCCGCCCTTCGGAATGATGCCCCGATCCCTGGAATCATGCCCTCTTCGCTCTTCGGAATGATGCTCCGATCCCCTTGGAATCATGCTCCGCTCTTCAGGAATGATGCTCTGATCCCGGAGTTATGCTCCAACCCTCGGAATTATGCTCTGATCCCCGTATTATGCTCTCGGGATGATGCTCTACCCCTAGAATGATGTTCCACCTCGAAGTCCAACTTCAAGATCCATCAATTTCATGCACACAACTCATATGCGTGGTGTGCATTCATTGATGGGGGGAACTTTGTTGGGGTCAAAATTTGCACCCCGTTGACCAAGTCGAAGTCAAAGTCAACCCTAAGCAAAGGTGGGCCCAAGCCCAGGTCAAGCGGGCCCCATGCCCAAGTCAAGCCCGCGGCCAGCCTCTTCCATGCCAAAATATAGATCATGTAATAAATAATTTTTATGTAATTTTTTATGCATGAATGTATGCAAAATGAGTATAAAGCCAAATTTTTGTAAAGCCCATGGCTTATGTGCAAAATGAAATGGCACATGAGCCATGGGATGGGCAAAATGCCATTTTGTAAAGCCCAAGGGGCTATATGTAAATATGTAAGCCTATATAAGGCAACATGATGAAAATATCTAATATACTTTTTTCATTCCCCTCAAAATCTAGGGTTTGTGCCTCTTTCCCCTTTCTGAAGGTTCTAAACCTTCTTCTTTCTTTTGAAATTAAATCAAGAGTTTTACTCTTCCTTTTCCAAAATAAAATAGTTTTTTACCATGAAACCCACAAAGGGGATCTCAGACTTGTTACAGGGTTTCAAAGAGAATCTCCCCTCAGATTTTAAAAATAAGAGATTTTTAAAATCTCATACTTCTTGTTTTTTAAGATCCAGCCAAAAGAGGAGGAAGAAGGAGACCCATCTCCTAAAAATCCCACTTTGGGAAGATCTAGAACTCTAGGGAGAAGCCCGTTTCAGCATCTCCAAAAACATCTTAGGAGTTTAACTCCCCTCTAATTTCTCTTTCGGGAGTTTAAATCCCATTTTTGGGGTTAAAAGCCCCATTTCCTCGCCGGTGCCCAAGCGCCCTAGCGCCCGAGTGCCTAGCGTCCCAAGCGCTCAAGCGCCCAGTGCCCACGTGGCAGGCACATGGTGCGCTAGCGCTCGAGCGCACAGCACCTAAGCGCACAGCGCTCAAGTGCACAGCGCCCACGTATCGGACACGTGGTGCGCTAGCGCTTAAGTGCACGGTGCTCAAGCGCACAGCGCCCACGTGTCGGACACGTGGTGCGCTAGCGCTTAAGCGCACAGCGCTCAAGCACCCAGCGCCCACGTGTCGGACACGTGGTGCGCTAGCGCTTAGGTGGACAACGCCTAATCCCACAGCGCTCGCGTGCTAGGCAGGTGAGGCGCTGGCCCCACGCGTCCTTTGGGCACTTTTCCACTTTTTTTATATATATGTATACATGTATATATACATAGATACACACACACTCCACAACACTGTCCCTGTTAGAAAAAAATTTCTAATAGGGCGCTGCCCCGCACCCCGCAAGGGGGCTGCTGGCCCTTTTGACCCCCAGCCCGCTATCCGGGTAGCGGGACCCCCGTAAAAACTCTACGGGGCCCCCGATATATCCCAAACCCCTTCAAAACACAACACTGCACATTGAGTTCGCATGACCAGTTTAACTCGTTAATAGGAGGTTCCCTCACTCCAAAGGCGAGGGGTAATTAATGGCAGCTTAGTCCGCGGCTGCCGGAGATTCGGATCCCCACAATCAATAAAGCCCAGCCTACCCTAGGCAGGGGGAATCTGTAATGCGCCTGTCAAGTGCGTGAGTATTCCCATCTCAATGGGGTGACGAAAAACACCCTACAATAGGAACGTCCCTCCTTCACCACATCTAGTCCCGAAACTTTTGCCTTTCCCTTTCCTTCTACTTCCCTGGTTTCCTTCAGGGTGTAAGTAGATGGCGGAGACTGTAGAATCAAGTCTGTATTTGGCCTGTTCTTCAACGCGGTCTTCAGGTCCGTGAGCTCATCAAAATAGCTAGTCTCTGTAAGGACGTTGTCCCTACAGATAACCCGACAGCCAACCTCGCTTGAAGCAATTCGTTAGAGGACTCATATCATGCGATACGAGTTTGCTCTCCATATAAATCTTTGTTATGGAGGAAGACAGAAACTAAGTCCATCTTCTCGTGCTGCCTATGGTATGTATGATCAACTGAGGCCAACACGAGGCACTTGGCATTCGCACAGTCTTTTTCCGATGTCTTACGGATATCAGTATCCGTGACGATGGAAACTGGTCCTGAAACGACAGGGGTTTGATTAGTGAAGAGGTGTCTTAGTTTGTCATGGGTAATGGACATCTGGATAGACCTTTGCCAGTCATTACAGTCAGATTCAATCATTTTATTATCTAGATGTAACCTATATCTGGTCATTAGGTCGCTGCAATTAAGAGAGAGAGAAGAAAACACTTACCATGATGCTCTTGCAAGTTTAGATTGGTTTTTAGTTTATCTAAACAGGATGGCTCCCACTGTTTCTATAATTCTTCCTCAAACCATAAAAGAAGAATTAGTCAGGACTGATCTCACTGTACAATACTTGCTTAACCGTTTAGCCAGGCTAGTGTCGGTACTTCGAAGGAGGTTTTACGACGCTTTCGCGAAGTTCCTTAATTAAATAACCTCTTTTCCCTGGAGGCGTAGCCCCCCGCTAACACTGTTCTAGACATCTACTTGGTTTATAGCATTGATCGTTAAGTGAAGAGTTTCCCGAGGAGTAGCGGATACTCACAGTAGGATCGGGATCCAAATATCATTGTGAGATAATGCTGAAGGAATCCTACCAACATTATCAAACTCCAAATGGTATGCAGCACTAGCAAGTTTCAATTTCCTTAGAAACTCCTGATGTGGATTTTTGCCCCATGCTCTTATGATCTTGACGAAGGTCAACAAATCATAAGTCGCATGTCAAGTTCTACCCATCATTGTCCAGGTTAACTTGAACCCACCCGTATATACCTTTGACGAAGGTCAACAAGGTAATACGACTGTCCCAAACCAACGCATCTATCTATGCTACATATTGTTTCCACCAATCAGAGCAAACCTCTGTTCAAATTCCAAGGCGGGAAATGAAGCAACGCTTCTGTTTTCCCCAATCAGAACAAAGCTCTGTGTTAATTTCGAAAACTCAAAAATTGAAGCAACGCTTCAGATTCCTTGCGCTGTACACAACGCGCCACGTATCAAAAGCAGACACGCAAGCGCTGCACCCAAGACAGCGCACCCAATCAGAGCAAGGCTCTGTTTTAAAATAAAAATAAAGGAAGCAACGCTTCAGATGACTCGCGCTCTGCGCTGCGCGACACGTGTCAGCGCAGTTGCGCTGCGCTCTGCGCTGCGCGACACGTGTCAAGCGCAGGTGCGCTTGCGCCAATTGTGCCAGAATTAAATAATAAAATCTTGGAAAGATCTTTCTAATCTTATTAAAAACAAGAAGATTATCTTCTGTAAAACATAAGCCTTAGGATCAAAGATCCAGCAGTGGGGAAACATCCCTAAATCAACCAGAGAAAGATCTCTTTAACTGATTTAACAAATCAATTGGCACTATATAAAGGCCTCTAGACTCCAAGTCTAAAATACAGACAGAGAGATAGAGATAAAGAGAGCTCTTCTAAAAACTTTGAGAAGAATTCAGAAAGAAAGAAAAAAGGTAAAACCTTTGAAAAAAAGGAAGAATTTTTTCTAAAAAGATCAATGATCTAAGAACAAGATCAAGATCTTTAATAAAAAAATAATAATAAAGAAGTAATCTACTTCATGACTAGATCTTTTGATCTATATAAAGGCATTGCCTTTTGATGAACCACTGGTTCTTGAAATATTGAGGTAGAATATCTCTGGAACAAGAAAAACTTGTTTTCTTTGATCTAAATTTGATCAAGATATTAAACAGTGCCTTGCACTTTTGAATTTGCACCGTTGCGCTCCTTGGATTGGCGCAAGCCACCAGAGAGCGCCACGTGTCAATCACAGAACAACTGCGCCTTGCGCTTCTAAAAACAGAGCACTGCTCTCTTGGTTTGGCGCAAGTCACCAGAGCGCGCCACGTGGCAGCAGCGCACTGGCGCAGCGCACTGCGCTAACAGACTTGCGCTCACCAGCGCGTGACACGTGTCATCTCGACATGAATTTGCACCTTGCGCTCCTCAATTGGCGCAAAGCACCTGACAAGCCATGTGGGGCACTGTCAGAACATTTAATGCAGTGCATTATTAAGGGCAAAGCCCAATTAAATGGTCTACCAGACCAAATAAAAATGCTCTGCGTTATTAAAAAAAAGGGACAGAGCTCAATTAAAAAGGGCTTAACAGGCCAAAATAAATGCTATGCATTTAAATTAAAAGCCCAATGCTTTAAAAAAGGGGCAGAGCCCAAACAAAGGCTTAGACAGGCCAATCATGAACAAAATGTTAGACATTTTCTAACTGGACTTAACCCAATTCTGGCCGTAAGTCCTTAAATTAAATTGAACTGAGCACAACTGCTCTCTCAAATCAATTTACATCCGGTTCAAAGGTACATCTCTGAACTCCTCTGATATTTGTCGTTGTAATCCTTTAACGTCGTCAGAGAGGTGACGGGTCCCGACAACCACACATTAATACGGACTGTAGGGTCCTTAAACTCATGGACTAATGCGTCTTTAAACCAATATTCGTCCACAAAATGGGAACGATGGACCACCATGTCCCTAAACCGGTAATACAGACTGTGGGGTACTTAAACTCATGGACTAATGCGTCCTTAAACCAATATTCGTCCCTAAAATGGGAATGTTGGACCACTATGTCCCTAAACTGGTAATACGGACTGTGGGGTCCTTAAACTCATGGACTAATGCGTCAGATATTTTTCATTGTAATCCTTCAACGTCGTCAGAAAGGTGACGGGTCCCGACAACCACACATTAATACGGACTGTGGGGTCCTTAAACTCATGGACTAATGCGTCCTTAAACCAATATTCATCCCCAAAATGGGAACGATGGACCACCATATCCCTAAACCGGTAATACGGACTGTGGGGTCCTTAAACTCATGGACTAATGCATCTTTAAACCAATATTCGTCCCCAAAATAGGAATGTTGGACCACCATGTCCCTAAACTGGTAATACGTACTGTGGGATCCTTAAACTCATGACTAATGCGTCAGATATTTGTCGTTGTAATCCTTCAACGCTGTCAGAGAGGTGACGGGTCCCGACAACCACATATTAATACGGAATGTGGGGTCCTTAAACTCATAGACTAATGCGTCCTTAAACCAATATTCGTCCCCAAAATAGGAATGTTGGACCACCATGTCCCTAAACTGGCAATGGACCACTATGTCCCTAAACTAGAACAATAAAGCCTAAATGCTCTTTTGTCGGATCTAAATGATCCTGTTAAGTTGATCTTAGTCTCAAATTAGACTAACGTATCCTTAACAAACGTTTGAGTCGATCTTAGCCTCAAAAATAGCTAACGTATCCTTCAAAAGACTTTAGTCCCAAATTGGACTACAAATCTCCCAACCAACTGTGGTTCAAGGGTACATCTCCGAACTCCTCTGATATCTGTCGTTATGATCCTTCAACGTCGTCAGAGAGGTGATGGGTCCTGACGGCCATACATTTCATGGACCACCATGTCCCTAAATTGGTAATACGGACTGTGGGGTCCTTAAACTCATGGACTAATGCGTCCTTAAACCAATATTCGTCCCTAAAATGGGAATGTTGGACCACCATGTCCCTAAACTGGCAATACGGACTGTGGGGTCCTTAAACTCATGGATTTATGCTTCCTTAAACCAATCTTCGTCCCCAAAATGGGAATGCTGGACCACCATGTCCCTAAACTGGCAATGGACCATTATGCCCCTAAACTGGAACAATAGAGCCCCCCCAAATGCTCTTTTGTCGGATCTAAACGATCCTGTTAAGTTGATCTTAGTCTCAAATTGGACTAACGTATCCTTAACAAACGTTTAAGTTGATCTTAACCTCAAATATGACTAACGTATCCCTAAACCAAAACCCCAAACCCAAATCTAAGAAAATACGGATTTGGAATAATCCACGTCCTACGGGCGACGAAATAAATTAGTCTCCGTATACAATCCACGGGCAACCACAAACAAAACAAACACCCACGACACGAAGTGAGCATCTGGAGAAGGAGAAAGTTGTTACCGCGATGCGGTAGCATAATTAACTGCTGGGGCTTGCGCCTGTAGGGAAGAGCGTCCCCACAATCAAAAACCACTCAGACGAGGGGGAATCTGACGAAGTCTGCTATATCGGCCGCATCCGTCTAAACCTCCGATACATGGTGCCATAAATCAACTTGGCATCTTCGGAGAGATGGACGGATAAAACTAAATAGCATCTGCCCTGAATCTCAGGCAAGACGTCTCTCTGTCGTCGAGCCACCATTCGGAGGGGAACATATTATGGCACGCCCGGTGGGACCTCTTCCTCTTTCCACTCCACACTTCGTGTGTCGTGTTCGCGAACAAATCGCGGTTTGCTATGGTTGCATGTGGATTCGAGGTACTTAGATTTGGTGTCTTGCTCCGTGCAGAAAACAGAAGATTAATGGCTTCAAACTGCACTACTTGCAACTGCAACTCTCGCTCCATCCTTGCTGGAGGAGTGACTTATGGGCCCCAAGCAGTCTCTCTTTTTAAGATGCCAGTAGAGCAGGTAACTCAAGACACCACTGGACTATTCTTCGGGACCATGCTCCCATCAATGAGCTTCAATACCCCAATGACGTCGCAAGAAGCTCCAAAGAAGTCGGTCTTTGATCGGCTTACAACTACCGCGACCCTTCTCAACGGGTCGCCCAACTCCACTGCCTCGGTTTTTAACAGACTGGGCCAGAGTTCCAACGGGCCCATGAAGAAGCCTGCAATACCAGAAGGCGTTGTCCCGAAGAGGATAACCGACCCTGCTCCCGTTCTAGGCGAAATCACCAAGGTTGTTTCCCCTAGTCGGAAGTCTGCTTTTGATAGGTTGACCGTCCCCATTCAACAGATGTCGGTCTTTAAAAGGATGATACCAGCAAATTCTGAACAACACAGGGGGCATGAGGAGGTCACCCCTACGGCTGAACCAACACCATCCCCGCGACATGCTCGCCGTCGTCACTGGCACCGAGTACGGAAGGCTGGGGGCAGCTCTCCCTCTGGATTTACTCCACCAGCTCTAACGGTGGGGATCGATGCTGCTGTTCCAACCGAGAACAGCTTTGGACTGATCAACAAGGTGCGCAGAAACTCGCCAACTGCCGTATTGAAAAGATCTCCTACACCTGTGGATAATGCCCCAAAGGTGAAGCTAGAGCAGCCCCCTCAATGGCTGTCCTCTGAAATTTACAAGGTCTGGCGTCAAGTCCAAGACTCCGTAATGGATCAAGACTATCTCCGCCAACAGAAAAAGATGAAGGTTCGGCAGGAGAAGGACTACTCTGTCAAGCCAGAAAAAGCAACAACTGGCTGGGTGCCCACTGCAACGGCTCCCTCAACATCAATCACTCAAAAGAAAAGGAGGCCGCAAAAAGCCCCTGTGAACACGGCGAACCGTAAAAGCGCTGAGCACAAACGCCCCAAGTCTGGGGGCATAGTGGTGCACACTGTTTATATGGCTTCCCGGAAGGAGGAAGGTCGTGCTTCAACGAGTCACCGACCGCTAACTCGATCCGTGACCAAAGCCAAGGAGCAACAACAGAAGCTTCAGGAAATGATGACTGCAATGGCCGCACTTACCGGGCCAAAAGAAATCTCGGAGGCATCATCAGAACAGCGTCACGAGCAAGAAACCGATGCTGACTTCTTACGCAGAGTCCTCGAAAAGAAGGACAAAGAAGCCGCAGAGCAAGCAGCTAACATAAAACAAATGGCGCTCCTCTTCAAAGATATGGTAGGGATGATGTTACAGCCGGACCCTCCAGCTGAAGACCCTCCAATCATTGTTGAAGATGATAGAGGGGAGACATATAATCCTCCTCCGGCTCTTTCAGCAGCCAAGGAGGAAACCATTCCAAGGACGCACTGGATGACTATATAACTCAGCAAATACAAGCCCACCAGGCAAATGAAGCGGCTGGTCAAGTTGTCAAAATGGGGCGACTATATCCGAGCTGGTATGATCAGATCAAATACCCGCCGGGCTACACGATCCCAAAATTCCATGTCTACAAGGGGACAGGCAATCCCCATCAACATGTTGCCCCATTCAGGGCTCTTTGTGGCAACACTGGCGGCGATGATAGGCTCCTGTTTCGCCAATTCGTCGGCGGTTTGTCGGAGACGGCGTTCGAATGGTACTCGGAGCTTCCGAACGATTCCGTCAAAAATTTCACTGAAATAGAGTTGTTGTTTACCCAGCGTTTCGCAAGCGCCAGCGAGCGTACTCCAATAACAGATTTGATCAATGCAAGAGTAAAGTCGGGTGAAACTTGGGTTCAATACGCAATACGGTGGCGAAACTTATGGTCGAAGTGCGAACAACGCATCGAAGAAGCACCTGCGGGGGCATGTTCATGGGCACCGTAGACCCTCACGCAACTATTTCACAGTTCATGATGTTCTTTAAACCGACCACGTTCCAGGCTTTAATTGATAAGCTAACCTAGATGGATCAAATGGGTCACAGACCGTGTCCTCCGAAGCCGGAACCCCGAAACAACAAGGGTAAAGGGAATGCAACCTTCGTTGCGAACACCCAACAGCAGCCCAGTGCCCCAAAGCTAACGGATCAACTGGAAGAGAGACAGCGGTATTATAATGAGAAAATGAAGCGCCCTTACTCATTCCCGCGGGATAAAACTAAGAGGCTGTTCGAGCTGGAGATGCGTAATAGGCTTATCAATCTCCCGAATCCAAGGAAACCACCGCAACCCAGTGAGATGAATAATCCCAATTATTGCCCTTACCACCAAACGGTAAGTCACCCGATCGAAGATTGCTTCGTCTTTAAGGGATGGATCGAGGATCAGTACCTACAAGGCAAGTTTGAGCTGTCTGAAAAGTGGAAAGTAAACCCACCATAGCCACACACTCTAAAGAAGACGGGCACGCCGGGGGCAACTTGTTCTTTTGTTGAAGAAGCTCCATGGGAGGTCGTGCTTTCCGCCAAAACCAAAAAGATGCTGAATGATCTCCAGACATGCCCGGCGATCAGATGGAAGAACCCGTAGGAACCTGAGATCAACAAGGGGATGCTGAGGCCGCGCCCAACCCCAAAGATGGGTGATAGCCAAAATGCTCACACCCAGCCGTCAAAGTCTTCGAAGAAGAAGAAGAAGACCAAAAAGCCCGTGCAGCCTGATGACAAGCGCACGGACCTGCCTAAATAAATTGACGCGTTGGAAGAATATAATCAGAAGGCGCGGACCCCAGTCATACTCCAAGAATTTCTCAGCCATGTCCTTGAGGACGGGGATGATGACAATGGAGAAGACTCGTCGGATGAATCTGGAGGTTATGTGGAAAGCTGCCATGTGATCTCTCACTCGTCAATAAATGATGAAGAAGCTCCTTACACAGAGAAGATGGGGGCAGGTCCTGATCCAGAACTTCTAGGACCATCAGACGAAATGATTGATACATTCCTGAACGAAGCCCGTCTTAAAAGCAAAGCTGATCGAGAGCACGAGATGGCCATATTCGAGAAAGCCAAACGCCGGCGACTAGATGAAAGGGTCGAAACACTCCCACCGGATCAAAGTACATCCGACGCAAATGAAAGCAGGATCAAGACAAGGAAACAATTCGCCAAAGCCATATTGATAGGGATGAAGCTGCCCTCTTTCAGAGAAAATTCTCCTGGCGGTGTACATCTTGATGAAGCGGACGTACATCCTAACTTCTGCTTATAGCATCAGAAGATCCCACACCCTACTGAAGATTGCAACTCCTTTAAGTGTTGGTGGCAAGGGTATGTCGCTCACAGGAAACACTTCAACAGGACAAAGCATGAAGCTCGTAGACAGCAGAGAATTGCGACAGATGGGCGTAAAAGAATTGCCGGCAATTGTCATAGGGTTGATCCCGAGGGACCGTGAGTTCTCACCTTTGGGAGCGACTCCGACGAAAAAGTAGCCCTCGGCCCTCTCTTCTAGGAATCCATCTCTGAAACAAAAGAATTGAGGAGTTTCTAGAACATTCAGCCGTGCAATCGCACACTACCCGGAAAGAATCTCGGACCCGCAAACAAGGGATCGAACAGAAAGGATAAAGGGAAGGGAAGAACGGCCTTCTTCGCCAACGCTAAAAAACAATCAAGTGGCCCTAGACCGGTTGTTCGCCAGAGCAACAAGCGGCAACCCCTTTATGAGAAGTTGAAATGTCCTTACTCATTTCCCCGGGATGAAACAAGGAGGCTGTTCGAACTAGCAGTGCGAAACAGGCTTATCACTCTACCGGAGCCGAAACACCAGCTACAGCTGAATGATGTCAACAATCCTAATTACCGCCCTTACCACCAAGTATTAGGCCATCCGATCGAAAACTGCTACGTCTTCAAAAACTGGGTTGAAGACCAATACCAACAAGGCAAGTTCGCGCTGTCCGAAAACTACTAGGTGAGCCCGCCACAACCACATGCCCCTAAAAAGATGGACATGTCGGGGGCATCATGCTCATTCATAAGGAAAACCCCATCGACCGAATAGTCAGAAAACTAGAGATCCGCCTCAAATACGGCGACATTGGACCACTATGTCCTAAAACTGGAGAAAGACCGAAACGTCGTTAAACTAACGATGGACCACTATGTCCTAAAATTGGCTGATGACTGAAACGTCCTTAGACTAATGACGGACCACTACGTCCTAAAACTAGCTGCTGACCGAGATGTCGATAAACTACGGTGGATCGCGACATCCCAAAGCTGATACAAAAAAAAGAGATGAGAAGAATAAAATAAATATAATAAAAATAAAAAAAATAAAAAAATAAATAAAAATAAAAAAACGGTATGTCCATAAGCAAAAAGGGCACGGATGAAAACCCGAAGGGGCTCCGTGAGTAAAAACAGCAGGGCTACCGGCGAGTCTTGTGAAAACCCGAAAGGGCGCAACTTCGTTAAAAAAAAAGAATAAAAAAAAGAGAAAACGGTATGTCCATGAGCAAAATGGGCACGAATGAAAACCCGAAAGGGCTCCGTGAGTAAAAACAGCAGGGCTACCGGCGAGTCTTGTGAAAACCCGAAAGGGCGCAACCTCGTTAAAAGACGCTTACAGGGTCCTCTCGACCTTGTAAGGAGAAACCACCTGCATGAGATCCTTACGACTCACAAGGGAGCAACACACTTAGGAATCCTCACGATTCCTAAGGAGAAATTACACTTGCGAGATCCTCACGACTCGTAAGGAGAACTCTCTTATGGGACCGTCACGGCTCATAAGATTTGAAAGTCTTAAGTTACAGAGACCTGAACCTGTTCTTAAGCAACCCCTACAACCTCCGATACTGCCCTACAAGCGGCTCATACTGACCCTTGTATACAATCCACGGGCGCGAATAAACATTTCCCTAACCAAGTCCCATCCGTGACTAGGGATATGTTCGCACGATGAACAACCCTTGTGAGTCCTCTTGACTTATAAGGAGAAAACTCTCTTGTAAGATCCTTACGATTTACAAGGAGCCATGCACTTAGGAGTCCTCACGATTCCTAAGGAGAAAACACACCTACGAGATCCTCACGACTCGCAGGGAGAAATACCTTTGTGAGACTCTTACGGCTCATGAAGTCAAAAGCCTTGGTCGACAGGACCCTAACCCTGTTTGCTAAGCCACCTTTGTTCGACATCGACAGAGGCAAATGATGATTCGCTCCTGGCAATATCCCAGTTGTAGCGGTGCTGATGCCGAAATCGGTGTCTAATCTCAATCTTACGGCAAAAAGGTAGCAGGCCATACATGCATACGAAATAGCCGAAATGATAGGGCGACTTGCGACAAAATCAGCAAGTAAAAATGTATGCATGCGAAATAGCCGAAATGATTGGGAAACTCGCAATAAAAAGCAGTGAATAAAAATAAAACAAATAGCCGAAATGACTGGGCACCGCGAAAAATAGCCGAAATGATTGGGTAATCGCGACCTTCGCGATATAAAAGCTGAAATGATAGAGCATCGCGGAAAGAATTGAAAAATAAGAATGAAACTTATGCCCTACAGGTGATATTACATCAATCCCTGTATACAATCCAGGGGCGCAAATGAAGAGGAAATCAGACTCCTCCTCCTCAGATTTCACCAGAAAAAGAAGCCAAATCTCGACTGTTCACGGACAACCTAGAGACAACCTCGACATTTGTCGCAATATTGCAGACACAATGTCAACAAACGAAGCGAAGGAAGATCCCTAGCTTCAGGGTCTCGACGTTGATATCGATAACTTAGAGATCACCAACGGCGTTCCTTCGCAGTCCAGCAGGATACGGATACAACGCCAACAAAAGACCTCACGGTCGAAACAAAGCGAAGAGACGGCAAAATCCCAGCTTCACCTCAACATTCGTCTCGATACAGAAGACGAGATGTCAACAACGGCGTTCCTTCGCAGTCCAGCAGGATACGGATACAACGCCAACAAAAGACCTCACGGTAGAAACAAAGCGAAGCGATGACAAAATCCCAGCTCCACCTCAACATTCGTCTCAATACAACAGACGAGATGTCACGACAGCGTTCTTCCTCTAGCAGGATTCGGACACGCCAATAAATGAAGCAAAGGCCAAATTCCTAGCTTCAGGGTCTTAACGGCAAGTCATATAAAGCCTAAAAGACAATCCGAGATCATCTCGCACCAGTGCGGAGTGGTCACCACCTCGACGTTCGTCTCGACACAGCAGACGCAACATCACCAAAAGGAGCCACGGCAAAATCCCTAGTTCCAAACCTCGACAATTCACCAGCAACCTAGACACAACCGCGACATTCGTCTCGATATAGAGGACGCAATGCCAGCAAACGAAGCAAAGGACAAATTCCTAGCTTCAGGGTCTTAACGGCAAGTCATATAAAGCCTGAAAGACTATCGGAGATCATCCCACACCAGCGCGGAGTGGTTATGACTCATCGGGGCTCTCCAAAATGAGCCTAACATCAAGTAAAAAGCGGCATGGCAAAATTCCTAACGCTTGCTCTTCCGACGGTCAAACTGCCTAGGAGGATTGCTTGAAGACGTCATGTCCAGCCCCCGAAGGGATCAGAGACACGACAGTCGCAAGGCTACTCGAACAGCAAGATCGCCTATCGAGGAATACATCAGCCAACACGACGGTACGACGGACAAAACCGTAAGTACCACAGACCCTAACGGACCTCTGTCGTAAAGAGCAGAGGTTAACTGTGACGTTAGGATATTCTTGCGAGAACTGCTCGATTCGTCTCGACTCGTGAGGAAATTAGTGTCTTTGCGAGAACTTCTCGATTCGTCTCGACTCGTGAGGAAAAGCCTTAGGCAGCGGGGATTAAAAAACTGTTTCCTAAGCACTGGGGTTTTACAAGTCGGTCCAAAACGGACTCTTGCATACTATTCACAGACCACACTCTCCAAGGTCGAATCTCGACAAGGAGGGAAACAACCGCTTACGAGTCCTCTCGACTTGTAAGAGGGAAAATTCTCTTGTGAGATCCTTATGACTCTCAAGAGAAAACACACTTAGGAGTCCTCATGACCCCTAAGGAGAAAATACATCTACGAGATCCTCTCGACTCGTAGGGAGAAAAGTCTTTATGAGACCCTCAAGGCTCATGAAGTTGGAAAGTCTTAGGCAGCAGATCTGAACCTGCCTCCTAAGCCATCACTACTCCTCGAAGTATTCAAGACGGAATGTGCTATATCACCTACAGGCTATGCTTACTTAAGGAATATGCCAATAACAAAGCAGAAAATGAAGGGAAGGAGGCAAAAGATTTGTCATTCATACTTGGAAAATTCTTACAATTATAAAGACAATAAACAAAGACATTATCCAAATGATTACAACGACAAAACCTCAAATCCCGGACATGGGTTGAGGAACTCGAAAGTGACCTTGTCCAAGACTTTCCAAGCCTGGCGAACCATCCTGGTGTGCTTCCTTTCGCGAGCACGGGCGTCAGGATCCCCACTGATGTCCTCCACCCTCTGATAGGAAGCAAGAATGGCGGACTGTTAAAAGGCCTGGTGCAAGAGATCGACAAGATTGTCTCACCGTCTCTTCGAGATTAAGTTCATCAGATACACCGAGTGCACCTTATCCTCAGCGGCATCCAATGCTCCAAGTGGCACGCCAGTACAGAATAAAGGGAGCGCTTCACAGATCGCTCCCATGATAAGCTTCAGGTGAGAGGAACGCCGATGAAGCAGTTGACCATTGTATGCGTCGAAGCGACTCATGATTTCAGCACACTCGGCGTTGGTGAACTCTCGATTCTGAGAACGGCCGAGTTGGCGGATGTCCCCGTAAGAGATAATTTCGTCGAGATCGTACATATGGGCGTCCATTACTCCTGTAAAAGAAAATCAACGAAATTATCAGACAGACTGATTAAGCAAGATGATATAATTCATCAAAACATAAAATGCCATCTTTAACCTCCAAGATCCATGAAAAACTCTTAAGAGTTTTTCTATATGATTTTGAAGGAGCAAAGCTCCATTAATGAATTAAGATAATACAAGGAAAATCTTTTAGAGAGCAGAGCTCTATTAATGGAACCCTAATAGGGTCCTCTTTAGTTCTCTTTAGATCCTTTTAGACCTATAGAGAAAAGCTCTACTAGTGAAACCCTAAATGGGTTTTCTTTAGATCAAGGATCTATTGAGAGCAAGACTCTTAAAATTGATTTAATTTAATCTAATTTAATTTTTTACCTAAAAATTGTTCAGAGTTTCAACTCTTAGAAGTGCTTGAACAAAAAGAGCAAAGCACTGAATAAAAGTTCTTATGAAGAGATGAAAATCATCTAAGGGACCAAAGGTCCTATTTATAGGCATTGAGAGCCGTTTCAACTTCCAAAGTTGGCGCAACGGTTGGAATTCTGCCACCGCTGCGCTCATGTCTGGGGCCACGTAAGCGCAACGGTGGGGGGCGTTTGTTTCCACCAATCAGAGCAAAGCTCTGTTCAAATTCCAAGGCAGGAAATGAAGCAACGCTTCTGTTTTCCCCAATCAGAGCAAAGCTCTGTGTTAATTTCGAAAACTCAAAAATTGAAGCAACGCTTCAGTTTCCTTGCGCTGCGCGCAACGCGCCTCGTGTCAAAAGCAGACACGCCAGCGCTGCGCCCAAGACAGCGCACCCAATCAGAGCAAGGCTCTGTTTTAAAATAAAAATAAAGGAAGCAACGCTTCAGATGACTAGCGTTCTGCACTGCGCGACACGTGTCAGCGCAGTTGCGCTGCGCTCTGCGCTGCGTGACACGTGTCAGCGCAGTTGCTCTGCGCTGCGCGATACGTGTCAGCGCAGTTGCGCTGCGCTCTGCGCTGCGTGACACGTGTCAAGCGCAGGTGCGCTTGCGCCAATTGTGCCAGAATTAAACAATAAAATCTTGGAAAGATCTTTCTAATCTTGTTAAAAACAAAAAGATTATCTTCTGTAAAACAGAAGCCCTAGGATCAAAGATCCAGCGGTGGGGAAACATCCCTAAATCAATCAGAGAAAAATCTATTTAACTGATTTAACAAATCAATTAGCACTATATAAAGGCCCCTAGACTCCAAGTCTAAAATACAGACAGAGAGATAGAGATACGGAGAGCTCTTCTAAAAACTTTGAGAAGAATTCAGAGAGAAAGAAAAAAGGTAAAACCTTTGAAAAAAAAGAAGAATTTCTTCTAAAAAGATCAATGATCTAAGAACAAGATCAAGATCTTTAATAAAAAAATAATAATAAAGAAGTAATCTACTTCATGACTAGATCTTTTGATCTATATAAAGGCATTGCCTTTTGATGAACCACTGGTTCTTGAAATATTGAGGTAGAACCTCTCTGGAACAAGAAAAACTTGTTTTTTTTTATCTAAATTTGATCAAGATATTAAACAATGCCTTGCACTTTTGAATTTGCACGGTTGCGCTCCTTGGATTGGCGCAAGCCACCAGAGAGCGCCACGTGTCAATCACAGAACAACTGCGCCTTGCGCTTCTAAAAACAGAGCACTGCTCTCTTGGTTTGGCGCAAGTCACCAGAGCGCGCCACGTGGCGGCAGCGCACTAGCGCGGCGTACTGGCGCAGCGCGCTGCGCTAACAGACTTGCGCTCACCAATGCGTGACACGTGTCATCTCCACATGAATTTGCGCCTTGCGCTCCTCAATTGGCGCAAAGCACCCGACAAGCCACGTAGGGCACTGTCAGAACATTTAATGCAGTGCATTATTAAGGGCAGAGCCCAATTAAAAGGTCTATCAGACCAAATAAAAATGCTCTGCATTATTAAAGAAAAGGGACAGAGCTCAATTAAAAAGGGCCTAACAGGCCAAAATAAATGCTATGCACTTAAATTAAAAGCCCAATGCTTTAAAAAAGGGGCAGAGCCCAAACAAAGGCTTAGACAGGCCAATCATGAACAAAATGTTTGACATTTTCTAACTGGACTTAACCCAATTCTGGACGTAAGTCCTCAAATTAAATTGAACTGAGCACAACTGCTCTCTCAAATCAATTTACATCCGGTTCAAGGGTACATCTCTGAACTCCTCTGATATTTGTCGTTGTAATCCTTCAACGTCGTCAGAGAGGTGACGGGTCCCGACAACCACACATTAATACGGACTGTAGGGTCCTTAAACTCATGGACTAATGCGTCCTTAAACCAATATTCGTCCCCAAAATGGGAACGATGGACCACCATGTCCCTAAACCGGTAATACGGACTGTGGGGTCCTTAAACTCATGGACTAATGCGTCCTTAAACCAATATTCGTCCCTAAAATGGGAATGTTGGACCACCATGTCCCTAAACTGGTAATACGGACTGTGGGGTCCTTAAACTCATGGACTAATGCGTCAGATATTTGTCGTTTTAATCCTTCCACGTCGTCAGAGAGGTGACGGGTCCCGACAACCATACATTAATACGGACTGTGGGGTCCTTAAACTCATAGACTAATGCGTCCTTAAACCAATATTCGTCCCCAAAATGGGAATGTTGGACCACCATGTTCCTAAACTGGCAATGGACCACTATGTCCCTAAACTAGAACAATAGAGCCCAAATGCTCTTTTGCCGGATCTAAATGATCCTGTTAAGTTGATCTTAGTTTCAAATTAGACTAACGTATCCTTAACAAACGTTTGAGTCGATCTTTGCCTCAAAACTGGCTAACGTATCCTTCAAACAGGCTTTAGTCCCAAATTGGACTACAAATCTCCCAACCAACTGTGGTTCAAGGGTACATCTCCGAACTCCTCTGATATCTGTCGTTGTAATCCGTCAACGTCGTTAGAGAGGTGACGGATCCCGACGGCCATACATTCCATGGACCACCATGTCCCTAAACTGGTAATACGGACTGTGGGGTCCTTAAACTCATGGACTAATGCGTCCTTAAACTAATATTCGTCCCCAAAATGGGAATGTTGGACCACCATGTCCCTAAACTGGTAATACGGACTGTGGGGTCCTTTAACTCATGGACTTATGCGTCCTTAAACCAATATTCGTCTCCAAAATGGGAATGTTGGACCACCATGTCCCTAAACTGGCAATGGACCACTATGTCCCTAAACTGGAACAATAGAGCCCCCCCAAATGCTCTTTTGTCGGATCTAAATGATCCTGTTAAGTTGATCTTAGTCTCAAATTGGACTAACGTATCCTTAACAAACGTTTAAGTTGATCTTAGCCTCAAATATGGATAACGTATCGTTAAACCAAAACCCCAAATCCAAGAAAATACGGATTTGGACTAATCCACGTCCTACGGGCGACGACATAAATTAGTCTCCGTATACAATCCACGGGCAACCACAAACAAAACAAACACCCACGACACGAAGTGAACATCTGGAGAAGGAGAAAGTTGTTACCGCGATGCGGTAGCGTAATTAACTGCAGGGGCTTGCGCCTGTAGGGAAGAGCATCCCCACAATCAAAAACCCCTCAGACGAGGGGGAATCTGACGAAGTCTGCTACATCGGCCGCATCCGTCTAAACCTCCGATACATGGTGCCATAAATCAACTTGGCATCTTCGGAGAGATGGACGGATAAAACCAAATAGCATCTGCCCCGAATCTCAGGAAAGACGTCTCTCTGTCGTCGAGCCGCAATTCGGAGGGGAACACATATGAACACCCAACAGCTAACAATCACTATGCCTTGACGAATGTCAACAAACATAGCTTGAATACTATTGAATATACATATGAAATGACGGAGGGCTACGAATGATTTTGGCGAAACAGCGAACGTAGTGAACTTGATAGAATCGAAGGAACCTTGATAGCTTTTAAAAGGAGTGGTTTAAGCTCCGCGATTTTAAAAGTTTTGCTGTTTTGAAAAAAAACCGAGTGGTTTTGAAATTGTTCCAACGATTCAGCTTTGGTTTGTTTTCTTTGCATTAATATAATATGTCCCATCAATTAATCCTACTATTGCAGAAAACAACGAAAATATAACGTACGCTTATGTCATCCGCATTCGCCACGGGGCCCCGTCATCACCCGTTAGGTTACTTAACTAATGACAGAGCGGGGGCTGGACTAGCGCGGATGCAAAGCATAAACAACGTCTATTAGATATGATATATAGATATATACATTCGTCAGATGCAATGATAGTCATTCCAGATCACAGATGAATATATTGGATATACTAGGAATCCGCACATCGTTTAAGCCTGCAACGAAAGACGGATTACATAGTCGCGATGAGTAGCCAAACCCCACCCTAGACCTCTACGGGTGCGGCAAACTACCCGCCAAATACCCGAAGTGAAGCAGCCTCCCTCAACAACGTGAGTAGGCCACTCAGCACTTCAAAGTACCCGGTAGTTTGTGCACCCCACCTTAGGTCTATCCTAGGAGAAAAAACAGTAAAAGAAATAATATACGATAGTGGGTACAACCTCAACCCAGATGTGCGACCATAAAACAATATTACATTTATTGATCGAAAAATTGTGTTTTTGTAGTTAACCGCAATCAGAACAGTGTCGCGTGTAGCTAGACCGAGGTGAGTATGGGTCGTTCTCAGGGAAACGTGGAACCTTTTATTCTTACTTTAGATGTGGTGAGAGAGGGGGGAATAAAGAATATTGTGGAAAGGTTTCTAGATCTACGTTAAGCAAGAATGCCAATTATATAGATCTAGATTATTTTAGGGATGTAGTTAATATAATAAGAGGGCTTGTAGGGTTCGTTAGGATTTAGTAGTTATGGACGATTAATTAAAAATTACCCTTTTTATCCTTTAATAGATTTAAAACTAGAACGACGGTGATGCGTGTAGATTAGGGTTTCTGGAGGGAAAAGGAATCCCACTCTTAACCCTTATCTCGACACGGAACTCCGTTCATATCTAGCCTTTACCAAAACAATCATTGATCTAATCTCTAATCGTGATCGGAACTAACAAAGAATTGTTAGCGTGCCCGATTAGGATGTTAATGATTCTTTTGATAAAGTTCATAAACTTTATAGGACTTAAAAAGGGTTTAGGGATCTTCATCATCCATTAGCCTACCCTAATCCTACGAACCCTAACAAGCGGAGAATTACTCGCGCATGTTGGGAGAAGAAGAGATGGAGAGAAAATGCATATTAAACTACAAAGAAATAGAATAGGAAAAAGTGCTACCTTTATTAATCAACAATATTCATTACACTTTGATTCCTTAGAAAATGATTACAAAGACTAGTTTTCTTCTCGATCTCTTCCAAGGAGGTAGACGAACAGTTGATGATCAGCCTGGATGCATGAGCCGTCTTGGACTTCGTGATCTCGTCGGCTTGATGATTTTTCCAAGAGGCTCTCGGTCTTTATTTATAGTCCTAAAGCCATAAATTTAGATGCCTAAATTGGGGACCTTTAGTTAGGATTCCACCTAAAAATTTCCATCCCCTAACTATTCAACTACGCGGCGGATCCGTGGAATCAAGGGGCTCATGCCGCGGATCCGCGGCCTGACGATCAGCTCCGTTGATCAAACTTTAGGGGCTGGCTCCTTGTGACATGTGGCGATCCTCGGAAACTTCAGAATTTGGAAATCTTTTCTTTTCTTCTGCCAGAATTGATTTCTTAATTTTAATTTCTTAATTAGGCAGGTTAGGTTTAACAACTTGATTTCCTTGATTTAAGACCTGAAAATCCTGCACAACAATTTAAATAATATTTAGTAGACTTAGTTCTACTAGGATTTGGTCAATAATATTATTTGCATACATGTTCCTACCAAATGCTAATTACAATATATCAACACATGGAAAATAGTATTTTTACACATAAACCCTCATATGTATGATATATTATAATAAAGACCTTTTTAAATATGGAAATGGTAGGAAAAATGTAATAACAAATGTGCAGTTTTATCAACTGAACAAATACCCCCAAACTTATCTTTGATCGTCCCGAGCAAACTAGTTTATTCAAGAGAAGGAGAAGAAAAAGAAAGGAGAAAACTAAGCACACTTTCGTAAGCAAACACGATTGCACTGAGCACGTGCAACAATCCGTTAAACCTCTAGGTGTTCCTAGTAGGAGGAGTGTTGTCTCCTGAGGGTTTTCAGCGGATTACACCCACAAAATCCTATAATAAAAGAGAGACGGTGAAATTTACATATAAAGATAAGAATCATAAAAGAAAGACTTTGAAAATAAGAGTTTCCAACTACACTAGCATTTCAGTTGTCATGAGCCATATCTTAATAGTCATGAAAAGATGTTAGAAATCACATTATCCCTCAATAAAACACCATCTTTATTCTTCATTCCTACCTTTCGTCCAAACATTGATCATATATCCCTGTGTGTGTGAAATGGACATCCCTACACTCGGAGAATTCAATTCAAGCTATCATACTCTTGTCCATCTACCTCAGTACTTTTTAACTTGATGAATATTTAGATTTTCTCACACATTTTCATGCGACCGTTAATACTTCTTGAGGTACTAACCGACCGATTACTTATGTGCTTGCAGAATAGGTGATAATATTTTCCTCGTCTTGCACCACCTAAGGCTTAGCAGTGACTCCCAGACCAGTTGGCCTTAGGGCACTAGGTGATGAAGCACCCTCGCTATATTTTTTTATTGCTGCCTTGGCGATAACAAAATCAGTGTTCATTTTTTTTTCTTTTCACCATTTTTATATTTGCTTCATTTTTTTCATTTCCTTCATACTTTGACTTTTAGACAAGAGCATTTCAAGGTATCCTCTGCTATCCCGAGTTTCAAGACGTGTGTGAGTGCATATAGTAGGGTATGAACATTCAAATATTTGTCTTCCAGAATAGAAACTATTTTTCAGACTTATTTTTATCCTCAGATTAGTGACTTCCTTCATCTTACTAACCCTTAGGACAACAGCTCATAATTACTTATTACTAGTTCGTTTAAGAAAACTTCTAATTTTCTTGGTTTTCTTAAACTATTCCTATCTTTTGGATGTAATTTTTCACTTTCTACTCTTTTTTTATCAAAAAAAAAAAATTCCTATATTTTTTAAAAGTTGTGCTTATGCAAAATATAATGCAAATTGATGTGTAAATAAGCACAAACCTCCCCCAAACCTGTTTACAGCAGTGTCCTCACTGATGTCATCCGTTAAGCTCAAAAACCTGTAGACTTGGGAGGAAATTATTAATGGGGGCAAGAATATATGAAAGTGAAAATCCTCCCCCAAACTTATTTTAGGCTCATAATTTTGTAAAAATCATTTTCTTTCAAGAGCCAAAATATCCCCCCCAAACTTGAGTTAAACAATATTAATCTTTTAAAATCACACGAGGGGGTCAAAGTTATCGGTCAATGCCAAGCTTTGCAAAGACCGAAGGTAAACACCAACCATTCAAAAATTTTATCGATGAAGCACCAAGGTTGGTGGAAGAACATGTCACCTTTCGACGTGAAGAAGTGGGGAGGTGATAAGAGGTGTAATGGAAAAGGATTGCGTCTCCATTTGGAGAGACGACACAGTGATAGTGATGATGGATTACTCTCATTATCATGATTTTCCAGAAGAAGGGGTGGAGGTTCAATTTCTTTGTCTTGGAGTTGATTCATCTCAACACCCGTGTCTTGTAAAAATGCGAGTTCATCAGCGAAAATTTCCTCAAAGCTTTCGTCGATACCCAGAAGAATAATGTCATCAGAAAGAATGGAGTGATCGTCAGACTCTATAAAAAATTCCTCATCAGCGTTAGATGTTGACCCGGACAACTCGGTGGAAGAGTCCGTGTCAAACAACGACATATGAAAAGAGTCAGAATTATGAGATTGATCAAATTCGCTGCTGTCGACATCCATTAATTCGACAGAACACACATGAGCATGGGGTTCGGAGGGTTCACTTCCCAACTTGTAAATGTTAAGCTCAATTGACTTCTTTCCAAAGGATAGGGTCACAGAGCCGTTTCTATAATTGATTACTGCGTTGGAAGTGGCCAAAAAGGGTCGACCGAGTATCACCGGGATTTGATTGCATGGGTTTGCCACAGGTTGTGTATCTATAACGATAAAGTCCACAGGGAATATGAATTCCCCGACTTTGATTAACACATCCTCTAGCTCACCCCTAGGTTGGGTGATAGATCGATCGGCCATCTGAAGAGTGCAATGCGCAGGCTTTAACTCTCCGATCCCTAATTGCTCATAAACAGAATACGGAAGCAAGTTAACACTAGCACCTAAATCGAGTAGAGCACGATTGATATTTTTACCCCTAATAGAAATAGAAATTGTAGGACTTCCGGGGTCCTTTCGTTTCTTGGGTAGTTGTTGTGTAAAAGCAGTGCTCACATTACTCGCAAGGAAAACTTTTTAGGTACTTGAACTTTTCTCTTCCTAGTGCACAAGTCCTTTAGGATTTTCGTATATGACGGAACTTGTTGAATAGCATCTAGGAGAGGAATGTTTATGTTAACTTGCTTAAAAATTTCCACAATCTTCTCCATTTGTGGACTTGGTCTGTTGCCCCTTAACCTGTTTGGATAAGGTGCTTGATCAATAAGTTTTGGGTCCAACGTTTGTGGAGAAGACTGTGGGGACGGATTCGATCCCAAAATTGGAGTGGGAATCGACTTAGATAGATTTGGCGAAATGTTCAAGCCTTGGGGAAAACGGAGAATAGGCTCGGATGAAGATGGGAGACTAGACGAATTAGGGGAAGAAGAAGAAGCTGGGGTATCATTGGTGTCACTAACATCATCACATTGCTCACCCACTCGGTTATTCAGCACTTTTCCCGATCTCAACGCAGTAACGGCACTCACATTATAACTTTGTGAGTGGTGATTAGTTGAAAATATTGCATCTTTTAGCCGGCAATTTCCTCATCATTTGCATTCATATAGAAGTGTTCGGCATTCATATTTCACATATTAGCAAAACAGTCGCAGAATATCAGATTACATGTGTTAGACCTTAAAACTGACATTTCTAGGGAAATTGACTGCATTTCATTGCATGACATCATTTCTATATATCGCAACCCGTGTTTCGAAGTCTGTGCAGGAAAATCAGAAGCTTGCTCAAATTGACACCGCTAAAACATGACGCCAATTCAATGATTTCAGTTCTGGTATCAATCCAAAGGGGAAAATACAAATCAACACATCATATAAAGCCCCACATATCATCCCAAGACCACACCAGAAAGCCCAAAGCCCAAGCCCCATAAAGAACCGCGGATCCGCGGCAGGAGCCTGCTTGCGCCGCGGATCCGCGGTGGGTCCAAGGAATTAGCCTCTCATTTTTGGTGCAAAACTCCTCTCTCAGTGGCTACAGTTCAGAAATGTACTACATTTTCCAGAAGACTCCAGAGACTTCTGTCAGATCAGCAAGCTTTGGGATCAACACTAAACTAGCCTTGTATTCTAGAAACTTCTCCCTAAACCCTAACTTAAACCCTAAGCTAAGCCTAACTAACTACTTCTAGAAGTCTTTCAACAAACTTTTGGAGGGAACTTCTATTTCAAACTCAAGGCCTAGGGCTTGGGAAATCTATAAATAAGACCCTAGGCTCACTTGTAAAAGGATCTAATTATTAAATTCATTAGATTCATTCATTGAAATCAATAGACCCATTCACTCTTTTTCTTCATCTTCTTCCACAAGTCTAGTGAGAAGACTTGTGTGAAACCCTAACCCTAATTCCAATCAAAAGCCAAGATCCCGAGTACCCCATCAAGCAAGAAGCCTTGCAACCTTTTATGAGCGGAGCCGATCTTCAACAGAGAAAGTGGTCCAAGCCGACCTGCGACTCACGGAGTCGAGCGAAGCCAATTCGACAATTTAGTTCTTCCTCTTGTAGTTCTTGAGCGACTGTAATCAAATTGTTGATATAAATAAAAGGTGATATTCTTTTATCTTGTTTTCTTTAAATTCTTGCATCATGATTCAATCTAAATTTTTAGTTGTAATTCTTGTTGTGATGTTTGAGTAATACTCCGCTCGTCGAGGAGTCGATGCGATCAATAGAATGATGATGTAATATATCTTAAATCGATTCTTGAATCCTACGAGTTTTGTAAACCCTAGCTAGTTCAAGAACCGACGACCCAATTCGTTGCGATGCTTTCTTGATTGATATCGCTCGAAATTTGGGGAGTTACGATCGTTTCTTGAAATTGCTAGAGGCTAGAATGTGAATGATATCGACGAAAGAACAGGGGTTAAACGATGAAACCCTAGTTTCACGAGGAAGCCCTAACTCTCGTCGATCATCATCGATCTAGTATTAATCCTTCGAAGGACAAGAACACGATATCTTGAGATTACATCACGTCTATAGATCCGATCGATTCCTACGAGCCTCATTTAGATTCTTTACATTTGGTTGGAAATATCATCGAACCCTGATTCTCGATTGTTTATCATTTTCCTGATTCTTGATTAGAATAGTGACACTTGAAACATTTGATAAAATCTTGAATCATGTTTTCTTTTCTTTTCGATTTACTTTTCAATTCAAGCAAATCAAATATAAAAACGAATCGCACAATCCCTGTGGACGATCCGCACTCGCTTACGATCTACAACCGACACCGTAATTGATTGCGGTCAAATATAATTCTTTGATTGTGAATTTTATTCAATTTTCTAATTACCGACACAAAGAAACTTATTCGTTTTATTCGATTTACACAAACAAGAATTCTTTATACAATTAAATGGCGCCGTTGCCGGGGACCATTTGAGTTACTTACACAATCGGAAAATATTATTACATTCAATCAAATGGCGCCGTTGCCGGGGATCACGCGCTAATTCGTTTCATATTAAAGTTTGAATTTAAAGATTTATTCCTTTGTAATTTTTGTAATCAAAATTCGTGCAAACCCTAAACAATTTGTTGTGTTTCATTGCAAGGAGATCTGGAGCTTGCTGGGAAATTGGAAAAAAATTTGGAAAATTCCAGAGAGCTGGAGATATCAACAGAAAGCTGCTGTAAAATTTTTGTGCAGTGTTCCCATACTTTGACCGCTGAAGGGCGGCATTAGGAGGCTATTGCGGCGGAACCGCGGTTCCTTTGAGGGATCTCTGTGCAATTTTTCTTCAGGTACCTTCTTAGCTTCTCCTCTCTCCTCTTTTTAGCTCCAACTAATAAATTTCTGCAGGCTTCTTTGCAAATAATCGCAGCTCGCAAATTGCAAAAATTAAATTTGTGCGTGTTTTTGTTTCTTGGTTGTTTGCATTCTAAATACGGATATTAAGGGGCACGGCCAAATCCAAATTAGGTGGGGAGTTCATTACCCTTCCTAGGCCCCGAAAATCACAAAACTTGCATCCGCATTGACCCACATTAACTAAAAAATATCTAGAGATGACTCTAAGGACCGTCGCGCTCACTTAGGACAAGAGAAGGCCGTGGGTAATTCATTGATTATCCGTGTTTTCTTGTGGTGTCTAGGAAAGTGTGTCGAAGGCTTGTGGTTATTAATTAGGCCCACTACTTACGTAGTGGAGTACCTTCCCACTTACCTGGCACTTACCTGGCCACAGGGAAACAAAGAGGCAGTGGAGGATTCTATCCTGCGACTTGTCTTTTGGCAGTTAGGAGCGGTCTAGAGCCGGACCTAGGTGACCACTAGATTCTAGGGTTTTGTGTGCTGCATTTGTTGTGTCGCATCAATTTTTGTTTTAAAAATCTGTCCCTTTTTCAAAGCAAACACCGCATTCATTCATTTACCCCTAATTATAAGCCAACGCGGCCACTTGTACTAACCCTTTTTAGTACAAGATAGGCTGGACACGGGATTCTAGTGCCCGTTTAGTCCGTGTACCCTTTATCGACTCCGAAGTCGATATTTCTCCATATACTTCTTCTTTACCCACTACCACACCCACACCGATGGATCCACCTCCATCGAACTTCTTTAACCCTAATCTGCCGCCGTCCATTGGTGCGCAGAATCCACCCCGCATCTCTCTCCAGGAGAGGTGCTATCCACTGCGAGTTCCTCTTTCGACCTGCTTATCCACACCACCAGCCAATGGGGATAATTTTGAGATTAAATCCCAATACATCAACCTTTTACCCAAATTTCACGGACTCGAGACTGAGGACGCTTACGTTTTCATTACAAAATTTGAAAACGTATGCGCAATGATAGGTACGTCGCAACTTTCAGTAGATGCGATGCGTCTACGACTTCTTCCATTTACATTGTGCGATATAGCCGAGAAGTGGCTATGTAACACTACCGCATACTCTATTACGAATTGGGAAGAGTTCGTCGCTGCATTCCTTAAGAAATTTTACCCAATACAAAAGACAGCTCGAATCCGTAGCGAACTGAATCAATTTGCCCAGCTCCCTGCTGAACCATTCTCTAAATGCTTTGAACGTTTCAAGGATCTATTGGTTCAGTGCCCTCATCACGGCATCCCGAGATGGGAGCTTTGCCGAATCATTTATGAGGGCATTAACCCAAACACTAAATAGAGCCTTGAAAACATGTGTCAAGGTACTTTTATGACTAAGGATGATGGGGAAGCTTGTAAGTATTTAGAAGAGTTCGCTGAAAAATCACTACAGTAGGAGAGTGGAACCCAACCATTGAATAGGGGTGGCGTACACCAAATAGATGTGTCCATAGGTGTTCGAGCTGAGATGGCAGCAATGCAAAAGAAGCTCGACGCTATGGAACACAAATTTTCTGCAGCCTCCCTAAACCCAATGTCGCTCCCCAAAACTGTTTGTGGGTGCTGTTCTGATCCGTCTCATTTAACGGAAGAATGTCCATTAAACTCTGCATTTCAAGGTCACGAGCATTCTAATGCCGCATTTCAACGACCTATAAACAATCCATATTCTTCCACGTACAATCAGGGTTGGAGGAATCGCCCGAATTTCGCTTGGAACCAACAACAATCTCAAAACACGGTTCCAAACACGAATCAATTTCAAAGGGCTCTTCCTCCACCACAACAGCAACCTCTTCAACTCACTCAAGCACCCCTATCAGTCACAAAATTTCCAAAATCAGGTCAACAATCCTGCACAGTCTAATCCTATGCAGTTGTCCAGTTCTAACGAATTCTCTCAATTCACTCAAACCATGAAATCACTTTTATCAAATTTCATAAAGGTTTCGACTGAGGTTAGATCTTCCGTCAGTGAGATAAAGAAAAACTCAGCGTCTCAAGCTGAGAGTATCAGATCGATGGAAGCTGAAATTGCACGCCTCAAAGCCGAAATGAGTGCGAGAGAAAAAGGAAACTTCCCTCTCAACCCCTACAGAATCCTGGGCATTACAATGTAAATGCCGTCACAACGTTGAGATCGGGAAGAGTGCTGAATAATCATGTCGGGGAAGGTATTGATGATATTGAAAATCATATTAACACCCCGGCTGAGACCTTTCCACACACACACACTTCTCCTTCTGATCCTTCTTCTTCTACCACACCACCTTCTAGAGAGCCTATTCTCCATTTCCCACTAGGCTCGACACCTCAACCCAACCCTTATAGTTCTCAACAGACGGTCCCCACACCTCTTTTGGGATCTCGTCTACCCCCTCTTCCTTCTCCTATGATGGACCCGGCGCTTATTGCGAAAGCTCCTTACCCGAATCGGTTAAGGGGTAATAGAACGAGTCCTCATATGGAGAAAATTATGGAAATGTTCAAACAGGTTAACATCAATATCCCTCTCCTAAATACAATTCAACAAGTCCCCATTTATGCGAAAATTCTTAAGGACTTGTGCACTAGGAAGAGGAAGACCCAAGTGCCGAAGAAGGTCTTCATGGCTAATAATATTAGCACCGCTTTTATTCCCCAGCTACCAAAGAAATGAAAGGACCCAGGATGTCCTACAATATTGATTTCTATTGGGGGTAAAAACATAAACCGTGCTCTTTTAGACCTTGGCGCAAGTATTAACCTCCTTCCATATTCTGTATATGAGCAATTAGGGATTGGAGAGCTGAAACCTGCTCACTGCACTCTCCAAATGGCAGACCGTTCAATCACCAAACCAAGGGGTGAATTAGAGGATGTGTTGATAAAGGTCGGGGAATTTGTTTTCCCTGTAGACTTCATTGTGCTCGACACACAGCCTGTAGCAAACCTCCGGGGCCAAATTCCGGTGATTCTGGGTCGTCCTTTCCTTTCCACTTCCAACGCTGTTATAAATTGTAGAAACGGTTCAATGAACTTATCATTTGGAAATATGACCATTGAACTAAATATCTACAAAGTTGGAAGTCAGCCATCAGAACCTAGTGCTCATATTTTAGATGTGTGCTCTGTCCATGAGATCGCTCCCGATAGTTGTGGAGCTGAGGAAATTTGCTTTACTGATCTCGACGACATTACCACATCTCTGTTTGATTTCACACAAGATCTTAGTGAGGACACTTTACCTACACTTGAGTCCTGCACTCCTGACTTTTCTCCACCCGAGTCTGTATCTTTCACAGGCTCTGAGCTTCTTTGTAAATCCAAAAACCACTCAATGATCCCTCCTTCTATCATTTCTCCGCCCGAACTAGATCTCAAAATTTTACCGTCTCATCTGAAATATGCTTATTTAGGTGAGAAGGAGTCTTTACCGGTTATAATTTCCGCTTCTCTAGCATTAGAGCAAGAGAATGCACTTTTATCGGTATTGAGATCTAACAAAGAGGCGTTTGGTTGGAGTATGGCGGACATCAAAAGGATTAGTCCCTTGATAGTTGAACATCATATACATGTGATGGATGATGCCAGACCAACCCGAGAACCACAGAGACGGTTGAATCCCGTCATGAAGGAAGCGGTCATGAAAGAGATCGTCAAATGCTTAGATAATGGTATTATATACCCCATCTCCGATAGTCATTGGATGAGTCCTATACATGTCGTTCCTAAGAAATCTGGCATCACTGTTATAACCAATGAGGCAAATGAGTTGATTCAGACACGCGCCCAAACTGGGTGGCGCATATGTATTGATTATAGAAAACTCAATGCTGCCACGAGGAAAGACCACTTTCCTCTACCATTCATTGATCAAATGCTGGAACGCTTGGCAGGACGAGAGTATTATTGTTTTATGGAAGGATACTCAGGCTATAATCAGGTCCCCATCGCCAAAAAGGATCAAGATAAAACCACTTTTACTTGTCCTTTTGGTACCTTTGCTTACAGTCGCATGCCCTTTGGGTTATGCAATGCTCCCGCTACCTTTCAGCGGTGTATGATGGGGATATTCTCTGATATGGTAGAGAACTTTCTGGAGATCTTTATGGATGATTTCTCGATTTTTGGAGACTCTTTTTCTGATTGCCTATCGAATCTTGACGTTGTTCTTACTCGTTGCAAAGAGAAGAACTTGACTTTGAACTGGGAAAAATGCCATTTTATGGTCCAAGAAGGAATTGTACTTGGACATGTCATTTCACAGAAAGGCATTGAGGTTGACAGAGCTAAGAGAGATGTCATTCAAAACCTCCCTCATCCCAAAAGCGTCAAAGATATTCGATCTTTCCTTGGCCATGCGGGCTTTTATAGGAGATTCATTAAGGACTTTAGCAAAATTGCTAGACCTTTAACTCTTCTCCTGGCCAAGGATTCGACCTTCCATTTTGACTCGAACTGCGAGACAGCTTTCGACTCACTTAAACACTCACTCACTTCAGCCCCCGTGCTATCATCTCCTAACTGGGACTACCCCTTTGAGCTAATATGTGACGCATCCGACTTTGCAGTAGGTGCAGTCTTAGGACGGCACATCGAAAAGATGCCACACGTGATATACTATGTAAGTAAGACCCTGAATGATGCGTAAATCAATTATACAACCACAGAAAAAGAACTCTTAGCGGTTGTATTTGCATTAGAAAAATTCAGGCCTTACTTAATTGGCTCACCTATAGTTGTGTATACTGACCATTCCGCCTTAAAACATCTTCTGGCGAAGAAAGATGCAAAAGGTCGACTAATACGTTGGATCCTTCTGTTACAAGAATTCGATCTTGTTATCAAAGATAAGAAAGGATGTGAAAACGTAGTAGCTGACCATCTTTCACGCATCTCTTCTTCCCCTGTGACCCTGCCGATCAATGATTCGTTCCCTGACGAACAGCTCTTGAGCGTATCCAATGAACCATGGTTCAGGGATATTGTGAACTATCATGCCACGGGACTGATACCCAGCGATTGGTCAAAACAGGACAAATACCATTTTCTATCCCAAGTAAAACACTTTTACTGGGATGAGCCCTATTTGTTTAAGTATTGTCTTGATCAGATCATCCGCCGGTGTGTCCCGAAAGAAGAGTTCAAGAGTGTTCTTTCTTTCTGTCATGATCAGGCCTGTGGGGGTCATTTTGGTCCTAAAATGACGGCGGAAAAGGTTTTGCAATGCGGATTTTATTGGCCGACCTTATTCAAGGACGCATTTGACTATTGCAAAACCTGTACACAATGTCAGTATACGGGTAGAATCTCCCAGAGGAATGAAATGTCTCAGCAACCCATTCTGGTTGTTGAAATATTCGATGTTTGGGGCATTTATTTTATGGGTCCTTTTCCCAGCTCCTTTGGGAATCTGTACATACTGCTAGCGGTTGATTATGTCTCAAAGTGGGTAGAAGCCATTCCATGTCGCACTAATGACAAGAAAGTTGTCATTAAGTTCTTAAAAGAGAATATCTTCTCGCGATTTGGACACCCACGCGCTATTATTAGCGATAATGAGACACATTTCTGCAACAGGTCTTTCGAGACTTTGATGCGGAAATACTCAATCAACCACCGACTTTCTACACCCTATCATCCCCAAACAAGCGGGCAGGCTGAAATCTCAAACAGACAAATCAAACTTATCCTGGAGAAGACTGTTGCTAAAAACAGAAAAGACTGGTCGACCAAACTGACGGATGCTCTTTGGGCATTCCGAACTGCATATAAGACCGACCTAGGAATGTCCCCATATAGGATAGTGTTTGGAAAAGCATGTCACTTACCTGTCGAGATAAAGCATAAAGCATTATGGGCTATTAAAGAAATAAATTTTGATCTAAACTTAGCTTGCAACTTTCGGAAGCTGCAACTAAATGAGCTAAGCGAACTCCGCGATGAAGCTTATGATAACGCTGTAATTGTAAAGAATAGGACTAAGGTTTTTCACGATAAAAACATTTTGAGGAAAACATTTTCACCTGGTCAACAAGTCCTTCTTTATGCTTCACGATTACACCTTCACGCGGGTAAGCTCCGATCTCGATGGAAGGGACCTTTTGTTGTGCGGTCTGTATACCCGCACGGGACAGTAGAAGTCGAAAATATAAAAAACGGCACCTTTTTCAAAGTGAATGGACATAGACTAAATCCGTATTTTTCCACTGACCCCACGGAGGAGCTCCTGTTCTTACAGGAGCCAGTTTATTTGGATTAAAATTCCTCCGTCTCACCTTCATGTCCAGTATATCATTGCATCATCTTTTGAATGGAGGTGAGTGAAAAGAGTAAGCTTGAGGGAAGTTCTTCACTTATATATTTTGCCCCCACTAATAAATCCTTCCAGACTTACAGGTTTTGTAGATATAGCTGTTGGCAACAGTGAGGACACTGTTGAAAACAAGTTTGGGGGAGGTTTGTGCTCATTTTTGCATCATTTGCATATCATTTGCATAAGCACAAAACATTTCTTTAAAAACTTATAAAAATTTAAAAAAAATTCAAAATCCATAAAAATTTAAAATTTTCAAAATATAAAAATATTTTAAACATTTTTTGTACATAAATAAGATAATGAAAGTTTAGATAGTGAAAAATTACATCCATGAGATTAGAAAAATTTAAGAAAACCAAGAAAATTAGAAGTTTTCTTATACGAACTAGTAATAAGTAGTTATGAGCCGTTGTCCCAAGGGTTAGTAAGATGAAGGACGTCACTAATCTGAGGATAAAAATAAGTCTGAAAAATAGTTTCTATTCTGGATGCCAAACATTTTGAACGTTGATACCCTGCTATTCGCACTTACACACGTCTTAAAGCCTGGGATAGTAGAGGATACCTTGAAATGCTCTTGTCTTAAAGCGAAAAGTATGAAGGAAATAACAAAATGAAATAAAGAAAATATAAAGTAGTGAGAAAAATGGACACTGGTTTTGTTATCACCGAGGGCAATAAAAATGTATAGCGAGGGTGCTTCTTCACCTAGTGCCCTAAAGCCAACTGGTCTGGGAATCACTGCTATGCCTAAGGTGGTGCAAAATGAGGAAAATACACCAAGAAAGCAAGCACATGAGTAATCGGTCGGTTAGTACCTCAAGAAGTATTAACGGTCGCATGAAAGTGTGTGAGCAATCTCATCTAAATATTCATTAATTAAAAAGTACTGAGGCTGATGGGCAAGAATATGATAGCTTGAATTGAATTCTCTGGGTGTAGGGATGTCTTTACATACATGCAGGGTTATATGATCGATGTTTGGAAGAAAGATAGGAATGAAAAATAAGACGATGTTTTATTGAGGGAGGACGTGATTTCTAACATCTTTTCATGACCATTAAGATAGGGCTCATGACAACCGAAAAGCTAGCTTAGTTGGAAACCCTAATTTTCAAGGCTTTTCTTTTACAATTCTTTTCTTTAAATGTAATATTCATGATCTTTTCTTTTATTATTGGATTTTGTGGGTGTAATCCGCTGAAAACCCTCAGGAGACAACACTCCTCCTACTAGGAACACCTAGAGGTTTAAAGGCTTGTTGCACGTGCTCAGTGCAATCGTGTTGCCTACGAAAGTGTGCTAGTTAGTTTTTTTTTCTCTTTCTTTATTTTCTCCTTCTCTTTTTAATAAAAAGTTCGCTCGAGACGATCGAAATTAAGTTTGGGGGAATTTGATTAGTCGAAAATATTGCATCTTTTAGCCGGCAATTTACTCATCATTTGCATTCATATAGAAGTGTTCGGCATTCATATTTCACATATTAGCAAAACAGTCGCAGAATATCAGATTACATGTGTTAGACCTTAAAACCGACATTTCTAGGGAAATTGACTGCATTTCATTGCATGACATCATTTCTATATATCGCAACCCGTGTTTCGAAGTCTGTGCAGGAAAATCAGAAGCTTGCTCAAATTGACACTGCTAAAACATGACGCCAACTCAATGATTTCAGTTCTGGTATCAATCCAAAGGGGAAAATACAAATCAACACATCAGATAAAGCCCCACATATCATCCCAAGACCACACCAGAAAGCCCAAAGCCCAAACCCCATAAAGAACCGCGGATCCGCGGCAAGAGCCTGCTTGCGCCGTGGATCCGCGGTGGGTCCAAGGAATTAGCTTCTCATTTTTGGTGCAAAACTCCTCTCTCAGTGGCTACAGTTCAGAAATGTACTACATTTTCCAGAAGACTCCAGAGACTTCTATCAGATCAGCAAGCTTTGGGATCAACACTAAACTAGCCTTGTATTCTAGAAACTTCTCCCTAAACCCTAGCTTAAACCCTAAGCTAAGCCTAACTAACTACTTCTAGAAGTCTTTCAACAAACTTTTGGAGGGAACTTCTATTTCAAACTCAAGGCCTAGGGTTTGGGAAATCTATAAATAAGACCCTAGGCTCACTTGTAAAAGGATCCAATTATTAAATTCATTAGATTCATTCATTGAAATCATTAGACCCATTCACTCTTTTTCTTCATCTTCTTCCACAAGTCTAGTGAGAAGACTTGTATGAAACCCTAACCCTAATTCCAATCAAAAGCCAAGATCCCGAGTACCCCATCAAGCAAGAAGCCTTGCAACCTTTTATGAGCGGAGCCGATCTTCAACAGAGCAAGTGGTCCAAGCCGACCCGCGACTCACGGAGCCGAGCGAAGCCAATTCGACAATTTAGTTCTTCCTCTTGTAGTTCTTGAGCGACTGTAATCAAATTGTTGATATAAATAAAAGGTGATATTCTTTTATCTTGTTTTCTTTAAATTCTTGCATCATGATTCAATCTAAATTTCTAGTTGTAATTCTTGTTGTGATGTTTGAGTAATACTCCGCTCGTCGAGGAGTCGAGGCGATCAATAGAATGATGATGTAATATATCTTAAATCGATTCTTGAATCCTACGAGTTTTGTAAACCCTAGCTAGTTCAAGAACCGACGACCCAATTCGTTGCGATGCTTTCTTGATTGATATCGCTCGAAATTTGGGGAGTTACGATCGTTTCTTGAAATTGCTAGAGGCTAGAATGTGAATGATATCGACGAAAGAACAGGGGTTAAACGATGAAACCCTAGTTTCACTAGGAAGCCCTAACTCTCGTCGATCATCATCGATATAGTATCAATCCTTCGAAGGACAAGAACACGATATCTTGAGATTACATCACGTATATAGATCCGATCGATTCCTACGAGCCTCATTTAGATTCTTGACATTTGGTTGGAAATATCATCGAAACCCTGATTCTCGATTGTTTATCATTTTCTTGATTCTTGATTAGAATAGTGACACTTGAAACATTTGATAAAATCTTGAATCATGTTTTCTTTTCTTTTCGATTTACTTTTCAATTCAAGCAAATCAAATATAAAAACGAATCGCACAATCCCTGTGGACGATCCGCACTCGCTTACGATCTACAACCGACATCGTAATTGATTGCGGTCAAATATAATTCTTTGATTGTGAATTTTATTCAATTTTCTAATTACCGACACAAAGAAACTTATTCGTTTTATTCGATTTACACAAACAAGAATTCTTTATACAATCAAATGGCGCCGTTGCCGGGGACCATTTGAGTTACTTACACAATCGGAAAATATTATTACATTCAATCAAATGGCCAGGATTAGGTATGGGTTGAGATGGGAGTTTCCATTTCTCTCTCGCACTCATTGCGGCTTTCAACTGTGCAAGTTGGTTTTCTATTGATTTAATACTCTCGCCGGGGGAGGCGGAGTCTTTCTTTATGGTATCAATAGAAGACTTCATCTCAGCCGACAATTGCATGGAATGTTTCAAGAACAAATCCAAAGTTTGTGCAAGTGAAGAGTTGTCAGTACCGGCCACTTGTGGTGTAGAGGTGTTGGCCGGATTTTGAAAATTTTGTGACTGAAAGGGGGGGCTGATTCTGTGGTAGTGGTTGCTGTGGAGGAGGTCTTTGATAATTGCTTTGTTAGTTTTGATTCCAAGCAAAGTTAGGATGATTCCTCCATCCTTGATTGTATGTGGAAGAATAAGGATCGTTTCTAGGTCGCTGCTGAAAAGCAGCATTAGTTTGCTCGTGACCTTGAAACGGTGCATTCATAGGACATTCTTCCGTTAAGTGTGAAGGATCCGAACAGCAACCACAGACGGTCTTAGGAAGCGTGACCTGATTTAGGGAGAATGATGAGAATTTGTTCTCAATAGCGTCGAGTTTCTTCTGTATCGCTGCCATTTCGGCTTTTACTGCAATAAAAACATCGAGCTGGTGAACACCTCCCCTAGATGAAGGTGGTCTTACGCTTTCCCACTGCAAAGTGTTTTCTGCGAGATCTTCCAGATATTTCCATGTTTCACCATCATCTTTAGACATGAAATTGCATTGACACATTATTTCAAGCATCTGCTTTGTCGCTGGATTAATGCCCTCATATATAATGCGAAATAAATCCCATCTTTGTATTCCATGTTGAGGATATTGGACAAGCAGATCCTTGAAACGTTCAAAGCACTTCCAAAATGGTTCATTGGGAAGCTGGGTGAACTGGTTGATCTCGCTCCTAATATGGGAAGTCTTATGGTTTGGGTAAAACTTCTTAAGAAATGCTATGACGAATTCATCCCAATTAGTGATAGAGTGTGCGGCAGTATTATAAAGCCATTTTTCTGCTAAGTCGCACAGTGTGAATGGGAGAAGACGCAAGCGCATAGCATCGATAGTCAATTGTGAACTACCCATCATTGAGCATACGTTTTCGAATTTGGTGATGAAAACGTACGCGTCTTCCGACTCAAGCCCATGAAATTTGGGCAGCAGATTGATGTAGTGGGGTTTAATTTCGAAATTATCCCCGTTAGCTGGTGGAAGAGATAGACAAGTGGGAAGAGGACCACGGATAGGATAGCATCTCTCTTGGAGAGAGATGCGCGGTGGATTCTGCGCACCTACAGGCGGTGGCAGCGTGGTGTTATAATCTGATGGAGTACCGTCCATCTCGGTCGTGGTGTGTGGTGGGGGAAAAGAAGATGAAGAAGTATTGACTTCGGCGACGATAGCAGGAACGCGGACAAGACGGGCACTAGGATCCCGTATCCAGCCAAGCATGCACTAAGCGGGTTTAGTGCAAGTGGCAGCGTGTGTGTGATTTAAAATTGGCTTGTTTTGAAAAAAGTGGGACTCAAGACAAATCACTCTAAAATGCACAAGCAATCCTAGAACTGAGGTCACCTAGGTTCAGTCTCTAGACCGCTCCTAGACTTCCAAAGGACAAGCTGTAGGATCAATCCTCTACCAGCTCTTTACTACTCTTGTGGCCAGGTAAGTGCCAGGTAAGTGGAAGGTATCCGCTATACGAATCACCGAAAATAGCGGGCCTAATTAAGTAAACCACTTGCCTTAGACACACTTTCCTAGGCACCACAAAATAATGCGGATAAGCGATAGATTACCCACGACCTTCCTCTGTCCTTAATGAGTGCGACAGTCCTTAGAGTCTGGTCTAGATATTTTTTAAATTAATATAGGGTTGATGCGGATGCTCGGTTTGTGATTTGTGGGGCTTAGGAAGGGTGATGAAATCCCCACCTAATCTGGATTTGGTCTTTGCCCCTTAAAGTCCGTATTAAAATATGCAAAACAAAACCAATCATAAAACTTTTGCAAAAAGATTTTTGAGCGGCACTATTTTGCAAAGAATCCTGCAGAAAATAGATTTTATTGGATTTGAGAGGAGAAAGGAAGAGGTTAGAATCATACCAGAGAAGATTGATGCCCTAGATCACCTACACTGTCGCGCTTCCGCCGCAGATTCACCTCCTTTGCCGCGGTTCCGCCGCAAGAGAGAGGGGTCTCTTGATAAAATTTTCTATGTTCCCTTCTGTGCTCCTCTGTCTCTCTAAAAATGTCCCTGTCTCCTGTTTCCTCAAGTCTATGACTCCATATCTCCTTGCAAAATTCACGCACAAATCGTTAAATATGAAATTTGCAGTTTTCTGTTAATAATAATATGAATCGTCTAAGAATTCAAAACAAATAGTAAAAAATAAAAAAAATTACACACGTATCCCCGGCAACGGCGCCATTTGATTGGTCGAAAAATTGTGTTTTTGTAGTTAACCGCAATCAGAACGGTGTCGCGTGTAGCTAGACCTAGGTGAGTACGGGTCGTCCTCAGGGAAACGTGGAACCTTTTATTCTTACTTTAGTTGTGTTTAGAGAGACAGGGGGGGAATAAAGAATTTTGTGGAAAGGTTTCTAGATCTACGTTAAGCAAGAATGCAAAATATATAGATCTAGATTATTTTAGGGATGTAGTTAATATAATAAGAGGGCTTGTAGGGTTCGTTAGGATTTAGTAGTTATGGACGATTAATTAAAAGTTACCCTTTTTATCCTTTAATAGATTTAAAACTAGAACGACGGTGATGCGTGTAGATTAGGGTTTCTGGAGGGAAAAGGAATCCCACTCTTAACCCTTATCTCGACACGGAACTCCGTTCATATCTAGCCTTTACCAAAACAATCATTAATCTAATCTCTAATTGCGATCGGAACTAACAAAGAATTGTTAGCGCGCCCGATTAGGACGTTAATGATTCTTTTGATAAAGTTTATAAACTTTATAGGACTTAAAAAGGGTTTAGGGATCTTCATCATCCATTAGCCTACCATAATCCTACGAACCCTAACAAGCGGAGAATTACTCGCGCATGTTGGGAGAAGAAGAGATGGAGAGAAAATGCATATTAAACTACAAAGAAATAGAATAGGAAAAAGAGCTACCTTTATTAATCAACAATATTCATTACACTTTGATTCCTTAGAAAATGATTACAAAGACTAGTTTGCTTCTCGATCTCTTCTAAGGAGGTAGACGAACAGTTGATGATCAGCCTGGATGCGTGAGCCGTCTTAGATTTCGTGATCTCGTCGGCTTGATGATTTTTCCAAGAGGCTCTCGGTCTTTATTTATAGTCCCAAAGCCATAAATTTAGATGCCTAAATTAGGGACCTTTAGTTAGGATTCCACCTAAAAATTTCCATCCCCTAACTCTTCAACTACGCAGCGGATCCGCGGCATCAAGGGGCTCATGCCGCGGATCCGCGGCCTGATGATCAGCTTCGTTGATCAAACTATAGGGGCTGGCTCCTTATGACATGTGGCGATCCTTGGAACCTTCAGAATTTGGAAATCTTTTCTTTTCTTCTGCCAGAATTGATTTCTTAATTTTGATTTCTTACTTAGGTAGGTTAGCTTTAACAACTTGATTTCCTTGATTTAAGACCTGAAAATCCTGCACGACAACTTAAATAATATTTAGTAGACTTAGTTCTACTAGGATTTGGTCAATAATATTATTTGCATACATTTTCTTACCAAATGCTAATTACAATATATCAACACATGGAAAATAGTATTTTTACACATAAACCCTCATATGTATGATATATTATAATAAAGACATTTTTAAATATGGAAATGGTAGGAAAAATGTAATAACAAATGTGCAGTTTTATCAACTGAACATACATCAATTTACAATTTACATCGAATGAAAAATGAAAAACACTCATCTCACATCCCCGGCTATTCATCCACGACAATCCAACAAGTTCATATACACAAACCAATATCACAGATCATAGATATGTACAACCCCCACTAATCGACGTATAGCGATTAGTAAACGTTCAGTACATATATCACATCACAGAAGGTCCGATTAGATAAAGTACTTAGAATTTCGATCGATTACCAGATTTGAATCTACCCCAAGTACAACACAGCACTCAAACAATCTGGGTAGAATCAAAATATCAGAAAAATCACAAGACACCATGCAATACACTCTGCATGAAAAACGAGTTGACTCGGAGTCGACTCGGCCGCGGATTCGCGGCGAAACGCTTGGTTTCACCGCGCTTCCGCGGCGGTCTGACCGATTCACGATCTCGTTTTTCTTGGGTGTCCCTAAAAAAAGCCTGCTCGTATTTATAAGGTCCCTGGAAAAAAATTTGGACCGGTTTTTAAAAACGACAGAAAAGTGCATTTTTAGTTCGTGTTTTGCGATTTTTCCGGCGAACGAATTTCTAACACTTTGCTAACAAGTTAGTAATGGTTTAGCTAGGCTCTGATACCACTGTAAGTCTACGTTACCCACCCCGGTACTTACGGGGAGGCGGAAAAGGTAAAAAATAAATTTTTATCACAAGGTAACATAGACTATCTTGAGGATCTTTGCCAAACCATTTCTAACAAACAACTAGAGGTTCTATCTACTATGCTTAGGAGATTATACCTCACGAAAACGGTCCTTCTGTTCTTCCCTCTGCTGTCCTCCTTGTCCATGCTAGCTCCGAGGATCGTTCCGGACCTTGGTCACCTCCGCGGCCTCCTAGAATCGAAGACGGTCCACCCGAGAGTCTATAGTACGACCTCCACCTCAAGCCGTGGTAACTAGGGTAACAAGTTTTCTACTCTTGATGCCCTAGATGATATAGAGGAAGAAGATGGGTTTGTTTGTCAATTTAGAACCTAATTTGCTCAACATATGAGACTATTAGGAATTTGTAGGGAGGAGGAAGAAGAAGCAAACCATGGGAGCTCTCATTTGATGAGAGAGAATGAGAAGAAGATAATGATGCATAAGAAAAATATTTAGTAATCTTTTATCATGATTAATTATGATGGCTACCTTTGATTTGACCATTATCATCTCAATGATAAATCCAAAAGAATAAGAAGAGTCTAGTGCTTGCACAATATCTAAGTCAACAATAGTCAACTAGGTCAAATTGTCAAACAAGGTCAAATGGTCAAACCAATTAGCCAAAACACAATTATCATTAAAAAGATTAATAAACATTTTCCTCACCTCATATTGGTTTTGACCAAGTCAATGGTCAAAACCCGAATGAGACACCTCCTTCTTCGTTCCTCACAACCGTGCATACACACCCGTATCCGCATTCCGTAGAACATGAATACACAAAAGACAAAACTAATCCATCTGTACAATACTAAGATCCGTCTCAAACCAAAGCCCACTAGTATTGTCTGCCCGAACATCATACGCGCACAAGTGCACGTAAGTGATCGTAGCCCTGCCGTAAAACCATACGGCCTCTACACCTTTTGCCCAGTGCAGGGAAACTCTCTGTGTGGGACTCTAAAAACTCGACACTACGCTGGCAGTGGGTTTAACCACAGAACGCAAGCGGCACTAGCTGTACGTAACGGTCCCCAGGTAGATGTCGATAAGAAGGCCGATGAGGTAAACCCATTCGAACTCCTACTGAGCGTGAATGTGACAATCTCCGTACAGTCCGGTCTGTTCGTCTAAGAGTATCGCATGTCGGGCCTAGGGGCGGTAAACGTCAGACCCCTAATAGTGGTACAAGTCATGTCGGAGTGTAGCCCAGAACACCCTGAGAAACTACTGGAAACACTACCAGTAAATCTCGCTTACCCTGTCCAAGGACTTTGTGTAATGGCTCTCCTAAACACGGCGCGATATCAACCCCCAATGTCGGGAGAGACGAATCCTGTCTAACCGCTACTGCCTCCAAGTGCTTCGGGACTGCACCCAACTATTACCTGTTTGCACGACTTCTTTGAGCCGTGGTAGGTTAGTAACCAAAATACAGTGGGAACACACTCGAGGCGAAGTAGCAGTGTCAAGTCGACGGACTAAGCTGTACTCCTGTCACCTGGGAACTGTTATCTGACGATAGGTATAGTACCAACCAACAGTTCCCGATAAGTCCTGTCCAGTGTACTCATAACCTAACGAGCACCCGCATACTATCTCCAGTACGACGTACTAATGGCTGTGGGACAGACCATCTCCCCTGCTGGGATGAGAAGCGTATACGCTAGTCTACTCCGGAATATCGATGCCCTGTCTCGATAATATTACGACTAGGGACCTGTATAAGGATGTGCTTGTAGATTACCGAGCCCCCACTAGTGTGACTGCCATCACAACGCTGGTAATCAAGCAAAGATCCTAAGGGCTCCACTAATATGTATAAACGATATGCTAAAAGAAACACATGCACATATTGAAGTAGAAACAAACCAAGTAGCATACTACCATTTTGAGCAAGACTGTCTATACAACTATGAATATCCCAAACTTCCATTAAGTAATATACAAACTAGTATGATACAGTAATGGCCTTTAGGGCATATACACTAACAGTTGAGAGCTTGCATGTTAGACTTCAAGGGCTCGTGGGAGGATCATCTACACTTGGTGGAGTTTTCTTACAATAACAGCTTTCAGGTGACTATTCAGATGGCTCCATTCGAAGCATTGTATGGTCGCAAGTGTCGCTCACACCGTTTGTTGGGACGATATTGGAGAACGAAGATTGTTGGGACCGGATTTGATCGTGCAAACAGTAGAGAAGGTTAGTACTATCCGGAATCACATGAAGGCAGCACAAGATCGGCAGAAGAGTTAGGCCGATACATTGAGAAGACCTCTTGAGTTCGATGTTGGTGATCTTGTATTCTTGAAGATATCAGAGACTAGAGGAGTGATTCGTTTTGGGAGTCGAGGCAAGCTTGGTCCTCGATTCGTGGGGCCTTTCGAGATTATTGAGCGTGTTGGAGAAGTGGCTTATCGATTGGCTTTACCACCATCTTTGGCGAGTGTTCATAACATGTTTCATGTATCTCAACTCCGTAAGTATGTTTGAGATGAAACACACGTGCTAGATCATTCGGAGCTGACAGTAAGGGAGGACCTGACATATGAAGAACGACCGATGTTGATTGTTGATCGAAGAGAAAAGGTCCTTAAGAACAAGGTTATCCCTCTCGTACTTATTTCTTGGGGGAATCGCTCGCACGGAAAATCAACTTGGGAATGAGAAGATGAGATTCGACAGAAGTTTCCTGATCTCTTCTTATAGATTCATGTTTGTTTATCTTTTCTTGTTCCGGGAATTTCGAGGACGAAATTCTTTTTGTAGTTAGGTATAATGTCACACCCTAGTTCATTTATACCAGTTCTATTTTGAGTATTTCTTTATTTGTGGCTATTCTTGATTTATTGTGTTTTGGGTGCGAATAGTGTATTGGTATCCGTCTTCGCATCCGACTCGACCCGCTTGCTGGAAACTCGTCTTGATTCCTGTTTATGATTTATCCTGGCTAGTTGCGAGGATCCGTGCACTTTTAATATTGTTTATACTGCATACTGGCATTATATATGGCATCTGAATATTTTTAGTATAACAAATAAAGTCAAATAAAATATTTTAAAATATCTAGCATGGCCTGCATCATACCCCTGACCCTGTGGTAGCATCCGTGTATCTTGTTCTCGTTCCGTTCAGTGAAACAGACTCATTAGGACAGTTACGTACACGCTACGTGTATCCATTCTTGGGGTATTGATTGGTTCGAAAGAGAGTGTGTTTGTAGTTTAACCGCAATCAGAACGGTATCGCGTATAGCTAGACCGAGGTGAGTACGGGTCGTCCTCAGGGAAACGTGGAACCTTTTAATCTTACTTTAGATGTGTTGAGAAAGAGAGGAGGAATAAAGAATTTTTGTGAAAAGTTTCTAGATCTACTTTAAGCAAGAATGCAAATTTATAGATCTAGATTATTTTAGGAATATAGTTAATATAATAAGAGGGCTTGTAGGGTTCGTTAGGATTTAGTAGTTATTGATGATTAATTAAAAGTTACCCTTTTATCCTTTAATAGATTTAAAACTAGAACGACGGTGATGCGTGTAGATTAGGGTTTCTGGAGGGAAAAGGAATCCCACTCTTAACCCTTATCTCGACACGGAACTCCGTTCAAATCTAGCCTTTACCAAAATAATCATTAATCTAATCTCTAATCGCGGTCGGAACTAACAAAGAATTGCTAGCGCGCCCGATTAGGATGTTAATGATTCTTTTGATAAAGTTCATAAACTTTATAGGACTTAAAAAGGGTTTAGGGATGTTCAATTTCCATTAGTCTACCCTAATCCTGCGAACCCTAACAAGCAGAGAATTACTCGCGCATGTTGGGAGAAGAAGATGAAAACACAGAGAGGGGAAACATAATGTAAAATGCAAAAGAATTAAATAAAATAACTACCTTTATTAATCAACTTGAACAATCTACACTTTATTCCGTAGAAAATGATTACAAAACTAGTTGCTTCTCGATCTTTCCTAAGGAGGTAGACGAGCAGTTGATGATCAGTCTGGATGCGTGAGCGTCAGGGACTTCGTGATCTCTTCGGCTTGATAATTTTTCAAGAGGCTCTCGGTGCCTTTTTATAGTGCAAAGCCAGAATCATTTGCCTTAAAATTATGTAAAATGTAGAAAAGATTTTCCCCAAAAATCCTCAACTCCCAACTCACTATACCTGCGGCGGATCCGCGACATAAAGGGGATATTGCCGTGGATCCGCGGCTTGATGATCACATCCGTTGGTCAAACTTCTGGGGATGTCTCGTAGTGACATGTGGCAATCCTAGGAACCTTCAGAATTTAGAAATCTTCTCGTGGTTGCTGCCAGACTTGGTCTTCAAGTTTTGATTCTTAATTAGTCAAGTCTTCTTCAACAACTTGATTTACTTGATTCTAGTCTTTGAAAAATTCTGCACACTTGGAAATCTTTTGCACAATAACTCAAATAATATTTAGTAGACTTAGTTCTACTAGGATTAGGTCAATGAATTTATTTGCATACATTTTCCTACCAAATGCTAATTATAATATATCAACACATGGAAAATAGTATTTTTACAGATAAACCCTCATATGTATGATATATTATAATAAAGACCTTTTTAAATATGAAAATGGTAGGAAAAATGTAATACAAATGTGCAGTTTTATCAACTGAACAAATACCCCCAAACTTATCTTTGATCGTCCCGAGCAAACAAGTTTATTCAAGAGGAGAAAAAGAAAGGAGAAAACTAAGCACACTTTCGTAGGCAGACACGATTGCACTGAGCACGTGCAACAAGCCGTTAAACCTCTAGGTGTCCCTAGTAGGAGGAGTGTTGTCTCCTGAGGGTTTTCAGCGGATTACACCCACAAAATCCTATAATAAAAGAGAGATGGTGAAATTTACATATAAAGATAAGAACCATAAAAGAAAGACTTTGAAAATAAGAGTTCCAACTACACTAGCTTTTCGGTTGTCATGAGCCCTATCTTAAAAGTCATGAAAAGTGTTAGAAATCACATTATCCCTCAATAAAACATCGTCTTTATTCTTCATTTCTACCTTTCATCCAAACATCGATCATATACCCCTACGTGTGTGAAATGGACATCCCTACACTCGGAGAATTCAATTCAAGCTATCATACTCTTGTCCATCTACCTTAGTACCTTTTAATTTGATGAATACTTAGGTTTGCTCACACCTTTTCATGCGACCGTTAATACTTCTTGAGGTACTAACCGACCGATTACTCATGTGCTTGCAGATTAGGTGATAATATTTTCCTCGTCTTGCACCACCTAAGGCTTAGCAGTGACTCCCAGACCAGTTGGCCTTAGGGCACTGGGTGAAGAGGCACCCTTGCTAAATTTTTTTATTGCTGCCTTGGAGATACAAAACCAGTGTTCATTTTTTTCTTTTCACCATTTTTATATTTTCTTCATTTTTTTCATTTCCTTCATACTTTGGCTTTTAGACAAGAGCATTTCAAGGCATCCTCTACTATCCCGAGTTTCAAGACGTGTGTAAGTGTATATAGTAGGGTATCAACATTCAAATGTTTGGCTTCCAGAAAAGAAACTATTTTTCAGACTTATTTTTATCCTCAGATTAGTGACTTCCTTCATCTTACTAACCCTTGGGACAACAGCTCATAACTACTTATTACTAGTTCGTTTAAGAAAACTTCAAATTTTCTTGGTTTTCTTAAACTATTCCTATCTTTTGGATGTAATTCTTTACTTTCTACTCTTTTGTTATAATTTTTTTTTAATGCCCAGTGTCAAAGATAATTTAGTGAATACAAACCTCCCCCCAAACTTGTTTTCAGCAGTGTCCTCACTGATGTAGCCTTTTGAGAACATGGACCTATATACTAAGGGAGAGATACAAGAGGTAAGATAATAGTTAAATGAAAAATTCCCCCAAACATATTCTTTGACACGCACAGATATTCAATCAACTCATTTTTTTTCTCACCTCCATTCTTAAAACGAGAAAATGTTACAAAAACATGGAGGTGAGGTGGAGGAAATTTAGTTTTGATAAAGCGGCTCCTGTAAAAACAGGAGCTCCTCCGCGGGGTCAGCAGAAAAATACGGTTTTAATCTATGCCCATTTACTTTAAAAATTGAACCGTTTTTCAAATTTTCGACTTCAACTGCCCCATGCGGGTGTATATACAGCACCATAAAAGGTCCTTTCCAATGAGATTTAAGCTTACCCGGATGAAGATGGAGACGGGAATCGTAAAGAAGGACTTGTTGCCCCGATGTGAAGGTTTTTCTAGAAAGATTTTTATCATGGAACACTTTAGTTCTGTTCTTTACTATCACCGCATTATCGTAAGCTTCATCGCGGAGTTCGCTTAGCTCATTTAACTGCAGCTTCCGATAGCTGCCTGCATGATCAAGATCAAAATTAAGCTCTTTAATAGCCCACATTGACTTATGTTCAATCTCGACAGGGAGGTGGCATGCCTTCCCAAACACAAGGCGGTATGGAGACATACCAAGATCGGTCTTATAAGCGGTGCGGAATGCCCAAAAAGCATCCGTCAATATGGTTGACCAATCTTTACGGTTTTTCGAAACCGTCTTCTCCAATATCTGTTTGATCTGCCTATTTGAGATCTCAGCCTGCCCGGTTGTTTGGGAATGATAAGGCGTAGAAAGCTTGTGAGTGATTGAATGTTTCCGCATCAAGGCCTCGAAAGACCTATTGCAGAAATGTGTCCCGTTGTCGCTAATGATAGCGCGAGGGTGTCCGAATCGCGAAAAGATGTTTTCTTTAAGGAACTTAATGACAACTTTGTTGTCATTAGTGCGACACGGTATAGCTTCCACCCACTTCGAGACATAATCAACCGCTAACAAGATATATAGATTCCCAAAGGAGTTGGGAAAAGGGCCCATAAAATCAATACCCCAAACATTAAATATTTCCACAACCAATATAGGTTGGAGCGGCATCTCGTTCCTTCGTGAAATCCGACCTAAATGCTGACATCGCGGACAAGTTTTGCAATGTTCAAATGCATCTTTAAATAATGTTGGCAAATAAAAGCCACATTGCAAAACTTTCTCCGCCGTTTTTCGAGGACCAAAGTGACCGCCGCATGCCTGATCATGACAAAATGATAACACGCTCTTGAATTCATCGTTAGGGACACACCTGCGAATGATTTGATCAGAACAATACTTGAATAAATAAGGTTCATCCCAGTAAAAATATTTTACTTGGGATAGAAATCAAAGTTTGTCTTGTTTCGACCAATCACTAGGAATAAGTCCCGTAGCAAGATAGTTCACAATATCCACGAACCAAGGTTCGTAGGATACATTCAAGAGCTGTTCGTCAGGAAATGAGTCATTTATCGGCACGGTCACAGTTGGCGAAGAAGTGATGCGTGAAAGATGGTCGGCTTCAACGTTTTCATATCCACTCTTGTCTTTGATAACAAGATCAAATTCTTGTAACAATAGGATCCAACGTATTAGCCTGGCCTTTGCATCCTTCTTCGTTAAAAGATGTCGTAGGGCGGAGTGATCTGTGTAAACCACAATAGGCGAGCCAATCAAGTAGGGCCTGAATTTCTCTAATGCAAATACAACTGCCAAGAGTTCTTTCTCGGTAGTTGTGTAATTTATTTGTGCATCATTCAAGGTCCTACTTGCATAGTAAATTACATGTGGCATCTTATCAATATGCTGTCCTAAGACAGCACCAATAGCAAAATCTGATGCGTCACACATAAGCTCGAACGGGTGGTTCCAATCCAGAGATGATAGAACGGGGGCTGTAGTGAGTGATTCTTTAAGCGATTCAAAAGCAGCCTCACAATCCGAATCGAAGTAAATATTAAGCTCAATTGTCATTTTCCCGAAGGATAAGTTCATAGAACCGTTACGACAATTAATCACAACGTTAGAAGTTGCTAGGAAGGGTCGACCAAGTATCACCGGGATTTGATTGCGTGGGTTTGCCACAGGTTGTGTATCTAAAACAATAAAGTCCACGGGAAATATGAATTCCCCGACTTTAATTAAAACATCCTCTAGTTCTCCCCGAGGTTTGGTGATAGATCGGTCTGCCATCTGGAGAGTACATGTCACGCCCCGCTTCCCAGAGTACGCTAGATTGGGCACGCGACATAGCCAACCATGCTACCTGTGGGTAGGAAGTATCCATCCACAGTCACATTACGGCTGTAGAGATATCAAGAAAAAACTAAACAATCTAAAAACATGTCCATAATCCAGAATAACAAGAGTCAATAATAAATAAATGCGGAAGCAAATTATCCAATACAAATAACTGAAAGGTATGTCCCATAATGCGGGCTCACATCAGGAAATGAATGCAGGAAATAAAACTAACTACTACTGAACTCACAGCTCAGCCTGCTGGCTGAAGTACTCCTGCTCGGACAGCAACAGCGGTACAGAATCTGGGCCATGCAAAACCCAGACGTCAGCGCGTCATGTCAACCAGTAATATAATATGAACAATGTAATATACAATGCAAAATAAATATGAATAAAGCAATAATGTGAAACAAGCAGTACAGGGTAGTGTGCGGTGGGTAACTAAACTGTTCTATCAAGTTTTCTAGTCTAAAGTCTTTGAAATCAATTGATGAATCGTCGATGTAACTCAATAGTATCCCGTACATACCCGGGACCACGGCCTCAATATTCTCGGCTGCAGCCGAGACATGCCGCTAGGCACAAAACAGGAATGTGTACACTCGATAGTATCCCGTACATACCCGGGACCACGGCCATAATATTCTCGGCCGAAACCGAGACATGCCGCTAGGCATAAAACAGGAATGTGTACACTCAGGACAGGTAGTGAACTGTCGAGTTACAAGTCAGGTTTCACCTTTGATTTCCTCATACCCCCAAGTTATATGCAAGTCAAGTCAGGTATCCAGAAATCAAGAAACTAATGCCAACACAGGATCAGGTAAACAGGTTTGTCTGGATAGACAACAGGAACGGTCCATGAGGACTGCATGTCAGGTTTGTTGGAATTTGGCACGAGATTAGGTAACAGGTCGGGTCATGGTACATCAAGTCAACAGTATATGGTACCATGTCAGGTGTAACAATATATATATATATATATATATATATATATGTAGCCATGTCAGGTCAAGATATAAACAATATCGTGAGTGTGCTCCTAATCAGATGTACAGTCGAACAGGGTATTAACAACAGGAAATAAGCAATGAGTCAAACAATAATAAACAGTTTCATTCAATCACAAGAGTGCAGTAATACAGTGCAGCCATTTAATTATATTAACAGGTTTTGAGCACCCTTAGCGATGCAATAGTTTAGGTAACGATGCAATACAATTATATCAAGCCTTGAATATGAATGTCCGAATGTAATAGAACTACATGGATAAGTGCTACCTTCTATTAAACAGTAAAAAGTGATTAAACAGGTGAACTTGGTTATTAGGTTTAAATTGGCAAACTGTAAATTCTATGTTATCTGTAAAATGATATAATGCCATATTGCAACCAAAATGGGAAAACGACTATACCAAGTTAAGTTTTACGGTTTAGAGTGTTAAAACATATATAAATATATTGTATAGTATGTAGCAAGGGGTACTTGCCTCGACGGGTCGCGAACCGGGAAAAACGGAACGTAACGTCGGCGGGGAAACACGCGACGCATGCACGGTTCACGGATTAAACCCAAACAACGAACCAAGAGACCTCACGGGTCAGAGTACTCCGCTGGATCATCGGGACACGTCACCGGCACGGCCAGATTCTGGCGAACAGCGACTACAAAATTCGAGAATTTAGTGCACAGCCAAAGGAGAAACAGGAAGATGGAATGGAAGGATGAAGAGAAGAGATAGCTTACTGGTGTTGCAGAGGGTGTGACGGCGATGAGATCGATGGCGGTGAGGCACCGGCGAGGAGGTTGCAGCAATTAGGGTTAGGGCTCGGGTAAGGAACTTTGGTGCAGGGAAAGGAAAACGGAGAGGGAGAGGAGATGGTCGGGGTGCTGGAGTGCGCATGTGGTGAGAAGGGCGCTGGTGGTGGCGCGGATGGCGACGACGAGGGCCGCCGACGAGCAGGTGACTGCAGGGAATTCTGCAGGTGGCCGCAACAGTCGTGCAGGGTGCGCAGGGGAGAAAACAAGGGTTGGTTGAGGCAAGGAGGCGCGGGCGAAGGTGTTGGCGTCGTCGGCGACAGGTCACGGCGGCGACGGGGACGAGGCGGCTAGGGCTTGCGTTGAGGCTCGATGGGTGAAGATGACGCTGGAAAATATTATGGGAGGGGAATATAAATAGGGGAGAGAGAAAGAGAGTTAGAGAGAGAGATAGAGAAAGAGAGAGATAATGGAGGGGCCCACGGGGTAATATGCCCTCGTGATTGGCTGAGTAAATATTTTTGCAAAGATTTAAACTGCTGTGAAAGATTATTCTGTTAGGGATAAATGATTTATTAAAGTTAACGAAATATATATATAAGGTTTTAAGATTATAGAAATTTGGGATTTTGGCGCTAAAAAAATATTTCCAAATCGCGTCTGGGTTGGGTCCAAAAATTTGAAATTTAAATAATAGGATTTAAAGCGGGTTCCAAATTTTGAAATTGAGTGTTTTATGATTAAAAAGAATACCCCCAAGACGGACACCTGTAAGCGCGCGTAGCCGTCCAAACTCGCCCGTTTCACTGAACGGGACGAGAACACAATGCACGGACGCTACCACGAGGCTAGGGATGCCAAATAGGCCCAGATAGATAATTTTTATTTCATTTTAGATGCTAAAATTTGTTATATGCAGAAATGACTTTTCCAAATAAAATTTTACGGTAAGTGACAAACAGACAGGCTAAATGAAATGAGTATCACACTAATGCTCAAACAATAACAGAAAATAGTAGTATTGGGCTTGGGTGTTACATTATACCCAACTACAAAAAGAATTTCGTCCTCGAAATTCCAAGAATACAAAGATAGAAAACTACAGGAAAAGGTGAGGAAACTTCTGCCGGATCTCATCTTCTCATTCCCAAGTGGACTCTCCATACGATCGATTACCCCAAGAAATAAGCACAAGGGGGATAACCTTGTTCTTAAGAACCTTTTCCCTTCGATCCACGATTTCGACCGGTCGCTCTTCAAAAGTCAGGTCTTCCCGTACTGTTAACTCCGAATGATCCAAAACGTGTGTTTCATCTCGAACATACCTTCGTAGTTGAGATACGTGAAACACATCGTGCACACCTGCCAAGGACTGTGTTAACGCCAAACGGTACGCTACCTCTCCAACACGCTCCAATACCTCAAAGGGTCCAACAAATCGAGGACTAAACTTTCCTCGACTCCCAAAGAGAATCACCCCTCTAGTCGGTGATATTTTTAAGAATACCAAATCACCCACGGCGAACTCTAGAGGTCTTCTTGACGTGTCAGCCCAACTCTTCTGTCTGTCTTGAGCTGCCTTCATATGATTTCTGATAGTGTTAACCTTCTCAACTGTCTGGACTACCAAATCTGGTACCAATAATCTTCGTTCACCGATATCATCCCAACATACAGGTGAACGGCATTTACGACCATACAAAGCTTCAAACGGAGCCATCTGGATAGTTGCCTGAAAACTGTTGTTGTAAGAAAACTCCACCAGGTGTAGATGATCCTCCCACGAACCCTTGAAGTCCAACATGCATGCTCTCAACATGTCTTCAAGAGTTTGGATCGTTCTCTCCGACTGACCATCAGTTTGAGGATGATAAGCTGTGCTAAACTTTAATCGAGTCCCCAAACTTTCCTGTAAACTCCTCCAGAGGTGTGATAAGAACTGAGTGTCCCAATCGGACACGATGCTCACCGGTACACCATGTAATCTTACAATCTCCTGCATGTACCGCTCTGCCAAAGTCTCCGTTGATTGACCCACTCGGAAAGGAATAAAGTGAGCGGCCTTGGTCAACCGATCAACAATCACCCATACTGCATTATTGCCCTTTGGACTCCGCAGTAACGCCGTCACGAAATCCATGGTTATATGTTCCCACTTCCACCGAGGAATCGAAAGTGGTTGCAATAAACCAGCAACACGTTGATGTTCAGCCTTAACTTGTTGAAACACCAAGCACTTCGCCACAAAGCGAGCAATTTCCCGTTTCATGCCTTCCCACCAGAAATGCTGTCGAATATCTCGGTACATCTTTGTCCCTCCTGGATGTACAGAGTAAGCTGAACTGTGTGCCTCCTTCATAAGCTCTTCACGAACCTCTCCCTTTGGCACACACAAACGGCTACCATACCTCAACGAACCATCTTCATGGATCATTAAATCTGTTCATAGTCCGGCTTCAACTTGCTCCCGAAACTTTTGCAGTCTAGGATCCTGTGATTGTGCTGCTTTAATTTTCTCAATTAAAGACGACTGTACTTGCAACTGCATCAACTGTCCCGTAGAACGCGGTAGCATAACCTCCAAGTCAAATCTTCGAAAATTTGCAATGATCTCCCTCTGCGTAGTTAACACCTGAATTGCTGGTAACCGACTAAGCGCATCCGGCACGACGTTATCCTTCCCCGGATGGTACTTAAGATCAATATCGTAGTCAGCCATCAGCTCTAACCATCTACGCTGCCTCATGTTAAGCTCCTTCTGTGTGAACACATACTTCAAACTCTTATGGTCCGTAAAAACTTTGACTCTTTCGCCCAACAGGTAGTGTCTCCAAATCTTCAAAGCGAAGATCACAGCCGCAAGCTCCAAGTCATGAGTCGGATAATTCTTCTCATGGGTCTTCAATTGTCTCGATGCGTATGCTACAACTTTCCCATGCTGTATCAAAACACATCCCAATCCTTTCCCAGATGCGTCGCTGTGAATCACCAATCCTCCGGAATTGTTTGGCACGGTCAGAATAGGGGCGGTTATCAACTTCTGCTTCAACGTCTCAAAAGCTAACGCACATTTATCCGTCCATACAAAAGGTACCTCCTTGCGCGTAAGCTTGGTCAACAGCTCTGCTAGACGAGCGAAGTTCTCCACAAATCTCCTGTAGTATCCGGCTAATCCAAGGAAACTTCTTATCTCAGCAACATTCTTTGGAATCGGCCAATCTCGAACTGCGGCAATCTTTTCGGGATCGACGGCGATTCCATCGCCCGATACAACATGCCACAGAAACTTCACTTCCTCCAACCAAAATTCACACTTACTCATCTTCGCATACAATTTCTCCTGTCTCAATGTCTGCAGTGCGATCTTCAAATGCTCAGCATGCTCCTCAAAACTCTTCGAGTAAACCAGAATATCGTCAATGAATACCACGACAAACTGGTCCAAGAACGGTGAAAAGATTCGGTTCATCAAGTCCATGAATACTGCCGGCGCATTCGTTACTCCGAAGGGCATCACTAGGTACTCGTAATGTCCATACCGAGTTCGAAACGCTGTCTTGAAAATATCTTCTGCTTTCACTCGGACCTGATGATATCCGGATCGCAAATCCAGCTTCGAGAATACCCTCGCGCCACTAAGCTGCTCAAAAAGTTCTCCAATGCGAGGGATCGGGTACTTGTTCTTAATAGTCACCCGGTTTAATTCTCGATAGTCGATGCACATCCTTCTCTTGCCATCCTTCTTCTTTATTAGAAGAACTGGAGCTCCCCAAGGTGAGTTACTGCTTCGAATCCAACTCTTCTCAAGCAATTCAGCAATCTGTTTCTTAACTTCTTCTAACTCTACTGGTGCCATTGGATAATACGCTTTAGATACTGGGGCTGCACCAGGAATGAGGTCAATTGCGAACTTTATGTCTCACTTCGGCGGTAAACCCGATATATCTTCAAATACGTCCATAAAATCGCGAACAACCGCCGGCTCTTCACCACTATCAACTTCCATTGCTGCAAGAATATTGTTTGTCAGCCTAGCCCTAAACTCGACTGGCCCGACAGAACTGCTTCCTCCAGTGAAGGTAAACTCAGGATGTCCGGGAATCTGAAAAATTACTTTCTTTGCCCTACAGTCAATGTGGGCGTGGAAAGTGCCAAGAAAATCCATTCCCAAGACAACTTCATAGCTGCCCGTATCTATCACCAAGAAATTTGCAAAGAGTTCCCGTCCGCACACAACAACTGTATAATCCTTACATTCCCTACTAGCTATGATTTTCCCATTCCCAGTGTGTATGTCCCAGAAACTAGACAGGGTCGTGTAGGTAATTGAGTGTGTAGTTATAAATTTGGATGACATAAAACAGTGGGATGCACCAGAATCAAATAATGCCAATGCGGGAAAACTATGAACGAGTAAAGTACCAGAAACAACTTCTCCTGATGCCTTGGCTTCCTCAGCTGTCAAGGTAAAAGCTCGAGCCTGATTAGGTCCTTCAGTCAGCTGTTTCTGCCTTTGGTACGGTCTCTGCGGAGGCTTCTGAATATCATCTCTCATACGAAGCTTCGACGGACAGGCACCAATTGCGTGATCAGCCGCTCCACAAACCAAGCAAAGTCCCAGCCTCCTTCGACAATCCTTTTGCATGTGGCCAGGTAAATTGAAGTAGTTACAATTCATGCTCTTTCTTCGATCAACAATCACAGGCTTCTTCATTGGAGCTACACCACGACGGTCCACTGGAATACCCTTGCGACCATGAGCTCGTTTAGGTACAAATGCGGGCTTCCTGGCCGCAACTACTGTCTGCTGCAAGCTCCCTTTCATCCCAGATAAACTCTGTTGTTCCCGAGCTGCCGTAAGAAACTGTGAGAAAGTGGTCAAACCCAGAGAGACAATCTGCCTCTGGATGTCCACATCCAAGCTGCGCATGAACCTTCATGCCCTGTCTGCATCGTTGGCGACTAAGGGTCCAGCGAATCTGCTGAGTCTCGTCCACTCTGCTGCATGCACGTCCACGGGTGCTCCATTCTGCCTTAACCCAATAAAGTTCTCTTCCATTTCCTCCCGTGCAGTCCGCGGGAAGAACTTATCCAGGAAACTCTTAGAAAAATCCGCCCACTTGATCGGCTTGGGCAAGCGGGTCTCTTCCACAAGCCACCACTCTCGGGCGTAGTCCACTAACTGAATGCATACCACCTCAACTCTTTTGTCATCTGGTATCTGTGCCGCAATCAGCAAATTCTCCATGTCGACTAGCCACTGCTCGGCTGGCAACGGCTCCTCCAAACCAGTGAATATAGACGGACCCAAACGTCTGAAATCTGCCACAGTCCCTACTCGATCAACTGGTTTAGCTCCAACGTTGTTCACAGACTGCTGAACGATCTGCAAACCTTCCTGGAACGAGTCTGCTTGCTGCTGGATCAGCTCGGTCTGTCTCTTTTGATTCTCCAGCATTCCCCTTATCACTCCAAGCATGGCGGCTTTGTCCACACGCCTCTGGTACGTCTTCAAATTCTTATCTGCCATATTCCTGAAATCAAAAACACCCAACATTAGCATGATAGATTCAATATATAGATCAAGGCTAGAACTCCAAGATACTTAAATAGAGTACCGCATTGTAACTATGCCGCGGTATCATAGCCACAATTACTTAACTCCACCCAAGTCGCCTAAGTCCTAGAGATAACAAGAAATCATGTTTTTCAAGTCGACATGCAAAGTAAGTTTGCACGTCGTAAAAGGTATAATCAGGAAGAATGTGATTCAAGTATGGTAAACGGCAAGGTGGCAGGACATGTTTCCTAACACGGGTATTCTGATTCGTGTATTGGGTACAATACCCAACTACAAAAGAATCAACCCAATTAACCTATGGCTCTGATACCAAAAGAACCATGTCACGCCCCGCTTCGCAGAGTACGCTAGATTGGGCACGCGACATAGCCAACCATGCTACCTGTGGGTAGGAAGTATCCATACACAGTCACATTACGGCTGTAGAGATATCAAGAACAAGCTAAACAATCTAAAAACATGTCCATAATCCAGAATAACAAGAGTCAATAATAAATAAATGCGGAAGCAAATGATCCAATACAAATAACTGAAAGGTATGTCCCATAATGCGGGCTCACATCAGGAAATGAATGCAAGAAATAAAACTAACTACTACCGAACTCACAGCTCAGCCTGCTGGCTGAAGTACTCCTGCTCGGACTGCGACAGCGGTACAGAATCTGGGCCATGCAAAACCCAGACGTCAGCGCGTCATGTCAACCAGTAATATAATATGAACAATGTAACAGGCAATGCAAAATAAACATGAATAAAGCAATAATGTGAAACAAGCAGTACAGGGTAGTGTGCGGTGGGTAACTAAACTGTTCTATCAAGTTTTCTAGTCTAAAGTCTTTGAAATCAATTGATGAATCGTCGATGTAACTCAATAGTATCCCGGACATACCCGGGACCACGGCCATAATATTCTCGGCTGCAGCCGAGACATGCCGCTAGGCCCAAAACAGGAATGTGTACACTCGATAGTATCCCATACATACCCGGGACCACAGCCACAATATTCTCGGCTGAAACCGAGACATGCCGCTAGGCACAAAACAGGAATGTGTACTCTCAGGACAGGTAGTGAACTGTCGAGTTACAAGTCAGGTTTCACCTTTGATTTCCCCATACCCCTAATTTATGTGCAAGTCAAGTCAGGTATCCAGAAATCAAGAAACTAATGCCAACACAGGATCAGGTAAACAGGTTTTTCTGGATAGACAACAGGAACGGTCCATGAGGACTACATGTCAGGTTTGTTGGCATTAGGCACGAGATCAGGTAACAGGTCGGGTCATGGTACATCAAGTCAACAGTATATGGTACCATGTCAGGTGTAACAATATATATATATATATATATATATATATATGTAGCCATGTCAGGTCAAGATATAAATTATATCGTGAGTGTGCTCCTAATCAGATGTATAGTCGAACATGGTATTAACAACAGGAAATAAGCAATGAGTCAAACAATAATAAGCAGTTTCATTCAATCACAAGAGTGCAGTAATACAGTGAAGCCGTTTAATTATATTAACAGGTTTTGAGCACCATTAGCGATGCAATAGTTAACGATGCAATACTGTTATATCAAGCCTTGAATACGAATGTCCGAATGTAATAGAACTACATGGATAAGTGCTACCATCTATTAAACAGTAAAAAGTGATTAAACAGGTGAACTTGGTTATTAGGTTTAAATTGGCAAACTGTAAATTCTATGTTATCTGTAAAATGATATAATGCCATATTGCAACCAAAATGGGAAAACGACTATACCAAGTTAAGTTTTACGGTTTAGTGTGTCAAAACATATATAAATATATTGTATAGCATGTAGCAAGGGGTACTTGCCTCGACGGGTCGCGAACCGGGAAAAACGGAACGTAACGTCGGCGGGGAAACACGCGACGCACGCACGGTTCACGGATTGAACCCAAACAACAAACCAAGGGACCTCACGGGTCAGAGTACTCCGCTGGATCGTCGAGACACGTCACCGGCACGGCCGGATTCCGGCGAACAGCGACTACAAAATTCGAGAATTTAGTGCACAGCAAAAGGAGAAACAGGAAGATGGAATGGAAGGATGAAGAGAAGAGATAGCTTACTGGTGTTGCAGAGGGTGTGACGGCGATGAGATCGACGGCGGTGAGGCGCCGGTGAGGAGGTTGCAGCGATTAGGGTTAGGGCTCGGGTAAGGAACTTTGGTGCAGGGAAAGGAAAACGGAGAGGGAGAGGAGATGGTCGGGGTGCTGGAGTGCACAGGTGGTGAGGAGGGCGCTGGTGGTGGCGCGGATGGCGACGACGAGGGCCGCCGGCGAGCAGGCGACTGCAGGGAATTCTGCAGGTGGCCGCAGCAGCCGTGCAGGGTGCGCGGGGCAGAAAACAAGGGTTGGTTGAGGCGAGGAGGCGCGGGCGAAGGTGTTGGCATCGTCGGCGACAGGTCACGGTGGCGACGGGGACGAGGCGGCTAGGGCTTGCGTTGAGGCTCGATGGGTGAAGATGACGCTGGAAAATATTATGGGAGGGGAATATAAATAGGGGAGAGAGAAAGAGAGTTAGAGAGAGAGAGAGATAGAGAAAGATAGAGAGAGAGAGATAGAGAAAGATAGAGATAATGGAGGGGCCCACGGGGTAATATGCCCTCGTGATTGGCTGAGGAAATATTTTTGCAAAGATTTACACTACTATGAAAGATTATTCTGTTAAGGATAAATGATTTATTAAAGTTAACGAAATATATATATAAGGTTTAAAGATTATAGAAATTTGGGATTTTGGCGCTAAAAAAAACATTTCTAAATCGCGCCCGGTTTGGGTCCAAAAATTTGAAATTTAAATAATAGGATTTTAAGCGGGTTCCAAATTTTGAAATTGAGTGTTTTATGATTAAAAAGCATACCCCCAAGACGGACACCTGTACGCGTGCGTAGCCGTCCAAACTCGCCCGTTTCACTGAACGGGACGAGAACACAATGCACGGACGCTACCACGAGGCTAGGGGTGCCGTGTAGGCCCAGATAGATATTTTTAATTTCATTTTAGATGCTAAAATTTGTTATATGCAGAAATGAATTTTCCAAATAAAATTTTACGGTAAGTGACAAACAGAAAAGCTAAATGAAATGAGTATCACACTAATGCTCAAACAATCACAGAAAATAGTAGTATTGGGCTCGGGTGTTACATTATACGCAACTACAAAAAGAATTTCGTCCTCGAAATTCCAAGAATACAAAGATAGAAAACTACAGGAAAAGGTGAGGAAACTTCTGCCGGATCTCATCTTCTCGTTCCCAAGTGGACTCTCCATGCGATCGATTACCCCAAGAAATAAGCACAAGGGGGATAACCTTGTTCTTAAGAACCTTTTCCCTTCGATCCACGATTTCAACCGGTCGCTCTTCAAAAGTCAGGTCTTCCCGTACTGTTAACTCCGAATGATCCAAAACGTGTGTTTCATCTCGAACATACCTTCGTAGTTGAGATACGTGAAACACATCGTGCACACCTGCCAAGGACTGTGGTAACGCCAAATGGTACGCTACCTCTCCAACACGCTCCAATACCTCAAAGGGTCCAACAAATCGAGGACTAAGCTTTCCTCGACTCCCAAAGAGAATCACCCCTCTAGTCGGTGATATTTTCAAGAATACCAAATCACCCATGGCGAACTCTAGAGGTCTTCTTGACGTGTCAGCCCAACTCTTCTGTCTGTCTTGAGCTGCCTTCATATGATTTCTGATAGTGTTAACCTTCTCAACTGTCTGGACTACCAAATCTGGTCCCAATAATCTTCTTTCACCGATATCATCCCAACATACAGGTGAACGACATTTACGACCATACAAAGCTTCAAACGGAGCCATCTGGATAGTTGCCTGAAAACTGTTGTTGTAAGAAAACTCCACCAGGTGTAGATGATCCTCCCACGAACCCTTGAAGTCCAACATGCATGCTCTCAACATGTCTTCAAGAGTTTGGATCGTTCTCTCCGACTGACCATCAGTTTGAGGATGATAAGCTGTGCTAAACTTCAATCGAGTCCCCAAACTTTCCTGTAAACTCCTCCAGAAGTGTGATAAGAACCGAGTGTCCCAATAAGACACGATGCTCACCGGTACACCATGTAATCTTACAATCTCCTGCATGTACCGCTCTGCCAAAGTCTCCGTTGATTGACCCACTCGGAAAGGAATAAAGTGAGCGGCCTTGGTCAACCGATCAACAATCACCCATACTGCATTATTGCACTTTGGACTCCGCGGTAACGCCGTCACGAAATCTATGGTTATATGTTCCCACTTCCACTGAGGAATCGGAAGTGGTTGCAATAAACCAGCAACACGTTGATGTTCAGCCTTAACTTGCTGACACACCAAGCACTTAGCCACAAAGCGAGCAATTTCCCGTTTCATGCCTTCCCACCAGAAATGCTGTCGAATATCTCGGTACATCTTTGTGCCTCCTGGATGTACAGAGTAAGCTGAACTGTGTGCCTCCTTCATAAGCTCTTCACGAACATCTCCCTTTGGCACACACAAACGGCTACCATACCTCAACGAACCATCTTCGTGGATCATTAAATCTGTTCGTAGTCCGTCTTCAACTTGCTCCCGAAACTTTTGCAGTCTAGGATCCTGTGATTGTGCTGCTTTAATTTTCTCAATTAAAGACGACTGTACTTGCAACTGCATCAACTGTCCCGTAGAACGCGGTAGCACAACCTCCAAGTCAAATCTTCGAAAATCTGCAATGATCTCCCTCTGCGTAGTTAACACCTGAATTGCCGGAAACCGACTAAGTGCATCCGGCACGACGTTAACCTTTCCCGGATGGTACTTAAGATCAATATCGTAGTCAGCCATCAGCTCTAACCATCTACGCTGCCTCATGTTAAGCTCCTTCTGTGTGAACACATACTTCAAACTCTTATGGTCCGTAAAAACTTCGACTCTTTCGCCCAACAGGTAGTGTCTCCAAATCTTCAAAGCGAAGATCACAGCCGCAAGCTCCAAGTCATGAGTTGGATAATTCTTCTCATGGGTCTTCAATTGTCTCGATGCGTATGCTACAACTTTCCCATGCTGCATCAAAACACATCCCAATCCTTTCCCAGATGCGTCGCTGTGAATCACCAATCCTCCGGAATTGTCTGGCACGGTCAGAATAGGGGCGGTTATCAACTTCTGCTTCAATGTCTCAAAAGCTAACGCACATTTATCCGTCCATACAAAAGGTACCCCTTGCGCGTAAGCTTGGTCAACAGCTCTGCCTGACGAGCGAAGTTCTCCACAAATCTCCTGTAGTATCCGGCTAATCCAAGGAAACTTCTTATCTCAGCAACATTCTTTGGAATCGGCCAATCTCGAACTGCTGCAATCTTTTCGGGATCGACGGCGATTCCATCGCCCGATACAACATGCCCCAGAAACTTCACTTCCTCCAGCCAAAATTCACACTTACTCATCTTCGCATACAATTTCTCCTGTCTCAATGTCTGCAGTGCGATCTTCAAATGCTCAGCATGCTCCTCAAAACTCTTCGAGTAAACCAGAATATCGTCAATGAATACTATGACAAACTGGTCCAAGTAAGGTGAAAAGATTCGGTTCATCAAGTCCATGAATACTGCCGGCGCATTCATTACTCCGAAGGGCATCACTAGGTACTCGTAATGTCCATACCGAGTTCGAAACGCCGTCTTGAAAATATCTTCTGCTTTCACTCGGACCTGATGATATCCGGATCGCAAATCCAGCTTCGAGAATACCCTCGCGCCACTAAGCTGCTCAAAAAGTTCTCCAATGCGAGGGATCGGGTACTTGTTCTTAATAGTCACCCGGTTTAATTCTCGATAGTCGATGCACATCCTTCTCGTGCCATCCTTCTTCTTTACTAGAAGAACTGGAGCTCCCCAAGGTGAGTTACTGCTTCGAATCCAACCCTTCTCAAGCAATTCAGCAACCTGTTTCTTAACTTCTTCCAACTCTACTGGTGCCATTAGATAATACGCATTAGATACTGGCGCTGCACCAGGAATGAGGTCAATTGCGAACTCCACGTCTCGCTTCGGCGGTAAACCCGATATATCTTCAAATACGTCCATAAAATCGCGAACAACCGCCGGTTCTTCACCACTATCAACTTCCATTGCTGCAAGAATAATGTTTGTCGGCCTAGCCCTAAGCTCGACTGGCCCGACAGAACTACTTCCTCCAGTGAAGGTAAACTCAGGATGTCCGAGAATCTGGAAAATTACTTTCTTTGCCCTACAGTCAATGTGGGCGTGGAAAGTGCCAAGAAAATCCATTCCCAAGACAACTTCATAGCTGCCCGTATCTATCACCAAGAAATTTGCAAAGAGTTCCCGTCCGCACACAACAACTGTACAATCCTTACATTCCCTACTAGCTATGATTTTCCCAATCCCAGTGTGTATGTCCCTGAAACTAGACAGGGTCGTGTAGGTAATCGAGTGTGTAGTTATAAATTTGGATGACAAAAAACAGTGGGATGCACCAGAATCAAATAATGCCAATGCGGGAAAACCATGAACGAGTAAAGTACCAGAAACAACTTCTCCTGATGCCTTGGCTTCCTCAGCTGTCAAGGTAAAAGCTCGAGCCTGATTAGGTCCTTGAGTCAGCTGTTTCTGCCCTTGGTACGGTCTCTGCGGAGGCTTCTGAATATCATCTCTCGTACGAAGGTTTGACGGACAGGCACCAATTGCGTGATCAGCCGCTCTACAAACCAAGCAAAGTCCCAGCCTCCTTCGACAATCCTTTTGCATGTGGCCAGGTAAATTGAAGTAGTTACAATTCATGCTCTTTCTTCGATCAACAATCACAGGCTTCTTCATTGGTGATACACCACGACGGTCCACTGGAATACCCTTGCGACCATGAGCTCGATTAGGTACAAATGCGGGCTTCCTGGCCGCAACTGCTGTCTGCTGCAAGCTCCCTTTCATCCCAGATAAACTCTGTTGTTCCCGAGCTGCCGTAAGAACCTGTGAGAAAGTGGTCAAACCCAGGGAGACAATCTGCCTCTGGATGTCCACATCCAAGCTGCGCATGAACCTTCGTGCCCTGTCTGCATCGTTGGCGACTAAAGGTCCAGCGAATCTGCTGAGTCTCGTCCACTCTGCTGCATGCACGTCCACGGGTGCTCCATTCTGCCTTAACCCAATAAACTTCTCTTCCATTTCCTCCCGTGCAGTCCGCGGGAAGAACTTATCCAGGAAACTCTTAGAAAAATCCGCCCACTTGATCGGCTTGGGCAAGCGGGTCTCTTCCACAAGCCACCACTCTCGGGCGTAGTCCACTAACTGAATGCGTACCACCTCAACTCTTTTGTCATCTGGTATCTGTGCCGCAATTGGCAAATTCTCCGTGTCGACTAGCCACTGCTCGGCTGGCAACGGCGCCTCCAAACCAGTGAATGTAGACGGACCCAAACGTCTGAAATCTGCCACAGTCCCTACTCGGTCAACTGGTTTATCTCCAACGTTGTTCACAGACTGCTGAACGATCTGCAAACCTTCCTGGAACGAGTCTGCTTGCTGCTGGATCAGCTCGGTCTGTCTCTTTTGATTCTCCAGCATTCCCCTTATCACTCCAAGCATGGCGGCTTCGTCCATACGCCTCTGGTACGTCTTCAAATTCTTATCTGCCATATTCCTGAAATCAAAAACACCCAACATTAGCATGATAGATTCAATATATAGATCAAGGCTAGAACTCCAAGATACTTAAATAGAGTACCGCATTGTAACTATGCCGCGGTATCATAGCCACAATTACTTAACTCCACCCAAGTCGCCTAAGTCCTAGAGATAACAAGAAATCATGTATTTCGAGTCGACATGCAAAGTAAGTTTGCACGTCGTAAAAGGTATAATCAGGAAGAATGTGATTCAAGAATGGTAAACGACAAGGTGGCAGGACATGTTTCCTAACACGGGTATTCTGATTCGTGTATTGGGTACAATACCCAACTACAAAAGAATCAACCCAATTAACCTATGGCTCTGATACCAAAAGAACCATGTCATGCCCCGCTTCCCAGAGTACGCTAGATTGGGCACGCGACATAGCCAACCATGCTACCTGTGGGTAGGAAGTATCCATCCACAGTCACATTACGGCTGTAGAGATATCAAGAACAAGCTAAACAATCTAAAAACATGTCCATAATCCAGAATAACAAGAGTCAATAATAAATAAATGCGGAAGCAAATGATCCAATACAAATAACTGAAAGGTATGTCCCATAATGCGGGCTCACATCAGGAAATGAATGCAGGAAATAAAACTAACTACTACGGAACTCACAGCTCAGCCTGCTGGCTGAAGTACTCCTGCTCGGACTGCGACAGCGGTACAGAATCTGGGCCATGCAAAACCCAGACGTCAGCGTGTTATGTCAACCAGTAATATAATATGAACAATGTAACAAGCAATGCAAAATAAACATGAATAAAGCAATAATGTGAAACAAGCAGTACAGGGTAGTGTGCGGTGGGTAACTAAACTGTTCTATCAAGTTTTCTAGTCTAAAGTCTTTGAAATCAATTGATGAATCGTCGATGTAACTCAATAGTATCCCGTACATACCCGGGACCACGGCCACAATATTCTCGGCTGCAGCCGAGACATGCCGTTAGGCACAAAACAGGAATGTGTACACTCGATAGTATCCCGTACATACCCGGGACCACGGCCACAATATTCTCGGCCGAAACCGAGACATGCCGCTAGGCACAAAACAGGAATGTGTACACTCAGGACAGGTAGTGAACTGTCGAGTTACAAGTCAGGTTTCACCTTTGATTTCCCCATACCCCCAAGTTATGTGCAAGTCAAGTCAGGTATCCAGAAATCAAGAAACTAATGCCAACACAGGATCAGGTAAACAGGTTTGTCTGGATAGACAACAGGAACGGTCCTTGAGGACTACATGTCAGGTTTGTTGGCATTAGGCACGAGATCAGGTAACAGGTCGGGTCATGGTACATCAAGTCAACAGTATATGGTACCATGTCAGGTGTAACAATATATATATATATATATATATATATGTAGCCATGTCAGGTCAAGATATAAACAATATCGTGAGTGTGCTCCTAATCAGATGTATAGTCGAACAGGGTATTAACAACAGGAAATAAGCAATGAGTCAAACAATAATAAGCAGTTTCATTCAATCATAAGAGTGCAGTAATACAGTGCAGCCGTTTAATTATATTAACAGGTTTTGAGCACCCTTAGCGATGCAATAGTTTTGGTAACGATGCAATACAGTTATATCAAGCCTTGAATACGAATGTCCGAATGTAATAGAACTACATGGATAAGTGCTACCATCTATTAAACAGTAAAAAGTGATTAAACAGGTGAACTTGGTTATTAGGTTTAAATTGGCAAACTGTAAATTCTATGTTATCTGTAAAATGATATAATGCCATATTGCAACCAAAATGGGAAAACGACTATACCAAGTTAAGTTTTACGGTTTAGTGTGTCAAAACATATATAAATATATTGTATAGCATGTAGCAAGGGGTACTTGCCTCGACGGGTCGTGAACCGGGAAAAACGGAACGTAACGTCGGCGGGGAAACACGCGACGCACGCACGGTTCACCGATTGAACCCAAACAACGAACCAAGGGACCTCACGGGTCAGAGTACTCCGCTGGATCGTCGGGACACGTCACCGGCACGGCCGGATTCCGACGAACAGCGACTACAAAATTCCAGAATTTAGTGCACAGCCAAAGGAGAAACAGGAAGATGGAATGGAAGGATGAAGAGAAGAGATAGCTTACTGGTGTTGCAGAGGGTGTGATGGCGATGAGATCGACGGCGGTGAGGCGCCGGCGAGGAGGTTGCAGCGATTAGGGTTAGGGCTCGGGTAAGGAACTTTGGTGCAGGGAAAGGAAAACGGAGAGGGAGAGGAGATGGTCGGGGTGCTGGAGTGCACAGGTGGTGAGGAGGGCGCTGGTGGTGGCGCGGATGGCGACAACGAGGGCCGCTGGCGAGCAGGCGACTGCAGGGAATTCTGCAGGTGGCCGCAGCAGTCGTGCAGGGTGCGCGGGGGAGAAAACAAGGGTTGGTTGAGGCGAGGAGGCGCGGGCGAAGGTGTTGGCGTCGTCGGCGATAGGTCACGGCGGCGACGGGGACGAGGCGGTTAGGGCTTGCGTTGAGGCTCGATGGGTGAAGATGACGCTGGAAAATATTATAGGAGGGGAATATAAATAGGGGAGAGAGAAAGAGAGTTAGAGAGAGAGAGAGGTAGAGAAAGATAGATAGAGAGAGAGAGAGAGATAATGGAGGGGCCCACGGGGTAATATGCCCTCGTGATTGGCTGAGGAAATATTTTTGCGAAGATTTAAACTGCTGTGAAAGATTATTCTGTTAAGGATAAATGATTTATTAAAGTTAACGAAATATATATATAAGGTTTAAAGATTATAGAAATTTGGGATTTTGGCGCTAAAAAAAACATTTCCAAATCGCGCCCGGGTTGGGTCCAAAAATTTGAAATATCAATAATATGATTTTAAGCGGGTTCCAAATTTTGAAATTGAGTGTTTTATGATTAAAAAGCATACCCCCAAGACAGAAACCTGTACGCGCGCGTAGCCGTCCAAACTCACCCGTTTCACTGAACGGGACGAGAACACTATGCACGGACGCTACCACGAGGCTTGGGGTGCCGAGTAGGCCCAGATAGATATTTTTAATTTCATTTTAGATGCTAAAATTTGTTATATGCAGAAATGAATTTTCCACATAAAATTTTACGGTAAGTGACAAACAGACAGGCTAAATGAAATGAGTATCACACTAATGCTCAAACAGTAACAGAAAATAGTAGTATTGGGCTCGGGTGTTACAGTACAATGGGCGGGTTTTAACTCTCCAATTCCTAACTGCTCGTATACTGAATAAGGAAGCAAGTTAACGCTAGCGCCTAGATCGAGTAAAGCACGATTAATATTTTTACCCCCAATAGAAATAGAGATTGTAGGACAGCCGGGGTCCTTACGTTTCTTTGGTATTTGTTGGGTAAAAGCGGTGCTAACATTACTCGTCATGAAAACCTTCTTAGGCACTTGAGTTTTTCTCTTCCTAGTGCACAAGTCTTTAAGGATTGTTGCATAAGATGGGACTTGTTGAATAGTATTGAAGAGAGGAATATTCACGCTAACTAGCTTAAACATTTCCACAATCTTCTCCATTTGCGGGTTAGGTCTGTTGGCCCTTAATCGGTTTGGAAATGGAGCTCGATCAATAAGTTTTGGGTCCAACGTTTGTGGAGAAGACTGTGGTGACGGATTCAATCCCAAAATTGGAGTAGGCGTCGACTTAGATAGATTTGGCGAAATGTTCGAGCCTTGGGGAAAACGGAGAATAGGCTCGGATGAAGGTGGGGGACTAGACGAATTAGGGGAAGAGGAAGAAGAAGCTGGGGTATCAAATGTGTCACTAACATCAAACTGCTCACCCACTCGGTTATTCAGCTCTCTCCCCGATCTCAACGTAGTAACGGCATTCACATTATGATTTTGTGAATGGCCAGGATTCGGTAGGGGTTGAGATGGGAGTTTCCCTTTCTCTCTCGCACTCATTGCGGCGTTTAACTGTGCGATTTGGTTTTCTAATGATTTAACACTCTCATCATGGGAGGCGGAGTTTTTCGTTATGGTATCAATAGAAGACCTCATCTCAGCCGAAATTTGCATGGATTGTTTCTTGAACATATCCAAAGTTTGTGCAAGTGAGTTGTCAGTACCAGCCACTTGTGGTGTAGAAATGTTGGCTGGATTTTGGAAATTCTGTGACAGAAAGGGGGGATGATTCTGTGGTTGTGGTTGCTGTGGAGGAGGTCTTTGATAATTGCTTTGTTGGTTTTGATTCCAAGCAAAGTTAGGATGATTCCTCCATCCTTGATTGTACGTGGAAGAATAAGGGTCGTTTCTAGGTCGCTGCTGAAAAGTAGCATTAGCTTGAAACGAAGCATTCATAGGACATTCTTCCGTTAAGTGTGAAGGATCCGAACAGCAACCACAGACGGTCTTAGGAAGCGTGACCTGATTTAAGGAGAATGATGAGAATTTGTTCTCAATAGCGTCGAGTTTCTTCTGTATCGCTGCCATTTTGGCTTTCACTGCGATAGAAAAATCGAGTTGGTGAATACCTCCCTTAGTTGAAGGTGGTCTTACGCTTTCCCACTGCAACGTGTGTTCAGCAAGGTCTTCCAGATATTTCCACGCTTCACCGTCATCTTTAGACATGAAATTGCATTGACACATTGTTTCAAGCATCTGCTTTGTCGCTGGATTAATGCCCTCATATATAATCCGACATAAATCCCATCTTTGTATTCCGTGATGGGGGCATTGGAAAAGCAGATCTTTGAAACGTTCAAAGCACTTCCAAAATGGTTCATTGGGAAGCTGGGTGAACTGGTTGATCTCGCTCCTAATATGGGTAGTCTTATGGTTTGGGTAAAACTTCTTAAGAAATGCTATGACGAATTCATCCCAATTAGTGATAGAGTGTGCGGCAGTATTGTAAAGCTATTTTTCTGCCAAGTCGCACAGTGTGAATGGGAGAAGACGTAAGCGCATAGCATCTAAAGTCAATTGTGAAGTACCCATCATTGCGCATACGTTTTCGAATTTGGTGATGAAAACGTATGCGTCTTCCGACTCAAGCCCATGAAATTTGGGCAGCAGATTGATGTAGTGGGGTTTAATTTCGAAATTATCCCCGTTAGGTGGTGGAAGAGATAGACAAGTGGGAAGAGGACCACGGATAGGATAGCATCTCTCTTGGAGAGAAATGCGCGATGGATTCTGCGCACCTTCGGGCGGTGGCAGCGTGGTGTTATATTCTGATGGAGTGCCGTCCATCTCGGTTGATGTGGTGTGTGGTGGTGGAAAAGAAGATGAAGAAGTACCAACTTTGGCGTCGATAGCAGGAACGCGGACAAGACGGGCACTAGGATCCCGTGTCCAGCCGAGCATGCACTAAGCGGGATTAGTGCAAGTGGCAGCGTGTGTGTGATTTAAAATTGGCTTTTTTTGAAAAAGTGGGACTCAAGACAAATCTTCCTAAGATGCACAAGTAACCCTAGAACTAAGGTCACCTAGGTCCAGTCTCTAGACCGCTCCTAGACTTCCAAAGGACAAGCCACAGGATCAATCCTCTACCGCCTCCGTACTACCCTTGTAGCCAGATAAGTGCCAGGTAAGTGGGAAGGAACCACAGTAGTGGGCCTAATTAAAAACCACTAGCTTTTGACACACTTGCCTAGGCACTACAAAAGTAATGCGGATAAACGATAGATTATCCACGACCTTCCTCTGTCCTTAATGAGCGCGACAGTCCTTAGAGTCTGGTCTAGATATTTTTTAAATTATTGTAGGGTTGATGCAGATACTCGGTTTGTGATTTGTGGGGCTTAGGAAGGGTGATGAAATCCCCACCTAATCTTGATGTGGTCTTTGCCCCTTAGAGTTCGTATTAAAAATATGCAAAACAAAACCAATCACAAAACTTTTGCAAAAAGATTTTTTAGCGGCGCGATTTTGCAAAGAATCCTGCAGAAGATAGATTTTATTGGATTTGAGAGGAGAGATAAGGAGTTGAGAATCTTACCAGAGAGTTCTGTAGCCCTAATCCCTCTAAACCGCCGCGTTTCCGCCGCAGGAAGCACCTTTGTGCCGCGGTTCCGCCGCAAGGTGGAAGGAACAGTTGATGAAAATTTTTCTCAAGCCCTCTGTGCTCCTCTGGATCTCAATGAATGCCTCTGTCTTCTGTTTTCCTCAATTCTGTGACTCCAGATCTCCTTGCAAAAATTCACGCACAAATCGTTAAATATGCAATTTACAGTTTTGTGTTAATAATGATATAAATCGTCTAAGAATTCAACACAAATAGTAAAATAAAAAATTACGCACGTATCCCCGGCAACGGCGCCATTTGATTGGTTCGAAAGAGAGTGTGTTTGTAGTTTAACCGCAATCAGAACGGTGTCGCGTGTAGCTAGACCGAGGTGAGTACGGGTCGTCCTCAGGGAAATGTGGAACCTTTTAATCTTACTTTAGATGTGTTGAGAAAGAGAGGAGGAATAAAGAATTTTTGTGAAAAGTTTCTAGATCTACTTTAAGCAAGAATGCAAATTTATAGATCTAGCTTATTTTAGGAATATAGTTAATATAATAAGAGGCCTTGTAGGGTTCGTTAGGATTTAGTAGTTATGGATGATTAATTAAAAATTACCCTTTTTATCCTTTAATAGATTTAAAACTAGAACGACGGTGATGCGTGTAGATTAGGGTTTCTGGAGGGAAAAGGAATCCCACTCTTAACCCTTATCTCGACACGGAACTCCGTTCAAATCTAGCCTTTACCAAAACAATCATTAATCTAATCTCTAATCGCGGTCGGAACTAGCAAAGAATTGCTAGCGCGCCCGATTAGGATGTTAATGATTCTTTTGATAAAGTTCATAAACTTTATAGGACTTAAAAAGGGTTTAGGGATGTTCATCATCCATTAGCCTATCCTAATCCTGCGAACCCTAACAAGCGGAGAATTACTCGCGCATGTTGGGAGAAGAAGATGAAAAGACAGAGAGGGGAAACATAATGTAAAATGCAAAAGAATTAAATAAAATAACTACCTTTATTAATCAACTTGAACAATCTACACTTTATTCCGTAGAAAATGATTACAAAACTAGTTGCTTCTCGATCTTTCCTAAGGAGGTAGACGAACAGTTGATGATCAGCCTGGATGCGTGAGCGTCAGGGACTTCGTGATCTCTTCGGCTTGATAATTTTCCAAGAGGCTCTCGGTGCCTTTTTATAGTGCAAAGCCAGAATCATTTGCTTCAAAATTATGTAAATTGTAGAAAAGATTTTCCCCAAAAATCCTCATCTCCCAACTCACTATACCTGCGGCAGATCCGCGGCATAATGGGGATATTGCCGTGGATCCACGGCTTGATGATCACATCCGTTGGTCAAACTTCTGGGGATGTCTCGTAGTGACATGTGGCAATCCTAGGAACCTTCAGAATTTAGAAATCTTCTCGTGGTTGCTGCCAGACTTGGTCTTCAAGTTTTGATTCTTAATTAGGCAAGTCTTCTTCAACAACTTGATTTGCTTGATTCTGGTCTTTGAAAAATTATGCACACTTGGAAATCTTTTGCACAACAACTCAAATAATATTTAGTAGACTTAGTTCTACTAGGATTAGGTCAATGAATTTATTTGCATACATTTTCCTACCAAATGCTAATTATAATATATCAACACATGGAAAATAGTATTTTTACAGATAAACCCTCATATGTATGATATATTATAATAAAGATCTTTTTAAATATGAAAATGGTAGGAAAAATGTAATACAAATGTGCAGTTTTATCAACTGAACAGGTATGCATTTTCGTTACCCGGTTATCCGATTGTGGTTTTGGTTTACACGTATATTATCCGTATTTTTAAACCATAATTTTAGACCCGACCCGGGCATGTCTTGGACTATTTTTTGTATTAGCTAAAATCTCAAATAAATTCAATATTATATTTACTGTTGCTATAGATTGGTTATAATTACGTTTAATATTTTTTAAAAGGTTTTCTTTCTTAAATCTTTTGGATCTCACCAGTCTCTCTCTCTCTCTCTCCCCTCTGCATATATATATATATATATATATATATATATATATATATATATTTTATATTTTTTATTATTATTATAAACTTATTTAACCCCGCGTCTCTTTTTTTCTCCCTCAAAAGATTTTCTTTCTCCTTTCCTCTGCACGCAAAGCCTCCCGCGCTCGAACCCACGCCCGAGCGCCGCGCCCTTCGCCTCGCCGTCGTCACCACCGTAGCCAATGCCTCCACCTCCTTACCCTTTGCCACACCACCACCCCCGGCGCCTTCACCCATACCCATCTCCGACGACCTCATCCTAAGAACCCAGCCTTCACCGTGCACCTCGCCGACCTTGTCTCACCGTCATAGCCTCACCCCGACGACCTCATGTCGTCGACTCCATCTTGCCGCCACCACCTCTTCTCCCTGAGCACCCCATCCACGTCAACCCTGCTAGAACCGAGCCCCAAGAACCCATAGCCTACATCTCACCCTCGCTTGTACGCCCACGTCGCCGGAGCTCTGACTCCTCCGATCATCTCATCGGTCTCTTCAACACCTCGGAGCACCACAACCCCGACCAGAACCCCACACCCGAGCTCCCCTTTTCCCTTCTCCTGAAACCCTAGCACCCACTGCCCTTTGCCGGAAACCATCGCATGAACCTTGACGTCGACGACCCATCGTCGAAGTCACCCCCTCACCTTCCTCTCTGACTCCAGAGCCAACCCAGAACACCAGCCATCTTCTTTTCCTACTTCTTCTTCTTCTAGTTCTTCTTCTCTTCTTGATTCTTGCTTTTCCCATTCATCGCCAGAGCCGTGTCCATCGCCGACGATCTAGCCAACTCAGTAGACATCCCAGCCAGCCTGGTCACCTTCTTGCTTTGCCTGGTCCCGTCCCGTGTGCGCGTGTGTACATTGCGATGTTTACCCGACGTCGGATACATCGTACGCATCCCGTCGTGAGATCCGATCAGGCAATTTTACCTTGCTACATGCTATGCTATTATATATACATCCATATGAATAAAAATATTACATGTTTATTTCATTGTGCATCCATATTACAATTTTACAGTTTTTCGATACCCGTATGCATCCATACCGTTATTTATATATCTAGTCGCATGCAAGTTTATCTTGCTACATGCCATGTTATATATTTTGCATCCATATGAATAAAAATATCACATGTTGATTGCATTGTACATCCATATTAATGTTTATTTTTTTCGGATACCCGTGTGCATCCATATCATTTATAATATATCTAGTTGCATCTACAGATCACATTATTTCATGTTACTGTTATATTAACACCCCATGCTTGATAATGTGCATCCTACGTAATCATGAAGTTGTAGATGTGATAGTTATTTGTGCATCTGTGTTTTACTGTACATCTGTACTTTTATCGTGCATCCGTACTTGCTACAGTTTTATTATGAGCATCGGTGTGATACATATGCACTACCTATCATGACCTGATACACCACTACTTGACCTGTTACCTGATCCTGTTTTTAAAGCCGACAATCCTAACATGTTGTCCTGACGGACGTATCCTGTTGTCTGCATAGACAAACCTGTACATGCTTGATCCTGTGTTGGCATTAGCTCCAAGTTTATCAATACCTGACTTGAACATATAACCTTGGGGGTATGGGAAAATCAAAGGTGTAACCGAGTGTAACTTAAAGGGGTATTACTTGATCCGTGGTCCCGAGGGGTAACGGGACAGAATCATTCGTGATTCTTCTTGGTCCGTGGTCCCGGGGGGTAACGGGATAGAACCATTCTTGGTTCACATATCCTAATCCATGGTCCCGAGGGGTAACGGGACATATTCTTTGAGTTACATGAGGAGTACATCAATTGATTTTGAATAACTTTATAATAGATAACCCAGTAGCACAGTTTAGATTATTTGCCGCACTTCACCCGCACATATACACTTCACTGTTTCATACCCGTGTTACTTGTTATACCCTCATTACTGTTCATACTCATGCCTGCATATCTCGTGTATCCTGTTCATTTATTATTGTTTGATATTATGATGCACTGACGTCTGGGTTTTGCATGGCCCAGATCTTTTATCTCTTTCGCAAGCTGATCAGGAGTATTTCAGCCGACAGGCCGAGCAGTGAGGATCCTGTTAGTATTTAGCTTTGTTTAGTTTAGTTTTCTTTCAGCATTTTCATTTCCTAACGTGAGCCCGTATTTGGGACGTACTTTCCGGATGTTATTGTTTATTGGATTTATTGCTTCCGCATATTATTTCTTGACTCGTTTATTCTGGCATATGGACATGTACTGGATAGTTTATTTTATTTTACTGTTCTTGATATCTTATAGACAGCCGTAATGTAACTATGGAGGGATATTTCCTAACCATAAGTAGCATGGTTGGCTCTGTCACGTGCCGATCTTAGCGCACTCTGGGAAGCGGGGCGTGACAACAAGTCAGCCAATGACCTCCCCGCCGGAACAACGCTCCATCTCGGAAATAAGTCAGCCAATGACCTCCCCGCAGGAACAACGCTCTGTCTCGGAAACAAGTCACCCAATGACCTCCCCGCCGGAACAACGTTCCTTCTAGGAATCAAGTCAACCAATAATCCATCGGTTCGTCTTGACTCGTAGGGGAAAGCCTTAGGCAATAGGGATAAGGACCTGTTTCCTAAGCACGGGGTCCCTGCAAGTCGGTCCAAGATGGGCCATTGCATACTATTCACGGGCCATACTCTCCAAAGTCGAATCTCGATAAGGAGGGAAACAACCACTTACGAGTCCTCTCGACTTGTAAAGAGGAAAAATTCTCTTGTGAGATCCTTACGACTCTCAAGAGAAAATACACGCTTAGGAATCCTTACGATTCCTAAGGAGAAAATACACATACGGGATCCTCTCGACTCGTAGGGAGAAAATTCTTTATGAGACCCTCACGGCTCATGAAGTTGAAAAGTCTTAGGCGGCAGATCTGAACTTATTTCCTAAGCCGTCGCTGTCCTGAAAAGAGATCAAGATTGACTATCTATAAAATGCATTTGCTAAAAGGGACACGCCAATATGAAACAAAATTTCTTTTATTCATGAATCCAAATGAATACAAGGTACATTTGATAAAAGAATCAAAAGATACTCTCATTTAGGAGTAAATACTAAAAGCAGAATATAAAAAAAAATTCTTCAAGCCGGCGGACGGTGCAATAAGTTCGTCAATTCATTATTCTTCCGCTGGGCCTCGGCTTCCAGCTTTGTTATTACCACAAGACGGGTCTCCGCCTGAGACTGTTGAACCTGATACGAGGCGAGCCGACTCTCAAGCTCCTTTTCATCAACTTTATGATCTTCAACCATCTCGCGGGTAAAGATAACGGCTTTATCAAGAGCTACCACCTCCGTGATAGCTTCTTGAAGCACCCGCCAAATTTCGTACGCACGGGTGGTCTTAGCAGTAAGTTGAGCTTGGAGTTCCCCCAAAGCATTTGAAGCTAGTTCCCTCTCCCAAAATTTCCGGTTGAGGCTCTTTTCGCAAGACTGAAGATTAGCGGCGCCCCGCTCAATCCACCCCCGCAGGCTCACCTTGGTAGTTAAGAGCTTGAAAGGAAGGAATATACACTCGAGATTATGTAAGCAAGCCTCCACCCTGCGACAATACTCAACCCAAACATGCACCAATGTCTCATCATGATAAGTAGCAAGGAAGGGCAAAGAGGTATTGGCTTCGGCAACAAATTCTTCGGCCGTAACAGAACTTCCAGCACGAAGATCTTCAATAAGGGCCGACAAGGAGTGAATGCTTTGTCTCGCCATCCTTTCAGACGCACGTCGGGCATATGGTCCCGGTGGCATAGAGATTCGGGATTCTAACGGAGCCGGAGCTGGCAAAGCTGTCAAAGTTTATGACTAGTCAACGAGACTGGCAAATATGGAATAAACAAAACTATACCAAGGGTAGAGTTTTACTTACCCACAGCCATGTAAGGGGGGTTCGAAAGATCCCTAGGCCCATCGAGGATCTCCACTTCATCATCGGCTTCCAGAACTGCAGAGGACATGTTAGCGTCATCGTAAAAAAAGTGATAATAAAGCAGAAGGGTCAAAGAACACAGACCTTGCCCGGAAGAAAGGACGATGCTTTGCGGGGATATCGCCCGTAGGGCAGCTATATCAAGTAAGCGCTGGAAGGACTTCCTAGGAGAAAGGTCCACAATAGAAGCCGCCAATTCCCGTAATTCTGAAAGGAAAGAAAGGTTCAGATAATGGAAAGACTATTAAAACAAAGTATAGAAGACTACATTCGATGCTCTTCCCGCCTTGAACCGGAGGGATAGCATCTTCGGCAGCCTCCTCCATGCCCTCAGGAACATCACCGGAGACATTTGCCGGTGTGACGGCTTCCAATTGAGGGGCAACGGCCGCCACTTCAGGCTCCAATGAAGGGATAGCGGTCTCAACTACCCTTTCCACAATCTCCAAGACGTCACCAGAAAGATCCATTAGATCTACGGCCGATAATGTAGCATTCTGAAAATTTAGAAATAAATAAAATTAATTAATTTAATAATAATATGATATATCGCAAAGTTGTTAAAAACAAATTGGTCAAGTTTCATAAGTTCTATGTAAAACAATTTAAATAAAAAAATTTAGTATGCAAAATAAATAAGTTATAAGGGTTTTAGTGACAATTTTAGCTTCATTTTAATAAAATGTGTGTTTTATAATAAACTAAGTTGTGAGGGGTTTTAGGTAAAGTTTAGGGTTTTTGTGCAAATGGAAAATTGTTGGGGGTGTAAATGAAAAAGTGATAGAAGACATTTAGTTCAGAATTTAAATTCAAATTAAAACAAATTATGAAGATAAGGCATGAACATCTCTTGCTTACATGCTCAATACTCACCTCACACCTCCTACTTGCATGAAACCCTTACCTCTAACTTGATTCCACCTCCTCCTTCACCTTATCCCTTCAATTGCCATATATAAACCTTGTTCTGATCATAGTTAATAAGAAAATTCTGAAAATTCTGAGTGAAAATAAAAACTAAAGAGAGAAAGAAAGAACAAGAGGAAGTAGAAGAAGGAGGAGGCTAAGTTCTAGTTTTTCATCACCCTCAAGCTAGGACAAGGGGCTTAGCATCTTGGAGGGGTTATTCCAACAACATATTGTGGGTAAATTCTTAATCACAGTAGGAATCTAGGTTCTGTACTTAAATTATTTTGAAATGAACAAGTTCCATAATGTTGTATTTTAGTTAATTATAGACTCTGTTAAAATCTGCTATTGTTTAGAAGATAATTAACTTAACAAAACAGTGCTAAAATGATGTATATAACACCTAGAGCAAACCATAGGATCACGAACCAGAGGGCTCGGATTTGGGCCGGCGACCAAAAGAGGAAATCCGGCGTCGCCGGATTTATGGGTAGCTAGGGTGTTTTGGGTGATTGTGTAGGTTTCAGTAGATCATTTTGGCCATTTTGGTGTTGTTTAAATAAATTAGTTTCACTGCAGATAGAATCTGGAAGCGCATATCGGAAAGGATATCTTAAAACACCAAATACGATATGGTTAAAGCGTATCGCGAACTTTTTTCAGTCGCGATACAGATTTGAGTTAAAAATCCTGTAAAGTTAAGTGGTTAATAACTCGATATAGTCGTAAACAATATAACTAGTACGTGGGAACGGGTGTTTTTCATTTCCATCATGTCGGAGTAGCCGTTTACTTATATAAATTAAATTGTGATATTAGATTCGAATACGGGATTTGCGGAGGCAGCAAGGAAAGGGAAAGGATTGGCAATTTCTGAATAGATTCGACGTTTTCCGGTGAGTAGATTAAACATCTACCGGGGAATTTTGTAAAGATGGCGTTTTACGCCCGTAGTTGTATTTAAATAAATGAATTATTTGATATGTTAAATTAACAATATGTATTCATAAGTCACCCATATCTTGCTTAGTTGCTAGAACACTACACAAGTATCGACGAGTCATGCCACGTGCACATTTTATATGTTACACACACCTCGTCGATATTACCATGTCACTTTTACACTTAGCAAATTCTTGTTAAAATGATTCATATCGTATCATGCACACCAATAAATTGTAGTAAATTGTATCATTAAATATCATGTTTTAGTATCTGAGTATTTCATGTTGATATAAGAGGTAAACGTATTATTGAGGATTTATGGTTTTGAGTTTTGAATACTATTACATAAATCCAGTGATTTTTCATGATTGATGTGACATGTACAGCCTGAGATGTTTTTATGATTTGGTTTTATTCCGAACCGAGTCGGTGGATATACGGTTACGGATTTATAGTATTATTCCGAACCGAGTCGGTGGATATACGGTTACGGATTTATAGTATTATTCCGAACCGAGTCGGTGGATATACGGTTACGGATTTACAGTTTTATCCAGACTGAGTCGGTGGGGAATACAGTCGGATACATAGTGGACTTTATTGATTTCAGGATCATTCAAGGAATGATGTCTGTGAGAAATGGAAGTTTTGTGTCGATGATGGACACAGGGAAATGAATTTTATTGGGAATACATGATGAGATTTCAGTTTTGACTATGAGATTCGTAGTATAGATTCATGATTTCCATATATAATCATACGTCATACTTGTCACCTTTCTGTTAATATGATCGTCATATTTACATTGTTAACCGTTATATGTTAATTATATTCACTGAGTTGGCAACTCACCCCCGTTGTGCCACAGTTTTTTGCAGGGGTAGAGTGGACGATTAGCTGCGGTGCAGATCTACTTTTGCAGCTTTATTACATCTTTTGATAGGTAGGTTACATATGTAGTAACCTTCTATTTTGGTATTGTATTTTGTATCTAGAAAATCTCCATCAGACTTGTATATGACTTAGAGTGAGAGATGATATGTATATTATTGACAGTTGAGATCGTTTAGTTCTATAAATTGTGGTTTCTTTTCTTTATGTCTGAGATTCGTGTTGATGTCCTATATACAAAGATTTTATTTTCCGCTGTTGATTTTGTTAATTCCAACTAGGGATGCAACCAAACTTAACACCTTACACTTGTTTAATATTTTAACTTCATAACATGTGATTTTTACTTAAAAACTTAATTTTTCTATATAAGAATTCCGCAAAAAGGATTTCGATCTTGGTTTTCGGCTTACTTGGACTGTGTGCATATCTTTAGATATGATACAATCTAAGTGCCGGTCACATCCAAACTTGGGTCGTGACAGATAAGGTCACCTCTTCTGGAAGAACAGGCACCGAAGGAATGGAGGCTACCAATGGAAGCTCCACAGCAGGAAAAGCAGCTATAACGATCTCCTCTGCACCTACCAGTGCCTTATCGGAGACATTTATAGAATCCACAGTCAGGGCGCGACTTGCGCTCAAATCCTATGTCGTTGCTGAAGTCCCTGCAAAGTTTTTGCAAAGATAAGAAGATATGAGAGCGATACAAACTACTTGCCAAAAGGAAAATAAGGAAAATGTGTATACCGATACGCCAGGACGCCTCTATTATAGCCTTTTCAATCCATCGTTCCTTCCTGAGGAAATGTGCTCGCCGAGCTTCGAAAGCAGATTCATGGCCACCGGTCTTCAATGCCCGCTCATCTTTGGAAGCGGTTGAGATAGGCTACTAGAGAGCTATCTCATCTTCCTGTCGCAAAGGACCCATATGTACTCTCCGTAGCGATGAAGGATCTTCGTAGAAGATAACCGGGGGGTAGGGCCTTTTCGGGATGTGCACATTCTCGGTCTCATCCTGCGAACGCCTAAAGCTTCAACTAATTGCATGGCTTCCTCAACAAACGAGCCAGGGTAAATGAGACCATCATCCGGCTCTTGCATCGATATTGGTTTGTTTTGAACAATAGGCTCGGATTCCAGCAGAAGGTCAAGCAAGCCCGCAACTGTTTTCTTCCTCCTTTTCGAGCTGGAGCTAACGCTAAAAGAGGATCGCTTCCTTCCCCTCAACACTTTGGCACGACGTTGGCCAACTTCGCCTCCAGTATCCCCTTTTGGCGACACCACCGCTAATGACATCGCCACTGATGGCACTGCCGCTGGCGCTTCATCGGAGGCCTTTGCTTGAGCCCTAGTGTGCACTGGCATCCCAGCAGTGCGAGGGGTCGATTCCGCTTCTACAGTTTTCGGAATAAGTATCGGACCACTGTCCCTTAAAAGAGGGTGAATGACTGACCGCGGTCGCAGTGGAGTGCTGGTGACTAGGGTTGGAGCTGAAGTTCTATACTCATAGAGTACTCGCCTTTCCTCAGCGATGACAGGACCGACCCGATGGCAATACCAACCCACGAAGGACCCCACACACCTTGGAATATGGTCGGCCTCGGGGATCATGAAACGAGAGCCGGTGTTCAGCCGCATGAAGTGATGGATGATGTCATGAACAACTCCCAGAGACAAGTTGGGCTCCACTAAAAATGCCTCGAAGGGAACACCCTGGTTATAACCCAATTGCCGAGCAAAGCGGTGCAGATTATACCGCATGAAAAGAGCCATATCATTTCAATGGAACACCAAACAACTCATCCTAATCGAATACAAGTGCATAATTTCCTTAGGCTTTAAGGATGGTGCTCTCCCTTTCAATAAATCGAATAGCTGTTGAACAGTTCCCGAAGGAGTAGAGAGGACTCGGTCGTTGAATACCATCCCACCTTCGTTAGCATACGGGTTAAGCAACACACGAAGGGCCCTTAGTTGAGATGGATCATGAGCAGAAGCATCCACCAACCTCATGAGCCGCGGGAAGGTGTAAGCGTCATAGAAATCTGGCCTCCGATACGCTGCGAACGCCCCCAATACATGCATCTCGATCCACGACGTGAAGTAGTGGAGGGAGAAACTCACAACATCTACACCCGGGGTCGAAGTATTGGCCGCAGTGCTCAGCCCATGGTATAAGTGTGATAGCCCCACGATACCCACGGCCAGTCATGTCTCTTCAGCCATGCGATGAGCAGGATAGATGACCGAAGCTCTCATGAAGCGACAATGCGTTGGAATGGCGAACCAGCTGAGCCAAAGGCTGATAAAACCGACAAAGAAGGTCTCTTCGTCCATTCCGGGAGCCGCAATCGAATCAAAGGACACGGTCGACAAGATTGGGATATAAAACTGCGGTAAATCTTCTTCTTTGGTCGGCAATTGATTTAGCCCAAACCCAAAAGGGTCGTTAATATTCACAAACTTTGGAGCCGTCTTGGACAAAGCATCTTCGCGGATAAAGCAGGCAATGAAGCTCTCAAAAGTGACGCCATGACCTTCTGACGCCGCGAACAGTTTCTCAAAAATAACTAAAACCTTGATTAAGGTAGGGTACTTATGGCGGACGGCGTTTTCAGTCGTCAAGCCGTCAAGCGAAGCCGGCATCGTTTCAAACACATACTCATCGGGAGGCAGCAACTCTTCATAATGCTCTTCCATAATTGGTAGTCCCGAAACCTCGCGAAACTCTTCTAATGAATAGAGACCTCGTGATCCCCTAGCAAGAAAGTGTTGGTGGGAAGATTCCACTAGTTCACAAAAGCCTTAACCCACCAGACATGAGGGGACTGATAAAGAAAAAGGGATGCATATACCGCCTGATTGAGCCCGACCTTCTGCAATCGCGCACGATGGGCGGACAGAACATATCAAGCCCAGGGAAGATAGCCCGTTGGATGGTGAGGGGTAAGCCCTATCTTATAAATTTGTCCCCAGGGTTGGGCTTCACCCTGACAAATACGACGTCCCAAGATGTCTATGGCCGGTAAAGGCTGGTTGGGTATCCTAGTTGTCGACGGTTCAAGCCAGCCTGTAGGAGTTCAATTAGCCGCCTCCACCGCAAAAGTAGTCTGCGGAGGCTCTATCGGCGAAATTGGACGAAGAGGCTCCGTTGGCACTTCGCACATAAAGCCGCGGCGGCCCCGGATGATATGTCCATACCAGGTTCCCCATAAGAGCAAACTGGTACAGTCCCTGTCATGGGCCCTGATCATCGCCATTGCTTCTTCGTCCGACGGCGATTGTGGAAAATCAGCGTCTGAACGAGTAAAAGGAAAGTAAGGAAGAGAAGCCATTGTTCCTGAAATAAAGGGAAGAAAAACTATTAATGCAACTTATATGTATATATATATATATATATTTATATATATAAACGGCAGAAAAAAACGACAAGAAGTTTATTCCATGGGACCATTGATTGCAAAAATAATGGACCCCGCAATATCAGTATGCCGGCTCGCCAATCATGAGGCAGGGTAATCATTAAGAATAAAATAAAGATTCTCAATAAATGCACATTGGAGTTTAAATGACTTGGGACATCCTCACAAAAGAAAACCCATTACAAACTCTGTCAAATGGGTGAAAATAAAGGAAAAATCCCTTGAAAAAGATTTTCAAGAACACCGGGGAATCAAATTCCCGAAGGGCCCTCTTAATCTTTCAGAGCTAAGCTCTTCAGTGAGAAATTAAATTCCTTTTATATGATGGGATGAAATTCCAGAAACCCCATGACATTAAGGTCTACTATTCAAAGATCACGTCTTATGGTGGATATAAAATCCAGAAATTTTTGATAAAAAGCGTTTCTCTGATGTTCAAAAGTTTTACCTGAAAAAGGGTTTCTTTTTCCAACAGAGTTTAACTCTGGAATTGCAATGGCAGAGAACTAAACTATGAAGAGGAGAATTAAATTATCAAAGGAAACAAAGAAGGAAGAAGATGAAAGAAATAGTGTCTGCCTAAGGACCAAACCCTTGTATTTATAAGACATGACAAGGGTGGTTCACCTCCCCGTTCCCCTAGGCAATCCAACGGCTGTAAAGGCGACAGCGTTGCACTCACGTGCAAGCCACGTGAGAACAAAGTTATGGGGGCATTTGTTCCCTTATAAAAAATAATAAATAATAAGTAAAAAAGCAATGGGAAAATTCCCCAAATAGAGTATCGCGTGCCTACACGTGATGCACTTTGAAGCCGAGATTATAGGCATTGCGCTTAACAAATAAGGCTGAAACTGAGCCTCACGTGCAAGCACGTGAGCACCTGTATACAAGGCATATAGGCGCCTTCTTAAAAACAAATAATTGGAAAAAAGCTCTTTGTTGGGCTTGACTTCGTGGAGTCACATGCTGCACGTGAGAGTTTCTAAATGCCTTCTGATCTGATAGAATTAAATTCTAAATAAAAGGATCAAAACTCTATTTTGGAAATATTTCCCCCAATCTTTCTAAAGAAGAAAGATTGTGCTCTGTGAATCAGAGCACCGTTGGATCAAAGATATAATGCTGATTAAAAATCACCAAGATACAGAATAAGCTCTGTATGGGAAAATATTTTTCCAATCTTGTTAAAAACAAGAAAATGTCTTCTGTAAAACAGGAGTCCCTGGATCAAAGATCCAACGGTGGATAAAATCTCTGAATCAATCAAAAATCTCTCAATGAGAGATTTCCTTAACAAAAATCAACAAACTTGCCTCTGGTATATAAAGGACTCGAAACTGAAGACAAAGGGACATAGAAGAAACAGAGAGAAAACCCCCTTGATAAGTTTAAAAGAAAAGAAAATTTAATTCTCTAGAGAGATGAAGATCTCCTCAAAGAAAAGAAGAAACCCTAGGTAAGAAGGAACAAAACACAGAGACCATTTTACTTCTTCTTTGCTTCCACAAGAGTTTAACTCTTTCAAAAGAACTTAGTTCTTCCTCTGGTTGAGATTTGCAGAAGCAGATTTCACCGCAAATTGAGAATTTAATTCTCATCGGGGAGATTCTGTTATGTGGATTCAAACCTAGGGGAAAGAACTAAGTTCAAAAAAATTTAATTCTTACAAGAACATATAGGAATCTAATTCCTCTAATAAAACTAAGGTTTAACCCTATATAAGAATTTAATTCTTATAAAACAACGGGCTTGAAAGTCTCAAAACTCAAGATCTCTATGCATGTAGAAAGATTAGCATTCTGCATGATGATGGCATATCACGTGCTCCCACGTGAACACCCTTGATAAAACAAAAGAGAACAACTAAGATCAGGTCACGTGTCCCCACGTGACCCCCTAAAAGTTCTTAGCACTTCCAAAAGAAAAAGGGTATAAACCCAAAGACAGTTATCATTTTTGGGGCACCTTATGTGACCCCCTAAAAGTGCTTAGCACTTTCAAAAAGAAAAATTGGTATAAACCCAAAGACAGTTACCATTTTTGGCGCCTCATGTGGTCCCACATGACCCCCTAAATGTGCTTAGCACTTTCAAAAAGAAAAAAAGGGTATAAACCCAAAGACAGTTACCATTTTTGGCGCCTCATGTGATCCCACGTGACCCCCGAAAAAGTGCTTAGCACTTCCAAAAGAAAAAGGGAATAAACCCAAGATAGTTCCCATTTTGGGGGCGCCTCACGTGATCCCACGTGACCCTCAATAGGGCTTAGCATTTATGAAAGGAACAAGGGAATAACACTAAAGAAATAGCGCCAACTTTCAAGAGCATCACGTGCAACACGTGAGCAATCCTAAATTCCAGTGTTCAATACTGCTTTAGAGTCTCACGTGGGTGCCTTCGACTTTCAGTGTTTAACATTACCTTAGAGCACCACGTAGGAGCATGTGAGCACTAAAGGTACATTAGTGTTTAACACTATAAGGAACCAACTCCAACCTCAAATTGGTTATGTTCCTTCTGAGATTAAATCTCCAAACAAACCGAGCCTCTATGCTCAGAACTGATAACTCCTCGATTTGGAATCCGGTTCAAGGGTACATCTCTCCACACCTCTGATATATGTCGTTGTAATCCTTCAATGTCTTCAGAGAGGTGGAGGGTCCTAATAACCAATAACTCTTGACACACCCTCAAACTGATGAGCCAAAACTCCATGGACTATGATGTCCTTAAACCTAATGGACCGCAACGTCCCTAAACTAAACCCCATGGTCTATGATGTCCTTAAACCCAATGGACCGCAATGTCCCTAAACTAAACTACATGGACTATGATGTCCTTAAACCCAACGGACCACAACGTACCTAAACTAAAACGATAAAGCCCAAATGCCCTTTCGTTGGATCAAAAATGATCCTGAACCCCCGTTAAGTAGATCTTAGTCTAAAACATAGACGAATGTATCCTTAACAAACATTTAAGTTGATCTTGATCTCAAACGAGGTTAACGATCCTCAAATCAAATCAAACCCAAATCTAAGAAAATACGGATTTGGACTAATCCCCGCCCTATGTTAGTTATGTATATGCCCTAGAGGCCATTATTGTACATATGATGTATATTATAATGGATGCTTGGATATATATAGAGAGGACTTTCTTGCTCGTCATGATAGTATGCTATTTGGTTTCACTTTATCTTAACATGTTGACTTGTATTGGTTTACTGTTTTTCTCTCACATGTTGATAAAGCCCATAGGATCTGTACTCGACTACTGGGACTATGATGAGATCATACTAGTAGGGCCATGGTAGTCGATGAGTACATCCTATAACAGTTCCTAGTCGAGGGTATATCGAGACAGGGCATCGATACACCAAAGTAGACTAGCGTATACGCATCTTGACCCATATGATGGGCGATGGATGATCTCATATCCATCGGTGTTGGACATCAAGTGTAACGTTTTAGAAATCGTTTTGCGAATTTTCCCGTTTTAGGGCAAAAGTGTCGGTTTTTCCCGTTTTAACCCGATTTCGATCAAACGACCGTATAAGCTTACCGACACCTAATTTAGCCAAAATAATGCTTGTGCGCGAACTTTGGGAGTATTTGGGAGGTTTTGGTTCAGATATATTTTTTCCCGAAAAAAATATTATTTTAAGCGGTGTTTTGTGCACGTAAATCGGGAAATTTTTTATTTTTGTGAATAAATTAATTTTGTCACTAGAATTATTTTAGAATGTTCTTTTTAAAAATCTAGATATTTTTTGGTGACTAATGGTGTGCTTTAAAATTTAAAAGAAAAGGGTGTAATGGTGGCAAAATGCATTAATTAGCATTTAATTCTCTTTTTCCTTGCTTTTTCTTCACAAAATATTACACAAAACCCCCCCACTCACCTTGGCCGACCCTAACTCCCCCATTTCTGTCCAAGATAATTCCATGCTCATTTCTCCCTCATTTCCTTTCAAAAACACAAAAAGATATCCAAAAATAAATCCAAAAATTCCTATATAAATATTAAACCTTTTTCCTTCACTAATCCTTCATGGATCTTCATCAAAGCTTGAGTTTTGGAGGCTAAAGTGATGGATCTAAGTTCTTTTTGGTGTTCTTGAGGAGGTATAATTTCTTACCTTAATCCATAATTAATTGCTTTAATCTTTAACTAGCTAATTTAGTTAACTAGTTAAGTGCTTAGTTTAGCATATAAATCATGATTAATTCATTATATTTGGTTTAAGAAATGCATGTTAGGGTTAAATTTTGATTAAGTGATTAGTGTTTAATTCAAGTGTTAAATTGTGTTTTGGAAAAGAATAATCTAGTAGAAAGTGTTAAAATTTGCTAATAAGCATTTTGTTTAATTAAGCAAAATTGCTTACTAGATTTTTGCTAAAACATAATTAGCGAGTGTTAAAAATATAGGATTTGTTTAGATAGCTTAGTTAAGCTATTTTAAGGTATTTGTAATTGTTAGATTTGTGTTATCTTGAATCTAGTGCGATATATTGCGATAGGTTGCTTACTAGATTTCGGGGTTTTCCGACGTAAGGTTCGTTTGGTAGTTGCGAGGTTATATCCAGTGTATTCCTCGTAATTTTTGTGTTGTGTTGCGCGATCGGGACGATCGGGGTCCAGACTCGGTATTTTGTAGTTTAGCGACCCCAATTAGGGTTTTGGCCGGTATCGTGCGCGATAGATGCGCTAAGCGCGCAGTGTAATTTTCCGGACGTTTTCGTCGCGTTTCGTTGTCTTTCCGTCATTATAGGATATTTAGCTTATGTGTTGTATTTATGAAATTTTAGGTTCGCAAGCAGGGACTTCGGGTGCTGCGGACAAGGGGAAGCAGGTGGTCGGATTTTCTTAGCTCGAGACCATCGGTGAGTAGATTTAACATCTACGGGGAAATCGCCCGTATGGCGTTATGCGTCGGGGCGAATATGATATGATAGCTGCATGTATTTGCATATTAGTTACTTTCATATGAATGTCATTGCATAGCATTATCTGTTGTACTTGACTCGTACCTTTAGATATAACACATTACTGACGGTTCATATTGCACGAGCACTAAATTGTATGCTACACCCACACCGTCTGTAATTGCCATGACACGCACAAACACCTACATATTTGATATGATAGTGGATAGGAATGATTAGAGTAGTAACTCATATTCTATTGTGCATATGAAATACTGTGGACACATACATACGTGATATTGCATTGGGCAGGAATAGTTAAGGTAGTGAACCCTATTCCACTTCACTTATATCTTGTTATAATTACCTATACATCTTGCATACATATTGACATGTACACCCTCGTACTTGATTACATGTAGATACTTAAACCCTGCTACACTTACATGTACACTTCATATGATACTGCATTTATTTTCGAAGGAATTGGGAACCGCATGATGTGTTTTAAAGTTAGATTCAATTTAAAGAGCGGTTTTCCCTTTATATGCTCATATTGATGTTTTATGTTGCATATATCAGTTTTATATGGATTTTACGCATTGAGATATGGTTTTCATATGATTTATGGATTTGAGAACCGTGGGGGATATTTTCAAGAAAACATTGTATTGTTTGAAAACCCGGTTTCTCTTGATATGATATTTGATGCGTCTACCATGTGATTTCTCGGTTCTGAGATTTGGCTTGTGATACCCGATTCGAGGAGCGGGATGCACCGTCTGCGGGTACATGGTGGACCCGGTATGGTACCCCGGGGTGAGTGGTGATTTTTTGGTGTAGACGATAAACCTGACGGTGGGACCACTACCTACCGGTGATTGTATTTGGACTCGGCGGTTATCTTGGAGATACCGACCGGAGTGAGGTATGACATATCGTCAGGGCTAGTCATGGTGACAGCGCCTGAGTTATGAGGATTTACGTGTCGATGCTAGACACGGGTTTCATGATGTTTCGAGTGTCGGTGTTGGACACTCAGGTTTTCGTGAGACTACAGGATTTGAGGGCCGATCTGAGGATGCGGTGCCTAAGGATTTGGGATTTGATGTGTCAGTGAGGGACACTGGTGTTTTTCCATGCTGATGATTTTTGCATGAGATTCTATATTATATCATCCCACACTCAGGATTATGTTGATAAGCATCGTTTGATGTAGTTGTAGTATCCTGATGATGTACCTTTACATGATTGTTGCATATTCACTTATCATACTTATGCTATCGGATTACTTGTGATAGATAGATCGCTGTTCGTGCATACTTGCGATTACTGTATGATGTTAGTTACTATTCACGAGTTGGCAACTCACCCCCGTTGTGCCACAGTGTTGTGCAAGACTTACCCTCTGAGTAGTCGCGGCAGGGCATCTTTTCATCTCTACTTTTGCGGATACTGCTACGGTTGGCTGTGAAGCTTTGCTTTTAGGTGGGTTGCGGTTACCTGTTTGTACTTTGTATATTTTTTTGTTGGATCTAGTATTCTCCATCTACCACTATGTTGTATATGACTTAGAGACGACTTGTGAGGATTCAGTGTTCTTTTGTGGTGACTTTGGGTGCCGTGCTCGTGGGAGCCGGTTTTTGTTGAAAAGTTTTACTTCTTTATGCAGTTTCCTTTTATATTTCTTCGCTTCAGCGTCGTATATATGTTGTGGTGGTTGTCTCCGCCGTTGGGCGTGATTTGCTCCCGTTTGGGATGCTTTTATTATTATCTATGTTGTACCCGTTTTCGGGGTTAGTTTTTACAAAGGAGGTGCTGCCGAAATTTTTAAGAACGAAAACTAAACTTAAAGATTTTTTACTTGAAAATTTCCGAATATTTAAAACTATGTTTTTCTCCGTTGATCCAGTTTTGGGTGGTTTAGATTTCTGGGTTTCGGCTTACTTAAGTTGCGTACGCCTTTAGACGTTACGTAATTTAAGTGCCGGTTACGGGCCAAATTTGGGTCGTGACAAAGTTGGTATCAGAGCGCTAGGTTTTTACCTTTCGGAGTGTAGGATGACCTCGGTATGATGGAGTAGGTAGCTTAAGCAGAGTGGCGTAGCGTGTGTATGTTCCGCGGCATACTTACGACACGGTACTCCGCCTAAGTGACCTTAGGACTTATTGATTTAAATTCCTTCCGTGATTGATATACATCCTTGTGATTCGATTTCCGTTTCCTTATCGAATCTTGTTTCAATTTCCAGCCCATATGCCGCCGAAGACTACGAGGGCACAGAGAGCGGCCGCGAGGGCCGAGGCCAGAGTCGACTCGTCTGAGGTGAGGGTTGACCAGGGCGATACACCTGTGGTACCGGAACACATTGCTATGATTGGGGCTGGTATGCAGGATCTGCGCCAGATTGTGGGGACTTTAGTAGAGGCCATTCGAGCGCAGGGGCAGGCTGTTGTTCCACCCGTTGCAGGGACCACGATGGTACTGTTAGTGTATATGCCCTAAAGGCCATTACTGTATCATACTGGTTTGTATATTACTTAATGGAAGCTTGGGATATTCACCTTGTATAAACAATCTTGCTCAATATAGTAGTATGCTACTTGGTTCGTTTCTACTTCAATGTGTACTTGTGTTTATTTCAGTATATCACTTATACGCATTAGTGGAGCCCTTAGGATCTTTGCTTGATTACCAGCGTTGTGATGGCAGTCACACTAGTGGGGGCTGGGTAATCTATAAGCACATCCTTATACAGGTTCCTAGTCGCAGGACTATCGAGACAGGGCATCGATACCCCGGAGTAGACTAGCGTATGCGCTTCTCATCCCAGTGTGGGAGATGGTCTGTCCCACAGCCATCACTACGTCGTACTGGAGATAGTATGCGGGTGCTCGTTGGGTTACGAGTACACTGGACAGGACTCGTCGGGAACTGACAGGTTGGTATTATACCTATCGTCAGTTATCAGTTCCCAGGTGACATGAGTACAGCTTAGTCCGCTGACTTGACACTGTCACTTCGCCTCGAGTGTGTTCCCACTGTACTTTGATTACTACCCTACCACGGCTTAAAGGAGTCGTGCAAACGGGTAGTAGTTGGGTACAGTCCCGAAGCACTTGGAGGCAGTGACGGTTAGACAGGATTCGTCTCTCCCGGTATTGGGGGTTGACATCGCGCTGTGTCTAGGAGAGCCATTACACGAGTAGTCCCTGGCCAGGGCAAGCGAGATATACTGGTAGGCTTCCAGTATTATCTCAGGGTGTTTTGGGCTTCACTCCGACACGACTTGTACCGCTGTTAGGGGACTGACGTTTTACCGCCCCCTAGGCCCGACATGCGATGTATCAGACGAACAGACTGGACTGTACGGAGACTGTCACATTCAGACTCAGTAGGAGTTCAGATGGGGTTTCACCTCGTCAGCCTTCTTGTCGGCGTCTACCTGGGGACCGTTACGCATAGCTAGTGCCGCTTGCGGTCTGTGGTTGAACCCACTGCCAGCGTAGTGTCGAGTCTTTAGAGTCCCACACAGAGGGTATTCGCCTCTGGGCAAAACAGAGTAGAGGTCGCATGGTTTTGCGGCAGGGTTCGTTCTCATCCGCGCACTTGTGCACGTTTGGAGTCCGGACGGATTATACTGGCGGGCTCTGGTTTGAGCCAGATACTGGTATATGTTTTGGGGTTGCTTTTATATCTCGGTATTCTTGTTCCTCGGAACGAGAATACAGGTGTGTATGCAAAGTTGCTTGAGGCGGAGGATGAGGTTTTTCTTTAGGGTTTCGGAACGGGTGCGTATGCACAGTTGACAGTCGTCATTTTCCAAACCCTAATAGATTTATGAAATATCAATTAATAATAGTAATTAAATGAAATATTGTTATGGTTGATTTTGTTGACTTGTTGACCATGGTTGACTTGTTGACCATGGTTGAATGTTGACCACCATCATTGCTTTGCAAGGATACTCCTTGATTCTAGCTTACACTCATTTAATGAAGTGATGATAGTAGTCATTCCAAATACAACCATCAACTATTTTCATTTTCAATTATTATTATTAATTAGATAATTCCTTTTCTTTTAGTTATGGTTGCAAAAGAAAAGAGCTCATTCTATCATAATCATTCTCTCTCCTCATTTCATCTTCTTCTTCCTCAAGCTCAAGGTGATTCCTTCTCATGTGTTGAGAATCCCTCACCTTGAAAAAGAAAGCACCCCATAGAGACTCTCTACTCTCTCTAGGGTTCAAGGTTTAGCAAGCCGGAGATCCTAGTTCACTCAAAATTCGAGGAAGAGCCCAAAGGTTGAACCCTCAGGTGGATCCATCTTCGACGGAAGAAGGCTACGAGGCATGAACCATCAACCTCTACAAGGTTTCAAGAAGAAGGAGTTCAAGTTAGGTATAACTCTTCATCCGAGTAGCTAACGCTCCTTTGTATGCTTGCTAGTTTAGTTTAGACCCGATCTCGACCTTATTTAGTCCATGTTGCTCCTCATGACAAAATTTGAATGTTATACCGTTTCCACCTCCTCGTAAGTACCGGGGATGGCAACGTGGACTTACAGTGGTATCAGAGCCTAACTAAACTTAAACTAGCTTGGTAGCGAAGTGTATGGAAGTTCGAAACGGAAAAATCGCAAAACCGGAAAAACCAAAACCCTAAGTTTCTGTTGAAATTTTTTGTGCTCTAAATGAAAAACTTTATACTCCTAAAATCGGCTCAGGGTTTTATGAGAACACCCACCAAAAACGATCCCATGAATCCTTCAAACCGCCGCCCTTCCGCGGCCCCAGCTACTCTTATCGCCGCGGATCCGCCGCCTTTTGGGCTCTTCATGTGATCGTGTTTTGTGCAGTGTTCTTCTGGTAGGGTTTTGGGATTTTTCAAATATGTGATATGTGCCCAGATTTTCCAGAACAGAAATTTGCTTTTGGGGTCCTATAAATCCGTATTTTTTTCGAACTTCGCTACACTTTGGCTATGTTGGTTATATCTGTGATGTTTGAATGTATTCAACGTCGGCTAATCGCTATAAGTCGATTAGTCGGGGTTATACATCTCTTTGATCTGTGTTTGATACTGGAATGTGTATATGAATGTGTTGGACTGTCGCGGGTGAATAGCCGGGGTGGATGTGAGATGAGCTTTTGTTTTTCTTTCATTCATTGTAAATGTAAATTGATGTAATATTATTATTTGTTTGGCCGCACAACCGGGTCGGGGTTGTAGCCGTCATTGTATAATTCTTTTTACTGTTTTTGCTCCTAGGATAGACCCATGGAGAGGTGCACAAACTGCCGAGTACTTGGCGGGTAGTTTGCCGCACCCGTAGGGGTCTTGGGTGGGGTATTTGGCTATTCACCGCGACCGTGTAATCCGCTTTTCGTTGCAGGCTCGAAAGGATTGCGGATTGCTAGTATATCCAATGTATTCATCTGTGATCTGTAATGTCTATCATTGCTTTCTATTTAGGCGTTGCTTATGTTTTACAGCCGCGCTAGCCCAGCCCCCGCTCTGTCGTTAGTTAAGTAACCTAACGGGTGATGACGGGGCCCCGTGGCGAATGCATATGGCATAAGCGTACGTCATATTTTGGTTGTTTTCTGCAATGGTAGGATTAATTGATGGGACGCATTAAAAGAACTAATGCAAGAATATCACGCATTAAAAGAACTAATGCAAGATAATAAACCAAGCTAAAGTCGTTGGAACACTTTCGAAAAACCACTCGGTTCTTTTCAAAACTAACTTTTAAATGCGGAGATTGAGCCACTCCTTCTAAAAGCTATCTCGTTCCATCGACTATATCAAGTTCACTACGTTCACGGTTTCGCCAAAACCATTCGTAGCCCTCCGTCATTTCAGTTAAATGTACGGTAGTATTCAAGCTATGTATTTTGACCTCACGCCAAGGCATAGTGATTGGTAGCTACCGAATATTTATCTGTTGCATAGATAGAATGCGTTGGTTTGAGACAATCGTACTGCCATTTTGGCCTACGTCAAGGGTAGGTACGGGTGGGTTCAAATTAACCAGGATAATGATGGGAAGAACTTGACATGTGACTTATGACATTTTGACCTCACGCCAAGGTCATAAGAGCATGGGGCAAAAATCCACATCGGGAGTTTCATAAGTACTGAAACTTGCTAGATTTGCATACCATTTGGAGTGTGGTGATTCTGGTAGGATTCCTTCAGTTTCGTCACGCGATGATATTTGGATCCCGATCCTACTTTGAGTATATGCTACTCCTCGGGAAATTTCTCACTAAACGATCAATGCTATAAACCTAGTAGGTGCCTAGAAAGGTGTTAGCGGGGCTACGCCCCCAGGGAAAAGAGGTTATTTAATTAAGGAACTTCGCGAAAGCGTTGGAAAACCTCCCTCGAAGTACCGACACTGGCCTGGCTGAACGGTTAAGCAAGTATTGTGCGGTGGGATTGATCCCGACTAATTCTTCCTTTATGGTTTGAGGAGGGATTCGAGAGACAGTGGGAGCCATCCTGTTTAGACAAATTAAAAACCATTCTAAACTTGTAATAGCATCGTGCTAAAGTGTTCCTTCTCTCCCCCCTGCAGCAACCAAATCGAAATGACTGGACTTAAGTTACTTCTAGATAAAAACATACTGACAGGGCCAAACTACAAAGATTGGCTCAGGAATGTCAAAATGGCAATCACTTACGACAAGCTGGGGTATCTTCTTACCACCAAAGCTCCCCCCGTCCCAGGTCCCACCTCCAGCGTCGCGGATAAGGAAATCCGTAAGACTTGGGAGATTGATTGCGCGAAGGCCAAGTGCCTCGTGCTTGCCTCTATGGACAACGAACACCAGAGGAGGCACGAGAATATGGATTTGAAATCCATATTTCTTCATACAAAAGAACTGTATGGAGAGCAGTCTCGTATCGCAAGATACGAAGTGTCGAAGAAGTTATTTTCGGCAAAGCTGGCCGTCGGATCATCGGTAGCGGACCACGTGCTTAAGATGATTGGCTACATTGAGGAGCTCGCGGAACTTGGGACCACGTTGGAAAGTGAACTCTATACGGATTTAGTTCTCCTGTCCCTTCCATCCACTTACGCCCAGTTTATACTGAACTTCAACTTACAAGAAAAGGAAGTTGAACTTTCAGAACTCCTCAATATGCTGAGGAGCGCAGAGGGCACCCTACAGAAAGGTAGGGAAACACCCGCTTTGTTTGTAGGAGGATCTTCTTCCTCTAGGTCCAAGGCGAAAGCCAAGGGAAAGAGGAAGAAAGCCCCCGCCAAACCAAGAGGCGATGTTAGTAAAGTGGGTACGAAAGGAAAGGAAAAGGCAACAAAGATTGCGGGGAAGCTTGTGGGAAAGGAGGAATACTTCTATTGTCATAAGAGTGGACACTGGAAGAAAGATTGCAGGGCTTGGAAGGCCAAGACACAGGAACTGAAGCAGGTTGCGGCTTCAGCTTCAGGTGTGTATGTTATTGAAAACTGTCTTTCTATAAACTCTATTTCCTGGGTATTGGATACCGGATCAGGATCTCATATCTGTAATTCTTTGCAGGCGTTGAGAAACCGTAGGGTTTTGAAGGCAGGTGACATGACCCTCAGAGTTGCAAACGGAGCTAGCATGGATGCTAAAGCCGTGGGGGACTATCACCTGGGAATGTCAGATGGGCATGTTTTGGTTTTGCGTAATTGCTTTTTTGTACCCAACGCAACTTGTAATATCATTTCTGTATCTTTAGTTTCTAAAGAAGGTTATGAATTTGCGTTTGTAAGTAATGTTGTAAACATTCACCTTAATCAAGTTCTGATTGGGTCAGGTACACTGAGCAATGGTATATACGTGTTAAACTAACCACAGATTTTTAATGTCCAGAATACACACAAAAGAAAGTCTCCAGATATCAATCAGGCTTTCTTGTGGCATTGTAGACTGGGTCACATCAATGAGAGAAAGTTGACTAAGTTACATACAGAAGGGTATTTGAATCCGTTCGAATATCAATCGTATGCCACTTGTCAATCCTGTCTCAAAGGAAAGATGACAAAGACTCCGTTCACTGGACACGGAGTAAGAGCGAGCGAGCTCTTGGGGCTCGTACACAGCGACGTGTGCGGTCCAATGTCTACACTTGCGCGAAGCGGTTTTTCTTACTTCATTACTTTTACGGATGATTTTTCAAGGTTCAGACATGTCTTCTTGATGAAACATAAATCCGAAGCCTTTGGAAAATTCCAGGAATATAAGAATGAGGTAGAAAAACAAACCGGCAAAAGTATCAAGATTCTAAGATCGGATCGAGGTGGAGAATACTTGAGTGCCGAGTTCCTGAACTACTTAAAAGAGAATGGGATTCTCTCTCAGCTTACTCCTCCATACACTCCGCAACATAACGGTGTATCGGAGAGACGGAACCGCACCCTATTGGATATGGTACGGTCCATGATGAGTAACGCTGAGTTACCGCGATCATTCTGGGGGTATGCACTAGAATCAGCTGCATACCTTTTGAACCGAGTTCCCACTAAGACTGTGCCTACCACACCATATGAGTTATGGAGTGGGAAGAAACCCTATCTATTGGAGATAGTGCCCTCATAGTCAATTATTGGATCACAGGTACGTGATTGCAATGATTGCGGAGGACCTATACCGGTAGGACAGTCTTACTCAAGATGATAGTATGCTATCTGGTTTGCCTTTATCAGTCGTGTACATGATCAGGTGACTGATTACATGTTACACTTTGATAGAGCCCTTAGGATCTTGCTTTACCACCAACAGTATGATGGTGATCATATACGTGAGAGTTGGGTGGTTTATACGCATATCCTTAATTTTGGTCCCTAGTCGTGGGAGTTTCGATACAGGGCATCGATACTCCGGAGTAGACTAGTGTGTACAGTCGAGACCCCGACGAGGGGCGGTGGCCGGTCTCACAAGCCACTGGTGTCAGTTGGATCACCTAAGATGTATACAGGTGCTCATTGGGTTATGAGTACATCGGACAGGACTCGCCGGGAATCTGCTAGTTAGTATTATATCTACCGTCAGATAGCAATTCCCTGGTGACATGTGTACAGGTTAGTTCATCGACCTGAGGTCGTCATTTGTCTCGTGTGAGTTCCCACTGTGCTTTGATTTCTACCCTACCACGGCTCAAAGGAGTCGTGCAAACAGATAGTTTTTGGGTACAGTCCCGAGCCATATGGAGGCACGTGAGCGGATCGGCAGGGGATTCGTCTCTCCCGGTATTGGGGGCGAGGTCGTACTGTGTCTAGGAGAGCCATTACACAAAGTCCATGGCCATGGCAGGAGATTTACTGGTAGGTACTCCAGTAGTATCTCAGGGTGTTATTGGGCTTCACTCCGACACGGCTTATACTGCTCTTGGGGGTCTGACGTTACTAGCCCCCTAGGCAGATATGCGATACTCATAGACGAACGGACCGGACTGTATATACATTGTCACGGTTAGGCTCAGTAGGGTTTTCCGGATGAGTGCGCTCATCGGCATCCCTTGAGGTCAGTCCATGGGCAGCCGTTACGCATTGCTAGTGCCGCTGACGGTTTGTGGTTAAACCCACTGCCAGGGTGTTGACGAGTCATTAGAGTCCCCCACAGACAGTTTCCCAAGTTCGGGCGAAACGTTGTAGAGGCGTATGGTTTTATGGCAGGGTTCGGAAAATGCACGTGCGTTTACGCACGTGTCGATTTTCGGACAGATGATACTGGTCGGCTTTGGTTTAAGCCGGATCCGAGTAGGTATAATATCTTTGTCTCAGTTGCATTTGTATTCGGTCGTAATACAAATGCGGGTATATTTATACAGTTTCGGGGTTATTCTGAAATTCGTTTCAGGATCACTTTTGGAAGTTGCCAGTTTCCAGTTTTCTATCGGCCGTCTTTTAACATTTGGTTAAAGACGGATTTATCTTTTCTTCAGTTGAGGTGAGTCAGTGTTCTAGAAGCATCTAGATGAGGTGACTAGGATTAATTGGTGTTGAGTTTTCATTGGATGCATTAAAGCTTGATGATGTGTATTAGTGACTCATGCTTTATCATTAAAGCATTTTGTTTAGCTAAGGATATTTGTTCTTGATATTTTGAGTGAGAAGCTTTCTTGTGGTCACCCATTTTCTCCTACGGTCACCTCCCACTCCTATAAGTGGCCAGCCCCCTTCCTCTCTCACTCACTTGATGATTTTTTTTTTGTGAAAAGATTATGATAGATTTGGGGTGTATGGAATTCACAGTTCATTTCATTCCATCACCCAATTCCCTCGGCAACTTCATTAACCAATCGTCCACGGTTTTGGACGAAGTGAGACAAAGTCATCTACTCAATCTCTACATCATTCTTGGTCGTCTCTTTTAGCAAACTTGACGATCGAGTTGCCTCAAGTCAGAGGCGGGAGCCCGTTTAAAGAATCGGTGATGTGGTGCCACCTCGACGAGGATATCGGAGATCGACGAGATCGGAGCAGCCGCAACGGAGCATGTGATGATGGTTGAAGAACGAAGGACTCGGATCGTTCGGTATAACCTTTCGACACTCCTTACAGTTTGTTAGTTTAGCAATAATGGCAGATCCGGGTGAAAGTATACGATAGCGCCAGTTTAAAAGTTTTTGTTCCGCATTTGGCGTCTGTAGACGGCCGGGGCGCTAGCGTAGACTTACAGTGGTATCAGAGCCTCCCCATTTTGCTATGCTAACTTGTGCTAACATGTTTAAAACATCGATCGAACCGAAAAACAAAAATTGCAAAATTCCAACTTGACAGTTTCTGTAAATTTTTAAACTGGTCAAAATGACATTTGGACCATACCAGAAAATCAAGCAGGCTTTTTTAGGAATACTGCAGAAATTCGACGAACAAATTCGACTGTTCCTCCGCTGATCCGCGGCCCAAGCATGGGTTTGGCCGCGGATCCGCCGCAGGAAAGTCAAATCAGTTTGCCAATTTTCTACAGTGCATTCTATATTGGAAATTGGGATTTTTGGTATATATCGTTTGGGCCCAGGTTTTGTTACTGTTCACTAGTAAGTCGTGGGGCCCACTTTTTGATATTTGGTCGATCGAAATTTAAACACGTTAGTTTACAGTGCTTACATTATATCTCCGACCGGGAATGTCATTTGATCGGTAAACCGCGTCTGATTGCTATAGTTCTTTTAGACGGGTTTGCGAACGTGACATTCGCGTTGATGTTCTGTGTTGTGCTGTGATGTTGCGGATTTGTCGTGGTGGATAGCAGTGTGCAATAGTAGTACAGTTAGTGTTTATTTGTACATTTGATATTGCGGGGTGAGCGTCCAACATGTGGACTGCCGTCACTGCCTGTTGTATAATATTCTTTTGGGGCACGACCAGGTTGCGGTCGATGTACCTATTGTACTATTTTTCATTACTGTACTAGGTTTTGCCCCGCGACGGAGTGCACGGATAGCCGGGTTCTGGGGGGCAACGGGTCCGCATCTCATGGCTTTGAGAGGCAGAGGGGTCCCACTCTAGAATTGGCAGACTATTCGCCACACTCGTAGGGGGTACAGGTTGACCCAAGGAGGGGTGCCCAAGATTACCGGATTCCGTGAAGTGCTGGGTGGTCCATTCACTATGCTGTAGGGGGCTGTCTCGCTTCAGGTTTTGGCGGGTAACTTGCCGCGCCCGTAGGGGTCTAGGTTTCATTGCACAGGCTATCCACACGACATGGGAACGTCGGGTTTCAGCAGCGGCTCTGTGAAACCCGGGGATCCCAGATTATCTGTATTGTTCTGTGATACTTATTACTTTTCTATAATGTTGCATATTATCACGCCTGGAGCGATTATTGTATATTGGTTTATATACTATTAGATGTTGTATATGTTTTACACCCGCGCTAGTCCAGTCCCCGCTCTGTTGTTAGTTAAGTAACCTAACGGATGATGACGGGACCCAGTGACGAATGCGGATGGCATATACATACATTTTATTTTCGTTCTTTTCTGGTGTGATTAAATGATGTGACTGCGTTGATTCTGATCAATGCAAAGTAAAGCAAACCTGTTTGCAGTTGTTGGAACAAATTTAAAAAAGTGTTATTGCAAAGATGTTTTCTTTTGTTATGCATAGCGGTATTCAGTGGAATATCCTGCACCTCATTCGATGGGGCATGGGCCGATATCCCTTCACCGGGACTGACCCCTTGGGCAGAAGTTTGCGTCAGAGTAATAACTTCACTATAGTCGATTACAAGTTGCTTTGCATAGCGGTATTCAGTGGAATATCCTGCACCTCATTCCACGAGGAAAGAGCCGAGATCCCTTTACCGGGAATGACCTCTTTAGCAAAAGGTTTTCGCCACTATATTTTAAAAAGCTATCAGGTTCCTTCAGCGATATCAAGTTCACTATGTTAAAGGTTTTTCGCCAAAAATCAGCCGTAGCCCTCCGTCGTTTCTTATGGATGGTCAGTAGTATTCAAGCTATGTTTGTTGGCATACGTCAAGGCATAGTGTTTGGTAGCTGCTGGGTATTCATTTGTTGCATAGATAGATGAGTTGGTTTGGGACAGTCGTATTACCTTGTTGGCATACGTCAAGGGTATGTACGGGTGGGTTCAAATTAACAAGATAATAACGGGCAGAACTTGACATGTGACTTATGATTTGTTGACATACGCCAAGGTCATAAGAGCATGGGGCATAAATCATATCGGGAGTTTCTAAAGAAACTGAAACTTGCCAAGTATGCGCATACCTTCTGGAGTATGAGTAACGTGGATGCATTCCATCACGTTATCATGCGATGAGAGTTGGATCCCGATTCCCACTGATGAGTTGGTTTACTCTTCGGGTGATCCCGATTGATTCTTCTTTAGGTTTGGAGGAGAATTTGACAGGACAGTGGGAGGTTTCCGGATTAGATAAAGTGATGACCATTCTGATCTAGGTTAGAGTGCACGCAGAGTGTTTCTTTTCTCTCTCTCTTTGGCAGCGACCTTTGACCGACCCTAGACTATGACTCAGTGACCAAGTTGACCGAACCTTCTTAAAATACTGGCTTTTGGATTGTCTATGTTGCATAAGTCATTGCCACTCCTTCTTTTACCCTTTGAATTTCTCAGAACACCCGTATTACTACGGATATCCACTTCCATTGGATAGATCCATCGTATGGTTATATACGAACTCGAAGGGACTTCTTCGGGGATGGATCCAGGTTCAGGAGAAATAGAATTGGTTTATTCAGTTGTCTTTTATTATCACCTTCTCTCAGGTTGCGAGAGCTCCTTGGTTTAGGAGAGTACACCTATTACGCTTATTGGATAGTCTTATTCCAAACCATAGGCTGGTGCCGAAAGGTAGGGAATGAAGAAAGCCAATTAGCCTAAGTAGGGTGTGCAGAAGATAATATGTAAAGACAAAATAAAGGGATTTGAAAGAGGGCAAAGTAAATTGCGACTGATATCATTCATGACCAAAACCGCGTACTTCATCGCCGCTCCTATTTCACCTTTAAAAGAATAAGGTATTATTCAGTTGTCTTTTATCATCACCTTCTCTCGAGATGCGAGTACTCCTTGGTTTAGGAGGGTACACCTATTATGCTTACTGGATAGTCTTCTTCCAAACCATAGGCTGGTGCCGAACGGTAGGGAAGGAAGAAAACCAGTTAGCCTAACGATGGTGTACAGAAGGTAACGACTAAAGACAAATAAAGGGATTTGGAGAGATGGCAATAAAATATACGGTTGAAGTCATGAATTGGATTATGGAAGAGGCATTGCTATGAATACCAGGATACCCCTACGAAACATTTTCATGTTTCAGTGCATTGTTAAAGAAAAACTGTTTTCCCGATTAGACACTTACTCCAAGGGTATGTATTTACCAGGTTTCATTCTCATATCTGTATGGTTTTACAGATGATGAGTGGGAGTAAGATATTGGGAATTAGGTGATCATCCTCATTATATCGGAATTCGTTGTAATTGGTGATATTTGAGGAAATCGCCAGGGTACAGTTTTCTACCTACGACGCACAAGTTTTTGAGTTGTTTAAACTCAGCGGACTTATACAGAGTATTGTATGTTGTCCAGTGTCCATCAGGACAAAGGGGTAGGTCCTCGTACTATGTTCTATTTACTTATAACTTCTCTAGTATTTAGACAAGTGTTTCGTAGAAATACAAGGTCTAAGTTTTGAGAAGTTGTGGGTATAAGAATAAAGTAGAGAACCAAGTATCACAAGTATCGGGATTCTTCAAAGAGATCGAAGATGTAGATTCTTGTGATTGGTATTCAGATGATAGTGATGGTTTTGAGAAACGTGTTTCTCTTTCAGGTTACTCATAATTGGATGGATTCCTAAGTTGAGCAATGCTGATTAGCCTATTTCCATTAAGTTGATATGCACTGGAGACAGCTGCATGATTTGAATATGGTTCCAATTAAATAAGTGCCAAAGTTTCTGTATTGGATATAGAATGGATCGTACCTTAAAAGAAATTAAGGTACGGGGAGTTGTCCAGCTTATGCTTAAAACCAGACTCTGGATAACTCAGGGCACGTTTCTGTAATGGCTGTTTGTGGGTTGACCCTGGCTATGACGAGGGTTGATATTCTACCATTTGGAAGATCAATAGTGATATTGTTCTTGACTCGCCACAGTTTTAGTAAAATGGATCTTTTTCAGAAAAAAGTAGTTGGAGTATGGTAGAACTGGAAGTGATTCCAGAACCGCGAACGATTACGGAAAATTTAATAGGACCTATACATTCAATCAGGTTTGACATTCCAATAGCCACTCCGCAGATTTGGTGGGTAACCTCAGACACCCGAGAGGTACTTCGGTAGGCTCAAGGACGGTGACAGGGAGGTTCTTATCTACCAAGACTTGACACTACTGTTGTTCCAGGATATGAGACCCGGTAGGAGGGTTGTCATAGTCAGTGGGAGCAGCGGAAGCATAGTGGGCAAGATGCTTATATCTATTTATAGACTTGATCAGTTATAGCGGAGATAGATCATCTAATTTTGATGTGACAGTCATGGGTTTGACTTCAATCAGAATAGGGGATGGATCAGTTAAGAAGGTAGTAGGGTGTGATGTCATGGTATCTGGATGACATACACAGAGTAGGAAGTAAAATTCCTATACTACGATCGGTTGTACTGTGGTCGTCACACAGTTGTTTCTCCAGACAGGATATGGATATAATATTTGACATTCTGGTTTCTAGATCTATGGTTTTAGATCTGGATTTGGGTAGTTTCCCAATGTGGGTACTTTGACAGATATTCTAATGGTTTTTGGAATAGTTGACTCCTAGCATGGTGGTGTACCTGCATGTGATGGAGTCACCCTCTCTAAAGGTGTCTTACAGACTAAAGGGGAGAGGGATGTGCATGATTAGCAGATCACTTGCTTAGGCAATTGAGTCAATCATGAGATGTCAAGTACCACACCAGATGTTGTTTTTGCACTAGATGCAATAAGTTTGTATTAATCCAATCCTGGAGAAACATAAGGAAGCAGTTTTAGAACATAAGTACATGTTCTACAGATTTGATGACGGCAGCCTCCTTCGGGAGACGGTTATCATTCCAAGCTTCAAAGGTGACATGGTTGACAGAGTGATTGTCAGAGTTATAATTTTCCCTCTGACGAAGAGGGACAGTATTGTGGACAGGTGGTCCAAGAGGATACTGTGGGTGGCATGGTGCCGGATACTGATTAGGTTCAGTGATCGATACAGTCTAAGAAGTTTGGATTTGGAGTTCATTTATGAACAAGGTCCCATCAGATATCCAGACACATTCTAAGACAGGTATTACTCAATTCGGGAGATGGCTTTCTCCGCGAACATGAGATTAAGAGAGATATAGAAAGAAACTTCTAGGCGGATCCACTCACTAAGGCTATTTCTCGAACACAATAGTTTTACAAACAGGCTTTGTGATACTGATTAGTAGAGGAGTTGGATGTTCGGTTTCACACAGGCTGTGAGTAGTCGACATCGCAATAATTAGCCTTGAGTGCAAGTTGGAGATTGTTGGAGATAGTGCCCTCATAGTCAATTATTGGATCACAGGTACGTGATTGCAATGATTGCGGAGGACCTATACCGGTAGGACAGTCTTACTCAAGATGATAGTATGCTATCTGGTTTGCCTTTATCAGTCGTGTACATGATCAGGTGACTGATTACATGTTACACTTTGATAGAGCCCTTAGGATCTTGCTTTACCACCAACAGTATGATGGCGATCATATACGTGAGAGTTGGGTGGTTTATACGCATATCCTTAATTGTGGTCCCTAGTCGTGGGAGTTTCGAGACAGGGCATCGATACTCTGGAGTAGACTAGTGTGTACAGTCGAGACCCCGACGAGGGGCGGTGGCCGGTCTCACAAGCCACTGGTGTCAGTTGGATCACCTAAGATGTATACAGGTGCTCATTGGGTTATGAGTACACCGAACAGGACTCGCCGGGAATCTGCTGTTAGTATTATATCTACCGTCAGATAGCAGTTCCCTGGTGACATGTGTACAGGTTAGTTCATCGACCTGAGGTCGTCATTTGTCTCGTGTGAGTTCCCACTGTGCTTTGATTTCTACCCTACCACGGCTCAAAGGAGTCGTGCAAACAGGTAGTTTTTGGGTACAGTCCCGAGCCATATGGAGGCATGTGAGCGGATCGGCAGGGGATTCGTCTCTCCCGGTATTGGGGGCGAGGTCGTACTGTGTCTAGGAGAGCCATTACACAAAGTCCATGGCCATGGCAGGAGATTTACTGGTAGGTACTCCAGTAGTATCTCAGGGTGTTATTGGGCTTCACTCCGACACGGCTTATACTGCTCTTGGGGGTCTGACGTTACTAGCCCCCTAGGCAGATATGCGATACTCATAGACGAACGGACCGGACTGTATATATATTGTCACTGTTAGGCTCAGTAGGGTTTTCCGGATGAGTGCGCTCATCGGCATCCCTTGAGGTAAGTCCATGGGCAGCCGTTACGCATTGCTAGTGCCGCTGACGGTTTGTGGTTAAACCCACTGCCAGGGTGCTAACGAGTCATTAGAGTCCCCCACAGACAGTTTCCCAAGTTCGGGCGAAACGTTGTAGAGGCCGTATGGTTTTATGGCAGGGTTCGGAAAATGCACGTGCGTTTACGCATGTGTCGATTTTCGGACAGATGATACTGGTCGGCTTTGGTTTAAGCCGGATCCGAGTATTATATTAAGTAGGTATAATATCTTTGTCTCAGTTGCATTTGTATTCGGTCGTAATACAAATGCGGGTATATTTATACAGTTTCGGGGTTATTCTGAAATTCGTTTCAGGATCACTTTTGGAAGTTGCCAGTTTCCAGTTTTCTATCAGCCGTCTTTTAACATTTGGTTAAAGACGGATTTATCTTTTCTTCAGTTGAGGTGAGTCAGTGTTCTAGAAGCATCTAGATGAGGTGACTAGGATTAATTGGTGTTGAGTTTTCATTGGATGCATTAAAGCTTGATGATGTGTATTAGTGACTCATGCTTTATCATTAAAGCATTTTGTTTAGCTAAGGATATTTGTTCTTGATATTTTGAGTGAGAAGCTTTCTTGTGGTCACCCCTTTTCTCCTACGGTCACCTCCCACTCCTATAAGTGGCCGGCCCCCTTCCTCTCTCACTCACTTGATGATTTTTTTTTGTGAAAAGATTATGATAGATTTAGGGTGTATGGAATTCACAGTTCATTTCATTCCATCACCCAATTCCCTCGGCAACTTCATTAACCAATCGTCCACGGTTTTGGACGAAGTGAGACAAAGTCATCTACTCAATCTCTACATCATTCTTGGTCGTCTCTTTTAGCAAACTTGACGATCGAGTTGCCTCAAGTCAGAGGCGGGAGCCCGTTTAAAGAATCGGTGATGTGGTGCCACCTCGACGAGGATATCGGAGATCGACGAGATCGGAGCAGCCGCAACGGAGCGTGTGATGATGGTTGAAGAACGAAGGACTCGGATCGTTCGGTATAACCTTTCTACACTCCTTACAGTTTGTTAGTTTAGCAATAATGGCAGATCCGGGTGAAAGTATACGATAGCGCCAGTTAAAAAGTTTTTGTTCCGCATTTGGCGTCTGTAGACGGCCGGGGTGCTAGCGTAGACTTACACTATCTTCAATATCTGAAGATCTGGGGATGTCCGGCTTTTGTCAAAAAGCAGCATGCGGACAAACTCGAGGCACGCTCAGTACTGTGCAAGTTTGTGGGATACCCAAAGAGCACCATGGGGTATCTTTTCTACTACGCAGAGGAACAAAAAGTCCTTGTTTCTCGTAATGCCCACTTTCCAGAACACCAGTTCTTATTAAAGGAGATTAGTGGGAGCGCAGTAGAACTGGAAGAAATTCCAGAACCAAAAACTATTACTGAAAGCTTAGTAGAACCAGAGCGTTCAAATGAACAGGACATTCCTACGCCGCTCCGCAGGAGTAGTAGGCAGTCTCATCCGCCCGAGAGATACTACGGTTTTCTCATAGACGGGGATAGAGAGGATTGCATCATAGATTATGATGAGCCTACTAGCTTCCAGCAGGCCGTTCAGAGCGTTGACTCGGTAAAATGGCTGGATGCAATGCGGACCGAAATGGAGTCCATGTACACCAACAAAGTATGGATGTTGGACATTGCTCCAGACGGGGTAAAACCCGTAGGATGCAAGTGGATCTTCAAAAGGAAGATTGGTGTAGATGGACAGGTTGAGACCTATAAAGCTAGACTTGTAGCAAAGGGTTTCCGTCAAAGACCTGGCTTGGACTATGACGAAACCTTTTCTCCAGTGGCTATGCTGAAATCCATTCGGATCCTTCTTGCCATTGCTGCCTTCCACGATTATGAGATTTGGCAGATGGACGTAAAGACCGCTTTTCTGAATGGAAATTTAGAGGAGTGTGTCTATATGGATCAGCCAGAGGGTTTCATTCAGAGTGGGAGCAGCGGAAAGGTGTGCAAGTTGCTTAAGTCCATCTATGGACTAAAGCAGGCATCGCGGAGTTGGAACATCTGTTTTGATGAGACGGTCAAGGAATTTGGCTTTATCAAAAATCCAGATGAACCATGCATCTATAGTAGATTTGTAGCGAGAACTGTAGTATTCCTCGTTTTATACGTGGATGACATTCTCTTAATAGGAAATGACATTCCTATGCTACAATCTGTCAAGGGGTTCTTGTCACACAGGTTCTCCATGAAAGACCTGGGTGATGCCTCATACATCCTGGGGATCCGGATCCATCGTGATAGATCCAAGAGGATATTAGGACTTTCTCAGTCCAGGTACATCGACACCATAGTGAAGAGATTCAGTATGGAAGATTCCAAGCGCGGTAACCTACCGGCTTGTCACGGGATCACCCTCTCTAAAGAGATGTCTCCCAAGACTGATTTGGAGAGGGATCGCATGTCTATTATACCCTACGCTTCTGCGGTAGGCTCTATAATGTATGCGATGTTGTGTACCAGACCGGATGTAGCTTATGCACTGAGTGTAGTAAGCCGGTATCAGTCAAACCCTCGGGAGAAACACTGGATAGCGGTAAAGAACATTCTCAAGTACCTGAGAAGGACTAAGGAGATGTTCTTGATGTATGGCGGAAAAGACCTCCAGATCGAGCCCTTTGCTGACTCCAGCTTCCACAGTGACAAGGATGATTCCAAGTCCATGTCGGGTTTTGTCTTTACCCTCAATGGAGGGGCGGTGTGTTGGAAGAGCTCCAAACAGGAAACCGTTGCAGACTCGACTATGGAAGATGAATACATTGCTGCATCTGATGCCGCAAAAGAAGCTGTCTGGATGAGGAAGTTCTTGAAAGAACTTCAGGTGGTTCCGTCCATTGTTGACCGAATACCTCTGTATTGCGACAACAACGGGGCTATAGCTTTAGCGAAGGAACCCAGGTCCCATCAGAGATCCAGGCACATCTTAAGGCGGTATCACCTGATCAGGGAGATCGTGGATCGCAGGGAGATCGTGGATCGCAAGGTGATCGAGGTTCGGAGGGTTGCTTCAGAAGAAAACACTGCAGATCCATTCACCAAGACCTTACCCCAGACTCAGTTCGAGCGGCTGATCGAGATGATAGGTCTTCGATACGCCAGTGCATGGCCTTAGTGCAAGTGGGAGATTGTTAGTGTATATGCCCTAGAGGCCATTACTGTATCATACTGGTTTGTATATTACTTAATGGAAGCTTGGGATATTCACCTTGTATAAACAATCTTGCTCAATATAGTAGTATGCTACTTGGTTTGTTTCCACTTCAATGTGTACCTGTGTTTATTTTATGATATCACCTATACGCATTAGTGGAGTCCTTAGGATCTTTGCTTGATTACCAGCGTTGTGATGGCAGTCACACTAGTGGGGGCTGGGTAATCTATAAGCACATCCTTATACAGGTCTCTAGTCGCAGGACTATCGAGACAGGGCATCGATACTCCGGAGTAGACTAGCGTATGCGCTTCTCATCCCAGTGTGGGAGATGGTCTGTCCCACAGCCATCACTACGTCGTACTGGAGATAGTATACGGGTGCTCGTTGGGTTACGAGTACACTGGACAGGACTCGTCGGGAACTGACAGGTTGGTATTATACCTATCGTCAGTTATCAGTTCCCAGGTGACATGAGTACAGCTTAGTCCGCTGACTTGACACTATCACTTCGCCTCGAGTGTGTTCCCACTGTACTTTGATTACTACCCTACCACGGCTCAAAGGAGTCGTGCAAATGGGTAGTAGTTGGGTACAGTCCCGAAGCACTTGGAGGCAGTGACGGTTAGACAGGATTCGTCTCTCCCGGTATTGGGGGTTGACATCGCGCTGTGTCTAGGAGAGCCATTACACGAGTAGTCCCTGGCCAGGGCAAGCGAGATATACTGGTAGGCTTCCAGTGTTATCTCAGGGTGTTTTGGGCTTCACTCCGACACGACTTGTACCGCTATTAGGGGACTGACGTTTTACCGCCCCCTAGGCCCGACATGCGATGTATCAGACGAACAGACCGGACTGTACGGAGACTGTCACATTCAGACTCAGTAGGAGTTCAGATGGGGTTTCACCTCGTCAGCCTTCTTGTCGGCGTCTACCTGGGGACCGTTACGCAAAGCTAGTGCCGCTTGCGGTCTGTGGTTAAACCCACTGCCAGCGTAGTGTCGAGTCTTTAGAGTCCCACACAGAGGGTATTCGCCTCTGGGCAAAACAGAGTAGAGGTCGCATGGTTTTGCGGCAGGGTTCGTTCTCATCCGCGCACTTGTGCACGTTTAGAGTCCGGACGGATTATTCTGGCGAGCTCTGGTTTGAGCCAGATACTGGTATATGTTTTGGGGTTGCTTTTATATCTCGGTATTCTTGTTCCTCGGAACGAGAATACAGGTGTGTATGCACAGTTGCTTGAGGCGGAGGATGAGGTTTTTCTTTAGGGTTTCGGAACGGGTGCGTATGCACAGTTGACAGTCGTCATTTTCCAAACCCTAATAGATTTATGAAATATCAATTAATAATAGTAATTAAATGAAATATTGTTATGGTTGATTTTGTTGACTTGTTGACCATGGTTGACTTGTTGACCATGGTTGAATGTTGCCCACCATCATTGCTTTGCAAGGATACTCCTTGATTCTAGCTTACACTCATTTAATGAAGTGATGATAGTGGTCATTCCAAATACAACCATCAACTATTTTCATTTTCAATTATTATTATTAATTAGATAATTCCTTTTCTTTTAGTTATGGTTGCAAAAGAAAAGAGCTCATTCTATCATAATCATTCTCTCTCCTCATTTCATCTTCTTCTTCCTCAAGCTCAAGGTGATTCCTTCTCATGTGTTGAGAATCCCTCATCTTGAAAAAGAAAGCACCCCATAGAGACTCTCTACTCTCTCTAGGGTTCAAGGTTTAGCAAGCCGGAGATCTTAGTTCACTCAAAGTTCGAGGAAGAGCCCAAAGGTTGAACCCTCAGGTGGATCCATCTTCGACGGAAGAAGGCTACGAGGCAAGAACCATCAACCTCTACAAGGTTTCAAGAAGAAGGAGTTCAAGTTAGGTATAACTCTTCATCCGAGTAGCTAACGCTCCTTTGTATGCTTGCTAGTTTAGTTTAGACACGATCCCGACCTTGTTTAGTCCATGTTGCTCCTCATGACAAAATTTGATTGTTATACCGTTTCCGCCTCCTCGTAAGTACCGGGGATGGCAACGTGGACTTACAGGTACCTACTGGTCCGGCAGTCGAAGTAGCAGCTCCAGAGGTTATTACCGTGTCACTGACGGAGTTCATGAGGCTGAGGCCTCCGGTGTTTACTGGCACAGATGTTACTGAGGATCCGCAGTCGTTCATCGACCGGATAGCCAGGATTTGTCGCTCACTCCGATGCTCTGACGAGAGATGGGTAGAGTTTGCGAGTTTCCGGCTGGAGGGTATGGCCCAGAAGTGGTGTGAGTCGTTGGAGAGGGGCAGAGCCACTGGTCTTGCTCCTATGACCTGGGCTGAGTTTGTGACGTCGTTTCTTGCCCGTTTTCTTCCACCGATTGTCAGGGATGCGCGAGCGCGTAGATTTGAGTCTTTACGTCAGACGCCGGGGATGACGATGTCGGAGTATGATGTATTGTTTACTGAGCTGTCGGTGTATGCTCCGTACTTGGTGGCGACTGAGGAGATGCGGGTGAAGAGGTTTGTTCGAGGCCTGCTTACCCAGTTGTTCTTAGCCATCAGCATTCAGTATTGTGACACATATGCGGCAGCTGTCGATGCAGCCCTATTGGTGGAGGAGCGTCTAGCTGAGTCATCGGTTGTTCCAGAACCGAAGAGGACTCGTACGGATGAGCCAGCACGAGGACCGAGGTTTGTCCGCAGAGGCAGAGTTCCATCAGACTCGGGGAGTAGCAGAGACGTGGGACATGGCCAGTTATTCAGTTCTTATTCCCAGGAGGGCCAGCGACCGTCTTATGGATACTTTGGTTGTGGCAGTTTGCAGCATCTTGTTCAGAATTGTACTGTGGTGCGTTAGAGAGGGCTAGCAGTACCGCAGATTACCTTACCACCTTCTCCACCTCAGAGAGCGTTGTCTCTTATTCCTGTTGTTGCGCCGCGTCAGACTCCTACTCAGAGAGGTCGTGGTCGCGGTGGTTTTGTGCCGAGAGGACGAGGTGGCAGAGGCAGAGGACAGCCAGTAGCCGGTAGAGGGCAGGCACGGTTTTTTGCCTTGACTCACCAGGACGCTCAGGCGTCTAATGCTGTGGTTTCAGGTACCCTTTCCTTATGTTCTTTTGATGCACATGTTCTTTTCGATCCGGGATCTACGCATTCGTATGTTTCTACGCACTTCGCGCCGAGGTTAGGCCGAGAGTCGTGTTTGCTAGATCAGCCGCTAGTAGTGACTACTCCTGTGGGAGAGTCGTTTGTTGCGCGGCATGTGTTCCGATCATGTGCTGTCCGCTTAGGAGACAGTGATCTGTCCGTCGACTTGATCCTTCTTGAGATGTTGGACTTCGACGTTCTGTTGGGCATGGATTGGCTAGCTACTTGCTATGCGTCCGTGGACTGCCGCGAGAAGACAGTTAGATTTTGTTTTCCCGGCGAGTCAGTGTTTGTTGTGCAGGGAGACCGTGGTGTCGCCCCTCACAGTTTGGTTTCTGTTCTGTGCGCTAGTCGGCTTTTGAGGAGGGGATGTCAGGGATTCTTGGCTTTCATTCATGATACTGGAGTTACGGTGGAGTCGTTGGACCAGGTTTCTACCGTGCGAGAGTTTCCCGATGTCTTTCCCGATGAGTTACCTGGGTTGCCGCCAGAGCGCGATATTGAGTTTTGCATTGATCTGATTCCTGGCACGGAGCCTATTTCTATACCGCCTTATCGGATGGCTCCGGCAGAGCTTAGAGAGCTTAAAGATCAGTTGCAAGAGTTGCTTGTTTTGGGACTTGTGCGTCCGAGTGTTTCGCCGTGGGGAGCTCCTGTTCTGTTCGTCAAGAAGAAGGACGACAGTTTGAGGCTATGTGTGGATTATCGTCAGTTGAACCGAGTTACGGTGCGGAACAGGTATCCTTTACCCCGCATTGACGATTTATTTGATCAGCTCCAGGGTGCGAAACATTTTTCGAAGATTGATTTGCGTTCGGGTTATCATCAGTTGCGGGTTCGGAATGATGACATTCCGAAGACTGCTTTTCGTACACGCTATGGGCATTATGAGTTTTTGGTGATGTCGTTCGGACTCACCAATGCGCCAGCAGCGTTCATGGATCTGATGAACCGGATTTTCAGGCCGTTCTTCGACCAGTTCATTATAGTGTTTATTGATGACATACTGGTCTACTCTAGGAGTCATGAGGAGCATGAGCAGCACTTGAGGATTACTTTGCAGATATTGAGAGAGCACCGGCTGTATGCTAAATTCTCAAAGTGCGCATTTTGGCTTGATAGAGTTGACTTCCTGGGTCATGTGGTGACTGGTGATGGTATTCTTGTGGACCCGAGGAAGATCGAGGCTGTACAGCTTTGGCCCAGACCTGTATCGGTGACGGAGGTCCGCAGCTTTTTGGGCTTAGCTGGTTATTATCGCCGTTTTGTGCAGAATTTCTCGAGTATCGCTGCACCGCTGAATGGACTGACCCGGAAAGGAATTCCTTTTCTCTGGACTGATGCTTGCGAGCAGAGTTTTCAGCAGTTGAAGACTCGGTTGACGACAGCACCGGTTCTTTCTTTACCTTCTGGATCAGGCGGCTTTGTTGTTTATTGTGATGCTTCTCGAGTGGGGCTCGGCTGTGTTTTGATGCAGCATGATAGGGTGATTGCATATGCTTCTAGGCAGCTGAAGAAGCACGAGCAGAATTACCCCACTCACGATCTTGAGATGGCAGAGGTAGTCTTTGCGTTGAAGATTTAGAGACACTACTTGTACGGAGAGTCGTGTCAGATCTTCACGGATCACAAGAGTTTGAAGTACATCTTCCAGCAGCGAGATCTGAACCTGAGACAGCGCCAATGGATGGAGCTAGTGAAGGATTATGATTGTGAGATCCTTTATCACCCGGGCAAGGCGAATGTGGTAGCTGATGCTTTGAGTCGTAGGCCCGTGGGTAGCTTGTCCCAGTTGAGCGCAGTTCAGTGTCAGTTTTCTGCAGATTGGCAGCTCTTGTGTTATAGTAGAGTGCAGTTCGAGTTCACTTCCGCTGGGGGACAGCTTGCTCATGTCCTCGCCCGTCCACTTCTTTTTGATCGTATCCGTGAGGCGCAGCCCAGCGATGCCCGTTTGATTGAGATACTTGAGCTTGTTCGGCAGGGAAGAGTTTTGGAGTTCTTGATTGATGACCAGGGTGTGCTACGATGCGGGACTCGCTTGTGTGTACCAGATGTTGATGGGTTGAGACGCGAGATTCTAGAGCAGGCACATCAGTCGGCCTTTAGCGTTCATCCAGGTTCCACCAAGATGTACCGTGACTTGAGGGACTTCTACTGGTGGGAAGGGATGAAGCGTGATATATCGGACTTCGTTTCGAGGTGCCTGACTTGTCAGCAAGTCAAGGCTGAGCATCAGAGACCGGCTGGAGAGTTGCAGCCTTTACCCGTTCCGGAGTGGAAATGGGAGCAGATTTCCATGGACTTCATTGTGGGTCTACCCAGGACCAGTCGAGGGTATGACTACATTTGGGTTATTGTAGACCGGTTGACGAAAGCGGCTCACTTTCTTCCAGTGAAGACCACTTTCGGTTATGCTCAGTATGCTCAGTTATACATAGATGAGATTGTGCGTTTGCACGGTGTTCCCATATGCATAGTATCCGACAGAGGCACCCAGTTTACTAACCGTCTTTGGCAGAAGCTTCAGGAAGCTTTGGGTACCCGGCTGAGTTTTAGTACCGCTTTTCATCCACAGACCGATGGCCAGTCGGAGCGGACTATACAGACTCTGGAGGATATGCTCCGTGCATGTGTGCTTGATTTTGGTGGCAGTTGGGATCGTCACTTGCCGTTGATTGAGTTCTCCTACAACAACAGCTTTCAGGAGACTATTCAGATGGCACCTTTTGAGGCTTTATATGGTAGGAAGTGTCGATCGCCAGTCTGTTGGACCGAGCTTAGTGAGAGTTTGGTTTTGGGACCCCAGCTAGTTCAGGAGACCACGGAGAAGATCCAGCTGATTCAGGATAGGATGAGAGCAGCCCAGTGCAGGCAGAAGTCTTATGCCGACCGTTTTCGTCGCAGACTTGAGTTCGCAGTGGGGGATCATGTATTCCTGAGGATTTCTCCGATGAAGGGCGTTATGCGATTTGGGAAGAGAGGGAAGCTCAGTCCCAGATTTGTAGGTCCTTTCGAGATCCTTGAGCGAGTGGGTTCTGTTGCTTATCGTTTGGCGCTCCCGCCCAGTTTTCCGGATGTTCACCCCGTTTTTCATGTGTCGATGCTTCGTAGATACCTTCATGATCCTTCTCACACGATTCAGCACGAGACCGTTCAGCTTGAGCGCGATCTTTCGTTCACCGAGCAGCCGGTAGTTATTTTAGATCGGCAGGTGAAGAAATTTCGGTCAAAGGTCTTGCCATCTGTGAAGGTTCTTTGGCGTAGCCCGACTAGTGAGGAGATCACTTTGGAGGCCGAGAGCGAGATGCGGAAGAAATTTCCTCATCTTTTTGAAGGTATGCTTAGTATGAAATTTTAATTCGGGGACCGAATTTCTATAAGGAGGGAGATTGTAACGTTTTAGAAATCGTTTTGCGAATTTTCCTGTTTTAGGGCAAAATTGTCGGTTTTTCCCGTTTTAACCCGATTTCGATCAAACGACCGTATAAGCTTACCGACACATAATTTGGCCAAAATAAAGCTTGTGCGCGAACTTTGAGAGTATTTTGGAGGTTTTGGTTCAGATAGATTTTTTCCCGAAAAAAATATTATTTTAAGCGGTGTTTTGTGCACGTAAATCGGGAAAATTTTTATTTTTGTGAATAAATTAATTTTGTCACTAGAATTATTTTAGAATGTTCTTTTTAAAAATCTAGATATTTTTTGGTGACTAATGGTGTGTTTTAAAATTTAAAAGAAAAGGGTGTAATGGTGGCAAAATGCATTAATTAGCATTTAATTCTCTTTTTCCTTGCTTTTTCTTCACAAAATATTACACAAACCCCCCCCCCCACTCACCTTGGCCGATCCTAACTCCCCCATTTCTGTCCAAGATAATTCCATGCTCATTTCCCTCTCATTTCCTTTCAAAAACACAAAAAGATATCCAAAAATAAATCCAAAAATTCCTATATAAATATTAAACCTTTTTCCTTCACTAATCCTTCATGGATCTTCATCAAAGCTTGAGTTTTGGAGGCTAAAGTGATGGATCTAAGTTCTTTTTGGTGTTCTTGAGGAGGTATAATTTCTTACCTTAATCCATAATTTATTACTTTAATCTTTAACTAGCTAATTTAGTTAACTAGTTAAGTGCTTAGTTTAGCATATAAATCATGATTAATTCATTATATTTGGTTTAAGAAATTCATGTTAGGGTTAAATTTTGATTAAGTGATTAGTGTTTAATTCAAGTGTTAAATTGTGTTTTGGAAAAGAATAATCTAGTAGAAAGTGTTAAAATTTGCTAATAAGCATTTTGTTTAATTAAGCAAAATTGCTTACTAGATTTTTGCTAAAACATAATTAGCGAGTGTTAAAAATATAGGATTTGTTTAGATAGCTTAGTTAAGCTATTTTAAGGTATTTGTAATTGTTAGATTTGTGTTATCTTGAATCTAGTGCGATATATTGCGATAGGTTGCTTACTAGATTTCGGGGTTTTCCGACGTAGGGTTCGTTTGGTAGTTGCGAGGTTATATCCAGTGTATTCCTCGTAATTTTTGTGTTGTGTTGCGCGATCGGGACGATCGGGGTCCAGACTCGGTATTTTGTAGTTTAGCGACCCCAATTAGGGTTTTGGCCGGTATCATGCGCGATAGATGCGCTAAGCGCGTAGTGTAATTTTCCGGACGTTTTCGTCGTGTTTCGTTGTCTTTCCGTCATTATAGGATATTTAGCTTATGTGTTGTATTTATGAAATTTTAGGTTCGCAAGCAGGGACTTCGGGTGCTGCGGACAAGGGGAAGCAGGTGGTCGGATTTTCTTAGCTCGAGACCATCGGTGAGTAGATTTAACATCTACGGGGAAATCGCCCGTATGGCGTTATGCGTCGGGGCGAATATGATATGATAGCTGCATGTATTTGCATATTAGTTACTTTCATATGAATGTCATTGCATAGCATTATCTGTTGTACTTGACTCGTACCTTTAGATATAACACATTACTGACGGTTCATGTTGCACGAGCACTAAATTGTATGCTACACCCACACCGTCTGTAATTGCCATGACACGCACAAACACCTACATATGTGATATGATAGTGGATAGGAATGATTAGAGTAGTAACTCATATTCTATTGTGCATATGAAATACTGTGGACACATACATACGTGATATTGCATTGGGCAGGAATAGTTAAGGTAGTGAACCCTATTCCACTTCACTTATATCTTGTTATAATTACCTATACATCATGCATACATATTGACATGTACACCCTCGTACTTGATTACATGTAGATACTTAAACCCTGCTACACTTACATGTACACTTCATATGATACTGCATTTATTTTCGAAGGAATTGGGAACCGCATGATGTGTTTTAAAGTTAGATTCAATTTAAAGAGCGGTTTTCCCTTTATATGCTCATATTGATGTTTTATGTTGCATATATCAGTTTTATATGGATTTTACGCATTGAGATATGGTTTTCATATGATTTATGGATTTGAGAACCGTGGGGGATATTTTCAAGAAAACATTGTATTGTTTGAAAACCCGGTTTCTCTTGATATGATATTTGATGCGTCCACCATGTGATTTCTCGGTTCTGAGATTTGGCTTGTGATACCCGATTCGAGGAGCGGGATGCACCGTCTGCGGGTACATGGTGGACCCGGTATGGTACCCCGGGGTGAGTGGTGATTTCGTGGTGTAGACGATAAACCTGACGGTGGGACCACTACCTACCGGTGATTGTATTTGGACTCGGCGGTTATCTTAGAGATACCGACCGGAGTGAGGTATGACATATCGTCAGGGCTAGTCATGGTGACGGCGCCTGAGTTATGAGGATTTACGTGTCGATGCTAGACACGGGTTTCATGATGTTTCGAGTGTCGGTGTTGGACACTCAGGTTTTCGTGAGACATACAGGATTTGAGGGCCGATCTGAGGATGCGGTGCCTGAGCATTTGGGATTTGATGTGTCAGTGAGGGACACTGGTGTTTTTCCATGCTGATGATTTTTGCATGAGATTCTATATTATATCATCCCACACTCAGGATTATGTTGATAAGCATCGTTTCATGTAGTTGTAGTACCCTGATGATGTACCTTTACATGATTGTTGCATATTCACTTATCATACTTGTGCTATCGGATTACTTGTGATAGATAGATCGCTGTTCGTGCATACTTGCGATTACTGTATGATGTTAGTTACTATTCACGAGTTGGCAACTCACCCCCGTTGTGCCACAGTGTTGTGCAGGACTTACCCTCTGAGTAGTCGCGGCAGGGCATCTTTTCATCTCTACTTTTGCGGATACCGCTACGGTTGGCTGTGAAGCTTTGCTTTTAGGTGGGTTGCGGTTACCTGTTTGTACTTTGTATATTTTTTTGTTGGATCTAGTATTCTCCATCTACTACTATGTTGTATATGACTTAGAGACGACTTGTGAGGATTCAGTGTTCTTTTGTGGTGACTTTGGGTGCCGTGCTCGTGGGAGCCGGTTTTTGTTGAAAAGTTTTACTTCTTTATGCAGTTTCCTTTTATATTTCTTCGCTTCGGCGTCGTATATATGTTGTGGTGGTTGTCTCCGCCGTTGGGCGTGATTTGCTCCCGTTTGGGATGCTTTTATTATTATCTATGTTGTACCCGTTTTCGGGGTTAGTTTTTACAAAGGAGGTGCTGCCGAAATTTTTAAGAACGAAAACTAAACTTAAAGATTTTTTACTTGAAAATTTCCGAATATTTAAAACTATGTTTTTCTCCGTTGATCCAGTTTTGGGTGGTTTAGATTTCTGGGTTTCGGCTTACTTAAGTTGCGTACGCCTTTAGACGTTACGTAATTTAAGTGCCGGTTACGGGCCAAATTTGGGTCGTGACATCAAGGATGGTGTACGGGTGCTCAGTGGAGACTGGGTACACTAGACGGACTCGCCGAGAACTTCCAGATGGTGATATACCACACGTCAGATGGCAGTTCTCCGGTGACACTGGTACAGGGTAGTCTGTAGACCCGAGATCGTCATAGAGTCTTGTGTGATTCCCACTGTGCTTTAATTTCCACCTTACCATGTCCAAGAGGGCGTGCAAAACGGTGGCTTTTGGGTACAGTCCCGAATCACATGGAGGCAATGAGCGATAAGAGGGGATTCGTCTCTCCCGGTATAGGGAGTTGATGTTGTGCTGTGTTCGATTGGCTATAACTGGAAGTCCCTGGCCAGGGCTGATATAGAGATTTACTGGTAAGTGTTACCAGTAGTTTCTCGACCCGTTATGAGCCACACATCGACACGACTTATCGGTTACTGGGGTCTGACGTATACCACCCATAGACTTGATATGCGACATATCAGACGAACAGACCGGACTGTACGGGAGTGTTACTGGTTGGATTCACAGGAGAACGTACAGGCTAGCTTGTTGATCTTCTGATCGCTCAATACCTGGGAGGCTGTTACGTTTAGCTGACCGCTTGCAGCTTGTGGGTGTTTGATATGATCATCACTTGCTACCGGCGTATTGACGATTGTTTAGAGTCCTACACAGAGGTTTCTTGGCTCAGGTAAAACGGAGTAGAGGCACATATGTGATATGTGCAGGACCGAGGATAATGCGATATGAGATACCGTATTATATTCTCGCGATATTTAGATATGAACCGGATCATCGGATCAAGTGTTGATTCGATGAATCGGTACATGAAATATTAGTCGGTTATATTCGATATAGCCGGATTGTCGGATCAAGTGTTGATTCGATGATTTAATGTATAATAATATATATGATATATTGTATTACATTATCTAATATTGGCTCGCTTTATTATTTCACTTTCTCACTAGATAATACATTGATATATATGCGATATATATTAAAGGTATTATTTCTTTTGTTGCAAATATATAATATATATATGTGATATATATTATTGTGACATGATATGATTAATAATGAAACATGTTTAGTGTTGATTAAATGAGGTTAGGGTTTGATTAGGGTTAGTTGCTTCATGCACCTTCTAGAAGTTATTCTTTTGTCATGAAGAAGATATTTTGATAGATATTTTCTTATGACTCATATCTTAACCCAACCAAACCCTAGCCTTAGTTAACTCTCTACAAGGGTTATCCTAGTCATCATTAACCATGGTTGCATTATTATTCATATACTCATTTTCATTATTCATGATAAAAGGAATTATCTTATTATTCATCTTCTTCTTCTCTCTTGAGCTTTGAGAAAGCTTTCTTGATTTTCCTTTTGTGATGTTTTCATGTGAGATTATGATATAAAAAGATAGCATAAATACTACTCCATCATCCTCATCTAATCTAGCCCATTAGATTAGGGTGTTCACCTCTTGAGAGTGAGAGAGCTTGAGCTTTTACAACTTTGACGTAGATCATCGGAGAAAAGGAATACTACAAGCTAGCATGGATCGTTCGAGTCGTGGAGCCTCTCTTGAGTCCGGGAGATCGTGGATTGCGGCGAAGGGACTTCTACTCGGAGCTTATGAAGCGAAGGAGCGGACTACAAAGGTTTTAATCTCTCACACTTAGGTTTAAAGATGTTATCTTGAATGTTAAACCCTAATAATCTAGCAAAGATCCCAGCTTTGGGTTGTTCGGTACGTCTAAATTTTTATCCGGGCATGTTTGATGCCTTATGAACCTTCACAAGAGTGCCTAGGAACCCTACAGTGGTATCAGAGCCTAGCTAGAGCATCAGGCGACGTGTATACGAAGTTAAAACTCCGATCGAACCCGATACGACGAAAATGAACCCCTCTCTGGATATTTTCAAAAATGCGATTTTTTCTGAATTAAAAATACTCAAAAAAATCAGCAGCGAATTATTAGAATTATCATGAAATACGAGATCCCAATTCGATGAAGTCGCCGCGGAACCGCGGTGGGAACCTGCTTCCCGCGGCGGTTCCGCGGCCGATTTTGGGTATTGGGACACGTGGCTTCAGGGTAATATCCGTAGGTACTTGTTGCTGCTTCTGGGTATTTTTAAAGTGACTCAAGTGTTGAGTAATCTGGGGTTTATTTTGTAATCGTAGATTCAATCGGAATATTTAAATTCGTTATAATTTCCAGATATTTAGAAACTGTTAAAATGTTCGAACGGATATCATTAACTCACTTTTTCCCGGCACGTAAAAATTTCAAGTGTTGAATTTTTATCGGGTTTAAATCTTTCGGAAAAATTGTACAAGTTAAGCGGTGGACCCTCTAGAAGACAACAAACCTTAACTCGATTATGTGACCGTCTTGAACTGCCTCTAAACCTTAGGGTTTGGGGAAGTACGGCGTGCCACATGTGAGGCGTTGGCTTGACCCTTCTACGGCTGGATCATCGGTACTGTGACATATTCTGGGATTATTTGAACTCCGCTCAAGTGTTGAGATATTTTGGAAATTTTGGGTATTTGATTATCTGTTCGGAAAGTTTAATACTGTCTATTTATCTGGAATGTGATACAATATGTGGAATTCATATAGTTAGGCATGAAATGCGAAGTATGTGATATTTCGGATTTACGATGTCTAAAGTGATTGTGGATTCCAAATATTGTAGTTTTACACTTTCTTTTCTGTGACCGTAAGCGTAGTATGTGGTGTATCGCCGGCTTCGTTGCTATACATCAACGACAATCGGGATACGCATACTTTCTTACGTTGATGATATGAGATATTATGTGTTGCTGTGATATGTTATATTGGATCGTCGCGTTTTGAATAGCCGGGGTTTTTTATGTGAGATGAGATTTTTTATTTTCATTCATGTAAAATTCTTTTGTATGTAATATTCTTTTATTGGGGCACTTCCGGGTTGAGGTTGATGTCACCAGTGTATATTATTTATTTTTCCGCATTAGGTAGACCCAAGGAGGGGAGCACAAGTAACCGGGTTCTAGGGTCCAGTGGGAGGCCATCTCGAGGAGTCGAGACCGGGTCTCCTAACCCTAGAATTGGCACTGTTACTTGCCGCTCACGTAGGGGTCTTGGGATGTAGGTTTGGCTATTCATCGCGACCGTGGAATCCGTGTTTTATACCGGCTCGAATTGAAAACACAGACGTCTTAGTATATCCAATATTTCATATATGTTCTTCTGCTGCAATGTTCTGTGATGAGATCATATTACTGCCTGAGACGATTGCTTATACTATATATATATATGCTGATATATAAATATTACTGCTTTCGTTTCTTCTGTGATGCTTAGGAAGCATAAGCTGATGGGATTTTATTAATGAGATTAATAAAAAGAAAAGAAACCAAAAAGATGTTGTAGAATCAAAACTTTATAAAAAGGGTAGCTACAGTTTTGCTTTGCATAGCGGTATATATGATATGCCCTGCACCTTATTCGATGAGGAAAGAGCCGAGATCCCTTCACCGGGAGTGACCTCTTTAGCGAAACTGGCAGATGCTACAAACTCGCGGTTTAGTTTTTGACAGCTTATATAGTTCTTGCTTTGCACAGCGGTATATATGATATATCCTGCACCTTATTCGATAGGGAAAGAGCCGAGATCCTTTCATCGGGAGTGACCTCTTTAGCGAAACTAGAAGCCTCAAAAGCACTCCTTTTCAAAATCACTTGATTCTACGACGATATCAAGTTCATTACGCAATAGGTTTTCAGAAAAACCTGTCGTAGCCCTCCGTCATTTCAGATAAAGACTATTTAGTATTCGTGCTGCGTTTGTTGACCTCTGTCAAGGCGTAGTGTGCGGTAGCTTACTAGTAATTATCTGTAAAGCATATGATGTGATTGGATTAGGGTAGTCGTACGACCTTGTTGACCTCTGTCAAGGGTCGTGCGAGTGGGTTTGATTCAATCAAGAAATGACGGGTTGAACTTAACTAGTGCACTATGGTTTGTTGACCTCTGTCAAGGTCATAGCACACTAGGGGCAAAATATTATCGGGAATTTCAAGTGTTGAAATTTGCAATGAGATTGCATACCTCCTATGAGATAGTTGGATCCCGATACCCACTGCGAGTAAGAGTTACTCCTGGGAGAGTTTTACACAGGACAATTAGCCGATCAAGTAGGTGTCTAGAAAAGTGTTAACGGGGTTACGCCTCTGGGAAAACGAGGTTTACTTTAATTAGGTCCGTGCGAAAGCACGGGGACCTCCTTCAAAGTACTGACACTGATCTGGCTGAAAGATTGACGAAATTGTAGGGTGTAATTAATCCCGGCTAATCTTACCTTTTAGGGTTTTGAAGGAAGATTTGATAAAAACAGTGGGAGACATCCTGATTAGATAAGATAATAACCAATCTAATCTTGCAAGAGCATACGCTAAAGTGTTTTCTTCTCTCTCTCTCCAGGTAGCGACCATGTCAGGCCATAATCAAGATAATAATATGGATGTATTGACTGAACCCGCTTATTATTCTGAGCAGGGGAACGTTGGACCCGTTCTTTCTTATAAGAGTTATAAGACTGAACAGGGAATAGGAGAATATCTGGATTCTCAAGCCGCCCAAAAGAACATGCATGTTGATGCATCTTCTTCAGGTGTGTTAGTTATTGAGAACTGTTTCTCAGTTCACCCTACGTCCTGGGTATTAGATACCGGATCAGGATCCCACATATGTAAAATGTTACATGGGCTACGTAAAGGTAGAAAACTGGGAAAAGGTGATCATTCCGTTCAAGTAGGGAACGGTGCAAGTATTGTAGCCAAAGCAGTTGGCGAATATCACCCAGTATTGCCAAATCGTAATACACTGATTCTAAATGAGTGCTATTATATACCGAACATGATGTGCAATATTATATCAGTTTCATTATTAAGTAAAGAAGGATATAATTTTGTAGTAAAGGATAATGTTATGAACATATTCCTAGATCAAAAGTTGATTGCATCAGGCTCGTTACATAATGGCATATTCATTCTAAATCAGAATACAGTCCTCAATATACAAAACACACACAAGAGGAAAAGTTCAGAAATGAACAAATCCTTCTTGTGGCATTGTAGACTTGGTCATATCAATGCGACAAGACTGGCTAAGTTGCATAAGGATGGATATTTGAATTCGTTTGAATTATCATCTTATGATACTTGCCATTCATGTCTCAAAGGAAAAATGACCAAAGCTCCGTTTAGTGGACATGGAGAAAGAGTTACTGAACTCTTAGGACTGATACATAGTGAAGTATGCGGTCCCATATCTATGCATACCAGGAACGGTTCTTCCTACTTCATTACATTCACTGATGATCTCTCTAGTTTCGGACATGTGTTCCTGATGAAACACAAGTCTGAAGCTTTTGAGAAATTCAGAGAATATAAGCACGAAGTAGAAAAACAAACGGGCAAAAGTATTAAGATCCTTCGATCTGATCGAGGAGGAGAATACTTAAGCAATGAGTTCCTAGATTATCTAAAAGAGAATGGGATTCTCTCTCAGCTTACTCCTCCTTATACACCACAGCACAACGGTGTATCGGAGCGGAGGAATCGCACCCTATTAGATATGGTGCGCTCTATGATGAGTACAGCTGAGTTACCTATTTCCTTCTGGGGGTATGCACTTGAGACAGCAGCATACCTATTGAATCAAGTTCCAACTAAATCTGTACCTACCACACCATATGAGATATGGAGTGGGAAGAGACCATGTCTTAAACGAGTTAAGATATGGGGTTGTCTGGCCTATGTCAAAAGGCAAAATCCAGACAAACTCGAGGCACGGTCAGTTCTATGTAAGTTTGTGGGATATCCTAAACATTCAAATGGATATTTTTTCTACCACAGTGAACAACAAAAGGTGTTTATTGCTCAACATGCCACCTTTTTAGAAAAGGAATTTCTTGCAAAAGAGATTAGTGGCTCTGAGGTAGAACTGGAAGAAGTTCCAGCAACACAAACTGCAACTGAAGATTTAGTGGAACTAAAGGATTTATTAGTACCCAACGAACCCCAGCCTCTCCGCCGATCTAGTAGGGTTTCTCATCCACCTGAGAGATACTACGGTTTTCTCATTGATGGTGGAAGCGAGAATTGCATCATGGAAGATGATGACCCGACTAGTTTCGAGCAGGCCATCACGAGTGGTGACTCTGTGAATTGGCTGGATGCAATGCGATCTGAGATGGAATCTATATACACCAACAAAGTATGGACTTTGGAAAATGCTCCTGAAGGGGTAAAACCCATTGGGAGCAAGTGGATTTTTAAAAAGAAATTTGGTGTAGATAGAAAAGTTGAGACTTTCAAAGATAGACTTGTAGCAAAGGGTTTTCTTCAACGACCAGGTGTGGATTATGACGAAACCTTTTCTCCAGTAGCTATGCTTAAGTCCATCCGGATCTTACTTGCCATTGCTGCATACCATGACTACGAAATCTGGCAAATGGATATTAAGACCGCCTTTCTAAATGGTGATTTAGAAGAGTGCGTGTACATGACTCAGCCAGACGGCTTCGTAGATAGTAGGAGCAGCGGAAAGGTGTGCAAGCTGCTTAAATCCATTTATGGGTTGAAGCAAGTATCGCGGAATTGGAACATCTGTTTTGATGTTGTAGTCAAAGAGTTTGACTTCATCAAAAATATATATGAACCTTGTATCTATAAAAAGGTAGCAGAGGGTAAGGTTGTCTTCCTCGTATTGTACATGGATGACATACTCTTGATAGGAAATGATATTCCTATGCTGCAATCAGTCAAGCTCTTCTTATCACAAAGATTCTCAATGAAAGATCTAGGTGATGCCTCCTGCATATTGGGAATTATGATCTATAGAGATAGATCTAAACGGATACTGGGATTGTCCCAATCCAGGTACATTGACACCATACTAAAGAGGTTTAGTATGGAAGAATCCAAGCCTGGGAACCAACCCACGATCTCTGGACTCACTCTCTCCAAAGAGATGTCTCCCAAGACTGATTTGGAGAGAGCTCGCATGCAAGGGATACCCTATGCTTCGGCAGTAGGCTCTATCATGTATGTGATGCTATGTACCAGACCCGATGTAGCATACTCACTAAGTGTAGTGAGTCGGTATCAAGCAGATCCTGGAGAGAGTTACTGGACAGCTGTGAAGAACATTCTCAAGTACTTACGAAGGACTAGAGGCATGTTCTTGGTGTATGGTAACGGAGAACTCCAGGTGGAGTCCTTTACCGATTCCAGCTTCCAAAGTGATAAGGAAGACTCTAAGTCGCACTCGGGATTTGTCTTTACCCTCAATGGAGGGGCGGTATGTTGGAAGAGTTCCAAATAGGATACCGTTGCAGACTCGACGATGGAGGATGAATACATCGCTGCCAACGAAGCTGCCAAAGAGGTTGTCTGGATAAAGAAGTTCATTAGTGAACTTGGTGTGGTTCCATCCATTGTTCATCCAATACCTCTGTATTGCGATAACAATGGAGCTGTGGCTTTGGCCAAGGAACCCAGGTCCCATAAAAAATCCAGACATATTCTGAGGCGGTATCACCTGATCAGGGAGATAGTTGATCGCCGGGAGATCGAGATCAGGAGAGTAGATACAAAGGACAACACTGCGGATCCATTCACGAAGGCTATTCCCCAGATACAGTTTGAGAGATTATTCGGGATGCTAGGTATGAGATACTACAGCAGCTGGCCTTAGTGCAAGTGGGAGATTGTTAGTTATGTATATGCCCTAGAGGCCATTGTTGTACATATGATGTATATTATAATGGATGCTTGGATATATATAGAGAGGAATTTCTTGCTCATCATGATAGTATGCTATTTGGTTTCATTTTATCTTAACATGTTGACGTGTATTGGTTTACAGTTTTTCTCTCACATGTTGATAATGTCCTTAGGATCTGTACTCGGCTATTGGGACTATGATGAGATCATACTAGTGGGGCCATGGTAGTCGATGGGTACATCCTATAACAGTTCCTAGTCGAGGGTATATCGAGACAGGGCATCGATACACCAGAGTAGACTAGCGTATACGCATCTTAACCTATATGATGGGCGATGGATGATCCCATATCCATCGGTGTTGGACATCAAGGATGGTGTACGGGTGCTCAGTGGAGACTGGGTATACTGGACGGACTCGCCGAGAACTCCCAGATGGTGATATACCACACGTCAGATGGCAGTTCTCCGGTGACACTGGTACAGGGTAGTCTGTAGACCCGAGATCGTCATAGAGTCTTGTGTGATTCCCACTGTGCTTTAATTTCCACCTTACCATGTCCAAGAGGGCGTGCAAAACGGTGGCTTTTGGGTACAGTCCCGAATCACATGGAGGCAATGAGCGATAAGAGGGGATTCATCTCTCCCGGTATAGGGAGTTGATGTTGTGCTGTGTTCAATTGGCTATAACTGGAAGTCCCTGGCCAGGGATGATATAGAGATTTACTGGTAAGTGTTACCAGTAGTTTCTCGACCCGTTATGAGCCACACATCGACACGACTTATCGGTTACTGGGGTCTGACGTATACCACCCATAGACTTGATATGCGACATATCAGACGAACAGACCGGATTGTACGGGAGTGTTACTGGTTGGATTCACAGGAGAACGTATAGGCTAGCTTGTTGATCTTCTGATCGCTCAATACCTGGGAGGCTGTTAAGTTTAGCTGACCGCTTGCAGCTTGTGGGTGTTTGATATGATCATCACCTGCTACCGGCGTATTAACGATTCTTTAGAGTCCTACACAGAGGTTTCTTGGCTCAAGCAAAACGGAGTAGAGGCATATATGTGATATGTGCAGGACCGAGGATAATGCGATATGAGATACCGTATTATATTCTCGCGATATTTAGATATGAACCGGATCATCGGATCAAGTGTTGATTCGATGAATCGGTACATGAAATATTAGTCGGTTATATTCGATATAGCCGGATTGTCGGATCAAGTGTTGATTCGATGATTTAATGTATAATAATATATATGATATATTGTATTACATTATCTAATATTGGCTCGCTTTATTATTTCACTTTCTCACTAGATAATACATTGATATATATGCGATATATATTAAAGGTATTATTTCTTTTGTTGCAAATATATAATATATATATGTGATATATATTATTGTGACATGATATGATTAATAATGAAACATGTTTAGTGTTGATTAAATGAGGTTAGGGTTTGATTAGGGTTAGTTGCTTCATGCACCTTCTAGAAGTTATTCTTTTGTCATGAAGAAGATATTATGATAGATATTTTCTTATGGCTCATATCTTAACCCAACCAAACCCTAGCCTTAGTTAACTCTCTACAAGGGTTATCCTAGTCATCATTAACCATGGTTGCATTATTATTCATATACTCATTTTCATTATTCATGAAAAAAGGAATTATCTTATTATTCATCTTCTTCTTCTCTCTTGAGCTTTGAGAAAGCTTTCTTGATTTTCCTTTTGTGATGTTTTCATGTGAGATTATGATATAAAAAGATAGCATAAATACTACTTCATCATCCTCATCTAATCTAGCCCATTAGATTTGGGTGTTCACCTCTTGAGAGTGAGAGAGCTTGAGCTTTTACAACTTCGACGTAGATCATTGGAGAAAAGGAATACTACAAGCTAGCATGGATCGTTCGAGTCGTGGAGCCTCTCTTGAGTCCGGGAGATCGTGGATCGTGGCGAAGGGACTTCTACTCGGAGCTTATGAAGCGAAGGAGCGGACTACAAAGGTTGCAATCCCTCACACTTAGATTTAAAGATGTTATCTTGCATGTTAAACCCTAATAATCTAGCAAAGATCCCGGCTTTGGGTTGTTCGGCACGTCTAAATTTTTATCCGGGCATGTTTGATGCCTTATGAACCTTCACAAGAGTGCCTAGGAACCCTACACCCTATAGGCGACAACACAAATTAGTCTCCGTATACAATCTACGGGCAACCAAAAATAAAACAAACACACACGACACAAAGTGGACATCTGGAGCAGGAGAAAGTGGTTATCGCTACGCGGTAACGTAATTAACTGCAGGGGCTTGCGCCTGCAGGGAAGAGCGTCCCCACAATAAAAAAAAACCTCACAACGAGGGGGAATCTGACGAAATCTGCTACAACGGCTGCATCTGGTTAAACCTTCGATACATGGTGCCATAAATTAACTTGGCATCTTCGAAGAGGTAGATGGAAAAACCCAAATAGCATCTGTCCCCAAATTCAGGTAAGACGTTTGTCTTCCTGATTTCCGGCAGTAAATAGTTGCATATGAGGTTTGAGCCCTCTCCATATGCTAGAATCTATTTACCGCTGAAAACTGGACTGAGACATGGAAAATGATTGAGTCCTTCACCTGCTTCCACACATTATATATACATGGGGAAAGATTTCTCAGAGAGCGAATTGGCTTCTGCTCTCCTTGGATCTCCACAGGTTGCAGAGATTTTTTCAATACTGCGGTGGGAGAATTTTGTCTCACCCTTCACAGCGGTTTGAAGCGGTTCTCGGTTGGACCAGCAGCATTCATCATTGGAGTTAAAGCAGGACCAGACAGAGAACTGCTTCGAACTGATGCGTAGGGTCAGACAAAATTCTCCCACCACAATATTGAAAAATCTCCATAGCCTATGGAGATCCAAGGAGAGCAGAAGCCAATTCACTCTCCGAGAAATCTTTCCTCATGTATATATAAAGTGTGAAAGCAGATGAAGGACTCAGTCATCCTCCATGTCTCAGTCCAGTTTTCGGCGGTAAACAGATTCTGGCATGTCCGGTAGGACCTTTTCCTCTTTCCACTCCACACTTCGTGTGTCGTGTTTTTCCGTGATCAAATAATCGTTATATATATATATATATATATATGTTTATAGTTGCTCTTGGGTGATGAGATACTGAAGCTAGTGTCCCGTCTCTATTTAGGGATCGATGGCTTTGCTCCACTCAATGCAACTCGAGCTCTGCTACATCAGGTGGAGTCATGTATGGGCCACTTGTAGCCTCAAATCTCTGTTGTTTGGCCTTTCAAGAAATGATGGGTGTTTTCTTTGGGTTGATACTCTCATCTCCTACCTTCGGTGCCTCAACACCAAAAAAGGAAGCCCAGAAGAAGTTTGTCTTCCATCGGCTAGCTCTCCAAGTTTCAGCTCTACCGACGGCATCGGTCTTCATACAACTGGCTCCTGCCAAAGACGAAAGTCAACACAGGGGGCATGATATTCATGCTCTGAAAGAAAATAGGGGGAAAGCTCAGCATATTCCTGAGACTGAAGAAACGCCGGTTGCGTGACATGATCGACGTCAATATCGGCGTCAAATAAGACAAGCTAGGGGAAGTTCTCAGTCTGGGCTGATTCTAACTCTGGTGGTAAATGTTGTTGTTCCAACTAGGAACAATTTCGAACTGCTATGAAGGGTCAGACAAAATTCCCTCACTGCGGTATTTACAAAGTCTCCGCAGCCCGTGGAGATCCAAGGAGAGTAGAAGCCAGTTCGCTCTCCGAGAAATCTTTCCTCATCTATATATAAGGTGTGGAAGCAGGTGAAGGACTCGGACATCGTTCGCGGCTCTTCCATTAAATGCCAGCCAAACTCTGACAACTCCTCTTCTAAATACAAGGGGACTCATCCCAAGGCGGTTCCTGCTCTGACCGTTCCTCCTAAAGCAGCTTCTCATAAAAAAGAGATGCCTGATAAAGCCCAGGCGCCCGAGGAAAATTCCGAGGGTCAAGACTCCAAACGCCTTAAGCCTGGGGCATGGTAGTTCACACAATCTATCTGATGAGCTCCAAAGATGAAGATCGAGCCTCTACTAGTCACGGACTGTATACTCGGTCTCCGACAAAAGCTCAATTGCAACGTGAAAAGTTGCAGAAAATACTTGCTCAGGTGGCGGCACTCGCTAGTCTATTGCCTAAGGAAAATCCTGAGGACACACCCGAAGAAAGAGTAGGGCAGGAGTCAGATATTGATTTCCTGAAGCGCGCTCTCAAGAAAAGGTATGAAGAAGCAGCAGAGATGTCCGCTAAAATGAACCAGATAGCCCTCTTATCTAGAATTTAGCTGGAATGATGGTCCAATCGCAACCATTGGCGGATAAACCGCCGGTAGTCGCTCTTAAAGATGAGGGAGACATTTCAAATTCTTTGCAAGCCTCATCAACGGTTAAGAAGGAAATGATCCTAAAAGAAAAGCTGGACACATATATCGCTCAGCAAATCAAAACTCACCATGCCAGTAAAGCAGCAAATAGGTCAATCAAGACTGGTCGACCGTATCCGGCGTGCTATGATCAAGTACAGTACCAGCCAGAATACATACTTCCGATGTTCCACATGTACAAAGGAAGCTGGAATCCTCACCAGCTCATCGCACGTTTTAAATCTATGTGCTGCAATACTGGAGGAAATGATATACTGCTCATCCGACAGTTCATCAGCAGTCTGGCGGGCATTGTGTTCGAATAGTATGTGGAACTCCCAAATGATTCCATGAATACCTTCGACAAGATGGAGATGCTCTTCTGTCTGAGATTCTCCTGTGCAAATAAACGCACTACCCTGGTGGCATTGTTCAACGAAAAGGGTTGGACCGAATGAGACCTGGGTTCAATATATGACCCGATGGCGAAATCTCTGGTCTAAATGTGAACAGCGCATCGATGAAATTGCAGCCATAGGATTGTTCATAGCCATCCTTGACCCAAATTCAAAGGCATTCCTATATATGGCCTTCTTCAAGTCGACGACCTTCCAAGAGCTCATAAATAAAATGGCTCAATTGGATCAGATGGGTCAAGACCCTTCTTCTTCCGATGAAGATGTATGAAAAGAAAAGGCAAGGTGACGTTTATCGCCAACGCTCAACAAAAAATAAGCGGCCCTGAAACAACCTGTCGCCAAAATAATGATAGCATGGGTTCTACCCTTCAAAAGATTAAGATGCGAATACTCGCTCATCCGAAATATATGCAGGGGGCATATTGCTCGCTAGCGGAAGAATCTCTACGTGAGATGGTCCTTTCTTCACATAATAGAAAGGATATCAAGAGACCTACAAGCGGGTCCTACAATCAAGTGGAGTAGCCGCTTGAACCAAAAACTATGGAAGGGATGTGGAATCCATGTCCCACTACGAATCAGATGCTAAAGGGAAAAGTACCAAGTCAAGTTTATTCTTCTGAGTTAGAAGAAGACGTGGTAGAAGGAGTGACATGATATCTCAATCCTTCGTATATGAAAAAGATATTCCATCAATGTCAAAAAGTGAAAATGATGAGCAGGGGGAAAGTGTCGTGTAAAGTGCTCGGTATTTCCTGCAAAAACAACCCGATTGGTACGATGACAAATAAAGCAGTCCAAGAGGGTGAAGATAGCCTATGGCATGAAGTGGCCACTCATACAACGGCCAGACAGTAGCGCCTGAGCAAGCAAGCATTGGAAAGGATGGGTTATGTAACTCTTCAACCAAATGAAAAACCGTGGACTTGAACGTCCCTAAACAAGCATTTCGCTCCGAGCACGGATATGTTGAACCGAAATGTCCCTAAACCAGCATTTCGATCCGAACATGGAGATGTTAGACCAAAATGATCCTAAACTAGTATATCGTCCCAAACATAGGAATATTGGAATGTTGGAAATGTTGGACCGAAATGTCCTTAAACTAATATTCATCCCAAATACGGGAATGTTGAACCGAAATATCCTTAAACTAATACTCATCCCAAACACGGGAATGTTGGACCGAAATGTTATTAAACTAATATTTCATCCCAAACACGGGAATGTGGGACCGAAATGTCTTTAAACTAATATTGAACTGCGATATCCTTAAACTAATATGTTTTACCCTACGGTTGATCTTTATATTGATCCCCGTATACAATCCATGGACATAAACAAGCTATACTTCATCCAGGTTTCCCATGGACTGAGATGTCCTTAAACTAATATGTTTTTCCTCGCAGACTGTCTCCATATTGACTACCGTATACTATCCACGGACTATTCATATATGATCTAATGATCAGTTGAGCCCATACTATCAATGGGCTAATCATATATGATCTGATGATCATTTGAGCATATATACTCACTGTTCCTAAGTCGATCTTAGTTTGATATACGACTAAAAATTCTTAGATCAAACCCATATATCTCATGAACTGATGTAACTCATGTATATGAGATCTGCGTCCTAAGTTCAAATCCATAATAAAAAATATATATAACACGATACGAAGTGACCTACTGGAGCAGGCGAAAGTTGTTGTCGCAACGCGATAATGTAATTAACTGCAGGAGCTTGCGCCTACAGGAAAGAGAGTCCCTACAATCAAAAACCTCTCACAAATAAGGGAGAATCTGATAAAATCATGCTACTTCAGTCGCATCTATCCAAACCTCTGATATAAGGTGTCATAAATCAACTTGGTATTTTTGGAGAGGTGGATGGATATATTCATATAGTATCTGCCCCCAAATTCAGGCTAGACGTCTCCGCATCTCAGTCCAGTTTTCGACGGTAAACAAATCCTGGCATGCCCGATGGGACTTGGGGGTGGTTTCATCGCTGGAGTAGCTGTGTAGTCAATAAGAACTTGAGTTGCAATCTTCGCCGGCGATTGTGGTTGTCAGCGGAGAAAATTCTATCGCCAGCGGAAAAATCCAAAGGAGAAGGCTCCAAACGCCCTAAGTCTGGGGGCATAAATATACATACGGTCTATATGGCCAACGAAAAAGAAGAGATCGATGAAAACTTCTCTCGTCGACCAAAAAAATCTAAGGTCCGACAAGAAAGGGATTGTTCCTCCGCCATAAAACGGGGGACTTCTCGTAAAGAGGCGCCTGTCATAACGGTTCCCCGTGCTCCAACCTCTCATAAAAGAATGAGGCCGGAGAAAATTCCATTGCTAGGGCAAAATCCAAAGGCGAAGGCTTCAAATGCCCTAAGTCTAAAGGCATTTATTCCCGTCTAAAATTTCTATGCAAAAGAGCCAAAGGTATCAAATGGAAGCAATACGCTTAAGAAAACAGAAACCAGTATTTTCTGGGTTGTATTTTACCAAACTCCCGAATGAGAATTAGGTAAATTCTAATGGCATCGAAAGTGTCTCGAAAATTCTTCTATTTGATATATTACAGACCACATAACTCTTCCGGAATCAAAAGTTATGAGCAAATGTGTTATGCACGTATGATCTAAGTAATGCTCTACTATATACAGGATATATTTTTAGCCCCACATCAGGAAAAAGTGAGATCTCAGGAAAACACAGAAATAATGCTCTACTATATACAGGATATATTTTTAGATCCACAAGACAAATCTCCCACAATGTGAGAATTTAATTCTCATCGGGAAGATCTTGTTCTTGAGAACCAAAGATTCAAGGGAGAATATGGATGAAAGGAAATGAAAAAGAGTGGGTTTATACTCCAGAAACTTAATTCCTTCAGAAACAAAAACTTAGTTCTTAAAGAACCTAATCCCGGATTATCAAAATATTGATATTAGTGATCGTTAATGGTCAAAATACCATTAACAGAAATTAAACTTCTTTGAAAAACATGAACATAGATTAAATCTTTAAGGACTCAACGCCTCACATAATATTCACAGGAGCACTCAAAAGAAGCAGAAGACAGTGTCTCACGTGATATCCACATGAGCACACAGAAGCTCAGAGACTCAGTGTCTCACGAAAAAGGCACGTGAGCGCCCAAGGCCCTTGAAAACAGCGCCTCACGTGATAGTACATGAGCGCTAAGAAACATAGTACCTCACATGATAACACGTGAGCGGGAAAAAGGAACAGCGGCTCACGTGATATCACGTGAGCGCTAAAAAAAGCAGGATATTATATCTTATATTTAAGCTTGGGATTCTCTGCTCAGTGCTTAGAACTGTTAGGTAATGTGAGATTCAAAACAGAGAATATGGCCCAGTGTTTAGCACCGCCCGGTAACATAAAAGCCGAACACTTAGTCTAAAATAGACTGAGTCCTTGAAGTTTTAAACTTCTTTGATTTTAAATCAAATGAGCCCATATTCTCATGATATTCAAGTTGATCTTAGTCCCATATACGACTAATGATCTTCATCCCATATCTTCTAAGTTAATCATAGTCTCATATAAGACTAAGGATCCTTAGATCTACCATGATCTTTTCCCTCATACACAGGATTTGGTTCAAAGGTACATCTCTCCACACCTCTGATATATGTCGTTGTAATTCTTAAACTTCTTTAGAGAGGCGGCGTACAACCAACAACTCCTCCCTTATCCCTACTTAATGAAAGATATGAAACTTCATCAAGACAGGGAATGCTTTACACATCCCATATAAATGTGCACCCTCATATCAATACACCCCACACTGATGCACTTCCATATTGATGCGCATAGCTCATATTGATACGCATCTCATATAAATGCGAATCTCATATTGAGCTCCGACTTTATACATATACATATATGTATATGTATATATTTGAAGGAAACATAAATGCCTTCAAATTAGATCGCACCCCAATATTGAGTGCATCCCATGTCAGTATCATTCACTTTGCCACGTAATATATACATGTGTGCGAGATGAAAGATGGACTGAAATGTCCCTAAACTAATATTAGACCGAAATGTCCCTAAACTAATACGTTTGGCCCTACGGCTGATCTCCATATTAATCCCTGAATACAATCCACAGGCGCAAACAAGCCATACTCTATCCATGTCTCCCATGGATCGCGATGTCCTTAAACTAATATATTTGATCTCATATGCTCATTGTTCTTAAGTCGATCGTAGTCTCATATGACTAACGATTCTCAGATCAAACCCATATATCCCATAAACTGATGGACCTCATTTATATGAGATCTGTGTCCTAAGTTCAAAACTCTAAATCTAATATACGGATTTGGACTAATCCGCGTCCTACGGGCATGACAAAATTTGTCTCCGTATACAATCCAATAGCAATCTCATATAAAACAAACATAACACGATACAAAGTGATCTGTCTGGAGAAGGTGAAAGTTGTTATCGCAACTGTTGGGATTCCTTAGCACCTGGCCTAGGGTTTGCAAGCATCACACATACCATAACAAAAAATCAAGAGGGTGCTAAGCAATCAACTACGAATCGTACTAGAAAACTAGGGTAACCAAAACAAGTAATCTACATTACAAAAAGAAGTGAACGAAAATACAACCTTTGTAGATCCGGTCCTTCACTTCTAAAGCTCCGTGTTGACGTCCCTTCGCTGCGATTATCGAGCTCCCGGACTCTAGTATGGAATTCCCCGGAGAAATGAACAAGATTGTTCGTAGTCTTCGAGGCCGAAGATGATCTACGTCAAGGAGACTCAAACTCAAACTTCCACTTCACTAGGTCAAGAACTTTGTGAAGAGAACACCCTAAACTAAATTGTAAGTAGTATAGGATGATGAAATAGGAAATGGGTTCACTTTATATTTTGATTTCTCACTTTATTTCTTCACTTAGAAAAATCTAGCAAGGTTTTCTTTTAGATGAAGAAGAAGAAGAAGCAAGAAAAAATGAGAAAAGAATAATGATAATTATGCAACCATGGGTGAGTTATTATCATCCACTAACCTTTGTAGAGACATAACCATGGTTAATTATAATGGTTTGGTTAATAAATATCTGAATTAATACAAAATAAGTGGACTTTGTCAAAGATACTTCAAGCTTCATGAAGCTTCAAGTTATTACAAAAGATGCCAGCATTTTGAATAACTAAGATAAATAAAAACCTAAATTATAATTAGCATGGTGTATGTCACACACACACCCATGTTTTCATGTATCATCAAGTATGATACAAACATGTACACAATTATATATCACATATACACTTTGTGCACATCAAGTGAGAAAATCAATCTTAAGTGAACCAATACTAGTTAATGTAAAGTAATATATCAAATATAAAATTATACATTAAATCATTAAATCAACACTTGATTTAATGATCCGGTCATATCGCATATAACCGACTAATATCATGTGTATCAATATATCGAATCAACACTTGATTCGGTAACACGGCTATATCGCATATAACCAACCGATGATACAAATCGCGAGAATAGAATACAGTATCACATACAGATATTATTCTCGGTCTCGCACATATCTCATATGTGCTCCTATTTCGTTTCTCCTGAGCCAGGAAATCTTTGTGTAGGACTCTAAAGACTTGTCAATACGCCGACAGTAAGTGGTGATCATATCAAATACCCACAAGCCGCAAGCGGTCTACTAAACGTAATGGCCACCCAGGTATTGAGCGATCAAAAGATCAACGAGCAAGCCTACTCACACTCCTGTGAATCCGATCAGTAACACTTACCGCACAGTCCGGTCTGTTCATCTAATATGTCGCATATCTCGCCTAGGGGTAGTAAACGTCAGACCCTAGTAGATTGATAAGTCATGCCGATGTAAGGTCCATAACGATCGTGAAACTACTGATAACACTTACTAGTAAATCACAGCAACCCTGGCCAGGGATTTCCAGTTATGGCTAGTAGTGCATAGCGCAACATCAACCCCCAATACCGGGAGAAACAAATCCCCTCCTATCGCTCATTGCCTCCATGTGACTCGGGACTGTGCCCAAAAACCACCTGTTTGCATGACTCAGTAGAGCCGTGGTAGGGTGGAAATCAAAGCACAGTAGGAGATACACAAGTCTCTATGACGATCTCGGGTCGACAGACTAAGTTGTACTAGTGTCACCAGAGAACTGCCATCTGACGTGAGGTATAATACCATCTGGGAGTTCTCGGCAAGTCCGTTCAGTATACCCAGTCTCCACTGAGCACCCATATACCATCTCTGATTTCAAACACCAATGGATATGAGATCATCCATCGCCCATCACATGGGTCGAGAAGATATACGCTAGTCTACTCTGGAATATCGATGCCCCGTCTCGATATTCCCACGACTAGGAACATTGAAGGATGTACTCATGGACTACCCAGGCCCCACTATTATGATCTACATCATAATCCTGGAAGTTGAGTACACATCCTAAGGGCTTTATCAACATGTAACAGAGAGACAATAAGTATACATGTTAAGATAAAGAGCAACCTGATAGCGTACTATCATGTCGAGCAAGAAAGTCCTCCCTATATATGTCCCAGCATCCACTACAATATACATCTCATGTACAGTAATGGCCTCTAGGAAATACATATAACTAACAATCTCCCACTTGCACTAGGGCCATCATATAGCAGTGGTTGTAGTATCTCATACTCAACCATCCTATAAAAGTCTCTCTCTGGGAAAAGGCTTTTGTGAGTGGATCCGCTTTGTTGTCCTTTGAGTCTACTCTCCTAACCTCGATCTCCCTGGAGATCAGCCATCTCCATGATCAGGTGATACTGCCTTTAAAATATTTCTAGGTCACTGATGGGACCGGGGTTCCTGGGCCAAAGCCACACTTCCATTGCCACACAATGGTAGGAACCTAGTTCATCTCATGAACTAATATACACCCAGACTACCTCTTTGGTAGCGATGTATCCAACCATTACCGTCTAGTTTTTCACGGTATCTTGCTTGGAACTCTTCCAACATACTGTCCCTCCACTGAGGGTAAAGACAACGCCTGTGACTGGCATTCAGTCGTCCTTACCACCCTGGAAGCTATCCAGTGATTCTCCCCAGGATCGATTGATACCATCTCACTATACCTAGTGAGAATCCTAACATCCATTTAGATCTATCTCATAGATCCAAAACCCAAGATTTAGGAGGTATCACCTTGATCCTAGATGGAGAATCCTTGTGATAAGAGGAGATTGACAGTGTGTAGCATAGGAAACTCCTTTCCTATCAAGAGTATGTCATCTACGTACAATACGAAGAATACCACCATACTCTCTACTACCCTTTTGTATATACAAGGTTCATCTACCATTTTGATGAAGTCAAATACTTTGACTACCACATCAAAACAGATGTTCCAACTCCGCGATGCCTTCTTTAACCTGTAAAGCAACTTGCACACGTTTCCGCTGCTCCCACTGTTTACGAAGCCCTCTGGCTGTGTACTTAAAGACGCTATCTTCTAAATCAGTATTTAGAAAAAATAGTCATGACACCCAACCACCAGATATCGTAGTCATGGTATGTAGCAATGGCAAGTAGGATCCGGATGGACTTAACCATAGCCACTGGAGAAAAGGTTTCATCATTAACCATGCCTGGTCAATGACAAGAACCTTTTGCAACAAGTCTAGCTTTGAAAGTCTCAACTTTTCCATCTACACCATGTAATCTTCTTAAGATATACTTGCTCCTGATGGGGATTTAACCATTCAGATATAGCAACCAAAGTTCATACCTTGTTGGTGTACATGGATTCCATCTTAGATCGCTAAGTATCCAGTCATTCTTACAGAGTCCTCACTCTTGATGGCCTGCTCGAAGCTAGTTGGGTCATCATCTCCATGATGCAATCCTCGCTCCCACTGTCATCGAGAAACCGAAGTATCTCTCAGGCGGATGAGAAACCCTACCAGATCGGCGGAGAGGCTGAGGTTCGTCGGGAACTATTGAATCCTTTGGTTCTACCAAATCATCAGCTGTAGTTTGTATAGCTGGAACTCCTTCCAGTTCTACAGAACCGACCTTGCCTCGATCTTGTCCGTATTTTGCTTTTATACATAAGACGGACAACCCCAAATCTTAACTTGCTTAAGAGATGGGCTCTTCCCATACCATATCACATATGGAGTGGTAGGCACTGATTTGATTGGAACCCAATTCAATAGGTATGCAGCTTCCCCAAGCGCATAACCCTCAAAAGGAAATAGGTAACTCAGTAGTACTCATCATAGAGCGCGCCATATCTTATAGGGTGCGATTGCTCCGCCCCGATACACCGACATGCTGTGGTGCATACGGAGGAGTAATGCTGAGAGAGAATCTCATTCTTCTTTAGAATAGTCCAGGATCTCCATGCCTAAGTGTTCTCCTCCCCGATCTCATCAAAGGACATAACACTTATACCCGTTTTGGTTCTCTACTTCTGATTTATATTCATTGAATTTCTCAAAAGCTTCAGGCTTGTGTTTCAACAGGAACACATATTCGAATCCTGAGAGATCATCAGTGAATATAATGAAGTACAAAGAACCAGTCTTGGTATGTGTAGACAGGGGATCACTTACATCATTATGTATCAGTCTCAAGAGTTTACTAACTCTTTCTCTGTTTCCAGTAAATGGAGCTATGGTCATCTTATCTTTGTAACATGACTGGCAAGTTTCACAAGATGTAAATTTAAACTGATTTAAATATGCATCTAAATGTAACTTAGCTAGTCGGGTCGCATTGATATGACCTAGTCTACAATGCCTCAAGAAGGATTCGTTCATTGTTGAATTCTTCCTCTTGTGTGTGTGCTATACGTTAAGAACTCTGGTTTGATTTAGAATGTATATGCTTTTACATAACGTACCTGAACCGATCAACTCTTGATATAGGAAATATTCAAAATATTATCCAACAATACAAAATTATATCCTTCTTTACTAAATAAAGAGACTGATATGATGTTGTATATCAGGTTCGGTATCTAATAACATTCGTTCAGAATCAATGTATTTAGTAATACAGGGTGATAAATGCCAACACCTTGGCTGCAACAATTGCACCGTTTCCAACTCTTGAAACTTATCATCCGTTCTCAGTTCTCTACCTATCTGTAGCCCATGTAACAGATTACATATCTGGGATCCTGATCCGGTATCAAATACCCAGGACGTAGAGGATACGGAGAAACAGTTCTTTGTAATGAACACACCCGAAGGAGATGCATCATCATGCATTTTCTTCGTTTGGGTGGCATGGGAATCATGGTATTCCCCTATTTCCTGCTCGGTCTTATAACAATTATAAGTTGGAGCGGGACCAACGTTCCTCATCTCAGTATAACAAGCGGGTCCAGTCAATACATCTATATTATTATCTTGATTAAGGCGTGACATGGTCGCTACCTGGAGAGAGAGAGAAGAAAACACTCTGCATGCGTTCTTGCAAGATTAGATTGGTTATATATTTTATCTAATCAGGATGGCTCCTACTGTTTTTATCAAATCTTCCTTCAAACCCTAAAAGGAAAGACTAGCCGAAATTAATTACACCCTACAAGTTCGCCAATCTTTCAGCTAGGCCAGTTCCGGTACTTTGAGGGAGGTTCCCCGTGCTTTCGTACGGACCTAATTAAAATAAACCTCGTTTTCCCAGGGGCGTAACCCCGTTGACACCTTTCTAGATACCTACTTGATCCGCTAATTGTAAAGTACAAAACTCTCCCAAGAGTAACAATTACTTGCAGTGGGTATCAGGATCCAACTATCATATAGAAGGTTTGCAATCTTATTGCATGTTTCAACACTTGAAACTCCCGATAATGGTTTTTACCCCTAGCACCTATGACCTTGGCTATGGTCAACAAATCATAAGCACTAGTCAAGTTCTACCCATCATTTCGTGATTAATTAGACCCGCCCACATGACCCTTGGCTAAAGTCAACAAAGTCACATGACTGTCCTAACTAATCGCATCATATGCTGTGTAGGAAGACATCACTTAGCTACCGTACACTGCGCCTTGGCTAAGGTCAACAAACGCAGCACGAATACTAAGTACTCTACTTCCTAAAATGACGGAGAGTTTCGGATGGTTTTTAAGAAAACATTTAACGCTTTGAACTTGATCTCGTTGCAGAATCAAATAATTTTAAATGGAGTGTTTTTTAGGCTTTTGCTAGTTTCGCTAAAGAGGTCACTCCCGGTGAAGGGATCTCGGCTCTTTCCTCGTCGAATGAGGTGCTGGATATTCACAATACCACTATGCAAAGCAAGAACTAGAAAAGCAATCAAAAGACAAAACCGAGGGTTGTAGCATCTGCTAGTTATTGCTAAAGAGGTCACTCCTGGTGAAGGGATCTCGACTTTTTCCTCGTCGAATAAGGTGCTGGATATTCTTCAAGGAATACCGCTATGCAAAGCAACAACTAGAGCTACCTGATTTATGAAATTCGATTTCACAACATCTTTTAGGTTTATTTTTCTTTCATTAATCTTATTAATGAATGTCCCATCATTTAAGTCACCTAAACATCACAGATAAATACAACGTACGCTTATGCCATCTACATTTGCCTCGATGTCCCGTCATGCACTGTTGGGTTAGGTAACTAACGGCAGAGCGGGGCAGGGCTAGCATGGGTGTAAAACATAAGCAACGTCTATATAATATATCATATATACTATATACAGTATCTATATCCACATATCAAAAGATCACATCACAGATATCGCAGCAGAAAACAACATATGAAATATTGGATATACTAGGATGTCCGTGTTTTATTTTGAGCCTGTATAAAACACGGATTCTACGGTCATGATGAATAGCCAAACCCACATCCCTAGACTCCTACGAGAGCGGCAAGCAACCCTACCAATTCTAGAGTTAGGAGCCCCGGTCTCGACTCCTCGAGATGGTCTTCCACTGGACCCTAGAACCCGGTTACTTGTGCTCTCCTCCTTGGGTCTATCCTAATGCGGAAAAGTAAATAATATACATCAATGGTGACATCTTCCTCAACCCGGAAGTGCCCCAATAAAAGAATATTACATACAAGTTTTTACATGAATGAAAATGAAAAACACTCATCTCACATAAAAAAAATAGCTATTCAAACACGACGATCCAATATAACATATCACAGCAACACATAACATCTCATGTCATCAACGTAAGTAAATATGTGTATCCCAATTGTCGTTGACGTATAGCAACAAAACCGGAGATACACCACATATTACACTTACGGTCGCAGAAAGGTAAGTGAAAAACTACAACAGTTGGAATCCACAACCACCTTAGACATCACATGCCTAACCAAATGAATTCCTTAGACATCACATGCCTAACAATTATAAACCCCTCATTTTAGTCTCGATATTGAAAACACTTTCCGATAATCAGTTGGGCAATTCAACAAGATTCCCGACATCCCGATTGAATGCTCGTCGGAAACTTTAGTAGATGTCCGCACCCCCTGATGCCGACGACAAAGTGCACTTAGGCGTAACACCACGGCCGCGAGCACCCGGACGGATGCTTTTTGGCAACGGAGTTCTCCTATAGTCACTTGGTCGCGGTTATGGGGTGTGGCTATCTAGTAATGTTACCCGGCGAGTATCCGAACACACTACATGATTGTGACGGACTTTTGATCACATCAAAATCTCGTGGCAACCGATCAAATAAGACTAAATTGCTAGACTTATAAAATTAAAATATTGTTGATTCCAAGTATTGTATCACAATATACTAGACGATGTCAAATGTTTCGAGCGAATCAACAAATCCCCATAACTCCCAATGAGCTCAACACTTGAGAGAAGTTAAAGTATCCAAAACGTGCCACGGTACCTATGATCCAGCCGTAGAAGGGTAAAACCAACGCCTCACCTATGACACCGCTGAACTACGGCAAACCATAGGGTTCAAGCCGCGGTTCCGAGGGCATAGAATCGAGTTAAGGTTTTTGTTCTTCTAGAGGGTCCATAGAGTTACTTGCACGAACATTGAATATAATTAACTTAGAAAAATTCCAACTCTTGGAAATTTCAGAGGGGGTCATGGGGCATTGTTTGAAATTTATTCGAAGTGTTAAACATATCCTAGGTTACCATTACGATATTAAATTATACGACTACGAAACACTCCATTTTGGTCTTATAGTAAAATTTACATCACATGAAAATTTGGACCGAGCAAACAATACCTGAAACCCCCAAATGAGCACATCAGAGCACAAAACAAAAACGACACCAAAAGGAGCATGAAGGGCCGGCCTCACCGGTTTTTGAAGCAATGTGCTCGGTTGAAATCTGAGCAATGGGTCTCATTTTTGTTCTGTGCACTATAGGTACCATATACATGACTCTGCACTTGTTTGCACAATTTTTAAAGAACTTTTGAAAATCAACAGAGAGCAATATGTGCAGGGTTCCAGAAATTGTGTGTTTACGGATTTGTTCCGTTTCCGTATTAATCTAACATCGTCTAGATTTCTAGTTAGGCTCTGATACCATGTTGGGATTCCTTAGCACCTAGACTAGGGTTTGCAAGCATCACACATGCCACAACAAAAAATCAAGGGGGTGTTAAGCAATCAACTACGAATCGTACTAGAAAACTAAGGAAACCAAAACAAGTAATCTACATTACAAAAAGAAGTGAACGAAAATACAACCTTTGTAGATCCGTTCCTTCACTTCTAAAACTCCGTGTTGACATCCCTTCGCAGCGATCATCGAGCTCCCGGACTCTAGTATGGAATTCCCCGGAGAAATGAACAAGATTGCTCATAGTCTTGGAGGCCGAAGATAATCTACGTTGAGAAGACTCAAACTCAAGCTTCCACTTCACTAGGTCAAGAACTTTGTGAAGAGAACATCCTAAACTAAATGAAAGTAGTATAGGATGATGAAATAGGAAATGGGTTCACTTTAGATTTTGATTTCTCACTTTATTTCTTCACTTAGAAAAATCTAGCAAGGTTTTCTTTTGGATGAAGAAGAAGAAGAAGCAAGAAAAAATGAGAAAAGAATAATGATAACTATGCAACCATGGGTGAGTTATTATCATCCACTAACCTTTGTAGAGACATAACCATGGTTAATTATAATGGTTTGGTTAATAAATATCTTAATCAAGACAAAATAAGTGGACTTTGTCAAAGATACTTCAAGCTTCATGAAGCTTCAAGTTATGACAAAAGATGCCACCATTTTGAATAACTAAGATAAATAAAAACCTAAATTATAATTAGCATGGTGTATGTCACCCACCCACCCATGTTTTCATGTATCATCAAGCATGATACAAACATGTGCACAATTATATATCACATATACACTTTGTGCACATCAAGTGAGAAAATCAATCTTAAGTGAACCAATACTAGTTAATGTAAAGTAATATATCAAATATAAAATTATACATTAAATCATTAAATCAACACTTGATTTAATGATCCGGTCATATCGCATATAACCGACTAATATCATGTGTATCAATATATCGAATCAACACTTGATTCGGTAACACGGCTATATCGCATATAACCAACCGATGATACAAATCGCGAGAATAGAATACAGTATCACATACTGGTATTATTATCGGTCCCGCACATATCTCATATGTGCTTCTATTTCGTTTCGCATGATCCAGGAAACCTCTGTGTAGGACTCTAAAGACTCGTCAATACGCCGACAGTAGGTGGTGATCATATCAAACACCCACAAGCTGCAAGCGGTCTGCTAAACGTAACAGCCACCCGGGTATTGAGCGATCAGAAGATCAACGAGCAAGCCTGCTCACACTCCTGTGAATCCGATCAGTAACACTTACCGCACAGTCCGGTCTGTTCGCCTAATATGTCGCATATCTCGCCTAGGGGTGGTAAACGTCAGACCCCAGTAGCTTGATAAGTCATGCCGATGTAAGGTCCATGACGATTGTGAAACTATTGATAAAACTTACCAGTAAATCACAGCAACCCTGGCCAGGGATTTCCAGTTATGGCCAGTCGAGCATAGCGCAACATCAACCCCCAATACCGGGAGAGACGAATCCCCTCCTATTGCTCATTGCCTCCATGTGACTCGAGACTATACCCAAAAACCACCTGTTTGCATGACTCAGTAGAGCCGTGGTAGGATGGAAATCAAGGCACAGTGGGAGACACACAAGACTCTATGACGATCTCGGGTCGACAGACTAAACTGTACTAGTGTCACCAGAGAACTGCCATCTTTCGTGAGGTATAATACCATCTGGGAGTTCTCGGCGAGTCCGCTCAGTGTACCCAGTCTCCACTGAGCACCCGTACCATCTCTGATTTCAAACACAAATGGATATGGGATCATCCATCGCCCATCACATAGGTCGAGAAGATATACGCTAAACTACTCTGGAATATCGATGCCCCGTCTCGATATTCCCACGACTAGGAACATTGAAGGATGTACTCATGGACTACCCATGCCCCACTAGTATGATCTACATCATAATCCTAGAAGTCGAGTACACATCCTAAGGGCTTTATCAACATGTAACAGAGAGACAATAAGTATACATGTTAAGATAAAGATCAACCGGATAGCGTACTATCATGTCGAGCAAGAAAGTCCTCCCTATATATGTCTCAGCATCCATTACAATATACATCTCATGTACAGTAATGGCCTCTAGGGCATACATATAACTAATAGCAACACGGTAACGTAATTAACTGTAGGGGCTTGCACCTGCAGGGAAGAGCTTCCCTACAATAAAAAACCCTTCACAAATAAAGGGTAATCTGATAAAGTGTGCTGCTTCGGTCGCATCTATCTAAACCTCCGATATACGGTGCTTTAAATCAACTTGGTATCTTTAGAGAGGTGGATGGATATATTACATCCAAGATGCATGCGCATATACTAACAATGGGCTTTATCAGATTAGTCTCCGGAAGAACGTCCCCACAATAAAAAATTCTTTACAAATGAGGGAGAATCTGATAAAGTCTGCTACATCGGTCGCATCTATCCAAACATTTGATATACGGTGCTATAAATCAACTTTGTATCTTCGGAAAGGTGGATGGATATATTCCATCCAAGATACGTGCACATATGCTAACAAAGATATAGATGCATCAACGTCTAAGTCCAGTTTTCGGCGGTAAACAAGTACGAAGCTGGCCGCCTTGTACTTGTTGGAGATAGTGCCCTCAGAGTCGATTATTGGATCACAGGCACGTGATTGCAATGATTGAGGGAGGCCTATCCCGGTAGGACAGTCTTACTCGAGATGATAGTATGCTATCTGGTTTACCTTTATCATCGTATACTGCTTTAGGTGACATGACAGGTCACTATTGCACGTTGATAGAGCCCCTAGGATTCTTGCTTGGCTACCGGCAGTATGAGGGCGATCATATACGTGGGAGCTGGTAGTCTATAAGCACATCCTTAAAAGGTCCCTAGTCGTAGGAGTTTCGAGACAGGGCATCGATTCTCCAGAGTAGACTAGTGTATACAGTCGAGACCCCGACGAGGGGCGGTGGCCGGTCTCACAAGCCACTGGTGTCAGTTGGTTCACCTAAGATGTATACAGGTGCTCATTGGGTTATGAGTACACCGGACAGGACTCGCCGGGAACATGCTAGTTGGTCTTATACCTGACGTCAGATAGCAGTTCCCTGGTGACATGTGTACAGGTTAGTTCATCGACCTGGGGATCGTCATTTGTCTCGTGTGAGTTCCCACTGTACTTTGATTACTACCCTACCACGGCTCAAAGGAGTCGTGCAAACAGGTTTTAGTTGGGTACAGTCCCGAGCCACATGGAGGCAGTGAGCGGATCTTCAGGGGTTCGTCTCTCCCGGTATTGGGGGTGAGGTCGCGCTGTGTCTAGGAGAGCCATTACACGAAGACCTTGGCCAAGGCAGGAGATTTACTGGTAGGTATTCCAGTAGTATCTCAGGGTGTTCTGGGCTACACTCCGACACGACTTGTACCGTTTTTGGGGGTCTGACTTTTACCAACCCCCTAGGCCCGACATGCGATGCTCATAGACGAACGGACCGGACTGTACGGATATTGTCACTGACAGGCTCAGTAGGGTGTCAGGATGAGTTCGCTCATCGACGTCCCTTTTGGTCAATAGTTGATGGCCCGTCACGTATGGCTTATACCTCTGACATGCTAGTGGTTAAATCCACAGCCATAGTATTGACGAGTCTTTAGAGTCCACCACACTCAGTTACTCAGGTTTCGGGCGAAACGCTGTAGAGGCCGTATGGAGATATGGCAGGGTTCGATCAGATACGTGCGGTATTGCACGGATCGTGATCGGACGGTTTTTACTAGCCGGCTTTGGCTTAAGCCGGATCCTAGTATTTGATAGTGTAGTTTTGTCTCTTTGCATTTGTGTTCAGCGGGAATACAAATACGGGCATGTATTTGCAGTAGCGGGGTTTTCCTATAATTTATTATGGGATCGGTTTTCTGGGGTTGCCAGTTTGCATTCCGTTCCGGCCGGTTTTCTCTTTTTCCTTCCCGGTCGGACTTTTCGTTGGAGGGTGTTAATTGCAAGTTTGCAATTAACATTTTGTGAGGGGTTTCTTTGCATGAGTGTGGCTTCATAATGATGAGATCCTTTTCTTGTCACCTCCTTTGCATTTATTTGATGGTGCTTTGATTTGTTGAGAAAAGATTTTTGGTGTGACCTTATCTTTATCAATTCTCTTTGCACTTGAGATTTTCCATTCTTTTTTCCCCACCCATTTTTAGTTGTGGGGCCGGCCACTTTTCCAGCAGGAACAAGATTGCTTTTGAATGTGTGGAGAGGGGTTTTTAATTTGTGTGTGGATAATTCCTTCATATTTTTTTGTGGACCCCTCTTTGTGTGTAGGCTGCGAATGGATTAATTCCTTTTTGCATGGTTTTGATTAATGAACTTCACCCATATTGTGATTCACAGAGAGGATAATATTCATGGGCTGGCCGAGCTCTTTTGAGGAGATGCTCACTCCTTTTTGATTGGATGCTCCATTCTTCATCAAGCTTTGATCCATGAAATTCTAGTGCAAATATTCCTCCATAAATGGCAACCTCATAAACCCCAAAAGAGACATGCTTACTACACTATTCTAAAGCATCCCTTGGACGCGTCGGCTAGCCACTTCACGCCCGAGTTGCCTCGGTCAAGAGGTGGGAGCCCGTAAAAGATATAGGCGATGTGGTGCCCTTCCGGCGAGGAGGCGACGACCGGAGTTTCCGCAGGAGATCGGGACGACGACGAGAAGACCGGAGGACTCGGATCATTCGGTATATCTCTTCCCTTTTCTTGTAGTTAGCTAGAACTAGTTTAATGGTCCGATCCGGATGTTTAGTGCGCGGTGGTGCCGGTTTGCTAAGTTCGCAAAATTAAAGTTTATCACCGTTTCCGCATTTGGCCATCGGATTGACGGCCGGGGTGCCGCCGTGCACTTACAGTGGTATCAGAGCCTCGCCATTAACTTCGTCTAGCTTCGTTTGATGTGTTTTTCAGTTCCGATCGATCAAAATTCCAAAAACCCAATTTTAGTTCACATCAGTTTTATATTAAGATTTTTTGATGTCCAAAATTTTTTCAGGTTGCATAAAACTGATGTACAACAAATTCTAAGAATACTGGAAGAGTTCGACACAGTGAGTCGACACCTGGAGCGCGGAACCGCAGCCAAACCCCCCCTTGGGCCGCGGTTCCGCCGCACATTTGTATCCTCACTGTATCATATTTTTCTAGTGGGCTTCTGGGCTTATTTTGGGGGTTTTGGAATATTAAATTTGGGCCAAGAATTTCTGTGAGTGCTGCAGTATTGCTTTGGGGCCCACTTGTTAATTTTTGATCAATCGGAAAATTTTAAACACACTTTTCACAGTATCTACATTATATATGCGACCGTGAATGTCACTCGATCGGTAAATCCGGTCTAACTGCTATAGCCCGGTTAGACGGATTTGCGAACGTGATTTTCACGTTGATGTTCTATATTTATGCCGTGATGTTGCGGATCGGTTGTGGGGGATAGCCTGTTTGCAATGCTAGTACAGTTGTGGTTGTATTATGTACATTTGATATTGCGGGGCGAGCGTCCGACATGTGGACTGCCGTCACTGCCTGTTTGTATTATTATTTTGGTGCACGACCTGGTTGCGGTCGATGTACCCGGTGTATGTATATTTTACTTTCTGTACTAGGATTACCCCGCGGTGGGGTGCACGGATGGCCGGGTTCTAGAGGGCAACAAGCCCGCATCTCATGGCATTGAGACGGAGGGGGCTTTACTCTGGGATTGGCGGGCTATTCGCCGCACTCGTAGGGGGTACAGGTTGACCTAGGAGGGGTGCCCAAGTTGCCGGATTCCGTGAAGTGCAGGGTGGTCCATTCACGGAGCTGAAGGGGGCTGCCTCGCTTCAGGTTTTGGCGGGTAACTTGCCGCGCCCATAGGGGTCTAGGTTTTCATTGCACAGGCTATCCACACGACCAGGGGAACGTCGGGTTTCAGTAGTGGCTCTGAGAAACCCGGGGATCCCAGATATCTGTATTGTTCTGTGATGCTGTACATTTCTGTGATGTTGCATTTTTTATCACGCCTTGAGCGAAATATAATATATTGGTATATATATTAGTAGATGTTGTATATGTTTTTTATCCGCGCTAGTCCAGTCCCCGCTCTGCCGTTAGTTAGCTAACCTAACGGGTGATGACGGGACCCAGTGGCGAATGCGGATGGCATATACGTACGTCAGTATATTTTCGTTCTTTGTGGTGTGATCAATGATGGGACTGCGTTGATTTGGATCAATGCAAGTTAAACAAACCTATTCTGATGTTGTTGGAACACTTTTCAAAAAGCTGTTATTGCAAGGACGTTCACTTTTGTTTTGCATCGTGGTATTCATTTGGAATATCCCGCTCCTCAGTCGACGAGGCAAGGGCCGAGATCCCTTCACCGGGAGTGACCCCTTGGACAGAAGTTTGCGTCAGGGCATTAACTTCACTATAGCCGATTACTTTTGCTTTGCATCGTGGTATTCTGTTGGAATATCCTGCACCCCATTCTACGGGGAAAGAGCCGAGATCCCTTCACCGGGAGTGACCTCTTTAGTAAAGGTTTTCGTCACTATATTTTCTAAAAAGCTATCCGTTCCTTCAACGAGATCAAGTTCATTACGTTAAAGGTTTTCGCCAGAAACCATTCGTAGCCCTCCGTCGTTTCATATGGGTAGTCAATAGTATTCAAGCTGTGTTTGTTGGCCTTAGTCAAGGCACAGTGTTTGGTAGCTATTGGATATTCATATGCTGCATAGATAGATGTGTTGGTTTGGGACAGTCGTATAGCCTTGTTGGCCCTAGTCAAGGGCTTGTACGGGTGGGTTCAAATCAACCTGGACAATGACGGGTAGAACTTGACATGTGACTTATGATTTGTTGGCCTTAGTCAAGGTCATAAGAGCATGGGGTAAAAATCACATCGGGAGTTTCAAAAGAACTGAAACTTGCCAGATATGTGCATACCTTCTGGAGTGTGATACCGTGAGCGGATTCCGTCACGTTATCATGCGATGAGAGTTGGATCCCGATTCCCACTGATGAGTTTGTTTATTCTTCGGGTGACCACGACTAATTCTTCTTTCAGGTTTGGAGGAGAATTTGAGGTACAGTGGGAGGTTTCCAGATTAGATTAAGTGATAACCATTCTGATCTAGGATAGAGTGCACGCTGAGTGTTTCTTTTCTCTCTCTCTCTTGGCAGCGACCATTGACCCGACCCTAGACTATGACTCAGTGACCAAGTTGACCGAACCTTCTTAACACTGGCTTTTGGATTGTCAGAGTTGCAGACCTCATTGCCACTCCTACTTTTACCCTTTTCTCCAGGACACCCCGTATTACTACGAACGTCCACTTCCATTAGAAAAAACCATCGTATGGTTAGATACGAACTCGAAGGAATTCGAGGATGGTTTCCGGTTCTGGAGAAAACGAATAGGATTATTCAGTTGTCTTTTCTTTTCACCCTCTCTCAGGTTGCGAGTACTCCTTAGTTTAGGAGTAGTACACCGATTGTGCAAATTGGATAGTCTTCTTCCAAACCATAGGCTGGTGCCGACCGGTAGGGAATGAAGAAAACCAATTAGCCTAAACAGTGTACAGAAGGTATTAAGTTCAGACAAAGTAAGGGATTAGTAAGAGGGCAAAGTAAATTGCGACGGCTATTCACAACCAAACCAAGTATTTCTTTGCCAATCCTAAATCACCTTTGTATTTCTCCAGGACACTCCGTATCACTACGAAGATCCCATTTTATTGGATAATCCATCGTATGGTTATATACGAACTCGAAAGGAACTTGTTCCAGTTCGGGGATGGATCCTGGTTCAGGAGAAATAGGAATAAAGTACATTCAGGTGTCTTTTATCTTCACCTTCTCTCACGTTGCGAGTGCTCCTAGGATTATGACAGTACACCCTTTATGCTTTTTGGATAGTCTTCTTCCAAACCATAGGCTGGTGCCGAACGGTAGGAAAGGAAGAAAACCATTTGGCCTAAAGGGGTGTACAGAAGGTAATGACTAAAGACATATGAAGGGATTTGGAGAGGTGGCAAAGAATTATACGGTTACAGTTGTGAATCTGGATAATGGATAAGGCATTACTAGGAATACCAGGATACCCCAACGAAACATTTCAATGTTTCAGTTTCACTGTGTACTGTTAATGGAAAACTGATTTCCCGATTAGACACTTACTCCAGGGTATGTATTTACCAGGTATGATTCTCACATCTGTATGGTTTTACAGATGATGAGTGGGAGTAAGCTATTGGGAATTGGGTGATCATCCTCATTATATCGGGATTCGTTGTAATTGGTGATATTTGAGGATGCCACCTGGGTTGTTTGCCGGTCGGCAAATATTTGGTTTTGAATATCCGCTGTTGTGCACCAATTTCAAATTGATATATCTGTACGTCTATTTTCATAGCGTGAGATATACCTTTTGATATTATGTCGATGACATTTACCTATATCAGTGGATGGTTAGGTAAGGAGCATTGAACAGCGGTGTAATTCTTCTTAACCAAAAGTACAGTTTTCATCCTACGACACACAGTGAATGAGTCACTAGACTCAAGGGACTTATACAGAGTATTGTATGTTGTCCAGGGTCCATTAGGACAGAGGGGTTGGTCCTCGTACCATATTCAGTTTACTTATGACTTCTCTAGTTTTTAGACAGGTGTTTCGTGGAAACACAGTGTCTGAATTTTGAGAAGTTATAGGTATTTGAATAAAGTAGAGAACCAGGTATTGCAAGTATCGGGATTCTTCAAAGTGATCGAAGATGTAGATACTTGTGTATGGTATTCAGTTGATAGTAATGATTAAGAGAACTTGCTTCTCTTTCGGGTTACTCATAAATGGAAGCATTCCTAAGTTGAGTAACGCTGATCGGCCTCCTTCCATTTAGTTGACATGCACTGGAGACAGCTGCATGATTTGAATCTGGTTCAATTAAATCAGTGCCTCTGGTTCTATATTGGATATAGAACAGTTCATATCTTAACGATGTTAAGGTACGGGGAGTTTTCCGGCTTATGCTTAAAACCAGACTCTGGATAACTCATAGGCACGTTTCTGTAATGGCTGTTTGTGGGTTGACCCAGGCTATGACGAGGGTTGGCTTTCTACCATCTGGAAGATCAATAGTGATATTGTTCTTCACTGGCCACAATTTTAAAAGAAATGGATTTTTTCAGAAAACAGTAGTGGGAGTATGGTAGAACTGGAAGTGATTCCAGAACCGCAAACGATTACTGAAGATTTGATAAGGAACCTAAAGATTCAATCTGGTTTGACATTCCATTGGCCACTCCGCAGATAAGGTGGGTAACTTCAGGCACCCGAGAGGTACTTCAGTTGCCTCAAGGACGGTGACAGGGAAGTTCTTGTTTACCCACACTTGCCATTGTTGTTGTTCCAGGCTGCGAGACCCGGCAGGAGCATGAGTATAGCGTCGTTCTAAACTAGCTTTAGAAGTGCACGTCTGTATGACTCTGCCAGAGGGTTGTCGTAGTCAGTGGGAGCAGCGGAAGCATTGGTGGACATCAGGCTTATGTCTATTTATAGACTAAAGCAGATGTAGCGGAGATAGATCATCCATTTCTGATGTGACAGTCATAGGTTTGACGTCATCAGAACAGGGGATGGATCTATTGAGAAGGTAGTAGGAAGTGATATTCCTACACTACGATCGGTTATACTTTGGTCGTCACACAGTGGTTTCTCCACAAAGGACTTGGACATTATATCAGACATACTGGTTACTAGATCTATGGTTTTAGATCTAGATTTGGGTGGTTTCCTATTCTGGGTACCGTGACAGCATTCAATGAGTATTTAGAATGGACGACTCCTGGCATGGTGGTATACCTGCAGGTAATGGAGTCACCCTCTCTAAAGGTGTCTTACAGACTAAAGGGGAGAGGGATACGCATGATTGGCAGATCACTTGCTTAGGCAATTGAGTCAATCATGAGATGTCAAGTACCACACCAGATGTTGTTCTTGCAGTAGATGCAATAAGTTGATATTGATCCAATCCTGGAGAAGCAATCGGAAGCAGTTTTAGAACATAAGTGGATGTTCTAGGGATATGATAACGAAAGCCCCATTCGGGAAACAGTTATCATTCCAGGCTTCCAAGGTGACCTGGACGACAAGAAGGTTGTCAGAGTTATAGTTTTTCCTTCTGACGAGGGGCAGTATTTTGGACAGGTGGTCTAAGGCAATACTGAGGGTGGCATGGCGCAGGATACTGATTAAGTTCAGTTGACGATACAGTCTAAGAAGTTTGGATTTGGAGTTCATTTATGAGCTCGGTCCCATCAGACATCCAGACATTCTAAGACAGGTATTGCTCATTTCGGGAGATGGCTTTCTCCGCGAACATGAGATATAGAGAGACATAGAAAGAAACATCAGAGCGGATCCACTCACTGAGGCTATTCCTCGAACGCAATAGTTTCGCAAACGAGTTTTGTGAGACTGACAAGTAGAGGAGTTGGGTGTTCGGTATCACACGGGCTGTGAGTATGCGACATCGCAATAATTAGCCTTGAGTGCAAGTGGGAGATTGTTGGAGATAGTGCCCTCAGAGTCGATTATTGGATCACAGGCACGTGATTGCAATGATTGAGGGAGGACATATCCCGGTAGGACAGTCTTACTCGAGATGATAGTATGCTATCTGGTTTACCTTTATCATCGTGTACTGCTTTAGGTGACATGACAGGTCACTATTGCACGTTGATAGAGCCCCTAGGATTCTTGCTTGGCTACCGGCAGTATGAGGGCGATCATATACGTGGGAGCTGGTAGTCTATAAGCACATCCTTAAAAGGTCCCTAGTCGTAGGAGTTTCGAGACAGGGCATCGATTCTCCAGAGTAGACTAGTGTATACAGTCGAGACCCCGACGAGGGGCGGTGGCCGGTCTCACAAGCCACTGGTGTCAGTTGGTTCACCTAAGATGTATACAGGTGCTCATTGGGTTATGAGTACACCGGACAGGACTCGCCGGGAACATGCTAGTTGGTCTTATACCTGACGTCAGATAGCAGTTCCCTGGTGACATGTGTACAGGTTAGTTCATCGACCTGGGGATCGTCATTTGTCTCGTGTGAGTTCCCACTGTACTTTGATTACTACCCTACCACGGCTCAAAGGAGTCGTGCAAACAGGTTTTAGTTGGGTACAGTCCCGAGCCACATGGAGGCAGTGAGCGGATCTTCAGGGGTTCGTCTCTCCCGGTATTGGGGGTGAGGTCGCGCTGTGTCTAGGAGAGCCATTACACGAAGACCTTGACCAAGGCAGGAGATTTACTGGTAGGTATTCCAGTAGTATCTCAGGGTGTTCTGGGCTACACTCCGACATGACTTGTACCGCTTTTGGGGGTCTGACTTTTACCAACCCCCTAGGCCCGACATGCGATGCTTATAGACGAACGGACCGGACTGTACGGATATTGTCACTGACAGGCTCAGTAGGGTGTCAGGATGAGTTCGCTCATCGACGTCCCTTTTGGTCAATAGCTGGTGGCCCGTCACGTATGGCTTATACCTCTGACGTGCTAGTGGTTAAATCCACAGCCATGGTATTGACGAGTCTTTAGAGTCCACCACACTCAGTTACTCAGGTTTCGGGCGAAACGCTGTAGAGGCCGTATGGAGATATGGCAGGGTTCGATCAGATACGTGCGGTATTGCACGGATCGTGATCGGACGGTTTTTACTAGCCGGCTTTGGCTTAAGACGGATCCTAGTATTTGATAGTGTAGTTTTGTCTCTTTGCATTTGTGTTCAGCGGGAATACAAATACGGGCATGTATTTGCAGTAGCGGGGTTTTCCTGTAATTTATTATGGGATCGGTTTTCTGGGGTTGCCAGTTTGCATTCCGTTCCGGCCGGTTTTCTCTTTTTCCTTCCCGGTCGGACTTTTCGTTGGAGGGTGTTAATTGCAAGTTTGCAATTAACATTTTGTGAGGGGTTTCTTTGCATGAGTGTGGCTTCATAATGATTAGATCCTTTTCTTGTCACCTCCTTTGCATTTATTTGATGGTGCTTTGATTTGTTGAGAAAAGATTTTTGGTGTGACCTTATCTTTATCAATTCTCTTTGCACTTGAGATTTTCCATTCTTTTTTCCACACCCATTTTTAGTTGTGGGGCCGGCCACTTTTCCAGCAGGAACAAGATTGCTTTTGAATGTGTGGAGAGGGGTTTTTAATTTGTGTGTGGATAATTCCTTCATATTTTTTGGTGGACCCCTCTTTGTGTGTAGGCTGCGAATGGATTAATTCCTTTTTGCATGGTTTTGATTAATGAACTTCACCCATATTGTTATTCACAGAGAGGATAATATTCATGGGCTGGCCGAGCTCTTTTGAGGAGATGCTCACTCCTTTTTGATTGGATGCTCCATTCTTCATCAAGCTTTGATCCATGAAATTCTAGTGCAAATATTCCTCCATAAATGGCAACCTCATAAACCCCAAAAGAGACATGCTTACTACACTATTCTACAGCATCCCTTGGACGCGTCGGCTAGCCAACTTCGCGCCCGAGTTGCCTCGGTCAAGAGGTGGGAGCCCGTAAAAGATATAGGCGATGTGGTGCCCTTCCGGCGAGGAGGCGACGACCGGAGTTTCCGCAGGAGATCGGGACGACGACGAGAAGACCGGAGGACTCGGATCATTCGGTATATCTCTTCCCTTTTCTTGTAGTTAGCTAGAACTAGTTTAATGGTCCGATCCGGATGTTTAGTGCGCGGTGGTGCCGGTTTGCTAAGTTCGCAAAATTAAAGTTTATCACCGTTTTCGCATTTGGCCGTCGGATTGACGGCCGGGGTGCCGCCGTGCACTTACAGTACTGCAGCAACTCAACTGTTTCGACTATTCGAGTGAGAAGTGGTGGCGTCGACAGATGAGCCTTAAGCTGCTAGAAGGCAACTTGACACTCTCCGGACTACTCGAACCCAGGGATCTTCCTTAAGGCTTTGAAGAAAGTTAGGCTGTAACGTTTTAGAAATCGTTTAGGCGAATTTTCAGATAATCGGTAAAATAATTTTGTTTTCCGTAAAAACCAAGATATAATTTTTTTCAAAATAAACTTAAATACACCCATTTTAACTATATAATTTCTAGTATGCTGTATTTATTTAGCACTTAAAAATTGCTAGTTTAATTAAATATTTTCTAAATTAATTATTTTAAATATTATTTTAAGCTTTCATTATATATTAAATTAGTGTAAATTACAAAATGAGAATGAGTTAATTCTACATGAGTGAACCATGACAACTTAATAATCTAGTTATAACATATTCTTGTGTTCTCTAAGTTTCTAAATGGTTCTAGAAAACTTTAGGAATGGCTAGAAAATAAAACAAAATAAAATAATTATGAAATGACTTAATTGGTGTTTTAATTAAGGATGTATCTACACACACCCACACACTTTTCTCTCTCTCTCTCTCTCTCTCTCTCTCTCTCTCTCTCTGTTTTGGCCGAACCCTCTTGTGGCAGCCCCAAAATTTCCCCACTTCATTTCCCCTAAAAAATCTTCATAAAATGCATCAAAAAATCCACACAAAATCTCATAAATTCTCCATTAAACCTTCACCCATTTTCTTTGGACCAAACTAACTTGGATTTTGGAGCAAGGACGCAAATTGGGAGGCTAAGTTTGCATGTTGATCTACAAATCTTTGAGGTATAAATCCTAACCCCATAGTTAATTTGTTGGTTAAATACTTTAAATCAACTTAATTGGGTGTTTAAATATGGTTTTAATTTCAAGATTTAAATTTTCAATAGAAGGTTTTGAATTAAGGTTAGGGTTTTTATCAATAAATCAAGTTAGTTAAGTGTAGATTAATATTTTAAGACATGCAAAATCTAATCTAGTTGTTAATTTGTAAATTGTTGCTTTCAAATTTTCCAAATTGTATAATCTTGCAAACTAGATTTTTAGGATTAATTTAAATAAGTGAGAATAAAATCTAGTTAATAATTGGGTAGCATAATTATGATATAAAATGATCATTTTGGCCTCTAGTTTTGTTAAAACATCTAGATTTGCACCAAAATGGTATGTTGATGCTTACTAGATTTTTGGATTAAATCGATTTTAATTAAGTTTGAGGTTTTGATGGTTTTCTACCTATTTCATATAAAATCTAGTGCGTTGTGAGTGCGCGACGAGTACGATTGGGTTTTAGGATTGGTGGTTTTCACGTATAGCGATCCTACTTATAGTTTGTGGCGTTGTCGCGAGCGCGTTCAGTGCACCAAGTGTGTGCGCGTCTAGTTAGTGTGCGTGATTGACTTATGTCGTTTGTTCCGCGACTATTCGTATATTTATCCTCTTAATTGCTTATGTGTGATTCTAGGATCGGGTGCAGAGGCATCGGATGAGACGCGGAAAAACAATGTGAAAATCAGATCAGATTAGCCGAGGCGTCCTAGTGAGTAGATGTACACATCTATGAGGGAATCGTCTAGATGGTGCGAGGCGCCCGATAGTTTAGGATTGCTTGTAATACTTGCATTTTATATACGTAGTTCCCAGTTATTTATCTCATTGCATCGCACCATTATATGTGTGTGTGAGAGAGAGAGAGATATCATCCCATAGGACACTTGCACTATTACCATTGGTTCATGCCGCACGTGCACTATTCATGCGTACACATACGCCTTCGGTAATTGCTATGTCACGAATATTATAGAACTTGCGTAAAATCAATATTGGTGCATTGCATCATGTATTATATATAGATTGTTAGTCATCTGCCTCATCGCATCATCATTTATACATAGTTTTCTAGCCATGCATCGCATTGCAGGTTATTGATGTTTTGGACATCCATTATTACCGCTACATTTTTATATTGTAATTGTTCTTGGGGTTTCAGTATTTATGAGATTTCTGGATTTGGGGGAGGGGGAACCGCAAGAATTTTATAAACTCATTATCTTTTAAATTACAAGTTGCGGTTTTTCTCGTGATATGATGACATGGGCCGATCCGGACTGACGGAGCCTGAGATAGTTTGGCGCGGCGGATATTCGTAGGATACCGACCATGGTCGTGATATGATGATATGGGTCAATCCGGACTGACGGAGCCCGAGATAGTTTGGCACGACGGATATCTGTAGGATACCGACTATGGTCGTGATATGATGATATGAGCCGATCTGGACTAACGGAGCCCGAGATAGTTTTGCGCGGCGGATATCTGTAGGATACCGACCGTGGTCGTGATATGATGATATGGGTCGATCCGGACTGATGGAGCCTGAGATAGTTTGGCACGGCGGATATCTGTAGGATACCGACCGTGGTCGTGATATGATGATATGGGCCGATCCGGACTGACGGAACCCGGGATATTGAGGATTTTGTGTCGATACTTGATACGGATTTTCTGTTGATTTCACTGATGATATTCCAATTTTTATTATACAAAAAGTTTTTTAAGCTAAAAATAAAGATATTTTCTCATACCAGACATGTTCAGGTTTCGTGTTTGATTAAGCATTCATGTTGCATTCATGCTAGTACATTTTATTATATTGATATATGTAGGTTGTGACACATTTGCGTGCATGCTTATGATAACCTTATTAGATGTTACTTAAAACTCACGAGTTGTCAACTCGCCCCTGTTGTGCCACAGTATCTTGCAGGTCTGACCCTTCAGCACTGTAGCGGCGGGCGTACTTCTTTTCCGCTTCGTTTGCTTCGACTTACCGCTTGCTCATAGGTGGGTTTTTGGAGGATTTTCTTTTGCTCCCACTGTGTATTTTATTTTGTATCTAGTATACTCCATCTACTATTCGTACATTGGACTTAGATGGTGAGCTTGTAAGATTTGTATGTATTCTATTTCTGGTGCCGATGCTCACTTGAGCCGACGTGTTGTTTCTTACTTTTGGGCTTCTATATGCTTATTTTTGCACTTGATGATATATATATTGCATGTGGTTGTGATTCCGCGTTGGCAAAGAGCTAGCTCCCACTTGGGGATGCCTTTATTCATTATATATATGTATTTTCATATGTTGTACCCGTTTGGGGGCCAGTTTTTACAAAGGATACTCTGCCGAAATTTTCAGAAAATTTTGATGTTTTAATAAATGTTTAATGCGACTTATTTGTTTAAAAATTGCTTTCTTTAGTAAGTTTTCCTTCACTCTGTTGCTTTAAATGGTTTGGATTACTGGGCTTTAGCTTACTTAGATTACTTGGGCCTTGAGACGCTTCGTAATTTAAGTGCCAGTTACGTTCTGTACCTTCGGGTCATGACATAGGCACTTTTTGCCGGATCTGGACATGAATCGACTCAGAGCGGCCACCCTGCCTGTGAATCGCATGATTTCTACGTTTCTCTTGGGCGTCGTCATGTCTATGATCGCCTTGATCTTCTCTGGGTTTGCCTCAATTCCTCAGTAGGTAACCATGAATCCGAAGAACTTTCCACCCGTGACACCGAAAGCACACTTGGCTGGATTCAGCTTCATTTTGTTCTTTCGTAGGACCTCAAGGGTCTCGCCAAGATCTATGGTATTTTTGGATGACCGGGTCGATTTTATAAGCATGTCATCGACGTAGACTTCCATATTCCCCCCGATTGATGGCTTGAATAGCTTGTTGACCAGCCATTGGTATATTGCCCCAGCATTTTTGAGGTTGAAGGGCATTACCTTGAAGCAGTAGAACCTTCAATCGGTGGTGAAGGCAGTGAGTTCTTCGTCGGCCGGGTTCATTCAGATTTGATTATAACTGGAAAAGGCATCTATGAAGCTCAGCAGCTCGTGACCGGCCGAGCTGTCCACCAGCTGATCTATCTGAGGGGGCGGGTGGTTGCCTTTCGGGTAGGCCTTGTTTAGATCGGTAAAATCGATGCACATGCACGACTTCCCGTTCATTTTCTTGAACATGACTTTGTTGGCTAGCCAAGTCGAGTAGTCCAGGTTCTTGATGAAGTCAGTCGCGAGTAGCCGGTCCACTTCCTCCTCAATCGTCCTTTGTTTGACAGACGCGAAACATCTTTTCTTTTGTCAGACCGGCTGGGCTTTTGAGTCAACTACGAGCTTGTAGGAGATCACCTTGGGGTCGATCCCCGGCATATCGGCTGGAGTCCAAGCAAACACGTCGGAGGAATTGGATAAGGTCGTCCCGAGTTTTCCCGGTCAAGAGGGAGCCGATCTGTACAGTTCGGCTGGTGTCTCCCTCTTTAAGGGGGGCCTCGGACAAGGCTTCGACTGGGGGACCCCGGATCTCCCTCTTGTCATCATGTGTATCCAGCAATTCCCGAGGATCACATGGACCCTCAGACAGATCAACTTCTTTATCCTCAGGGACCGTAGTGGCAGACACACCCTGACGATTTGCTAATCTCCGTAGGCTTGACCTATCCCCCCATCGCCTAGAGGAAACTTGAGTGCGGGGTGGTAGGTCGAGATCTGAGCTTGGAGGGCGTTTAAAGTGGGGCGACCCAAAAGGATGTTATAAGATGAAGGAACTCGTGCGATGAGGAAACTCATCGACATTATTCAAGTTCTTCCGGCCTCCCCAATGTTGAAAGGGAGAGTGATCGTTCCCTCGGCTTTGATAGAATGGTTAGTAAACCTGGAGAGAACATGTTTTAGGGTGTTTTTCGTCACCCCATTACGATGGGAATGCATGCGCTTCTCAGACATGTACAAATTCCCCATGCCTAAGGTAGGCTGGGGTTTATTGATTGCGGGGATCTGAATCTTCGGCAGCCGCGAACTAAGCTATCATTAATTACCCTTCGCCTTTGAAGCGAAGGAACCTCCGATTGATGGGTAAAACTAGTCATGCGAACTTAATGTGCAGTGTGCGTATGTGTGTGTCTTGAGGGGTTTTGGGTATATCGGGAGCCTCACAGAGTTTATGGGGGACGTGTTTTGAGTGTGGAGTGTATGAAAAAAAGAAAGAAGAAAAGAAAAGAAAAAATAGTGAGTAACGTCCTAAGGACGTGTAGGTGCTGGGCGCCGGCACATGGGCATTAGGCGTTGGGCACTGGTTGTCAGCGCCTCACATGCCCGGCACGTGGGCGCTGGGCGTCAGCGCTTCACGTGCTCGGCATGTGGGTGCCACCGCTTCACGTGCCCGGCACGTGGGATTTAGCGCTTCACGCGCCCGGCATGTGGGCACTGGGCACCTGTAGAAAGAAGGGGCTTAGTCCCGGAATTAGGAGTTGAACTCCCGAAAAGGATTTTTATCTATAGAGTTAAACTTTAAAAGATTTTGAATGGAGTTAAACTCCTAAAAAGGTTTTATTTATGGAGTTAAACTCTAAAAGATTTTGAATGGATTTAAACTCCTAAAAAGGGTTTTATTTATGGAGTTAAACTCCAAAAGATCTTGACAAATGGAGTTGAACTCCCAGAAATCTTTGGAGATGATCAAAGGGGACCATTTTCTTCTCCCCTTTAGCCCTGGATCATCTTTTAAGCCTTGAATCTTCCCGAAATGGGGTTTTTGGAGATGCGTTTCCTTCTTCCTTCTCTTTGTTGGATGGATCTTGGAGAAAAGGGGGTGAGACTGAAAAATCTTCTCTTTTAGGGATTTGATCGAAGATCCGAATTCCCCTTCAAGGATTTTATGGTGAAAAACTATTTCTTTTTTGAAAAAGAAGAGTTAAACTCTTGATTTAATTCAAAAAAGGAAGAAGGTTTAGAACCTTGAGGAAGGAGAAGGAGGCACAGAATCCTAAGTTTTTTAGAGTGAAAATGTTGTTGTTGATTTTTTCATTATATTTGCATTTATAGGCTACACACTTTTCATATAGCCCCTTGGGGTTTGCCAAATGGCACTTGTGCCACCCCATATCTTATGTGCTTATTTCTTTTTGCACATAAGCCATGGGGTTTACAAAATTTTGGCTTCCTGCCCATTTTTTATACATTTATTTCTAAAAAAGTGTATTGAACTAATTTATCGCTTCATTCTTGGCATGGAGCCAGCCCTTTCCATTCTTGGTCTTGACTTGGGCTTGGGCCCACTTCGCTTGAGCTTGGGCCCGCTTGGCTGGGGGTTGACTGACTTTGATTTGGTCAACTGGGGTGTAATTTTTGACCCCGACAAAATGCCCCCTATCAATAAATGCACACCACATATATGGGTCGTGTGCATGAAATTGATGGATCTTCTTTCACGTGGAGGTTGACTTGATTTGGTTCTCGTTTTGACGACATGGAGGTCGATGCTGCCCTTTTCGCGACGTGGACAGTCGATGCTTCCCTTTTTGTGACGTGGACGGTTGGTGCTGCTCTTTTTGCAACGTGGACGGTCGGTGCTGCTCTTTTTGCGACTTGGACGGTCGGTGCTAGCCTTTTTTGCGACGTGGATGGTCGGTGCTGCCACTTTTGTAATGTGGACGGTCGGTGCAGCCTTTTTTGCAACTTGGACGGTCGGTGCTGCCCTTTTGTAACTTGGACAGTCGATACTGCCCTTTTTACGACGTGGACGGTCGGTGCTGCCCTTTTTGCGACGTGGACGGTCGGTGCTGCCATTTTAGTGACGTGGATGGTCGGTGCTGCCATTTTTGCGACGTAGACGGTCGGTGCTACCATTTTTATGACTTGGACGGTCGATGTTGCCATTTTTGCGATGTGGACGATCGGTGCTGCCATTTTTGCGACTTGGACGGTCGATGCTGCCATTTTTGTGACTTGGACGGTCGATACTTGATTTGACTTGCTCCGCTTCTTGCGGTGTTGGGATTAAAGTTTACTTGCTCTTCTTTTTGCGGTCTTAGAATTGATTCGTTTCTGAGATGGAGCTTGATTCTACCGATGAGGTGGTTAGTTGACTTGTTTGATTTGATTTGTTTTGGGAGTTCCCTACCCGTCCAGTGGGACTTTTGAGCTTAGAAGCGCTGCCGGGAGGGACGTTGATTTGATCTGTTTGATTTCTGCCTTGTTTGGCGGGAATTTTGAATTTGAGAGGGACTTGGACTTTGGATTTTTTTTAGCATCAGTATTGCTGCACTGGAATAATACCAGGAGCAACTTATCATTTTCCCTTGGAGGACTTGGGATTTGGTTTTTGTGTCAGCATCAGCACCGCTAACACTGAAGCAATGCCAGGAGCGACTCATCATTTGTCTTTGGGAAAACTTGGGGTTTGGGTTTTGAGTCGGCATCAGCACCGCTAACACTAAAGTGAAATGCTAGGAGTGACTCATCATTTTTCGTTGCCCGTTGGGGAGCGATAGCTCAGGAGACAGGTTGAGATTCTTATCACCTAAGGCTTTTCAATTTTATAAGCCCTGAGGGTCTCATAAAATCATTTTCTCCCTACGAGTCGAAAGGATCTCGCAGGTGTATTTTCTTCCTAGGAATCGTGAGGATTCCTAAGTGTGTTACTCCTTTGTGAGTCGTAAGGATGTCACGCGCGGATTTTCTCCTCACAAAGTCGAGGGGACTTCGCGAGTGTTTTTCATCTCTTTTTCATGAGTTTTCGCCCTTTCGGGTTTTCACGAACTCGCCGGCAGTCATGCTGTTTTTTCTTACGGAGCCCTTTCGGGTTTTCATCCATGCCCGTTTCTCTTGTGGACATACCGTTTTTTTAGCTTCATCACCGGTGGGACTTTAAATGTAGTCTCGCTGGTAGGACTTGGGAGAGATAGGGGTCATTTACACCCGTGGATTTTATATGGTTTTACAGGATGTATTATCCAGACCGCAGGGAAGGAGTGCTCAATTCGTCCATGACTTGAAGTATTCATGTGTAGTATTTCATAAGATATCGGCCATTGATGGGTGGCATGGGCCTTTCTCTCTCGGCACTTATTAGTTGGTAGGATCCTCCATCGAACACTTTCTCGATGACGTATGGGCCTTCCCAGTTTGGCTCGAATTTTCCCTTGGCATGTCGATTGGGGATGATCGGCCTTTTGAGGACCAACACTAATTCACGGAAAGCATGGAGACGGGTCTTCTTGTCATAAGCCCGTGACATTTGGGCTCGGTATATCTCCAGATTTTGTTGTACTGTTAGCCTCTTTTCTTCGAGGGCGTCGAGCTCTTCGAGCCGAAGGATGACATTTTCCTCCTCCGTCAAATCGTGCTCGATGGACATTCTCAAGCTTGGAACTTCGACTTCGAGGGAGAGAATTGCCTCCACTCCGAAGAGTAGTGAGTATGGAGTGGACTAGATTGGAGTGTCCTGCGTGGTACGATATACCCACAGCGTCTCGTGGAGCTTAAGATTCCAGTCTCTCTTGTTGACTGAAGCATTTTTCCTCAGGAGCTTGCATAAAGTTTTATTGAAGGCTTCAGCTAGCCATTGGCTCTTCGATTATAGATAGAGTAATATCTTCAATCTATCTTGTGCTGAGTAGCGAACCTTGAGACTTTGAAGCTCTTGAAAGAAAACCTGTTGTCAGAAATGATTCTTCTTGGTGTAACGAAGCGGTATAGAATAATATGTCGAAAGAACGTCAGAATATCTTCTGTCTTGACTTCTCTTAGCGGGACAGCTTCAGCCCATCTGGAGAAGTAGTCAGTTGCGGCCAATATGAACCGGTGGCCTTTGGATGATGGAGGATCAATTGGACCAACTATGTTGGTGCCCCAAACTTCGATGGGCCATGACGCCACCATAGGATACAGCAGATTGGGATGCTTGTGAATGAAATCACCATGAATTTGGCATAGGTGACATTTCTTTGCATGCTCTTTGCAATCTCTTATCATGGTAGGCCAATAATATCTAAGCCGTTTAATTTGAAGCCGCATTTTGGGGCCAGATGGGTGAGCTCCACAGATGCCTGGGTGAACTTCTTTCATGACTTTTTGGGCTTCGGGTGATGACAGACACCTGAGCCAGAGTTAGTCATATGATTTGCGGTATAGCGTATTATTTACAAACACATATCGGAGGGCTCTTTTCTTCAACTGAACCCTCGCAGGTTTTTCTTCGGGTAGCTTGTTGTATCAGAGCTACTCTGTGAAGGGTTTCTCCAATCGGGCTCGTCTTGAATGATCAGAGCTTCTTCGGCAGGATTACTCTTTTATTCTATGCTTTCCTCTTCTCGTAAAGAGTCCGGGGATAGACTCCTGGCTGTGATAAGAATTTCATCCATGTCGGGATCAGCCAGCTCTTTGGCTAGGCGAGCGAGTACGTCGGCTTTTCCGTTCAACGCCCTAGGGACTCTCATTAGTTCAATGTGACTGAACTGTTTCATGAGTTTCGCCACCCGGCTTCTGTATCGAGCTAATTCGAGCTTATATATCTTGTAGTTGCCGCTCACCTGGTTGACGACAAGCTGGGGGTCACCGTAAACCCGCAGCCGAAGGATTTTCATTTCTATGGCGATCTCCAGACCAGCTATTAGAGCTTCATACGCAGCATCGTTGTTTGTGCGAGGCTTGGTAAGAGCAAAGGAACATCATAGGTTTCCTCCTGACGGCGTGACGAACACCAATCATATCCCTTCTTTTATCTCCGGGACGCTTGATTTGCTGGAGGTCTTTATTGATGAGGCTCCATCGAATTAGAGCCCCCAACATGGTTTGTCATCCTCGAAATGCAGCTCTTGTTCATTGGGTAACTCGCTAGAATTGGATGAGCAGCAAGGAAGTCGGTAAGGGCTTGCCCTTTTACTGCTTTCTGAGGAGTAGATTATGCCGAATTCAAGCAACATGATAGCCCATCTTTCCATTCTACCGGTTAGGCTTGCTTTGGTCATTAAGTGTTTGAGCGGGTCAACCTTGGAGATCAGAATAACCCGATAAGCGAGAAAATAGTGCCTCAGCATCTTCATAGTGAATATCAGAGCCAGGCATTGCTTTTTCGATCGGGGAATAGTTGTGTTTTGCCCCGACTAAAGTTTGACTGAGGTAGTAGAGGGCATTTTCTTTTCCCTCCTCGTTGTTCTGGGCAAGGAGCGCACCGAGTGACTCATCTAGCGCGGCAGTATAGAGAATCAATGGTTTATTTGGAATAGGAGCAGCAAGCACCAGAGGGTGAAACATGTACTGTTTGATACTTTTGAATGCTTCTTGACATTCGACATCCCAGAAAAAAGGAGCTCCCTTCTTCATGAGCTTTGAGAAAGGCCGACATCTCCTTGATAGGTTCAAGATGAACCTTCATATGTAAGCGAGTTTGCCTTGAAAGGATCTTAGCTGTGTCAGATTCTTCGGAGGAGGCGTCTCCATGATGGCCTTTATTTTTGATAGGTCCACTTCGATCCCCTGATATCAAACTATGAAGTCTAAAAATTTTCCCGACGAAACGCCAAAAGCGCACTTCAGAGGATTCATCTTCAGATCATATTCCTTCAGTCCGGTGAAAATGGTCCTGAGATCTCGGATGTGATCAGCCTTGGCTTTTATCTTGATGACCAAATCATCAACATAACATTCGATGGCCTTATAGATCAAGTCATCAAAGATTTTGGTCATTGCCCTTGATATGTGGCGCCCGCATTCTTCAGTGCGAACGGCATCACCTTGTAGTATTATATCCCGATCGGGATTCGAAACGCTGTGTGTTTCTTATCCTCGGGCGACATCTTGATCTGATTATATCCAGACAAGCCATCCATGAAGGTGAATAGCTCATAAGTTGAGGTATTTTCGACCATCATTTCCATGACCGTTAGCGGGAAATCATCTTTAGGGAATGCCTTGTTAAGGTCTCTGAAATCGATGCAGACTCGGATCTGCTCATTCTTCTTTTTCACTGGGACGATGCATGCGATCCAGTCCGCATATTTCTCTTCTCTAATGAAAATGGCATCGATGAGTTTCTTGGTTTCCTTGATGACCTTTACCTCCAGTTCTCTTCTCATTCTTCGAGGAGCTACTTTGACTGGCTTAGCATCAGGAGATATAGCCAGCTTATGTAAGGCCACTTTAGGGGAGAGGCTAGGCATTTCTTTGTACGTCTACGCGAAGCAGTCGGCGAACTCATGCAGCAGGGTGATTATCTGCTCTTTCATTTTCTCTGACAAGAGTGAGATGATGTAGGTCAGCCTTAGATTATCGGGTGTTCCCAAATCAACCTTGGTTAGCTCGTCGAAGATTGCTTGTCCACTATCTTCGAACTCTTGAGGGGCTTATTCTGGCTCGTCTAGCTCGTCTTCATCATTTGACTAATTGCTGGCTTCACCACTATGGATCATGTAGCATGCCTTAACGTCGGGTTAAATGAAACATATGCCCCGTCTATCTGGGATTCGTCCATCGATGAGTGCTCGGACCTGAGGCGGGTTCCACAGTCCCTCATAAAATTTTGCTTCAGAGTCCGTTTGATATAACCGACATCCACACTTTTTAAAATATTTCTGCATCCCGGGCTAATAATATCTGGGGTTTAGGACGGCTTTTATGCCTCTTTCATAGAGAAGGCACGTGACAAACAAATCGTCCGATTGCACGACAGGATTTGACCCATAAAACAGGATGCTCTTCTGTCCGCTCTTTCTTCCGGGAACGTAGAAGGTCTTAAGCTGGTTCACGGTAGAAATCAACAAAGTATCTAGCTCCTTGCATATCTGTTCTGGCACCCTTGTGATAGCTAAGGACCCTTTCGTAATCTCAAAGACTTCTCTTAGCTTCGCTTTTTGCATGAGGTCCCAATCTGCATAGTTGTTGCAAGGCGGGTCCTCTTCCTCTGACTCTTCAGTGTCGTTACCGAAATGAGGGCGAATTTTTTTGCCTGATAGGCCTTCAGTATCATACTCGTCCGTATCGCTACCAAAATGAGGGCAAGTTTTACGGAAGGATGGACTTCCAGCGTCGGATTCATCAGTGTTACTGCCGAAACGCGGACGTACTTAGGGGTTTTTGCTTTTGAAAGCGACAGCCAGCTCAGATATGCTTTTGAGTTTCGGAGGTGTTCTGTCTTTGGTCATTCGACTTCATGCACACCGAATGGCTGGATGTCACCGTCAATGCGTCTTTCATCGCCATTTTTAGTATATTCATACATTGATGGAGAGTTGACGAAACAATACCGTAATCGTGGAGCCACAGCCGTCCTAAGAGAATTTCATAAGACGTGTTGGCGTCGATCACGTATATCTAAGCTTCGGTGTAACACCCTGGTTCATTTATACCAATTCTAGTATTTCTTTATTTATGGTATTTTCTTGATTTATTGTGTTTTCGGTGCGAATAATGTATTTGACATTTGTATTTGCATCCGACCTGACCCACTTGCTTGAAACCTGTCTTGATTCATGTTCATGATTTATCCTGACTTGTTGCGTAGACTGGTGCACTTTCAAGTATACTGCATACTGGCATTTTATCTGGTATTTGTATTTTTACAATATAACATTTTAAGTCACATAAAATATTTTAAAAATACATTGCATGGCCTGCATGATACCCCTAACCCCATGGTAGCATCCGTGCATCTTATTCTCATCCCGTTCAGTGAAACAAACTTGTTTGGAGGGCTACGCGCACGTACGTGCATCCGTTCTTGGGGGTATGCATTTTCGTTATCCGGACATTCATTTTTAATTTTGGTCATTGCATATATTTTTCATATTTTGAAACTAAATTTTAAACCCGACCCGGGCGTGTTTTCGAATAAATTTGTAATTACCGGGAAAATCTAATTTTGTTTAATATAATAAATTTAGGTAACAGTTTAACAAAAATTTTAACCAGCAGATCTTTTTAAAAATTTTAAAATCTTAAACAAATTTTTTTCCTAACAACTCTTTCTCCCTCTTTCTTCGACCCCACCAACTCTTTCCCTTTCTCTCTCCCCCTCAATGTCCCTCTCTATATATATATATATATATATATGTAGATATATATATATATCCTTTCTCTCTCCTCTCGCGCTTTCTCTCACCTCTCGAAATCACTGTGCGTCTCTCGAGTCCCATCACCGCCCGCTCCTTACGCTTACCTCCCTTCTTCTTTTTCTTCTTCTTCTCCTCTATTTAGCCCTCGCCACGAGAACCCCCACACCAAGAAACCCTAGCTCCCTCTACCTCCTCAACCCTAACCCTAAAAACTTCATCACCTCTCTTCCCTCGACCTCTCCTCCACCCTCATCTCCACCATCTCCTTCCTTCTTTCTCCTTCTTCCTCCTTCCCGAACTCACCCTGCACCCTCAACCCAGCAGAACCCATCGTCGCAACCTTCACCTCATCACCGACGATCACCTCACCTCGCCGTCACCACCACCATCTCCTCCTCTCCCTCTCCTCTTCTCTTCTCCCTTCTACACCAGACCCCAGCTGCACCATCACCCCAAACTCCACACCAACAGAGCCCAGCTTGCACCCTGCACCCTCGCCGGCATCTCACCGGCGGTGACCCTGACACCATCACCTCGTCCCCTTGACCCCTGTGCATAACCCCAGTGAGCACAACCCTTCTCCTTTCTTCTTCTTCCTCTTCTTCTTTTCGTTTTCTTTTTCTTTATCTTTCTTGAAATCTTGATTTCAGCGATCGCCGGAGCCGTGACCATCGCTGTCATTCCAGACGACCCAGTGGACGTACCTTACCTGCATGATCACCCTCTTGCTTTGTTTAGACTTGTCCCGTGTGTCGTGCGTGCGTTGTGACGTTTTACCGACGTCGGGCATGCCGTGCGTATCCGTATCGTGATCAATCGAGGTAAGTTAATCTTGCTACATGCTATATTACTATATTCTATATCCATTTGAATAATAACACTCCATAATGATTAGTTATGCACCCACATTATCATTTCGGCATGTTTTACCGTTTTCGGACATCAGTATGCGTCCGTACAATCTATTTTCTATTTGGTGCATACAAACATATCTTGTTACATACTATACTACAATATACTGCATCCAATTGAATATTTACATTTCATATTGTTTAGTTATGCATCCTATATTACCATTTTACTATTTTAGTGTGTTCGGACATCCGTGTGCATCCGTATCATTATTTACATGTCTAGTCGCAAGCTAATTTATCTTGCTACATGATAGGTATAGTATTGTGCATCCATATGAGTAAAATGTTACCCGTTTATCACATTGTACATCCATACTAAAGTTTTACTGTTTTCGGATACCCGTTTGCATCCATATCATTTAAAATATATATAACTGCATCTATAGATCAAATTAATTCATATTATTATTATAGTAACACCCTATGCTTAATAAAGTGCATCATAATTAGTATTGGAACTGTAAATGTAACCCCTAATCGATATTTGTGTATCCATACCATTAATTCTATATCTATTCGCATACCATGTCACATTATTACATATTGTTGTTATATTGACATCCCATGATTGATATTGTGCACCCTACATAGTCATGATGTAACCTCTGATCGATATTTGTGCATCCATGCTTTTATTGTACATCCGTACTTTCACCCTGATTCAATACTTGCTACAGTTTGATTATGAGCACCCGTTTGATACCTATGCACTACTTGACATGACCTGATACACCACTACTTGACATGAATTGATACATGTACACTACCTGACATGACCTGATATATCACTACTTGACATGTTACCTGATTCTATTTCTAATGTCGACAATCCTGACATGTTGTCCCGATGGACATATCCTGTTGTCTGTATAGACAAACCTGTTCCTGCTTGATCCTGTGTTGGCATTAGCTTCATATTTATCAATACCTGATTTGTACACATAACTTGGGGGTATGGGGAAATCAATGATGAAACCTGACTTGTAACTCGATAGTTCGATACTTATACTGATCAGTTTTACGGGTTAGGCCAGCCCCGGGATGCTGCTGCTGACATCATTCGTCTGTACATGTTACCTGTTTACTGCCTAGCGGCACGTCTCGGATTCAGCCCAAGATTCTTGACCGTGGTCCCGGGCATGCACGGGATACTATTGAGTTACATCAACGATTCATTAAATTGATTTCATAGAATTGAGAGTAGTTACCCAGTAGTTTAGTTCTGATTACTCACCGCACGTCACATGTGCTTATACCCTTCACTGTTTCTTATTCGTGTTACTGTTATACCTTTATTTCTGTTCATACTCGTGCTTGCATGTTTGCTACCCTGATTATATTATTGTTGATATTATGATGCACTGACGTTTGGGTTTTGCATGGCCCAGATCCTCTACCTTTGTCGCAGGCTGATCAGGAGTACTTCCGCCGTTAGGCCGAGCAGTGAGTATCCAGTTAGTATCCAGTTTAGTTATGTTTACCTTCCAGATGTTATTGCTCATTGGATTTATTGCTTCCGCATATTATTTCTTGACTCGTTATTTCTGGCTCATGGACATATACTAGATAGTTTCTTTTATTTTCCTGTTCTTGATATCTATAGACAGCCGTAATATGACTGTGGAGGGATGTTTCTTAGCCACAGGTAGCATGGTTGGCTCTGTCACGTGCCGATCTTAGCGCACTCTGGGAAGCGGGGCATGACAGGGTTTGTTTGGTATCAGAGCGATAGGATTTAGGTTAATCGGGTTGATTCTTTTGTAGTTGGGTATTGAACCCAATAAACGGAGCAGGAAACCCGTAATTAGGAACATGTCCTGCCACCTTGTTATCGTGATTCTTGAATCATATCTTTCTATTGACTCTTGTCTTGACGATATGCAAACAACTTTGCATCTCGGCTTGAACCCTTTTGGTTCCCTATTGTTTCTCTCTGTTCCTTTGATTCCGATACTAGGATTTAGGCGACTTGAACGGAGTTATGTGATTGTAACTATGAACTGCAGCATGGTTACAATGCGGTATTCTATTTAAGTAACTTGGAGTCCTAGTCTTGATTCGCTTTCTTGTTTCATGGTCGTTATATTACCTTGCTTCTCTCGATTTCATTGCTTACCAGTTCATGTTTTGCAGATTTCTTGGTAATCGATACTGGCAGTTATGGCGTTGTCTTGGGAATGGATTTTCTCGGCACTTTCCACGCTCACATTGATTGTAGGGCAAAGAAAGTGATTTTCCAGATTCCCGGACATCCGGAGCTTGTTTTTGCTGGAGGAAGCAGTTCTGTCGGGCCAGTCGAGTTTAGGGCTAGGCCGACAGGCAATGTTCTTTCGACAATGGAAGTTGATAAGGAGGAAGCGCCAGCTATAGTTCGAAAGTTCAAGGACGTGTTTGAAGACATCTCAGGTTTACCGCCAAAACGAGATGTGAAGTTCGCGATCGATCTTGTTCCTGGTACAGCGCCAATCTCAAAGGCGTATTATCTAATGGCACCAGTGGAGTTGGAAGATGTCAAGAAGCAGGTTACTGAATTGCTAGAGAAGGGTTGGATTCATAGCAGTAATTCACCTTGGGGAGCTCCAGTTCTTCTAGTCAAGAAGAAAGATGGCACAAGGAGGATGCGCATCGATTATCGAGAATTAAACCGGGTGACTATTAAGAACAAGTACCCGATCCCTCGCATTGGCGAATTATTCGAGCAACTCAGTGGCGCGAGGGTATTCTCGAAGCTGGATTTGCGATCCGGATATCATCAGGTCCGAGTTAAACAAGAGGATATTTGCAAGACTGCGTTCCGAACTCGGTATGGACATTACGAGTATTTAGTGATGCCATTTGGAGTCACGAATGCACCGGCGATATTTATGGACTTGATGAACCGAATCTTTTCACCGTTCTTGGACCAGTTTATAGTAGTGTTCATCGATGATATTCTGGTCTACTCGAGGAGCATTGAAGTGCATGCTGAACACTTGAAGATCGCACTACAGGCATTGAGGCAAGAAAGATTGTATGCAAAGATGAGCAAGTGTAACACCTGAGTTGGTGTTTTGTGGTAATTATGGGTTAATGTGGGGGTTTTGGTAAAAAGTTTACCAAAACGGCTTTTAAATATTTTATCTGGTTTTATGAATATTTTATTGGAATTTTATCTGGACTGCACACACTTGTGTATGTTAACTTGGGTTAAGTCTAGGGTTACCATGTTCAGATGAGCATGGTGGGTTAACCATGTTTACACAACCATGATGGGTTAACCCTTTGGTTAAGCTAATTGTGTTTAATTAAGGGTCTTTAGCTTTGTTTAAAGGTGATTAGGATGGGGGTTGACTTGTGTAGGGAGAGAGTGAGCCATGATGGCTTGTGCAAGCTAGCATGTTTTAGGAGATAGGGAGAATGGTGGCTTAAAGCAAATGTCACACCCCATTTCATTTCAAAACCTTTGCTTCCCTCTCACACTCACATCTCTCTCTCACACCTACACACACATCAGCCACCATAGTTGCTGCTACAAGTGGCAACATCATCAGCCCAATATCAAACATCATCAGCACATTTTCAACCATCAGAACTGCAGCTACATCAGCCAACATCAGCAGCAACCCCATCATAACACACACACACCAGCCCCTAACACCATATCCCAATACCTACACACTCACATCAGCACAACTTCAGCCACCCAATTGACATCAGCTGCTGAAACAGCCACTGATACACAACATCGGCCCCAATTTCATCACATCAGCAGCTACATCAGCCACCACAACACCATAACTCCTGCAGCAGCCACAAAAGCAACCCAACACCATAAACACACCAACACAACTACATCAGCACAACACCACAACACAGCAGCTTCAACAACCCAAACACTACCACAACACCCAAAACAACAGCAGCAGCCTGAGCAGCTTCAGCAACAGCTGCAACAACAACATCTGGAGCAAATGGAGCAGCTCCACAGCAGTAACAGCCCTTCCTTCTTCCCTTCTCCTTCATTCTAGGACCCCTTAAGGTATAATCTCACAACCCAACTCTTTTCTTGCTCAGTTATGGTTAGTTAGCTGAAATCTCGTGTTATTATGTGAGTTAGTGCTAGTTTTAGGTAAATTGAGTGAGATTTGGCCAAGAGATGGTTTTGAATGTTAGGGTAGCCTTATTAGGTGCTGTTGAGACCAGCTTACCATAGATCTAACCCAGATTCCAGTAAAACACCTGAAAGTTTAGAATCGGTGTAATTTAGCGATTTTGTCGATTTTGTGACCTTTCTGGAATCTACTACAAACCGAGATACCCTAAAATAAAATTGGCTTGGCAGTGAGATATGCAGGAAGATAGAAACCAACACCCAAAGACCTAGCCCCCAAAACCCATTCCATGCCGCAGATTAATTCCCTTTGCGGCCAGAGCAGTAGGGAACTGCCTCGTTTTTTGTGCATAGCCCTATACCCTGTAAACTTGACCCCTGGTATGTCCAATTTTGTCTGATTCCGATCAGGGTAGAATCTGGGTTGATTTTCTTGAGTTGGCGCATGATTTACGACTTGTTTTAGCATGGATTTTGGTATTTGATGATTCGTTTCTGTCGGGTGGCGTTTGAACGCCAACGGCAAAGGGACATTGGCTGTGTTTGCATGCGAGGCTGTAGGTTTTTACCTATCGGCGTAGCGTGTACCGTTTGGTTTCCGACATGGTTTTCATGTGCTTTAGCGTTTGTGATATTCTTGTAAGTACCCATGGGACATCGAGGCGTTGGAGATTCAAATGGCGACGTCGGCATCGGCACGCATAAAGAAAGGTGAGTAGATTTATATCTACGGGGAGAAGTCGGGCGGATGGCGTATAGCACCCCCGCAATTCGTCGTGATGTATACGGATGCGTATACACACATATAATTATCTTATGTTGTTTTTGGAAATTATTGATGTTTAGGATGGATAATTGGTGTGTTGGATTGGTGAAAGGTTACGAAACCCTAGAGTAGTGGGAGCACTACACACACATATACATATTTGCATACATCCTTATTTCATATGTACATATACGGGATTCTATATAGTTTGTGGTCACATGGGTATGGGACTATGTGTTCACACACGGATTTGAGGATGATACATGGGATTGAGATGAGTCGATGATATTTGATCCGAGATTATGATATCGGTGATATGGTAAAATTCTTATTTGAGATACGTCTTGATGCTTTAGCGGATTTTGGGATGACGATGCCATGTGCATAGTGATATTTTTATAAAAAGATCGACATGTGATTATGTTACGAGATATGATATGATATGATATGACAAGATAATTATGATAGGCCGCATTCGGCGATGTTTACTCCTTGTGATGATATGTGATGATGATATCGATTTATACGAGACTGTCGATCAGTAGTCAGATCATAATTATAGTGATGATATTAGCTTTGTACTAGACGTAGGTCGGTACCCGGATTATGATATTTGATAAAGAGGATACCAGATGAATGATATGACGAATGTGATATTGACCCGTACCCAGATTTGGGGATGCCGTACGACCGATTCACGTACGGGCTATATTTTGATGTTTGATCCGCCCTCTTGACTTGGGAATAACCGATTATAGAGATATGGTATCGGATGTGATATTATCGAGGCGGGATCACCCACTATATATATATATATATACATATGTATCGACTCAAAGGGCGGTTTCCCTTACCTGCAGTTAGCCTATTAGCTCGGCCCTATAGTTGGGGTAGTTGTATGACTCTTATGACATAAGATGCAGTGTAGCTACCCCTGTGTTTAGTATTCTGCTCCCGCATATTATTATTGTTGCTCCGCATCGCATACTGTTGTGATTCATATTCCATTATTAATATCATGCTGTTAGGACACCAGCACCATTACCGATGATGCATACGTACCACGTACACTTATTTGCCGGCTCACCCACATCTTCATCGGTAATTGCCATGTCACGTATACTTAGAGAATATTATTGCTTGATTTAGCTTTTTAGCTAGTGGTGACATGATATTAGTGTACTTGCCATATATGTCAGCTTGACATTGTAGTTATTACTTGTCACTTCATGCACACTGTTATTCATTATATGCTGCATTCATGGATTCTCATGCTTACACTCATGATTTTACATGCTATTGATGATTTGGATCTCTATGATATTTTCTGGATTTGGGGGAAAAACCGCAAAACTTATATAAACTGCTTTCTCTCTTTTTAAATAAAAAGTGTGGTTTTCCCATGATGTATGAGTCGTCCACCATGAGTTTGCTGATGGATTTCGAGACCCGATTCAAGGAGGCGGATGAACCGTTTCGGGTACATGGTGGGCCCGGTGCGGTACCCCGGGGCAAGAAGATCACAGGAGATGGCGTTGAGCCTGTGAAGGGGAGCACGACCGACCGGTGATATTACCCGACGCGTCGGGTATCCGGAGGATACCGTCATGGTCATGAGATGGATAGTAGGGGCCGGTCTGGACTGACAGCGCCCAAGATATTGTGATTGGGACATTGAGATTATGAGATATTGAGGTACAGAGATTATGATCGAGATATTGGGATTTATGTTTTGTGCCGATGCTAGGCACTATTTATGCTGATTTCATTTATGATACCTCATTTTAAAAATACAGAAATCTCACAAATTTATGAAAGAAGTTTTCTTCTGTACATGCATTCGGTGTCATGCATTCATACATCATCCATATGATACATTGCCACCTGATGCACTGACACGGGCACATGGGATTATACTTGGGTTAGATATTTACCCTAGCCATTGTTATAGGTTGCTGGTTATATATTTGAGGATTATATATATTATGATCGTATGACCTAGGATTGCGTCATACATGAGATTTTCTGTTCGTAGATCTTTTTCTACTCACGAGTTGGCAACTCACCCCCCTTGTGCCCCAGTTTCTTGCAGGTTTGCCGTACAGGTTTCATTACGGCTTTGCAGGCACTATTCCTTTCGGGTGACTTGCTAGTAGGTGGGTTTATTGTATCGTACCCATCATTATACATTGTATATTATATTTCAGTTGTATCTAGATGTTCCATCAACCAAACATGTATTTATTTGAGATAGAGACCGGTGATGTTTATTCTTTCGACCTTAGAGTCGCGCGTTATATTTCTGTGGATTTCGTGCTGTTTGAGTTTCCTTCTCTGTTGTGATCCTCGCCTTTAGGCGTTGTATATTATATTGCTAGCTGGTTGACTTATAGTGGTTTTCCTACACTCTACTACTTTTCTTGGTTTGGATTTCTGGGCTCGGCTTACTTAGAGCACGTACGTCTTGAGACATTCGTAGTCTAAGTGCCGGTCATGTTCTGTACTTTCGGGTCGTGACAAAGTTGGTATCAGAGCGTTAGGTTTTACCTTCGGAGCGTAGGATGACCCTTGGTTGATGGAACAGGTGACTAAAGTAGAGTGACGTACCGTGGGTATGTTCCGCGGTATATTTACGATACGCCACTCCACTTAAGGAGCCTTAGGATGTAAATTTCCTTGTTCAGTATTATATTCCTTCCTATGATCCAGCCTCATCGGTACCAGTTATGGATTTGCTGCCATGATTACGGGCAGGGAGAGCTACGGCTAGAGTTGCGGTCAGCACGAGCTCGTCACGAACGAGGACTGACCAGGGCGTGATCCCGACGACACACGATTGTAGAAATGTGTCTTTTGATTGTGTTTTGTGCCACGAGCGTGGGATGGATCGCTGTATGAGATTACTCGGACGTGCAGATTAGCACCTGAGGATTGAGCCAATGATAGAGGCCAGCCAGATTTTGATGACCGTTGAAGTATTGCTTATTCATGATGATTGATGCACGGTTCAGCGTGCAGACGAGTGAGCCGATTATTGCTGTGAACGATGGGATATCACCCAGATGTTGGAGCTATTGCAGTACGAGATTGTACTAAGAGATGATAGAAGGTCGCTAGTCACCAAGGATGAATGACTAGGACATGTGGATTGTTCGCTACCCCGATGCGAGGTCATCAGATAGATTGATTCCAGCTAGAGATGACTTTACGCGGAGACGTTGAGAGTCGACAGAGACGATCGAATGTCAGTAACCTATTATTCTAAGTTTAAAGTATTTGGAAAGACATGGAGGCAATTGTATGGTCCCTCTAGAAGAATGAAACCCTAACTCGACTTAATGACCGTGTGAAAGCCTTTGGACCTTCGGGTTTGCGGCAGTTCTACGGCGCCATTAGTGAGGCTTGGGTTTGCCCTTCTACGGCTGGATCACCGATGCTGTGGTATGTACTCGATACTATTATACTGTACCCAAGATGTTGAGCTCTTGGGCGATTATGGGGTTTTTACAAATCGATCGAATGGTTCGACTTAATTCGGATGCTAGATGGTGAGATGCACTTCTTGGGAGACTCCAGATATGAGGATAGCCGTTGGAGCTCAGTCCATGCAGCCACGACGAGACGAGTTCGAAGCAGTCGACATTAGAGAAAAGTGGAGTAAGAGATTCGTACAAGATCTGGATAAGATGGCGTTCCACTCCGCCGACATCAAAGATGCGATGCGCATGCCGAGGCGTTGTACTTGGATATACCTTCCAGAAGGAGTCGCAATGAGTATGCAGCTGTTCCGAAACAAGAAACAGATATAGTAAAGGATGATGACTTCCGGACAGTTAGGCAGAGACGAAACTTGGAAGAGACCTTGAGCAGGATTCCTTCCAGGATACTGCTGCAATGATACTTACACCCAGGATCAGATGTGTCACATGCATTCAGAGAGCCATAAGACAACGCCAGTGACATGCTGCTTTACGAGGGGTCGTGAGGATTGACCGAGAGATGACCAGAGAAGTGCCAAAACGGAATCTTCCCCGTTAACACGTCTGACAGGGCCAATGAGCCGATGGATCGTGAGATTGATAACCTACAGGGAAGACGAGGACCTTTCTGGAATAAATTACGAGAAGACTTGGACCCAGGAGTGGTCAGGTTACGCACACCAGCAGACCAGAGTTCAGGATCGTCGACGAGACATGTTATGAGTGACCACGACAGTTGGCCAGAGATTCGTGGAGGATGCGCTTGAGCGGACTATTCCTCCATACTTGATTTTGATGTTTTGGGCGATCTATTCGCATGACTGATTTTGATGATTGGGTTTCATGACGTTTGTTTTCATGCACTATGGTTGCACTTACTGAGTATTTACAATTTTCGCCCAGTTGTTGCACTTGATATCGTTTTCGTTCCTTGGTTTTCTCATGTTCATGATTTTATGGGTTTCATACAGTTGAGTTGATTTTTGTGCGTATGTACGCACACGATTTGGTTTTTGCACTCGGTATGGTTTGCATATGCCGCAGTGCAGTGATTCGTATTTTGTGCACTTGGATGCACTGGACTTCGATTTCGATGGTAATGCTCGATATTTGTTTTGTGCACTTTATGCACCTGACTGGATTTTTGCGCGTGTTCGGCGCTTGATATTAGATTTCATGATTTCGTGCATGATGGATGCACCGGATTTGGATTTTCGCGCCTGTTGGGCGCAGGTTATGAGATGCGATTTGGTGCACACCAGATGCACTAAATCGGGATTTTTCGTGCATGTCAGATGCACCTGATTTTGCTGTCAGGAACGCACGTTGCCTATGGTCGATGTTGTGTGCACAACCGTTGCACCTTGATGTTGTTTCTGTGCACCCGCTTGGCATATGTATGGATTTTGATTTCCGTGTGCACTGGACGCATAGGGTTTTCATATGCACTTTTGAATTGGTTTCTATGGAGTAGTACGTTTTATGATATTTGCTATGTGTTTTCGTACTGAGCAGGACTAGTCAGAGGACAGTGCCTGGATATATTTTGCATGCACTGATAGATTTCAAAAGGATTTCCAAAAGTGAGCTATAGTCTCATTATTTACATACGTGTCCGATATGACACGAAACGTTTAAAACAGGGAACCCTTCTAAATTGTTTTCAAAACGGCGGATCGTGCATACTAAACAAAAGATATATAGGTATATGGCTATTTTCTTATAAAGACGTCCGCCACTGTGCAGTGTTATGCGCATTGTACATCGACTTTAAAGAATTTTGGCATGCATTTCCTTCATATATTTACATGTATAGTTCCGATTTCTAGCATATCGGTTTTGCCTTGGATTTGGCATTCGTGTTTTCACCTTGACTCCGATGATTGCGAGATGCTTGACGGAGTTTTGTTTTCGAGTTATCTGCTCGTTACTCATGCGCATGTATTGCGCTACTATGCGTTTTATCTATTGATGATTTCGGAGCCCCGTTGACTTGGACATTTTATTGGAATGTTTTACAATTTGGGGGTTTTAGATTTAAATTCGGGGACGAATTTTCTTAAGGGGGGAAGATTGTAACACCTGAGTTGGTGTTTTGTGGTAATTGTGGGTTAATGTGAGGTTTTTGGTAAAAAGTTTACCAAAACGGCTTTTAAATAATTTATCTGGTTTTATGAATATTTTATTGGAATTTTATCTGGACTGCACACACTTGTGCATGTTAACTTGGGTTAAGTCTAGGGTTACCATGTTCCGATGAGCATGGTGGGTTAACCATGTTTAGCCAACCATGATGGGTTAACCTTTTGGTTAAGCTAATTGTGTTTAATTAAGGGTCTTTAGCTTTGTTTAAAGGTAATTAGGATGGGGGTTGACTTGTGTAGGGAGAGAGTGAGCCATGATAGCTTGTGCAAGCTGGCATGTTTTAGGAGAGAGAGAGAATGGTGGCTTAAAGTAAATGTCACACCCCATTTCATTTCAAAACCTTTGCTTCCCTCTCACACTCACATCTCTCTCTCACACCTACACACACATCATCCACCATAGCTGCTGCTACAAGCTGCAACACCATCAGCCCCATATCAAACATCATCAGCACATTTTCAACCATCAGAACAGCAGCTACATCAGCCAACATCAGCAGCAACCCCATCATAACACACACACACACACACACCAGCCCCTAACACCATAGCCCAATACCTACATACTCACATCAGCACAACTTCAGCCACCCAATTGACATCAGCTGCTGAAACAGCCACTGATACACAACATCAGCCCCAATTTCATCACATCAGCAGCTACATCAGCCACCACAACACCATAACTCCTGCAGCAGCCACAAAAGCAACCCAACACCATAAACACACCAACACAACTACATCAGCACAACACCACAACACAGCAGCTTCAACAACCCAAACACTACCACAACACCCAAAACAACAGCAGCATCAGCTGCAGTGGAAACAGCAGCAGCCTGAGCAGCTTCAGCAACAGCTGCAACAACAACATCTGGAGCAAATGGAGCAGCTCCACAGCAGCAACAGGCCTTCCTTCTTCCCTTCTCCTTCATTCTAGGACCCCTTAAGGTATAATCTCACAACCCAACTCTTTTCTTGCTCAGTTATGGTTAGTTAGCTAAAATCTCGTGTTATTATGTGAGTCAGTGCTAGTTTTAGGTAAATTGAGATTTGGCCAAGAGATGGTTTTGAATGTTAGGGTAGCCTTATTAGGTGTTGTTGAAACCAGCTTACCCTAGATCTAACCCAGATTCCAGTAAAACACCTGAAAGTTTAGAATCGGTGTAATTTAGCGATTTTGTCGATTTTATGACCTTTCTGGAATCTGCTACAAACCGAGATACCCTAAAATAAAATCCTGGCAGTGAGATATGCAGGCAGATAGAAACCAACACCCAAAGACCTAGCCCCCAAAACCCATTCCAGGCCGCAGATTAATTCCCTCTGGCCGCAATTTGCGGCCAGAGCAGTAGGGAACTGCCTCGTTTTTTGTGCATAGCCCTATACCCTGTAAACTTGACCCTTGGTACGTCCAATTTTGTCTGATTCCGATCAGGGTAGAATCTGGGTTGATTTTCTTGAGTTGGCGCATGATTTACGACTTGTTTTAGCATGGATTTTGGTATTTGATGATTCGTTTCTGTCGGGTGGCGTTTGAACACCAACGGCAGAGGGACATTGGTTGTGTTTGCATGCGAGGCTGTAGGTTTTTACCTATCGGCGTAGCGTGTACCGTTTGGTTTCCGACATGGTTTTCATGTGCTTTAGCGTTTGTGATATTCTTGTAGGTACCCATGGGACATCGAGGCGTTGGAGATTCAAATGGCGACGTCGGCATCGGCACGCATAAAGAAAGGTGAGTAGATTTATATCTACGGGGAGAAGTCGGGTGGATAGCGTATAGCACCCCCGCAATTCTTCGTGATGTATACGGATGCATATACAAACATATAATTATCTTATGTTGTTTTTGGAAATTATTGATGTTTAGGATGGATAATTGGTGTGTTGGATTGGTGAAAGGTTACGAAACCCTAGAGTAGTGGGAGCACTACACACACACATACATCCTTATTTCATATGTACATATACGGGATTCTATATAGTTTTGTGGTCACATGGGTATGGGACTATGTGTTCACACACGGATTTGAGGATGATACATGGGATTGAGATGAGTCGATGATATTTGATCCGAGATTATGATATCGGTGATATGGTAAAATTCATATTTGAGATACGTCTTGATGCTTTAGCGGATTTTGGGATGACGATGCCATGTGCATAGTGATATTTTTATAAAATGATCGACATATGATTATGTTACGAGATATGATATGATATGACAAGATAATTATGATAGGCCGCATTCGGCGATGTTTACTCCTTGTAATGATATGTGATGATGATATCGATTTATACGAGACTGTCGATCAGTAGTCAGATCATAATTATAGTGATGATATTAGCTTTGTACTAGACGTAGGTCAGTACCCGGATTATTATATTTGATAAAGAGAATACCAGATGAATGATATGGAGAATGTGATATTAACCCGTACCCAGATTTGGGGATGCCGTACGACGGATTCACGTACGGGCTATATTTTGATGTTTGATCTGCCCTCTTGACTTGGGTATAACCGATTATAGAGATATGGTATCGGATGTGATATTATCGAGACGGGATCACCGACTATATATATATACATATGTATCGACTCAGAGGTTAGGCGGTTTCCCTTACCTGCAGTTTGCCTATTAGCTCGGCCCTATAGTTGGGGTAGTTGTATGACTCTTATGACATAAGATGCAGTGTAGCTACCCCTGTGTTTAGTATTCAGCTCCCGCATATTATTATTGTTGCTCCGCATCGCATACTGTTATGATTCATATTCCATTATTGATATCATGTTGTTAGGACACCAGCACCATTACCGATGATGCGTATGTACCACGTACACTTATTTGCACAGTCACACACATCTTCATCGGTAATTGCCATGTCACGTACACTTAGAGAATATTATTGCTTGATTTAGCTTTTTAGCTAGTAGTGACATGATATTAGTGTATTTGCCATATATGCCAGCTTGACATTGTAGTTATTACTTGTCACTTCATGCACACTGTTATTCATTATATGCTACATCATAGATTCTCATGCTTACACTCATGATTCTACATGCTATTGATGATTCGGATCTCTATGATATTTTCTGGATTTCGGGAGAAAACCGAAAAACTTATATAAACTGCTTTCTCTCTTTTTAAATAAAAAGTGTGGTTTTCCCATGATGTATGAGTCATCCACCATGAGTTTGCTGATGGATTTCGAGACCCGATTCGAGGAGGCGGATGAACCGTTTCGGGTACATGGTGGGCCCGGTGCGGTACCCCGTGGCAAGAAGATCACAGGAGATGGCGTTGAGCCTGTGCAGGGGAGCACGACCGACCGGTGATATTACCCGACGCGTCAGATATCCGGAGGATACCGTCGTGGTCATTAGATGGATGGTAGGGGCCGGTCTGGACTGACGGCGCCCTAGATATTATGATTGGGACATTGAGATTCTGAGATATTGAGGTACAGAGATTATGATCGAGATATTGGGATTTATGTTTTGTGCCGATGCTAGGCACTGTTTATGCTGATTTCATTTATGATACCTCATTTTAAAAATACAGAAATCTCACAAATTTATGAAAGCAGTTTTCTTCTGTACATGCATTCGGTTTCATGAATTCATACATCATCCATATGATACATTGCCACCTGATGCACTGACACGGGCACATGGGATTATACTTGGGTTAGATATTTTACCCTAGCCATTGTTATAGGTAGCTGGTTATATATTTGAGGATTATATATATTATGATCGTATGACCTAGGATTGCGTCATACATGCGATTTTCTGTTCGTAGATTTTTTTCTACTCACGAGTTGGCAACTCATCCCCGTTGTGCCCCAGTTTCTTGCAGGTTTGCCGTACAGGTTTCATTACGGCTTTGCGGGCACTGTTCCTTTCGGGTGACTTTCTAGTAGGTGGGTTTATTGTATCGTACCCATCATTATACATTGTATATTATATTTCAATTGTATCTAGAAGTTCCATCAACCAAACATGTATTTATTTGAGATAGAGACCAGTGATGTTTATTCTTTCGACCTTAGAGTCGCGCGTTATATTTCTGTGGATTTCATGCTGTTTGAGTTTCCTTCTCTGTTGTGATCCTCGCGTTTAGGCGTTGTTATTATATTGCTAGCTGGTTGACTTATAGTGGTTTTCCTACACTCTACTACTTTTCTTGGTTTAGATTTCTGGGCTCGGCTTACTTAGAGCACGTACGTCTTGAGACGTTCGTAGCCTAAGTGCCGGTCATGTTCCGTACTTTCGGGTCGTGACAGCAAGTGCGAGTTTTGGCTTGAAGAAGTGAAGTTTTTGGGGCATGTCGTATCCGGAGATGGAATTGCTGTTGATCCCGAGAAGATTGCAGCAGTTCGAGATTGGCCGATTCCGAAGAACGTAGCAGTGATCAGAAGCTTTCTTGGACTTGCCGGGTATTTCAGAAAGTTCGTGGAGAATTTTTCCCGTATGGCTGAGACTTTGACCAAGCTTACACGTAAGGAGATACCGTTCGTATGGACGGATAAATATGCGTCAGCTTTTGAGGTATTGAAGCAGAAATTGATAACCGCTCCTATTTTGACCGTACCAGACAGTTCCGGAGGATTGGTGATTCACAGCGACGCATTTGGGAAAGGTTTGGGATGTGTTTTGATGCAGCATGGGAAATTTATTGCTTATGCATCGCGGCAGTTGAAGACCCATGACAATAATTACCCAACTCATGATTTGGAGCTTGCAGCAGTGATTTTCTCTTTGAAGATTTGGAGACACTACTTATTGGGCGAAAGGGTCGAAGTATTCACCGATCACAAAAGCCTAAAGTATGTTCACACAGAAAGAGCTTAACATGAGGCAGCGTAGATGGTTGGAGCTGATGGCTGACTACGATCTTGATCTTAAGTACCATCCGAGGAAAGTTAATGTAGTGCCGGATGCGCTTAGTCGGTTGCCAGCAATTCGGATATTAACTGCTCAGAAGGAGTTTATCGAAGATTTTCGAAGATTCGAGTTGGAGATCGTGCTACCACATTTTTCGGGACAGTTGATGTAGCTGCAAGTACAGTCGTCGTTGATCGATAATATTAAAGCAGCGCAGTCATATGATCCAAGATTACAGAAGTTTCGAGAACAGGTTGAAGCTGGACTTCGAACGGACTTATTAATTCATGAAGATGGTTCATTGCGATATGGTAGCCGTTTGTGTGTGCCGAAAGGAAATATTCGTGGAGAAGTTATAATGGAGGCACACAATTCCTCATATTCCGTACATCCAGGAGGCACGAAGATGTACAGCGATCTACGACAGCATTCCTGGTGGGAAGGCATGAAAAGGGAGATTGCTCGTTTTGTGGCGAAATGCTTGGTGTGTAAGTAAGTTATGGCTGAACATCAAAGGGTTGCTGGTTTATTGTAACCACTTCCGATTCCTCAATGGAAGTAGGAACATATAACCATGGATTTCATGACAGCTTTACAGCGGAGTCCAAAGTGCAACAACGCAGTTTGGGTGATTGTTGATCGATTGGCCAAGGCCGCTCATTTCATACCATTTCGAGTTGGTCAATAAATGGAAGCATTGGCAGAACGGTACATGCAGGAGATTGTGAGATTGCATGGAGTACCTGTGAGGATCGTGTCCGACCGTGACACCCGATTCTTATCACACTTCTGGAGGAGTTTACAGGAAAATTTGGGGACGCGATTGAAGTTCAGCACAGCTTATCATCCTCAGACAGATGACCAGTCGGAGAGAACGATCCAAACTCTTGAAGATATGTTGAGAGCTTCAATGTTGGACTTCAAGAGTTCATGGGAGGATCATCTACACTTGGTGGAGTTTTCGTACAACAAGAGCTTTCAGGCGACTATTCAGATGGCTCTATTTGAAGCGTTGTATGGTCGCAAATGTTGCTCACCTGTTTGTTGGGACGATCTTGGAGAATGAAAATTGTTGGGACCGGATCTGATCATGCAAACTGTAGAGAAGGTTAATACTATCCGGAATCATATGAAACAGCACAAGATCGGAAAAAGAGTTGGGCCGATACATCGAGAAGACCTCTAGAGTTCGCTATTGGTGATCTTGTGTTCTTAAAGATATCACCGACTAGAGGAGTGATTCGTTTTGGGAGTCGAGGCAAGCTTAGTCCTCGATTCATGGGACCTTTAGAGATAATAGAGCGTGTTGGAGAAGTGGCTTATCGATTGGCGTTACACAATCTTTGGCGAATGTTCATGACGTGTTTCATGTATCTCAACTCCGTAAGTATGTTCGAGATGAAACACACGTGCTGGATCATTCGGAGCTGACTGTAAGAGAGGATTTGACCTTTGAGGAACGACCGATGTCGATTGTTGATCGAAGAGAAAAGGTCCTTCAGAACAAGGTTATCCCACTCGTACTTGTTTCTTGGGGAAATCGCTCGAACGGAGAATCAACTTGGGAACGAGAAGACGAGATTCGACAGAAGTTTCCAGATCTCTTCCTGTAGTTCATGATTGTTCATCTTTTCTTGTCTTGGGAATTTCAAGGACGAAATTCTTTTTGTAGTTGGGTATAATGTAACACCCTAGTTCATTTATACCAATTCTAGTATTTCTTTATTTATGTTATTTTCTTGATTTATTGTGTTTTAGGTATGAATAATGTATTTGACATTTGTATTTGCATCCGACCCGACCCGCTTGCTTGAAACCTGTCTTGATTCATGTTCATGATTTATCCTGACTTGTTGCGTAGACTGGTGCACTTTCATGTATACTGCATACTGGCATTTTATCTCGTATTTGCATTTTTACAATATAACATTATAAGTCACATAAAATATTTTAAAAATATATTGCATGGCTTGCATGATACCCCTAACCCCGTGGTAGCATCCGTGCATCTTGTTCTCGTCCCGTCCAGTGAAACGGACTTGTTTGGATGGCTACGCGCACGTACGTGCATCCGTTCTTGGGGTATGCATTTTTGTTACCCGGACATTCATTTTTAATTTTGGTCGTTGCATGTATTTTTCATATTTTGAAACTAAATTTTAAACCCGACCCGGGCGTGTTTTGGACTAAATTTGTAATTACCGGGAAAATCTAATTTTGTTTAATATAATAAATTTATTTAAAATTTAGGTAACAGTTTAACAAATATTTTAACCAACAGATCATTTTAAAATTTTTAAAATCTTAAACAAATTTTTTTCCAAACAACTCTTTCTCCCTCTCTCTCTGACCCTACCAACTCTTTCTCTTTCTCTTTCTCTCTTCCCCTCGCTCTCTCTCTCTCTCCTTTCTCTCTCCTTTCGCGCTTTCTCTCTCCTCTCGGAATCACTGTGCGTCACTCGAGTCTCGTCACCGCCCGCTCCTTACGCTTACCTCCCTTCTTCTTTTTCTTCTTCTTCTCGTCTATTTAGCCCTCGCCACGAGAACCCCCACACCAAGAAACCCTAGCGCCCTCTGCCTCCTCAACCCTAACCCTAAAAACTTCATCACCTCTCTTCCCTCAACCTCGCCTCAACCTCGCCTCTACCCTCATCTCCACCTCTCCTTCCTTCTTTCTCCTTCTTCCTCTTTCCCGAGCTCACCCTGCACCCTCAACCCAGCAGAACCCATCGTCGCCACCTTCACCTCATCGCCGACGATCACCTCACCTCGCCGTCACCACCACCATCTCCTCCTCTCCCTCTCCTCTTCTCTTCTCCCTTCTACACCAGACCCCAGCCGCACATCACCCCAAACTCCACACCAACATAGCCCAGCTTACACCCTGCACCCTCACCGGCACCTCACCGCCGGTGACCCCGACACCATCACCCCGTCCACTTGACCCCTGTGCATAACCCCAGTGAGCACAACCATTCTCCTTTCTTCTTCTTCCTCTTCTTATTTTCGTTTTCTTTTTCTTTATCTTTCTTGAAATCTTGATTTCAGCGATCGCCGGAGCTGTGACCATCGCTGCCGTTCCAGACGACCCAGTGGACGTACCTTACCTGCGTGATCACGCTCTTGCTTTGTTTAGACCTGCCCCGTGTGTCGTGCGTGCGTTGCGACATTTTACCGACGTCGGACGTGTTGTGCGTATTCGTATCGTGATCAATCGAGGCAAGTTAATCTTGCTACATGCTATATTACTATATTCTATATCCATTTGAATAGTAACACTCCATAATGATTAGTTATGCACCCACATTATCATTTCGGCATGTTTTACCATTTTCGGACATCCGTATGCGTCCGTACAATCTATTTCCTATTTGGTGCATACAAACTTATCCTGGTGCATACTATACTACAATATACTGCATCCAATTGAATATTTACATTTCATATTGTTTAGTTATGCATCCTATATTACCATTTTACTATTTTACTGTGTTCGGACATCCGTGTGCATCCGTATCATTATGTACATGTCTAGTCGTATGCTAATTCATCTTGCTACATGATAGGTATAGTATTGTGCATCCATATGAGTAAAATGTTACCCGTTTATCACATTGTACATCCATACTAAATTTTTACTGTTTTCGGATACCCGTTTGCATCCATATCATTTAAAATATATATAACTGCATTTATAGATCAAATTAATTCATATTATTATGATAGTAACACCCCATGCTTAATAAAGTGCATCCTAATTAGTATTGGAACTGTAAATGTAACCCCTAATTGATATTTGTGCATCCATACTATTAATTCTATATCTATTCGCATACCATGTCACATTATTACATATTGTTTGTAAGTCCACGGTAGCGCCCCGGCCGTCTAACAGACGCCAAATGCGGAACAAAAACTTTTTACAACTGGCGCTATCGCGTACTATAACCCGGATCTGCCATTAAAGCTAAACTAACAAACTACAACGTGGGTAGAAGAGTTATACCGAACGATCTGAGTCCTTCGGTCTTCAACCATCATCCCACGCTTTGTTGTGGCTGCTCCGATCTCCTGAATCTCCAGTCTTCTCGTCCAAGTGGCACCACATCGACGGATCTTTAAACGGGCTCCCGCCTCTGAACCGAGGCAACTCGATCATCAAGTTTGCTAAAAGAGATGACCAAGATTGATGTAGAAATGAATAGAACACTTTGCCTCGTTATGTCCAAAACTGTGGACGAACGGTTAATGAACTTGCCTTTTGGAATCGGGTGATAAGAATTTGAGCTATATGAAATTTCCATACACAAATCTATCATAATCTTTTCCCTAATGAACAACAACCATAAACTTTCTCTCACTCATGGGCCGGCCATATATAGGAGAGGGGGGGTGAGTGTAGGAGGAGGGAGTGGTGACCACAAAGCAAAAGAAAGGATGAGTCATGAAACACCTAGTATGAACTAATGAATCACTTAACCTTGTCATCAAAAACATTAAATGATCATTTAAAGCACAAATGAGTCATAAGCCACCTTATCATCCTAGTCACCATCTAGATGCTTCTAGAACCTTCCACACTCATCAAGAAAAGATAAATCCGCATTTAACCGAATGTTAAATACGGCTGATAGAAAACTGGAAACTGGCAACTTCCAAAAGTGATCCTGAAACGAATTTCAGGATAACCCCGTAACAGTATAAACATACCAGCATTTGTATTACGACCGAATACAAATGCAACTAAGACAAAGATATTATATCTACACAGTATAATACTAGGATCCGGCTTAAACCAAAGCCTACCAGTATTATCCGCCCGAAAAATAACACGTGCGAAAACGCACGTGCATTTTCCGAACCTTGCCATAAAACCATACGGCCTCTACAACGTTTCGCCCAAACTTGGGAAAGTGTCTGTGGGGGACTCTAATGACTCATCAACACACTGGCACTGGTTATAACCACTAGCACGTCAGAGGTACAAGCTGTACGTAACGGTTGCCTATGTATTGATTGGAAGGGAAGCTGACAAGCGAACTCATCCATAAACCCTACTGAGCCTAACAGTGACAATATACATACAGTCCGGTCTGTTCGTCTATGAGTATCGCATATCTTCCTAGGAGGCTGGTGACGTCAGACCCCTATTAGCGGTATAAGTCGTGTCAGAGAGTGGCCCAGAACACCCTGAGATACTACTGGAGTACCTACCAGTAAATCTCCTGCCTCGGCCGAGGGCTATGTGTAATTGCTCTCCTAGACACAGCGCGATCTCACCCCCAATACCGGGAGAGACGATCCCCTGCCGATCCGCTCACTTGCCTCCATGTGGCTCGGGACTGTACCCAAAAAAGACCTGTTTGCACGACTTCTTTGAGCCGTGGTAGGGTAGAAATCAAAGCACAGTGGGAACTCACACGAGACAAATGACGACCTCGGGTCGATGAACTAACATGTACACATGTCACCAGGGAACTGCTATCTGACGCTAGGTATAATACCAACTAGCAGGTTCCCGGCGAGTCCTGTCCGGTGTACTCATAACCCAATGAGCACCTGTATACATCTTAGGTGAACTAACTGACACCAATGGCTTGTGAGACCGGCCACTGCCCCTCGTCGGGGTCTCGACTGTATACACTACTCTACTCTGGAGTATCGATGCCCTGTCTCGAAACTCCCATGACTAGGGACACTTTAAGGATGTGCTTACAGACCCCAGCTCCCACGTATATGATCGCCATCATACTGCTGGTAGTCAAGCAAGAATCCTATGGGCTCTATCAATATGAAATAGCAAACTAAAGCATGTATACGATGATAAAGACAAACCAGATAGCATACTATCATCTCGAGCAAGACTGTCATATCGGTATAGGTCCTGCCTCAATCATTGCAATCACGTACCTGCGATCCAATAATTAACTTTGAGGGCACTATCTCCAACAATCTGCCACTTGCACTTAAAGCTAATTATTGCGATGTCGCATACTCACAGCCCGTGTGATACTGAACATCCAACTCCTCTACTAATCAGTTTCACAAAGCTAGTTTGTAAAACTATTGTGTTCGAGAAATAGCCTCAGTGAGTGGATCCGCCCTGATGTTTCTTTTTATGTCTCTCTTAATCTCAAGTTCGCGGAGAAAGCCATCTCCCAAATCAAGTAATACCTGTCTTAGAATATGTCTGGATATCTGATGAGACCTAGTTCATAAATGAACTCCAAATCCAAACTTCTTAGACTGTATCGATAACTGAACTTAATCAGTATCCATCACCAAGCCTCCCACAGTATCCTCTTGGACCACCTATCCATAATACTGTCCCTTGTCAGAGGGAAAACTATAACTCTGACAAACACTCTGTCATCCATGTCACCTTTGAAGCCTGGAATGACAACCGTCTCCCAAAGGAGGCTGCCATTATCAAATCCGTAGAACATGCACTTATGTTCTAAAACTGCTTCCTTATGTTTCTTCAGGATTGGATTAATAAACTTATCACATCTAGTGCAAAAACAACATCTGGTGTGGTACTTGACATATCACGATCGACTCTATTGCCTAAGCAAGTGATCTGCCAATCATGCACATCCCTCTCCCTTTTAGTCTGTAAGACACCTTTAGAGAGGGTGACTCCATCACCTGCAGGTACACCACCATGCCAAGAGTCATCTATTCTAAAATACTATTAGAATACTGTCAAAGTACCCAGATTGGGAAACTACCCAATTCTAGATCTAAAACCATAGATCTAGTAACCAGAATGTCTGATATTATATCCATATCCTTTGTGAAGAAACAGCTGTGTAACAACCACAGTACAACCGATCGTAGTATAGGAATTTTACTTCCTACTCTGTATATGTCATCCAAATACCAGGACATCACACCCTACTACCTTCTTAACAGATCCATCCCTATTCTGATGAAGTCAAACCCATGACTGTCACATTAAAATTAGATGATCTTATCTCCGCTATATCTGCTCAAGCCTATAAATAGACATAAGCTACTTGCCCACTATGCTTCCGCTGCTCCCACTGACTACGACAACCCTCTGGCAGAATAATATCTACGTACACTTCTAAAGCTAGTTTAGAACGACGTTATACTTATCCTCTTGCCGGGTCTCAAAGTCTGGAACAACAGTAGTGTCAAGTCTGGGTAAACAAGAACCTCCCTGTCACCGTCCTTGAGGCTACCGGAGTACCTCTCGGGTGTCTGAGGTTACCCACCATGTCTGCGGAGTGGCTATTGGAATGTCAAACCTGATTGAATATATAGGTCCTATTAAATTTTCTGTAATCGTTTGCGGTTCTGGAATCACTTCCAGTTCTACCATACTCTCACTACTGTTTTCTGAAAAAATCCATTTTACTAAAACTGTGGCGAGTCAAGAACGATATCACTATTGATCTTCCAGATGGTAGAAAATCAACCCTCGACATAGCCCGGGTCAACCCACAAACAGCTATTACAGAAACGTGCCTTGAGTTATCCAGTGTCTGGTTTTAAGCATAAGCTGGAAAACTCCCCGTATCTTAACAACGTTAAGATATGAACCATTCTATATACAATATAGAAATATAGGCACTAATTTAATTGGAACCAGATTCAAACCATGCAGCTGTCTTCAGTGCATATCAACTTAATGGAGAGAGGCTAATCAGCATTACTCAACATAGGAATACATCCAATTAAGAGTAACCCGAAAGAGAAACAAGTTTCTCAAAACCATTACTTTCATCTGAATACCAATCACAAGAATCTTCATCTTCAATCTCTTTGAAGAATCCCGATACTTGTGATACCTGGTTCTCTACTTTATTCTTATACCTGTAAGTCTACGCTAGCGCCCCGGCCGTCTACAGACGCCAAATGCGGAACAAAAACTTTTTAACTGGCGCTATCGTATACTTTAACGCGGATCTTCCATTATTGCTAAACTAACAATCTGTAAAGAGTGTAGAAAGGTTATACCGAACGATCCGAGTCCTTCGTTCTTCAACCATCATCCCACGCTCCGTTGCGGCTGCTCCGATCTCGTCGATCTCCGATCTCCTCGTCGAGGTGGCACCACGTCGACGATTCTTTAAACGGGCTCCCGCCTCTGACTTGAGGCAACTCGATCGTCAAGTTTGCTAAAAGAGACGACCAAGAATGATGTAGAGAATGAGTAGATGACTTTGTCTCACTTCGTCCAAGTCCGTGGACGATCGGTTAATGAAGTTGCCATTTTATCGGGTGATGGAATGAAAGAGGTAATGAAATTTCCATGCACCCTAAACCATAGTCTTTTCTCTCCCAAAATGAAAATCAATCTCTCTCTCTCAAATAATGAATGGCCGGCCACTTTAAATGGAGGAGGAGGGTGAGAGTAGGAGCAAACAAGGAGGTGACCATAAACAAATATCATGAAGAAATATCCTTAAGCAAGCAAAACCTCATTAATGCAAATGGTGATTCATTAACCTAGTCACCATTGCATTAATGGTTCCATTAAAGCACTAATGACTCACCATGTCAAGTCACTCTCTCTAGAATCTTCTAGAAGCACGACTCACCTCATCCAAGAAAAGATAAATCCGTCTTTAACCGAATGTTAAAAGACGGCTGAAAGAAAACTGGAAACTGGCAACTTCCAAAAGTGATCCTGAAACGACTTTCAGGATAACCCCGAAACTGTATAAATATACCTGCATTTGTATTACGACCGAATACAAATGCAACTGAGACAAAGATATTATAACTACTCAATATAATACTTGGTTTCGGCTTAAACCAAAGCCGACCAGTATCAACTGCCCGAAAAATAACACGTGCATAAACGCACGTGCATTTTCCGAACCCTGCCATAAAACCATACGGCCTCTACAACGTTTCGCCCGAACTTGGGAAACTGTCTGTGGGGGACTCTAATGACTCGTCAGTACCCTGGCAGTGGGTTTAACCACAAACCGTCAGCGGCACTAGCAATGCGTAACGGCTGCCCATGGACTGACCTCAAGGGATGCCGATGAGCGCACTCATCCGGAAAACCCTACTGAGCCTAACAGTGACAATGTATATACAATCCGGTCCGTTCTTCTATGAGTATCGCATATCTGCCTAGGTGGCTAGTAACGTCAGACCCCCAATAGCAGTATAAGTCGTGTCGGAGTGAAGCCCAATAACACCCTGAGATACAACTGGAGTACCTACCAGTAAATCTCCTGCCATGGCCATGGACTTTGTGTAATGGCTCTCCTAGACACAGCACGACCTCGCCCCCAATACCGGGAGAGACGAATCCCGTGCCGATCCGCTCACGTGCCTCCATATGGCTCGGGACTGTACCCAAAAGCTACCTGTTTGCACGACTCCTTTGAGCCGTGGTAGGGTAGAAATCAAAGCACAATGGGAACTCACACGAGACAAATGACGACCTCAGGTCGATGAACTAACCTGTACACATGTCACCAGGGAACTGCTATCTGACGGTAGATATAATACTAACTAGCAGATTCCCGGCGAGTCATGTCCGGTGTACTCATAACCCAATGAGCACCTGTATACATCTTAGGTGATCCAACTGACACCAGTGGCTTGTGAGACCGGCCACCGCCCCTCGTCGGGGTCTCGACTGTACACACTAGTCTACTCCGGAGTATCGATGCCCTGTCTCGAAACTCCCATGACTAGGGACCACAATTAAGGATATGCGTATAAACCACCCAACTCTCACGTATATGATCGCCATCATACTATTGGTGGTAAAGCAAGATCCTAAGGGCTCTATCAAAGTGTAACATGTAATCAGTCACCTGAATATGTACACGACTGATAAAGGCAAACCAGATAGCATACTATCATCTCGAGTAAGACTGTCCTACCGGTATAGGTCTTCCGCAATCATTGCAATCACGTACCTGTGATCCAATAATTGACTATGAGGGCACTATCTCCAACAATCTCCCACTTGCACTCAAGGCTAATTATTGCGATGTCGACTACTCACAGCCCGTGTGAAACCGAACATCCAACTCCTCTACTAATCAGTATCACAAAGCCCGTTTGTAAAACTATTGTGTTCGAGAAATAGCCTTAGTGAGTGGATCCGCCTAGAAGTTTCTTTCTATATCTCTCTTAATCTCAAATTCGCGGAGAAAGCCATCTCCCGAATCGAGTAATACCTGTCTTAGAATGTGTCTGGATATCTGATGGGACCTAGTTCATAAATGAACTCCAAATCCAAACTTCTTAGACTGTATCGATCACTGAACCTTATCAGTATCCGGCACCATGCCACCTACAGTATCCTCTTGGACCACCTGTCCATAATACTGTCCCTCTTCGTCAGAGGGAAAAACTATAACTCTGACAATCACTCTGTCAACCATGCTACCTTTGAAGCTTGGAATGATAACCGTCTCGCGAAGGAGGCTGCCGTTATCAAATCCGTAGAACATGTACTTATGTTCTAAAACTGCTTCCTTATGTTTCTCCAGGATTGGATTAATACAAACTTATTGCATCTAGTGCAAAACCAACATTTGGTGTGGTACTTGACATCTCATGATTGACTCAATTGCCTAAGCAAGTGATCTGCCAATCATGCACATCCCTCTCCCCTTTAGTCTGTAAGACACCTTTAGAGAGGGTGACTCCATCACCTGCAGGTACACCACCTTGCTAGGAGTCAACTATTCCAAAAACCATTAGAATATCTGTCAAAGTACCCACATTGGGAAACTACCCAAATCCAGATCTAAAACCATAGATCTAGAAACCAGAATGTCAAATATTATATCCATATCCTGTCTGGAGAAACAACTGTGTGACGACCACAGTACAACCGATCGTAGTATAGGAATTTTACTTCCTACTCTGTGTATGTCATCCAGATACCATGACATCACACACTACTACCTCCTTAACTGATCCATCCCCTATTCTGATTGAAGTCAAACCCATGACTGTCACATCAAAATTAGATGATCTATCTCCGCTATAACTGCTCAAGTCTATAAATAGATATAAGCATCTTGCCCACTATGCTTCCACTGCTCCCACTGACTACGACAACCCTCCTACCGGGTCTCATATCCTGGAACAACAGTAGTGTCAAGTCTGGGTAGATAAGAACCTCCCTGTCACCGTCCTTGAGCCTACCGAAGTACCTCTCGGGTGTCTGAGGTTACCCACCAAATCTGCGGAGTGGCTATTGGAATGTCAAACCTGATTGAATATATAGGTCCTATTAAATTTTCCGTAATCGTTCGCGGTTCTGGAATCACTTCCAGTTCTACCATACTCCCACTACTGTTTTCTGAAAAAGATCCATTTTACTAAAACTGTGGCGAGTCAAGAACAATATCACTATTGATCTTTCAAATGGTAGAATATCAACCCTCGTCATAGCCAGGGTCAACCCACAAACAGCCATTACAGAAACGTGCCCTGAGTTATCCAGAGTCTGGTTTTAAGCATAAGCTGGACAACTCCCCGTACCTCAATATCTTTTAAGGTACGAACTATTCTATATCCAATATAGAAACTTTGGCACATTATTTAATTGAAACCATATTCAAATCATGCAGCTGTCTCCAGTGCATATCATCTTTAATGGAAAGAGGCTAATCAGCATTACTCAATTTAGGAATCCATCCAATTATGAGTAACCTGAAAGAGAAAACTCGTTTCTCAAAACCATCACTATCATCTGAATACCAATCACAAGAATCTACATTTTCGATCTCTTTGAAGAATCCCGATACTTGTGACACCTGGTTCTCTACTTTATTCTTATACCCATAACTTCTCAAAACTTAGACCTTGTATTTCTACGAAACACTCGTCTAAATACTAGAAAAGTTATAAGTAAACAGAACATAGTACGAGGACCTACCCCTTTGTCCTGATGGACACTGGACAACATACAATACTCTGTATAAGTCCGCTGAGTTAAACAACTCAAAACCTGTGCGTCGTAGGTTGAAAACTGTACCCTGGCGATTTCCTCAAATATCACCAATTACAACGAATTCCGATATAATGAGGATAATCACCTAATTCCCAATAACTTACTCCCACTCATCATCTGTAAAACCATACAGATATGAGAATGAAACCTGGTAAATACATACCCTTGGAGTAAGTGTTTAATCGGGAAAACAGTTTTTCCTTTAACAATGCACTGAAACATGAAAATGTTTCGTAGGGGTATCCTGGTATTCATAGTAATGCCTCTTCCATAATCCAATTCATGACTTCAACCGTATATTTTATTGACATCTCTCCAAATCCCTTTATTTGTCTTTAGTCGTTACCTTCTGTACACCATCGTTAGGCTAAATGGTTTTCTTCCTTCCCTACCGTTCGGCACCAGCCTATGGTTTGGAAGAAGACTATCCAGTAAGCATAATAGGTGTACCCTCCTAGACCAAGGAGTACTCGTATCTTGAGAGAAGGTGATGATAAAAGACAACTGAATAATACCTTATTCTTTTAAAGGTGAAATAGGAGTGGCGATGAAGTACGCAGTTTTGGTCGTGAATGATATCAGTCGCAATTTACTTTCCCCTCTTTCTAATCCCTTTATTTTGTCTTTACATATTACCTTCTGCACACCCTACTTAGGCTAATTTGTTTTCTTCATTCCCTACCTTTCGGCACCAGCCTATGGTTTGGAATAAGACTATCCAATAAGCGTAATAGGTGTACTCTCCTAAACCAAGGAGCTCTCGCAACCTGAGAGAAGGTGATAATAAAAGACAACTGAATAAACCAATTCTATTTCTCCTGAACCTGGATCCATCCTCGAAGAAGTCCCTTCGAGTTCGTATATAACCATACGATGGATCTATCCAATGGAAGTGGATATCTGTAGTAATACGGGTGTTCTGAGAAATTCAAATGGTAAAAGAAGGAGTGGCAATGACTTATGCAACATAGACAATCCAAAAGCCAGTGTTTTAAGAAGGTTCGGTCAACTTGGTCACTGAGTCATAGTCTAGGGTCGGTCAAAGGTCGCTGCCAAAGAGAGAGAGAAAAGAAACACTCTGCGTGCACTCTAACCTAGATCAGAATGATCATCACTTTATCTAATCCGGAAACCTCCCACTGTCCTGTCAAATTCTCCTCCAAACCTAAAGAAGAATCAATCGGGATCACCCGAAGAGTAAACCAACTCATCAGTGGGAATCAGGATCCAACTCTCATCGCATGATAACGTGATGGAATGCATCCACGTTACTCATACTCCAAATGGTATGCGCATACTTGGCAAGTTTCAGTTTCTTTAGAAACTCCCGATATGATTTTTGCCCCATGCTCTTATAACCTTGGCGTTGGTCAAAATGTCATAAGTCACATGCCAAGTTCTACCCGTCACTATCTTGTCAATTTGAACCCACCCGCACATGCCCTTGACGTTGGCCAAAATGGCAGAACGACTGTCCCAAACTAACTCATCTATCTATGCAACAATTGAATACCCAGCAGCTACCAAACAATATGCCTTGGCGTTGGTCAAAATACATAGCTTGAATACTACTGAATACCCAAAAGAAGTGACGGAGGGCTACGGCTGGTTTTTGGCGAAAAACCTTTAACGTAGTGAATTTGATATCGCTGAAGGAACCTGATAGCTTTTTTAAAATATAGTGGCGAAAACCTTTTGCTAAAGAGGTCACTCCCGGTAAAGGGATCTCGGCTCTTTCCTCGTGGAATGAGGTGCAGGATATTCTACTGAATACCGCTATGCAAAGCAACTTGTAATCGATTATAGTGAAGTTATTACGCTGACGCAAACTTCTGCCCAAGGGGTCAGTCCCGGTGAAGGGATATCGGCCCTTGCCCCGTCGAATGAGGTGCAGGATATTCCACTGAATACCGCTATGCATAACAAAAGAAAACGTCTTTGCAATAACACTTTTTAAATTTGTCCCAACAACTGAAAACAGGTTTGTTTAACTTTGCATTGATCAGAATCAACGCAGTCCCATCATTAATCACACCAGAAAAGAACGAAAATAAAATGTACGTATATGCCATCCGCATTCGTCACTGGGTCCCGTCATCACCCGTTAGGTTACTTAACTAACGACAGAGCGAGGACTGGACTAGCGCGGGTGTAAAACATATACAACATCTAATAGTATATAAACCAATATACAATAATCGCTCCAGGCGTGATAATATACAACATTACAGAAAAGTAATAAGCATCATAGAACAATACAGATATCTGGGATCCCCGGGTTTCACAGAGCCGCTGCTGAAACCCGACGTTCCCCTGTCGTGTGGATAGCCTGTGCAATGAAACCTAGACCCCTACGGGTGCGGCAAGTTACCCGCCAAAACCTGAAGCGAGGCAGCCCCCTACAGCATAGTGAATGGACCACCCAGCACTTCACGGAATCCGGTAGCTTGAGCACCACACCGTGGGTCAACCTGTACCCCCTACGAGTGCGGCGAATAGTCTGCCAATTCTAGAGTGGGACCCCTCTGCCTCTCAAAGCCAAGAGATGCGGACCCGTTGCCCCCCAGAACCCGGCTATCCGTGCACTCCGTCTCGGGGCAAAACCTAGTACAGTAATGAAAAATAGTACAATAGGTACTGTTGGAGATAGTGCCCTCATAGGCAATTATTGGATCACTGGTACGTGATTGCAACGATTGCGGAGGACCTATGCCGGTATGACAGTCTTACTCGAGATGATAGTATGCTATCTGGTTTGCCTTTATCAGTCGTGTACATGATCAGGTGACTGATTACATGTTACACTTTGATAGAGCCCTTAGGATCTTGCTTTACCACCAATAGTATGATGGCGATCATATACGTGAGAGTTGGGTGGTTTATACGCATATCCTTAATTGTGGTCCCTAGTCATGGGAGTTTCGAGACAGGGCATCGATACTCCGGAGTAGACTAGTGTGTACAGTCGAGACCCCGACGAGGGGCGGTGGCCGGTCTCACAAGCCACTGGTGTCAGTTGGATCACCTAAGATGTATACAGGTGCTCATTGGGTTATGAGTACACCGGACAGGACTCGCCGGGAATCTGCTAGTTAGTATTATATCTACCGTCAAATAGCAGTTCCCTGGTAACATGTGTACAGGTTAGTTCATCGACCTGAGGTCGTCATTTGTCTCGTGTGAGTTCCCACTGTGCTTTGATTTCTACCCTACCACGGCTCAAAGGAGTCATGCAAACAGGTAGCTTTTGGGTACAGTCCCGAGCCATATGGAGGCACGTGAGCGGATCGGCAGGGGATTCGTCTCTCCCGGTATTAGGGGCGAGATCGTGCTGTGTCTAGGAGAGCCATTACACAAATCCATGGCCATGGTAGGAGATTTACTGGTAGGTACTCCAGTAGTATCTCAGGGTGTTATTGGGCTTCACTCCGACACGACTTATACTGCTATTGGGGGTCTGACGTTACTAGCCCCCTAGGCAGATATACGATACTCATAGACGAACGGACCGGAATGTATATACATTGTCACTGTTAGGCTCAGTAGGGTTTCTGGATGAGTTCGCTCATCGGCCTCCCTTGAGTTCGCTCATCAGCCTCCCTTGAGGTCAGTCCATGGGCAGCCGTTTCGCATAGCTAGTGCCGTTGACGGTTTGTGGTTAAACCCACTGCCAGGGTACTGACGAGTCATTAGAGTCCTCCACAGACAGTTTCCCAAGTTCGGGCGAAACGTTGTAGAGGCCGTATGGTTTTATGGCAGGGTTCGGAAAATGCACGTGCGTTTACGCACGTGTTATTTTTCGGGCAGATAATACTGGTCGGCTTTGGTTTAAGCCGGATCTGAGTATTATATTGAGTAGGTATAATATCTTTGTCTCAGTTGCATTTGTATTCGGTCGTAATACAAATGCGGGTATATTTATACAGTTTCGGGGTTATCCTGAAAGTCGTTTCAGGATCACTTTTGGAAGTTGCCAGTTTCCAGTTTTCTATCAGCCGTCTTTTAACATTCGGTTAAAGACGGATTTATCTTTTCTTGGATGAGAGTGAGTCGTGCTTCTAGAAGGTTCTAGAAGGTTCTAGAATATGGTGACTAGGTTTATTGGTGTTGTGTTCAAATTGGTTGCTTTTAATGAAAGGATGACTAAGGATATGAGTCATTGTTTTCATTATGGTTTTTTGTTAAGCTTAAGATATTTGTTCATGATATTTTGGCTTAAGGTTACTCTCCCCTTCTCCTACGGTCACCCCCTCTCCATATATGAGGCCGACCCCCTCTCTCTCTCTCTCACAACTTGATGTTTCATTTTGGTTAGAAAAGATTATGATTGTATTCGGGGTGTATGGAATTTTACAGTTCATTTCATTCCATCACCCGATTTCCACGGCAACTTCATTAACCGATCGTCCACGGATTTGGACGAAGTGAGACAAAGTCATCTACTCATTCTCTACATCATTCTTGGTCGTCTCTTTTAGCAAACTTGACGATCGAGTTGCCTCAAGTCAGAGGCGGGAGCCCGTTTAAAGAATCGATCATGTGGTGCCACCTCGACGAGGATATCGGAGATCGAAGAGATCGGAGCAGCCGCAACGGAGCGTGGGATGATGGTTGAAGAACGAAGGACTCGGATCGTTCGGTATAACCTTTCTACACTCTTTACAGTTTGTTAGTTTAGCAATAATGGCAGATCCGGGTTAAAGTATACGATAGCGCCAGTTAAAACGTTTTGTTCCGCATTTGGCGTCTGTAGACTGCCGGGGCGCTAGCGTAGACTTACAGTGGTATCAGAGCCTAACCATTTTGCTATGCTAACTTGTGCTAACGTGTTCAAAACATCGATCGAACCGAAAATCAAAAACGGCAAAATCCTAGCTCGACAGTTTCTGTTGTTTTTAAATGGTCTCAAAAATTAATTCTACATGTCTTAAAAATCTGTGCAGGGTTTTTTAAGCGTACGGACAAAATTTGAGCACGTGATCTCACCAGAGAGCCGCGGATTAGCGGCCAAACCCATGGTTTGGCCGCGCATCCGCGGCCGTTCTAGGGGATCAGTGCACCAAATTTTTTCTGTGTGTTCTCTGTTGGATTTTGGGGTTTTTGGTAAATATCGTTTTGGCCCAGGTTTTGTTACTGTTCACCAGTAAGTCGTGGGGCCCACTTTTTGATATTTGGTCGATCGAAATTTAAACACGTTAGTTTACAGTGCTTACATTATATCTCCGACCGGGAATGTCATTTGATCGGTAAACCGCGTTTAATTGCTATAGTTCTTTTAGACGGGTTTGCGAACGTGACATTCGCGTTGATGTTCTGTGTTGTGCTGTGATGTTGCGGATTTGTCGTGGTGGATAGCAGTGTGCAATGGTAGTACAGTTTGTGTTTATTTGTACATTTGATATTGCGGGGCGAGCGTCCAACTTGTGGACTGCCGTCACTGCCTGTTGTATAATATTCTTTTGGGGCACGACCAGGTTGCGGTCGATGTACCTATTGTACTATTTTTCATTACTGTACTAGGTTTTGCCCCGCGACGGAGTGCACGGATAGCCGGGTTCTGGGGGGAAACGGGTCCGCATCTCATGGCTTTGAGAAGAAGAGGGGTCCCACTATAGAATTGGCAGACTATTCGCCGCACTCGTAGGGGGTACAGGTTGACCCAAGGAGGGGTGCCCAAGATTACCGGATTCCGTGAAGTGCTGGGTGGTCCATTCACTATGCTGTAGGGGGCTGCCTCGCTTCAGGTTTTGGCGGGTAACTTGCCGCACCCGTAGGGGTCTAGGTTTCATTGCACAGGCTATCCACACGACAGGGGAACGCCGAGTTTCAGCAGCGGCTCTGTGAAACTCGGGGATCCCAGATATCTGTATTGTTCTGTGATGCTTATTACTTTTCTGTAATGTTGCATATTATCACGCCTGGAGCGATTATTGTATATTGGTTTCTATACTATTAGATGTTGTATATGTTTTACACCCGCGCTAGTCCAGTCCCCGCTCTGTCGTTAGTTAAGTAACCTAACGGGTGATGACGGGACCCAGTGACGAATGCGGATGGCATATACGTACATTTTATTTTCGTTCTTTTCTGATGTGATTAAATGATGGGACTGCGTTGATTCTGATCAACGCAAAGTAAAACAAACCTGTATACAGTTGTTGGAACAATTTAAAAAGTGTTATTGCAAAGACGTTTTCTTTTGTTATGCATAGCGGTATTCGGTGGAATATCCTGCACCTCATTCAACGGGGCAAGGGCTGATATCCCTTCACCGGGACTGACCCCTTGGGCAGAATTTTGCGTCAGGGTAATAACTTCACTATAGTCGATTACATGTTGCTTTGCATAGCGGTATTCAGTGGAATATCCTGCACCTCATTCCACGAGGAAAGAGCCGAGATCCCTTTACCGGGAGTGACCTCTTTAGCAAAAGGTTTTCGCCACTATATTTTAAAAAGCTATCAGGTTCCTTCAGCGATATCAAGTTCACTACGTTAAAGGTTTTTCGCCAAAAACCAGCCGTAGCCCTCCGTCATTTCATATGAATGGTCAGTAGTATTCAAGCTATGTTGGTCTAGCCCTTAGCTAGGACATAGTGATTGGTAGCTGCTGGGGTGTTCACATGTTGCATAGAAAAATGAGTTGGTTTGGGACAGTCATACAGCCTTGTTGGCCCTTAGTCAAGGTCGAGTACGGATGGGTTCAAATTAACAAGATAATGATGGGAAGAACTTGACATGTGACTTATGATGGGCTGGCCCTTAGTCACGATCATAAGAGCATGGGACAAAAACTATATCGGGAGTTTCTAAAGAAACTGAAACTTGCCAAGTATGCGCATACCTTCTGGAGTATGAGTAACGTGGATGCATTCCATCACGTTATCATGCGATGAGAGTTGGATCCCGATTCCCACTGATGAGTTGGTTTACTCTTCGGGTGATCCCGATTGATTCTTCTTTAGGTTTGGAGGAGAATTTGACAGGACAGTGGGAGGTTTCCGGATTAGATAAAATGATGACCATTCTGATCTAGGTTAGAGTGCACGCAGAGTGTTTCTTTTCTCTCTCTCTTTGGCAGCGACCTTTGACCGACCCTAGACTATGACTCAGTGACCAGGTTGACCAAACCTTCTTAAAATACTGGCTTTTGGATTGTCGATGTTGCATAAGTCATTGACACTCCTTCTTTTACCCTTTGCATTTCTCAGAACACCCGTATTACTACGGATATCCACTTCCATTGGATAGATCCATCGTATGGTTATATACGAACTCGAAAGGACTTCTTCGAGGATGGATCCAGGTTCAGGAGAAATAGAATTGGTTTATTCAGTTGTCTTTTATTATCACCTTCTCTCAGGTTGCGAGAGCTCCTTGGTTTAGGAGAGTACACCTATTACGCTTATTGGATAGTCTTATTCCAAACCATAGGCTGGTGCCGAAAGGTAGGGAATGAAGAAAACCAATTAGCCTAAGTAGGGTGTGCAGAAGGTAATATGTAAAGACAAAATAAAGGGATTAGAAAGAGGGCAAAATAAATTGCGACTGATATCATTCACGACCAAAACCGCGCACTTCATCGCCACTCCTATTTCACCTTTAAAAGAATAAGGTATTATTCAGTTGTATTTTATCATCACCTTCTCTCAGTTGCGAGTACTCCTTGGTTTTGGAGGGTACACCTATTATGCTTACTGGATAGTCTTCTTCCAAACCATAGGCTGGTGCCGAACGGTAGGGAAGGAAGAAAACCTTTTAGCCTAACGATGGTGTACAGAAGGTAACGACTAAAGACAAATAAAGGGATTTGGAGAGACGGCAATAAAATATACGGTTGAAGTCATGAATTAGATTATGGAAGAGGCATTACTATGAATACCAGGATACCCCTACAAAACATTTTCATGTTTCAGTGCATCGTTAAAGGAAAACTGTTTTCCCGATTAGACACTTACTCCAAGGGTATGTATTTACCAGGTTTCATTCTCATATCTGTATGGTTTTACAGATGATGAGTGGGAGTAAGATATTGGGAATTAGGTGATCATCCTCATTATATCGGAATTTGTTGTAATTGGTGATATTTGAGGAGATCGCCAGGGTACAGTTTTCAACCTACGACGCACAGGTTATGAGTTGTTTAACTCAGCGGACTTATACAGAGTATTGTATGTTGTCCAGTGTCCATCAAGACAAAGGGGTAGGTCCTCGTACTATGTTCTGTTTACTTATAACTTCTCTATTATTTAGACGAGTGTTTCGTAGAAATACAAGTTCCAAGTTTTGAGAAGTTGTGGGTATAAGAATAAAGTAGAGAACCAGGTATCACAAGTATCGGGATTCTTCAAAGAGATCGAAGATGTAGATTCTTGTGATTGGTATTCAGATGATAGTGATGGTTTTGAGAAACGTGTTTCTTTTTCAGGTTGCTCATAATTGGATGGATTCCTAAGTTGAGTAATGCTGATTAGCCTCTTTCCATTAAGTTGATATGCACTGGAGACAGCTGCATGATTTGAATCTGGTTCCAATTAAATAAGTGCCAAAGTTTCTGTATTGGATATAGAATGGATCGTACCTTGAAAGATGTTAAGGTATGGGGAGTTGTCCAGCTTATGATTAAAACCAGATTCTGGATAACTCGAGGCATGTTTCTGTAATGGCTGTTTGTGGGTTGACCCTGGCTATGACGAGGGTTGATATTCTACCATTTGGAAGATCAATAGTGATATTGTTCTTGACTCGCCACAGTTTTAGTAAAAAAGGATCTTTTTCAGAAAACAGTAGTGGGAGTATGGTAGAACTGGAAGTGATTCCAGAACCGCGAATGATTACAGAAAATTTAATAGGACCTATATATTCAATCAGGTTTGACACTCCAATGGCCACTCCGCAGGTATGGTAGGTAACCTCAGACGCCCGAGAGGTACTTCGGTAGCCTCAGAAACGGTGACAGGGAGGTTCTTATCTACCAAGACTTGACACTACTGTTGTTCCAGGATATGAGACCCGGTAGGAGGGTTGTCGTAGTCAGTGGGAGCAGCGGAAGCATAGTGGGCAAGATACTTATATCTATTTATAGACTTGAGCAGTTATAGCGGAGATAGATCATCTAATTTTGATGTGACAGTCATGGGTTTGACTTCAATCAGAATAGGGGATGGATCTGTTAAGAAGGTAGTAGGGTGTGATGTCATGGTATCTGGATGACATACACAGAGTGGGAAGTAAAATTCCTATACTATGATCGGTTGTACTGTGGTCGTCACACAGTTGTTTCTCCAGACAGGATATGGATATAATATTTGACATTCTGGTTTCTGGATCTATGGTTTTAGATCTGGATTTGGGTAGTTTCCCAATGTGGGTACTTTGACAAATATTCTAATGGTTTTTAGAATAGTTGACTCCTAGCATGGTGGTGTACCTGCAGGTGATGGAGTCACCCTCTCTAAAGGTGTCGTATAGACTAAAGGGGAGAGGGATGTGCATGATTGACAGATCACTTGCTTAGGCAATTGAGTCAATCATGAGATGTCAAGTACCACACCAGATGTTGTTTTTGCACAAGATGCAATAAGTTTGTATTAATCTAATCCTGGAGAAACATAAGGAAGCAGTTTTAGAACATAAGTGCATGTTCTACGGATTTGATGATGGCAGCCTCTTTCGGGAGACGGTTATCATTCCAGGCTTCAAAGGTGACATGGTTGACAGAGTGATTGTCAGAGTTATAGTTTTTCCCTCTGACGAAGAGGGACAGTATTATGGACAGATGGTCCAAGAGGATACTGTGGGTGGCATGGTGCCGGATACTGATTAGGTTCAGTGATCGATACAGTCTAAGAAGTTTGGATTCGGAGTTCATTTATGAACTAGGTCCCATCAGATATCCAGACACATTCTAAGACAGGTATTACTCGTTTTGGGAGATGGCTTTCTTCGCGAATTTGAGATTAAGAGAGATATAGAAAGAAACTTCTAGGCGGATCCACTCACTAAGGCTATTTCTCGAACACAATAGTTTTACAAACGGGCTTTGTGATACTGATTAGTAGAGGAGTTGGATGTTCGGTTTCACACGGGCTGTGAGTAGTCGACATCGTAATAATTAGCCTTGAGTGCAAGTGGGAGATTGTTGGAGATAGTGCCCTCATAGGCAATTATTGGATCACTGGTACGTGATTGCAACGATTGCGGAGGACCTATACCGGTATGACAGTCTTACTCGAGATGATAGTATGCTATCTGGTTTGCCTTTATCAGTCGTGTACATGATCAGGTGACTGATTACATGTTACACTTTGATAGAGCCCTTAGGATCTTGCTTTACCACCAACAGTATGATGGTGATCATATACGTGAGAGTTGGGTGGTTTATATACATATCCTTAATTTTGGTCCCTAGTCGTGGGAGTTTCGAGACAGGGCATCGATACTCCGGAGTAGACTAGTGTATACAGTCGAGACCCCGACGAGGGGCGGTGGCCGGTCTCACAAGCCACTGGTGTCAGTTGGATCACCTAAGATGTATACAGGTGCTCATTGGGTTATGAGTACACCGGACAGGACTCGCCGGGAATCTGCTAGTTAGTATTATATCTACCGTCAGATAGCAGTTCCCTGGTGACATGTGTACAGGTTAGTTCATCGACCTGAGGTCGTCATTTGTCTCGTGTGAGTTCCCACTGTGCTTTGATTTCTACCCTACCACGGCTCAAAGGAGTCGTGCAAACAGGTAGCTTTTGGGTACAGTCCCGAGCCATATGGAGGCACGTGAGCGGATCGGCAGGGGATTCGTCTCTCCCGGTATTGGGGGCGAGATCGTGCTGTGTCTAGGAGAGCCATTACATAAATCCATGTCCATGGTAGGAGATTTACTGGTAGGTACTCCAGTAGTATCTCAGGGTGTTATTGGGCTTCACTCCGACACGACTTATACTGCTATTGGGGGTCTGACGATACTAGCCCCCTAGGCAGATATGCGATACTCATAGACGAACGGACCGGACTGTATATACATTGTCAATGTTAGGCTCAGTAGGGTTTCTGGATGAGTTCGCTCATCGGCCTCCCTTGAGTTCGCTCATCAGCCTCCCTTGAGGTCAGTCCATGGGCAGCCGTTACGCATAGCTAGTGCCGCTGACGGTTTGTGGTTAAACCCACTGCCAGGGTACTGACGAGTCATTAGAGTCCCCCACAGACAGTTTCCCAAGTTCGGGCGAAACGTTGTAGAGGCCGTATGGTTTTATGGCAGGGTTCGGAAAATGCACGTGCGTTTACGCACGTGTTATTTTTCGGGCAGATAATACTGGTCGGCTTTGGTTTAAGCCGGATCCGAGTATTATATTGAGTAGGTATAATATCTTTGTCTCAGTTGCATTTGTATTCGGTCGTAATACAAATGCGGGTATATTTATACAGTTTCGGGGTTATCCTGAAAGTCGTTTCAGGATCACTTTTGGAAGTTGCCAGTTTCCAGTTTTCTATCAGCCGTCTTTTAACATTCGGTTAAAGACGGATTTATCTTTTCTTGGATGAGAGTGAGTCGTGCTTCTAGAAGGTTCTAGAAGGTTCTAGAATTTGGTGACTAGGTTTATTGGTGTTGTGTTCTAATTGGTTGCTTTTAATGAAAGGATGACTAAGGATATGAGTCATTGTTTTCATTATGGTTTTTTGTTAAGCTTAAGATATTTGTTCATGATATTTTGGCTTAAGGTTACTCTCCCCTTCTCCTACGGTCACCCCCTCTCCATATATGAGGCCGGCCCCCTCTCTCTCTCTCACAACTTGATGTTTCATTTTGGTTAAAAAAGATTATGATTGTATTCGGGGTGTATGGAATTTTACAGTTCATTTCATTCCATCACCCGATTTCCACGGCAACTTCATTAACCGATCGTCCACGGATTTGGAAGAAGTGAGACAAAGTCATCTACTCATTCTCTACATCATTCTTGGTCGTCTCTTTTAGCAAACTTGACGATCGAGTTGCCTCAAGTCAGAGGTGGGAGCCCGTTTAAAGAATCGATCATGTGGTGCCACCTCGACGAGGATATCGGAGATCGACGAGATCGGAGCAGCCGGAACGGAGCGTGGGATGATGGTTGAAGAACGAAGGACTCGGATCGTTCGGTATAACCTTTCTACACTATTTACAGTTTGTTAGTTTAGCAATAATGGCAGATCCGGGTTAAAGTATACGATAGCGCCAGTTAAAAGGTTTTGTTCCTCATTTGGCGTCTGTAGACTGCCGGGGCGCTAGCGTAGACTTACAGGTTCATCGACCGCAACCTGGTCGTGCCCCAAAAAGAATATTATACAACAGGCAGTGACGGCAGTCCACAAGTTGGACGCTCGCCCCGCAATATCAAATGTACAAATAAACACAAACTGTACTACCATTGCACACTGCTATCCACCACGACAAATCCGCAACATCACAGCACAAAACAGAACATCAACGCGAATGTCACGATCGCAAACCCGTCTAAAAGAACTATAGCAATCAAACGCGGTTTACCGATCAAATGACATTCCCGGTCGGAGATATAATGTAAGCACTGTAAACTAACGTGTTTAAATTTCGATCGACCAAATATCAAAAAGTGGGCCCCACGACTTACTGGTGAACAGTAACAAAATCTGGGCCAAAACGATATTTACCAAAAACCACAAAATCCAACAGAGGAGACACATACAAAATTTGGTGCACTGATCCCATCATATGGCCGCGGATGCGTGGCCAAACCATGGGTTTGGCCGCTAATCCGCGGCGCTTTGGTGAGATCACGTGCTCAAATTTTGCACGTGTGCTAAAAAAACCCTGCACAGTTTTCTGAGATGTGTGAAATATTTTTAGGACACCGTTTAAAAACAACAGAAACTGTCAAGCTAGGATTTTGCAATTTTCGATTTCCGGTCGGATCGATGTTTTAAACGCGTTAGCACAAGTTAGTATAGCAAAATGGTGAGGCTCTGATACCACTGTAAGTATACGCTAGCGCCCCAGCCGTCTACAGACGCCAAATGCGGAACAAAAACTTTTTAACCGGCGCTATCGTATACTTTAACCCGGATCTTCCATTATTGCTAAACTAACAATCTGTAAAGAGTGTAGAAAGATTATACCGAACGATCCGAGTCCTTCGTTCTTCAACCATCATCCCACGCTCCGTTGCGGCTGCTCCGATCTCCTCGTCGAGGTGGCACCACGTCGACGATTCTTTAAACGGGCTCCCGCCTCTGACTTGAGGCAACTCGATCGTCAAGTTTGCTAAAAGAGATGACCAAGAATGATGTAGAGAATGAGTAGATGATTTTGTCTCACTTCGTCCAAGTCCGTGGACGATCGGTTAATGAAGTTGCCATTTTATCGGGTGATGGAATGAAAGAGGTAATGAAATTTCCATGCACCCTAAACCATAGTCTTTTCTCTCCTAAAATGAAAATCAATCTCTCTCTCTCAAATAATGAATGGCCGGCCACTTTAAATGGAGGAGGAGGGTGAGAGTAGGAGCAAACAAGGAGGTGACCATAAACAAATATCATGAAGAAATATCCTTAAGCAAACAAAACCTCATTAATGCAAATGGTGATTCATTAACCTAGTCACCATTGCATTAATGGTTCCATTAAAGCACTAATGACTCACCATGTCAAGTCACTCTCTCTAGAACCTTCTAGAAGCACGACTCACCTCATCCAAGAAAAGATAAATCCGTCTTTAACCGAATGTTAAAAGACGGCTGAAAGAAAACTGGAAACTGGCAACTTCCAAAAGTGATCCTGAAACGACTTTCAGGATAACCCCGAAACTGTATAAATATACCCGCATTTGTATTACGACCGAATACAAATGCAACTGAGACAAAGATATTATACCTACTCAATATAATACTTAGTTTCGGCTTAAACCAAAGCCGACCAGTATCAACTGCCCGAAAAATAACACATGCGTAAACGCACGTGCATTTTCCGAACCCTGCCATAAAACCATACGGCCTCTACAACGTTTCGCCCGAACTTGGGAAACTGTCTGTGGGGGACTCTAATGACTCGTCAGTACCCTGGCAGTGGGTTTAACCACAAACCGTCAGCGGCACTAGCAATGCGTAACGGCTGCCCATGGACTGACCTCAAGGGATGCCGATGAGCGCACTCATCCGGAAACTACTGAGCCTAACAGTGACAATGTATATACAGTCCGGTCCGTTCGTCTATGAGTATCGCATATCTGCCTAGGGGGCTAGTAACGTCAGACCCCCAATAGCAGTATAAGTCGTGTCGGAGTGAAGCCCAATGACACCCCGAGATACTACTGGAGTACCTACCAGTAAATCTCCTGCCATGGCCATGTTCTTTGTGTAATGGCTCTCCTAGACACAGCACGACCTCGCCCCCAATACCGGGAGAGACGAATCCCCTGCCGATCCGCTCACGTGCCTCCATATGGCTCGGGACTGTACCCAAAAGCTACCTGTTTGCACGACTCCTTTGAGCCGTGGTCGGGTAGAAATCAAAGCACAGTGGGAACTCACACGAGACAAATGACGACCTCAGGTCGATGAACTAACATGTACACATGTCACCAGGGAACTGCTATCTGACGGTAGATATAATACTAACTAGCAGATTCCCGGCGAGTCCTGTCCGGTGTACTCATAACCCAATGAGCACCAGTATACATCTTAGGTGATCCAACTGACACCAGTGGCTTGTGAGACCGGCCACCGCCCCTCGTCGGGGTCTCGACTGTACACACTAGTCTACTCCGGAGTATCGATGCCCTGTCTCGAAACTCGCACGACTAGGGACCACAATTAAGGATATGCGTATAAACCACCCAACTCTCACGTATATGATCGCTATCATACTGTTGGTGGTAAAGTAAGATCCTAAGGGCTCTATCAAAGTGTAACATGTAATCAGTCACCTGAACATGTACACGACTGATAAAGGCAAACCAGATAGCATACTATCATCTCGAGTAAGACTGTCCTACCGGTATAGGTCCTCCGCAATCATTGCAATCACGTACCTGTGATCCAATAATTGACTATGAGGGCACTATCTCCAACAATACCCACAACTTCTCAAAACTTAGACATTGTATTTCTACGAAACACTTGTCTAAAAACTAGAGAAGTTAAAAGTAAACAGAACAGAGTACGAGGACCTACCACTTTGTCCTAACGGACACTGGACAACATACAATACTCTGTATAAGTCCGCTGAGTTTGAATAACTCTAAACCTGTGCATCGTAGGTTGAAAACTGTACTTATGGTTAAGAACTTCTCCGTTGTTCAATGCTCCTTACCCAATCGTATCTGATATAGGTAAATGTCACGGACATAATCTCAAAAATTTATATCTCACTTTATAAAAATAAACGTACAGATATATCATTTTGAAATCGGTGCACAACAATGGATATTCAAATCCAAATACATGCCGTCTGGCAAAAACTCAGGCGACTTCCTCAAATATCACCAATTACAACGAATTCCGATATAATGAGGATGATCACCTTATTCCCAATAACTTACTCTCACTCATGATCTGTAAAACCATACAGATATGAGAATGAAACATGGTAAATACATACCCTGGAGTAAGTATCTAATCGGGAAATCAGTTTTTCCTTTAACAATGCACTGAAACATGAAAATGTTTCATAGGGGTATCCTGGTATTCTTAGTAATGCCTCTTCCATAAACCAATTCATGACTATAACCGTATATTTCTTTACCATCTCTCCAAATCCCTTTATTTGTCTTTATTCATTACCTTCTGTACACCATCGTTAGGCTAAGTGGTTTTCTTCCTTCCCTACCGTTCGGCACCAGCCTATGGTTTGGAAGAAGACTATCCAGTAAGCATAATAGGTGTACTCTCCTAATCCTAGGAGTACTCGCAACTTGAGAGAAGGTGGTGATAAAAGACAACTGAATAATATCTTATTCTTTTAAAGGTGAAAAAGGAGTGGCGATGAAGTACGCGGTTTGGTCGCGAATGATGGCAGTCGCAATTTACTTTGCCCTTTTTCTAATCCCTTTATTTTGTCTTTAGTTATTACCTTCTGTACACCCTACTTAGGCTAATTGGTTTTCTTCATTCCCTACTTTTCGGCACCAGCCTATGGTTTGGAATAAGACTATCCAATAAGCCTAATAGGTGTACTCTCCTAAACTATGGAGCCCTCGCAACCTGAGAGTAGGTGATAATAAAAGACAACTGAATAAACTAATTCTATTTCTCCTGAACCTGGATCCATCCTCGAAGAAGTCCCTTCGAGTTCGTATATAACCATACGATGGATCTATCCAATGGAAGTGGATATCCGTAGTAATACGGGGTGTTCTGAGAAATACAAAGGGTAAAAGAAGGAGCGGCAATGACTTATGCAACTATAGAATCCAAAAGCCAGTATTTTAAGAAGGTTCGGCCAACTTGGTCACTGAGTCATTGTCTAGGGTCGGTCAAAGGTCGCTGCCAAAGAGAGAGAGAAAAGAAACACTCTGCGTGCACTCTAACCTAGATCAGAATGGTTATCACTTTATCTAATCAGGAAACCTCCCACTGTTTTCTCAAATTCTCCTCCAAACCTGAAAGAAGAATTAGTCGGGATCACCCGAAGAGTAAACCAACTCATCAGTGAGAATCGGGATCCAACTATCATCGCATGATAACTTGATGGAAGCCACTCAAGTTATCACACTCCAGAAGGTATGCGCATGCCTGGAAAGTTTCCTGTATGTTTGAAACTCCCGATGTGATTTTTGCCCCATGCACTTATGACCTTGACGAAAGCCAACAAATCATAAGTCACATGTCAAGTTCTGCCCGTCATTGTTCAGGTTAATTTGAACCCACCCGTGCATACCCTTGACGAAAGCCAACAAGGTAATACGACTGTCCCAAACCAACACATTTATCTATGCTACAAATGAATACCCCAGCAGCTACCAAGCACTATGCCTTGACGAAAACCAACAAACATAGCTTGAATACTACTGACCATCCATAAGATACGACGGAGGGCTACGGCTGGTTTTTGGCGAAAAACCTTTAACGTAATGAACTTGATCTCGCTGAAGGAACCTGATAGCTTTTTATAAAAATATAGTGACGAAAACCTTTGCTAAAGAGGTCACTCCCGGTGAAGGGATCTCGGCTCTTTCCTAGTGGAATGAGGTGCAGGATATTCCAACCGAATATCGTGATGCAAAGCAACTTGTAATCAACTATAGTGAAGTTATTACCCTGACGCAAACTTCTGCCCAAAGGATCACTCCCGGTGAAAGGATCTCGGCCCTTGCCTCGTCGAATGAGGTGCAGGATATTCCAAACTGAATATCACTATGCAAAACAAAAAGAAACGTCTTTGTAATAACACTTTTTAAATTAGTTCCAACAACATCAAATATAGGTTTGTTTTATCCTTGCATTGATAAGAATCAATGCAGTCCCATCAATCAATCATACCAGAAAAGAACGAAAATAAAATGTACGTATATGCCATCCGCATTCGTCACTGGGTCCCGTCATCATCCGTTAGGTTACTTAACTAACGACAGAGCGGGGGCTGGACTAGCGCGGGAGTAAAACATATACAACATCTAATAGTATATATACCAATATACAATAATCGCTCCAGGCGTGATAATATGCAACATTACAGAAAAGTAATAAGCATCACAGAACAATACAGATAATCTGGGATCCCCGGGTTTCACAGAGCCGCTACTAAAACCCGACGTTCCCCTGGTCGTGTGGATAGCCTGTGCAATGAAACCTAGACCCCTACGGGTGCGGCAAGTTACCCGCCAAAACCTGAAGTGAGGTAGTCCCCACAACATAGTGAATGGAACACCCGGCACTTCACAGAATCCGGTAACTTGAGCACCCCTCCTTGGGTCAACCTGTACCCCTTACGAGTGCGATGAATAGTCTGCCAATTCTAGAGTGAGGCACCTTTGCCTCTCAAAGCCATGAGATACGGACCCGTTGCCCTCCAGAACCCGGCTATCCGTGCACTCCGTCGCGGGATAAACCTAGTACAGAAATAAAAATATGTACAACGGGTACATCAAGCTCAACCCGGTCGTGCCCCAAAAGAATATTATACAACAGGCAATGACGGCAGTCCACATGTTGGACGCTCGTCCCGCAATATCAAATGTACAAATAAATCCAAACTGCACAATCATTGCACCCTGCTATCCACCATGACAAATCCGCAACATCACAGCACAACACAGAACATCAACACGAATGTCACGTTCGCAAACCCGTCTAAAAGAACTATAGCAATTAGACGCGGTTTACCGCTCGAATGACATTCCCGGTCGGAGATATAAAGTAAGTACTGTATACTAACAAGTTTAAAATTTCGATCGACCAAATATCCCAAAGTGGGCCCCATAAACATCTGCTGTACAGTAACAAAATCTGGGCGCAAAAGAAATATTCCAGAAGTCACAATTTCACATGAAGAACACACTGGAAAAAATTTAGTCCACTGTTGCCACATACTGGCCGCGGTTCCACGGTCAAACCCAAGCTTTGACCGCGGTTCCACGGCGGTATAGTGGTAACACGTGTCCAAATTTTACCGTAACTCTTCAAAATCCCTGCTCAATTTTCTGTGATGTGCAAAATAATTTTTAGACTTGATTTAAAATCGACAGAAAGTTTAGCACTGAAAAATGTGATTTTCGAAATTCCGTTCGATCGATGTTTTAAACGTGTTAGCACAAGTTAGTAAAGCTTAATGATGAGGCTCTGATACCACTGTAAGTCCATGGTAGCGCCCCGGCCGTCTAACAGACGCCAAATGCGGAACAAAAACTTTTTACAACTGGCGCTATCGCGTACTATAACCCGGATCTGCCATTAAAGCTAAACTAACAAACTACAAAGTGGGTAGAAGAGTTATACCGAACGATCCGAGTCCTTCGGTCTTCAACCATCATCCCACGCTTTGTTGCGGCTGCTCCCATCTCCTGAATCTCCAGTCTTCTCGTCCAGATGGCACCACGTCGACGGATCTTTAAACGGGCTCCCGCCTCTGAACCGAGGCAACTCGATCATCAAGTTTGCTAAAAGAGATGACCAAGATTGATGTAGAGAATGAGTAGAACACTTTGTCTCGTTACATCCAAAACTGTGGACGAACGGTTAATGAAGTTGCCTTTTGGAATCGGGTGATAAGAATTTGAGCTAGATGAAATTTCCATACACAAATCTATCATAATCTTTTCCCGAATGAACAACAACTATAAACTTTCTCTCACTCATGGGCCGGCCATATATAGGAGAAGGGGGGTGAGTGTAGGAGGAGGGAGTGGTGACCACAAAGCAAAAGAAAGGATGAGTCATGAAACACCTAGTATGAACTCATTTAATGAACTAATGAATCACTTAACCTTGTCATCAAAAACATTAAATGATCATTTAAAGCACAAATGAGTCACAAGCCACCTCATCATCCTAGTCACCATCTAGATGCTTCTAGAACCTTCCACACTCATCAAGAAAAGATAAATCCGCATTTAACCGAATGTTAAATACGGCTGATAGAAAACTGGAAACTGGCAACTTCCAAAAGTGATCCTGAAACGAATTTAAGGATAACCCCGTAACAGTATAAACATACCCGCATTTGTATTACGACCGAATATAAATGCAACTGAGACAAAGATATTATATCTACACAGCTTAATACTGGGATCCGGCTTAAACCAAAGCCCACCAGTATTATCTTCCCGAAAAATAACACGTGCGAAAACGCACGTGCATTTTCCGAACCTTGCCATAAAACCATACGGCCTCTACAACGTTTCGCCCGAACTTGGGAAAGTGTCTGTGGGGGACTCTAATGACTCATCAACACACTGGCACTGGTTATAACCACTAGCACGTCAGAGGTACAAGCTGTACGTAACGGTTGCCTATGTATTGATTGGAAGGGAAGCTGATGAGCGAACTCATCCATAAACCCTACTGAGCCTAACAGTGACAATATACATACAGTCCGGTCTGTTCGTCTATGAGTATCGCATATCTGTCTAGGGGGCTGGTGACGTCAGACCCCCATTAGCGGTATAAGTCGTGTCAGAGAGTGGCCCAGAACACCTTGAGATACTACTAGAGTACCTACCAGTAAATCTCCTGCCTCGGCCGAGGGCTATGTGTAATGGCTCTCCTAGATACAGCGCGATCTCACCCCCAATACCGGGAGAGACGATCCCCTGCCGATCCGCTCACTTGCCTCCATGTAGCTCGGGACTGTACCCAAAAAAGACCTGTTTGCACGACTCCTTTGAGCCGTGGTAGGGTAGAAATCAAAGCACAGTGGGAACTCACACGAGACAAATAACGACCTCGGGTCGATGAACTAACTTGTACACATGTCACCAGGGAACTGCTATCTGACGCTAGGTATAATACCAACTAGCAGGTTCCCGGCGAGTCCTGTCCGGTGTACCCATAACCCAATGAGCACCTGTATACATCTTAGGTGAACTAACTGACACCAATGGCTTGTGAGACCGGCCACCGTCCCTCGTCGGGGTCTCGACTGTATACACTAGTCTACTCTGGAGTATCGATGCCCTGTCTCGAAACTCCCACGACTAGGGACACTTTAAGGATGTGCTTACAGACCCCAGCTCCCACGTATATGATTGCCATCATATTGCTGGTAGTCAAGCAAGAATCCTATGGGCTCTATCAATATGCAATAGCGAACCAAAGCATGTATACGATGATAAAGACAAACCAAATAGCATACTATCATCTCGAGCAAGACTGTCATATCGGTATAGGTCCTGCCTCAATCATTGCAATCACGTACCAGTGATCCAATAATTGACTTTGAGGGCACTATCTCCAACATTGTTGTTATATTGACACCCCATGATTGATATTGTGCACCCTACATAGTCATGATGTAACCCATGATCGATATTTTTACATCCATGCTTTTATTTTACATCCGTACTTTCATCCTGATTCAATACTTGCTACTGTTTGATTATGAGCACCCGTTTGATACCTATGCACTACTTGACATGACCTGATACACCACTACTTGACATGACTTGATACATGTACACTAACTGACATGACCTGATATATCACTACTTAACATGTTACCTGATTCTGTTTCTAATGCCGACAATCCTGACATGTTGTCCTGATGGACATATCCTGTTGTCTGTATAGACAAACATGTTCCTGCTTGATCCTGTGTTGGTATTAGCTTCAAATTTATCAATACCTGATTTGAACACATAACTTGGGGGTATGGGGAAATCAATGATGAAACCTGACTTGTAACTCGACAGTTCGATGCTTATACTGATCAGTTTTACGGGCTAGGCCAGCCCCGGGATGATGCTGCTGACATCATTCCACTGTACATGTTACCTGTTTACTGCCTAGCGGCACGTCTCGGATTCAGCCCGAGAGTCTTGACCGTGGTCCCGGGCATGCACGGGATACTATTGAGTTATATCGACGATTCATTAAATTGATTTCACATAATTGAGAGTAGTTACCCAGTATTTTAGTTCTGATTACTCACCGCACGTCACATGTGCTTATACCCTTCACTGTTTCTTATTCGTGTTACTGTTATACCTTTATTTCTGTTCATACTCGTGCTTGCATGTTTGCTACCCTGATTATATTATTGTTGATATTATGACGCATTGACGTCTGGGTTTTGCATGGCCCAGATCCTCTATCTTTGTCGCAGGCTGATCAGGAGTACTTCCGCCGTTAGGCCGAGCAGTGAGTATCCAGTTAGTATCCAGTTTAGTTATGTTTACCTTCCAGATGTTATTTCTCATTGGATTTATTGCTTCCGCATATTATTTCTTGACTCGTTATTTCTAGCTCATGAACATGTACTATATAGTTTCTTTTATTTTCCTGTTCTTGATATCTATAGACAGCCGTAATGTGACTGTAGAGGGATGTTTCCTAGCCATAGGTAGCATGGTTGGCTCTGTCACGTGCCGATCTTAGTGCACTCTGGGAAGCAGGGCGTGACATTCGGTTTGTAGGTCTCTGAACCTGATCGGCAGAGCTATGAATCCCAGAACTTGCTGGCAATTTTGAATGACAATCCTTTCCCTTGACAGATGTCGGACATCCATTGACAAACTCTTTAGAGTCCGCAAGTTCATGATGTTCACTGAGGACCCTGGATCAATCAATATGTGATTAATCCAATCTCCATCACTGTACCCGATCACGTAAAGTGGCCGATTATGCTCGGTTGTTCCAAGAAACAAGTCTTTGTCCTTAAACGTGACCGCGGCGGTATGCAGAGTGTACTGGGCTTCTTTTATATTAATTTCTGCAAAGCGAGCTTGGTATCGCTCGGGGTTTTGTAGAGTGTGAATGAGAACATCTCTAATCTCCTTAGATAGGACTAAAGCATCGTAAATGCTCAAAAGAGATAGAAGCTTACGGAGATAGGCCAAGACATTATAGTCCACTAAGGAAGGACTCGAGTTTTCATGAGCTGGCTCTCCGCCACCTTCTTCATTAGCGACTTGTTTTTCCTTTTTTCTGGATGTTGCCCTAATTGACGGTAGAGCTCTGCCGCTTCTGAGCTAGATTTGGTTAGCTTTTGTGGCGAGCTCCTCGTCCTCTTCAGGAAAACATAGCTCTTCCTGAGAGTCGCTACCAAGGTAGATGACGTAGTAGGTCACTATAGGGATCTCGTTATTGAAGTCTTCTTCGAGCTCCTCCAGAATCTCAGCCGCTTCTACGGGAAAGAACTCCTTCAATTGAATCAGAGTTCTTTCCTTTTGTTCATAATCTTTGAGGGAATTGATATATTTTTGAATGGTCGATCTCCCTGCAGACTCCTTTTTGTGTCGAGCGGCACTTTTCTTCTTCTTGAGCTTTTTAGATTTTGAGTTTGATTGAGCCGAAGTGGTAGCTGGAACGATAGGCTCCTTCTACCCCTCCTATTCTGTTCTGGGCTCTTTCTGAAATAGCTTTAGCATCTTCTTCGTCTTTTTGGACATGTGCATGCTCCATGGAAGTTGCGGTGAGTCGGATTCATTTCTCGGGGAAGTGGATTCAGCTGTCTGCTCCTAAAAGGCTTCAGCTTCTGTCTGTATAAAGTTAATGGTTGCAGCTTGGTTGTTCACCAACACACTCTTGGATAGCTCAATCTCTCCGGTCTTGTATTGCTTTTCGACCCAGTCTTTGAAAATGTTGCAATTCTCGATTGCATGGATCACTACTCTGTGGTACGGGCAATACTGGGGATTGTCGATCATTTTGCTTCGTGAGGTCTCTTCGACTCCGGAAATTGTAGACCGTTGTTTAGGGCATCTTTGAATATCTTACGGACCTTGTCCCTCCTGAGAGAGTAGACTTTGTTCTTTTTCTCCTCTAGGGAAGGCCTTTCTCCGCCTAGCACTGGCTTTCGGGCCCGGTCTGTTTTTGACCTACCCGCCTTTCTCTTATCTTCACTGTCAGACGTATTGAAGGTGTTGGTCTTGTTGGAGCTCCCACTTTTACGGTTGTCATTTTTTCTTCTCTTCTAAAACTGGTCACCCTGAGAGTCCGGGGTAGACTCTTGCTTCGAACGTTCCAACATGTGTACTCTCTTGGTCAACTCTTGAAACGTCTTGAGGCCTACTGTACATAAGAATGAGACTATCCAATTGCTGAGGTTCCCAATGAGGAGGCCGATGGACTGGTCCTGCTCTAGCGGCGGTTCGCACTTGACAATGAGGTTGTGCCATTGGGCAATAAAATCCATGTTGCTGTCGTTTTTCCCCGACTTGGTTCTCACGAGGTCAGTAATGGAGATTTTGTCACAAACACTCATGAATCTTCACTGAAACAGAGACTCCATTTGGGCGAAAATAGTGACGAACCCATCTGGTATACTTGCATACCAGTCGAAAGCAACACCAGTCAGGCTGTTGAAAAATTGACGAAGAATGAGCGCATCATTACCTCCTGTATTTCCGCACGACGCTTTAAAGTGGGCGACGTGCTAATTTGTGTTTCCCGTCCCGTCTAATATTCTGAACTTAGGAATGACGTAGCCGCTCGGGAACTCGATCAGATCGTACTATGCAGGATATGGCCGCCCACTACCGCCAATTTATTTATGAGCTTTGGCTTCGGCTGCCAATATTTTAACCTTGCTGGTGGCTAAATCCATTATCCGATCTTGTGTTAGCGGGATAGTGTTGTCTGGGGCCAAGGCGTCCCCAGAAGCAAAATGTGGTCGGCTTTCATACGGCTCACCTAATCTTGGACCTAAGAGGATAGGCATCGGTTGGTTCGGGTTGTCATCACCCGGCTCATGAGCAGAGACATGTGCCTAATTGGAAGGCGCCCGAGCAATTTGAGCCATGAGCTGCATCAAAATATTCATTAGGTCATCAACTTTTAAGTAGAGCTTGTCCATCTTTTTATCTTTACTCCTAAGTTGTTTTCGAAGCTCTTGAAGCAGCTCCTGCTCTGTGGTCATAGGGCGGAAAGTCGGCTCTTCCTCGCTGTCCGAGATTGACTCCATATGGACTGAGGGGTCCTTCTGCCTATCGGCCTCATCGAGAGGGCTTTCATTGTCCAGGGGACGCGACTGATCTTGGGAAACAGCAACCACATTCATGCCAGATTGGGCTTAGGATGTGGTGGCCCCATCCTTGCTTTTGCTGCGTAAGTTGTCGCTGGGACACGCGCCCGCCATATAGACCGTATGGATAACATATCCAGCCGTCTTTTCATTATTGACAGCTGATTTTGAGGACTGGTGTCGTGGCCCTTCTTTTTCAGTAATGGGCAATCGACTGAAGGCGGCTGGCCTGACCGGGTTCTTGAATGGTGCTGGCGTTTCCTTTTTAGCTTTGCCTCGCTGTTTTCGCACGGCACAGAGTGCCTGATAGACTCTTGAAGAGACGGTGTCATGCTTTCTCTGTTGGGGCTGGGATACGTATTTTTTAAGCATCATTCGTACAACTGTCTTCCTGATTCTAGTGGTCATGGCGTTTTTCTGAAACCACTTCAGAGGTTCGAAAGAATTGCTGACTTTTACGGCCGACTCAGCCGTCGTCGCGAGGTGACCCTGCTCTTGGAACCTTACAAGATTCCATTTGGCCGGAGTCGTGGCATTCTCTGTTGGCTCGATACCTGAGCCGCTTCTGTCTCAATTTTTCCGTTATGAGCACTTTGCAAGTTTCGGTACTTCGGGAAGACGCTGTAGACCGATTGACAGAAAGTCTAAAAAATATGCCTGGTTGTGCACTTGTTGGAGTCGTCGCCTGAACTCGTCCGCGACGTTTGATGATGCCTTTTGTATCGGCAGTCTTTCCCCCAGCCGGATTTCCAGAGAGTCATTCGGACACCGTCTTAAGTTTGGGTTGTGGTGGCTTAGCGATGACAACGTTCGGCCACCCCTTGAGATCGGCTTGGCCACCTGGTTTTCTGGGATTTCTTCCAGATGAGTGCTCCCAGCAGGGTAAATGATGACGGAACCAAATTGACAGGGCGGTTCCTCCCATTGCCGGCTGAGACTTGCAGGAAGAACCATGTGGGCATTGATCTTGACCATGTAGGGAATCGGAGTGGCATCAGAAACAAAGCTCGTCTTGGGAGACATGATTGCTGAGTTCGAGATCGTGACTGAAAGCTGTTAATCTGTACACACAAGAAAAAAATGACTTCAGTACAGGCAATCGATATAAATGTTGATTGAGTTCGCATGAACAATTAGCCCAAAATATGGGAGGAGAGAAAAGGTCCCATCGGGCGTGCCAGAATCTGTAGGTTGTTTTTTGTCACCCTATTGAGATGGGAATGCACGCGCTTCTCAGGCATGTACAGATTCTCTCTGTCTAGGGTAGGCTGGGATTTATTGATTGTGGAGATCTGAATCTTTGGCAGCCGTGAACTAAGTTGCTATTAATTGCCCTTCGCCTTTGAAGCGAAGGAACCTCCAATTGATGGGTTAAACTACTCATGCGAACTCAATGTGTAGTGTGTGTATGTGTGTGTCTTGAGGGGGTTTGGGTATATTGAGGGCCTCACAGAGTTTACGGTGGTCCTGCGCCTAAGTATGTATGGGTGCCGGGCGCCGGCGCCTCATATGCCCGGCACATGGGCGCTTGGTGCTGGGCGCCAGCGCTTCACGCGCTCGGCGCGCCAGCTCCTCACGCGCCCGGCACGTAGGTGCGGGGCGCCAATGCTCACATGCCTGCAGAAAGAATGGGCTTAGCCCGGAATTAGGAGTTGAACTCCCGAAAAGGATTTTTATCTATGGAGTTAAACTTCTAAAAGGGTTTTATTTATGGAGTTAAACTCCAAAAGATTTTGAATAGAGTTAAACTCCTAAAAAAGGGTTTTATTTTTGAAGTTAAACTCCAAAAGATCTTGACAAATAGAGTTGATCTCCTAGAAATCTTTGGAGATGATCAAAGGGGACCCCTTTCTTCTCCCATTTAGCCTTGGATCTTCTTTTAAGCCTTGTATCTTCCCGAAGTGGGGTTTTTGGAGATGGGTCTCCTTCTTCCTCCTCTTTGTTGGCTGGATCTTGGAGAAAATGGGGTGAGACTTAAAAATCTCCCATTTTCGGGATTTAATCGAAGATCCGAGCTCCCCTTCAAGGGTTTTATGGTGAAAAATTGTTTCTTTTTGAAAAAAGAAGAGTTAAACTCATGATTTAATTCAAAAAAAGGAAGAAGGTTTAAAATCTTGAGGAAGGAGAAGGAGGCACATAACCCTAATTTTTTGAGAGTGTGAAAAAGTTGATTTTTTCATCATATTTGCCTTTATTGGATACACACTTTTTATATAGCTCCTTGCGCTTTGCCAAATGGCACTTGTGCCACCCCATGCCTTATGTGCTTATTTCTTTTTGCACATAAGCCATGGGGTTTACAAAATTTTGGCTTCCTGCCCATTTTTCATACATATATTTCTAAAAAATTGCATTGAACTAATTTATCGCTTCATTCTTGGCATGGAGCCGGCTCCTTCCATTCTTAGTCTTGACTTGGGCTTGGACCCACTTCGCTTGAGCTTGGGCCCACTTGGCTGGGAGTTGACTGACTTTGACTTGGTCAAACGGGATGTAATTTTTGACCCCAACACATGTGAGATTGGTAGGAAATTGGACGGGTTTAACCCCATACACTGGAAACAATCGTAAAATAGGATATCCACCGAGCTTCCCGAGTCAACGAGGATTCTCCTGACTTCGAATCGATTAACCTGGGCCAAGATCACTAGGGGTCATTGTGCGGGACGGATATTCCATGAAGGTATTCATCGGTGAAGATAATGGGAGCAGTCGTCTTGCACTTCTTGGAGGGAGGAGCACTTAAGGTCATGACCGGCCGGATGCGATGGGTGTCCTCGTCGCTCGGAGTCGAGCCAACGGAGATGACCATGATCTGTCCGACCATCAACTCTCCGATTGGAGGTTAGTTTGCCTGCTCCCGATCTACTTGACGTTTCTCTCATAGGTGCTTTACTAGATGACCGGAGCGGATCAGCTCCTCGATATAATCGCGGAGTTGTTTGCAGTTCTCGGTCGGGTGTCCCTGAGACCGATGAAAGGCACAGTATAGGCCGCGGAGTCACTTGCCCGGCTTTTGGATCATCGACAGGAGTTTGAAGAATCTCTCACTCTTTACTTCCTCTAGCAGTTCTTCCTAAGAGACATTCAGAGGGGTGTACTCGTGAAACCTCGGAGAATAAGGTTTGGGATGATTGGTCTTTTTCTTTTCCTCACGGTCCCGTTTCTTTCGGTCCGTCCGGTCTCCGCGGAGAATGTTAGCGTTCACCTCAGACTCAAGTTGGATTTCCTGCTCAGTCCAGACTTTTACCTCGGCCGTGGTCTTAGGTTGCGCCAATGCAAAAGAGCGGAGCCACTCTTTGTTCCTAAGACCGGATCTCAGGATGGTGATGACTATCTCATCCCAGTGCTCGGGTACTTCCATCAGAGCATTGTAGAACCCGGTAACGTAACCTTTGAAAAATTTCCTGTCCTCACTCTTGATGGTGAACAGGTAGTCGACCGTCCTCTTATGTCATCGATTGCCGACAAAATGACCGAGGAACTGAGTAGCCAGCTTATCGAAGGTTGAGATTGAACGCGGAGTCAGACCATGGAACTAGTCTCGCCCAGCCTGGATGAGGGTGGTGGGGAAGGCACGGCACTGAGCCACGTCCGATTTGTCTTGGAAGCTCATGCCCACTGTGAATGCGTCCAAGTGGTCCTTTGGATCGGACTTCTCGTCGAAGAGGTCTACCTTAAGCGGTTTGTTCCGAGATGAGACCTGCTTACTCAGTAACTGCTCCGTGAAGGGCCTCGTGAGAGAATTCACGGAGTATCTTGTCGATCCTCTGAGCAAACGGGTGGCGAGTAGCATGTCCTCGATCTTCTTTTCGAGAACCTCGATTCGCTGCTGATACCCGGAGGATTCAACATAGTCGGAGTGCCTGCTGTCTCTGCTTCGGGCCTACGCGATGGAGCGGTTTCAGCTCTGCTCTATCACGTTCCTCAGATCTTTGGGGGGAACTTTTCATGGTCGCTCCATCATGCTCCATACACGTGGCCTCGATGAGTATGGTGACGTCGATCTTTCCTGGAATCAGACGACCTGACCGACGTCGCCTCGGAAGGCGAGAGAGCGCAACGGGCGTTGAAGCGATAATTTGGTTGATCCTAAGTTCTCTGCGTCGGACTGTCCGGTGCCCAACGAGTCATGGAATCATTCCTCGTATAGGGCCGCGACTGCTGGAATCGGCATGTCGGCGTTCCGTGGTGTCATGGTTGGTGCGACCGAGGCCGAGGACATGCATACATCCTTCCGCCGCCTCATGCACGCCACTGTTCTGGGGACAGGGGAGGCCGTTTTCCTGGCATAGCCGGTCGTTTGGACAAGAGCGAGCGCATCCACCATCGCTGTCAGCCGGTCGATCTGCGCCGATAAGGCTTCGACGTTGTTTGGAGGAGGAGCAGAACCGTCCCCACCTCCTTTGCGGAGGACGGGATAGCTCATGCTAGGATCTTCGTTACGATGATCATTGGCCATCGTCGAACGTGGAAGATTAAATTTTTTGGGTGGAAAAATGGAGTTCCCACAGACAGCGCCAACTGATGGAGGCTTTAATCTCCCTCAGATGTTGTCCTCTGTCGATCTTGTGGCCAATGGGATTGAACGGCTAAGATTTGCAGTGAAGGTTAGGTGTGGATCTCAATAGGTGGTTGTTGACGTGGAGCTACTTGCAAAGGAAGTCCTGAGGTGGGAAACCACCATAGGACCCTCTGACGATCAAGTAAGTACCGGGAAATAATTGGGCAGAATAGCAGAGTATTAGATTGAGTTCGAGTTACCTGAATCGTCTGGAGGTGGGGTTTATATAGAGGTCGCATTGGAGCAAGCCGATACGAGATTCTCGTCGTCCGTTTTTCCCCTGCGTCACGTTCGCATTAATAGCGGGATACGCCCATTAATGACGAGATACGCTTATTAATGGCGAGATACTCTACAGGTGGATGCGGGACGTGAAGCGGAAGGGATCTCTCGCGGCGAGGTACATGGAGCCGTTACGAGGGCGCTCGTGCTCCGTGCTCTCGGCCAAACAGGGATGTTGAGAAATCTCAACTATAGGACAGCTCAAAGTCGAGCAAGTGAGCTGAGGAATCTCAGTTATAGGATAGCTCAGAGATGAGCAAGATGATATGAGGAATCTCAGTTATAGGATAAGTCGGAGATGAGCCATCGGCTGGCGGTTAGCCGAAAAGGGAACGTACTCCGGGGAGGTTTCTAAAAGGTCGGGTGCAACCTCGAAGGCGAGGCACCGAGGAATGTCCCCAATGTATCATACTAATTCCAGCTCCATAGCCCTCAAAAATCTAACGGGTTTACGTGGACGACGCGTCATCTACTACGTGTCGTGATTTGGGGAATTCTTACTTATGACTATCATCGACGCACCTGCTGATGAACGGCTTGTACCTCTACGGCTGATCGAAGCTCCTCACCAGTTACCATACCTAAAATCATCCAAAAAATAAAAATCTATCAAATCTCGAATCGATCAAAAAAATTGAAAAAAAATCAGATCTGATGAAATTGATGGAGAAAGACTTACGAGATGGATTGGCACCTTAATGTGCTTCCTGAGCGTGGAGCCGCACTAGTTCTCTCGAGGCTCGTGGTAGTTATGCCTCCCGATGTGCTTCGCCTCCACCGATCTGGATCTGCCTCCTACTCCGCCGCTGCCGTTCATCTCTGCCGTCCACCTCCGTCGTCACCACCCACTGGAGCAATCGCCGGAAAGCAAGGGGTCTCCGACAATGAGAGGATCGATCGACAGTAGCGGCGACAACGAGCACACGGGGCAAAGGGATTTTGGGGGATCTCGGGATTTTTGAGAAGGGAATTTCAAATTTAGAAGATATCAAATCTAAATGAGAGGTGTTTTTCCCCAATAAGAGAGCAAGGCTCTGTTCAAAATTTGAACTGAGGCGACGCCTCACGTGCAAGGAACGAGAGCGCCAGCGCCTAGAGTTAAAAACTCTGATGCAGCGCCTCACGTGCAAGGCACGAGAGCGCCAGCGCCAAGAGTTAAAAACTCTGAGACAGCGCCACACGTGCAAAGCACGAGAGCACCAGCGCCGGAACTAAAAGTTCTCCACCCTTGGATCAAAGATCCAACGAAGATGATAAATCATCAAAGCACAGAATTAAATTCTGATTAAGAAAATACTCCTCACATCATTCTAAATAAGAAAGATTGTGCTCTGTAAATCAGAGCACCGTTGGATCAAAGATCCAATAGTGATTAAAAATCACCAAGATACAGAATAAGTTCTGTACGGGAAAATATTTTCCCAATCTTGTTAAAAACAAAAAAGATGTCTTCTGTAAAACAAAAGTCCTTGGATCAAAAATCCGACGGTGGATAAATTCCCTAAATCAATTAAGAAATCTCTAAATGAGAAATTTCCTTAACTGAATCAACAAATCAGCCTCCCCTATATAAAGGACTCAAGACTTCAAGTCTTGTATAGAGGAACCCCCCATAAACTTTAAGTTCAAAAAGAAGAGCAAGCAAAAAGAGCCTGAAGAGAGAAGAAAGAAGAAGAAGTTTCTTCAAGGTAAATAGAGATCATAGAATCTCATCTGCATGCCCAATGGTTTAACCCTTATAAAAGAACATAGTTCTTTCCCTGGATCTGAGATCCATGAGACAAGTCTCCCACGATTGAGAATTTAATTCTCGTAGGGATGAATTTGTTCTCGGGGATTGAAGATCCATGGGAGAACAAAGAATAGAAGTCTTCAGAAAAATGCACAAAGAGGGAAAAAGCGCCAAGTGCTCCACGTGCCACTCACGTGGGCGCTGCTAAAATAAAGAATACTCTGCACTCAGTGATTGGCGCGCAGCGCCAAGCACTCCACGTGCCCCTCACGTGGGCGCTAATAAAATAAGGAGTGCTTAGCACTCATTGGTTGGCACCCAGCGCCAAGCGGTCCACGTGCCTCTCACGTGGGCGCTAATAAAATAAGGAGTGCCTAGCACTCAGAGGTTGGCGCCCAGCGCTAAGCGCTCCACGTGCCCCTTACGTGGGCGCTAATAAGATAAGAAGTGCTTAGCACTCAAGGGTTGGCGTCCAGCGCCAAGCGCTCCACGTGCCCCTCACGTGGGCGCTGATAAAGTAAAGAGTGCTCTGCACTCAATGGTTGGCGCCTAGCGCCGAGCGTTCCATGTACTTCTCACGTGGGCGCTATTTAACATAAAGCGCTCTGTAAATGGAGCCAAACGCCATAAAGAGTGTTTAACACTCAATATAAAAAAACAAAGAAAGGGTGTGTATCAAAGCCCATATCAATGCTCAGCATTGTTGAACAAAAGGGACCGAGCCCAAAACAAGCGTTTAACACTTCATTCAAAAATTGAGTGGGCTGAGTCCAAGCTGACCAAAAGCCCCTAATTTAGATCAACTAAACCCATAGGCTCACAATTTTTATAAATTTGATCTTAGTCGTAAAACCAACTACAGATCTCTCAAGTGATATTGGTTTCATCTTCCTACACCTCTGATATATAACGTCGTAATTCTTCAACGTCTTCAGAGAGGTGGCGGGTCCTGACAACCAACAATTCTATAGACCGTAATGTCCTTAAACTAACTATGGACCGCAATGTCCTTAAACTAATCCACATGGACCGTAATGTCCTTAAACTAACAATGGACCACAATGTCCTTAAACTAATCTGCATGGATCGTAATGTTCTTAAACTAACTATAGACCGTAATGCCCTTAAACTAATCTTTATGGACTATGATGTTCTTAAACCCAATGGAAACCCAATGGACCGCAATGTGCTTAAATGAACTATGATGTCCTTAAACCTAATAGACCGCAACGTCCCTAAACTAAACTCCGTGGACTAAGATGTCCTTAAACCCAAAACTCTATGGACTATGATGTCCTTAAATATGGACTATGATGTCCTTAAACCCAATGGACCGTAATGTCCCTAAACTAAAACGATAGAACCCAAATGCTATTTCGTTGGAATAAAAGTGATCCTGAACCACAATTAAGTAGATCTTAGTCCAATATCGGATTAATGTATCCTTAAAAAACATTTAAATTGATCTTGATCTCAAACGAGGTTAACGATCCTTAAATCAAACCAAACCCAAATCTAAGAAAATACAGATTTGGACTAATCCCCACCCTACGGGCGACAACACAAATTAGTCTCCGTATACAATCCACGGCAACCAAAAATAAAACAAACACACACGACACGAAGTGACCTTATGGAGCAGGAGAAAGTGGTTATCGCTACGCGGTAACGTAATTAACTGTAGGGGCTTGCGCCTGCATGGAAGAGCGTCCCCACAATCAAAAAACCCCTCACAATGAGGGGGAATCTGACGAAGTCTACTACAACGGCCGCATCTGTTTAAACTTTCGATACATGGTGCCATAAATTAACTTGGCATCTTCGGAGAGGTAGACAAATAAAACCAAATAGCATCTGCCCCCAAATTCAGGCAAGATGTTTGTCTTCCCGGTTTCCAGCGCTAAACTGATTCTAGCACGCCCGGTGGGACATTTTCCTCTTTTCACTCCACACTTCGCGTGTCATGTTTTTCCGCGATCAAATAATCGCGGTATATATGTTTGTGGTTGCCCTTGGGTGATGGGATACTGAAGCCGTGGCCTCGTCTCTATGAAGAATGGTTTTTGCTTCTACCCTAGTAATTCAGGCTCTGTCATATCCGGTGGAGTCAAGTATGGGCCACATGCAGCCTTAAATCTCTGCAATCCGGCTCTTCAAGAAATCAACGGGCTTCTCTTTGGGTCGATACTCCCACCTCCCACCTTTGGTGTCTCAACGCTGATGGAGGAAGCCCAGAGGAAGTCTGTTTTCCATAGGCTGGTTCCCCAAGCTGTAGCTTTGCCGACAGAATCAGTCCTCAAACAATTAGCACCTGCCAGGGACCAAGGTCGACACAGGGGGCAGAATATTTAAGCTCTCAAAGGAAACAGGGGGCAGGCTCGGAAAAATCCAGAAGCTGATCAAATCCCGGTCGTAAAAAACGGTCGACATCGATATCGGTATCATGCAAAATGACCTGGGGGCAGTTCCACGTATGGTCCTGTTTCAACCTCATTGGTGAATGTTGTTGTTCCAACTGGGAATAGATTCAAACTGTTGCGAAGGGTCAGACAAAATTCTCCTACCGCAATATTGAAGAAGTCTCCGCAGCCCATGGAGATCCCACTAGAGCAGAAACCAGTTCGCACCTTGAGACAACTTTCATCATCTATATATAAGGTGTGGAAGCAGGTGAAGAGGACTCATCCCAAGACTGATCCTGATACAGCAGTTCCTCCTAAAACCAAAGCGGCTTTTCACAAAAAAGAGGGGCCCAATAAAGCTAAAGTGCCCGAAGCAAACTCCAAAGGCCAAAACTCCAAACACCCCAAGCCCGGGGGCATGGTAGTTCACATAGTCTATGTGGTGAATTCCAAAGACGAAGTTCGAGCTTCTACTAGTCACCGACCTCAAACTCGGTCCCTGACAAAAGTTCAACTACAATGTGAAAAGCTGAGGGAGATGCTTGCTCAGGCGGCATCACTCGCTAATCCATCGTCTAAGGCAAATCCCGAAGACGCACCCGAAGAAAGAGTAGAGAAGGAGTCGGATATTGATTTTCTAAAGCGCGCTCTGAAAAAGAGATATGAAGAAGCGGCAGAAATGTCCACTAAAATGAACCAGAATGCCCTTCTGATTCAGAATATGGCTGGAATGATGGTTCAATCGGAACCACTGGCAGATGAACCGCCGGTAGTCGGTCTTAAAGACAAGGGTGACATTTCAAATCCTCTGCAAACCTCATCAACGGCTGAGCAGGAAATGATTCCTAAAGAAAAGATGGACACATATATCGCTCAACAAATCAAAACTCACTATGCAAGTGAAGCATCAAATAGGCCAATCAAGACTGGTCGACCGTATCCGGCGTGCTCCGATCAAATACAGTACCCGCCAGAATACACACTTCCGACTCCATATATACAAAGGAACCGAGAATCCTCACCAGCACATCGCGCGATTTAAATCCATGTGCGGTAACACTGGAGAGAATGATATACTGCTCCTCCGACAATTCGTCAGCGGTTTGGCGGGCATCTCCTTCGTATGGTATGCGGAACTCCCAAATGATTTCGTGAAGAGCTTTAACGAAATGGATACGCTCTTCTGTCTGGGATTCGCTAATGAGAACGAACATACTACTGTGACGGTGCTGGTCAACGAAAGGGTTAGACTGAATGAGATTTGGGTTCAATATGTTACCCGATGACGAAATCTCTGGTCAAATACAAGAAAATCATCGATGAAGTTGCAGCCATGGGAATGCTCATAGCCACCCTTGACCCAAATTCAAAAGCTTCCTCGTATATGGCCCTCTTCAAGCCGACGATCTTCCAAGAACTCATGGATAAAATGGCTCGATTGGATCAAATGGGTCAAGACTCTTTCTCATCCGATGACGATGAGTAAAAAAGAGGAGGCAAGATGGCATTTGTCGCCTACGCTCAACAAAAATAAGCGGCTCTGAAGCAACCTGTCGCCAAAATAGCGACGGCATGGGTACTCGTTCCCCCCGAGATATACACAGGGGGCATATTCCTCACTGGCGGAAGAATCTCTATATAGAATGGTCCTTTCTTCTAAAAAGACAGAAAGGATATTAAGGGGCCTGCAAACAGGTCCCAAAATCTAATGGAATGCCCCGCAAAAAAAAGAAAAGAAAAAAATGGTATGTCCACAAGCAAAATAGGCATGGATGAAAACCCGAAAGGGCGCCGTGGGTAAAAATAGTAGGACTGCCGGCGAGTTTGTGAAAACCCGGAAGGGCGCAACCTTGTTAAAATAGATACACTTACGAGATCCTCACAACTCGTAAGGAGAATCCCCCTATGAGACCCTCACGGCTCATAGGATTCAGAAGCCTTAGGTTACAGGGATCTGGACCTGTTCTTAAGCCATCAAATCTCTCAAATTGCCCTACAGGCGGTCCATATTGACCCTTGTATACAATCCAGGGGCACGGATAAATATTTCTTTGCCAAGTTCTGCAAATGGCAAGAAATGTCTGCATATGGTGAATAACATTTGTAGGTCCTTTCGACTTATAAAGAGAAAACACTCTTATGAGATCCTTACGACTTATAAGAGAAAACACCACTTAGGAGTCCTCATGACTTCTAAGGAGAACATACACCTACGAGATCCTCACGACTCGTAGGGAGAAATACCTTTATAAGACCCTTACGGCTTGTAAAGTCAAAAAAAGCCTTAGTCCACAGGATCCTAATCCTGTCTACTAAGCCACCTTTGTCCAAATCGACTGGGGCAAATGATGAGTCGCTCCTGGCAATATCCCAGTTGTAGCGATACTGATGCCTAAACAGGTGTCAAACTCTAAGTCAACCTCTCCGGCAAATGCCGCCCCTACAGTCATCTAATGAAGAAGGGGACCCCGTTCGTTTGGGATCGTAAATGCCAAAGCGCACTGGACGAAATCAAGCAATATCTGCAGAACCCGCCGGTACTAACCGCTCTAGTCAAGGGAAAGCCCCTCATCCTGTACACAACAGCCCTTGAAGGTTTTTTAGGCGCGCTATGGGCACAGAAGAACAACCAAGGGAAAGAGAGAGCCCTTTACTATTTGAGTCGGGTTCTCCTGGGGGCAGAAAACAACTACTCCCCTATCGAAAAATACCGCGTGGCGTTAATCTTCGCGATAACGAAGCTTTGGCATTGTGCTTTGGCGCATGAAGTCCGTTTCATATCAAAATTGGATCCTCTCAAATATTTGATGTCAAGAGCCATACTAACAGGACGACTCGCTAAATGGGCCCTCCTCTTGATGGAGTTTTTGATAATCTATCGACCCCTCAAGGCAGTGAAAGGCCAAGCCATCGCCGACTTCCTCGCAGAACATCTGATACCTGGCGACTCACCTTTAAATTGCGAACTGCCATACGAGCACGCGTTTGACACGATCAACGGGGAGAAAGGAGGGAGTGATACCCGATGGGAACTCTATTTCGATGGAGCATCTTCCATGAAGAAGCGGCGGCATAACACCCCTATAATCAAATCTGGGGTAGGGTTTATCTTCATGACTTTGCAAGGAGGGATAATGCGCTTTGACTTTTCCCTAACAGAGCCGAGGACAAACAATGAAGCAAAATATGAGGCTTTGATAGCAAGTCTTGAGATCGTTGTCGACATGAGAATCAAAAACCTCCTCATATACGGAGACTCCCAACTGGTCGTTAGCCAAGTAAACGGTGACTATCAAATGTGCAAACCAGAGTTGGTGAAGTATGGCAAAAGAGTGCAACAGTTGCTAACTCAAATTCCCTCTTACACCGTGGAAAGCATACTGTGTACAGAAAATAGCAAAGCGAACGCATTAGCCAAATCGCTAAAGAACTGGCTGACAAAAACCTCGATGACGTGATCATTGTACAAAGTCGTCGGGTTCTTGCACCAGCAGAAATGTCTCCGGAGTCGTCTGAAGAAAAGGAAGCGACCACAAAAACAGCCCTACAAATAGAAAACCAAGAAAGAGCTAATGATTAGAGAGAAGTCTTTATAGACTACTTCAAATCCCATCGAACACCTGAAGATGCATCCTCAAGAAATCAGCTTATGAAACGAGCTCTGTCTTTCGCCTTCGTCAATGATACTCTATATAAAAGATCGTTTGACTTTCTATGGCTGAGATGCCTGGGGCCGGAAGAAGCAAGGAGAGTCGTCCAAGAAACTCATGACGGACTCTGCAGTTCTCATCAAGTCGGGCCGAAGATGAAGCTGAAGATCAAAAGGATGGGCTACTATTGGCCCACGATGATTCAGGACTGCCTCGAACACGTGAAGCAATGCCACTCATGCCAAATTCATGGATACTTCATCCACCAGCATCCAAACCCGCTACACCCAACAGAGGCTAGCTGGCCGTTCTAAATGTAGGGAACCGACAAATTAGGCCCATCGAACCAGCTCCATCCAGAAGACATCGGTTCATATTAGCGACAACTGATTACTTCTCTAAGTGGGCAGAAGCCATACCGCTAAGAGAATTGAAGACGGAGAATATCCTTTACTTCTTCAAGACTCACGTCATCTATTAGTTCGGCACTCCACAACGGATTGTCTCCGATAACGGGCCGGCCTACAGAAGTCACAGAATCAGCCGCTTTGCACAGCAGCATAATATAGACTGGAGATACTCTTCGGTCTATAATCCCCGAGCTAACGGTCTAGCCGAGGCTTTCAACAAAACCTTGACAAAGATCCTAAAGAAGACGGTGTCAAAAAAAAAGGATTGGCATGAGAGACTGCATGAAACTCTCTGGGCTTATCGGACCACATTCAAAACGGCCACAAATACAACGCCATTCGCGTTGGTATTCGGCACAGAAGCGGTACCCCCCTCAAGATAGAGATACCCTCTCTACGAGTGGCGGTTCATTACGAGCTAACAAATGAAGAGAATGCTCATCTTCGGCTTGAGGAGCTCAAAGCCCTCGAGGAAACTTGTCTCATGGCCCAGCAAAACTTGGAGGCTTACAAAGCAAAGATGACGCGCTCATACGAAATATTAACTAGGCCGAGAACATTCCGCCAAGGCGAACTCGTGCTAGTTTTCAAAAGACCTATGATCCCCAATCATGCCAAACGAGGGAAATTCGAGCCAAACTATGAGGCCCATACATCATAGACAAGGGCTACCAAGGTGGGGCTTACTTGCTCATGGATATGCATGGCGAAAGACCCTTCCGGCCAATAAACGGCCGATTCCTAAAAAAATACTACGCCTGACGAGTCACGGCCCAGGTCAATGATAGATGACGATGCCTATGTTTGCTCGCTATCTTCCTGAGTCCAAACTCTATAAGTAATATCCGGCAAAATCTCGCCTCAAAACTCCTATGGACCGTAATGTCCTTAAACTAGCTGCGGACCGAAACGTCCCTAAACTAACTATGGACCGTAATGTCCTTAAACTATCTGCGAACCAAAACGTCCCTAAACTAACTATGGACCGTAATGTCCTTAAACTAGCTGCGGACCGAAACGTCCCTAAACTAACAATGGATCGCAATGTCCTGAAACTAGCTATGGACTGAAACATCCTTAAACTACTACGAACCGCGGCATCCTTAGGCTAACGCGGCAGCAAAAAAACGGTACGTACGTAAGAGAAATGGGCACGGATGAAAACCCGAAAGGGCTCTGTGAGTAAAAACAGCAGGCTACCGGCAAGTTTGTGAAAAACTGAAAGGGCGCAGACTCGTAAAAATATTTGATGTGCACTTCCAGGGTCCTCTCGACCTCGTAAGAAGAAAATACCCGCGTGAGATCCTTACGACTCACAAGGGAGCAAAACACTTAGGAATCCTCATGATTCCTAAGGAGAAATTACACTTACGAGATCCTCATGACTCGTAAGGAGAATTCCCTTATGAGACCCTCACGGCTCATAGGATTCAAAAGCCTTAAACTACAGAGATCTGAACCTGTTCTTAAGCCATCACATCCCCCAGGCTGCCCTACAAACGGTTCAATATTGACCCTTGTATATAATCCACGGGCACAAATAAATCTCTCCCCCACCAAGTTCCACCAATGGCGTGAAATGTCCTCAAGTGGTGGACGACACTTGTAAGTCCTTTCGACTTATAAGGAGAAAACACTCTTGTATGATCCTTACGATTTATAAGAGAACACGCACTTAAGAATCCTCACGATTCCTAAGGAGAAAACGCACTTACGAGATCCTCACGACTCATAGGGAGAAACACCTTTATGAGACCCTTACGGCTCATGAAGTCAAAAGCCTTAGTCGACAGGATCCTAACCTTGTTTGCTAAGCCACCTTTATTCGAACCGACAAAGGCAAATGATGATTCGCTCCTGGCAATATCCCAGTTGTAGCGATGTTGATGCTTAAATCGGTAACAAATTCCACGTCCTTTCACGGCAAGTGATGATTCGCTCCTGGCAATATTCCAGTCGCAGCGATGCTGATGCTATGATTGGTATCAGATCTCAGGTCCATACTCGCAACAAAATCAGCGAGCCAGAAACACAAATATATATATATATACAGCCGAAATGATCGGGCAACTCACAATAAAAAAACAGCGAGTAAAAAGAAAAATAGCCGAAATGATTGGGCAATCGCGACTTTTGCGATATAAAGAGCTGAAATAATAGAGCATCGCGGAAAGAAATAAAAAAATGAAAGAATGAAACTTTTGCACTACAGGCGAGTCCATACTAACCCCTGTATACAATCCATGGGCATAAACGAAAAGGGAACCACATTTCCCAACAGACTCTGTCAAAGGGAGAGTCAGATCTCGACGGCAACATCTGCATCCCAGAAGATCAACACGGCGTTCCTTCTTGACACCGCAGAAAGCGGAGCAAGTTAACCCCGACACCGAAGAAAGCCGAAACGAGTCAGCCAATGACCTCCCCTCTGGATCAACGCTCCAACCCGGAAACAAGTCAGCCAATGACCTCCCCGCCGGATCAACGCTCCATCTCGGAAACAAGTCAGCCAATGACCTCGCCGCTAGAACAACGCTCCTTCTCGAAACAAGTCAGCCAATGACCTCCCCTCTGGAAAAACGCCCCGTCTCGAAAATAAGTCAGCCAATGACCTCCCCGCCGGATCAACGCTCCGACCCGGAAACAAGTCAGCCAATGACATCCCCGCCTGAACAACGCTCCGTCTCGGAAACAAGTCAGCCAATGACCTCCCCGCCGGAACAACGCTCTGTCTCGGAAACAAGTCAGCCAATGACCTCCCCGCCGGAACAACGCTCTGTCTCGGAAACAAGTCAGCCTATGACCTCCCCGCCGGATCAACGCTCCGTCTCGGAAACAAGTCAGCCAATGACCTCCCCGCCGAAACAACGCTCCGTCTCGGAAACAAGTCAGCCAATGACCTCCCCGCCGGAACAACGCTCCGTCTCGAAAACAAGTCAGCTAATGACCTCCCCGCCAGAACAACGCTCCTTCTTAGAAACAAGTCATCCAATGACCTCCCCGCCGGAACAACGCTTCGTCTCGGAAACAAGTCAGCCAATGACCTCCCTGCCAGAACAACCTCCGTCTCGGAAACAAGTCAGCCAATGAACTCCCCGCCGGATCAACGCTCCGTCTCGGAAACAAGTCAGTCAATGACCTCCCCGCCGGAACAACGCTCCATCTCGGAAACAAGTCAGCCAATGACCTCCCCGCCGGAACAACGCTCCGTCTCGGAAACAAGTCAACCAATGACCTCCCCGCCGGAACAACGCTCCATCTCGGAAACAAGTCAGCCAATGACCTCCCCACCGGAACAACGCTCTGTCTCGGAAACAAGTCAGTCAATGACCTCCCCGTCGGAACAATACTCCGACTCGGAAACAAGTCAACCCACGAACTTCTCAACCCGTAAAAAGAAAACTCACTTATGAGATCCTTACGACTCTTAAGAGAAAACGCACTTAGGAGTCCTCAAGAACACTAAGGAGAAATTACACCTACGAGATCCTCTCGACTTGCAGGGAGAAAAGTCTTTATGAGACCTTCACGGCTCATAAAGTTGAAAAAGTCTTAGACGGCATATCTGAACCTGTCTTCTAAGCCATCGCTACCCTGCAAGGAGGTCAAGATGGACTATTATATACCATCTACGAGCCACATTTGCTAAAGTAACATGCCAACGACACGGCAGAGAAAAGAAAGCGATAGTAGAAGATAAAAAATGTGTGTTTTATTCATGAATTCAATTGAGTACAAGATACATCATATAAAAGAATAAAAAAATGATGAATGCATGTTATTCATATATTACAAATTTTCAGTTGATACAAAGACGGCTACTAAGAAGGAGGAATCTTTAGTAAGTCAGCAAGCCGCTCGAGCACTCCTCTCAAGTCCTTTTTGTTGGAGATAATGCCCTCAGAGTCAATTATTGGATCACAGGAACGTGATTGCAATGATTGAGGGAGGACCTATCCCAGGAGGACAGTCTTACTCAAGATGATAGTATGCTATCTGGTTTATCTTTATCATCGTGTACTGCTTTAGGTGACCTGACAGGTCGCTATTACACGTTGGTAGAGCCCCTAGGATTCTTGCTTGACTGCCAGCAGTATGAGGGCGATCATATACGTGAGGGCTGGTAGTCTATAAGCACATCCTTAAAAGGTCCCTAGTCGTGGGAGTTTCGAGACAGGACATCGATACTCCAGAGTAGACTAGTGTATACAGTCGAGACCCCGACGAGGGACGGTGGCCGGTCTCACAAGCCATTGGTGTCAGTTGGTTCAGCTAAGATGTATACAGGTGCTCATTGGGTTATGAGTACACCGGACAGAACTCGCCGGGAACATGCTAGTTGGTCTTATACCTGACGTCAGATAGCATTTCCCTGGTGACATGTGTACAGGTTAGTTCATCGACCTGGGGATCATCATTTGTCTCGTGTGAGTTCCCACTGTACTTTGATTACTACCCTACCACGCTCAAAGGAGACGTGCAAACAGGTTTTAGTTGGGTACAGTCCCGAGCCACATGGAGGCAGTGAGCGGATCTTCAGGGGTTCGTCTCTCCCGGTATTGGGGGTGAGGTCGCGCTGTGTCTAGGAGAGCCATTACACGAAGCCCTCGGCCGAGGCAGGAGATTTACTGGTAGGTATTCCAGTAGTATCTCAGGGTGTTCTGGGCTACACTCCGACACGACTTGTACCGCTTTTGGGGGTCTGACTTTTACCAACCCCCTAGGCCCGCCATGCGATGCTCATAGACGAACGGACCGGACTGTACGGATATTGTCACTGACAGGCTCAGTAGGGTGTCAGGATGAGTTCGCTCATCGACATCCCTTTTGGTCAATAGCTGGTGGCCCGTCATGTATGGCTAATACCTCTGACGTGCTAGTGGTTAAATCCACAGCTATAGTATTGACGAGTCTTTAGAGTCCCCCACATTCAGTTACTCAAGCTTTCGGGCGAAACGCTGTAGAGGCCGTATGGAGATATGGCAGCGTTCGATCAGATACGTGCGGTATTGCACGGATCAGGATCGGACGGTTAGTACTAGAGGCCGTATGGAGATATGGCAGCGTTCGATCAGATACGTGAAGTATTGCACGGATCAGGATCAGACGGTTAGTACTAGAGGCCGTATGGATATATGGCAGCGTTCGATCAGATACGTGCGGTATTGCACGGATCAGGATCGAACGGATAATACTAGTCGGCTTTGGTTTAAGCCGGATCCTAGTATAGTATAGTGTAGACTTTGTCTCATTGCATTTGTATTTCGGTCGGAATACAGATGCGGGTGTGTATACACAGTATCGGGGTTTTCCTGTAATTTATTACGGGACCAGTTTTCTGGAGTTGCCAGTTTGCTTTCCGTTTCGGCCATATTTCTTTGTATCTTTCTTTGGCCGGATTGGTGGAGGAGGGCTTATTTGCATTTGTGCAAATAAGCAATTTGGAAGGGGTCTTTGCATATTATTGTATCATGATACTTGCACCATCATTGCTTGACTTTCTTTAGTCATCATGGCTAGTCTTGTAGTATCATGATGGCATGACTTTTTGGTGATGGGAGTTGATTTGTTTTGGAGTGTGGGTTTGTTTGTGATCATTTCCCTTCATGATTATCTTTATTCCCTTGCATTATGGTTGGGGTTCTATCATCCATTCACCTCTCTCTCATTCTCACTCCACCATTTTGTCATGGCCGGCAACATTGGGGAGGGGCAGCCCATTTCATTTGGTGTGGGGTTTTTTTGTGCTTTTGCTTTTGGCAAAAATCCCACAAGATCAATCTCCAAAACTCCATTCCTCCACCATCTCAAAAGGCAACTCCATATAAACCCCAAATGAGACATATAGATCTTCACTATATTCTACAGCAAATCTTGGGCACGTCGACTCGCCAGCTTCATGCCCGAGTTGCCTCGGTATAGAGGTGGGAGCCCGTAAAAGAAGCAGGCGACGTGGTGCCCTTCCGGCGACTTGGTGGAGACCGGAGATTCCGCGGGAGATCGGGACGACGACGAAAAGACCGGAGGACTCGGATCACTCGGTTTATCTCTCTTCCCCATCTTGTAGTTAGCTAGGACTAGTTAATGGCCCGATCCGGGTTTTAGTGCGCGGTGGTGCCGGTTCAGAAAATTAAAGTTAACCATCGCTTCCGCATTTGGCCTCGGGATGGAGGCCGGGGCGCCGCCGTGCACTTACAGTGGTATCAGAGCCTCGCCATTAACATAGTCTAGCTTTGTCTAATGTGTTTTACATTTCCGATCGAACAATTTCCAAAAACCGTATTTTTCTTCACATCAGTTTCTGTCGAAATTTTTTGAAGTCCAAAAATTTTTCAGGTTGTCTCAGAATGATGTGCAGGGAATTATAAGAGTTCTGTGAAAATTTAGGCTCGTGAACAGTCCAAACTACCGCGGAACCGCGGCCAAACCCATGAGTGGGCCGCGGTTCCGCCGCGACTTGAACTGTTCAGTCCCCCAAAATTTTACAGAATGCTCCAGAGTGGAAAATAGGTTTTCTGGAATGTTATTTTTTGGGCCCAGATTTCTTTATGTGCTACAGTAGTGCTTGGGGCCCACTTGGTAAATTTTGATCGATCGGATATTTTAAACACATTGGTTCACAGTATTTACATTATATCTGCGACCGTGAATGTCACTTGATCGGTAAATCCAGTCTAACTGCTATAGCCCAGTTAGACGGATTTGCGAACGTGACTTTCACGTTGATGTTCTATGTATTGCTGTGATGTTGCGGATTGGTCGTGGGGGATAGCCTGGATGCAATGCTAGTACAGTTTTTGTTGTATTATGTATATTTGATATTGCGGGGCGAGCGTCCAACATGTGGACTGCCGTCACTGCCTGATTGTATTATTATTTTGGGGCACGACCAGGTTGCGGTCTATATACCCGTTGTATGTATATTTTACTTTCTGTACTAGGATTACCCCAAGGAGGGGTGCACGGATAGCCGGGTTCTAGAGGGCAACAAGCTCGCGTCTCATGGCATTGAGATGAAGGGGGCTTCACTCTAGAATTGGCGGGCTATTCACCGCACTCGTAGGGGGTACAGGTTGACCCAGGAGGGGTGCCCAAGTTACCGGATTCCGTAAAGTGCTGGGTGGTCCATTCACGGTGCTGAAGGGGGCTGCCTCGCTTCAGGTTTTGGCGGGTAACTTGCCGCGCCCGTAGGGGTCTAGGATTTCATTGTACAGGCTATCCACACGACCAGGGGAACGTCGGGTTTCAGTAGTGGCTCTGTGAAACCCGGGGATCCCAGATATTTGTATTGTTCTGTGATGCTGTACATTTCTGTGATGTTGAATTTTATCATGCCTTGAGCGAATATAATATATTGGTATATATATTAGTAGATGTTGTATATGTTTTGCATCCACGCTAGTCCAGTCCCCGCTCTGTCGTTAGTTAGCTAACCTAACGGGTAATGACAGGACCCAGTGGCGAATGCGGATGGCATATACGTACGTCATATTATTTTCGTTCTTTGTGGTGTGATCAATTGATGGGACTGCGTTGAATCGGATCAATGCAAGTTAAAAACAAACCTAATCTGATGTTGTTGGAACACTTTTCAAAAAGCTGTTATTGCAAGGACGTTCTCTTTTGTTTTGCATCGTGGTATTCAGTTGGAATATCCTGCTCCTCAGTCGACGAGGCAAGGGCCGAGATCCCTTCACCGGGAGTGACCCCTTGGACAGAAGTTTGCATCAGGGCATTAACTTCACTATAGCCAATTACTTTTGCTTTGCACCGTGGTATTCAGTTGGAATATCCTGCACCTCATTCTACGGGGAAAGAGCCGAGATCCCTTCACCGGGAGTGACCTCTTTAGCAACGGTTTTCGTCACTATATTTTTAAAAGCTATCCGTTCCTTCAACGATATCAAGTTCTTTACGTTAAAGGTTTTCGCCAGAAACTATTCGTAGCCCTCCGTCGTTTCATATGGGTAGTCAATAGTATTCAAGCTGTGTTTGTTGGCCAAAGTCAAGGCACAGTGTTTGGTAGCTGTTGGTTGTTCATATGCAGCATAGATAGATGCGTTGGTTTGGGACAGTCGTACTGCCTTGTTGGCCAAAGTCAAGGGTAGGTACGGGTGGACTCAAATTAACCTAGAGAATGACGGGTAGAACTTGACATGTGACTTATGATTTATTGGCCAAAGTCAAGGTCATAAGAGCATGGGGTAGAAATCACATCGGGAGTTTCTAAAGAAACTGAAACTTGCCAGATATGCGCATACCTTCTGGAGTGTGATGACGTGAGCGGATTCCGTCACGTTATCATGCGATGATAGTTCGATCCCGATTCCCACTGATGAGTTGGTTTACTCCTCGGGTGATCCCGACTAATTCTTCTTTCAGGTTTGGAGGAGAATTTGACGGTACAGTGGGAGGTTTCCAGATTAGATAAATTGGTAACCATTCTGATCTAGGCTAGAGTGCATACTGAGTGTTTCTTTTCTCTCTCTCTTTGGCAGCGACCATTGACCCGACCCTAAGACTATGACTCAGTGACCAAGTTGACCGAACCTTCTTAACACTGACTTTTGGATTGTCAGAGTTGCAAACCTCTTTGCCACTCCTACTTTTACCCTTTTCTCCAGGACACCCCGTATTACTACGAACGTCCACTTCCATTGGACAAAACCATCGTATGGTTATATACGAACTCGAAGGAATTTATTCGAGGATGGTTTCCGGTTCTGGAGAAAACGGATAGGACTATTCAGTTGTCTTTTCCTTTTACCTTCTCTCAGGTTGCGAGTACTCCTTGGTTTAGGAGATAGTACACCTATTACGCAAATTGGATAGTCTTCTTCCAAACCTTAGGCTGGTGCCGAACGGTAGGGAATGAAGAAAACCAATTAGCATAACCAATTAGCATAACGATGGTGTACAGAAGGTATTAAGTTAAGACAAAGCAAGGGATTAGTAAGAGGGCAAAGTAAATTGCGACTGATATTCACGACAAAACCAGGTATTTCATTACCACTCCCACTTCACCTTTGTATTTCTCCAGGACACTCCATATCACTATGAAGATCCACAGTTTATTGGATACTCCATCGTATGGTTATATACGAACTCGAAAGGAACTTGTTCCAGTTCGGGGATGGATTCTGGTTCAGGAGAAATAGGAATAAAGTTTATTCGGTTGTCTTTTATCTTCACCTTCTCTCGCATTGCGAGTGCTCCTAGGATTAGGACAGTACACCCATTATGCTTCTTGGATAGTCTTCTTCCAAACCATAGGCTGGTGCTGAACGGTAGGGAAGGAAGAAAACCATTTGGCCTAAAGGGGTGTACAGAAGGTAATGACTAAAGACATAGAAAGGGATTTGGAAAGATGGCAAAGAATTACACGGTTACAGTTGTGAATCTGGATAACGGAAGAGGCATTACTAGGAATACCAGGATACCCCATCGAAACATTTCAATGTTTCAGTTTCACTGTGTAATGTTAAAAGAAAACTGATTTCCCGATTAGATACTTACTCCAGGATATGTATTTACCAGGTATGATTCTCACATCTGTATGGTTTTACAGATGATGAGTGGGAGTAAGTTATTGGGAATTGGGTGATCATCCTCATTATATCGGGATTCGTTGTAATCGGTGATATTTGAGGAAATCACCTGGCTGTTTGCCGGTCGGCAAATATTTGGTTTTGAATATCCGCTGTTATGCACCAATTTCAAATCAACATATCCGTACTTCTATTTTCATAGAGTGAGATATACTTTTTGAAATTATGTCAGTGACATTTACCTATATCAGTGGATGGTTAGGTAAGGAGCACTAAACAGCGGTGTAATTCTTCTTAACCATAAGTACAGTTTTCAACCTACGACACACAGTGAATGAGTTATCAGACTCAAGGGACTTATACAGAGTATTGTATGTTGTCTAGGGTCCATCAGGACAGAGGGGTTGGTCCTCATACTATATTCAGTTTACTTATGACTTCTCTAGTTTTTAGACAAGTGTTTCGTGGAAACACAGGGTCCGAATTTTGAGAAGTTATAGGTATTTGAATAAAGTAGAGAACCAGGTGTTGCAAGTATCGGGATTCTTCAAAGTGATCGAAGATGTAGATACTTGAGTATGGTATTCAGTTGATAGTAGTGATTAAGAGAACTTGCTTCTCTTTCAGGTTACTCATAATTGGTAGCATTCCTAAGTTGAGTAACGCTGATCGGCCTCCTTCCATTTAGTTGACATACACTGGAGACAGCTGCATGATTTGAATCTGGTTCAATTAAATTAGTGCCTCTGGTTCTATATTGGATATAGAACAGTTCATATCTTAACGATGTTAAGGTACGGGGAGTTGTCCGGATTATGATTAAAACCAGACACTGGACAACTCAAGGCACGTTTCTGTAATGGCTGTTTGTGAGTTGACCCAGGCTATGACGAGGGTTGACTTTCTACCAACTGGAAGATCAATAGTGATATTGTTCTAGACTCGCCACAGTTTTATTAAAAATGGATTTTTTTTTCCAGAAAACAGTAGTGGGAGTATGGTAGAACTGGAAGTGATTCCAGAACCGCAAACGATTACTGAAGATTTGATAGGAACCTAAAGATTCAATCTGGATTGACATTCCATTGGCCACTCCGCAGATAAGGTGGGTAATCTCAGGCACCCGAGGGGTACTCCGGTAGCTTCAAGGACGGTGACATGGAGGTTCTTGTTTACCCACACTTACTATTGTTGTTGTTCCAGACTGTGAGACCCGGCAGGAGGATGAGTATAGCGTCGTTCTAAACTAGTTTTAGAAGTGTATGTCTATATGACCCTGCCAGAGGGTTGTCGTGGTCAGTGGGAGCAGCGGAAGTATTGGTGGACAGAAAGCTTATATCTATTTATAGACTAAAGCAGATATAGAGGAGGTAGATCATCAATTTCTGATGTGACAGTCATAGGTTTGACTTCATCAGAATAGGGGATGGATCTGTTGAGGAGGTAGTAGGGTGTGATGTCATGGTATTTGGATGACATACACAGAATAGGAAAAGAAACTCCTATACTACGATCGGTTATACTTTGGTCGTCACACAGTGGTTTCTCCACATGGGACTTGGACATTATATCAGACATACTGGTTACTAGATCTATGGTTTTAGATCAAGATTTGGGTGGTTTCCCAATAAGGGTACTTAGACAGCATTCTAAGAGTATTTAGAATGGACGCCTCCTGGCACGGTAGTGTACCTGCAGGTGATGGAGTCACCCTCTCTAAAGGTGTCTTACAGACTAAAGGGGAGAGGGATGTGCATGATTGGCAGATCACTTGCTTAGGCAATTGAGTCAATCATGAGATGTCAAGTACCACACCAGATGTTGTTCTTGCACTAGATGCAATAAGTTGACATTGATCCAATCCTGGAGAAGCAGTCGGAAGCAGTTTTAGAACATAAGTGGATGTTCTAGGGATATGATAACGACAGCCTTATTCGGGAGACAGTTATCATTCCAGGCTTCCAAGGTGACCTGGACGACAAGGAGGTTGTCAGAGTTATAGTTTTTCCTTCTGACGAGGGGCAGTATTTTGGACAGGTGGTCCAAGGCAATACTGAGGGAGGCATGGCACAGGATACTGATTAAGTTCAGTTGACAATACAGTCTAAGAAGTTTGGATTTGTAGTTCATTTATGAGCCAGGTCCTATCAGACATCCAGACACATTCTAAGACAGGTATTGCTCATTTCGGGAGATGGCTTTCTCCGCGAACCTGAGATATAGAGAGACATAGAAAGAAACATCAAGGCGGATCCACTCACTGAGGCTATTCCTCGAATGCAAGAGTTTCGCAAACGAGCATTGTGAGACTGACTAGTAGAGGAGTTGGGTATTCGGTATCACACGGGCTGTGAGTATGCGACATTGCAATAATTAGCCTTGAGTGCAAGTGGGAGATTGTTGGAGATAATGCCCTCAGAGTCAATTATTGGATCACAAGCACGTGATTGCAATGATTGAGGAAGGACCTATCCCAGGAGGACAGTCTTACTCAAGATGATAGTATGCTATCTGGTTTATCTTTATCATCGTGTACTGCTTTAGGTGACCTGACAGGTCGCTATTACACGTTAGTAGAGCCCCTAGGATTCTTGCTTGACTGCCAGCAGTATGAGGGCGATCATATACGTGAGAGCTGGTGGTCTATAAGCACATCCTTAAAAGGTCCCTAGTCGTGGGAGTTTCGAGACAGGGCATCGATACTCCAGAGTAGACTAGTGTATACAGTCGAGACCCCGACGAGGGGCAGTGGCCGGTCTCACAAGCCATTGGTGTCAGTTGGTTCACCTAAGATGTATACAGGTGCTCATTGGGTTATGAGTACACCGGACAGGACTCGCCGGAAACATGCTAGTTGGTCTTATACCTAACGTCAGATAGCAGTTCCCTGGTGACATGTGTACAGGTTAGTTCATCGATCTGGGGATTGTCATTTGTCTCGTGTGAGTTCCTACTGTACTTTGATTACTACCCTACCATGCTCAAAGGAGACGTGCAAACAGGTTTTAGTTGGGTACAGTCCCGAGCCACATGGAGGCAGTGAGCGGATCTTCAGGGGTTCGTCTCTCCCGGTATTGGAGGTGAGGTCGCGCTGTGTCTAGGAGAGCCATTACACGAAGCCCTCGGCCGAGGCAGGAGATTTACTGGTAGGTATTCCAGTAGTATCTCAGGGTGTTCTGGGCTACACTCCGACACGACTTGTACCGCTTTTGGGAGTCTGACTTTTACCAACCCCCTAGGCCCGCCATGCGATGCTCATAGACGAACGGACCGGACTGTACGGATATTGTCACTGACTGGCTCAGTAGGGTGTCAGGATGAGTTCGCTCATCGACGTCCCTTTTGTTCAATAGCTGGTGGCCCGTCATGTATGGCTAATACCTCTGACGTGCTAGTGGTTAAATCCACAGCCATAGTATTGACGAGTCTTTAGAGTCCCCCACATTCAGTTACTCAAGCTTTCGGGCGAAACGCTGTAGAGGCCGTATGGAGATATGGCAGCGTTCGATCAGATACGTGCGGTATTGCACGGATCGGGATCGGACGGTTAGTACTAGAGGCCGTATAGAGATATGGCAGCGTTCGATCAGATACGTGCAGTATTGCACGGATCAGGATCGGACGGTTAGTACTAGAGGCCGTATGGATATATGGCAGCGTTCGATCAGATACGTGCGGTATTGCACGGATCAGGATCGAACGGATAATACTAGTCGGCTTTGATTTAAGCCGGATCCTAGTATAGTACAGTGTAGACTTTGTCTCATTGCATTTGTATTTCGGTCGGAATACAGATGCGGGTGTGTATACACAGTATCGGGGTTTTCCTGTAATTTATTACGGGACCAGTTTTCTGAAGTTGCCAGTTTGCTTTCCGTTTCGGCCATATTTCTTTGTATCTTTCTTTGGCCGAAGATTGGTGGAGGAGGGCTTATTTGCATTTGTGCAAATAAGCAATTTGGAAGGGGGTCTTTGCATATTATTGTATCATGATACTTGCACCATCATTGCTTGACTTTCTTTAGTCATCATGGCTAGTCTTGTAGTATCATGATGGCATGACTTTTTGGTGATGGGAGTTGATTTGTTTTGGAGTGTGGGTTTGTTTGTGATCATTTCCCTTCATGATTATTTTTATTCCCTTGCATTATGGTTGGGGTTCTATCATCCATTCACCTCTCTCTCATTCTCACTCCACCATTTTGTCATGGCCGGCCACATTGGGGAGGGGCTGCCCATTTCATTTGGTGTGGGGTTTTTTTGTGCTTTTGCTTTTGGCAAAAATCCCACAAGATCAATCTCCAAAACTCCATTCCTCCACCATCTCAAAAGGCAACTCCATATAAACCCCAAATGAGACATATAGATCTTCACTATATTCTACAGCAAATCTTGGGCACGTCGACTCGCCAGCTTCGTGCCCGAGTTGCCTCGGTATAGAGGTAGGAGCCCGTAAAAGAAGCAGGCGACGTGGTGCCCTTCCGGCGACTTGGTGGAGACCGGAGATTCCGCGGGTGATCGGGACGACGATGAAAAGACCGGAGGACTCGGATCACTCGGTATATCTCTTTTCCCCATCTTGTAGTTAGCTAGGACTAGTTAATGGCCCGATCCGGGTTTTAGTACGCAGTGGTGCCGGTTCAAAAAATTAAAGTTAACCATCGCTTCCGTATTTGGCCTCGGGATGGAGGCCGGGGCGCCGCCGTGCACTTACACTTTTCGTGGTTAGCTACCGCGGCCAACTCCGTTTCAATTCGAGCCTGTTGCTACAAATAGGATGAAAGCTTCTCATCAATTTCCTGCTGAGAAGCTTCACAACTCTGCGTAACTCGCTCAGTGAAGTCAAGCTTCTGCCTCAGCACCAGCCCGTCAGAAATACATCGTTGGAGGTCTTCAAAAATAGCTTTCAGCTGCGCAGCATTCATTTCGACCTGGGCACGCAATTGGACAGACTCGCTGGAAGCCGCTTTATGTTCCTTTCGTCTCAGGGTCGTGTCTTGTTCAAAATGGCGAAGGAAAGGAACACTCTGCTCAACCCATGCAGTCCGCTGGGAGTTCAAAGCCAGAACATCAGGAGCGAGACGCTTGAGCTCAATTTCGTGCAGGCAAGCCTCGATCTGTCTGCAGTAATTAACCCAAGACCTGACGATAACTTCGTCATGGAAGTTCACGAGCGTCTCCAGCATTGGATTGACCTCAATACCAAAATCTGCAACGGATTTGAAAGCCTCGGCATCAAGATCCTCAACGAATTCGCTCAACATCCGTCGGCTGTTTGCAGCACCCCGCGAAGATGTGTGTTTACCAAAAGGCCCTGCGGGCATGGGAATGCGAGACTCAAAGGGAACTGGTGCTGGTGCGATTGCTGCAAAATGAATTACGGTTAAATGCTAACTCACGAAATAAAGAAATCACATGGTCGATAAAGTCTATTAAACCAGCTGTGACAGGCGGTAGGAGGGGGAGTGTCGGAGCCACGGCTATTCTTTCGCTTCATCCTTTGACCCACGACACTATGATCAACATGAAGAAAAATTAAAATAAATATGTTTACGAGTAAAAGAAAAGGAAGAGCGCTAGCTAAAGACTATACTCACCGACACCAGCAGATAGGGTAATCTCCGACTAGAAGGAGAAATGCGGGTTCGGCACCTGATATAGATGGTCAAAAAGGACTCCTGCAAAGTTGTGACAATACACTTCAGTACAAGGAGGATATTACCCACAGTGAAACCGATAAATCACAAACCTATACCTTCCATCATTTCAGAGGACATAGGAGAAGGCGAGGGAACAACAGTCGTCATGGCGGCGACCGGAGATGCTTCAGATGGCACAATCTCAGCGTTCACTGCACCTATACTCAAAACAAACAAAATATCATCAGAGGGGGCTGGACGGTATTGAGAAATAATAAGAGAACGGTGACCCAAGACCTACATGATGGGTCATCAACCAAAACCGCGATGAAAGCATCACCAGGCGTAGCGGCATCTTCACTCTCTTTCAGAGGAATAGTTTCTGTGCCCGTGGCTTCATCCTCTGATTCGACAAGGGCCGTCGTGATGCTGGAGATGCCCGTCGATACCAGGGAGCCACACAGGGAAAGAGCAGCGGTTTGGACGGTCCCAGATTCTAGAGAAAGGGTAGCAATTTCGGGCACGGTAACCGCCTTTCACCCGTCATCCCATCGCCAAGACTTGGCCCCGCAGAAAATGCATATGTCAAAATTCGAAGATCTAGTTCTAATAAAAAAAACTCAGTGTTACGTTACCTTGGAGCAGCTTTTCGGTTTCTTCCTGAGCTGTGCGCGCAACCTGTCTACGGGCGGTAGACAACGCAGGGGGAATCCGCCGAAAGTATCAACAAGGGGGATGCTGCTTGATCCTGCACCCACGGCCAAACTGACATCACGTTCCCTCGCCACACTTTTCCTACGCTTCTTTTCGGTCTGAGCAGTGAGAAATGATCTCCTCAAGACCTCTGACAAAGGGACGTCGTCGTGCGAACCAAGCTCTGCCTCCAGAGCCGTTACGGCGTCTGTCATCGGCTGCTTTAGCGACGCCTCCTACGGTAATGTTAGGGGAGCTGGGGCCACAATAGCTGGATCTGGAAGCGTCGCTGCACCACCGCTCGAGATCGGTACCGCACTCGGAATAGCCTGAGTCAAGGTAGTCCCTGCAATAAAATAAGGAAGAAGGTCAGAGCACGAATAAAAAAGGAGGGGAATGAAGGCACAATGAGCTGAATTATACCAAGACCCAAAGAAGCGCAGAGCCTATCTTCCTCTTCGAACGTCTTGATGGAAGCCGCGAGAGCCTCTTCAGCAGAAGTACCTGTTGAAGAAAAGGGCATTAGTAAAAGCATAATAATAAGAAAGGAATGTACGCGAAAAAATACAACTGAAATATACCTGACTTCGCGATGGTGATCAGCGCCTCTTCTTCGCGCGCCATTCACTCGGAGGCCACAAAGGCAGCCTGTAGATCGGTGTCGTTCATAAGCATATCGAACAAGCCATCGTTGGTGCCATATCACACAAGCCTTCGCTATAGGGAGCATGGGGCTCCTGGCCGAGTACAACGTCAGCAGAAAAGAGCGACTTCTTCTTTTTCTGTGAGCGAACGCCGACAGCCGATGACACGAGCTTGCGCTTGATGGGCATTTTTGGACTACGATTCCCGATTTCCGTACCCACTCCAGACTCCGGGGACGGTGTAGCTGCCGTTTCTACAGGAACACGGGGTAGGGGCTTCTCAGGAAAAGCGCACGGGACTGCAACCGCAGCAGATTCTCTTAAGGAAGGACGAACAATGGTCCGTCGCTTTAAAGGGACAGATGGATTACCAGCAGGGGCTGCACCCTTGTGATCGAGCAATAACTGCTTTTTTCCCTAATAACAGCACCCGTCGCATGCTGGTATCACGCCACGTATGCATTCGAGGCTTTCGGAACCCAGCTCGGCTCACTGATTAAAGAGATTTTATCGATCAAAAATATAATTACCGCAGTCAAGAACGGCGTCGGTTGGTAGCTAGCCGGTGAGTACGGGTCGGTCCACAGGGATGTTGTGAATTTTCTAGTCGCTCAAACGAGTTAATTCCGATGGGAGCCGGATTGATTATTAAATCTAAAAACTAAACTAATTTATATCTAAGTCTTGCTAGGGTTAGGTCTAGGTTAAGTTTGGAAAGTCTATAAATCTCACCGCTTTCTATACCCATATGAAGATCTAATTAGGTGTTATGGTAATTATTAATAAAAGGGATTAGAATCATCGGGAAGATGTTTTCTTCCTCTAGTTTCTTGTCCTTCCTTTATCAATCATTACCCTAACCTCTATGGAAAACATCACAACCAGGCCTTTATACTACGGTATCACCGCTACCTCGAGGGATAGGGTGCCGTAGGGAGCGGTATGTGCATGTATGCATAGAGTCCTATGAAAATATATGATGGGCAAGAAAGGGGATGAGAGATCTTCGTCTCTCAAACCTTCCCCAGATCTAACCCTAACAAGCGAGGAGACTACTCACTCATTAGGGAATTAAAATACATTTATCTAGGGCAGAGAATAAAAGATTAACTAGGGCAAGGAATTAAATTTATCTAGGGCAAGAATAGAAAATTAACCTAGGGCAGAAAATAAAGAACTTACAAAAAATGATGCTCTCCAAAAGAATGCTGAAATTTATTAATGAAGGGAGGCATGAAAAAATACAATGAATTGGGTTTCTATTTATAGGACATAGAAACCCTAGGTTACAATTGACCCGCATGTCTGCATTTACCAAAATACCCATAGGAAGACCTAGTCAGAGTAGACTCCAAGGTTTGGTAAAAATTATTCAGATATGGGCTCTATACTGCCGCGGAACCGCGGCTACAGCAGGGGTTGAGCCGCGGTTCCGCGGCCCAATGGACAGATCAGCTGTTTACTTTTCTGGGCTTGGTTTTGGTTGTTTTGGTCTTCCTGTTTCTTTGGTTATTTCTTTAAAATAGCTTCTGGTTCTCTTCCAGATCTCCAGTGAACAATTGCAGTGGACTTTTAACCGTTCACTTTGTAATCTTGGACCTTGCGTTGCCTTGTACTGATCTTTGTGTAGGCTTTATCAAAATCCTTCTGTTTGCTGGTCGTAGTCTCACCTTTGCATCGTCTTTTCATTATTTTCACTATTTTAGATCCAAGAACCTGTAACCTGTAATATGTAGCAGACATGTGTCAAAAGCACATGTTTATTTATAAAACGAATAAGAATGGGGAATATAATAATGCAATATTATGGTATGAACACATACCCCCAAACTTATCTTTTGCTCGTCCTCGAGCAAACTTAGTTTTATTCTCGACAAAAAAACCTAACCTCACTTTCGCAGGGAAACGCGATTGCACTGAGCACGTGCAACAAGCCGTTAAACCTTTAGGTGTCCCTAGTAGGAGGAGTGTTGTCTCCTGAGGGTTTTCAGCGGATACTACCTACAAAATCCTATCAATTCGGCCTATTAACTTTTATTCTCCAATTAGGTTTTCTAACAAGGAATTCTATTATCGTCGACTCGTAAATTATCCACCCCTATTCTTCATACTTCCTCATCATTTAACTTAAGATTATATATGTTCTGCAGACCTACTTAGCTTTCGGCATTTCTTAAGTTTTCTTTCTAGGGTTCCATCTCCACTTAGGAATTTTTATCAACTCTATTAAAGATACAGGTTCTATTCTTCACTCCTTTCTCTCATCTAAACTCCAATCACATATCCCTACGTGTGTGTGTATATATCACCCCTACACTCGGAAATTCAAATTAAGCAATCATACTCTTGTCCGTTGTCCAAAGCACTTCTTAATTGGTGAATTTTTATGAATTTTGCTTACACATCCTTCATGCGACCGTTAATACTTCTTGAGGTACCAACGACCGATTACAAAATGCGTTTGCACTTTAAAGCGTACTTTCTAGTCTTGTAACACCTAAGGCTTTTTAGCAGTGACTCTCAAACCAGTTGGTCTAAGGCACTAGGTGATGAAGCACCCTCGCTAAATATTTTTCTATTTTTGCAGCCTTAAGTAATCACAAAAACCAGTGTTCATTTTTTTTTATTCACACTAGTATATATATATTTTTTCATCCTACTAAGGACTTTAGACAAGAGCATTTCAAGGTCTCTTCTACTATTCCAAGTTTCAAGGTGCGTGATTGTGCAATTTGTAGGGTATACATTTTCAGAATCTAGACTTAAGCTAGGAATTATTTTTCAAACTTATACTCTAATAAAAATATCAATACTTTTCCTTTGTTTCGACTTAGCCCAAGAAGTGAACTCAAAATTTGCCTATTTCTAAATAAACTACAAAGACATATATTTTCTACCGTTAAACTTTAAGGAAGGTTAATTTTAGGGTTTTTAATTTACTAAGTCTAAGATCTAGTTGTTCCTAGCTAGTTAACCTATTCGTCAAACTCAAGTCAAATATGGCCAAAATTGAATACATTAATTTTTATAATTTTTGAAATTTTTCAATTTTTATGGGTTTTAAAATAAGTATGCAAATGCAAAAATATGTACATATGAATGCGAAGGAAGAAGGCTTACCGAGCATACCCCCAAACTTAAACTTGACAATGTCCTCACTGTCATGCTATACCAAGAGGGTTGAGAATGTCGGCACTCCCCTGTTTATTTATTTGCAAAAAAAAAATTTTTTAAAAGAAAAAACAAAATATATATACAACAAGGTTCCCCCCAAACTTAAGCAAGGCCTTACACAAGCCAAATGGTAGCATCAACCATTCAAAAATTCTATCGTGATAATGGTAGAGTTGGTGAAAGAATGGGGTGTAGAGAAATGAGATGAGAAGCACACGAGACCGTGTCGAGATAGAAGCAGTATACGGTCTCGGTGGAGGAGAAGAATGGCGGGAAGGGAAAAGAAATGGTAGTGGTTCTACTTCTTCAAGTGGAGGTTGATTAATCACAAAATTTGTATCGTTTAAGAATGCGAGTTCGTCGGCGAAAATATCTTCGAAACTGTCATCGAAGGTCCAATTGAAAATTATCGAACTCAAAATATCGGATTGTGATTCATCAACACTCGGCATCATTAAAGGAAGACTAGTAGAACCAAAGAAAGTGGGAATACGAACTTGAGGGTGGGGGTAGAGTGTATAAATTAGCACAATTTGTAATGACCGATGTGTAAAAAACGATTGTGCTAATCTATCAACCCGCGGAAAAATGAGATTAAATCCCTTAAGATTCGTGAACAAACATGGGTACGTCGAACTTGGTATTGGAGATGAAAGCGTAACGGTCTCTTGCAAGGTCGGAATGAGGACGGTGGGAAGTAAGTAAGGAACGGTATCAGTTAAATATTCAGGAGGGTGTACACAATCAGTGGAAGGGACATGATGAATTAGGAAATCCGACTCATCAAACAAAACTGGTTCCTCCTCAATAATTTCCTCAATATTCTCCTCAAAATTTAGCCTATCCATGCCATTATCATCAAAATCAAGATGCATATGAAGTTCGGGAGAAACATTTAATGACTCGGGATGATGAATTGGACATAAAATTTCAATCAAATCGACGGGTTCATCATCCAAAATATTCCCGGCGTCTATATCCTCAATAAAGTGAAAATCAATTTTTTCTGACACCTCATCAAAAGCATGGATATTTATCAATTCAGGTTCTAGATTGGAGGTGTAAAGATCGGAAGGATTAGGTGTGGTTTCACTCGAAAGAGATTCTTCACAATCTGGCAAATCAAGCACTACAAAGTCACACAACTCGTTAGATGTTTTATTTTCAACTTGTGAATCATTTGGGACAATCGATGGAAAACCGGAGTTGTGGGCTTCAATTGGGTATAGGTAGGTTTGATTTGGAAATGTGTAGAACTCACTCGCTCCTATCAAATTCTCACTCTGTCCAACCGCCTCCTTATACATTGGAATTTTTGGAGCTAGTTGGAAACTAGCTACCGGTTCACTAGGTTACATAAGGGCGGCCATGGACGCATCCACATTCCTCACCATTTTGTTTGTTGCTAAAATATAAGCTTCCAACGACTGTTCCAAACTAGACATGGGATGTGAAGGGGTTTCGGTAAAAGATTCGAAATGGTTTTGATACGTGAAACTCCCAAATGGCTGTGTAGAAGCAATGTCTAGTGAAGGTGGGAAAGTCGGGTAGGACTGGTAGGAATTGGATGGTTGGACCAGAATATGATCAACATTTGGATAAAAAGGTGAATGGACTTGTTGATCCCTAGAACTGGATGTGTGGAGAGGAGTGAAAGATCGGCTACGAGATTGTGCAATATGCTCAGCAATAGACATCGGTTTAGGAGTTACAACAGGACTCGAAAAAGTGGTATCAACGTACGAAGGTGGTGAAGGTTGACATGGTTGACACAAAGTGGGTTGCAATGTCGAACTGTCTCTCCTAGACGCTTCTATTTGATCTTTCAAAGAAATTTTAGGCATGGAGGGATCTTCCTTAAATCGACCGAAACAATTGACGTACGAGGCAAAGTTAGGTTCGGGATACCAAAGTTCGGCAAGAGATTTGTGATGTGGGGTACCCATGATAGAAGAAAGAGAAGAGAAAGAAGGTAGGTGGTGCAAGGATTTCTTAGCGGCAAACTTTGCAAGTCTTAAAAAGATTTTTTCCTTTTTTTCCTTTTTCTCTTTATTTGGAAATTTTTGCAAAAAGAATTTTGATAAAGGGCTAAGACACACTTTCAATCAACCAAAAATGCACAATCAGGCCTAGATCTAGGGTCACCTGGGTCAGCTAGACAGCTCCTAACTGTTCCAAAGGGCTAGAAATAGGACCTCAAACCGCCTATTCACCGCCAATTACGGCCAGGTAAGTGCCAGGTGAGTGGGAGGCTCCCCGCTATAAGTAGCGGTCCTAATTAAGTAACCACTCGCCTTAGACACACTTGCCTAGACACCGCAAAGTCAGCTTAGGATTAACGGCCGATGCCTATAACTAGTCCTCCGTCCTATTGAGCTCGAAGTCTTTAGGGCTGAGTCTAGTATTTTTTAATTAAAGATTGGTCAATGCAAATGCCTTATGTGATTTCTGGGGTCCTGGGAAGGGTGATGAAATCCCTTCCCAATCTGAGTTGGTCTTAAGCCCCTTAAAGTCCGATTAAAAATATGCAAAACAGTAACAACCACTTGCAATCAAAAAAATTTATTTAAGCGCGGCGCAAAGAATCCTGCACAAGATTTGTTATTTGGAAGGGGGAAGATTTTTAAGCGCAAAGAATCCTGCAGGAGATTTGACAAAAGATATCTTTTAGGTTGCAGAAGGGGGAAAAAGGAAACAAACAGTGAAAATTTCGAGCGATGAAGAGCCAGAAGGACCGCGGATTAGCGGCGAGAGGCGGCTTGCGCGGCGGAGATGAGGCTTCAGGTCTCTGAAAAAATTCTGGTGTTCTGTTGGTCCACTTCCCTTCTGTTCTGATCTACTTTTTTCTGTTTCGCACTCTGGATTTTTCCAGATCCGTCGATCCTGCAAAGATTCACAAAAATATCCTTCCAAAAATAACAGATGATATATTTTTATATTTTTGTGATTTTTCAGTTTTTATGGTTTTTTAATTTAATATTAACCCGAAATTGCAAAAAGGAAATTTTTACGCCATCCCCGGCAACGGCGCCATTTGATTAAAGAGATTTTATCGATCAAAAATATAATTACCGCAATCAAGAACGGCGTCGCTTAGTAGCTAGCCGGTGAGTACGGGTCGGTCCACAGGTGTAGCGTTTTGAAAATCGTTTCGGTGAAATTTCGGAAAATCGGTAAAATGAGGGGGTTTTCTGTAAAAAGTCAAAATACAAATATCTTATTATAAAAATTAAATATACAAATTCTAGCTATGTAATTGCTATTATTTGGTGTTTATTGAGCCGCTGGTGAAATTTCAAATTTTCTGAAAAAAATATTATTTTATTATTATTTTAAGCCGTCACTAATACATTTAATTAGGGAAAATTACAAATTGGAATGAGTTGAAACAAATTTTGTGCATCATAAAACATTAAATAAAAATTTATCATGTGGTTTTTGGAACGAAATCATTTGCCAAAATGGTTTAGAAATTATTGAAGAAAAAAGGCTTTTTTTTAGCGTAAATGGATGTTTGGGGTATTGTATGTATCATTTTTCATCACCCCACACCCGTGCCCACACCCACACACACCCACTTACTCCTCCCCATGGCTGAATTCAGCACCCACCATATTTTTCCCCACTTGATTTTCAAGGAAAAAGAAATGAAAGAAAAGAAAAGAAAATGAGTGAAGTAGTTAGACTTTTGACTTTGTTTGACCTTGACCTTGTCCCCCCCCCCCCATTTTCCTCACCTCCCTGTCTCTCCCCCACCCACTTTTCTGGCCGAAAATTCCTTCTCCCCACAGCCCCCCCTCCATTTTCCCCTCTCTTTTCCTTTCAAAACTTCATGAAAAATTGCATCAAAAATCCACCAAAAATCCCACAAAATCAAAATCAAAGTCCTACCCATTTTAGCTTAGCCCATTTAGCATGGATCCTTGTGAAAAGAGAGCATTTTGGGAGGCCATGGAGTCTTGTGGACCTTCATATATTTTTGGGTATAATTCTAAAACTTTTTGTTGCTTAAATTGTTACTAATTTCTTAAGCTAATTTAATTAAGTGTTATTTGGATATGTGAGTTCAATTGCAAGTTTTGGAATTCAAGTTGTGAAATTGAATGCAAGTTAGGGTTTATAAAATTGGTGTATAGTTGTGTGTTATAATTAGTCTTTGTTGTCATGTTAATACAAGTTTAGTAGCTAGTGCTAATGGCTAGCTTTAAAAATTTTGTTATTTTGCTAATTTGCTTACTAAGTTTTTGAAATTTGTTAAATGCTTGGGATTAAAAATGTGATTAGGTTTTTCTTGGCTTCATTAACTTTATTAAGTGTGGTTTAATGCTTTGGATCATGCAATTCTAAGCTAGATTGTAGTTTGTGCATTTTGCTTTGAAATTGTTAAAAAGGGTATTTTTGGTAAACTAGAATATTAGGATTTTTGGAATTTAATGAGATTAAATTCCGGAAATTGTTTATACGACTTATTTAAGATATTTAATAAATATATTGGCCGCTACATTCATTTAAACATCCTGTTTTGTACAAAAACGGCGAATTGTGCTTGCTAAATTTTCAGAAAAATGACTTTTTAAGCAAAATTGAGGTTTTTGTGAGTTTTAACCTAGTTTATATTAAAATTAGTGTTCGTGAATGTGCAAATGAGTGTGATTGGATTTTTCTCGATGGTTTGACGTTTGTACATCGACATCGAGGGTTGGTTTGACTATTCTTGCATGTGTAGGCGATAGGTTTGGACCTATGCGTGATACGCGTGCCGATTTGATTTTCGTATGCCGTTTCGATTTCGAATTTAGTTTTAATGCGATATGGTGCGTTATGATATGTAGGTACCCCCATGTGGACTTCGAGACGACAAGCAAGCGCGTGGCGACGTCGGTACCGGCTAGCGAGGACCAGGTGAGTAGATTTATATCTACGGGGAGAAGTCGGGTGGATGGCGTATAGTACCCCCGCAGTCCGTGGTGATGTATACGGATGCGTATACACACCAACAATTTATGATATGTTATTAGGATTTATTATTGATGATTTTAGATGGATATTGGTGTTGGATTGGTGCATGGTTACGAAACCTTAGATAGTGGGTGCACTACACTTACACATACACACATATACATACTTGCATACATTCCTTATTACATATGTGCGTGTATGGGAATATATTTATATGTTCACATGGGTATGGGACTATGTGTTCACATACGGATTTGAGGAGGATACTTGGGATTGAGCTGAGTCGATGAGATTTGTTTGTGGTTGTGATCTCGGTGATATGGCAGGATTCGTACTTAAGGTACGTCCTGGTGTTATAGCGGATCTTGCGGCAGCGATACGGGTGAATAGTGTTATAAATAAATGGTCGACATGTGATCGTGATATGAGGCATAATATGCTAGGATATTGATATTAGGCCGTATCGGGCGATGTATACCCCTTGATGATGATATGTGCTGACGATATCGGTTTGTACGAGATTGTCGATCAGTAGTCAGATCATGAGTATATTGAGGATATTAGTATTGTACTAGACATAGGTCAGTACCCTAGACTATAATCTTGGATAAAGAGGATACCAAAGGAATAGTGTGAGGAATATGATATTGACCCGTACCCAGATTTGGGGATGCCGTACGACGGATTTACGTACGAGCTATATCTTGATGATTGATCCGCACTCTTGACTTGGGATGTCTGATTATAGATATGGTATCGGATATGATATTATTGAGGCGGGATCACCGACTAATATATATACAGGTATGTATATGTATCGACTCAGATGTTAGGCGGTTTCCTTACCTGTAGTCTAGCTTATAGCGTAGCCCTTTAGTTTAGTTAGTTGTTAGATTAGATTCTGTTCCTACCTATTTCAAAGCTTACGAATCGTGCGTATTTTTAAAGACAGCCTAAGGGATCCTACGGATATTTCAAAAAACGTATCTTTTCTTAAAAACACCGTAGCCCCTATTTTCAAAACCCCACGATTCGTGTTATTTCAAAAGGCACCATTGTAGGACTTATATTAGGTTAAAATAGATTAATTATCGTTGCGTCTAGTATTCAGCTCCCGCACATTATTGTTGTTTGCTCCGCATCACATGCTTATATTATGCTTCATATTCTACTGTTGATATCTTGTGGTTAGGACACCAGCACCATTACCGATGATGCGTATGTACCACGTACACTTACTTACCGGCTCACACACATCTTCATCGGTAATTGCCATGTCACGTACACCTTAGAAAATATTATTGCTTGACATAGCCTGTTAGCTAATAGTTTAGACATGATATTAGTGTACTTGCCTTATATGTTAGTTTAGACATTATAGTTATTACCTGCTACCTCATGCATACTGTTATTCATTGTTATGCCGCATTCATGGATTCTCATGCGTATATTCATTTTTTACGTGCTATTGAGGTTTTTGGATTTTGATTTCCATGAGATTTTCTGGATTTGGGGAAAACCGCAAAACATATACAAACTTCTTCTTTCTCTTTTTAAATAAAAAGCGCGGTTTTTCCCATGATGTATGAGTCGTCCACCATGAGTTTGCTGATAGATTTGGAGACCCAATTCGAGGAGTTGGATGAACCGTTTCGGGTACATGGTGGACCCGGTAAGGTACCCCGGGGCAAGAAGCTCGTGGTGATGACGATGAGCCTGGCAGGGGGAGACTACCTACCGGTGATTTTACCCGACGCGTCAGATATCCGGAGGATACCGTCGTGGTCTTGAGATGGATGGTAGGGGCCGGTCTGGACTGACGGCGCCCTAGATATTGAGATTGAGACATTGAGATTTCGAGATATTGAGGTACTGAGATTTGATGATACAGGCCAGTCCGGATGGCCGGAGCCTGGGGTTTTGAGACATTGAGATTTATGTTTTGTGTCGATGCTAGACACTGTTGATGCTGATTTCATTTATGATACCTCATTTTAAAAATACAAAGGAAATCTCACTAATTTATGAAAACAGTTTCTTCATTTACATGTATTCTGTTTTCATGCATTCATACCTCATTCATATGATATATTGCTACCTGAGGCACTGACACGGGCATATGAGATCACACTCGGGTTAGATATTACCCTAGCCATTGTTATAGGCTGCATGTTATTCATATATTTGAGGATATATTATGATCATTGACCTAGGTTGCGTTATTCATGCGATTTTCTGTTCGTAGATCTTTTTCTACTCACGAGTTGGCAACTCACCCCCGTTGTGCCCCAGTTTCTTGCAGGTGTTGCCGTACGGATTTCATTACGGCTTTGCGGGCACGGTTTCTTTTCGGGTGACTTGCTAGTAGGTGGGTTTATTGTATCTTACCCATCATTATACCTTGTATATTATATTTCAGTTGTATCTAGAAGTTCCATCAACCAAACTTGTATTTTTTTGAGATAGAGACCAGTAATGTTATTCTTTCGACCATAGAGTAGCATGTTATATTTCTTGAGTTTCTTGCTGGTTGAGTTCCATTTCTGTTGTGATCCTCGTCTTTAGGCTTGTATATTATGTTGCATACAGGTTGATTTGATATGGTTCTTCCTATTCTCTACTACTTCTCTTGGTTTGGATTTCTGGGTTTCGGCTTACTTAGCATACGTACTCCTTGAGACGTTCGTAGTCTAAGTGCCGGTCATGTTCCGTACTTTCGGGACGTGACAAAGTTGGTATCAGAGCATTAGGTTTTACCTTCGGAGCGTAGGAGGATCCTTGGTTGATGGAATAAGTGACTAAAGTAGAGTGACGTACCGTTGGTATGTTCCGCGGCATATTTACGACACGCCACTCCACTTAAGAAGCCTTAGGATGTACATTTCCTTGTTCAGTATTATATTCCTTCCTGATCTAGCCTCATCGGTACCAGTTTGGTTTTGCTGCCACGATTACGGGCAGGGAGAGCTACGGCTAGAGTTGCGGTCAGCACGAACTCGGCACGAACGAAGACTGACCAGGGCATGATTCTGGTGACACCCGATTATAGAGAGGTGTCTTTTGACTGTGTTTCCGCGCCACGAGCGTTTGGCGGATCGCCTTTATGAGGTTACTCGGATGTGCTGATCGACATTAGAGGATTGAGCTAATGATAGAGGCCAGCCAGATCTTGATGACCGTTGGCGTGTTGCTTATTCATGATGATCGAGGCACTGTTCGGCGTGCAGACGAGCGAGCCAGTTATTGCTGCGAACGACGAGGTATTGCCCCAGATGCTGGAGTTAGTGCAGAACGAGTTGTACTAAGAGATGATAGAAGGTCGCTAGTCATCGTGGATGAATGACTAGGACATGTGGATCGTTTGCCTAACCCGATGCGAGGTCATCAGATAGATGGATTCCAGCTAGAGACGACTTCACGTGGAGACGTTGGGAGTCGACAGAGACGATCGAATGTCAGAAACCTATTATTCCAAGTTTAAAGTAGTCGGAAAGACATGCAGGCAATTCTATGGTCCCTCTAGAAGAATGAAACCCTAACTCGACTTAATGACCGTGTGAAAGCCTTTGAACCTTCGGGTTTGCGGCAGTTCTACGGCGCCATTAGTGAGGCTTGGGTTTGCCCTTCTACGGCTGGACCACCGATGCTGTGGTATGTACTCGATACTATTAAACTGTGTCCAAGAGGTTGAGCTCTTGGGGGATTGTGAGGTTTTGACGACTCGATCGGATGGCTCGACTTAATTCGGATGCTAGGTGGTGAGATGCATTCTTTGGAGACTCCAGATACGAGGATAGCCGTTGGAGCTCAGTCCATGCAGCCGCGACGAGACGAGTCCAAAGCAGACGACATTAGAGAAAAGTGGAATAAGAGGTTCGCACCAGATCTAGATGAGATGACGTTCCACTCCGCCGACATCAGAGAGGCGATGCGCATGCCGAGGCATGGTACTTGGACTTACCTTCCAGAAGGAGTCGCGATGAGTATGCAGTCGTTCCAGAGCAAGATGCAGATATAGGAAAGGACAATGACTTCCGGACAGTTGGTAGAGACGAGACATGGAAGAGACCGTGAGCAGGATTCCTTCCAGGATACTGCTGCGATGATACTTGCACCCAGGATCAGATGTGTCACGTGCATTCAGAGAGCCAGAGGCCGACGCCAGTGATATGCTGCCTTGACAGGGCCGATGAGCCGATGGATTATGAGATTGGTAATCCACGGAGAAGACTTGGACCCAGGAGTGGTCATGTTACGCATACCAGCAGGCCAGAGTTCATGATCATCGACGAGACGTCCCACTAGTGACCGCGACAGTTGGCCCGAGATTCTTAGAGGATGCACTTGAGCGGTACTGTTCCGCCATTATTGATTTCGATATTTTGGGTGATTTATTCGTATGATTTGATTTTGATGATTGAGGATTTACGATCTTTGCACAGTGGCACAGTGTTGCACTTGATATCGTTTTCGTGCTTTAGTTTCACATGTTTGTGATTTTACGGTTTTAAACAGTTGAGTTGATTTTGTGCGTATGCACGCACGCGATTTGGTTCCTGCACTCTGTATAGTTTATATATGCTGGCAGTGCAGTGACATGTATTTTGTGCACTTGGATACACTGGATTTCGATTTCGAGGGTGATGCTCGACATTTGTTTTGTGCATTTTATGCACCGGATTGGATTTTTAGCGCCTGTTGGGCGCCTGTTACGAGATGCGATTGGTGCACACCAGATGCACTAATTCGAGATTTTTCGTGCATGTCAGATGCACCTGATTTTGCTGTCAGGCACACATGTTGCCTACGACAGATGTTTCGTGCACACCTGATGCACTTAGATGTTGTTTCTGTGCGCATGCATGGTACATTCATGGATTTTGATTTCTGTGCGCACCAGACGCACGTAGTATTCATGTGCATATTTTGGGATTGATTTCTTATAGAGCAGTACGTTTTTATGATATTGCTATGTGTTTCCGTACTGAGCAGGACTAGTCAGAGGACAGTACCTGAATACATTTTGCATGCATTGATAGTTATTGAAGGGATTTCCAAAAAGCGAACTATAGCCTCAGTATTTACCTACGTGTCTGATATGACACGAAATGTTTAAAACAAGGAGAAATTCGAGATTTTTCGTGCATGTCAGATGCACCTGATTTTGCTGTCAGGCACACATGTTGCCTACGACAGATGTTTCGTGCACACCTGATGCACTTAGATGTTGTTTCTGTGCGCATGCATGGTACATTCATGGATTTTGATTTCTGTGCGCACCAGACGCACGTAGTATTCATGTGCATATTTTGGGATTGATTTCTTATAGAGCAGTACGTTTTTATGATATTGCTATGTGTTTCCGTACTGAGCAGGACTAGTCAGAGGACAGTACCTGAATACATTTTGCATGCATTGATAGTTATTGAAGGGATTTCCAAAAAGCGAACTATAGCCTCAGTATTTACCTATGTGTCTGATATGACACGAAATGTTTAAAACAAGGAGAACCTTCTAAATTGTTTCCAAAACGGCGGAACGTACATTTCAAACAAAGGTATATATGTATATAGTTATTTTCTTATGGTAGACGTCCGCTACTGTGCAGTGTTATACGCGTTGCACAGCGACTTAAAGAGATTTGGCATGCATTTCCTTCAGATACTTACAGATATAGATTCGATATTTACATTTATAGTTTCGAGTTATATCATATTGGTTTTGTTTTGGATTTGGCATTGATGCCTTCTCCACGACTCCGATGATCGCGGGATGCTTGACGGAGTTTTGATTTGAGTTATATACTCATTTTTCAAGCACATGCGCTGCGCTACGATTTGTTTTATGTATTTACAATTTCGGAGCCCCGACGACTTGATGGTTTTTCTTAGATGTTTTAGTAATTGGGGGAGTTTGAATTTAAATTCGGGGACCGAATTTCTTTAAGGGGGGAAGATTGTAGCGTTTTGAAAATCGTTTCGGTGAAATTTCGGAAAATTGGTAAAATGAGGGGGTTTTCTGTAAAAAGTCAAAATACAAATATCTTATTATAAAAATTAAATATACATATTCTAGCTATGTAATTGCTATTATTTGGTGTTTATTGAGCCGCTGGTGAAATTTCAAATTTTCTGAAAAAAATATTATTTTATTATTATTTTAAGCCGTCACTAATACATTTAATTAGGGAAAATTACAAATTGGAATGAGTTGAAACAAATTTTTTGCATCATAAAACATTAAATAAAAATTTATCATGTGGTTTTTGGAACGAAATCATTTGCCAAAATGGTTTAGAAATTATTGAAGAAAAAAGGCTTTTTTTTAGCGTAAATGGATGTTTGGGGTATTGTATTTATCATTTTTCATCACCCCACACCCGTACCCACACCCACACACACCCACTTACTCCTCCCCATGGCTGAATTCAGCACCCACCATATTTTTCCCCACTTGATTTTCAAGGAAAAAGAAATGAAAGAAAAGAAAAGAAAATGAGTGAAGTAGTTAAACTTTTAACTTTGTTTGACCTTGACCTTGTCCCCCCCCCCTTTCCCTCACCTCCCTCTCTCTCCCCCACCCACTTTTCTGGCCGAAAATTCCTTCTCCCCACAGCCCCCCCTCCATTTTCCCCTCTCTTTTCCCTTCAAAACTTCATGAAAAATTGCATCAAAAATCCACCAAAAATCCCACAAAATCAAAATCAAAGTCCTACCCATTTTAGCTTAGCCCGTTTGGCATGGATCCTTGTGAAAAGAGAGCATTTTGGGAGGCCATGGAGTCTTGTGGACCTTCATATATTTTTGGGTATAATTCTAAAACTTTTTGTTGCTTAAATTGTTACTAATTTCTTAAGCTAATTTAATTAAGTGTTATTTGGATAAGTGAGTTTAATTACAAGTTTTGGAATTCAAGTTGTGAAATTGAATGCAAGTTAGGGTTTATAAAATTGGTTTATGGTTGTGTGTTATAATTAGGCTTTGTTGTCATGTTAATACAAGTTTAGTAGCTAGTGCTAATGGCTAGCTTTAAAAATTTTGTTATTTTGCTAATTTGTTTACTAGGTTTTTGAAATTTGTTAAATGCTTGGGATTGAAAATGTGATTAGGTTTTTCTTGGCTTCATTAACTTTATTAAGTGTGGTTTAATGCTTTGGATCATGCAATTCTAAGCTAGATTGTAGTTTGTGCATTTTGCTTTGAAATTGTTAAAAAGGGTATTTTTGGTAAACTAGAATATTAGGATTTTTGGAATTTAATGAGATAAAATTCCGGAAATTGTTTATACGACTTATTTAAGATATTTAATAAATATATTGGCCGCTACATTCATTTAAACATACTGTTTTGTACAAAAACGGCGAATTGTGCTTGCTAGATTTTCGGAAAAATGACTTTTTAAGAAAAATTGAGGTTTTTGTGAGTTTTAACCTAGTTTATATTAAAATTAGTGTTCGTGAATGTGCAAATGAGTGTGATTGGATTTTTCTCGATGGTTTGACGTTTGTACATCGACATCGAGGGTTGGTTTGACTATTCTTGCATGTGTAGGCGATAGGTTTGGACCTATGCGTGATACGCGTGTCGATTTGATTTTCGTATGCCATTTCGATTTCGAATTTAGTTTTAATGCGATATGGTGCGTTATGATATGTAGGTACCCCCATGTGGACTTCGAGACGACAAGCAAGCGCGTGGCGACGTCGGTACCGGCTAGCGAGGACCAGGTGAGTAGATTTATATCTACGGGGAGAAGTCGGGTGGATGGCGTATAGCACCCCCGCAGTCCGTGGTGATGTATACGGATGCGTATACACACCAACAATTTATGATATGTTATTAGGATTTATTATTGATGATTTTAGATGGATATTGGTGTTGGATTGGTGCATGGTTACGAAACCTTAGATAGTGGGTGCACTACACTTACACATACACACATATACATACTTGCATACATTCCTTATTTCATATGTGCGTGTATGGGAATATATTTATATGTTCACATGGGTATGGGACTATGTGTTCACATACGGATTTGAGGAGGATACTTGGGATTGAGCTGAGTCGATGAGATTTGTTTGTGGTTGTGATCTCGGTGATATGGCAGGATTCGTACTTAAGGCACGTCCTGGTGTTATAGCGGATCTTGCGGCGGCGATACGGGTGAATAGTGTTATAAATAAATGGTCGACATGTGATCGTGATATGAGGCATAATATGCTAGGATATTGATATTAGACCGTATCGGGCGATGTATACCCCTTGATGATGATATGTGCTGACGATATCGGTTTGTACGAGATTGTCGATCAGTAGTCAGATCATGAGTATATTGAGGATATTAGTATTGTACTAGACATAGGTCAGTACCCTAGACTATGATCTTGGATAAAGAGGATACCAGAGGAATAGTGTGAGGAATATGATATTGATCCGTACCCAGATTTGGGGATGCCGTACGACGGATTTACGTACGAGCTATATCTTGATGATTGATCCGCACTCTTGACTTGGGATGTCTGATTATAGATATGGTATCGGATATGATATTATTGAGGCGGGATCACCGACTAATATATATACAGGTATGTATATGTATCGACTCAGATGTTAGGCGGTTTCCTTACCTGTAGTCTAGCTTATAGCGTAGCCCTTTAGTTTAGTTAGTTATTAGATTAGATTCTGTTCCTACCTATTTCAAAGCTTACGAATCGTGCATATTTTTAAAGACAGCCTAAGGGATCCTACGGATATTTCAAAAACCGTATCTTTTCTTAAAAACACCGTAGCCCCTATTTTCAAAACCCCACGATTCGTGTTATTTCAAAAGGCACCATTGTAGGACTTATATTAGGTTAAAACAAATTAATTATCGTTGCGTCTAGTATTCAGCTCCCGCTCATTATTGTTGTTTGCTCCGCATCACATGCTTATATTATGCTTCATATTCTACTGTTGATATCTTGTGGTTAGGACACCAGCACCATTACCGATGATGCGTATGTACCACGTACACTTACTTGCCGGCTCACACACATCTTCATCGGTAATTGCCATGTCACGTACACCTTAAAAAATATTATTGCTTGACATAGCCTGTTAGCTAATAGTTTAGACATGATATTAGTGTACTTGCCTTATATGTTAGTTTAGACATTATAGTTATTACCTGCTACCTCATGCATACTGTTATTCATTGTTATGCCGCATTCATGGATTCTCATGCATATATTCATTTTTACGTGCTATTGAGGTTTTTGGATTTGGATTTCCATGAGATTTTCTGGATTTGGGGAAAACCGCAAAACATATACAAACTTCTTCTTTCTCTTTTTAAATAAAAAGCGCGGTTTTTCCTATGATGTATGAGTCGTCCACCATGAGTTTGCTGATAGATTTGGAGACCCGATTAGAGGAGTTGGATGAACCGTTTCGGGTACATGGTGGACCCGGTAAGGTACCCCGGGGCAAGAAGCTCGTTGTGATGATGATGAGCCTGGCAGGGGGAGACTACCTACCGGTGATTTTACCCGACGCGTCGGATATCCGGAGGATACCGTCGTGGTCTTGAGATAGATGGTAGGGGCCGATCTGGACTGACGGCGCCCTAGATATTGAGATTGAGACATTGAGATTTCGAGATATTGAGGTACTGAGATTTGATGATACAGGCCAGTCCGGATGGCCGGAGCCTGGGGTTTTGAGACATTGAGATTTATGTTTTGTGTCGATGCTAGACACTGTTGATGCTGATTTCATTTATGATACCTCATTTTAAAAATACAAAGGAAATCTCACTAATTTATGAAAACAGTTTCTTCATTTACATGTATTCTGTTTTCATGCATTCATACCTCATTCATATGATATATTGCTACCTGAGGCACTGACACGGGCACATGAGATCACACTCGGGTTAGATATTACCCTAGCCATTGTTATAGGCTGCATGTTATTCATATATTTGAGGATATATTATGATCATTGACCTAGGTTGCGTTATTCATGCGATTTTCTGTTCGTAGATCTTTTTCTACTCACGAGTTGGCAACTCACCCCCGTTGTGCCCCAGTTTCTTGCAGGTGTTGCCGTACGGATTTCATTACGGCTTTGCGGGCACGGTTTCTTTTCGGGTGACTTGCTAGTAGGTGGGTTTATTGTATCTTACCCATCATTATACCTTGTATATTATATTTCAGTTGTATCTAGAAGTTCCATCAACCAAACTTGTATTTTTTTGAGATAGAGACCAGTAATGTTATTCTTTCGACCATAGAGTAGCATGTTATATTTCTTGAGTTTCTTGCTGGTTGAGTTCCATTTCTGTTGTGATCCTCGTCTTTAGGCTTGTATATTATGTTGTATACAGGTTGATTTGATATGGTTCTTCCTATTCTCTACTACTTCTCTTGGTTTGGATTTCTGGGTTTCGGCTTACTTAGCATACGTACTCCTTGAGACGTTCGTAGTCTAAGTGCCGGTCATGTTCCGTACTTTCGGGACGTGACAACAGGGATGTTGTGAATTTCCTAGTCGCTCAAACGAGTCAATTCCGATGGGAGCCGGATTGATTATTAAATCTAAAAACTAAATTAATTTATATCTAAGTCTTGCTAGGGTTAGGTCTAGGTTAAGTTTGGAAAGTCTATAAATCTCACTGCTTTCTATACCCATATGAAGATCTGATTAGGTGTTATGGTAATTATTAATAAAAGGGATTAGAATCATCGGGAAGATGTTTTCTTCCTCTAGTTTCTTGTCCTTCCTTTATCAATTCTTACCCTAACCTCCATGGAAAACATCACAACCGGGCCTTTATACTACGGTATCACCGCTACCTCGAGGGATAGGGTGCCGTAGGGAGCGGTATGTGCATGTATGCATAGAGTCCTATGAAAATATATGATGGGCAAGAAAGGGGATGAGAGATCTTCGTCTCTCAAACCTTCCCCAGATCTAACCCTAACAAGCGAGGAGACTACTCACTCATTAGGGAATTAAAATACATTTATCTAGGGCAGAGAATAAAAGATTAACTAGGGCAAGGAATTAAATTTATCTAGGGCAAAAATAGAAAATTAACCTAGGGCAGAAAATAAAGAACTTACAAAAAATGATGCTCTCCAAAAGAATGCTGAAATTTATTAATGAAGGGAGGCATGAAAAAATACAATGAATTGGGTTTCTATTTATAGGACATAGAAACCCTAGGTTACAATTGACCCGCATGTCTGCATTTACCAAAATACCCATCGCAAGACCTAGTCAGAGTAGACTCCAAGCTTTGGTAAAAATTTATTCAGATATGGGCTCTATACTGCCGCGGAACCGCGGCTGCAGCAGGGGTTGGGCCGCGGTTCCACGGCCTAATGGACAGATCAGCTATTTACTTTTCTGGGCTTGGTTTTGATTGTTTTGGGCTTCCTGTTTCTTTGGTTATTTCTTTAAAATAGCTTCTGGTTCTCTTCCAGATCTCCAGTGAACAGTTGCAGTGGACTTTTAACCGTTCGCTTTGTAATCTTGGACCTTGCGTTGCCTTGTACTGATCTTTGTGTAGGCTTTATCAAAATCCTTCTGTTTGTTGGTCGTAGTCTCACTTTTGCATCGTCTTTTCATTATTTTCACTGTTTTAGATCCAAGAACCTGTAACCTGTAATATGTAGCAGACATGCGTCAAAAGCACATGTTTATTTATAAAACGAATAAGAATGGGGAATATAATAATGCAATATTATGGTATGAACACTCACCGATAAAAAAGTTGGACCCAGTGTTTAGCCGCATGAAATGTCGCAGCGCGCTGCAGATACCCTCTTCTGTAGCAACCGGTTCACACTAGTAAAATAGGGGGTTGCCCCTACGGATATTGGAATCCGTAGGGGCAGATTTAACTTGGCCCAACGGATTAATCCGTAGGGCTAAAAGGTTGCCCCTACGGGCACAGACGTCCAAGAATAAAAATATTAATTCTTAATTTGGTGTTTGCCCCTACAGAGCCGCAAACAAAGGACCTACGGGTATATCCGTAGGGGCAAGTAAATATCGATTTAACAAAACCCCAGATCGATCGCCTACGCTCACTTTCTCTCTCTCTCTCTCGATCGCGCGCGAAAAAAATCCCCAATACGCCACGCCGTCGTCGCCACCGTCATTCTCCTCGTCGCCACCGCCGGTTTCGTCGCCACCGCAGTTCTCGTCGCCACCGCCGTTCAGGTCGTCGCCCCAGCCCCAGCAGCAGCCGTTCAGGTGAGTAAATCTCGAGGTAAATTAAAGAATTTTTGGATTATTTTGGGCTTAGGGTTCATGGCTAGGTTTGGGGTTGCGCGCGCGAGTTGAGGTTGGGCAGGGGTCGCGGTCGCGGTTGGGGTCGGGGTTGCTGCTGCTGGGGTGGGGCTGGGGTTAGGGTTGGTGTTGGGGTTTAGCTGGCCGCGCTAGGGTTAGGGTTAGGTTGGGGCTGGGCTGGGGCTGGGGCTGGGGCTGGGTTGGGGTTAAGTGGTAGGGAGTTGGAAAAAAACAAGAAAATGAGAGAGTAATGAATGTGAGAAATTAAGAATGAGAACAATTGCACAGAAAAAGATATGCTTGACTAGGGGGATGGTTCTATGTGCTTTCATAGAGCAACTTGGGGTTAGGGTTAGGTGGATTGATGACAACAAAATACCATAATTTATAACTATATTACTCATATAATGTGTATGTCATGTGAAAGCTAGATGAAGGTCGAGGCAAGCACAACAAATTTGTTGGATGGGACAATGTCAATAGGAGCTCAATGCTATTTGGAAAAATAATAATTCAAAGACATAGTGGAGTTTCCGATTGGTGGCATGGACTAGTTTGATGTATGTAGTTGGTTTGATTTATGAAAAAATGGGGAGACAACATGCATGTATGCATATAGGTAACATCTGCCAATATGCCATATCCAGACCGCAATCTATTTTTGCCTATTGGCTAATATGAAAATATCGGCCCGCGTATATGACATAATCAAAGTTGTTAAATCTTGATACAGTTTGTGTTTCGTTTTTTTATTTATCAGTTCTATCAATGTTGCGTATAACGCTTTATGATATCAGTATCCTACATTTGTAGTTTTAATTGTTGATTGTTATAGATGAATACCATTGCAATAATAGTTTTTGGTTGATGAATGCTATTGCAATGTAGGATGATCAGTTTTATCAATCTTGATCTCAATGGTTTAAAATCATGTTACACATACAACACGAATGCACAACAAACGCATAATTAGAGAGCGACTCGAGATATTCAGGGTAAAACCAATATATGATACTCGATGATAATATGAAACCTTCATATTCCCATCGATACTCATATATGAAACTAAAAGCGCCACTTAGTCCCCGTCTATCGGTTAACATACGTGCGATGCTCGTCGTGACCTAGAACTATACGAAGGTTGTTAAATATCGGACAGTATAGCTGGATACTAACAACCGTCGTATAGTCTACGCGACGAGAAAATTCAATCGTATGGTAACCCATAGATTTGTCCCGTGTGGACAAGTTAAGAATGTATAAAGCAAACACCTTCATTCACTTGTGTTTTCATCCGTTTCAAGATATTTCGTCGGTACCTTTCCGCTGGTTCTCCGTGTACAAAGATAGATTAGATGTTCATTTCAACGTTGTTTCACAGCTTTGAAATGATTATCTATTCTATTACAGTGTACTCGGAGAACAGCGGGGAGGTGCTGCCGAAATTTACTCGAAACGGTTGAAAGCACAAGTGATGGGCGTTCGCTCTATACATTCTTAATGGGATAGAAGCCTACCCCCGACAGCCGGAACACACACATACAACAAGAATACACAACAAACGCATAATTAGAGAGCGATTCGAGATGTTCGGGTTAAAACCAATATATGATACTCGATGATAATATGAAACCTTCATATTCCCATCGATACTCGTATATGAAACTAAAAGCGCCACTTAGTCCCCGTCTATCGGTTAACATACGTGCGATGCTCGTCGTGACCTAGAACTATACGAAGGTTGTTAAATATCGGACAGTATAGCTCGATACTAACAACCGTCGTATAGTCTACGCGACGAGAAAATTCAATCGTATGGTAACCCATAGATTTGTCCCGTGTGGACAAGTTAAGAATGTATAAAGCAAACGCCTTCATTCATTTGTGTTTTCATCCATTTCGAGATATTTCGTCGGTACCTTTCCGCTGGTTCTCCGTGTACAAAGATAGATTAGATGTTCATTTCAACGTTGTTTCACAGCTTTGAAATGATTATCTATTCTATTACAGTGTACTCGGAGAACAGCGGGGAGGTGCTGCCGAAATTTACTCGAAACGGTTGAAAGAACAAGTGATGGGCGTTCGCTCTATACATTCTTAATGGGATAGAAGCCTACCCCCGACAGCCGGAACACACACATACAACAAGAATACACAACAAACGCATAATTAGAGAGCGATTCGAGATGTTCGGGTTAAAACCAATATATGATACTCGATGATAATATGAAACCTTCATATTCCCATCGATACTCGTATATGAAACTAAAAGCGCCACTTAGTCCCCGTCTATCGGTTAACATACGTGCGATGCTCGTCGTGACCTAGAACTATACGAAGGTTGTTAAATATCGGACAGTATAGCTCGATACTAACAACCGTCGTATAGTCTACGCGACGAGAAAATTCAATCGTATGGTAACCCATAGATTTGTCCCGTGTGGACTAGTTAAGAATGTATAAAGCAAACGCCTTCATTCACTTGTGTTTTCATCCGTTTCGAGATATTTCGTCGGTACCTTTCCGCTGGTTCTCCGTGTACAAAGATAGATTAGATGTTCATTTCAACGTTGTTTCACAGCTTTGAAATGATTATCTATTCTATTACAGTGTACTCGGAGAACAGCGGGGAAGTACTGCCGAAATTTACTCGAAACGGTTGAAAGCATAAATGATGGGCGTTCGCTCTATACATTCTTAATGGGATAGAAGCCTACCCCCGACAGCCGGAACACACACATACAAACGCATAACTAGAGAGCGATTCGAGATGTTCGGGTTAAAACCAATATATGATAATATGAAACCTTCATATTCCTATCGATACTCATATATGAAACTAAAAGCGCCACTTAGTCCCCGTCTATCGGTTAACATACGTGCGATAATTTATTCTTTTCAACGACAAACTCACACACAAAGCATATACACGGATTTTCTCCTTTGTCAGTAACTATCCCATTCTTATATTTCTCAATATAGTCAGCATAACTTACAATTTATATGTTATTCAGTCTAACATGGCCCATGAGTACGTCAGAGTTAAAGACTGGATGTATGTGGATTGGAAACAACGTATGCAACCTAAGTTTGTCGCAGGAGTTGCTGCTTTCCTTGAATTTGCACGCGCACATAATAAGATCATAATAGAAAAGATTCTCTGTCCGTGCGATAGATGTGGCAATAAGTACTGGCAGAAGGTAGAATTGGCAGAGCTTCATATTGTAAAACATGGGTTTGCTAGACTTTATTCAACTTGGAAATATCACAGGGAAGGAGAAGAATGCAGTACTGCGGTAGAAGAAGAAGGAGAACACGATAATGCGGCAGGAGAAGAAGAAGAATTCGGTAATACGGCAGGAGACGGAAATTTATTTCCATCAGAAGAAATGGAGGATATGGTAGAGGCTGCCCTAGGTGAATCTATTCGTACCGAAGATGACATTCCTTCCGGTCAAGGACCGCGTGCGGATAAATATGAAAATTTCATGAATGATGCTAGGAAACCAATTTATGAGAATGCGAAATATTCCACCCTCTCATGGTTCGTCCAACTTTTCCAGATTAAGTGCCTAAATGGATGGAGCAACAAGTCATTCACAATGCTTCTTTCGTTCTTGAAAGATTCTATGCCTCCGGGAAATAATGTGCCCGAAAGCTGGTACGAAGCCCAGAAGATGATGTCTGATTTGGGTCTAAAGTGCGAAAAGATTCAAGCATGTCCTAAAAATTGCGTGTTGTACCGGAAAGAGAATTCAGATTTGAAAGAGTGTCCAACATGCGGAGAGGCCAGGTATAAGCCGAAAGATTCTGATAAGAAGCCTGATATACCTGTGAAGATAGCACGATACTTTCCCATAACACAGAGGCTACAGAGGTACGTGAGGGGCATCCTTATTGGAACGAAGAACGTTTGGAAAAATAGCATCAGGATAATTTTTGTGATTGGGTCACAGAGCATGTAAGTTATTCGAATTACATTTTATTGCTATCAGTTTTAATCTAAACTTGTATCGTTATGTATTTATCGTAAAATTTGTTTTATTAGATCCACGATCCGAACTTGTCTGCATCATTTGAGAGTGATTCAAGATATTTAGCTCAATTTCCTAGTATGGAGGTTGCATATTACAAAGGATTTGGTGTCCTTGAATACAAATTCAAAGTTAAGGACAAGAAACATCTATAACCACTCAGAATAGTGGGATTGCGACGGTAGGATCGGACGGTGTGATTTACTATGGGTACTTAAATTGTATACTCGGCATCCACTATCCCGGATGATCAGAACCCTTTTATATATTCCAGTGTACTTGGTACGATCCGCGAACCGATACGGACATGTGGAGAAGCAGTCTTGGGACTTGGAAAGATGAATATGGATTGACCAGTGTGAACACACTTCGATTTTACGGTCAGGACGATCCGTTTATCTTTCCGAACCAAGCATTCCAAGTATACTATTCACAGTGTTTGAAGCATCCGGGGTGGAGTGTTGTATGCCGATGGAAACCCAGAGATGTCTACGATGTCCCAGAATACGAGGACAGCGATGAGGACGAAGAAGAGAGAATGCTTAAAGTGCTCCGACCGTCTGTTTCGAAGGACGGGTTGTCTTCGACCGATCATGAAGTTACGTGGGTTAGAAATGACATCGACGATGAAATCCAAGTAGATATGTATGATGCGCCCACGAAACGAAAAAGGTTATCAGTAATGTTATATTATTACTTCACATTTTACGCTCTATACATATATAGTCAATACTTTTAATGATTGTCTAATGCGTCCACGAACCGTTTATCTAGATTTGATGACGATGTCGGGAGCAGCGAGGGGCGGCAAGAGCTCCAGCCGCGGCAGAGGCAGAGGCAGAGGCAGAGGCAGAGCGGTTCTGCCGCCCTGAGAGCTCCGTAGGGAGCTTCAGAGGGCCGGTCTTGCACCCAGATCGGAGACCCCTTCGGATGCCTCCTTCCGTGTGGATTTTGCCACATCTCCAGGTATACTGCACGTATATCCATTTTGAATGTAATATTACAGATATTCATGCCTGTTTATGTCAAAATTACTTATATTGTCAATGTTTGATTGTCTAGTTGTTGGTGATGCGTCCACATCTGGGACAGAGGCCACCCCCGCTCCTCCAGATATGTTTATATATCATATAGTGTATGTATATTGATTTAGAATGCTATATCATAAATACACACATTCCTTTTGCTCTTACTTAGCAATTTTTATTATTGTCTAGCTGTAGGTGGTGACAACACCGCACCTGCGGGTATGTTTATATATCCTATAGTGCATGCATATTGATTTAGAACGTTGTATTATTGATCTACACATTCTTTTTGCAATTACTTATATAATCTATTTTTAATTGTCTAATTATAGGTGGTGCGTCCACACCTTCCGCAGGGGCCACTCCTGCCGCTTCCATACCCTCCGCATCGTCTGCAGGTTAGTATGAATAAATTTAAAATATTTACTCATTTTACATATGCTCTATAGAATAAATATGAACTTCATGGAAATTTAGCGTCGATGTTTATTTTCTAGTTGGAGGGGATGCGTCCGCATCCGGGACCCCGGTTGTTCCTCACCGGAGGAAATATCGTCCCGCTCGTGCTGCTGCCCGGGCCGAGGCTCGTGCGATAGTCACCGGAGGTATATATCACACTAGAATTTTTGTTTAACCTTGATTTCTTAATACAACTTTGTCTTATTATTGATTTTCTTGATATTTCATGCAGACACAGGGCCTCCCCACCCCCGGAGGGGGACTCGAGGCCCGAATCAGTCCCATAGGCTGAGGCCTGACAGAGCTAGGGGTGAGGCAGAATTCCCCCTTTTTTTTACCCTTGACTATCGCTATACCGGTCCTCATGTCGAGAGGTTCGGCCGGTATTTGGGGGACGAGAGCCGGCTCGTGAAGAACTATCCACTTCATGTTGAGTGGGGCGAGCAGCACCAGCGCTCATTCGCCCTCTTCTTTGATCAGGCACGGGTATGTATTAATATATATTTTCATTTGATCCATCCAATATATTTATTATTAACACTTGCAATCTAATAACAATGTTTTTTTTGTATTTTCAGTTGGATTACAATTTTTAGCCTGTAGCCGACCCTGATCACCCGGGGAGGGTGCTCGACCTTCATGCTCTGTACAATGGCCTGATGAAGAACATGCAGGCCAAGATCCGATACAACAGGAATGAGCTGAAGGCCGATTGCTACTCCCTGTGGATGGCGACCCCCGAGGCAGAGAGAGCGGCCCTCCTATCTACTCCGGCGTTTGCGAGAGTCGACGTAGAGACATGGCCTCTATTGTGCGCTTATTTCGACTCCCAACGCAAACAGGTATGTATTTTAAATGTAATTCATTATTTATGATATAATTTATTTCTTTGTGTTTCTTAATTAGAAAACTAAATGTTAATGCGTTGTGCAGAAACAGGCCGCTCAAAATACAGAGAACAGGAAGTCGGCGAAGAGGGGTCGCCCCACTTACACAGGTGGCTCGAGGAACATTACTCGAGCCATGGAGTTATCGGTAAATTACAATAGACCGACCTTTGTGATATTCTGCAATATTAAGAGTTATTTTCTAATATTTCTAATATTAAGAGTTACTTTCTAATATTGCAGACATCTCGGACCGTGGCGTCAGGTGGTACACCGAGCGTCCTGTCTGCATATCTTGCCGTCCACGGCACCTCGACAGATCTCGCCACGGGCGAGCTTCGATATCCCGACGTCGCTACCCAGGAGTACTGCGTAAGTGTTCATATTTTTTCTACCCAAATTTGAAATTTTAGTTTTGGAAGGTTCAAGTTTAAATCTTATACTTATACTTTACTGCTTAATGTGGGTGTAGGAGTGGGTGGTTGAGCAGGCCCAGGCCTCAGGGATCGATTTTACCGGACAGAGCGATCCGAGGCTGCTGACCCCAGTTCTGGACGCCGCACACGGAGGGCACCACGGAGGTTGGGAGAGAGGCCGGGGACTGGGCCCTAGCAGGGCCCATATGAGGTTGGACTCCACCCCGGCGGTTACTTCCTCCGTCTCCGGTGACCGACGTGTCCATCAGGAACTGGAGATCTTGAGGGCCACCGTTCAGGAGTTGAAGGAGATGCTGGTATGTATACTGCTTTATAGTAAAATATCATGTCATATTATATAGATATCAACATATCCATAATTAGTACATACCTTGAGCTTATTTGGTTTTAGACTTAAGTTTGATTAATCATACATACAGATGTAATTAAAATAAACAACAAACTAGATATCCAAACGGGGTTTCGAAATAACTTAATAATGATACGAATTCGAATAATACACAGTTCTTACACGCTTGTTACACACGTTAGGTCCAGACGCGACAGGGTACATCGGCCGAGCCTCCACATGCATCTCCTTCGGCTGCGGCTCCGCAATCCACTACATCGGCTGCGCTTCCGCAGACAGCTCCTGTAGCTCCACCGCCCACTCAGACTCCCGCAGCCGCGGCTCCGCAAGTGACTACCTCGACGGCGGCTGCGCAGACCACATCGCCAGCTCCACATGCCGCTCAGACTCCCGCTCGTGACGAATTGCAGAGTTTATTGACCGAGGAGCAGGCGCGCGTTATTCTAACATTATTCAGAGGTGGAGCTAGACCGAACTAGGGTAGCTTTTTGGTTCTTATCTTTTGAAACATGTATTTATTTATATCACACATTGTACTACATTTTAAAACGATATTGATATTGGTTTGTATTTATATCATATTCAGTTTTTGGGTTTCTTTTGTATATTATATATATGCGTGAGATGTGATTATGAATACTGCAATATATGATTTGATTGATGTATATAGTATTGTGCACAGGGCGGGAAAAAATCTAGCAGCCCATTTTTTTAAAAAAATACAGACAATATGTACCTACGGATTAAGCCGTAGGTATATATGTTGCCCCTACAGAGTTATCCGTAGGGGCAACATATCAGGAAACCTGATATTTTTCCCCCCTGATCTCAGTGCAGGGTATTGGGAGTGCCCCTACGGATATGTCCGTAGGGGCCACTGTCTCTCCCCTACGGAGTTATCCGTAGGGGCAAAATATCAAGAAACCTGATATTTTGCTCCTACGGCATCGTACCTACGGATATATCCGTAGGGGGTAGAACAAGGACCTACAGTTCTATCCGTAGGTACATATAATATATTCAAAAAAACCATAAAAAATATAAAATCTTATACCCTACGGATTACTCCGTAGGGGCAACAGGACCTACATATAAATCCGTAGGGGCAAGAATTTGCCCGTAGGGGCAAGTTCGGGGCCTCAACTTGCACCTGCAGCCTTTGCACCTACGGGGCATTTTTTCGCCCCTACGCATATATCCGTAGGGGCAACCCTTATTTGTAGTAGTGTCAGTAAAAAGGCCTCTAGTGGGACACCCTGATCGTAGCTCGACTGTTGAGCGAAACGGTGTGGGTTGTACCTCATGAACAGCGCCAAGTCGTTCTTCCTGAACACTAAAAAGCCCGGCCTGATTGAATACAAATGCAGAATCTCCTGAGCCTTCAATGTAGGAGCCCCGTCTTTGAAGGTATCGCGCAGCGGCTACACCGTTTTAGTGGATTCCTTGCCGATAGTTAAGACCTTATCGACGAAGGTCATGCTATCCCCGACCATACGCGGGCGAAGGACTAGACCCCGAGCCTCTCGTTGTGACAGATCTAAAGCAGAAGCGTCAACTAGGAACATAACCCGAGGGAAATTATAACTATCGCAGAAACGGGGCCGTTTGTAGACTCCAAAAGCGCCGAGCACATGCAGCTCGATCCACGACGTGAAATAGTGCAGCGGGAGATTTACGGGCTGTACCCTTGACTGAGTGGTGTCTGCCGCTAATCTGAGGCCATGATATAGGTAAGCCAGCCCAGCGATCCCGACGGCCACTCGCGTCCCGGCAACCATTCAGTGAGCCGGATAGAAGACGGATGGCCTCATGTAGCAAGAGTGCATTAGGAGCACAAACCATCTTAACCATAGGTCGAGGAACCCCAAAAAGAACGCCTCTTCGTCGGTGTTTGAAGCTGCGAGCTCTGAAAAGAGGACGACCGGGGTATCTGGGAGGAAGAAATTTCTTTGATCTGCTTCCGCTGTCGGCTGACTGTCCAAGCCAAAACCAAAAGGATCGTCAAGCTTGGCGAATTTCGTGGTTTGTTTTGACAAGGCTTCCATGCGAAGAAAGTGGGTGATGAAATCCGCGAAGCTGACTCCATGCCCTCCGGACTCGAGAAACAGACTCTCGTAAATGTTCAACACCTTGATTAGACTCGGGAATCGATGTTGAATAGCATTCTTCGGAGTAAGACCCATCACCACTGATTTGGTGGCGAAGATGTATTCGTTAGGGGGAAGTATTTCCTTGTAATGTTCCTCTCTGACGGGTAGGCCCGAATTTCTGCAAATTCCTCCAAGGAAATCGAAACCTCCTAGTCCGATAAAAGAAAGGTGTGAGTCGGGATATTCTACTGTTCCAAGAAAGCATTGACCCACCATATGTGAGGCGCGGGATACTGGAAAAGAGACGTGTAGATAGCAGGGTACAACCCGAGCTTCAGCAGCAGCGACTTTTTGGCCGACAAGATGTATCAAGCCCACTGCAAGTATCCGGCTGAATGGCGATGAGTCAAGCCTATCATGTACGCCTGTCCCCAAGGGCGCGACTCGCCTTGACATATGCGCCGCCCCAGAATATCTAAAGCCATCGGCGGCTGTACAGGTATCGAGCCCATAGAGGGCTAAAGGCATCCATCCGTAATCCAGTTAACCTCCTCCACAGCATAATTCACCTGGGGTGAATCAGCATAATGAATGGCGGAAATTGGCTCTGAAGGCACCGCACAAGAGAAACTGCGCCGACCCTGAATAATTTGGTTGTACCATAACCCTCATAAGTGAAGAGACTTCTGTTCCGGGCCGTGATCTTTAATCAATGCAAAAACTTCCCGATCCGAGGGCGCGTCGGCATATGCACTCTCTGGGCGAACAAATGGGAAAGAAGAGTCAAAAGACATAGTAACTGCACGAAAAGAAACAAGGCTTAGATGTCAATTCTACATTACAAATTCTGACATCCGGTACTTTAAATTTGTACCACCCTGCAATGCAGGGAAAAGAGACCGAGGGAGACCCACAAAATCAAAGTGACGACTCGTCATTGATGAGACAGTTAATTATTAAGGAAGAAATCCTAAAAAGATTCTCATTTAATGAGAAACTTATTGGGCCAAGGAGTTAAACTCCCTCAAGAGCAGTGCTCTACTAACAGAAATTACATCTGTCAACTTTAATTATAAGGGGAATAAAAATTCCCCAAAATTTCTAAGAGCCATGCTCTGTGAAAACGATGGAGTAATCCATCAGAACCCTAAAAATCAAAGCTTTTTGCAGAGTAAAAACTCCAAAATCATTAAGATCTACAAAATGAACTCTAAGAGTTTTTCATAGAGATGAACAGTGTTCTAATTAATGGGTTAGGTAACCTTAAAAATCCATTTTTTAAAATCTATGATCTGATAAGAACAAAGCTCTGTTTAAGGGGTTCGATTATGATCCTTACCAAATTTGGGCAGAGTTCTAACTCTAAAAGGAATTTCCTTAGGCAGAGATCTAAGCTTTGAAGGGAGAATAAAATTCTCAGAAACAAGAAAACAAGAAGATGAACATGAGTCATCTCAAGGGCCAAAGGCCTTACTTATAGGCGCTGGAAGACGATCCAGCTTCCAAGATGATCCAACGGTGGAAAGGTTGCCACCGCTGCACTCATGTGTGAGCCACGTGAGCACAACGGAGAGGGGGAATTTGTTTCCCCCCAATAAGAGAGCAAGGCTCTGTTCAAAATTTGAACTGAGGCAGCGCCTCACGTGCAAAGCACGAGAGCGCCAGCGCCCAGAGTTAAAAATTCTGAGGCAGCGCCTCACGTACAAGGCACGAGAGCGCCAGCGCCAAGAGTTAAAAACTCTGAGACAACGTCTCACGTGCAAAGCACGAGAGCGCCAGCGCCAGAACTAAAAGTTTTCCACCATTGGATCAAAGATCCAACGGAGATGATAAATCATCAGAGCACAGAATTAAATTCTGATCGAGGAAATACTCCTCAAATCTTTCTAAACAAGAAAGATTGTGCTATGTAAATCAGAGCACCGTTGGATCAAAGATCCAATAGTGATTAAAAATCACTAAGATACTGTTAGTGTATATGCCCTAGGGGCCATTATTGTATCATACTAGATTGTATATTACTTAATGGAAGCTTGGGATATTCACAGTTATATATATACAGTCTTGCTAAAAATGGTAGTATGCTACTTGGTTTGAGTCTACTTTAATATGTGCATATGTTTCTTGTAACGTATCACTTATACATATTAGTAGAGCCCATAGGATCTTTGCTTGATTACCAGCGTCGTGATGGCAGTCACACTAGTGGGGGCTGGGTAGTCTGTAAGCAACATCCTATACAGGTCCCTGGTCGTTGGATTGTCGAGATAGGGCATCGATATTCCGGAGTAGACTAAGTGTATACGCTTCTCATCCCAGTTGGGGAAATGGTCTGTCCCACAGCCATCAGTACGCCGTACTGGAGATAGTATACAAGTGCTCGTAAGGTTACGGGTACACCGGACAGGACTCCCCGAGGAACTGATTGGTTGGAATTATACCCATCGTCAGTTAACAGTTCCCAGGTGACATGAGTACAGCATAGTCCGCAGACTTGACACTGCTACTTCGCCTCGAGTGTGTCCCACTGTTCTTAGATTGCTACCCTACCACGGCTCAAAGGAGTCGTGCAAACAGGTAGCAGTTGGGTGCAGTCCCGAGTACTTGGAGGCAGTGGCGGTTAGATAGGATTCGTCTCTCCCGATATTGGGAGTTGATATCGCACTGTGTCAGAGAGCCATTACGCAAAGTCCCTGGCCAGGGCAAGCGAGATATACTGGTAGGTTCCAGTAGCTTCTCAGGGCGTAATGGGCTTCGCTCCAACACGACTTATACAGCTATTAGGGGGCTGACGCTTGCCGCCCCCTAGGCTTGATATGCGATAGTCTTAGACGAACAGACCGGACTGTACGGAGATTGTCACATCAGGCTCAGTGGGAGTTCGGATGATTTACCTCATCGGCCTTCTTATCGACATCTACCTGGGGACCGTTACGTACAGCTAGTGCCGCTTGCGGTCTGTGGTTAAACCCACTGCCAGCGTAGTGTCGAGTCTTTAGAGTCCCACACAGAGAGTTTCCCTGCTCCAGGCGAAATGATATAGAGGTCGTATGGTTTTATGACAAGCGTTCGGATGCGTACGTGTGTTTTCGCACGTACGACTTTTCGGACAGTTTATACTAGCCGGCTTTGGTTTAAGCCAGATTCTAGTATCAGGTTATTGGATTTATACAGTCTAAAGTTTTCCCGTGTTTTCACGGATTGGAGGGGCGTTCTCGTAATTTGTCGAGAAGGTTCTAGAAGAGTGGTGACATGAGGGGTTGAGGTGGCTTTTTCATGATTACTTTGTGTGACTCATTTATATGATTCATCATATCATTAATGCTTCATTAATGATCTAATGACTCACATGATGAATCACTCTCCTTGATTAAATGAAACATGGTGAATAATCAATTAATTGATATTATTTGATAATTCATTATGTATCATATATTCAAGTGAGAAGGATTTTATGAAGGAATAATCATTCTCACCTTCTCTCTCCTCAAGCTCACTCTCTCTTGAAACCCTAACCCTAACCTCTCATGTGTTGAGATCAAGGGTTAGATAGACTAAAACATCCATAACCTCACTCTATATCCTCTAGGTAGCTTAGATTAGCACTTTAAGCAACCTAGTTATCTCAAGTTTGAGATTAAGCTTGGCGTAGAAGCTTTCGGGTGGATCGTCTTTGATTCGAGGAGGCCGTGAAGTTGCCGATGTTCCAAGGAGCCTACGAGGAGTGGAGGACAGCGATGAAGACCCGAAGGACATGTAACATGAGGTATAACTCCGGTACCGAGTAGTTAAACCTATAGCATAACGTAAGCAATGGTTTAGATTACGATTCATGCGCTCAAGTCCGTGTTACGAAGCTTTGATAATCGTTTTTCATATATTCCGCCTCCCCGCAAGTTAGATAGACAGGTTGAAACCTATAAAGCTAGACTTGTTGCTACGTCAGTCCCCTAATAGCTGTATAAGTCGTGTTGGAGCGAAGCCCATTACGCCCTGAGAAGCTACTGGAACCTACCAGTATATCTCGCTTGCCCTGGCCAGGGACTTTGCATAATGGCTCTCTGACACAGTGCGATATCAACTCCCAATATCGGGAGAGACAAATCCTATCTAACCGCCACTGCCTCCAAGTGCTCGGGACTGCACCCAACTGCTACCTGTTTGCACGACTCCTTTGAGCCGTGGTAGGGTAGCAATCTAAGAACAGTGGGACACACTCGAGGCGAAGTAGCAGTTCGGATGATTTACCTCATCGGCCTTCTTATCGACATCTACCTGGGGACCGTTACGTACAGCTAGTGCCGCTTGCGGTCTGTGGTTAAACCCACTGCCAGCGTAGTGTCGAGTCTTTAGAGTCCCACACAGAGAGTTTCCCTGCTCCAGGCGAAACGATATAGAGGTCGTATGGTTTTACGACAAGCGTTCGGATGCGTACGTGTGTTTTCGCACGTACGACTTTTCGGACAGTTTATACTAGCCGGCTTTGGTTTAAGCCAGATTCTAGTATCAGGTTATTGGATTTATACAGTCTAAATTTTTTCATTGTTTTCACGGATTAGAGGGGCATTCTCGTAATTTGTCGAGAAGGTTCTAGAAGAGTGGTGACATGAGGGGTTGAGGTGGCTTTTTCATGATTACTTTGTGTGACTCATTTATATGATTCATCATATCATTAATGCTTCATTAATGATCTAATGACTCACATGATGAGTCACTCTCTTTGATTAAATGAAACATGGTGAATAATCAATTAATTGATATTATTTGATAATTCATTATGTATCATATATTCAAGTGAGAAGGATTTTATGAAGAAATAATCATTCTCACCTTCTCTCTCCTCAAGCTCACTCTCTCTTGAAACCCTAACCCTAACCTCTCATGTGTTGAGATCACTAAAACATCCATAACCTCACTCTATATCCTCTAGGTAGCTTAGATTAGCACTTTAAGCAACCTAGTTATCTCAAGTTTGAGATTAAGCTTGGCGTAGAAGCTTTCGGGTGGATCGTCTTTGATTCGAGGAGGCCGTGAAGTTGCCGATGTTCCAAGGAGCCTACGAGGAGTGGAGGACAGCGATGAAGACCCGAAGGACATGTAACATGAGGTATAACTCCGGTACTGAGTAGTTAAACCTATAGTATAACGTTAGCAATGGTTTAGATTACGATTCATGCGCTCAAGTCCGTGTTACGAAGCTTTGATAATCGTTTTTCATATATTCCGCCTTCCCGCAAGTTAGTGGGGTGCGTGACATGGACTTACAGTGCCGTACCCGTAGGGGTCTGGGGTGGGGTAATGGCTATTCATCACAACTGTGTAATCCGTCTTTCATTGCAGGCTCAAAGAAACGCGGATTACTTGCATATCCAATAAAGTTTATCTGTGATCTGGAATGCTTATTATTGCGTCTGAAGAATGTACAATATCTATATATGATAGCTATTTAGACGTCACTTATGTTTTACACCCGCGCTAGCCCAGCCCCCGCTCTGTCGTTAGTTAAGTAACCTAACGGGTGATGACGGGACCCCGTGGCGAATGCGGATGGCATAAGAGGACGTTGTATTTTCGTTGTTTTCTGCAATGATAGGTTAATGATGGGATGCATTATTATAATGCAAAGAAAAATAAACCATAGTTTAATCGTTGGAACAAATTTAAAAGAAACCACTCGGTTATTTTAAAAGATCGAATTTTTTAATTGCGGAGCTTTAACCACTCCTTTTAAAAAGTATCAGGTTCCTTCGATTATATCAAGTTCACTACGTTCACGGTTTTGCCAAAACCATTCGTAGCCCTCCGTCATTTCTTATGGATGGTCAGTAGTATTCAAGCTATGTTTGTTGGCCCTTAGTCAAGACATAGTGTTTGGTAGCTGCTGGGGTATTCATTTGTTGCATAGATAGATGCGTTGGTTTGAGACAGTCGTATTACTTTGTTGGCCCTTAGTCAAGAGTATGTACGGGTGGGTTCAAATTAACCTGGACAATGACGGGTAGAACTTGACATGTGACTTATGATTTGTTGGCCCTTAGTCAAGGTCATAAGAGCATGGGGCAAAAATCCACATCGGGAATTTCTAAAGAAACTGAAATTTGCAGAGAGGTGCATACCATTTTGGAGTTTGATGAATGTTAGTAGGATTCCTTCAACATTATCATACGATGATATTTTGGATCCCGATCCTACTGTGAGTATATACTACTTATCAGGAGATTCGTCACTTAACGATCAATGCTATAAACCAAGTAGGTGCCTAGAAAGGTGTCAGCGGGGTTACGCCCCCAGAGAAAAGAGGTTATTTAATTAAGGAACTTCGCAAAAGCGTTGGAAAACCTCCCTCGAAGTATCGACACTGACCTGGCTGAACGGTTAAGCAAGTATTGTACGGTGAGAATTGTCCTGGCTAATTCTTCTTTTATGGTTTGAGGAGGGATTCGAGAAACAGTGGGAGCCATCCTGTTTAGATAAATTAAACCACTCTAAACTTGCAACAGCATCATGCTAATAGTATCTTCTTCTCTCTCTTAAATTGCAGCGACCCTGTGACCACACATAGGTTACATCTAGATAATAATTTGACTGAATCTGACTTATATGACTGGCAAAAGTCTGTCCAGATGTCCATTGCCTATGACAAGCTGGACCACCCTATTGAGAGACATTCCTATTGCTATGGGATTGGGCATTGGCAGAGTGATTGCAGGGCTTTAGAAGCCAGTAGCCAGGATACGAAGCATGTTGTGGCTTCGACTTCGGGTGTGTTTATGATAGAAAACAGTTAACCCTACTTCCTGGGTATTAGATACCGGATCAGGAACTCACATCTGTAATTCATTACAGGCTCTGAGAAATCGTAGGGTTATCGGGATAGGAGATATGACCCTCACAGTTGCTAACGGAATGAGCATGAACGCTGAATCCGTAGGGGAATATCATCTTGGGATGACAACTGGGCAGATATTGATTCTGCATAACTGTTTTTATGTACCAGGTACGACTTGTAATATCATATCTGTACCCTTACTTTCTAAGGAAGGATATGATTTTACTTTTACAAGAGATGTGGTTCACATCCACCTAAATCAAGATTTGATTGGGTCAGGTACATTAGAGAACGGAATATGCGTATTAAATCAAGCTCAGATTTTCAGTGTCCAGAACACACTTAAAAGAAAGTCTCCGGAAACAAATCAGGCTTTCTTATGGCATTGTAGACTAGGTCACATCAATGAGAGAAGGTTGACTAAGTTACATAGAGAAGGATACTTGGATCCGTTCGAGTATCAGTCTTATGCCACTTGTGAATCTTGTCTCATGGGAAAGATGACAAAGACTCCGTTCACTGGACACGGAGAAAGAGCAAGCGAGCTCTTAGGACTCATACACAGTGATGTGTGTGGTCCAATGTCTACACATGCGCGAGGTGGTTATTCTTACTTCATTACTTTTACGGATGATTTCTCTAAGTATGGACATATCTTCTTAATGAAGCATAAATCCGAGGCCTTTGAGAAATTCCAGGAGTACAAGAATGAAGTGGAAAAACAACCGGCAAAAGTATCAAACACTGAGATCTGATCGAGGTGGTGAATACTTAAGCGCCGAGTTCCTGGGTTACTTAAAAGAGAATGGAATTCTCTCTCAACTTACTCCTCCATACACACCACAACACAATGGTGTATCAGAAAGGAGGAATCGAACCTATTGGATATGGTTCGTTCCATGATGAGTAAAGCTGAGTTACCGCGATCATTCTGGGGATATGCACTAGAATCAGCTGCATATCTTGTGAACCAAGTTCCTACCAAAACTGTGCCTACCACACCATATCAGATGTGGAGTGGGAAGAAACCCTGTCTAAAACATTTTAAGACATGGGGATGTCCTGCTTTTGTAAAAAAGCAGCATGCGGACAAGCTCGGGGCACGCTCAGTAAAGTGTAAGTTTGTAGGATATCCAAAGAACTCCAAGGGATATTATTTCTATTACGCAGAGGAACAAAAGGTTTTTGTTTCTCGTCATGCCTGCTTCTTAGAAACTGAATTTTTAGAAAATCAGAAGAGTGGGAGCGCAATAGAACTGGAAGAAATTCCAGATCCACAAGCTATTACTGAAACCTTGGTAGAACAAGAAGGTTCAGGAGAACAGGACATCCCGACGCCACTCCGCAGGAGTAGCAGGCAATCTCATCCGCCCGAGAGATACTACGGTTTTCTCATAGACGAGGATAGAGAGGATTGCACTATTGATTATGATGAGCCAACTAGCTTCCAGCAAGCCATTCAGAGCGGTGACTCGGTAAAATGGCTAGATGCAATGCGGACCGAAATGGAGTCCATGTACACCAACAAAGTATGGACTTTGGACATTGCTCCAGATGGGGTAAAACCCGTAGGATGCAAATGGATCTTCAAAAAGAAGATTGGTGTAGATAGACGGGTTGAAACCTATAAAGCTAGACTTGTTGCAAAGGGTTTCCGTCAAAGACCTGGTTTGGACTATGACGAAACCTTTTCTCCAGTGGCTATGCTTAAATCTATTCGGGTCCTTCTTGCTATTGCTGCTTTCCACGATTATGAAATCTGGCAGATGGACGTAAAGACGGCTTTTCTAAATGGAAATTTGGAAGAAAGTGTCTATATGGATCAGCCAGAAGGATTCATTCAGAGTGGGAACAGCAGTAAAGTATGCAAGTTGCTTAAGTCCATTTATGGACTAAAGCAGGCATCGCGGAGTTGGAACATCTGTTTTGATGATGCCGTCAAAGAATTTGACTTTATCAAAAATCCAGATGCATGCATATACAGTAAGATTGTAGGGAGAGCTGTAGTATTCCTCGTCTTGTACGTGGATGACATTCTCCTAATAGGAAATGATATTCCTATGTTACAGTCAGTCAAAAGATTCTTGTCACATAAATTCTCCATGAAAGACCTAGGTGATGCCACCTACATTCTAGGGATCCGGATCTATCGTGATAGATCAAAAAGGATATTGGGACTTTCACAGTCCAGGTACATAGACACCATAGTGAAAAGATTCAGTATGGAAGATTCTAAACGCGGTAACCTACCGGCTTGTCACGGAATCACCCTCTCCAAAGATATGTCTCCCAAGACTGATTTGGAAAGGGATCGCATGTCGATTATACCCTACGCTTCTGCGGTAGGCTCTATAATGTATGCGATGTTATGTACCAGACCAGATGTAGCATACGCATTGAGTGTAGTAAGCCGGTATCAAGCAAACCCAGGGGAGAATCACTGGATAGCAGTAAAGAACATTCTCAAGTACCTGAGGAGGACTAAGGAGATGTTCTTGGTATATGGCGGAAAAGACCTTCAGATGGAGGCCTTTGCCGACTCCGGCTTCCAGAGTGACAAAGATGACTCCAAATCCATGTCGGGTTTTGTCTTCACCCTCAATGGAGGGGCGGTCTGTTGGAAGAGTTCCAAGCAGGAGACCGTTGCAGACTCAACGATGGAAGCAGAGTACATAGCTGCTTGCGATGCCGCAAAAGAAGAAGTCTGGATGAAGAAGTTCCTCACAGAACTTCAGGTGGTTCCTACCAGTGTTGATCCAATACCTCTGTATTGTGACAACAACGGCGCTATAGCTTTAGCGAAGGAACCCAGGTCCCATCAGAAGTCCAGACACATCTTAAGGCGGTATCACCTGATCAGGAAGATCATAGATCGCCGGGAGATCGAGGTGAAGAGAGTAAAGACGGAGGATAACATTGCTGATCCATTCACAAAGGCCATTCCTCAGACGCAGTTCGAGAGGCTATTCGAGATGATAGGTCTACGATATGCCAGCTCATGGCCCTAGTGCAAGTGGGAGATTGTTAGTGTATATGCCCTAGGGGCCATTATTGTATCATACTAGATTGTATATTACTTAATGGAAGCTTGGGATATTCACAGTTATATATATACAGTCTTGCTAAAAATGGTAGTATGCTACTTGGTTTGAGTCTACTTTAATATGTGCATATGTTTCTTGTAACGTATCACTTATACATAATAGTAGAGCCCATAGGATCTTTGCTTGATTACCAGCGTCGTGATGGCAGTCACACTAGTGGGGGCTGGGTAGTCTGTAAGCAACATCCTATACAGGTCCCTGGTCGTTGGATTGTCGAGATAGGGCATCGATATTCCGGAGTAGACTAAGTGTATACGCTTCTCATCCCAGTTGGGGAAATGGTCTGTCCCACAGCCATCAGTACGCCGTACTGGAGATAGTATACAGGTGCTCGTAAGGTTACGGGTACACCGGACAGGACTCGCCGAGGAACTGATTGGTTGGAATTATACCCATCGTCAGTTAACAGTTTCCAGGTGACATGAGTACAGCATAGTCCGCAGACTTGACACTGCTACTTCGCCTCGAGTGTGTCCCACTGTTCTTAGATTGCTACCCTACCACGGCTCAAAGGAGTCGTGCAAACAGGTAGCAGTTGGGTGCAGTCCCGAGCACTTGGAGGCAGTGGCGGTTAGATAGGATTCGTCTCTCACGATATTCGGAGTTGATATCGCACTGTGTCAGAGAGCCATTACGCAAAGTCCCTGGCCAGGGCAAGCGAGATATACTGGTAGGTTCCAGTAGCTTCTCAGGGCGTAATGGGCTTCGCTCCAACACGACTTATACAGCTATTAGGGGACTGACGCTTGCCGCCCCCTAGGCTTGATATGCGATAGTCTTAGGCGAACAGACCGGACTGTACGGAGATTGTCACATCAGGCTCAGTGGGAGTTCGGATGATTTACCTCATCGGCCTTCTTATCGACATCTACCTGGGGACCGTTACGTACAGCTAGTGCCGCTTGCGGTCTGTGGTTAGACCCACTGCCAGCGTAGTGTCGAGTCTTTAGAGTCCCACACAGAGAGTTTCCCTGCTCCAGGCGAAATGATATAGAGGTCGTATGGTTTTACGACAAGCGTTCGGATGCGTACGTGTGTTTTCGCACGTACGACTTTTCGGACTGTTTATACTAGCCGGCTTTGGTTTAAGCCAGATTCTAGTATCAGGTTATTGGATTTATACAGTCTAAAGTTTTCCCGTGTTTTCACGGATTGGAGGGGCATTCTCGTAATTTGTCGAGAAGGTTCTAGAAGAGTGGTGACATGAGGGGTTGAGGTGGCTTTTTCATGATTACTTTGTGTGACTCATTTATATGATTCATCATATCATTAATGCTTCATTAATGATCTAATGACTCACATGATGAATCACTCTCCTTGATTAAATGAAACATGGTGAATAATCAATTAATTGATATTATTTGATAATTCATTATGTATCATATATTCAAGTGAGAAGGATTTTATGAAGGAATAATCATTCTCACCTTCTCTCTCCTCAAGCTCACTCTCTCTTGAAACCCTAACCCTAACCTCTCATGTGTTGAGATCAAGGGTTAGATAGACTAAAACATCCATAACCTCACTCTATATCCTCTAGGTAGCTTAGATTAGCACTTTAAGCAACCTAGTTATCTCAAGTTTGAGATTAAGCTTGGCGTAGAAGCTTTCGGGTGGATCGTCTTTGATTCGAGGAGGCCGTGAAGTTGCCGATGTTCCAAGGAGCCTACGAGGAGTGGAGGACAGCGATGAAGACCTGAAGGACATGTAACATGAGGTATAACTCCGGTACCGAGTAGTTAAACCTATAGTATAACGTTAGCAATGGTTTAGATTACGATTCATGCGCTCAAGTCCGTGTTACGAAGCTTTGATAATCGTTTTTCATATATTCCGCCTCCCCGCAAGTTAGTGGGGTGCGTGACATGGACTTACAGATACAGAATAAGTTCTGTACGAGAAAATATTTTCCCAATCTTGTTAAAAACAAGAAAGATGTCTTCTGTAAAACAGAAGTCCTTGGATCAAAGATCCAACGATGGATAAATTCCCCAAATCAATTAAGAAATCTCTCAATGAGAGATTTCCTTAACTGAATCAACAAATCAGCCTCTCCTATATAAAGGACCCAAGACTTCAAGTCTTGTACAGAGGAACCCCACCATAAACTTTAAGTTCAAAAAGAAGAGCAAGCAAAAAGAGCCTGAAGAGAGAAGAAAGAAGAGGAACTTTTTTCAAGGTAAATAGAGATCATAGTATCTCATCTGCATACCCAAGGGTATAACCTTTATAAAAGAACATAGTTCTTTCCCTAGATCTGAGATCCATGAGACAAGTCTCTCACAAATGAGAATTTAATTCTCGTATGGATGAATTTGTTCTCGGGGATTGAAGATCCAAGGGAGAACAAAGAATTGAACTCTTCAGAAAAATGCACAAAGAGGGAAAAAGCGTCAAGCGCTCCACGTGCCACTCACGTGGACGCTGCTAAAATAAAGAATGCTCTGCACTCAGTGATTGGCACCCAGCGCCAAGCGCTCCACGTGCCCCTCACGTGGGCGCTAATAAAACAAGGAGTGCTTAGCACTCAGTGGTTGGCGCCCAGCGCCAAGCACTCTACGTGCCCCTCACGTGGGCGCTAATAAAATAAGGAGTGCTTAGCACTCAAGGTTTAGCGCTTAGCGCCAAGTGCTCCACGTGCCCCTCACGTGGGCGCTGATAAAGTAAAGAGTGCTCTGCACTCAATGGTTGGCGCCTAGCGCCGAGTGCCCCACGTACTTCTCACGTGGGCGTTGTTTAACATAAAACGCTCTGTAAATGGAGCCCAGCGCTATAAAGAGTGTTTAACACTCAATATAAAAAAAACAAAGAAAGGGTGAGCATCAAAGCCCATATCAATGATCAGCATTGTTGAACAAAAGTGACCGAGCCCAAAACAAGTGTTTAACACTTTATTCAAAAATTAAGGTTGAGTCCAAGCTGACCAAAAGCCCCTAATTCAGATCAACCAAGCCCATGGGCTCACAATTTTTCTAAATTTGATCTTAGTCCTAAAACCAACTACAGATCTCTCAACTGACATTAGTTCAAGGGTACATCTCCTCACACCTCTGATATATGACGTCGTAATTCTTTAACGTCTTCAGAGAGGTGACGGGTCCCGACAACCAACAATTCTATAGATCGTAATGTCCTTAAACTAATTATGGACCGCAATGTCCTTAAACTAATCTACATGGACCGTAATGTCCTTAAAATAACAATAGACCGCAATGTCCTTAAACTAATCTACATGGACCGTAATGTCCTTAAACTAACTATGGACCATAATGTCCTTAAACTAATCTTTATGGACTATGATGTCCTTAAACCTAATGGAAACCCAATGGACCGTAATGTCCTTAAACTAATGATAGACTATGATGTCCTTAAACCTAACGGACCGCAACGTCCCTAAACTAAACTCTATATACTATGATGTCCTTAAACCCAAAACTCTATGGACTATGATGTTCTTAAACATAGACTATGATGTCTTTAAACCCAATGGACCGTAATGTCCCTAAACTAAAACGATAGAACCCAAATGCCCTTTCGTTGGAATAAAAGTGATCCTGAACCACCGTTAAGTAGATCTTAGTCCAATATCGGATTAACGTATCCTTAACAAACACTTAAGTTGATCTTGATCTCAAATGAGGTTAACGATCCTTAAATCAAACCAAACCCAAATCTAAGAAAATACGGATTTAGACTAATCCCTGCCCTACGGACGACAACACAAATTAGTCTCCGTATACAATCCACGGGCAACCAAAAATAAAACAAACACACATGACATGAAGTGACTGTTAGTGTATATGCCATACGGGCCATTATTGTATCATACTAGGTTGTATATTACTTAATGGAAGCTTGGGATATTCACAGTTGTATATAACAGTCTTGCTAAAAATGGTAGTATGCTACTTGGTTTTTGTCTACTTTAATATGTGCATATGTTTTTTGTAACGTATCACTTATACATATTAGTAGAGCCCATAGGATCTTTGCTTGATTACCAGCGTCGTGATGGCAGTCACGCTAGTGGAGGCTGGGTAGTCTGTAAGCAACATCCTATACTGATCCCTGGTCATTGGATTATCGAGATAGGGCATCGATATTCCGGAGTAGACTAAGTGTATACGCTTCTCATCCCAGTTGGGGAGATGGTCTGTCTCACAGCCATCAGTACGTCAGACTAAAGATAGTATACAGGTGCTCGTTAGGTTACGAGTACACCGGACAGGACTCGCTGGGGAACTGATTGGTTGGTATTATACCCATCGTCAGTTAACAGTTCCCAGGTGACATGAGTACAGCATAGTCCGCAGACTTGACACTGCTACTTCGCCTCGAGTGTGTCCCACTGTTCTTAGATTGCTATCCTACCACGGCTCAAAGGAGTCGTGCAAACAGGTGGCAGTTGGGTGCAGTCCCGAGCACTTGGAGGCAGTGACGGTTAGACAGGATTCATCTCTCCCGGTATTGGGAGTTGATATCGCACTGTGTCAGAGAGCCATTACGCAAAGTCCCTGGCCAGGGCAAGCGAGATTTACTGGTAGGTTCCAGTAGTTTCTCAGGGTGTAATGGGCTTCGCTCCGACACGACTTATACAGCTATTAGGGGACTGACGCTTGCCGCCCCCTAGGCTCGATATGCGATTGTCTCAGACGAACAGACCGGACTGTACGGAGATTGTCACATCAGGCTCAGTAGGAGTTCAGATGGTTTTTCTCATCGGCCTTCTTATCGACATCTACCTGGGGACCATTACGTACAGCTAGTGCCGCTTGCGGTCTGTGGTTAAACCCACTGCCAGCGTAGTGTCGAGTTTTTAGAGTCCCACACAGAGATTTTCCCTGCTCCAGGCGAAACGATATAGAGGTCGTATGGTTTTACGACAAGGGTTCGGACGCATACGTGTGTTTACGCACATACGACGTTCGGACAGTTTTTACTAGTCGGCTTTGGTTTAAGCCAGTTTCTAGTATCAGGTTATTGGATTTGTACAGTCTAAAGTTTTTCCGTGTTTTCATGGATTGGAGGGGCGTTCTCGTAATTTTCCGGGAAGCTTCTAGAAGCATGGTGACTTGGAGGGTAATGTGGCATTAGCATTAATTGGTTTTGTGACTCATGAGATGAATCATTCAAGTGAGTTAATGAAGCATTTATTGCTTAATGACTCACTTGATGATTCATTGCACATATTCAATGAGGCATGATGATAATACATTTGATTTATTCATTTGATAATTCTTTATACTTCATAATATATAACAAGTGAGAAACAATTTCAATTCATTCTTATGCTCACATTCTCTCTCCTCAAGCTCATCCTCTCTTGAAACCCTAATCCTCCCCTCTCATGTGTTGAGATCAAGGATTAGATAGACTAATACATCCATAACCTTACTCTATATCCCCTAGGTAGCTTAGATTAGCACTTTGAGCAACCTAGTTATCTCAAGTTAGAGATAAAGCTTGGCGTAGGAGCTCTCGGGTGGATCATCTTTGATTCGAGGAGGCCGTTGAGGTGCCGATATTCCAAGGAGCCTACGAGGAGTGGAGGACCGCGATGAAGACCCGAAGGACAAGTAACGTGAGGTATAACTTCGAATCCGAGTAGTTAAACCTCTAGTAGTTTGTTAGCAATGGTTTAGAAACGATTCATGCGCTCAAGTCCGTGTTACGAAGCTTTGATAATCGTTTTTCATATATTCCGCCTCCCCGCAAGTTCGTGGGGTGCGTGACATAGACTTACAGTGACCTTCTGGAGCAGGAGAAAGTGGCTATCGCTACGTGGTAACGTAATTAACTGCAGGAGTTTGTGCCTGCAGGGAAGAGCGTCCCCACAATCAAAAAACCCCTCACAATGAGGGGGAATCTGAAGAAGTCTGCTACAACGGCCTTATCTGTTTAAACCTTCGATACATGGTGCCATAAATTAACTTGGCATCTTTGGAGAGGTAGACAGATAAAACTAAATAGCATCTGCCCCCAAATTCAGGCAAGACGTTTGTCTTCCCGGTTTCCGGCGGTAAACAAGAGGCTTTGGGGGGATCAATTTCTTTTCTTTTTTTTTAATAAAAAGACATTGTCTCTACGGTTCCCACAGTAGGGATTCTCTACTGGCACAGTAGGGACAACTTAAGTTTGCCGCAAAAATTATTTTTTCTGTAAAAATGCCTCCACGGTTACCACCGTAGAGGTGCCCCTACAGTGGTAACCGTAAACGCAAGCCATCTTTGTACTAGTGTGTAATAACCCCTGGGCTTTTTGCTCTTGTTAAAGAAAACCTGATCCCAATCAAAAAACCCTGTATAATGGTTTTCTGTATTGTCTAAGTGTTGGATATGTATGCCCTGAAGGCCTTCATTGTACAGGATGCTAGGGATATATATGTGCAGGACAATCTTGCTTGATATGATAGTATGTTATTTGGTTTTTCTTTATCTTAACATGTGATGTGTTTTAATTTGTATTTCATATCTTGTATACATGTTGATAAAGCCCGTAGGATCTTTGTCTAACTACCTGCATTGTGATGGCGATCATACTTGTGGGAGTTGGGTAGTCAAAAGGCACATCCTTAAAAGCATCCCTAGTCGTAGGAGTATCGAGACTGGGCATCATTACTTCAGAGTAGACTAGTGTATACATATCTAGACCCTGACGAGAGGTGATGGATTGGTCCCGCAACCATTGGTGAGGTGCACCTAAGATTGTATATCGGTGCTCACTAGGTGTGAGTATACCAGAATGGACTCGCCGAGAACTGACTAGTTGGTATTATACCTAGCGTCAGATACCAGTTTTCTGGTGACATGAATGTAGATAGTCTGTCGACCTGAGGTCGCCATTTGTCTCGTGTGAGTTTCCATTGTGCTTTGAATACTACCCTACCACGGCTCAAAGGAGTCGTGCAAACAGGTTTTAGTTGGGTACAGTTCTGAGTCATATGGAGGTAGAGAGGGACTGTTGGAGATTCATCTCTCCTGATATAGGGAGTCGATATCATGCTGTGATCTGTTGGTCATTACCATAAGTCCCTGGCCAGGGCTGATTGAGAATCACTGGTGGTCGGACCAGTAGATTCTCGGATGGTCTTGAGCCACACCGACACGACTTATCTGGTTATTAGGGGTCTGACGTTTTCCGACCTCCAAGACCATATATACGATACTCTCAGACGAACAGACCGGACTGCACGGGGATTGTCACAGATAGGCTCAGTAGGGGTTTCGGATGAGTTCGCTCGTCGACCTCCTTTTCGATATGTACCTGGGTTGCCGTTACCTACAGCTAGTGCCACTGACGGACTTGTGATTAAACCCACTGCCAGCGTACTGTCGATTCTTTAGAGTCCCACACAGAGGGTTTCCCTGAATCAGGCGAGACGACGTAGAGGCCGTATGGTCTTATGGCAGGGTTTCGATCGCATACGTATACTGGCTATACGTATGATGTTCGGACGGACAATACTAGCGGGCTTTGGTTTAAGCCGGATCCTAGTATTGTATTATTGGATATTTTTATCGTCTCAGTGTATCCGTATTTTTCGGAATACAGATACGGGTATGTATATACGGAGAGGGCATTCTTGTAATTTTACAAGAATGCGCTTCTAGAAGGAGACACCTCATTATTGATTTATCCTTTTTTGTAAAAGGATTAATGAGGTGGAAATTATGAGATATTTGAGGAATGGGTTGCAAGCATGGCTTTGTATATTGTTTATTCATTTGAAGTTCTTATTCAAGTATAGTTGATTATTTTGAGACTAAAATAATCCATGCTTGAATTATTGTCACAAGACTTAGCCATTCTCTCATCTCATTCTCTAGATCATTCTCACATTATCATTCTCTCTCCTAGGTTTCCTCTTCTCCTCCCTCAAGCTCATCTCATCACATGAGTTGTGAATTAATGAGCATTGAGACAAATTAATCCAATACATTTTCTCTACTTCTACTTAGTAGTCTTCTTTAGCAAGTTGGATCACCAAGTTACCTCATTTGAGGTTGGAGCTTGACCATAGGCTCTCGGATGGATCTTTCTTCAACACCAAGGAGACCGGCAACCGAGTTCATTTGAAGCTTTGGAGGAGCCAAGGAAAGGAGATCAAGAAGAAGCTTGAACCAAGGAGTAAAGAACCACTTAAAGACCCGAAGGACTTGACACGAGGGTATAACACTTTAACCGAGTAGTTAACGCCTTCTTGTAGTTTAGTTTTTGCTAGTTAAAGTTTGATCAAGATCCCAAAGTAGATAAAGTCTATGTTGCAAAGCAAAACATGATCCTTTGATGTGAAAAAATCGTTTTTGATGTATTCCGTCTCCCCACGAACACGTGGGGTGTGCTACATAGACTTACACTAAGCAGTTGTTTGTAATAACTAAGTTGTTGTCTGTAATATCTAAGCAGTTACCTATAATATCTAAGCAGTTGGGTATAATACATGGCTTATAATAGCCATGCAGTTGAGAGAATACATGGCCTAAATGAAATAGGGTCCATGGGTTTTTCATAAAGATTTTGAACAGTAGTCTCTTTCCAGCAATTTCAAAAATTACAGGGGTTTTTAGACAACTCTCGATCGGATCGGAGAGTCGTTGACAATTTACCCTAAGTGGTACCCAGCTTATATCACATACGGATACTAATTTCCATTTCCAATAACTATCAGTATCTATATTCGAATCCTAGTATACAAATACGGTAACACCTATACCCGCTTCATATACACCGCAACTACTTAGTTGCACACGCAAGGCACTTAAACCCTAAGTGGGTCCCTCCCTCTTGAGTCAGCACCGACATGTGCAATTATATTAAACCTTCAAATTGTAAACTCCTATGGTAAATTGGTAATCCCTATTTTAAATATTAACTTTATCCACTTAAATTAAAAGGTCGTGATATTCTCACCCTCAATTAATCCTAACACAATCCTAAATCTTTCATCTTCACTCAAAAAGTTTCGGCAAAAATTCTCCCATAAATTTTATCATCTCTCCAATTTAAGATCATCGATCGCCTCTTCATTAATTTATTTTCGCCTAGCGCGTTCAATTAAAAAGGTTGAATTTTTATTTTTGGTTTAAATTTCTGTTACGATTTGACTCTGCTAGATTTTTTCCGAGATTTTTCTGTTGGGTTTTTGTCTATTTCAATCCTCAATACAAAACCCTAGAAAAGCCCTTCGATTATTAATTAAAATCAGTAAATTTTACCAATTTTGTGGTTAGTTTTCCCTTTTCTTTGCTCGATTATTGTTTTTTTAAAATCGATTATTAGATGATTTGTGCGCTTTATTCGGTCCAATTTTAGCTGCATTGCTTTAGATTAACACTTTTGCTGCTTGATTCATAGGTAACTAGTATTTAATACTAGAATATTAGTGGTTAAGATAAGAGCTTTGAGGTCATGGGTTGTGTTTTTAGCTGCTTTCGCGCTGATGATGATGATGAAGAACAGGAAAACTCCGAGCATGCGACGGATGGACATTGCAACTGCCTTACATGCTTGACTCTAACTCAACAATTTGTGAGTGTTTAATGTTTTTTTTCTTCTGGTTTGCAATTTCTTTCATGTTATTTGAGTGGCATGATGTTTGTAGATATTGCTGTTCATAGAGTTTTGCTAATTACTAAAAATGTTGTAAAACACGTATTCTTTTGGAAAACACGCAACACATATATGGATCAGATAATCGCATAATGCGGAATTATGCATAAATAGTATTTGATATGCATATTGCATAATGTAAATATGTGTAAAAAAGTTGTGGAAAAATAAAGAGAAAAGTTTGGAACTATGAAGCACGGACGCGGGACATGACAAGTTTGTAAAACGGTGGACACAAAAACACGGCTATATTATTTATCTATATATTTAATTATATATATTAAACAAAATATAGTAAACTGTAAGAAGAGATGTGTATTAATACAACCTTAAACGCATAATAAAGCAAAACAAATATTATAAGTTTATCCAAAATCATGCCATTTATGACATTCACTCTTCTAATGGTGCATCATGAAAGAGATTTAAACCCTACACTATTTAGAAGTGGCATTTACTCTTTCTAGTAGTATGTCATGAAAGAGATTTAACCCCCACACAATCTAGAAGTGTCGGGCACGTCCGATATGGACGGATGACCCAAGTGTGTCCGCAAGTGTGTCCGACGAAGTGTCCAAGTGTCAAATACGTGTCGGAGTGTCGGACACGGACTCGGCAAGCAAATAGAAATGTCCGTGCTTCCTAGGTTTGGAAGAAAAATATGTCGATAGAGAGAGGAAAGAAAAAAAGGGGTCGCCATAAATTGGTTGTTGAGTTTGCTCATCGTGTTTTGGATATTGGTGGTTTGGCACATCGTATACACGCGATTAAATGGCCTTTCACTCTTTGACCTGCATGTAGATGGCCTATTATTCGGTCATTCTACTTTTCATTACTATTTTAAGCGCCTGCTAGCAGAAACTTGTAAGCTCAGATAATTAGGCCTTTTAAATCTTGTTTTCAACAGTTTCCTTTGTAGAATCCAACTTTTTGACCTTTGCGGTTAGGCTAGGTCAAACTGAATTGTTATCTATCTAACATGAAGTTAACAATCACGTTATGTTAAGGAAAAAATGGGGACCTTATCAATACTCATTCATAACTTATCTCGATCGGTCCTAAAGTGCCTTGCTATATGTTCATACAGCCTAGAAATTGATAAAGGTTTCTTCTTGTTGCGATGGGTGTATTATGAATGATTTAAGGCAGAAACAAAGTTATTTTTGAACTCTTTTGAAAATTATACTATAACCGCGAATCCATTTTCTCGCCTGTCATTGCAGTTTGCCTCACTATTACAAAGAGGAGAAGCACAAGTTACCCCTTCAGTTACGCAGGTGGCAACTTTTCCGTCTGTTTCTGCAGATGAAGATAGCTCTATTCCAGATACATATCATGCTCCTCCTAGGCCTTTACCTTATGATGATCCTAGATGCTCGATGTTGCACTCAAAGGCTGATAAGCCCTCAAGTCATTGCCACGAACATTCTGGCAAAAAGCACAAAGGTCTATCGAATTTATGTCTCTCTGATTCAACTCTAAGGTCCTCATCCAAAGAAGATTTTAGTGAAGTCGCGTACATCAATGCAATGTATGATGCCGAAGATGAGTGTCCAACGTGCCTCGAAGGTACACTACAAAACCTGTTCTCTAATTCCATTGCCATTCGTTGGGATGTAATGCCCGGTATTAGTGCTAGTGCTGATGATCCCTGTTCCTAATCTATTTCATTGGTTTGGTACGATGAGATCGTAATTCATGTTATAATTTGCAATTCAAATGTCAGCTTATGACTTAGGGTGAGTTTTAACTTCTTTCGTTATCTCTATATTTACTTCGTACAACATATAATAAACTAAAATATCTCAAATAAATGTTAGAGGAATTTTGTAGTTACATCCATGAAGTTTTCTTTTCCATTCTTGAGCTCGTCTCACCCATTGCTAGAGAAAGACAACTGTATTGTCAGAAGGACAGTAGAGATAATGGGCTCGACTTGGAAGATCCTTTTGCGATCGACCCATACTGTTTTCTTGAGTTATAAAAAGTTGGACCGATGTGGGACCCGCACCCTCTAAATAAACAAGGTTTGTCTCCTCGCCCTTTTGTAATGGCTGCATGGCATGAACATATGGTCTCTTTGCCACAAAGAGTTATGCCCTATCAACTCTCTTTTCATTCCCTTGCTAACTCTGGAATTTACGAGTGAAAGATTGAGATTCTGAAATTGAGATTCATGAAAAGTATAATATTCGATTGGATAACTATCCACCACGAGAAAGAAAATAAGATTCCGAGACCTATACCTTTAAACGAAGCATTGTATAATTGTCTTTAAATTTAAATTTCAAAATGTTTGAAAATAAAGTTATTTTTGGCTTTTCCTTCTTCATGGCTTCCCTTTCAATCATGCATTTGAAGCTTATTTTCCTATTTCTTTGTGGCTTTGTGCTGTTTGTCTTGGTAAGAGAGTTGGTAAGAGAGATGCTTGGGGCCAGTCCATATTAAAAGCACTATGATCATGCTCGAGTAAATATCTGAGATTATATCATGCTTTGTTGAACAAGGCACTTATTAAGTTATTAGGCTTTTGGCTAAAGCCTAAGGGCAAGGGATGTAATTGGCAAACTAAAAACAACTGGTTATTTGCTTGACCTAATTTTTGAGCTTACGCACTAAGTTTAGATTCTCTCGCTAACGTCAGTTACGATATATTAAACACCGATTCATATTAGATCCAAAAAATATAGCTTGTTCTTATTTGGTATCAGTAGTTTAAGTGCAAACTCTTTATAATTTATTCATGTGTCCTTATGTTATTTGATGGGTTTGAATTGCAGGGTATACTTCTGAAAACCCGAAAATGACGATGCAGTGCGCTCATCACTTTCACCTGAGCTGTATATACGAGTGGATGGAGAGAAGCGAAGCTTGTCCAGTTTGTGGCAAGGTAACCAATTCTTCTTCTTCTTCTTCTTTTAAAGACTCTTGCTTTCTTTAATGTCACAATTATGGATTGTTTCTCCAGTTAAATGTTATTTTCTTTAGAGATTATCGATTTTTGCAGGTCATGTTGTTTAATGAAACCTATTGATGCGCTATCTCACAACCCGTCTTTGTTGGGTGGCTTGGATCTGTGAATTACCTGTGAATAATTCGTTTATGCCGACTATGTATATGACTCAAAAGGTTGTTTATACCCGAAATTTAAGCTTCATTTTTATTATGTATTTTTTGGGGGTCTGGATGGGTAAATATAATTCATCAGTGAACCTAATTTTTTCTTGGATGATGTTCAGTTCGCCGCACTTATTATGTCGCTTGTATTTGGAGCAATGGATTTTTAACCTGCAATTTGTCATTGATTGAGTGCTGTATCTACCAATATTTTGTATCATGAATTTTCTCATTAACTGGTGAGTACTTTATGAAAAGCATCTCGCTACTAGTTTAAGTTTATAGTCAGAGATTACGACCGTTTCAATGACCCGCTACCTTAAGGTGCAACAAAATCTATTTGTAATATGACTAATTGGATATATTAAGGCATCTGTGACAAGATATATATTATAGCAGAAAGCATGTTCTGTAATACAAATCAGGACCCGATCTTTACGCCCAGCGATTCTTCCATACTGTTTTATTTACTAATGGAGAACAAGAGTAGCAACAATAACTGAGAAACACACGCGTAGACACATTATCAGACTGAATTATCATTTGCGGCCGCTTGAAATGCTTGCAGGAAGACCTCAGGAGGTTGGCCGCCGCTGAGTTTGTACTTCTCATTAATCTGAAGCAAACAACAAATCAAGAGGAATTTAAAAGATAATAAATCCTAAGCAGCACCAAAAGTTCGAATGATGTTGGTCGTTAGTCCTTGCATGGAAACTTTCTTACCACAAAATGTGGGACTCCTGATATACACGAAGAATGCTGCTCGAATTCCTCATCTACCTTCACAAAAAACAAGTTTTAATTCTATTAGATATGCAAGTAGAAGATCTTTAGCATGGATTTATTGGTAATATGGAAAAAACCTCCTTCAGCCCTTTGTTAGGATCTTCGAGGAATTCTTCCGCCCCTTCAATGCCCACTTTTCTGGCAGCGTCCAATAAAACTTGCCTGCATGCAAAAGCGGCTATGTTTTATTGCTCGTCTTCGACAATAACCTTTTGTACAGATCAACAATTTCTACTCTCATACATATCAGGTTAAAATTTTCTTGATATAACTTGCCCGCATATCTCTCACAATCAAACCACTTATTCTTTCCGATTGTTTTAATGATCATCAAAAGTATTTTTATTTAAATATAGAGCAAATTAAACCAGGCAGAATGAAGCAGATAGTTATGCTTGATTGTATGGCCATGGTTATTATTTTATAACGTCTTAGTTATATACACTCACCGATCACCGATATACTTTCCCTGACAATGATAATTGAGTAACAACTCATCCACTAGTGCGTTTTGCTTGTTGTAACCTTGGTGCTTCGCAAAAGTAACGAGTCTATGACTGTCCAAGGTGCTGCCCCTGCATTAAATGAGATGTTCGACAACATTATTACAAAGATTTCTCAAGTACATGAATTTACGCACAATGAACTTACGTCAGCCCAGCAGTGTCATAGTCAAATCCATGTCCCCGAAATACCTGGAAGTATTAAATAAACTACGTAAAATTGCCCATCGAAAATTAACATTATGATTAAGGAAACTGATATAGGTAACTCAAACACCTCTGTCATTCGAGCAGCCATGTGCTTGAATTGGCTAGCTCCAAATTTCTGCTTGTAGAACTCCATCTTGTTGACGCCTTCTTTTGGTGCAGAAGGTTCTAGAAAAAATGGATGCCATCTCACCTACAGTTTGGAGAAGAGGAAGAGCGAAAGCAGAGTAAACATATATTGTATCGGAAACTAAGTAAGATGTGGTAAGTTACGGTTCTGAACTCTAAACAAATTTCGGTACCTCAAAATCAAATTGGTTCTTTGTCATATCTATAGCTTTTCTGAGGTTCTGCTTACCCACAAAACACCATGGGCAAACAGCGTCCGAACTAACATCGATTTGAATAAGCTTCTTTGCCATGGATGTTACGTATCTGCAAGTTTGAGACTATCGAAACATCTGAGTCCAATTCTGCTTTTTACTACCGGAAAAATTAAGAAACACTGAAATACAAAGAAGGTATAAATATCACTGAATGATCAACGCTCAATATGCAAGCCTTGAACTTGTAAGTGGCTGGTGCTTGTCACTTTTACAAGGCAAACCCACAACATAGCAAATCAAAGCACACATGCATTTCTAATTGATTGACATACTATATAAATTGCGACTCCGACGATGTATATAAGCGGGAGGACATAGTTTGAATCTTAGAAAAGCACATAGGTGCAGCTAAAGGTGTCCCCAGCGGCAATTTTCACTTCATATATATTTTCTTTAAAGATTTGAAGGTTCCTACATATAGATTACCAAATTTAGTTCATAAGGGGAAAACACACAACCTAATTTGAAACTTTCATTGAAGCACTTCATGCACTGATAGAAGGCCATAACCTTAAACACATATACTTCAAAAATATAAACACAATAAATACTGGTGTTGCATTACATATTGCTTTAGGATTGGAGATGAAATCATGATAGATGTGATATACCGACACCTTTTTCTTTGCACGGCACTTGCCAATAGTACAATGTAATACACACACACACACACGTTAAAAATCATCGCTTCACCTAATTCAAAACTAGTCCTCCGCTTTATAGATTCTAAAGATTTCACATCCTTCGTAGGCCATTGTTAGAATGTAAAAATAAATTCTTCATCCCTCAACGCAACTTTGGAGTTTTGGCAACTTTGGAGTTTTGGTGCGATGGCAGGGACACTTAAGATGGTATTAAAACAAGCCAAGGTTCAAGTCACACTAACGGGTATTAAAATCGGATTAATTCAAAATTGAAACATCCTTGTGCAAAAGTCCAAGTATGTGCCCAAAAGTACATCGACCGGAGGGGGCATGTAGAAATATAAAATAAATCCCTCAACCTTCATCACAAACCCTTGGAGCTTTGGTATTTCGTCTTCGGAAGAGAAAACATGTTGGCAAACAGGACTTCATTCTGATAGCACGATTAAAGACTAATAATGTCAGTACCAGCAATTTCAACCTTGAATTTGGAGATAATGACTTCAACTCGCACTAGGAACCATTAGCTGAAAACTACTGTAAGGATTGTTAGAAGTATTTACTCTCGACAAAAAATTGTCATGAAATTTAACCATTTTCTAATGGAATGCACTGTTGGGGTTTTCTAATGAAATTTAACCTTGAAATTTAACCATTTTCTTTGGGCCATTTGGGCATGCCCATCTATCGGTGTGGCCACCACTGATAGTGTGAGGGCCGGGGTAGAATCACAAACAAAATTATCAAACATAACAATTCAATTTACAACTAAATCAACGTGCTTGGGCTTCTCAAAAACCCTAAAATACAAAACCGATTCCCCTCTATCGCACAGTTCGAGCTCGTATCAAAATCTTTCCATGACAACAGATAAGAATTCGAAATAAAATTGAATAAAATTCACGATGATTTCAATACAAAGAATGGAGATCGAACCTCAATTTTTCTTGGACGTATCACTCGAATTCTCAAGGAGATTTGGAATGGGGATTTGGTTCATCTAAGGGCGAAAATATAGAAAAATGAACAAAAAGTCAAAGGTTGGTGGTTATCAATGGAAACCAGAGATCTAATGAAAATGGAACTTTTTCCCTTTCTTATTTTTTATTTTATTTTATTTGAGAAATAAGACCACAAATATCCGGAATTTCGTATGAAAAATCCCCTATTGATATTTAAGATGAATTTAATAGGGCCGAGATCGACCATAACCACATGGCCTGATCGTATGACCTAACCTCTGAGAGATAAGGCCTACCCAAATTAACCCATGCCTCCTGTTGGGCACACCTAATGGGATTGCAGACGATGGGAGCCCGACTAATCTCATTTCTAAAACTAACCCCTGAAGTCTCTAAGGGGGCGTTAGTCCCGAGTCATTCGGAAATACAATTCCGGAATATGAAAATGCACTATAGTACTAAAATTTAAATTTGCTTAATAATTTTAGTCAAAACCAGCATTTTAGAATGCGGTAATTTGGATTTTAAAATTTATCATTCAATTTATAATACAAAAATGAGAACGTCAATTAATTTCAAAATCTCTATGTATCCGTGACTTTTCTAAAAAATCATAGTATACATAATGAATCAAAGTCAAAATCAACCATCCCACCGAATACAGCCATCACCGATTGCCGCCATCATTGATCATATACTGCCGTCAGTGGCGGCTGACCGCCCACACTACTGCAGATCGCCGTCGCCGCTAATCATTATCCTTCGCCTCCAGCTGACCTCCGGCCATCCACCCCCACCCGCCGCCGTCGCCGTCTTGTTGCGGCAAGACAATCATGAAGCAATACCACAATTGATATAGAGAAGTTATCAAACCAATCCCCGGCAAATAAGAAATAAAAGTACTAACCAAAATAGACGAATGAGAAGTTTTTATTAATCACCAAAATACGGAGGAGTACAAACGGTGGATGAATCTCAAATCCCTCGAAACCCTAGCTCTCAGAAATTATAAAAGGGTTCTCTCAAAATATCACAAAAGCTATCAGATCTAGGATTACAAAATACTATATTATATAATGTAGAAAAGATAAATCCAAATAACTAATTTCCTAAATAACAAATTATCCGACCCAAGACATGGAAGAAGGCATTGCCAGACGTCTGCTCGAGAAGTTTTCAAAACAACAGAGCGTCCCCAGACGTCTGAAGAAGTAGTTTTAGACGTCGGATCATTAAGCTTTGCAGATACATAGCGCTCGCAGACGTCTGCCCAAACTATACGAACATACAGAGCGTCGACAGACGTCTGAAATTTTAACTCCAAACGTTTTTCCCCTTACTTGTAGATGAACTCGAATCTTCAACAACTCTGTGATAACGCCAGATCGATTTGGGAAATCAATAGGGATCGAAATGGGAGGCATACACAACAAATCTCCACCCTGTCTCTCATTCCCACAAAACTCCTCCATAAAATTAATAGTAGCTCCACCTTCACCACAAAATCCATAAAGGGATCAACGAGTACGACACACTCCAATTAAATTTAAGCCATGCTCAAACTTAATAACCGAAAGAAACTTTGTTAACATATCGGCCGGATTATTCGCTGTGCCAACTTTCTTCACAACTATCTCTTCTTTTTCAACGATATCCTGAACAAATCAGTACCGAACATCAATGTGCTTCGTCCTATCATGATGCATCTAGTGCTTCGTCAAATGAATCGCACTTTGGTTATCACAGTAGACTATTATGGTATCCTTTTGAATACCAAGTTCTGAAAATAGTCCCTTCAACCAGATCGCTTCCTTAACGGCTCCAACAACGGTCATATATTCCGCCTCCGTAGTAGACAATGCTACCGTAGGCTATAAAGAAGCACGCCAACTAATGGCACATCCATCCAAAGAGAATACATAACCAGTGATCGACCTTCGCCTGTCGAGATCACCTGCATAATTAGAATCACTGAATCCAATCAAACTGTAGTTGTTCCTTCTAAACATCAACCCTACATCAGACGTACCTCGTAGGTATCGTAAAATCCATTTTACTGCTTGCCAATGGTTTTTACCGGGAGATACCATATAGCGACTAACCACACTAACTACATGTGAAATGTCGGGTCGGGTACAAAGAATGGCATACATAATGCTACCCATCACACTTGCATACGGAATATTCGACATATACTTAATCTCATCCTCTATTTACGGTGATGATATGAATGAGCTGAAAGTTTAAAATGAGCTGCCAATGGAGTACTTATAGATTTAGTGTCTGCCATGCCAAAACGCGCCAAAACTTTCTCAACGTATTACTGTTGAGACAAGTAAAGTTTTCCTCCCTTGCGATCGTGCCTAATTTCCATACCAAGTATTTTCTTGGCCGCTTTCAAATCTCTGGTCTCGAACTTGTCTTTCAACTGTTCTTTTAAATTTTGAATATCAACCATATACCTTACCGCTATCAACATATCATCAACATAAAGTAACAAGTATATGAAATAACCATCGGCGAGTTTCTTACAATAAACACAACTATCGATCTTACTTCTCATAAACTCAATATCTATCATGAAAGAGTCAAATTTCTTATACCAATGTCTATGTAACTACTTCAAACCATAAAGAGACTTCTCTAGCAAGCAAACATAGTCTTCCTTGACTTCAATTTCGAAACCTTAGGATTGTTACATATAAATCTTCTCTACCAAATCACCATATAGGAATGCGGTTTTAATATCGAGCTGCTCGAGCTTCAAATCCTGCATGGCTACCAAGCCGAGCAAGACACAAATAGAGGTGTGTTTAACCACCGGAGAAAATACTTCATTGAAGTCAACTCTCCGAACCTGCGAATAGCCTTTAGCTAGCAACCGTGCCTTGTAACGAGTATCCAAAATCTTTTGGTCTCTTTTCTTCTTCTTGAAAACCCACTTGCAATTAGCTACTTTCTTTCCTCCTTCGGACTTAACGAGCTTCCATGTTTGGTTCTTGTGAAAAGATTCAATCTCTTCATTCATAACGACTAGCCAACGAGCTGACTTATCGGATGAGATGGCTTTTTAATAGCTCGTGGGCTCGCTACTATTAACTGTCTCTGCAACAGACAACGCATTCGCCGCTAGATCATCGTAGTCATATCTCTTTGGCGGTCTAATGTCCCTTTTTTGGTGATCATGAGCGATTAGATACTCCTCATCTTGAGACTGCTCATCTTGAACTTCAACAGACGACGGTGAATGAGAGTTCTCCAGTGAATCCGAACTTTCACCGACCTCGATTTCAATGCTCGGCTCTTCCTCCGTTGAATCGTCTTTACTTAGAGATTCCACAATTTTCGGTTTCAACATAGAAGATTCATCAAAAATCACATCTCTACTAATAATAAATTTTAGCGACTTAAGATCCAAACACCACAACCTATAATCTTAGACGCCGGTAGCATAACCAAGAAATATACATTTCTTCGCTCGAGGATCCAAGTTGCCTTCACGGCAATGTGTATATGCGGGACAACCAAACACTCGAAATGTAGAATAATTGGTATGCTTCCTAGACTATACCTTCTATGGTGTTTTACAACCTAACGATATATGAGATGACTAATTCACAATAAAGTATGTTGTGTTCACCACCTCTATCCAAAATTCCTTGCTGAGCCCTGCATTAGATAATATGCACCGAGCTTTCTCCAAAAGAGTCTGGTTCATACACTCCGCGATTCTGTTCTGCTACGGTGTGTAGACAACGGTATGATGCTGAAAAATCACTTTGTTTTTGCAGAAATCATTGAAATCTCCATCACAAAATTCTAACTCGTTGTCTGTCCTTGGTCTTTTGATCTGCTTGCCTGTCTGATTCTAAAACAACGTCTTACATTACTTGAATGTAAGAACACATTACCCTTATACTTCAAGAAGTAGACCTAAATCTTCCTCGAAAAATCATTGATGAAAGTAAACAGTTACTTGGTACCGCTTCTTTTAGAAGCAACTTGAACGGGTCCTCAAAAATCTGAATGGATATAGTCAAGAGTATCTTTTGTCTTATTCACCGCCGAACTGAAACTGACTCGTTTCTACTTTCCAAAAACGCAATGCTCACAAAACTTCATTATTCCCGCCCAAATTGTGCGCACCCATACAGATGAGCAATTGGCAAAAATCATTGAGTGCCATGCGCATATGTAAAGCACGTGCGCATATATTAAATCTCTAAGATGTGCATGTAGCATTTTCGCAAGTGGCAAAATACCATTTCCGGGGACACACGACATGTGTAAAGCACGTGCGCATGCGCACCCTGACTATAGCCGATCTTATTATAGAAGAAAATTTTCTATTAAACAACAAAAAAATAACAAATCAAATTAAATAAATTCGGGGATCAAGAATTCAATGGTGCGCATGCATCACAAATCGATCCAATAGTGTGCATGCGCTATAATATGATGTGAATCAATTAAAATCAAATTAAAATAAAAAAACAAACTAATTTGTTGGGAACAAACCCTAATAAGTCCTAATTTTCCATCTCCTATAAATAGGAACCCCTCTTCATAAAAAAAAAAGGATCCCCCCAAAAAACGAGAAAAAATGCTCTCAATATTCTTCAATCTTCAATCTCTCAAAACCCTAATCGAGAAACATGTAAAAGAAGAAGAAGAAAAGATTTCTCTTTTTCTCCATAAACAGCTTCTGTTTTATGTTAAAAGCTATTGTTTTTCATTGAATTTATTGATTCATCAAGACAGATGACTAAAAGTCTTTGCTTTCCTTGGAATTCATTGATTCCTTCATATATTGGATTCAAGAATCACAAAATAAAGGATGTTTAGACATTATTGGAAGTGAAGCTTTTGCTTCTTGATTAGAGAAAGATCAAAAAACATAAGCCTTTGCTTCTTTAGAAAGCTTTTGTTTTCTTTACAGTGCGCACCATAATCTAGGGCGCACTTCATAAATGCTACCTATGAAGGCCTGTCCGTTACGTGATATCCACGTGAGTGCAAATGATAAATACTGTCTATGAAAGCATGCACATCACGTGATATCCACGTGAGCGCAGATGATAAATATTGCCCATGAAGGCATGCGCATCACGCACCATGCATATGAGCGCAAACAGAAAATGTTGCTTATGAAGGCATGCGCATCACGTACTAAACACGTGAGCGCAAGTAAAAAAATATATAGCCCATCAATGAGGTGCGCAGTATGTGCAAAGCATGTGCGCGCCCTCTCCAAAAAGAATATATACACATGCACATTCTATATGTACCTGTGCACTTGGTCAACAAGCTTTTTCACTTAGTTAAAAATAAACTAAATATAGAAACTTTTGCTTCTCATATATGATCCAATGATCAAATAAAATAAATCTCCTTAAGTTGATCTTAATTTAAAATTAGATTAACGATCCTTAGTCCATACATGTTAAGTTGATCTTAATATAAAACAAGATTAACAATTCTTAACTATATTCTTAAGTTGATCTTATTGTAATATAAGACCAACGATCCTTAGCCAAAACTCTAAGTTGTCACTAGTCTTATATACAACTAACGACCCTTATACCATATTATCTAAGTTGATTTTAATTTTATATAAGGCTAATGATTCTTAGATAAAATATAAGTTCGTCAAGTTCCAACATGTTCTCTTCCCTCATATACGGAATTTTGGTTCAAGGGTACATTCTTCCACACCTTTGATATACGGCGTTATAATTCCTCAGCGTCTTCAAGAGGTAGCAAGTCCTAATAACCAACAAGTCCTTCCTTGTCCTAACTTCTTGAAAGATATGAAATTTCATCTACATAGGGAATGCCTTAACTTTATATTGATGCGCACCCCATATAGATACACACCTCATACAGATCATCCCATACAAATGCCCACCCCATATTGATGTGCACCTCATACAGACGTGCGCACCATTAAGACAGAGAACGAGCCCCTGTTTTATGAAAGCATACATATATGTATATGTATATATGTTTGGAGGAAACATAAATGCCTTCTAAATTGGATCGCGCCCCAATATTGGTCGTATCCCATTTAGATATTCACATCATATGCTTCGCCATGTGATATACATGTGCACGCAAGCTAGAGGATGGACCGCTATGTCCTTAAACTGGTATTCTGTCCTGTGGATTGTCTTTATATTGACTACCGTATACCATCCATATATGATCAGATGATCAATTGAGCTCATATGCTCATTGTTCGTATAAGTTGATCTTAGTCTTATATACGACTAGTGATCCTTAGATCAATATAAATACCCTTTGAACCGATGGACCTCATTTATATGAGATATGCGACCTAGGTGCACCCCAAATCTATTATATACGAATTTGCACTAATCCGTGCCCTACGGACGATGATATATATTAGTCTCCGTATACAATCCAAGAGCAACTCCAAAATAAACAAACCATAACATGAGATATTTCTGGAGTAGAGAAAGTCGTTATCGTTTTGCGGTAATGTAATTAATTGTAGGGGTTTGTGCCTGTAGGAAAAAGAGTCCCACAGCCAAAAACCTCTCATCATTGAGGGGGAATCTGATAAATCTGCTACAACGGTCGCATTTATCCAAACCTGGGATATACGGTGCCATAAATCAACTTGGTATTTTCGGAGAGGTGGATGGATATGTTCTATATATTATATGCCCTCGTATTCAGGCTAGACGCGCTTCCCGCGTCTCAGTTCGGTTTTTGATGGTAAACAGATTCTGGCACGACCGGTGATACGAACAGATGAAATACCCTCCGGGATATATGATCCTAAAGTTCTATATATATAAAGGAACAGGTAACCCTCACCAGCACATTGTAAAGTTTAAAGCCCTATGGGTCAACACCGGTGGTGATAATAAGATGCTACTTCGCCAATTTGTTGGAAGTCTATCAGAGACAGCGTTTGAATAGTATTCGGAGCTTCCAAATGACCCTGTCAAGACATTTTATGAGATGGAACCGTTGTTCACTCAGAGATTCACCATCGCAAGTGAACACACTCTAATCACCGCGCTGATCAACTCAAAGGTCAAATCACGCGAGACATGGGTTCAATATGCGATCCGATGGCGAAACTTGTAGTCTAAGTGCGAACAACCATTGAGGGGGCTCTAGCTGTGGGAATGTTCATAGGCACCATCGATACTTAGTCGACCGTGTTCCAATTTATGACATTCTTCAAGCCTACTACCTTCCAGGCGATCATCGATAAATTAGCCTAGATGGATAAGATGGACCATAGCTCTTCCTCTTCAGGTGGAGATTCCCGAAACAATAAAGATAAGGGAAAGATGGCTATTATTGCTAATACACAACAACAGCAGAACGGTTCGAAAACAGCCGTTCGCCAAAACAACAACCGCACTGGCTCTACCCTAGAAGAAAGAATGGGACGCATGTATTCCTTTCCTCGTGACAAGACGAAAAGACTGTTTGAGCTTGCCATGAGGAATAATTGATAACACTGCCTGAGCCGCGGCGTGTCATGCCCCACTTCCCGCTTCCCAAAAGAGTGGTAACGGCACTTGACGAGGCCCGCGACGCATTTATTTTGAAAATGTCATTTCTCGAAATAAATACGCTAAGCATCTATAAGCAGCATAAACTAACAAGAATAAACAAAATAATGAAATCCAAATTTGATTTATTACATTATAGATCCGCAATTGACAAAATATCTGAATACAAGATACGATAACATGATAAGTCTTAACAAGAAGGCATAAATAAATAAGCTGAAATGAAATGAAAAGCTGAATGAAATTACACGTCCGATTATGATATGAATTGGTTGTATTCCTATTCGACCGCTTCTATCTTCTCTGTCTCAATACTATTTGACAAACATTCCAAGAAAGAAAAAAAATGGGTGGAATGCCCGTCAGCGAACTAACGCTCGGTAAGTCCCCAAAAGGATGGCATGATGTAGATAAATGAAATGCAAGGTGTAATATAATATATGGTATAGCATGGATATAAATCATGAACATGTAAACAAGTATGATAGCGTGCATGGTAATGTGTATGTCAAATATATCAGCATGGTAAACAAGTATAACACGGCCGTGGAGTATAAATATAGTGAACATGAAATGAATATAAGTGTTCTAAAAGGTCTCTAAAATGGTAAATTTAATTAACGTGAGTTCATGTGTGAATGTCAACCAAATCTCAAGAGTATTCTCAAACCCAAGGCTATTGTTCAGGGATAAGGAATCACAGGCATTAAATAGCGGGGCTTCAGTTGTTATTGAAGTATTCCAAACCCAACAGGCTATCATCCAGAGGCTTGGAAACATGGGCTCTCATTCATGAATTCGTGATGTACCGTTTCAGCTTGGTACCACAGTAACGTTATTTGTACTGTTTCAGTCCGGTACGACAGCAATATTATTTATAAAAATGCAACTCATGAGATTTTGTCGGATTCATACTTAAACTACCCAAACACACTGTGTATATTAGTCTATGATTAATGTTATGAGTTTTGATCGAATAATTGAATACAAAAGGTGATGTATGATATCATGTTTTCAAGATTGAGTTCATGTAGTCATGTCAAGTGCAAGTCATGCCAATTGTATTCATGGTTCGAGTCAAGTTGGTTCAAGTGTACATATTGGATTCAAGTATTCATGATTGAGTCGTGTCAAGATCAAGTAAATTCTAGCATATAATGGTTTAATCACAAGTCATATAGATAAAAATAAATAAGCAATCACAGAACATGATATGAGATAAGTATACAAGTAACGTTCAAAAATAATATTGTAAATAAGTGTTGTGTACAACCAATCAATCAAGTCAATCAATTTTGGAATATAAACAGAAATATAGATCTAAGTATTGTGTACGCGTGAGTTCCAGTATCACCTAAATATGACTACCGGTTTGGGATATATACTCGTTTTTGTACCGTCGAGCAAAACAGATCAGAATCTGTTTAGCACCGTCATATATTTTTAAAACGTAGTTTGAGTTAATTTTCATCAGATTTCAGATTACAAAAATTCATAGAAAACTTTAGGTCTTTCGATATACTTATCCAAAACACCAAGATTCATGTCATTTGGATTTCTGAAGCTCTAATTATGATCATTTTAATATCAGCGTTCAAAACAGAAATTCAGAGTTCTGGATAACAACTATATGTTATATTGTAAAGCCTATATCGGGTTGTTTCATGCGTTTATAAGTAATATAATATACAGGAAATTATATCTCTATCAATTGTGCATCTACAGATCTAAATTTTGTCATGAACGGACATTGGGTGTTTGAGTTATGTCCTATTTAAAAACAGTGTGCGAATCAGGACAGATTTTGTCCAGATTCGTCGCTTAATATTGTAACGCAGTTTTCCATATTTTACGTTGGTTTTCAGTAAAGAACTTAAAACTAATAAAATTTAGATTTTTTGATGTAGATGTCCAAAATACCTGAGTTTGCTCAATTTGGATATCGGTAGACCGAGTTATGTGTCTTAGAAGTTGATCAATTAAAACAGTTTTCAGATTTCAGAAAAAAAGTGACTAAAAGTGTCATAAGTTCAAACCCGTTCTACGGTTCGATATAAATTTTTTCCATTGTAAACCTGAAATTCTATCTATTATTTATCCTAATTTTCCTAGGATTTCCAGATGTGAAAATTAATTTTTAAAAATTATTTTAAGGACAAAAGTTATCTAGGACTGTATTTAAAAGTGACAAAACTACTGAATTTATTAGCAACTTTGTTTTTCTCTTTTGTATAAATTTTTTTAAAAATTATAAAATAAATGGCACATGCAATATATATTTCAAATTGGATCTCCTAATATCAATATATGGATCATGAATTTCGACAAGGTCCTATACCATAAAAGTCCAAATTTCAAAAGAGCTTATGTAAAGTTGTGTTATCGCACATCGTTTATTTATATTCAGCCCATGATATTCCTAGTTAACGTAAAAGTAAATTTATGACATGGAGGCATTTTTATTCCATAAGAAAACAATGAATAAACATGAAGATTAAATATAAACAAACAATATTTTATAAATATATATATTTAACTATATTCATTTATATATGTGTGTGTGTGTGTGTGTGTGTGCGCGCGCGCCCTCGATTAGGTACCACAGTCAAGAAAATGAAATTATGGAGAATACACAATAATAGAGTGAAAGAGATGGAAAGAGAGAAAAAGAACTTACAGATTGTGTGAGTCGGTATAACAACCGGCTCACCATTTTAATAAAATCCTCAATCGAGACTTTAAATCTTGATGGAACCGGTGCTTCTCCAAGCTTGAGGGAAATGATATATTTTTTAAAATTATTTTTAGAATTGATCAAAAGAAAATGGCTAAGGTGAGATGAAGAAGTGATGGGGAGATATTTGTATTAAAAGAAAATTGAAACTTTTCATAATAATTTTACTTAAATATAATTTATAACCATCCTAATTATGTTGCGAGTTAAAAAGAAGATAAAATGAAAGGTCTCATTTGTAGGTTATGAGAATGATAAAAATTGATAAAAAAAAAATAATTGCAAGAATAAGAATTTGAACATGTGACCTATGGAATAACAATACAAGGACTTAACCAATAAGCTACAAGGTTGTTCATACACATATTTAACAAGAATTAAATATATGTCGTACCTTGAAAAGAAAGTGGGCTTAGAAAAAGAAAAAGAAATCAAATGGATTTGTCTTGGCTTGGGTTTGGGCTTTGACAAATTATAAAATAGATGAAGTGATAAAATAATATATTTATTAGAAAACAAAATATACCAAAAGTAAATAATTGCAATATTTTATTAAAGAAATGATACGTGAAAATATAGGAATTTTATGATCGTTACACGGCGACCCGCACAAGCTAGTGGTGTCAACAATCCATGTTACTGTCTCTATCACTAAGTGGTAGCCATCCAATTGAAGGCTGTTGTGTCTTTAAGAACTGGGTCGAGAATCAGTATCAACAGGACAAGCTTGCGCTGTCAGATAATTGGAAGGTAGATCCACCTCAAAAGCACGCTCTTAAGAAAGCTGATACGTAGGTGGCATCCTGCTCGTTCATAGAAGAAGCTCCATTGGAAGTGGTTCTTTCGGAAAAGACCCAAAGAATGCTAAAAGACCTACTGTCACGACCCGAAAATGTAGAACGTGACTGACACTTAAATTACGCAACGTCTAGAGGCGTAACGTAATCTAAGTAAGCCAAAGCCCAGAAATCTAAACCATTTAAGGAAAATAGAGTGAAAGAAAACTTGTTTAAAAGTTAAGTTAACATAGAAAATCACTTTGACAGTCTTTATAATAAGCTCAAGTTTTTTATAAAAATTTCGGCAGAGTTTTCTTTGTAAAAACTGGTCCCAAATGGGTACAACACATGAAATATACATAAGTAATGAATAAAGGCATCCCCAAGCGGGAGCTAGCTTTTCGCCGAACGGCGGAATCATAACCACATGCAAGATATATCATCAAAGAATGAAACCGACATTTAAAAGAAAAAAAAACGGAAACCAAATAATAAGTCGGCTCACACGAGCTCGACACCAGATACCAAAAATACAAGTCTCATAGTCTAATCCAATATACAAGGGTAGATAGAGTAAACTAGATACAAAAGATTTGAGACTACGCATATAGATGCAAGAACTACTAATAATCCTAACTATCGGGCGCCTTGCGCCATCCAGACGATCCTTTCATAGATGTGTACATCTACTCACCGGGACGTCTCGGCTAATCTGATCCAATCACAACCTTTCCTTTCCGTGCCGCGTCCGACATCTCCTCAACTGATCATAGAATCGCACAAGTATCAATATATAGAAAGCTAAACATTCGATAATACGTGAAGACAAAACGATATGAAAGAATTAACGCCACGAGTAAGAATACGTGTGCGCTTGGTGCACAAGACGTGTATAACATCATTCAAACCCAACCTGATCTGTCTGTTATCACAAACACACCAGATCATGACTCGAATCGTACGTATCGCGCAAGAAACAACACTAAAAATATAGATATATAGTCTTATACTTTATATAGACCAGAAACAATAAAAACAAGCAATACCATACATCATAACTGTCACGACCCAAAATTTGGCCCGTGACCGGCACTTAACCACGTAACGTCTACAGGCGTAACGCGACTAAGTGAACCGAAAACCCAGAAATCAAACCAGTAAAAGTATAGAGTGTTATAAGTTTAAAATGAAAGCACTTACTAACATGTTAAGAAATCTAAGTAAACAAACACCAAGATAGCAATATACTACGCCGTAGCGAAGATCAAGATCCACAAGTGGGAACATCACAGATAGAATAAACTGCAAGTACAGTCGGCTCACAACGAGCTCGACACCAGAATACAAATAATATACATCATCGTCCTCACACTGTCTCTAAGTCAAATACATACATGGTAGATGGAGAATACTAGATACAACAATGTACATAACTGAAAGATAAACAGATACAGCACAAAACCCACCTATCAGCAAAAGAGCTAGTACACCAACTATGGGGGTAGCTGTGTCAAAAGATGCACAAAGCAGCCTGCCGCGACTACTCCGAAGGGCAACCTGCAAACACTGTGGCACAACGGGGGTGAGTTGCCAACTCGTGAATAGAGATAACATATAAAGGTAATCGCGAACATGCACGTACTGCGCTACTCTATCATATGCCAACAGATGATATCAATATGTGATAAGCAGTATGTGCAATAATTATGCAAGTGCTCTATCAGGTAATATAACTATAGGATGAGGTACAATAATAAATGCTGAGCATGGGCAATATAACATCTACACGGAATGTCAACGTGGAATAAATAATCGGTGTCAATCAATGCACCCAGATCCCCCAAATAGCTCAGGCGCCGGCACTCTCATCAGCCCTCAAATCCTGTAAATCTCTGAGAATCCCGAGTGCCCAACATCGGCACCCAAATATCATTAATACTCGTGTCCAGCATCGACACGCAAATCCTCATCCCTCGGGCCCCGTCAGTCCGGGTTAGCCCACGGGCTCCGTCTGCGGTATCGGCCCTCGGCCCCGGCAGTACGGATCACCCCGCATCCATCTATCGACTCTGATCAGTATCCTCCAGATAACTGTCAGGTCGAACCAATCACCGGTAGGTAGTAGTCCCTCTGCCAGGCTCACCGTCTACTACACAGCGAAACCGTTCTCGCCCCGGGGTACCATACCGGGTCCACCATGTACCCATAATCGGCCTCAACCAGCTCCTCGATTCGGGTTCACATATATCACTCTAGCACCGAGGAAACACATGGTGGACGCACCGAAATATCATATCAAGAGAACCGGGTTTTTAAATGATTACATATTTGAAATAGCCACGGTTCCCAAATCCAGAAATCACATGTAATCCAAACCAATATGCAAGTCAATGATCCGATATGATATGTGCATCAAATATGAACATCATGTCAAGTCACATAAAGATGAGCTACAACATAACGATCCGATGTGATATATGCATCAAGTATGAATATCATGTCAAGTCACATATAGATGAGTTACAATATAATGATCCGATGTGATATATGTATCAAGTATGAATATCATGTCAAGTCATATATAGATGAGCTACAACATAATGATCCGATGTGATATATGCATCAAGTATGAATATCATGTCAAGTCACATATAGATGAGCTACAATATAATGATCCGATGTGATTCTACAGTGTGAGTGTCATGGCAATTACTAACGGTGTGTGTATAACATGCAGGATAGTGCTCGTGCAACATGGACCATTAGTAATGGTGCGGTATTCTATCAATTCTAGTTTATATCCATATAGCAGGGAATGCAGTATGCATTAAATAGTAGCCATGCACAGTCAATGTATGTAAATGTAGCTATAAGGTCCTATCAGCCCTGACGTAGAACGCCATGCGAGCGATATCCCCGTAGATGTTAAATCTACTCACCGTAGTCTCTCGCTAGGTATAGCCAACAACTTGTTTCCCCTTCTGCGCGGCGTCCGCCGTACTCGCCTGCGAACCTAGAATTACACAATACATCATACATAAGCTTGAAGTCATACAAACACGACATTAAAGCCGAACTAGTAACTCGTGTCGTGAACCAAGCGCGCGTGCTCGCGATACGCTAAAACGTGTGATTACACGCCTAAAGCCACTCCGACGCGTCACGATACGCAGAAACCCCAAACCCACACACACATATTACGCGTGTCGCGAAAGATTGAAAATACGGGAAATAGGGTATTCTACTCCAGATTTTGATACAGAAATGATAATGTAAAACTATATATACCAAAATAACCCACATAGCAGCAGACTCCAGTGGCCCAAACCCCAAATCCCAACTCACCCATCTGGCCACAGATTGCGGCCAGAATGAATATTCCGGTGGCCTGGGTAGGGGGGTGGGCTCCCAGGTTTGGTGTGTGCACTCTATATCCCTCATACATGATACAGTAACATCTAGTTTCACTCTGAAATATCTCGGGTAGCAGCAGATCCTACAGAGCCTTAAATCAAGTCAACAATCCACTCTTTTGCACTAAAATGGAACTTTGTGGTATTTCTGTGCAAACTGAAACAAACCTGGCCTAAAATAGTTCTAATAACACCTAATAGAGCTAACCATACTAACAAAACCCTAATCTAACATGTGAAACACAAATATCCTTTAATATCACTAAAAATGCACAAAAATGAGATTTTTACTAAAGAATACTACAAGTTTAAGGGAAAGGAGTGCTAACATGAGTTAATACCTTCAAAAGACCCTATGAAACACCAAAAATCCCAGCCCTAACATCAAGTGTGCAGATTTGCTTTCAAACACCTCAAAAAGCTCACTTTTTCATGGTTTTGTGAAGAAAATGTGTTGATTGTGTAGGGTTTTTGTGTAGGGATCAAAGAGAAGTGAAAAGGAGAGGAAAAGATGAGGGAAAGCTAGGGTTTTTCTGCTGGAATGCTGCAGAATTCTGAAGTGGGGAAAAGAGAGAGAGAGAAGGGAAGAAAATGGGTCTAAAGGTCAAACTTTCACCTAACCACCATGCTTCATTGTTTAATTGGATTTTGAATTATAAAATGGGTTATGATATGATTAAAATGGTGGGGATAAGTTAGCAACCATGCAACAAAAGAATTGGCTAACACTTTAAACCTAGGTCTAAAAAATGGCTAAGTATGCAAAGTGTACACTACAAAGGAAAATTTCCCAATTTGCTAACACGACTAAATAACTAATAATCCTAGGTACACATATAATAACACGTACAATTACTAATTATCATGAAAAATATTCTAACGGAAATTCAAAGTGTTACAATCTACCCCCCTTAAAAAAATTCGGTCCCCGAATTTAAAAATCTAACTATACACACCTTCAAAAAGATGGGGATACCTCTTCCTCATCTCGCTCTCGGTCTCCCAAGTGACCTCCTCGCCGCTCTGGCAACGCCAAAGTACCTTGACGGACGGTATCTCTTTCGACCTCAATTTCTTCACTTGTCGATCCAAGATCCTCACCGGCTGCTCTGCATAGGAAAGGTCGCGCTCAAGCTGGATCGTCGGGTGCTGAATCGCATGCGAAGGATCATGAAGATATTTGCGGAGCATCGAAACGTGAAATATGGGGTGCACGTCTGGAAAACTGGGCGGAAGGGCTAATCGATACGCAACCGCACCAACACGCTCGAGGATCTCGAAGGGGCCCACATATCTGGGACTAAGCTTCCCCTTCTTCCCAAACCTCATCACGCCTTTCATTGGGGAGACCCTCAAGAAAACATGATCACCAACGGAAAACTCAAGTCTGCGCCGCCGACGGTCCGCATAAGACCTCTGCCTACTCTGGGCTGCTCTCATCCTATCGCGAATCAACTGGATCTTCGCGGTCGTCTCCTCCACAATCTGCGGCCCTAAGATACTGCTCTCACTGAGCTCCGTCCAACAGGTGGGCGATCTGCATCTCCTCCCATAAAGAGCCTCAAACGGTGCCATCTGAATGGTCTCCTGGTAGCTGTTGTTGTAGGAGAACTCTACGAAGGGCAAATGATGAACCCAGCTACCTCCGAAGTCTAATACGCATGCTCTGAGCATGTCCTCGAGAGTCTGAATAGTCCGCTCTGACTGTCCGTCGGTCTGCGGATGAAATGCTGTGCTGAAACTCAAGCGAGTGCCCAAAGCCTCCTGAAGCCTCTGCCATAACCGGCTGGTAAACTGGGTACCTCTATTGGACACGATACATGTCGGAACTCCGTGCAGTCGTACAATCTCGTCAATGTAAATCTGGGCATACTGAGCAAATCCGAAAGTCGTCTTCACCGGCAGGAAGTGAGCCGCTTTCGTCAAACGATCCACGATCACCCAGATGGAGTCATACCCTCGACTAGTCCTTGGTAGACCCACAATGAAGTCCATAGATATCTGTTCCCATTTCCACTCCGGAATGGGTAACGGCTGTAGCTCTCTCGCGGGCCTCTGGTGCTCAGCCTTGACTTGCTGACAAGTCAGGCATCTCGACACAAAATCTGCAATGTCTCTCTTCATTCCGTCCCACCAGTAAACACCTCTCAAGTCATGGTACATCTTGGTGGAACCGGGATGAACACTATATACCGATCGATATTCCTCCTCAAGAATCTCGCGCCGCAATCCCTCAGCATCTGGTACGCACAGTCTAGCTCCAAATCGTAGTATCCCCTGATCATCGATCATGAACTCAGAAAATCTGCCCTGTCCCATCTGTGTCCTGATCTCTGAACAGCGGTCATCACTGTGCTGTGCCTCATGTATACGGTCAAGCAACTGTGGGCATGCACGAACATGCGCAATCTGTCCTCCGATCGGCGTAAACTCGAACTGTACCCGGCTGTCGCATAAGATCTGCCAATCTGCCGACGACTGCCTCTGCACTGCGCTCAAATAAGATAGACTACCCCCGGGCCTCCTGCTCAAAGCATCCGCCACTACATTTGCCCTGCCCGGGTGATACAAGATCTCACAATCGTAGTCCTTCACTAATTCCATCCATCGGCGCTGTCTAAGGTTCAGGTCTCGCTGCTGAAATATATACTTTAAGCTCTTGTGGTCAGTGAATATCTGGCACGACTCTCCATACAGATAATGTCGCCAGATCTTAAGTGCAAAGACCACTGCAGCCATCTCCAGATCATGAGTGGGGTAATTCTGTTCATGTTTCTTTAATTGCCGCGAAGCATACGCGATCACCCTGTCATGCTGCATCAAAACGCACCCTTGCCCCACTCGTGAAGCATCACAGTAGACCACAAATCCGCCTGATCCTGAAGGCAATGATAGCACTGGTGTCGTAGTCAATAGAGCCCGTAGCTGTTGGAAACTGTGCTCACACTCCTCCGTCCAATCGAAGCGAACTCCCTTCCGGGTCAACCCGGTCAATGGTGTAGCAATGCGAGAGAAGTCCTGCACAAATCTCCTGTAATAGCCTGCCAGCCCTAGAAAGCTGCGAATCTCCGTCACTGACGTGGGTCTAGGCCAACTCCGAACTGCCTCGATCTTCCTCGGGTCTACACATATACCATCTCGTGTAATCACGTGCCCCAAGAAGTCTACGCTGTCTAGCCAGAAAGCACACTTTGAAAATTTGGCGAAAAGCTGATGCCCCCTCAAGGTCTGCAGTGTAATCTGCAGGTGCTGCTCGTGCTCCTCTCTATTCCGAGAATACACCAAGATATCGTCAATGAACACTATGATGAACAGATCAAGATACGGCTGGAAAATGCGGTTCATCAAGTCCATAAATGCTGCTAGCACGTTGGTGAGTCCGAACGACATCACCAAAAACTCATAATGGCCGTAGCGCGTGCGGAAAGCTGTCCTAGAAATGTCCTCCTGTCGAACCCGCAGCTGATGATAGCCTGATCGCAAATCGATCCTCGAAAAGTACCCTGCCCCCTGAAGCTGGTCGAACAAATCGTCGATTCGTGGTAAAGGATACCTGTTCCGCACTGTCACCCTGTTCAGCTGGCGGTAGTCGATACACAAACGCATACTACCGTCCTTCTTCTTGACAAACAGGACTGGAGCACCCCAAGGAGAAACACTGGGTCGAATAAGTCCCTTATCCAGCAAATCTTGCAACTGACCCTTCAATTCTCTAAGTTCCGCCGGGGCCATCCGATAAGGCGGTACAGAAATAGGCCCCACGCCAGGAACCAAATCAATACAGAAAGAAATATCACGCTCGGGCGGTAGCCCAGGAAGCTCGTCAGGGAACACATCAGGGAACTCGCTAACAACCGGAACCTGATCCATCGGAACCTCTGTAGCTCTAGTATCGCAAACGTAGGCGAGAAATCCCTGACATCCCTTCCGCAAAAGCTGTCCAGCGTGAACAGAAGAAATTACACTGTGGGGGGTGGCATCACGGTCCCCCAACACAACAACAACCGACTCGCCGGGAAAACAAAATCGAACCGTCTTCTCGCGGCAGTCAACAGAAGCATAGCACGTGGCTAACCAATCCATGCCCAAAAGAACGTCGAAGTCCAACATCTCAAGAAGGATCAAGTCGACAGGCAACTCTCTCTCGCCAATTCGGACGGTACAGGATCGGAACACGTGCCTAGAAACAAACGACTCTCCCACATGAGTAGTCACAACAAGCGGCTGGTCAAGCAAACCGGACTCTCTACCCAAACTCGGTACAAAGTGTGTGGATACGTACGAGTGCGTGGATCCGGGATCGAATAACACGTGTGCATCAACCGAACATACAGGAAGGATACCTGAGACCACCGCATTGGACGCCTGCGCGTCCTGATGCGTCAAAGCAAAAACTCGCGCCTGTCCTCCACCTGCAACTAACTGTCCCCTGCCGGCCGCTGGCTGCCCTCTGCCTCGGTGACCTCGTCCTCTATGAACAAATCCTCCGCGACCACGACCTCTCTGTGCATGCGTTTGACTCGGAGTAACAGTAGGTACTATCGGCAATGCCGTCTGGGGTGGTGAAGGTGGTAATGTAACATGCGGTGCTGCCGCCCCACTTCGGGGTACCTCCGGACAATCTCGCACACGATGACAAGAGCTCCCGCAACGGTAACATCCCGATGATGGTCGCTGACTCTCCTGGGGATAGGAGATAAATAATCGGCCTCGCCTCGAATCTCTGCCACCTGCAAGGTGCCTGTCACGACGCCGAAAAGGTCGTCTCTGCACTGACCTATCTGCACGAACTCTCTTCGGCTCTGGGACTGCCGAAGTCTCAGCAAGGCGCTCCTCAACCAATAAGGATGCATCTACAGCTGCTGCATAGGTCTCGTAGTGCTGTGCGCTAATCGCAAGGAACAGTGGTGTGAGAAAGCCTTGGACAAATCTCTTCACTCACAACTCCTCAGTAGCCACTAGGTACGGAGCATAAATGGATAGCTCGGTGAACAACACATCGTACTCTGCCACTGACATCTCCGGAGTCTGGCGTAAGGACTCGAACCTACATGCTCTAGCATCTCTGACACTCAGGGGAAGAAAGCGGGCAAGGAATAGCGCCACGAACTCTGTCCAGGTCATAGGAGGAAGACCTGCTGCTCTTCCCTTCTCGACTGATTTACACCATTTCTGCGCAAGACCTTCCAGGCGAAAGCTCGCGAACTCAACCCATCTCGCATCTGCACATCTAAGTGAACGACATATCCACACCATCCTATCAATGAAAGACTGTGGGTCCTCGGTCACATCGGTGCCTGTGAAGACCGGAGGCTTCAGCCTCATAAACTCTGACAGCGATACTGTAATAACCTCTGTAGTCGCAGGTGCAACTACCTGAACTGTGGGTACCACCGCGGTCTCTGCAACGGGTGGAACTACCTCTGGTCGCTGCGCTCGAAGTGTCTCAACTAGAGATCCCATCATCTGGGGCATCTCCTGCATACTGGATCCCATCGTCTGGCGCATCTCCTGAACACCAGCTCCTAACATAGCAATCTGATCTGTCATGGCAGGAACAGCCTGCTCGGGCACCACTGGTGTACTACCCGGATCAGTCCTCGTCTCGGACGAGTCAACTCGAATCTCGGCCCTCGCGGCCGCTCTCTGCGCCCTCGTAGTCTTTGGCGGCAAAATGGGTGAAAGGAACAATAGGATTCGATAAGGATACGGAAATCGAATCGCAAGAATGCATAGACTCAAGAAGGAATTTAAATCAATAAGTCCTAAGGTCACGTAGGCGGAGTACCGTGTCGTGAGCATGCCGCGGAACATACACACGCTACGCTACCCTGCTGCAGCTACCTACTCCATCATACCAGGGTCATCCTACACTCCGAAAGGTAAAACCAACGCTCTGATACCAACTTTGTCACGACCCAAAGTTTGGCCCATGACCGGCACTTAACCACGTAACGTCTACAGGCGTAACGCGACTAAGTGAACCGAAAACCTAGAAATCAAACCAGTAAAAGTATAGAGTGTTATAAGTTTAAAATGAAAGCACTTACTAACATGTTAAGAAATCTAAGTAAACAAACACCAAGATAGCAATATACGACGCCGTAGCGAAGATCAAGATCCACAAGTGGGAACATCACAGATAGAATAAACTGCAAGTATAGTCGGCTCACAACGAGCTCGACACCAGAATACAAATAATATACATCATCGTTCTCACACTGTCTCTAAGTCAAATACATACATGGTAGATGGAGAATACTAGATACAACAATGTACATAACTGAAAGATAAACAGATACAGCACAAAACCCACCTATCAGCAAAAGAGCTAGTACACCAACTATGGGGGTAGCTGTGTCAAAAGATGCACAACGCAGCCTGCCGCGACTACTCCGAAGGGCAACCTGCAAACACTGTGGCACAACGGGGGTGAGTTGCCAACTCGTGAATAGAGATAACATATAAAGGTAATCGCGAGCATGCACGTACTGTGCTACTCTATCATATGCCAACAGATGATATCAATATGTGATAAGCAGTATGTGCAATAATTATGCAAGTGCTCTATCAGGTAATATAACTACAGGATGAGGTACAATAATAAATGCTGAGCATGGGCAATATAACATCTACACGGAATGTCAACGTGGAATAAATAATCGGTGTCAATCAATGCACCCAGATCCCCCAAATAGCTCAGGCGCCGGCACTCTCATCGGCCCTCAAATCCTGTAAATCTCTGAGAATCCCGAGTGCCCAACATTGGCACCCAAATATCATAAATACTCGTGTCCAGCATCGACACGCAAATCCTCATCCCTCGGGCCCCGTCAGTCCGGGTCAGCCCACGGGCTCCGTCTGTGGTATCGGCCCTCGGCCCCGGCAGTACGGATCACCCCGCATCCATCTATCGACTCTGATCAGTATCCTCCGGATAACTGTCAGGTCCAACCAATCACCGGTAGGTAGTAGTCCCTCTGCCAGGCTCACCGTCTACTACACAGCGAAACCGTTCTCGCCCCGGGGTACCATACCGGGTCCACCATGTACCCATAATCGGCCTCAACCAGCTCCTCCATTCGGGTTCACATATATCACTCTAGCACCGAGGAAACACATGGTGGACGCACCGAAATATCATATCAAGGGAACCGAGTTTTTAAATGATTACATATTTGAAATAGCCATGGTTCCCAAATCCAGAAATCACATGTAATCCAAACCAATATGCAAGTCAATGATCCGATATGATATGTGCATCAAATATGAACATCATGTCAAGTCACATAAAGATGAGCTACAACATAACGATCCGATGTGATATATGCATCAAGTATGAATATCATGTCAAGTCACATATAGATGAGTTACAATATAATGATCCGATATGATATATGTATCAAGTATGAATATCATGTCAAGTCACATATAGATGAGCTACAACATAATGATCCGATGTGATATATGCATCAAGTATGAATATCATGTCAAGTCACATATAGATGAGCTACAATATAATGATCCGATGTGATTCTACAGTGTGAGTGTCATGGCAATTACTAACGGTGTGTGTGTAACATGCAGGATAGTGCTCGTGCAACATGGACCGTTAGTAATGGTGCGGTGTTCTATCAATTCTAGTTTATATCCATATAGCAGGGAATGCAGTATGCATTAAATAGTAGCCATGCATAGTCAATGTATGTAAATGTAGCTATAAGGTCCTATCAGCCCTGACGTAGAACGCCATGCGGGCGATATCCCCATAGATGTTAAATCTACTCACCGTAGTCTCTCGCTAGGTATAGCCAACAACTTGTTTCCCCTTCTGCGCGGCGTCCGCCGTACTCGCCTGCGAACCTAGAATTACACAATACATCATACATAAGCTTGAAGTCATACAAACACGACATTAAAGCCGAACTAGTAACTCGTGTCATGAACCAAGCGCGCGTGCGCGCGATACGCTAAAACGTGTGATTACACGCCTGAAGCCACTCCGACGCGTCACGATACGCAGAAACCCCAAACCCACACACACATATTATGCGTGTCGCGAAAGATTGAAAATACGGGAAATAGGGTATTCTACTCCAGATTTTGATACAGAAATGATAATGTAAAACTATATATACCAAAATAACCCACATAGCAGCAGACTCCAGTGGCCCAAACCCCAAATCCCAACTCACCCATCTGGCCGCAAATTGCGGCCAGAATGAATATTCCGGCGGCCTGGGTAGGGGGTGGGCTCCCAGGTTTGGTGTGTGCACTCTATACCCCTCATACAAGCTACAGTAACATCTAGTTTCACTCTGAAATATCTCGGGTAGCAGCAGATCCTACAGAGCCTTAAATCAAGTCAACAATCCACTCTTTTGCACTAAAATGGAACTTTGTGGTATTTCTGTGCAAACTGAAACAAACCTGGCCTAAAATAGTTCTAATAACACCTAATAGAGCTAACCATACTAACAAAACCCTAATCTAACATGTAAAACACAAATATCCTTTAATATCACTAAAAATGCACAAAAATGAGATTTTTACTAAAGAATACTACAAGTTTAAGGAAAAGGAGTGCTAATATGAGTTAATATCTTCAAAAGACCCTATGAAACACCAAAAATCCCAGCCCTAACATCAAGTGTGCAGATTTGCTTTCAAACACCTCAAAAAGCTCACTTTTCCATGGTTTTGTGAAGAAAATGTGTTGATTGTATAGGGTTTTTGTGTAGGGATCAAAGAGAAGTGAAAAGGAGAGGAAAAGCTAGGGTTTTTCTGCTGGAATGCTGCAGAATTCTGAAGTGGGGAAAAGAGAGAGAGAGAAGGGAAGAAAATGGGTCTAAAGGTCAAACTTTCACCTAACCACCATGCTTCATTGTTTAATTGGATTTTGAATTATAAAAAGGGTTATGATATGATTAAAATGGTGGGGATAAGTTAGCAACCATGCAACAAAAGAATTGGCTAACACTTTAAACCTAGGTCTTAAAAATGGCTAAGTGTGCAAAGTGTACACTACAAAGGAAAATTTCCCAATTTGCTAACACGACTAAATAACTAATAATCCTAGGTACACATATAATAACACGTACAATTACTAATTATCACGAAAAACATTCTAACGGAAATTCAAAGTGTTACAATAACATACCTACAGACATCTACCTGCAAAACCCTAACTTCCACCTCAAAAATTGGACCGGCCATCTCGGAATTTTGGGAAGTTTCGCTGGGCCAAAACGGGTGAAAGGGGTCTGGGTTTCAAGGGTAAGGTCGTGATTCAAAACACAAGACTACTACACTATTTGATTAATTAGAAAACAAACGTAATGATAGCAGATTCTCAGTATCCTAAAACTTGATTAAAAACTGTATTAAAACACTAATTTGTGACAATCTGGTGTTTTAGTGCAATAAGGTGGTTAAACAAGGCTACATGACACCAATATATTCTAAATGTGAGCCAAGATTAGCCTAATAACCATTAAAACCCTAATCTTGAACTAACCCTCTCTTAAAAACTAAGCTTGCATTAAAACCCATATAAACAATAATTAACACTAATTAAAGCAAAGATTAGTGAAACATGAAGTGAATTTGGTTTCATACCTTACCAGGAGGTGAAGAAAAAGCCCTAACTTGAAAGATAGCCACCAAAAAGGAAACTTGCTTGAAGGAAACTCTTAAAGAGGCTTGGATTTGGATTTTTGAAGTTATTACTGGTGGATTTGTGTTGATTTGGTTAGGGTTTCAGATGAGGTAGAGAGGTTTAGCAAGGAAGAAGAAAGAACAAGAGGAGAGGATGGTATGAGAATTCTCTAGAGTGTGTGAGAGGATTGAATCATGGCATCTCATCTCTCTCCACATTAAATGCATCATGGCACATTTCATTTTTTTTTCTTTTTTTCTTTTTTTTCCCACAAAACTCTAGAGCCAACCTACATACTAGAATGTGTTAACCATTTTACTTGGGACATGGTTGCAAAAACATGTTTTTAGCCTATCCTAACTTATGATTAACACTAATTTAGTGTATGTGCATGTGCAAAATAATTTTTAATCATTAATAAATAAGGAAATTAATTAAATAAACAAGTACTTAAATAAATAACTGATAATTTCCAATAAAATATATAATTACATAAATAAAATAGGTATATTTATGTCTTAAGGAAAAATAATTATTAACTAGGTTTTACGAAAAACTCGTGTTATATCACTAATTAATATGAAATTAACCTAAACGAATTTTTCAGAGCGTTACAATCTTTCCCCTTAAAGAAATTCGGTCCCCGAATTTAAAAATCTGACTACACGTACTTTCGAAGAGATGGGGATATTTCTTTCTCATCTCGTTCTCGGCTTCCCACGTGACCTCTTCCCTATTCGGGCCACGCCTAAGAACCTTTACGGACGGTATGACCTTGGACCTCGGTTTCATCACCTGCCGATCCAGAATGACTATCGGCTGCTCAGTGAAAGAAAGATCCCACTCCAGCTGGATCGTCTGATTCTGAATCGCATGAGAGGGGTCATGAAGGTACTTGTGGAGTATCGATACGCGAAACACGGGGTGAACATCTGGGAAGCTGGGTGGAAGAGCCAAACGATAAGCAACTTTCCCGACTTGCTCGAGAATCTCGAAAGGATTCACATATCTGGGACTAAGCTTCCCTTTCTTCCCGAATCTCATCACACCTTTCCTTGGAGAAACTCGCAAGAAAACATGATCACCTACAGCAAATTCCAATCTGTGACGACGTCTATCCGCATAAGATTTATGTCTACTCTGGGCCGTTCTCATCCTATCCCAAATCAACTGGATCTTCTCAGTCATCTCCTGCACAATCTGCGGTCCTAAAACACTGCTCTCACTGAGCTCTGTCCAACAAGCCGGTGATCGACATTTCCTCCCATATAGAGCCTCAAAGGGTGCCATCTAAATCGTCTCTGGAAGCGGTTATTATAGGAGAACTCTGTCAAGGGTAAGTGACGATCCCAACTACCCCCAAAATCTAGAACGCAAGCTCGGAGCATGTCCTCAAGAGTCTGTATGGTCCGCTCTGACCGACCGTCGGTTTGTGGATGAAAAGCTGTACTGAAACTCAATCGGGTGCCCAAATCCTCCTGAAGTCTCTGCCAAAAGCGACTGGTGAACTGAGAGCCTCTGTCAGACATGATGCAAGTCGGAACTCTATGTAGTCGCATAATCTCGTCGATATATATCTGAGCGTACTGAGCAAATCCGAAAGTGGTCTTCACTGGCAGAAAGTGAGCCACTTTCGTCAGCCGGTCTACGATCACCCAAATAGAGTCATACTCTCGACTGGTCCTAGGTATTTCTCCTGCTCCCATTTCCACGATAAAATCCATAGAGATCTGCTCCCATTTCCACTCCGGAATGGGCAAAGGCTGTAATTCTCCTGCTGGCCTCTGATGCTCGGCCTTGACTTCCTGACACGTCAGGCATCTCGAAACAAAATCTGTGACATCTCTCTTCATCCCTTCCCACCAGTAGTCATCTCTCAAGTCATGGTACATTTTTGTGGAAGCCGAATGAACACTATATACTGACCGATGTGCCTCCTCTAAAATCTCGCGTCTCAGTCCCTCGGAGTCTGGCACGCACAGTCGAGTCCCAAATCGTAGTACTCCCTGATCATCGATCACGAACTCTGAATCTCTGCCCTGTCGAACCTGCTCCATGATCTCTAACAAGCGGGAATCGCCGGACTATGCCTCACGGATACGGTCAAGTAACTGTGGACATGCACGGATATGGACAAGCTGTCCCCCGGTCGAAGTAAACTCGATCTGCACTCGGTTGTCACATAGAATCTACCAATTTGCCGTCGACTGTCTATGAACTGCGCTCAAACAAGACAAGCTACCTCCAGGCCTCCGACTCAAAGCATCTACCACAACATTCGCCTTGCCCGGATGATAAAGAATCTTGCAGTCATAGTCCTTCACTAGCTCCATCCAACGGCGCTGTCTCAAATTCAGATCTCGCTGCTGAAAAATGTACTTTAAGCTTTTGTGGTCCGTGAATATCTGGCACGACTCGCCGTACCCACCGCAGTCATCTCTAAGTCATGAGATAGTTCTGCTCGTGCTTCTTCAACTGCCAAGAAGCATAAGCGACTATCCTGCCGTGCTGCATCGACACGCAGTCTAGCCCTACTTGAGAAGTATCGCAATAAACAATAAAACTGCCTGAACCTGAAGGCAATGATAATACTGGCGCAATAGTCAAATGAGTCTTCAACTGCTGAAAGCTCTGCTCGTATGCCTCGGTCCAAAGAAACAGAACTCCCTTTCGGGTCAACCCGGTCAACGGTGCAGCTATACGAGAAAATTCCTGTACGAAACGTCGATAGTATCCGGCCAAACCCAAAATGATGCGAACCTCGATCGCTGATACAGGTCTGGGCCAGTGCTGAACGACCTCGATCTTCTTCGGGTCCACACGTATGCCATCTCTCGTAACCACGTGACCCAATAAATCGACACTGTCCAGTAATAAAGCACACTTAGAAAATTTAGCGAACAGCTGATACTCCTTCAAAGTCTGCAATGTGATCCTCAAATGCTGCTCGTGCTCCTCTCGACTCCGGGAATATACTAAGATGTCATCAATGAACACAATAATAAACTGATCAAGAAATGACCTGAATATGCGGTTCATCAAGTCCATAAACGCTGCTGGGACATTTGTGAGCCCGAATGACATCACCAAAAACTCATAATGCACGTAGCGCATGCGAAAAGCAGTCTTCGGAATATCATCCTTCCGAACCCGCAACTGATGGTAACCTGATCGCAAGTCAATCTTCAAGAAATGCCCCGTACCGTAGAGCTGATCAAACAAATTGTCAATGCGAGGTAGGGGATATTTGTTCTGCACAGTCACTCGATTCAACTTACGATAATCAATGCACAATCTCATATTGCCATCTTTCTTCCTAACGAACAAGACAAGAGCACCCAAGGTGACACACTCGGATAAATAAGCCCTTTATCCAGCAAATCTTGCAACTGATCCTTCAGCTTTTTAAGTTCTGCTGGGGCCATCCGATAAGGCGGTATAGAAATAGGCCCCGTGCTGCAAAACTTAATACCGCGCTATGGCGTCAAACCAGGCAGCTCATCAGGAAAGACATCTTGAAACTCTCTCACAATCGGGACCTGATCCAACGGGACATCTGCGGCTCCAACATCACGAACATACGCCAAAAATCCTTATCATCCTTTCCTTAAGAGCTGACTAGCACGAAGAGAAGAAATCAAATTGAGAAGGTTGGCACTATGGTCTCCCTGAATAACAAGAACTGGCTCACCCGGAAAACTAAATCTGACTGCCTTCTCACGGCAGTCCACGGATGCATAACAAGTGGCTAGCCAATCTATGCCCAGAAGAACGTCGAAGTCCAACATATTGAGGAAAATTAAATCAACCGATGAATCCCTTTCTTCGATATCAACGGGACACGATCCAAACACAAATCGAGTAACAAAAGACTCGCCTACCGGAGTAATAACAATATGTAGCAGATCTAGTGAAGACAACTCTCGGCCCAACCTTGGTGCAAAGTGTGTAGATACATAAGAATGTGTGGAATCTAGATCGAATAATACCCGCGCGTCGAAAGAACATACTGGTAGAGTACCTGTCATAACGACATTGGATGCCTGCTAATCCTGAGGAGGCAAAGCGAACACTTGGGCTTATCCCCCACCAGTAGCTGGCCGTCCTCTGCCTCTGCCGCCCCGTCCTCTCTGAACAGGGCCGCCACGCCCACGGTCTCTAGGAGCATCTTCCCAGCGTGGAGTATCATCATGGGTAGGAAGTAAAGCTCTCTAAGGGGGGTGAAGGTGGTAAAGTCACATGTGGAACTATCGCCGCGCCCTGGCGCCTCACAGTACAGTCTCTGATACGGTGGTACTGACTCCCGCACCGAAAAAAACCCGGCGACAACTGTTGGCCCTGTAAATAAGAGCCAAATAGCTGACCCCGTCTCAAACCACTGCCACCACCATCTCCTGGTAAGAACCTGTCACAGCGTCTACGCAACCGCCTCTGAGCTGGCATACCAGTACGAATCCGCTTCGGTCCAGAATCGACCGAGGTCTCAGAAATACGCTCCTCCAATAGTAAGGCCGCGTCCATAGTAGCTGTATAAGTGTCAAAATGCTGGGCGTCGATAGAAAGAAATAACTGCGTGTCAAGTCCCCATACGAACCTCTTTATGTGTTTCTCTTCACTGTCCACCAGGTAAGGAGCATATCGGGACAACTGGGTAAACTGAATGTCGTACTCGGACACTGTCATCCCAGGAGTCTTGTGTAAAGACTCGAAACTACGAGCTCGAGCATCTCGGACGCTCTCGGGAAGGAAACGAGCAAGAAATACCGTGTGAACTCATCACAAGTCATAGGAGGTAGACCTGCAGCTCGACCTCTCTCGACTGACTCGCACCATGTCTGAGCAAGACCCTATAGACGAAAACTCGAAAGCTCTACCGATCTCTTATCAGAACATCTTAGCGAACGACAAATCCTAACCATCCGGTCGAGGAATGTCCGTAGATCCTCCACTGCATTTGTGCCGGTAAAAACTGGAGGCTTCAGCCTCATAAACTCCTGTAAGGATACATGGATAATCTCGGTAACAGTAGGAACAGCTGTCTGGGCAACAGGTACAATCACAGTCTGTGAAGTGGGATGAACATCATCGGATCTCGGAGCTCAGCTAGCCTCGACTAACGATCTAACCATCTATTGTAAGTCCTGAATACTCGACTCTAGCCTAGCTATCCTGCCCAGAGAAGGAGGATGATCAGTCAGTCCCTGAGGGGTAGGCGTACCGCCCTGATTGGTCCTCGTCTCAGACGATCCCGCTCTAATCTCATCTCTGGCGGCAGCCCTCTGGGCCCTCGTAGTCTGCGGTGACATAGTAGCTGGAACAAGAAACAGGATTTGATGAGAATATTGCAATCGAATCACAGGATATATGAAAATCAAGGGAGTACAAGCAATTATATATCCTAAGGTAATTTATGCGGAGTACCGTATTGTAAGTATGCCGCGGAATATACACACGCTACGTCACTATGCTTAAATCACCTACTCCATCTACCAAGGGTCATCCTACACTCAGAAGGGTAAAACCTATCGCTCTGATACCAACTTTGTCACGACCCGAAAATGTCGAACGTGACTGGCACTTAAATTACGCAATGTCTAGAGGTGTAACCTAATCTAAGTAAGCTAAAGCCTAGAAATCTAAACCATTTAAGGAAAATAAAGTGAAGGAAAACTTGTTTAAAAGTTAAGTTAACATAGAAAATCACTTTGACAGTCTTTATAATAAGCTCAAGTTTTTTATAGAAATTTCAACAGAGTTTCCTTTGTAAATACTGGCCCCAAATGGGTACAACACATGATATATACATAAGTAATAAATAAAGGCATCCTCAAGCGGGAGCTATCTCTTCGCCGAACGGCGGAATCATAACTACATGCAAGATATATCATCAAAGAATGAAACCAACATTTAAAAGCAAGAAAACAGAAACCAAAAAATAAGTTGGCTCACACGAGCTCGACACCAGATACCAAAAATACAAGTCTCACAGTGTAGTCCAATATACAAGGGTAGAAATGATAGATAGGGTAGATGGAGTATACTAGATACAAAATAAATATACATGGTGGGAACAAAGAATATCCTCGCAACCCACCTACAAGCAAGCCGCAAGTCGATGCAAAGAAAGCGGAAGTGGAAATACGCCCGCCACTACTATACTGATGGATCAGACCTGCAAGATACTGTAGTACAACAGGGGTGACTTGCCAACTCGTGAGTAGCAAGTAACATCTAATAAGGCTATCATAAGCATGCACGCAAGTGCGTCACAAACTACATATATAATTATGATGTGATGCACTGGTATGAATGCGACATGAATGAATAATCAAACACGAAATCTGGATATATCTGGTATGAGAAAATCTGTGTTCTTATCTTAGTAAAACTTTTGTATAGTAAAACTGGAGTATCATCAGTGAAATTGGTAGAAACCCGTGTCAAGCATCGACACAACATCCTAAATATCCCGGGCTCCGTCAATACGGATCAGCTCATATCATCAATCTCACGACTACGGTCGGTATCCTCCGGATATCCTCCACGACAAATATCACCGATAGGTAGTCCTCCCCTGCAGGGCTCATCGTCTACAACTCGAGCTTTTTTCCCCGGGGTACTTTACCGGGCCTACCATGTACCCAAGACGGTTCATCCTACTCCTCGAATCGGGTCTCGAAAACCAACTCAATCAGGAAAACTCATGGTGGACGTCATATACATCATATCACGAGAAAACCGCAACTTGCATTTTTAAAATGATAATAGCTTTATAAAATTCTTACGGTTTTCCCCAAAATCCATAAATCTCATAATTACTGAAATCACCAAGAAGAATCATAATATATGAACATGTCGGTAATGATTAATGTCTATGATATAATAATATGCAATGCGATGTATGACTAGAAAAACTATGTATGGATGATGATGAAATGAGGAATATATGACTAGCAATTCTACGTATCCATCCTGATGAAATGAGTATACAGCTACAAGTTTACATATCGTATATGATGCAAATGCTCAGATACTGATTACAACAAGTTCTATAGTATTCATGATATAGCAATTACCAATGGCGTGTGTGTTCGCAAAAGTAGTGCACGTGCGGCATGAACCAATGGTAATGTTACAAGTGTCCTTGGTAATAACATCACATGTAAGAAGATATAATGTCATGATATGAATGATTTGAGACTACGCATATAGATGCGGGAACTACTAATAATCCTAACTATCGGGTGCCTTGCGCCATCCAGACGCCCCCCATAGATGTGTACATCTACTCACCAGGACGTCTCGGCTAATCTAATCCAATCATAACCATTCCTTTCCGTGCCGCATCCGACATCTCTGCAACCGATCCTAGAATCGCACAAGTATCAATATATAGAAAGCTAAACATTCGATAATACGTGAAGACAAAACGATATGAAAGAATCAATGCCACGAGTAAGAATACGTATGCACTTGGTGCACAAGACGTATATAACATCACTCAAAACCAACCCGATATGTCTGTTATCACAGACACACCAGATCACGACTTGAATCGTACATATCGCGCAAGACACAACACTAAAAATATAGATAAATGGTCCCAGATTTTATTTGGAGAAGAAACAAGAATAAAAAAGCAATACCATACACCATAACATACCTACAGACATCTACTTGCAAAACTCCAACTTCAATCTCAAAAATTGGACCAGCCATCTCGGAATTTTGGGATGTTTCGTCAGGCCAAAATGGGTGAAAGGGGTCCGGGTTTCAAGGGTAAGGTCATGACTCAAAACAAAAGACTACTACAATATTTGATTAATTAGAAAACAAACGTAATGATAGCAAATTCTCAGTATCCTAAAACTTGATTAAAAACCGTATTAAAACACTAATTTGTGACAATCTGGTGTTTTAGTGCAATAAGGTGGTTAAACAAGGCTATATGACACCAATATACTCTAAATGTGAGCCAAGATTACCCTAATAACCATTAAAACCCTAATTTTGAACTAACCCTCTCTTAAAAACTAAGCTTGCATTAAAACCCATATAAACACTAATTAACACTAATTAAAGCAAAGATTAGTGAAACATGAAGTGAATTTGGTTTCATACCTTACCAAGAGGTGAAGAAAAAGCCCTAGCTTGAAAGATAGCCACCAAAAAGGAAACTTGCTTGATGGAAACTCTTAAAAAGGCTTGGATTTGGATTTTAGAAGTTATTAGTGGTGGATTTGTATTGATTTGTTAGGGTTTTAGATGAGGTAGAGAGGTTTAGCAAGGGAGAAGAAAGAACAAGAGGAGAGGATGGTATGAGAATTCTCTAGAGAGTGTGAGAGGATTGAACCATGGCATCTCAGCTCTCTCCACATTAAATGCACTATGGCACATTTCATTATTATTTTCATTTTTTCTTTTTTTATCCACAAAACTATAGAACAAACCTACATACTAGAATGTGTTAACCATTTTACTTGGAACATGGTTGCAAAAACATGTTTTAGCCTATCCTAACTTGTGATTAAAACTAATTAAGTGTATGTGCATGTGTAAAATAATTTTTAATCATTAATAAATAAAGAAATTAAATAAATAAACAAGCAGTTAAATAAATAACTAATAATTTCCAATAAAATATGTAATTACATAAATAAAATATGTATATTTCTGTCTTAAGGAAAAATAATTATTAACTAGGTTTTATGGAAAACTCGTGTTATACCACTAATTAATACGAAATTAACCTAAATGAAATTTTCAGAGCGTTGCACCTACAAACATGTCCGGAAATTAGGTGGAAAAACTTGCTTGAGCCCGAGATCATAGAAGGGGTGTTGAAGCCGCGTCCCATGCCAAAAATCATTGACAAGGGGAAAAGCCCCCAAGGCAACCCTTCTAAGTTTTCCAAGAAAAAGAAGAATAAGAAGACCAAGAAGCCCGTGCAGCCCGCCAAATATGTCGACAGCTGCACGGATCTGCAAAAATATATAGATGCGCTGGAAGAATATAATCAGAAATCACGAACACCAGCCACACTTGAAGAGTTCCTCTAGCATATCCTTGAGAACAATGATAGTGATGACGAAGAAGAAAATGACTCAACCAAGGAAATGGAAGAACGTGTGGAAAGATGCCACATAGCCTCCCATTCCTTTATATATGATGAAGAGGCTCCGCTAGTGTCAAAAAACGACATTGGTGAGCTGGGGACAGAATCGACACAAGATATCCTAAAACTGCCAGAAGAAGATCCGATCGAAAAACAGCTGAAAGAAGCTTTTCAAAAGAGTAAAGATGATCAAAGGCATGAGATGGCCATATATGAAAAGGCAGACAACAACGTCTGAAACAAGAAGCTATGGAAGGGACAAGTTATGAATGTCTCCAACCTGACCAAATCACACCAACAAAGAATTAGAGCAGGACCAAAGCCGGGAAGCGGTTTGCCAAGGCCCTATCAATGGGGATGAAGCTACTGCCTCTCATGACGTATACTCTTGGGGTTCCGTGCTTCAATTGTGGAGAGGAACACCCAAAATACTTCCTATATCACTGAAGCGTTTCCCGTCTCATTGATGAGTACAACGCCTTCAAGAAATGGTAGAAATGATATGTTTCCCACAGAAGACATTTCAAGGAGAAACGCAAGGCTCGCGCTCGTCGATACGAGAGCGACAAAACTGGAGCAGACAAATAAGCAACCAATAACTGCCATATGCCCAATACCAGCCCAAAAAGAGAAACCTCTTGAATTCTTACATTTGGTAGTGATTCCGAGGATGAAATCCCCCTTAACCCTCTCTTCGAAAACCCCGCTTTGAAAAAAGAAAAGGAAGAAAAGGATTGCGGGAACATTTAGCTGTGCAACCGTACCTTGCCAGAAAAGAACCTTGGACCTACAAATAAGGATTAAAAGAAACAAGATAAAGGGAAAGGGAAAATGCCTGAGGAGATCGAGGTCGATAAAGAAGTCTCCAGAGAGCTCGCCACAAAAGACCTACCCAAGAAAACCAAGGTGGAATATAACGTCCTTGCACATTTAAGGAAGATACCCTTGCAGATAAGTATATTCGATGATCTACTTCTGTCCAAAGAAGCACGAGACTCCTTGATCAAGGCCTAAAAGGAACCTGACTAGTTTCAAGCCTTTCTCGCGGAAGAGAAAATGAAGGATGGACTCGCAAAAGTCCACACCGTTGATGTTACCTTCAGTGAGGAAGATCTTCTCCTTGGAACATACGAGCATAATCGACCACTGTATACTACCGAATACTGCCACGACATCAAGATAGAAAAAATCCTTGTCGACAATGGATCTTCTGTCAACCTTCTCAATGTTAGAGTGCTAAAGGAGATATGCATGAATGTTCAACACCTTACCCGGGACAAGATCACCATCTTAGGGTTCGACTCGCATTCGTCATGGACGCTTGGGTCTGTAGTATTAACGCTCTGCTTTGGGCAACTCGTCATTGACATCAAGTTCTATATCATCGACGCCAAAACAAGTTACAATGCTCTACGCGGCAGGCCTTGGCTACACGAGTACAATGTCATACTTTCTACACAACATCAGTATATGAAATATTTCAAGGATGGCTAATGGTACACCATCATGGGAGAGCTCAATCCCTTCTCAGTAAATGAGGTACAGAAGTATGAAGATGCAAAGTATTTTCAGCCGGGTTTTGAAGATACCGAAAGATGCCATAAACCACAAAATAAACAAAGATCGGTAGCCACCATCCCGGTCTTCGGAAGAGATACCGAAGAAGATGAATAGATAGTGTACTTAGGAAAATCTCAGATGGAAAGTAATAAACTCGGCCCGTCGACCCCTATCCTAGTCTTGGCAGCGACTCTGAAGACGTGACTGATGCGGTGTTCTCCACTCATCCGCCGACACAGACTCTTGAAGAAACGGACCAGATTCTATATATTATGATAGCTCTGCCTCGACACTATAAGGAACGTGACTTGCTCAGTAGCTATAGTGCAAAAGAGCTGGAAATCTTCTATTTGCCTCAAAGGCATAGAGGTGAAAAGGTGATTCTCTTCTACAAATCTAAGAAGAACAAGATAGAAAAAGAAATTTGGTATGTATCTGATCCAAATCTTGATAAGTTGCAGCCCATCTCCATGCCAAGGTATTATGCAAAAGGATTAAAGGAACTATTAAAGCATCAAGGTATGCATTTCGAACAAATTGTTCGACAAGCCCAATTCTATAAAAGGATTTGGGATGTGTTCGGGACTCAACGAACGAAGCTCGATGGAAAGATGGACACAATAGGGCTAGGATATGTTTGGTCCAAGAAGCAGGAACAAATTTACAGCTGCCAAGCCGTAAACAACTCGAACGAAGAAGAAGATGCTTCCCCAAGAAACCATGCCGCCGAACAGGAGCAAAACTTCGCTCAAAGAACTTCAAGTCTGTCACTCGAAGATCTGATTGATTGGATAATAAGGAAAGCATTCAAGCAAGCTAAAGCAACTAAAGCCGTGAAATGGCCATATATGAAAAGGCTAGGAAACAGCGGGTCAGTGATCAATCAGTGGCAGAAGCAGATTATGATACTCTTCATTCACAGCCCTTTTGTACTCCAATAAAGAAGCAGAATCCCGAAGCGGAGGAGATAAGAATAAGGCAATGATCACAAGCAACATTCAAAGACAACAAGGAAGGCCCAAGATGCCTTTCAATCAAAACAAGTTCGGTTGGAGCCCGTCCCTCATAAAGAAGATGGGTCGGGGATATTCATTCCCTCGAGACGAGACGAAGAAGATATTCAACCTTGTTTCGAAGCACCAGATGATAACGCTTCCGAAGTCTCAGCACCCCGAGCAAGTAAATGAAGTCAATTATCCGGATTATTGCTCCTACCATCGAGTAATAAGTCACCCACTCGAAGACCGTTTCACATTCAAGAATTGGGTAGAAGACCAATATCAACAAGGTAGGTCCATGCTGTCTGAAAGATGGAGGATAAATCTGCCACAAAATCATGAGCCAAAGAAAACTTATGCCATTAGGTTGAGACCTGCTCGACAAAAACGGAAGTGGACTCATACCTGCCACATGATAAGACTCTCAAAAGAGGGCGATGATAAAAATATGATTGATATCTTCAAATGCTTTACAACTGAAGACGATGGCAAGGAGATTTCAGAATTTCCACTGGCACTAAAAGAGCTGGAAGATGAGATACATACCATGGCGGACAACCTAAGGAAAATTGACTTGGGAACGGAGGATGATCCGAGACTAACGTTTGTCAGTTAGCTGCTATCCGAAAAACAAGTATCCACTTTAAAAGATGTGCTCATGAAGTACAAAGATTGCTTCGCTTGGAATTACTTCGAGATGCCAGGTTTGGATCCAAATATAGGGGTACATAAGCTGGCCATATCATTAGAGATGGATGCGGCTTGAATTCAAGATGAGTATCAATGCCGAAATCAAGAAACTTGTAGCCTCCAGCTTCATCCAGGAAGTCCAATACCCCGACTGGATTTCCAACATCGTTCCAGTCATAAAGAAGAATCGGACGGTCCGGATCTGTGTGGACTTCCGGGACCTTAATAAGGCATTCCTTAAAGATGACTTCCCAGTGCCAGTTACCGAACTTATGATCGACGGTGCTTCCACCCATGAAGTCTTCTCTTTTATGGATGAATCTTCAGGATACAACCAGATAAAGATGGATCCCGAAGACCAAAAGCATACAGTCTTCTGTACCCCGTTGGGCGTATTTTTCTACAAGGTGTTCGGTTTGAAAAACGCCGGAACAACCTACCAAAGAGCCATGACGAAGATATTCGATGACCTCATTCATGAGATCGTCGAATGCTACATCAACGGCCTCGTGATCAAAAGCAAATCTCATGAAGAGCACTGGGAGCATTTAAAGATCGTGTTTGAGCTTCTCCGGAAATATAATCTGAAGATGAACCCTTTGAAGTGTGCATTTGGAGTCTCATCAGGAAAATTCCTAGGTTTTATCATCCGCCACCGGGGTATCGAAATTGTTCCCTCAAAAATCAGGGCAATTATGGAAATGCCCCCACCAAGAACCCTTAAGCAACTGCGGTCTCTCTAAGGTAAGCTCGCATATATCTGGCGGTTCATAGCTAACCTCTCAGGAAAATGTCGTCCATACAGTCATCTGATGAAGAAAGGAACCCCATTCATATGGGATTAGAAATGCCAAAAAGCGTTGGAGGAAATCAAACAATACCTGCAAAATCTGCCAGTATTGGCCTTCCCGGTTAAGGGAAAGCCCCTCATCCTATATACAATAGCCCTTGAGGGTTCTCTAGACGCACTGTGGGCATAAAAGAACGACCAAGAAAAAGAAAGAGCTCTCTACTACCTAAGTCGAGTTCTTATGGGAGCAGAAAACAATTACTCCCCTATCGAAAAGCACTGCCCAGCGCTGATCTTCGCGATAACGAAGCTCAGACACTATGCCTTGGCGCATGAACTCTATCTCATATCAAAGGTGGATCCCCTCAAACATCTAATGTCAAAGTCCATACTGAAGGGAAGACTCGCTAAATAGGCCATCCCGCTGATGGATTTTTCGAGAACATATCGCCCCCTCAAAGGGTGAAAGGACAAGCCATCGCCGACTTTCTCACGGAACATCCGATACCAGCCGATTCTCGCATAAACTGCGAATTACCAGATGAACACGCATTCGATGCAGTCGAAGAGGAAAAAGAAGAAAATAATTCCTGATGAGAGCTTTATTTCGTTGGAGCATCTTCCATGAAACAACGAAAGAAGAATACCCCCATAATCAAAGCTGAGGCGAGCTTTATTTTTGTGACCCCGCAAGGAAGAATACCGTGTTATGCTCTCTCCTTGATGGAGAACCAATAATGAAGCTGGATACGAAGCTTTGATAGCCAGTCTTGAGATCGCTATCGACATAGAAATCAAGAACCTCCTAATATACGGATATTCTCAGCTGATTGTTAGTCAAGTAAATGGTGACTACAAAACATGCAAGCCAGAACGAAAGAGTGCAACAGCAGCTGACCCAAATCCCTTCATATACCCTGGAAAACATGCCACGAGCAGAAAACAACAAAGAAGATGCGTTAGCCAAGTTGGCTAAAGAATTGGTCGACGAAGACCTCGACGACGTAAAGATCATTGTCCAAAACCGCGGGATCCTAAAGCCAACAGATATGCCTTTGGAGGCTCTGATGGAGATATCTGAAGAAAAAAAGGGACCGAAGAAGATGCTCTCCAAATAGAAAATGAAGAAGAAGTCGAGGACTGGAGGAGAGTCTTCATAGACTACTTTAAGTCCCAACGAGTACCTGAAGATGCATCATCTAGACATCAGCTAATGAAACGAGCTCTGTCGTTCGCGCTCATCAACGATACCTTATATAAGAGATCCTTTGACTTTGTATGGTTAAGATGCTTAGGGCCGAAGGAAGAAAAGAAAATCGTCCAAGAAATGCACGATGGACTTTGCGGCTCCTATCAAGCAAGACCAAAGATAAAGCAGAAGATAAAAATTATGGGCTATTACTAACCCACGATGATTCAACACTGCTTCGAATATGCGAAGCGGTGTCACTTATGCCAAATACACGGGGACTTCATATATCAACACCCAAATTCACTACATCCAACAGTAGCTAGTTGGCCGTTCGAATTGTGGGAATGGATATCGCGGGCCCTATCAAGCCAACATCGTCTAGAGGACATCGGTTTATATTGGCAACAACCAATTACTTCTTTAAATGGGCAGAAGCAGTACCGCTAAAGGAGGCGGAGACGGAGAATAGCCTCCATTTCTTTAAAACTTGTTGGATATAGTGCCCTCAAGTCAATTATTGTAATCACAGGCAGACAATTATGATGATTGAGGGAGGACCTATACGGGTAGAACAGTCTTATTTGAGATGATAGTATTCTATCTAGTTTGACTTTATCATCATGTACATGCATTATATGGTATTACAGATCACTATTATATATTGATAGAGCCCATATGATTTTTTCTTGACTACCAGCATAATGATGACAATCATATACGCAGGAGCTGGGTGGTCTATAAGCACATCCTTAAATGTCCCTAGTCGAGGGAGTATCGAGACCGAGCATCGATACTGCGGAGTAGACTAGTGTATACTTTTCGAGACCTCAATGAGGGGCAGTGGCCGGTCTCACAATCCATTGGTGTCAGTTGGTTACCTAAGATAGTATACAGGTGCTCACTGCAGGTGAGTACACTGGACGGACTCTTTGGGAACATACTAGATGGTATTATACCTATTGTCAGATAGCAGTTCTCAGTTGACATGAGTACAGGTTAGTATGTTGACCTGAGATCATCATTTGTCTCGTGTGAGTTCACATTGTGCTTTGATTACTACCCTACCACGATTTAAAGGAGTCATGCAAATAGGTTTTAGTTGGGTACAGTCCTGAGCCACATGGAGGCAGTAAGCAGATCATTAGGGATTTGTCTCTCCCGGTATTATGGGTATATGTCATGCTGTGCATGGGTGGCCATTACCAGAAATCCTTGGCCAAGGTGGACGAGAATTACGGATTTGGATCAGTAGTTTCTCAGTGGGTGATGAACTTCATACCGACATGAATTATCACGTAATTAGTGGTCTGACTTTATCCACCCCCTAGACCAGGTATGCGATACTCTTAGACGAACAGACCAGACTATATGGATATTGTCACAGACAGGCTCAGTAGGGGTACATATGAGTTTGCTCGTTGGCCTTCCTTTCTTTCAATACCTGGGTAGCCGTTACGTACAACTAGTGTCGTTAACGTGCTTGTGGTTAAACCCATTGCCAACGTATTGACGAGTCTTTAGAGTCCGACACAGAGGGTTTTCTCGGTTCAGGCAATATGATGTAGATGACATATGTTGGTACATACAGGTATCCGATTAAATATGTATACAGGCTACACGGATTTTAATCGGACGGTTGATAATACTAGCGGTTTAGAATTAAGCCGGATTATTAAATCAAATTTTGATTTAATAATTTATATATATGTGTGTGTGTGTGTGTATTCTAGTATTATTGTTCACTATTCATTTTCTCTCTTGGCTATTCGTATTTTTATACGGATACGCGTATATGTATTTCGATACGTATACCGGTTTTATTCCGTATTTATATGAAATTTGTTCTAGAGGATGGACAACTCATTAGTAAATATTCATTTATCAATATTCATAAAATAAGGTGGAGGGTGAGGTGGCATTGAGCATGGTTGAAGACATGTAGAGAGAAACGGGCTTCATTGTTTTATTGCAAATTATTATGAGTTTTTTATTTGTATGGTTGCAAAAAGAATATGAAGCCATTCTACATTCTACTCTTCATTATTATCATTCTTTCATTCTTTCAACACTTGCTCATGGTTATTTTTCCTCGCCTCCTCCTTCTTTTACACTTGCTCTCTTAAGCTTATATTTGAGAGAGAGAAATAGTGGAAAATTCCTACAACCTCACTCTCCATTCCTAGCGAGCTTGGAGCGTCGGTTGCTTCACTAGGTGAAGCCGGAGTTTGGATCGGTTTTCTCAGACGGATCATCTTCGGTGAAGGAAGACTGTCTTGCAAATGTGGCCCGGAGCTTTTGAGAGCATGCTAGTCTCCAAACCAATTGGAGCAAATGAAGACGCTGCAAAAGTTGTGATTTCTATCTTCTTATGGTTCTAGTTTTGGTGTTTAGCTAGATTCTTAGGATTTAGTTTCTAGCGCCACGAAAATTTTTGTTTTTGAATTCTACATTCGACGCGGGTTAGCGGCGAAGGCACTAAGAACCAACAATGGTATCAGAGCGACCCAAACACCCTGAACTAGATTTTTACGACTTCCGAATCCCGCCATTTTTGCTCTGCAAAAACTGCTTCTAAAACCAGTGAGAAATCCATGCTAAATTTGATGTTTTGACTCCCCGCGGGCTCTCGGTTTGGACCGAGAAGCCGCGGGAAGGTGCGCGGGAACCCCGAGGACGTCCCGGAAGGACCTAGGGAGGGCCCACCACCTCAAGACCACCCTATAATGGCCTTAGGATGGGGTAGGGTGAAAGTGTGTCTTAGCACTACCACTAGGTTTAGACAAGCATCAAGTATACAATTTTAAAAAATCTAGAGTGCTAAGCTACACTAACCGAGAATCTAACTAGAGAATTAGGGTTTTCTAAACATGTAAACAAGTTTTACACTAAGTGAAGAGGGTTACAACCTTTGTAGACCAAGTCCTTCACTTAAATAGCTCTCAGTAGTAGTCCCTAAGCTCCAAGTTGTGGTCCCTAGAACTCTTCTTGGCTCCACTTGAAGAAAGGATCGAGCTTGCTACGTCGTCTTCGAGGCCGAAGATGATCCACCTTGAAGTCACTCTAACTCAAGCTACATTTTCACTAATCAAGGAATTAGTGAAACAAACAACCTAATCTAATGGGCTAGATGAGAGTAGGTTGATGAAGTAGGAATTTTTTGCTCACTTTAGAAATTGTTTTCTATTTTTATTTTTCCTCCTCAAGAAAAGATAGAAAGGAAGAAGATGAACTTGGATGAAATAAATATCTCAAGTGATAATTAGAGAGAGTTAACCATGGGCTAAAGATAATGGTTCGGTTATAAAATATCTAGAGTAAAACAAAATTAGTGAGATGAGTCATGGCTTCTACATGCTTCTACAAGCATCTTAAACCATGCTCATTTTCACTCGTTTTATTTTACTCTTAATAAATAATTAGCATAATTATCTTTAGCTTTGGTATGAGTCTCATACACCCATGTTCTATGTATCATCCACCATGACACAATAGTAAATTACACACACACACACACACACACACAAGAGAAGAAATTTATTAGTGAGCTAATATTAGTTAATATATATTAATATATCAAATATAAATATATATCAAATTATTAAATCAACACTTGATTTAATAATCCAGCTATATCATATAGAACCGACTAATATCATTTATATGTATATCAATTTATCAAATCAACACATGATTTAATAACTCGGTCATATCACATATAACATATCATTCAACTAACATTTGATTCAAAAATCCGGTTATATCACATATAACCTAACCGATATCAAATATCACCCGATTAGAATACAGTATCACATACTCGTATTTAATCAAGCTTCCGCACATATCATCATATGTGCCCTATTTCATTTCGCTTGAGCTAGGAAACCTCTGTATGGGACTTTAAAGACTCGTTAATACGCCAGCAGTAGGTAATGATCACATCAGTCACCTACAAGCCGTCGTCAGTACTAGCTGGAAAAAAAGGCTACCCAGGTATTGAGCGAATAGAAGATCAACAAGCAAGCTTGTCCAAACTCCCACAAAGCCTATAAGCAATACTTACCGTACAGTCCGGTCTCTTCATCTGATATATCGCATATCGAGTCTAGGGGTGGAATCATCAGACCCCAGTAACTTGATAAGTCATGCCGATGTGTGGACTATAACCGTTCGAGAAACTACTGATAACTCTTACCAGTAAATCTCATCAGCCCTGGCCAGGGACTTGCTGTTATAGCCAATCGAGCATAGCGCTACATCAACTCCCTATACTGGGAGAGACTAAACCCCTCTTATCGCTCACTGCCTCCATGTGATTCAGGACTGTACCCAAAATCCACATATTTGCACGACTCCTTTGAGTCGTGGTAAGGAGGAAATCAAAGCACGGTGGGAACCACACAAGACACTATGACGATCTCGGGTCTACAGACTAACTTGTACCAGTGTCACCAGAGAACTGCTATCTGACGATAGGTATGGTACCATCTAGGAGTTATCAGCGAGTCCTGTTCGGTGTACCCATTCTCTAATTAGCACCTGTGTACAATTTTTGATGTCAAACACCAATGGTTGTAGGATCAACCATCGCCCCCATATAGGGTCAAGAAACGTACACACTAGTCTACTCTGGAATATCGATGCCCTGTCTCGATATCCCCTCGACTAAGAATTGTTTAAAAAATGTGCTTGTGGACTACACAAGCCCCATTAGTATGATCTGAAGGGTTATCCTAGTGCCCCAGCCAACTTCCGTGGCCAAATGCGGAACAAAATTTTTCTAACGAACAAAAACTTGGCACTAGTTTAACTCTAAACCCGGATCTTTCTATAAAACTAACTAGCTACACTAGGAGAGCTATCTATTATGATGAGGAATTCTTACCAAACGAACCAACTCCTTTGGTCTTCGTTCTTCATCCTTAGCTCCTACTAGCCACCTTGAACTTGCTTGATCTTCTTTCCTTGCTCCGTCGGTTCTCTGGGATCGAGCTTGTTCTCCGGTCTTCCTTGGTCCTTGATGATCCACCCGGGGAGTATGATCCATGGCTCTAGCTCCTAACTATGTAACAAAAGGAGCAACTAGAAAACTTGGTTTGCTAAACCAAGTAGTCTAGGATATAGTGAGGGTGTCTAAGTGTTTGCTATCTCTTTTCTGACCTCTTCACTTGTTTCTCAACACATGAGAATGTTAGTGAAGAGGAATAAGATGAAGGTGGAGCAAAGCAAGAGGAGGGAAGAACTTGAGAGAAAAATGGGAGCTTAAGAAATTATGAACCATAGCATGAAAGAGAAAATACACACATAGGTTTTGTGTATGAATTCTTTCATTAAACAATTAGCAATCATGCTTCAATAGTAACTCCAAAATGAATTATAAATTCATTTGACTACTATTGAAGCATGGTCACCTCTTTTCCTCCCATACTCTTTATTTTACACCTCATTTCCAATTATCAAATAAAAAGAAAATACATAATGAGGTGGCCACCTTCTAGAAGTAAATCTGTAGTAAATACGGATTTCAGTCTACTGTACAAATATACCGGCAATCGGATAAAAATCCGAACGCCCAAAAGAGATAGAAGAACACGAAGAACGTAATACTAGAATATATATATCGAAATACATATACGTAAATTATTAAATCAATACCTGATTTAATAATCTGGCTCAAACCCGAGCCGGGTAGTATTACAAACTGTCCGATCGAAAATCCGAGTACCAAGTACATCAATCGATCAAACCCTGCACGTATCCAGTACGTCTACTACATCGTTTTGCCTGGATCAGGAAAACCCTCTGTGTGGGACTCTAAAGACTCGACAGTACTCTGGCAGTGGGTTTAACCACAAGCACGTCAGCACTAGCTGTACGTAACAGCTGCCCAGGTACCTGTCGAAAAGGAAGGCGGACGAGCAAGCTCGTCCGAACTCCTACTGAGCCTATCCGTGACAATATCCGTACAGTCCGGTCTCTTCGTCAAAGAGTATCGCATACCGGGTCTAGGAGGTAGTGAATGTCAGACCCTAACAACCTGATAAGTCGTGCCGATGTGGCTCAGGACCAATCCGGGAAACTACTGATCAACCTATCAGTAAATCCCAAGTGCCTTGGCTAAGGTCTTATGGTCCTGTCCAATCAAATCACAGTGCGATATCGACTCCCTATACCGGGAGAGACGAATCCCCGACAATCGCTCACTGCCTCCATGTGGCTCGGGACTGAACCCAACCAAAACCTGTTTGCACGACTCAGTAGAGCTGTGGTAGGGTAGTGATCAAAGTTCAGTAGGAACTCACAAGAGACAAATGCCGATCTCGGGTCCAAAGACTAACCTGTACACATGTCACCTGAGAACTTCCATCTGACGATAGGTATAGTACCACATGGAAGTTCTCGGCGAGTCCGTCCAGTGTACTCACACCCAGTGAGCACCTGTATACGATCTTAGGTGTATCAGACCAATGGCTGCGGGACCAACCATCCCCCGATGGGGGTAGAAACGTACACACCAGTCTACTCTGGAGTATCAGTGCCCAGTCTCGATACTCACGCGACTAGGGACCATTTAAGGATGTGCTTATGGACTACCCTGCACCCACAAGTATGATCGCCATCACAACGCAGGTAGTCAAGCAAGATCCTAGGGGCTTTATCAACATGTAACCGCAATATGTAATAACGAGTATGACATATGCCATGTTAAGATAAAGACAAACCACAATAGTATACTGCCGTATCGAGTCTTTATCAATATATGCAAACCAGATATAACAACAATACAAATAAATACACATATCCCGATAAAGACAAGTCAAATAATATACTATAAAACTGAGCAAGATTGTTCTGTACATACATATCCCTATTATCCATATGTATACATATACAATACTGGCCTCTAGGACATATACATCAAACAATCTCCCACTTGCACTAAAGGCCGGTGATTGGCGTACCGAATACCCAACGTCTACTCTAATGCCAGCTGCTGGCGTACCGCATACCCAACATCCCAAAAAGTCGCTCGAACTGTGCTTGAGGGAGGGCCTTTGTAAATGGATCCGCCGTGTTGTCTTTCGTATCCACTCTCCGGACCCCGATCTCTTGGTGATCTACGATCTCCCTGATCAGGTGATACCGCCTTAAGATGTGCCTGAATTTCTGATGGGACCGTGGTTCCTTCGCTAAAGCTATAGCCCCATTGTTATCACAATACACTGGTATAGGATCAACAATGGACGGAACCACCTGAAGTTCAGCTATGAACTTCTTTATCCAGACCGCCTCTTTTGCGGCATCGCTCGCAGCAATGTATTCAGCCTCCATCGTCGAGTCTGTGACGGAATCCTGTTTGGAACTCTTCCAACATACCGCCCCTCCGTTGAGGGTAAACGCAAAACACGAAACAGACTTGCTGTCATCCTTGTCACTCTGGAAGCTTGAGTCGGTAAAGGACTCGACCCTGAGGTCTCCATTACCATAAATCAGGAACATCTCCTTAGTCATTCTCAGGTACTTGAGAATGTTCTTTACCGCTGTCCAGTGGTCCTCACCTGGGTCTGACTGATACCGGCTCACCATGCTTAGCGCGTAAGCTACATCTGGTCTTGTACATAGTATCGCATACATTATAGATCCTACCGCCGAAACATAGGGTATAGTGCTCATGCGAACCCTCTCCTCGTCGGGCTTGGGAGACATCTCCTTGTAGAGGGTGATTCCGTGCAAAGCGGGTATGTTACCGTGCTTGGAATCTTCCATACTAAATCTCTTTAGTACGGTCTCTATGTACCTGGACTGTGAAAGTCCCAGTAATTTCTTGGATCTATCTCTGTAGATCTTGATCCCCAGATTGTATGAGGCATCACCTAGGACTTTCATGGAGAACCTTTGTGATAGGAATAGCTTGACTGATTGTAGCATAGGAATATCATTTTCTATCAAAAGAATATCGTCCACGTACAAGACTAGGAACACGAAAGTTCGTCCTACAATCTTCTTATATATGCAAGGCTCATCTTCGTTCTTGATGAAGTCAAAGTCCTTAACTGTCTCATCAAAACAGATGTTCCAGCTCCGCGATGCTTGCTTCAATCCATAAATGGATTTGAGCAGCTTGCACACCTTCCCGCTGCTCCCACTGTCTACAAAACCTTCTGGCTGATCCATATAAACGCACTCTTCTAAAATTCCGTTTAGAAAAACCGTTTTTACGTCCATCTGCCAGATCTCATAGTCATGGAAGGAAGCAATGACAAGCAGGATCCTAATGGATTTGAGCATAGCCACTGGAGAACAGGTTTCGTCATAGTCCACTCCTGGTCTTTGACGAAAACCTTTTGCAACGAGTCTAGCCTTATAGGTTTCCACCTGCCCATCTACACCAAGTTTCTTCTTGTAGATCCATTTGCATCCAACAGGTTTTACCCCAGGTGGAGCAACTTCCAGGGTCCACACTTTATTGGTGTACATGGACTCCATTTCAGATTGCATAGCATCCAGCCACTTATCAGAGTCCCTACTGATAATGGCCTGCCTGAAACTAGTAGGATCATCTTCTTCCAAGATGCAATCCTCTCGATCCCCATCTATGAGAAAACCGTAGTATCTCTCGGGCGGATGAGAAATCCTACTAGATCTGCGAAGTGGCTGAGGTTCGTCTAGGATTATTGAATCTAGTTGTTCCTCCAAATCTTCAGTTACATTTTGTGGTTTATGGATTTCTCCCAGTTCTACCGTACTCCCATTAGTTTCTTTTACAAGAAACTCCCTTTCTAAAAAGGTAGCATGGCGAGATACAAACACCTTCTGTTCCTCAGTGTGGTAGAACAGATATCCTAGTGAATCTTTAGGATATCCCACAAATTTACATAGAACTGACCGTGCCTCAAGCTTGTCCGGTTTTTGTGTTTTCACATAGGCCGGACAACCCCATATCTTAAATCGCTTAAGATATGAATTTCGTCCACTCCATATTTGATATGGAGTCTTAGGCACAGATTTGGATGGAACGTAGTTTAGTAAGTATGCAGCTATCTGAAGCGCATATCCCCAAAAAGAAAGAGGCAACTCAGTGTCACTCATCATGGAGCGAACCATATCCAATAAGGTACGATTCCTTCGCTCCGATACACCATTGTGCTGTGGTGTATACGGAGGAGTAAGCTGAGAGAGAATTCCATTCTCTTTTAGGTAATCTAGGAATTCCGTACTTAAGTACTCCCCTCCTCTGTCAGATCGGAGGATCTTAATACTCTTGCCTGTCTGGTTCTCTAGTTCGTTTCTATATTCTTTGAATTTCTCAAAAGTTTCAGATTTGTGTTTCATAAGATACACATACCTGAATCTAGAGAGATCGTCAGTGAATGTGATGAAGTACGAGAACCCACCCCTTGCATGTATAGACATCGGACCACATACATCACTGTGTATGAGTCCCAAGAGCTCTGCTTCTCTTTCTCCATGCCCGGTGAACGGAGATTTGGTCATTTTTCCTTTGAGACAAGACTGACAAGTTTCATAAGATGAAAATTCGAACGTATTCAAGAATCCATCTTTATGTAACTTATTTAGTCTTTTCTCTCCGATATGACCAAGTCTACAATGCCAAAAGTAGGATTCGTTCGTATCTGAACTCTTCCTCTTGCGTGTGTTTTGTACATTGAGAACTGTGTTTTGATTTAGAACATAGATACCATTACACAGTGTACCTTCTGCAACCAGTACCTTATCAAGGTAAATGTTCATGACATTTCTATCAAGAACAAAGTTATATCCATCTTTATCAAGTAAAGAAACTGATATGATGTTGCAAACCATGGAAGGTACATAGTAGCAATTGTTCAAAACCATAGTATTACCATTTGGCATCACTAGGTGATATTCACCGACGGCCGCAGCATTAACTTGTGCTCCGTTCCCTACCCTGAGGGACATATCACCAGGTCCAACTATACTACTTTTTCTCAGTCCCTGCAATAAATTACAGATATGAGATCCTGATCCGGTATCGAGTACCCAGGAGGTAGGACTGACCGAAAAACAGTTCTCAATAACAAGAACACTTGAAGAAGACGCAACAATATTTTCCTTCTTCGATGGGTTTATCAAGGAATTCAAACTTTCCTCTTTCCCTTGCTCATACTTATGACAGTTGTCGTAAGTTAGAGCCGAACCGACGTTCCCCAGCCCCGAATAAGAATTCGGATCGGTCAAGCGATACATTTTATTATCTTGATTAGGGCGTGAAATGGTTGCTACCTGGAGAGAGGGGGGAAACACACAGCATGCGCTCTTGCAAAATTAGATTGGTTTTTTTAATTTATCTAATCAGGATGGCTCCCACTGTTTCCTCAAATTCTTCTTCAAACCCTAAAAGAAGAACTAGTCAGGATTAATCGCACATCACAATACTTGCTTAACCTTTCAGCCAGGCTGGTGTTGGTACTTCGAGTGAGGTTTTCCAACGCTTTCGTGAAGTTCCTTAATTACATAACTTCTTTTCCCTGGAGGCGTAGCCCCGCTAACACCGTTCTAGACACCTACTTAGTTTATAGCATTGATTGTTAAGTGAAAAAATCTCCTAAGAGTAATCCTACTGATCAGTGGGATCGGGATCCAACTATCATTGTGTGATGCACTAGATGGAATCCACTCTAGTCACCACACTCCAGAAGGTATGCTAAATCTGCAAGTTTCCTGTATGTTTGAAACTCCCGATGTAGTTTTTATCCCTAGGACCCTAGTGACCTTGACGGAGTCAACAAATCAAAGAGTCCTAGTTGATCTACATCATAGTCCTGATAGTCAAGCTAACATCCTAAGGGCATTATCAACATGTATCAGAGAGACAGAATAATAATAATAAGTGTATATGTTAAGATAAAGAGCAACCAGATAGCATACTATCATGTCGAGCAAGAAAGTCCTCTATATATATGTCCAAGCATCCACTATAATATAAAATAATGGCATCTAGGGCATACATATCACTAACATGGGGACCCGAGAACTGTCTAACAAGGCAGTTTCGGGTCTGCCTACCCCCCAGGCCACCTTAGGATGGTCTAAAGGGGGTGGGTATCCCCCTAGATGCCTTCGGGTCGACGTTAATTTTGTGTCGGGGCCCTCCATGAAGTTTTAGCTCAATCCGAGCTCATTTCGGACTTCCGGAGTGGGTTTTAGCATGGAATTTTTGTCCGGTTTTTAGCACACTTGATTTTCGGTGTTTTGGAAAATTGAAGTGTTGGCTATTAGTTTGCGGTATTCGATTGTCATATGCTTAGTGATGGTTGTGTGTATCATAACGTTTGGTAAAACGTGGTTTAATTTCTATACGTATCAATTAGACGGGGTTACGGAATTGATACTCGTAAGTTTGCATGTTCTGTGATGGATATTGCTTGTTTATGGTTGTGTTGGATTTTTCGCGATGGATATCCTGGTGTATGTGGTTTTAGATGTTATTCTCTGTGATGTAATGTATATTCATATTGCGTGGCGAGCGTCCGACATGTGGACTGCCATCATCACGGCTTGTATTATTCTTTGGGCGTGTCCTGGTTGTGGACGTTGTCACCGTTGTATATTTAGATTTTCATTACACGCACTAGGATTACCCCACGGCGGAGTGCTCGAGTAGCCGAGTTCTAGAGGGCAACGGACTACCATCTCACAGTGTTCAGACTGGGGTGCCTTACTCTAGAATTAGCGGGCTAATCGCTGCACTCGTAAGGGTATAAGATTGACCCACGGAGCGGTGCCCAAGGCACAGGATTTTGGAAGTGTTGGGTGGTCCATTCACTTCGTTGATTAGAGTTGCTTGCTTCTGAGATTGGAGAGTGGCTTACCGCACTCGTAGGGGTCTAGGATCTGATGCTACGGGCTATCCACATGTCCGGAAAATTACATTTCATATTTGGCTCCATTGAAATGTACTTTTTCTAAATTATCCACATTTCCATACTGTGATTGCTTTTGTACTTCTGCTATGATGATTCTGTGATATTACTTGATATCATGCGTGAGACGAATGTTTATATATATATATATATATATATCTAGTAGACGTTATATATATTTTGCATTCGCGCTAGTCATGTTCCCACCTTTCCTTAAGTTAAGTAACCTTACGGTGAAGACCCGGGACCCTGAGATGAATACGGATGACATATATGTGCGTGCCTATTTTCATTTCTTTCTGGCATGATATGTTTAATTGATTGGACTGCATTAATTATGACTAATGCAAAGAAAACAAACCTAAATGATATTGTTGGAACCAATTTTTGAAAACTATATGTGTTTCCTTTTGCTTTGCATCGAGATATTCAGGTAGGAATATCCTGCACCGCATTCGATGAGGAAAAAGCCTAGATCCCTTTACAGGGAGTGACCTCTTTGGCAAAAAGTTTACGTTAAACTACTCGGTTTTCTACAAAACCACTCATTTAAAAAAATGCGGAGCCTAAACTACTCATTTTCAAAACTGCTCGAGTTCCTTAAACGATATCAAGTCAATTACGTTAAAGGTTTTTCACCAAAAACCAGCCATAGCCCTCCGTCATTTTAGATTAGTATTGCTTAGTATTCGTGCTACGTTTGTCATTGCTATTCACCGAGGCGTAGTGTGCGGTACCTCTGTAATACTTTTCTGTCGCATAGATATGTGGATTGGTTAGGACGGTTGTATGACTTTGTTGATCATTCATCAAGGGTCGTGCGGGTGGGTTTAACGCAATAAAGATAGTGACAGGTTGAACTTGACTAGGATACTTGATTTGTTGATCATTCGTCAAGGTCCTTGGGTCATAGGGGTAAAAATCTTTATCGGAAGTTTCAAAAATAAAGGAAACTTGCCAAGCATGCACATACCTTCTAGAGTGTGGTGACTTGAGTAGGTCTTCCCTCAATTATCACAGTCGCTTGCTTGCAATTACAATAATTACTTTAAGGGCACTATATCCAACAATCTCCTACTTGCAATTAAAGCTAATTACTGAGGTAACACATACTCACAGCCCGCGTGCTACTGAATACCCAACTTTTCTACTTGTCACGCCCCGCTTCCCAGTGTACGGGTAAGGAGACATGGCGTGCTGCGACATATTTACTCAAAAATAAACACGTTAAGCATAAATAAGCAATATAAATAAAATAACACAAGAATGACAAGAGATGTAATAAAACAACAACTTTTTATTGATTTTCATTTTTTACATACAACTGAAAAGAAAAGTACAATGATGGAAAGAGATGCCTAAACAATGGCAATACAAACTGAAAAAAAGTAAGTACAAGTAGGAACCAGAACTTTTGCTCCTCATTGAACTGCTCCAAATCGTCCTGTCTGGACTCGATCTTCTGAGAGTCGGGTCCTCCTGACAACATTCCAAAGAAAGAAGAGATAGGAATGTCGTCAGCGAACTAGCGCTCGGTAAGTCGTAAAAGATAGAAAGGAATAGACAAGTAAAGAGAATATAACTGATAAATTATTTGTTTGTTATGTTAACGTAGTTGTTTGTAGCTTGGTACATAAGGTATCAATGTATACGAGAGGAGTCCAACTTATCCCGTGGACTATGATATCCCGTAATACAAGGCTCTGTCAAAACCCACGGGACAACGACACATGATGTTCATGTAGGTGTCTTTTAATGATCATCATCGTGCCGCTTTTAACACATTCCGTACCAATCTACCCTTTTAAAACTCCGTAATGTATATTGTATTGATTGTATTGATTTGTATTTATCATACTTTCCGAGACCATGGTACAAGTTGTTTCTTGTAAACGGATCAGGATGTAAACGGATAATCATGTAGTCAAGTTCAAGATATAGCCATGATTCGGTCTAGTCAAGTCATGTTGCATGTTCTGATATTTTTCTGGTATTCATGTTCAAGTTCAAGTGTTCATGTTTGATATATTGGATTCATGTTGCATTGGAGTTATGATTGGATTCATGTTTGGATTGTATGCAAATTAGACTGAGACTCAGATTGAGTCAGACACTAAAACAGATTTGGATTCCTGAATTAGGTTCTGGTATTATCGGTAACTGCTGCACATGGACGGCAGGATTTGTGTCTTTTTCCAAGACAATTACCATTGATAACCCCATTTTAGTTTTTTATCTTAAATAGGCAAGCACCCACTTTCTCCGGCTCCCTGAGGCTCAAGAGACTTAGTCCCGTTTAAACCTATATTTACTTGGATCCTTAATGTAATTTTATATAACTTGAGGGGTTTTATGAAAAATATTTTTACTATACTTTCAAAATAAATCTCAAGTATTTATTTGTCGTATTTAGGGTTTTCATGGATGTAACTTTTAAAGAGTGAGTATTCTAGTGAATAAATACCTAGCTTAAATAGTTCATGGTATTTTAATGTAAAGATTGACTTGTATTGATTCTTGATGGTATTTTCATAAAACTTGTAATTCGTTTATTTTCTAGAAAACATGAAATTTAATAATATATTAAAAATAGATGGTTTGATAATATTTATATTATTAAAAATTAATTTTTATTATTAAATAGAAATTCTCGTTTTTCTTAAAAATTGAATTAAAAATTCCATCGAGATCATATGCCGCGTAAGGAGATCTGCATCTCGCTCTACTAGTCCCGAGGACGTGCGATAATCCGCACCATCCCGATCGGGTTTCCTAAAATGGGTTGTAGAGGCATAATCACAAGGAATGAATTAACACAATTTAAAGAAATCCGGTTTTTAATAGTTTAGGGTATTTTGATGAAAAGTCATATTTTGCCACAAAAATGTTGTTCAAGAGAATCGTGCTATGTCAAGATGTGTGTTTTTAAGAGGTGGGTCATTACCTCATGAGATTTTCTAAAAGTATGCTAAACAAAAGTATATAAAGATGTCGTATGTAAACTTCAAGGTATTTAAACGTAAAAGCTTAATAAAAGTTGTTTTACATGGAGTTTAAAAATGAAACCTGTTTTTAAATATTAGTTAATGTTTAACAAACAAGGTATAATGATATGGATAAGTGATTCTTAAGAAGAGTTGTAGTTTTAAAGAGTATATGTTACGCCCCGCTTCCCAGTATACGGAGGAGGAGACGTGACGAGGTCCGAGACGTATTTACTCAGAAGTAAACACGTTAAGCGTAAATAAACAATATAAATGAATAACACAAGAATAACAAGAGATGTAATAAAACAATAACTTTTTATTGATAAACATTCTTTACATATAACTGAAAAGTAAATACAATGCTAGAAAGCGATCCCTAAACAATTGCATATGAACTGAAAGTAAAGTAAGTACTTGTAGATCTAGAACTCTGTATCTTCAGTGAACTGCTCCAAAATGTCCTGACTGGGCTCGATCTCCTGAGAGTCGGGTCCTCCCGACAACATTCCAAAGAAAGAAGAAATATGAATGTCGTCAGCAAACTAGCGCTCGGTAAGTCCCAAAAGATAGAATAGAAATAGACAGGTAAGAGAAATAGAATAGTTAACTTATATGTTTATTATACTAACGTAGTTTTTGTAGGTTAGTACAGAATGTGTCAGTGTATACGAGAGGAGTCCAACTTGCTCCGTGGACTAAGGTAACATGTAAGTACAAGGCCTCGTCAAAACCCATGGGATAACGGCACGGGATATTCATGTAGGTGTCTTTTAGTGACCATCATCGTGCTACTTTTAACACATTCCATACCAGTTTACCCATTTAATGTATATTGTATTGTTTGTAGATATATGACTTGCCAAGACCATGGTATAAATTGTTCATGTAAACGGACCATGATATAAACGGATGGTCATGTAGTCAAGTTCAAGATATATCCATGGTTTGGTCAAGTCAAGACATGTTGGATGTATTGTTCGGTATTCATGTTCAAGTGTTCATGTTTGATATACTGGATTCATGTTGAATTGGAGTTATAGTTGGATTCATGTTTGGATTGTATTCAGATTAGACTGAGACTCAGATTGAGTCAGACACTTAAACAGATTTGGGTCCTGAATTAGGTTTAGGAGTTATCGGTAACTGCTGCAAATGGACGGTAGGATTTGTGAATTTTTCCAAGCCAATTACCATTGATAACCCCGTTTTAGTTTTCTACCTTAAATAGGCAAGCACCCACTTTCTCCGGCTCCTTGATTGTATCTCAAAAACTATCTATTAACCGCAATTAAGAACGGCGTCGCTTTGCAGCTAGCCGGTGAGTACGGGTCGGTCCACAGGGATGTTGTGAATTTCCTAATCGCTCTTACTAGTTAATTCCAAACAGTGTGAATGGATTAATTAAATCTAAAAACTAAATTAATCTAGGGCAATTGAATTAAAGATCTAACTATCTAACTAGGGCAAGGAATTAAATTTAATTTAGGGCAGAGAATGAAAAATTACCTAGGGCAAGAATTGAAATTACCTACTTACTTTACAGATGGCTCTCTCCAAACATCAACACAAGACTTGCCAGATCTGAATTTCTGAAATGAAAAGAGGCATCGATGCTCTCCAAAAGAAATCTAAATTTTATTGATAAAAAGAGGCATAGGGAGGCATAGCCTTTACAATGATTTAGAGTTCCTATTTATAGAGGATAGGAAACCCTAGGTTACAATTGATTCGCACGTCTACATTTACCAAAATATCCTTAGGAAGACCTAGTCAAAGTAGACTTCAAGTTTTGGTAAAATTTTATGTCTCTGTCTCTTTAAAAGGAAGTATTGGGCCTTGAAATTTCCTTTGTGGTCTCTTCTGTCTTTGGGCTTCCTTATTATTTGGTTCTTTTATTAAAATAGCTTCTATGTTTCTTCCAGATCTCCAGTGAATAATTATGGTGGACTTTTAACCGTTCGCTTTGTAATCTTGGATCTTGCATTGCCTTGTACTTTGTGAATTTTATCTTTGATGTAGGCTTGATCAAGAGTCTTCTGTTTGTTGGTCAAAGTCCACTTTTGCATCATCTTTTCATCGTTTTCACTGTTTTAGATCTAAGAACCTGTAACCTGTAATATGTAGCAGACATGCGTCAAAAGCACCTGTTTATTTATAAAATGAATAAGAATGGGGAATATAATAATGCAATATTATGGTCTGAACAAATACCCCCAAACTTATCTTTTGCTCATCCTCGAGCAAACTTATTTTTTTATTCTCGATAAAACCCAACCGCACTTTCGCAGGGAAACGCGATTGCACTGAGCACGTGCAACAAGCCGTTAAACCTCTAGGTGTCCCTAGTAGGAGGAGTGTTGTCTCCTGAGGGTTTTCAGTGGATATTACCCACAAAATCCTATCAATTTGGCTTTTCGACTTTTGTTCTCCAATTAGGTTTTCTAACAAGGAATTCTATCATCTTCGACCCATAAATCATCCACCCGTATTCTTCACACTTCCTCATCATTTAACTTAAGATTATATTTGTTTTATAGACTTACTTAGCTTTCGGCATCTTTTAAGTTTTCCTTCTAGGGTTCTATCTCAACTTAGGAATTTTTATCATCTCTATTAAAGATACAAGTTCTATTCTTCACTCCTTTCTCTCATTTAAACTCCAATCATATATCCCTACGTATGTGTATAGATCACCCCTACACTTGGAAATTCAAATCAAGCAATCGTACTCTTATCCGTTGCCCAAAGTACTTCTTAATTGGTGAATTTTAATGAATTTTTGCTTACACATCCTTCATGCGACCGTTAATACTTCTTGAGGTACCAACAACCGATTACAAGATGCGTTTGCACTTTAAAGCGTACTTCCTAGTCTTGCAATACCCAAGGCTTTAGCAGTGACTTCCAAACCAGTTGGTCTAAGGCACTAGGTGATGAAGCACCCTCGCTAAATATTTTTCTATTTTTACAGCCTTAAGTAATCACAAAAACCAGTGTTCATTTTTTTTCTTTATTCACTTTTTTTTTCTTTTTCTTTTTTCTTTTATTTTCATTGTACTAAGGACTTTAGACAAGAGCATTTCAAGGTCTCTTCTACTATTCCAAGTTTCAAGATGCGTGATTGTGCAAATTATAGGGTATACATTTTCAGAATCTAGATTTAAGCTAGGAATTATTTTTCAAACTCATACTCTAATAAAAATATCAATACTTTTCCTTTGTTTTAACTTAGCCCAAGAAGTGAACTCAAAATTTGCCTATTTCTAAATAAACTACAAAAACATATACTTTCTACCGCTAAACTTTAAGGGAGGTTATTTATAGGGTTTTTAATTTACTAAATCTAAGATCTAGTTGTTCCTAGCCAGTTAACCTATCTGTCAAACTTTAGTCAAATAAGCCAAAATTGAATACAAAAATTTTTATAATTTTTCAAATTTTTTCCATTTTTTATGGGTTTTTCAAATAAGTATGCAAATGCAAAAAATATACACATGAGTGCGAAGGAAGAAGACGTACCGAGCATACCCCCAAACTTAAACTTGACAGTGTCCTCACTGTCATGCTGCACCAAGAGGGTTAAAATTTTCGGCACTCCCCTGTTTATTTATTCATAAAAATTTTATAATTTTTTTAATGTTTTGAATTTTTTTAAATTTTTTATAGAAAAAGAAAACAAAAAATATATATACATATATACAATAAGGTTCCCCCCAAACTTAAGCTTGGCCTTACATAAGCCAAAGGTTAACACCAACCATTCAAAAATCTTATCGTGGTAATGGTCGAGTTGGTGAAAGAATGGAGTGGAAAGAAAAGAGATGAGAAGCACACGAGACGGTGTGGGAAGAAGGGTAGAATATGGTCTCGGTGGAGGAGAAGAATGACGGAAAAGAGAAAGAAGGATAGCACGATCTTGAGGGTGTAAATCGAGTGAATAAATTAGCACAATTTGTGATGACCGATGTGTTAAAAGCGATTGTGCTAACCTATCAACCCGTCGAGAAATGGGGTCAAATCCCTCAAGATTCGCAAGAAAGCATGGGTACGCCGAACTTGGTATAGGAGATGAAAGCGTAACAGTCACTTGTACGGTCGGAACAATGGAAGGTAGGGAAGGGAGTGAATTAGGGATAGTCTCATTCTCACCGTAGTAAACTGTTTCGATCTTGAAAGGTTCCAACAATGGTTCGAAACTACTTTAAGCAACCGAGTCTGATGGTTCAACTAACTTATCTGAAAATTTAAAGGACTCAAACTCGGACGGTGAGTCATTAACATCGTCCGAAAATGTAAAACACTCGTAAGTGTTATCGTCTATGAGAACTGTGTCAGATTCAAAGGAAAAATTTTCAAGCTCACAGTCTTCTAGCGTGATCTTATGCGTGGTCGGAACGATGGAAAGGAAGGAGGGTGATTTAGTTAAAGGGTCAAGAGGATGGATTGGAAAATCAGACACATCAAACAAAAATGGTTCAACCTCAATATGATCCTCAAAACTCTCCTCAATACTATCCTCATAATTGTCCTCAATATTTAACTAATCCATGCCATTATCCTCAAAATCAAGATGCATATGAGGTTCGGGAGAAACATCTAATGACTCGGGATGATGAGTTGAACATAAAATTTCAATCAAATCGACAGGTTCATCATCTGAAATATTCCCGGCGTCTATATCCTCAATCAAGTGAAAATCAATTTTTTGTGACACCTCATCAAAAGCATGGATATTTATCAATTCAGGTTCTAGATTGGAGGTGTAAAGGTCAAACGGATTAGGTGCGGTTTCACTCGAAAGGGGTTCCTCACAATTTGGCAAATCAAGCACTACAAAGTCGCACAACTCATCATTTTGGACACATGTTTGAAAATTAGAGTTGTTGGATTCAATTGGGTATGGGTAGGTTTGATTTGGAAATCCTCTCACATTCTCTCTCTGTCCAACCGCCTTCTCATACATTGAAAAATTTGAAGCTAGTTGGAAACTAGCTACCGGTTCAGCAGGTTGCATAATGGCGGCTATGGACGCTTCCACATTCCTAGTCATTTTGTTTGTTGCTGCAATATAAGCTTCCAACGACTGTTCCAAACTAGACATGGGTTGTGAAGGGGTTTCGGTAAAGGATTCAAAGTTGTTTGGATACGTGAAACTCCCTAATGGCTGTGTAGAAACAGTGTCTAGTGAAGGTGGGAAAGTCGGGTAGGACTGGTAGGAATTGGATGGTTGGACAGGAGTAGGGTCAACATATGGATAAAAAGGTGAATGGACTTGTTGATCCCTAGAACTAGATGTGTGGAGAGGAGTGAAAGATCGGCTACGAGATTGAGCAATATGCTCAGCAATGGACATCGGTTTAGGAGTTACAGCTGGACTCGAAAAAGTGGCATCAACGTACGAAGGTGGTGAAGGTTGACATGGTTGACACAAAGTGGGTTGCAAAGTCAAACTATTTCTCCTAGACGCTTCTATTTGATCTTTCAAAGATATTTTGGGCACGGAGGGATCTTCCTTAAATCGACCGAAACAATTCACGTACGACGCAAAGTTAGGTTCGGGATACCAAAGTTCGGCAATAGATTTATGATGTGGGGTACCCATGATAGAAGAAAGGGGAAAAGAAAGAAGGTTGGGTGGTGCAAGGATTTATTTGCGGCAAAAATTTGCAAGTTGTTTTTATAAAAATTTTCCTCTTATTTTTTTTATTTGTTTTGCAAAAATTTTCGATAAAGGGCTTATACACAAATGCAATCAACCAGAAATGCACAATCAGGCCTAGATCTAGGGTCACCTAGGTCAACTAGACAGCTCCTAACTGTTCCAAAGGGCTAGAGATAGGACCTCAAACCGCCTCTTCATCGTCAATTGCGGCCAGGTAAGTGCCAGGTAAGTGGGAGGCTCCCCGCTACAAGTAGCGGTCCTAATTAAGTAACCACTTGCCTTGACACACTTGCCTAGACACCGCAAAGTCAGGTTAGGATTAACGACCGATGCCTATAACTAGTCCTCTGTCCTATTGAGCTCGAAGTCCTTAGGGCTGAGTCTAGTATTTTTTAATTAATAGATGGTCAATGCATATGCCTTATGTGATTTCTGGGGTCCTGGGAAGGGTGATGAAATCCCCACCCAATCTGAATTGGTCAAAAGCCCCTTAAAGTCCGACTAAAGATATGCAAAACAGTAAATCACTTGCAATCAAATATTTTTTTGTTATAGCAATTTAAGAAAAGATATGCAAACTAGAAAATATTTCTTGCAATCAATTTTTATTTTAAATGCGCGCAAAGAATCCTACACAAGATTTGTTATTTGGAAGGGAGAAGATTTTTAGCGCAAAGAATCCTGCAGAAGTTTTGGCAAAAAGATAAATGGGGATTTGCAGAGCGGGGGAAGAGGAAACAAACAATGAATTTTCACGCGCTAACGTGGCATTAGGACCGCGGAACCGCGGCGGGGAGCGCGCTTGCGCGGCGGAATGGCGGCGGTACGGAAGCTTCAGGTCTCCAAAAAAATTATGCTGTTCTGATTTTCTAACCTCTTTCTGTTCTGATGTATCTTTTTCTGTTTCAAACTCTGGATTTTTCCAGATCCGTCTCGATTGTAGATCCTGCAAAATTCAAACAAAAAATACCCTTCACAAAATACAAAGATGATAAATTTTTATATTTTTTGATTTTTCAGTTTTTATGATTTTTTAATCTTAGATTAACACGAAATTGCAAAAAGGAAATACTACGCCATCCCCGGCAATGGCGCCATTTGATTGTGTCTCAAAAACTATCTATTAACCGCAATCAAGAACGGCGTCGCTTTGCAGCTAGCTGGTGAGTACGGGTCGGTCCATAGGGATGTTGTGAATTTCCTAATCGCTCTTACGAGTTAATTCCAAACGGTGTGAATGGATTAATTAAATCTAAAAACTAAATTAATCTAGGGCAATTGAATTAAAGATTTAACTATCTAACTAGGGCAAGGAATTAAATTTAATTTAGGGCAGAGAATGAAAAATTACCTAGGGCAAGAATTGAAATTACCTACTTACTTTACAAATGGCTCTCTCCAAACATCAACACAAGACTTGCCAGATCTGAATTTCTGAAATGAAAAGAGGCATCGATGCTCTCCAAAAGAAATCTAAATTTTATTGATAAAAAGAGGCATAGGGAGGCATAGCCTTTACAATGATTTAGAGTTCCTATTTATAGAGGATAGGAAACCCTAGCTTACAATTGATTTGCACGTCTACATTTACCAAAATATCCTTAGGAAGACCTAGTCAAAGTAGACTTCAAGCTTTGGTAAAATTTTATGTCTCTGTCTCTTTAAAAGGAAGTATTGGGCCTTGAAATTTCCTTTGTGGTCTTTTCTGTCTTTGGGCTTCCTTATTATTTGGTTTTTTTATTAAAATAGCTTCTATGTTTCTTCCAGATCTCCAGTAAATAATTACGGTGGACTTTTAACCGTTCGCTTTATAATCTTGGACCTTGCATTGCCTTGTACTTTTTGAATTTTATCTTTGATGTAGGCTTGATCAAGAGTCTTCTGTTTGTTGGTCAAAGTCTACTTTTGCATCATCTTTTCATCGTTTTCACTATTTTAGATCCAAGAACCTGTAACCTGTAATATGTAGCAGACATGCGTCAAAAGCACCTGTTTATTTATAAAATGAATAAGAATGGGGAATATAATAATGCAATATTATGGTCTGAACACTCCCTGACGCTTAAGAGAATTGGTTCCGCTTAAAACTATATTTACTAGGGTCCTTATTGTAATTTAATATAATTTGAGGGGGTTTCATGAAAAATATTTTACATATACTTCCAAAATAATCCTCAAGTATTTATTTATATTCTTTAGAGTTGTCATGGATGTGAATTTTATAGAATGTGGTATATTAGTGAATATATATATAGTTTGAATAATTCAAGATATTTTAGTGTAAACTTGACTTGAATGGATCCTTGATGGTATTTTCATGAAACTTGTAATTCTTTTCTTTTGTTTAGAAAAATATGGAATTTATTATATATTTAAAATAGATGGTTTGATAATATTTATATATAATTATTAAAAATAAAATTTATTTATTAAATAGAAAATCACGTTTTTCTTAAAAATTGTATTAAAAATTCTATCGAGATCGTATACTCCGTGAGGAGGTCTGCATCTTGCCCTACTAGTCCGATAGATGTGCGATAACCCACACCAACTAAATCGGATTCCCCAAAATTGGTTGTAGAGGCATAATTGCAAGGAATTTAAATAATACAATTTAAAGAATATGATTTTTAATAGTTTATGGTATTTAAACGTAAAAGTGGTATTTGACCCAAAAATATTGTTAAAAGGAAATCGTGCTATGTCATGAATGCGTGTTGTGAGAGGTAGGTCATTACCTCGTGAGATTTTCTAAAGGTAATATAAGCAAAAATGATAAAATATGTCATATGTAACTTTATGATATTTAAACGTAAAAGTGTAATGAAAGTTGTTTTATATGGAGTTTTGAAATGAAACTTGTTTATAATTATTGTTTAATGTTTAACAAACAAAATATAATGATTTAGATAATTAGTTCTTAAGAAAAGTTGTTATTTTAAAAAGTTTTAGAAATGAATGTCAGTATAACTCCACTTACCGACATCATTGAAAAGAAGAAGTTTTGAGATGTAAAATGAAGATAAGAGAGGGAACTTACTAGTTTAGGGTTTATAAGAGAGGTTGATGAAATAATTAGGAGCTTCGTGGAGTCTTGGGGTCGCCGGAATTGTCTCGAATCGTCGCCGGAACTTGACCTAGTGCTAACTCCACTTGTACTCTTCTTTGACTTGGAAAATTTGAGAATTTTAACAAAAGATTTCAGAATGAAGAGGGTTAGGGTGTGGGATTGTATTTATAGGGTAGAATTAGGGTTTTGAGAATTGAAAAGAAAATTAAAAATGCATTTAAACATGGATTAATGGTGATTTTAATCTCTCTGTTAATTTACAGGGAAATCAAACAGCATGGGCGTAGTGAAGGTAGGCCAAAAGACTGGGGTGCAAAGAATGGGGGCATTACCGATGGTTGAGCTCGGTGTCGCCGGCTCAAGTGATGATCCCGCCGGCCATCTTAGGGCTTTGGGTGCTGGGATTCATTCCACGTGTCCCTCTCACAGTTAATAGCATTTTGCACATGTTTGATTTATCTGACATTTCATTTTTATGTGTATTGCAAGTGTAAACTTTTGGGCTTCCAAAAAGTTTAAAATAAAAATTTAATAAAAGTATATGTGGCTGATGGGATTCGAACACATGGGTTATATCACAGCAGTGCAAGACTTTACCAATGAGCTACAAGTTGTTTCTTGCTGTTCTTAAACAAATTAAATTTATAACTTGTACTAAGGCTTACAACTATATTCTGTACATTAACTTGAAAATTTTTGTACAATGAAATTTGAGTCGTTACAGAATAGAATTAAAGGTCGGTATAACTTCACTTACCGACGTGATTTGAAAAGAGATCATTTTAAGGTAAGAAGAGAAGAAGAAAGGTGGGACTTACAAATTGTGTGGGTTAAGAATAGAGGGAGGAAGGGATTGAGATCGTCGTCGTGTCGTGGAGTCGCCGGGAACGTCTCGAATTCTCGCCGAAAAGTGAACTTGAGCTAAATCCATTTGTACTCTTCTTTGACTTAGAAATTTTTGAGAATGTTTAACAAGAGATTTCAGAATGAAGAGGGCTAGTGTATGGGGTTGTATTTATAGGGTAAAATTAGGGTTTTGGGGATTGAAGAAAGAATTTAAATGCGTTAAAATTGTTAGTTATATATATGCCCTAGAGGCCATTGTTGTACATATGATGTATATTATAGTGGATACTTGGATATATATAGAGAGGACTTTCTTGCTCGATATGATAGTATGCTATCTGGTTTTACTTTGTCTTAACATGTTGACTTGTATTGGTTTACTGTCTTGCACTCACATATTGATAATGCCCTTAGGATATGTACTCGACTACTAAGACTATGATGCAGATCATACTAGTGGGGCCAGGGTAGTCCAAGAGTACATCCTATAACTGTTCCTAGTCGAGAGAGCATCGAGACAGGGCATCGATACTTCAGAGTAGACTAGCGTATACGCTCCTTGACCTATATGATGGGCAATGGATGATCCCATATCCATTGCCCATTTAACATTAAAGAAGGTATACGTGTGCCCACTGGAGACCGGGTACACTGAACGGACTCACCGAGAACTCCTAGATGGTATTATACCTATCATCAGATAGCAGTTCTCTCGTGAAACTGGTACAGGTTAGTCTATAGACCCGAGATCGTCATAGAGTCTTGTGTGATTCCCACTGTGCTTTGATTTCCACCTTACCACGTTCATGAGAACGTGCAAAACGGTGGCTTTTGGGTACAGTCCTGAATCACATGGAGGCAATGAGCGATAGGAGGGGTTTCGTCTCTCCCGGTATTAGGAGTTGATGTTGCGCAGTGTTCGATTGGCTATAACTAGAAGTCCCTGGCCAGGGCTGATATGGAGTGCTACTGGAAAGTGTTATCAGTAGTTTCTCGACCCGTTATGAGCCTCATATCGACACAACTTATCGGTTACTGGAGTCTGACGTTTACCACCCCTAGACTGGATATGCTACATATCAGACGAAGAGACTAGACTGTACGAGAGTGTTACTGATTGGATTCACTGGAGTGTGTGTAGACTTGCTTGTTGATCTTCTGATCGCTCAATACCCGGGTGGTTGTTACGTTTAGCTGACCGCTTGCAGCTTGTGGGTGTTTGATATGATCATCACCTATTGCCGGCGTATTGACGATTCTTTAGAGTCCTACACAGAGGTTTCCTGGCTCAGGCAAAACGGAGTAGGAGCACATATGTGATATGTGCGGGACCGAGATTAATATGATATGAGATACCGTATTCTATTCTCGCGATATGTGATATCGTCCGGGTATATGTGATATAGCCCGGATATCGGATCAAGTGTTAATTCGATAAAATGATACATGTTATATTAGTCGGTTATATGTTATATAGCCGGATTATCGGATCAAGTGTTGATTCGATAATTTAATGTATAATTATATTTTTGATATATTACATTACATTAACTAATATAAGCTTACTTAAATGATTCTTTTTCTCACTTGATGATACATTGATATATATGTGATATATGTTAAATGCATTATTTTCTTTTGTTACATTATAAATTATATATGTGATATATAATATTGTAACATGTTAAGGCTAAAAATGCAACTAGGGTTTTGAGATTAAACCATGCTAGGGTTTGGATTAAGGTTAATGTTTTGTTTTGGGTTAATTCTAAATTGTGTGGATATTTATCTTTGTTGACTAAAGTCCACTCTTTAGATATTTTCTTGATATTTATTAACCCAACCCTAACCCTAACCCATGGTCAAGTCTCTACAAGAGTTAAGCATGTCATGCTTAACCCTTGGTTGTATTTCTAACCTCAATAATAATTCATTTTCATCACAACAAAACTTCATCTTCTTCTTGCTCTTGAAAAAACCTTGCTTGATTTATCTTTTGTGATGAATGAATGTGAGAAATAGAAAACTAAAGAGAGAAAAATTCCTACTTCATCATCCTCATCTATTCTAGCCACTTAGATTAGGATGCTTGCTTCACTAATACCTCATTAGTGAAGCAAGAGATTGGGTTTGTGTTTCCTCAAGGTAGATCGTCTTGGATTTCGAAGACTTCAAGCAAGATGCATCATTCACCTCATGGAGCCACTCGAGAGCCTGGGAACTTGATGATCGCAGCGAAGAGACCTCAACTCGGAGCTTATGAAGCGAAGAAACGGACTAAAAAGGTTGTAATCCCTAACTCTTAGAAGTAAAGTTGTTTACTTTGAAGTTTAGTTTGATTCTCTAGTTAAAGATCTTGTATTAGGGTTATTTATAATGGCAAAAATTTAAACTAGGCATGGATGATGCCTCCTAAAACCTTGCTGCCGTTGTAGGTAAACCAATACTGATATCAGAGCCTAGCTAGAGAATTAGACGGATAAGTGTAGGATTACGAAACCGAAACAACTCCGAAACATCCGACGAAAAACCCAAGTTTCTGTAAAAATTTTCAGAGTGTCAATTTTTTTTTCAAACAGTTACAGAGTGATGTATGTGATACAATATGAACACCGTACATAATTCACCCCATTCCCTTAAAAATTGGCCGAGCCCATCAGTGTCAAAACCGGCCAGATCGGATTCCCAGGGGCTGAAATTTTTACAGTGTTTAAGGCTCTGGGTTTTGGTTCTTTTGGTGTTGTTTGTTTTTGCTAATTTTTCATGTGATGTTATCTTTTAGCAAAGGCAATTCGGAGTGTTTCGTATTCGTAATTCTAGGTTTTGTTTCGGTTATTTTAGACGGTATTAAGAAGTTCGATCGGATATCAAATACCCAATTTAACCCTTTCCGGAAAATTTTCAAGTGTTGGATTTTTCTTTAGTTAAAGAACATTCAAATAGCATGCAAGTGATGCGGTGAACTCTCTAGAAGAAAAAAAATCTTAACTCGATTTTGTGACCGTCAAAACCGCCACTAAACCCTAGGGTTTGTGGTAGTTTAGTGGTGCCATAAGTGAGGCATTGGTTGACCCTTATATGGCTGGTTCATTGCTACTGTGGCATGTGATGGATAATTTTAAAATACGCTCAAGTGTTGAGCTTTTGGGAAATTTTGGGTGTTTGTTAATTCGATCGGAATGTTTAACATCGTCTAGCTTTTTCTGTAATGTGATACAATATGTGGAATTCATATAGTTAGGCATGAAATCCGTAATATGTGATATTTCGGGTTTACGATGTCTAAGATGATTGTAGATTCCAAATGTTATAGTTTTTCACTTTCTTTTTCTGCGACCGTAAGTGTAATATGTGGTGTATCACCGGTTTCGTTGCTATATATCAACGATAATTGGGATACGCATATTTACTTACATTGATGACATGTAATGTTATGTGTTGCTGTGATATATTATATTGGATCGTCGTGTTTTGAATAGCCGGGGGTTTTATGTGAGATGAGGGTTTTTATTTTCATTCATTTAAAATTCATTGTATGTAATATTCTTTTATTGGGGCACTTCCGGGTTGAGGATGATGTCACCATTGTATATTATTTACTTTTCCACATTAGGATAGACCCAAGGAGGGGAGTACAAGTAACCGGGTTCTAGGGTCCAGTGGGAGGCCATCTCAAGGAGTCGAGACCGGGTCTCCTAACCCTAGAATCGACAGAGTTACTTGCCACTCTCGTAGGGGTCTAGGGATGTGGGTTTGGCTATTCATCGCGACCGTGGAAGCCGTGTTTTATACAGGCTCAAAATAAAACACGGACCTCCTAATATATCCAATATTTCATATGTTTCTTCTGCTGCTGATATACTCTGATGTGATCATTTTATATGTTTGAGACGAATGCTTTATTATTGTATATATGATATATAATAAACGTTGCTTATGTTTTACACCCGCGCTAGTCCCGTCCCGGTATGTTGTTAGTTAAGTAACCTAACGGTGCATAATGGGACACAGTGGCCAATGTGGATGGCATAAGCGTACATTGTATTTTCGTTTCTTCTGTGATGCTTAGGAAGTATAAATGATGGGATTCATTAATGAGATTAATGAAAGAAAAGAAACCTAAAAGACGTTGTAGAATCAAATTTATAAAAAAGGGTAGCTCTAGTTTTTTCTTTGCATAGCGGTATTCCTTGTAGAATATCCAGCACCTTATTCGATAAGGAAAGAGCTGAGATCCCTTCACCGGGAGTGACCTCTTTAGCAAAAATAGAAGATGCTACAACTCACTCGGTTATGTTTTTGATTTCTTCCATAATTCTTGCTTTGCATAGCGGTATACCTTGTAGAATATCCAGCACCTTATTCAATAAGGAAAGAGCCGAGATCCCTTCACCGGGAGTGACCTCTTTAGCAAAACTAGAAAAGCCTAAAAAACACTCCTTTTCAAAACCACTTGTTTCTACAACGATATCAACTTCATTACGCTCATGGTTTTCTTAAAAACGTGCATAGCCCTCCGTCATTTCAGATTAGGACTAGTTAGTATTCGTGCTACGTTTGTTGGCCTTCGTCAAGACGTAGTGTGCGGTAGCCGATTAGTACTTATCTGTATATAGCATGAGATGCGATTGGAATAGGGTAGTCGTGCGACTTTGTTGGCCTTCATCAAGGGTCGTGCGGGTGGGTTTAATTCAATCAAGAAATGTACGGGTTGAACTTGACTAGCGGCCTATGGTTTGTTGGCCTTCGTCAAGGTCATAGGTTGCTAGGGGTAGAAGTATTATCGGGAATTTCAAGTGTTGAAATTTGCAATGAGATTGCATAGCTTCTATGAGATAGTTGAATCTTGATACCCACTGCGAGTAAGAGTTACTCCTGAGAGAGTTTTACACATGACAATTAGCCGATCAAGTAGGTGTCTAGAAAGGTGTTTATGGGGTTATGCCTCTGGGAAAATGAGGTTTATTTTAATTAGGTCCGTGCGAAAGCACGGGGAACCTCCCTCAAAGTACCAACACTAACCTGGCTGAAAGATTGGCGAACTTGTAAGGTGTTATAAATCCCGGCTAGTCTTACCTTTTATGGTTTGAAGGAAGATTTGATAAAAACCAGTGGGAGCCATCCTGATTAGATAAGATAATAACCAGTCTGATCTTGCAAGAGCATACGCTAAAGTATTTTCTTCTCTCTCTCTCCAGGTAGCGACCATGTCAAGCCTTAATCAAGATAATAATATGGATGTATTGACCGAACCCGCTTGTTATACTGAGCAGGGGAACGTTGGTCCCGCTCCAACTTATATTGTTATAAATCCGAGCAGGGAATAGGAGAATATCCGGATTCTCACGCCGCCCAAACGAAAAATAAGCATGCCGATGCATCTTCTTCGGGTGTGTTAGTTATCGAGAACTGTTTCTCAGCTCACTCTACGTCCTGGGTATTAGATACTGGATCGGGATCCCATATATGTAATATGTTACATGGGCTTAAGAAAGGTAGGGAACTGGGAATGGGTGATCATTCCATAAGAGTAGGGAATGGTGCAAATGTTGCAGCCAAAGTAGTTGGCGAATATCACCTTGTGTTACCAAACGGTAATACATTGATTCTGAACGAATGCTATTATATTCCGACCTTGATATGCAATCTTATATCAGTTTCTTTATTGAGTAAAGAAGGATATAATTTTGTAGTACAAGATAATGTTATGAAAATTTTCCTGAATCAAAAGTTGATTGGATCAGGTTCGTTAAATAATGGCATATACTTTCTGAATCAAACTACAGTTCTTAATGTACAAAACACACACAATAGGAAGAGTTCAGAAATGAACGAATCCTACTTGTGGCATTGTAGACTAGGTCACATCAATGCGACACGACTGGCTAAGCTACATGAGGATGGATATTTGAATCCGTTCGAATTTTCATCTTATGACACTTGCCAGTTATGTCTCAAAGGCAAGATGACCAAAACTCCGTTTAGTGGACACGGAGAAAGAGTTACGGAACTCTTGGGACTGATACATAATGATGTATGCGGACCCATGTCTACACATGCCTGGAATGGTGCCTCATACTTCATTACATTCACTGACGATCTCTCAAGATACGGACATGTGTTCCTGTTGAAACACAAGTCTGAAACTTTTGAGAAATTCAGAGAATATAAGCACGAAGTCGAGAACCAAACGGGTAAAAGTATTAAGATCCTTCGATCTGATCGAGGAGGAGAATACTTGAGCAATGAGTTCCTGGACTATCTAAAAGAGAATGGGATTCTCTCTCAGCTTACTCCTCCATATACACCACAACACAATGGTGTATCGGAATGGAGGAACCGCACCCTATTAGATATGGTGCGCTCTATGATGAGCACTGCTGAGTTACCTATTTCCTTCTGGGGGTATGCGCTTGAGACAGCCATACACCTATTGAATATGGTTCCTACCAAATCAGTGCCTACCACTCCATATGAGATATGGAAGGGGAAGAGACCATTTCTTAATTATGTTAAGATATGGGGTTGTCCGGCCTATGTAAAAAGGCACAATCCGGACAAATTCGAGGCAAGATCTGTCCTGTGCAAGTTTGTAGGATATCCCAAAAACTCACAAGGGTATATCTTCTACCACACTGAGGAACAAAAGGTGATTGTTTCTCGACATACCACCTTTTTAGAAAAGGAATTTCTTGCAAAGGAAATTAATGGCGAGAAGGTAGAGCTGGAAGAAGTTCCAGCTATACAAACTACGACAGAAGATTTGGTGGAACCAGAGAATTCGGTAGTTCCCAACGAACCTCAGCCGCTCCGCCGATCTAGTAGGGTTCCTCATCCACCTAAGAGATACTACGGTTTTCTCATAGATGGTGGGAGCGAGAATTGCATTATGGAAGATGATGACCCGACTAGCTTTGAGCAGGCCATCACAAGTGGAGCTCTGTGAAGTGGCTGGATGCAATGCGATCTGAGATGGAATCCATGTACACCAACGAAGTATGGACTTTGGAAGTTGCTCCTGAAAGGGTAAAACCCATTGGGAGAAAATGGATCTTTAAGAAGAAATTTGGTGTAGATGGAAAAGTTGAGACTTTCAAAGTTAGACTTGTTGCAAAGGGTTTTCGTCAATGACCGGGTGTGGATTATGATGAAACTTTTTCTCCAATGGCTATGCTTAAGTCCATCCGGATCCTGCTTGCCATTGCTGCATACCATGACTACGAAATCTGGCAAATGGATGTTAAGACCGCCTTTCTAAATGGTGATTTATAGGAGTGCGTGTACATGACTCAGCCAGAGGGCTTCATAGACAGTGGGAGCAGCGGAAAGGTGTGTAAGCTGCTTAAATCCAGCTACGGGTTAAAGCTGGCATCGCGGAGTTGGAACATCTGTTTTGATCTGCTAGTCAAAGAGTTTGACTTCTTCAAGAACGTAGATGAACCTTGTATTTACAAGAAGGTTGCAGAGAGTAAGGTTGTCTTCCTCGTATTGTACATGGATGACATACTCTTGATAGGAAATGATGTTCCTATGCTGCACTCGGTCAAGCTCTTCTTATCATATAGATTCTCAATGAAAGATTTAGGTGATGCCTCCTGCATTTTGTGGATTAAGATCTATAGAGATAGATCTAAGAGGATACTGGGATTGTCCCAATCCATGTATATTGACACCATACTAAAGAGGTTTAGTATGGAAGAATCCAAGCGTGGGTATTTACCCACGATCTCTGGACTCACTCTCTCCAAAGAGATGTTTCCTAAGACTGATTTGGAGAGAGCTCGCATGCAAGGGATACCATATACTTCGGGAGTAGGCTCTATCATGTACGCGATGCTATGTACCAGACCCGATGTAGCATACTCACTAAGTATAGTGAGTAGGTATCAAGCAGATCCAGGAGAGAGTCACTGGACAGCTGTGAAGAACATTCTTAAGTACTTGAGAAGGACTAAGGAGATGTTCTTGGTATATGGTAATAGAGAACTCTAGGTGGAGTTCTTTACTGATTCGAGCTTCCAAAGTGATAAGGACGACTCTAAGTCGCACTCGGGATTTGTCTTCACCCTCAATGGAGGGACGGTTTGTTGGAAGACTTCCAAACAGGAAACCGTGGCAGACTCGACGATAGAGGCTGAATACATCGCTGCCAACGATGCTGCCAAAGAGGCTGTCTGGATAAAGAAGTTCATAACTGAACTTGGAGTAGTTCCGTCCATTGAGCATCCAATACTTTTGTATTGTGATAATAATGGAGCTATGGCTTTGGCCAAGGAACTCAGATCCTATCAGAGATCCAAACATATTCTAAGGTGGTATCACCTGATCTAGGAGATAGTTGATCGCCGAGAGATCGAGATCAGGAGAGTTGACATGAAGGACAACACTGCGGATCTACTCACGAAGGCCATACCCCAGATATAATTTGAGAGACTCTTCGAGATGTTGGGTATGAGATACTACAACAGCTGGTTTTAGTGCAAGTGGGAGATTGTTAGTTATATATATGCCCTAGAGGCCATTGTTGTATATTATAGTGGATGCTTGGATATATATAGAGAGGACTTTCTTGCTCGATATGATAGTATGCTATCTGGTTTTACTTTGTCTTAACATGTTGACTTGTATTGGTTTACTGTCTTGCTCACACATATTGATAAAGCTCTTAAGATATGTACTCGACTACTAGGACTATGATCCAGATCATACTAGTGGGCCAGGGTATTCCAAGAGTACATCCTATAACTGTTCCTAGTCGAGAGAATATCGAGACAGGGCATCGATACTCCAGAGTAGACTAGCGTATATGCTCCTCGACCCATATGATGGGCGATGGATGATCCCATATCCATTGGTGTTTGATATCAGAGAAGGTATACGAGTGCTCACTGGAGACTGGGTATACTGAACGGACTCGCCGAGAACTCCTAGATGGTATTATACATATCGTCAGATAGCAGTTCTCTGGTGACACTGGTACATGTTAGTCTGTAAACCCGAGATCGTCATAGAGTCTTGTGTGATTCCCACTGTGCTTTGATTTCCACCTTACCACGTTTATGAGAACGTGCAAAATGGTGTCTTTTGGGTACAGTCCCGAATCACATGAAGGCAATGAGCGATAGGAGGGGTTTCGTCTCTCCCGGTATTGGGAGTTGATGTTGCATAGTGTTCGATTGGCTATAACTGGATGTCCCTGGCCAGGTCTGATATGGAGTGCTACTGGTAAGTGTTATCAGTAGTTTCTCGACCCGTTATGAGCCTCACATCGACACGACTTATCGGTTACTGGGGTCTGACGTTTACCACCCTTAGACTGGATATGCTACATATCAGACGAAAAGACCGGACTGTACGGGAGTGTTACTGATTGGATTCACAGGAGTGTTGTTCATATCATAATTTTGCATTATTATATTCCCCATTCTTAGTCATTTTACAAATAAACATGTGCTTTTGATCCATGTCTGCTACATACTTGCAGGTTACAGGTTCTCGAAACAAAAACAGTGAAAACAATGAAAAGACGATACAAAAGTGAGACTACGACCAACAAATTGAAAGATCTTGATCATGCCTACAATTTGAAGACTAAACGAAGATCAATAGACAAGTTCACAAAGTACAAAAGCAGTGTAAGATTCAAGACTTCGACACGAAGCAAACGGTAAAGTCCACAACATCATTCACTGTGGAAATCTGGAAGAAAACTAGAAGACAATCTGAGAAACCAAGTAAAGAAACAAGAAGTAAAAAGCAACAGGAAGTAGCCCAGGAAAAAGCAACTGAGAAGCCCACTAGATGGCCGCGGATCCGCGGCCAAACAGGGGTTTTGGCCGCGGTTCCGCGGCCGTGCTAGACATGTGTTGGTGCATTTCCGTGTCGGTGTGTCGGTGCTTTGACTAGTTTTCTTAGGGGCATATTTGTAAATGCAGATGTGAATCGATTGTAACCCTAGGGTTTCTATGATCTATAAATAGAAACCCCAAACCTCTTTTTGAGGTATGCCTCTTCTTATGCCTTATTTCATTTTATCAAAATTCAGAGCTGTAAATTTCTGCAATGTATGAAGAGAGCATCAAATAAAAATTAGGAGTAAGTTTTCTTTTTATTGCCCTAGTTAAATTTTATTTCCATGCCCTAGGTAATTTCTTATCTGCCCTAGCTAGATCTTTCATTATCTGCCCTAGTTAGATAGTTAGAAAATGTTTTTTAATTTCCTAATGAGTGAGTAGTCTCCTCGCTTGTTAGGGTTAGATTTGGGGAAGGCTTGAGAGATGAAGATCTCTCACCCCCTTTTTGCCCATCACATCTTTTTATAGGACTCCATGCATACATACACACACCGCTCCCTACGATACCCTATCCCACGAGGTAGCGGTGATACCGTAGTTTCAAAGACCGGTTGATCATGTTTTCCATGGAGGTTAGGGTAAGAATTAAGAAAGGAAGGACAAGAACCTAGAGGAAGAAACATCGTTTCTTCCCGATGGTACTAATCCACTTTATTAGTTATTACCATAACACCTCATAGATCTTAAACAGGGCATAGAAAGCGGTGAGGAATATTGACTTTCCAATCTTAACCTAAACCTAACCCTAGCAAGATTTTAATCCTAGTCTAGATAAACTTTAGGTTTTAGATTTAATCAATCCGACAACAATCGGAATTAACCCGTTAGAACAATTTGAGAATACACAAAATCCCTGTGAACCGACCCGTACTCACCGGCTAGCTACTAAGCGACGCCGTTCTTGATTGCGGTTATAAATTATTCTTTGATCAATCAAATGGCGCCGTTGCCGTGGATGGCGTGTTATTTTCTTTTTGTAATTTCGGGTTAATATAAAATTGAAAAATCATAAAAACTGAAAAATTAAAAAATATAAAAAATATATCATCTGGTTATTTTGTGAAGGGTATTTTCGTTTGAATTTTGCTGGATCGACGAACGAGTTCGGATATGGAAAAATCCAGAAAGCAAAACAGAAAACAGCAGATCTGAAAAGCAGAGAAAAATCAGACCAGACGAGCAAAAGAAATCTCGGGAACTGAACCACTGCCGCCTCCGCGTTTCCGCCGCCGAATGCTCTCTTTGGCCGCGCTTCCGCTGCATGGTGGTGACGTCATCACCTAAAAATCCTTCTGTAAGTTTTCTTTCTCCTTCTCTGAACCCCGGATATCTCCTCTGTAAAATTTGCCTGCAGGATTCTTTGCGCCAAAAAATTTCTCTCCCTTCCAATAATTGATCTTGTGCAGGATTCTTTGCGCCGCGCTAAAAAAAATTTCTTTTTTGCAAGTGTTTGATTGTGTTTACTGCTTTGCATACTTTAAATTGACTTTAAGAGGTTTTTACACCAATCTAGATTGGGTGGGGATTTCATCACCCTTCCCAGGACCCCAAAAATCATATAAGGCATATTGCATTGACCATCAATTAATTAAAAAAGATTAGACTCAGCCCTAAGGACTTCGCGCTCAATAGGACAAAGGAATAGTTGTAGGCATCGACCGTTGATCCTAACCTAACTTTGTGGTGCCTGGGCTAGACAGGTAGGGAAGGGTAACTTTAAAAGGCCCGTCTCACGGTGATTCGTGAGCGGATCCCTCCTTTCTCTACTTGTGCTTACCTGGCCACAATTGGCGGTGAAGAGGCGGTTTGAGGTCCTATTTCTTGCCCTTTGGAACAGTTAGGAGCTGTCTAGCTGACCTAGGTGACCCTAAAACTAGGCTTGATTGTGCATTTGTGATTGATTGAACGTGTGTCTAAGCCTTTTATCGAAAATCTTTTTTTTTGCAAAAAGCTCCACATAAAAAAAACACAAAAAGAAAAAAAAAGGGAATTTTTTTTTTACAAAAACTTGCAACTTGTCGCTAAGAAATCCGTGCACCCCACATTCTTTTTCTTCTCCTTCTTACATCACGGGTACCCCACCTCCCAAAACTCTTGCCGAACTTTGGTACCCTCAACCAAACTTTGCTTCTTACGCGAATTGTTTTGGTCGAATTACGGACGACCCCTCTATGCCCAAAATTTCTTTGAAAGATCGAATAGAAGCGTCTAGGAGGAACGGTTCGACTCCGCAATCCTCTTTTTATCAACCATTTCAACCTTCACCACCTACTTACGTTGATACTCCTTTTTCGAGTCCTGTTGTAACTCCGAAACCCATGCTTATTGCTGAACATATAGAACAATCTCGTAACCGATCTTTCACTCCTTTCAACACTTCCAGTTCTTGTGAGCAACAAATCCATTCACCTTTTTATCCAAATGTTGATCCCACTCCTGTCCAACCATTCAATTCCTACCAGTCCTATCCGACTTTCACACCTTCCCTAGACATTACTTCTACACAGCCATTTGGGAGTTTTACGTATCCAAACAACTTTGAATCTCTTACTGAAACCACTTCACAACCCATGTCTAGTCTGGAACAGTCGTTGGAAGCATACATTGCAGCAAAAAACCGACAGATGAAGAATTTGGATGTGTCCATTTCCGCCCTTATGCGACCTAGTGAACCGGTAGCTAGTTTCCAACTAGCTCCAAAAATTCCAATATATGATGAGGCGGTTGGACAGATTGAGAATTTGAGTGGAGAGAGTGAGTTGTGCACCCTTCCAAATCAAACCTACCCATCACCAATTGAATCTCACAACTCCGGTTTTGAATTTCTATCAAGTGTCCCAAATGATTCACCAGTTAAAGATAAAACGTTTAATGAGTTGTGTGACTTTGTAGTGTTTGATTTACCTGATTGTGAAGAGCCCTTTTCGAGTGAACCCAAACCTAATTCGTTCGAACTTTACACCTCCAATCTAGAACCTGAATTGATAAATATCCATGCTTGTGATGAGGTGTCTAAAAAAATTGATTTTCACTTGATTGAGGATATAGACGCCGGGAATATTTTGGATGATGAACCCGTAGATTTGACTGAAATTTTATCTCCAATCCATCATCCCGAGTTATTAAATGTTTCTCCCGAACCTCATATGCGTCTTGATTTTGATGATAATTGCATGGATAGGATAACTTTTGAGGAGAATTATGAGGATAGTATTGAGGAGAGTATTGAGGATAGTATTGAGGATGAACCATTTTTGTTTGATGGGTCGGATTTTCCAATTCATCCTCCTGAACCTTTAGCTGTTATACTTCCTAAATCACCCCCTCCTTTCCATCGTTCCGACCACGCAAAAGATCACGCAGGAGGACTGTGAGCTTGAAAAATTTCTATTCGATCACAGCAGTTTAGACACCACTAGTGCGTTCTTCCTTGAATCTGACACAGTTCTCACGACCGATAACGATTACGAGTGTTTCACTTTTTCGGACGATTTTGAAGACTCACCGTCCGAGTTTGAGTCCTTTGAATTTTCAGATGAGTTAGTTGAACCATCAGACTTGGTTGCTTACAGTAATTTCGAACCATTGATGGAATCCTTTGAGTTCGAGACAGTTTACTTAGGTGAGAATAAGACTATCCCTAAATCACTCCCCTTCGTCCTTTCCATTGTTTCGACCGCGCAAGAATCCGTCGCGTTTCCATTTTCACTGGATGGCGTACCAAGTTCAACATATCCATGTTTTCTCGCGAATCTTGAGGGGTTTGACCCCATTTCTCGACGGGTTGATAGATTAGCACAATCGCTTTTAACACATCGGTCATCACAATTTGTGCTAATTTATTCACTCAATTTACATCCTCAAGTTCGTACTACACTTCTTTCTCTCTTCCGCCATTCTTCTCCGAATATACTGAGACCATATTCCAACTTTCTTCCCATACGATCTCGTGTGTTTCTGAACTCCTTTCTCTACACTCCATTCTTCCACCAACCTTACTATTATAACGATAAAATTTTTAAATGGTTGGTGCTAACCTTTGGTCTGTGTAAGGCCTTATATAATTTGATTTTTTTTCTCCTCCCTAACTCTGAACTTTAACGCTTAAACAGTGGAAACACTGTTTCACTTAAGTTTGGGGGGAAGCTTTTTATACATATATTTTGTTTTTCTTTTAACAATAAAAAAAATAAATATAAAAAAAATTAAACAGGGGAGTGCCGGCAATTTTGACCCTCTTGGTGTAGCATGACAGTGAGGATACTGTCAAGTTTAAGTTTGAGGGTATGCTCGGTAAGTTTTCTTCCTTCGCATTCATATGTATATTTTTGCATTTGCATACTTATTTTAAAACCCATAAAAATTGAAATTTTTTAAAAATTATAAAAATTAAAACATTCAATTTTGGCCATAATTGACTTGAGTTTGACAAAAAGGTCAACTAGCTAGAAACAACTAGACCTTAGAATTAGTATATTAAAAACCCTAAAAATAACCTTTCTTAAAATTTAACGGTAGAAAGTATATGTCTTTGTAGTTTATTTAGAAATAGGCAAATTTCGAGTTCACTTCTTGGGCTAAGCTAAAACAAGGGAAAAGTATTGAAATTTTTATTAAAGTGTAAGTTTGAAAAATAACTCCTAAGCTTAAGTCTAAATTCTGAAAATATATACCCTACAAATTGCACAAACACGAACCTTGAAACTTGGAATAGTATAAGAGACCTTGAAATGCTCTTGTCTAAAGTCCTTAGTACGAAGAAAATAAAATAAAAATACAAGTGTGAATAAAGAGATAAAAAAATGAACACTGGTTTTTGTAATTACTTAAGGCTGCATTAATAGAAAAAAATATTTAGCGAGGATACTTCATCACCTAGTGCCTTAGACCAACTGGTTTGAGAGTTTCTGCTAAAAGCTTTAGGGATTACAAGACTAGGAATTACGCTTTAATGTGCAAACACATCTTATAATCGGTTGTTGGTACCTCAAGAAGTATTAACGGTCGCATGAAGGATGTGTGAGCAATTTCACCAATTGAAAAGTACTTTGGACAATGGACAAGAGTATAAGAGCTTGAATTGAATTTTCAAGTGTAGGGGTGATATATACACACACGTAGGGATATGTGATTGGGGTTTAGATGAGAGATAGGAATGAAAGATAAGACTTATATCTTTAGTAGAAATGATAAAAATTCCTAAGTTGAGATGGAACCCTAGAAGGAAAACTCAAAAGATGCCAAAAGCTAAGTAAATTCACAAGAATATATATAATCTTAAGTTAAATGATAAAAAAGCGTGAAAAATATGGGTTGATAATTTCTGAGTTGAAGATAATAGAGTTTCTTGTTAGAAAACCTAATTGGAGAATAAAAGTTAATAGGCCGAATTGATAGGATTTTGTGGGTAGTATCCGCTGAAAACCCTCAGGAGACAACACTCCTCCTACTAGGGACACCCAAAGGTTTAACGGCTTGTTGCACGAGCTCAGTGCAATCGCGTTTCCCTGCGAAAGTGAGGCTAGGTCTTTTTCGAGAATAAAACTAGGTTTGCTCGAGGACGAGCAAAAGATAAGTTTGGGGGTATTTGTTCATATCGTAATTTTGCATTATTATATTCCCCATTCTTAGTCATTTTACAAATAAGCAGGTGCTTTTGACCCATGTCTGCTACATACTTGCAGGTTACAGTTTCTCGGAACAAAAACAGTGAAAACGATGAAAAGACGATACAAAAGTGAGACTACGACCAACAAATGGAAAAATCTTGATCATGCCTACAATTTGAAGACTAAACGAAGATCAATAGACAAGTTCACAAAGTACAAAAGCAGTGTAAGATTCAAGACTTCGACACGAAGCAAACGGTAAAGTCCACAACATCATTCACTGTGGAAATCTGGAAGAAAACTAGAAGACAATCTGAGAAACCAAGTAAAGAAACAAGAAGTAAAAAGCAACAGGAAGTAGCCCAGGAAAAAGCAACTGAGAAGCCCACTAGATGGCCGCGGATCCGCGGCCAAACAGGGGTTTTGGCCGCGGTTCCGCGGCCGTGCTAGACCCGTGTTGGTGCATTTCCGTGTCGGTGTGTCGGTGCTTTGACTAGTTTTCTTAGGGGCATATTTGTAAATGCAGATGTGAATCGATTGTAACCCTAGGGTTTCTATGATCTATAAATAGAAACCCTAAATCTCTTTTTGAGGTATGCCTCTTCTAGTGCCTCATTTCATTTTATCAAAATTCAGATCTGTAAATTTCTGCAATGTATGAAGAGAGAATCAAATAAAAATTAGGAGTAAGTTTTCTTTTTATTACCCTAGTTAAATTTTATTTCCATGCCCTGGGTAATTTCTTATCTGCCCTAGTTAGATCTTTCATTATCTGCCCTAGTTAGATAGTTAGAAAATGTTTTTTAATTCCCTAATGAGTGAGTAGTCTTCTCGCTTGTTAGGGTTAGATTTGGGGAAGGCTTGAGAGATGAAGATCTCTCACCCCTTTCTTTCCCATCACATCTTTTTATAGGACTCCATGCATACATACACACACCGCTCCCTACGGAACCCTATCCCACGAGGTAGCGGTGATACCATAGTTTAAAAGACCGGTTGATCATGTTTTCCATGGAGGTTAGGGTAAGAATTAAGAAAGGAAGGACAAGAACCTAGAGGAAGAAATATCGTTTCTTCCCGATGGTACTAATCCACTTTATTAATTATTACCATAACACCTCATAGATCTTAAACAGGGCATAGAAAGCGGTGAGGAATATTGACTTTCCAAATTTAACCTAAACCCAACCTTAGCAAGATTTTAATCCTAGTCTAGATAAACTTTAGTTTTTAGATTTAATCAATCCGACAACAATCAGAATTAACTCGTTAGAACAATTTGAGAATACACAAAATCCCTGTGGACCGACTGATTAGTCAAAAATATTGCATCTTTTAACCGGCAATTTCCTCATCATTTGCATTCATATAGAAGTGTTCGGCATTCATATTTCACATATTAGCAAATCTGTCGCAAAATATCAGATTACATGTGTTAGACCTTAAAACCAGCACTATAAAGGAAATTAACTGCATTTCATGGCATTGCATCATTTTTGCAACACTTGTATCGAGAATTGTGCAGGAAATTGCAGGAGCAAAGCCAAAAGAGCTGATCAAACATTACACCAACTCAATGGTTTCAGTTCTGGTAGCAATCCAAAAGGCAAAATACAATTCAACATATCAGATAAAGCTACAAATATCAAACCAAGACAACACCAGAAAGATGCAGCTGTTAGTTATATGTATGCCCTAGAGGCCATTACTGTACATAGGATGTATATTGTAGTGGATGCTGGGACATATATAGGGAGGAATTTCTTGCTCGACATGATAGTATGCTATCTGGTTACTCTTTACCTTAACGTGTATACTGTTTGTCTCTCTGTTATATGTTGGTAAAGCCCTTAGGATGTGTACTTGACTACCTGGACTATGATGCGGATCATACTAGTGGGGACAGGGTAGTCCATAAGTACATCCTTCAAGGTCCCTAGTCGTGGGTGTATCGAGACGGGGCATCGATATACCAGAGTAGACTAGCGTGTACCTTCTCGACCCATACAGATGGGCGATGGATGATCCCATATCCATTGGTGTTTGACATCAGAGATAATATACGGGTGCTCAGTGGAGACTGGGTACACTGGACGGACTCGCCGAGAACTCCCAGATGGTATTATACCTCACGTCAGATGGCAGTTCTCTGGTGACACTGGTACAGAGTAGTCTGTTGACCCGAGATCGTCATAGAGTCTTGTGTGATACCCACTGTGCTTTGATTTCCACCTTACCACGTCCAAGAGGGCGTGCAAAACGGTGGTTTTTGGGTACAGTCCCGAATCACATGGAGGCAATGAGCGATAGGAGGGGATTCGTCTCTCCCGGTATAGGGGGTTGATGTTGCGCTGTGTTCGATTAGCTATAACCGGAAATCCCTGGACAGGGTTGCTGAGATTTACTGGTAAGTGTTACCAGTAGTTTCTCGAACTGTTATAGACCTCATATCGACACGATTTATCGAGCTACTAGGGTCTGACGTTTACCACCCCTAGGCGAGATATGCGACATATCAGACGAACAGACCGGACTGTACGGTAATTGTTACTGGTTGGATTCACAGGAGTGTGAGCGGGCTTGCTCGTCGATCTTCTGATCGCTCAATACCCGGGTGGCCGTTACGTTTAGCAGACCGCTTGCGGCTTGTGGGTGTTTGATATGATCATCACCTGCTGCCGGCGTATTGACGAGTCTTTAGAGTCCTACACAGAGGTTTCCTGGCTCAAGCGAAACGAAATAGGAGCGCATATGAGATATGTGCGGGACCGAGAATAATGCGTGTATGTGATACCGTATTCCATTCTCGCGATGAATGTATTGATTGGTTGTATGCGATATAACCTAGTTATCGATTCAAGCATTGATTCGATAAGCCGATACATTGGATATTTGTCGGTCATATGCGATATGACCGGATCGTTAAATCAAGGGTTGATTTGATGATTTAATGCATAATTATATATTTGATATATTACTTTGCATTAACTAGTATTTGTTCACTTAAGAAGGATTTTCTCACTTGATGTGCACATTGTATATGTGATATATTTTTGTGTGCACTTGATTGTATCATGTTTGATGATACATGCTCACTTGGGTTTGTGTAAAGATTAAACCATGGTTGTGTAATGGTTAGGGTTTTATTTTTATTATCTATTTATTTATTTATTATTCATTTTGTTTATTTTGGCAAAATAAAATGATAAAGAGAAAATGGTGGCTTTCTTTGTTTGTAGTTGAAGCTTCATGAAGCTTTGACTAAGTGACCATTTTGTCTCATGCTTAACCCTAACCATTCCACTTAACCATAGTCTATTCTTTACACATAACCATGGTTGGTATATGATAAGTATTCATATAATTTTCCTTTTTAGAAAATACTTATGATATTCTTTCTTCTTCTTCTTCATCTTCAACAAGAAGAAAACCTTGCCTTCATCAATGGCAACTTGAGCAAATGAGTGAGAAATCCAATTCTAAAGTGAACCCACCTCCTATTTCTTCATCCTCTACCTCTTGCCAAGTAGTATAGGGTGTTTTCTTCACAAGTTTCATGACTTGGTGAAGTGGGAGCGTGATCTTGTGATGCCTCGACGTAGATCATCTTCGGCATCGTAGTCGACGACCTAGCCCGCCCATTTCTCCGATGCAGCCGACGCTAGAGCCCGGGATCCGATGATCGCAGAGAGGGTACACCGTCACGGAGCTATGGAGGTGGAGGACCGGATCTACAAAGATTGTATTTCCGTTCACTTCTTAGTAAAGTAGTTTACTAGTTGTTGTTATCGCCTAAAATTCTAGTTAACGATCTAGTCTAGGGTTTCTCGGCACTTGTAAAATTTGAAATTGGCATGGTTGATGCCTTGTGAGACCTCATTAGAGTGCCTAGGAACCCTACAGTGGTATCAGAGCCTAGCTAGAGCCTTAGGCGATGGGTAGACGAAGTTTGAATTCCGTACGAACCCGAAACCCTAATACAATAGCCTTCTCTGTACTTTTTTCAAAACTGTGCATTTTTCCACATTAAAAATATGCAGAAAATTAAGCAGGGTCTTATATGAATTACAGTGAAATACGAGGGCCTAATTCAATTAAACCACCGCGGAACCGCGGCACGAGCCTGGCATGTGCGGCGGTTCCGCGGCCGTATGGTCTCCTTTTGCATTGACGTTTGCACAGTAATTCCTATTTTCTGGTGCTGAGTTTTCTGGGAATTTTTAATTTGCACTCAAGAGTTGAGTTTTTTGGGATGTTTTGGGGCTTCGATGTCTATGTGCTTTTCCGGGTAATTTTTGAATATGTTAAAATGTTCGACCGGATATAAATACCCACTTTTTCCTCTGTCGGGAAATTTCCAAGTGTTGGATCTTTCCGTGGTTTAATAACGTTCTAAGTAGTGCAAGTAACGCGATGGACCCTCTAGAAGACAACAAACCTTAACTCGATTATGTGACCGTCTTGAACTGCCCTTTGAACCTTCGGGTTTGGGGCAGTACGGCGTGCCACATGTGAGGTGTTGGCTTGACCCTTCTACGGATGGACCGTTGGTACCGAGGCATGAACTGAATGTTTTTAGACTTATTTCATGTGTTGAGCTGTATCGGGAAAACTTGGGTGTTTGATTGTTCGATCGGAAAGTTTAACATTTTCTATTTATCTGGAATGTGATACAATAATTGGAATTCACAAGAAGTTATGAGATAACTAGATGAATGTTATAAACACAGCACTTTAGTCTCACTTGGTTGGTTGCCACGGAATTTTGATGTGATCAAAAGTCCGTCGCAATCACGTAGCGTATGCGTATACTCGCCGGGTAAACTTAATAGACAGCTTCACTCCATAGCCCCGACAAGTGACTGTAGGAGAACCCCGTCGCCGAAAGCATCCGTTCGAGTGCTCGTAGCAGCGGTGTTCCGCCTTGGTGCACTTCGTCGACGGTATCGGGGGTGCGGCCGTCTACTAAAGTTTGCGACAAGCATTCGATCAGGATGTCGGGAATCTTGTTGAATTGCCCGACTTGATATTGAAAAGTGTTTTCGATAATGAGACTAAAATGCGGGGTTTATAATCGTTAGGCATGTGATGTCTAAGGAATTCATTGGATTAGGCATGTGATGTCTAACAAGTTTGCGGATTCTAACTGTTATAGTTTTACACTTTCTTTTCTGTGACCGTAAGTGTAATATGTGATATCGCCGGTTTCGTTGCTATATGCCAACGACAATTGGGATACACATGTTTACTTACGTTGATGACATGTGATGTTATGTGTTGCTGGATATGTTGTATTGGATCGTCGTGTTTGAATAGCCGGGTTTTTTTTTGTGAGATGAGTGTTTTTCATTTTCATTCATGTAAAAAACTTGTATGTAATATTCTTTTATTGGGGCACTTCCAGGTTGCGGAAGATGTCACCTTTTGTATATTATTTACTTTTCCGCACTAAGATAGACCCAAGGAGGGGAGCACAAGTAACCGGGTTCTGGAGTCCAGTGGGAGACCAACTCGAGGAGTCGAGTCCGGGTCTCCTAATTCTAGAATTGGTAGGGTTGCTTGCCGCTCTCGTAGGGGTCTAGGGGTGTGGGTTTGGCTATTCATCGCGACCGTGGAATCCGTGTTTTATACTGGCTCGTATTGAAAACACGGACGTCCTAGTATATCCAATATTTTATATGATTCTTCTGCTGCGATATCTGTGATGTGATCATGTGATGTTCTGTGATAGATACAGTATATAGTATATATGATATATTATATAGGTGTTACCTATGTTTTACACCCGCGCTAGCCCTGCCCCGCTCTGCTGTTAGTTACCTAACCTAACGGTGCACGAGGGGACATCGAGGCGAATGCGGATGGCATAAGTGTACGTCGTATTTATCTGTGATGTTTAGGTAACTTAAATGATGGGAATTCATTAATGAGATTAATGAAATAAAAGAAACCTAAGATGTTGTGGAATCAAATTTCAAAATAAAACAGGTAGCTACAGTTCTTGCTTTGCACAGCGGTATATGTGATTTATCCTGCACCTTATTCGATGAGGAAAGGACCGAGATCCCTTCACTGGGAGTGACTCCTTTAGCAATAACTGGCAGATGCTACACACTCGGTTTGTCTTTTGATTGCTTTTATGAGTTTTTGCTTTGCACAGTGATATATATGATATATCCCGCACCTCATTCGACGAGGAAAGGACCGACGATCCCTTCACCGGGAGTGACTCCTTTAGCAAAACTAGAAAAGCCTCAAAAACACTCCATTTCAAAATTCATTCGATCCTACAACGATATCAAGTTCATTACGCAATAGGTTTTCAGAAAAACCTGTCGTAGCCCTCCGTCATTTCAGATAAGTCCTGGTTAGTATTCGTGCTGCGTTTGTTGACCTTGTCAAGGCGCAGTGTGCGGTAGCTAACCAGTATTTATCTGCTTATGCATATGATGCAGATTGGGTTAGGGTAGTCGTGCGGCCTTGTTGACCTTGTCAAGGGTCGTGCGGGTGGGTTTGATTCAATCAAGAAATGACGGGTTGAACTTGACTTGCGGTCTATGGTTTGTTGACCTTGTCAAGGTCATAGATCATCCGGGGCAAAATTATCGGGAATTTCAAGTGTTGAAATTTGCAATGAGATTGCATACCTTCTATGAGATAGTTGGATCCCGATACCCGCTGCGAGTAATTGTTACTCCTGGGAGAGTTTTACACATTACAATTAGCCAATCAAGTAGGTGTCTAGAAAGGTGTTAACGAGGTTACGCCTCTGGGAAAATGAGGTTTACATTAATTAGGTTCGTGCGAAAGCACGGGGGACCTCCCTCAAAGTACCGACACTGGCCTGGCTGAAATATTGGCGAACTTGTAGCATGTAATTAATCACGGCTAGTCTTTCCTTTTAGGGTTTGAAGGAAGATTTGATAAAAAAAACAGTGGGAGCCATCCTGATTAGATAAAATAATAACCAATCTATTCTTGCAAGAACACACGCTGAGTGTTTTCTTCTCTCTCTCTCCAGGTAGCGACCATATCACGCCTTAATCAAGATAATAAAACGGATATATTGACTGAACCCGCTTGTTATACTGAGCTGGGGAACATTGGTCCCGCTCCAACTTATAATTGTTATAAGACAGAGCAGGAAATTGGGGAATACCAGATTTCCCGTGCCGCCCAAACGAGGAAAGTGCATATGATGCATCATCTTCGGGTGTGTTCGTTACAAAGAACTGTTTCTTAGTATACTCTTCGTCCTGGGTATTTGATACCGGATCAGGATCCCAGATATGTAATCAGTTACATAGGGCTACAGAAAGGCAGAGAACTAAGAACGGGTGATAAGTTTCATGAGACAGAAAACGGGGCTAGTGTTGCAGCCAAGTCTGTTGGTCACTGTCACCCTGTATTACAAATACATTGATTCTGAACGAATGTTATTAGATACCGAACCTGATATACAAAATCATATCAGTCTCTTTATTAGTAAAGTAATGATAAAATTTTGTATTGTTGGATAATGTTTTGAACATTTCCTATATCAAAAGTTGATCGGTTCAGGCACGTTATCTAAAAGCATTGATGTTCTAAATCAAACTACAGTTCTTTAGTATACGGAACACACACAAGAGGAAGAGTTCAGGAATGAACGGATCCTTCTTGAGGTATTGTAGACTAGGTCATATCAATGCGACCCGACTAGCTAAGTTTCATTTAGATGCATATTTAAATCAGTTTGAATTTACATCTTGTGAAACTTTCCAGTCATGTCACAGAGATAAGATGACCATAGCTCTGTTTACTGGAAACAGAGAAAGAGTTAGTGAACTCTTGGGATTGATACATGTTGATGTATGTAAGGTCCCCTGTCTACATATGCCAAGACCGGTTCTTTGTACTTCATTACATTCTCTGATAATCTCTCAAGATTCAGACATATGTTCCTGTTGAAACACAAGTCCGAACCTTTTGAGATATTCACAGAATATAAGTTAGAAGTAGAGAACCAATACGCGTATAAGTATTATGTCCTTTGATGAGATCAAGGAGGAGAATACTTGAGCGCGGAAATCCTGGACTATTCTAAAGGAGAATGAGGTTCTCTCTCAGTGTTACTCCTCCGTATACACCACAGCACCTCGGTGTATCGGGGCGGAGCAATCACACTCTATATGATATGGTGTGCTCTATGATGAGTACTACTGAGTTACCTATTTCCTTTTGGGAGTTATGCACTTATGAAGTTGCATACCTATTGAATAGGGTTCCAATCAAATCAGTTGCCTACCGCTTCATATGTGATATGGAAAGGGAAGAGCCCATATCTTAAGTTAGTTAAGATCTGGAGTTGTCCGGCCTATGTCTAAAAGCAAAATCCGGACAAGCTCGAGGCAAGGTCTGTTATGTAGAACTGGAAATGTTCCAGCTATACAAACTACAGCAGATGATTTGATAGAACCAAAGGATTCAGTAGATTCCAACGAAGCTCAGCCTCTCCGCCGATCTAGTAGGGTTCCTCACCCACCTGAGAGATACTCCGGTTTCTCTATGACAGTGGGAGCGAGGATTGCATCATGGGATGATGACCCAACTAGTTTCGAGCTGGCCATCAGGAGTGAGACTTAGTAAGAATGGCTGGATGTTTAGTGATCTGAGATGGAATCCTTATACACCAACAAAGTATGGAATTTGGTTGCTATATGTTAGTGTTTATGCCCTAGAAGGCCATTACTGTATCATACTAGCTTGTATATTACTTAATGGAAGCTTGGGATATTCACATGTATATAACAGTCTTGCTAAACATGGTAGTATGCTACTTGGTTTTTCTATCTTAATATGTGAGTGTACGTATTGATAGAGCTCTTAGGATCTTGCTTGGCTACCAGCGTTGTGATGGCAGTCACACTAGTGGGGGCTGGGTAGTCTACAAGCACATCCTTATTCAGGTCCCTGGTCGTTGGATTATCGAGACAGAGCATCGATACTCCGGAGTAGACTAGTGTGTACGCTTCTCATCCCAGTTGGGGAGATGGTCTGTCCCACAGCCATCAGTACGTCGTACTGGAGATAGTATACAGGTGCTCGTTAGGTTACGGGTACACCGGACAGGACTCACAGGGAACTGTTGGTTGGTTTGATACCAGTCGTCAGTGAACAGTTCCCAGGTGACATGAGTACAGCGTAGTCCGCAGACTTGACACTGCTACTTCGCCTCGAGTGTGTCCCACTGTTCTTAGATTGCTACCCTACCACGGCTCAAAGGAGTCGTGCAAACAGGTAGCAGTTGGGTGCAGTCCCGAGCACTTGGAGGCAGTGGCGGTTAGACAGGATTCGTCCCTCCCGGTATTGGGAGTAGATATCGTGCTGTGTCAGAGAGCCATTACGCAAAGTCCCTGGCCAGGGCAAGCGAGATTTGCTGGTAGGTTCCAGCAGTTTCTCAGGGTGTAATGGGCTTCACTCCGACACGACTTATACCGCTATTAGGGGACTGACGCTTGCCGCCCCCCTAGGCCCGATATGCGATAGTCATGGACGAACGGACCGGACTGTATGGAGATTGTCACATCAGACTCAGTAGGAGTTCGGATGGGTTTACTCATCGGCCTTCTTATCGACAACTACCTGGGGACCGTTACGTACAGCTAGTGCCGCTTGCGGTCTGTGGTTAAACCCACTGCCAGCGTAGTAGTCGAGTCTCTAGAGTCCCACACAGAGAGTTTCCTACTCCAGGCAAAACGATATAGAGGTTGCATGGTTTTGCAACAAAGGGTTCGGACGCATACGTGCGTTTACGCGCGTACGACTTTCGGACAGATTTTACCAGTCGGCTTTGGTTTAAGCCAGTTACTGGTATCCGGTTATTGGATTTATACAGTCTAAAGTTTTTCCGTATTTTTACGGATCGGAGGGGCATTCTCGTAATTACTCGAGAAGCTTCTAGAAGTGGTGACTAAGGAGGTTTAGGTGTCATTTGCATTAAATGAGTTTAGTGAGTCATGAGGGTGATTCATGCATATCATTAATGCATGATAAATGCTTAATGAGTCATGGTTATGAATCACCACAAGATATTTATGAAACTTCATTATTCATCATTTTAGTTTTCTTTTATGGATGAATATTAAAGGTTCATATATATTATGATAGATTTACTATTCTCATTACAATCATTCTCACCTTCTCTCTCCTCAAGCTCTCTCTCTTCAAAAGACTAATCCTCACCCTCATGTGTTGAGATCTAGGATTAGTAAGACTAATCAATCCATAACCATCTCTATATTACACCTAGCTTCTTTGATTAGCAATCAAAGTTGGTTAGTTACCTCAAGTTAGAGGTTTAGCTTGGAGTTTCGCTCTCGGGTGGATCGTCTACTACCTAGAGAAGGCCGAGGAGAACCAAGGAGGACATAAAGAAGAAGGACCGGTTCATTAGGTATAATCCCTAAACTCTTATGTAAAGAAACTCATAAGAATACGGTTTTTAGGGTTTAGCTTCGATTCATGCGGTTAGTCGATGTTCGTTGTTCAAACTTGATAGTTTTTTGTAAATTCCGCCTCCCCATAAGTACTGGGGTGTACTACATCGACTTACAGTGGTATCAGAGCCTCGCTAAACACTAAATAACTTAATCGCAAATTTGTACGAATTTCGAACGAAAAAACGATCCCGGAAAACCCTAGTTCTGTTAAGTTTCTGTCGAAGTGAAAATGAAGTCCTAAAATTTTTCTGGTGTGTTCAGAGAGCTTGACATGAACACAGGAGAACACCCAAGAAAAACGAGCCCATGATTCGACTAAAGCGCCGCGGAAGCGCCGCGGATCCCACCGATCCGCCGCGCTTCCGCGGCCGAGTTGCCGAGTCATGAGCTCATTTTTCATGGGTGGGTCCCCTGTGACATTTGGGGTTTTCTGGAATATTTAATTATTGCTCAGGTTACTGTTTAACAGAGCAGATTTTGGAGCAATTTTGAAGTTGTTTATTCGATCGAAAAATACAGTATTTGCGTATTGGATTATATCTGTGATTGTTTGATGTGTTCGTAAACCTTCCCCAACTGCTAGTATGTCGGTTGGCAGGGGGTTGCACATTTCTGAAATGGTTATATCTGTTTGTGCATATAAACTGTATTGGACTGTTGTGGTGTATAGCCGGGTTTAACAAAGGGTTATTGTTTAATTCATTTGTTGTAAATGTAATTTGTTGTAATATTATTTTCGCGGGGCACTTCCAGGTTGCGGTCGTAGCCACCGTTGTATTATTTCATTTTACTGTTTTTGCTCCTAGGACTGACCCAAGGTGGGGTACACAGACTGCCGGGTGGGTAGTTTGCCGTACCCGTAGGGGTCGAGGGTGGGGTAAACGGCTATTCATCACAACTGTGTAATCTGTCTTTTCTTGCAGGCTCAAAAGAAATACAGATTGCTTGCAAATCCAATATTGTTTATCTGTGTTCTGGAATGAATATCATTGCGTCAGACGAATGTAAAATATCTATATTTATTATAGCTATTTAGACGTCACTTATGTTTTACACCCGCGCTAGCCCAGCCCCCGCTCTGTCGTTAGTTAAGTAACCTAACGGGTGATGACGGGACCCCGTGGCGAATGCGGATGGCATAAGAGGACGTTATATTTTCGTTGTTTTCTGCAATGATAGGTTAATGATGGGACGCATTATCTATAATGCAAAGTAAAACAAACCAAAGTTACAATCGTTGGAACAATTTAAAAGAAACCACTCGGTTATTTTTAAAACAGATATTTTTAAATGCGGAGATTTAACCACTCCTTTTAAAAGCTATCAGGTTCCTTCGGTTATATCAAGTTCACTACGTTCACGGTTTCGCCAAAACCAGTCGTAGCCCTCCGTCGTTTCATTTGGGTATTCAGTAGTATTCAAGCTATGCATTTTGGCCAAAGTCAAGGCATAGTGTTTGGTAGCTACTGGGTTTTCATTTGTTGCATAAGATAGATGAGTTAGTTTGGGACAGTCGTATTATCATTTGACCAAAGTCAGGGGTATATACGGATGGGTTCAAATTGACAAGATAATGACGGGTAGAACTTGACATGTGACTTATGACATTTTGACCAAAGCCAAGGTCATAAGAGCATGGGGTAAAAACTTATATCGGGAATTTCTAAAGAAACTGAAATTTGCAAAGAGATGCATACCATTTGGAGTTTGATGAATGTTGGTAGGATTCCTTCAACATTATCATACGATGATATTTGGATCCCGATCCTACTGTGAGTATATGCTACTTATCAGGATATTCGTCGCTTAACGATCAATGCTATAAACCTAGTAGGTGTCCAGAAAAGTGTCAGCGGGGTTACGCTCCCAGAGAAAAGAGGTTATTTAATTAAGGAACTTCGCGAAAGCGTTGGAAAACCTCCCTCGAAGTATCGACACCGGCCTGGCTGAACGGTTAAGCAAGTATTGTACGGTGAGAATAGTCTTGGCTAATTCTTCTTTTATGGTTTGAGGAAGGATTCGAGAAACAGTGGGAGCCATCCAGTTTAGATAAACTAAAAACCACTCTAAACTTGCAAGAGCATCATGCTAAAGAGTTTTCTTCTCTCTCTCCTAATTGCAGCGACCCTGAAAATGACTGGACTTAAGTTACTTTTAGAGAAAAATATACTGACGGGGCCAAACTATAAAGATTGGCTGCGGAATGTCAAGATGGCTTTGACCTATGACAAACTGGGGTACGTCCTCACCGCTACGGCACCTGCTGTCCCTGGTCCCAAATCCAGCAATGCGGATAAGGAAATCCGCAAAACCTGGGATTTAGATTGCGCGAGAGCCAAGTGCATCGTGCTTGCCTCGATGAATAATGAACATCAGAGGAGGCACGAGGATATGTCCTTAGATGGCATATTTCTCCATACAAAGGAACTTTATGGAGAGCAATCTCGTATAGCAAGATACGAGACCTCAAAGAAATTGTTTCGAGCGAGGTTGGCTGTCGGGTCATCGGTAGGTGAACATGTCCTACAGATGATCGGCTATATTGAAGAGCTCGCGGACCTTGGAACGACTTTGGATAATGAGCTCTATACAGACCTTGTTCTCCAGTCCCTTCCTCCCACCTACGCCCAGTTTATCCTCAACTTCAATCTTCAAGGAAAAGAAGTTGAACTTGCGGAACTCCTAAACATGTTAAGGAGTGCAGAGGGCACCTTGCAGAAGGCAAGGGAAACACCCGCTATGTTTGTTGGCGGTTCATCTTCTTCCGGGTCCAAGGCTAGGGCCAAAGGAAGGAAGAAGAAGGCCGCACCCAGACCTAGAGGAGGTGTTAGTAAGGTGGGAAAGAAGGGAAAGAAAAAGTTTACAGCACCGGTAGTTGGCCTGGATGAGTGCTTCCATTGTCACAGGAAAGGGCACTGGAAGAAGGATTGCAAGGCGTGGAACGCCAAGAACCAGGAACCGAAGCAAGCTGTGGCTTCGACTTCAGGTGTGTTTGTAATTGAGAATTGTCTGTCGATCAACTCTACTTCCTGGGTATTGGATACCGGGTCAGGATCTCATATTTGCAATTCATTGCAGGCACTGAGAAACCGTAGAGTGCTGAAGGAAGGTGATATGATCCTCAGGGTTGCTAACGGAGCTAGCGTGGGAGCTGCGTCCGTCGGGGATTATCACCTAGGATTGACGAGTGGACACATTTTGGTTTTACATAACTGTTATTTTGTACCCAGCTTAACGTGTAATATCATATCAGTTTCCTTGTTATCAAATAAAGGTTATGATTTCACGTTTGTAAGAGATGTTGTCAACATCCACCTTAATCATGGTTTGATTGGGTCCGGTACTTTAAATAACGGCATATATGTGTTAAACCAACTCCAAATTTTCAATGTCCAGAACACACTAAAAAGAAAGTCTCCAGATTTAAATAAAGCTTTCTTATGGCATTGTAGACTGGGTCACATCAATGAGAGAAGGTTGACTAAGTTGCATAGAGAAGGATATTTGGACACGTTCGAATATCAAACTTATGACACTTGTCAATCTTGTCTCAAAGGAAAGATGACAAAGACTCCATTTACTGGACAAGGTGTAAGAGCGAGCGAGCTCTTAGGACTCATACACAGCGATGTATGCGGTCCAATGTCTACACATGCGAGAGGTGGTTATTCCTACTTCATTACTTTTACAGATGATTTCTCTAGGTATGGATATGTTTTCTTAATGAAGCATAAATCAGAGGCCTTTGAGAAATTCCTGGAATTCAAGAATGAAGCGGAAAACCAAACAGGCAAAAGTATTAAGACACTAAGATCTGATCGAGGTGGAGAATACTTAAGTGCCGAGTTCCTAGGTTACCTAAAAGAGAAAGGAATTCTCTCTCAGCTTACTCCTCCATACACTCCACAGCATAACGGTGTATCGGAGAGACGGAATCGAACCCTATTGGATATGGTACGATCCATGATGAGTAATACTGAGTTACCGCGATCTTTCTGGGGTTATGCGCTTGAATCAGCGGCATATCTTCTGAACAGAGCTCCTACCAAGACTGTGCCTACCACTCCATATCAGATGTGGACTGGGAAGAAACCCCATCTTCAGCATATGAAGATTTGGGGATGTCCAGCTTTTGTTAAAAAGCAGCATGTGGACAAGCTCGAGGCACGATCAGTAAAATGTATGTTTGTGGGATATCCAAAGAACTCCAAGGGATATTATTTCTATTACGCAGAGGAACAAAAGGTTTTTGTTTCTCGTAATGCCCATTTTCTGGAAAATCAGTTTTTAGAAAAGGAAATAAGTGGGAGCGAAATAGAACTGGAAGAAATTCCAGAACCACAAACTGCTACTGAAAGTTTGGTAGAACCAGAGGTTCAAGAAGAACAGAACATTCCCGCACCCCTCCGCAGGAGTAGTAGGCCGTCTCGTCCGCCTGAGAGATACTACGGTTTTCTCATAGATGGGGATAGAGAGGATTGCATCATAGATGATGATGAACCTACTGACTTCAGGCAGGCCATCCAGAGCGGCGACTCGGTACGATGGCTAGATGCAATGCGGACCGAAATGGAGTCCATGTACACCAACAAAGTATGGACTTTGGACTTTGCTCCAGATGGGGTAAAACCCATAGGATGCAAATGGATCTTCAAGAAAAAGATTGGTGTAGATGGACAGGTGGAAACCTATAAGGCTAGACTTGTTGCAAAGGGTTTTCGTCAAAGACCTGGTTTGGACTATGACGAAACTTTTTCTCCAGTGGCTATGCTCAAATCCATTCGGGTCCTTCTTGCTATTGCTGCCTTCCATGATTATGAAATCTGGCAGATGGACGTAAAGACGGCTTTTCTGAATGGAAATTTAGAAGAGAGCGTCTATATGGATCAGCCAGAGGGTTTCAATCAGAGTGGGAGCAGCGGGAAAGTATGCAAGCTACTTAAGTCCATTTATGGACTAAAGCAGGCATCGCGGAGTTGGAACATCTGTTTTGATGAGACAGTCAAAGAATATGACTTTATCAAAAATCCAGATGAACCGTGCATATATAGTAAAGTTGTGGCCAGAAGTGTCGTATTCCTCGTCTTGTACGTGGATGACATTCTATTGATAGGAAATGACATTCCTATGCTACAATCTGTCAAAGGATTCTTGTCACACAGGTTCTCCATGAAAGACCTGGGTGATGCCTCTTACATTCTGGGGATCCGGATCTATCGTGATAGATCCAAGAGGATGTTGGGACTTTCGCAGTCCAGGTATATCGACACTGTACTGAAAAGATTCAGTATGGAAGATTCAAAGCGCGGTAATCTACCGGCTTGTCACGGAATCACCCTCTCCAAAGAGATGTCTCCCAAGACTGATTTGGAAAGGGAACGCATGTCTATTATACCCTACGCTTCTGCGGTAGGCTCTATAATGTATGCGATGTTGTGCACCAGACCAGATGTAGCTTACGCACTAAGCGTGGTAAGCCGGTATCAGTCAGACCCAGGGGAGAAGCACTGGATAGCAGTAAAGAACATTCTCAAGTACCTGAGGAGGACTAAGGAGATGTTCTTGGTTTACGGCGGAAAAGACCTCAGGTTGGAGGCCTTTGCTGATTCCGGCTTCCAGAGTGATAAGGACGATTCCAAGTCCATGTCGGGTTATGTCTTTACCCTCAATGGAGGGGCGGTGTGCTGGAAGAGCTCCAAGCAGGACACCGTTGCTGACTCGACGATGGAAGCGGAGTATATAGCTGCTTGCGATGCCGCAAAAGAAGCAGTCTGGATGAAGAAGTTCCTAACAGAACTTCAGGTGGTTCCTACCATAGTTGATCCAATACCTCTGTATTGCGACAACAACGGAGCTATAGCTTTAGCGAAGGAACCAAGGTCCCATCAGAAGTCCAGACACATCTTGAGGCGGTATCACCTGATCAGGGAGATCATTGATCGTCAGGAGATCGAGGTTCGGAGAGTTGCTTCAGAAGAGAACATTGCTGATCCATTCACGAAGGCCCTTCCTCAGATTCAGTTCGAGAGGCTACTCGAGATCATTGGTCTGCGATATGCCAGTACATGGCCCTAGTGCAAGTGGGAGATTGTTAGTGTTTATGCCCTAGAAGGCCATTACTGTATCATACTAGCTTGTATATTACTTAATGGAAGCTTGGGATATTCACATGTATATAACAGTCTTGCTAAACATGGTAGTATGCTACTTGGTTTTTCTATCTTAATATGTGAGTGTACGTATTGATAGAGCTCTTAGGATCTTGCTTGGCTACCAGCGTTGTGATGGCAGTCACACTAGTGGGGGCTGGGTAGTCTACAAGCACATCCTTATTCAGGTCCCTGGTCGTTGGATTATCGAGACAGAGCATCGATACTCCGGAGTAGACTAGTGTGTACGCTTCTCATCCCAGTTGGGGAGATGGTCTGTCCCACAGCCATCAGTACGTCGTACTGGAGATAGTATACAGGTGCTCGTTAGGTTACGGGTACACCGGACAGGACTCACAGGGAACTGTTGGTTGGTTTGATACCAGTCGTCAGTGAACAGTTCCCAGGTGACATGAGTACAGCGTAGTCCGCAGACTTGACACTGCTACTTCGCCTCGAGTGTGTCCCACTGTTCTTAGATTGCTACCCTACCACGGCTCAAAGGAGTCGTGCAAACAGGTAGCAGTTGGGTGCAGTCCCGAGCACTTGGAGGCAGTGGCGGTTAGACAGGATTCGTCCCTCCCGGTATTGGGAGTAGATATCGTGCTGTGTCAGAGAGCCATTACGCAAAGTCCCTGGCCAGGGCAAGCGAGATTTGCTGGTAGGTTCCAGCAGTTTCTCAGGGTGTAATGGGCTTCACTCCGACACGACTTATACCGCTATTAGGGGACTGACGCTTGCCGCCCCCCTAGGCCCGATATGCGATAGTCATGGACGAACGGACCGGACTGTATGGAGATTGTCACATCAGACTCAGTAGGAGTTCGGATGGGTTTACTCATCGGCCTTCTTATCGACAACTACCTGGGGACCGTTACGTACAGCTAGTGCCGCTTGCGGTCTGTGGTTAAACCCACTGCCAGCGTAGTAGTCGAGTCTCTAGAGTCCCACACAGAGAGTTTCCTACTCCAGGCAAAACGATATAGAGGTTGCATGGTTTTGCAACAAAGGGTTCGGACGCATACGTGCGTTTACGCGCGTACGACTTTCGGACAGATTTTACCAGTCGGCTTTGGTTTAAGCCAGTTACTGGTATCCGGTTATTGGATTTATACAGTCTAAAGTTTTTCCGTATTTTTACGGATCGGAGGGGCATTCTCGTAATTACTCGAGAAGCTTCTAGAAGTGGTGACTAAGGAGGTTTAGGTGTCATTTGCATTAAATGAGTTTAGTGAGTCATGAGGGTGATTCATGCATATCATTAATGCATGATAAATGCTTAATGAGTCATGGTTATGAATCACCACAAGATATTTATGAAACTTCATTATTCATCATTTTAGTTTTCTTTTATGGATGAATATTAAAGGTTCATATATATTATGATAGATTTACTATTCTCATTACAATCATTCTCACCTTCTCTCTCCTCAAGCTCTCTCTCTTCAAAAGACTAATCCTCACCCTCATGTGTTGAGATCTAGGATTAGTAAGACTAATCAATCCATAACCATCTCTATATTACACCTAGCTTCTTTGATTAGCAATCAAAGTTGGTTAGTTACCTCAAGTTAGAGGTTTAGCTTGGAGTTTCGCTCTCGGGTGGATCGTCTACTACCTAGAGAAGGCCGAGGAGAACCAAGGAGGACATAAAGAAGAAGGACCGGTTCATTAGGTATAATCCCTAAACTCTTATGTAAAGAAACTCATAAGAATACGGTTTTTAGGGTTTAGCTTCGATTCATGCGGTTAGTCGATGTTCGTTGTTCAAACTTGATAGTTTTTTGTAAATTCCGCCTCCCCATAAGTACTGGGGTGTACTACATCGACTTACACTATATCTAAAGGGTTAAATCCCCATCAGGAGCAAGTATATCTTGAGAATATTACTTGGTGTAGATGGAAAAGTTGAGACTTTCAAAGCTAGACTTGTTAAAGGTTTGCATCATTGACCAGGTATGGATTATGTTGAAACCTTTTCTAAGGATCTATGCTTAAGTCCATCCAGATCCTACTTGCCACGGCTACATACCATGACTACGATATCTGGCGGTTGGGTGCCATGACTGCCTTTCTAAATGATGTTTTAGAAGAGAGCGTCTATAAGTACACAGCCAGAGGGCTTCGTAGAAAGTGGGAGCAGCGGAAACGTGTGCAAGATGTTTTATGTGATAAAGCAGGCATCGCGGAGTTGGAACATCTGTTTTGATGAGTTAGTCAAACAGTTTGACATCATCAAAATGGTAGATGAACCTTGTATATACAAAAAGGTAGTAGGGAGTATGGTTGTGACCCTCGTAGAGTACGTGGATGACATACTCTTGATAAGAAAGGAGTTTCCTATGCTATGCTCGGTCAATCTCTGCTTATCACAAGGATACTCCATATAGGATCAAAGTGATACCTTCTAAATCCTGGGTTTTGGATCTATGAGATAGATCTAAATGGATATTAGGATACTCACTAGTTGTAGTGAGATGGTATCAATTGGTCCTGGGGAGAATCACTGGAAGGATTTCAGGGTGATAAGGACGACTGAATGTCAGTCACAGGCATTGTCTTTACCCTCAGTAAAGGGACGGTATGTTGGAAGAGTTCCAAGCTAGATACCGTGGCATACTAGACGATAAATGCTGGATACATCGCTACTTAAGATGCTACCAAAGAGGCTGTCTAGGTGTATATTTGTTCATAAGATGAACTTAGTTCCTCCCATTGTGTGACAATGGAGTTGTGGCTTATGCCAAGGAACGACCGTCCCATCAGTGATCCAGACATATTCTAAGGCAGTATCATCTGATCATGGAGATAGTTGATCTCCAGGGTGATCGAGGTTAGGAGAGCAGACTCAGAGGATAACACGGCGGATCCACTCACGAAGGCCTATTTCCAGAAAGAGACTTTTATGGGATGGTTGAGTATGAGATACTACAGCCACTGCTACAGATGGCCCTAGTGCAAGTGGGAGATTGTTAGTTATATGTATGCCGTAGAGGCCATTACTGTACATAGGATGTATATTGTAGTGGATGCTAGGACATATATAGGGAGGAATTTCTTGCTCGACATGATAGTATGCTATCTGGTTACTCTTTACCTTAACGTGTATACTGTTTGTCTCTCTGTTACATGTTGGTAAAACCCTTAGGATGTGTACTTGACTACCTGGACTATGATGTGGATCATTCTAGTGGGGACAGGGTAGTCCATAAGTACATCCTTCAAGGTCCCTAGTCGTGGGTGTATCGAGACGGGGCATCGATATACCAGAGTAGACTAGCGTGTACCTTCTCGACCCATACAGATGGGCGATGGATGATCCTATATCCATTGGTGTTTGACATCAGAGATGATATACGGGTGCTCAGTGGAGACTGGGTACACTGGACGGACTCGCCGAGAACTCCCAGATGGTATTATACCTCACGTCAGATGGCAGTTCTCTGGTGACACTGGTACAGAGTAGTCTGTTGACCCGAGATCGTCATAGAGTCTTGTGTGATACCCACTGTGCTTTGATTTCCACCTTACCACGTCCAAGAGGGCGTGCAAAATGGTGGTTTTTGGGTACAGTCCCGAATCACATGGAGGCAATGAGCGATAGGAGGGGATTCGTCTCTCCCGGTATAGGAGGTTGATGTTGTGCTGTGTTCGATTGGCTATAACCGGAAATCCCTGTCCAGGGTTGCTGAGATTTACTGGTAAGTGTTACCAGTAGTTTCTCGAACTGTTATAGACCTCATATCGACACGATTTATCGAGCTACTGGGGTCTGACGTTTACCACCCCTAGGCGAGATATGCGACATATCAGTCTAACAGACCGGACTGTACGGTAAGTGTTACTGGTTGGATTCACAGGAGTGTGAGCGGGCTTGCTCGTCGATCTTCTGATCGCTCAATACCCGGGTGGCCGTTATGTTTAGCAGACCGCTTGCGGCTTGTGGGTGTTTGATATGATCATCACCTGCTGCCGGCGTATTGACGAGTCTTTAGAGTCCTACACAGAGGTTTCCTGGCTCAAGCGAAACGAAATAGGAGCGCATATGAGATATGTGCGGGACCGAGAATAATGCGTGTATGTGATACCGTATTCCATTCTCGCGTTGAATGTATCGATTGGTTGTATGCGATATAACCTAGTTATCGATTCAAGCATTGATTCGATAAGCCGATACATTGGATATTTGTCGGTCATATGCGATATGACCGGATCGTTAAATCAAGGGTTGATTTGATGATTTAATGCATAATTATATATTTGATATATTACTTTGCATTAACTAGTATTTGTTCACTTAAGAAGGATTTTCTCACTTGATGTGCACATTGTATATGTGATATATTTTTGTGTGCACTTGATTGTATCATGTTTGATGATACATGCTCACTTGGGTTTGTGTAAAGATTAAACCATGGTTGTGTAATGGTTAGGGTTTTCTTTTTATTATCTATTTATTTATTTATTATTCATTTTGTTTATTTTGGCAAAAGAAAATGATAAAGAGAAAATGGTGGCTTTCTTTGTTTGTAGTTGAAGCTTCATGAAGCTTTGACTAAGTGACCATTTTGTCTCATGCTTAACCCTAACCATTCCACTTAACCATAGTCTATTCTCTACACATAACCATGGTTGGTATATGATAAGTATTCATATAATTTCCTTTTTAGAAAATACTTATGATATTCTTTCTTCTTCTTCTTCATCTTCAACAAGAAGAAAACCTTGCCTTCATCAATGGCAACTTGAGCAAATGAGTGAGAAATCCAATTCTAAAGTGAACCCACCTCCTATTTCTTCATCCTCTACCTCTTGCCAAGTAGTATAGGGTGTTTTCTTCATAAGTTTCATGACTTGGTGAAGTGTGAGCTTGATCTTGTGATGCCTCGACGTAGATCATCTTCGGCATCGTAGTCGACGACCTAGCCCGCCCATTTCTCCGATGCAGCCGACGCTAGAGCCCGAGATCCGATGATCGCAGAGAGGGTACACCGTCACGGAGCTATGGAGGTGGAGGATCGGATCTACAAAGGTTGTATTTCCGTTCACTTCTTAGTAAAGTAGTTTACTAGTTGTTGTTATCGCCTAAAATTCTAGTTAACGATCTAGTCTAGGGTTTCTCGGCACTTGTAAAATTTGAAATTGGCATGGTTGATGCCTTGTGAGACCTCATTAAAGTGCCTAGGAACCCTACAGCAGCTACAAGGAGTCTACTTGGCCGCGGAACCGCGGCCTAATCCGTCTTGTGCCGCGGTTCCGCGGCGGGAGCCAGCTTATGCCGCGGAACCGCGGCGCTTTTGCCACGTCATCACTTGAATTTTGGTGCATAATTCTTCTCTCAGTGACTACACCTCATTTTGACACGTCAAATTCCAGAATTCTTCAGAGTCTTCTGCCAGATCAGCAAAGATCATTAAGCAAGGCTAATCTTAATCAAGCTCCTAACAAACTATTTCTAGAAGCTCCCTCCTAACTAATCACATCTAGAAGTTTCTCCTCTAACTAACTTTTGGAGGGAAATTCAAAATCTCCTCAACAAACTTTTGGAGGGAAACTTCAAATTCAAATCCTAGATCTAGGGTTTTGATGGCTATAAATAGGAACCTAGATCTAAGGGTTGAGGTTGTTCAATTTTTAGGTAATCAATCTTTAGTCTTCTTCAATTCTTCATCTTCTTCCACAAGTCTAGTGACAAGGCTTGTGCGAAACCCTAACCCTAATTCCACTCCAAATTCAAGGTCTTGAGTACCAATCAAGCGAGAAGCCTTCAACCTTTTAGGAGCCGAGCCGATCTCCAACCGAGCAAGTGATCCAAGCCGATCCGCGACTCACAGAGCCGAGCGAAGCCAAATCGACGATCAAGTTCTTCCTCTTGTAGTTCTTGAGCGAATGTAATGAAATTGTTGATATAAATAAAATGTGAAATTCTTTAATCTTGCTTTCTTTAAATTCTTGCATCATGATTAGATCTCAATTTGTAATTGTAGTTCTTGTTGTGATGTTTGAGTAAAACTCCGCTCGTAAAGGAGTCGAGACGATCAATAGAATGATGATGTAACAAATCTTAAAACGATTTTTAAGTCCTACGAGTTTTGTAAACCCTAGCAAGTTCAAGAATCGATGACCTAGTTTCGTTGCGATGCTTTCTTGATTGTTATCGCTCGAAATTAGGGATCTACGATCGTTTCTTGAAATCACTATAGGCTAGAATGTGAATGATATCGATGAAAGAACAAGGGATAAGATGAAACCCTAGTTTCATAAGAAATCCCTAATTCTCGTCGATCATCATCGATCTAGTATCAATTCATCGAAGGATAAGAATACGACATCGTGAGATTACATCACATTTATAGATCCGATCGATTCCTACGAGCCTCATTTCGATTCTTGATATTTGGTTTGGAAAAATCAACAAACTATCAATTCTTGATTCTATCTTTTTCTTGTTATTAGATCTAGATTTTTCTAATTCTTGAACTTCAATTCTTTAAATCATGAATTGTTTTGTTTTCTTTTCATTAAAGTTTCGACTCATCTAATTCAAAAGACGAACGATTACACTGTCCCTATGGACGATCCGCACTCACTTACAATCTACATCCGACATCGTAGTTGATTGCGGTCAAATAATTTTTGGTTGTGATTTCTATATACAATTTTCATATTACACATCAAGAATTTCATTCAATCAATTGGCGCCATTGCCGGGGACTATTTGATTTGATTTACACAAACAAGAATTTATTACAATCAAATGGCGCCGTTGCCGGGGATCGCGCGCTAATTCGTTTTATATCAAAGTTTGAATTGAAAGATTTATTTCATTGTGATTTTTGAGATCAAAATTCATGCAAACCCTAAACAATTTATTGTGTTTCATTGCAAGGAAATCTGGAGCTTGCTGGAAATTGAGAAAATTTTTGGAAAATACCAGAGAGCTGAGGGAGTCTACAGAAGCTCCCTGGTGAAGTTTTGTGCATTGATCCCATCTTTGAACCGCGGAAGCGCGGCATAAGGGAGGATCTGCGGCGGAACCGCGGCAGGCTTGGAGGATCTCTGAAATTTTTTTTGCTTCAGGTGATTTCTTACCTTCTCCTCTCTCCCCTTTTTAGCTCCAACTGACAATTTTCTGCAGGATTCTTTGCAAAGAATAGCAGCTCGTAAATTGGAAAAATTAAATTTGTGCGTGATTTTGTTTCTTGGTTGTTTGCATTCTAAATACAGATATTATGGGGCACGGCCAAATCCAAATTAGGTGGGGAGTTCATTACCCTTCCTAGGCCCCGAAAACCACAAAACTTGCATCCGCATTGACCCACATTAACTAAAAGAAATCTAGAGATGACTCTAAAGACTGTCGCGCTCAATTAGGACAGAAGAAGGCCATGGGTAATTCATTGCTTATCCGCGTTTTCTTGTGGTGCCTAGGAAAGTGTGTCGAAGGCTAGTGGTTATTAATTAGGCCCACTACTTACGTAGTGGAGTACCTTCCCACTTACCTGGCACTTACCTGGCCACAGGGGAACAAAGAGACAGTGGAGGATTCTATCCTGCGACTTGTCTTTTGGCAGTTAGGAGCGGTCTAGAGCCGGACCTAGGTGACCACTAGATTCTAGGGTTTGTGTGCTGCATTTGTTGTGTCGCATCATTTTTTCAAAAATCCGTCCCTTTTTCAAAGCAAACACCGCATTCATTAATTTACCCCTAATTATAAGCCAACGCTGCCACTTGTACTAACCCTTTTTAGTACAAGATAGGCTGGACACGGGATTCTAGTACCCGTTTAGTCCGTGTACCTTTTATCGACTCCGAAGTCGATATTTCTCCATTTACCTTTCCTTTACCCACTACCACACCCACACCGATGGATCCGAATCCATCAAACTTCTTTAACCCTAATCTGCCGCCGTCCGTTGGTGCGCAGAATCCACCCCGCATCTCTCTCCAGGAGAGGTGCTATCCGCTTAGAGGTCCTCTTTCGACCTGCTTATCCACACCACCAGCCAATGGGGATAACATTGAGATTAAGCCCCAGTATATCAATCTTTTACCCAAATTCCATGGACTCGAGACTGAGGACGCTTACGTTTTCATTACCAAATTTGAAAACGTATGCGCAATGATGGGTACGTCACAACTTTCAGTGGATGCGATGCGTCTACGACTTCTTCCATTTACATTGTGCGATATAGCCGAGAAGTGGCTATATAACACTACCGCACATTCTATCACGAATTGGGAAGATTCGTTGCTGCATTCCTTAAGAAATTTTACCCAATCCAAAAGACAGCTCGAATCCGTAGCGAACTGAATCAATTTGCCCAGCTCCCTACTGAACCATTTTCAAAATGCTTTGAACGTTTCAAGGATCTTTTGGTTCAGTGTCCTCATCACGGCATCCCTAGATGGGAGCTTTGCCGAATCATATATGAGGGCAGTAACCCTAACACTAAACAGAGCCTTGAAAACATGTGTCAAGGTACTTTTATGACTAAGGATGATGGGGAAGCTTGGCGATATTTAGAAGAGTTCGCTGAAAAGTCTTTACAGTAGGGAAAGTCCATCATTTAGGAGTGGCAATAACCAATCGGATGTTTCCATAGGAGTTAGAGCTGACATTTCAGCTATACACAAGAAACTCGAGACTATAGAAAACAAATTTTTAGCCGCCTCCCTTAATCAAATGTCACTTTCCAAAACTGTATGTGGCTGCTGTTCTGATCCGTCTCACTTGACGGAATAATGTCCGTTTCAAGGTCGTGAGCATACCAATGCCACATTTCAAAGACCTGAAAACGATCCTTTTTCTTCCACATATAATCAGGGTTGGAGGAATCACCCTAATTTTGCTTGGAACCAATCACACTCTCAAAACACGGTTCCAAACCAAAACAATTTCCAAAGGGTTCATCCACCACAACAGCAACCACAACTTCAATTAAGTCAGCACCCCTTTCAAGCACATAACTTTCAAAATCCAGTCAACACACCTGCACTGTCTAGTCCTTTACAGTTGACCGGAACTGATGAATCCTCTTCTTTTGCACAATACATGAATATGGTCTTAACAAATATCATGCAAGTTTCGGCTGAAATGAAGTCTTCTGTCGATAAAATTGAGAAAAACTCTGCGTCTCAAAACGAGAGTATTAAATTGATGGAAGAAGAAATTGCACGATTAAAAGACAAAATTAGTGCAAGAGAGAAAGGGAAACTTCCAGCTCAACCCTTACCCAATCCTGGCTATTCACATCATGTGAATGCAATAACCACGTTGAGATCTGGAAGAGTGCTTGACAATCATGTTGGGGAAGAAGTTGATGATATTGACAATCCTATCCACACCCCGGCTGTGACCTTTCCTCACACACACACTTCTAGTTCTGACCCCAGTTCTTCTACCCCACCACCTTCTTCCGAGCCTATTCTTCGTTTCTCAAAAGGCTCGCCACTACAGCCCACCTCTTTTACTCCTCCACGGACGATCCCCACTTCTATACTGGGATCGGTTCCACACACACTTCCTTCTCCTATGATGGACCCAGCGTTTATTGCTAAAGCACCTTATCCTAATCGGTTAAGGGCTAACACACCAAGTCCACATATGGAGAAGATCACTGAGATGTTTAAACAGGTTAACATCAATATCCCTCTTCTAGATGCTATCCAACAAGTCCCTGCATATGCGAAAGTTCTTAAAGACTTGTGCACTAGAAAGAGGAAGAAGCAAATGCCCAAAAAGATATTCATGGCAAAGACTGTAGACACGGCTTTCCCCCAGCAATTACCGAGGAAACGTAAGGATCCTGGATATCCTACGATTTCCATCTCTATCGGGAAGAAACACATCAACCGTGCTCTATTAGATCTTGGGGCAAGTGTTAACCTGCTTCCTTTCTCAGTTTATGAGCAGTTAGGGATCGGAGAGTTGAAACCATCTTCTTGCACTCTTCAGATGGCTGACCGATCAATCACCAGACATAGGGGTGAACTAGAGGATGTGTTAATAAAAATCGGGGAATTTATATTCCCTGTAGACTTTATTGTAATTGATACACAGCCTGTAGCGAACTCACGGAATCAAATTCCGGTGATTTTAGGTCGCCCCTTTTTGGCCACTTCCAATGCTATCATCAATTGTCGTAACGGTTCTATGACCCTATCCTTCGGGAAGAGGAAAATTGAGATGAACATTTACAAGTTAGGAAGTGTACCCTCCGAACCTACTGCTCAGGTCTGTTCTGTCGACTGAATGGATGTCGACAGCAGCGAATTAGATGATCCTCATAATACTGATCTTGACTCTTTTCATACGTTATTGTTTGACCCAACTATGTATCATACACATACGGACTCTTCCACCGAGATGTCCGGGTCAACAATTAACACTGATTATGAACTGCTTTTAGAGTCTGAAGATCACCCCGCTCCTTGTGATAACATTATTCTTCGGGGTATTGATGAAACTTTTGAGGAGATCTTCGCTGATGAACTCGCATTTCTGAATAACACGGGTGTTGAGATGAATCATGTCCCAATCATTGAAATTGAACCTCCACCCCTTCTTCTGAAATATAAAAAGAATGCGAGCAATCCATCACATTCACTGCATCGTCTCTCCAAAACAAGACGCACACACATTCTATTCCACCACTTAACCTTTCCCCACTTCTTCTTCCACCAACCAGAGCACTGCATTGATAAAATTTTTGAATGGTTGGTGTTAACATTCGGTCTTTGCAAAGCTTGGCATCGACCATTGATTTTTGACCCCCTCATGTGATTTTCAAAGCTTAACATTGCATAACTCAAGTTTGGGGGGGTATGTTTTTCTGGCTCCTAAAAAGAAATTTTTTTACAAAATGATGAGCCAAAAATAAGTTTGGGGAAGGGTCTTCACTTAAATATTTTGCCCCCACTAATAAATTCCTCCCAAGCTTACAGGTTTTTCGAGATTTAGCGGAAGGCAACAGTGAGGACACTGTTGAAAACAAGTTTGGGGGAGGTTTGTGCTTATTTTCGCATCATTTGCATATCATTTGCATAAGCACAAAACATTTTTCGAAACCTATAAAAATTTAAAAATTTTCAAAAAGATAAAATATTTTTGTACATAAATAAGATAATAAAAGTTTAGATAGTGAAAAATTACATCCATGAGATTAGAAAAATTTAAGAAAACTAAGAAAATTAGAAGTTTTCTTATACGAACTAGTAATAAGTAGTTATGAGCCGTTGTCCCAAGGGTTAGTAAGATGAAGGACGTCATTAATCTGAGGATAAAAATAGGTCTGAAAAATAGTTTCTATTCTGGAAGCCAAACATTTTGAACGTTAATACCCTGCTATTCGCACTTACACACGTCTTGAAGCCTGGGATAGTAGAGGATACCTTGAAATGCTCTTGTCTTAAAGCCGATGTATGAAGGAAATAAAAAAGAAGTGAATAAAAAAATATATATATATATAAAGTGGTGAGAAAAATGAACACTGGTTTTGTTATCACCAAGGGCAATAAAAATATATAGCGAGGGCGCCTCTTCACCTAGTGCCCTAAGGCCAACTGGTCTGGGAGTCATTGCTATGCCTAAGGTGGTGCAAGATGAGGAAAATACACCAAATAAGCAAGCACATGAGTAATCGGTCGGTTAGTACCTCAAGAAGTATTAACGGTCGCATGAAAGTGTGTGAGCAATCTCATCTAAATATTCATTAATTAAAAAGTACTGAGGCTGATGGGCAAGAGTATGATAGCTTGAATTGAATTCTCCGGGTGTAGGGATGTCTTTACACACACGCAGGGTTATATGATCGATGTTTGGAAGAAAGATAGGAATGAAAAATAATACGATGTTTTATTGAGGGAGGACGTGATTTCTGACATTTTTTCATGACCATTAAGATAGGGCTCATGATAACCGAAAAGCTAGCTTAGTTGGAAACCCTAATTTTCAAGGCTTTTCTTTTACAATTCTTTTCTTTAAATGTAATATTCATGATCTTTCTTTTATTATTGGATTTTTTGGGTGCAATCCGCTGAAAACCCTCAGGAGACAACACTCCTCCTACTAGGGACACCTAGAGGTTTAAAGGCTTGTTGCACGTGCTTAGTGCAATCGTGTTGCCTATGAAAGTGTGCTAGTTAGTTTTTCTCTTTCTTTATTTTCTCCTTCTCTTTTTAATAAAACAGTTCGCTCGAGACGATCGAAATTAAGTTTGGGGGAATTTGATTAGTCGAAAATATTGCATCTTTTAACCGGCAATTTTCTCATCATTTGCATTCATATAGAAGTGTTCGGCATTCATATTTCACATATTAGCAAATCTGTCGCAAAATATCAGATTACATGTGTTAGACCTTAAAACCAGCACTATAAAGGAAATTGACTGCATTTCATGGCATCGCATCATTTCTGCAACACTTGTATCGAGAATTGTGCAGGAAATTGCAGGAGCAAAGCCAAAAGAGCTGATCAAACATTAAACCAACTCAATGGTTTCAGTTCTGGTAGCAATCCAAAAGGCAAAATACAATTCAACATATCAGATAAAGCTACAAATATCAAACCAAGACAACACCAGAAAGATGCAGCCACAAGGAGTCTACTTGGCCGCGGAACCGCGGCCTAATCCGCCTTGTGCCGCGGTTCCGCGGCGGGAGCCAGCTTATGCCGCGGAACCGCGGCACTTTTGCCACGTCATCACTTGAATTTTGGTGCATAATTCTTCTCTCAGTGGCTACACCTCATTTTGACACGTCAAATTCCAGAATTCTTCAGAGTCTTCTGCCAGATCAGCAAAGATCATTGAGCAAGGCTAATCTTAATTAAGCTCCTAACAAACTATTTCTAGAAGCTCTCTCCTAACTAATCACATCTAGAAGTTTCTCCTCTAACTAACTTTTGGAGGGAAATTCAAAATCTCCTCAACAAACTTTTGGAGGGAAACTTAAAATTCAAATCCTAGATCTAGGGTTTTGATGGCTATAAATAGGAACCTAGATCTAAGGGTTGAGGTTGTTCAATTTTTAGGTAATCAATCTTTAGTCTTCTTCAATTCTTCATCTTCTTCCACAAGTCTAGTGACAAGGCTTGTGCGAAACCCTAACCTTAATTCCACTCCAAATTCAAGATCTTGAGTACCAATCAAGCGAGAAGCCTTCAACCTTTTAGGAGCCGAGCCGATCTCCAACCGAGCAAGTGATCCAAGCCGATCCGCGACTCACGGAGCCGAGCGAAGCCAAATCGACGATCAAGTTCTTCCTCTTGTAGTTCTTGAGCGAATGTAATGAAATTGTTGATATAAATAAAAGGTGAAATTCTTATCTTGCTTTCTTTAAATTCTTGCATCATAATTAGATCTCAATTTGTAATTGTAGTTCTTGTTGTGATGTTTGAGTAAAACTCCGCTCGTAAAGGAGTCGAGACGATCAATAGAATGATGATGTAACAAATCTTAAAACGATTTTTAAGTCCTACGAGTTTTGTAAACCCTAGCAAGTTCAAGAATCGATGACCTAGTTTCGTTGCGATGCTTTCTTGATTGTTATCGCTCGAAATTAGGGATCTACGATCGTTTCTTGAAATTACTAGAGGCTAGAATGTGAATGATATCGATGAAAGAACAAGGGATAAGATGAAACCCTAGTTTCACAAGAAATCCCTAATTCTCGTCGATCATCATCGATCTAGTATCAATTCATCGAAGGATAAGAATACGACATCGTGAGATTACATCACATCTATAGATCCGATCGATTCCTACGAGCCTCATTTCGATTCTTGATATTTGGTTTGGAAAAATCAACAAACTATCAATTCTTGATTCTATCTTTTTCTTGTTATTAGATCTAGATTTTTCTAATTCTTGAACTTCAATTCTTTAAATCATGAATTGTTTTGTTTTCTTTTCATTAAAGTTTCGACTCATCTAATTCAAAAGACGAACGATTACACTGTCCCTGTGGACGATCCGCACTCACTTACAATCTACATCCGACATCGTAGTTGATTGCGGTCAAATAATTTTTGGTTGTGATTTCTATATACAATTTTCATATTACACATCAAGAATTTCATTCAATCAAATGGCGCCATTGCCGGGGACTATTTGATTTGATTTACACAAACAAGAATTTATTACAATCACCGACCCATACTTACCGGCTCGCTACTAAGCAACACCGTTCTTAATTGCGGTTATAAATTATTCTTTGATCAATCAAGTGTGTGCAGGCTTGCTTATTGATCTTCTGATCGCTCAATAACCGGGTGGCTGTTACGTTTAGCTGACCGCTTGCAGCTTGTGGATGTTTGATATGATCGTCACCTACTGCCGGCGTATTGACGATTCTTTAGAGTCTTACACAGAGGTTTCCTGGCTCAGGCAAAATGGAGTAAGAGCACATATGTGATATATGTGGGACCGAGATTAATACGATATGAGATACCGTATTCTATTCTCGCGATATGTGATATCGGCTGGGTATATGCGATATAGCCGGGATATCGGATCAAGTGTTGATTCGATAAAATAATACATGTTATATTAGTCGGTTATATGTTATATAGCCGGATTATCGGATCAAGTGTTGATTCGATAATTTATTATATAATTATATATTTGATATATTACATTACATTAACTAATATAAACTCACTTAAATGATTCTTTTTCTCACTTGATGGTACATTGATATATATATATATGATATATGTTAAATGTATTATTTTCTTTTGTTACATTATATATTATATATGTGATATATAATATTGTAATATGTTAGGGTTACAAATGCAACTAGGGTTTTGAGATTAAACCATGCTAGGGTTTGGATTAGGGTTAATGTTTTGTTTTGGGTTAATTCTAAATTGTGTGGATATTTATCTTTGTTGACTAAAGTCCACTCTTTAGATATTTTCTTGATATTTATTAACCCAACCCTAACCCATGGTCAAGTCTCTACAAGAGTTAAGTATGACATGCTTAACCTTTGGTTGTATTTCTAACCACAATAACAATTCATTTTCATCACAACAAAATTTCATCTTCTTCTTGCTCTTGAAAAAACCTTGCTTGATTTATCTTTTATGATGAATGAATGTGAGAAATAGAAAACTAAAGAGAGCAAAATTCCTACTTCATCATCCTCATCTATTCTAACCACTTAGATAAGGGTGTTTGCTTCACTAATACCTCATTAGTGAAGCAAGAGCTTGGGTTTGTGTTTCCTCATGGTAGATCATCTTGGATTTCGAAGACGTCAAGCAAGATGCACCATTCACCTCATGGAGCCACTCGAGAGCCCGGGAACTTGATGATCGCAGCGAAGGAACCTCAACTCGGAGCTTATGAAGCGAAGGAACAAACTACAAAGGTTGTAATCCCTAACTCTTAGAAGTAAAGTTGTTTACTTTGAAGTTTAGTTTGATTCTCTAATTAAAGATCTTGTGTTAGGCTTATCTATAATGACAAAAATTTAAACTTGGTATGGATGATGCCTACCGAAACCTTGCTGCCGTTGTAGGTAAACCAACAAAAATTTGGGTTACAAGGTGAATTAACACTCTCTAGATAAATGCAGGAAAATCAAACAGAATAGGGGTTAATGGGGTACGCCAAGAGTTTTAGTGTGAAGAGCATGGGGATTTTTACCTATGGAGGCCCGTCGGCGCCGGCCCCAGGCTCAATCTCGCTGGTCTAATGGTGAGTGTATGCCGTTGGATTTTCGCCACGTGTCCATGCCAGTAAATACAATATTTTACACATGTTTGTTTTATCTGTTTTTTCATTTTTATGTGTATGGCACATGTAAACTTTTGGGCTTCTAAAAAGTTTAAAATAAAAATTCAGAAAAATATATATGGCTGATGGGATTCGAACACAGGGGCCACGTCACAGCAGTGCAAGGGCTTTACCAATGAGCTACAAGTGCTTTCTTGCTGTTCTTAAGCAAGTATAACTTTTAAATTGTGCTCAGACTTGCAAACTTCTTTCTGTACTTTAAGAGGAAAAATTTTGTATAGAAAATTCAGGGTCGTTACACTACTAATCAGTTTCATAAATCGTGTTTGTGGAACATTTATGTTCGAGAAATAGCCTCAGTGAGTGGATTCGCTCCAATATTTCTATCTTTCTCTCTCTATATCTCAATTTCGTGGAGAACGACTTTCTCCCAAAATGAGCGATATTTGTCTTAGAATATGTATGGATATCTGATGAGATCAAGTTCATAAATGAATATCCAAATCCAACAAACTTCTTAGACTATATCTACCGCTTAATTTAATCAGTATCCTGTGCCATGCCTTACTTCAGTATCCGCTTGGATCCCCGTTCAACATACTGCCATCAGAGGAGGGTAAACATATAACTCTAACAGCCACTCTGTCATCCAGGTCACCTTGAAAGCCTGAAAAGATAACCGCCTCCTGCAGGAGGCTACCATTAACATATATCAAGAACATTCTCTTATGTTCATATCTGCTTCCTCTTTGTTTTTCCAAGATTAGATTAATATATGCTTACTGCAGTTAGTGCAAAAGAAATAATATCCAGATCCTATATAGAGAAATACCTGTGACAACCATATTTTAACTAATCGTAATATAGAATTATCACTTCATATCAGGAGTATGTCATCCAATAACCAGGACAATACTCATTACTGCCTTCTGATCAGGTTCATCTGTTGTTTTGATGAAGTCAAACGCTATGACTTTCACATCAAAACAAATGATCTATCTCTACTATACTTGCTTTAGTCTACAAACAAACATAAGCTATTTGCCCACCACGCTTCCGCTACTCCCACTGACTACAACAACCCTCTGGCAGAGTCATATATACATGCATTTCTAAAGCCAATTTAGAATGACGTTATAGTCATCCACCTGCCAAATCTTATAGTCAGGGACAGCAGTAGAGGCAAGCTAGGGTCATCATAGTCATGATGCAGACCTCCCTGTCACCGTCTATGAGGAAACCGAAATAACTCTATGGTGGCTAAGTTCACCCTCTAAAACTGCGGAGTGGCTAATAGATTGTCGAATCTAATTGAATCATTAGATTCTACTAAATTATTAGTAACCATATGTAGTTCCGGAATCACTTCCAGTTCTACCAGACTCCCACTATTTTTTTTGAAAAGAATACATTTTACTAAAAATGTGGCGAGTCAAGAACAAAATAAATTTTGATCTTACAAATGATGGAAAGTTAATCCCTCATCTATGCCCAGGATAACCCATAAACTACCATTACTGAAACGTGTCTTGAGTTTATCCGGATTCTGATTTTAAGTATAAGCCGGAAAACTCTATATACCTTAACATCGTTAAGATATGAATCTATTATATATTCAATATAGAAAAAATGCACTAATTTAGATGGAACCAGGTTCATAAGTTATCCAGCTCTTTCCAGTACACAACCTAAAAGGAAAAGGCCATACAACATTACTCATCAAGGAGCGCACCCACGAATGAGTAATCTAAGATAGAATACAATTCTCAAAATTACTATAACGGAATACCTAGCATAAGTATCTACATTTTCGATCACCTCGAAGAGTCCTAATACTTCCAATGTATGGTTCTCTACTTTATTCTTGTTCCTATGAACTTCTCAAAATTTCAGACATTATATTTCGACAAAAATGCGTGTCTAAAATCAGAGAAGTCATAAGTAAATGGAACATAGTACGAGTACCAACCCCTTGTCCTTACGGATATCGGACAACATACTTTTTATAAGTCCTCTGAGTTTAATAAGTCAAACTTTATGTGTCGTAGGTTGAAAATTGTATTATGATTAAGAAGAATTTCACCGTTATTGAATGCCCCTTACCTAATCATCAACTGATAAAGGTAAATGTTATAAACATAATTTCAAAATTTTATATCTCACTTTATAAAATAAAGGTGCAAATATATTAGTTTGAAATTGGTGCATAACAACGGATATTCAAAAGCAAATATTTGTAGTTGGGCAAAACCCAGACGATTTTCTTAAATACCACCAATTATAAAGAATTCTGATATTGAGTATCTGATCACCCAATTCCCAGTATTCTACTCCTTCTCAGCATCTGTAACTCCAGACAGATGTGAGAATCAAGTCTGGTAAATACATACCCTGAAGTTAGAATCTAATTGGGAAAATAGTTTTAGATTACTACAACACAAGAAAACTGAAACATGAAAATATTTCGAGGAAGTGGCCGGGTATTCCAAGTAATGCCTCTTTCAGTATCTGGATTCATGATATTAGTTCCAATTTTTATTGCCCTTACTCCAATCCCTTTATATGTCTTTACTTCTTATCTTCTGTACATCATACTTAGGCTAATTGGTTTTCTTCTTTCCGTACCATTCGACACCTGCCTAAGGTTTCTAAGAAGACTATCCAATAAGCATAATAGGTGTACTCTCCTAATTCAAGAAGCTTTCATAACCTGAAAGAAGGTAAAGGGAAAAGACAACCAAATAATCCTATTCAATTTCCCCAGAACCGGAATCCATCCTCGAACTGAAATAAATTTCTGTAAGTTCGTATGTAACTATACGAGATGGTTTTATCCATTCTATATGGATCTTCATAGTGATATGGAATGTTCTGGAGAAAGCAAAGGGTAAAGCAGGAGTGGTATGCATATATACGACTCTGTCGTGAATCGTGACAATCCAAAATCGGATGGTATAAAGGTCAGTCAACTAGGCGTTAAGTTATAGTTTAAAACGGGTTATAGTCGATGCCAGAGAGAGAGAAAAGAAACATTCAGCATGCACTTTAACCTAAATTAGATTGGTTAGTCACTTTATCTAATCAGGATGGCTCCTACTGTTTCATCAAATTCTCCTTCAAATCCTAAAAGGAGAACTAGTCGGGATAGCCCGAGAAGTAATGCCTACTCATCAGTGGGAATTGTGACCCAACTATCATCTCATAATAACTTGATGGAAGCCACTCAAGTCACTACACTTCAGAAGGTATGCACATACCTGGCAAGTTTCCTTTGTATTTGAAACTCCCGATGTGGTTTTTGCCCCTAGGACCTAAGTGACCTTGACTGAGTCAACAAATCAAAGAATCCTCATCAAGTTCAACCTGTCATTATCTTGATTGTATTAAACCCACCCGTACGAGCCATTGATCGAGTCAACAAAGCCATACGATTGTCCTAACCAATCGCATCTAATGCTAAAAATAAGCACTGCAGAGCTACCGCACACCACGCCTTGACTGAATCAACAAACACAACATGAATACTAAACACTAACCGTAGGAAATGACGGAGGGTTATGGCTAGTTTTTGGCGAAAAATCTTTAACGTAACGAACATAATCTAGTTGAAGGAACCAAGTAGTTTTGCAAATATATGGTTACGTAGACTTTTTCATAAGTGTGGATTTCCCATGAATGGATCAGGGCTCTTACCTTATGGAATGAGGTGCGGGATATCCCAAACTAAATAACTCTATGCAAAACAAAGGAATACGGCTATAGTTTTTGCAAATTTATAGTAGCATAAACTTTTGCTTAAGAGCGAACTCCTTGCGAAGGGATCTGGGTGTTGGATATAGTGCCATCAAGGCAACTATTGTAATCGCAGGCATGCAATTATGATGATTGAGGGAGGCCCTATACGGGTAGAACAGTCTTACTCAAAATGATCGTATGCTATTTAGTTTGTCTTTATCATCATATACATGTATTATGTGGTATTATAAATCACTATTATATATTGATAGAGCCCATAGGATTCGTGCTTGACTACCAAGGTTATTGTGGCGATCACACTTGTGAGAACTGCGCAGTATATAAGCAAATCCTTAAATATCCTTAGTCATAGGAATATCTAAACTGCGCATCGATAATCCAGTTAGACTACTGTATACGTTTCTTGACCCCGACGAGGGGCGATGGCTGGTCTCACAACCATTGGTGTTAGTTAATCACCAAAGATTGTATACATGTGCTCATTGGGTTATGAGTTACACTGGACGGAATCGCCGGGAACATGTTAGATGGTATTATACTTATTTTCAGGTAGCAGTTCTCTGGTGACATGAGTATATTTAGTCTGTCGACCTGAGATCGTCATTTTTCTCCTGTGAGTTCCCACTGTGCTTTGATTACTATCCTACCACGGCTATACTAAGTCATGCAAGCAGGTTTTAGTTGGGTGCAGTCCCGAGCTATATGGAGGCAGTGAACGGATAGTCAGGGATTCGTCTTTTCCGGTATTGGGGGTAGATGTCGCGCGGTGCAGGGTGGCCATCACCAGAAATTCTTAGCTAAGGTGGACGAAATTTACTGATTTGGATCAATAGTTTCTCAGTTGGTGATGGGCTTCACAACGACATGTCTTTATCGTGTTATTAGGGGTTTGACTTTATCCGCTCCCTTGACCCGATATGCGATACTCTTAGACGAACAGATCGAACTGTATGGAGACTGTCACTTTCAGACTCAGTAGAGATACGAATGAGTTTACTTGTCGACCTTCCTTTCGTTCAATACCTGGGTAGCCGTTATGTACAGCTAGTGCCGCTGACATGCTTGTGGTCAAACCCATTGCCAGCGTATTGTCGAGTCTTTAGAATCCTACACAGAGGGTCTTGATCAAGTAGTCTCTACCCCTAATATCCGTTTCCTAGCTAAGGAGTAACGATATAGTGTACGTATTTTGTTACGTACTTAGATTCGATTAAAACACGTGTTTTTGTACACATACTTTTAATTGGACATTTTATTAATACTAGCCGGTTTGAAATATAGCTAGATTATCACATTTGGATAATGTGAGCTAGTATTATATATCTCTTTTAGTATCTCTCTTTTCGGTATTCGTATTTTGACAGAATATTGTATTTATACGAATACGGGTATTTGTATAAATACATGTATTAGTTTCTTGATATAAATACGGGCATTTGTATCTTAATACAAATATGGATATTCTTATTTTATATGAATATGATATTCGTATTTTGATACGAATACGGGTGTATATATTTGTAGCATATACTTATATTAGTGTATGTATATATGTATTTGTTAGGAATATGTATGCCCTAAAGACCATTATTGTATGATATAGTGGATGCTTGAACATATATATAGAGGACTTTCTTGCTCGACATGATAGTATGCTATCTGGTTTTTTTTTATCTTAACATGTATACTTATTTTAATATACTGTCTTTCTGATACATGTTGATAAAGCCCTTAGGACATAGGCTTGACTACCAGGACTATGATGCAGATCATATAGTGGAGCTTTTGTAGTTCGCAAGCACATCCTTTAACTGTTCCTAGTCGAGGGAATATCGAGACAAGGTATCGATATTCTAGAGAAGACTAGTGTGTACATTTCTTGATCTTGTATGGGGTGATGGTTGATCCTACAACCATTGATGTTTGACATCAAAGATTGTGCACAAGTGCTCATTAGAGAATGAGTACACCGAACAGGACTCGCCGAGAACACCTAAATGGTATCATACCTATCGTCAGATAGCAGTTGTCTGGTGACACTTATACAGGTTAGTCTGTAGACCTGAGATCGTCATAGTATCTTGTGTGGTTCCCACTGTGGTTTGATTTCCTCCCTACCACAGCTCAAAGGATTCGTGCAAATAGGTGGATTTTGGGTACAGTCCCGAGTCACATGGAGGCAGTGAGCGATATGAAGGGTTTCGTCTCTCCCGGTATTGGGAGTTGATGTCGCGCTATGCTCAATTGGCTATAATAGCAAGTCCTTGGCCAGAGCTGATGAGATTTTCTGGTAAGTGTTATCAGTAGTTTCTCGAAAAATTATAGTCCACACATCGGCATGACTTATCAAGTTATTGGGGCCTGACGATTCCACCCCCAGACTCGATATACGACATATCAGATGAAGTGACCGGACTGTACAGTAAGTGTTGTTTATAGGCTTTACGGGAGTTTGGACAGGTTTGCTTGTTGATCTTCTATTCGTTCTATACCTGGGTAGCCGTTACGTCCAGTTAGTACCGCTGACGGCTTGTAGGTATTTGATATGATCATTACCTATTGCTGGCGTATTGACGAGTCTTTAGAGTCCCACACAAAGGTTTCCTAACTCAAGTGAAACGAAGTAGGGAGCACATGGAGATATGTGTGGGAGCTTGATTAAATACCTGTATGTGATGCCGTATTCTAATCTAACGATATTTGATATCGGTTAGGTTATATGTGATATAACTGGATTATTGAATCAAGTGTTGATTCAATGATTTGATTTATATATATATATATATTTGATATTGTCCGGTTATATATGATATGACCAGATTATTGAATCAAGTGTTGATTTAATATCTAATATTGAATATTAGCCGGTTATATGTGATATAACCGGATAATTGAATCAAGTGTTGATTTAATGTTTTGATATACATATACATACATATATATATATATGATATTAGTCGGTTATATATGATATAACCGGATTATTGAATCAAATGTTGATTTAATAATTTGATATATATATTTATATATTTGATATATATATATATATATATTAACTAATATTAGCTCACTAAAGATTTTCTTCTCTTCATATATATATATGTATATGTATATATATATATATGTATATGTATATATATATGTATATATATATATGTATATATATATATATATATAAATTAATTATTGTATCATGGTTGATGATACATAGAATTAGGATGTATAAGAATCACACTAGACTAAAGATAAATGGGATGATTTATATTTCAAAGAAAAATAGAAAATGAGGAAAATGAATTATGGCTTTGGATGCTTGGAGAAGTATTGAGAAGTCATGAGTCATCTCCTTATTTTTGTTTTACTCTTAGATATTTATTGATGCCAATCTTATCTCAAGTCAATGGTTGATTCTCTCATTCATGTTCATCCTCATCTCTTCTTCATTCTCCTCACTCTCGGTTTCTCTTGAGGTGAGAAAAGAAAAGAGAAAGAAGAAAAATAAGTGAGCAAAATTCCTACTTCATCAACCTACACTTTTCTAGCCCATTAGTTTAGGTTGTTTGCTTCACTAATATCTTGATTAGTGAAGAGTAAGATTGAGTTAGAGAGACTTGAAGGTGGATCATCTTTGGCATCAAAGACTACAAGCAAGCTCATTCCTTTCTCAAGTGGAGTCAAAAAAAATTTCTAAGGACTACTACTTTGAGCTTTAGAAGTGAAGGACCGGTCTATAAAGGTTATAAACTTCCATCACTTAGTTTAGAACTGGTTTGCTTACACTAAAATCCTAATTCTCTAGTTCGATTCTTGTTTAGTATGCTTAGACCTATAGATTTTTTAAAATTGCATACTTGATGCTCTTTGAAACCCAGTAGAGGTACTAAGACATACTTTCAGTATTTTTATGCACACACACGTATGTACATGTATACACTTGAGATGGCTCTCTTCTCTTTTCATCTCTTCTTGTATTTGTTGGAATGGTGTGGACTTGTGACTCACCATGGTGAGTCACAATTCCACCCATTCAAAACAATAAAAGAAAAGAAAGAAGAAAAGAAAGATGATGGATATTTTTCATGCCATGCTTGCCCATTTGCTTCAATATACACCCTTAGCTTATTCTTCCTTTCTCTTGATTTTTTTTGTTTATTGAGAAAGGAAAAAGAAAAGGAGAAAACACTTAGAGATTAGCCACTATTACATCCTTATGATCAATTCTTAGCAAGTCTTGTTTACTAGTTGCTTCACTTTGATCATTAGCGTGAAGCTAGAGCCTATGTGAGAGTTCCTTCAGGTGGATCATCTTCGGCAACGAAAACCGCCTCCTAAGCTCGTTCCCGGTAGACCTAGGAACTAAAGAAGTGGCATATAAGACGAAATACATGACTACAAAGGTTGTAATTACTAACCGAGTAGTTAAACTCCTTCTAGTGTAGCTAGTTTAGTGTTTGGATTCGATTCTAAGTCTTAGATTTCGTGCTCTTATTTTGAAAATTTTCAGTTTGTATTCCGTATTGGCCATAAGTTAACAAGATGAACTCGAGCATCTACTAACATAGTATTAGGCATGGATGCCGACCCATAGAGGGTTCTCACTGTGTGACAGTAGTGGCGAAGCACAGGATCTTACCCCCAGGATGTCCCGTGCGGTTATATGGTCTGGCGGGTAGTCCAGCGCAAGGGGACTAAGTAAAAAGCAGCTGCTGAGGGACTTATGTGCGTCACGGCCAGTTTCTATTGCGCTGACTGACCCTTACTAACATGGTATCAGAGCCAAACTAAACACTAGAACTAGATTAAATGATGTTTTAGTTTCGAGACAAAAAATTTACCCATTTTTAGTTTTAAATTCTAAGTTTCTGTTCATTTTAAAACGGAACCTGAAAGTTTTTTTTGTATATGCCAGTGGACTACTATTTAAGAAAGAAAACATGGCACAAAATTCGAGGAGAAACATACAAGTATTGGACGAGTTTTGGTCGAGATTTGCGGCCCAATTTTTTTTGTTTATCCTTATTTTGTCAGTTGCTTGTAATTGTAGAGACTAGATTTTTGGTATACATCCTTTTGCCTCATATTTTGTTTTGTACTGTTTGTGTATACAGGCAATTCGGGACCCTTTTCAGTCAAAATTTTAACATCGTTTATTATGTTTGTATTTTGGTATATGTGTTTGTAAACATCATCTAATTGCTATTGATCGATTAGACGGGGTTGCAAACACTTGTTTGTGCTGTTTTTATATATCTTGTGATGGATTAGACAGATAGTCGTAGTGGATAACCCCTCATCGTAGAATTGAATGTATATTCATTTATTCGAGACGAGTGGCCGGATTGTGGCCGTTGTTACCGCTTGTTGTATATTGTTTTATTGAAACACGACCGGGTTAAGATCGATATTACCATTGTATATTTATTCATTCTTGTATTAGGATAACCTATGGAGAAGTGCTCGAATAGCCGGATTCTAGAGTGTGCTAGGTGGTCGTCCCGCAGTAGCGAGTTTGAGCTGCCGTGCTATAGAATTGGAGGGCTATTCACCACAATTGTAGGGATTTAGGATAGAACTACAGTGGAGTGCTCAAGTTACCAGATTCTATGAAGTAGTAGGTGGCTTACTCATGTCATTGAGTGATGGTTGCCTCACTTCAAGAATTGACGGGTAACTTGCCGCACTCGTATGGGTCTTTGTTTTAGGTGATGTTCGAGCTATCCACACGACCGGGGAATGTTGGTTTTTGTTTGCGGCTCAAACGAAACACGGGGCTTTTAGTTTATCCGCTATTCCATCTTTTTTATCGCATGCTTGTGATGTTTATTATCTGTCTGTGATAATATATATAAATGTTGTATATGTTTTGCACCCGTGCTAGCCCTGTCCATGCACTACCGTAAGTTAAGTAACCTTATAGTGAAGTCCCCAGACCCCGTGGCAAATGTGGGTGGCATATATGTACATTCTATTTTTGGTTGTTTCTGTGATACATAAGAACTTAATTGATGGGATCGCATTATAGTTTTAATGCAAGGAAAACAAACATAATTGATGTTGTCGGAACAAATATTTAAAACTATTCGGTTTTCTTCAAAACCACTTATTTTAAAAGCGAAGCCTAAATCACTTCTTTTCAAAGCCACTCGAGTTTCTTCAATGATATCAAGTTCATTACAATAAAGGTTTTGCACCAAAATCCAGCCGTAGCCCTCCGTCATTTCAAATTAGTATTGCTTAGTATTCGTACTACATTTGTCGTGCTCAGCTGTGGCGTAGTGTTCGATAGCTATGTAGTTCTTTTATGCAGTATTAGATGCGATTAGTTAGGGCAGCCAAACGACCTTGTTGGCTTAGTCAAGGGCTCGTACAGGTAGTTTTAATGCAATCAAGATAATGACGGGTTAAATTTAACTAGGACCTTTTGATTTGTTGGCTCAGTCATGGTCACTAGGGTCTTAGGGCTAAAAACCATATCGAGAGTTTCAAATATAAGGGAAACTTGCCAAGTATGTACATACCTTCTGGAGTGTGGTGATTTTGGTCAGCTTCCATCAAACTTATCACACGATGATAGTTGGGTCCCGATTCCCACTGATGAGAATGTATTGCTCCTCGGGAGTTTTTCACTTCATAATTAACTAACCTATTGGGTGTTTAGAAAGTATTAACGAGATTAAACCTCTGCGGAAACAGGGCTATTTAATTAAGTCTGTGTGAAAGCACGGAGAGCCTCACTCAGAGTACCAACACTGGCCTGGCTGAATGGTTAGCGAACTTGTAAGGTGTTAATGATTCCGACTAGTTCTCCATTTAGGGTTTGAATGAGAATTTAAGGAAACAGTGGGAGCCATCCTGATTAGATAAAGTGATTAAACAATCTAATCTTGATTGAGTGCACGCTGAATGTTTCTTTCTCTCTCTCTCTCTCTCTCTCTCTCTCTCTGGCAGCGACCATGACCCTCCTTAAACTAAAACTTATAAACTAAGTTGATCGAACCTTTTTGCATGGCTATGTTTTGTCACGATTCACGAAAAAGTCTTATATATCCATGCCACTCATGATTCACTCTTTTCTTTCTCCAGAACATTCTGTATCACTACGAAGATCCGCATAGAGTGGATAAAACCATCTCATATAGTTACATACAACCTCACGGAAATTTATTTCAGTTCGAGGTGGATTTTGGTTCTTGGGAAATTGAATAGGATTATTTGGTTTTCTTTTCTCTTTACGATTTCTCAGGTTGCGAGGGCTCCTAGTATTAGGAGAGTAAACCTATTACACTTATTGGATAGTCTTCTACCAAAGCTTAGGCTGGTGTCGAAAGGTAGGGAAAGAAGCAAACTAATTAGCCTAAGTATGGTATATAGAAAGTAAGGAGTAAAAAATATAAAGGGATTGGAGTAAGGGCAATGGAAATTGTAACTGATGTCATGAGTATAGTATTGGAAGAGGCATTACTAGGAATACCCAGCCACCCCCTCGAAACATTTTCATGTTTCAATTTTTAATGTGCGGTGTTAATTGAAAACTGCTTTCCAAATTAGATTCTGACTCCAGAGTATGTATTTACCGGACTTGATTCTCACATCTGTATGGCGTTACAGATGCTGAGTGAGAGTGGAATATTGAGAATTGGGTGATTAGATTCTCAATATTAGAATTCTTTGTAATTGGAAATTTTTTATGAAATCACCTGGGTTTTGCCAAACGGCAAATATTTGGTTTTGAATATCCATTGCTATGCACTAATTTTAAACTGATATATATGTACATTTATTTTATAAAGTGAGATATAATTTTTTGAAATTATGTTTATAACATTTATCTTTATCAGTTGATGATTAGGTAAGGTGCATTCAATAACGGTGTAATTCTTCTTAACTATAATACAGTTTTCAACTTACGACACACAAGGTTTGAGTTATTAAACTCAAAGAATTTATACAAAGTATTGTATGTTTTCCGATGTCCATTAGGACAAGGGGTTGGTACACGTACTATATTCTGTTTACTTATGACTTCTCTGGTTTTAGAATCGCATTTCGTTGAAATACAAGTTCCAAATTTTGAGAAGTTATATGTTTAAGAATAAATTAGATAACCATACGTTAGAAGTATTAGGATTCTTCGAGATGATCAAAAATATAGATACTTATGCTAGGTATTTCATCGTAAGTAATATATTTGAGAACTTATTTCTCTCTCAAATTACTCATCCATGGGTGCGTTCCTTGATTAGTAATGTTGCATGGCATTTTTCCATTTAGTTCATATGAACTGGAAACAGCTGCATAATTTTTGAATCTGATTCCAATTAAATTAGTGCATTTGTTTCTATATTAAATATAGAATGGATTCATACCTTAACGATGTTAAGGTATATGGAGTTGTCCGGTTTATGGTTAAAACCAGAATCCGGATAAACTCAAGACACGTTTCGGTAATGGCAGTTTGTGAGTTATCACGGACTTAGACGAGGGTTAACATTCTACCATTTGCAGGATCAATAGTTATATTGTTCTTGACCCGCCACCTTTTTAGTACAATGAATTCTTTTCAGAAAACATTAGTGAGAGTATGGTAGAACTAGAAGTGATTCCATAACCATAAACGGTTACTGAATATTTAGTAGAACCTAAAAATTCAATTGGATTCGAAATCCATTAGCCACTTCGCAGATTTAGTGGGTAACCTCAGACACCCGAGAGTTACTTTAGTTTTCTCAAAGACGGTGACATGGAGGTTTTGATGACCTAAGCTTATCACTACTGTTGTCCTAGACTACGAGATCTGGCAGGTGGATGACTATAACGTCGTACTAAATTCAATTTAGAAGTGTACGTATATATGACTCCACTAGAGGGTTGTTGTAGTCAATAGGAGCGACAGAGCGTGGTGGGAAAAATGCTTGTGTTAATTTATAGACTAAAGTAAAAAGAGCGGAGATGGATCATTTATCTTTGAAGTGACAGTCATAGCGTTTGACTTAATCAAGAATACCAGATAGACCTGGTAAGAAGGTTGGGTAGGAAGTACTGCCCTAGTTTTCAGATGACATACTCCTGATAGGAAGTGATATTTCTATACTACGATTGATTAAACTGTGGTTGTCACAGATATTTATTCACAAAGAATCTGGATAAAATATCAAATATTCTGATGACTAGATCTATAGTTTTAGATCTAGATTGGGAAGTTTCCCAATTTGGGTACTTTGACACTATTCTAAAGTGTTTTAGAATGGATGATTTCTGGCGTGGTGGTATACCCGCAGGTGATGGTCACTCTCTCTAAAGAGATGTCTTATGGACCGATGAGGAGAGAGAATTGCATGATTGATATATCACTTGCTTAGGCAATTGAGTCAATCATGAAATGTCAAGTATCACACAAGATATTACTTTTACACTAACTGCAATAAGTAGATATTAATCCAATCCTGGAGAAACATTGGGAAGCAGTTATGAGCATAAAAGAATGTTCTCGGTATATGGTAACAGCAGCCTCTTTTAGGAAGTGGTTATCATTTCAAGCTTTCAAGAAGATCTAGATGACAGAGTAGCTGTCAGAGTTAAAGTTCACCATCTTTTAAGTGGGCAGTATGTTGGATATTGATCCAAGCAGATACTGAGGTAGGAATGGAGCAGGATACTAATTAAATTCAGTGGAAGATACAGTCTAAGAAGTTTCTTAGATTTGGATTTCATTTATGAACTTGGTCCCATCAGATATCCAGACAAATTTTAAGACATGTATCGCTCATTTCGGGAGATAGTCGTTCTTTGTAAAGTTGAGATATAGAGAGATAAAGATAGAAACATTGGTGTGGATCCACTAACTGAGGTTATTTCTCAAACATGAATGTTTCGCAAATATGATTTGCAAAACTGATTAGTAAAGAAGTTGGGTGTTCGGCATCACATGGGCTGTGAGTATGCGACACCGCAATAATTAGCCTTAAGTGCAAGTGGGAGATTGTTGGCTATAGTGCCCTCAAGGCAATTATTGTAATCGCAGGAAGGTGATTGTGATGATTGAAGGAGGACCTATTTGAGAAGAACAGTCTTACTCGAGATGATAATATGCTATCTAGTTTGTCTTTATCATCGTGTACATGTATTATGTGGTATTACAGATCACTATTATATATTGATAGAGCCTATAGGATTCATGCTTGACTACCAGGGTTATTATGGTTATCACACTTGTTAGAACTGGGTGGTCTATAAACAAATCCTTAAATGTCCCTAGTCGTAGGAATATTGAGACTGGGCATCAATATTCCAGAGTGGACTAGTGTATATGTTTCTTGACCCCGACGAGGGGCGATGGCCGGTCTCACAAACATTGTTGTTAGTTAGTCACCAAAGATTGTATACAGGTGCACACTGGGTTATGAATTACACTAGACGGACTCGCCAGGAACAAGCTAGATTGTATTTAGGGGTTTGATGTCACGCAGTGCACGGGTGGCTACCATCAGAACTCCTTGGCCAAGGTGGACGAGATTTACCGATTTGGATCAGTAGTTTCTCAGTTGGTGATTGGCTTGACACAGACACGACTTATCACGTTATTAGGGGTCTAACTTTATTCATTCTCTTAGACCCGATATGTGATACTCTTAGACAGACATACCGGACTGTACAGAGACTGTCATTTTCAGGCTCAGTAGGAATATAGAGGAGTTTTCTTGTCGACCTTCCTTTCATTCAAAACCTGGGTAGCTGTTACGTACAGCTAGTGCCGCTGACGTGCTTAGTAAGGATATAGAGGAGTTTGCTTGTCGACCTTCCTTTCGTTCAAAACCTGGGTAGCTGTTACGTACAGCTAGTGCCGCTGACGTGCTTATGGTTAAACCCACTTTCAGCGTATTGTCGAGCCTTTAGAGTCCCACAAAGAGAGTTTCCCAGCTCAGGCGAAACGATATAGTGTATATATTTTGATATGTATTTAGGTTCGATTAAAACACGTGTTTTTGTACACGTGCTTTTAATCGGATATTTTGTTAATACTAGCCGGTTTGAAAGAGAGCTAGATTATCACCTTTGGATGAAATGTGAGATAGTATTATATATCTCTTTTAGTATCTCTTTTTTCGGTATTCGTATTTTGACAGAATACGGTATTTATACGAATACAAATATTTATATAAATACGTGTATTAGTGTCTTGATATAGATACAGATATTTGCATCTTCATACGAATACGGGTATTCGTATGAAGATACGAATACGGGTATTCATATTTTGATACGAATATGGGCGTATGTATTTGTAGCATATACTTGTATTAGTGTATGTATATATGTATGTGTATGTGCGTACACACACATGTATGTATATGTGTACACTTGAGATAGCTCTCTTCTCTTCTCATCCCTTCTTATATTTGTTGGAATGGTGTGGACTTATGACTTACCATGGTGAGTCACAATTCCACCTATTCAAAACAATAAAAGAAAAGAAAGATAATAGATATTTTTCATGTCATGCTTGCTCATTTGCTTCAATATACACCCCTAGCTTATTCTTTCTCACTCTTGATTTTTTTGGTTTATTGAGAAAGGAAAAAGAAAAAGAAAGAAAACTTAGAGATTAGCCACTACTGCATCCTAATGATCAAATCTTAGCAAGTCCTATAAACTAGTTGCTTCACTTTGATCATTAGTGTGAAGCTACAGCCTAGGTGAGGGTTTCTTCAGGTGGATCATTTTCAATAAGGAAGACCGTCTCCCAAGCTCGTTCCTGATGGACATAGGTGCTAAAGAATTTGCATATAAGATGAAGGACATGACTACAAAAGTTGTAATTACTAACCTAGTAGTTAAACTCCTTCTAGTGTAGCTAGTTTAATATTTGGATTCGATTCTAAGTCGTACAGTTCGTGCTCTTGTTTTGAAAATTTTCGTTTTGTATTCCGCATTGGCCGCAAGTTAGCGGCACGAGCATGAGCGTCTACTAACGCTGGGCTCTTTCCTCATCGAATGAGCTGCAGGGTACTCCTAACCAAATACCGTGATGCAAAGCAAAAGAATCGACTATAGTTTAGTTATTACATTGTCACAAACTTTTGCTAAAGGGATCACTCCCCGTGAAAGGATCTCGACTCTTGCCTCATCGAATAAGGTGCAGGATATTCATAAATGAATACCAGATGCAAAGCCAAAGAATCGATTGTGATAACTTCTTTCCGAAATTCGGTTCCCGCAACATCTTTTAGTTTTTTTTACTATACATTAATGAAATTAACGCGATCCCTTCAATTATACCATCACACGGAAGAAACGAAAATAACGCGCACATATATGCCATCTGCATTCGCCACAGGATCCCGGGTCTTCACCGTAAGGTTACTTAACTTATGGCAGGGCGGGGACAAGACTAGCACGGATGCAAAACATATATAGCATCTAATATATAAATATGTGTATATATATATATATATGCATTCATCACAGTCATGATAGCAATAACAAAGCAATAAAAGCAACAAACAATATGGAAAAGCGGATAATCTAGAAACATTACGTTACATTCGAGCCGCAAATGAAACTGCAACGTTCCCCAGTAGTGTGGATAGCCCGTAGTATCAGACCTTAGACCCCTATGAGTGCAGCAAGCCACCCGCCGATCATAGAAGCAAGGCAACACCAATCGGCAAAGTGAGTGGGCTACCCGACACTTCCAAAATCCGGTGAACTCGAGCACCCATCTGCGGGTCAATCCTATACCTCCTACTAGTGCGGCGAATAGCCCGTCAATTCTAGAGTGTGGTGACCTGGTCTCAATGCCATGAGATGGTCACTCACTGCCCTCTAGATACTGGCTATTCAAGCACTCCGTCGTTGGGTAATCCTAGTACCTGTAATGAATAACCTATTTATACAAATGGTGACTATACCTACAACCAGGACACGTCCCAAATAAAAGAATATACATCAAGCAGTGATGGCTATCCACAAAGTCGGATGCTCGCCCCGCAATAAAAAAATATACATCACATCATCACAGAATATCTAATACCATACTCTGGGCTATCCATCACGACAATCCAACTCAACCACAATATCAGATCAACATCACAGAATATTACATAGAAATAATGCGAGTATCAATTTCATAACCCCGTCTAATTAATACCTATACCAATCAGACGATGTTTTATTAGACGCTATGATACTCACAATCGCAATGAAGACTACGATATTAGAATCCCGCACAAGATTAGCAAACACTTTAAATTTCCAAAGACCGGAAAAACAAGTGCACTAAAACCCACAAAATTCCAAGCTTTTTGGCTAATCCGGGAGTCCAAACGAACCCGAAGCGAATCCAAAACACCGCAAGGGGAGGGGGTCCGCCCAAAAATAAAAAAACATCCCTAAAGGGACCGAAGGGGGGTACCCACCCCCAAAGCCACTACAACGGGGTGAGGCAGACCCAAGACCACCCTTTCGGGGTGGTCTCGAGTCCTCACCCCCCAAGGCCACCTCATGGTGGTCTTGGGAGGGTGGGCCCGACCTTAGGTCCCCTAGGGGCCCTTTCGGGGTCTCCACGCACCTCCCCGCGGTTTCTTGGTCCAAACAGGGAGCCAATGCGGGAAACATCAAAACTTTTGGAATTTGGGCTGCATTTTGCCATGCGGGAAACCCTCTGTGTAGGATTCTAAAGACTCGACAATACACTGGTAGTGGGTTTAACCAGAAGTATGTCAGCGGCACTAGCTGTACGTAACAGCTACCCAGGTATTAAGCGAAAGGAGGATCGTCAAGCAAGCCCATCTGATCCCCGACTGAGCTTGTAAGTGACATTTACCATGCAGTCCGGTCTGTTCATCTGAGAGTATCGCATATCGGGTCTAGGGATGGTTAAAATCTGACCCCTAATAACGAGATACATCGTGTTGGTATCTAGCTAAATACCATCCGAAAAACTACTAACCTACCATTCAGTAAATTTCATATTCCATGGCCATGGTCTTATGGTATTGGCCACCGAACACTGTGCGATATCGAATCCCTATACCGGGCGAGACGAATCCCTTCAATCACCCACTTCCTTCAAGTGCTTCGAGACTGCACCCAAAATCTACCTGTTTAGTAGAGCCGTAGTAGGGTAGAAATCAAGGTACAGTAGGAACACGCTTGAGATAAATGATGATGTCAGCTCAGCGGACTACCTACACTAATGCCACCAGAGAACTGCTATCTGACGTTAGGTATAATACTTACTAGCATGTTCCCGGTGAATCCATCCAGTATAACTCATAACCCAACGAGATCCTGAATACAATCTTTGGTGACTAACTAACACCAATGGCTGTGAGACTGGCCATTGCCCCTCGTCAGGGTCAAAAAACGTATACACTAGTCTACTCTGGAATATCGATATCTAGTTTCGATATTCCCATGACTAGGGATATTTAAGAATATGCTTATAGACTACCCAACCCCTATAAGTCAGATCGCTGTCAGAACGCTGGTAGTCAGGCAAAAATTTTATGGGCTCTATCAATATGTAATAGCGATACGCAATACCATATTATACATGTACATGAAGATAGAGACAAACCAGATAGAATATTATCATCTTGAGTAAGACTGTTCTACCCGTATAGGTCCTCTCTCAATTATCATAATCGCATGCCTGCAATTACAATAATTACCTTGAGGGCCCTATATCCAACATAGAGGTCATCTCTCAAGCTCGATCCCGACGGCTACGGAGCTTAGAGGGGTCTTCCACGATTGGGTGGACACGCCACAAAGGTTGTAGTCTCTATAAGTTGCAGCTAGCTTGCTTCAATTTCTGGTTTAGTTTTGGAATGATTCTTTGGTTGCGGTTTTCTTGCGCTCGCAAGAAAGTTTTGTTCGCGATTTTCGCTTTCGCTGTGTTTACCGCTGAAAACGAGGACTGAGGCATGGGGAGCGCGTCTAGCCTGAATACGGGGACAGATGCTATATGGAACATGTCCATCCACCTCTCTGAAGATACCAGGTTGATTTATGGCACCGTATATCGGAGGTTTGGATGGATGCGACAGTTGTAGCAGACTTTTCAGATTCCCCCTCATATGTGAGGAGTTTTTTGATTATGGGGATGATTTTTCCTGCAGGCGTAGGCCTCTACAGTTAATTATATTATCGCCAAGCGATAAAAACTTTCTTTACTCCAGAAATTTTCATGCTTCGTGTTGTATTTTGTTTATTTAGGAGTTGCCCTTAGATTTTATATGGAGACTAATATATATCGTCACCCATAAGGTGCGTATTAGTCTAAATTCGTATATTAGATTTGGGGTATAAACCTAGGTAGCATTTTTCGTATGAATGAGGTCCATCAGTTCAAGAGGATTTTTGTTTTCATCTAAGAATCGTTAGCCTTGTTGTAGATTAAGATCAACTTAGGTTTTAAATAAGGACTGTTAGTCATGTATGAGACTAAGATCAACTTAAATTTCTTAATTAAGGATCGTTGGTTTTGTTGTAGAGTAAGATCAACTTAAATATAAAGCATAAGCTTCTATACTTAATGTATATTTGCTAAATATCCAAGTTATGGCTTGCTGGTCAGGTGCGCATGTGCATCATAGAGTGCGCAGATGCTTCGGATGAAACATTCATGATTTCCCTTTTAGAGGGGTATATATGAGTATGGAATGTGCATCTATACGTGGTGCGCATATGAGTTAGATGTGTATCTGTATAAGATGCGAATCAAAATAGGATGCGCACTTATATGGGGTGTGCATGAATATTGGATGCACATGAATATATCACGTGATGTGCACTTGATTAGGTTTATGTAGTGCGCATATGCATGATGCGCAAGTTGATGTGGACAATATCCTCCACGTGCGCTCACGTGTATAAACGTGATGCGCGGATCAATAGTTTACACCCTAAGCCAGAGTGCGCGCTATGATGCAGAAAGTTTTGGCTTTCAAAGAGATTGAGATCTCTGTTGTTTGATTTAAAGTGCATTTATATAGCACATTTGAATTCGATGAAAGTAAAAACTTTCAAGAGAAACACTAGCTTCGATTATATATTTGTGATCATCCTTTAATATGGGATTTGTCCAAAGTCTTAGATCTTAGAATATACTCTCATGAAAAGTAATGGATTTTTTTGTAATGGGGAGATAAACTCTAAGATCATTTAATCTTTGTTTTAGAGAAGCACTCGCTTCATTATGAAAAGCATTAGATTTTTTGAAAAGAGATGATCTTCTTCTTTTATTTGATTACCTAGTTAGCTAGGGTTTTCTTCAAAAAGAGTTTCGGTTCTTTTTTAGAGAAGATGAAGAGAGCAAGAAGAACCGAATTCCAATTCATCCAAAAAAAAGTCAGAGTAAAAAGAAAAATGTAAAAAACTTCTTTCTTTATTGTGAGGGATTCCTATTTATAAGAGAAGAATTTTTAGGGTTTGTTCCCCTTTTAAAGAGGATAACGCCCTTTGACAGCTACCGAGAAAGTCTTTCCAAACATAAACTCCTACTAGTTAATTGAATAAAAGTCTTCACTCCCCGATTCCTTTAAGAGGAGGAATGCCAGTACTGATTCTCTGAACTTGAAAACTGAAGCTATCTAATGGATCTTTCCGTTCTAATACTCTATCCGAGAGTTATCAGTATTTATCAAATCAGCTATTACTATAGAAATCGAGATAAGTAGTTCTCGAACTGACATCAACCGTTCTTGATCAGCCAACTCCACATCTCGCTGAGTAACAGGTCCACATTAGAGATACAAGGAAGCAGAGTGACTTGGTAAAGGACTTTGTAAGTACAGAAAGAAACCGGGCACCACTTCCACCATTTGAGTAAAGAACGAGACGAGCCATAGAACAATCGCTTCTTGACCAGAAGAAGAAGAGGAGGTTGGTTAAAGTACTCGCTTCGTACTTAGCCCGGCCGGTGAGATCGGACAGTGAGGGATTCCCGAGTCCATCTCAATTTGATTTTAATTGATTTATATCAATTTCTAGATGCATGCACACTGATTAGTCTAAAATATTGCATATTTAAATGAACATTTTCCCTACTATTGTTAAGTACTAAAAGGTGTTTTTTGTAAATATAGAACATATGAGGGTTTATTTGTAAAAGGTTTATTATCATATGTTTCTACTTTATAATTAACATAATAAGGAAAAATATATGCATATAATATTTAAATGAAATCTTAGCAATTAAAATATGCATATCATATCGAATATTTCTAATCAATATTTTTAAAATATTATATCATTTAAATGGTTAGGATAATATCTCAAAAATACCAAATGCTACTAACACTATGATTTGAGATATTATGTAGATATTAGCTCAGGTCTGGAATCCAAGTAAGAGATCTGAGTCAAATCGGGATATCAAAACCGCCAAAATTTAGAAGCAAATCGAGAGATATAGCAACGGCAAAGACTCAGAGCATTATTTTCAGAATCTAGACATCAAGAAGATCTCCAAACATCAACATAAAAGACCAGATAAAATCCCAAACCATGATGCCACCAAGATGCGGCGGAACCGCCGCCAAACATGGCTATATGCGGTGGTTCCGCGGCTCAATAATGGCCATTGGATGTGATATTTGGTGGCTTGGATCTTAACAGCATATAATCTTATATGGAATCTAGGGTTTCTGGTTTTAGAGACTATATAAGAGACCGAGAGCTGCACATTCAAAATCATCACCGAAGAGATCAAGAGATCCAAGAGGTTCACATCTCCAAGTGATCATCATCTATTCATCTACCTCTAACAAGAGAGAGATCTAGAGAAAACTAAGGTTCTTGTAATCTACTTTCTAAGGAGAAAAATTGTAAATGCAATAGTTGATTAATAGAGGTAGTGTTTTTCATTATTCTTTTTGCATTTAAATTCCGCACTTACTTTCCGCGCTTACTATGTTTTCATTCTTCTTCAACCTTTCTTCTAAATCTTTAACCATGAGCGAGTAATTCCTAACTTGTTGGGATTCATAGGATAGGGTAGAACAATGGATGAGAAAATCTTTTAACTTCTTTTATACATTTTAAAGTTTAGAAACTTTAACAAAATAAATGTTAACCTCCTTATCGGGTGCACTGCCAATTTATTGATAGGCTCGACCACGATTTGAGATTGGTTTAACACTTGTTTTGTTAAGGGCTAGACATGAATATAGATCAATTCAAGAACAAGGGTTAGTAGTGGGGAAACCCTAGTTTCTTCTAAGAACTCTAATCTACATTCATCACTATCAATCTAGTTTTAAACTATTAAAATAAAAAGGAGTCATTTTTAATTATTCATTCATTACTACTAAATCCTATGAACCCTACAAGCCTTTTCTTTATAAATCTTATATCTGTAACGACAAACAATCACCCTTCTTTAATCAACTCGTCTAAAATAAGAAATGTCACGACCCACCCCCAAACACAGATGGTATTGTCTGCTTTGGCCGAAACCGCACGGTTTTGTCCTTTTGAATGAACCCGGGGCTACTTCCCAGTAGGTCACCCATCCCAGAATTTCTCTGGCTCAAGCACGCTTAACTACGGAGTTCTTCAAACCCGGGAGTTCCGATTCATCCAAAAAGCACCTCTGTGTTATAAGTGTGGTATCATTCCATTTATAGTTCAAATCGTGCCCTCTTTCGGAATGGATTTCAATACTCCCCATTGTTCTGGTGGGTCCCCATATCCATCCGTATCGGTTACATCCACACCTTGATACCGGATAACATCGCACTTCTCACGGGGTAGGTGGTATTCAGCCCCAACTCCACCTGGGGTATTACATCCCCCCCACTTAGAACAATGGTTCGTCCTCAAACCACAGACCTACTTTTGAGGGACCGGCTCTGATACCATACATGTCATGACCCACCCCCAAACACAGATTGTATTGTCCGCTTTGGCTGAAACCGCATGGTTTTGTCCTTTTGAATGAACCCGAGGCTACTTCCTAGTATGTCACCCATCCCAAAATTTCTCTGGCTCAAGCACGCTTAACTATGGAGTTCTTCAAACTCCGGAGTTCCGATTCATCCAAAAGGCACCTCTGTGTTATAAGTGTGGTATCATTCCATTTATCGTTCAGATCGTGCCTTCTTTCGGAATGGAATTCGATACTCCCCATTGTTCTGGTGGGTCCCCGTGTGCATCTGTATCAGTTACATCCCCACCTCGATACCGGATAACATCACATTTCTCACGGGGTAGGTGGTATTCAGCCCCAACTCCACCTGGGGTATTACAAGAAAAGAGTTCACGTTTCCCTGCGGACGACCTATACTCATCGCGGCTATCTACTAGCGATACCGTCTTGATTGCGGTTACTTTACAAAACGCTTTTTAATGATCAATCAAATGGTGTCATTGCCGGGGAGACAGTTGTAATTTTTTTCTTGTTATTCGGGTTGATTTTTTATAAAATCCGGCAACCATAAAATAAAAATAAAAAAACGCATCTTGCACTTTTAACGATTATTGTGCGAGTTTTGCAAGGAAATATGGAGTAACTGGAATAAGGAAACAGAGATTCAGAGTCTATAAACTTGGACCATAGGAGTATAGGAGGGCCCTAAAGAAAAATTATCAAAAGAACACACCAACTTGCGGCGGAACAGCAGCATATTGGGGGATTTGGCGGCGGAACCGCGGCGGATTGGTGGAGTTGGGCCCCCAAAATCCTCAGGTACTTTCCTAATATCTTTATCTCTCCTCTAAAGCTCCAATAAATTGATTCTTCCTGCAGGATTCTTTGCAAATATCGCCGCTAAAAATCATCTTGTGTGTTATAGATTTTGGTTTGTTTTGCATATCTAAAATGGATATTAAGGGGAAATAAACCCAAATTCAGATTAGGTGGGGATTTCATCACCCTTCCTAAGCCCCACAAATCACAAACGTGCAACCCTACATTAATAAAAATATCTAGACCAATCCCTAAGGACTGTCGAGCTCAATTAGGACAGAGAAAGGTCGTGGGTAATCTATTACTTATCCGCATTTTTCTTGTAGTGTCTAAGGCAAGTGTGACTAAGAAAAGTGGTTACTTAATTAGGCCCGCTATTTCAGTGATTCGTATAGTGGATACCTCCCACTTACCTGGTACTTACCTGGCCATAAGATTGATAAGGAGATAGTAGAGGATTGATCCTGCGACTTGTCCTTTGGAAGTCTAGGAGCGGTCTAGTGACTTGACCTAGGTGACCCTAGTTCTAGGGATTGTTTGTGCATTTTGTGATTTGTTGAGTCAACCCTCAAGTCCCTCTTTCAAAACAAAACAATTTCCAAAATTCAAAAAGAGCTTAAATCATTACCATTTCACTCTCTTTTCTTTTCACACTCTTATAATGGTTAATCCAAACAGACGAATTCTTGCTAAGTTTTGCTATCCAGAACCAGATATCTCTTGTTTTCGTAATTGCTTCGGTACAAAATCTGACTCTACTATGTGTTTAAGAGATAGGACAGAGCACGCGGAAAAGAACAGTTGGATACCTCATTCAAGGTCCTATCAACCGCATTAAAATTACACATCTTCTTATGTTGATAATCCGTTTAAAGCAAGTGAGGGAATTTCTAAACGCATGTCCATCGCTGAGCATATTGCGAAGGCTGAAAACCAAGTTTCAATTCTTTCACTAATCCAAAACCATTAGGACAACAAACACCATCATTTCCATATGAAAATATTGATACTCGTTTTGAGGCGAATATGACATCTTTTACAACCATGACCATTGCAGAACAAATAGCAATTGCCAGTCGCCAACTAACTAACCAAACTCAATATTCTTCATAACACAATGTTGATCCTAATCCTGTTTATGAAACTTGGGTTTACCCTTCTAATTCTTATCCACAGTACCAAACTTTCACACGATCTCATGTTGACAATTATCTTGAGACTAATGGGACAAATCAGAAACGCATGTCGATTGCGGAACATATTGAACTCGCCCGTAACCAACAATTAAAGGCATCTCTTCTTAACATTTCTCTTCAGGCTAATGCGGCAAATCATAAACGCATGTCGATTGTGGAACACATTGAACTTTCCCGTAACCAACAATTAGACACTTCCCAACCATACTCAACTTCCTCACCTTATCTATACAGTGCTTCTGAAAATCAATTAGGAAGTTCCACGGTTCAAAGAGAACCCTTCATTGGAACTTTTTCAAAAACCATGTCTAGTCCTGAAGTAGAGTTAGAATTGAGCAACGAAAAAGAACAGGAGATCCATCAAAGTCAAACTAAAATCGATTCTTTTGATCTCGACACCTTCCATCCTGCACCCCAACCGAATATATTCGATGTTCACCGCTTCATAGTCTAAGTGATGAGGTGCGTGAGAATTGTTAGTTATGTATATGCCCTAGAGGCCATTGTTGTAGATATGATGTATATTATAATGGATGCTTTGATATATATAGAGAGTACTTTCTTGCTCGACATTATAGTATGCTATCTGGTTTCACTTTGTTTTAACATGTTGACTTGTATTAGTTTACTGTCTAGCTCTCACATGTTGATAAAGCTCTTAGGATATGTACTTGACTACTGGGACTATGATGAGATCATACTAGTGGGGCCAGGGTAGTCAACGAGTACATCCTATAACTGTTCCTAGTCGAGGGTGTATCGAGATAGGGCATCGATACACCAGAGTAGACTAGCGTATACGCATCTTGACCCATATGATGGGCGATGGATGATCACATATCCATCGGTGTTTGATATCAAAGATGGTGTACGGGTGCTCAGTGGAGACTGGGTACACTAAACGGACTCGCCGAGAACTCCTGGATGGTATTATACCTATCGTCAGATAGCAGTTCTCCGGTGACACTGGTACAGGATAGTCTGTAGACCCGAGATCGTCATAGAGTCTTGTGTGATTCCCATTGTGCTTTGATTTCCACCTTACCACGTCCAAGAGGGCGTGCAAAACGGTGGCTTTTGGGTACAGTTCCGAATCACATGGAGGCAATGAGCGATAAGAGGGGTTTCATCTCTTCCGGTATTGGGAGTTGATGTTGCGCTGTATTCGATTGGCTATAACTGGAAGTCCCTGACCAGGGCTGATATGGAGATTTACTGGTAAGAGTTATCAGTAGTTTCTCGACCTGTTATGAGCCTTACATCGACATGACTAATCGGTTACTGGGGTCTGACGTTTACAACCCCTAGACTGGATATGCGATATATCAGATGAAGAGACCGGACTGTATGGTAGTGTTACTGACTGGATTCGCAGGAGTATGTATAGGCTTGGTTGTTGATCTTCTGGTCGTTCAATACCCGGGTGGCTGTTACGTTTAGCTGACCGCTTGCAGCTTGTAGGTGTTTGATATGATCATCACCTACTGCCGGCGTATTGACGAGTCTTTAGAGTCATACACAGAGGTTTCCTGGCTCAGGAGAAACGGAGTAGGAGTACATATGCGATATGTGCGGGGACCGAGATTAATACGATATGTGATACCGTATTCTATTCTCGCGATATATGATAACGGCCGGTTATATGTGATATAGCCGGGTTATTGGATCAAGTGTTGATTCGATAAAATGATATATATATATATATATATATATATATATTATATGCTCACTTAAGTATTTATTATTCTCACTTGTGATACATTTAACATATATGTGATATATATTTATTGTATTGTTTTCTTTTGTTACATAAATATTATATATGTGATATATAATATTGTAGCATGTTAGGTTATACATGCAACATGTATTTATGAGAATTATGCCATGCTATATGTAATGTTTGGGTTTAAATATCTAAGTAATTCAAATTGTGGAAATGAGTCATGGATGAAACTTCATGAAGTTTGTAAATTACCAATGACCAAGTCCACCCTTTTTGTTTTGCCCTAGATATTTCTTATCCAACCATGACACATAGCCATGGTTAACTCTCTACAATGGTTAAGGATGATATACTTGACCCATGGTTGCATTTCTAACCTCAATCTCATTCTTTCTTCTTCTTCTTCTTCTTCTTCTTCCTCATTCTCATTTTGCTTTCTAGCTTTTGAGATCAAGAAGAAAATAGTGAGAAATTAAATAATAAAGTGAGCAAAATTCCTACTTCATCATCCTCTTCTATACTAGCCATATAGATTAGTGTGTTAGCTTCATTAATTCATAATTAGTGAAGTCATAACTTGAGTTTGTGTTTCCTCGAAGTAGATCATATTGGATTTCGAAGTCTTCAAGCAAGTATGGATCATTCGACTTGTGGAGCCGCTCTAGAGTCTGGGATTTCATGGATTGCGGCGAAGGGCCTACTACTCGGAGCTTATGAAGTGAAGGAACGGACAACAAAGGTTGTAATCCCTCTCTCTTAGATGTAAAGTTGTTTACATGCAAAGTTAACCCTAATTCTCTAGTTAAGATCTTGGTTGGTTTGTTTAGCACCCCAAAAATTTTAATATAGCATGTTTGATGCTTGCCAAAACCTTTCTAAGGTGCTAAGCTAACCCTACAGTGGTATCAGAGCCAAACTAGAGCATTAGGCATTGTCTAGACGAAGTTAGAAGTCCGATTGAACCCCGAAACCCTGAAACGACCCCTTTTCTGGAAATTTTTCAAAAGTTGAATTTTTCCATGTTAAAAATACTCAGAAAATCATGCAAAGAATTCTATGGACACACCTTAAGAACGAAACCCTAACTCGTCTAAGTGACCACGGATCCGCCTCCAAAACCTGGGCGGCGGATCCGCGGCGCCACTTGAGAGGCTTGGGTCAGCCCTTCAGCTGTTGGTCCGTAGGTACTGTGGTATGTCTCTGGTTAATTTTAACTATGCTCAAGTGTTGAGCTTTCTGGGAATTTCTGGGAATTTTTTGTATCTATCGAATTATCTAACTTCGCCTAGTTATCTGCGATGATTATGTGTTGCTGTGATATGTTATATTGGATCGTTGTGTATTGAATAGCCGGGGGTTTTATGTGAGATGGGAGTTTTCTTTTTCATTCATGTAAAATTCATTTGTATGTAATATTCTTTTATTGGGGCACTTCCGGGTTGAGAATGATGTCACCATTGTATATTATTTACTTTTCCGCATTAGGATAGACCCAAGACGGAGAGCACAAGTAACCGGGTTCTAGGGTCCAGTGGGAGGCCATCTCGAGGAGTCGAGACCGGGTCTCCTAACCCTAGAATTGGCAGGGTTACTTGCTTCTCTCATAGGGGTTTAGAGATGTGGGTTTGGCTATTCATTGCGACCGTGGAATCCGTGTTTTATACAGGATCAAAATAAAACACGGACGTCCTAGTATATCCAATATTTCATATGTTGACTTCTGCTGCAATGTTATGTGATGAGATCATATTACTGCCTGAGACGAATGATTATACTATATATATGATATATAAATATTACTGTTTTCGTTTCTTCTATAATGCTTAGGAAGTTTAAATGATGGGATTTATTAATGAGATTAATAAAAGAAAAGAAACCTTAAAAATGTTATAGAATCAAATTTTCAAAAAGGGTAGCTACAGTTTTTGCTTTGCATAGTGGTATATGTGATATACCATGCACCTTATTCGATAAGGAAAGAGCCGAGATCGCTTCACTGGGAGTGACCTCTTTAGAAAAACTGGCAGATGCTACAAACTTACGGTTTAGTTTTTGATTGCTTCTATAGTTCTTTCTTTGCACATCGGTATTTATGAAATATCCTGCACCTTATTCGATGAGGAAAGAGCCGAGATCCCTTCACCGGGAGTGACCTCTTTAGCGAAACTAGAAAATCCTCAAAAACACTCCTTTTCAAAATCACTTGTTTCAACAACGATATCAAGTTCATTACGCTCAAGGTTTTCAGAAAAACCTACGTAGCCTTCCGTCATTTCAGATAAAGACTATTTAGTATTCGTGTTGCGTTTGTTGGCAAGGCGTAGTGTGCGGTAGCTGACTAGTACTTATCTGCTTAAGCATGTGATGCGATTGGATTAGGGTAGTCGTATGACCTTGTTGTCCTTTATCAAGGGTCGTGCGGGTGGGTTTATTTCAATCAAGATATGACGGGTTGAACTTGACTAGCTTCCTATGCTTTGTTGGCCTTTGTTAAGGTCATAGGGGGTTAGGGGTAAAAGCATTATCGGGAATTTCAAGTGTTGAAATTTGCAATGAGATTGCATACCTTCTATGAGATAGATGGATCTCGATACCCACTGCGAGTAAGAGTTACTCCTGGGAGAATTTTACACAGGACAATTAGCCGATCAAGTAGGTGTCTAGAAAGGTGTTAACGGGGTTATGCATCTGGGAAAACGAGGTTTATTCTAATTTGGTCCGTGCGAAAGCACGGAGAACCTCCCTCAAAGTACCAATACTGATCTGGCTGAAAGATTGATGAACTTGTAAGGTGTAATTAATCCCGGCTAATCTTACCTTTTAGGGTTTGAAAATCCTGATTAGATAAGATAATAACCAATATAATCTTTCAAGAGCGCACGCTAAAGTGTTTTATTTTCTCTCTCTCCAGGTAGCGACCATGTCAGGCCTTAATCAAGATAATAATATGAATGTATTGACTGAACCCGCTTGTTATACTGAGCAGGGGAACGTTGGTCCCGCTTCTACTTATAATTGTTATAAGTCCGAGCAGGGAATAGGATAATATCTGGATTCTCACGCCACCCAAACGAAGAATAAGCATGTTGATGCATCTTCTTCAGGTATGTTAGTTACCGAGAATTGTTTCTCAGTTCACTCTACGTCCTGGGCATTAGATACCGGATCAGGATCCCACATATGCAATATATTGCATGGGCTAAAGAAAGGTAGAGAACAGGGAATGGGTGATCATTCCGTAAGGGTAAGGAATGGTGCAAATGTTGTAGCCAAAGAAGTTGGCGAATATCATCTTGTATTATCAAGTGGTAATATATTGATTCTGAATGAATGCTATTATATACCGAACATGATATGCAACATTATATCAGTTTCTTTATTAAGTAAAGAATGATATAATTTTATAATACAGGATAATGTTATGAATATCTTCCTAAATCAAAAGTTGATTGGATCAGGCTCGTTACATAATGGTATATACGTTCTAAATCAAAACACAGTTCTTAATATACAGAACACACACAAGAAGAAGAGTTCAGAAATGAACGAATCCTTCTTATGGCATTGTAGACTAGGTCATATCAATGCGACACGGCTAGCTGAGTTACATAAGGAAGGATATTTGAATCCGTTCGAATTTTCATCTTATGAAACCTGCCAGTCATGTCTCAAAGGCAAGATGACCAAAACTCCTTTTAGTGGACACGGAGAAAGAGTTACAGAACTCCTGGAACTGATACATAGTGATGTATGTGGTCCCATGTCTACACATGTCAGGAACGGTTCTTCCTACTTCATTACATTCACCGACGATCTCTCAAGATACGGACATGTGTTCTTGATGAAACACAAGTCTGAAGTTTTTGAGAAATTCAGGGAATATAAGCACGAAGTAGAGAACCAAACGGGCAAAAGTATTAAGATCCTTTGATCTGATCGAGGAGGAGAATACTTAAGCAATGAGTTCATGGATTATCTAAAAGAGAATGGGATTCTCTCGCAGCTTACTCCTCCCTATACACCACAGCACAACGGTGTATCAGAGCGGAGGAATCGCACCCTATTAGATATGGTGCGCTCTATGATGAGTACTGCTGAGTTACCTATTTCCTTTTGGGGTCATGCGCTTGAGACAGCAGCATACCTATTGAATCAAGTTCTATCTAAATCTATACCTACCACACCATATGAGATATGGAGTGGGAAGAGACCATATCTTAAACGTGTTAAGATATGGGGTTGTCCGGCCTATGTTAAAACACAAAATCCGGACAAACTCGAGGTACGGTCAGTTCTTTGTAAGTTTGTGGGATATCCTAAACATTCACATAGATATCTTTTATGCCACGACGAGGAACAAAAGGTGATTGTTTCTCGACATGCCACCTTTTTTAGAAAAGGAATTTCTTGTAAAAGAAATTAGTGGCGAAGCGGTAGAGTTAGAAGAAGTTCCAGCACCACAAACTACAACTGAAGATTTAATAGAACCAGATGATTCAGTAGTTCCCAATGAACCCCAGCCTTTCCGCCGATCTAGTAGGGTTCCTCATCCACCTGAGAGATATAACGGTTTTCTCATAGACGGTGGGAGCGAGGATTGCATCATGGAAGATGATGACCCAGCTAGCTTCGAGCAGGCCATCACGAGTGGGGACTCTGTGAAATGGCTGGATGCAATGCGATCTGAGATGGAATCCATGTACACCAACAAAGTATGGACTTTTGAAGTTGCTCCTGAAGGGGTAAAACCCATTGGGAGCAAATGGATCTTTAAGAAGAAACTTGTGTAGATGGAAAAGTTAAGACTTTCAAAGCTAGACTTGTTGCAAAGGGTTTTCGTCAACGACCAGGTGTGGATTATGACAAAATCTTTTCTCCATTGGCTATGCTTAAGTCCATCCGGATCTTACTTGCCATTGCTGCATACCATGAATATGAAATCTGGCAAATGGATGTTAAGACCGCCTTTCTAAATGGTGATTTAGAGGAGTGCGTGTACATGACTCAGCCAGAAGGCTTCGTAGACAGTGGGAGCAGCGGAAAGGTGTGCAAGCTGCTTAAATCCATCTACGGGTTAAAGCAGGCATCGCGGAGTTGGAACATCTATTTTGATGTTGTAGTCAAAGAGTTTGACTTCATCAAAAACATAGATGAACCTTGTATATACAAGAAGGTGGCAGAGAGTAAGGTTATCTTCCTCGTATTGTACGTGGATGACATACTCTTAATAGAAAATGATGTTCCTATACAGCACTCGGTCAAGCTCTTCTTATCATAAAGATTCTCAATGAAAGATATAGGTGATGCCTCTTGCATTTTGGGAATTAAGATCTATAGAGATAGATCTAGAGGGATACTGGGATTTTCCCAATCCAGGTACATTGACACCATACTAAAGAGGTTTAGTATAGAAGAATCCAAGCGTGGGAATTTACCCACGATCTCTGGACTCACTCTCTCCAAAGAGATGTCTCATAAGACTGATTTGGAGAGAGCTCGCATGTAAGAGATACCCTATGCTTCGGCAGTAGGCTCTATCATGTACGCTATGCTATGTACCGGACCCAATGTAGCATACTCACTAAGTATAGTGAGTAGGTATCAAGAAGATCCAGGAGAAGATCACTGGATAGCTGTGAAGAACATTCTCAAGTACTTGAGAAGGACTAAAAAGATGTTCTTGGTGTATGGTAACGGAGAACTCCAGGAGGAGTCCTTTACCGATTCGAGCATCCAGAGTGATAAGGACGACTCTAAGTCGCACTCGGGTTTTGTCTTTACCCTCAATAGAGGGGCGGTGTGTTGGAAGAGTTCCAAACAGGAAACTGTGGCAGACTCGACGATGGAGGCTGAATACATCGCTGCCAACTATGCTGCCAAAGAGGCTGTCTGGATAAAGAAGTTCATCACTGAACTTGGTGTGGTTCTTCCATTAAGCATCCAATACCTCTGTATTGTGATAACAATGGATCTATGGCTTTGGCCAAGGAACCCAGGTCCCATCAGAGATCCATGCATATTCTGAGGCGGTATCACCTGATCCGGGAGATAGTTGATCGCCGGGAGATCGAGGACACGAGAGTTGATACGAAGGACAACACTGCGGATCCACTCATGAAGGACGTACCCCAAATACATTTTGAGAGACTCTTCGGGTTGTTGGGTATGAGATACTACAACAGCTGGCCTTAGTACAAGAAAGAGATTGTTAGTTATGTATATGCCCTAGAGGACATTGTTGTACATATGATGTATATTATAATGGATACTTGGATATATATAGAGAGGACTTTCTTGCTCGACATGATAGTATGATATCTGGTTTCACTTTGTCTTAACATGTTGACTTGTATTAGTTTACTATTTTGCTCTCACATGTTGATAAAGCCCTTAGGATATGTACTTGACTGCTGGGACTATGATGAGATCATACTAGAGGGGCCAGGGTAGTCAACGAGTACATTCTATAACTATTCCTAGTCGAGGGTGTATCGAGACAGGGAATCCATACACCAGAGTAGACTAGCGTATACGCATCTTGACCCATATGATGGGCGATGGATGATCTATATCCATCGGTGTTTGACATCAAAGATGGTGTACGGGTGCTCAGTGGAGAATGGGTACACTAAACGGACTCGCCGAGAACTTCTGGATGGTATTATACCTATCGTCAGATAGCAGTTCTCCGGTGACATTGTAGGGTTGCTATGCACGTGCACAAGGGTCTATGAGACATCAACCATGCCCGATTAAAATTTTAGCCGTGCCGAACAACCCGAATACGGATTTTTAAACTAGGGTTTAGGCGAAAACTAATATGTAAAACACTTTAACACTAAGTGAGAGGGATTACAGCCTTTGTAGATCCGGTCCTTCACTTCATATGCTCCGTGTTGAGGTCCCTTCGCTGCGATCATCGTGCTCCGGACTCTCGAGAGGTTCCACGAAGAGAAAGATGCAGTCTTGCTTCCGATCTTCGATACAAAGATAATCTACCTTGAAGTTTCAATAACACAAGCTAACACTCATAAAATGATGTGAACACCCTCATCTAAATGGCAAGGGTAGATAAGGATGATGAAGTAGGATTTTTGCTCTCTTTTATTTTCTCATTCTCACTCATTTTTATCACAAAGCAAAAAGGTAGAAAGCTTTTTACTCAAAAGAAGAAGAAGGAAGAAGATGATGAATAATAATAGAATTCCTTTTGTGATGAATAATGCAAAGAAGATAATGATCAATAATGCAACCATGGTTGTCTAAACCATTATAGAGAATTAACCAAGGCTAGGGTTTGGGTTAGGTTAAGAAATGAGTCATAACAAAATATCTTTCACAAAACAAAACCAAACCTTCTAGAATCATCTAGAAAGCATTAACCCAAATCAAACCCTAATCTTGTTTAATCTTTACTAAACATGTTGCATTAGTTATCATATCATGTTACAATATTATATATCACATATATAATATTTATTGTAACCAAATAAAATAATACAATTAACATATATCGCATATATATCAATGTATTACCCGAGTGAGAAAAAGAATCTTTTAGTGGGCTAATATTAGTTAATGCAATTTAATATATCATATATATATTATTATACATTAAATTATCGAATCAACACTTGATCCGACAATCCGGCTATGTCGCATATAACCGACTAATATTTATCCGTACCGATTCATCGAATCAACACTTGATCCGATGACCCGGCTGATATCAAATATCGTGAGAATACAATACGATATCACATACCGCATTATCCTTGGTCCCGTACATATCACATATGTGCTCCTACTCCATTGTTCCTGAGTCAAGAAACCTCTGTGTAGGACTCTAATGAATCGTCAATACGCCGGCAGTAGGTGATGATCATATCAAACACCCACAAGCTGCAAGCGGTCAGCTAAACGTAACAGCCACCCAGGTATTGAGCGCTCAGAAGATCAACAAGCAAGCCTGTACATTCTCCTGTGAATCCAAACAGTAACACTCCCGTACAGTCCGGTCTCGTCGTCTGATATGTCGCATATCTCGCCTAGGGGTGGTAAACGTCAGACCCCAGTAGCTTGATAAGTCGTGTCGATATGAGGTCTATAACTGTTCGAGAAACTACTGATAACACTTACCAGTAAATCTCAGCAACCCTGGCCAGGGATTTCCGGTTATAGCCAATCGAACACAGCACAACATCAACTCCCTATACCGGGAGAGACGAATCCCCTCCTATCGCTCATTGCCTCCATGTGATTCGGGACTGTACCCAAAAGCCACCTTTTTGCACGCCCTCTTGGACGTAGTATGATGGAAATCAAAGCACAGTGGGAATCACACAAGACTCTATGACGATCTCGGGTCAACAGACAACTCTGTACCAGTGTCACCGGAGAACTGCCATCTGACGTGAGGTATAATACCATCTGGGAGTTCTCGACGAGTCCGTCCAATGTACCCAGTCTCCACTGAGCACCCGTACACCATCCTTGATGTCAAACACCGATGGATATGGGATCATCCATCGCCCATCATATAGGTCAAGATGCGTATACGCTAGTCTACTCTGGTGCATCGATGCCCTGTCTCGATACACCCTCGACTAGGAACAGTTATAGGATGTACTCGTCGACTACCATGGACCCACTAGTATGATCTCATTATAGTCCCAGTAGTCGAGTACATATCCTAAGGGCTTTATCAACATGTAACATAGAGACAATCAGAGTACATGTTAAGATAAAGTACAACCAGATAGCATACTATCATGTCGAGCAGGAAAGTCCTCCCTATATATGTCCAAGCATCCATTACAATATACATCGTACGTACAGCAATGGCCTCTAGGGCATACATATAACTAACAGACACTGTACAGGTTAGTCTGTAGACCCGAGATCGTTATAGAGTCTTGTGTGATTCCCTCTGTGCTTTGATTTCCACCATACCGCGTCCAAGAGGGCGTGCAAAACGGTGGCTTTTGGGTACAGTCCCGAATCACATGGAGGCAATGAGCGATAGGAGGGGTTTCGTCTCTCCCGGTATTGGGAGTTGATGTTGCGCTGTGTTCGATTGGCTATAACTGGAAGTCCCTGGCCAGGGCTGATATGGAGATTTACTGATAAGAGTTATCAGTAGTTTCTCGACCCGTTATGAGCCTTACATCGACACGACTTATTGGTTACTGGGATCTGACGTTTACCACCCCTAGACTGGATATGCGAGACGAAGAGACCGGACTGTATGGTAGTGTTACTGACTGGATTCGCAGGAGTATGTACAGGCTTACTTGTTGATCTTCTGGTCGCTCAATACCCGGGAGGCTGTTACGTTTAGCTGACCGCTTGCAGCTTTTACGTGTTTGATATGATCATCACCTACTGCCGGCGTATTGACGAGTCTTTGGAGTCCTACACAAAGGTTTCCTGGCTCAGGAGAAACGGAGTAGGAGCACATATGTGATATGTGCGGGGACCGAGATTAATACGATATGTGATACCGTATTCTATTCTCGCGATATATGATATCGGCCGGTTATATGTGATATAGCCGGGTTATTGGATCAAGTGTTGATTCGATAAAATGATATATATATATATATATGCTCACTTAAGTATTTATTATTCTCACTTGTGATACATTTAACATATATGTGATATATATTTATTGTATTGTTTTCTTTTGTTACATAAATATTATATATGTGATATATAATATTGTAGCATGTTAGGTTATACATACAACATGTATGTATGAGAATTATGCCATGCTATATGTAATGTTTGGGTTTAAATATCTAAGTAATTCAAATTGTGGGAATGAGTCATGGATGAAGCTTCATGAAGCTTGTAGATTACCATTGACCAAGTCCACCCTTTTGTTTTTCCCTAGATATTTCTAATCCAACCATGACACATAGCCATGGTTAACTCTCTACAATGGTTAAGGATGATATACTTGACCCATGGTTGCATTTCTAACCTCAATCTCATTCTTTCTTCTTCTTCTTCCTTATTCTCATTTTGCTTTCTAGCTTTTGAGATCAAGAAGAAAATAGTGAGAAATTAAATAATAAAGTGAGAAAAATTCCTACTTCATCATCCTCTTCTATACTAGCCATATAGATTAGTGTGTTAGCTTCACTAATTCATAATTAGTGAAGTCATAGCTTGAGTTCGTGTTTCCTCGAAGTAGATCATCTTGGATTTCGAAGTCTTCAGGCAAGTATGGATCATTCGACTTGTGGAGCCTCTCTAGAGTCCGGGAGTTCATGGATCACGGCGAAGGGACTACTACTCGGAGCTTATTAAGCGAAGGAACGGACAACAAAGGTTGTAATCCCTCTCTCTTAGATATAAAGTTGTTTACATGCAAAGTTAACCCTAATTCTCTAGTTAAGATCTTGGTTGGTTTGTTTAGCACCCCAAAATTTTTAATATAGCATATTTGATGCTTGCTAAAACCTTGCTAAGGTGCTAAGCTAACCCTACAAGAATAACATGTTTGACTTTGCTAATAGTGAGCGTGAAAGAAAGCTTTACACCATTTCAAATCAAACCGATCCTTATTCGACTACACTTGATATTTTAAACCTTCCAACTCCATCAAGTGAACCAAGTGATTTATCGATTGAGAATAGTATAATTGATGAATTTTTAAATACTTATTCGTTTGATTTGACCAAAGGTGCTAGTGAGAGCGGTGATGAGAATATCGTTGAAGATGAACCCGTTATGTTAAATGAGTTGGATTCTCCTACCCATCATTTCCCTTCTATAGAAAGTGAACATCTTCCTGTACATTTAACCGATCATATTCTTACCAACGACCTATCCGATATGAAAAATGATATCCGTCCTTCATCTCCCACATCTGGTTCAACAATGCTCGACAACCAAATTTGTTTACCCATTTCATCACCCACTTTCTTTGGTTCTTTTAATCTTCTTTCAACTCCATCGAGTTTTGATGAATCACACTCCGATATTTCGAGTTCTATGATTCTTGGAAAATCACTCGATCTAGACACTTTTGAGAAGGAGGCAGATGATCATTTCGAATTTCCTACCTCTATAATTTCTGACGAATCGAGTGTTTTGAATCTTGGTGCGCAATAGACCGACCTTGGAACTTTCAACCATCTTAGTGAATCTGCATATTCCATTAATATAGATTTCAATGAAATTATTACTCAGGCCATTGATGAAAGTTTTGAAGACATTTTTCCCGAAGAGCTCGCATTCCTAAAAAACATGGATGTTGTGATGATCAACCTCCACCCGAAGAAGTTGAACCGCCATCCTTTCTTCTTATCAAATACGAGAATGTGAATATTCCACTCATTCCTAAGAGTTCTCGGCGTAGGAATATCCGTAATCGCCTTGATCATCGATGGTTTTTTTCGATGCCTCGGTGTCGTATGATGAATCCTAGGAATTTGCCTGAGGAGACTCCAAACACGCATTTCAGAGGATTCATCTTTAGATTGTATTCCAAAGACGTCGGAACACTATGTTCAGATGTTCCCAGTGCTCCTCGTATGATTTGCTTTTCACCACAAGGTCGTCAATATAACATTTGACAATTTCATGTATGAGGTCATCGAAGATCTTCATCATGGTCCTCTGGTAGGTAGCGCCTGCGTTCTTTAAACCGAAAGGCATCACCTTATTGCAGAATATGCCTAGCTGAGTTCGGAAGGCGGTGTGCTTTTGGTCTTCAGGATGCATTTTTATTTGATTGTAGCCTAAAGATCCATCCATGAAGGAGAAGACCTCATGAGTGGACGTGTTATCGATCATCAGATCGGTAACATGTACTAGGAAGTCATCCTTCGGACAAGCTTTGTTCAGGTCCTGAAAGTCTACCCAGATGCACACCGTCCCATTTTTCTTCATCACCGGAATGATGTTAGCGATCTAGTCAAGGTATTGAACTTCCTGGATGAAGCTGGAATCAATTAGTTTCTTAACTTCAGCGTTAATACTCATCTCAAGTTCGAGCCGCATTCTTCTTGGTGCCTGTTTGACTGGCTTGACGTCCGGCGATATAACCAGTTTATGTACCGCTATTTCTGGATCTAGTCCTGGCATCTAGGAATAGTTCCATGCAAAGCAGTCTTTATATTGCTTGAGTACATCTTTTAAAGTAGCCACCTGCTTTTTAGACAGCAGCTCACTGACGAACATTGGTCTCGGATCGTTTACCATTCCCAAGTCAATTTTCATTAGATTGTCCGCCGTGGTGTGTATCCTATCTTTCAACTCTTTAGGCGCCGGTGGAAACTCTGAAATCACCTCGTCCTCATCCTTGTCTACGAAGCATCTGGAGGGGTCATTCGTATTCTCGTCGTTCCCCTATCATGAGAATTTTATCATGTAGCAGATACGAGTTCGTTTCCAAGCTCTATGTTGATCTGGCCCTACCCTCGCAATATAGGGTTTTTTTGGCTCATGCTTTCGCGGTGGGGTTACCCTCCAACTGTCGGATAGAGTGAACCTTCCTTGTTGATACTGATTTTCAACCCAATCTTTGAAGGTGAAGCAATCTTTAAGGGGATGACCTATTGCTCGGTGGTAGGAGAAATAATCTGGGTGATGAATCTCATTTATCTATTCGGGGTACCGAAGCTCTGGGAGCGTCATCATTTAATGCTTAATGACAAGGTCGAATATTTTTCTTTTCTTGTCTTGAGGGAAGGAGTATTCCCGACCCAACTTCCTGATAAAAGACGGATTTCAGCTTTCTTTTTCTCGATCGCGTAGGTTCTTGGATCCGTTTCGTTGTTTTCGAACGTCATTTTCGTTCGTCACCTTATTTTTGTCTCTGCGTTGGGCCTTTTTCTTGTCACGAGAACGTACAGTAGGCTGAGGATAAAGGGCATCATAATCTTCTCTTTCCGCAGACTGCTGAGTGAGACGCTACGTCCTAGCCTTTTCGTAAATGGCCATTTCGCGGTTGTCGTCATCCCGAACCTTTTGACCAGCTTCTCTCATTAGCTTGTTAATTTGTTCTTCAAATGAAGGACTTGGCATTTTTATGGCGGGATCTCGCTCTGGTTCAATATCAGCGCTATCTGAAAAAGCATTCCCTTCTCCACCGGAGTTATTTATGACACGGCAGCCATGGAATCACTCCCGTTTCTTGGACCGAATGTATCCAAGTCCAGTCGTCTCCATTCTCCCGTTGGGCATCTTTCGCTGAGTCTCAGGAACTCCCCAAATCTTGTTGTATAACTGGGTTTGTTGACCGGTTTATATGAAGGGTAAGCCTTGGCATCTTAATAGCCCTTTCAATCCCTCTGCATAATATCTGGCTAGACGGATTGGTTGAAGCATGTCAAGTACAAGTTCGGCAACATGCCAGACTTCTCTCTCTACTTTGGTCTCCGTAGATCGATAGAAGAGGATCGCCTTTTCACCTCTTCGCCTGGAAGGGACGTAGAAAGTCTGCAACTCTTGTACGATATATGTATTGAGCGCATCAAGTTCCCTGTGATGCCGCTATGGAACCATGGTGATTTGTAAACTCTGATCAGCTCCAGTAACAGTTTGCGCTGACGGGCGAGTGGAGAACACGGCGTTGGCCTCGTCCTCAGATTCACTGCCGAAGACCAAAATATGAGCAGATGGGCCGGGCATGTTGCCTTGGGGTTGCCCCCAGTAGACTATCACTTCATCCTCCTCGGTATTGCTCCCAAAAGATCGGGATAGTGGTGACGGCTTTTTATTTATTCTCTATCTTATGACATCTTTCCGTGTCTTTGATGTCTGGCAGGAAGTACTTGGCGTCTTCATATTTTCGAACTTCGTTTACAGAGAATGGATTTAGCTCCCCCGTGACGATGTATTTGAGGCCATCTTTGAAATACTTCACGCGCTGGTGTTGTGTAAAAGGGATGATGTTTTACTCGTGTAACCAAGGATGGCCGAGTAGAGCGTTATGGCAAGTCTTGGCGTCGATGACACAAAATTTGATGTCAGTGATGAGAAACCCAAAGCGTAACGTTAATATTACGGACCCAAGTGTCCGTGATGACTGTTAGTCAAACCCATAGATGATAATTTTATCCCGAGCCAGGTGCGAAACGTCCATGCAAATCTCCTTCAGCACTTTCACGTTAAGAAGGTTGACGGAGGACCCGCTGTCGACCAGGATCTTTCCTATCTTGGTGACATATAGAGGACGGTTGTGCTCGTACGTTCTGAGGAGGAGATCTTCATCGCCGAATGTAATGTCAGCTGTATGAACCCCTGCCAGCTCGTCCTTCATCTTTTCTTCTGCAAGGAAAGTTTGGAACTGATCGGGCTCCTGTAATGCCCTGATCAGAGAATCTCTTGCTTCTTTGGACAGGAGGAGAGCATCCAATATGCTCAGTTGTGAGGGTATCTTCCTTAGATGTGCCAGGACATTATAATCCACCTTAGTTTTCTTAAGCGGGTCATTGTCTGCGAGCTCTTTGACGACTCTATCATCGAGGGCAATTCCCTCATGGATTTTTTCTTTCCTCTTATCTCTTTTGCTCGAACCTTTGTTTGTAAGCCCAAGCTTCTTTTCAGGCAGCGTGCAGTTACGCAGCTGAATATTCTCGTAGTTCTTCTCCTTTTCTTCTTTTCTGAAGGTGGATTCTTTGAAGAGAGGGTCGAGGGTTATTTCTTCCTCAAAATTGCTCCCGAATGTAAGAACTTAGGATTTTCCTTTTGCCGAACTGGTATCAACCATATGACAGTTTCCAGCCGTTCCTTCACGCTCTTCTGTCGCGCTTCTTTGCTGTCGATGAGCTTTGCGCTTCATCCGCTTGAAGTGTTGTCGGTGAGCAATGTATCCTTGCCACCACTTCTTGAAGGCATTGCACTCTTCGGTGGGGTGTGTAACCCTCCGATGGTATAAGCAGTAGTTCGGATGTATATCCATTTCATCAAGGCACATGATCCCATGAGCGTTTTCCACGAGAGGGGCAGCTTTATTCTCATTGACAGGGCTTTAGCGAACCGCTTCTCTGCTTTGATCCTGCTCTTATTTGTAGCAGGTGTGCTTTAGCTTGGTTGGAGTGCTTTGTGCCTCTTCCTTGCTGCGTCTTCTTCATCCTAACACCGATGCTTGGCCTTTTCGTATATGGTCGTTTCATGTTCTCGGTCAGCTCTGCTCTTTTGAAAAGCTTCGTTTAGCAACCTGTCAATTGGGTCTTCTGGCAGCTCCGGGGATTTTTGCACCGATCCTGCCCCCAATTCCTCTGTGTTGCTTTCCGACGCCGAGAGAGTTTCTTTGTTATTTAACGCCGAGTGAGAAACTATGTGGCAACTTTCTACATAATCTTCGGTTTCTCCCGACGAGCCATTTCCCTCATCATCGTCACTATCTCCGTTCTTAAGGATATGCTTGGAAATTCATCAAGAGTGACTGGGGTCTGCGCTTTCTAGTTTTACTCCTCCAGTGCGTCGATGTACTTTCGCAGGTCCGTGCGCTTGTCGTCAGGCTGTATGAGCTTCTTGGTCTTCTTCTTTCCCTTCGAAGACTTTGAAGGCTTGACCTGGGTGTTTAGCCTATCGTTAGCGGTTTTCGATGTGGGATGCGGCTTCAGCATCCCCTCGATGATCTCGGGCTCCAACGGTCTTTTCCACCTGATCGCCGGACATGCTTGTAGATTCTTCAACATTCTTTTGGTTTTAGCTAAAAGGACGACTTTCCACGGTGCTTCTTCCATAAATGAACATGATGCCCCGGCGTATCCACCTTTTTAGGAGCGTGCTTCTATGGCGGGTTCACCCTCCAGTTCTCAGAAAGCGCAAATTTCCCCCGTTGATACTGGTCCTCGATCCAATTTTTGAAGACGTAGCAATCTTCAATTGGGTGGTTCACTATTCTGTGATAGGAGCAGTAGTTAGGATTGTTGACGTCACCGGGCTACGGTGGATGTTTTAGGTCTGGCAGAGTGATGAGTTTGTTGCGTACTGCCAGTTCGAACAATCTCCTCGTTTTATCATGGGAAACGAGTAAGCACGTCCTAGCTTCTCTTCCAGAGATTGGCGCGAGCGCGCGTTGTTTTGGCGAGCAACCGGTTTCGGGTCACTCGGTTGTTGTTGAGTATTGGCAACGAAGGACGCTTTACCTTTTAACCTTTTGCATTCCGAGGGTCCATTTTTTAAGAGGAAAGTACGTGGCCCATATGGTCAATTTCGGCCAAGTAGTCGATCAGAGCCTAGAAGGTGGTCGGCTTAAAGAACATTATGAACTGGGACACAGTCGCCTGAGGATCCAGAGTCCCTACGAACATGCCCACGGCAGGAGCTTCTTCGATGCGTTGTTTACATTTTGACCATAGGTTCCACCATCGAATTGCGTATTGAACCCAGGTCTCTCCCGGCTTTACCCTGGTGTTGATTAACGCCGTGATCGGGGTGCGTTCGCTTGCGCTGGAGAACCGCTGCGTGAATAGCAGTTCCATCTCTGTGAATGTTTTGATGGAGTCATTTAGGAGCTCCGAGTACCATTCAAACGCCGTCTCTGACAGGCTGCCAACGAACTGGTGAAGCAGCAATTTGTCATCGCCTCCAGTATTGCCGCATAAAGCTCTGAACTGAGCGATGTACTGATGCGGATTGCCTGTCCCTTTGTACATATGGAATTTGGGGATCATATATTTCGGGGGGTACTTGATTAGATCGTATCAGCCTGGGTACAGTCGTACAGTTCTGATGACTTGGCCAACCGCTTCACTTACCTGATGAGCTCATATTTTTTGAGCTATGTAATCATCAAGGGCAGCTTTGGAGATCGTTTCCTCCCTGGCTGTCGATAAAGCTGGAAGAGGATTTGATGTTTCCCCTTTTTCGTCCTCGATAATTATCGGCGGGTCTTCGGCTGGAGGTTCTAGTTTCATCATTCCAACCATGTCTTAGAACAGGAGTGCCATCTATTTTATATTAGGAGCCTGTTCCACGGCCTCCTTATCCTTTCTTTCCAGCACCTTTCGTAGGAACTCTGTATCGGTCTCCTACTCCTGGCGCTGTTGTGATGCCAACTCCGGACTTTCTTTCTGTCCGGTGAGTGCTTCTATTTTCGTCAGCATCTCATGGATCTTTTGTTGTTACTCCTGAGCTTTTGTCAATGACCGAGTTTGCGGCCGATGACCCACGGAAGCACGGCTTTCCTCTTTTCCGGAAGCCATGTAAATCGTGTGCATGATCATGCCCCCAGACTTGGGGCGTTTGGATCCATCACCTTTGGGATTTGCCGCTGGTGGTAGGAGATTCTCCGGCCATCTTTTTTTGTGGGAGGTCGTGCAGGGTTACCTAGCACGGCAGCAAAGTTTCGGGAGGCATCGTCCATGCCAAATTCAAAAATTTACCATTCTAGCTAACCCTAACTTTTAATCGTTAACTAGAAATCGACGAAAATAAAAATGCAAACACTTTGCAAGTCCAGTGAGCAAGGAATACAACCTTTGTAGACCGGTCCTTCACTTCATTAGCTCCGTGTAGTAGTAACCTTCGCTGAGATCAAGAAGTCCCGGACTCTTGAGAGGCTCCGATGAAGAAACGAACATGCTTGCTTCGAAGTCTTCGAGGCCGAAGATGATCTACGTCGAGGAGACACTAACCCAAGCTATCTCTTCACTAATCATGGAATTAGTGAAGTAAACACCCTATACTAAATGGAAAGTAGTAGAGGATGATGAAGTAGGAAGTGGGCTCACTTTAGATTTGATTTTCTCACACTTTTTCTCATACCTCCATTGAAGCTAGAAAGCTTTTTGGAAGAAGAAGAAGATGAAGATATATCTCTCATTAAAAAAAAATCAAGTGAGAATGAATTATTGCAACCATGGTGATTTAATATCATATAATAACCATTGTAGAGACATAACCATAGCTAGAATGATGGTTGGGTTTATAAATATCTTAGCCAATACAAAAAAGTGGACTTAGTCAATGCAAATCCAAGCTTCTCAAAGCTTCTTGCCATGACCAAAAATACCACCGTTTTGATTTACCAAAATAAATAAAAAAACCTTCATTATTCATAGCATGGTGTAAGTCATACACACACCTTTGTTGCATGTATCATCAAGCATGACACATAACATGCACAAAAATATATCACATATATTCAATGTGCACAAAATGAGAAAAGGAAATCATAAGTGAGCTTAATATTAGTTAATGTAATGTAATATATCAAATATATAATTATACATTAGATTATCAAATAAACTCTTGATTTAATAATCCGGCTATATCTCGTATAACCGACTAATATCATATGTAACAACTTATCGAATCAACACATGATCCGATAACCCGGCTATATCGCATATAACCGACCAATGTCACAAAACGCGAGAATAGAATACGGTATCTCATAACGTATTAATCTCGGTCCCGCACATATCACATATATGCTCCTACTCCATTTCGCTTGAGCCAGGAAACCCCTGTGTAGGACTCTAAAGACTCGTCAATATGCCGGCAGTAGGTGATGATCATATCTAACACCCACAAGCCGCAAGCGGTCTGCTAAATGTAACGGCCACCCGGGTATTGAGCGATCAGAAGATCAACAAGCAAGCTTGCTCACACTCCTACGAATCCAATCAGTAACACTACCATTCAGTCCGGTCTCTTCGTCTGATATGTCGCATATCTCGTCTAAGAGTGGTAAACGTCAGACCCCAGTAACTCGATAAGTCGTCGATATGAGGCTCATAACGGGTCGAGAAACTACTGATAACACTTACCAGTATATCTCTGATGCAGCCTTGGCCAAGGACTTCATGTTATAACCAATCGAGCATAGCGCAACATCAACTCCCAATACCGGGAGAAACGAAACCCCTCCTATCGCTCATTACGTCCATGTGACTCGGGACTGTACCCAAAAGCCACCGTTTTGCACGTTCTCTTGAACGTGGTAAGATGGAAATCAAAACACAGTGGGAATCACATAAGACTCTATGACGATCTCGAGTCTACAGACTAACCTGTCCCAGTGTCACCAGAGAACTGCCATCTGACATTAGGTATAATACCATCTGGGAGTTCTCGGTGAGTCCGTTTAGTGTACCCAGTCTACACTGAGCACCCATATACTGTCTCTGATGTCAAACACCAATGGATATGGGATCATCCTGTTAGTTGTATGTATGCCCTAGAGGCCAGTATTGTACAGATGATGTATATTATATTGGATGCTTGGTCATATATAGAGATGACAATCTTGCTCGATATGATAGTATGCTATCTGGTTACTCTTTATCTTAACATGTACACTTGTCTCTTTAAACTGTCTTATAGTTACATGTTGGTAAAGCCCTTAGGATGTGTACTTGACTACCTGGACTATGATGTAGATCATACTAGTGGGGACGTGGTAGTCCATAGGTACATCCTTCAAGGTCCCTAGTCGTGGGTGTATCGAGACGGGGCATCGATATACCAGTGTAGACTAGCGTATACGCTTCTCGACCCATGAGATAGGCGATGGATGATCCCATATCCATTGGTGTTTGACATCAGAGATGGTATACGGGTGCTCAGTGGAGACTGGGTACACTGGACGGACTCGCCGAGAACTCCCAGATGGTATTATACCTCACGTCAGATGGCAGTTCTCAGTTGACACTTGTACAGGTTAGTCTGTAGACCCGAGATCGTCATAGAGTCTTGTGTGATTCCCACTGTGCTTTGATCTCCACCTTACCACGTCCATGAGGGCATGCAAAACGGTGGTCTTTGGGTACAGTCCCGAGTCACATGGAGGCAATGAGCGATAGGAGGGGTTTCGTCTCTCCCGGTATTGGGGGTTGATGTTGCGCTGTGTTTGATTGGCCGTAACAGGGAAGTCCCTGGCCAGGGCTGATTCAGAGATTTGCTGGTAAGTGTTACCGGTAGTTTCTCGACCCGTTATGATCCTCACATCGGCACGACTTATCGGTTATTGGGGTCTGACGCATACCACCCCTAGACTTGATATGCGACATATCAGACGAACGGACCGGACTGTATGGTAAGTGTTACTGATTGGATTCATAGGAGTGTGAGCGGGCTTGCTCGTTGATCTTCTGATCACTCAATACCCGGGTGGCCGTTATGTTTGGCAGACCGCTTGCGGCTTGTGGGTGTTTGATATGATCATCACCTGCTACCGGAGTATTGACGAGTCTTTAGAGTCCTACACAGAGGTTTCCTGGCTCGAGCAAAATGAAATAGGAGCGCATATGAGATATGTGCGAGGCCGAGAATAATACCAGTATGAGATACTGGATTCTATTCTCGCGATTTGTAACATTGATCGGTTATATGCGATATAGCCGGGTTATCGGATCAAGTGTTGATTCGATAAGTTGTTACTGTTGATATTAGTCGGTTATATGAGATATGACCGGATCGTTAAATCAAGTGTTGATTTAATGATTTAATGTATAATTATATATTTGATATATTACTTTACATTAACTAGTATTGGTTCACTTAAGATGGATTTTCTCACTTGATGTGCACATTGTATATATATGATATAGTTTTGTGCACTAGTTTGTATCATGTTTGATGATACATGCAAACTTGGGTGTATGTTTGATTTGAACCATGTTTAGGTTAATGGTTATGGTTTTATATTATTCATTTATTCATTTTATTTAAATTCTTTATTTCTTTTGGCTAAAATGAAATGGTTGCTAATTTTGTCTTTTGTGGAAGCTTCATGAAGCTTTGAATTAGTAACCATTTTATTTTATATTCAAACCTAACCATTAGCTAAACTAAGGTTTGCTCTCTACAAGAGTTAAATCTAACCCAAGGTTGCATTATGATAAGATCAATAGATTTTATTATTCTTTCACCATTCTCATGATATTCTTCTTGTTCCTTCTTCTTCTTCTTCATCTTCATCAAGAAGAAGAAAGCTTGGAACCTCCAATGGTGAAATGATCAAATGATTGAGAAAACAAAATCTAAAGTCAACCCACTTCCTCTTTCTTCATCCTCTACAACTTGCCTTGTAGTAGAGTGTGTTGTCTTCACAAGTTTCTTGACTTGGTGAAGGCGGAGCTCGAGTTTGAGTTGTCTCGACGTAGATCATCTTCGGCATCGTAGTCTACGACGTAGCCCGATTATTTCTCCGACGAAACCATCACCGTAGTCCGGGATCCGATGATCGCAGCGAAGGGACATCGTCATGGAGCTATGGAGGTGGAGTAACGAATCTACAAAGGTTGTATTTTCATTCACTCTTTAGTTAAGTTGTTAACTAGCTTCTTGTTTCGCCTAAACTCTAGTCAACGATCCGTATTAGAGTTCTTCGGCACATGTAAAATTTTAATTTGGCATGGTTGATGCCTTGTGAGAACTCCTTAGTGTGCCTAGGAACCCTACAGTGGTATCAGAGCCTAGCTAGAGCCTTAGGCGATACGTGGACGGAGTTAGAAATCCGATCGAACCGAAACCCCATTGCAAAATCGCTCTCTGTACTTTTTTCAAAACTGTTGATTTTTGTGAATTAAAAATATGCAGAAAAACAAGCAGGCTTTTTTTAGAATTACTGTGAAATTTGAGATCTTGAATCCACTATAGTGCGGCGGAACCGCGGCACAAGCATGGCTTGTGCGGCGGTTCCGCCGCCAAATTGTAATATCAAGAATTCAAATTTGCACAGTAACTCCTAATATGCAGTGCTGATTTTCCTGGAATATTTTAATCTGAACTCAAGAGTTGAGTTTTCTGTGTTGTATTGGGGACTCGGTGTTTCGATCGGAAAGTCTAATTCTGTCTATGTGTTTTCCGGATAATTTTTGAACATGTTGAAAAGTTCGACCGGATATAAATACCCATTTTTTCCCTTATTGGGAAATTTCCAAGTGTTGGATTTTTCCGTGGTTTAAAGACATTCTAAGTAGTGCAAGTAACGCGATGGACCCTCCAGAAGACAACAAACCATAACTCGATTATGTGACCGCCTTGAACTGCCCTTTGAACCTTAGGGTTTGGGACGGTACGGCGTGCCACATGTGAGGCGTTGGCTTGACCCTTCTACGGCTGGACCGTTGGTACTGAGGCATGAACTGGATGTTTTTAAACTTGTTTCATGTGTTGAGCAGTTTCGGGAAAACTTGGGTGTTCGAATGTTCGATCGGAAAGTTTAACATTTTCTATTTATCTGGAATGTGATACAATAATTGGAATTCACAAACAGTTATGAGATAACTGAATGAATGTTATAAATCTAGCAGTTTAGTCTCACGTGATATTGAAAAGAGTTTTCGATAATGAGACTAAAATGCGGGGTTTGCAATTGTTAGGCATGTGATGTCTAAGTATTTCATTTGATTAGGCATGCGATGTCTAAACAGGTTGCGGATTCCAACTGTTGTAGTTTTACACTTTCTTTTCTGTGACCGTAAGTGTAGTATAACGATATCGCCGGTTTCGTTGCTATACGTCAACGACAATTGGGGTATGCATACTTACTTACGTTGATGACATGTGATGTTATGTGTTGCTGGATATGTCATATTGGATCGTCGTGTTCGAATAGCCGGGGGTTTTATGTGAGATGAGTGTTTTTCATTTTCATTCATGTAAATAACTTGTATGTAATATTCTTTGAATTAGGGCACTTCCATGTTGCGGAAGATGTCACCTTTTGTATATTATTTACTTTTCCGCACTAGGATAGACCCAAGGAGGAAGGCACAAGTAACCGGGTTCTGGAGTCCAGTGGAAGACCAACTCGAGGAGTCGAGTCCGGGTCTCCTAACTCTAGAATTGGTAGGGTTGCTTGCCGCTCTCGTAGGGGTCTAGGGGTGTGGGTATGGCTATTCATCACGACCGTGGAATCCGTGTTTTGTACTGGCTCGTATTGAAAACACGGACGTTCTAGTATATCTAATATTTCATTTGTTTCTTCTGCTGCGATATCTGTGATGTGATCATGTGATATGTTCTGTGATGGATACTGTATATAGTATATATGATATATTATATGGACGTTACTTATGTTTTGCACCCGCACTAGCCCTGCCCTGCTCTGTCGTTAGTTACCTAACCTAACGGTGCACGAGGGGACATCGAGGCGAATGCGGATGACATAAGTGTACGTCGTATTTATCTGTGATGTTTAGGTAACTTAAATGATGGGACTTCATTAATATGATTAATGAAAGTAAAAGAAACCTAAGATGTTGTAGAATCGAATTTCAAAATAAAACAGGTAGCTACAGTTCTTGCTTTGCACAACGGTATATGTGATATATCCTGCACCTTATTCGATAAGGAAAGGACCGAGATCCCTTCACCGGGAGTGACTCCTTTAGCAATAACCGGCAGATGCTGCACACTCGGTTTGTTTTTGATTGCTTTTAAGAGTTTTTGCTTTGCACAGCGATATATATAATATATCCCGCACCTCATTCGACAAGGAAAGGGTCGACGATCCCTTCACCGGGAGTGACCCCTTTAGCAAAACTAGAAAAGCCTCAAAATCACTCCATTTTAAAACTTCATTATGATTCTACAACGATATCAAGTTCATTACGCAATAGGTTTTCGGAAAAACCTGACGTAGCCCTCCGTCATTTCAGATAAGAACTGTTTAGTATTCGTGCTGCGTTTGTTGGCCTTTGTCAAGGCGTAGTGTGCGGTAGCTGAATAGTGATTATCTGCTTATGCATATGATGCAGATTGTTTCAGGGTAGTCGTACGACCTTGTTGGCCTTTGTCAAGGGCCGTGCGGGTGGGTTTGATTCAATCAAGAAATGACGGGCTGAAGTTGACTAGCATGCTATGATTTGTTGGCCTTTGTCAAGGTCATAGGACGCTAGGGGCAAAATATTATCGGGAATTTCAAGTGTTGAAATTTGCAATGAGATTGCATACCTTCTATGAGATAGTTGGATCCCGATACCCACTGCGAGTAAGAGTTACTCCTGGGAGAGTTTTGCACATTGCAATTAGCCGATCAAGTAGGTGTCTAGAAAGGTGTTAACGAGGTTACGCCTCTGGGAAAACGAGGTTTACATTAATTAGGTTTGTACGAAAGCACGGGGGACCTTCCTCAAAGTACCAACACTGGCCTGGCTGAAAGATTGGCGAACTTGTAGTCTGTAATTAATCCCGGCTAATCTTTCATTTTAGGGTTTGAAGGAAGATTTGATAAAAAGCAGTGGGAGCCATCCTGATTAGATAAGATAATAACCAATCTGATCTTGCACGAGCATACGCTAAAGTGTTTTTCTTCTCTCTCTCTCCAGGTAGCGACCATTTCATGCCCTAATCAAGATAATAATATGGATGTATTGACCGAACCCGCATGTTATACTGTGCTGGGGAACGTTGGTTCCGTTCTTTCTTATAAGAGTTATAGGAATGAACAGGATATAGGGGAATACCAGGATTCCCATGCCACCCGATTGAAGAAAGTACATGTTGATGCATTTTCTTCGGGTGTGTTCATTACTGAGAACTGTTTCTCCATTTGCTCTACGTCCTGGGTATTAGATACCGGGTCAGGATCCCATATATGTAATCAGTTACATGGGCTTAGAAAAGGTAGAGAACTCGGAGAAGGTGATAAAGACATTAGAGTTGGAAATGGTGCAATTGTTGCAGCTAAGACTGTCGGGGAATATCACCTTGAATTACCAACTGGTAATACATTGGTTCTGAACGAATGCTATTACATGCCGAACCTGATATGCAACATTATATCGGTTTCTTTATTAAGTAAAGAGGGATATAATTTTGTATTACAGGACAATGTTATGAACATTTTTCGTAACCAAAAATTGGTTGGATCAGGCACGTTGTGCAATGGCATTTATGTTCTAAATCAATCAACAGTTCTGAGCATAACAAACACACACAAGAGGAAGAGTTCTGAACTGAACGAATCCTTCTTGTGGCATTGTAGACTCGGTCACATCAATGCGACACGACTAGCTAAGTTGCATAAAGATGGATATTTAAATCCGTTTGAATTTTCATCTTATGACACTTGCCAGTCATGTCTCAAAGGCAAGATGACCAAAACTCCGTTTACGGGACACGGAGAAAGAGTTACCGAACTCTTGGGACTGATACATAGTGATGTATGCGGTCCCATGTCTACACATGCCAGGAATGGTTCTTCGTACTTCATTACATTCACTGACGATCTCTCTAGATTCGGATATGTGTTCCTGATGAAACACAAATCAGAAGCTTTTGAGAAATTTAGAGAATATAAACAAGAAGTTGAGAACCAAACCGGAAAAAGTATTAAAATCCTTCGATCTGATCGAGGAGGTGAATACTTGAGAAATGAATTCCTGGACTTCCTAAAAGAGAATGGGATTCTCTCTCAGCTGACTCCTCCATATACACCACAGCACAACGGTGTATCAGAACGGAGGAACCGCACCCTATTAGATATGGTGCGCTCTATGATGAGCACAGCTGAGTTACCTATTTCCTTCTGGGGGTATGCGCTGGAGACAGCAGCATACCTATCGAATCAAGTTCCATCTAAATCTGTACCTACCACGCCATATGAGATATGGAGTGGGAAGAGACCATGTCTTAAACGAGTTAAGATATGGGGTTGCCCGGCCTATGTCAAAAGGCAAAATTCGGACAAGCTCGAGGCACGGTCAGTTCTATGCAAGTTTGTGGGATATCCCAAACATTCACATGGATATCTTTTCTACCATACAGAGGAACAAAAAGTGTTTGTTTCTCGACATGCCACCTTTTTAGAAAAGGAATTTCTTGCAAAAGAAATTAGTGGCGATAAGGTAGAACTGGAAGAAATTCCGGCTACACAAACTCAAACTGAAGATTTAGTGGAACCAGAGGATTCAGTAGCTCCCGACGAACCTCAGCCTCTCCGCCGATCTAGTAGGGTTCCTCGCCAACCTGAGAGATACTACGGTTTTCTCATGGATGGTGGCAGCGAGGATTGCATCATGGAGGATGATGACCCAACTAGCTTCGAGCAGGCCATCACGAGTAGGGACTCAGTGAAATGGCTGGATGCTATGCGGTCCGAGATGGAATCCATATACACCAACAAAGTATGGACTTTGGAAATTGCTCCTGAAGGGGTAAAACCCATTGGGAGCAAGTGGATCTTCAAGAAGAAACTTGGTGTAGATGGGAAAGTGGAGACTTTCAAAGCTAGACTTGTTGCAAAAGGTTTTCGCCAAAGACCAGGTGTGTACTATGACGAAACCTTTTCTCCAGTGGCTATGCTTAAATCCATCCGGATCATGCTTGCCATCGCTACATATCATGACTACGAAATCTGGCAAATGGATGTTAAGACCGCCTTTCTAAACGGTGATTTAGAAGAGTGCGTATACATGACTCAGCCAGAGGGCTTCGTAGACAGTGGGAGCAGTGGGAAGGTGTGCAAGCTGCTTAAATCCATTTATGGATTAAAGCAAGCATCGCGGAGTTGGAACATCTGCTTTGACGTCATTATCAAAGAGTTTGATTTCGTCAAAAACCCAGATGAACCTTGTATTTACAAGAAGGTGGCAGAGAGTAAGGTTGTCTTCCTCGTATTGTACGTGGACGACATACTCTTGATAGGAAATGATATTCCTATGCTGCAATCGGTCAAGCTCTTCTTATCACAAAGATTCTCAATGAAAGATCTTGGTGATGCCTCCTGCATATTGGGAATGAGGATCTATAGAGATAGATCCAAACGGATATTGGGATTGTCCCAATCCAGGTACATTGACACCATACTAAAGAGGTTTAGTATGGAAGAATCCAAGCGTGGGAACTTGCCCACGATCTCTGGAGTCACTCTCTCCAAAGAGATGTCTCCCAAGACTGATTTGGAGAGAGCTCGCATGCAAGGGATACCCTATGCTTCGGCCGTAGGCTCTATCATGTACGCGATGCTATGTACCAGACCCGATGTTGCATACTCACTAAGTATAGTGAGCAGGTATCAAGCTGATCCTGGAGAGAGTCACTGGACAGCTGTGAAGAGCATTCTCAAGTACTTGCGAATGACTAAAGAGATGCTCTTGGTGTATGGTAACGGAAAACTCCAAGTCGAGTCCTTTACCGATTCAAGCTTCCAGAGTAATAAGGACGACTCTAAGTCGCAGTCGGGATTTGTCTTTACCCTTTACGGAGGGGCGGTTAGCTGGAAGAGTTCCAAGCAGGAAACCGTGGCAGACTCGACGATGGAGGCTGAATACATCGCTGCCAACGATGCTGCCAAAGAGGCTGTCTGGATCAAGAAGTTCATTAATGAACTTGGTGTGGTTCCATCCATTGAGCATCCAATACCTTTATATTGCGATAACAATGGAGCTGTGGCTTTGGCCACCCAGGTCCCATCAGCGATCCAGGCATATTCTGAGGCGGTATCACCTGATCCGGGAGATAGTTGATCGCCGAAAGATCGAGGTCAGGAGAGTTGACACGAAGAATAACACAGCGGATCCACTCACGAAGGCTATTCCCCAGATACAGTTTGAGAGACCCTTTGGGATGCTTGGTATGCGATACTATAGCAGCTGGCCCTAGTGCAAGTGGGAGATTGTTAGTTGTATGTATGCCCTAGAGGCCAGTATTGTACAGATGATGTATATTATATTGGATGCTTGGTCATATATAGAGATGACAATCTTGCTCGATATGATAGTATGCTATCTGGTTACTCTTTATCTTAACATGTACACTTGTCTCTTTAAATTGTCTTATAGTTACATGTTGGTAAAGCCCTTAGGATGTGTACTTGACTACCTAGACTATGATGTAGATCATACTAGTGGGGACGTGGTAGTCCGTAGGTACATCCTTCAAGGTCCCTAGTCGTGGGTGTATCGAGACGGGGCATCGATATACCAGTATAGACTAGCGTATACGCTTCTCGACCCATGAGATAGGCGATGGATGATCCCATATCCATTGGTGTTTGACATCAGAGATGGTATACGGGTGCTCAGTGGAGACTGGGTACACTGGACGGACTCGCCGAGAACTCCCAGATGGTATTATACCTCACGTCAGATGGCAGTTCTCAGGTGACACTTGTACAGGTTAGTCTGTAGACCCGAGATCGTCATAGAGTCTTGTGTGATTCCCACTGTGCTTTGATCTCCACCTTACCACGTCCATGAGGGCATGCAAAACGGTGGTCTTTGGGTACAGTCCCGAGTCACATGGAGGCAATGAGCGATAGGAGGGGTTTCGTCTCTCCCGGTATTGGGGGTTGATGTTGCGCTGTGTTTGATTGGCCGTAACAGGGAAGTCCCTGGTCAGGGCTGATTCAGATATTTGCTGGTAAGTGTTACCGGTAGTTTCTCGACCCGTTATGATCCTCACATCGGCACGACTTATCGGTTATTGGGGTCTGACGCATACCACCCCTAGACTTGATATGCGACATATCAGACGAACGGACCGGACTGTATGGTAAGTGTTACTGATTGGATTCATAGGAGTGTGTGCGGGCTTGCTCGTTGATCTTCTGATCGCTCAATACCCGGATGGCCGTTACGTTTGGCAGACCGCTTGCGGCTTGTGGGTGTTTGATATGATCATCACCTGCTACCGGAGTATTGACGAGTCTTTAGAGTCCTATACAGAGGTTTCCTGGCTCGAGCAAAATGAAATAGGAGCGCATATGAGATATGTGCGAGGCCGAGAATAATACCAGTATGAGATACTGGATTCTATTCTCGCGATTTGTAACATTGATCGGTTATATGCGATATAGCCGGGTTATCGGATCAAGTGTTGATTCGATAAGTTGTTACTGTTGATATTAGTCGGTTATATGAGATATGACCGGATCGTTAAATCAAGTGTTGATTTAATGATTTAATGTATAATTATATATTTGATATATTACTTTACATTAACTAGTATTGGTTCACTTAAGATGGATTTTCTCACTTGATGTGCACATTGTATATATATGATATAGTTTTGTGCACTAGTTTGTATCATGTTTGATGAACATGCAAACTTGGGTGTATGTTTGATTTGAACCATGTTTAGGTTAATGGTTATGGTTTTATATTATTCATTTATTCATTTTATTTAAATTCTTTATTTCTTTTGGCTAAAATGAAATGGTTGCTAATTTTGTCTTTTGTGGAAACTTCATGAAGCTTTGAATTAGTAACCATTTTATTTTATATTCAAACCTAACCATTAGCTAAACTAAGGTTTGCTCTCTACAAGAGTTAAATCTAACCCAAGGTTGTATTATGATAAGATCAATAGATTTTATTATTCTTTCACCATTCTCATGATATTCTTCTTGTTCCTTCTTCTTCTTCTTCATCTTCATCAAGAAGAAGAAAGCTTGGAACCTCCAATGGTGAAATGATCAAATGAGTGAGAAAACAAAATCTAAAGTCAACCCACTTCCTCTTTCTTCATCCTCTACAACTTGCCTTGTAATAGAGTGTGTTGTCTTCCCAAGTTTCTTGACTTGGTGAAGGCAGAGCTCGAGTTTGAGTTGCCTCGACGTAGATCATCTTCGGCATCGTAGTCTATGACGTAGCCCGATTATTTCTCCGACGAAACCATCACCGGAGTCCGGGATCCGATGATCGCAGCGAAGGGACATCGTCATGGAGCTATGGAGGTGGAGTAACGAATCTACAAAGGTTGTATTTTCATTCACTCTTTAGTTAAGTTGTTAACTAGCTTCTTGTTTCGCCTAAACTCTAGTCAACGATCCGTATTAGAGTTTTTCGGCACATGTAAAATTTTAATTTGGCATGGTTGATGCCTTGTGAGAACTCCTTAGTGTGCCTAGGAACCCTACACATCCATCGCCCATCTACATGGGTCGAGAAGCTATACGCTAGTCTACTCTTGTATATCAATGCCATGTCTCGATACACCTACGACTAGGAACATTTGAAGGATGTACTTAACGACTACTCTGTCCCCACTAGTATGATCTGCATCATAGTCCTAGTAGTCAAGTACTCATCCTAAGAGCTTTATCAACATGTAACATAGAGACAATCAGTGTACATGTTAAGATAAAGAGCAACCAGATAGCATACTATCATGTCGAGCAAGAAAGTCCTCCATATATATATCCAAGCATCCACTTCAATATACATCATATGTACAGTAATGGCCTCTAGAGCATACATATAACTTACAATCTCCCACTTGCACTAGGGCCATCTGTTGTAGTATCTCATACCCAAAAATCAGCAGTGGTTGAAGTATCCCATACTCAACCATCCCATAAAAATCTCTCCTAGGTATAGGCCTTTGTGAGTGGATCCGCCGTGTTGTCCTCTGTAGTCTACTCTTCTGACCTTGATCTCCCTGGAGATCATCCATCTCCATGATCAGGTGATACTGCCTTAGAATATGTCTGGATCATAGATGGGACGGGGGTTTCTAGGCCTAAGCCACAACTCCATTGTCACACAATTGTAGGAACGAAGTTCATCTCATGAACTAATATATATCCAGACTACCTCTTTGGTATCATCCTTGGTAGAAATGTATCTAGCCTTTATCTTCTAGTTTGCTACGGTATCTAGCCTGGAACTCTTCCAACATACCGTTCCTCCACTGAGGGTAAAGACAATGCCTGTGACTGACATTCAGTCAACCTTTACCACCCTGGAAGCTATCCAGTGATTCTCCCCAGGATCGATTGATACCATCTCACTACACCTAGTGAGAATCCTAACATCCACTTAGATCTATCTCATAGATCCACAAACCAGGATTTAGGAGGTATCACCTTGATCCTATATGGAGAATGCTTGTGATAAGAGGAGATTGACTGAGTGTAGCATAGGAAACTCCTTTCCTATCAAGAATATGTCATCCACGTACAATACGAGGATCACCACCATACTCCCTACTACCTTTTTGTATATATAAGGTTCATCTACCATTTTGATGAAGTCAAACGCTTTGACTACCACATCAAAATAGATGTTCCAACTCCGCGATGCCTGTTTTATCCCATAAAGCAACTTGGACGCGTTTCCGCTGCTCCCACTGTTTACGAAGCCCTATGGCTGTATACTTATAGACGCTCCCTTCTAAATCACTATTTAGAAAAGCTGTCATGATACCCAACCGTCAGATATCGTAGTCATGGTATGTAGCAGTGGCAAGTAGGATCCGGATGGACTTAAGCATAAGGACTAGAAAAGATTTCATCATTATCCACACCTGGTCGATGACGAAAACCTTTTGCAATAAGTCGTAGCTTTGAAAGTCTCAACTTTTCCATATACACTAAGTAATCTTCTCAAGATATACTTGCTCCTAATGGGGATTTAACCCTTCAGATATAGCAACCAAAGTCCATACTTTGTTGGTGTATATGGATTCCATCTCATATCGCTTAGCATCCAGCCATTCTCACAGAGTCCCCACTCCTGATGGCCTTCTTGAAACTAGTTGGGTCATTATCTCATGATGCAATCCTCACTCCCACTGTCATAGAGAAAACCGAAGTATCTCTCAGGTGGGTGAGGAACCCTACTAGATCGGCGGAGAGGCTGAGGTTCGTTGAAACCTATTGAATCCTCCGGTTCTACCAAATCATCAGCTGTAGTTTGTATAGATGGAACTCTTTCCAGTTCTACCTCATGACCACTAATTTCTTCACAAGAAATTCCCTTTCCAAAAGGTGGCATACTGAGAAACAAAACACCTTTTGCTCCTCGGTGTGGTAGAAAATATTCCCTTGCGAATTCTTGGGATATCCAACAAACTTCCACAGAATTGACCTTGCCTCGAACTTGTCCGGATTTTGCTTTTAGACATAGGCCGGACAACCCTAAAACTTAACATCCTTAAGAGATGGACTCTTCCCATGCCATATCACATATGGAGTGGTAGGCACCTGATTTGATTGGAACCATATTCAATAGGTATGCAGCTTCACAAGTGCATAGCCCCCAAAAGGAAATAGGCAACTCGGTAGTAATCATCATAGAGCACACCATATCACATAGGGTGCGATTGCTCCGCCCCAATACGCCGACGTGCTGTGGTGTATACGGAGGAGTAATGCTGAGAGAGAATCTCATTCTCCCTTAGAATATTTCAGGAATTCTGTGCTCAAGTATTCACCTCCCTGATCGTATCGAAGGACATACTACTTATACCCGTTTTGGTTCTCTACTTCTAACTTATATTCTTTGAATTTCTCAACAGTTTCAGACTTATGTTTCAACAGGAACATATGTGCGAATCTTGAGAGATCATCAGTAAATGTAATGAAGTACAAAGAACCAGTCCTGGCATGTGCAGACAGGGGAGCTACATACATTATCATGTATCAATTCCAAGAGTTCAATAACTCTTTCTCTGTTTCCAATAAACGGAGCTATGGTCATCTTATCTTTGTGACAAGACTGGCAAGTTTCATAAGATGTAAATTCAAACTGATTTAAATATGCATTTTTATGTAACTTCAGATAGTCGGGTCGCATTGATATGACCTAGTCTACAATGCCTCAAGAAGGATTCGTTCATTTCTGAACTCTTCCTCTTGTGTGTGTTCTGTACGTTAAGAACTGTGGTTTGATTTAGAACGTATATACTTTTAGATAACGTACCTAAACTGATCAACTCTTGATATAGGAAATGTTCAAAATATTATCCAACAATACAAAATTATATCCTTCTTTACTAAATAAAGAAACCGATATGATATTGTATATCAGGTTCGGTATCTAATAACATTCGTTCAGAATCAATGTATTTGGTAATACAGGATGATAACTGCCAACATACTTGGCTGCAACACTTGCACCATTTCCAACTCTTGAAACTTATCACCCATTCTCAGTTCTCCACCTATCTATAGCCCATGTAACATATTACATATGTGGGATCCTAATCCGGTATCTCATACCCAGGACGTAAAGGATACTGAGAAACGGTTCTCTGTAATGAACATACCCGAAAAAGATGCATCATCATGCACTTTCTTCGTTTGGTCGGCACGGGAATCCTGGTAATCCCCTATTTTCTGCTCGGTCTTATAACAATTATAAGTTGGAGCGGGACCAACGTTCGTTAGCTCAGTATAAAAAGCGGGTTCGGTCAATACATCCGTATTATTATCTTGATTAAGGCGTGACATGGTCACTATCTGGAGAGAGAGAGAGAAGAAAACACTCAGCGTATGCTCTTGCAAGATTAGATTGATTATTAATTTATCTAATCAGGATGACTCCGACTGTTTTAGTCAAATCTTCCTTCAAACCCTAAAAGGAAAGACTAGCCGGGATTACTTACACCCTACAAGTTCGTCAATTTTTCAGCCAGGCCAATGTTGGTATTTTGAGGGAGGTTCCCCATGCTTTCGCACGGACCTAATTAAAATAAACCTCGTTTTCCCAAAGGCATAACCCCGTTAACACCTTTCTAGACACCTACTCGATTGGCTAATTGTGATGTGTAAAATTCTCCCAGGAGTAACTCTTACTCACAGTGGGTATCGGGATCCAACTATCTCATAGATGGTATGCAATCTCATTGCAAATTTCAACACTTGAAATTACCAATAATATTATACCCTTAGCATCCTATGACCTTGACGAAAGCTAACAAATCATAGGCTGCTACTCAAGTTCAACCCGTGCATTTCCTAATTGAATTAAACCTATCCGCACGACCCTTGACAAAAGCCAACAAAGTCGCACGCTGCCCTAACTCAATCGCATCATATGCTTATGTAGATAAGCATAAATAGCTACCGCACACTATGCCTTGACGAAAGCCAACAAACGTAGCACGAATACTATGAAGTACTTATCTGAAATGACGGAGGGCTACGCAGGTTTTTAAGAAAACCATGAGCGTAATGAACTTGATATCGTTGTAGAATCAAGTGATTTTGAAAGGGAGTGTTTTTTAGGCTTTTACTAGTTTTGCTAAATAGGTCACTCCCGGTGAAGGGATCTCGGCTCTTTCCTTATCGAATAAGGTGCAGGATATTTCACAAATACCACTATGCAAAGCAAAAACTATAAAAGCAATCAAAAGACAAACCGAGTTTGTAGCATCTGCTAGTTTCGCTAAAGTGGTCAATCCCGGTGAAGGGATCTCGGCTCTTTTCTTATCGAATAAGGTGCTGGATATTCTACAAGGAATACCACTATGCAAAGCAAGAACTAGAGCTACCAGTTTTCGAGACAAGTTTCTACAACATCTTTAGGTTTCTTTTATTTCATTAATCTCATTAATGAAGTTCCATTTATTATGCTTCCCAAGCATCACATATGAAACGAAAGCAACAATATATATATATATATATATATGAATCCGTCTTAGAATATAATCAATGATCACATCACAGAATATCGCAGCAGAAAACAACATATGAAATATTGGATATACTAGAATTTTCGAGTTTTAAATTAAGCCTGTATAAAACATGGATTCCACGGTCATGATGAATAGCCAATCCCACACCCCTAGACCCCTACGAGAGCGGCAAACAACCCTACCAATTCTAGAGTTAGGAGACCTGGTCTCGACTCCTCGAGATGGTCTCCCACTGGACCCTAGAACCTGGTTACTTGTCGGAAAAGTAAATAATATACAATGGTGACATCATTCTCAACCCGGAAGTGCCCCAATAAAAGAATATTACATACAATGAATTTTACATGAATGAAAAAAACTCTCATCTCACATAAAACCCCCGGCTATTCAAAACACGACGATCCAATATAATATATCACAGCAACACATAACATCATATGTCATCAACGTAAGTAAATATGCGTATCCCAATTGTCGTTGATGTATAGCACCGAAACCGGCGATACACCACATATTACACTTACGGTCGCAGAAAAGAAAGTGAAAAACTACAACAGTTGGAATCCGCAACCACCTTAGACATCACATGCCTAACTAAAAATTCCTTAGACATCATATGCCTAACAATTATAAACCTCGCATTTTAGTCTCGATATTGAAAACACCTTTTAATATCTAGTCGGGCAATTCAACAAGATTCCCGACATTCTGATCGAATGCTCATCGGAAACTTTAGTAGACGTCTGCACCCCCTGATACCGTCGACGAAGTGCACTAAGGCGGAACACCGCTGCCGCGAGCACTCGAACGGATGCTTTTGGCGATTGGGTTCTCCTACAGTCACTTGGTCAAGGCTATGGGGCATGGCTATCTATTAAGTTTTACCCGGCGAGTATCCGCGTACACTACGTGATTGCGACGAACTTTTGATCACTTCAAAATCCCGTAGCAACCGATCAACTGAGACTAAATTGCTAGATTTATAACATTCAAACTAGTTATCTCATAACTACTTGTGGATTCCAAATATTCTATCCCATCACATAATATCTGGACGACGTTAAATTTTTCGATCGAGTCATCAAAGTCCAACAATATCCCGACAGCTCAACACTTGAGCACAGTTTTAGTAATACCCAGAAGATGCCACAGTACCTATGAACCAGCCGTAGAAGGGTCAAACCAACGCCTCACATTTGACAACGCTGAACTACCACAAACCCTAGGGTTTAGTGGCGGTTCTGACGGTTACATAATCGAGTTAAGGTTTCGTTCTTCTAAACTGTCCACAGAATCACTTGCATATTTTTCCGAATACGTTAAACTTGGAAAAATGGGTTTTTGACATCCGATCGAACTTTTTAATTTCGCCTAGACAATATGTGAATAACCCGAAACAATGTTAAAACTACGAATACGAAACACTCTGAATTTTTTATAGTGTAAGATTACATCACATGCAAAATTAGTAAAAACAAACAACACCTGAAACATCAAAATCAAGTCACTGGAACACACACAAATTTTCAGGGGGGGCTCGGATTTGGCCGAGATCAAGCATATGGTGGCCGGCCAAAATTTCCCCAAACCGCCTCAAATTTTGTCAGTGTTCATGATATATCACATATATCACTCTGTACTTGTTTAAAAAAAATTTGACAAATATTTAAAATCGACTGAAACATAATTTTCGCATTTCAAGTTTCGGAGTATTTCGGTTTCGTAATCTTAACAAAATCCGTATAAATTTCTAGCATGGCTCTAATACCACTGCAGGGTTACTTAGCACGGCAGTAAGGTTTCGGGAGGCATCGTCCATGCCAAATTCAAAAATTTGTCGTTCTAGCTAACCCTAACTTTAAATCGTTAATTGGAAATTGACGGAAATGAAAATGCAAACACTTTGCAAGTCTAGTGAGCAAGGAATACAACCTTTGTAGACCGGTCCTTCACTTCAATAGCTCCGTGTAGTAGTCCTTTCGCTGCGATCAATAAGTCCCGGACACTTGAGAGGCTCCGATGAAGAAACGAACATGCTTTCTTCGAAGTCTTCGAGGCCGAAGATGATCTACGTCGAGGAGACACTAACCCAAGCTATCTCTTCACTAATCATGGAATTAGTGAAGCAAACACCCAATACTAAATGGCAAGTGGTAGAGGATGATGAAGTAGGATGTGGGCTCACTATAGATTTGATTTTCTCACACTTTTTCTCATACCTCCATTGAAGCTAGAAAGCTTTTTGGAAAAAGATGAAGATGAAGATATATCTCTCATGAAAAAAATATCAAGTGAGAATGAATTATTTCAACCATGGTGAGTTAATATCATATATTAACCTTTGTAGAGACTTAACCATAGCTAGAATGATGGTTGGGTTTATAAATATCTTAGCCAAGACAAAAGAGTGGACTTGGTCAATGCAAATCCAAGCTTCTCAAAGCTTCTTGTCATGACAAAAAATGCCACCATTATGATTTACCAAAATAAATAAAAAAAACCTTCATTATTCATAGCATGGTGTAAGTCATACACACACATTTGTTGCATGTATCATCAAGCATGACACATAACATGTACACAAAAATATATCACATATATTCAATGTGCACAAAATAAGAAAAAGAAATCATAAGTGAGCTTAATATTAGTTAATGTAATGTAATATATCAAATATATAATTATAAATTAGATTATCAAATCAACTCTTGATTTAATAATCCGGCTATATCGCATATAACCGACTAATATCATGTGTAACAACATATCGAATCAATACTTGATCCGATAACCCGGCTATATCGCATATAACCGACCAATGTCACAAAACGCGAGAATATAATATGGTATCTCATATCATATTAATCTCGGTCCTGCACATATCACATATGTGCTCCTACTCCGTTTCGCTTGAGCCAGGAAACTCCTGTGTAGGACTCTAAAGACTCGTCAATACGCCGGCAGTAGGTGATGATCATATCAAACACCCATAAGCCGCAAGCGGTCTGCTAAACGTAAAGGCCACCCAGGTATTGACCGATCAGAAGATCAATAAGCAAGCATGCTCACACTCCTGCGAATCCAATCAGTAACACTACCGTACAGTCCGGTCTCTTCGTCTGATATGTCGCATATCTCGTCTGGGGTGGTAAACGTCAGACCCCAGTAACTCGATAAGTCGTGTCGATATGAGGCTCATAACGGGTCGAGAAACTACTGATAACACTTACCAGTATATCTCTGAAGCAGCCTTGGCCAAGGACTTCCTGTTATAGCCAATCGAGCACAGCGCAACATCAACTCCCAATACCGGGAGAAACGAGACCCCTCCTATCGCTCATTGCCTCCATGTGACTCGGGACTGTACCCAAAAGCCACCGTTTTGCACGTTCTCTTGAACGTGGTAAGGTGGAAATCAAAGCACAGTGGGAATCACACAAGACTCTATGACGATCTCGGGTCTACAAACTAACCTGTACTAGTGTCACCAGAGAACTGCCATCTGACGTTAGGTATAATACCATCTGAGAGTTCTCGGCGAGTCCGTTCAGTGTACCCAGTCTACACTGAGCACCCGTATACTGTCTCTGATGTCAAACACCAATAGATATGGAATCATCCATCGCCCATCTACATGGGTAGAAAAGCTATACGCTAGTCTGTCTACTCTGGTATATCGATGCCCTGTCTCGATACACCTACGACTAGGAACATTTGAAGGATGTACTTAACGACTACTCTTTCCCCACTAGTATGATCTGCATCATAGACCTGGTAGTCAAGTACTCATCCTAAGGGCTTTATCAGCATGTAACATAGAGACAATCAGTGACATGTTAAGATAAAGAGCAAGCAGATAGCATACTATCATGTCGAGCAAGAAAATCCTCCATATATATGTCCAAGCATCCACTACAATAAACATCGTATATACAATAATGGCCTCTAGGGCATACATATAACTAACAGGTAGAAGTTGAAGGAGCCATTTTAGCAGGCGCCTGTGTTAAAGAAGTCCTTCGCTGTATGCTGGAGGGATGATTTTCCTTTTGTCGAACCTTCATTTTTTCCGGTTGACGAGAGTAGTTCTTGTTAATCACAGAATCATGGACTTTCCGCCAAACTCTGTGAACTTGGGAGGACAGCCACTGAGGGGGCTGCTCCGGCTTAGCCTACGTCATATTTTCAGCAGGAAGTGGAGATTTCTTCAACACCGCGGTTGGGGAGTTCTTCCGCACCCTCCTAAGCAGATCAAAGCTATTCCCAATTGGAACAGCAGTGTCAACTTCCACCATTGGAGCTCGTGGGGTGAGTCCAGAGGGGGAGTTGCCCCCTACTTTTCTCACTCGGCGCCAATGGCGACGTCGAGCGTGCCTTACAAATGGGACCACTTCAGTTGTGGAAGCAGCTCCTTCATGCCCCCTGCTTTGGTTAGGGGCTACTGCTGATGCCAGCCTGTCAAAGACTGAAGTCCTTTGAGAGGGAATGGCCGATCTTTCGAAGGCCGACTTTCTAGTAGGGGAAGCACTTTTGATGACTTCACCTGCCGGAGGAATTGAAACGGCCAATCTTGCGAAGACCAATCCTTTGGTAGGAGAAGCCCTATTAACGACTTCACCTGCCGGAACTGGAACGGCTATCCGTTTCGGGGTAACCCCTTCAAGTATCGCGAGCCTCTTTGCGGGCCCACTTGAGCTTTGGCTAAGCCTGTTGAATACTGAGGTGGCAGACTTGGTAGACCCATTGAGAGGGGCCGTGGTGGTTGTAAGTCGATCGAAGACCGACTTCTTGGGAGCTTCCTGTGGTGGCACTGGGGCGCTGAAACTCGCTGGCGGGAGCATGGTCCCGAAGAACAATCTAATAGTGGCTTGAGTCGCCTGCCCCACCGGCATTGAAAAAATGGAGACCGCATTGGGCCCGTATGTCACTCCTCTAGTTGGGGCGGAGCGGGAGCTGCTGTTGCAGTTTGTGCAGCTGGAAGCCATTGATGTTCACTTCTTCTCTCTGCACAGGAACAAAACACCAAATCTTAGTACCTCAAATCCAAGGGCAACCATAGCAAACCGCGATTTTTTTTGCGAAATACGACACACGAAGTGTGGAGTGGAAAGAGGAAAAGGTCCCACCGGGCATGCCAGAATCTGTTCACCGCCGAAAACAGGGACTAACCGGATGGATCGTCTTGCCTGAATTTGGGGGCAGATGCTATTTGGGTTTATCCTTCCACCTCTCCGAAGATGCCAAGTTGATTTATGGCACCATATATCGGAGGTTTGGACGGATGCGGACGTTGTAGCAGACTTCATCAGATTCCACCCTCGTTTGCGAGGGGTTTTTTGTTTGTGGGGATGCTCTTCTCTGCAGGCGTAAGCCCCTGCAGTTAGTTACGTTATCGCATCACGATAACCACTTTCTCCTGCTCAGGAAGTTCACTTCGTGTCGTGTGTGTTTTTATTTGCTTAGGTTGCCCGTGGATTGTATACAGAGACTAATTTATGTTGTCGCCCGTAGGGCATGGATTAGTCCAAATCCATATATCTTAGATTTGGGTTTGTTTTATTTAAAGATCGTTAATCTGGTTTGATATTAAGATCGACTTAAATGTGTGTGAGCAGTTGGGGCTCGGTTAGTCTTTTGTTAACGAAACGTTAGTCCAATTTGAGACTAAGATCTACTTAACAAGGTTTTAAGATTATTTTTGTTTTAGATCCAACAAGAGAGCATTTGGGCTATGTTGTCTTAGTTTAGGGACATTTCGATCCATTATCGCCATTTAGGAGACGAAATTCTAGTTTGAGGACATCTCGACCTGTTGATCACCATTTTGGAGGTGAGCTTTTAGTTTAAGGACGTCTCAGTCCATTGATCATCATTTTGGAGGTGAGATTTTAGTTTATGGACATCTCGATCCGTTGATCACTATTTTGAAGGTGAGAGATTTAGTTTAAGGACGTCTCGGTCCGTTGATCACCATTATGGAGGTGAGATTTTAGTTTAAGGACATCTCGGTCCGTTGATCACCATTTTGGAGGTGAGATTTTAGTTTAAGGACATCTCGGTCCGTTGATCACCATTTTAGAGGTGAGATTTTAGTTTAAGGACGTCTTGGTCCGTTGATCACCATTTTGGAGGTGAGATTTTAGTTTAAGGATGTTTCGGTACATTGTCCATCTTGCGTGTACGTGTATTTGTTACGTGATGGGATGAGCAACGATGATATGGGATGCATCCAGTTTAGGATGTGGTTCGATTTGGGATGTGCACGTCAGTTTGGGAAGAGCACCAAAAAGCAGTTGGTTGTCGGGACCCGCCACCTCTCTGAAAACATTGAGGAATTACAACAACATGTATCGGAGGTGTAGAGAGATGTACCTTTGAACCAATTCCCGTAATTGAGGGAAAATGGATTAATGGTAAACCCAGGAATCATTAGTCGTATTTTGAGACTAAGATTTCCTTAAGGGAATATGGGACGAATATCGTTTTGGGATATCATCAGTTGGAAGATCGATAGTCGTATTTGGGACTAAGATCGGTTTAGGAAGTAGTGTGCACATGAGCTCGGTTGATCTGAATTAGGGAGTTTCTACTCTCAAGGGAACTAACCAACTTGGGTTAGGTCCACTCAATTTTCCTTATATTTGAAAAAGAGTGCTGCTAAGCACTTATTTGGGCTCAGTCCCCCTTTTTTGTGCAAAAGTGCTGAGCACTTATGTAAGTTCTGACGCTCACATATAATCATATGGGGTTTTAGTCATAGGGATTGCCCAATAAGTGTTAAACACTTTACCCCTTTTTGTCTTTATATGGAGTGCTAAACACTCTTTATGGCCCTCACGTGTGAAGCACGTAAGGAGCTAGGCGCTAGGCGCTGCCTAGTGATTGTCAAGCACTTTTTATTATGTGGTGCCCACATGAGGGTCACATGAGGCGCTGAGTGCTAAGCGTCACCCACTGAATGCTAAGCACTCCTTTCTTTTGTAGCGTCCATGTGAGAGACACGAGGAGCGCGGGGCACTGAGCGTCACCCACTGAGTGCTAAGCACTCCTTTCTTTTGTAGCACCCACGTGAGAGGCATGTGGGATGTTGAGCGCCACTCCCTGAGTTCTTTTTATTTTGTTGCGCCTACGTGAGGGGCATGTGAGGCGCTGGACGCTAGCTTTTTCCTTATATGCTTTGTTTTGAGGAATTCGATTTCCTAATTCTTTTCTGAAGCTTTGATCCTTAAGAATAAGTTCTTCCCGATGAGAATTAAATTCTCAACTTGCGGAAGACTTGTCTTGTAGCTCTCAGATCCGGAGAAAGAACTAAGTTCTTTTAAAAGGGCTAAACCCTTCAAAAGGTAAATGAGATGTTTTGATCTCTCTTCTTTTTATTTACCTAGGGTTTTTTTTGAGAAGGGAGATCTTCTTCTTTCTTCCTTTTTGAAGCTTTCTGCTTTATTTTTAGAAGCTTATGGGGGGGGTTTCTCTCTATTAGACTTGAAGTCCTGGGTTCTTTATATAGTAGAAGCAAGTCTGTTGATTAGTTGAAAAAATCTCTCATTAAGAGATCCTAATTGATTTGAAGATTTTTACCCACCATTGGATCTTTGATCCAACGGTTTCTGTTTTGCAGAACAAGATTGGGGAAATATTTTTCCATACAGAATTTATTCTGTAGATTGGCGATTCTTTAATCACCATTCGATTTTTAATCCAACAATACTCTGTTTTACAGAGGGCAATATTTCTTGTTTAGAAAGATTTGATAAATGTTTCCTCTAAGAAGAATTTAATTATGCATCCTGATGATTTATCATCTCCGTTGGATTTTTTATCCAACGGCTCTGTTTAATAGAGAGTAGAATTTAATTCTACTATGCGCCGGCGCTCACGTGTTATGCACGTGGGCGCTACTTAATATTTTTGTGTACTTTGCACATTGGCGCCCATGTGAGGAGCACGTGCGGCGGCAATATAAGAGTTTTTAACTGTGGCGCTTGCGCCCTCGTGGAAGACACGTGAAGCGCTGCCTCTTAAATTTTGAATAGAGCTTTGCTCTTTTATTGGGGGAAACAAAGGTCAACTTAAATATTTTAATTAAGGATCAGTAGTCTTTTTGTCGAGTAAAATCAACTTAAATACGAAACATAAGTTTCTATACTTAATGTATATTAGCTAAATATCCAAGCTATCGCTTGCTGGTCAGATGTGCATGTGCATCATAGAGTGCGCACGTGCTTCACATGGAACATTCATGCTTTCCCTTTTGAAAGGGTATACATGAGTATGGGATGCGCATCTATATGTGGTGCGCATATGGGTTAGATGCACATCTATATAGGATGCGAATCAGAATAGGATGCGCCCTTATATGGGGTTCGCATGAATATGAGGTGCGCATCATATATCACGTAATGCGCACTTGATTAGGTTTAAGTAGTGCGCATATGCATGATGTGCAAGGTGATGTGGACAATATCCTCCACATGCGCTCATATGTATATTACGTGATGCTCAGATCAATAGTTTACATCCTAAATCAGGGTGCGCACTATGATGCAGAAAGTTTTGACTTTCAAAGAGATTGAGATATATGTTGTTTAATTTAAAGTGTATTCATATAGCACATTTGAATTCGATGAAAATAAAAACTTTCAAAGGAAGCACAAGCTTCGATTTATATGTTTGTGATCATTCTTTAATATGGGTGTTGTCCAAAGTATTAGATCTTAGAATAGATCTCTCATGAAAAGCAATGGCTTTTTTGTAGTGGAGAGATAAATTCTAAGATCGTTTGATCTTTGTTTTAGAGAAGTACTAGTTTCGTTATAAAAAGCACTAGTTTTTTTTATGAAAAGAGAGGATCCTCTTCTTTTATTTGATTACCTAGTTAGCTAGGGTTTTCTTCTAAGAGGGCGTCGGTTCTTTTCAGAGAAGATGAAGAAAGCAAGAAGAACCGAATTCCAATTCAACCAAAAAAATTCAAAGTAAAACGTAAAAAAGTCATTTCATCATTGTGAGGGGTTCCTAGTTATAAGAGAAGAATTGTTTGGGTTTGTTCCTAACAATCAAGTGGGTTTTTATCTCAATTTAATTTTAATTGATCTATATCAATTTCTGGATACATGTGCACCATTGAATCATTGATCCAAAAATCAATTTTGTTTAATTTGTCACGTTTGTTATTAACAAACAGATTTAAATTGATTTATATCAATTTAGGGTGCTTGTGTACCATTGGATCATTGATCCAAAGATCAATTTTGTTTGATTTCGTTAATTTTGTTAATGGATAGAAGATTATCTTCTAAAGATGGTTTAACCAAGTACATGCGCACCGGTAATGCATGCACACGTGCTTTGCCTGTATTCGCATCGTATGGGATAGCCTTTGCCATGCGCACATGCCTTGCATATGTCGCATCGCATGTGATGGCCTTAAGCCATGCGCGCGTACTTTTCATGTCATTGTATCGCATGCGATGGCCTTAAGCCATATGCACGTACTTTCCATGTCATCGCATCGCATGCGATGGCCTTAAGTCATGCACGCGTGCCTTGCACGTGCCGCATCACATCTATTGGGTAAACTATAAAATAGGTGTGAACACGCTGCGCATTAGCCGTGAGCGCCGAGGAACCCTAACATAGTATTAGAGCCAACCAAACACTAGAACTAGGTTTAGATGATGTCGTAGTTTCGAGACTGAAAATTTAACCGAATCGTATTTCGAATGTCAAGTTTCTGTCCATTTTTTAAACGGAACCTATAATTTTTTTAAAGTATGCAAATAGACATTATTTATAGATATAAAACATAGTACAAAATTCGAGAACATGCGGCCATAACTTGGCCGACCAAAAATTGCTTTTGGTCGATTAGGGCGACCAAGTTGTGGTCCCCTGCCTCGAAATTTGTGCAGTGGTTTTATATGTTAGAAACTTGATTTTTGGAATACTTCTTTGTTTCCCAGGTCTCTATTTCTATGGTCTGGAGTTGTTTTGGTTAGTCGGGAACTTTTCGGTCGAAACTTAAGCATCATTTATAATCCTTAGTTTTGTATATGTGTTGGATAACGTAGTCTGATTGCTATATGATCGATTAGACGGGATTGCACATATGTTTTTGTTGCTTGTTCTGTGATATATTTATGGTTTAGTTGGATTGTCATGACGGGTAGCCCCTCGTGCGATGTGCTTATACAATTTTGATATATTTGTATTCATTTGTTCGGGGCGAGCGTCCGACTTGTGGCCACTGTTCCGCTCAAGATATATTCTTTTATTGGGACACGTCTAGGTTGAGTTCGTTGTCGCTATTGTATATATTTCATTACATGTACTAGGATGAACCTACGGAGAAGTGCTCGAGCAACCGGATTCTAGAGTGCGGTAGGTGGCCATCTTATGGAGTTGAGACTGGGCTGCCTCGCTCTAGAATTGGCGGGTTTCACGCCGCACTTGTAGGGATTTTAGGATAGTCCCAAGGAGGAGCGTTCAAGTTACCGGATTCTAGAAAGTGATGGGTGGCCTACTCATGACATTAAGGCCGGGTTGCCCCATTTCTATGATTGGCGGGTGGCTTGCCGCTCTCGTAGGGATCTTAGTTTAATATTGTATGGGCTATCCACACGACCGGGGAACATCGCGTTTTATTTACGGCTCAAATGAAATGCGGGGCTCCTAATTTATCCGTTATTCCATATTGTTTGCTACATGCCTGTGATGATATATATATATATATATATATATTAGATACTTTTATATGTTTTGCATCTGTGCTATCCCTGTCTCCGCCGCGCCGTAAGTTAAGTAATCTTACGATGAAGACCCGAGGCTCCTTGGAGAATACGGATAGCATATAAAAGTATGTTAATTTGGTTGTTTCTGGTGTGGCTAAGAAAGTTGAATGATGGGACTGCATTGTATTTTTAATGCAAAGAAATAAACCCAAAATGATATTGTTGGAACCAATTTTTAAAACTATAGTCTTATTCGTTTGCTTTGCATAGAGGTATTCGGTTAGGAATATCCTGCACCTCATTCGATGAGGAAAGGTCCTTGATCCCTTTACGGGGAGTTCGCTCTGAAGCAAAAGTTTATATTACTATAAAACCACTCGATTTTCTTCAAAACCGCTCATTTTAAAAGTGAAGCGTAAACCACTCCTTTTCAAAGCTACTAGAGTTCCTTCAACGATATCGAGTTCATTACGTTAATGGTTTTTTGCCAAAAACCAGCAGTACCCTTCCATCATTTTCTACGAGTGGTGCTTAGTATTTGTGCCCCGTTTGTTGACCTCTGTCAATGCGTACTGTATGATAGCTAAGTAGTGCTTATTTGTAGCATATGATGTGATTATTTAGGACAGTCGTATGACCTTGTTGACCTATGTCAAGGACTCGTGTGGGTGGGTCTAAGTTGAATCAAGATAATGACGGGTTGAACTTAACAAGCGATTTATGCTTTGTCAACCTCTGTCAAGATCATAAGTCTTAGGGGTAAAAACCATATCGGGATTTTCAAATATAAGGGAAACTTTCCAAGTTTGTGCATACCTTCTGGAGTGTGGTGATTTTGGTTGGCTTCCATCAAGGTTATCACACAATGATAGTTGGGTCCCGATTCCCACTGATGAGTAGGTATTACTTCCAGGAGATTTTTACTTCACAACTAGCTAACCTATTAGGTGTCTAAAAAGGTTTTAATGGGGTTATGCATTTGCGAAAACGGGGTTATTAAATTGGGTCAGCACGAAATCACGGGGGACCTCCCTCGGAGTACCAACGCTGGCGTGGCTGAACGGTTAGCGAACTTGTAAGGTGTATATGATCCCGACTAGTTCTCCTTTTAGAATTTGAAGGAGAATTCGAGAAAACAGTGGGAGCCATCCTGATTAGATAAATTAATAAACCAATCTAATCTTGATAGAGTGTACGCTGAGTATTTCTTTTCTCTCTCTGGTTTGCGACCATGATTGACCTTAAACTAAAACTCGTAAACCAAGTTGACCGAACCTTTTTACCATTTGGTTTTGGAATTTCATGATTCACGATAAAATCGTATATATCCCTGCTACTTCTATTTTCCTTTTGCTTTCTCCAGAACGCTTCGTATCACTGCGAAAATGCATATTACATAGAAATGTCATCTCGTATAGTTACATACAAACTCGAAGAAATGTATTTCAGTCCGAGGATGGTCACAAATTCTGGAGAAATTGAATTGTAAAATTCTATTATCTCCGCCCTTTACTTTCTCTCGAGTTGAGAGATCCTCATATTAAGAGTGTACACCAGTTACGATTGTTGGATAGTTTTCTTCCAAACCTTAGGCTGGTGCTGAAAAGTAGGAAAAGAAGAAAACCAACTAGCTTAAGTATGGTGTACAAAAGGTAAGATGTAGAGACAAATAAAGGGGTTGAAGTGAGGGCAAAAGAAATTGCAACTAGTGTCATGAATCTGGGCAATGGAAGAGGCATTATTAGGAATACCCGGCCACCCCCTTGAAATATTTTTTATGTTTCAATTTTTCTATGTAGTTGTTATTGAAAATTGATTTCTCAATTAATTATGACTCCAGGGTATATATATACCGGATTAGAATCCCACATCTGTAGGGCGTTACAAATGCTGAGAAAGAGTAGAATATTGGGAAATGAGTGATTTGATCTTCAATGTCGGAATTCGTAGTAATTGGTGTTATTCGGGAAATCACCTAGTTTTGCCTAACGACAAACTTTTGGTTTTGGATAACTGTCGTTATGCGTCAATTTTTAAAATGATATATCTGTATCTTTATTTAATAAAGTGAGATATAAATTTTGAAAATATGTTTTGGACATTTACCTTTATCAGTTGAGGATAAAATAAGGTGCATTGAATAACGGTGTAAGACATTCTTAACCAAAATACAGTTCTCAACTTACAACACACAGACTTTGAGTTATTGAACTCTTAGGACTTATACAAAGTAATGTATCTTGTCCGGTGTCCTTATGGACAAGGGGTTGGTACTTTTACTACATTCAGATTTACGTATGAGTCCTCTGCTTTTAGACACACATTCGTTGAAATGCAAGATCCAAAGATTTTGAGAAGTTCATAGGGTATTAGAATAAAGTTATGCACCAAACATCGGAAGTATCAAGATTCTTCGAAGTAATCGAAGATATAGATACTTATGTTATAGTAAAATTGAGAATTCGATTCTCTCTCAGGTTACTCATCCTTGGGTGCGCTCCATGATGAGTAATGATGTATGGCTTTTTTCCATTTAGGTGATATGCATTGAAAACAGCTGCATGCCAATTGAATATGGCTCCATCTAAATTTATGCCTCTAATTCTATATGGACATAGAAGGATAGCATATCTTGAGATTATTAAGATATGAAGTTATCTGGTTTCTATTTAAAAGTAGAATCCGGAAAAACTCAAGATACGTTTTAGTAATGGCAGTTTGTGGGTTATCCCAAATATTCGCAAGGGTTTAACTTCTACCATTTTCAAGATCAATAGTTGTTTTGTTCTTGAATCGCCACTTTTCTTTATAAAATGGAATCTTTTTACAAAACAAATTAATGGGAGTATGGTAGAATTGGAAGTGATTTCAGAACCATAAACGGTTACTGAAAATTTAGTAGAATCTGGAGATTCAATTAGATCCGACAAACGATAGCCACTCCGCAGACTTGGCAGGTATCTCAGCCACCAGAGAGATACTTCGGTTTTCTCGTAGATGGTGACAGGAAGGTTAGCATCATAATAATGATGACCCTACTAGTTATGAGTAGGTCATAGGAAGTGGTGATTTCTAGATGACTAGATGCAAGATATCCAAATTGAACTCCACGCACTCCAGCAAATTATGGACTTTGGATTTTGCTAGATGCTCTTGAAGGGGTAAAACCCATTAGAAGAAAATAGATCTTTCGAGATTGGTGCAGGTGCAAAGGTAGTAATCTAATAAGGCTAGACTTGTAGTAAGAGATTTTCATCAAATACGCGCTGTGGATTGTGATGAAACTTTTACTTCAGTGTATGTGCTAAGATCCATACGGATATGAATTGTCACTGCTGCTGTTCATGATTATGAGATCTGGTAGGTGGATAACTATAACAACTTTTTAAATGGGAATTTAGAAGTGCACGTGTATATGACTCTACCAAAGGGTTGTCGTAGTCAGTGGGAGCAGTAGAAGGTGTGCAAATTAATTGTGTCTATTTATAAACTAAAGAGGGTATAACGGAGATGAATCATCTGTTTTGATATAACAGTCAAGATGTTTGATTTCATCAAAACAACGGATGAACCTGGTAATAAAGATGTAAGGAGTATTGTCCTGGCATTTGGATGACATGCTCCTAATAGGAAGTGATGTTCCTGTACTACAATCAGTCAAACTTGTTGGGATAAAAAATTACACCCCGATTGACCAAGTCAAAATCAAAGTCAACCCAAGCGAATTGGGCCCATGCCCAAGTCGAGCCCAAACATGAAGCGACCGGCCTCCCCCCATGCCAATATGAATATTATGTAATAAATATATTTGATGTAATTTTATGAATAAATATAAGAAAAATAGGCATAAAGCCAAATTTTTGTAAATCCCATAGCTCATGTGCAAAAGAAATGAGCACATGAGGCATAGGATGGGCAAAAATGCTATTTTGTAAAATCCAAGGGGCTATATGTAAATTTATAAGCCTATATAAGGCAACATGATGAAATAAAAAAAAAGAATTCATTCCCCTCAAAATTTAGGGTTTCTATGCGTCCTTTCCCTTCCTCAAGGTTTTAAAACCTTCTCCCCATTTTTGAATTAAATCAAGAGCTTAACTCTTCCTTTTACAAAAATAAATAATTTTTCACCATCAAACTCTTGAAGGAGAACTCAGATCTTCCATCAGATCTCAAAAAGGGGAGACCTTTAAATCTCACCCCTCCCCTTTTATGATCCGGTCGACCAAGAGGAAGAAGAAGGAGACTCATCTCCTAAAATCCCACCTTGGGAAGATCCAAGGCCTAAAAGAAGATTCAGGACCAAAGGGAAGAAGAAAGGGGTCCCCTTTGATCATTTTCAAAGATTTCTAGGAGTTTAACTCCATTCAAGATCTATTGGAGTTTAACTCCATAAACCAATCCCTTTTTTATATATAGAAGTTTAACTCCATTCAACATCTTTCAGAGTTTTAACTCCATAAATAAAAATCCTCTTTCGGAGTTTAACTCCTATTTCCGGGGCTAAAAGCCCCATCTTTCCGCCGGCGCCCAATGCCCGCGTGCCGGGCATGTGAGGCACCCGCGCCCAAGCGCCCAGTGCCCACGTGCCGGGCATGTGAGGCGCCCGTACCCAAGCGCCAGCGCTCATGCTCCCAGCTCCCTAGCATCTTTAAGACGCTCCTCACCCTACTTTTTCACACACTCCACAATACTTCCCCCGTTAGAAAAAAATTCTAACGGGGCGCTGCAGCACAGCCCGCACGGGGGCTGCTAGCTTTCTTGACCCCCAGCCCGCTATCCGGGTAGCAGAACCCCCGTAAAACTCTGCAGTGTTAGTTATATGTATGCTCTAGAGGCCGTTATTGTACATGTGATGTATATTATAGTGCATGCTTGGATATATAGAGAGAGAACTTTCTTGCTCGACATGATAGTATGCTATCTGGTTGCTCTTTGTCTTAACATGTTGACTTATATTGTGATACTGTCTTGCTCTCACATATTGATAAAGCCCTTAGGATGTGTACTTGACTACCTGGACTATGATGGAGATCATACTAGTAGGGCCAAGGGTAGTCCACAAGTACATCCTATAATTATTCCTAGTCGAGGGTGTATCGAGACAGAACATCGATATTCCAGAGTAGACTAGCGTATACGCTTCTTGACCCATATGATGGGTGATGGATGATCCCACATCCATTGGTGTTTGACATCAAAGATGGTATATGGGTGCTCAGTGGAGACAGGGTACACTGAACGGACTCGCCGAGAACTCCTAGTTGGTATTATACTTATCGTCAGATAGCAGTTCTTTGGTGACACTAGTACAGGTTAGTCTGTAAACCCAAGATCGTCATAGAGTCTTGTGTGATTCCCACGGTGCTTTGATTTCCACCTTACCACGTTCAAGAGAATTTGCAAAACGGTGGCTTTTGGGTACAGTCCCGAATCACATGGAGGCAATGAGCGATAGGAGGAGATTCGTCTCTCCCTGTATTGGGGGTTGATGTTGCGCTGTGCTCGATTGGCTATAACAGGAAGTCCCTGGTCAGGGCTGATACGGAGATTTACTGGTAAGTGTTATCAGTAGTTTCTCGACCTGTTATGAGCCTCACATTGGCATGACTTATCGGTTACTGGGGTGTGACGTTTACCAGCCCTAGACTAGATATGCAACATATCAGACGAAAAGACCGGACTGTACGGTAGTATTACTGACATGCTTTACATGAGTTAGAGCGGGATTGCTTTTTGATCTTATGATCGCTCAATATCCGGGTAGCCGTTACGTCCAGCTAGTATCGCTGACGGCTTGTGGGTGCCTGATATGATCATTACCTACTGCCGGCGTATTGACGAGTCTTTAGAATCCTACACATAGGTTTACTGGCTCAAGCAAAACAAAGTAGGAGCACATATGTGATATGTGCGGGACCGAGATTAATACGAGTGTGTGATACCGTATTCTATTCTCGCGATTTATGATATCTAACGGTTATATGAGATATAGCCGGGTTATCGAATCAAGTGTTGATTTGATAAGTTGGTACAAATAATATTAGTCGGTTATATGTGATATAGCCAGATTCTTAAATCAAGTGTTTATTTAATAATTTAATGTATAATTATATATTTGATATATTAATTTACATTAACTAATATTTGCTCACTTAAGCATTTCTTTTTCTCACATGTGCACACTTAATATATATATATATATATATATATATGTGTGTGTGTGTGTGTGTGTGTGTGTGTGTGTGATATATATTATTTGGGTTTTCTTTTTGTGTCATGCTTGATGATACACACTACATGGGTGTATGAGACTCACACCATGCTCATGATAATGCAAGGTTTATTTATTTAAGATAAATCCATATTAGTTGAAATTAGTTACATGGATGAAACTTGTGGAAGCTTGTAGACCCATTGACTTAGTCCACTAATTTTGTCCTACCTTAGATATTCGTTAACCTAACCATTATCTAAACCCATACATGATTTATATGAGATATTTCTCACCCATGGTTGCCATTCACTCTCCCATTCGTTATTTGCTTCATCTTCTTCTTGCTCATGAGAGAGCTCTCTAGGTTTTTGAGAGGAGAAGAAAAGGAGTGAGAAAGAATTCTAAAGTGAGCAAAATTCCTAGTTCATCATCCTCTACTAGATTAGCCATTTAGTTTAGGGTGTTAGCTTCATTAATCCCTAATTAGTGAAGAGGTAGCTTGGGTTAGTGTCTCCTCGACATAGATCATCTTCAGCCTCGAAGACTTCGTGCAAACTTGTTCCTTTCATCTTGTAGAGCCGTTCTAGAGTCCGCAAGATCACTACTTGGAGCGAAGGGACTACCACTCGGAGCTATTGAAATGAAGGACCGATCTACAAAAGTTGTATTCCATATTCACTTAGATGTAAAGTAATTTACATGTTGTATTGTCTAAATCTCTAGTTAAGATTCTAGGGTTAGGATTGTTTAGCATGCAAATTTTTGAAAATGGCATGGACGATGCCTCCCGAAACCTTGCTGTCATGCTAGGCATTCTTACAGTGGTATCAGAACCAAGCTAAAGAATTAGAAGATGTTTGTAGAATTACAAAACCGAAATAACTCCGAAACACTCGAAACTAAAACATAGATTACGTCAATTTTTTTATGTCGTCGAAAAAATTTAAGCAACTGCAGAATGTTATATGAGATGTAACATGAACACTGAACAAATACAAACCACTTCGTCGGTTTTGACCCGGTGACATGGTCATAAATTCCGGCCTGGCCGGCCCCCTCTGCTTTGTTCTAGTTTGTGTTCGTTCAGTGTTCTGGTCTCTTGGTTTTGGTGTTTCAGGTGTTGCTTGTTTTTGTTGAAATTGCATGAGATGTTAACTTTCTGTAAAGGCAATTAGGAGTGTTTCGTAGTCGTAATTCTAACTTTATTTCGGGTTATATAGACGGTGTTAAAAAGTTCGAACGGATATCAATAACTCATTTTCTCCCTCGCTGGAAATTTTCCAAGAGTTGGATTTTTTCCAAGTTAAAGAATATTCAAAAATCATGCAAGTAATGTGATGGAACCTCCAGAAGAACGAAACCCTAACTCGATTCTATGACCGTAAGAACAGCCACCAAACCCTAGGGTTTACGGTAGTTCCACGGAACCATAGGTGAGGCAAGGGTTGACCTTTCTACGGTTGGTCCATAGGTACTGTGGCATGTTCTCAGTATTTTTAAACAGCGCTCAAGTGTTGAGCTTTTTAGGAAATTTTTTGTGTTTGTTGATTCGATCGGAATGTTTAATATCGTCTATCTATTTGTAGAATGTGATACAATATTTTGAATTCTTATAATTAGGCATGAAATCTGAAGTATGTGATATTTCGGGTTTATGATGTCTAAGGTGATTGTGGATTCCAAATGTTGTAGTTTGACATTTTCTTTTCTGCGACCGTAAGTGTAATTTGTGGTGTATCGCCGGTTTTGTTACTATATGTCAACGACAATTGGGATACGCATATTTACTTACGTTGATAACATGTGATGTTATGTGTTGCTGGGATATGTTATATTGGATCGTCGTGTCTTGAATAGCCGGGGTTTTTTATGTGAGATGAGAGTTTTTGATTTTCATTCATGTAAAAGCTTGTATGTAATATTCTTTTATTGGGGCACTTCCGGGTTGAGGATGATATCACCATTGTTTTATATTATTTACTTTTCCGCATTAGGATAGACCCAAGGTGGGGAGCACAAGTAACCGGGTTGTAGAGTCCAGTGGGAGACCATCTCGAGGAGTCGAGTCCGGGTCTCCTAACTCTAGAATTGGTAGTGTTTCTTACCGCTTTCGTAAGGGTCTAGGGATGTGTGTTCGGCTATTCATCGCTGTTGGGGTCAAAATTTGCACCCCAGTTGACCAAGTCAAAGTCAAGGTCAACCCTAAGTAAGCGGGCCCAAGCCCAAGCAAGTGGGACCATGCCCAAGTCAAGCCCCACGGCCGGCCTCTCCCATGCTGAAAAAAAAAATCATGTAATAAATAATTTTGATGTAATTTTTTATGCATGAATGTAAGAAAATGGGCATGAAGCCAAATTTTTGTAAAAACTCATGGCTCATGTGCAAAGCTCATGTGCAAAAGAAAAGAGCACATGAGGCATGGGATAGGAAAAAATCCATTTTGTAAAGCCCGAGGGGTTATATGTAAATGTGTAAGCCTATATAAGGCAATATGATGATGAAATAAAAAAATACAATTCATTCCCCCAAAATCTAGGGTTTATGCCTCCTTCTCCTTCCTCAAGGTTCTAAACCTTCTTTTTTTTTTTAAATTAAATCAAGAGTTTAACTCTTCCTCTTCTAAAAATAAATAGTTTTTCACCATCAAACCCATGAAGGGGAAATCGGATCATCCATCAGATCTCAAAAAGAGGAGATTTTGAATCTCACCCCCCTTTCCTCCAAGATCCGGCCAACAAATAGAAGGAAGAAGGAGACCCATCTCCGAAAATCCCACTTTGGAAAAGATCCAAGGCTCAAGAGAAGATCGAAGACTTAAGAGAGAAGAACCTGTGAAGGATTTAAGGGAGTTCAACTCCAAGACCCAAATCCAGATCTTTTAGGAGTTTAACTCCAAATCTAAATCTCTCGGAGTTTAACTCCACTCAAAATCCTCTTTTGGAGTTTAATTCCTATTTCCGAGGGTAAAAAACCCCTTCTTTTCGAGGGCGCAGAACTTTTGTGTCGGTGCGTCGGTGTTAGTTGTATGTATGCCCTAGAGGCCAGTATTGTACAGATGATGTATATTATATTGGATGCTTGGACATATATAGAGAGGACTTTCTTGCTCGATATGATAGTATGCTATCTGGTTGCTCTTTACTTTAACATGTATATTTGTCTCTTTATACTGTCTTATAGTTACATGTTGGTAAAGCCCTTAGGATGTGTACTTGACTACCTGGACTATGATGCGGATCATACTAGTGGGGACATGGTAGTCCATAAGTACATCCTTCAAGGTCCCTAGTCGTGGGTGTATCGAGATGGGGCATCGATATACCAGTGTAGACTAGCGTATACGCTTCTCGACCCATGAGATGGGCGATGGATGATCCCATATCCATTGGTGTTTGACATCAGAGATGGTATAAGGGTGCTCAGTGGAGACTGGGTACACTGGACGAACTCGCCGAGAACTCCCAGATGGTATTATACCTCACGTCAGATGGCAGTTCTCTGGTGACACTTGTGCAGGTTAATCTGTAGACCCGAGATCGTCATAGAGTCTCGTGTGATTCCCACTGTGCTTTGATTTCCACCTTACCACGTCCATGAGGGCGTGCAAAACGGTGGTTTTTGGGTACAGTCCCGAGTCACATGGAAGCAATGAGCGATAGGAGGGGTTTCGTCTCTCCGGTATTGGGGGTTGATGTTGCGCTGTGCTCGATTGGCCGTAACAGGGAAGTCCCTGGCCAGGGCTGATTAGAGATTTACTGGTAAGTATTACCAGTAGTTTCTCGACCCGTTATGAGCCTCACATCGACACGACTTATCGGTTATTGGGGTCTGACGTTTACCACCCCTAGACTTGATATGCGACATATCAGACGAGGAGACCGGACTGTACGAGAAGTGTTGCCGGCAGGCTTTCACAGGAGTTGGAGCGGGCTTGCTTGCTGATCTTCTGATCGCTCAATACCCGGGTAGCCGTTACGTCCAGCTAGTACCGCTGACGGCTTGTGGGTGCGTGATGTGATCATCACCTACTGCCGGCGTATTGACGAGTCTTTAGAGTCCTACATAGAGGTTTTACTGGCTCAGGCAAAACGAAATAGAAGCACGTATATGATATGTGCGAGACCGAGAATAAATGCGTGTATGTGATACCGTATTCTATTCTCGTGACTTTTTATATCGGTCGGTTATATATGATATAGCCGGGTTATCGAATCGAGTGTTGATTCGATAAGTCGATACAATGGATGTTAGCCGGTTATATGAGATATGACCGGATTATTAAGTCAAGTGTTGATTTAATAATTAAGTGTATAATTGTATATTAGATATACTAATTTACACTTGCTAACACTTGTTCACTTTAGGGTTTTTCTCACAAATGAACACTTGTATATATATATGTGTGTGTGTGTGTGTGTGTGTGTGTGTGATATATATTAAAGTGTTTTCTTTTGTATCATGGTTGATGATACACTAAACATGGGTGTGTAAAACATACACCATACTATATTAGATGGTGGTTAATATTTATTTAAAGTAATTACAAATTAGTGAAGCTTTTGTCATAAGTATGAAGCTTGTAGAAGCTTTTGGATACTTTGACAAAGTCCACTTAATTTGTTTTACTTTAGATTTTTGTTAACCTAACCATCTTAACTTAGCCATGGTTATGTCCCACCATGAGTTAGTATATGATACTCACTCACCATGGTTAGATTTCACACTTGATCATTATCCTTTCCTCTTTCTTTTGTTCATCTTCTTCATTGTGAAAAGGAGAAAGAAAACTAGGGTTTGATCCAAAGTGAGAAAGAGTGTGAGAAACAAAATTCTAAAGAGAACCCACTTCCTATTTCTCCATCCTCTACTAGATTAGCACTTTAGTATAGGGTGTTTACTTCACTAATTCTCAAGTTAGTGAAGTAGAAGCTTGAGTCGGAATTCCCTCGACGTAGATCATCTTCGGCCTCGGAGACTTCAAGCAAAGGTCGCACCTTTTTGCCTCGTGAAGCCATGCAAGGGTCCGGAAGAACCACGATCGCAGTGAAGGGACTTCATCAAGGAGCTAAAGAAGTGGAGGACCGATCTACAAAGGTTGTATTTCGTGATCTCTTAGAGTAAAGTTGTTTACTTGCCTTTCGATTCGCCTAAACTCTAGTATACGATCTTGCTTAGTGTTATTCGGCACATAAAAATTTAATTTTGGCATGGTCGATGCCTTGTAGAGCCTTGTTAGTGTGCCTAGTAACCCTACAGTGATATCAGAGCCTAGCTAGAGCATTAGACGATGAGTTAACGAAGTTAAAACTCCGAACGAACCCGAATACGACAAAACGACCCCCTCTCTGGACAATTTTGAAAATCTGGGATTTTTGTGAATTAAAAATACTTAAAAAATACAGCAGGGATTTCTAAGAATTACGGCGCAAAAATGATGACATAAGCCGTACGGACCGCCGCGGTTACGCGACAATACCCTGCTTGTGCCGCGGAACCGCGGCCGTACAGTAAGAATTGGACATTTGGTTTTCACAGTAATTCTTGTATCTGAATGTGTTATTTTATGGGTATTTTTAAACTGACTCAAGTGTTGAGTATTTAGGGGTTCATTTTGTAACCATCGATTCGATCGGAGAATTTAATTTTATTTTGTTATTCCGGATAATTTAGAAAGTACTAAAATGTTCGAACGGATATCATTAACTCAATTTTTCCCGGCACGAAAAACATTCAAGTGTTGAATTTTTCTCGGGTTTAATTATTTCGGAAAAACGTGCAAGAAATGTGACGGACCCTCTAGAAGACAACAAACCTTAACTCGATTATGTGACCGTCTTAAAATGCCCTTTGAACCTTAGGATTTGGGGCAGTACGGCGTGCCACATGTGAGGCGTTGGCTTGACCCTTCTACGGCTGGACCGTTGCTACTGTGACGTATTCTGGAATCTTTAAACTCCGCTCAAGTGTTGAGCTATTATGGAAATCTTGAGTATTTGATTATTCGATCGGAAAGTTTAATACTGTCTATTTATCTGGAATGTGATACAATATGTGGAATTCACGAAGTTAGGCATGAAATGCGAAATATGTGATATTTCGGATTTAGATGTCTAAAGAGATTGTGGATTCCAAATGTTGTAGTTTTACACTTTCTTTTCTGTGACCGTAAGTGTAATATGTGATATCGCCGGCTTCGTTGCTATATGTCAACGACAATTGAGATGCGCATATTTACTTACGTTGACGACATGTGATGTTCTGTGTTGCTGGATATGTTATATTGGATCGTCGCGTTCTGAATAGCCGGGGGTTTTATATGAGATGAGATTTTTTATTTTCATTCATGTAAAATTTAAATGTATGTAATATTCTTTTATTGGGGCACTTCCGGGTCGAGGTTGATGTCACCTTTTGTATATTATTTACTTTTCCGCACTAGGATAGACCCAAGGAGGGGAGCACAAGTAACCGGGTTCTAGGGTCCAGTGGGAGACCAACTCGAGGAGTCGAGTCCGGGTCTCCTAACTCTAGAATTGGTAGGGTTGCTTGCCGCTCTCGTAGGGGTCTAGGGGTGTGGATTTGGCTATTCATCGCGACCGTGGAATCCGTGTTTTATAGAGGCTCAAAATAAAACACGGACGTCCTAGTATATCCAATGTTTCATATGTTTCTTCTGCTGCGATATCTGTGATGTGATCATTTGATGTTCTGTGATAAATACTGTAAATAGTATATATGATATATTATATAGGCGTTACTTATGTTTTACACCCGCGCTAGCCCTGCCCTGCTCTGCCGTTAGTTACCTAACCTAACGGTGCACGAGGGGCCATCGAGGCGAATGCGGATGGCATAAGTGTACGTCGTATTTATCTGTGATGTTTAGGTGACTTAAATGATGGGACTTCATTAATGTGATTAATGAAAGAAAAGAAACCTAAAAGATGTTGTAGAATCAAATTTTCAAATAAAAAGGGTAACTACAGTTTTTCTTTGCATAGCGGTATATATGATATACCCTGCACCTTATTCAATAAGGAAAGAGCCAAGATCCCTTCACCGGGAGTGACCTCTTTAGCAAAACTGGCAGATGCTACAACACTCAGTTTGACTTTTGACTGCTTTTGGAGTTTTGCTTTGCATAATGATGTATATGATATATCCTGCACCTTATTCCATAAGGAAAGAGCCGAGATCCCTTCACCGGGAGTGACCTCTTTAGCAAAACTAATAAAAGCCTCAAAATCACTCCATTTCAAAATTCATGCGATTCTACGACGATATCAAGTTCATTACGCAATAGGTTTTCAGAAAAACCTGTCGTAGCCCTCCGTCATTTCAGATAAGTCCTGCTTAGTATTCGTGCTGCGTTTGTTGACCTTGTCAAGGCGTAGTGTGCGGTAGCTGACCAGTATTTATCTGTTTATGGATATGATGCAGATTGTTTTAGGGTAGTCGTACGGCCTTGTTGACCTTGTCAAGGGTCGTGCGGGTGGGTTTAATTCAATCAAGAAATGACGGGTTGAACTGGACTTACGGTCTATGGTTTGTTGACCTTGTCAAGGTCATAGATTATTTGGGGCAAAATATTATCAGGAATTTCAAGTGTTGAAATTTGCAATGAGATTGCATACCTTCTATGAGATAGTTGGATCCCGATACCCACTGCGAGTAATTGTTACTCCCGGGAGAGTTTTACACAGGACAATTAGCCGATCAAGTAGGTGTCTTGAAAAGTGTCAACGGGGTTACGCCTCTGGGAAAACGAGGTTTACTTTAATTAGGTCCGTGCGAAAGCACGGGGAACCTCCCTCAAAGTACCGACACTGGCCTGGCTGAAAGATCGGCGAAGTTGTAGGGTGTAATTAATCCCGGCTAGTCTTTTCTTTTAGGGTTTGAAGGAAGATTTGATAAAAAACAGTGGGAGCCATCCTGAGTAGATAAGATAATAACCAATCTGATCTTGCAAAAGCATACGCTAAAGTGTTTTCTTCTCTCTCTCTCCAGGTAGCGACCATATCATGCCTTAATAAAGATAATAATATGGATGTATTGACCGAACCCGCATGTTTTACTGTGCTGGGGAATGTTGGTTCCGTTCTTTCTTATAAGAGTTATAAGACTGAACAGGATATAGGGGAATACCAGGATTCTCATGCCACCCGAATAAAGAAAGTACATGTTGATGCATTTTCTTCGGGTGTGTTCGTTACAGAGAACTGTTTCTCCATTTTCTCTACGTCCTGGGTATTAGATACCGGGTCAGGATCACATATATGTAATCAGTTACATGGGCTTAGGAAAGGTAGAGAACTTAGAGAAGGTGATAAAGACATAAGGGTTGGAAATGGTGCAATTGTTGCAGCTAGAACCGTCGGGGAATATCACCTTGTATTGCCAACTGGTAATACATTGATTCTGAACGAATGCTATTACATGCCGAACCTGATATGCAACATTATATCGGTTTCTTTGTTGAGTAAAGAGGGATATAATTTTGTATTACAGGATAATGTTATGAACATTTTCCTAAACCAAAAGTTGGTCGGATCAGGCACGATGTGCAATGGCATTTATGTTCTAAATCAATCAACAGTTCTGAGCATAATAAACACACACAAGAGGAAGAGTTCTGAACTAAACGAATCCTTCTTGTAGTATTGTAGACTGGGTCACATCAATGCGACACGACTCGCTAAGTTGCATAAGGATGGATATTTGAATCCGTTTGAATTTTCATCTTATGACACTTGCCAGTCATGTCTCAAAGGCAAGATGACCAAAACTCCATTTACGGGACACGGAGAAAGAGTTACCGAACTCTTGGGACTGATACATAGTGATGTATGCGGTCCTATGTCTATACATGCCAGGGATGGTTCTTCGTACTTCATTACATTCACTGATGATCTCTCTAGATTCGGATATGTGTTCCTGATGAAACACAAATCAGAAGCTTTTGAGAAATTTAGATAATATAAACAAGAAGTCGAGAACCAAACCGGAAAAAGTATTAAAATCCTACGATCTGATCGAGGAGGTGAATACTGTTAGTGTATATGCACTAGAGGCCATTACTGTATCATACTAGTTTGTATATTACTTAATGGAAGCTTGGGATATTCACCTTGTATAAACAATCTTGCTCAATATAGTAGTATGCTACTTGGTTTGTTTCTACTTCAATGTGTACATGTGTTTATTTTAGTATATCACCTATACACATTAGTGGAGCCCTTAGGATCTTTGATTGATTACCAGCGTTGTGATGGCAGTCACACTAGTGGGGGCTGGGTAATCTATAAGCACATCCTTATACAGGTCCCTAGTCGCAGGACTATCGAGACAGGGCATCGATACTCCGGAGTAAACTGGCGTATGCGCTTCTCATCCCAGTGTGGGAGATGGTCTGTCCCACAGCCATCAGTACGTCGTCCTGGAGATAGTATACGGGTGCTAGTTAGGTTACGAGTACACTGGACAGGACTCGTCGGGAACTGACCGGTTGGTATTATACCTATCGTCAGTTATCAGTTCCCAGGTGACATGAGTACAGCTTAGTCCGCTGACTTGACACTGTCACTTAGCCTCGAGTGTGTTCCCACTGTACTTTGATTACTACCCTACCACGGCTCAAAGGAGTCGTGCAAACAGGTGGTAGTTGGGTGCAGTCCCGAAGCACTTAGAGGCAGTGACGGTTAGACATGATTCGTCTCTCCCGGTATTAGGGGTTGACATCGCGCTGTGTCTAGGAGAGCCATTACACGAGTAGTCCCTGGCCAGGGCAATCGAGATATACTGGTAGGCTTCCAGTGTTATCTCAGGGTGTTTTGGGCTTCACTCCGACACGACTTGTACCGCTATTAGGGGACTGACGTTTACCGCCCCCTAGGCCCTCCATGCGATGTATCAGACGAACAGACCGGACTGTACGGAGAATGTCACATTCAGGCTCAGTAGGAGTTCAGATGGGTTTCACCTCGTCAGTCTTCTTGTCGGCATCTACCTGGGGACCGTTACGCACAGCTAGTGCCGCTTGCGGTCTGTGGTTAAACCCACTGCCAGCGTAGTGTCGAGTCTTTAGAGTCCCACACAGAAAGCTATTCGCCTTTAGGCAAAAGAGTAGAGGTCGCATGGTTTTGCGACAGGTCGCATGGTTTTGCGACAGGTCGCATGGTTTTGCAACAGGTCGCATGGTTTTGCGGCAGGGTTCGGTCGCATCCGTGCACTTATGCACGTACAGTGTCCGGACAGTTTACACTAGCGGGCTTTGGTTTAAGCCAGATCGTAGTGTACGTATTGGGATTGGATTTATCCAGTTTGTATTCGTGTTCCTTGGAACATGGATACGGGTGTGTATGCACAGTTGACGGAGAGACAGAGGCAAAGGATTCTCATTAGGGTTGTTGACCGTTGACTGTTGACTATTGACTTTTTGCTCAACCCTAATGAGAATATGATATATGATTAACAATTATATTAATTAATTATTGTGGTGACATGGTTGATGAGGGGTTGACTTTGTTGACTTGTTGACTTTGTTGACCGGTTGACTAGGTTGGACTAGTTGACCATCATGATGACAATGGCTATCATTTCATGGCAAAGACTTTTTACTTGCTTGTTTTCTCTTGTGAGAAATGAGTGCATGAAATGATATGGCTATTGTAGCTTAAACCATTTACACAACACTTGATTATTATTTTTTGTGATGATTGTTTTGGATTATGAGAGCCAAGAGAGAAAAGTCTTCTCTCATTCTATCATTCTCATTCTCTCTCTTGTTCTTGAGCTCTCATCTCCTTCCTCTTGCTCTCCCTCTCTTTTTGTTTATGGTTCACTTGTCTCATGTGTTGAGAACCAAGAACCATAGAGTAAAATCCCAACACACTCTTCTCTACTCATTCTAGTTCATAAGATTTAGCAAACCAAGTGAACTAGTTTCTTCAAAGATCGAAGAAGAAGCCAAAGGTAGAAGCTTTCGAGGTGGATCTATCTTCGGCGCAAGGAGACGACGGAGTGAAGGCGATCCGGACAACCATCGAGGCTTGAAGACGAAGGAGATCAAGAAAGAAAGGTATAACCCCCTAACCGAGTAGTTAACAACTCCTAGTTAGTTTGTTAGTTAGATGTTTAACAAAGATCCGGTTTTGAGTCCATGTTACCACCTCTAGAAAAATTATTTTTCACCAAATTCCGCATGCCCGAAAGTACCGGGAGAGGTAGCATGGACTTACAGTGGTATCAGAGCCTAGTTAAACTCTATCTAACATGTTAGCAAAGTAGCTAGAAGATCGATCAAAGAAAAAGTCACGAAACGAACCCGAAAAGTCAAGTTTCTGCCGATTTTTATTCTGTTCAAAAGTTGATAATTTTCATCTTAAAAATCGGCTCAGGCTTTTATTAGAATAACCACCAAATTTGGTCCCACGATCGATTCAGAGCGCCGCGGAAACGCGGCGGGAGCACGCTCCCGCCGCGGTTCCGCGGCCGAGTTGACTCGGCCGGGGTCCAACTTTGGTGCAGTGTATTTCTGGGGTTGTTTTGGGATTTTTGGAATATGTATTTTCTGCCCAGATTTTCCAGAACGAAAATTTTGTTTTTGGGGCCTATAAATCCGTATTTTTGATCGAACTTCTAAAATACTTAAGCTGACGGGTTTTTCTGTGATGTGATATTTGTATTGAACGTCTACTAATCGCTATATGTCGATTAGTGGGGGTTATACAAATCTGTGATCTGTAATGTTGCTGGAATGTGTATATGAATTCATTGGATTGTCGCGGGTGAATAGCCGGGGGTTGTGAGACGAGAGTTTTCTTTTCTTTCAATTCATGTAAATTTGTAAATTGATGTAATAATTATTTGTATGGCCGCACAACCGGGTCGGGGTTGTAGCCGTCATTGTATAATTTCTTTTTACTGTTTTTGCTCCTAGGATAGACCCATGGAGGGGGTGCACAAACTACCGGGTATGCCGAAGTGCCGAGTGGCCTACTCACGGGGATGAGGGAGGTTGCTTCGCTTCGGATACTTGGCGGGTAGTTTGCCGCACCCGTAGGGGTCTTGGGTGGGATATTGGCTATTCACCGCGACCGTGTAATCTGCTTTTCGTTACAGGCTCGTACGAATTGCAGGTTCCTAGTATATCCAATGTGTTCATCTGTGATCTGAAATGTCTATCATTGCTATATATCTATATATGATATTATTTAGGCGTTGCTTATGTTTTATAGCCGCGCTAGCCCAGCCCCCGCTCTGTCGTTAGTTAAGTAACCTAACGGGTAATGATGGGGCCCCGTGGCGAATGCGAATGGCATAAGCGTACGTCATATTTTGGTTGTTTTCTGCAATGGTAGGATTAAATGATGGGACGCATTAAAAGAACTAATGCAAGAATATCACGCATTAAAAGAACTAATGCAAGAAAATAAACCAAGTAAAAGTCGTTGGAACACTTTCGAAAAACCACTCGGTTCTTTTCAAAACAAACTTTTAAAATGCGGAGTTTGAACCACTCCTTTTAAAAGCTATCTCGTTCCATCGACCATATCAAGTTCACTACGTTCACGGTTTTGCCAAAACCATCCGTAGCCCTCCATCATTTCAGTTAAATATTCGGTAGTATTCAAGCTATGTATTTTGACCTCACGCCAAGGCATGGTGATTGGTAGCTGCCGAATATTTATCTGTTGCATAGATAGAATACGTTGGTTTGAGACAGTCGTACTACCATTTTGGCCTACGTCAAGGGTATGTATGGATGGGTTCAAATTAACCTGGATAATGATAGGAAGAACTTGACATGTGACTTATGACATTTTGACCTCACGCCAAGGTCATAAGAGCATGGGGAAAAAATCCACATCGGGAGTTTCAAAAGAACTGAAACTTGCTAGTGTTGCATACCATTTGGAGTGTGATGATTCTGGTAGGATTCCTTCAGTTTCGTCACGCGATGATATTTGGATCCCGATCCTACTGTGAGTATATGCTACTCCTCGGGAAATTTCTCACTTAACGATCAATGTTATAAACCTAGTAGGTGTCTAGAAAGGTGTTAGCGGGGCTACGCCCCCAGGGAAAAGAGGTTCTTAAATTAAGGAACTTCGCGAAAGCGTTGGAAAACCTCCCTCGAAGTACCGACACCAGCCTGGCCGAACGGTTAAGCAAGTATTGTACGGTGAGATTGATCCTGACTAATTCTTCCTCTTTGGTTTGAGGAGGGATTCGAGAAACAGTGGGAGCCATCCTGTTTAGACAAACTAAAAACCACTCTAAACTTGCAAGAGCATCATGCTGAGTGTTTCTTCTTCTCTCTCCTAATTGCAGCGACCAATCGACATGACTGGACTTAAGTTACTTATAGATAAAAACATACTGACAGGGCCAAACTACAAAGATTGGCTCAGGAATGTCAAAATGGCAATCACTTACGACAAGCTGGGGTATCTTCTTACCACCAAAGCTCCCCCTGTCCCAAGTCCCACTTCCAGCGTCGCGGATAAGGAAATCCGTAAGACCTGGGAGATTGATAGCGCGAAGGCCAAGTGCCTCGTACTTGCCTCGATGGACAACGAACATCAGAGGAGGCACGAGAATATGGACCTTGAATCCATATTTCTCCATACAAAAGAACTGTATGGAGAGCAATCTCGTATCGCAAGATACGAAGTGTCGAAGAAGTTATTTTCGGCAAGGTTGGCCATCGGATCATCGGTAGCGGAACACGTGCTTAAGATGATTGGCTTCATTGAGGAGCTCGCGGAACTTGGAACCACGTTGGAGAATGAGCTCTATACTGACTTGATTCTCCAGTCCCTTCCTTCCACTTACGCCCAGTTTATACTGAACTTCAACGTACAAGAAAAAGAAGTTGAACTTTCAGAACTCCTCAACATGCTGAGGAGTGCAGAGGGCACCCTACAGAAAGGTAGGGAAACATTCACTTTGTTTGTAGGAGGATCTTCCTCTTCTAGGTCCAAGGCAAAAGCCAAGGGAAAGAAGAAGAAAGCCTTCGCCAAACCAAGGGGCGGTGTTAGTAAAGTGGATACGAAGGGAAAAGCAAAGGCAACAAAGAAAGCGGGGCAGCTTGTGGATAAAGAAGAATGCTTCTATTGTCATAAGAAAGGTCACTGGAAGATTGATTGCAGGGCTTTGAAAGCCAGGACACAGGAATTGAAGCAGGTTGCGGCTTCAGCTTCAGGTATGTATGTTATTGAAAACTGTCTTTCAATAAACTCTACTTCCTGGGTATTGGATACCGGATCAGGATCTCATATCTGTAATTCTTTGCAGGCGTTGAGAAACCGTAGGGTTTTGAAGGCAGGTGACATGACCCTCAGAGTTGCAAATCGAGCTAGCATGGATGCTAAGGCCGTGGGGGACTATCACCTGGGAATGTCAGATGGACATGTTTTGGTTTTGCGTAATTGCTTTTTTGTACCCAACGCAACTTGTAATATCATTTCTGTATTTTTAGTTTCTAAAGAAGGTTATGAATTTGTGTTTGTAAGTAATGTTGTAAACATTCACCTTAATCAAGTTTTGATTGGGTCAGGTACATTGAGCAATGGTATATATGTATTAAACCAACCACAGATTTTCAATGTCCAGAATACACACAAAAGAAAGTCTCCGGAAATAAATCAGAATTTCTTATGGCATTGTAGACTGGGTCACATCAATGAGAGAAGGTTGACGAAGTTACATACAGAAGGATATTTGAATCCGTTCGAATATCAATCGTATGCCACTTGTCAATCCTGTCTCAAAGGAAAGATGACAAAGACTCCGTTCACTGGACACGGAGTAAGAGCGAGCGAGCTCTTAGGACTCGTACACAGCGACGTGTGCGGTCCAATGTCTATACATGCGCGAAGCGGTTATTCTTACTTCATTACTTTTACGGATGACTTTTCAAGGTACGGTTATGTCTTCTTGATGAAACATAAGTCCGAAGCCTTTGGAAGGTTCCAGGAATATAAGAATGAAGTAGAAAAACAAACCGGCAAAAGTATTAAGATTCTAAGATCGGATCGAGGTGGAGAATACTTGAGTGCCGAGTTCCTGGATTATTTAAAAGAGAACGGAATTCTCTCTCAGCTTACTCCTCCATACACTCCGCAACATAACGGTGTATCGGAGAGACGGAACCGAACCCTATTGGATATGGTTCGGTCCATGATGAGTAACACTGAGTTACCGCGATCATTCTAGGGGTATGCGCTAGAATCAGCTGCATACCTTTTGAACCGAGTTCCGACTAAGACTGTGCCTACCACACCATATGAAATGTGGAGTGGGAAGAAACCCTATCTTCAATATCTGAAGATCTGGGGATGTCCGGCTTTTGTCAAAAAGCAGCATGCGGACAAGCTCGAGGCACGCTCAGTACTGTGCAAGTTTGTGGGATACCCAAAGAACTCCAGGGGTATCTCTTCTATTACGCAGAGGAACAAAAGATTATTGTTTCTCGTAATGCCCATTTTCTAGAACACCAGTTCTTAGAAAAGGAAATAAGTGGGAGCGAAATAGAACTGGAAGAAACTCCAGAACCACAGACTATTACTGAAAGTTTAGTGGAACCAGAGGGTTCAAAAGAACAGGACATTCCTACGCCGCTCCGCAGAAATAGTAGGCAGTCTCATCCGCCCGAGAGATACTACGGTTTTCTCATAGACGGGGATAGAGAGGATTGCATCATAGATTATGATGAGCCTACTAGCTTCCAGCAAGCCGTTCAGAGCGTCGACTCGGTAAAATGGCTGGATGCAATGCAGACCGAAATGGAGTCCATGTACACCAACAAAGTATGGACGTTGGACATTGCTCCAGACGGGGTAAAACCCGTAGGATGCAAGTGGATCTTTAAAAGGAAGATTGGTGTAGATGGACAGGTTGAGACCTATAAAGCTAGACTAGTTGCAAAGGGTTTTCGTCAAAGACTTGGTTTGGACTATGACGAGACCTTTTCTCCAGTAGCTATGCTGAAATCCATTCGGATCCTTCTTGCCATTGCTGCCTTTCACGATTATGAGATTTGGCAGATGGACGTAAAGACAGCTTTTCTAAATGGAAATTTAGAGGAGTGTGTCTATATGGACCAGCCAGAGGGTTTCATTCAGAGTGGGAGCAGCGGAAAGGTGTGCAAGTTGCTTAAGTCCATTTACGGACTAAAGCAGGCATCGCGGAGTTGGAACATCTGTTTTGATGAGACGGTCAAGGAATTTGACTTTATCAAAAATCCAGATGAACCATGCATCTATAGTAGATTTGTAGCGAGAACTGTAGTATTCCTCGTTTTATACGTGGATGACATTCTCTTAATAGGAAATGACATTCCTATGCTACAATCTGTCAAGGGGTTCTTGTCACACAGGTTCTCCATGAAAGACCTGGGTGATTCCTCATACATCCTGGGGATCCGGATCCATCGTGATAGATCCAAGAGGATATTAGGACTTTCTCAGTCCAGGTACATCGACACCATACTGAAAAGATTCAGTATGGAAGATTCCAAGCGCGGTAACCTACCGGCTTGTCACGGGATCACTCTCTCTAAAGAGATGTCTCCCAAGACTGATTTGGAGAGGGATCGCATGTCTATTATACCCTACGCTTCTGCGGTAGGCTCTATAATGTATGCAATGTTGTGTACCAGACCGGATATATCTTATGCACTGAGTGTGGTAAGCCGGTATCAGTCAAACCCTGGGGAGAAGCACTGGATAGCGGTAAAGAACATTCTCAAGTACCTGAGAAGGACTAAGGAGATGTTCTTGGTGTATGGCGGAAAAGACCTCCAGATCGAGGCCTTTGCTGACTCCAGCTTGCAGAGTGACAAGGATGATTCCAAGTCCATGTCGGGTTTTGTCTTTACCCTCAATGGAGGGGCGGTGTGTTGGAAGAGTTCCAAACAGGAAACCGTTGCAGACTCGACGATGGAAGCGGAATACATCGCTGCATCTGATGCCGCAAAAGAAGCTGTCTGGATAAGGAAGTTCTTGAAAGAACTTCAGGTGGTTCCGTCCATTGTTGATCCAATACCTCTGTATTGCGACAACAACGGGGCTATAGCTTTAGCGAAGGAACCCAGGTCCCATCAGAGATCCAGACACATCTTGAGGCGGTATCACCTGATCAGGGAGATCGTGGATCGCCAGGAGATCGAGGTTCGGAGAGTCGCTTCAGAAGATAACACTGCAGATCCATTCACCAAGGCCTTGCCCCAGACTCAGTTCGAGCGGCTGATCGAGATGATAGGTCTTCGATACGCCAGTACATGGCCTTAGTGTAAGTGGGAGATTGTTAGTGTATATGCCCTAGAGGCCATTACTGTATCATACTAGTTTGTATATTACTTAATGGAAGCTTGGGATATTCACCTTGTATAAACAATCTTGCTCAATATAGTAGTATGCTACTTAGTTTGTTTCTACTTCAATGTGTACATGTGTTTATTTTAGTATATCACCTATACACATTAGTAGAGCCCTTAGGATCTTTGCTTGATTACCAGCGTTGTGATGGCAGTCACACTAGTGGGGGCTGGTTAATCTATAAGCACATCCTTATACAGGTCCCTAGTCGCAGGACTATCGAGACAGGGCATCGATACTCCGGAGTAGACTGGCGTATACGCTTCTCATCCCAGTGTGGGAGATGGTCTGTCCCACAGCCATCAGTACGTCGTACTGGAGATAGTATACAGGTGCTCGTTAGGTTACGAGTACACTGGACAGGACTCGTCGGGAACTGACCGGTTGGTATTATACCTATCGTCAGTTATCAGTTCCCAGGTGACATGAGTACAGCTTAGTCCGCTGACTTGACACTGTCACTTAGCCTCGAGTGTGTTCCCACTGTACTTTGATTACTACCCTACCACGGCTCAAAGGAGTCGTGCAAACAGGTGGTAGTTGGGTGCAGTCCCGAAGCACTTAGAGGCAGTGACGGTTAGACATGATTCGTCTCTTCCGGTATTAGGGGTTGACATCGCGCTGTGTCTAGGAGAGCCATTACACGAGTAGTCCCTGGCCAGGGCAATCGAGATATACTGGTAGGCTTCCAGTGTTATCTCAGGGTGTTTTGGGCTTCACTCCGACACGACTTGTACCGCTATTAGGGGACTGACGTTTACCGCCCCCTAGGCCCGCCATGCGATGTATCAGACGAACAGACCGGACTGTACGGAGAATGTCATATTCAGGCTCAGTAGGAGTTCAGATGGGTTTCACCTCGTCAGTCTTCTTGTCGGCATCTACCTGGGGACAGTTACGCACAGCTAGTGCTGCTTGCGGTCTGTGGTTAAACCCACTGCCAGCGTAGTGTCGAGTCTTTAGAGTCCCACACAGAAAGCTATTCGCCTTTAGGCAAAAGAGTAGAGGTCGCATGGTTTTGCGACAGGTCGCATGGTTTTGCGGCAGGGTTCGGTCACATCCGTGCACTTATGCACGTACAGTGTCCGGACAGTTTACACTGGCGGGCTTTGGTTTAAGCCAGATCGTAGTGTACGTATTGGGATTGGATTTATCCAGTTTGTATTCGTGTTTCTCGGAACACGGATACGGGTGTGTATGCACAGTTGACGGAAAGACAGAGGCAGAGGATTCTCATTAGGGTTGTTGATCGTTGACTGTTGACTATTGACTTTTTGCTCAACCCTAATGAGAATATGATATATGATTAACAATTATATTAATTAAGTATTGTGGTGACATGGTTGATGAGGGGTTGACTTTGTTGACTTGTTGACTTTGTTGACCGGTTGACTAGGTTGGACTAGTTGACCATCATGATGACAATGGCTATCATTTCATGGCAAAGACTTTTTACTTGCTTGTTTTCTCTTGTGAGAAATGAGTGCATGAAATGATATGGCTATTGTAGCTTAAACCATTTACACAACACTTGATTATTATTTTTTGTGATGATTGTTTTGGATTATGAGAGTCAAGAGAGAAAAGTCTTCTCTCATTCTATCATTCTCATTCTCTCTCTTGTTCTTGAGCTCTCATCTCCTTCCTCTTGCTCTCCCTCTCTTTTTGTTTATGGTTCACTTGTCTCATGTGTTGAGAACCAAGAACCATAGAGTAAAATCCCAACACACTCTTCTCTACTCATTCTAGTTCATAAGGTTTAGCAAACCAAGTGAACTAGTTTCTTCAAAGATCGAAGAAGAAGCCAAAGGTAGAAGCTTTCGAGGTGGATCTATCTTCGGCACAAGGAGACGACGGAGTGAAGGCGATCCGGACAACCATCGAGGCTTGAAGACGAAGGAGATCAAGAAAGAAAGGTATAACCCCCTAACCGAGTAGTTAACAACTCCTAGTTAGGTTGTTAGTTAGATGTTTAACAAAGATCCGGTTTTGAGTCCATGTTACCACCTCTAGAAAAATTGTTTTTCACCAAATTCCGCATGCCCGAAAGTACCGGGAGAGGTAGCATGGACTTACAAATACTTGAGCAATGAATTCCTGGACTTCCTAAAAGAGAATGGGATTCTCTCTCAGCTGACTCCTCCATATACACCACAGCACAACGGTGTATCTGAACGAAGGAACCGTGCCCTATTAGATATGATGCGCTCTATGATGAGCATAGCTGAGTTACCTATTTCCTTCTGGGGGTATGTGCTGGAGACAACAGCATACCTATTGAATCAAATTCCATCTAAATCTGTACCTACCACACCATATGAGATATGGAGTAGGAAGAGACCATATCTTAAACGAGTTAAGATATGGGGTTGTCCGGCCTATGTCAAAAGACAAAATCCGGACAAACTCGAGGCACGGTCAGTTCTTTGCAAGTTTGTGGGATATCCAAAGAACTCATATAGGTATTTTTTCTACCACAGTGAGGAACAAAAAGTGTTTGTTGCTCAACATGCCACCTTTTTAGAAAAGGAATTTCTTGTAAAAGAAACTAGTGGCAAAGTGGTAGAGCTGGAAGAGGTTCCAGATACAGAAACTGCAACTGAAGATTTAGTGGAACTAGAAGATTCGATAGTTCCCAACGAACCTCAGCCTCTCCGTCGATCTAATAGGGTTTCTCACCCACCTGAGAGATACTACGGTTTTCTCATGGATGGTGGGAGCGAGGATTGCATCATGGTTGATGATGACCCAACTAGCTTCGAGCAGGCCATCACGAGTGGGGACTCAGTGAAAGGGCTGGATGCAATGCGGTCCGAGATGGAATCCATGTACACCAACAAAGTGTGGACTTTGGAAGTTGCTCCTGAAGGGGTAAAACCCATTGGGAGCAAGTGGATCTTCAAGAAAAAACTTGGTGTAGATGGGAAAGTGGAGACTTTCAAAGCTAGACTTGTGTCAAAGGGTTTTCGTCAAAGACCAGGTGTGGACTATGACGAAACCTTTTCTCCAGTGGCTATGCTTAAATCCATCCGGATCATGCTTGCCATCGCTGCATATCATGACTACGAAATCTGGTAAATGGATGTTAAGACCGCCTTTCTAAACGGTGATTTAGAGCATGACTCAGCCAGAGGGCTTCGTAGATAGTAGGAGCAGCGGGAAGGTGTGCAAGCTGCTTAAATCCATTTATGGATTGAAGCAAGCATCGCTGAGTTGGAACATCTGCTTTGACGTCGTTATCAAAGAGTTTGATTTCGTCAAAAATGTAGATGAACCTTGTATCTACAAGAAGGTGGTAGAGAGTAAGGTTGTCTTCCTCGTATTGTACGTGGACGACATACTCTTGATAGGAAATGGCATTCCTATGCTGCAATCGGTGAAGCTCTTCTTATCACAAAGATTCTCAATGAAAGATCTTGGTGATGCCTCCTGCATATTGGGAATCAGGATCTATAGAGATAGATCTAAAAGGATATTGGGATTGTCCCAGTCCAGGTACATTGACACCATACTAAAGAGGTTTAGTATGGAAGAGTCCAAACGTGGGTTTTTACCAACGATCTCAGGGCTCACTCTTTCCAAAGAGATGTCTCCCAAGACTGATTTGGAGAGAGCTCGCATGCAAGGGATACCCTATGCTTCGGCAGTAGACTCTATCATGTACGCGATGCTATGTACCAGACCCGATGTAGCATACTCACTAAGTGTAGTGAGTAGGTATCAAGCTAATCCTGGAGAGAGTCACTGGACAGCTGTGAAGAGCATTCTCAAGTACTTACGAAGGACTAAAGAGATGCTCTTGGTGTATGGTAACGGAGAACTCCAAGTGGAGTCCTTTACCGATTCGAGCTTCCAGAGTGATAAGGACGACTCTAAGTCGCAATCAGGATTTGTCTTTACCCTTTACGGAGGGGCGGTTAGCTGGAAGAGTTCCAAGCAGGAAACCATGGCAGACTCGACGATGGAGGCTGAATACATCGCTGCCAACGATGCTGCCAAAGAGGCTGTCTGGATCAAGAAGTTCATCACTGAACTTGGAGTGGTTCCGTCCATTGAGCATCCAATACCTTTGTATTGCGATAACAATGGAACGGTGGCTTTAGCCAAGGAACCCAGGTCCCATCAGCGATCCAGGCATATTCTGAGGCGGTATCACCTGATCCGGGAGATAGTTGATCGCCGGGAGATCGAGGTCAGGAGGGTTGACACGAAGAATAACACAGCGGATCCACTCACGAAGGCCATTCCCCAGATACAGTTTGAGAGACTCTTCGGGAAGCTCGGTATGCGATACTACAGCAGCTGGCCCTAGTGCAAGTGGGAGATTGTTAGTTGTATGTATACCCTAAAGGCCAGTATTGTACAGATAATGTATATTATATTGGATGCTTGGACATATATAGAGAGGACTATCTTGCTCGATATGATAGTATGCTATCTGGTTGCTCTTTACTTTAACATGTATACTTGTCTCTTTATACTGTCTTATAGTTACATGTTGGTAAAGCCCTTAGGATGTGTACTTGACTACCTGGACTATGATGTGGATCATACTAGTGGGGACATGGTAGTCCATAATTACATCCTTCAAGGTCCCTAGTCATGGGTGTATCGAGATGGGGCATCGATATACCAGTGTAGACTAGCGTATACGCTTCTCGACCCATAAGATGGGCGATGGATGATCCTATATCCATTGGTGTTTGACATCAGAGATGGTATACGGGTGCTCAGTGGAGACTGGGTACACTGGACGGACTTGCCGAGAACTCCCAGATGGTATTATACCTCACGTCAGATGGCAGTTCTCTGGTGACACTTGTGCAGGATAGTCTGTAGACCCGAGATCGTCATAGAGTCTCGTGTAATTCCCACTGTGCTTTGATTTCCACCTTACCACGTCCATGAGGGCGTGCAAAACGGTGGTTTTTGGATACAGTCCTGAGTTACATGGAAGCAATGAGCGATAGGAGGGGTTTCTTCTCTCCCGGTATTGGGGGTTGATGTTGCGCTGTGCTCGATTGGCCGTAACAGGGAAGTCCCTGGCCAGGGCTGATTAGAGACTTATTGGTAAGTGTTGCCAGTAGTTTCTCGACCTGTTATGAGCCTCACATCGGCACGAATAATCGGTTATTGGGGTCTGACGTTTACCACCCCTAGACTTGATATGCGACATATCAGACGAGAAGACCGGACTGTACGGGAAGTGTTGCCGGCAGGCTTTCACAGGAGTTGGAGCGGGCTTGCTTGCTGATCTTCTGATCGCTCAATACCCAGGTAGCCGTTACGTCCAGCTAGTACCGCTGACGGCTTGTGGGTGCGTGATGTGATCATCACCTACTGCCGGCGTATTGACGAGTCTTTAGAGTCCTACATAGAGGTTTTACTGGCTCAGGCAAAACGAAATAGGAGCACGTATATGATATGTGCGAGAATGAGAATAAATGCGTGTATGTGATACCGTATTCTATTCTCGTGACTTTTTGTACCGGTCGGTTATATATGATATTGTCGGGTTATCGAATCGAGTGTTGATTCGATAAGTCGATACAATAGATGTTAGCCGGTTATATGAGATATGACAGGATTATTAAGTCAGGTATTGATTTAATAATTAAGTGTATAATTGTATATTTTATATACTAGTTTACACTTGCTAACACTTGTTCACTTTAGGTTTTTTCTCATAAATGAACACTTGTATATATATATGTGTGTGTGATATATATATTAAAGTGTTTTCTTTTGTATCATGGTTGATGATACACTAAACATGGGTGTGTAAGACATACACCATACTATATTAGATGGTGGTTAATATTTATTTAAAGTAATTACAAATTAGTGAAGCTTATGTCATAAGTATGAAGCTTGTAGAAGCTTTTGGATACTTTGACAAAGTCCACTTAATTTGTTTTACTTTAGATTTTTGTTAACCTAACCATCTTAACTTAGCCATGGTTATGTCCCACCATGAGTTAGTATATGTACTCACTTACCATGGTTAGATTTCACACTTGATCATTATCCTTTCCTCTTTCTTTTGTTCATCTTCTTCATTGTGAAAAGGAGAAAGAAAACTAGGGTTTGATCCAAAGTGAGAAAGAGTGTGAGAAACAAAATTCTAAAGAGAACTCACTTCCTATTTCTCCATCCTCTACTAGATTAGCACTTTAGTATAGGGTGTTTACTTCACTAATTCTCAAGTTAGTGAAGTAGAAGCTTGAGTCGGAATTCCCTCGACGTAGATCAACTTCGGCCTCGGAGACTTCAAGCAAAGGTCGCACCTTTTCGCCTCGTGAAGCCATGCAAGGGTCCGGGAGAACCACGATCGCAGCGAAGGGACTTCATCAAGGAGCTAAAGAAGTGGAGGACCGATCTACAAAGGTTGTATTTCGTGATCTCTTAGAGTAAAGTTGTTTACTTGCCTTTCGATTCGCCTAAACTCTAGTATACGATCTTGCTTAGTGTTATTCGGCACATAAAAATTTAATTTTGGCATGGTCAATGCCTTGTAGAGCCTTGTTAGTGTGCCTAGTAACCCTACAGTCGGTGCGAAGGTTGGGATTTTTCGGGGGTATTTTTGTAATCGCGCATGTACGAATCCTGTAACCCTAAATTTTCCTATTTCCTTATAAATATGTAATCAAAATACTGTAATGGGGATGGCTCTTTTCAATTAATAAAAATTCAGAATCTTTTGAGGATTGAAGAGCATCATTTCTTGTAAGTCATTTAACTTTCTGCCTTAGTTTAAAAGTAATTTCTCGCCCTAGCTTCCTAATTTAATTATTGCCTTAGATTAAATTAATCTTTTGCCTTAGTTAATTCTAGTATAGAATCTCTTAAAACTGCAGTAGGAAATTAATCCAATAGATCTAAAAATGCAAAATCTCAAAATGATGTTTTTAATAAATTCCCTAATGAGCGAGTAATTTCCTCGCTTGTTAGGGTTAGGAATAAGGGGGGAATGAGAAATGAAGATCTCTCATCTCTTTCGTGCCCGATTATTTTTAATAACTAGAACTTCTTGCATGCATGCATGATCCGCTCTCTACGGCACCCTACCCACGAGGTAACGGTGAAACCGTAGTATAAAGGACCGGACATGCATGCCTTCCATGAAGGTTAGAGCAAATATTAGGAAAGGACGGACAAGGATCTAGAGGAAGAAACTTCGTTTCTTCTCAATCATCCTAATCCCTTTTTCTAATAGTTGCTATAACTTCTAAAAGATCTTATTTAGGGCATTGAAAGAGGTGTGACATTAAATCTTATCAAACTCCACCTTAGACCTAATCCTAGCAAGTTTCTTAACCATCGCACAACTTAGTTCTTTTTTTAGATTAAATTAAAAGACCAAACACCCATTTGAATCAGCTCGTAAGAACACTTAGGAAAATTACACATCCCTGTGGACCGACCCGTACTCACCGGCTAGCTTCATGCGACGCCATTCTTTATTGCGGTTAATAGATAGTTTTTGATAGATAAATCAAATGGCGCCGTTGCCGGGGATGGCGTAAAAATTTCCTATTTGTAATTTCGGGTTGATATAAATTTTAAAATCATAAAAATCTGAAAATAGAAAAAGTACAAAAAATATTTATCAATTTTTATCTGTTTGAAGGGTTTATCATTTGAATCTTGCAGGAACAGCGAAGAATCTCGGATCTGGAAATTTACAGAAGGCGAAACAGAAAAGGGTGCATTAGAACAGAGGGGAAATTTGATAACAGAACAGTGCAATTTTTTTCAGGAGCCGATCCCGCAGCCCAACTGCGAAACCGCGGCCTTGACACGCTTAAAACCGCGGAACCGCGGTCGTTTTGGGTCTTCAGCGCGCGAAATTTTGTGGTTTGTTTCCTCATTCTCCCCTCTGCCAACTTCCATATATCTTTTGTGAATTGTTCTGCAGGATTTCTTTGCGCTAAAAAATCATCTTCCCCCTTCTAAATAACAATTTTCTGCAGGTTTCTTTGCGCCGCGCTAAAAATAATTGATTGCAAGTGAATTTACTGTTTTGCATAATTTAATCGAACTTTAAGGGGCTATTGACCAAACTCAGATTGGGTGGGGATTTCATCACCCTTCCCAGGACCCCAGAGAGCACTTAAAGCATTTGCATCGACCACTATTAATTAAAAAATACTAGACTCAGCCCTAAGGACTTCGAGCTCAATAGGACAAAGGACTAGACATAGGCATCGACCGTTTATCCTAACTGACTTTGCGGTGTCTAGGAAAGTGTGTCAAGGCATGTGGTTACTTAATGAGGACCGCTACTTTTAGCGGGGAGCCTCCCACTTACCTGGCACTTACCTGGCCGTAATTGGCAGTGAAGAGGCGGTTTGAGATCCTATTTCTAACCCTAGTTAGGAGCTGTCTAGCTGACCTAGGTGACCCAAGATCTAGGCATGATTGTGCATGTGTGGTTGATCGCGTTTGCGTCCCAAGTCTCTTTTCAAAAAAATCTCCTTGCAAAACTCTCACATACATAAAAAAAATGGAAAAATCTTTTCAAAACTTGCAACTTGTCGCTAAAGAAATCTTGCAACTCACTTACACCACTTTCTCTCATTGACGTTATCTTACCTCCACATTCTGTCTTTCATTTTTTTTCTGACTACACTACCTCTTTAGTGTATGTCACTTTGGACTAAGGACACTAACGCCCGATTAGTCCGTGTTTCGTTGGTACCGACCGACGAACCCTTCGACACCGAAGTCGAAATTCCGTCCACTTTCTTACCTCCACCTTCAAATTCTTCTTCCGAAGGTATGTCGGGATACAACCCTAACGATACCTTATCGACGGGAATGATTCCACCTCCGTTAGGTGCGAATAACCCGAATCAACCTCCTGTTGAAGCGCCCGCACGAGTTGCGCTCCAGGATCTCTTCTACCCTGTCCGCACTTCTTTACCTACCTGTCTTTCACCCCCACCAGCAAATGGGGACAATTTTGAAATAAAACCACATTTCATCAATATGCTGCCAAAATTTCATGGTTTGGAATCTGAAGATACTTATATCTTTATCAATAAATTCCAAAACGTTTGCGCTATGATGAAAACGACCCAATTAAGTGATGACGCTATAAGGCTAAGGGTCATTCCTTTCACCTTATGTGACCTAGCCGAGAAGTGGCTATACAGCACAGCATCACATTCCATTAGAAATTGGGACGAGTTTGTGAAAGCTTTTCTTAAAAAGTTCTATCCTCATCACAAAACTGCTAGAATCCTCAATGAGATTATACAATTTTCACAGCTTCCTTCCGAACCATTTTGGAAGTGTTTTGAGAGATTTAAAGACCTACTCGTTCAATGCCCTCATCATGGGATCGAAAGTTGGCAACTTTGCCAAACATTATACGAGGGATTGAACTCGGCAACGAAGCAGTTGCTAGAAACCATTTGTCAAGGTTACTTTCTCTCCAAATCTAGTGAGGAAGCGTGGCAGTTTCTTGAGGATCTTAGTGAACAAACAATTCAGTGGGAGAGCTCCAAGACCACATTATCTTCTTCTAGTGGTCAATCTAGGGCATGCATACATCAAGTAGAGATGTCAATTGCTATGAAGGCCGAGATGGCCGCTCTTACTAAAAATCTAGAAGCGATTGAGACCAAAATCTCGTCTCCTTCTCATGCCCCTGTTATGCCTCCACGAACTGTGTGTGCTTGTTGTTCGGCTCCATCACACTTAACCGAAGAGTGTCCTTACAATGCATCTACTGAAGGACATGATCAAGTCAATACTGTCTTTCAGCAACGACAAAGAAACGATCCGTACTCTTCTATATATAATCCGGGTTGGAGGAGTCACCCAAATTTTGCTTGGAACCAAAATCAACAATTCCAAGGAAATAACAATTTTCAAGGGCCTCCCCCACAACAACAACAAGCACCTCCACAAACTCAATTTCAACAGCAACCTTACCCTAATCAGGTGAACAATTTTGTGCCTAACACTTCTTACCCGCCAAACAATTTTGTTCAACCTAATAATGACAAGGTTAGCTCGCTCGAAAGAAGTCTAGATGCGTTCCTAAAGCAATCTACACAGTCTACAGCAAGACTAGAGACTTCTATTCAATCTTTGGTGCAAAACAGTGCCTCACACGATTAAAGCATCAAATCTATTGAGGCGCAAATTGCACAACTCAATGCAGCATTGAGCGAGCGAGAAAAAGGAAAGCTCTCATCTCAACCACTGCCCAATCCCGGTCACGCACATGCTGCAAATCAACAGCAGAATCATAACGTAAATGCTGTGACCACATTGAGATCGGGAAAAGTGTTGCAAAACAATGTGGGTATTCACAATGACACCCCTGCCGGTGGCTCTTCTTCATCTTCTTCACCTTCTTCTTCTTCATTAGAGCCTATTCTCCATCCTTCACATGGCTCTACTTCTTCTAGCTCGAACGGACCCATTTCTCACAACACGAACACATCTACACGGGGTTCCATTCTAACTCAACAATCTGATCCGCAAAAATTGGACTCAACAACCTTTCAAAATGTACCTTTTCCAAACCGGTTGAGATCCAATAAACCAACTCCACAGATGGAGAAGATTGTAGAGTTGTTCAAGCAGGTCAGCATAAATATCCCTCTTTTGGATGCAATCCAACAAGTTCCTTCATATGCAAAAATCTTAAAGGACTTATGCACCAAAAAGAGGAAGACACAAGTACCGAAGAAAGTTTTTGTGGCTAGTGCCATTAGTGATGCTATTGCAAACTCTTTCACCCAAAAGCAAAAGGACCCCGGTTGTCCTACTATTTCGATAACAATTGGGGACAAAAATATCAATAGAGCACTATTAGATCTTGGTGCTAGTGTCAATTTGCTGCCTTATTCTGTGTACGAGCAATTAGGCGTTGGAGAGCTTAAGCCCACTCACTGCACTCTCCAAATGGCCGATCGATCAATCACCCATCCTAGGGGAGAGTTGGAGGATGTGTTAATTAGAGTTGGGGATTTCATTTTTCCTGTAGACTTTATTGTTATAGATACACAACCTGTCGCTAACCCCCGGAGTCAAATTCCGGTGATACTTGGATGACCATTCCTGGCGACTTCTAACGCAGTGATCAATTGTCGTAACGGTTCAATGAATCTATCTTTTGGCAATATGACAATTGAGCTCAACATCTTTAAGTTGGGAAATCATCCTGCCGAGCCTAATGCTAGCGTACTTGATGTTTGCTCGATCAATGAGATCGCGGAGGAGGACTGTGAGTTCGAAAATTTCATGTTCGATCACAGCAGTGTTGACGCCACTAGTGCGTTCCTCCTAGAATCCGACACAGCTTTCACTGCGGAAAACGATTATGAGTGTTTCACATTTGTAGACGAATTTGAAGACTCACCACCCGAGCTTGAGTCTTTTGCTTTTTCGGATGAGTTAGTTGAACCATCCGACTCGGTTGTGTACACTCGATTTGAACCTTTGATGGAATCCTTCGAGTTTGAAACAGTTACTCCATTGTTACCATCTATTGTTTCACCTCCTAAGCTCGAACTAAAGCTTTTGTCATCGCACCTAAAATATGCTTATCTAGGTGATAATGAGACCTTACCCGTTATCATATCGGCCTCTCTAGCTCTTGAGCAAGAGAAGTCCCTTTTAATGGTCTTAGAAAATAATCGGCAAGCTTTTGGCTGGTCTATGGCGGACATCAAGGGGATTAGTCCCCTCATTGTTGAACATCATATACACTTGATGGATGATGCCAAGCCGGCAAGGGATCCACAAAGACGCCTCAACCCCATTATGAAAGAGGCCGTTAAGAAGGAGATTGTTAAGTGTCTTGATAGTGGTATCATCTACCCTATCTCGGATAGCCAATGGGTTAGCCCTATTCATGTCGTGCCAAAGAAATCGGGCATCACGGTCATTACCAATGAGGCAAATGAGTTAATTCCCACTCGCACCCAAACGGGGTGGCGAGTTTGTATCGACTATAGAAAACTCAATGCCGCGACAAGAAAGGACCACTTTTTTTTACCTTTCATTGACCAAATGCTCGAACGATTGGTGGGGCACGAGTTCTACTGCTTTTTAGATGGCTATTCCGGTTATAACCAAGTCCCCATAGCCAAAGAGGATCAAGACAAGACCACATTTACTTGTCCCTTTGGCACTTTTGCTTATCTTCGCATGCCCTTTGGGTTATGCAATGCTCCCGCTACATCTCAGCGGTGTATGATGGGGATCTTTTCAGACATGGTTGAAAAGTTCTTGGAGATCTTTATAGATGATTTCTCCATTTTTGGTGACTCCTTCGACGAGTGTTTACGACATCTTGACGCTGTTCTTACCCACTGTAGGGATAAGAACCTAACTTTGAATTGGGAGAAGTGCCATTTTATGGTACGAGAGGGCATTGTCTTAGGACATGTCATCTCGCAAAACGGCATAGTGGTTGATGGAGCCAAACTCGAAGTCATCTCTAATCTTCCTCCTCCTAAATGCGTTAAAGACATCCGAGCTTTCCTTGGCCACGCCGAATTTTATAGACGGTTCATTAAGGATTTTAGCAAGATTGCTAGACCCTTGACTCTCTTATTGGCCAAGGACACAACATTTGACTTCGACTCAATTTGCATGGAAGCATTCGAGTCTTTGAAACTCTCTTTCATTTCTGCGCCCATTCTTTCATCTCCAGACTAGACGCAACCTTTCGAAATTATGTGCGACGCATCAGATTTTTCCATTGGTGTTGTTCTTGGACAGCACATTAACAAGATGCCGCACGTGATTTATTACGCTAGCCGTACATTAAATGAGGCCCAACTAAACTACACAACAACAGAAAAAGAGTTTTTAGCAGTTGTGTTTGCACTTGAAAATTTTCGGCCTTATTTAATCGGCTCTCCAGTTATTGTGTATACGGATTATTCAGCTCTTCGCCACCTTTTTGCGAAGAAGGATGCTAAGTCGAGGCTAATACGTTGGATCCTCCTGTTACAAGAGTTTGACCTTGTCATAAGGGACAAAAAAGGATGTGAAAACGTAGTGGCCGATCACCTTTCACGACTTCCTTCTTCGTCCACACTTGAACTTCCTATCAATGATGCTTTTCCCGATGAGCAACTCTTGACCGTTTCTTGCGAACCATGGTTCGCTGATATAGTAACTACTTGGCCACCGGCTTGATACCTAACGATTGGTCGAAATAGGATAAACTTCGATTCTTGTCCCAAGTAAAGCATTTTTACTGGGATGAACCTTATCTTTTTAAATACTGTTCCGACCAAATCATTCGTCGGTGTGTACCGGAAAATGAGGTTAAGAATGTGCTGTCTTTTTGCCACGATCAAGCATGTGGAGGGCACTTTGTCCCAAAGAAGACAGCTGAGAAAGTTTTGCAGTGTGGTTTCTATTGGCCACGACTCTTCAAGGATACTCATGAATACTGCAAGACTTGCTCCCGGTGCCAACACTTGGGCCGGATATCGCGGAAAAACGAAATGCCGCTCCAGCCAATTTTGGTTGTCGATGTTTTTGATGTTTGGGGTATAGACTTCATGGGACCATTTCCCAATTCTTTTGGGAATGTTTATATTCTGTTGGCTGTTGACTACGTTTCAAAGTGGGTAGAGGCTGTGCCTAGCCGAACGAACGACAACAAGGTCGTGGTTCGATTTCTTAAAGAACACATCTTTTCTCGATTTGGGCACCCTCGAGCGATCATAAGTGATAATGGTTCTCACTTTTGCAATAGGATTTTTGAGTCCTTAATGCGCAAATATTCTATAACCCACAAGTTGTCAACGCCATACCATCCCCAAACATGTGGGCAGGCCGAGCTTTCAAATCTGCAAATAAAGCAAATCTTGGAGAAAACGGTTTCTAAAAACCGTAAGGATTGGTCACTTAAACTGATCGATGCACTATGGGCTTTCCGTACTGCATACAAGACTGATCTAGGTATGTCTCCATACCGGCTTGTTTACGGGAAGGCTTGCCACCTCCCAGTAGAGATTGAGCACAAGGCATTTTAGGCTATCAAAGAGCTAAATTTATCTTTAGGAGACGCGGGCAACAATCGAAAGCTGCAGTTGAATGAACTAGAATAGCTGCGGGATGAGGCATATGATAATGTCGTCATTGTCAAAAACCGAACTAAGGTGTTCCATGATAAACACCTTTTGCGAAAAACTTTTGAACCTGGTCAACAGGTTTTACTCTATGACACTCGGTTACATTATCACCCAGGCAAGCTCCGTTCTAGATGGAAAGGACCATTTGTTGTCCGTACCGTTTATCCGCACGGTGCGGTCGATCTTGAAAATTCTGAGGACGGTACTTTATTCAAGGTTAATGGACATCGATTGAAACCGTTCTTCACGGCGGACCATTCGGAGGAGCTCCTGTTTTTACAGGAGCCGATTTACACTGATTGATTTTCCTCCACTTTCACCCCCGAATTTCCAATCAATTTTCCAAAACTTTATTTCAAATAAGTTTGGGGGTGTGTATCATTTGTAAATAAGCAGGACATTGCCGACATTATTGACCCACTTGGTGTAGCATGACAGTGAGGACACTGTCCAGTTTAAGTTTGGGGGTATGCTCGGTACGTTTTCTTCCTTCGTATTCATATGTACATTTTGCATTTGCATACTTATTTTGAAAACCCATAAAAAATTTAAAAATTTCAAAGATTATAAAAATAAATGTATTCAATTTTGACCTTATTTAACTTGAGTTTGACAAATAGGTTAACTGGCTTCGAACAACTAGATCTTAAACTGAGTAAATTGAAAACCCTAAAAATAGCCTTCTTTAAAGATTAACGGTAGAAAGTATATGTTTTTGTAGTTTATTTAGAAAGAGGCAAATTTTGAGTTAACTTTTTGGGCTAAGTTGAAATAAAGGAAAAATATTGATATACTTATTAGAGTATAAGTTTGAAAAATAATTCCTAGCTTAAGTCTAGATTCTGAAAATATATACCCTACAATTGCACAATCACGCACTTTGAAACTTGGAATAGTAGAAGAGACCTTGAAATGCTCTTGTCTAAAAGTCCTTAGTACGAAGAAAATAAATAAAAAAAATGTGTGAATAAAGAAAAAAAAATGAACACTGGTCTTTGTGATTACTTAAGGCTGCAAAATAGAAAAAAAAATATTTAGCGAGGGTGCTTCATCACCTAGTGCCTTAGACCAACTGGTTTGGGAGTCACTGCTAAAAGCCTTGGGTGTTGCAAGACTAGGAAGTACGCTTTAAAGTGCAAACATATCTTATAATCGGTTGTTGGTACCTCAAGAAGTATTAACAGTCGCATGAAGGATGTGTAAGCAAAGATTCATTTAAATATTCACCAATTAATAAGTGCTTTGGACAACGGAAAAGGGTATGATTGCTTGATTAGAATTTCCAAGTGTAGGGGTGATTTATACACACACGTAGGGATATATGATTAGAGTTGAGATAAGAGAAAGGAATGAAGAATAGAACTTGTGTCTTTAGTAGAGTTGATAGAAAAATTCCTAAGTGGAGATGGAACCTTAGAAGGAAAAGTTGGGAAATGCTGAAAGCTAAGTAAGTCTATAGGAAGTATATATTCTTAAGTTAAATGATGAGGAAGTTGAAGAATATGGGTGGATAGTTTACAAGTCGACGATAATAGAATTCCTTGTTAGAAAACCTAATTGGAGAATTAAAATTAATGAGCCAAATTGATAGGATTTTGTGGGTAGTATCCGCTGAAAACCCTCAGAAGACAACACTCCTTCTGCTAGGGACACCTAGAGGTTTAACGGCTTGTTGCACGTGCTCAGTACAATCGCGTTTCCCTGCGAAAGTGCGGTTAGGTTTTATCGAGAATAAAATAATAAGTTTGCTCGAGAACGAGCAAAAGATAAGTTTGGGGGTATTTATTCATATAATAATATTGCATTACTATATTCCCCATTCTTATTCGTTTTATAAATAAACAGGTGCTTTTGACGCATGTCTGCTGCATATTACAGGATACAGGTTCTTGGAGCGAAAACAGTGAAAAAGACAGAAGACGACAAAAAAAGGGACTTTTGACCAACAAATGGAAGGATCCTAGTCAAGCCTAGACGAAGAACAATTCACAATTGTACAAGGCAATGCAAGGTCCAAAATGTCAAAGTGAACGGTTAAAAGATCATTACATATTTTCACTGAAGATCTGGAGAAAACCCAGAAGTCAAATGGAGAAAAGAACTAGAAAAATAGGAAGCCCAAAGCATCAAGAAGAAGTACAATAAATTTCAGTCAACGATCCTACCAATGGGCCGTGGAACCGCGGCCCAAACCCCACCAATGTCGCGGTTCCGCGGCCATTTAGTGCACGTGTCGGCGCAGAATTTTTGTGTCGGTGCGTCGGTGCGAAGGTTGGGATTTTTCGGGGGTATTTTTGTAATCGCACATGTGCGAATCCTGTAACCCTAAATTTTCCTATTTCCTTATAAATATGTAATCAAAATACTGTAATGGGGATGCCTCTTTTCAATTAATAAAAATTCAGAATCTTTTGAGGATTGAAGAGCATCATTTCTTGTAAGTCATTTAACTTTCTGCCTTAGTTTAAAAGTAATTTCTCGCCCTAGCTTCCTAATTTAATTATTGCCTTAGATTAAATTAATCTTTTGCCTTAGTTAATTCTAGTATAGAATCTCTTAAAACTGCAGTAGGAAATTAATCCAATAGATATAAAAATGCAAAATCTCAAAATGATGTTTTTAATAAATTCCCTAATGAGCGAGTAATTTCCTCGCTTGTTAGGGTTAGGAATAAGGGGGGAATGAGAAATGAAGATCTCTCATCTCTTTCGTGCCCGATTATTTTTAATAACTAGAACTTCATGCATGCATGCATGATCCGCTCCCTACGGCACCCTACCCACGAGGTAACAGTGAAACCGTAGTATAAAGGACCGGACATGCATGCCTTCCATGAAGGTTAGAGCAAATATTAGGAAAGGACGGACAAGGATCTAGAGGAAGAAACTTCGTTTCTTCCCAATCATCCTAATCTCTTTTTCTAATAGTTGCTATTACTTCTAAAAGATCTCATTTAGGGCATTGAAAGAGGTGTGACATTAAATCTTATCAAACTCCACCTTAGACCTAATCCTAGCAAGTTTCTTAACCATCACACAACTTAGTTGTTTTTTTAGATTAAATTAAAAGACCAAACACCCATTTGAATCAGCTCGTAAGAACACTTAGGAAAATTACACATCCCTGTGGACCGACCCGTACTCACCGGCTAGCTTCATGCGACGCCGTTCTTGATTGTGGTTAATAGATAGTTTTTGACAGATAAATCATAGCCCTCCGACATTTCAGATAAGTAGTATTTAGTATTCATGCTACGTTTTTTGGCTTTCGTCAAGGCGTATTGTGTGGTAGCTACTTACTGCTTATCTGCTGCATATGATGCGATTGGATTAGGGTAGTCGTACGACTTTGTTGGCCTTCGTCAAAGGTCGTACAGGTGGGTTTAACTCAATCATGAAATGTACGGGTTGAACTTGACTTGCGGACTATGGTTTGTTAGATTTTGTCAAAGTCATAGGATGGTAGGGGCAAAAGTATTATTGGGAATTTCAAGTGTTGAAATTTGCAATGAAATTGCATACCTTCTATGAGATAGTTGGATCCCGATGCCCACTGCGAGTAAGAGTTACTCCTGAGAGAGTTTTACACATAACAATTAGCCGATCAAGTAGGTGTCTAGAAAGGTGTTAACGGGGTTATGCCCATGGAAAAACGAGGTTTATTTTAATTAGGTCCGTGCGAAAGCACGGGGAACCTCCCTCAAAGTACTGACACTGAACTTGCTGAAAGATTGGCGAACTTGTAAAGTATAATTAATCCCGGCTAGTCTTACCTTTTATGGTTTGAAGGAAGAATTGATAAAAGCAGTAGGAGCCATCCTGAATAGATAAGATAATAACCAATCTAATCTTGCAAGAGCATACGCTAAGTATTTTCTTCTCTCTCTCTCCAGGTAGCGACCATGTCAGGCCTTAATCAAGATAACAATATGGATGTATCGACCGAACCCGCTTGTTATACTGAGCTGGGGAACGTTGGTTCCGCTCCAACTTATAATTGTTATAAGTCCGAGCAGGAAATAGGAAAATATCCGGATTTCTACGCCACCCAAACGAAAAATGGGCATGTTGATGCATCTTCTTCGGGTGTGTTAGTTACCCAGAACTGTTTCTCAGTACACTCTACGTCCTGGGTATTAGATACTGGATCAGGATCCCATATATATAATATGTTACATAGGCTAAGGAAATATAGAGAACTGGGAATAGATGATCATTCCGTACTAGTAGGGAATGGTGCAAATGTTGTAGCCAAAGCAGTTGGCAAATATCACTTGTATTACCAAAGGGTAATACATTGATTCTGAAAGAATACTATTACATACCGACCCTGATATGCAATCTTATATCAGTTTCTTTATTAAGTAAAGAAGGATATAATTTTGTAGTACAGGATAATGTTATGAACATCTTCCTGAATCAAAAGTTGATTGGATCAGGCTCGCTGAGTAATGGCATATACATTCTAAATCAAACCACAGTTCTTAACGTACAAAACACATACAAGAGAAAGAGTTCAGAGGTGAACGAATCCTTCTTGTGGTATTGTAGACTAGGTCATATCAATGCAACACGATTAGTTAAGTTACATAAGGATGGATATTTGAATCCATTTGAATTATCATCTTATGAAAATTGCCAGTCATATCTCAAAGGAAAGATGACCAAAACTCCGTTTACTGGACACGGAGAAAGAGTTACGGAACTCTTGGAACTGATACATAGTGATGTATGCGGTCCCATGTCTATACATGCCAGGAATGGTTCCTCGTACTTCATTACATTTACTGACGATCTCTCAAGATACGGACATGTGTTCTTGTTGAAACACAAATCTGAAGCTTTTGAGAAATTCAAAGAATATAAGCATGAAGTTGAGAACCAGACGGGTAAAAGTATTAAAATCCTTCGATCCGATCGGGGAGGAGAATACTTAAGCACGGAATTCCGTGACTATCTAAAAGAGAATAGGATTCTCTCTCAGCTTACTCCTCCGTATACACCACAGCACAATGGTGTATCGGAGCGGAGGAATCGTACCCTATTAGATATGGTGCGCTCTATGATGAGCATCGCTGAGTTGCCTGTTTCCTTTTGGGGTTATGCGCTTGAAACAGCCATACACCTATTGAATATGGTCCCTACCAAATCTGTGCCTACCACTCCATATAAGATATGGAAGGGGAAGAGACCATGTCTTAATTATGTTAAGATATGGGGTTGTCCGGCCTATATCAAAAGGCACAATCTGGACAAACTCGAGGCATAATCTGTTATGTGCAAGTTTGTAGGATATCCCAAAAACTCACAAGGGTATATCTTCTACCACACTAAGGAACAAAAGGTGTTTGTTTCTCGGCATTCCACCTTTTTAGAAAAGGAATTTCTTGCGAAAGAAATTTCTTGCGAAAGAAATTAGTGGCTTTGAGGTAGAACTGGAAGAGGTTCCAGCAGCACAAACCACAACAGAAGATTTGGTAGAACCAGAGGATTCGATAGTTCCCAACGAACCTCAGTCTCTCCACTGATCTAGTAGGGTTCCTCATCCACCTGAGAGATACTACGGTTTTCTCATTGATGGTGGGAGCGAGGATTACATCATGGAAGATGATGACCCAACTAGTTTCGAGCAGGCCATCATGAGTGGAGACTCTGTGAAATGGCTGGATGCAATACGATCTGAGATGGAATCCATGTACACCAACAAAGTGTGGACTTTAGAAGATGCTCGTGAAGGGGTAAAATCCATCGGGAGCAAGTGGATCTTCAAGAAAAAATTTGGTGCAAATGGAAAAGTTGGGACTTTCAAAGCTAGACTTGTTGCAAAAGGTTTTTGTCAATGACCAGGTGTGGATTATAATGAAACCTTTTCTCCAGTGGCTATGCTTAAGTCTATCCGGATCCTACTTGCCATCGCTGCATACCATGACTATGAAATCTAGCAAATGAATGTTAAGACTGCCTTTCTAAATGGTGATTTAGAAGAGAGCGTGTACATGACTTAGCCGGAGGGCTTCGTGGACAGTGGGAGCAGCGGAAAGGTGTGCAAGCTTCTTAAATCCATCTACGGGTTAAAGCAGGTATCGCGGAGTTGTAACATCTATTTTGATGTGGTAGTCAAAGAGCTTGACTTCATCAAAAACGTATATAAGCCTTGTATATACAAGAAGGTGGCAGAGAGTAAGATTGTCTTCCTCGTATTATACGTGGATGACATACTCTTGATAGGAAATGATATTCCTATGCTGCACTCGGTTAAGCTCTTCTTATCATAAAGATTCTCAATGAAAGATCTAAGTGATGCCTTCTACATCTTGGGGATTAAGATCTATAGAGATGGATCTAAACGGATACTGGGATTGTCCCAATCCAGGTACATTAACACCATACTAAAGAGGTTTAGTATAGAAGAATCCAAGCGTGTGAAATTACGCACAATCACAGGACTCACTCTCTCCAAAGAGATGTCTCCCAAGACTGATTTGGAGAGAGCTCACATGCAAGGGATACCCTATGCTTCGGCAGTAGGCTCTATCATGTACGCGATATTATGTACCAGACCCGATGTAGCATACTCACTAAGTGTAGTGAGTAGATATCAAGCAGATCCAGGAGAGGGTCACTGGACAGCTGTGAAGAACATTCTCAAGTACTTGAGAAGGACTAAAGAGATGTTCTTGGTGTATGGTAACGGTGAACTCCAAGTGGAGTCCTTTACCGATTCGAGGTTCCAAAGTGATAAGGACGACTCTAAGTCGGTCTCGGGAGTTGTCTTTACCCTCAATGGAGGGGCGGTTTGTTGGAAGAGTTCCAAGAAAGAAACCGTGGCAGACTCGACGATGGAGGCTGAATACATCGCTGCCAACGATGCTGCCAAAGAGGTTGTCTGGATGAAGAAGTTCATAACTGAACTTGGTGTGATTCCGTCCATTGAGCATCCAATACTTTTGTATTGCGATAACAATGGAGCGGTGGCCTTGGCCAAGGAACCCAGGTCCCATCAGCGATCTAGGCATATTCTGAGATGGTATCACTTGATCCGGGAGATAGTTGATCGCCGGGAGATCGAGGTCAGGAGAGTTGATACGAAGGACAATACAGCGGATCCACTCATAAAGGCCATACCCTAGATATAATTTGAGAGACTCTTCAGGATGTTGGGTATGAGATACTACAACAACTGGTCTTAGTGCAAGTAGGAGATCGTTAGTTATATGTATGCCCTAGAGGCCATTATTGTACATGTGATGTATGTTATAGTGGATGCTTGGATATATATAGAGAGAACTTTCTTACTCGACATGATAGTATGCTATCTGGTTGCATTTTGTCTCAACATGTTGACTTGTATTGTGATACTGTCTTGCTCTCACATATTGATAAAGCCCTTAGGATGTGTACTTGACTACAAGGACTATGATGGAGATCATACTAGTGGGGCCAAGGGTAGTCCAAAAGTACATCCTATAATTGTTCCTAGTCGAGCGTGTATCGAGACAGGGCATCGATATTCCAGAGTAGACTAGCGTATACGCTTCTTGACCCATATGATGGGTGATGGATGATCCCACATCCATTGGTGTTTGACATCAAAGATGGTATACAAGTGCTCAGTGGATACTGGGTACACTGAACGAACACGCCGAGAACTCCTAGTTGGTATTATACCTATCGTCAGATAGCAGTTCTCTGGTGACACTGGTACAGGTTAGTCTGTAGACTCGAGATCATCATAGAGTCTTGTGTGATTCCCACTGTGCTTTGATTTCCACCTTACCATGTTCAAGAGAACATGCAAAACGGTGGATTTTGGATACAGTCCCGAATCACATGGAGGCAATGAGCAATAGGAAGGGATTCTTCTCTCCCGGTATTGGGGGTTGATGTTGCGCTGGGCTCGATTGGCTATAACAGGAAGTCCCTGGCCAGGGATGATACGGAGATTTACTGGTGAGTGTTATTAGTAGTTTCTCGACCCGTTATGAGCCTCATATCGGCACGACTTATCGGTTACTGGGGTGTGACGTTTACCAGCCCTAGACTAGATATGCGACATATCAGACGAAATGACTATACTGTACGGTAGTGTTACTGACATTCTTTACAGGAGTTAGAGCGGGCTTGCTTGTTGATCTTCTGATCGGTCAATACCCGGGTAGCCATTACGTCTAGCAAGTACCATTGATGGCTTGTGGGTGCCTAATATGATCATCACCTACTGCCGGCGTATTGACGAATCTTTAGAGTCCTACACAGAGGTTACTGGATCAAGCAAAACGAAATAGGAGCGCATATATGATATGTGCGGGACCGAAATTAATACGAGTATGTCATACCGTATTATATTCTCGCGATTTATAATATCGGACGGTTATATGAGATATAGCCGGGTTATCGAATCAAGTATTGATTCGATAAGTTGATACAAATAATATTAGATGGTTATATGTGATATAACCGGATTATTAAATCAAGTGTTGATTTAATGATTTAATATATAATTATATATTTGATATATTAATTTACATTAACTAATATTTGCTCACTTAAGCATTTCTTTTTCTCACATGTGCACACTTAATATATATATGTGTGATATATATTATTTGTGTTTTCTTTTTGTGTCCTGCTTGATGATACACACTACATAGGTGTATGAGACTCACACCATGCTCATGATAATGCAAAGTTTATTTACTTAAGGTAAATCCAGATTAGTTGGAAATTATTCACATGGGTGAAGCTTGTGGAAGCTTGTAGACCCATTGACTTAGTCCACTAGTTTTGTCCTACCTTAGATATTTGTTAACCTAACCATTATTTAAACCCATGGTAAAGTCTCTACATAAGTTATATGAGATATTTCTCATCCATGGTTGCCATTCACTCTCTCATCTATTATTTGCTTCATCTTCTTCTTGCTCATGAGAGAGCTCTCTAGGTTTTTGGGAGGAGAAGAAAAGGAGTGAGAAAAAGAATTCTAAAGTGAGCAAAACTCCTACTTCATCATCCTTTACTAGATTAGTCATTTAGTTTAGGGTGTTAGCTTCACTAATCCCTAATTAGTTAAGAGGTAGCTTGGGTTAGTGACTCCTCGACGTAGATCATCTTCGGCCTCGAAGACTTCGTGCAAGCTTGTTTCTTTCATCTTGTAGAGCCGTTCGAGAGTCCGCAAGATCACTACTTGGAGAGAAGGTACTACCACTCGGAGCTATTGAAGTGAAGTACTAGTTTATAAAGATTGTATTCCATGTTCACTTAGATGTAAAGTAGTTTACATATTGTATTGTCTAAATCTCTAGTTAAGATTCTAGGGCTAGGATTGTTTAGCATGGAAAATTTTTGAAAATGGCATGGACGATGCCTCCCGAAACCATGCTGTCATGCTAGGCATTCCTACATGCAGGGCCCCCGATATATCCAAAACCCCACAAGACACACATACGCACACTGCACATTGAGTTCGTATGACCAGTTTGACCCGTCAATCGGAGGTTCTCTCGCTCCAAAGGCGAGGGGTAATTAACGGTAGCTTAGTACGCAGCTGTCGGAGATTTGGATCCCCACAATCAATAAACCCCCGCCTACCCTAGGCAGGGGGAATCTGCAGTACGCCTGACAAGCGCGCACGTATTCCCATCTCAATAGGGTGACGAAAAACACCCTGCAGATTCTGGCATGCCCGGTGGGACCTTTTCTCTCCTCCTATATTTCGGGTTAAACGTTCATGCGAACTAAATCAATATACATATCGATATTTATACTGAAATAATTCTCTTTCATGCATGATTTCAAGCGATCAAGTCTTAACAATGTCTTCATGGACAAGCTCAGCTCTCAACACAACTCCCATCTCTACACGATGAAGATGGATGCCCGGACGATCCTCCCGGCCAGTCTCGAGCAACAGTGGGAAGAGTCGATGCTACAGTTCGTCTCTATTCTGTTCATGCCAGCTAACACCATCCCAGCTCCTCAAGCTCCGGTGACAGACAAACCGGCCTCGAAAGGCAAGAGGCCAAATGTGGTGGTCTCAAAGATGCCCCAACCCAAACGCAAGTCGGTGTTTGAACGAATTTCCTTGGCCCCAGCTGGGGGTAAGGCCATCAACACCAACAAGGCAACAAGGCATCTCGGACAAGCTCCGACGGCGCCCCTGACGACTGCTCAATTGGGTATCTTCTCTAAGCTCCCCGTCAATTGATTGAATGAATTCTCGGTTCGTGTCAGTAGAAAATGTATAGAAATCACAACCAAAAATTATTTGACCGCAATCAATAACGGTGTCGATTGTAGCGCGTTAGCGAGTGCGGATCGTCCACAGGGAAAGTGTAATCCGTTCGTATTTCGAATTAGATGAGTCGAAAATTAAAGAAAAGAGAAAAGACAATTCATGATTTATAAAATTGAATTTCAAGAATTAGTAAAATCTAGATCTAATAACAAGAAAACATTAAAATCAAGAATTGAGAATTGATGATTTCTAATCCAAGAATCAAGAATCGAAGTGAAGCTCGTAGGAATCGATCGAATCTATAGACGTGATGAAATCTATTGATTACGTATTCTTATCCATCGATGAATTGATGCTAGATCGATGATGATCAACGAGAATTAGGGATTTCTTGCGGAAACTAGGGTTTCATCATCTATCCCTTGTCCTTTCGTTGATTTCATTCACATTCTAGCCTCTAGTAAACTCAAGAATCGATCGTGGATCCCTAATTAAGAGCGAACACAATCAAGAAAGCATCGCTCGAAACTAGGTCGTCGATTCTTGAATTTTCTAGGGTTTACAAACTCATAGGACTTAAGAATTGTACAAGAATCTAATCATCATCATCTATTGATCGCCTCGACTCCTTCACGAGCGGAGTTTTACTCAAACATCATCACAAGACACACAATCAAGAATTGAGATCGAATCATGATGCAAGAATTTAAAGAAAACAAGATAAAAGAATTTCACCTTTATTTATCAACAATTTCGTTACAATTCTCTCAAGATCTACAAGAGGAAAGAACTTGATCGTTGATTTCGGCTTCGCTCGTCTCCTTGAGTCGCGGATCTCCTTGGATCACTTGCTCCGATGAAGTCCGGCGTCGCTTTCTAAAGGATCGAAGGCTTCATACTTGATTTGGTACTCGGAGTTCTTGATTTTGGCTTTGGATTTTGAATTGGGGATTAGGGTTTACAAGTCGTGTCACTCAACTTGTATTGGGGAATTGGAGAACCAATTATTGAACTATTGAACCACCTTGAGAGTGAGGCCTTAGGGTTCCTTTTATAGCCTTCACTAGCATTGGCTTCCTTTAGAAGCTAGGTTTAGGTTAGCTTCCCTTGTAAGCTAGGTAGTTAGGTAAAATCTTCTAGATGGAGTTAGTTAGGCTTAGCTTCCTTCTTAAGCTTGGAGGTTAGGGAGAAGCTTCTAGGCTTAGTTTGTTAAGTAGGAAGCTTGCTTTAGAAGCTTGGAAGTTTAGCTTGAACAAGGAGGTTGCTGATCTGGCAGAAGACTCTGGAGAATTCTGGAATTTGCAGTGTCTTGAAGAGGTGTAGGCCTTGAGAGAAGAATAAAGGAGAAGATTTCAGCTGACGTCACCACTAAGTGGTCGCGGATCCGCGACGCCAAGTGGGTTCTGGCCCCGGATCTGCGGCTCTTTGATGTCCTTGGGGCATGAAACTCTCTGAGGTGCTTTGTGAAGACTTTAGGTGTATCTTCTGATGTGTGGAATCTTTTAATTATCTTCAGTTCATTGCCAGATCTCAAGTCTTAGAGTTGGCGTATTTTTATCAGCACTTTTTCACAGATTTGGCTTTTCTCTTGGAATTTCCTGCACAGATTCTCGAAACAAGTGTTGCGCTATACAAAGATGATGCGATGCCACGATAAACACTCAATTTCCCTCAAAATGCCGGTTTTAATATATAACACAGGTAATTTGGTATTTTACGGATGTTTTGCTAATATGTGCTATATTAATACCGAACACCTCTAGATGAGTGCAAATAGTAGGGAAATTGATGTGTTGGTATTTTACGAATTTCCTTGGCCCCAGCTGGGGGCAAGGCCATCAAAACCAACAAAGCAACAAGGCATCTCGGGCAAGCTCCGGAGGCGCCCCTGACGACTGCTCAATTGGGTATCTTCTCTAAGCTCCCCGTCAATCGACTCATGATGGCTTCTTGGATGACGGATGCCCGTCAAGCTCTTAAGACCGACAAGCTAAGACAGAAAAGGCTCAGATATAGAGCCAACAAAAGGGCTAGGGCTCATGCTAGGCTGAACTTCATGAGGTTCCAAGAACAGAGTTACCCCGCCAAAGATAAAGAGATGGCTGGATATGTGGTCCACACTGTCTACGTGGTCCACATTGTCTACATAGTGGGCAAGTGCAGCAAGAGCAAGGACGGGGATACCACATCTCAAATCTAATCTGATATGAATGTGGCTGCCACTTCCAAGACCGGCATCCTCTGGGAGGCAATGAAAACCCTTCCAGTAAGGCTGATAATCAAAGAGATCCCTCGGTTCATGAGGAGTCGGGCTTGGAAAGCGAAGAGGATCCAATCTTCCGTCCCAAGACCGCAGATCAGCAACTTCTCCAAGAGCTCCAGAAGCAGCTCAGAAACAAAGACAAGGAGATGGCCAAGCTCTACTCAAAGATTGACGACTTGACGAACGTCGTCTTACAGCTCATGGCCCTACTTGCCTCTCAGCCGTCCAATCAATCGCAGGGCTCTGCTCATGAACCAGAAAATAGTGTCCCGAGGCAGCCGACGCTTATTCCCTCAAATTCAAAAGTGGGCGAGCTGCATGAAAGTCGGCCGCATCACATCTCGGGAAATGTCTTAGCTATCGATGACAACAACCCGCTAACTCAAGATCAAATCATGGATTTAATTTCCAGCAAAGTCAAAACATTGGTAGCCGAAGCCGAAGCGCAAAAGATATCAGCAGTAGTGGGAGACCGTATCCTGCTCGGTATGATCTGGTAGAGTTTCCTGGAGGTTATGCCATCCCCAAATTCGGAAGATTTGATGGGATGGGAAATGCGAATCAGCACATCGCCCATTTTAAAGCCTCATGCGGGAATACTGGGGGCAATGATGTGCTTCTCCTCCGCCATTTCGTTAATAGCTTAACCGATGCCGCTTTCGACTGGTACGCTAGCATACCGGATGGCTCCATTACTACTTTCGTCTAAATGGAATCTCTGTTCCGACAAAAGTTCATGAGTGTTAGCGATAAGATCACCATTGCCGACGTCGTAAGGACCAAGCCAAATAACAACGAAAGAAGCACGGATTTTATAACCCGATGGCGCAATCTCTCCATCAAATGTGAACCGCCGATAGAGAAGGACCAATCTGTCAGCCTCCTCGTTGAAAATCTCAACAATTGGATGGCCCCGTTTCTATACACCGCAGGTCTCAAAACATTCCAAAAGCTGACCAGGAAAGTCCAGATGTTGGAGCGCTCAAAGAAAGAGTCCTCCTTTGATTCCCAAAATAACGATAGGTCTTGAAGAACCCGAAAGGAAGATAATCGCAAAGGCGGAAATTCCGAAGATACTGAATCTTTTAACACTTCGGCTAACCGAAATAAGCGAGGGATGAGCAGGCCTAATGCCAACCAGCCTCGGAAGTCAGTGTTCGGAGAGGGGGGAGAAGCCCCACTGAAAGAGAAACTGGATAAGGTCTATTCCTTCAGAAGGGACAAAGTCCGAAAAATATTCAAAGAATCAAAAAAGACCTCAAGAAGCGAATATGACCGACGAACCTAAATATTTCCCCTATCACAGAGTGATAAGTCATGCTATTGAGGATTGTTTCATCTTCAAAGATTGGGTCGAAAAACAATACAAGGCAGGAAAGATAGAACTGTCTAAAGGCGGGTTAGCAAACAGTCAAGTTGCGACCACCAATTTCATACAAACGGAGACCAAAGTCCTTCGGGAACCTGATTCTCTCAGACATCTGCCTTTCCATGAAAGGAGCGGACCAAGGAAACAAGCTAAGAGCCAAACGAGCAACATTGCCAACGAAGAAGCGATAGACGGATACACAACCCATACGGTCTATATGATGGAGCCCAGAGGAACAAGTCCTCCTACGTCTTATAGCCATGACGATGACGTTGTTGTTTCCATCTAACACCGATTCGGTCTAGATGAAGAAGAATCCTCTTATGCAATTAAGCCAAAGGAGCTCGTGTTTCCTGCAGAATCGAGCCCAGGCTCCAACAGTTGACCACCGCGTCGTTAAACTGGGAACAGCTGACCACCACGTCGTTAAACTGGGAACAGCTGACTACCACATCGTTAAACTGGGAGCAACTGACCACCACGTCGTTAAACTGGGAGCATACGACCCCTAAGTCGTTAAACTGGTAATGTAAAAAAATATGTGTAAATAAAAAAAGTGTAAATAAAAGAAAAAAGAAGACGAAATGATGGGGTAACTCGCAATAAAAATCAGCGAGTAAAATAAAGATGAAAAATAAAGCCAAAATGATGGGGCAACCGTGAATAAATAGCCGAAATGATAGGGCAATCGCGACTTTCGCGATAAGAAAAACTAAAATGATAGAGCAATCGCGGTTAAAAAACTTCCCAAAGGCGAATGATGAATCGCTCCTGGTACCATATTCCTGTGCAGCGATGCAGCGGCCGACCAAAATCCAAATCCCCAAGTGGCGAATGATGAGTCGCTCCTAGTACCATATTCCAGTGAAGCGATGCAGACGCCAACAAAATCCTAAAATCTTCCCAGCCCTACGGTCAGTTCCCAAGTTGACTGCCATATACAATCCACGGGCTCAAATAATTCTCATCACACCCATGCCCCACCGCAATCACCAGTCACGCGGCCGGTCTCCGCCCTTAGAATTATGCTCCATTTGGGAAGACCCACTCATGTGTTCTTGGTCGCCGCCGAAAACCGGGAAGACAGACGACTTGTCTGAATTTGGGGGGACAAATGCTATTTGGTTTTATTCGTCCACCTCTCCGAAGATGCCAAGTTGATTTATGGCACCGTGTATCGGAGGTTTAGATAGATGCGGCCATTGTAGCAGACTTCCTCAAATTCCCCCTCGTGTCCGAGGGGTTTTTGATTGTGGGAACGCTCTTCCCTGCAGGCACAAGCCCCTGCAATTAATTACGCTACCGCATCGCGATAACCACTTTCTCCTTCACCAGATGGTCACTTCGTGTCATGTGTATTTGTTTTATTTTTGGTTGCCCGTGGATTGTATACGGAGACTAATTTATGTTGTCGCCCGTATGGTGTGGATTAGTCCAAATCCGTATTTTCTTAGATTTGGGTTTGATTTGGTTTAAGGATCGTTAATCTTATTTCAGATTAAGATCAACTTAAACGTTTGTTGAGGATACGTTAGTCTAATTTTAGACTATGATCTACTTAACGGGATTTTGGATCTTTTAGATCCAACGAAAGAGTATTTGGACTCTATCGTTTTAGTTTAGGGTCATTGCGGTCCACTGGGTTTAAGGACGTCATAGTCCATGGAGTTTAAAGACATCATAGTCTGTAAAGTTTAAAGACATCATAGTCTATGGGGTTTAAAGACATCATAGTCTATAAAGTTTCTGGTTGTTGGGACCCGCCACCTCTCTGAAGGCATCGAAGAATTACAACGATATATATCAGAGGTGTGAAGAGATATACCCTTGAACCGATGTTGGTTGAGAGATCTGTAGTCAGGGTTTGAGACTAAGACCAATTAAAGAGATTGTGAGCACATAGGCTCAGTTAATTTGAATTGAGGACTTATGACCAACTTAGGCTCAGTCCACTCAGATTTGAATAAAATGTTGAACATTTGTTTGGGCTCAGTCCCTTTTGGTTCAATAATGTTGAGCATTAAATTGGGTTCTGACACACCCTTTTTCTTTTGTCTTTTACTGAGTGTTGAACACTTTTTATGGCGCTGGGCTTTATTTAAAGAACACTTTGTATTCCCTCAGCGCACACGTGAAGAGCACGTGGTGCACTTGGCGCTGAACACCAGACCTGGAGTGCAAGGCGCTTTTTGTGAGATAGCGCACACGTGAGAAGCACGTGGTGCGCTTGGCGCTGAGCGCCAGACCTGGAGCGCTAAGGCGCTTCTTATGAAATAGCGCACACGTGAGGAGCACGTGGTGCGCTTGGTGCTGAGCGCCAAACTTGGAGCACTAAGGCGCTTCTTGTAAAATAGCGCACACGTGAGGAGCACGTGGTGCGCTTGGCGCTGAGCGCCAGACTTAGAGTGCTGAAGCGCTTCTTTTGAACTAGCGCACACGTGAGGAGCACATAGTGCGCTTGGCGCTGAGCGCCAGACTTAGAGCGCTGAAGCGCTTCTTTGGCAATTCTGGTCAGTTCTGTGCTCTGAGAATTAAATTCTAGTTTATAAGAGACTTTGTCTCATGGATCTAAGAACTAAGTTCTTCTTTTATGAAGAGATTTTATGGTCTCTTCTGTTTTTGTGAAAGACTTTGTCTTATAGATCTATGATCTAGAAAAAGAACTAAGTTCTTTTGATGTGAGAGTTAAACTCTCAAAAATCGAGGAGATGTTATGATCTCTCTTCTTTCTATTTATCTTGAAGAGAGTTCTTCTTCTTAGAGCTTGCTCTTCTTCTTTTTTTTCTCTGAGAACTTCAAACTTATAGGGGGGTTCTTCTCTATAAGACTTGAAGTCTTGGGTCATTTATATAGGGGAAGCTGATTCGTTGAATCAGTTAAGGAAATCTCTCGTTGAGAGATTTCTTAATTGATTTGTGGAATTTATCCACCGTTGATCCAAGGGCTTTTGTTTTACAGAAGATAGGTTTCTTGTTATTAACAAAATTGGGAAAATATTTTCCCATACAGAACTTGTTCTGTATCTTGGTAATTTTTTAATCACCATTGGATTTTTGGTCCAACGGCGCTCTGATTTATAGAACACAATCTTTCTTGTTTGGAAAGATTTGAGGAGTATTTCCTCAACAGAATTAAATTCTGTGATCCGATGATTTATTCATCTTAGTTGGATCTTTGATCCAAGGGAAGAGAACATTTAGTTCTAGCGCTGGCGCTCTCGTGCTTTGCACGTGAGCGCTGCCTCAGAATCTTTGACTCTTAGCGCTGGCGCTCTTGGCGCGAGCGCTCTCGTGATTTGCACGTGAGCGCTGCCTCAGAGTCTTTGACTCTTAGCGCTGGCGCTAACGCTTTTATGAAGCGCTGCTTTATTTCAAATTTCAAAATTTGAACAAAGTTTTGTTCTGATTGGGGGAAACAAATGCCCCCCCTACCGTTGCGCTCACGTGACTCACACGTGAGTATAACGGTGGCAACTTTTCCACCATTGGATTGCCTTGGAAGTTAGATCGACTTTCAACGCCTATAAATAGGGCCTTTGGCCCTTGAGATGACCTCTGTTCATCTTCTTGCTTTGTTCTTGTTTCCTAAGAATTTAATTCTCTTCCAGAGCCAAGCTCTCTCCCCTTACGAAATTTCTCAGAGTCAAAACTCTGCCCAAATTCAGTAAGAATTGAACTTATTAACAGAACTTTGCTCTTCTCAAATCATATATCTTAAAAATATATTTTAGGGCTTTACCCATCAGCAGAGCTTTGCTCTTCTCAAATCATATAGATTTTTTTAGGGTTTCTCAACAGAGCTTTGCTCTTGTTAGATCATAGATCTAAAGAGATCTTTTTTTAGGGTTTCTTAACCCGTTAATGAAGAACTCTTAGAGTTCACTTTACAGATCTTAAAGATCCTGAAGTTTTTAACTTCTGTAAAAAGCTTTGCTTTTAGGGTTTTTGATGGATTATTCCATCTTCTTCGCAGAGCATGGCTCTTTAGGATTCTTGGGGAATTTTTATTCCCCTCATGATTAGGGTTGACAGGTGTCACCCCTGTCTGCAAAGCGTTGCTTTCAAGGGAGATTAACTCCTTGGCCTGAGGGGCCCCTCATTAAATGAGAATCCCTTTAGGATTTTCTATTTAATGAGTGTCTCATCAATGATGAGACTATCTCATGATGAGCCGTCATCTAGATTGTGTGGGTCCCCTTTGGTCCCTTTCCACTGCATTGCAGTGCGGTACGAATTTAAAGTACTAAGTGCCAGAACTTAAACTGTAGCATTGACGGCTAACTTTTGTTCTTTTTTGCGCAGGTACTATGTCTTTCGACATTTCTTTCCCTTTTGTTCATTCGGAAAGCGGATTCCCTGAAGCGCCTGTGGATAGGGAAGTCTTCGCGTTGATCAAAGATCACGACCCGGAGCAAAAGAACCTTCATTTATGGGGGATGTGGTATAATCAAATCATCAGTGGTCGGCATAGCTTTTCTTTCGCAGCACCTTCAGAACCCATTTCAGCGATCCACTACGCCGACCCACCCCCAGTGAACTATACCGTGGAGGAAGTCAACTGGACTTCGGAGGGTCTCCTTCAGCCTTCCATGGCCGTGATACCCGTACAGCCTCCAATGGCTTTGGATACCTTGGGGCGACGTATATGTCAAGGTGAGTCGCGTCCTTGGGGACAGCCATACATGATAGGCTTGACTCCTCGCCATCCAGCTGGGTACCTGCAGAGGGCCTGATACATCTTATCGGCCAAGAAATCACAACTGCTGAAGCTCGGGTTGTATCCCGCGATTTATGCTTCTCTCTTCCAATATTCCACACCCCCTGTATGATGGGTCAAAGCTTTTCTAGAGCAATGGAATATTCCGACCCACACCTTCCTTTTGTCGGATCGGGAAGTTTCAATTTCTTTGGAGGAGTTCGCGGAGATCTTCGGCTTACCCGTCAGGGGAGAACACTATAAGGAGCTACTTCCTCCGAACGAATACATCTTTGCCACCAAATCAGTAGTAATGGGTCTTACCCCGGAGAACGCTATTCAGCACCGATTCCCGAGCTTGATCAAGGTTTTGAATATCTACGAAAGTCTATTTCTAGAGTCCGGAGGGCACGGAGTCAGCTACGCGGACTTCATCGCTCGCTTTCTTTGTCCGGAAGTCTTATCGAAGCAAGATGCGCTGTTCGCCAAGCTTGAAGATCCGTTTGGTTTTGGTTTGGATAAACAACCGACGGTGGAGGCGGATTTAAAAACTTCTTTATTCCGGATGCCCCTGTCGTTCCTTTCGCAGAGCTTGCTGCTTCGAACGTCGATGAAGAGACGTTCTTGCTGGGATTTATTGGCCTATGGTTAAACTTGTTCGTGCATCCGATGCACCCTCGTTAGTCTTTTACCCAGCCCATAGTATGGTTGCAGGAACCCGAGTGGCCGTCGGGATCGCAGGGTTGGCACACCTATATCATGGTCTCAGCTTAGCGGCGGACACTACTCAGCCAGGCATACAGCCCGTCACTTTCTCGTTGCACTATTTTACGTCATGGATCGAGCTTCATGTGCTTAGCGCTTTTGGAGCCCAAAAACTGCCTCGTTTCTACGACAGTTATAACTTCCCTCGGATTATGCGGCTAGTTGACGCTTCCGTTTTAAATCCGTCACAACGGGAAGCTCAGGGTTTGGCCCTTCGTCCGGGTATGGTTGGAGATGGCATGACCTTTGTCGATAAGGTTTTAACTATCGGCAAAGAGTCCACTAAGACGGTGCAGCTGCTGCGGGATACCTTCAAAGACAGGGCTTCTACATTGAAGGCCCGGGAGATTTTGCACCTGTACTCAATCAGGCCGGGCTTTTTGGTGTTTAGGCAGAATGATTTGGCGCTATTTATGAGGTACAACCCGCACCGGTTCGCTCAACAATCGAGCTACGATCAGGGTGTTCCGCTAGAAGCTTTCCTGGCTGAGCCGGCTGCTATAGAGGAGGGTATTCGTAGCACACTGCACCATTTTATGCGGCTTAACACCGGGTCCAGCTTTTTTATCAGTGAGCCGAGCCGCGTTCCAAGGGTTTTGAACGTATATGTGGCGTGGTACTAGCATTCGATGGGCGCCGTTATTAGGGAAGAAAGAAGGCTTTTGCTTGATCGCAAAGGTGCGGTTCCCGCCGGCAATCCAACCATTCTTTTAAAGCAACGGACCACTGTTGGTCCTACTTTAAGAGAAGCTGATGTAGCTGTTATCCCGCTTGCTTTTCCTAATAAGCCTCTACCTCATGCGCCTGTAGAAGCGGTAGCTGTAGCGTCCCCGATTTTGTGGTGGGTTCGAAGATCGGGACTCGTCACCCAAAATTGCCCGCTAAGTGCAAGCTCGTGTTGTCGGCTGCCAGCATTCGCTCACAAAAAAAGAAGAAGTCGATGTTTTCTGCCGACGTCGTACTCGGCCAGGAGCCCCATGCTCCCTATAGCGAGGGCTTAAGTGAATACAGGACCAATGAGGGTCTATTTATCGAGCCAACGGATGATACCGATCTTTAAGCTGCCCTTGCGGCTTCAGAGCGACTGGCTCACGATGAAACCGCACGGATCACAATTACACAATCATGTAGGCTTCAGTCCTATCTTTCCGCGGTTATCTCCTTTTTTTATATTTATGCTTTGACTGACTCTTTTTTCTTTAACGGGTATCTCTGCCGAAGAGGCTCTTGAGGCTTCTCTCAAAACATTTGAAGAGGAAGAGAGGCTCCGTGCTTCTTTGGGCCTTGGAATAATTCATCTTATCATGCCTTCATTCCCTTTTTCTTCATTCGTGGCATGACCCTTTCTTTTGTCTTATTACAGGGACTATCTCGACTCAGGTTATCCCGAGTGCGGTGCCGATCCCGAGCGATGATGCAGCGACGCTTCCAGAGCCGGCTATCATGGCCCCAGTCCCCTGTCAGTATCGCAAGAGGCTTCACTTAAACAGCCGATGACGGATGTCGTAGCAGCTCCAAAGGCAGAACTTGGTTCGGACGATGACGTCCCTTTGATGGAGGTCTTGCAGAGATCGCTTCTCAACGCTCAGACCGAAAGGAAGCGTAGGAACCGTGCAGCGAAGGAACGTGATACCAGCTTGGCTGTGGATGCAGGCTCAAGTACTACTCCCTCTGTCGCCATCTCTTCCAAGGATGCTCCAGTTGCCATGTCTACCGCTCATAGACAGGTTGCGCGCGCGGCTCGGGAAGAAACCAAAAAGCCGCCCCAAGGTAACGTAATACTGGGTCTTTTTATTAGAATTTTATCTTTAAATTCTTATATATCATATCTTGCAGGGCCAAGTCCTGGCGACGAGGTGGCAGATGAGATGATGGCAACCACCAAGCCCGAAGCGACTACTTTTTCTCAGGAGTCTGAAACTGCCCTAATTGCCGCTATTTCTCCTTGTGGTTCCCTTCCATCAGCGGGCATTGCGAATGTCACGATGGTCCTCGTAGAGTCAGGGGATGAAGCCACTGGCGCCGAAACCATTCCACTGATGGAGAGCGAAGAAACCGCAAAGCCCAGTAATGCATCCGCCGCAATTTTGGCTGATGACCCATCAGGTAGGTCTCAAGTCACTGTTTACTTTTTGTTTCACAATCCCTTCTGGTCCCTTCTGATAATATTTCGTTTGTTTCGAATGCAGGTGGTGAGAGCTGAGGGTGCCACCCGAAGAAGCGTCACCAGTTGCTGCTCTGGCGGTCGCCATCCCTTCGCCTTCTCTTATGTCCTCTCAAATGCTGGAAGGTATGGGATTGTGATTAATTTAAATTATGGGTATCATTTTCCTTGTACTGACCATGTATCGTTGCAACCTTGCAGGAGTTCTTTTTGATCATCTGTATCAGGTGTTGAACCCGTATTTCTCCTTCCAGTCGGAAGTCAGTCTGCCTGCTGGTGTCGGTGAGTATAGTTTTTAACCGACATCCTTTCCTTCCTTTTACGGGTGACCATGTCGTTTTTAATTCTTCTTTGAATTGATTTCAGCGTTACAAATTGAAGGAGGGGACGAGAGAATAGGCACGCCACCAGTACTCCCAACTTTGCCACTTGTCATAACCGGTATAGTAGACTTCATTGCTCGTGCATTTTCTTTATCTCTTGAGCCTACCTTTGACCATAACTTGTCTTACAGCAATCGCATGAGCTCTAGCTTCCTTCAAGTCTCGCATCCTGATGCCGGCAGGGCCTTTTTCAAGACGTCCATCTTCCAAGGGCGCAGCGACCATCCTGCGTATGCTGAATAAATCCATCGAGGAGCTTGACACGGAGGCCCCTGCATTCGCTGCAGATTTTACTGCTGAGGTTAATCCCATGCTGGCGACGCTTGTGCACTTCCACAGCGAGAGCGTCGTCGAGTCTTGGGTTAATTATTGCAGACAGCTCGAAGCCTACTTGCATGAGATTGAGCTCAAGCGTCCTGCTCCCGAGGTTCTGGCTCTGAACTCCCAGCGGGCTGCGTGGGTTGAGCAGAGCGTTCCCTTCCTCCGCCATTTCGAACAAGAGGCGGCCTTAAAGCGGAAGGAACGTGAGGAGGCTTCAGGCGAATCCGCCCGATTGCGCGCCCAGGTTGACGCGAATGCTGCACAGCTGAAAGCTATCTTTGAGGGCCTCCTATGATGTATTTCTGACGGGCTAACGCTGAGGCAGAAGCTCGATCTCATTGAGCGGGATGCGCAGAGTCGTGAGGCAGCTCAGTGGGAAATCGATGAGAAGGTTTCATCATGTTTGCAGCAACGGGCCCGAGTCGAAGCGGAGCTGGCCATGGCGGCTGCTCATGAAAAGGAGCTGAGAGGAGTGCGCGAGTGGCTTGCTGATTTGCTAAAATCGCCTCCTTCTCAATAGTCGTCTTTGTATCGATTGCAATTTATTAATAACATGTATTCATTTCATGTTTTATTTTATATGATGTATCTCGTATTCAATTGAATTCATGAATAAAGAACACAATTTTTTTATCTCCGACTATCACTTTATTTCCTCTGCTGTATTGTTGGCATGTGGTTTTAGCAAATGTGACCTGTAGATAGTAGATAGTTGTCCATCTTGAACTCTTTATAGGGTAGTGATGGCTTAGGAAACAGGGTTAGGATTTGTTGCCTAAGACTTTCCAATTTTATGAGCCGTGAGGGTCTCATAAAGACTTTTCTCCCTACGAGTCGAGAGGATCTCGTAGGTGTATTTTCTCCTTAGGAATCATGAGGATTCCTAAGTGTGCTTTCTCTTAAGAGTCGTAAGGATCTCGCAAGAGAATTTTCTCCCTTACAAGTCAAGAGGACTCGTAAGTGGTTGATGAGTTGACTTGTTCCCGAGTCGAAGCGTTGCTTCGACGGGGAGGTCGAGGGTTAACTTTCTCCATTTTCTACGGTGTCGAGATCGACATTCTCCGTTTTCTACAGTCAGGATCGACTTTCTCTGTTTTCTACGGTGTCGGGGTCGACTTTTGTCGGGATCGACTTTCTCCGTTTTCTACGGTGTCGGGGTCGACTTTCTCCCTTTTCTACGGTGTCGGGATCGACTTTCTCCGTTTTCTACGGTGTTGGGGTCGACTTTCTCCGTTTTCTACGGTGTCGGGTTCGACTTTATCCATTTCCTATAGTGTCGGGGTCGACTTTCTCCATTTTCTACGGTGTCGGGATCGTCTTTCTCCGTTTTCTACGGTGTCGGGATGACTTTCTCCGTTTTCTACGGTGTCGGGGTCGACTTTCTCCGTTTTCTACAATGTCGGGATCGACTTTCTTCGTTTTCTACGGTGTCGGGGTCGACTTTAGGTTATCTGTGAACCGCAGAGTCTTGGAACTGGGGACTTTGTCGTGGCTCCGATTAGTAGTGTCGCGTCCGTGTCCTGCTGGCATGAGGAGAAACACCGTTGCTGGTCTTCTGGGATGCAGATATTGCCGTTGAGACCTGACTCTCCCTTTGATAGAGTTTGTTGGGACATGTGGTTCCCTTTTCGTTTATGCCAATGGATTGTATACAGGGGTCAGTATGGACTTACCTGCAGGGCAGAAGTTTCATTCTTTCATTCATTTTTTTATTTCTTTCCGCGATGCTCTATCATTTCAGCTTTTATATCGCGAAAGTCGCGATTGCCCAATCATTTCGGCTATTTTTCGCGGTGCCTGTAACAATCCCAAAATCTTTATACATTTGTATTATCCCTCTTCAATAATATACCGTATTTATTTATGCTTGGTATTTTCCGTTTTCTATTAAATTTATTATTATTTTATTCCTCAATCTATTATGTATCCTTTTTCTAGGTACAATTTCTTTTTCTTATATTTAAGTTTTTAACTTCTCATTCTTATTTTTCCTTTCATAAATATTTAACCTAAATCCATTAATTTTATTCTCTACAGCCCATCTGAAAAGCCCACTTTCTTTTTAAGGAGTAACATATACTTAATTCTAATTAAATATGTGTAAGAACAACCTTATAGCACATTAGTTAAGTCCTTGCATTGTTATTCCATAAGTCACATGTTCAAATCCCCATTCTTGCAATTATTTTTTATCATTTTTTATTCTTCTCATAACCTACAAATGAGACCTTTCATTTCCAAAATGAATGGTGACCTTTCATTTCTATTTTAATTCTCATATTGAATGCATATATTATTATACATAATTCACAATTACACCATCTTTATTTTTCCTCCTCTATCTTTTCCTTCCTCACAGTTTTCTATCTCTCACTTCTCTCTCTTCACCTAGAGTCCAAAAAGAAGAACATGAAAAAGTCTTCAAGAAGGTCTCGCTAGTAACGCGAGGCTATCGACGAATAGACAAGCCCGGTGACAATACCAGCTTGTGTATGTAAGTCCCTTCTCTCACTTTCCCGCCATCTCTTATTTTCCTCTTGTCATACCTCGTGAACCCTCTATTCTTTTCACATCGTAATCCGTAATAGAAAATAAACATAAACATATACATATATATAAATCTAGATACATATGATAATATATGGTTTAATAATATCTTATTGCCTCTTGTTCAAATTAAAGTGTTTTCAATTCTTTGTTCATAACTATGAATATTTATTATGAGTTGTGAGAACATAAATTTCATGCCATAATATATCTATAATGTCTCATAAAAATCGGTTTGTTTATTAAAAGAAAAATAGAAGCTTGCATAAAAATACCAGTTAATCTTCTTGCCGATTTTAGCATACATATTAATACCTTTACCTTTAAAATATTTTTAGAAATTAATTTTTACTTTTGGAAATTCCAGGAAATTTACAGATGATAGAATATATCATTTTGTACATGCTGTAAAAATTTTAGATCGAACCGCAAAACGGTTTATGAATTATATCATTTTTAAAACTGCAATTATCGGTCAATTTCTAGGACACATAACTTGGTTTAAGATATCCAAATTGAGCAAACTCAGGTGTTTTGGATATCTATATCGAATGATATAGATTTTCTTAGTTTTATATTTGTACTGAAAACGGACGTAAAATATAGAAAACTATGTTATAACATTAAGCGACGAATCTGGACAGAACTGTCATGATTCGCATATTGTTTTTAAATTAGACATAACTCAAACTCCCGATGTCCGTTCGTGACAAAATTTAGATATGTAGATGCAAAATTGATAGAACTATAATTTTCTGTATACTTTATTACTTAAAAACGTATGAATCAACTCAATATAGGCTTTACAATATAACATATAGTTGATGTCCAAAAATCTGAATTTCTGTTTTAAATGTTGATATTAAAATGATCATAAGTAGAGTTTCAGAAATCCAAATTGCGTGAATCTTAGTGTTTTGGATAAGTACATCGAAATACCGACAATTTTCTAATAATATTCATAACCTGAAACCCGATAGAAATTAACTTAAACTGCGTTTTAAAAATATATGACGGTGCTGAACAGATTCTGATCTGTTTTGCTCAACGATACGAAAACGAGTATATCTCCAAAACCGGTAGGCGTATTTAGGCGAGACCAGAACTCACATGTGCATAACACTTAATTCTATGTTTTCGTTTATATTCCGCATTCGTTCGACTTGATTAATTAGTCGTACATAATATTTTTTTACAGCATTGTTTATTGTAGTTACACGAATAATATACTTGACTCATTTCATACTATTCAAATATGTATACATATTTATCTTGATCATTAAATTGTTGTATGCACATAAAGATAATAATTAAATACTTTAGTTATATTTTGAAAACTATACAAAATTATATTTACATAAAAAACCCTCAAGTTATATAAATTACAATAAGAACCCTAGTAAATATAGATTTAAGCGGAACCAGTCTCTTGAGCCTCAGGGAGCCGAAGATATGGGTGCTTGCCTATCTAAGATAGACAACTTAATTAACGGTGTTATCAATACGGTAATCGTCTTTGAAAAAGACACAAATCCTGCCGCCCATGTGCAGCGATTACCGATAACATCAAAACAATCAGGACTTCAATTTACTTTTCTAATTGCCTGACTCAGTTTGAGTCTCATTATAATCTGACTTGAATATGATTCAAGTACAATCTACAATCTACAATATTACAATTCAACATGAATCCAATTGTCAATCTATACATCTTGACTTAACCGAACCATGGATATACATTACATTTACATGATTCTCTAGTTACATCCATTTACATGATTCTACGGTTACATCCGTTTACTGATATCATGGTTTCGGTCAGTCATCCAATTATACAATCAATACAATTTACAATACAATACAATAAAAACATGACATCTCAGGATTTAAGGGGTAGATTGGTACGGAAGATGTTAGAAGTGGCATGAGACAGTAAGACTTAATACACCTAACATAAATCCAGTTGTTGTTGTACCGTGGCATAAACGGTTCCTTGTAACATACTTGCCTCTAGTCTCTGGAATATAGAGACTCCTCTCGTATACACTGGCATTTTTCTGTACCAAGCTATAAACAACAGCGTTAATACAACATTACAACAAGCTAATACAACTTTAAAAGATACCTTCTTCTTCTGTCTATTCTACTTTCCTCTTATCATTGGGACTTACCGAACGACCTATTCGCTGACGACATTCTCTTTCTTTCTTCTTTGAATGTCGTCAGGTAATTTGGACAGGTCAGAGATCGAGCCTACTGCTGAAGACTTGGATCAGTTTGCTGAAGAGCCAGAACTATAGTTTCATTGTACAGATTTCCTTTTAGTACTTTACATTCCTGTTATGCCATTATTTAGGCATCGCTTTTATTTCAGTTGTATTTACTTTTCATGCATTGTACAAAACAATGTTAATAAATAAAGTTGATGTTCAGTTAATATATCTTGTCTCTTGTGTATTTACATTTATATTTCTTAGATACGCTTAGCGTATTTACTTCAGAGTAAATACGTAGCGGACCAGTCCCGTCCTCTTCGCCGTATACCGGGACGCAGGGCGTGACAGGTTTTGTTGGTGGCCCATGCAGGTCAGAGCAGTATAGAACCATACTATGCAGTTCTGTACGAACAACCTAAGCAATATAACACAAGAAATTTACATTACATATTCCTTGAATCCATCTTGAACTCCACCTTCGGCTTCCTTGAAGTCTATCTCAAGACATTTGAATTCTTAACTCTTATTCACCCTTTCTATTTGTATCTCGTTGGCATATTAGCTCAATTGGTTAGAGTATCAATCGACGGAGCTCGAAGACGACATCATCCTAATCATCTTTCCTTACTCTGTTAAATCATCCTTCTTGAGTAATTTCGAGGACGAAATTATTTTTAAGGAGGGTAGAATGTAACAATCCTAAAATCTTTATATATTTGTATTATCCCTCTTCAATAATATACCGTATTTATTTGTACTTGGTATTTTCCGTTTTCTATTAAATTTTTTATTATTTTATTTCTCAATCTATTATGTATTTTTTTTCTAGGTACAATTTCTTTTTCTTATATTTAAGTTTTTAACTTCTCTTCTTATTTTTCCTTTCATAAATATTTAACCCAAATCTATTATTTTTATTCTCTACAGCTCATCTGAAAAGCCCACTTTCCTTCTAAGCAACAACATATATTTAATTCTAATTAAATATTTATAAGAACAACCTTATAGCACATTGGTTAAGTCCTTGCATTGTTATTCCATAAGTCTCATTTTCAAATCCCTATTCTTGCAATTATTTTTTATCATTTTTTATTCTTCTCATAACCAAAATGAATGGTGACCTTTCATTTCTATTTTAATTCTCATGTTGAATGCATATATTATTATACATAATTCACCATTACACCATCTTTATTTGTCCTCCTCTATCTTTTCCTTCCTCACATTTTTCTATCTCTCACTCCTCTCTCTTCACCTAGAGTCCAACAAGAAGAACATGAAGAAGTCTTCAAGAATGTCTCGTTTGTAACGCGAGACTATCGGCGGATAGACAAGCTCGGAGACAATACCAGCTTGTGTATGTAAGTCACTTCTCTCCCTTTCCCGCCATCTCTTATTTTCCTCTTGTCATACCTCGTGAACCCCCTATTCTTTTCATGTCGTAATCCGTAATAGAAAATAAACATAAACATATACATATATATAAGTCTAGATCCATATGGTTATATATGGTTTAATAATATTTTATTGCCTCTTGTTCAAATTAAAGTATTTTCAATTCTTTGTTCATAACTATGAATATTTATTATGAGTTGTGAGAACATAAATTCCATGCAACAATATATCTATAATGTCTCATAAAATCGGTTTGTTTATTAAAAGAAAAATAGAAGCTTGCATAAAAATACCAGTTAATCTTCTTACCGATTTTAGCATACATATTAATACCTTTACCTTTAAAATATTTTTAGAAATTAATTTTTACTTTTGGAAATTTCAGGAAATTTACAGATGATAGAATATATCATTTTGTACTTGCTGTAAAAAATTTAGATCGAACCGCATAACGGTTTAGGAATTATATAATTTTTATTCACTGTTCATAAAAAAAGAAAACTGCAATTATCAGTCAATTTCTAGGACACATAACTTGGTCTAAACATATCCAAATTGAGCAAACTCAGGCGTTTTGGATATCTACATCGAATGATTTAGATTTTATTAGTTTTATATTTTAACTGAAAACCGACGTAAAATATAGAAAACTGTGTTACAACATTAAGCGATGAATCTGGACAGAATATGTCCTGATTCGCACACTGTTTTTAAATTAGATATAACTCAAACTCCCGATGTCCGTTCGTGACAAAATTTAGATGTGTAGATGCACAATTGATAGAACTATATTTTTATGTATACTTTATTACTTAAACAATGCATGAATCAACTCAATATAGGCTTTGCGATATAACATATAGTTGATGTCCAGAAATCTGAATTTCTGTTTTAAATGTTGATATTAAAATGATCATAAGTAGAGCTTCAGAAATCCAAATTGCGTGAATGTTAGTGTTTTGGATAATTACATCGAAGGACCTACAATTTTCTAATAATCTTCGTAACTTGAAACCCGATAGAAATTAACTTAAACTGCATTTTAAAAATATGAGACGGTGCTGAACAGATTCTGATCTGTTTTGCTCGACGATACGAAAACGAGTATATCTCCAAATTCGGTCGGCGTATTTAGGAGAGACCAGAACTCACGTGTGCATAACACTTAATTCTATGTTTTCGTTTATATTCCGCATTCGTTCGACTTGATTAATTAGTCGTACATAATATTTGTTTACAGCATTGTTTATTGTAGTTAATCGAATAATATACTTGACTCATTTCATACTATTCAAACATGTATACATATTTATCTTGATCATTAAATTGTCGTATGCACATAAAGATGATAATTAAATACTTTAGTTATATTTTGAAAACTATACAAAAATATTTTTACATAAAAACCCCTCAAGTTATACAAATTACAATAAAAACCCTAGTAAATATAGATTTAAGAGGAACCAGTCTCTTGAGCCTCAGGGAGCCGGAGATATGGGTGCTTGCCTATCTAAGGTAGACAACTTAATTAACGGTTGTCATGCCCCGCTTCCCGGTATACGGCGGAGGGGACGCGACGAGGCCCGCTACGTATATACTCAGAAGTACATACGCTAAGCGTATCTAAGCAATATAAAATAAATACACAAGAGACAAGATATAAAAGAACATCAACTTTTATTCATTAACATTCTTTGTACAAAACATGAAAGGAAATACAACTGAAATAAAAAGATGCCTAAACAGTGGCATAACAGGAAATGAAAAGTACAGAAAGAAAAAGTGTACAATGAACTAAAGTGCAGGGTCTTCGGCAAATTGCTCCAAGTCTTCTTGAGATGGCTCGATCTCCGCCGGGTCCAAACCACCTGACGACATTCAAAGAAGAGAGAAACAGAATGTCGTCAGCGAACAGGTCACTCGGTAAGTCCCAAAGATAAGGGAGGAATAGACAGAGAGTAAGAGAGAGAGAGAGAGTATCTTTTACAGTTGTATTATATTATTATATTGTTGTATTTCGTGTTAACGTTGTTGTTTGTAGCTTGGTACAAAAGAATGCCAGTGTATACGAGAGGAGTCTCACTTGCCCCGGAGACTAAGGTATCGGAACTCAAGGAACCGTTTATGCCACGGTACAACAATAATTGGATTCATGTTAGGTGTCTTAATCTTACCGTCTCGTGCCACCTTTAACACCTTCCGTACCAATCTACCCCTTAAACCCCGCGATGTCTTGTTTGTATTGTTATCTTGTAAACTGTATTGGTTGTATAATTGATTGACTGACTGACCGAAACCATGATATCAGGAAACGGTTATAATCGTAGAGTCATGTAAATGGAATACTGGGAATCATGTAAAAGGAACATATCCATGGTTCGGTTCAGCCAGATTGTATAAACTGATAATTGTATTCATGAATTCATGTGTTCATATTGAATTGGAAACTTGTAGATTATGGATTGACTTGAATCATATTCGAGTCAGATTAATCAGACTCAAACCCGAGTCAGACAATCAGAAATGTGAAACGAAGTCTTATAACTGCTAGGGTCCTTAGGGTAATTTATAAACTTGAGAGGGTTTTATGTAAAAATACTTTTATATACTTTTCAAAGTACACCTCATGTATTTATTACTCGTCTTTAGAGTTATGGATTTTATATTGTGCCATTTCTAGTGAAAATATCCTAGTTTTAGGTATTTATCTGTAATAGTGATTATTTAAAGTTCATGGTATTTTAGTGTGAAAGTTATTATTGTGATTTTTAGAAAAAGGTGGAAAATTTATATTATAATAAAATAGGTATTTAAAAGATAAATATACATATGTTTATACAAAAATAATTTTAATAAATATTTTATATTTCAAAAATCTCATTTTCTTAAGATGTCGTATTTTAAACCTTTCGAGACCGAATGCTCCTTGCGGAGGTCTGAATCTCGCACTACTAGCCCGAGGGTGCACGATAAACCGTACGATCCCGAACGGGTTCCCCAAAGATGGGTTGTAGCGGCGCTTTACAAAGATTGTAAAATACTAATCCTTTAGAAAACGGTTTTATAAAGTAAAAGGTATTTATTTGCAAAGTGTAATTTTCCGTATTTTAGATTCTAGGGTTTCCTAAGCCAACTAGCCTATTTCTAAAAGGTCTAAACGAAAAGTCGTTAGAAGCCTCAAATCGCCTCTTCACCACCAATTGCGGCCAGGTAAGTGCCAGGTAAGTGGGAGGCTCTCCACTACAAGTAGTGGCCTTAATTAAGTAACCACTTGCCTTAAACACACTTGCCTAGACACCACAAAGTCAGGTTTAGATAAACGATCGTCTATTTTCTGGTTAAATACATTACGAGATGTCCACAACTTATCGTATTTTCCTAGTAAGAAATATTTACTTAAAAGTGTAACAATTCTAAAACCTTTAAGAATGGTTTTATAAAGATTATGGTATTTTAATGAAAATTTCGTTTTATCGTATTCTAAGTTTTGATGATATCATTTTAGGGTTGTATTTACGTGTGTGTAGAGGTAGGTCATTACCTCATGCTCTACTTTAAATGTATATTAAGATTAAGGGGTTAAATGTGAAATTGAAACTTCATGGTATTAAAGTGAAAAATACGGTAAATTGAAAAGGTTATCATTTCATGTGTGAAAACTTATTCAAATTGATTTTTACAAGTTTAATGGTCAAGATGAAGATATTTAGGAATGATTGAATTGATTAGAAAAAGAAAAATAAACATTATGGTATTAAAGTGAAAAAGAATACGATATTGCAAAAGCTATCATTTCATGTGAGAAACTTTGTCCAAATTAATTGTTATGTGATTAATAGTCATCATGAATAAGTTTAGGTATTATGGAATTGGTGACAAGTGAGATTTTATAGAAAACCGAATCGGAAATCGGTTTGTTCCGATTTCCGTCGGGTTTCGTAAGTTCGTATTTTTGAGAAGTAGAAAGAAGGGAAGAATGTGACTTACGGGTTTCGATCTATACTAAAGAGTATAGGGGAACTAGATAAGTTGTCGAGGCGTTGCTTCATCGCCGGTTGTTTCTAAAAAACGTCGCCGGAATTCCGTTAGAATCTCGTCGGAGCTTCGCCGCGAACTTGTTTTCAAAGCACACACTTCTTGGAAAACTTTTGAGAGAGTGGCTTAAGATTTTGGAGGTGAGAGGGTAGTGTGTAGGGTTGGTATTTATAGGGTTAGGCTAGGGTTAGGGTAGATGAAAAGTTAAAAATAAAAATGTGATAAAATGTAATAAAAAATGTATTAAAAGTGGAGTAATTGGGGTTTTTAAAGAGCTCTGGAAGTGGTCTGAACCTGAAATTTTGCAGGTGCATAGGGAATATGAAGGAGACAACTTTCATGTCGTGACCATCCGGAATCGGCCGAATCGGGGGTGACTCGGTCGTGACGCGGTCGGAGCACTGAGTCGGCCGAGTCAAGGCCGAGTTGGCCAATTCCCGGCCGAGTCCGGTGGCCTGGATCCCCCCCCCGACAGTTCATCTAACTCCTGCAAGTGTTACATGTTTGGGTGCAGTGGGGTTTTTGTGAGATATGCACGTGTAAACTCTTGGTATTCTAAAGGTTTTAAAAAAAATCAATATTAAAAATAATGTGGGGTATGGGTTTTGAACTCCGGTGGCTTGGTTCAGCAGTGCAAGGTATTACCAATGAGCTACAAGCTCCTTCTTGTAACTATGGAGTTATTTAATTACTTAAAATGATAGCAGCAAGAGTAAATACTCCAAGTATACATTAAATTTAAAGTAATTTCTTGTACACTAAAAATGGAGTTATTACACTCTTGTAACTTGTAATTAAAAATAAAATAATTACTTATATCTTGTGCTCAGGCTAAAATACCCCTTTGTGGATTTCTTTAAAAAAAATATCTGAAAAATTTTGTATAGGAAATTTAGGGTTGTTACATTCTACCCTCCTTATAAAAATTTCGTCCTCGAAATTTGTAAAAGGAAAGTGTAACAGTGCAAAGAAGTTTGGTGGCTGTAGTATAGATAGTGTATAAAAATAATAAAGAGATACAAGGGTGAAAAAAGCTTACCGGTGTTACCTTGACCTACAGTCTCGGCTTCTACGGCTTCTAATGTGAAGGTCTGTCGCCGTGGTACATTACTTCTAGCTGGAGGCACATTCTGCCTTTGGGGCCTGTTTCTCTGCCCTCTAGGCATGTCCCTCATTGCCTGTTGGAATTGGCGAGTAGGCTGTGCAGGTGGTGGAGCAGGTAGTGCAGGACGAGTTGCAGGAGCCTGGATAGCTGGCCGCTGCGGGTAGTTGGTGTGTGTGTGAGCTGAGTTGTATCTATATGGACAGGTCTCAATTCTGTGATTGGACGCGCCACAAACTAGGCACGGGCCTTTTGCGCGCCTACAGTCCTTTATCAAATGTCCATCTCTCTTGCAATGGAAACAGAAATATGGTCTAGGCTGGTGATTGGGTTCTTCAGTTCTCCTGGGTTCGAACGTTGGCCTGGAAGAGGCTCCTCCTGCCATTTGAGAGGCATGGCGTTTCAAACCGGCAGATTGGGGTCTGCCCCTTACCTTTATCACCGCCTCATAACTGCGGGCAGCTTCCAAAGCATCCTCGTGAGTCGGAAATTTCCCTGTGGCTAGTGCAGCCTGGATTTCCGTGTCCAAACCTTGTTGAAAGCGACGGGCTCTGACCTCATCCGTCGGTATCAAGTGTGCCGCAAATCTGTCTTGTGTTAGCTGTGTATTATGTGATATCAAAAATTTGAAATACTGTGACATATCTTACCGACTGAGCATGGTGAATTCAGCGTCATACTCATCTACTGACTTGTCCCACATCGAACCTTGTTGTAGATGAATGAACTGCTGCTCCATGGCAAACCTGGCAGTCACAGGGAAGTACTTCGCGTCAAACTTCTCGCGAAAAGTCTTCCATTCAATGGGCTGATCAAGACAGCTTTCTTCCGCCTTCCACCAGTTCCGTGTATTGTCCGTGAGTTGCAGCTTTGCAACTCGGACCCAAGATATTTCTGGCACTTGTGCTGCTGCCAAATCATCCTCGATACTTTGAGCCCATTCCTCAGCTTCCAGTGGGCTCCCCTTTCCTGAGAACTGTTTGGGATGTAAAGCTCTGAATTGCTTCACCCCAGGTGCGTCAGTCCCGGGACGGTTCAGGAGTTGCTGCTGTCCCTCTAGGAGGCTGCGGATTGCCTCAAACAGAACCGTTTGCTCATTGAGTGGAGCAGGAACAGCTGGTGTGAGAGGTAGTGCTGGAGTTGGAGATGTGTTGTTGACATTGGTGCTGGTGTTGTTCGGGGAATCCGTAACCCTGAAGAAAAATTTAGGTTCGGACAGATTCAAATGAAATGATAAGATTCAAGGAACATGAAATTGTAAGATTCAAGGAACATGAATTGTAAAGAATGTTTTAGTTGCTGGTTCTTGTGTTTTATATTGCTTAGGGTTCCATACAGCTTGACCTGCATGGGCCACCAACAAAACCTGTCACGCCCCGCTTCCCGGTATACGGCGAAGGGGACGCGACGAGGCCCGCTACGTATATACTCAGAAGTACATACGCTAAGCGTATCTAAGCAATATAAAATAAATACACAAGAGACAAGATATAAAAGAACAGCAACTTTTATTCATTAACATTCTTTGTACAATACATGAAAGGAAATACAACTGAAATAAAAAGATGCCTAAACAGTGGCATAACAAGAAATGAAAAGTATAGAAAGAAAAAGTGTACAATGAACTAAAGTGCAGGGTCTTCGGCAAATTGCTCCAAGTCTTCTTGAGATGGCTCGATCTCCGCCGGGTCCAAACCACCTGACGACATTCAAAGAAGAGAGAAACAGAATGTCGTCAGCGAACAGGTCGCTCGGTAAGTCCCAAAGATAAGGGAGGAATAGACAGAGAGTAAGAGAGAGAGAGAGTAGCTTTTTGCAGTTGTATTATATTATTATATTGTTGTATTTCGTGTTAACGTTGTTGTTTGTAGCTTGGTACAAAAGGTTGCCAGTGTATACGAGAGGAGTCCCACTTGCCCCGGAGACTAACATATCAGGAACTCAAGGAACCGTTTATGCCACGGTACAACAGCAATTGGATTCATGTTAGGTGTCTTAATCTTACCGTCTCGTGCCACCTTTAACACCTTCCGTACCAATCTACCCCTTAAACCCCGCAATATCTTGTTTGTATTGTTATCTTGTAAACTGTATTGGTTGTATGATTGATTGACTGACTGACCGAAACCATGATATCAGGAAACGGTTATAACCGTAGAGTCATGTAAATGGAATACTGGGAATCGTGTAAAAGGAATATATCCATGGTTCGGTTCAGCCAGATTGTATAAACTGATAATTGTATTCATGAATTCATGTGTTCATATTGAATTGGAAACTTGTAGATTATGGATTGACATGAATCATATTCGAGTCAGATTAATCAGACTCAAACCCGAGTCAGACAATCAGAAATGTGAAACGAAGTCTTATAACTGCTAGGGTCCTTAAGGTAATTTATAAACTTGAGAGGGTATTATGTAAAAATACTTTTATATACTTTTCAAAATACACCTCATGTATTTATTACTCGTCTTTAGAGTTGTGGATTTTATATTGTGCCATTTCTAGTGAAAATATCCTAGTTTTAGGTATTTATCTGTAATAGTGATTATTTAAAGTTCATGGTATTTTAGTGTAAAAGTTATTATTGTGATTTTTAGAAAAAGGTGGAAAATTTATATTATAATAAAATAGGTATTTAAAAGATAAATATACATATGTTTATACAAAAATAATTTTAATAAATATTTTATATTTCAAAAATCTCATTTTCTTAAGATGTCGTATTTTAAACCTTTCGAGACCGAATGCTCCTTGCGGAGGTCTGAATCTCGCACTACTAGCCCGAGGGTGCACGATAAACCGTACGATCCTGAATGGGTTCCCCAAAAATGGGTTGTAGCGGCGCTTTGCAAAGAATGTAAAATATTAATCCTTTAGAAAAAGGTTTTATAAAGTAAAAGGTATTTATTTGCAAAGTGTAATTTTCCGTATTTTAGATTCTAGGGTTTCCTAAGCCAACTAGCCTATTTCTAAAAGATCTAAACGACAAGTCGTTAGAAGCCTCAAATCGCCTCTTCACCGCCAATTGCGGCCAGGTAAGTGTCAGGTAAGTGGGTGGCTCTCCACTACAAGTAGTGGCCCTAATTAAGTAACCACTTGCCTTAGACACACTTGCCTAGACATCACAAAGTCAGGTTTTGATAAACGATCGATGTCCACAACTTATCGTATTTTCCTAGTAAGAAATATTTACTTAAAAGTGTAACAAATTTAAAATCTTTAAGAATGGTTTTATGAAGATTATGGTATTTTAATAAAAATTTCGTTTTATCGTATTCTAAGTTTTGATGATATCATTTTAGAATTGTATTTGCGTGTGTGTAGAGGTAGGTCATTACCTCGTGCTCTACTTTAAATGTATATTAAGATTAAGGGGTTAAATGTGAAATTGAAACTTCATGGTATTAAAGTGAAAAATACGGTAAATTGAAAAGGTTATCATTTCATGTGTGAAAACTTATTCAAATTGATTTTTATAAGTTTAATGGTCAAGATGAAGATGTTTAGGAATGATTGAATTGATTAGAAGAAGAAAAATAAACATTATGGTATTAAAGTGAAAAAGAATACAATATTGCAAAAGCTATCATTTCATGTGAGAAACTTTGTCCAAATTAATTGTTATGTGATTAATAGTCATCATGAATAAGTTTAGGTATTATGGAATTGGTGACAAGTGAGATTTTATAGAAAACCGAATCGGAAATCGGTTTGTTCCGATTTTCGTCGGGTTTCGTAAGTTCGTATTTTTGAGAAGTAGAAAGAAGGGAAGAATGGGATTTACGGGTTTCGATCTATACTAAAAAGTATAGGGGAACTAGATGAGTTGTCGAGGCGTTGCTTCGTCGCCGGTTGTTTCTAAAAAACGTCGCCGGAATTCCGTCAGAATCTCGTCGGAGCTTCGCCGCGAACTTGTTTTCAAAGCACACACTTCTTGGAAAACTTTTGAGAGAGTGGCTCAAGATTTTGGGGGTGAGAGGGTAATGTGTAGGGTTGGTATTTATAGGGTTAGGCTAGGGTTAGGGTAGATGAAAAGTTAAAAATAAAAATGTGATAAAATGTAATAAAAAATGTATTAAAAGTGGAGTAATTGGGGTTTTTAAAGAGCTCTGGAAGTGGTCTGAACCTGAAATATTGCAGGTGCATAGGGAATATGAAAAGACACAACTTTCATGTTGTGACCATCGCCGGAATCGGCCGAATCGGGGATGACTCGGTCGTGACACGGTCGGAGCACTGAGTCGGCCGAGTCAAGGCCGAGTTGGCCGATTCCCGGCCTAGTCCGGTGGCCTGGATCCCCCCCGACGGTTCATCTAACTCCTGCAAGTGTTACATGTTTGGGTGTAGTGGGGTTTTTGTGAGATATGCACGTGTAAACTCTTGGTATTCTAAAGGTTTTTTAAAAAATCAATATTAAAAATAATGTGGGGTATGGGATTTGAACTCTGGTGGCTTGGTTCAGCAGTGCAAGGTATTACCAATGAGCTACAAGCTCTTTCTTGTAACTATGGAGTTATTTAATTACTTAAAATGATAGCAGCAAGAGTAAATACTCCAAGTATACATTAAATTTAAAGTAATTTCTTATACACTAAAAATGGAGTTATTACACTCTTGTAACTCGTAATTAAAAACAAAATAATTACTTATATCTTGTGCTCAGGCTAAAATACCCCTTTGTGGATTTTTTTTATAAAAATATTTGAAAAATTTTGTATAGGAAATTTAGGATTGTTACAACGGTGTTATCAATACGGTAATCGTCTTTGAAAAAGACACAAATCCTGCCGTCCATGTGCAGCGGTTACCGATAACATCAAAATAATCAGAACTTCAATTTACTTTTCTAATTGTCTGACTCAGTTTGTGTCTCATTATAATCTGACTTGAATATGATTCAAGTACAATCTACAATATTACAATTCAACATGAATCCATGAATCCAATTATCAATCTATACAACTTGACTTAACCGAACCATGGATACACATTCCATTTACATGATTCTCCAGTTACATCCATTTACATGATTCTACGGTTACATCCGCTTACTGATATCATGGTTTCGGTCAGTCATCCAATTATACAATCAATACAATTTACAATACAATACAATAAAAACATGAAATCTCGGGGTTTAAGGGGTAGATTGGTAAGGAAGGTGTTAGAAGTGGAACGAGACAGTAAAACTTAATACACCTAACATGAATCCAGTTGCTGTTGTACCGTGGCATAAACGGTTTCTTGTACTTTACATGCCTCTAGTCTCTGCCATATAGAGACTCCTCTCGTATACACTGGCATTTTTCTGTATCAAGCTACAAACAACAGCGTTAATACAATATTACAACAAGATAATACAACTTTAAAAGATACCTTCTTATTCTGTCTATTCTACTTTCCTCTTATCTTTGGGACTTACCGAGCGACCTGTTCGCTGACGACATTCTCTTTCTTTCTTCTTTGAATGTCGTCAGGTAATTTGGACACGTCAGAAATCGAGCCTACTGCTGAAGACTAGGATCAGTTTGCTGAAGAACCAGATCTATAGTTTCATTGTACGCATTTCCTTTCAGTACTTTACATTCCTGTTATATCATTGTTTAGGCATCGTTTTTATTTCAGTTGTATTTACTTTTCATGCATTGTACAAAAGAATGTTAATAAATAAAGTTGCTGTTCAGTTTATATATCGTGTCTCTTGTGTATTTACTTTTATATTGCTTAGAAACGCTTAGCGTATTTACTTCAGAGTAAATACGTAGCGGACCAATCCCGTCCTCTTCGCCGTATACCGGGAAGCGGGGCGTGACAGGTTTTGTTGGTGGCCCATGCAGGTCAGAGCTGTATAGAACTATACTATGCAGTTCTGTTCTGCATGAACAATCTAAGCAATATAACACAAGAAACAGCAACTGAAAACATTCTTTACATTACATATTTCTTGAATCCTTCTTGAACTCCACCTTCGGCTTCCTTGAAGTCTATCTCAAGACATTTGAATTCTTAACTCTTATTCACCCTTTCTATTTGTATCTCGTTTAGCCCAATTGGTTAGAGTATCAATCGACGGAGCTCGAAGACGACATCATCCTAATCATGTTTCCTTACTCTGTTAAATCATCCTTCTTGAGTAATTTCGAGGACGAAATTATTTTTAAGGAGGGTAGAATGTAACAATCCCAAAATCTTTATACATTTGTATTATCCCTCTTCAATAATATACCGTATTTATTTGTACATGGTATTTTTCATTTTCTATTAAATTTATTATTATTTTATTCCTCAATCTATTATGTATTTTTTTTCTAGGTACAATTTCTTTTTCTTATATTTAAGTTTTTAACTTCTCATTCTTATTTTTCCTTTCATAAATATTTAACCCAAATCCATTATTTTTTTTCTCTACAGCCCTTCTGAAAAGCCAACTTTCCTCTTAAGCAACAGCATATATTTAATTCTAATTAAATATGTGTAAGAACAACCTTAAAGCACATTGGTTAAGTCCTTGCATTGTTATTCCATAAGTCACTGCCCCCTCTTCCTCTCGCTAGATCATTCTTTGGAATTCTATCGTTCCACTCGGGTGCCTCGCTTCACTCGTTCGACTTGTTCATGTTCAAATCTCCATTCTTGCAATTATTTTTTATCATTTTTTATTCTTCTCATAACCTACAAATGAGACCTTTTATTTCCAAAATGAATGGTGACCTTTCATTTCTCTTTTAATTCTCATGTTGAATGCATATATTATTATGCATAATTCACCATTACACCATCTTTATTTGTCCTCCTCTATCTTTTCCTTCCTCACATTTTTCTATCTCTCACTTCTCCCTCCACCTAGAGTCCAACAAGAAGAACATGATGAAGTCTTCAAGAAGGTATCGCTAGTAACGCGAGGCTATCGGCGGATAGATAAGCCCGGTGACAATACCGGCTTGTGTATGTAAATCCCTTCTCTCTCTTTCCCGCCATCTCTTATTTTCCTCTTGTCATACATCGTGAACCCCCTATTTTTTTCATATCGTAATCTGTAATAGAAAATAAACATAAACATATACATATATATAAGTCTAGATACATATGGTTATATATGGTTTAATAATATCTTATTGCCTCTTGTTCAAATTAAAGTGTTTTCAATACTTTGTTCATAACTATGAATATTTATTATGAGTTGTGAGAACAAAAATTTCATGCCACAATATATCTATAATGTCTCATAAAATCGGTTTGTTTATTAAATGAAAAATAGACGCTTGCATAAAAATACCAGTTAATCTTCTTGCCGATTTTAGCATACATATTAATACCTTTACCTTTAAATTATTTTTAGAAATTAATTTTTACTTTTGGAAATTTCAGGAAATTTACAGATGATATAATATATCATTTTGTACATACTGTAAAAATTTTAGATCGAACCGCATAACGATTTAGGAATTATATCATTCTTATTCACTGTTCGTAAAAACAGAAAACTGAAATTATCGGTCAATTTCTAGGACACATAACTTGGTTTAAAGATATCCAAATTGAGCAAACTTAGGCGTTTTGGATATCTAAATCGAATAATCTATATTTTCTTAGTTTTATATTTTTACTGAAAACCGACGTAAAATATAGAAAACTGTCTTACAACATTAAGCGACGAATCTGGACAGAATCTGTCCTGATTCGCACACTGTTTTTAAATTAGACATAACTCAAACTCCCGATGTCCGTTCGTGAAAAAATTTAGATGTGTAGATGCACAATTGATGGAAATATAATTTTCTGTATACTTTATTACTTAAAAAACGCATGAATCAACTCAATATAGGCTTTGCAATATAACATATAGTTGATGTCCAGAAATCTGAATTTCTGTTTTAAATGTTGATATTAAAATGATCATAAGTAGAGTTTTAGAAATCCAAATTATGTGAATCTTAGTGTTTTGAATAAGTACATCGAAAGACCTACAATTTTCTAATAATCTTCATAACTTGAAACCCAATAGAAATTAACTTAAACTGTGTTTTAAAAATATGTGACAGTGTTGAACAGATTCTGATCTGTTTTGCTCGACGATACGAAAACGAGTATATCTCAAAAATCGGAAGGTGTATTTAGGCGAGACCAGAACTCACGTGTGCATAACACTTAATTCTATGTTTTCGTTTATATTCCGCATTCGTTCGACTTGATTAATTAGTCGTACATAATATTTGTTTACAGCATTGTTTATTGTAGTTACTCGAATAATATACTTGACTCATTTCATACTATTCAAACATGTATACATATTTATCTTGATCATTAAATTGTTGTATGCACATAAAGATAATAATTAAATACTTTAGTTATATTTTGAAAACTATACAAAATTATTTTTACATAAAACCCCCTCAAGTTATATAAATTATAATAAGAACCCTAGTAAATATAGATTTAAGCGGAACCAGTCTCTTGGGCCTCAGGGAGCCGGAGATATGGCTGCTTGCCTATCTAAGGTAGACAACTTAATTAACGGTGTTATCAATACGGTAATCGTCTTTGAAAAGGACACAAATCCTGCCGCCCTTGTGCAGCGGTTACCGATAACATCAAAACAATCAGGACTTCAATTTACTTTTCTAATTGTCTGACTCAGTTTGTGTCTCATTATAATCTGACTTGAATATAATTCAAATACAATCTACAATCTACAATATTACAATTCAACATGAATCCATGAATCCAATTATCAATCTATACAACTTGACTTAACCGAACCATGGATATACATTCCATTTACATGATTCTCCAGTTACATCCATTTACATGATTCTACGGTTACATCCGTTTACTGATATCATGGTTTCGGTCAGTCGTCCAATTATACAATCAATACAATTTACAATACAATACAATAAAAACATGACATCTCGGGATTTAAGGGGTAGATTGGTACAGAAGGTGTTAGAAGTGGCACGAGACAGTAAGACTTAATACACCTAACATGAATCCAGTTGCTGTTGTACCGTGGCATAAACGGTACCTTGTACTATACTTGCCTCTAGTCTCTGGCATATAGAGACTCCTCTCGTATACACTGACATTCTTCTGTATTAAGCTACAAACAACAGCGTTAATACAACATTACAATAAGATAATACAACTTTAAAAGATACCTTCTTATTCTGTCTATTCTACTTTCCTCTTATCTTTGGGACTTACCGGGCGACCTGTTCGCTGACGACATTCTCTAACTTTCTTCTTTGAATGTCGTCAGGTAGTTTGGACACGTCAGAGATCGAGCCTACTGCCGAAGACTTGGATCAGTTTGCTGAAGACCCAAAGCTATAGTTTCATTGTACGCATTTCCTTTCAGTACTTTACATTCCTGTTATGTCATTGTTTAGGCATCTCTTTTATTTCAGTTGTATTTACTTTTCATGCATTTTACAAAAGAATGTTAATAAATAAAGTTGTTGTTCTGTTTATATATCTTGTCTCTTATGTATTTACTTTTATATTGCTTAAATACGCTTAGCGTATTTATTTCAGAGTAAATACGTAGCGGACCAGTCCCTTCTTCTTCGCCGTATACCGGGAAACGGGGCGTGACGGGTTTTGTTGGTGGCCCATGCAGGTCAGAGCTGTATAGAACTATACTGTGCAGTTCTATTCGGCGTGAACAACCTAAGCAATATAATACAAGAAACAGCAACTGAAAACATTCTTTACATTACATATTCCTTGAATCCATCTTGATCTCCACCTTCGGCTTCCTTGAAGTCTATCTCAAGACATTTGAATTCTTAACTCTTATTCACCCTTTCTATTTGTATCTCGTTGGCATATTAGCTCAATTGGTTAGAGTATCAATCGACGGAGCTCGAAAACGACATCATCCTAATCATGTTTCCTTACTCTGTTAAATCATCCTTCTTGAGTAATTTCGAGAACGAAATTATTTTTAAGGAGGGTAGAATGTAACAATCCCAAAATCTTTTTACATTTGTATTATCCATCTTCAATAATATTCCGTATTTATTTGTACATGGTATTTTCCATTTTCTATTAAATTTATTATTATTTTATTTCTCAATCTATTATGTATTTTTTTTCTAGGTACAATTTCTTTTTCTTATATTTAAGTTTTTAATTTCTCATTCTTATTTTTCCATTCATAAATATTTAACCCAAATCCATTATTTTTATTCTCTACAGTCCATCTGAAAAGCCCACTTTTCTTTTAAGCAACAGCATATATTTAATTCTAATTAAATAAGTGTAAGAACAACCTTATAGCACATTGGTTAAGTCCTTGCATAGTTATTCCATAAGTCACATGTTCAAATCCTCATTCTTGCAATTATTTTTTATCATTTTTTATTCTTCTCATAACCTACAAATAAGACATTTCATTTTCAAAATGAATGGTGACCTTTCATTTCTCTTTTAATTCTCATGTTGAATGCATATATTATTATGCAAAATTCACCATTACACCATCTTTATTTGTCCTCCTCTAACTTTTCCTTACTCACATTTTTCTATCTCACTTCTCCCTCTTCACCTAGAGTCCAAGAAGAAGAACATGAAGAAGTCTTCAAGAAGGTCTCACTAGTAACGCGAGGCTATCGGCGGATAGATAAGCCCGGTGACAATACCGGCTTGTGTATGTAAGTCACTTCTCTCTCGTTCCCGCCATCTCTTATTTTCCTCTTGTCATATCTCGTGAACCCCTATTCTTTTCATATCGTAATCCGTAATAGAAAATAAACATAAACATATACATATACATATATATAATTCTAGATACATATGGTTCTATATGGTTTAATAATATCTTATTGCCTTTTGTTCAAATTAAAGTATTTTCAATACTTTGTTCATAACTATGAATATTTATTATGAGTTGTGAGAACATAAATTTCATGCCACAATATATTTATAATGTCTCATAAAATCGGTTTTTTTATTAAAAGAAAAATAGAAGCTTGCATAAAAATACCAGTTAATCTTGTTGCCGATTTTAGCATACATATTAAAATCTTTACCTTTAAATTATTTTTAGAAATTAATTTTTACTTTTGGAAATTTTAGAAAATTTACAGATGATAGAATATATCATTTTGTACATGCTGTAAAAATTTTAGATCGAACCGCATAACGGTTTAGGAATTATATCGTTTTTATTCACTGTTCGTAAAAACAGAAAACTGAAATTATCGGTCAATTTCTAGGACACATAACTTGGTCTAAACATATCCAAATTGAGCAAACTCAGGAGTTTTTGATATCTAAATCGAATGATCTAGATTTTCATAGTATTATATTTTTACTGAAAACCGACGTAAAATATAGAAAACTGTGTTACAACATTAAGCGACGAATCTGGACAGAATCTGTCCTGATTCGCATACTGTTTTTAAATTAGACATAACTCAAACTCCCGATATCCGTTCGTGAAAAAATTTAGATGTGTAGATGCACAATTGATAGAACTATAATTTTCTGTATACTTTATTACTTAAAAAACGCATGAATCAACTCAATATAAGCTTTGCAATATAACATATAGTTGATGTCCAGAAATCTGAATTTCTGTTTTAAATGTTGATATTAAAATGATCATAAGTAGAGCTTTAGAAATCCAAATTGCGTGAATATTAGTGTTTTGGATAATTACATCGAAATACCTACAAGTTTCTAATAATCTTCGTAACCTGAAACCCGATATAAATTAATATAAATTGCATTTTAAAAATATGTGACGGTGCTGAACAGATTCTGATCTGTTTTGCTCGACGATACGAAAACGAGTATATCTCCAAAATCGGTAGGCGTATTTAGGCGAGACCAGAACTCACGTGTGCATAACACTTAATTCTATGTTTTCGTTTATATTCCGCATTCGTTCGACTTGATTAATTAGCCGTACATAATATTTGTTTACAACATTGTTTATTGTAGTTACTCGAATAATATACTTGACTCATTTCATACTATTCAAACATGTATCCATATTTATCTTGATCATTAAATTGTTGTATGCACATAAAGATGATAATTAAATACTTTAGTTATATTTTAAAAACTATACGAAATATTTTTACATAAAACCACCTCAAGTTATATAAATTACAATAAGAACCATAGTAAATATAGATTTAAGCGGAACCAGTCTCTTGAGCCTCAGGGAGCCGGAGATATGGGTGCTTGCCAATCTAAGATAGACAACTTAATTAACGGTGTTATCAATACGGTAATCGTCTTTGAAAAAGACATAAATCCTGCCGTCCATGTGCAGCGGTTACCGATAACATCAGAACAATCAGGACTTCAATTTACTTTTCTAATTGTCTGACTCAGTTTGAGACTCATTATAATCTGACTTGAATATGATTCATGTACAATCTACAATCTACAATATTACAATTCAACATGAATCCATGAATACAATTATCAATCTATACAACATGACTTAACCGAACCATGGATATACATTCTATTTACATGATTCTCCAGTTACATCCATTTACATATTCTACGGTTACATCCGTTTACTGATATCATGGTTTCGGTCAGTCATCCAATTATACAATCAATACAATTTACAATACAATACAATAAAAACGGAATATCTCGGGGTTTAAGGGGTATTTTGGTACGGAAGGTATTAGAAGTGGCACGAGACAGTAAGACTTGATACACCTAACATGAATTCAGTTGCTATTGTACCGTGGCATAAACGGTTCCTTGTACTATACTTACCTCTAGTCTCTGGCATATAGAGACTCCTCTCGTATACACTAGCATTCTTCTGTACCAAGCTATAAACAACAGCGTTAATACAATATTACAATAAGATAATACAACTTTAAAAGATACCTTCTTATTCTGTCTATTCTACTTTCCTCTTATCTTTAGGACTTACCAAGCGACCTGTTCGCTAACGACATTCTCTTTCTTTCTTCTTTGAATGTCGTCAGGTAATTTGGACACGTCAGAGATCGAGCCTACTGCCGAAGACTTGGATCAATTTGCTGAAGACCCAGAGCTATAGTTTCATTGTACGCATTTTCTTTTAGTACTTTACATTCCTGTTATGTCATTGTTTAGGCATCGCTTTTATTTCAGTTGTATTTACTTTTCATGCATTGTACAAAAGAATGTTAATAAATAAAGTTGCTGTTCAGTTTATATATCTTGCCTCTTGTGTATTTACTTTTATATTGCTTAGATACGCTTAGCGTATTTACTTCAGAGTAAATACGTAGCGGACCAGTCCCGTCCTCTTCGCCGTATACCGGGAAGCGGGGCGTGACGGGTTTTTTTGGTGGCCCATGCAGGTCAGAGCTGTATAGAACTATACTATGCAGTTCTATTCTGCGTGAACAATCTAAGCAATATAACACAAGAAACAGCAACTGAAAACATTCTTTACATTACATATTCCTTGAATCCATCTTGAACTCCACCTTCGGCTTCCTTGAAGTCTATCTCAAGACATTTGAATTCTTAACTCTTATTCACTCTTTCTATTTGTATCTCGTTGGCATATTAGCTCAATTGGTTAGAGTATCAATCGACGGAGCTCGAAGGCGACATCATCCTAATCTTGTTTCCTTACTCTGTTAAATCATCCTTCTTAAGTAATTTCGAGGACGAAATTATTTTTAAGGAGGGTAGAATGTAACAATCCCAAAATCTTTATACATTTGTATTATCCCTCTTCAATAATATACCGTATTTATTTGTACATGGTATTTTCTATTAAATTTATTATTATTTTATTCCTCAATCTATTATGTATTTTTTTTCTAGGTACAATTTCTTTTTCTTATATTTAAGTTTTTAACTTCTCATTCTTATTTTTACTTTTATAAATATTTAACCCAAATCCATTATTTTTATTCTCTACAGCCCATCTGGAAAGCCCACTTTCCTTTTAAGCAACAACATATATTTAATTCTAATTAAATATGTGTAAGAACAACCTTATAGCACATTGGCTAAGTCCTTGCATTGTTATTCCATAAGTCACATGTTTAAATCCTCATTCTTGCAATTATTTTTTATCATTTTTTATTCTTCTCATAACCTACAAATGAGACCTTTCATTTCCAAAATGAATGGTGACCTGTCATTTCTCTTTTAATTCACATGTTGAATGCATATATTATTATGCATAATTCACCATTACACCATCTTTATTTGTCCTCCTCTATCTTTTTCTTCCTCACATTTTTCTATCTCTCACTTCTCCCTCTTTACCTAGATTCCAACATGAAGAACATGAAGAAGTATTCAACAAGGTCTCGCTAGTAACGCGAGGCTATCGGCGGATAGACAAGCCCGGTGACAATACCGGCTTGTGTATGTAAGTCTCTTCTTTCTCTTTCCCGCCATCTCTTATTTTTCTCTTGTCATACCTCGTGAACCCCCTATTCTTTTCATATCATAATCCGTAATAGAAAATAAACATAAACATATACATATATATAAGTCTAGATACATATGGTTATATATGGTTTAATAATATCTTATTGCCTCTTGTTCAAATTAAAGTGTTTTCAATACTTTGTTCATAACTATGAATATTTATTATGAGTTGTGAGAACATAAATTTCATGCAACAATATATCTATAATGTCTCATAAAATCGGTTTGTTTATTAAATAAAAAATAGAAGCTTGCATAAAAATACCAGTTAATCTTCTAGCATACATATTAATACATTTACCTTTAAATTATTTTTATAAATTAATTTTTGCTTTTGGAAATTTCAGAAGATTTAAAGATGATAGAATATATCATTTTTTACATGCTATAAAAATTTAGATCGAACCGCATAACGGTTTAGGAATTATATCGTTTTTATTCACTGTTCGTAAAAACAGAAAACTGAAATTATCGGTCAATTTCTAGGACACATAACTTGGTCTAAAAATATCCAAATTGAGCAAACTCATATGTTTTTGATATATAAATCGAGTGATCTAGATTTTCTAAGTTTTATATTTTTACTGAAAACCGACGTAAAGTATAGAAAACTGTGTTACAATATTAAGCGACGAATCTGGACAGAATCTGTCCTGATTCGCACACTGTTTTTAAATTAGACATAACTCAAACTCCCGATATCCGTTCATGACAAAATTTAGATGTGTAGATTCACAATTGATAGAACTATAATTTTCGGTATACTTTATTACTTAAAAATTCATGAATCAATTCAATATAGGCTTTGCAATATAACATATAGTTGATGTCCAGAAATCTGAATTTCTGTTTTGATCATAAGTAGAGCTTCAGAAATCCAAATTGCATGAATCTTAGTGTTTTGGATAAGTACATCGAAAGACCTACAATTTTCTAATAATCTTCGTAACCTGAAACCCGATAGAATTTAACTTAAACTGCGTTTTAAAAATATGTGACGGTGCTGAACAGATTCCGATCTGTTTTGCTCGACGATACGAAAACGAGTATATCTCCAAAATCGGTTGGCGTATTTAGGCGAGACCAGAACTCACATGTGCATAACACTTAATTATATGTTTTCGTTTATATTCCGCATTCGTTCGACTTGATTAATTAGTCGTACATAATATTTGTTTACAGCATTGTTTATTGTAGTTACTCGAATAATATACTTGACTCATTTCATACTATTCAAACATGTATACATATTTATCTTGATCATTAAATTGTTGTATGCACATAAAGATGATAATTAAATACTTTAGTTATATTTTGAAAACTATACAAAATTATTTTTACATAAAACCCCCTCAAGTTATATAAATTACAATAAGAACCCTAGTAAATATAGATTTAAGCGGAACCAGTCTCTTGAGCCTCAGGGAGCCGGAGATATGGGTGCTTGCCTATCTAAGGTAGACAACTTAATTAACGGTGTTATCAATACGGTAATCGTGTTTGAAAAGGACACAAATCATGCCGCCCATGTGCAGCGGTTACCGATAACATCAAAACAATCAGGACTTCAATTTACTTTTCTAATTGTCTGACTCAGTTTGAGTCTCATTATAATCTGACTTGAATATGATTCAAGTACAATCTACAATCTACAATATTACAATTCAACATGAATCCATGAATCCAATTGTCAATCTATACAACTTGACTTAACCGAACTATGGATATACATTCCATTTACATGATTTTCCAGTTACATCCATTTACATGATTCTACGGTTACATCCGTTTACTGATATCATGATTTCGGTCAGTCATCCAATTATACAATCAATACAATTTACAATACAATACAATAAAAACAGGACATCTCGGGGTTTAAGCGGTAGATTGGTACGGAAGGTGTTACAAGTGGCACGAGACAGTAAGACTTAATACACCTAACATGAATCCAGTTTCTGTTGTACCGTGGCATAAACGGTTTCTTGTACTATACATGCCTCTAGTCTCTGGCATATAGAGACTCCTCTCGTATACACTGGAATTTTTCTGTATCAAGCTACAAACAACAGCGTTAATACAACATTACAACAAGATAATACATGTCACGTCCCGCTTCCCAGATTGCGCTAAGATAGGTGCATGACAGATCCAACCATGCTACCTGTGGATAGGAAATATCCCTCCACAGTCACATTACGGCTGTAGAGATATCAAGAACAGAAAAGTAAATAAACTTTCTAGTACATGTCCATGAGCCAGAATAAACGAGTCAAGAAATAGTATGCGGAAGCAATAAATCCAAGTAACAATAACATCTGGAAAGTAAAACAACATACCGACAGGAACTTCACCGCTCGGTCTAAGAGCGGCAATACTCCTGGTCAGTCTGCAACAAGGTTGAAGGATCTGGGCCATGCAAAACCCAGACGTCAGCGCGTCATAACATCAAGCAATAATATAAACAGGGGTAGCATTACATGCAAGTGTGAACATAAAAAGTAAACAAGCATAATAATGATACAAGTAAGGACAGTAGGGTAATGTGTAGTGAGTTATCTAAACCGGCCTATTGGGTGAACTACTCTCAAGTCTTTGAAATCAATTTGATGCATCATCGATATAACTCAATAGTATCCCGTGCATGTCCGGGACCACGGTCTAAGACTCTCGGGCTAAAACCGAGACGTGCCGCTAGGCACTAAAACAGGGAATATGTAAAGACGAATGATGTCAGCAGCATCATTCCGAGGCGGACCTAGCCTCTAAACTGATCAGTAAAAGCATGCAACTGTCGAGTTACAAGTCAGGTTTCATCATTGATTTCCCCATACCCCCAACTTATATATGTTCACGTCAGGTATTTAAGTAATCAAGAACTAATGCCAACACAGGAGCAGGTAGGTGCAGGTTTGTCTGAATAGACAACAGGAACGGTCCGTAAGGACTATATGTCAGGTTTGTTGGCAATAGACACAAGATCAGGTAACAGGTCAAGCCATGGTACATCAGGTCAAGCCAGGTAATGTATAAAGGTGTCATGTCAGGTCAAGAATGTGCGGTACCATGTCATATCAAGTAGGAAGTGCAACAAGTCATGTCAGAACGCACAAGATGTCATGCGGGTACTCATAATCAAACTAACATACACATGATTATAACAAAACAAGCATGGGTACTAATAGCACAATAAACTGGAATATGTAAGATGATATGCACACAGGTATCGGCTAACTATAAGGATGTATGATTATCGATTATGGTTAGAGTTATAACTTCAACATTGGTATTGTACACATAAATGAAGATGGAATACTACAATCTCATTAACAGGTATTAAATGGCCTAGGGATGCAATCATATATGTAAAACAGGTTAGATGCACACGGGTGTCCAATAGGGCAAAACAGTACAAGGGTACCATAGATCATGCAAACAATTATTATGTGATTTAAAATATAAGAGTGGTTACGCTTATAGTTTCCAACTAAATAGGGTGCAATTTATTAAACATGGGGTGTCAATATTACAGTGTTATATATTTAGGTGATCTATGGATACAATGATATATATTCTAAATGGAATGGATGCAAACGGGTATCCGAAGTTATAAAACTATAAAATGGTAACATGAGATGTTCCACTAAGCAATACGTGATGTAAATATTGGTATGGATGCAGTCTAACGAAATCTAATTTGCAACAAGATAAGTTTCCATGTTCCAGATCTAAAATAATACAAACGGATGCAAACGGAACATCGAAATGTTATAAAATGATGCATGGGGTACTATATTTAAACTACAGGTATTTTATATATTAGAATAGGTATATAATGATTTAAATAGCATGTAGCAAGATTAACTTGCCTCGGGGATCCACAGATGCACTGCACACAGCAAGAATGCGAGAAACAACGGAAAATCTCCAATGGGGCATTTCGTCGAACACTTTGCGCGCAAAAATCGAACACTGTTGGAAGGGAGATCCGGAGATATAGAAATGACCGTCTCGCTCATGCGAACTCGGGCCAATCCCTGGAGCCTCGGTTCCCGTCTTGGAGTCGCGTCGAAAGGGCTGTCGAATGTCAAGGGTTTGGTGTCGTCAATCGGCCAAGCGGGGAGATGATCTCAGTTGGTAGAGAGGCTCGACTATGGTCTCGGTTAGGATCAAGTTGCGAGGACAATGAAGCGATGGCAACGACGATGGCTGCTCTGACAACGGCGATCGTGTGCTCCGGCCTTGTAGTTGGGCTCGGTGAAAGGAAGGAGGAGAAGATGAGAGGAAGAGGAGATGGAGGCGAGGGTGTCGATGAGGTTGGGAAGGTCGGCAAGGTGGTCGGGGCTCCGGCGATGGGACAGAGAGATGGCCGCAGTAGGTTGCAGGGTTCGCAGGAGTGCAGGGTTCTTGTCGGGGGTGTACAGGGAATGCTCTTGGTGCAGGGGAGTAGAGAGGAGGTGGCCAGGAAATGCCGACGAGGGTGGTCAGCGGTGAGGGTGCCCGAAACGGCCACACGACGGGGGCAGAGGGTGAGGTGTAGGCTATGGGTCCTTAGGATGAGGTCGTCGGAGATGGGTATGGGTGAAGGCGCCGGGGGTGGTGGTGTCGCAGAAGGTGAGGAGATGAAGGTGATGACAGGGATGGCGAGGGTGTCGGCGGCGAGAGGCGTAGGCGAGGTGAGGCGTGGGTTTGGGTTTCATGGAGGCGGGAAATCTCGTGAGAAAGAAATAATTTTGAGAGGAGAGAGAAACAGCAAGTGGTTTTTATTAATAGGTAAAAATATAATATATATATATATGTGTGTTCATTTAGAGAGAGATAGAGTCGCAAGAGATAGAAAGAGAGAGAGAATCGAGTCTGTTACAATTTGAGAAGAGAGAGAGAGAGAGAGTAACAGAAAGAGAGGTAGAGAGAGAGAGAGAATCAATTTGGATAAGATTTAATATATAAAAAAAATATATATGGTTTGTTTTGAAAATATTAGCATAAAAGATTAGTCCGTTTTGAGATTTGGCAAAATAAAAACTTACTTCAAAACATGCCCGGGTCGGGTCCAAAAATTCAGATTTAAAATATGAAAAATATATGCGGCTTCCAAATTTCAAAATGAATGCTCGGTTAAAGAAAAAGTATACCCCCAAGAACGGATGCACGTACGTGCGCGTAGCCATCCAAACACGTCCGTTTCACTGAACGGGACGAAAACACGATGCAAGGACGCTACTACAGGGTTAGGGGTATAATGCAGGCTATGACATGGAATTTTAATTTATTTTACATGATTTAAAATGTTATATGATAAAACATGCGATGTCAGATGAAATGCCAATATGCGGTTTATACTAGATGCACGTGTCAAAGCAACGAGTCAGGGTAACCTATAACTATAAATCAAACAAGTTCAAGCAAACGGGTCGGGTCGAATGTAATGTAAAATGTAAAATACCATTCGCACCCAAACACGATAAATCAAGAATAGACCATGGATAAGTAAATACGAAAACTGGAATTGGTATAAATGAACTCGGGTATTACATTATACCCAACTACAAAAGAATTTCGTCCTCGAAATTCCAAGAACAAGATAGGATAAACAAACAAGAAATTTCAAGAATAGATGTAGAAACTTCTACCGGATTTCTTCTTCTCGTTCCCAAACTGGTTCTCCATGCGAGCGATTACTCCAAGAAACAAGCGCAAGAGAGACAATCTTGTTCTTAAGAACCTTTTCCTTTCGATCTACAATCAACATCAGTCGTTCCTCAAAGGCTAAATCTTCTCGTACAGTCAGCTCTGAATGATCCAGCACGTGTGCTTCATCTCGAACATACTTACGGAGTTGAGATACATGAGACACGTCATGAACATTCCCCAACTATTGCGGTAATGCCAAACGATACGCCACTTCTCCAACATGCTCCAAAATCTCAAAAGGTCCAACAAATCGAGGACTAAACTTTCCTTGACTTCCGAAACTAATCACCCCTCTAGTCGGTGATACCTTCAAGAATACCAAATCACCAACGGCGAACTCTAGAGGTCTTCTCAACGTATCTGCCCAACTCTTTGTCGGTCTCAAGCTGCTTTAATATGAATTCCAAAACCTATTAACCTTCTCGACTGTTTGCACAACCAAATCTGGTCCCAATAACCTTCGTTCACCAACACCGTCCCAACAAATGGTGAACGACGCTTGCGACCATATAAAGCCTCGAATGGAGCCATCTGAATGGTTTTCTGAAAACTGTTGTTGTAAAAAAAAAATCCACTAAATGTAGCTGATCCTCCCATGAACCCTTGTAGTCCAACATGTAAGCTCTCAATATATCTTCAAGAGTTTGGATCGTTCTCTCCGACTGGCCCTCTGTCTGATAATGATAAGCTGTGCTAAACTTCAATCGAGTCCCCAAACTTTCCTGTAAGCTCCTCCAAAAGTGTGATAAGAAATGAGTGTCACGATGGGACACGATGCTCACTGGTACTCCATGCAATCTTACAATCTCCTGTATGCAACGTTCTGCCAAAACTTCTGTTGATCAATAATCTCGAAAAGAGATGAAATGAGCTGCCTTGGTCAAACGATCAGCATTCACCCAAACTGCATGTTGCCCTTTGGACTCCACGGTAAAGCTTGTTACGAAATCCATATTTATGTGTTCCCACTTCCATTGAGGAATCGGAAGTGGTTGTAATAAACCAGCAACCCTTTGATGTTCAGCCTTAACTTGCTGACACACCAAGCACTTTGCCACAAAGCGGGCAATCTCCCATTTCACGCCTTCCCACCAGAATTGATGTCGTAGATCTCGGTACATCTTCACGCCTCCTGGATGTACAGAATATACGGAACTGTGTGCTTCCTTCATAACTTCTTCGTAAATATCTCCTTTTAGCACACACAAACGGCTACAGTACTGTAACGGACCATCTTCATGGATCAACAAGCCCGTTCGAAGTCCAGCTTCAACTTGTTCTCGAAACTTCTACAATCTTGGGTCCTGCAATTTCACTGCTTCTATTCTCGATCAACGACGACTGTACTTGCAGCTGCATCAACTGTCCTGAAGAATGCGGTAGCACAATCTCCAACTCGAATCTCCGAAAGTCTTCCATAATCTCCTTCTGTGCAGTTAACATCTGAATTGCTGGAAATCTCCTAAGCGCATCCGGCACAACATTACTTTCCCCGGATGGTACTCAAGATCAAGATCATAGTCAGCTATCAGCTCCAACCACCTACGCTGCATCATAATAAGCTCCTTCTGTGTGAACACATACTCCAGGCTTTTGTGGTCGATGAAAACTTCGACCCTTTCGTCCAAAAGTAGTGTCTCCAAATTTTCAAAGCGAAAATCACAGCTGCTAGCTTCCATTTCATGAGTTGGGTAATTCTTCTCATGGGTCTTCAGCTGTCTCGACGCATAAGCTACAACTTTCCCATGCTGCATCAAACACATCCAAATCCTTTTTCCAGATACGTCGCTATGAAACACCAATTCTCCGGAACCATCTGGTACAGTCAAAATAAGAGCGGTTATCCATCCTTGCCTCAACGCCTCAAGGGCTGACACACACTTATCCGTCCACACCAATGGTACTTCCTTGCACGTAAGCTTGGTCAGAGGCTCAACCAAATGAGTACAATTCTATACGAACCTTCTATAATACCCGGCAAGTCCAAGGAAACTTCTTATCTCCGCAACAGTCTTCGGAATCGGCCAATCTCGAACTGCTGTAGTCCTTCGGGATCAACGACGATTCCTTCTCCAGTCGCAACGTGCCCAAAACTTCACTTCTTCCAGCCAAACTCGCACTTGCTCATCTTTGCATACAATCTTTCTTACCTCAATGTCTGCAGTGCGATCTTCAAGTGTTCTACATGTTCTTCCTTGCTCCCTGAGTAGACCAGAATATCATCGATGAACACCACTATAAACTGGTCCAAGAGCGGTGAAAGATTCGGTTCATCAAGTCTATAAATATTGCCGGTGCATTCGTTACTCCAAAGGGCATCACTAAATACCCGTAATGTCCATACCGAGTTTGGAACACCGTCTTGCAAATATCTTCTAATTTAACTCGGACCTGATGATATCCGGATTGCAAATCCAGTTTCGAGAATACCCTCGTACCACTAAGCTGCTCAAATAATTCGCCAATGCGAGGGATCGGGTACTGTTCTTAATAGTCACCCGGTCTAATTCTCAATAATCGATGCACATCCTCCTTGTGCCATCTTTCTTCTTTACTAGAAGAACTGGAGCTCTCTAAAGTGAGTTGCTGCTGCGAATCCACTCCTTCTCTAGAAATTCGGTAACCTGCTTCTTGATTTTCTTCCAACTCCACTGGTGCCATCGGGTAATATGCCTTTGAGATTGACGCTGTATCAGGAACAAGATCAATCGCAAACTCCATGTCTCGCTTCGGCGGTAAACCCGATATATCTTCAAACACGTCCATGAATTCTTGAACTACCGCTGACGCTTCCTCCTTAATAACTTCCATCGACGAAAGAACATTATTTGTCGGCCTAGCCCTAAACTCGACTGGCCCGACAGAACTACTTCCTCCAGTAGAACAACCTCCGGATGTCCGGGAATCTGGAAATTCGCTTTCCTTGCCCTACAATCAATGTGAGCGTGGAAAGTACCGCGGAAATCCATTCCCAAGACAACAACAAACAAAGGGGTGCACCATAATTGAATAATTCTAATGCGGGAAAGATATGAACAAGTAGGATACCAAGATGACTTCATCCGAAGTCAAGATACTGAAGAGGATTAAGCACGGTAAGCATGATTCAAGCTGGCAGTAAAACAAGAACTGGTAAGTAATGAAACCGAGAGAAGCAAGGTAATATAACAACCATGAAACAAGGAAGTGAATCAAGACCAGGACTCCAAGTTACTTAAATAGAGTACCGCATTGTAACCATGCTGCAGTTCATAGGTACAATTACATAACTCCACCCAAGTCGCCCAAATCCTAGTATCAGAATTAAGAAACAGGGAGAAACAATGGTGAAACCAAAAAGATTTCAAGCCGAGATGCAAAGTTGTTTGCATATCGTCAAGGCAAAGGATACGAGAAAGATATGATTCAAGAATCACGATAACAATGTGGCAGGACATGTTCCTAATCACGAGTATTCTGATTCGTGTATTGGGTCCAATACCCAACTACAAAAGAATCAACCCGATTAACATATATCCCATGGCTCTGACACCAAAAAAACCCTGTCACGTCCCGCTTCCCAGAGTGCGCTAAGATAGGCGCATGACGGAGCCAACCATGCTTCCTGTGGATAGGAAATATCCCTCCACAGTCACATTACGGCTGTAAAGATATCAAGAACAGGAAAGTAAATAAACTATCTAGTACATGTCCATGAGCCAGAATAAACGAGTCAAGAAATAGTATGCAGAAGCAATAAATCCAAGTAAGAATAACATCTGGAAAGTAAAACTACATACCGACAGGAACTTCACCGCTCGGTCTAACAGCGGTAATACTCCTGGTCAGTCTGCAACAAGGTAGAAGGATCTGGGCCATGCAAAACCCAGACGTCAGCGCGTCATAACATCAAGCAATAATATAAACAGGGGTAGTATTACATGCAAGTATGAACAAAAAAGGTAAACAAGCATAACAATGATACAAGTAAGGACAGTAGGGTAATGTGTAGTGAGTTATCCAAACTGGTCTATTGGGTGAACTACTCTCAAGTCTTTGAAATCAATTTGATGCATCATCGATGTAACTCAATAGTATCTCGTGCATGCCCGGGACCACGGTCTAAGACTCTCGGGCTGAAACCGAGACGTACCGCTAGGCACTAAAACAGGGAATATGTAAAGACGAATGATGTCAGCAGCATCATCTCGAGGCGGGCCTAGCCTCTAAACTGATCGGTAAAAGCAAGCAATTTCGAGTTACAAGTCAGGTTTCATCATTGATTTCCCCATACCCCCAAGCTATATGTGTTCAAGTCAGGTATTTAAGTAATCAAGAACTAATGCCAACACAGGAGCAGGTAGGTGCAGGTTTGTCTGAATAGACAACAGGAACGGTCCGTAAGGACTACATGTCAGGTTTGTTGGCAATAGACACAAGATCAGGTAACAGGTCAAGCCATGGTACATCAGGTTAAGCCAGGTAATGTATAAAGGTGTCATGTCAGGTCAAGAATGTGCGGTACCATGTCATATCAAGTAGGAAGTGCAACAAGTCATGTCAGAACGCACAAGATGTCATGTGGGTACGCATAATCAAACTAACATACACATGATTATAACTAAACAAGCATGGGTACTAATAGCATAATAAACTGGAACATGTAAGATGATATGCACACAGGTATCGGCTAACTATAAGGATGTATGGTTATCGATTAGGGTTAGAGTTATAACTTCAACATTAGTATTGTACATATAAATGAAGATAGAATACTACAATCTCATTAACAGGTATTAAATGGCCTAGGGATGCAATCATATATGTAAAACAGGTTAGATGCACACGGGCATCTTCCTCAGGACCGAGTCACTTTCACTCACCGAGGGTGTCGGCCTGAGCCACCAGGAAACCCTCGAAAGATATTCCCTCTCTCCTTATTCTCTTCCATTCCATTCACTCCCGTTCAATGCCTACAGAGACAGAAGAGGAGCAATTGAAGCTTGGTCTTGATTTCCTGATCTGCTGCCTACTACGATCAGTGAGTTTTAGGGTGTCCAATAGGGCAAAACTGAACAAGGGTACCATAGATCATGCAAACAGTTATTATGTGATTTAAAATATAAGAGTGGTTACGCTTATATTTCCCAACTAAATAGGGTGCAATTTATTAAACATGGGGTGTCAATATTACAGTGTTATATATTTAGGTGATCTATGGATACAATGATATATATTCTAAATGGAATGGATGCAAACGGGTATCCGAAGTTATAAAACTATAAAATGGTAACATGGGATGTACCACTAAGCAATACGTGATGTAAATATTGGTATGGATGCAGTATAACGAAATCTAATATGCAACAAGATAAGTTTCCATGTTCTAGATCTAAAATAAAACAAACGGATGCAAACGGAACATCGAAATGTTATAAAATGATGCATGGGGTACTATATTTAAACTACAGGTATTTTATATATTAGAATAGGTATATAATGATTTAAATAGCATGTAGCAAGATTAACTTGCCTCGGGGATCCACAGATGCACTGCACACAGCAAGAATACGAGAAACAACGGAAAATCTCCAATGGGGCATTTCGTCGAACACTTTGCGCGCAAAAATCGAACACTGTTGGAAGGGAGATCCAGAGATATAGAAACGACCGTCTCGCTCATGCGAACTCGGGTCAATCCCTGGAGCCTCGGTTCCCGTCTCGGAGTCGCGTCGAAAGGGCTGTCGAATGTCAAGGGTTTGGTGTCGTCAATCGGCCAAGCGGGGAGATGATCTCAGTTGGTAGAGAGGCTCGACTATGGTCTCGGTTAGGATCAAGTCACCAGGACGACGAAGCGATGGCAACGACGATGGCTGCTCTGACGACGGCGATCGTGTGCTCCGGCCTTATAGTTGGGCTCGATGAAAGGAAGGAGGAGAATAGGAGAGGAAGAGGAAATGGAGGCGAGGGTGTCGATGAGGTTGGGAAGGTCGGCAAGGTGGTCGGGGCTCCGGCGATGGGACAGAGAGATGTCCGCAGTAGGTTGCAGGGTTCGCTGGAGTGCAGGGTTCTCGTCGGGGGTGTACAAGGAATGCTCTTGGTGCATGGGAGTGGAGAAGAGGTGGCCAAGGAATGCGGACGAGGGTGGTCGGCGGTGAGGGTGCCCGAAACGGCGACACGACAGGGGCAGAGGGTGAGGTGTAGGCTATGGGTCCTTGGGATGAGGTCGTCGGAGATGGGTATGGGTGAAGGCGCCGGGGATGGTGGTGTTGTAGAAGGTGAGGAGATGAGGGTGATGACGGGGATGGCGAGGGTGTCGGCGGCGAGAGGCGTAGGCGAGGTGAGGCGTGGGTTTGGGTTTCATGGAGGCGGGAAATCTCGTGAGAAAGAAATAATTTTGAAAGGAGAGAGAAACAGCAAGTGGTTTTTATTAATAGGTAAAAATATAATATATATATATATATATATATATATATATATATATATATATATATGTTCAGTTAGAGAGAGATAGAGTCGCAAGAGATAGAAAGAGAGAAAGAATCGAGTCTGTTACAATTTGAGAAGAGAAAGAGAGAGTAAGAGAAAGAGAAGTAGAGAGAGAGAGAATCAATTTGGATAAGATTTAATATATAAAAAATAAATATTTGGTTTGTTTTGAAAATATTAGCATAAAAGATTAGTCTGTTTTGAGATTTGGCAAATTACAAACTTACTCCAAAACATGCCCGGGTCGGATCCAAAAATTCAGATTTAAAATATGAAAAATATATGCGACTTCCAAATTATAAAATGAATACTCAGTTAAAGGAAAAGTATACCCCTAAGAACGGATGCGCGTACGTGCGCATAGCCATCCAAACACGTCCGTTTCACTGAACGGGACGAGAACACGATACAGGGACGCTACCACAGGGTTAGGGGTATCATGCAGGCCATGACATGCAATTTTAATTTATTTTACGTGATTTAAAATGTTATATGATAAAACATGCGATGTCAGATGAAATGTCAATATGTGGTTTATACTAGATGCACGTGTCAAAGCAACGAGTCAGGGTAATCTATAACTATAAATCAAACAAGTTCAAGCAAACGGGTCTGGTCGAATGCAATGTAAAATGTAAAATATCATTCGCACCCAAACACGATAAATCAAGAATAGACCATGGATAAGTAAATACGGAAACTGGAATTGGTATAAATGAACTCGGATGTTACAATACAACTTTAAAAGATATCTTGTTATTCTGTCTATTCTACTTTCCTCTTATCTTTGGGACTTACCGAGCGACCTGTTCGCTGAGGACATTCTCTTTAATTCTTCTTTGAATGTCGTCAGGTAATTTGGACACGTCAGAGATCGAGCCTACTGCTGAAGACTTGGATCAGTTTGCTGAAGACCCAGAGCTATAGTTTTATTGTACGCATTTCCTTTCAGTACTTTACATTCATGTTATGTCATTGTTTAAGCATCGCTTTTATTTCAGTTGTATTTACTTTTCATGCATTGTACAAAGTTGCTGTTCAGTTTATATATCTTGTCTCTTATGTATTTACTTTTATATTGCTTAGATACGCTTAGCGTATTTACTTCAGAGTAAATACGTAGCGGACCAGTCCCGTCCTCATTGTCGTATACCGGGAAGTGGGGTGTTTCGGGTTTTATTGGTGGCCCATGCAGGTCAGAGCTGTATAGAACTATACTATGCAGTTCTGTTCTGCGTGAACAACCTAAGCAATATAACACAAGAAACAGCAACTGAAAACATTCTTTACATTACATATTCCTTGAATCCATCTTGAACTCCACCTTCGGCTTCCTTGAAGTCTATCTCAAGACATTTGAATTCTTAACTCTTATTCACCATTTCTATTTGTATCTCGTTGGCATATTAGCTCAATTGGTTAGAGTATCAATCGACGGAGCTCGAAGACGACATCATCCTAATCATGTTTCCTTACTCTGTTAAATCATCCTTCTTGAGTAATTTCGAGGATGAAATTATTTTTAAGTAGGGTAGAATGTAACAATCGCAAAATCTTTATACATTTGTATTATCCCTCTTCAATAATATACCGTATTTATTTGTACATGGTATTTTCCATTTTCTATTAAATTTATTATTATTTTATTCCTTGATCTATTATGTATTTTTTTTCTAGGTACAATTTTTTTTTCTTATTTTTAAGTTTTTAACTTCTCATTCTTATTTTTCCTTTCATAAATATTTAACCCAAATCCAATATTTTTATTCTCTACAGCCCATCTGAAAAGCCCGCTTTCCTTTTAAGCAATAGCATATATTTAACTCTAATTAAATATGTGTAAGAACAACCTTATAGCACATTGGTTAAGTCCCTACATTGTTATTCCATAAGTCACATGTTTAAATCCCTATTCTTGCAAATATTTTTTATCATTTTTTATTCTTCTCATAACCTACAAATGAGACCTTTCATTTCCAAAATGAATGGTGACCTTTCATTTCTCTTTTAATTCTCATGTTGAATGCATATATTATTATGCATAATTCACCATTACACCATCTTTATTTGTCCTCCTCTATCTTTTCCTTCCTCACATTTTTCTATCTCTCACTTCTCGCTCTTCACCTATAGTCTAAGAAGAAGAACATGAAGAAGTTTTCAAGAAGGTCTCGCTAGTAACGTGAGGCTATCGGCGGATAGACAAGCCCGGTGACAATACCGGCTTGTGTATGTAAGTCCCTTCTCTCTCTTTCCCGCCATCTCTTATTTTCCTCTTGTCATACCTCGTGAACCCCCTATTCTTTTCATATCGTAATCCGTAATAGAAAATAAACATAAACATATACATATATATAAGTCTAGATACATATGGTTATATATGGTTTAATAATATCTTATTGCCTTTTGTTCAAATTAAAGTGTTTTCAATACTTTGTTCATAACTATGAATATTTATTATGAGTTGTGAGAACATAAATTTCATGCCATAATATATCTATAATGTCTCATAAAATCGGTTTGTTTATTAAAAGAAAAATAGAAGCTTGCATAAAAATACCAGTTAATCTTCTTGTCGATTTTAGCATACATATTAATATCTTTACCTTTAAATTAGTTTTAGAAATTCATTTTTACTTATGGAAATTTCAGGAAATTTACAGATGATAGAATATATCATTTTGTACATTCTGTAAAAAATTTAGATCGAACCGCATAACGGTTTAGGAATTATATCGTTTTTATTCACTGTTCGTAAAAACAGAAAACTGAAATTATCGGTAAATTTCTAGGAAACATAACTTGGTCTAAACATATCCAAATTGAGCAAACTCAGGTGTTTTGGATATCTAAATCGAATTATCTAGATTTTCTTAGTTTTATATTTTTACTGAAAACCAACGTAAAATATAGAAAACTGTGTTACAACATTAAGCGACGAATCTGGACAGAATCAGTCCTGATTCGCACACTGTTTTTAAATTAGACATAACTCAAACTCCCGATGTCCGTTCGTGACAAAATTTAGATGTGTAGATGAACAATTGATAGAACTATAATTTTCTGTATACTTTATTACTTAAAAATGCATGAATCAGCTCAATATAGGCTTTGCAATATAACATATAGTTGATGTCCATAAATCTGAATTTCTGTTTTAAATGTTGATATTAAAATGATCATAAGTAGAGCATCAGAAATCCAAATTGCGTGAATCTTAGTGTTTTGGATAAGTACATCGAAATACCTACAATTTTCTAATAATTTTCGTAACCTTAAACCCGATAGAAATTAACTTAAACTACGTTTTAAAAATATATGACGGTGCTGAACAGATTCTGATCTGTTTTGCTCGACGATACGAAAACGAGTATATCTCCAAAACCGGTAGGCGCATTTAGGCGAGACCAGAACTCACGTGTGCATAACACTTAATTCTATGTTTTCGTTTATATTCCGCATTCGTTCGACTTGATTAATTAGTCGTACATAATATTTATTTACAATATTGTTTATTGTAGTTACTCGAATAATATACTTGACTCATTTCATACTATTCAAACATGTATACATATTTATCTTGATCATTAAATTGTTGTATGCACATAAAGATGATAATTAAATACTTTAGTTATATTTTGAAAACTATACAAAATTATTTTTACATAAAACCCCCTCAAGTTATATAAATTACAATAAGGACCCTAGTAAATATAGATTTAAGCGGAACCAGTCTCTTGAGCCTCAGGGAGCCGGAGATATGGGTGCTTGCCTATCTAAGGTAGACAACTTAATTAACGGTGTTATCAATACGGTAATCGTCTTTGAAAAAGACACAAATTCTGCCGCCCATGTGCAGCGGTTACCGATAATATCAAAACAATCAGGACTTCAATTTACTTTTCTAACTGTCTGACTCAGTTTGAGTCTCATTATAATCTGACTTGAATATGATTCAAGTACAATCTACAATCTACAATATTACAATTCAACATGAATCCATGAATCCAATTATCAATCTATACAGCTTGACTTAACCGAACCATGGATATACATTCCGTTTACATGATTCTCCAGTTACATCCATTTACATGATTCTACGGTTACATCCGTTTACTGATATCATGGTTTCGGTCAGTCATCCAATTATACAATCAATACAATTTACAATACAATACAATAAAAACATGACATCTCGGGGTTTAAAGGGTAAATTGGTACGGAAGGTGTTAGAAATGGCACGAGACAGTAAGACTTAATACACCTAACATGAATCCAGTTGCTGTTGTACCGTGGCATAAACGGTTCCTTGTACTATACTTGCCTCTAGTCTCTGGCATATAGAGACTCCTCTCGTATACACTGGTATTCTTCTGTACCAAGATACAAACAACAGCGTTAATACAACATTACAATAAGATAATACAACTTTAAAAGATACCTTCTTATTCTGTCTATTCTACTTTCCTCTTATCTTTGGGACTTACCGAGCGACCTGTTCGCTGACGACATTCTCTTTCTTTCTTCTTTGAATGTCGTCAGGTAATTTGGATACGTCAGAGATCGAGCCTACTGCTGAAGACTTGGATCAGTTTGCTGAAGACCTAGAGCTATAGTTTTATTGTACACATTTCCTTTCAGTACTTTACATTCCTGTTATGCCATTGTTTAGGCATCGCTTTTATTTCAGTTGTATTTACTTTTCATGCATTGTACAAAAGAATGTTAATAAATAAAGTTGTTGTTCGGTTTATATTTCTTGTCTTTTGTGTATTTACTTTTATATTGCTTAGATACGCTTAAAACCCACCGTTACCGGTCCCAAGTCCGGATGAGAAAGGGTGAGGGTTGTGGTAGGCTTGTGACAGCCAACGGAAAACTTTGTCACATTCTATGACATGAACCATTACAAGAATATCGTTGGGGCGTCCCCTACTCAGCGACGCGCTACATCGGATCCCGGGTGTAGTCTTAAATATGCAAGGGCTTGGTCGTCGTCCAGATGTGGCGCGCTACATCGGACCCCGGGTGTAGTGACAAATAAGCAAGGGTCGTCGTCCAGAGACGGCGCGCTACATCGGACCCCGGGTGTAGTGACAAATAAGCAAGGGACGTCGTCTACAGACGGCGCGCTACATCGGACCCCGGGTGTAGTGACAAATAAGCAAGGGTCGTCGTCCAGAGACGGCGCGCTACATCGGACCCCGGGTGTAGTGACAAATAAGCAAGGGTTTCATAGGATCCGTCTAGCTTCCTGAAACATAGGTTCCCTTACGGGTAGACTAATAGAATTAGTGGAGGTGATGATTAGGAGGAGAGTTGGTATTATGTGTTTGCAAGAAACTAAGTGGGTAGGTGAAAAGAGTAGAGTCATAGAGCCTTGGGGTTATAAGCTTTGGTATACGGGTAGAGATAAAAATCGTAATGGGGTAGGTATAATCATAGATAGACGGTTGCTTGAGGATGTAGTTGAGATTAGGAGAAAAGGTGATAGAATTTTACTGGTTAAGCTTATTCTAGGTGGAGAGATCTTTAATGTTATTAGTGCTTATGCACCACAGATAGGTCTTGATGACGCTAGTAAGCGTCTATTCTGGGAGGATTTAGACGAGGTGGTGCAAAGTATACCTAGTGGAGAGAAGTTATTTATTGGTGGTGATCTTAATGGACATGTAGGTACTAGTCGTAGTGGGTTTGATACTATCGATGGAGGTTTTGGTTTCGGACAAAGGAATGAAGTAGGTGACTCGATTCTAGATTTCGCTTTATCTTATGACTTGATCTTAGCAAACACCTGGTTTAGGAAAAGAGAGTCCCACCTTATCACTTTTAGGAGCGGATCAAATGCTAGTCAAATAGACTTTTTTCTGACGAGAAGAATAGATAGAGGTTGTTGTATCGACTGTAAGGTAGTGCCAGGTGAGAGTGTAACTACTCAACATAGACTTTTAGTTCTAGATTTTCGATTTAGAAGAGAACCTAGTAAGATTAGACGTAAGGTAGATCCTAAAATTAAATGGTGGCGATTGAAAGAAGGTAATCAAAAGGCTTTTATAGATCGTGTAGTACAAGAAGCGGATTGGCAGTCGGAAGATGATCCAGACAAAACATGGAACAAAATGGCTAGTTGTATCAAGAAAGTAGCTAGAGATCTACTTGGTGAGTCGAGAGGTGGTGCTCCACCATCTAAGGACATATCATGGTGGAATGAAGATGTAAAGGCTGCTATTAAAATTAAAAGGGATTCTTATAAAGATTTGAAGAAAAGTAGAGATGTTGAGAGATTTGAAAAGTACAAAATGGCTAAAAAGGAAGTTAAAAAAGCTGTTCGGGAAGCTAAATCTAAGGTCTACAAGGAGGTGTACGAGAAATTAGACACTAAAGAGGCTGCAAATGATATATACCGGATTGCTCGAATGCGGGAAAGGAAGACTAGAGACTTATGTGCGGTGAAGTGTGTCAAAAATGAAAATCAGAAGGTTTTAGTTCGAGATGAGAATATCAAGGAAAGATGGAGAGATTATTTTGACAAATTGTTCAATGAGAGCTTTACTAAGAATTTGGATGGACTTGTCATTCAATCTCAAGATATAAATCGTGATTTCATGCGTAAAATAAGACTTACTGAGGTTAAAGAAGCTTTGAACAGAATGGGTTTAAGAAAAGCGATTGGTCCTGATGGGATTCCTATCGAGATTTGGAGATGCTTAGGCGAAATAGGCGTTAAATGGCTGACAGATCTGTTTAATAAGATTTGGCAGACAAAAAAGATGCCAAATGAATGGAGGAAAAGTATCCTTGTACCTATCTACAAGAACAAGGGTGACATTCAAAGTTGCTCAAACTACCGTGGAATAAAACTAATGTGTCACACCATGAAACTTTGGGAGAGGGTGATCGAACACAGGCTAAGGAAGGATATTAAGATAACAGAGAACCAATTTGGGTTCATGCCTGGACGATCGACGACAGAGGCGATTCATTTGCTTCGTCAACTTGTCGAGCGCTTTCGAGAGAGGAGAAGATATTTGCATATGATATTTATTGATTTAGAAAAAGCGTACGACAAGGTACCTAGAGAGGTATTATGGGGGACAATGATGAAAAAGGGGGTCCCCGTCAAGTATATTGACATAATCAAGGATATGTACGACGGAGTAGTGGCAAATGTCAGAACTTGCGGTGGCTTAACAAGTGATTTTCCGATTACTATTGGTTTACATCAAGGATCTGCATTAAGTCCTTTCCTGTTTACCATCGTGATGGATGAGCTTACTAGAACTATCCAAGATGAAGTCCCTTGGTGTATGCTATTCGCCGATGATATTGTTCTAGTAAATGAGACGAAAGCAGGGGTTAATGCCAAATTAGAATTATGGAGACAAACATTGGAATCTCGGGGATTCAGATTGAGCTGGTCCAAGACAGCATATATGCACTGCAAATTTAGTAGCCAGAGAAATCAAAACCATATTGGTATAACATTGGAAGGGCGAGAGATATCACCGAGCGACCAGTTTAGATATCTAGGTTCCATCATCCAAAGGAATGGGGAGATCGATAGTGATGTTAATCAAAGGATCCAAGCTGGTTGGTTGAAATGGAGGAGTGCAACAGGGATTTTGTGTGATCATAACTTTCCGTTAAAATTGAAAGGGAAGTTTTATCGGAGCGCTATTCGGCCTGCCTTATTATATGGTACAGAATGCTGGGCTCCTAAGAAGCATCATACACAGAAGATGCACGTAGCGGAGATGCGCATGCTTCGTTGGATGTGTGGTAACACTAGAAAAGACAAGGTGCGAAATGAGGATATTCGTGCAAAAGTTGGTGTAGCACCCGTGGAGGAGAAGATACGGGAAAACCGGCTTAGATGGTTTGGTCATGTGCGACGCAGACCTATGGAAGCACCGGTTCGACGAATAGATACTCTCGATATGGGAAATGGCAAAAGGGCAAAAGGGAGACCGAAGAAAACATGGATGGAGGTGATACAAAACGATATGGTTGCCAAAGGACTCAATGAAAGTATATTGTTCGATAGAAGTGAGTGGAGACAGAGGATTCATGTGTTGGACCCGGCGTGATTCTCATGTTGGTTCATGTAGCCTACCCCTTATGCTTGGGATAAAAGGCTCAGTTGTTGTTGTATTGCTTAGATACGCTTAGCGTATTTACTTCAGAGTAAATACGTAGCGGACCAGTCCCGTCCTCTTCGCCGTATACCGGGAAGCGGGGTGTGACAGTGCCTAATCATTTCGGCTATTTTTCTTTTTACTCGCTGGTTTTTATTGCGAGTTGCCTAATCATTTCGGCTATTTTTGTATGCATATATTTTACTTGCTGATTTTGTTGCGAGTTGCCCTATCATTTCGGCTATTTCATATGTATTTATGGCTCGCTGACTTCTCGCCGCGAGTATGGAACCTGGGATCTGATACTAATCTTAGCATCAGCATCGCTGCGACTGGAATATTGCCAGGAGCGAATCATCATTTGCCGTGAAAGGACTTGGAATTTGATACCAATTAAGGGATCAACATCGCTACTACTGGAATGTTGCCAGGAGCGAATCATCATTTGCCTCTGTCGATGTTGAACAAAGGTGGCTTAGCAATCAGGGTTAGGATCCTGTCGACAAAGGCTTTTGACCTCATGAGCCATAAGGGTCTCATAAAGGTGTTTCACCCTACGAGTTGTGAGGATCTCGTAGGTGCGTTTTCTCCTTAAGAATTGTGAGGATTCTTAAGTGTGTGTACTCTTATAAGTCGTAAGGATCTTACAAGAGTGTTTTCTCCTTGCAAGTCGAGAGGACCTACAAGTGTTTGTTCACCAAATGAGGACATTCCTCGTCGTTGGTGGGACTTGATGGGGGAGACGTTTATTTGTGCCCGTGGATTGTATACAAAGGTCAGTATTGAACTGCTTGTAGGGCAGTCTGGGAAATGTGATGGCTTAAGAACAGATTCAGATCCCTGTAGCTTAAGGCTTTTGAATCTTATGAGCCGTGAGGGTCTCATAAGAGCGTTCTCCTTACGAGTCGTGAGGATCTCGTAAGTGTAATGTTCTTCTCAGGAATCGTGGGGATCGCTAAGTGTGTTGCTCCCTTGTGAGTCGTAAGGATCTCACGCAGGTATTTTCTCCTTACAAGGTCGAGAGGACCTTGCCAGTGTGCATGATTTTTTTACGAGTCTGCACCCTTTCGGGTTTTCACAGACTCGCAGGTAGCCCTGCTGTTTTTACTCACGTAGCCCTTTCGGGTTTTCATCCATACCCATCTTGCTTATGGACGTACCGTTTTTTTGTTTTTTTAAACACGAGTCTGCGCCCTTTCGGGTTTTCACAAACATCGCCTGCAGCCTTGCTGTTTTTACTCACGGAGCCCTTTCGGGTTTTCATCCGTTCCCATCTTGCTTATGAACATACCGTTTTTTTTGGGTCAGCCCTAGGATGCTGCGGTTGGTAGTAGTTTAAAGACGTTTCGGTCCGTCGTTAGTTTTAGGACATTGCGGTCCATTGTTCATCCTGTATGCACGTGTATTTGTCACGTGACGAGATACATAACGATAAAGTGGGATACACTCATTTAAGGTGTGATTTGGTTTGGTTGGGGTGTTTTGTGATCCATCCCTACCGCGACTTCTTCCACTTGACATCGACGTCTGGCTTTTTCGAATATGGCCATTTGCGTTCTCAATCAACTTTGCTCTTCTGACGGGCTTCGTTTAACAGCATGTCAATCAGCTTATCGGACGGTTCCAAGGATTTTGGTGCCGATTCTGCCCCCAGCTTCTCTGCATCAGGAGCTTCTTTATCATCTATTGACGAGTGAAAGATCATGTGACAACTTGCCACGTAATCTTCAGGTTCTTCTGACGCGTCGTCTCTCTCGTCATTGTCATTGCCTCTGTTCTCAAGGATATGGTTGAGAAACTCATGGAGTATGACTGGGGTCCGCGCCTTCTGGTTGTATTCCTCCAACGCGTCAATATGCTTTTGTAGGTCCGTGCGCTTATCATCAGGCTGCGCAGGCTTCTGGTCTTCTTCTTCTTCTTCGAAGACTTTGACAGCTGGACCTGGATATTTTGCCCCTTGCTACCAACTCTCGGTGTCGGGCATGGTTTCAGCATTCCCTTAATGATCTTGGGCTCTAGCGGGCTTTTCCACTTGATTGTGGGGCGTGCTTGAAGATTCTTCAGCATTCGTTTTGTTTTGGCTGAAAGAGCGACCTTCCATGGAGCTTCTTCTATAAAAGAGCATGATGCCCCCAGCATGTCCACCCTTTTAGGAGTGTGCTGCTGTGGCGGATTTACTTTCCAGTTTTCGGACAGCGTGAACTTACCCTGTTGGTACTGGTCCTCAATCCAGTTTTTGAAGACAAAGAAATCTTCGATTGGATGGCTCATTATTCGATGGTAGGGACAATAGTTGGGACTGTTGACGTCACCGGGCTGCAGTGGGCATTTCGAATCTGGCAGGGTGATGAGCCTGTTGCGCATCACCAGCTCGAACAGTCTTCTCATTTTATCCCAAGGAAACGAATAAGGGCATTTTTGCTTCTCGTTGAAGAATCGATGTTTATCATTTTGGCGATCAGCTGGTTTTGGACCACTGGGCTGCTGCTGAGCATTGGCGACGAAGGTCGCTTTCCCTTTCCCCTTTTCGTTTTGAGGCTCCATTTACGAGGAAGACGGTCTATGGCCCATCTGGTCCATTTGGGCCTGCTTGTCAATCAAGGCCTGGAAGGTAGTCGGCTTGAAAAATATCATGAACTGGGATATGGTCGCCTGAGGATCGAGGGTTCCTACGAACATGCCCATAGTATGAGCTTCCTCTATGCGTTGTTCGCACTTTGACCATAGGTTCCGCCACCGAATTGCATACTGAACCCATGTCTCTCCCGGCTTCACCCTGGCATTGATCAACGCCGTGATTGGGGTGCGTTCGCTGACGCTTGCGAAACGCTGGGTGAATAGCAATTCCATCTCCGTAGAAATTTTGACGGAGTCGTTGGGAAGCTCTGAATACCATTCGAACGCCGTCTCCGCCAAACTGCCGACGAATTAGCGAAGCAGTAGCTTATCGTCACCTCCAGTATTGCTGCAGAAAGCCCTAAACTGGGCGACATGCTGATGGGGATTGCCAGTCCCCTTATATACGTGAAATTTAGGGATTGTGTATCCTGGTGGGTACTTAATTTGATCGTACCAGCTAGGATATGGTCGCCCAGTTCTGACGACTTGGACAGCAGCTTCGTTTTCTTGATGAGCTCATATCGGTTGAGCTATATAATCATCGAGCGCAGCTTTCGAGATTATTTCCTCCTTTGTGGCTGAAGAGGCCAGATGAGGGTTTGATGTCTCTCCTCTATCGTCTTCAATTATTACTGGAGAATCTTCGGCTGGGTGTTCTGATTGGATCATCATGCCTACCATATCTTGGAATAATAGCGCCATATGTTTTATGTTGGCCGCTTGTTCCGCGGCTTCTTTATCTTTCTTCTCGAGCATTCTTCGGAGGAACTCGGCGTCGGTTTCCTGTTCCTAGCGCTGCTCCGACGACGTCTCCGGGATTTCTTTCGGCCCAGTGAGCGCGGCCATCTTCGTTAACATTTCCTGGAGCTTTTGCTGTTGCTCCTGGGCTTTTGTCACAGTTCGGGTGAGTGGTCAATGAACCGTGGAGATACGGTTATCCTCCTTCCCGGAAGCCATGTAGATGGTGTGCACCACCATACCCCCAGACTTGGGGCGTTTGGATTCAGCACTCTTGAGATTTGTCGCAGACACAGGGATCTTCTCTGGCCTTCTCCTTTTATGAGTGGTGGAAGTTGCGGGGGCTGTTGCAGCCAATGCTTTCCGTGGTACAAGATTCTCTTCATGCCGGATCTTCATTCTCTTCTGTCAGCGAGAGTAGTCTTGGTCGATCACAGAGTCTTGGACTCTTCGCCAGACCCTGTGGATTTTGGAGGACAGCCGCTGGGGGGCTACTCTGGCTTTGTTTTAGTAACATTCTCCACAGACGGAGGAGATCTTTTAAGCACGACGGTCGGAGAGTTCTTGCGCACCCTCCTGAGTGGTTCAAAGTTGTTCCCAGTTGGAATAGCAGCGTCAATTTCTACCATCGGAGCTAGTGGAGTCAATCCAGAAGGGGAACTGCCCCCAGCTTTCCTCACTCGGCGCCAGTGGCGACGTCGAGCACGTCTTGCAGATGGGGTCACCTCCGTTGTCGGGGTAGCTGCATCATGCTTCATGCTTTGATGAGAAACTTCTATTGGTGTCAGCCTGTCAAAGACTGACGTCCGTTGAGAGGAGATAGCTAACCTGTCGAAAGCATACTTTCAAGTAGAAGTAGCACCCTTGGTGACTTCGCCTGGAGCGGGAGTTGGAACGGCCAGTCTTGTGAAGACCGACCCCTTAGCAGGAGAAGTCTCTCTGATAACTTCATTTACTGGAGCAGGGATGGCTATCCATTTCGGGATAACCCCTTCAGGTATTGTGGGCTTCTTCATGGGCCCATTGGAGCTTTGGCCCAATCTATTAAAGTCCGAGGCATTGGATTTGAGCGACCCATTGAGAGGGGCCGCGGTAGTTGCAAGCCGATCAAAAACTGACTTCTTTGAAGCTTCTTGCGATGGCACTGGGACGTTGAAGCTCATTGGTGGGAGCATGGTCCTAAAGAACAGTCTAGTGGGGGCCTGGGTCACCTGTTCCACTGGCATGGCAAAGATGGAGGCCGCTTGGGGCCCATAGGTCACTCCTCCAGCGAGGACGGAATGGGAGTTGTCGTTGCAGTTAGTGCAGTTGGAAGCCATTTTCTCTGCATGGGAGCAAGACACCAAATCTTAGTACCTCAAATCCAAGGACAACCATATCAAACCGCGATTCATTCGCGAACATAACACACGAAGTGTGGAGTGGAAAGAGGAAAAGGTCCCACCGGGCGTGCCAAAATCTGTTCGCCACCGAAAGACCGAGAAGACAGACGTCTTGCCTGAATTTGGGGGGGCAGATGCTATTTGGTTTTATCCGTCCACCTCTCCGAAGATGCCAAGTTGATTTATGGCACCGTGGATCGAAGGTTTAGACAGATGCGGCCATTGTAGACTTCGTCAGATTCCCCCTCGTGTACGAGGAGTTTTCGATTGTGGGGACACTCTTCCCTGCAGGCGCAAGCCCTTGCAGTTAATTACGCTACCGCATCACGGTAACCACTTTCTCCTTCTCCAGATGGTCACTTCGTGTCGTGTGTGTTTGTTTTATTTTTGGTTGCCCATGGATTGTATACGGAGACTAATTTATTTTGTCGTCCGTAGGGCGTGGATTAGTCCAAATCCGTATTTTCTTAGATTTGGGTTTGATTTGGTTTAAAGATCGTTAGTCTTGTTTCAGATTAAGATCAACTTAAACGTTTGTTGAGTATACGTTAGTCTAATTTTAGACTAAGATCTACACAATGGGATTTTGGATCTTTTAGATCCAACGAAAGAGTATTTGGACTCTATCGTTTTAGTTTAGGGACATTGCGGTCCACTGGGTTTAAGGACGTCATAGTCCATAGAGTTTAAAGACATCATAGTCTGTAAAGTTTAAAGACATCATAGTCTATGTGGTTTAAAGACATCATAGTCTGTAAAGTTTCTAGTTGTCGGGACCCGCCACCTCTCTGAAGGCGTTGAAGAATTACAACGACATATATCAGAGGTGTGAAGAGATGTACCCTTGAACCGATATTGGTTGAGAGATCAGTAGTCAGGGTTTGAGACTAAGACCAATTAAAGAGATTGTGAGCACATGGGCTCAGTTAATTTGAATTGAAGACTTATGGCCAACTTAGGCTCAGTCCACTCAGATTTGAATAAAATGTTGAACATTTGTTTGGGCTCAGTCCCTTTTGGTTCAATAATGCTAAGCATTAAATTGGGTTCTGACACACCCTTTTTCTATTGTCTTTTACTGAGTGTTGAACACTTTTTATGGCGCTGGGCTTTATTTAAAGAACACTTTGTGTTCCCTCAGCGCACACGTAAGGAGCACGTGGTGCGCTTGGCGCTGAGCGCCAGACCTGGAGCGCTAAGGCGCTTCTTGTGAGATAGCGCACACGTGAGAAGCATGTGGTGCGCTTGGCGCTGAGCGCCAGACCTGGAGCGCTAAGGCGCTTCTTATGAGATAGCGCACACGTGAGGAGCACGTGGTGCGCTTAGCGCTGAGCGCCAGACTTGGAGCGCGGAAGCGCTTCTTTTGAAATAGCGCACACGTGAAGAACACGTGGTGCGCTTGGCGCTGAGCGCCAGACTTGGAGCGCTGAAGCGCTTATTTGGCAATTCTGGTCAGTTCTGTGCTCTGAGAATTAAATTCTCGTTTATAAGAGACTTTGTCCCATGGATCTAAGAATTAAGTTCTTCTTTTATGAAGAGATGCTATGATCTCTTCTGTTTTTGTGAAAGACTTTGTCTTGTAGATCTGTGATCTAGAAAAAGAACTAAGTTCTTTTGATGTGAGAATTAAACTGTAAAAATCAAGGAGATGTTATGATCTCTCTTCTTTCTATTTACCTTGAAGAGGGTTCTTCTTCTTAAAGCCTGCTCTTCTTCTCTCTTTTTTCTCTGAGAACTTCAAACTTATAGGGGGGTTCTTCTCAATAAGACTTGAAGTCTTGGGTCCTTTATATAGGGGAAGCTGATTTGTTGAATCAGTTAAGGAAATCTCTCATTGAGAAATTTTTTAATTGATTTGTGGAATTTATCCACCGTTGGATCTTTGATCCAAGGGCTTTTGTTTTACAGAAAATAGTTTTCTTGTTATTAACACGATTGGGAAAATATTTTCCCATACAGAACTGTATCTTAGTGATTTTTTAATCACCATTGGATCTTTGATCCAACGGCGCTCTGATTTATAGAGCACAATCTTTTTTGTTTGGAAAGATTTGAGGAGTATTTTCTCAACAGAATTAAATTCTGTGATCTGATTATTTATTCATCTTAGTTGGATCTTTGATCCAAGGGTAGAGAACATTTAGTTTTAGCGCTGGCGCTCTCGTTCTTTGCACGTGAGCGCTGCCTCAGAGTCTTTGACTCTTAGCACTGCCGCTCTTGGCGCGAGCGCTCTCGTATTTTGCATGTGAGCGCTGCCTCAGAGTCTTTGACTCTTAGCGCTGGCGCTCTTGGCGCGAGCGCTTTTATGAAGTGCTGCTTTATTTCAAATTTCAAAATTTGAACAGAGCTTTGCTCTGATTGGGGGAAACAGTCCTCACGATAAATGAGGAGAACAAACTTACGAGATCCTCTCGACTCATAAGAAAACACCTTCATGGGATCCTTACAACTCACAAAGGAAAAACACACTTGGGAGTCCCCACGACTCCTAAGGAGAAAGTACATCTACGAGATCCTTTCGACTCGTAAGGAGAAAATGCTTTTATGGGACCCTTACGGCTCATAAAATTGAAAAGTCTTAAGTGATAGGGACCTAAACCTGTCTCCTAAGCCATCACTCCCCAATAGGAAAAGGCAAATGATGAATTGCTCCTGGTACCCGTGCTTCAGTGTTAGCAACGCTGAAGCCGACCCCTACCCCAAAATTCCAAACCTCTGATCCAATAGACCTCTAAGTCTTTAAAATGGGAACAGATTGCCTCTAAGTCATTAAACTGGGAACAAATGACCCCTAAGTCATTAAACTGGGAACGAGGGAAATCCCCTCACGGCAAATGATGATTCGCTCATGATACCACATTCCAGTGTAGCGATGCTGATACCAAACCAAAACCAAATCCCCAAATCCCCTCACGGCAAATGATGATTCGCTCCTGGTACCATATTCTTGTGTAGCGGTGCCGATGCCAAACCAAAACCAAAATCCCTAAATCCTCTCATGGCAAATGATGATTCGCTCCTGGTACCACATTCCATTGTAGCGATGCTGACGCCAAACAAAAACCAAATTCCAAGGCTCAGGCTCAAAAGTCCCGCTGGACGGATAAGAAACTCCCAAATCAAATCAAACCAACAACCTCTGCGGTGGAATCATGCTTCGTTTCAGAGTGTACCCCGTGTTGAAATCATGCTTCGCCTCGGAGTACCTGCTTTCCCCGTCGGATTATACTTTGACTGGGAATTGACCTCTGCGTCGGAATCATGCTTTGTCTTAGAGTGTACCTCGTGTCAAAATCATGCTTCGCGTCGGAGTATCTACCTTCCTTGTCGGAATTATGCTTTGTCTGGGAATCAGCCTCTACATCAAAACCAGTGATACTCCGTGCCGGGGAAACGTCGACCACGGACACTCTGTGCCAGGGACAAGTCAACCAACGACCTCCCTGTCGGAATTATGCTTCGACTCGGAATCAAGTCAACCAGCGACCTCCCTGTCGGAATTATGCTCCGCCTTAGAATCAAGTCAACCGGCGACCTCCGTGTCAGAATTATGCTCCGCCCTGGAATCAAGTCAACAAGCGACCTCCCTATCGGAATTATGCTCCGCCTTAGAATTAAGTCAACCAATGACCTCCCCGTCGGAATTATACTCCATCTCGGAATCAAGTCAACCAACAAGCTCTGCGGCGAAATCATACTTCGTCTAATGTACCCCGTGTCGAAATCATGCTTCGCCTCGGAGTATCTGCCTTCACTGTCGGAATTATGTTTTGACTCGGAATCAACCTCTGCATCGGAGCTATGCTTCATTCAGAATGTCTGCCTTGTGCCGGAACTAAGCTTCATCTCGAGATACACCTGTCCCATATCGGAATTATGCTCCGATCTCCGGAATTATGCTCCGCTCTTCGAAATTACGCTCTGACGCCTGGGAATCATGCTCCGCTCATCAGAATTATGCTCCGATCCTCGGAATTATGCTCTGACTCTTCGGAATTATGCTCTGACTCTTCGGAATTACGCTCCGACCCTTGGGAATCATGCTCCGCTCATCGGAATTATACTCCGATCCCCGGAATTATGCTCTAACTCCTCGGAATTATGCTCCGATCGTCGGAATCATGCTCCGATCTTCAGAATGATGCTCCGATCCCGGAAATCATGCTCCGCTCCATGAAATCATGCTCCGCTCCCTGAAATCATGCTCCGCTCTTCTGAATTATGGTCTGATCCCTGGAATTATGCTCCAATCCCCGGAATTATGATCCAATCCCCGGAATTATGCTCTCGGAATGATACTCCGCCCCCGGAATGATGCTCCATCTCGAAGTCCAACTCCAAGATCCATCAATTTCATGCACACAACGCATACACGTGGTGTGTATTTATTGATGGGGGCACTTTGTTGGGGTCAAAAATTACACCCCGGTTGACCGAGTCAAAATCAAAGTCAACCCCAAACCAATTAGGCCCAAGCCCAGGCCAAGTGGGCCTATGCCCAAGTCGAGCCCGAACATGAAGCGGCCGGCCTCCCCTCATGACAATATGAATATTATGTAATAAATATGTTTGATGTAATTTTATGAATAAATGTAAGAAAAATGGGCATAAAACCAAATTTTGGTAAAGCCTATGGCTCATGTGCAAAAGAAATAAGCACATAACGCATGGGATGGGCAAAAATGCCATTTTGTAAAGTCTAAGGAGCTATATGTAAATTTGTAAGTCTATATAAGGCAATATTATGAAATAAAAAAAATTCATTTCCCTCAAAATTTAGGGTTTCTATGCCACCTTCCCCTTCCTTAAAGTTCTAAAACTTTCTCCTATTTTTTGGATTAAATCAAGAGTTTAACTCTTTCTTTTCCAAAAATAAACAGTTTTCACCATCAAACCCTTGAAGGGAAACTCAGATCTTCTATCAGATCTCAAAAGGGGGAGATTTTTAAATCCCACCCCCTTTTTTCTCTAAGATCCGGCCGAGCGAGAGGAAGAAAGGAGAACAATCTCCAAAAATCCCACCTTGGAAAGATCCAATGCCTAAAAGAAGATCCAGGGCCAAAATGGAGAAGAAAGGGTCCCCTTTGATCATTTCCAAATATTTCTAAGAGTTTAACTTCATTCAAAAACTGTTGGAGTTTAACTTCATAAACCAAACCCTTTTTTCATATATAGGAGTTTAACTCCATTCAATATCTTTCGGAGTTTTAACTCCATAAATAAAAATCCTCTTTCGGATTTTAACTCCTATTTCCGGGGCTAAAATCCCCCTCTTTCCCCCTGCGCCCGGTGCCCACGTGCCGGGTACGTGAGGCGCTAGCGCCCAAGCGCCTAGCGCTAGTGCCAACGACCAAGCGCCCAACGCCCAAGCGTCCCGTGCCCAAGCGTCTTTAAGACACTCCTCGCCCTACTTTTTCACACACTCCGCAACACTTCCCCCGTTAGAAAAAATTTCTAACGGAGCGTTGCCCCGCATCCCGCAAGGGGGCTGCTAGCCCCATTGATCCCCAGCCCGCTATCCGGGTAGCGGGACCCCCGTAAAACTCTGCAAGGCCCCCGATATATCCAAAACCCCTCAAGACATACATACGCACACTGCACATTGAGTTCGTATAACCAGTTTGACTCGTCAATTGGAGGTTCCCTCGCTCCAAAGGTGAGGGATAATTATCGGCAGCTTAGTCCGCGGCTGCTGGAGATTCGGATCCCCACAATCAATAAACCCCAGTCTACCCTATGCAGGGGGAATCTGTAGTACGCTTGACAAGCGCGTGCGTGCTGCCGGAGATTCGGATCCCCACAATCAATAAACTCCCGCCTACCCTAGGCAGGGGGAATCTGTAGTACGCCTGACAAGTGCGCGCGTATTCCCATCTCAATAGGGTGACGAAAAAACCCCTACAGAACTTTGGTTGTCACAGGTGTTTCTTCACATAGGATATGGATAACATATCAAGAATTCTGGTGACTAGATTTATCTAGATTTAGGAAGTGTCCCAATAAGGGTACTTGGACACCATTCTAAAGGAGTTTATAATGGACGACTCCTAGTGCAGTAGTGTACCCGCAGGTGATAGAGTCACCCTATCTAAAGAGATGTCGTTTAGACTGATGAGAAGAGGGACGCGCATGAATGACATTCCACTTGTTTTAGCAATTAGGTAAATCATGCGATATTATGTACTAGATCAGATGTTATTTTTGCACTTGCTGTAGTAAGAGAATATTAATCCAATCCTGAAGAAACAAAAGGAAGCGGTGAAGACTATATGAGGGTGTTCTTGGTGTATGGTAATGGTTGTCTCCTATAGGAAGCGGTTACCGGTTCTTGCTTTCAAGATGACCTAGATGACGGAGTGATTGTCAGAGTTATAAATTTACCCTCTTATGAGGGACAGTATGTTGGAAAAGGATCTAAGCGGATACTGAAGTAAGAATGGTGCAGGATGCTGATTATATTCAGCGGAGGATACAATTAAAGAAATTTGTTGGATAAAAGTGTTCATTTATGAACTTGGTCGCATCAGGTATCCAGAAAAATTCTAAGGCAAGGGTATCGCTCAGTTCGGGAGATAGTTGATTTTCGCGAAATTGAGATATGGAGAGATAAAGTTAGAAGTATTGCAGTGGATCCACTCACTGAGGTTATTTCTTGAACACGGATATTTCTCAAACGAGCTTTGCAAAACTGTTATTAGAGAAGTTGGGTATTCGGCAACACACGAATTGTAGGTATGCGATACCGCAATAATTGATCTTATGTGCAAGTGGGAGATTGTTAGTTATGGTTTCCTCAATACAATTATTGTAATTGCAGGTAAGCGATTATGATAATTGAAAGAGAATCTATACAGCTAGAACGGTCTTGCTCGAGATGATAGTATACTATCTGGTCTGTTTTTATCATTATGTGTATACGTTTTACTTGCTATTACATGTCGCTAATACATAATGATAAAGCCCATATGATTCTTGCTTGACTACCAGCATTATAATGACGATCATATACGTGGGAGCTGAGTAGTCTATAAGCATATCCTTAAATATCTCTAGTCGTGAGAGTATCGAGACTGGGTATCGATATTCCAGAGTAGACTGGTGTATACTTTCTAGACCTCGACGAAGGACGGTGGCCGGTCTCATAAGCCATTGGTGTTTTGGCACCTAAGATTATATGCAGGTGCTCACTAGACGTGAGTACACCGGACGGACTCGCTAAGAACTTCTAGATGATATTATATCTATCGTCAGATATCAGTTCTCTGGTGACATGAGTACAAGGCAGTCTTTTGACCTGATATCGCCATTTGTTTCGTGTAAGTTCCTACTGTACTTAAATTACTACCCTACCACGGCTTAAAAGAGTCTTGCAAACAGGTTTTAGTTGGGTACATTCCCGAGCCAAATGGAGGCAGTGAGCGATTGTCTGAGATTCGTCCCTCCCGGTATAGGAAGTCGATGTCGCGTCATGTTCGGTTGGCTATCACCATAAATTCTTGGTCAGGGTGGATGAGATTTACTAATAGCAGATCAGTAGTTTTTAAGTAGGTGATGATCTTGACACCGGCACGACTTATCAGGTTATTAGGGGCCTGACGTTATCCACCATCCTAGACCCGGTATGCGATATTTTTAGACGAAAAGACCGGAATGTATGGAGATTGTCACTTACAAGCTCAATAGGGTACGAACGGACTTGATTGTCGGCCTTCTTTTTGGCATATATCTGGATAGCCGTTACGTACAGCTAGTGTCGCTGACGTTCTTGTGATTATGGATTTATCCAATAATTACTGCCAGCATATTTTTGAGTTTTTAGAGTCACATACAGAGAGTTTTCCCAGTTCGGGCGATATGATGTAGAAGCCGTACGTTAATATGTACAGAGGTCCGATTAAATACATGTACTTGCTACATGGACTTTAATCGGACGGTTGACAATACTAGTCGGTTTAGAATTAATCCGGATTATTAAATCAAGTATTGATTTAATAATTTATATATATATATATATATATATATATATATATATATATATATATTCTAATATTATGTTCACTATTCATTTTCTCTCTCTTGGTTATCCGTGTTTTTATGCGAAAAAGAATATATATAGACGATATACCGAAAGTATTCCGTGTTTATACGGGAATAATTCTAAAAGGTGGACACCGCATTTTAGTAATTTTCTTTTTAGGAAATTATAAGTGAGGTGGAGGGTGAGATGTAAAGTGAGGGATGGATGAGAAGGATAGGCTTTATTATTCTATTTGAAAATTGTTATATCATAATTTTTTAAGGTTGGAAAATAAAATGCTTTCTCATTTTCTACACTCTCATTATGTTACTCTCTCCTCATTCTTCTTCTTTCTCTTGAGCTCATTCTCATGAAAATGGTTAGTGAGAGAATTTGTTGGTGGAAAAATCTTGCATCCCACACTTTATTTGTAGCGAGTTTAGAGTATCGGTTATTTCACTAGGTGAAGCTAGAACTTGGATCGGTTTCTCTTGGGTGGATCGTCTTCGGTAAGGACGGTCGTCTCTTAAGCACGATCCCAACGACTGCGAAGCTTGGAGGGGTTTTCCACGATTTGATGGACACACTACAAAGGTTGTAGTCTCTATAACTTGCAGCTAGCATGCTTCAGTTTCTAGTTTAGTGTTTGGAACGATTCTTTGGTTGTGGTTTTCTCGCGTTTGTAAGAAATTTTTATTCTTGATTTTCACTTCCACTGCGTATTATCCACGAGCGCCGGGAACCCTAACAGTAAACTGGCTCTCTACATAAAACCAACACATCATACAATTAGAATTAATGATTCAGATATAAAAAGTTGATTTTATCGCTCGGAGGACGAATCGTGGAGGGCAAGAAGCTTTAGAGGGCTGATCATGGAGATGTGAGAAAAACAAATTCAGATTGAACTTTTGATTTAGGGTTTAGGCATAGGCAAGTGAAAATAGAGTGCGATGAGCACAATAGGTATAGTTTACTCAAATGTTCATTTAACCACAATTACCCTTAGTTATGAGCTAAACAAAAAAGTTCTTTTTCGGCTAGCAGAGATGCTTCGGTGGAGTTTTAATAATTACAATCTCTACATATTGTTTTTCAACATTGATAACTTTTAGGGTCTTTAACAATATAACATAAAATAAATAAATTGAAGAGAATAAATTTAAAAGAAAAAAGCCTTCCAGGGCCATTTTCCTCCATTAATCCCTTAATTAAAAGGGTTCTTTTTGATACCCCCAGTCTTGGTGAGATATGCCCACAAAATCTTCATATTTTAAAATAATCCTCCTAATTTCTGGTAGTTAAGTAAATTTGCCCATAGTAAAATTGCGTTATTGGTTAAGTAATTAAGGATATTCTCTCTATTTTACCTCTCAGGGCCTTTTCCATTCTTCGCCTCGTCCTCTTTCTCTTTCTTCTGATCATATTGCCGTCGTTTTTTCATGCCGTCGCCTTTTCTTCTTTTTCTTTTCAGTATTTGGAGAGTAAGGTGTAAGAGGCAATATGACAAAAGTGCCTTCTTCTTAACAGATTCTTTACCAATTGAAATTGGAATGCTAAAACAAATTAATTAAGAGAATTTGTGAGCTTATTTTAAAATAGGCTAAAATGCGGAAAACCATCTTTACTTTTGTCCGAAAAACAGAAAACCCTGGTAAACTTAAATGGAATGCGCTTTACCCCATAAATTTAACACCGTTAGCTTTTGAGGTGTATGTTGCCCAAAATGCCGCTCAAGCCTTTCTTCTCTAAATTCTCTCTCTTTCTTCTTTATAATTTTTTTTTCTCTCCAAACCTTTTTAAAATCATTTTTCCCAAAATCTATAATTCAAAACATCATATATCTTCTTTGTAATCGTCCAAAAGAGTGAGGATGGATTTAAAAGGGCCAAAAAATAAATAAAAAGAAAAGAGAACATTAGGTTGATAAATTCAATATGTTTTAGGGGCATTTTTGGTATAGAAAAGTCTTATGGATGGAAAAACTAACACCGTTAGGATTTTAGAGGTAAAATGTATGTTTTACAAGTTTAAAAGATTTTCTGCTTTTCAGTTAAAAGTGAGGGGGGTTTCCCGTATTTTAGTGTTAAAAATACACATATACGAGGGACAAATAAAAAAGAGTAAAAAAACCTCATAAAATGTCAAAGGCAGGTGGATTTCAGAGAACCAAAGTTCTAATAAAAATACAAGGGTAAATTGTGAGAACCCCGAAGCAGTTGTTAACGTTGTCAAAAACCTCTGGCCTCGAAACAGTACTCAAAAGCCTTTTGAAAAAATTTTCAATGCAGCATCTGTAGTTTCCTATCGTATCTAAATATGTCATACATATCCAAGGTTGTAAAAAACGTTAGACGAAGCCGAGCGTTTGGGGTAGCGCCTAGCCACCTAGACGGTTTTTGTAATTTTAGGTAAAGTTATATTAATATATACACATATTGAAATTTTAACAATATATTGACATTTCAGCATAGAAAATAACAACATATGGAAATTTCAGCAATAGAAACATAAATATATCGATAACTTAGTATAATAACCCGAAACATATTGATATTTTAACAGTAAAAGTTGGAAAAAATAAATTTTGAGCGATATAATTGAAAAAATTATTCAGAAAATGGGACAAAATTGACCAACTTTTATTATATTAAGTATGGGTTTTGGGTCAAATATAGTGAAAAGAGAACAAAAAGACTCATTTTTATTCCATTAAGTGGGTTGGATCCGTTTAAGCGTGCTGGACGGCTTAAACGCTTATTGCCTAGGGCTGAAACGGAGTGGCTTCACACCTTTTCTGTCTAGACCGCTTTTTAGAATACTGTACATATAGCAAGTAAACTGCATGTATATCGCAGAAAACAATATAGATACCGTATAATAACCAGATACAACAGATATGGAGTTTTTTGACAACTCGAACGGCTGCGGCGGTGTTCCACAATCCATCCAAAACAATGGCATTTTTACGTCCTTTTTTTGGGTTCTAATCAACAGGAAAATTTTGGGACCAGTCTCCAGGAACTTCTGAAGCACAAAACGGTCACAGGCCCTATCCGCGATCCAGGGTCCTCGTCTCGCGGTTCCAAAACCCAAAACAAATCGATTTCCCCCAAATTTCACATTTCAAAACCCTAATTTTTATTCAATAAATTGATCGATCGATCGAGAAGTGGACATCGATGAGGTGCTGTGCGAGTTCCAAGTGGTCAAATTCCCAACCAAGAGCGCGATTTATCTGTGGGGCAACAACCAATCAGGGCAAACCGCGAGAAAAGGGAAAGAATGATCCCTAAGAGCCTCCCTCCTCGTATCTTCGAGCCCGCTGATCGAAAGTGCTTGCGTTGGATCGATGTCGCTTGCGGCCGCGGCCACACCGCCGCTGTTGCATCCGATGGATCCCTCTACACTCGGGGTTTGATCTCATTTCTCTGTTTAATTTTCCATTCAAATTATTGTTTTTTAAAAAAAAATTATTGTCATTTATGCAATTTGTTATGCAATGTATTGAAATACCGCCGAGTAAACAAAAAATATGAGGATTTATGTCAACAATCAAGAAACCATTAATAATTTAATGTCAATATGCTTGAAACATAAACAATAATTAGGAATGATTACATGGAAGCGGACATAGCAAAAGGTTATTATCAAGATTTTAAAACACAAATTTGTAAGTTGGCACTTGATATGAATGCCATGGACATGAGTTTCATGAAGTTATCTAAACTTAACTACAAAATCCTAATTATGTCATGTTTGGTTTCCATTTTGGACTAAACTCCAATCAAACCAAACTTTTATAAACTCCAAAACAGAAAAAGAAAAAATGAGAAGGAGCACTCATTTTGGGGCTTAGATAATTCTAAAGACAAATGCCCCCGCAAGGTTATAATTTTAAGTGGAGGTACATACTTGCAAACTAGAGTTTCTATCACCTCGACTTCCAAAATCAAAAATTAAACGCTGGTTTGGTTATCCTATCTCCCCATACCTAAACGGGGCCTTATATGCTTGAGTGAAGTGGGTTACCTTAGAATTTTTAAGAGGAGTTCCTAGACATCATAATTGACTGCTAAGCATCCTATGCTCCATCCTTTATCTTATTCTCATGTTCGAAACATACTGTAGAGTTTTATTCAGCTGAAGATGACCGTCAAATTATGTCTGTAATCAAAATAGGTGCAGATGACTTTGGTCAACTAGGAGATGGAACTGAAGAGAGTGCAAAACACCCAAGAAAAGTCAATTTATTGCAGACAGAGATTGTGAAATCAGTATCTTGTGGAGCGCATTGTACAGCTGCCATGGCAGAACCTCGACAAAAAGATGGCACGATGTCAACTAGCAGGCTCTGGGTTTGGGGGCAGAATCAGGTTTTAAATTTGCTCTTTAGTTTTTCTTTCTCCTGCTTTTTTAAAGTTTCTTTTTGTCATGCGTTTTTATCTTCAATATTTATGTTTCTTCTTACAGGGTTCGAATTGCCCGGACCTATTTTGGGGAGCCTTTTCCCCAAACACTGTAAGCAAAACATTGAGACTTATACCTTTTGTATGAATATTAACGACGCGTTAACAATTCGAAGGATGTTATTACACATTAGAAGCTTTAGACTTTGTTGTTTGTTTTATTTGATCATATTAGCTTTCTCAGGTAATTCTTTATTTGTTTCTTGTGCATTGAGTATAAAGCTGGTTAAGTGGCTTTATTACTGCCTTTTCTGTTCTTTTTGTGTTCGCACAGATTATATGTCAAGTTTCTTGTGGAGCAGTTCATGTGGTGGCTCTATCTGAGGATGGCCTACTGCAAGCATGGGATATGTGTGATTTTCACAAGCTTTTGATATGTGTTTATGTATCCTTTCATAATCATTTGACCTAATATTATGAAATTTAAAGCTTTTCTCTAATATTCTTGCTAATGCATTGTACCCCAAGTGGTGATTTCTTCGGTAGGAAAGCTTAACTTGTCACATGCATGTGGTGCATTAATCTTCTATTCATTAACAAAATAAGGAGAAGAATGTGAGAACCTTTGAATAATAGTACCAACTATTGACTTGTGCCTTTTGATAAAACCAGGCTACAATGAGTATGGTCAGCTTGCCAGAGGTTTTATTTGTGAAGGGCTACAGGGAGCTCACGTATTGAATTCTTATGCGAGGTTCCTAGATGAAGCCCCTGAGCTTGCCAAGATTACACAAGTGTCATGCGGGGTGTACCACACAGCAGCTATATCAGAAAATGGCGAGGTGCAAGTCATTTGATAGGATGATGAGATTTTGTGGTTTTCTCGCATGATCTATGTATATAAACTAGCATTGTACCCGTGCTATGCGCGGGGATAGCATGAATCAAAGAAAAATGAGACGATGAAGTAGTTTTCAACTAAAAATTTAAATTCTATTCGGTCTCTCGTACTCTCAACTTATCTTGGTTATACTCAATGATTAATAGATACTTAAGAGACTATAAGTTATATTTTTTATTTTAAATTAGAATTAAGAATGTGTTTTTTTGTTTCTCTGAATTGAAAAGATATGCAAGGCATTAATGGATGATAGCATAATAAGGTACATGATATTTATTTAACCTAAACATATAAAATGTGAAAGCATAAAAATATTTTAAGGAAATGCATATTATTAGTCATCCATTTCATTGAAATAGACATATAATTTAAGTAAAATTTCATGTCCTGAGTATTCATAAAGTACATCACCATATCCATATTACATAAAAAAAAATAAAACAACACTAAATAACAAACTGAAAAAAAACTTACAATCTCACAGCGGCCTAATATAATGGAATACTTGGAAAATGAATAAAGTGACCTTATATAGGAGAGTAAGAGTTCAAAAAGTAATAGCAAAATAAAATATTAATAAATATATCATTTTAGTTTGTTAATAAGGTGTTACTTTTTGAACTCTTACTCTTATCATAATTCACTCTGTATTTGAACTGTTTTCAATAAAGTAGATTTGACAAAACATAACTTGACTGATTTGATAGCATTGTAACTTGAGTAAATTAAATAAAAATATTTGAAAAAGATAATATTTGATGTTGTTCAGTGATGATGAACACAACAAAAAATGAATGGCGCCAATATTTCCGATATCAATGTTTTCTGCTGAGACTATTATCATTCAACAACAAACTAAAACCGGTTACGATATGAAAATTATATTTAGCAACAAAAGGAGATGTTGGTTTCTTACTTACAAAAACGAACCATTGCAAAATGATCACAGATTTCAACATCCTACCAAGCAAATATGACACATACTTCTGAAACCTAAAAATTGAAAGAAAAAAAACATTGAAAACACAATCAGTTAAGAGATGGTAGCAATGTTTCCATTGACATTAATTTCCAAAGAATTTATAGCACTCGTCCATCCATCGGCAAAACTGACCGCAAAATGCCCTCGGAAGTAGATCATTATCAACACAGTAGCCATCACTTTTTGCCTTCACAACCCTTCCACATAGCTTATCCTTGCAGGGAGATCTCGGTTCCATCTTCAATATCATCATCGTCCAACTTTTATTCGTAATCTGCAAAGCATCTCTTCTGCATCTGTCTATTATTGGATTACCCGATCTCATGCACTCTTTAACTTCATGACCAGCGTATAAAAGATTGCCGCAAGAAACCTTGTTCATAATTTCCATGGCGTGTGCCCGTGTATATGCATCAAAAAACGGTATGATCCAGACCACATATGTCGCTGCAAAGTGGCCACCAGTCATCGCCGTCTTGAGATGCTCCATACCCAAAGTCATCCTTCCTAAATTGTATATCTCTTCCTATAGGTTTAAAGAAAAACCCAACATCGATGAATTAGACAATATATATATATATATATATATATGAAGAAATGTATTAAATTAAATTATTTACCAGTCCAAGAATAAAGTTGGCATCAAGATTGCCGCTATTTGCACAATTTCGAAGCAAAATTAAACATGCACATTTTTCCCACCAATACATCCTCAAGTACTCCTTAATCACCGAGATTGAACGCCCAACCATTTTATCTTTGGAGACACGGTAAAAACTCTTACATCTAAAATGCATACAAAACGATATTGGATAATTTATATGTTGGTTCTGAAATTATAAAAAGTAATAAATGTTTACGTTGCACGTAGGTTTTTAATATCATCGAGAGAAGACGAGGACTTGGAGACGACTTGCATTGCTATTTCAATGAGCATATCTTGTGGGAGAGAGGTCACGGTCGACGTCTTACTTTTTTTTTTGGCCTTTCTTCATTACCAACGGACTAAACTTAAACTTCATCATGGGCAACTTGAGTATTTGAAATAGTCAGGCACAAGTGTTTGTGAGAAAATGCATGATCATGGTTTTTATATATATTTATATATATATATATATGTATATATATATATGAGTCACCAAGTCGGTTTGAAATTTAAAATTAGCAAGTAGCGAATGCAATTATGGTGAATTGGAAATGTATAACTGCATGTGGTCTCATCATGTATTTTTTTCATTTTGATGTCATATCATATATAAATATGCATGAAGAAAAAACACATGATTGGATAGATGAAATATATGCATTTATAGCTCATATCATAATTGCACTTTGCATGTGAAAAATTCTCAATAAAACATATTCTGATAAAATATAATTTGACTGGTTTGATAGTATCGTAAGTTGAGTAAATTAAATAAAAATATTTGGAAAAGACATTACTTTATGTTGTCTGGTGACAGAAAAGACAACAAAAAGTACTTCAGCCGTGAAAAAGGGAATGCAATTAGGGTGAACTGGAAATGCTGGCTTCATGTGTCCAATCATGCATTTTCCTTCATTTTGATGTTGTGTCACACACACACACACACACACACATATACAGGGATGCAAAAAACGCATGATTGGACGGATGAATTATATGTATTTATAGATCATATCATAATTGCACTATACATGCGAAAGATTCTCAATAAAGTATATTCTGGTAAATATATAATTTGACTGATTTGATAGCATCGTAACTTGTGTAAATAAAATAAAATATTTGGAAAAGATAATACTTGATGTTGTCTAATAGTAGAGAAGACAATCAAATGTGTTTCAACCGCAAAAATAGGGAATGCAATTATGGTGAATTAGAAATGTTGGATTCATCTATCACATCATTCATTTTTCTTCATATATCTATATATGATATTATACAAACAATCATCTGTCCAATCAATGTTATACTTTCTATTCAGTATATAACTTAATATTTAGAATAAATGAATATATATTGTTTGGCTTATTGATTTTTATTTTCTTTTAGACTTATTATTTTTAATTTATTATTAACAACAAATATTATATAGCAAGTAAGGTATCATAAGTATAATGATTGCAAGAATTTATAAAATATTCATATAACTAAAGCTTACATAATTGTATAAAAATAACTTATAACTGACATGATCGAAAATGAAAGATAAATATCACTTAAACTCTGCGATATTACATCTTGATTTTAGAATTTCATTATACATAGAAAAATACTTTTACATTAAGGATAATCTACACGCATTAAAGAAGCGACAATTATTGCATGCTCGAACACTTCATAAGACGGAGTGATAAATGTGCAATGATGGTCATTCTTACGAACATCACTTTCACGATATATTCGGACCGGACAGGTTCCTTGATAGCAATAAAACATGCAGAAGATATCAAGATCCGATCGCAAAAAAACATAACTATGATTTTCAGACAACTGATAGCATATCCCACCTAAACTAAATCCAACTGGATGGTATCCATTGGTTATGAAATCACGAAACATAAAGCATAATATACTAAAATTGACAATAACAACTCTCGCTGTCCATTTAGCAGTATATTCTTCTGTAATGCACAATTCCAATTGCATTCTGAGTACATCCTTATGCCCATCCTGAAATTAAAAATTTGAAGTTATATATAGTTAAGATTTTTTTTGTTATTAAATTTTTTTTCTTTCTAATAGAAATTTTAATATAATAAAGTTGAGCTTAACATATTTCATGATTTTTATAAAAATAGTATTAGAAAATTATAGAATAATACAGAAATTGTTAATTATACTCTACCGTTATACAATTCTATATATAGAAGAGAACTTACATTTTCGGTTGATGGAGATGACATTTCAGGAAGCCCAATGGTTAGATCCATTCAATGCAATACTAATCGTTTATCTGAATCCATATCATTGTATTAATATTCCATTAAACTAATTTTAGATATAGCCATGTAGTTGAAATCATATATATATATATAGTATTGATTTATTATTGTTCTTCGTTTTAGCAAGTATACCCAACTAAGTAAATATTGTTACCTCAAAGAAATAAAAATGAGTTGTATAGGCAAATAACAAAAAAATATCAAAATGGATATTACTTCAAAGAAATTAAATGAACGATATAAACAAATAACACAAAGTACCATATATGAACTTAAATAAAAACATTTAAATAAGCATAATGTTTTTATAATATCAAAATTGAACTCTAGAAGAAAAAAACTATGCATCCAAAGTCAGTGAGATATTTTTTTATGAAACTTAAGAGAATTTTAAACTCTTCATTTCAAACTCTAGCATAGAGACATAATCGACTAAGAAGGCAGTCGAGTAAAAAATAAAGAAAAACTTTAAATTTTATTCAAGTATAATAAAAATTGACTTACAATAATATCCGTTAAGTTGTTGAACTTTGAAGTGACAATAACTAAAATTACCTTCCATATATATAGATAGAAGTATAACTATAGCACAGAAAGAGTTGGTTGTATTTGTTAATAGGAATCTTCGAAAAAGTAGAGTTATTTTTAAATGACTTTCTAGGTAACTCATAAAAGTTACATCAACTTATAATATTACGATACTCAGTTTATGATTTACATGAACTCTCTAACATGTAATACTTTTATCTTATATCTTATAAATCGAAAAATCAAGTATGGATAGTCCCGACAACTTTTTATCCAACACTTATGTATTTTCTCTATACATTAGTTGTTTTTGCTCTTCTTATGATAATCTCTCTATGTTGAGGACGGTTTTCAATAAAATATAAATAGGCGTCAAGAATTAATGCATTCTCCGTTAAAAAGAGAAAAGAAAACCGAAATATGCTCTAGTCTAAACGACTATTTTCGATGTCATATCATGTATAAATAGGCATAAAGAAAAAATGCTTGATTAGACGGATGAAATATATGCATTCAACTCATATCATTAATACACTCTGTATATAAACGGTTTTCAATAAAATATATTTTGACAAATGTATGATTTGACTGATTTGATAGTATCATAATTTGAGTAAATTAAATAAAAATATTTAGAAAAGATAATCCTTGATATTGCCCAGTGATAAAGAAGAGAACCAAACGTGCTTCAACCGTGAAAGCAGGAAATACAATTATGGTGAATTGGAAATGCATAACTTTATCTATCCCATTATATATTTTTCTTCATATTTCTATTTATGATATTATACAAACAATTATCTGTCCAATCATGCATTATCTATCCAATCGTTGTCTCCAACATCGCTTTCACAATCTATTCGAAATTGGACAGATTTCTCGATAGTAATAAAATATGCAGTATACATCAAAATCTGATTCCAGAAAAGCAAGTATTATTTGTCATAGCAACCAAGTGGTGAATTTTGCAACAAAGTTCATTTGAATACATGAGGTAATAAGGGAATAAAGAGATAAGAACAATTAATGCATTCTTTGTTAAAAAGAAAAATTAAAGTCGAGTTATGTTTAAGTCTAAATGACTATTTCGATGTCATATCATATATAAACAGGAATGAAGAAAAAATACATGATTGGACAGATGAAATATATACATTTACAGCTCATATCATTATTGTACTCTGCATATAAACAGTTTTCAATAAGGTATATTTTGTCAAATGTATGATTTGACTGATTTAATAGCATCGTAATTTGAGTAAATTAAATAAAAAATATTTGGAAAAGACAATCCTTGATATTGTCTAGTGAAAAAGAAGACAACCAAACATGCTTCAACCGTGAAAACAGAAAATGCAATTATGGTGCATTGGAAATACATAGCTCCATCTATCCCATCATACATTTTTCTTCATATTTCTATATATGATATTATACAAACAATCATCTGATCAATCACACATCATCATAACTATATCACATAAAGAGTTGGTAGTATTTGTTAATAGAAATCTTTGAAAAAGTAGAGTTATTTTAAAATGACTTTCTAGGTAACTCATAAAATTTATATCAAGTTATAATATTACGATACACAGTTTATGATTTATATGAACTTTCTAACATGTAATACTTTTATCTTATATCTTATAAATCGAAAAATCAAGTATGGATAGTCCCAACAACTTTTTATCCAACACTTATGTGTTTTCTCTATGCATCAGTTGTTTTTGCTCTACTTATGATAACATCTTTATGTTAGGACGGTTTTCAATAAAATATAAATAGGCGTCAAGAATTAATGCATTCTCCGTTAAAAAGAGAAAATAAAACCGAAATATGCTCTAGTCTAAACGACTATTTTCGATGCATATCATGTATAAATAGGCATAAAGAAAAAATGCATGATTAGACGGATGAAGTATATGCATTCAACTCATATCATTAATACACTCTGTATATAAACGGTTTTCAATAAAATATATTTTGAAAAATGTATGATTTGACTGATTTGATAGTATCGTAATTTGAGAAAATTAAATAAAAATATTTAGAAAAGATAATTCTTGATATTGCCTAATGATAAAGAAGAGAACCAAACATACTTCAACCGTGAAAGCAGAGAATGCAATTATGGTGAATTGGAAATGCATAGATTTATCTGTCCCATCATGCATTATTCTTCATATTTCTATTTATGATATTATACAAACAATTATCTGTTCAATCATGCATTATCTATCCAATCGTTGTCTCCAACATCGCTTTCACAATCTATTCGAAGTTGGACAGGTTTCTCGATAGTTATAAAATATACAATATACATCAAAATCTGATTCCAGAAAAGCAAGTATTATTCGTCATAGCGACCAAGTGGTGAATTTTGCAACAAAGTTCTTTTGACTACATGAGGTGATAAGGGAATAGAGAGATAAAAACAATTAATGCATTCTCTGTTAAAAAGAAAAATTAAAGTCGAGTTATGCTTTAGTCTAAATGACTATTTCGATATCATATCATGTATAAACAGGAATGAAGAAAAAATACATGATTGGACAGATAAAATATATACATTTACAGCTCATATCATTATTGCACTCTGCATATAAACAGTTTTCAATAAGGTATATTTTGACAAATGTATGATTTGATTGATTTAATAGCATCGTAATTTGAGTAAATTAAATAAAAAATATTTTGAAAAGACAATCCTTGATATTGTCTAGTGAAAAAGAAGACAACCAATCGTGCTTCAACCGTGAAAACAGGAAATGCAATTATGGTGCATTGGAAATACATAGCTCCATCTATCTCATCATACAATTTTCTTCATATTTCTTTATATGATATTATACAGACAATCATCTGATTAATCACGCATCATCTATCCAATCGTTGTCCTGAACAGCGCTTTCACAATCTATTCGGAGTTGGACAAATTCCTCGATAACAATAAAATATGCAGTATACATTAAGATCTGACTGCAGAGATGCACAAGTATGACCCTTTCCAGATAGTTGATAACATAACCCATCTAAACTAAACACAATAGAATGGTACCCATTGGTTATGAAGGCATGAAGCTGCAAAATATGTTGAATCTTATAAGTCAATATCTCTTTTGGAAAAATGATAAACGAGAACGCATTAAGTAAACCTAGCTAGTGATAAATCTAAAATTTGTTTAAAGGTGTAAAGTTCGATTAAGAGTTTTCAAGATGATCTTGAAATTTTGGAATCTAAATTTTTTGAGTAAACAAATAAATTGGGCGAGAGGGGGTTCTCATGGAAATAGAATTCTAAATCATATATTTCAATAGATTTTTACTTAGTAACTAAAAAGATCCTCTATATGCATAGGCAATGTGTAACACAAACCAATTTAAAATTAATCTGAGGCATGCTAATAATGTGTTTCATTCAGCAATTAAGAATTATTGTTTTCCTAGAAGAAGACATGCACAAAAACCTAGTAAAACACAATTTAAATATGAATCTACAACTGCTTTACCAAAACCCTAAATTTAAATGCAAACGACATTTAGAACTCCACTGTTCTTAGTTAAGAACCATAAAAATTCGTTCATATGCTAATGTCATATCAAAACTTTAGCCTTTCAACTATACCAAATATTCGATCATCTAACAAAACCATAATCTAAATTAATACAATCCACATCATCACTTATATATTCAAGATTTTTCTATATTTCAACTAAGACACATTTACATAAGAAAACCCCAATCTAAATTACTGTATATTCTACTTTGTAGCCTATATATAGATTGATCACCTCATAACACTTACCATCTTCACTCTCATATCCGGTAGCCAAATGGAATATCACCTCTCACAAATGCAACTTTCCAACCAAAACCAACCACAGAGAAGAACAACCCGAGGCTCCACCGGATACTTGGCATCCGCAAACGTAATTGGGGACGATATTCAGCAGAAATCTGAAACCCACACACCAAAGAAAGGCACTAGTTAGGCACATTCGACACGGCTGAGGATGCCGCTATAGTTTACGATCTCTATTCAATATCGTTCAGTGGGCCTGAATGGGCAATGACCAATTTTGCTCATTACTCGGGTTTTTCCAATTCCCATGCTTCTTATTCACCGCCTCCTCCACTGCCGCCATCGGAGGAGTTGATCGTGAATGACAGTCTCTCTTCGATATCATTCAATGGATCTGAAGGGGCGAGAAACAATTTTCATTATTTGGGTTTTTTCAATGACCGTGTTTCTTATTCACCGCCTCCTCCACCACCACCGTCGCCAGAGTCAATGGAGATTTATGGAGGTTTAGATGAGAAGAAAGATGATGAATCTATGACCATTGCGGCTATCTTGCAGACCTTTGGACAATCAAAACATATTTCTTCTTTTTATATATGAAGAACTTAATGATTATTGTTTGACAACTTTGTATTGGAGAACCTACACCACTCAATGATTGAGTATTCTAGTTGTTGGTGGTGTTGCTGATATCTTATCTATAATATGAATTTTCTTTCCATCTCATTTTACTTTTTTAGGGATATTGCAACCATAAGTTTTTAAGTATATTTTATGCGTGGAACATATTTTCAGATCCATTTATCATAAGTACATGATTTGTTTTAAAATATTAAGATGAATTAACTTTATTTTAGCGATTACTTAATGGAATCCTAAGTATAAGATAGTTATGCTATTAATGATAATGTATTTTGATGAATTGAGGGGTTCAAGCTAGTAAACTAAGGTTCTAATTTGAACTATAGAATTTTTTTTCAAAAAGTATATTGATAAATACCGAGAAGTTTCCTTCACAGACAAAAGAGGACAACGATCGTTTGGAGATAGGGTAACTTTTAAGGTACAAAAACACACGATATCAAAAATATTGTTTAAGTGGAGGTACGAACTTATAAATTAATTTTAATTTGCATATGCTATTAGATATCTGTTATAACTAATTTTTTAATTGAGGGTTTTGCAATATGATACTATGTAATTATATTCTCATATAATACAGAGTTTCAAATGCATTCTGATAGATCTTTATACTCATCCTGCAATTATAAACTCAGAGTCGCATACAGCTTAGATTTATTTTGTTACAAATTTTTTCAAATGGAAAATTTAACAGAACAAACACAATCTCAAAATATTTCATGGTTTTCATTAAAAAAATGTATTAGAAGATTTTAGAATAATAAAGAAACTATTAACCATATTTTGTTGTCATACAATTTTATATATTTTTGATTGGAAAAAATGAAATTCTAGAAATACCAATACTTGGATCCGTTTACTGTATTTATGTTTTTTCAGCGTTTGTTATCTTTACTCTACTTATACTAATTTCTCTGTGCTGATCATTGCTTGTAAAATTCTGTTACTTTTTCTTTCCTTATTTGGATAGACTATTGAAACTTTCTAGGCTTATAATAATGTAACGGTTGTTAGTTGTGTATAACAACCATTTGGAGATAAGACAACTCTGAAAACACAAAAACACATGACTTCAAAGATATTGTTTAGGTGGAGATATGGAGTAACGAATTAATTCTAGTTTGCATACGCCATTAGATATCTATTATAATTAATTGTTTAATTGAGGTTTTTGGAATATGATATTGTGTAATTAAATTCTCCCATAATACAGAGTTTCAAATGCATTCTGATAGAACTTTATGCTCATCCTGAAATTAAAAACTCAGAGTCGCATGCTATTATTGATTAAAAAATATATTATAAATTAACATTACCCTATATGCCCGCAATATGAATAAAAGAAAGTATAATTTTGCCCAGACTGCACCATTATACTTCGCTTGTATTTAGAATATATATAACATAGTTTATCGAGAAACATGTAAGAAACTATGGCATTAACTATAAAATCCAAAACCGATATAGAATTATAAAGTTTTTAGTCTTAATTAGTTTCCTCTTCACTTTCTTAGCATTTTTTTAACGAAACTGGGGAAGCCTGGTTATTTTATTAAAAAATAATAGATTTTGTGGACCAGGCCCAATACATCAACGCCCAAATATGAGTTATACATACATATGAAGAGAGCTAGGGTTTACTAAATGATCAAGAGAGGCGGAAGAGAGAGAAAAATATCCGCTCTCTCTTTATTTCTCACGTTTTCTCTTAAATGAAAAAATAACCCAATATTTCAATTTTCTTCTCCTTTCCACCATTTTATTTGTAAATCATTGCAATCTTCACTTTCTTCCCATTAAAAAGATTTTAATCAAAATTTTGATAAATAAAGAAGCTCTTTTTTTCTCAAACGGTCTTCCAATTTATATTTTTTTAAAATTAAATCGGGAGTAAACCCAGCTGAATTTTATTAAGAAAAATATTAAGTGGGCTTTAGCCCATACACCATGACCCTTAAAAGGGATATATATACATCGCAGGAATTAGGGTTCCCGTAGAAAACCTAGAGGCATAAAATATTTTCATCTATCTTTTTCTTCATGATCTTCGCCCCATTCCAACTCCAAAGTCTACAAATTTCCACCAGTCTTCAAAAATCTTTTTAGTAGATCTGATCTCTCCACACCGATATCACTCATCTCTCCTTTTCTTCGTCCGTTTCGCCTCACCCCAACCTCAGATCTTAAAATTTTTCATTATTTTTCAAGAGTATTTTGAGACATCTGAGCTTTTCAATCTTAGGAACTATATAGGTAAGCATAAAATGGGCAAAAACGCTTGGCTTGCTAAACCTTTTTTCGTCTCTAGTATTGTGATTATCAGATCCAGTCTCTACTCTTAACAATCTCTTTCCTAAACAACCAAATTACAAATTTCCACCCGTCTTCAAAAATCTTTTTAGTAGATCTGATCTCTCCATACCGATATCATTCATCTCTCCTTTTCTTCATCCGTTTCGCCTCACCCCAACCTCATATCTTAAAATTTTTCATTATTTTTTAAGAGTATTTTGAGATATCTGAGCTTTTCAACCTTGGGAACTATATAGGTAAGCATAAAATGAGCAAAAACACTTGGCTTGCTAAATTTTTTTTCGTCTCTAGTATTGTGATTATCAGATCCAGTCTCTACTCTTAACGATCTCTCTTCTAAGCAACCAAATGTCCAACCTTGAGGTTTTTTGTGATTTCTCCTGCTTTATAAATCATTAGATCTGTACTTTTTCTCAACAATTTTTTGACGCTAAAATCAAAAATGCAAACTTAAACTTTAGAATTTCAGAATCCGCAAAGAAAATCCTCAAAGCTGACATTTTTAACTCCTCGGCTTAATAAAACTTGATTTTTGATTTTTCAGTATTCTTCATACTACCCAGTTTCCTAATCAAAGAAAAAAAGAAACTCTTTGCTTCATTCTTCTCAATCTCGATAGGTGAGATAAATCCATCTTTATAAATATTTTTATCTCCTCTAGAAAAGGTAAGTAATTATTTAGAATTTTCAAATCATGTCTACTCTAGTTTTTTTGATTCTTCATTGTTTGTCCCTTTCTTTTATTGTTGGGATACAGATGATACTTGTTTTTGGATTAATCTTTCTTTGGATTACTCATAACGACGGTAAGCGTAGTGATGCTCATCGTAAGGATAGTAAAAAAAAGTTAATAATTATTATTTTCTTGCTAGATGAGAGGATGTGGTTTAAAAGATTGGTTTTGATTTCTCACAATTCTTTGATCCAACTTTTTAGAGAATCAAATTTGAATTCGGTCATGGGCAAGATAATCCTATGGGTTTCCAAATTACTTCGTCAATCTGTATTTATATATTTTTCAATGTTTATTGTCTTTGCTCTACTTGTAATAATTTCTATGTGTTGAGAATTGCTTGTAAATTTCTGTTACTCTTTCTTTCTTTATTGGGATATACTATTGGAACTTTCTAAGATTATAATAATGCAACAACTGCTAAATGTGATTGATGACAAAAGATTTCTCATAAACACCCTTATAATAACCACAACTCCACACATAATTATACAATATCATACTGAAATACCGGAAGCAATAATACTTAATTAAACATCATTATATAAATACCCTAATCTTAGTACTAATCTTCACCATCATCTTCTCTAGTTGGCTCCAAAGCTGGGGCTTTATAAAATTGACGGACAACCCTTTCCAGGCTATTGACGGTAAATCCTCCACTTTGGATAAATTTCTGATTATTATTATTCACTCTTATCTTTATCTTATATGCAATAGATGCATACTTATCAAGATGTTTCTCATAGTCATACGAATCTTTACTCTGCATCAACGAAAAAAGAATTGTTAGACATACATTGATTATTATGTTGCATTTGAAATTATTTTAACAATCTATGTCATACCAATGAATAAAGTTGCATCATATCATCCAATGGATAATGGAGAAGTGTCTGAGCATGCTGATCAAAAGCTACAATATTTGTTTTATCAGTTTTGTCCTCAATTCTTGCTTTAATTCGGTACCTACAATATGTATATATTGATCAAATAATATGTATTAATTTTATTTAGCAACTTATAAGGTTTTTCTTAAAAAATACATTTTCCTAGAATCCGACCCCATATGCCCGCAATCCGAATAAATGCAAGTATAATTTTGCCCAGGCTGAACCTTTACACTTCGCTTGCATTGAGAACATACATCATAGCATGGTTCATCGGAAAAGATGTAAATAATTGTGGTATTAACTATAAAATCCAGAACCTATATAGAAAATAGAGATAAACAAACCCTTTTAATGAAACAAAAATATAAAAATATAACTTACTTTAGATTATATGCTAAATACATGTTAATATTGAATTATTTATCATATATATTACATATAAATTATCATTTCATATCGTATTAGGTGGAGGGCAAATTCTTGTTTCATTGATTAGATGTTCAATGGTACACGTTTCTACCATCTGATTTGCATTATTGCTGTTGCTTCCTACTTGTCTCGAATACCCAATTTGCTTTGTTGGCAGATCAAATCGAACCCTAAAAGCATGACACTCTTATCAACATTGCCTTTAACAAATGTCAAAATGTAAACTCGAAATATAATAAATATATGATATACTACCATCTCATCAGCCGTTCTGCTTCGGGGATACCATCGGCTTTAAATCTCATTTTCGTAAAGCCTGTTGTTTCTAACATGTAACTTCCTATAATTGTGTCATTTACCATATTAATAGCGCTATACTTGTAAAAACTTAATAACTATTGATAACCACTAAACTTTAATTTTATTTTTAAAATAACAAAAATTATATGGGTGCAAGTAAAAAATTTACCTCTAAATTCTTTTGCACGCACACCTATCGCGGCAATTAAGAAACTATCAGTGTATCCTTCCCCAAAAATACTCATGTGCTTTGTCAGAAAATTCTCCCAGATCGTTAAAGTGACCGGTTTCTCGTAACAATCATCATCAATGAGTGATACTTCAACTAATTTACTTGTACCTCCAGACTTTAAAGAGATTATGCGTTCATGGCTCATATCAACGACATATCCTACTATATCTGCAATTCACATAATGAATATAAAAGGTCATGAATATATAAATGTTGTAATGACTTATAGTAAAAAATTAAAAAGCTTAACGGTTATGAGTACACATTATCTTACCATAAACACATTCAGGCTTACGCGCAAGATCGCGTACTTTGCACAACTTTTTAAAATGGTAAGTACGGCCAGTCGATATTTCTTTCACAGAAACTTCATCAACCTCTGATTGTCTTGTCAATGATAATTGCCATCTGATTTCTAAAATTTTAATAGATTTACCGGTTATCAAAGTCACAACATTTTTTATCACGTATACTTTATCAATGAATATCATGTTTTTTTCATTTGTCAGCATATAGATCATCAACTAACACCTCTCGTTCAGCGCCCTGCATAAAGTCGTAAAATTAATATTTAAATAATAAATTTTACGTTGAAAAGATAACTGCTGTTGTAAACAGCAACTCACTTGTTCGTCTCTAGCCACAAACCTAAGCGAGTTTGATGACTTTGCATACAATCGACCATACCACAATCATGTGATACGTACCTTAATATTATACAATTTACCCCGTTCTACAATTTTTTCAAAAGCAGTGATCTCTAAAGGTGTAGGTAGCATTTTCTTCTTACTTTCTGGATAAGATTCGTCAGAAATCAAAGTCGATAGATTCTTCTCTTTCTTTCTTTTGCTTTCATGTTGGCTACTGGTTTCTTCGTCTTTTAGTATAAGAAAATACGTTAATAAAATTAGAACAAAGTTTTTTTTACAAATAAATAAAACAAATAATCGGTATACACATACCGTTTTTATAATCCTTCTTTAAAGGAGTCATAGGAGCAATGTCTTTTTTACTACTTTCACTTTGTCTCCATGATCCTTTTGTTCTCTTACTTGCAAATTTTCCTTTGTTTTCACCTGCACAATGAGCTTGAATATTACCAATATCACATTCGTCACGATCCTCCAAATCTGAAACTGACATGCACAATAAAATATAAGTAATTTATTAAAATCCAAATATAATAAAATATAAAATTTGAAATAATATTGTAGGAGCTCATACCTTTTTTTGACTTATGAACCGGTTTAATTTTTTCCCCACTTTTATTCAATATTTTCTCTCCTTGTAAAACATCATGCTCTCTTTTCCGAGATTTCTTATCATTGATACATTTATTTCTTATTTCCCCAATGGTAAGATTAACACCATCACTGTCATCCCCACCTTCATTACTACTGTATTGATAATTGACCTCATCTTCAAAATTTTCAAAAAGAACAGACTCTTCATTTAAGAATATATTTCCATCACAATCATTTGAATTATTCTTTTTCATCCTACACAGAAAATAGAAAAAATGAATCAATAACAATAAACATCACGATATAAAAAGAATCTGACAAAAATGAATAGATCAAGTGAATTCATATATTATATAAAATTTAATGTAAGAACTACATATATACAACAAATGCAATCGAGTATTAATTCAATATTGGAAAGCAACACTCTGATTTAAAAATAAATTTACTGTAAAAGTATTTTTAAATCAAAGCGATACTTTCCAATATTGGGATTAATACTCGATTTCATTTGTTGTGTATATAGTTCTTATGTATCTTTACCTTTGTGAGAACGCTCTGTAGAACTTCTTTATAAACAACATTTTGTGTACAATTTTTTGGAATGTCAATTTGTTCTTCTAGAAAAACTTTTAAGGATGAAGCGGATCTAGCTCTTGAGAATGCAACATACAATTGCCCATGAAAAAAAACTGGTGTACGTAGATATAGTCCAACTTTTCCCAAGGTTTGTCCTTGACTTTTGTTTATAGTCATAGCATAAGCAACACGAACGGGAAATTGACGCCGTTTAAGGACGAAAAGGAGATCTTCATTATCACTTGACATAATTATTCTTGGGATTGCCACACATTTTCCAATATTTGTACCAGTCATGATTTCTGCTTTTATGACCCTTTTACCTAACTATTTAATGATAAGACGTATGCCATTACATAAACCAATACTTTGATCTAAATTACGAAATAGCATAATCGGTGTATTTACTTTAAGCTCAAGCGAATGAGGAGGCAATCTAGAGCATATCAACGAATTTAAAAATTCCGTTGTATGTAAAAAATCAATGCAAGCAGAATTATTAGCAACAGAAACCTTCGTGTCTGCACTCAAGTAAATCCGACTTTCTTCTCTAATTTGAGATATGACTTTCCTATTAATTTCATCAATTTCTTCATTTCTACATACAAGTATTGCTCTTGATTCCAAATACCGCGGATTTTGATAATTATCATTTAAATCTGTATATATTTCATTTATTAATTCACTAATACCAAGTTTGTGATTAGATAACATTGAATCCGGAATCTCTATCCAATTATCATCACAATCGTTACCCATTTGAATTCCTTTAATATCACCATTACCAATATCGATTAGCCAATTTGCAAAATTTTCGCTGTCTTCTTCTGACCACGTATTCGTATGAACACGCATATTTTTTGTCAGTATAAACATCTCACATTGATCCCATAGATATGATTTTTGTAATGTAGCGGACACAATTTGTTGTCTCCTACCTTTACGGACGACTGGTAAAATCTGTCGAAAATCACCACCAAGAACAACAGTCTTTCCACCAAATGGTTTATTCTCAAGTTGTGGATTAATATTTGATAGAATATCTTTGAAAGTTCGATCTACGGCTTCAAATGCAAAGCGATTTATCATCGGAGCTTCATCCCAAATAATCAGTGTTGCTTCTTTGATTAGAGAAGAAAAATTAGATTGGCGAGATATTGCGCAAGATGAAAACTCATGAAGATCGATAGGAATTTTGAATCTTGAATGTGCTGTACGTCCTCCTGGTAGTAATAAAGAAGTAATGCCAGAAGATGCAACTGCAAGAACAATTTGTTTCTTATTACGCAACTTCGCTAAAATTGCATTCCATAAGTATGTTTTACCAGTTCCACCACCTCCATACACAAAAAATAGCCTTCCAATATTTTTTTCGCATGAATTTATAACCGCATCAAAGATTTTTCTTTGTTCATCATTTAAACCACATTCCAATTCAATAGATTTTTTCGACAACTCAAAAGTATCATAATTTAGCTCCTCAAATATCAATCTATTGTTCTTGTTTAAATTGCTAGGAGAGGGTATTGGCATAAATGGAAAATTTCTCAAACTTTTATTATTATATGAAAAAATCACATCTATATCATGAAGTACAAAATCTCTTAATTGTTCGTTACCGAGTACAATTTTTAAATCAGGATGCAAATTTTCCAAACGTCTTTCGTAATCATCACTCATGGCCTCCCAATGTAAATCCCATAGTTCTCGAGTATTCATAACTTCGTTAAAAAGTAACATCATGCAAAACATGCGACGAAGTTGATTAGCCGTAGCCCACTTAGACGCTTCTTGGAGTGCTAAGTTCCATTCATTATCATCATCAAGAAGTCCAAGTGCTATACATGCTTCCTTATAAGTTTCATGTTCAACACCATCAATTGTTCTCATATCAATAAAATTAATCCTTCCTTTCACTATTGTCAACAATATCCTGAAATAATATCTTTCACCAGCGGCAGGATATGCATAAGGTAATCTACATATCGCTTTCCTTCTTTTTCGTTGCTTCCAACATAAGTTTTTTTTGTTCCAAACTAAATGATTTGGAAACTCAACATAAGTATAGTTTCTTACATGAGGAAATTTAAGATTCATGGTAAACCATTCAGTTAACATTGTTTTATTAGCTCGCTCAGACTCCATTATTTCTGGAACGCTTCCATCTTCTCTAAAAAAAACCATTTGTTCACCAAAAAGATGATACTGCAACCGTTCAACGGCAGGATGACGTTTATTTATTTTAAATTCAAAAAGCCTCCATAAAGCTTCATATGCTGCAATATATCTAGAATCTAAATATAATTTGACCTCGTCATATCTTTCAACCACATTTTGATGAATGATAGCTGTTGCAAAATCAGATCCTTTATTCATATATTTAAATAAATATTTTATTGCCCGTCTATGATTGCATATATCAACATTAATATGTGATTGATATTTCAGTAGCAGATTTGCATTGTAAGGCACAACCCAACTGTTGTCAATATCCTTTCCATCTACCGTGTAGGATCTTGATTTGCGTCTCCGGTAAATTGCATATCCCTTTTCATCAATAATATATAGTATGGTCATTGAACATTTTAGGGAATTTTTTTGAGCATTTATTATTTTTCATGCAAACACATTTTGGATTATGTGTACCACATGGTCCATAAATCATATGGGTAACTACCAAATCATGAAGTAAAAGTTCCATTTTAATGTCAGGAAGCTCAGCTCTAATTAAATTATCAATATCCTTTGCGGGTTTTATTTTTTTTGAACTTTCCAATGTAATAAGGATATGAGAATATGGTAATCCTCGTTTTTGAAATTCTACCACAGATAGATCTACAAATGGAAAATTAAACTTTTAAATAGAAACATATAACAATATACAAAACATATATCAACAAATAATGACAATAACCTACCATAAATTACTCGTCCAAAATATTTATGTTTAATCAAATCATCAAGAAGCTGCATAAGTTTTAAGTGAAAAACTCTGGCAACAATATCAGACTTATCAGATGCACTTTGACCACCAGCAATCAATAAAAAATCATGTATTTCTTTCCAATTAAGATTGCATGTAAAAGTAATGAATAAATCCGGAGGTCTGACCCATGCACAAATTGCCATAGCATCTTGATAGTTTTGAATCATGTATCGTGGACCTCCAGTAAAGGATGAAGGCAAAATGATTTTTTTACCAGTTGTGTGAGCATCATTATCACCATCGTCAACAGTATCCTGCAAGCCTTGATATAACTCACACCGTAAAGTTTTTTGATTATTACGAATCCATCCAAGACGATTCCCTTCAACAGACGCATAAGCATCAACTATATATTGCTGTAATAATTTTTCACCTCTCAACAACGTTGTTCCTTCATGACAAAGCTGTTGTAACCTAAATGCGTAGAAGTCCTTCATTGAAACTTTATTCCTTTTTCTCTTCGTATTATTACCTTCAATATAATTATGCCAACTATCTTCTCCATATGGGAATAATAAGGGATATTGCAATGGCATGTATGCTAGATGAATCTCACTAATTCTTTGATATCCTTTTTTTCGATCGTTGACAACATCTCGAGTAGATGAAGGAAAAAATTCATCATCAATCATCAGAGCAACTATTTCTGTTGAATTTGGTTTATTATATTGTTGACCCTTATGATTTCTATCCTCTAGAATGCGCAAACTAAACTCTTTATCCTTATTGTTCTCATACCAATCACGTACGCATCGAAATTTCTTAACATATTTGTTGTATTTATCCAACATTTCCTTTAAACTTTTCACAGTTTCTGAATCATATTCCATAGCATTACAATTATCTCCAATAGATGCAATTCGATTTTCAATTTCATACTCGGTATCATATATATAAAGCTGTGCATATTTAGGTCGACTTCCGATAGCCGGTAGCAATGAACCATTTCTATGATAGTTTTGTCCATCAATTCGAAATGTATATGGTCCTCTTCCTTTCAAAATTTGATAATCTATCTTTGCACCAATATATGTAAAAGCAAACATAGAGTTGAACGAACGAATTTTTTTCCGAAATTGTTTAGCTTGTTTAGAAACATTTTGATAGTTCAATAAAGAGTCCAGCATTTCAGGTGTCTTCTTAAGAAGAGACAGAGAAACTTTTCCACTCTTGCAACAAAGTGAATAATTTATTTTTTTCTTATCATTAGTTCTAACCCTTTCTTCTTTCCACACAATTGCATCACATCTAGAACATTTTTCAGTAGGAGGTGCTAAATAATGGAAACGACTACGCCAATCTGTTAAATAATTATCGTTAAAACTTTCTTATCATGTATCATTATAAGACATACATTAGAATTTAATCAACAATAAGAAAATGTAATATGTTATATTATTATATTTATAGAGGGTTTCATTTAAAATAATCTTATATCTTTTAAAACATGTAAAATATTTGTAAATCAAAAAAATTAAAAAAATTTAAGATTTTTGAGTAATATGTTCTTTAAATATAGTTAATACCAAACATTCAAGTAAAATTAGATAAAACTTTGTTTCTATAAGAATATATAATGAGGATGAAGCGTGCTCTTACTATCATTATCATTTTTTTGACTGCATGACAAATCTTGATGAATATCTTTATTAACTATATGGTGATCATTCAAAAAACCCACTTCCGTAGAATGATACAAAACGGTATCATCATCCATAAAAAATGTGTTGCATTCAATATTGGTAGAAAAATTAGGAATTCGTTCTAATGGTCTTTTGAAGTGCGGGATACCAAAATCAAATGCCTCTCGCTTTCGCTTGAAAGAAAATTCATCATTTTTAGTATTAGTGTTGGATGACTGTTTTTTTTTATATCTTATTTTTTTACGTTCATGTTTACATTGTTTTTGTGCTTTTGATAACGGTTTGCGAATGTGTTTTGATTTATTCCCATGCATAGCTAAATAAAAGACAAAAGATAATATCACAATAGAAACAATTATAGAGATCAACATAAATGATTAACTAATAACAATAAACATGTCACATCATTTATTAATAATTTAAATGGAAAACTGTACAGATACCAATAGGAATTTAAATTTAGAGAACAAATAAATTACTTCTACATATAAGCATAAATAAATAAAAATCTTAAATATTGAATTTTTCGAATAATAGATTTTTTGTTACCTTAGTTTTTACTCCAATTTTGTTGTTGACCAAATCAAACGAACGCTTTCCTGCAAATGGAAAAAATATCAATTCAAATCAAGTATTGCATTAATAATGACAACTTTTAAAAATATTCCCATCAGTTAAAAAAATACTAAATGAAAAATGAAAAATAATACGTTGAAAAAGAAAAGTTTAGTTATGGAAAAAAAAGTTTAGTACAAACCATCCTGATCCATGATCATATATGTTGAAGAAGAAAACAAAGACATAAAAATACTTACTGAAGGTATGGTGCTTTGAAACGATCCAAGCCAAGAATTTAAGTTTCAAAAGTGTTGGGAAATCCAGAATTTAATAAGAATGGGATCTCTCTCTTTCTCTCTTTTCTCTTTTTTTCAATATTTTCCCTTTTTTCTTCAAGTGAGAAAGAAGATGAAAAACGCTGGATTAAATAGGGGAAAGAGATGATAAGGCATGACGTCAATAGGAGGTGGAGACAAAAACAAATTCAATTCATTTTTATTTTTTTAAATTTCTGATAAAATATTTTGGTTTTATCATATGAATTTATTATATTTACTATGTCTCATCACTACTAACGTTTTTATTTTTCTACCGTCCTTTTACATCTGGTAACATGTCTCTCTTCTTCATTACATCAGCACTATTTTTCTACAGTCGATCGTGACTGATTTCTTTTTCTGTCAAATCATTTTCTGTCAAATCACGGTCAATATTAACGTCACTGTTGTTCTGCAGTCCGTCATGACTGATGTCCTTTTTCTGTCAAATCACGGCCAATATTAACTTCACCGTTGATTTGCAGCCCGTCATGACTGATATTCTTTTTCTGTCAAATCATGAATAACGTTGACATCACTGTTGTTCTACAGTCCGTCATGACTGATGTCTCTTTCCTGTCAAATCATGAATAACGTTAACGTTACTGTTGTTCTACAGTCCGTCATGACTAATGTTATTTTTCTGTCAAATCATTACCAATGTTCATGTTACTATTTTTCTACAGTCCGTCATGACTATTGTCCTTTTTCTGTCGTCAACACTATTTTTCTACAGTCCATCATGACTAATGTACTTTTTCTATCAAATCACGGTGTCAAATCATGAATAATGTTAACGTCACTGTTGTTCTGCAGTCCGTCATGACTACCGTCCTTTTTCTGTCAAATCATAAATAACGTTGACGTCACTGTTATTCTACAGTCCATCATGACTAATTTCCTTTTTTGTTAAATCATTACCAATGTTCAGGTGACTATTTTTCTACATTCTGTCATGACTATTGTCCTTTTTCTGTCGTCAACACTATTTTTCTACAGTCTATCATGACTAATGTACTTTTTCTATCAAATCATGTCAAATGTCAACGCCACTCTGTCAACCACTGTCATTTTTCTGTCAAATCATGAAAAACGTTAATGTCAGTGTTGTTCTACAGTCCGTCATGACTACTGTCATTTTTCTGTCCAATCACTACCAATATTCAGATCACTATTTTTCTACAGTCCGTCATTACTAATTTCATTTCTCTGTCGTTACCTTTTTATGTCAAATCACTATCAATGTTAACGTCAATATTTTCTACAGTCTATTACGACCAATGTTCTTTTTCTGTCAAATCAAGACTAATGTTAAGGTCACTATTTTCCTATCGTTGACACTATTTTTCTTCCATCGTGACCAATATCCTTTTTCTGTCCTGTTTGTACCTGATAACGTTTTTCTTCATATACGTACTCAACTGGATACACTTGCACGCAAGCCTTTGTCCAGTATCAATTTATGCGCTAGTGTTATGCCTCATTGATGCACGTCACGTTTAGTTCAACCCGAAAATTCCGAAGTTGGTTTTATGCCTTATTTTTAGCAGTTTTTCTATTTTTAACAGTTTTTCTTTTATTAGAAAATTAGTTGTGATTTACATTTTGCAATTATAAGAGGCAAATTTTAATTAAATAAAATCCTAGTTTGGTGAAATTGCCATTATTATCTTTCTATTCTTTCAATTTCTCTTAAATCTGTTTAGAAGCGCTGCATCCCAAAGCAGAGCTGCACCACTTACCAATTAAAAAAAGCATCATGAATAATGTGTTTTTCTGTTTAATAATACTTAATTATGATTGTTACGAATTATGATTATAACATGCATGTTTTCCAACCAAAGAAGTTGTTAGTTATATGTATGCCCTAGAGGCCATTACTGTACATACGATGTATATTGTAGTGGATGCTAGGACATATATAGGGAGGACTTTCTTGCTCGACATGATAGTATGCTATCTGGTTGCACTTTATCTTAACATGTACTCTGATTGTCTCTATATTACATGTTGATAAAGCCCTTAGGATATGTACTCGACTACTAGGACTATGATGAGATCATACTGGTGGGGCCACGGTAGTCGACGAGTACATCCTATAACTGTTCCTAGTCGAGGGTGTATCGAGACAGGGCATCAATACACTAGAGTAGACTAGCGTATACGCATCTTGACCCATATGATGGGCGATGGATGATCCCATATCCATCGGTGTTTGACATCAAGGATGGTGTACGGGTGCTCAGTGGAGACTGGGTACACTGGACGGACTCGCCGAGAACTCCCAGATGGTATTATACATCACGTCAGATGGCAGTTCTCCGGTGACACTGGTACAGAGTAGTTTGTTGACCCGAGATCGTCATAGAGACTTGTGTGATTCCCACTGTGCTTTGATTTCCACCTTACCACGTCCAAGAGGGCGTGCAAAACGGTGGCTTTTGGGTACAGTCCCGAATCACATGGAGGCAATGAGCGATAGGAGGGGATTCGTCTCTCCCGGTATAGGGAGTTGATGTTGTGCTGTGTTCGATTGGCTATAACCGGAAATCCCTGGCCAGGGTTGCTGAGATTTACTGGTAAGTGTTACCAGTAGTTTCTCGAACTGTTATAGACCTCATATCGACACGACTTATCGAGCTACTGGGGTCTGACGTTTACCACCCCTAGGCGAGATATGCGACATATAAGACGACAAGACCGGACTGTACGGTAGTGTTACCGATTGGATTCACAGGAGAACTAGCGGGCTTGCTTGTTGATCTTCTGATCGCTCAATACCCGGGTGGCCGTTACGTTTAGCATACCGCTTGCGGCTTGTGGGTGTTTGATATGATCATCACCTACTGCCGGCGTATTGACGAGTCTTTAGAGTCCTACACAGGGGTTTCCTGGCTCAAGCGAAACGGAGTAGGAGCACATATGTGATATGTGCGGGACCGAGATTAATACGATATGAGATACCGTATTCTATTCTCGCAATTTGTAACATTGATCGGTTGTATGCGATATAGCCGGGTTATCGGATCAAGTGTTGATTCGATAAGTTGTTACTTTTGATATTAGTCGGTTATAACCGGATTATTAAATCATGAGCTGATTTAATAATTTAATGCATAATTATATATTTGATATATTACATTGCATTAACTAGTATTAGCTCACTTATGATTTATTTTCTCACTAGTATGTGCACATTGTTTATATATGATATATGCAAGTGTACATGTTTGTATCATGCTTGATGATACACACAAGATGGGTGTATGAGACTCATACCAAGATTAGGTTTAAGATTAGGCTTATTGTTTTATCTTAAGATTTAATAAAAGGATTAAACTTGGTCAAAGTTGTCAAGCTTGAAGAAGCTTGGAGAAGGTTTGACAAAGTCCACTCTTTTGTCATTTCTTTTGATATTCTTTAACCTAACCTTTAACCTAAAGCCTTGGTTAATTCTCTACATGAGTTAAGCATGAGGGCTTAACTCAACCATGGTGCAATAATTCATTAGGATAAGTTTTCATTTGGATGGATAATTCTTTCTTCTTCTTCTTCATCATCAAGCTCCATCCAAAAGCTTACTAGCTCCAATGGTGCCATAAGAAAAAGAGTGAGAAAATCTATTCTAAAGTGAGCCCACTTCCTACTTCTTCATCCTCTACCACTTGCCATGTAGTAGAGTGTGTTCTCTTCACAAAGTTTATGACCTAGTGAAGGAATAGCTTGAGTTTGTGTCTCCCCGACGTAGATCATCTTCGGCCTCGAAGTCAACGTAGCAAGCACGTTCGTTCTTCTCGTGAAGCTTCTCAAGAGTCCGGAGTTTACGATCACAGCGATGGGGACGTCTACACGGAGCTAATGAAGTGGAGGACCGAATCTACAAAGGTTGTAATCCCTTTCACTTAGTAGCAAAGTAGTTTGCTTGGTTGTTTTTCGCCTATCCTCTAGTTAACAATCTTCATTAGGGTTTCTCGACACATAAACTATTTGAATTTGGCATGGTTGATGCCTTGTGGAACCTCATGAGTGTGCCTAGGAACCCTACAGTGGTATCAGATACTAGCTAGAGCTTTAGACGAAGTGTAGACGAAGTTAGAAGTCCAATCGAACCCGAAACCCTAATCGAATACCCCTCTCTATACATTTTCTGACATTGTGGATTTTTGTGAATTAAAAATTGTCAAAAAATTCAGCAGGGTTTTGTAGGAGTTACTGTGAAGCACGTGATCTCAAATCTACCATTGCGCCGCGGAACCGCGGCCCTACCCTGGCTTGGGCGGCGGTTCCGCGGCCAAAGTGATGAATATTGCCACGTGGTTTGCACAGTAATCTCTATTTTTAAGTGCTGTATTTTCTGGGAATTTTTAACTTCCACTCAAGAGTTGAGTTATCTGGGGTGTATTGGGGACTCGATGTTTTGATCGGATTGTTTAACATTGTTTTTGTTTTTTCGGGTAATGTTTAGAACATGTTAAAAAGTTCGACTGGATATAAATACCCACTTTTTCCCCTGCCGGGAAATTTCCAATTGTTGGATTTTTCCGTAGTTTAAGAACGTTCTAAGTAGTGCAAGTAACGCGATGGACCCTCTAGAAGACAACAAATCTTAACTCGATTATGTGACCATCTTGAACTGCCCTTTGAACCTTAGGGTTTGGGGCAGTACGGCGTGCCACATGTGAGGCGTTGGCTTGACCCTTCTACGGCTGAACCGTTGGTACTGTGGCATGAAGTGAATGTTTTTTTAAAACTTATTTCATGTGTTGAGCTATTTCGGGAAAACTTGGGTGTTTGATTGTTCGATCGGAAAGTTTAACATTTTCTATTTATCTGGAATGTGATACAATATTTGGAATCCACAAGTAGTTATGAGATAACTGATTTGGATGTTATAAATCTAGCACTTTAGTCTCACTTGATCGGTTGCCACGAAATTTTTATGCGATCAAAAGTCCGTCGCAACCACGTAGCATACGCGGATACTCACCGGGTAAACTTAATAGTTAGCCACGCCCTATAGCCCCGACCAAGTGACTATAGGAGAACCCCGTCGCCGAAAGCATCCGTTCGGGTGCTCGCGGCAGCGGTGTTCCGCCTTAGTGCACTTCGTCGACGGTATCGGGGGTGCGGCCGTCTACTAAAGTTTGCGACGAGCATTCGTTCAGGATATCGGGAATCTTGTTGAATTGCCCGACTTGATATTGAAAAGTGTTTTCGATAATGAGACTAAAATGCGGGGTTTATAATTGTTAGGCATGTGATGTCTAAGGAATTCAGATGGTTAGGCATGCGATGTCTAAGGAGGTTGCGGATTCCAACTGTTGTAGTTTTACACTTTCTTTTCTGTGACCGTAAGTGTAATATGTGATATCGCCGGTTTCGTTGCTATATGTCAACGACAATTGGGTGGGCATATTTACTTACGTTGATGACATATGATGTTATGTGTTGCTGGATATGTTATATTGGATCGTCGTGTTTGAATAGCCGGGTTTTTTTTATGTGAGATGAGTGTTTTTCTTTTTCATTCATGTAAAAACTTGTATGTAATATTCTTTTATTGGGGCACTTCCAGATTGCGGAAGATGTCACCATTTGTATATTATTTACTTTTCCGCACTAGGATAGACCCAAGGAGGAGAGCACAAGTAATCGGGTTCTAGAGTCCAGTGGGAGACCAACTCGAGGAGTCGAGTCCGGGCCTCCTAACTCTAGAATTGGCAGGGGTTTCTTGTCGCTCTCGTAGAGGTCTACGGGTGTGGGTTTGGCTATTCATCGCGACCGTGGAATCCGTGTTTTATACAGGCTCGTATTGAAAACACGGACGTCCTAGTATATCCAATGTTTCATATGTTTCTTCTGCTGCGATATCTGTGATGTGATCATTTGATATGTGATGATAGATACTGTATATGATATATTATATAGACGTTACTTATGTTTTGCACTCGCGCTAGCCCTACCCCGCTCTGTCGTTGGTTACCTAACCTAACGGTGCACGATGGGACATCGAGGCGAATGCGGATGGCATAAGTGTACGTCGTATTTATCTGTGATGTTTAGGTGACTTAAATGATGGGAATTCATTAATATGATTAATGAAAGAAAAGAAACCTAAAAGATGTTGTGGAATCGAATTTTCAAAAACAGGTAGCTACACTTCTTGCTTTGCATCGCGGTATTCCTTGTAGAACATCCTGCACCTTATTCGATAAGGAAAGGGCCGAGATCCCTTCACCGGGAGTGACCCCTTTAGCAATAACTGGCAGATGCTACACCCCTCGGTTTTCTTTTGATTGCTTCTATAGTTTTTGCTTTGCACAGCGGTATATATGATATATCCTGCACCTTATTCGATGAGGAAAGGGCCGACGATCCCTTCACCGGGAGTGACCCCTTTAGCAAAACTAAAAAAGCCTCAAAAGCACTCCATTTTAAAATCATTTGATTCTACAACGATATCAAGTTCATTACGCAATAGGTTTTCAGAAAAACCTGTCGTAGCCCTCCGTCATTTCAGATAAGGACTGTTTAGTATTCGTGTTGCGTTTGTTGGCCTTTGTCAAGGCGTAGTGTGTGGTAGCTGAATAGTACTTATCTGCTTATGCATATGATGCAGATTGGATTAGGGTAGTCGAGCGACCTTGTTGGCCTTTGTCAAGGGCCGTTCGGATGGGTTTAATTCAATCAAGAAATGACAGGCTGAACTTGACTAGCAGCCTATGGTTTGTTGGCCTTTGTCAAGGTCATAGTAGGTTAGGGGCAAAAATATTATCGGGAATTTCAAGTGTTTAAATTTGCAATGAGATTGCATACCTTCTATGAGATAGTTGGATCCCGATACCCACTGCGAGTAATTGTTACTCCTGGAAGAGTTTTACACATTACAATTAGCCGATCAAGTAGGTGTCTAGAAAGGTCTCAACGGGGTTACGCCTCTGGGAAAACGAGTTTTACATTAATTAGGTCCGTGCGAAAGCACGGGGAACCTCCCTCAAAGTACCGACACTGGCCAGGCTGAAAGATTAGCGAACTTGTAGCGTGTAATTAATCCCGGCTAGTCTTTCCTTTTAGGGTTTGAAGGAAGATTTGATAAAAACAGTGGGAGCCATCCTGATTAGATAAAATAATAACCAATCTGATCTTGCAAGAGCATACGCTGAGTGTTTTCTTCTCTCTCTCTCCAGGTAGCGACCATATCACGTCTTAATCAAGATAATAAAACGGATATATTGACCGAACCCGCTTGTTATACTGAGCTGGGGAACGTTTGTCCCGCTCCAACTTATAATTGTTATAAGACAGAGCAGGAAATAGGGGAATACCAGATTTCCCGTGCCGCCCAAACGAAGAAAGTGCATGCTGATGCATCATCTTCGGGTATGTTCATAACATAGAATTGTTTCTCAGTATCATTTACGTCCTCGGTATGAGATGCCGGATCAGGATCCCGCATATGTAATCTGTTACATAGGCTACAGATAGGTAGAGAACTGAGAACGGGTGATAAGTTTCATGAGACAGAAAACGGTGCAAGTGTTGCAGCCAAGTCTGTTGGTCACTGTCACCCTGTATTATCAGAATACATTGATTTTGAACAAATGTTATTAGATACCGAACCTGATATATAAAATCATATCAGTCTCTTTATAAATAAAGAAGGATATAATTTTGTATTGTTGGATAATGTTTTGAACATTTCCTATATCAAGAGTTGATTCGTTCAGGCACGTTATCTAAAAGTATTGACGTTCTAAATCAAACTACAGTTCTTAGTATACAGAACACACACAAGAGGAAGAATTCAGAAATGAATGAATCCTTCTTGAGGCATTGTAGACTAGGTTATATCAATGCGACCCGACTAGCAAAAGTTACATATAGATGCATATTTAAATTAGTTTAAATTTACATCTTATGAAACTTGCCGGTCATGTCACAGAGATAAGATGACCACAGCTCCGTTTATTGGAAACAGAGAAAGAGTTAGTGAACTCTTGAGATTGATACATGCTGATGTATGAAAGTCTCCTGTCTACACATGCCAAGACCGGTTCTTTGTACTTCATTACATTCTCTGATGATCTCTCAAGATTCAGACATATGTTCCTGTTGAAACACAAGTCCGAACCTTTTGAGATATTCATAGAATATAAGTTAGAAGTAGAGAACCAAAATACGGGTAAAAGTATTATGTCCTTTGATGTCATCAAGGAGGAGAATACTTGAGCACGGAATTCCTGGATTATTCTAAAGGAGAATGAGATTCTCTCTTAGCATTACTTCTCCGTATACACCATAGCACGATGGTATATCGGGGCGGAGCAATAGCACCCTATGTGATATGGTGTGCTCTATGATGAGTACTACTGAGTTTCCTATTTCCTTTTGGGAGTTATGCACTTAAGAAGCTGCATACCTATTGAATAGGGTTCAAATCAAATCAGTTGCCTACCACTTCATATGTGATATGGAAAGGGAAGAGCCCATATCTTAAGTTTGTTAAGATTTGGGGTTGTCCGGACTATGTCTAAAAGCAAAATCCGGACAAGCTCGAGACAAAGTCTGTTATGTAGAACTGGAAACGTTCCAGCTATACAAACTACAGTTGATGATTTGGTAGAACCGAAGGATTCAATAGTTTCCAACGAACCTCAGCCTCTCCGCCGATCTAGTAGGGTTCCTCAGCCATCTGAGAGATACTTCGGTTTCTCTATAACAGTGGGAGCGAGGATTGCATCATGAGATGATGACCCAACTAGTTTCGAGCTGGCCATCAGGAGTGGGACTCTATAAGAATGGCTGGATGCTTATCGATCTGAGATGGAATCCTTATACACCAACAAAGTATGGACTTTGGTTGCTTTATCTGAAAGGTTAAATCCCCATCAGGAGCAAGTATGTCTTGAGAAGATTACTTGGTGTACATGGAAAAGTTAAGACTTTCAAAGCTAGACTTGTTAAAGCTTTGCATCATTAACCAGGTATGGATTATGATGAAACCTTTTCTAAGTGGCTATGCTTAAGTCCATCCAGATCCTACTTGCCACGGCTACATACCATGACTACGATATCTGGCGGTTGGGTGTCATGACTGCTTTTCTAAATGATGATTTGGAAGAGAGCGTCTATAAGTACACAGCCAAAGGGCTTCGTAGATAGAGGGAGCAGCGGAAACGTGACCAAGATGTTTTATATGATAAAGCAGGCATCGCAGAGTTGGAACATCTGTTTTGATGAGGTAGTCAAAGAGTTTGACTTCATCAAAATGGTAGATGAACCTTGTATATACAAAAAGGTAGTAGGGAGTATGGTGGTGATCCTCGTAGAGTACGTGGATGACATACTCTTGATAGGGAAGGAGTTTCCTATGCTACGCTCGGTTAATCTCCGCTTATCACAAGGATTCTCCATATAGGATCAAAGTGATACCTCCTAAATTCTGGGTTTTGGATCTATGAGATAGATCTAATTGGCTGTTAGGATACTCACTAATTGTAGTGAGATGGTATCAATCGATCCTGGGGAGAATCACTGGAAAGGTTCCAGGGTGATAAGGACGACTGAATGTCAGTCGCAAGCATTGTCTTTTACCCTCAGTGGAGGGATGGTATGTTGGAAGAGTTCTGTAGGGTGTTTTTCGTCACCCCATTGAGATGAGAATACGCGCACGCTTGTCAGGCGTATACTACAGATTCCCCCTGCCTAGGGTAGGCCGGGGTTTATTGATTGTGGGGATCCAAATCTCCGGCAGCCGCGGACTAAGCTGCCGTTAATTACCCCTCGCCTTTGGGGTGAGGGAACCTCCGATTAACGGGTTAAAATGGTCATACGAACTCAATATGCAGTGTACGTGTGTTGTGTTTTGAAAAGGGGGTTTGGATATATCGGGAGCCACGCAGAGTTTTTACGGGGGTTCCGCTACCCGGATAGCGGGCTGGGGGTCAAGGGGGCTAGCAGCCCCCTTACGGGGTGCGGGGCAGCGCCCTGTTAGAATTTTTTTCTATCAGGGACAGTGTCGCGGAGTATGTGTGTGTGTAAATATGTATACATATGTATAGATATACATGTATATATATAAAAGGGGAAAATACATCCAAAGGATGCATGGGGCAGCACCTTGGGCGCTGTGCGCCTAGGTGTTGGGCGCTTAGGCGCTAGAGTGCCACGTGTCGGCACGTGAGCGCTGGGCGCTGGAGCGCAAGCGCACCATGTGTCGGCACGGGGGTGACTTGCGCTCGAGTGCTTGCGCTTGAGCACGAACGCGCCACGTGTCGGCACGGGACGACTTGCGCTCGAGCGCTTGCGCTGGAGCGCAAGCGCGCCACGTGTCGGCACAGGGGCGACTTGCGCTCGAGTGCTTGCGCTGGAGCGCAAGCGCGCCACGTGTCGGCACCGGGGCGACTTGCGCTCGATCGCTTGCACTTGAGCGCAAGCGCGTCACGTGTCGACACCGGGGCGACTTGCACTCGAGCGCTTACGCTGGAGCGCAAGCGCGCCACGTGTCGGCACATGGGCGCTTTGCGCTCGAGCGCTGAGCGCTTGAGCGCAAGCGCGCCACGTGTCGGCACGCGGGTGCTCTGCGCTTGAGCGCCGGCGAGAAAAGGAGGCTTTTAGCTTAAGAAACAGAAGCTATGCTTCAGAAAGGAAATATTTATTATGTATATATGTATGGAGTTAAACTTCTAGGATGTTTTGAAGCTGATAAAGGGGGTTCTTCTTCTTCCTCCTCTGTTGGCTGGATCTTGATGATCAAGAGATGTGAGATCTAAAAATCTCTCTTTTCTGAGATCTAATGGTAGATCCAAGTTCCCCTTTGTGAGTTTTGTGGTGGAAGACTTCTTATTTTTTGAAAAGAAAGAGTAAAACTCTTGATTTAATTCAAAAGAAATGAGAAGGTTTAGAACCTTGGAGAAGGAGCAGGAGGCACAAAAGATCTCAGATCTAAAATTTTTGTGGAGAGAATGAAAAGTATTACTTTATTCATCATCATGTTGCCTTTTATAGGCTTACATATTTACATATAGCCCCTTGGGCTTCACAAAATGGCATTTTAGCCTATCTCATGGCTCATGTGCCATTTCATTTTTGCACATAAGCCATGGGCTTACAAAATATTGGCTTTATGCCTATTTTGCATACATTCATGTATAAAAAATTACATAAAAATTATTTATTACATGATTTTGTTGTTGGCATTGGGAGGCTGGCCGCGGGCTCAACTTGGGCATGGGCCCGCTTGACCTGGGCTTCGGCCCACCTAGCTTGGGGGTTGACCTTGACTTTGACTCGGTCAACCGGGGTGTAAATTTTTACCCTAACAAAGTGCCCCCCATCAATAAATGCACACTGCACATTTGAGTTGTGTGGATGAAATTGATGGATCTTGAAGTTGGACTTCGAGGTAGAACATCATTCCAGGGGCGGAGCATCATCCCGGAGTTCGGAGCATCTTTCCGAAGAGCGGAGCATGATTCCATAGTTCGGAGCATCTTTCCGAAGAGCGGAGCATAATTCCAAGGATCGGAGCATCATTCCGATGAGCGGAGCATGATTCCATGGGATCGGAGCATCATTCCGATGAGCGAAGCATTATTCCAGGGTATCAGATCATCATTCCGATGAGCGGAGCATAATTCTAGGATTCGGAGCATCCTTTCGAAGAGCGGAGCTTGATTCCACAGTTCGGAGCATCTTTCCGAAGAGCGGAGCATAATTCTAGGATTCGGAGCATCATTCCGAAGAGCGGAGCATAATTCCAGAGATCGGAGCATCGTTCCGATAGGCGGAGCATAATTCCAGAGATCGGAGCATCATTCCGATGATCGGAGCATAATTCCGGGGTTCGGAGCATCTTTCCGAAGATCGGAGCATCATTCCGATGAGCGGAGCATGATTCCAGGGGATCGGAGCATCATTCCGAAGGGCGGAGCATGATTCCAGGGATCGGAGTATCATTCCGATGAGCGGAGCATCATTCCAGGGGTTCGGAGCATCATTCCGAAGAGCGGAGCATGATTCCAGGGGTTCGGAGCATCATTCCGAAGAGCGGAGCATGATTCCAGGGGTTCGGAGCATCATTCCGAAGGGTGGAGCATGATTCCAGGGGTTCGGAGCATCATTCCGAAGAGCGGAGCATGATTCCGAAGAGCGGAGCATCATTCCGATGAGCGGAGTATAATTCCAGGATTCGGAGCATCATTCCGATTTGCGGAGCATAATTCCAGGGTTCGGAGCATCATTCCGAAGGGTGACAGACATTCTAACCGAAGCATAATTTCGATGCGGAGGTTGATTCCCAGGCGAAGCATAATTCCGACAGAGAAGGCAAATACTCCAAGGCGAAGCATGATTTCGACATGGGATACATTCTGAGACGGAGCATGATTCCGGCGCAGAGCTTGTCGGTTGACTTGATTCCGAGGCGAAGCATAATTTCGACAGGGAAGGAAGGTACACCGAGACGAAGCATCATTTCGACACGGGGTGCACATTCTGAGACGAAGCTTGATTCCGACGCAGAGCTGGTTGGTTGATTTGATTCCGAGGCGGAGCATAATTCCGGCAGGGAAGGTAGATATCCCGAGGCGAAGCATGATTTCGACACGGGGTAAATTCTGGGACGGAGCATGATTCCGCCATAGAGGTTGTTGGTTTGATTTGATTTGGGTTGACATCAGCATCGCTACACTGGAATATGGTACCAGGAGCGAATCATCATTTGTCATGAGAGGATTTGGGGATTGGTTTTTTTTTTGTTTGGCATCAGCATCGCTACACTGGAATATGGTACCAGGAGCGAATCATCATTTGCGTTTGCTTATTAGGAAACGATGGCTTAGGAGACAGGTTTTAGGTCCCTATCGCCTAAGATTTTTCAATTTTGTGAGCCGTAAGGGTCTCACAAAGCATTTTCTCCCTACGGGTCGTAAGGATCCCGTAGGTGTATTTTCTCCTTAGGAGTCGTGAGGACCCCCAAGTGTGTTGCTCCTTTGTGAGTCGTAAGGATCTCACGCGGGAATTTTCTTCTCACAAAGTCGAGAGGACTTTGCGAGTGCATTTCATCTTTTTTTTTACGAGTCTGCGTCCTTTCGGGTTTTCACAAACTCGCCGGCAGTCCTGCTGTTTTTACTCACGGAGCCCTTTCGGGTTTTCATCCGTGCCCATTTTGCTTGTGGACATACCCTTTTTTATTTTTATTTTATTATTATTTTTTTTTGGAGAGATTGGGATTGTTTTACGCCCGTGGATTGTATACGGTTTTGCAGGATGTATGCTCCAGACCGTAGGGCCATAAAAAATTTTTTGGGACTTTGTTGGCGTCTGCATCGCTGCACTGGAATATGGTACCAGGAGCGACTCATCATTCGCCGTTGGGGTATGAGATTTGGAATTTGGTTGGCGTCTGCATCGCTGCACTGGAATATGGTACCAGGAGCGACTCATCATTCGCCTTTGGGGTATGGGATTTGGAATTTGGTTGGTGTCTGCATCGCTGCACTGGAATATGGTACCAGGAGCGACTCATCATTCGCCACTTAGGGTATGGTATTGGAATTTGGTTGGCGTCTGCATCGCTGCACTGGAATATGGTACCAGGAGCGACTCATCATTCGCCACTTGGGGTATGGTATTGGAATTTGGTTGGCGTCTGCATCGCTGCACTGGAATATGGTACCAGGAGCGACTCATCATTCGCCACTTGGGGGTTGGGGAGCGATGGCTTAGGAGACAGGTTTAGATCCCTATCACCTAAGTCTTTTCAATTTTATGGGCCGTGAGGGTCCCATAAAAGCAAATTCTCCCTACAGGTCGTAATGATCCCATAGATGTATTTTCTCCTTAGGAGTCGTGGGGACTCCTAAGTGTGTTCTTCCTTCATGGGTCGTAAGGATCCCAGAAAGGTTTGTTCTCCTCATATATCGTGAGGACACATGAGTGGGTCTTCTCAATGGAGCATAATTCCAAAAGCGGAGACCAGCCGCGTAACTGGTGATTACGGTGGGGCATGAGGGTGATGAGAATTATTTGAGCCCGTGGATTGTATACGGTAGTCAATTTGGGGACTAACCGTAGGGCTGGTAGAATTTTGGGAAATTGGATTTTGGTTGGCGTCTGCATCGCTGCACTGGAATATGGTACCAAGAGCGACTCATCATTCGCCGTTTTTGTTTTTGTTTTTGCATTTTTTGTTTTACCGCGATTGCTCTATCATTTCAGCTTTTCTTATCGCGAAGGTCGCGATTGCCCCATCATTTCGGCTTTTATTCGCGGTTGCCCTATCATTTCGGCTTTATTTTCATTTTTACTCACTGATTTTTTACTGCGAGTTGCCCCATCATTTCGGCTTTTCTTTATTTTCCTTTTATTTACATAATTTTTTTTATTTACATTTTTTTACATTCCCAGTTTAACGACTTAGAGGTCGACTGTTCCCAGTTTAATGATGTGGTGGTCGACTGTTTTCAGAGAAAGGCAGATGTCTGAGAGAATCGGTTTCACGAAGAACTTCGGTCTCCATTTGTATAAAATTGGCGGTTGCAGCTTGACTGTTTGTTAACACGCCTTTGGACAGTTCTATCTCTCCTGCCTTGTATTGCTTTTCAACCCAATCTTTGAAAACGAAGCAGTCCTCAATGGCATGACCTATCACTCTGTGATAGGGGCAGTATTTGGGGTCGTCGGTCCTATTCGCTTCCTGCGGTCTTTTTGACTCTGGCAGTTGTAGACCGTTCTTCAGGGCGTCTTTGAATATTTTACGGATTTTGTCCCTTCTGAAGGAATAGACCTTATCCAGCTTCTCTTTCAGTGGAGATTCTCCTCCCTCTCCGAACATTGGCTTCCGAGGCTGGTTGGCGCTAGGTTCGCTCATCCCTTGCTTATTTCGGTTAGCCGAGGTATTGAAAGATTCAGTATCGTCAGAACCTCTGCCTTTGCGATTTTCGTCCTTTCGGTTTCTCCAGGACCTATTGTTATTTTGGGAGTTAGAGGAGGACTCCTGCTTTGAGCGTTCCAACATCTGGACTTTTCTGGTCAGCTCTTGGAATGTTTTGAGACCCGCGGTGCATAAAAACGGGGCTATCCAATTGTTGAGATTTCCGACGAGGAGACTGACAGATTGGTCATGCTCAATCGGCGGTTCGCATTTGATGGAGAGATTGCGCCATCGGGTTATAAAATCTGTGCTGCTTTCGTCGTTCTTGAGCTTGGTCCTTACGAGCTCGGCAATGGTGATCTTATCGCTGACGCTCATGAATCTTTGTCGAAACAAAGATTCCATTTGGACGAAAGTAGTAACGGAGCCATCCGGTATGCTCGCGTACCAGTCGAAAGCAACATCGGTCAAGCTATTAACGAACTGGCGGAGGAGAAGCGCATCATTGCCCCCAGTATTCCCGCATGAGGCTTTGAAGTGGGCGATGTGTTGATTCGCATTTCCCGTCCCATCGAATCTTCCGAATTTGGGGATGACATAGCCGCTAGGAAATTCTACCAGATCATACTGAGCAGGATATGGTCTCCCACTACTGCTGATGTCTTTTTGCGCTTCGGCTTCGGCCACCAATGTTTTGACTTTGCTGGCAACCAAATCCATGATTTGATCTTGAGTTAGCGGGCTACTGTCATCGGTAGCCAAGACATTTCCCGAGATAGGATGCGACTGGTTTTCATGTAGTTCGCTCACTTTTGGATTTGAGGGAATAGGCATCGGCTGCTTTAGGACACCATTTCCTGGTTCACGAGCAGAGCCCTCCGCTTGATTGGGCGGCTGAGAGGCAAGTCGGGCCGTGAGCTGCATCACGACATTCGTCAAGTCATCGATTTTGGAGTAGAGTTTGTCCATCTCCTTGTCTTTGTTTCTGAGCTGCTTTCGGAGCTCTTGAAGCAGCTCTTGCTCCGCGGTCCTAGGGCGGAAAGTCGGCTCTTCTTCTCTTTCCGAGCCAGACTCCTCATGGACCGAAGGGTCTTTCCGCCTATCGTCCTCATCAAGAGGGTTTTCATCACCCAGCAGAGGCGGCTGTTTTTGGGAAGCGGCCACCACATTCAAGCCAGATTGGATTTGAGATGTGGTAGCCCCGTCCTTGCTCTTGCTGCGCGTGCCCACCGTGTAGACAGTGTGGACCACATACCCAGCCATTTCCTCATCTTTGGCGGGGTAACCCTGTTCTTCGAACCTCATGAGGTTCAGCCTGGCAGGAGCCCTAGCCCTTTTGTTGGCTCTATATCTGAGCCTTTTCTCCCTCAACTTCTCGATTTTGAAGGCTTGGCGGGCATCCGCTACCCGGGAAGCCATTGTGAGTTGATCAGCGGGGAGCTTAGAGAAGACACCCGATCGAGCATTTGTCAGGGCTCCGCTGGAGCTTGCTCGGGACGCGTTGTAGCTTTGTTGGTGTTGATAGCCTTGCCCCCAGCTGGGGCCACGGAGAGTCGTTCGGAAACGGACTTGCGCTTGGGCTGAGGTGCCCTTGCGACCACCACATTTGGTCTCCTGCCTTTCGAGACCGGTTTGTCCGCCACCGGGGCTTAAGGAGCCGGGATGGCGCCAACAGGCATGAACATAATAGAGCCGAATGGTAGCAGCGGCTCCTCCCATTGTCGCCCGAGACTGGCCGGAAGGACCGTCCTGGAGTCTATCTTCATCGTGTAGGAGACGGGAGCTGAGTTCATCATCGAAGACATCGTCGGAAGGTGATTGCTTGAAAATCTGCATGAAAAAGCATTATTTTTAGTATAAATACAGGTATGTATATTGATTGAGTTCGCATGAACGCTTAACCCAAAATATGGGAGGAGGGATTTGTCCCACCGGGCGTGCCAGAATCTGTAGGGTGTTTTTCGTCACCCCATTGAGATGGGAATACGCGCGCGCTTGTCAGGCGTATACTACAGCTTCCCCCTGTCTAGGGTAGGCCGGGGTTTATTGATTGTGGGGATTCAAATCTCCGGCAGCCGCGGACTAAGCTGCCGTTATTTACCCCTCGCCTTTGGGGTGAGGGAACCTCCGATTAACGGGTTAAAATGGTCATACGAACTCAATATGTAGTGTACGTGTGTTGTGTTTTGAAAAGGGGGTTTGGATATATCGGGAGCCACGCAGAGTTTTTACGGGGGTTCCGCTACCCGGATAGCGGGCTGGGGGTCAAGGGGGCTAGCAGCCCCCTTGCGGGGTGCGGGGCAGCACCCCGTTAGAATTTTTTTTCTAACAGGGACAGTGTCACGGAGTATGTGTGTGTGTAAATATGTATACATATGTATAGATATACATGTATATATATAAAAGGGGAAAATACATCCAAAGGATGCATGGGACAGCACCTTGGGCGCTGTGCGCCTAGGTGTTGGGCGCTCAGGCGCTAGAGTGCCATGTGTCGGCACGTGAGCGCTGGGTGCTTGAGCGCAAGCGCGCCACGTGTCGGCACGGGGCGACTTGCGCTCGAGCGCTTGCGCTGGAGCACGAGCGCGCCACGTGTCGGCACGGGGGCGACTTGCGCTCGAGCGCAAGCGCGCCACGTGTCGGCACCGGGGCGACTTACGCTCGATCGCTTGCGCTTGAGAGCAAGCGCGCCACGTGTCGGCACGTGGGCGCTTTGCGCTTGAGCGCTGAGCACTTGAGCGCAAGCGCGCCACGTGTCGGCACGCGGGCGCTCTGCGCTTGAGCGCCGGCGAGAAAAGGAGGCTTTTAGCCTAAAAAACAGAAGCTATGCTTCAGAAAGGAAATATTTATTATGTATATATGTATGGAGTTAAACTCCTAGGATGTTTTGAAGCTGATAAAGGGGGTTCTTCTTCTTCCTCCTCTGTTGGCTGGATCTTGATGATCAAGAGATGTGAGATCTAAAAATCTCTCCTTTCTGAGATCTAATGGTAGATCCAAGTTCCCCTTTGTGGGTTTTGTGGTGGAAGACTTCTTAGTTTTTGAAAAGAAAGAGTAAAACTCTTGATTTAATTCAAAAGAAATGAGAAGGTTTAGAACCTTGGAGAAGGAGCAGGAGGCACAAAAGATCTCAGATCTAAAATTTTTGTGGAGAGAATGAAAAGTATTACTTTATTCATCATCATGTTGCCTTTTATAGGCTTACATATTTATATATAGCCCCTTGGGCTTCACAAAATGGCATTTTAGCCTATCTGATGGCTCATGTGCCATTTCATTTTTGCACATAAGCCATGGGCTTACAAAATATTGGCTTTATGCCTATTTTGCATACATTCATGTATAAGAAATTACATAAAAATTATTTATTACATGATTTTGTTGTTGGCATAGGGAGGCTGGCCGCGGGCTCAACTTGGGTATAGGCCCGCTTGACCTCGGCTTCGGCCCACCTAGCTTGGGGCTTGACCTTGACTTTGACTCGGTCAACCGGGGTGTAAATTTTTACCCCAACAAGTTTCAAGCAAGATATCGTGACATACTGGACGATTAAAGGAAAGATACATCGTTACCAAAGATACTACCAAAGAGGCAGTCTGGGTATATATAAGTTCATGAGATGAACTTCGTTCCTACCATTGTGTGACAATGGAGTTGTGGCTTTTGCCAAGGAACCCTCCCGTCCCATCAGAAATCCAGATATAATTCTTAGGCAGTATCACCTGATCATGGAAATGGTTGATCTCCAGGGAGATCCAGATTAGGAGAGTAGACACAAAGGACAACAGCGCGGATCCACTCACAAAGGCCTTTTCCTAGTAGAGACTTTTATGGGATGGTTGAGTATGAGATACTTCAACCGCAGCCAATTGTTGGGTATGTGATACCACAACAGATGGCCCTAGTACAAGTGGGAGATTGTTAGTTATATGTATATCCTAGAGCCCATTACTGTACATACGATGTATATTGTAGTGGATGCTAGGACATATATAGGGAGGACTTTCTTGCTCGACATGATAGTATGCTATCTGGTTGCACTTTATCTTAACATGTACTCTGATTGTCTCTATATTATATGTTGATAAAGCCCTAAGGATATGTACTCGACTACTGGGACTATGATGAGATCATACTAGTGGGGCCACGGTAGTCGACAAGTACATCCTATAACTGTTCCTAGTCGAGAGTGCATCGAGACAGGGTATCGATACACCAGAGTAGACTAGCGTATACGCATCTTGACCCATATGATGGGCGATGGATGATCCCATATCTATCGGTGTTTGACATCAAGGATGGTGTACGGGTGCTCAGTGGAGACTGGGTACACTGGACGGACTCGCCGAGAACTCCCAGATGGTATTATACCTCACGTCAGATGGCAGTTCTCCGGTGACACTGGTACAGAGTAGTCTGTTGACCCGAAATCGTCATAGAGTCTTGTGTGATTCCCACTGTGCTTTGATTTCCACCTTACCACGTCCAAGAGGGCGTGCAAAACGGTGGCTTTTGGGTACAGTCCCGAATCACATGGAGGCAATGAGCGATAGGAAGGGATTCGTCTCTCTCGGTATAGGGAGTTGATGTTGTGCTGTATTCTATTGGCTATAACCGGAAATCCCTGGACAGGGTTGCTGAGATTTACTAGTAAGTGTTACCAGTAGTTTCTCGAACTGTTATAGACCTCATATCGACACGACTTATCGAGCTACTGGGGTCTGACGTTTACCACCCCTAGGCGAGATATGAGACATATAAGACGACGAGACCGGACTGTATGGTAGTGTTACCGATTGGATTCACAGGAGAACTAGCGGGCTTTCTTGTTGATCTTCTGATCGCTCAATACCCGGGTGGCCGTTACGTTTAGCACACCGCTTGCGGCTTGTGGGTGTTTGATATGATCATCATCTACTGCCGGCGTATTGACGAGTCTTTAGAGTCCTACACAGGGGTTTCCTGGCTCAAGCGAAATGGAGTAGGAGCACATATGTGATATGTGCTGGACCGAGATTAATACGATATGAGATACCATATTCTATTCTCGCAATTTGTAATATTGATCGGTTGTATGCGATATAGCCGGGTTATCGGATCAAGTGTTGATTCGATAAGTTGTTACTTTTGATATTAGTCGGTTATAACCGGATTATTAAATCAAGAGCTGATTTAATAATTTAATGCATAATTATATATTTGATATATTACATTGCATTAACTAGTATTAGCTCACTTATGATTTATTTTCTCACTAGTATGTGCACATTGTTTATATATGATATATGCAAGTGTACATGTTTGTATCATGCTTGATGATACACACAAGATGGGTGTATGAGACTCATACCAAGATTAGGTTTAAGATTAGGCTTATTGTTTTATCTTAAGATTTAACAAAAGGATTAAACTTGGTCAAAGTTGTCAAGCTTGAAGAAGCTTGGAGAAGGTTTGACAAAGTCCACTCTTTTGTCATTTCTTTTGATATTCTTTAACCTAAACCTTTAACCTAAAGTCTTGGTTAATTCTCTACATGAGTTAAGCATGAGGGCTTAACTCAACCATGGTGCAATAATTCATTAGGATAAGTTTTCATTTGTATGGATAATTCTTTCTTCTTCTTCATCATCATCAAGCTCCATTCAAAAGCTTACTAGCTCCAATGGTGCCATGAGAAAAAGAGTGAGAAAATCTATTCTAAAGTGAGCCCACTTCCTACTTCTTCATCATCTACCACTTGCCATGTAGTAGAGTGTGTTCTCTTCACAAAGTTTATGACCTAGTGAAGGAATAGCTTGAGTTTGTGTCTCCCTGACGTAGATCATCTTCGGCCTCGAAGTCAACGTAGCAAGCACGTTCGTTCTTCTCGTGGAGCTTCTCAAGAGTCCAGAGTTTACGATCACAGCGATGGGGACGTCTACATGGAGCTAATGAAGTGGAGGACCGGATCTACAAAGGTTGTAATCCCTTTCACTTAGTAGCAAAGTAGTTTGCTTGGTTGTTTTTCGCCTATCCTCTAGTTAACGATCTTCATTAGGGTTTCTCGACACATAAACTATTTCAATTTGGCATGGTTGATGCCTTGTAGAACCTCATGAGTGTGCCTAGGAACCCTACAGAATTATCCGTTGAAACCAATTGGTAATATCATTATTCCATTTTATTTGAGTTTTTCTATACCTGGACGCTGTCACCTTCTCAATTTTTTGTCTTTTTCTGTCCTTTGTCAAAATTGATTGCAAAAATACGACCGAGTTAGAAAATTAAGTGATTTATAGTATATATCCAAATACATCATATGATCATCATATTAAATATATTAAACCATTGAAAATATTTGAAAACACAATCAGAACCTGTGAACATTGCTCATCCCTTCTTCGAAATTTACATGCCAAAATAACAGAAATAACAGAAGGTTGACCAACAAAGAAAAACTAAAATTAACATCCTAATCTATTTTACATGGGTTCTCATATCGACATAGCGGACATGAGTTATTGTTAAACAACCAAGGGACGATGCAATTCATATGGAATGCATGGTCACAACACAACTGCACTCTTTCGAACAAATCACCACTGCTATTCTTCTCAATTTCTTCGAAGCACACCGTACAAACAATATCGTCAATCCCGTCCTTCAACTCTTGTCTCTTTCGCTTACGTGATCTCTTAATTGTCACAGTCCTATCAACGCTAGTATAAATATATATCTTGATATGAAATTTAGCATTTGCTACCTCCACAGCTTCATGGACGAATTTACTGATCTCCGTTTCAAGATACATGCGATGCTGATCTTGGATGGGGAATTTACGATGCACCACCCAGCCGGCGAAGCTACGACAGTTCTCGGGCGAACATAATTTAGATGCTACATATTTACGATGCTTAAAAGATGGCATTTCATCCAAAATACACTTTGTACTATCACGAGGGATAACGGGAGAGGGAATGATCACTTGGGCGGAGTCTTCAATATACCCGTGGGTCCAAATGGAAGGATCAACACCGTCGGCATCCGACGACGTGGGCGTCAGTTTTGCATGGAGTAGGAGAAACAACGGCGGTTTGTTATACTCTTTGATCATTGAGAGAGGCAATGGCTGTCCTGCATCAAGATTTTGTGCCATTAAGAGATGCAAAATATTTCTAGCTTACCCTTTTTCTTTTGTAGAGATCGAAAATGAATTGCCTTGGTTTAAATAGAGTAGAGCTGGGGATAGGTGCCAATAAGAGATAGGACATGTGGCAATAGGAGGTGGACATGACTAATGTCTTTTTTCCGTCAAATCATGACCAATGCTAACGTCATTTTTTTTCTACAGTCCGTCATGACTAATATCCTTTTTCTGTCAAACGATAGCCAATTCCAACGTCACTATTTTTCTACAGTCCATCATGATCAATGTCCTTTTCTGTCAAATCATGCCTAATGTCTTTTTTCTGGCCTTCATGACTAATGTCTTTTTCTGTCAAATTATGATTAATATTAACGTCACTATTTTGCGACCGCATGCACTTGCACGTGGGCCTTTGTACCCTCTCAGTATATGCGCTGATATTATACCTTATTGACGCAGCCCTAGCCTACTTGGAGTTGCTCGACCGATCCAAAACATGTCGGGTCTAGTTCAACCCGAGAATCTCAAACTGTCAAATCTTTTCCGATTCGCGCGTTCCACCAGCCAAATCGAAGATCTCGTAAAATCGTCTGGGTCAATGGATTGCCATAGGCATGCATTGTTCGTTGCCCGGAATAGCGAAAATCCATCATTTCAAGCCCCGAAATCGCGGTCAAAGATTTGTTCCGAACTTTGACTTTCGAATTAGGAGTGAAATTAGCACCCGAATCAGTTAAGATTTGACAGGAAGTATCGGGAATCAATTTGGGACGCAATCAAATAATTAGTTTTTCGTTCTAACAACTTTTTATTCTTAGCACTTTTCTAATTTTAGCAGTTTTTCTTTTAATCTATTCCGTCCGACTTGTCATTTCTGTCTCATTTCTATCTGATAACGTCCCAATTTTTTTATAGACTTTTTGGAAATGGTAACGTCTTTCTCTTTTTTCATGACTACTGTCTTTTTCGGTTTAATAATTCTTATTTATGCTTGTTACGAATTATGATCATAAACTTGTTGTTCCTAACAAAGAAGTACCCATTAAAACTAATTGGCAATCTCATTGTTTTTTTCATTTGAGTTTTTTCTACACTTACATGCTGGTATCTTCTCAATTTTTTTCTTCTTTTCCGTCATTTGTCAAATTTAATTGTAAAAACACGACCGAGTTAGAAAATTAAATGATTTATACCATATATCCATAAAATGTATCATTTGATCATCGTATTAACCATATAAACCAATTGAAAATATTAGAAAACACAATCAGAACTTGTTAATATTGTTTATTCTTCTTCGAATTTTACATGTCAAAATAACAGAAACAACAGACGATCGATCAATAAAGAAAAACTAACAGTGACATCTTAAGTTATTTGACGTGGCTTCTCGCATCGACATAGTGAGCATGGGTTTTTCTTGAACAACCAAGAAACAATACACTTCATGTGGAATGTATGTTCACAACACAACTGATACTCTTTCGACTAAATCGCCGTTGCTATCCATCTCAATTTCTTCAAAACACACAGCATAAATATTGCCATTCTCGTCCTTCAATCCTGAATGCAAAATAGGAGAAGAAGATCGGTAGAGTTTTAAAGGCCTTTCTCTTTCCACCCTCTCAACTTTTTTTTTATTTTTGGTTTTTCTTTTTTGAGTAGAGAATGAGGATGAAGTACTCTATCTTAAATAGAGCAGGAGGCGGGCACGGACGCCAATAGGAGATGGGACATGTGGCAATAGGAGGTGGAAATACCAAAATTTGTGAGGGCAAAATTGACATTTTGAAAAGGAGATGGGACAGACGGCAGTAGAAAGTGAAAATACCAAAATTTATGAGGGCAAAATTGGTATTTTGAAAATTCTGCCACCTCTCTGTACCTTTACATTATGTATATAGGATAGGATGCTTGTTTAGTGTGAGTTCTCAGTACTTTTTTTTATTGCCTGGCAGTGGAATGGTAGGATACTAACTTCTATACGTAAAAATTATTCCCTACCTATTTAGCTACATGCATAGCTTTTAGATTGTTACGGACTAGCTTCTGAGAGGATCAAAATTCCTTGGTATAGCTGGAGAGGTAATACCTGATTTTGACATTGAAAAAGTCTAATAATTATCTGGAGTTTTTGTGAGGTTGGATGTGATTGTTTAATTGTGTAATTGCCCCAAAACACCATAAGAAACCTTAATTTTAACATCTGATTTGCGTATTTTAACTTCCGTATTGTTACTTTTGTACTCCCCTATATATCCTAGTTAACCTTTGAATATTAAGAAACCCTATGGATGTGCCAATTCGTATATACCCTACAACATCAAACATATATAATGTAGTACCGCATGCTTGCACATGCATTAAGTTTATCACACCTGTTTGTTTGCAAAGTCTTGGGTGGTTTTGTTGGAGGATGTTGTTTATCCTCTTTAAAGACCTCTTATAAAGTGAACGCTTCAGAATAGATAGAGTTTAAATAAAACAAGCATTTTTTTATTAAAATTTGATTAGAAGATTCTGGGGTTGGAGACTTCTGATAGCGTAAGCATATATCATTAATTGCACCCTTTTGCTTGAGGCAGAACCTAGACAGGATACCGTACTAGCTTACATTAAATTACATCGTTTTAGCAGACATTTGAATGTATATAGGTATTCAGATACTTTCAAGTCGAGAATGAGACAAAAGAATAACATTTTATTTATACTTGTATACATATTAAAATGTAAGTTATATTAAATTTACATAAAAGAATGCAAACATACATAGAAACCTGTAATTTAAAGCATAAAATTACACTTTGCGGTGTTTTAGTGTCAATTTAGACATATATGAATGAGCACTGCCCTTTACCGAGGCCACATTAGAGGCCACATTATAGCCAAGTTAATTAAAAAGGGGCATCCTTGGTGGTGGTGGAGGGGTGTCTATATGAAACAAACATTTTTCATACATGTTTGTGCATGAAAATGAGACCTCCCGACATGTCGAGAAAGGGGTCCCGACCATCGGGAGGGGTCCTGATGGGAACAAAAAGCCCATTTTTAGGGGGTTTTCTGGCTCATTTTAGCCAGGAATAGAAATTCTTATATTTGAATTTCATGCACAATATAAAGATATGTTTTTATCATTCCTATAGTTTTTTTGCAAAATGAACACATATTTTGTGTTCAAAATAGAACATGAAGAAAGCAGGTTCTATGAAAGAATACAATATGTTAAAACACATTGGATTTCTTTATAAAGATATAATTTTTATATTTCAATGAATTAAATATGATTTCCCTTTTCATATATATGTTTTGTTCAACCCATAATTTCTGTTTTTTATGGACAGAAACGAGATTATTCTTATTTCTTAAATATGAAAAAGAAATAGGGTGGTCTATTTTATTTTTATGCAGGACATAGGATGAGCTGTATCCTAAGTTCAGTCCTGACTGTCAAGAACATATGAATTTATATTCTAAAGGTCTTCAATTTCATCTTCATTGAAAAAATGAAGAAATCATCATCATGGCTATCTTGATTTCTTTGTCAGAGATGAAACTTGTAAAATTTCATGGATCTTTGATCAACTTTGAACAGAACCATACAGAGATGGAGAAAATTATAAAGAATATGGAATGGAAAGAGGAATGTGATTCTTTTCCTTTGATTCTTACATTTTCTTCTTCTTTTTTCCTTTTCTTCTCTTTCTCTCTAAACACCGAGATCACTTGGCAGTTTTCTTGAAATTTTCTCCCAAATAAAATGAATTCTCCCCTAAATTCTATCAATTGAGAAGTATATATACTTTTCTAAGAGTGGGAGTGGTTAGAGCACTACTCTTCATGTTCTCAGGACGTGTGGGCGTAAAGTAACCCCCACTTCTTCTTAAAAATAGGCTGCGGAGCATATTTTTAGAGGTTATGACGCCGCTTATCAAAGCAAGCCGGGACACCCCAAATAGGTACTTCCCGATGTCGAGAGGGGTTCCCGACCATCGGGACCTCTAAAAACAATTCTTTTGAATTGTTTTGAGAGGGGATCCACAATATTGTAATACCCCAGAGCAGTGCGGTTTTCGGACATCATGGTGCTCTGCTTTGCTCTGTCTACACTCAGTACGGTCTGTTATGGATACATGGTGATCTGAGTGTGGAGTCTCTTCAGAACAATGGGATCGTGTCCTTGTAACACATTCCACAAGATGACCGAAATGCATCATAAATGTAATGATACCACTCTCAATTATGGAGGGGTTTTTTGGATGAACCGGCACTCCGGAGTTTGAAGAACCCCATAGTTAAGCGTGCTCAGGCTAAGAAAATCCAAGGATGGGTGACCTCTTGGGAAGTGGTCCCTTCTCGAGTCCGGTTCGTTCCAAAAGACAAAACCGTGTGGTTTCGGCCAGAGCGGATAATACCATCCATACTAGGGCATGCCATTTATGGTGGTCCATGCAGGCCTCTCAATAGTAGATCTGTGGTTCGAGAACGAACCATTGTTCTTAGGTGGGAGAAATGTAATACCCCATAGCAGTGCAGTTTTCGGACATCATGGTGATCTGCTTTGTCCAACGCTTAGTGCGATCTGGGAAGTGGCCCCTTCTCGAGTCCGATTCGTTCCAAAGGACAAAACCGTACGGTCTCAGCCAGAGCGGACAATACCATCCGTACTGGGGTATGAGACGTGATATTTATGGTGGCCCATGCAGGTCTCTCGGTAGCAGGTCTATGGTTCGAAAACGAACCATTGTTCTTTGGTGGGGGTAATGTAATACCCTAGAGCAGTGCTGTTGGGTTTACCTAGCACCTCATCAAGGGTTTAGAAGTATCGCATATGCCAAAATCAAATTTTTAAGGTGCTAAGTGAACTTGCAAAGAATCATAACTAGAAATTTAGGGTTTTTTTGACTAAGTATCACATGCAAAAAAAAAGTATCACTAAGAGTGGAGATTACAACCTTTGTAGAACTCCCTTGGTGACTCCTTGGCACTTTGAGAGTTTGGAACGGATCGATGGAAGCCTTCCTAGTCCACGATGATCCACCCGAAATCCCTTGCCCAAAGCTCCTTGCTTTACTTGATATGTGAATGAAGTAGAGCAAACACCCTACATAAATGGGCTAGATGTGTGTAGTATGATGATGTGGTTTGTATTCTCTAATCAAAACCCTTTCTTTTTTATCACCCTCACTCAAAGAAATTTTCAAGAGAGGAAGAAGAAGATGGTGGCTAAGCTTGAGCTCAAAAAGAAATGATATGAGTGTGAATTTTTGAAATGAGAAAGAATAATCCATATTAATCCTTCTCACTTCAACCATGGTTAGTAATTATTTAAATATTTACTTATTGAGTTAATTTCCAAAGGAGAATTAATTCATGGTTAAATGTTAGGTGAGGTTTAGTCAAAGATGATAAACATCAACCATGAGTGAATTATCCTTTTAATTAACTCAAAATGATAAATATAAATAATTACTACAATATGAGTCTTGCATTGCCACCAATTTTGTATCAACAACCATGATACAATGTATGTATGTATGTTTCCATGCACATCATCATGTGCATATATGCATGCATACAAAAATAGAAAAAGGGTTTAATAAAAGAATTAATCTAAAAGTCATTTGTTAAATCAACACTTGATTTTGCAAACCGGTCATATCACATACGACCCGAAAAATAGAAAATGCCCGATTAATATACGGTATCACATATCCGTATTTAATCGGGTCCCCACGCATATCTCATATGCACACCACATCTTTTCGCCTGAGCCAGGAAACTTCATTGTGGGACTCTAAGACTCGTCAATACGCCGGCAGTAGGTGATGATCATATCAAACACCCACAAGCCGCAAGCAGTCAGCTAAACGTAACGGCCACCCGGGTATTAAGCGATCAGAAGAAAACCAGCGAAGCTGTCAAAATTCCAGTCGAGCCAACTGGCAACACTTACCGTACAGTCCGGTCTCTTCGTCAGATATGTTGCATATCGAGTCTAGGGATGGAATCGTTGACCCCAATAACTCAATAAGTCATGCTGGTGTATGGCTCATAACAGATCGAGAAACTACTGATAACGCTTATCAGTAAATCTCAGCAGCCCTGGCCAGGGACTTCCTGTTATAGCCAATCGAGCATAGCACAACATCAACTCCCAATACCGGGAGAGACGAAACCCCTCCTATCGCTCATCGTCTCCATGTGCCTCGGGACTGTACCCAAAGTCCACCTGTTTGCTCGACTCAGTAGAGCCGTGGTAGGGTGGATATCAAAGTACAGTGGGAGGACACACGAGACTCTATAACGATCTTGGGTCTACAGACTAACCTGTACCAGTGTCACCTGAGAATTGCTATCCGACGATAGATATAATACCACATAGGAGTTCTCTGTGAGTCCGTTCAGTGTACCCAGTCTCCACTGAGCACCCGCATACAATCTTTGGTGTCACCTCACCAGATGGATATGGGGTCATCCATCACCCATCATATGGGACAAGAATAGTATACGCTAGTCTACTCTAGAATATCGATGCCCTGTCTCGATACACCCACGACTAGGAACAGTTCAAGGATATGCTTATACACTACACATTCCCCACTAGTATGATCTGCATCATAGTCACAGTAGTCAAGCATATATCCTGAGGGCTTTATCAACATGTGCGAATGAATAAAAGCATGATCAAATCAACATGTCAAGATAAAGTAAACCAGATAGCATACTATCATGTTGAGCGAGAAAGTCATCTAAAATCATATATACATGTCCAAGCATCCACTATACATATAATGGCCTCTAGGGCATACATATATCTAACAATCTCCCACTTGCACTAAGGCCAGTTATTGGCGTATCTCATACCCAACATCTCAAAAAGTCGCTCATGCTGCGGCTGTGGAAGGGCCTTGGTGAGTGGATCCGCTGTGTTATCCTTTGTGTCTACTCTCCGAATCTCGATCTCCTGGCGATCTACTATCTCCCGGATCAAATGATATCGCCTCAGGATGTGTCTGGATTTCTGATGGGATCTTGGTTCTTTGGCTAACGCCATAGCTCCATTATTATCACAATACAATGGTATTGGATCAACAATGGTTGGAACTACTCCTAGTTCCGCGATGAACTTCCTCATCCAGACGGCTTCCTTGGCAGCATCATTTGCAGCAATATACTCAGTTTCCATCGTAGAGTCTGCAACTGTATCCTGTTTGGAACTCTTCCAACTAACCGCCCCTCCGTTGAGGGTAAATACAAACCCTGAAATAGATTTGTTGTCATCCTTATCACTTTGGAAGCTGGAATCGGTAAAGGCCTCCATCTGGAGATCCCCATTACCATACACTAAGAACAATTCTTTGGTCCTTCGCAAGTATTTAAGAATGTTCTTCACTGCTATCCAATGTTTCTCCCCTGGGTTGGATTGATACCTGCTTACTACAGCTAGTGCATAAGCTACATCAGGGCTAGTACATAACATCGCATACATTATAGATCTTACGGCTGAAGCGTAGGGTATAACACTCATGCGAGCTCTCTCTTCATCAGTCTTCGGACAGAAGTCCTTAGAGAGAGTGATTCCATGACAAGCAGGCAAGGCACCATGCTTGGAATCTTCCATACTAAACCTTTTTAGGATGGTGTCTATGTACCTTGATTGGGACAATCCCAATAACCTATTGGATCTATCTCTATAGATCCGTATGCCCAAAATGCATGAGACATCACCCAGGTCCTTCATGGAGAACCTTTGTGATAAGAATAGTTTGACCGATTGTAGCATAGGAATATCATTTCCTATCAGGAGAATGTCATCTATGTACAATACGAGAAATGTGACAGTACTCCCTACAATCTTCTTATAAATGCATGGTTCATCTATATTTTTGATAAAATCAAACTCTTTGATTGTATCATCAAAGCAGATGTTCCAGCTCCGTGAGGCCTGCTTTAATCCATAAATGGATTTAAGCAATCTACATGCTTTCCCGCTGCTCCCACTGTCAATGAAGCCCTCTGGCTGATCCATAAAAACGCACTCTTCTAAATCACCATTTAGAAATGCAGTTTTAACGTCCATCTGCTAGATTTCATAATCATAGTGAGCAGCAATAGCAAGTAGGATCCTAATGGATTTAAGCATTGCTACTGGAGAGAAAGTTTCATCATAGTCCAATCCTGGTCTTTGACGAAAACCTTTCGCTACTAGCCTTGCTTTAAAGGTCTCTACCTGTCCATCTATACCAATCTTTCTCTTAAAGATCCATTTGCACCCAACAGTTTTTATCCCAGGAGGCGCAACGTCCAAAGTCCATACTTTGTTGGTATACATGGACTCCATTTCGGATCTCATGGCTTCCAGCCACTTCACTGAGTCACCACTCGTGATAGCTTGCTGAAAACTAGTAGGGTCATCATCATCCATGATGCAATCTTCTCTATCACCATCAATGAGAAACCCATAGTATCTCTCTGGTGGGCGAGAAGTTCTACCAGATCTCCGGAGCGGCTGAGGTTCTTGAAGTTCTACTGAAACATCAGTTTCAACCAATTCGTCCTGAGTAATTTGTGTCTCTAGAACCTCTTCTAGATCTACCGCATTGCCATCAGTACTGTCTGTAAAGATTTCATTTTCCAAAAATGCGGCATGCTGAGCAACAAACACCTTTTGTTCCTCCTTGTGGTAGAATAGATATCCATACGAATGTTTTGGATACCCCCACAAATTTACACATGACCGATCAAGTCTCGAGTTTGTCTGGATTCTGCTTTTTAACAAAAGCCGGACAACCCCAAATCCTAACTCTTTTAAGAGATGGTCTCTTTCCACTCCATATCTCATATGGAGTGGTAGACACGGTCTTGGTTGGAACTCTGTTTAATAGATATATCGCTGTCTCTAATGCATGCCCCCAAAAGGAAAGCGGTAACTCAGCATCACACATCATGGATCGTACCATATCTAATATGGTACGATTCCTCCGTTCTGACATACCATTGTGCTGTGGTGTGTAAGGAGGAGTGAGCTGAGAGAGAATCCCATTCTCTTTTAAGAAGTCTAAAAACTCTGTACTTAAATTGTTGGAGATAGTGCCCTCATAGTCAATTATTGGATCGCAGGTACGTGATTGCAATGATTGCGGAGGACCTATCCCGGTTGGACAGTCTTACTCGAAATGATAGTATGCTATCTGGTTTGCCTTTATCAGTCGTGTACATGTTCAGGTGACTGATTGCATGTTACACTTTGACAGAGCCCTTAGGATCTTGCTTTACTACCAACAGTATGATGGCGATCATATACGTGAGAGTTGGGTTGTTTATATGCATATCCTTAATTGTGGTCCCTAGTCGTGGGAGTTTCGAGACAGGGCATCGATACTCCGGAGTAGACTAGTGTGTACAGTCGAGACCCCGACGAGGGGCGGTGGCCGGTCTCACAAGCCACTGGTGTCAGTTGGATCACCTAAGATGTATACAGGTGCTCATTGGGTTATGAGTACACCGGACAGGACTCGCCGGGAATCTGCTAGTTAGTATTATATCTACCGTCAGATAGCAGTTCCCTGGTGACATGTGTACAGGTTAGTTCATCGACCTGAGGTCGTCATTTGTCTCGTGTGAGTTCCCACTGTGCTTTGATTTCTACCCTACCACGGCTCAAAGGAGTCGTGCAAACAGGTAGTTTTTGGGTACAGTCCCGAGCCATATGGAGGCACGTGAGCGGATCGGCAGGGGATTCGTCTCTCCCGGTATTGGGGGCGAGGTCGTGCTGTGTCTAGGAGAGCCATTACACAAATCCATGGCCATGGTAGGAGATTTACTGGTAGGTACTCCAGTAGTATCTCAGGGTGTAATTGGGCTTCACTCCGACATGACTTATACTGCTATTGGGGGTCTGACGTTACTAGCCCTCTAGGCAGGTATGCGATACTCATTGACGAACGGACCGGACTGTATATACATTGTCACTGTTAGGCTCAGTAGGGGTTTTCCGGATGAGTGCGCTCATCGGCATCCCTTAAGGTCAGTCCGTGGGCAGCCGTTACGCATAGCTAGTGCCGCTGACGGTTTGTGGTTAAACCCACTGCCAGGGTACTGACGAGTCATTAGAGTCCCCCACAGACAGTTTCCCAAGTTCGGGCAAAACGTTGTAGAGGCCGTATGGTTTTATGGCAGGGTTCGGAAAATGCACGTGCGTTTACGCACGTGTCAGTTTTCGGGCAGATGATACTGGTCGGCTTTGGTTTAAGCCGGATCCGAGTATTATATTGAGTAGGTATAATATCTTTGTCTCAGTTGCATTTGTATTCGGTCGTAATACAAATGCGGGTATATTTATACAGTTTCGGGGTTATCCTGAAAGTCGTTTCGGGATCACTTTTGGAAGTTGCCAGTTTCCAGTTTTCTATCAGCCGTCTTTTAACATTCGGTTAAAGACGGATTTATCTTTTCTTCAGATGGAGTGAGTCATCATTCTAGAAGGTTCTAGAAGTGATGAAGTGGCTTATGACTCATTTGTGTCATTAATGGTCATTAATGATGCAAGGTGATTACGTTTTATGTGATTGGTTCCATTTAATGTTAATTAGTGACTCATGCTTTCATGAAGGGTTAAGATAAGTATCATTTGATATGGTCACCACTTGGACCCTCCTACACTCACCTTCCTCCTTCTTTATAAGTGGCCACCCCTCTCTCTCCTCACTCACTCTCACTTGATTCATTAGAGAAAAGATTATGATAGCATTTGTGTGCATGGAAATTTCATTGCTTCTTTCATTTCCATCACCCGATCAAATGGCAACTTCATTAACCGATCGTCCACGGATTTGGACGAAGTGAGACAAAGTCATCTACTCATTCTCTACATCAATCTTTGTCGTCTCTTTTAGCAAACTTGACGATCGAGTTGCCTCGAGTCAGAGGCGGGAGCCCGTTTAAAGAACCGATCATGTGGTGCCACCTCGACGAGGAGATCGGAGATCGACGAGATCGGAGCAGCCGCAACGGAGCGTGGGATGATGGTTGAAGAACGAAGGACTCGGATCGTTCGGTATAACATTCCTACACTCTTTACAGTTTGTTAGTTTAGCAATAATGGCAGATCCGGGTTAAAGTATACGATAGCGCCAGTTAAAAGTTTTTTGTTCCGCATTTGGCGTCTGTAGACGGCCGGGGCGCTAGCGTAGACTTACATAAATATTCTCCACCTCGATCTAATCGAAGTTTCTTGATGCTCAAGCCTGTTTGTTTTTCTACTTCAAGTTTATACTCTTTGAATTTCTCGAAAGCTTCGGATTTATGCTTTATCAAAAACACGTGTTCGAATCTTGAGAAATCATCAGTAAAAGTAATGAAGTATGAAAAACCACCTCTAGCATGTGTAGACATTGGTCCGCATACATCACTATGTATGAGGCTTAAGAGTTCCACAGCTCTTTCTCCGTGTCCAATAAACGGAGTTTTGGTCATTTTACCTTTGATACAAGACTGGCAAGTCGCATAAGATTTATATTCAAAAGGATTTAAATATCCATCTTTATATAGTTTGTTTAGTCTTGTTTCATTAATATGACCAAGTCTACAATGCCAAAGAAAAGCTTCATTTATATCTGAAAACTTTCTTTTATTAGTATGTTGTATATTGAAAACTGTATGTTGGTTCAGGATGTAAATACCGTTATTTAATGTACCATACCCAATCAACTCTTGATTCAAGTTAATGTTCATAACATTATTTTGCAATACAAAATGATATCCTTCATTGTCTAACAAAGAAACGGATATTATATTACATAGCATACATGGTACAAAATAACACGGGTTCAAAACCAAAATACAACCCGAAGGCAACCCAAGATGATACTCTCCCACGGATACAGCATGTACATTGGAATCATTTCCAACCCGCAGAGTATGGTCTCCTGTCTTCAAAACTCTACTGTTTCTCAATCCCTGCATACAATTGCAGATGTGAGAACCAGAACCGGTATCTAATACCCAAGATGCAAAGTTTAAAGAAAAACAGTTTTCAGTTACAAACACACCTGAAGTGGAAGCATCAGTATGCTTCTTCTTCTTGAGATCAGCAAGATACACAGCACAGTTGCGTTTTCAATGTCCTGACTCGTGGCAGTAAAAACATTCTCCTTTCCCGCTTCCCGCAGCCCCGGATTTGTCTTTCCCTTTTGCCTTTTTAACTCCTCCTTTCTGTTTGATGGACTTCTTCTTTTTCTTTCCCTTGGCCTTGGCTTTTGGGAATGAAGAGGATGATGGCCCAGCAAGCAGAGCGGGAGTCCTTGTTGTTTTCAACGTGCTCTCTGCACTTCTCAACATATTGAGAAGTTCAGGTAATGATTTCTCTAAATCATTCATATTAAAGTTCACTATGAACGGAGCAAAGGCAGGGGGAGAGACTGTAGAACAATATCTGTATACTGCTCATTGTCCATGGTCCATCCCAGTTCCTCAAGTTCTTCTATAAGACCAATCATCTTTAAAACATGGTCTCCTACTGATGTACCAGGGGCCATTCGCATCTGAAACAGCTTTCGAGATGTCTCGTATCTCAAAGTACGAGATTGCTCTTCATACAAGTCCTTTGTGTGAAGAAAGATGGATTGTACATCCATATTCTCGTGTTGCTTTTGATGGATATTGTCCATAGAAGCGAGCGCGAGGCACTTGGCCGTGTTACAATCAGCATCCCAAGTTTTTCGGATCTCCCTATCCGAGACAGATGATTCAGGTCCTGGGACGGGTAGGGCATTGGTTGTGAGGACATATGATACTTTATCATATGCTAGTGCAATGTTCAATTTCCTCAACCATTCTTTATAGTTCGGCCCCATCAGTTTATTTTTCTCTAGTAGAAGCTTAAGTCCCGTCATATGTATCTGTCATTAGGAGAGAGAAAAGAATACACTCAGCGAAATGCTCTTGCAAAGAATTAGATCGGTTATTATCTTATCTAATCGATGTCTCCCACTGCTTTTATCAAATTTTCTTTCAAAACCTGAAAAGAAAACTAGCCATGATTAATTACATTCTACAGTTTCGCTAACCGGTCAGCCAGGCCAGTGTCGGTACTTTGAGGGAGGTTCCCCGTGCTTTCGCACGGACCTAATTAAAGTAAACCTCGTTTTCCCAGAGGTCAAACCCCGTTAACACCTTTCTAGACACCTACTGGATCAGCTAATTGTAAAGTGCAAAATTCTCCTGGAAGTAACACTTACTCACAGTGGGATCGGGATCCAACTATCATATAGATGGTATGCAATCTCATTGCAAATTTCAACTCTTGAAACTCCCGATATGGTTTATACCCCTAGTTACTTATGACCTTGGCTATGGTCAAAATATCATAAGTACTATTCAAGTTCTACCCGTCATTTCGAGATCAACTAGACCCACCCATATGACCCTTGACTATAATCAACATAATCATATGAATGTCCTAACTGATCGCATCATATGCTTTGTAGGAAGACATCACTTAGCTACCGTACACTACGCCTCGGCTATGGTCGACATACGTAGCACGAATACTAAGTACTCTGCTTCCTAAAATGACGGAGGGTTGCGGATGGTTTTTATGAAAACCTTTAACGGTTTGAACTTGATCTCGTTGTAGAATCAAAACAGTTTTAGAAAAGGAGTGGCTTAAGCTCCGCATCTTTTGAAACTTGCATTTTTCATAAAAAGGCCGAGTGGGTTTCAAATCTGATTCTACAACATCTTTTAGGTTTCTTTTTCTTTACATTAATCTCATTAATGTAATCCTATCATTTAAGTTCCTAAGCCATCACAGAAAAGAAACGAAAATAGAACGTACACTTATGCCATCTGCATTCGCCACAGTGTCTCGTTATGCATCGTTAGGTTACTTAACTAACGGCATAGCGAGGCGGGACTAGTGCGGGTGTAAAACATAAGCAACGTTTATTATATATCATATATATAATAATAATCCATTCGTCTCAGATACTAAGTAATCACATTACAGAATATCAACAGCAGAAGCACATATGAAAATAAAAGGATATCTAGGACGTCCGTATTTTGTATTTAGCCAACAATAGAAAATACGGATTCCACGGTCGCGATGAATAGCCAAGCCCACACCCCTAGACCCCTACAAGAGCGGCAAGTGATCCTGCCAATTCTAGAGTTTAGGAGACCCGGTCTCGACTCCTCGAGATAGCCTCCCACTGAACCCTAGAACCCGGTCACTTGTGCTCCCCTCCTTGGGTCTATCATTATGCGGAAAAGTAAATAATATACAAAGATAGAAACATCTTCCTCAGCCCGGAAGTGCCCCAAATAAAATAATATTACATACAATTGATTTATACATGAATGAAAATAAAACTCTCATCTCACATAAAAAACCCCGGCTATTCAATCGCGACAATCCTGCACATCATATCTCAGCAACACATAATATCTCATATCATCAACGTAAGCAAGTATGCGTATCCCTATTGTCGTTGATGTATATGTAAGTCGATGTACTTCACCCCAGTACTTGTGGGGAGGCGGAATTTTCAAAAACGATCATGTTTAAAGAACGAACATCGACTAACCGCTTAAATCGAAGCTAAACGATAACTAACCAAACATATAGTTGTTCTAAACTACTATGCTTAGGGATTATACCTATCGAAACTAGTCCTTCGTCTTCACGATCTCCTTGTTCTCCTCGGTCTTCTCTAGGTAGTAGACGATCCACCCGAGAGCAAAACTCCAAGCTAAACCTCTAAACTTGAGGCAACTAACCTTCTTGGATTGCTAATCAAAGAAGATAGATGAAATAGAGTGATGGTTATGGATTGATTAGTCTAACTAATCCTAGATCTCAACACATGAGGGTGAGGATTAGTCTTTTGAAGAGAGAGAGCTTGAGGAGAGAGAATGTGAATAATATTATGTTAAATAAGTTATGAGTATCATATCATATATGAAGCATTTTCTAATAAGAAGAAAAGAATAAAGAGTGATGAATAATCATGCTTCATAAAATATCTAGTGGTGATTCATTAGCATGAGTCATTAAGCAATAAATGTGTATTAATGAAATGAATGAATCACCACCATGACTCATATAACTCATTTAATGAATATGACACATAACCCTCCTTAGTCACCATCTTCTAGAAGCTTCTCGAGTAATTACGAGAACGCCCCTCCGATCCGTAAAAATACGGAAAAACTTTAGACTGTATAAATCCAATAACCGGATACCAGTAACTGGCTTAAACCAAAGCCGACTGGTAAAATTTGTCCGAAAGTCATACGCGCGTAAACGCACGTATGCGTCCGAACCCTTTGTCGCAAAACCATGCAACCTCTATATCGTTTCGCCTGGAGTAGGAAACTCTCTGTGTGGGACTCTAGAGACTCGACTACTACGCTGGCAGTGGGTATAACCACAGACCGCAAGCGGCACTAGCTGTACGTAACGGTCCCCAGGTAGTTGTCGATAAGAAGGCCGATGAGGAAACCCATCCGAACTCCTACTGAGTCTGATGTGACAATCTCCATACAGTCCGGTCCGTTCGTCCAAGACTATCGCATATCGGGCCTAGGGGGGCGGCAAGCGTCAGTCCCCTAATAGCGGTATAAGTCGTGTCGGAGGGAAGCCCATTACACCCTGAGAAACTACTGGAACCTACCAGCAAATCTCGCTTGCCCTGGCCAGGGACTTTGCGTAATGGCTCTCTGACACAGCACGATATCTACTCCCAATACCGGGAGGGACGAATCCTGTCTAACCGCCACTGCCTCCAAGTGCTCGGGACTGCACCCAACTGCTACCTGTTTGCACGACTCCTTTGAGCCATGGTAGGGTAGCAATCTAAGAACAGTGGGACACACTCGAGGCGAAGTAGCAGTGTCAAGTCTGCGGACTACGCTGTACTCATGTCACCTGGGAACTGTTCACTGACGACTGGTATCAAACCAACCAACAGTTCCCTGTGAGTCCTGTCCGGTGTACCCGTAACCTAACGAGCACCTGTATACTATCTCCAGTATGGCGTACTGACGGCTGTGGGACAGACCATCTCCCCAACTGGGATGAGAAGCGTACACACCAGTCTACTCCGGAGTATCGATGCTCTGTCTCGATAATCCAACGACCAGGGACCTGAATAAGGATGTGCTTGTAGACTACCCAGCCCCCACTAGTGTGACTGCTATCACAACGCTGGTAGACAAGCAAGATCCTAAGAGCTCTATCAATACGTACACTCACATATTAAGATAGAAAAACCAAGTAGCATACTACCATGTTTAGCAAGACTGTTATATACATGTGAATATCCCAAGCTTCCATTAAGTAATATACAAACTAGTATGATACAGTAATGGCCTTCTAGGGCATAAACACTAACAATCTCCCACTTGCACTAGGGCCATGTACTGGCATATCGTAGACCAATGATCTCGAGTAGCCTCTCGAACTGAATCTGAGGAAGGGCCTTTGTGAATGGATCAGCAATGTTCTCTTCTGAAGCAACTCTCCGAACCTCGATCTCCTGACGATCAATGATCTCCCTGATCAGGTGATACCGCCTCAAGATGTGTCTGGACTTCTGATGGGACCTTGGTTCCTTCGCTAAAGCTATAGCTCCGTTGTTGTCGCAATACAGAGGTATTGGATCAACTATGGTAGGAACAACCTGAAGTTCTGTTAGGAACTTCTTCATCCAGACTGCTTCTTTTGCGGCATCGCAAGCAGCTATATACTCCGCTTCCATCGTCGAGTCAGCAACGGTGTCCTACTTGGAGCTCTTCCAGCACACCGCCCCTCCATTGAGGGTAAAGACATAACCCGACATGGACTTGGAATCGTCCTTATCACTCTGGAAGCCGGAATCAGCAAAGGCCTCCAACCTGAGGTCTTTTCCGCCATAAACCAAGAACATCTCCTTAGTCTTCCTCAGGTACTTGAGAATGTTCTTTACTGCTATCCAGTGTTTCTCCCCTGGGTCCGACTGATACCGGCTTACCACGCTCAGTGCGTAAGCTACATCTGGTCTGGTACACAACATCGCATACATTATAGAGCCTACCGCAGAAGCGTAGGGTATAATAGACATGCGTTCCCTTTCCAAATCAGTCTTGGGAGACATCTCTTTGGAGAGGGTGATTTCGTGACAAGCCGGTAGATTACCGCGTTTAGAATCTTCCATACTGAATCTTTTCAGTATAGTGTCGATATACCTGGACTGCGAAAGTCCCAACATCCTCTTGGATCTATCACGATAGATCCGGATCCCCAGAATGTAAGAGGCATCACCCAGGTCTTTCATGGAGAACCTGTGTGACAAGAATCCTTTGACAGATTATAGCATAGGAATGTCATTTCCTATCAATAGAATATCATCCACGTACAAGACGAGGAATACGACACTTCTGGCTACAACTTTACTATATATGCACGGCTCATCTGGATTTTTGATAAAGTCATATTCTTTGACTGTCTCATCAAAACAGATGTTCCAACTCCGCGATGCCTGCTTTAGTCCATAAATGGACTTAAGCAGCTTGCATACTTTCCCGCTGCTCCCACTCTGATTGAAACCCTCTGGCTGATCCATATATACGCTCTCTTCTAAATTTCCATTTAGAAAAGCCGTCTTTACGTCCATCTGCCAGATTTCATAATCATGGAAGGCAGCAATAGCAAGAAGGACCCGAATGGATTTGAGCATAGCCACTGGAGAAAAAGTTTCGTCATAGTCCAAACCAGGTCTTTGACGAAAACCCTTTGCAACAAGTCTAGCCTTATAGGTTTCCACCTGACCATCTACACCAATCTTTTTCTTGAAGATCCATTTGCATCCTATGGGTTTTACCCCATCTGGAGCAAAGTCCAAAGTCCATACTTTGTTGGTGTACATGGACTCCCTTTCGGTCCGCATTGCATCTAGCCATCGTACCGAGTCGCCGCTCTGGATGGCCTGCTGGAAGTCAGTAGGTTCATCATCATCTATGATGCAATCCTCTCTATCCCCGTCTATGAGAAAACCGTAGTATCTCTCAGGCGGATGAGACGGCCTACTACTCCTGCGGAGGGGTGCGGGAATGTTCTGTTCTTCTTGAACCTCTGGTTCTACCAAACTTTCAGTAGCAGCTTGTGGTTCTGGAATTTCTTCCAGTTCTACTACGCTCCCACTCTTCTGATTTTCTAAAAATTCAGTTTCTAAGAAGCGGGCATGACGAGAAACAAAAACCTTTTGTTCCTCTGCGTAATAGAAGCAATATCCTGTAGAGTTCTTTGGATATCCCACAAACTTACACTCTACTGAGCGTGCCTCGAGCTTGTCCGGATGCTGCTTTTTTACAAAAGCTGGACATCCCCATGTCTTCAGGTACTGAAGATAGGGTTTCTTCCCACTCCATATCTGATATGGTGTGGTAGGCACAGTTTTGGTTGGAACTCTGTTCAAAAGATGTATCGCTGATTCTAACGCATACCCCCAGAAAGATCGCGGTAACTCAGCATTACTCATCATGGATCGTACCATATCCAATAGGGTTCGATTCCGTCTCTCCGATACACCGTTGTGCTGTGGAGTGTATGGAGGAGTAAGCTGAGAGAGAATTCCTTTCTCTTTTAGGTAACCTAGGAACTCGGCACTCAAGTATTCACCACCTCGATCAGATCTAAGTGTCTTTATACTTTTGCCGGTTTAGTTTTCCGCTTCACTCTTGTATTCCAGGAATTTCTCAAAGGCTTCGGATTTATGCTTCATTAAGAAGACATGTCCAAACCTAGAGAAATCATCTGTAAAAGTAATGAAGTAGGAATAACCACCTCTTGCATGTGTAGACATTGGACCACATACATCGCTGTGTATGAGTCCTAAGAGCTCGCTCGCTCTTACTCCTTGTCCAGTAAATGGAGTCTTTGTCATCTTTCCTTTGAGACAAGATTGACAAGTGTCATAAGATTGATATACGAACGAGTCCAAATATCCTTCTCTATGCAACTTAGTCAACCTTCTCTCATTGATGTGACCCAGTCTACAATGCCATAAGAAAGCTTTATTTAAATCTGGAGACTTTCTTTTTAGTGTGTTCTGGATATTGAAAATTTGGAGTTGGTTTAAAACATATATGCCGTTATTTAATGTACCGGACCCAATCAAACCATGATTAAGGTGGATGTTAACAACATCTCTTACAAACGTGAAATCATAACCTTTATTTGATAACAAGGAAACCGATATGATATTACACGTTAAGCTTGGTACAAAATAACAGTTATGTAAAACCAAAATGTGTCCACTCGTCAATCCTAGGTGATAATCCCCGACGGACGCAGCTCCCACGCTAGCTCCGTTAGCAACCCTGAGGATCATATCACCTTCCTTCAGCACTCTACGGTTTCTCAGTGCCTGCAATGAATTGCAAATATGAGATCCTGATCCGGTATCCAATACCCAGGAAGTAGAGTTGATCGACAGACAATTCTCAATTACAAACACACCTGAAGTCGAAGCCACAGCTTGCTTCGGTTCCTGGTTCTTGGCGTTCCACGCCTTGCAATCCTTCTTCCAGTGCCCTTTCCTGTGACAATGGAAGCACTCATCCTGGCCAACTATCGGTACTGCAGTCTTTTTCTTTCCCTTCCCTCTCACCTTACTAACACCTCCTCTAGGTTTGGGTGCGGCCTTCTTCTTCCTTCCTTTGGCCCTAGCCTTGGACCCGGAAGAAGATGCACCGCCAACAAACATAGCGGGTGTTTCCCTTGCCTTCTGCAAGGTGCCCTCTGCACTCCTTAACATGTTCAGGAGTTCCGCAAGTTCAACTTCTTTTCCTTGAAGGTTGAAGTTGAGGATAAACTGGGCGTAGGTGGGAGGAAGGGACTGGAGAATAAGGTCTGTATAGAGCTCATTATCCAAAGTCGTCCCAAGGTCTGCGAGCTCTTCTATGTAGCCGATCATCTTTAGGACATGTTCACCTACCGATGACCCGACAGCTAACCTCGCTCGAAACAAGTTCTTAGAGGTCTCGTATCTTGCTATACGAGATTGCTCTCCATAAAATTCCTTTGTATGGAGAAATATGCCATCTAGGGACATATCCTCGTGCCTCCTCTGATGTTCATTGTTCATCGAGGCAAGCACGATGCACTTGGCTCTCGCGCAATCTAAATCCCAGGTTTTGCGGATTTCCTTATCCGCATTGCTGGATTTGGGACCAGGGACAGCAGGTGCCGTAGCGGTGAGGACGTACCCCAGTTTGTCATAGGTCAGAGCCATTTTGACATTCCGCAGCCAATCTTTATAGTTTGGCCCCGTCAGTATATTTTTCTCTAAAAGTAACTTAAGTCCAGTCATTTTCAGGGTCGCTGCAATTAGGAGAGAGAGAAGAAAACTTTTTAGCATGATGCTCTTGCAAGTTTAGAGTGGTTTTTAGTTTATCTAAACTGGATGGCTCCCACTGTTTCTCGAATCCTTGCTCAAACCATAAAAGAAGAATTAGTCAAGACTATTCTCACCGTACAATACTTGCTTAACCGTTTAGCCAAGCTGGTGTCGGTACTTCGAGGGAGGTTTTCCAACGCATTCGCGAAGTTCCTTAATTAAATAACCTCTTTTCTCTGGGGGCGTAACCCCGCTGACACTTTTCTGGACACCTACTAGGTTTATAGCATTGATCGTTAAGTGACGAATATCCTGATAAGTAGCATATACTCACAGTAGGATCGGGATCCAAATATCATCGTATGATAATGTTGAAGGAATCCTACCAACATTCATCAAACTCCAAATGGTATGCATCTCTTTGCAAATTTCAGTTTCTTTAGAAATTCCCGATATAAGTTTTTGCCCCATGCTCTTATGACCTTGACGTATGCCAACAAATCATAAGTCACATGTCAAGTTCTGCCCATCATTATCTTGTTAATTTGAACCCACCCGTATATACCCTTGACATATGCCAACAAGGTAATGCGACTTTCCCAAACCAATACATCTATCTATGCAACAAATGAATACCCCAGCAGCTACCAAACACTATGCCTTGACGTATGCCAACAAGCATAGCTTGAATACTACTGACCATCCATAAGAAATGACGGAGGGCTACGACTGGTTTTGGCGAAACCGTGAACGTAGTGAACTTGATATAACCGAAGGAACCTGATAGCTTTTAAAAGGAGTGGTTAAATCTCCGCATTTAAAAATATCTGTTTTTTTAAAATAACCGAGTGGTTTCTTTTAAATTGTTCCAACGATTTAATCTTGGTTTATTTTCTTTGCATTATAGATAATGCGTCCCATCATTAACCTATCATTGCAGAAAACAACGAAAATACAACGTCCTCTTATGCCATCCGCATTCGCCACGGGGTCCCGTCATCACCCGTTAGGTTACTTAACTAACGACAGAGCGGGGGCAGGGCTAGCGCGGGTGTAAAACATAAGTGACGTCTAAATAGCTACAATATATATAGATATTTTACATTCGTCTGACGCAATGATATTCATTCCAGAACACAGATAAACAATATTGGATTTGCAAGCAATCTGTATTTCTTTTGAGCCTGCAAGAAAAGACAGATTACACAGTTGTGATGAATAGCCGTTACCCCACCCTCGACCCCTACGGGTACGGCAAACTACCCGCCCGGCAATTTGTGTACCCCACCTTGGGTCAGTCCTAGGAGCAAAAACAGTAAAATGAAATAATACAACGGTGGCTACAACCGCAACCTGGATGTGCCCCGCAAAATAATATTACAACAAATTACATTTACAACAAATGAATTAAACAATAACCCATTGCTAAACCCCGGCTAAACACCACAACAGTCCAATACAGTTTATATGCACAAACAGATATAACCATTTCAGAAATGTGCAACCCCCTGCCAACCGACATACTAGCAGTTAGGGGAGGTTTACGAACACATTAAACAATCACAGATATAATCCAATATGCAAATACTGTACAATTTCGATCGATTAAACATCTTTAATATTGCTCCAAAATCTGCTCTGTATACTGGAAACCTGAGCAAAATTAAAATATTCCAGAAAACCCCTAATTACACAGAGAAGCAACAGAAGAAAACTGGGTTCCTGACTCGCCAACTCGGCGGCGGAAGCGCGGCGACTCAGTAGGCTGAGGCCGCGGTTCCGCGGCGAGTTAGGCGATTCAGGGGCCTATTTTTCTTGGGTGTTCTTCTGTGGTCATGTCAAGCTCTCTGAACACACCTGAAAAATTTTTGGACTTCATTTTAAGTTCGACAGAAACTGAACAGATTTAGGGTTTTCCGGCTTCGTTTTTCCGTTCGAAATTCGTACAAATTTGCAATTAAGTTATTTATTGTTTAGCGAGGCTCTGATACCACTGTAAGTCGATGTACTTCACCCCAGTACTTGTGTGGAGGCGGAATTTTCAAAAACGATCATGTTTAAAGAACGAACATCGACTAACCGCTTAAATCGAAGCTAAACGATAACTAACCAAACATATAGTTGTTCTAAACTACTATGCTTAGGGATTATACCTATCGAAACTAGTCCTTCGTCTTTACGATCTCCTTGTTCTCCTCGGCCTTCTCTAGGTAGTAGACGATCCACCCGAGAGCAAAACTCCAAGCTAAACCTCTAAACTTGAGGCAACTAACCTTCTTGGATTGCTAATCAAAGAAGATAGATGAAATAGAGTGATGGTTATGGATTGATTAGTCTAACTAATCCTAGATCTCAACACATGAGGGTGAGGATTAGTCTTTTGAAGAGAGAGAGCTTGGGGAGAGAGAATGTGAATAATATTATGTTAAATAAGTTATGAGTATCATATCATATATGAAGCATTTTCTAATAAGAAGAAAAGAATAAAGAGTGATGAATAATCATGCTTCATAAAATATCTAGTGGTGATTCATTAGCATGATTCATTAAGCAATAAATGTGTATTAATGAAATGAATGAATCACCACCATGACTCATATAACTCATTTAATGAATATGACACATAACCCTCCTTAGTCACCATCTTCTAGAAGCTTCTCGAGTAATTACGAGAACGCCCCTCCGATCCGTAAAAATACGGAAAAACTTTAGACTGTATAAATCCAATAACCGGATGCCAGTAACTGGCTTAAACCAAACCCGACTGGTAAAAACTGTCCGAAAGTCGTACGCGCGTAAACGCACGTATGCGTCCGAACCCTTTGTCGCAAAACCATGCAACCTCTATATCGTTTCGCCTGGAGTAGGAAACTCTCTGTGTGGGACTCTAGAGACTCGACTACTACGCTGGCAGTGGGTATAACCACAGACCGCAAGCGGCACTAGCTGTACGTAACGGTCCCCAGGTAGTTGTCGATAAGAAGGCCGATGAGGAAACCCATCCAAACTCCTACTGAGTCTGATGTGACAATCTCCATACAGTCCGGTCCGTTCGTCCAAGACTATCGCATATCGGGCCTAGGGGGGCGGCAAGCGTCAGTCCCCTAATAGCGGTATAAGTCGTGTCGGAGGGAAGCCCATTACACCCTGAGAAACTACTGGAACCTACCAGCAAATCTCGCTTGCCCTGGCCAGGGACTTTGCGTAATGGCTCTCTGACACAGCACGATATCTACTCCTAATACCGGGAGGGACGAATCCTGTCTAACCGCCACTGCCTCCAAGTGCTCGGGACTGCACCCAACTGCTACCTGTTTGCACGACTCCTTTGAGCCGTGGTAGGGTAGCAATCTAAGAACAGTGGGACACACTCGAGGCGAAGTAGCAGTGTCAAGTCTGCGGACTACGCTGTACTCATGTCACCTGAGAACTGTTCACTGACGACTGGTATCAAACCAACCAACAGTTCCCTGTGAGTCCTGTCCGGTGTACCCGTAACCTAACGAGCACCTGTATACTATCTCCAGTATGACGTACTGACGGCTGTGGGACAGACCATCTCCCCAACTGGGATGAGAAGCGTACACACCAGTCTACTCCGGAGTATCGATGCTCTGTCTCGATAATCCAACGACCAGGGACCTGAATAAGGATGTGCTTGTAGACTACCCAGCCCCCACTAGTGTGACTGCCATCACAACGCTGGTAGACAAGTAAGATCCTAAGAGCTCTATCAATACGTACACTCACATATTAAGATAGAAAAACCAAGTAGCATACTACCATGTTTAGCAAGACTGTTATATACATGTGAATATCCCAAGCTTCCATTAAGTAATATACAAACTAGTATGATACAGTAATGGCCTTCTAGGGCATAAACACTAACAGTATAGCAATGAAGCAGGCGATACCCCACATACTACGCTTACGGTCACAGAAAATAAAGTGTAAAACTACAACATTTGGAATCCACAATCACTTTAGACATCGTAAATCCGAAATATCACATACTTCGCATTTCATGCTGTTCACACCATAATATTGCATTATTATATTCCCCATTCTTATTCTTTTTATAAATAAACGGGTGCTTTTGACGCATGTCTGCTACATGTTACAGGTTCTTGGACAGGAAACAGTAAAAACGATGTAAAGACAATGAAAATATGGACTTTTGACCAACAAATGGGAGGACCTTAGTCAAGCCTACATCGAAAGACAGTTCACAATTAACAAGGCAACTCAAGGTCCAAAAATACAAAGCGGACGGTTAAAAATCCATTGCAAATGGTTCACTGAAGATCTGGAGCTAATGTAGAAGCCCAATTGTTAAAAGAACCCAAGAACCAGAAGCCCAAAGTTATCCATAACAAAGCCCAAACATTTCAGCAACTGAACCTTCCAATGGGCCGCGGAATCGCGGCCCAAGCCAGCCATTGCCGCGGTTCCACGGCCTTCTGGTGCCCGCGCTTCGAGAAATTTTACCAAAATTCTTTTGCTGCTCTGAAAATATTTCCTAAGGGCTATTTTTGTAATTTAGGACATGCGAAACAAATGTAACCCTAGGGTTTCCTATTCTTTATAAATAGGAACTCTAATCATTGTAATTCTTTATGCCTCATTTTAATAATAAATTCCAGAACTCTTTTGGAGAGCATCGGTGTTTCTTTTCCATTCAGAAATTCTGATATGACAAACCTGTATGGATGATTGGAGGGATGCATCTGTAAGTAGATTTAATTTCTCGCCCTAGTTTAGATTTCAATTCTTTGCCCTAGGTAGATTTAATTTCATGCCCTAGGAACTTCTTTAGGGTTTAGCTTTGGGGAAGGATATTGAGAGATGAGATCTCTCATCCCTTTCTTACCCACTAAATATTTACAATAGGACTCCATGCATACACACACATACCGCGCCCTACGGCATCCTACCCCTCGAGGTAACGATGACACCGTAGTGTAAAGGCCCGGTTACGCGCGTTTTCCATGGAGGTTAGGGTAAGGATCTCTAAAGGAAGGACAAGAACCTAGAGGAAGTAACACCTTCCCGAATGGATCTAATCCCCTTTATTGATAATTACCATAACTCCTCATAGATCTTCATTTGGGTATAGAAAGCGTTGAGATTTAATTGCATTTCCAAACCATCCCTAAACCTAGCCCTAGCAAGAATAGATCTAGATAATTGCCCTAGGTTAATTAGATTTTTAGATTTAATAATTAATCCGAACACCCTTCGGAATTAACTCGTTAGCGCGAATCGGAAATTCACAACATCCCTGTGGACCGACCCGTACTCACCGGCTAGTTTCATGCGACGCCGTTCTTGATTGCGGTTTAGAAATAGGTGCCTAACTATAGGAATTCCACATATTGTATCACATTCCAGATAAATAGACAGTATTAAACTTTCCGATCGAATAATCAAATACCCAAGATTTCCTAATTAGCTCAACACTTGAGCGGAGTTCAAAAATCCCAGAATGTGTCATAGTAGCAGTGGTCCAGCCATAGAAGGGTCAAGCCAACGCCTCACATGTGGCACGCCGTACTGCCCCAAACCCTAAGATTTAGAGGCAGTTCAGACGGTCACATAATCGAGTTAAGGTTTGTGTTCTTCTAGAGAGTCCACCACGTTTCTTGCACGTTTTTCCGAAAGATTTAAACCCGAGAAAAAATCAACACTTGAAAGTTTTTCATGCCGGGAAAAAGTGAGATAATGATATCCGTTCGAACTTTTTAATACTTTCTAAATTACCTGAAAACAGCACGAAATTAAAGTTTCCGATCGAATCAACGAATCACAAAAAATCCCCAGAACACTCAACACTTGAGTCAGATTTGTAAGTCGATGTACAACACCCCACGACTTGCGGGGAGGCGGAATAATGAAAAACGATCTTGTTTTAGGCGTAAACATCGACTAACCGAGAATCTTTGCATAAACAATAACTAACAAGAAACCATAGAAGAGTTAACTACTATGATAAAAGATTATACCTATAGAACCGAGTCCTTCGTCTTGTCGATCTCCACGTCCTCTCCGGCCTTCTCTATGTAGTAGAAGATCCACCCGAGAGCTTAACTACAAGCTTCACCTCTAACTTGAGGTAACTAGGTTTTTTAAATCGCTAATCTAAGTAACCTAGGTGATATAGAGAGTGGTTAAGGATTAAGTAGTCTACTCTAATACTTGGTCTCAACACATGAGAGGGGAGGATTAGGGTTTGAAGAGGGAGAGCTTGAGGAGAGAGAAAGTGAGCAAGAGAATGGAATGAGATAATGATCTCTCATAATATATATGAAGCAAAAACAATATCAAGATAAATCAAATAAATTATTTAACAACCATGCTCCATAAATATCTAATGGGTGATTCATCTCCATGAGTCATTAAACATTTATGATGCATTAATGACATGGATGAATCACTCAAATGAGTCACTAATCTCATTTAATGCATTAATGACATGGATGAATCCACCTTAACCCCCAAGTCACCATCTTCTAGAAGCTTCTCGCGCAATTACGAGAACGCCCCTCCTATCCGTGAAAACACGGAAAAACTTTAGACTGTATAAATCCAATAACCGGATACTAGAAACTGGTTTAAACCAAAGCCGACTAGTAAAAACTGTCCGGATGTCGTACGTGTGTAAACACACGTATGCGTCCGAACCCTTGTCGTAAAACCATACGACCTCTATATCGTTTCGCCTGGAGTAGGGAAACTCTCTGTGTGGGACTCTAGAGACTCGACTACTACGTTGGCAGTGGGTTTAACCACAGACCGCAAGCGGCACTAGCTGTACGTAACGGTCCCCAGGTAGATGTCGATAAGAAGGCCGATGAGGAAACCCATCCGAACTCCTACTGAGTCTGATGTGACAATCTCCGTACAGTCCGGTCTGTTCGTCTAAGACTATCGCATATCGGGCCTAGGGGGCGGCAAGCGTCAGTCCCCTAATAGCGGTATAAGTCGTGTCGGAGCGAAGCCCATTACACCCTGAGAAACTACTGGAACCTACCAGCAAATCTCGCTTTCCCTGGCCAGGGACTTTGCGTAATGGCTGTTTGACACAGCGCGATATCAACCCCCAATACCGGGAGAGACGAATCCTGTCTAACCGCCACTGCCTCCAAGTGCTCGGGACTGCACCCAATTGCTACCTGTTTTCACGACTCCTTTGAGCCATGGTAGGGTAGCAATCTAAGAACAGTGGGACACACTCGAGGCGAAGTAGTAGTGTCAAGTCTGCGGACTATGCTGTACTCATGTCACCTGAGAACTGTTAACTGACGACTGGTATAAAACCAACCAACAGTTCCCTGTGAGTCCTGTCCGGTGGACCCGTAACCTAACGAGCACCTGCATACTATCTCTAGTACGACGTACTGACGACTGTGGGACAGACCATCTCCTTAACTGGGATGAGAAGCGTACACACTAGTCTACTCCGGAGTATCGATGCCATGTCTCGATAATCCTACGACTAGGGACCTGAATAAGGATGTGCTTGTAGACTACCCAGCCCCCACTAGTGTGACTGCCATCACAACGCTGGTAGTCAAGCAAGATTCTAAGAGCTCTATCAATACGTATACTCACATATTAAGATAGAAAAAAACCAAGTAGCATACTACCATATTTAGCAAGACTGTTATATACATGTGAATATCCCAAGCTTCCAATAAGTAATATACAAACTAGTATGATACAATAATGGCCCCTAGGGCATATACACTAATAATCTCCTACTTGCACTAGGGCCATGTACTGGCATATCGAAAACCGATGATCTCGAGTAGCCTCTCGAACTGAATCTGAGGTAGGGCCTTCGTGAATGGATCAACAATGTTCTCTTCTGTAGTAACTCTCCGAACCTCGATCTTCTGACGATCAATGATCTCCCTGATCAGGTGATACCGCCTTAAGATGTGTCTGGACTTCTGATGGGACCTTGGTTTCTTCGCTAAAGCTATAGCTCCGTTGTTGTCGCAATACAGAGGTATTGGATCAACAATGGTAGGAACCACCTGAAGTTCTGTTAGGAACTTCTTCATCCAGACTGTTTCTTTTGCGGCATCGCAAGCAGCAATATACTCCGCTTCCATCGTCGAGTCAACAACGGTGTCCTGCTTGGAGCTCTTCCAGCACACCGTCTCTCCATTGAGGGTAAAGAAATAACCTGACATGGACTTGGAATCGTCCTTATCACTCTGGAAGCCGGAATCAGCATAGGCCTCCATCCTGAGGTCTTTTCCGCCGTAAACCAAGATCATCTCCTTAGTCCTCCTCAGGTACTTGAGAATGTTCTTTACTGTTATCCAGTGCTTCTCCCTTGGGTCTGACTGATACCGGCTTACCACGCTCAGTGCGTAAGCTACATCTGGTCTGGTGCACAACATCGCATACATTATAGAGCCTACCGCAGAAGCGTAGGGTATAATAGACATGCGTTCCCTTTCCAAATCAGTCTTGAGAGACATCTCTTTGGATAGGGTGATTCCGTGACAAGCCGGTAGATTACCGCGCTTAGAATCTTCCATACTGAATCTTTTCAGTACAGTATCGATATACCTGGACTGCGAAAGTCCCAACATCCTCTTGGATCTATCACGATAGATCCGGATCCCCAGAATGTAAGAGGCATCACCCAGGTCTTTCATGGAGAACCTGTGTGACAAGAATCCTTTGACAGATTGTAGCGTAGGAATGTCATTTCCTATCAATAGAATGTCATCCACGTACAAGACGAGGAATACGACAGTTCTTGCTACAACTTTACTATATATGCACGGTTCATCTGGATTTTTGATAAAGTCATATTCTTTGACTGTTTCATCAAAACAGATGTTCCAACTCCGCGATGCCTGCTTTAGTCCATAAATGGACTTAAGCAACTTGCATACTTTCCCGCTGCTCCCACTCTGATTGAAACCCTCTGGCTGATCCATATAGACGCACTCTTCTAAATTTCCATTCAGAAAAGACGTCTTTACGTCCATCTGCCAGATTTCATAATCATGGAAGGCAGCAATAGCAAGAAGGACCCGAATGGATTTGAGCATAGCCACTGGAGAAAAAGTTTCGTTATAGTCTAAACCAGGTCTTTGACGAAAACCCTTTGCAACAAGTCTAGCCTTATAGGTTTCCACCTGTCCATCTACACCAATATTTTTCTTAAAGATCCATTTGCATCCTATGGGTTTTACCCCATCTGGAGCAAAGTCCAAAGTCCATACTTTGTTGGTGTACATGGACTCCATTTTGGTCCGCATTGCATCTAGCCATCGTACCGAGTCGCCGCTCTGGATGGCCTGCTGGAAGCCAGTAGGTTCATCATCATCTATGATGCAATCCTCTCTATCCCCATCTATGAGAAACCCGTAGTATCTCTCAGGCGGATGAGACGGCCTACTACTCCTGCGGAGGGGTGCGGGAATGTCCTGTTCTTCTTGAACTACCGGTTCTACCAAACTTTCAGTATTGGTTTGTGGTTCTGGAATTTCTTCCAGTTCTATTTCGCTCCCACTTGATTCCTTTTCTAAAAACTGATGTTCTAGAAAATGGGCATTACGAGAAACAAATACCTTTTGTTCCTCTGCGTAATAGAATAGATATCCCTTGGAGTTCTTTGGATATCCCACAAACTTACACTTTACTGATCGTGCCTCGAGCTTGTCCACATGCTGCTTTTTAACAAAAGCTGGACATCCCTAAATCTTCATATGCTGAAGATGGGGTTTCTTCCCATTCCACATCTGATATGGGGTAGTAGGCACAGTCTTGGTAGGAGCCATGTTCAGAAGATATGCTGCTGAATCTAGCGCATAACCCCAAAAAGATCGCGGTAACTCAGCATTACTCATCATGGAACGTACCATATCCAATAGGGTTCGATTCCGTCTCTCCGATACACCGTTATGCTGTGGAGTGTATGGAGGAGTAAGCTGAGAGAGAATTCCTTTCTCTTTTAGGTAACCTAGAAACTCGGCACTCAAGTATTCACCACCTCGATCAGATCTTAGTGTCTTGATACTTTTGCCGGTTTGGTTTTCTACTTCATTCTTATACTCTTGGAATTTCTCAAAAGCGTCGGATTTATTTTTCATCAGATAAATGAATCCGTACCTTGAGTAATCATCCGTGAAAGTAATGAAATAGGAAAAACCACCTCTTGCATGTGTAGACATTGGACCACATACATCACTGTGTATGAGTCCTAAGAGCTCGCTCGCTCTTACTTCATGTCCAGTAAATGGAGTCTTTGTCATCTTTCCTTTGAGACAAGATTGACAAGTGGCATAAGTTTGATATTCGAACGTGTCCAAATATCCTTCTCTATGTAACTTAGTCAACCTTCTCTCATTGATGTGACCCAGTCTACAATGCCATAAGAAAGCTTTATTTAAATCTGGAGACTTTCTTTTTAGTGTGTTCTGGACATTAAAAATTTGGAGTTGGTTTAACACATATATACCGTTATCCAGTGTACCGGACCCAATCAAACTATGATTAAGGTGGATGTTAACAACATCACTTACAAACGTGAAATCATAACCTTTATTTGATAACAAGGAAACAGATATGATATTACACGTTAAGCTGGGTACACAAAAACAGTTATGTAAAACCAAAATGTGTCCACTCGTCAATCCCAGGTGATAATCCCCTACGGACACAGCTCCCACGCTAGCTCCGTTAGCAACCATCAGGGTCATATCTCCTTCCTTCAGCACTCTACGGTTTCTCAGTGCCTGCAATGAATTGCAAATAGGAGATCCTGATCCGGTATCCAATACCCAGGAAGTAGAGTTGATTGACAGACAATTCTCAATTACAAACACACCTGAAATCGAAGCCACAGCTTTCTTCGGTTCCTGGTTCTTGGCATTCCACGCCTTGCAATCCTTTTTCCAGTGCCCTTTCCTGTGACAATGGAAGCACTCATCCTGGGCCACTACCGGTACCGTAAACTTTTTCTTTCCCTTCCCTCCCACCTTACTAACACCTCCTCTAGGTCTGTTGGCGGCCTTATTCTTCCTTCCTTTGGTTTTAGCCTTGGACCCGGAAGAAGAAGTACCACGAACAAACATAGCGGGTGTTTCCCTTACCTTCTGTAAGGTGCCCTCTGCACTCCTCAACATGTTAAGGAGTTCTGAAAGTTCAACTTCTTTTCTTTGAATGTTGAAGTTCAGAATAAACTGGGCGTAGGTGGGAGGGAGGGACTAGAGAATAAGGTCTGTATAGAACTCATTATCCAAAGTCGTCCCAAGCTCTGCGAGCTCTTCTATATAGCCAATCATCTTTAGGACATGTTCTCCTACCGATGATCCGACGGCCAACCTCGCTTGAAACAGCTTCTTTGAGGTCTCGTATCTTGCTATACGAGATTGCTCCCCATACAGATCTTTTGTATGGAGAAATATGGATTCAAGATCCATATCCTCGTGCCTCCTCTGATGTTCATTGTTCATCGAGGCAAGCACGATGCACTTGGCCTTCGCGCAATCTAAATCCCAGGTTTTGCGGATTTCCTTATCCGCATTACTGGATTTGGGACCAGGGACAGCAGGTGCCTTAGCGGTGAGGACGTACTCCAATTTGTCATAGGTCAAAGCCATTTTGACATTCCGCAGCCAATCTTTATAGTTTGGCCCTGTCAGTATATTTTTCTCTAAAAGTAACTTAAGTCCAGTCATTTTCAGGGTCGCTGTAATTAGGAGAGAGAGAAGAAAACTCTTTAGCATGATGCTCTTGCAAGTTTAGAATGGTTTTTAATTTATCTAAACTGGATGGCTCCCACTGTTTCTCGAATCCTTCATCAAACCATAAAAGAAGAATTAGCCATGACTATTCTCACTGTGCAATACTTGCTTAACCGTTCAGCCAGGCTGGTGTCGGTACTTCGAGGGAGGTTTTCCAACGCTTTCGCGAAGTTCCTTAATTAAATAACCTCTTTTCTCTGGGGGCGTAACCCCGCTGACATATTTCTTGACACCTACTTGGTTTATAGCATTGATCGTTAAGTGACGAATATCCTGATGAGTAGCATATACTCACAGTAGGATCGGGATCCAAATATCATCGTATGATAATGTTGAAGGAATCCTACCAACATTCATCAAACTCCAAATGGTATGCAACTCTTTGCAAATTTCAGTTTCTTTAGAAATTCCCGATATATATTTTTGCCCCATGCTCTTATGACCTTAGCGTTAGGTCAAAATGTCATAAGTCACATGTCAAGTTCTACCCATCATTATCTTGTTAATTTGAACCCATCCGTATATATCCTTGACGTTCGGCCAAAATGATAATACGACTGTCCCAAACTAACTCATCTATCTATGCGACAAATGAATACCCAGCAGCTACCAAACACTATGCCTTGGCGTTAGGTCAAAATACATAGCTTGAATACTACTGAATACCCAAATGAAATGACGGAGGGCTACGAATGGTTTTGGCGAAACCGTGAACGTAGTGAACTTGATATGACCGAAGGAACCTGATAGCTTTTAAAAGGAGTGGTTAAAGCTCCGCAATTTAAAAATATCATCTGTTTTAAAATAACCGAGTGGTTTCTTTTAAATTGTTCCAACGATTCATCTTTTGGTTTATTTTCTTTGCATTATAAATAATGCGTCCCATCATTAACCTATCATTGCAGAAAACAACGAAAATACAACGTCCTCTTATGCCATCCGCATTCGCCACTGGGTCCCGTCATCACCCGTTAGATTACTTAACTAACGACAGAGCGGGGGCTGGGCTAGTGCGGGTGTAAAACATAAATGACGTCTAAATAGCTATTATATATAGATATTGTACATTCGTCAGACGCAATAATAGGCATTCCAGATCTCATATGAACTTTATTGGATTTGCAAGCAATCCGCGTTTGTTTAGAGCCTGCAACAAAAGACGGATTACACAGTTGTGATGAATAGCCATTACCCCACCCTAGACCCCTACGGGTACGGCAAACTACCTGCCAAATACCCGAAGTGAAGCGGTCTCCCTCAACAAAGTGAGTAGGCCACTAAACACTTCAAAGTACCCGGTAGTTTGTGCACCCCATCTTGGGTCTATCCTACGAGCAAAAACAGTAAAATGAAATAATACAACGGTGGCTACAACCGCAACCTGGATGTGCCCCGCAAAATAATATTACAACATATTACAGTTACATCGAATGAATGAATATAACAACCCATCTCAAACCCCGGCTAATCATCACAACAGTCCAATACAGTTCACAACCACAAACAGTAAAAACCATTACAGAAATGTGCAACCCCCTGCCAACCGACATACTAGCAGTTAGGGGAGGTTTACGAACACATTATACAAACACAGATATAATCATATTAGCAAACATCGTAAAATTTCGATCGAGCAAAACACTTTAGATTCTACTCCAAAACTTCTCTGTGCACCTGAGATCTTAGCAGAAAATTAAATATTCCAGAAACATCATTATTAACACCTAGGAGTTACTGAAGAAATTGGGGCTGACTCGGCCCCAACTCGGCGCGGATCCGCGGCGGATCGCATGGATCCGCCGCGGTTCCAAGGTGAGTTAGCCGAGTCATAGGTCCAAATTTCTGCTGTAGCCTTAGTTTTTCCTGCTTGTTATTCTGAAGCTCCCTGAAAAATTTTTAGAGCCAGTTTTAAATTCGACAGAAACTGTGATAATTTGATGATGTTTCCGGTTCTTTTTGCGTTCGAAATTCTTACGACTTTGCTAATGAGTTAATTTTTGTTTAGCGAGGCTCCGATACCACTGTAAGTCGATGTACAACACCCCACGACTTGCGGGGAGGCAGAATAATGAAAAACGATCTTGTTTTAGGCGTAAACATCGACTAATCGAGAATCTTTGCATAAACAATAACTAACAAGAAACCATAGAAGAGTTAACTACTATGATAAGTGATTATACTTATAGAACCGAGTCCTTCGTCTTGTCGATCTCCACGTCCTCTCCGGCCTTCTCTGTGTAGTAGAAGATCCACCCGAGAGCTTAACTACAAGCTTCACCTCTAACTTGAGGTAACTAGGTTTCTTAAATCGCTAATCTAAGTAACCTAGGTGATATAGAGAGTGGTTAAGGATTAAGTAGTCTACTCTAATCCTTGGTCTCAACACATGAGAGGGGAGGATTAGGGTTTGAAGAGGGAGAGCTTGAGGAGAGAGAAAGTGAGCAAGAGAATGGAATGAGATAATGATCTCTCATAATATATATGAAGCATAAACAATATCAAGATAAATCAAATAAATGATTTAACAACCATGCTCCATAAATATCTAATGGGTGATTCATCTCCATGAGTCATTAAGCATTTATGATGCATTAATGACATGGATGAATCACTCAAATGAGTCACTAATCTCATTTAATGTATATACCACCTTAACCCCCAAGTCACCATCTTCTAGAAGCTTCTCGCGCAATTACGAGAACGCCCCTCCTACCCGTGAAAACACGGAAAAACTTTAGACTGTATAAATCCAATAACCGAATACTAGAAACTGGCTTAAACCAAAGCCGACTAGTAAAAACTGTCCGGATGTCGTACGTGTGTAAACACACGTATGCGTCCGAACCCTTGTCGTAAAACCATACGACCTCTATATCGTTTCGCCTGGAGTAGGAAAACTCTCTGTGTGGGACTCTAGAGACTCGGCTACTACGCTGGCAGTGGATTTAACCACAGACCGCAAGCGGCACTAGCTGTACGTAACGGTCCCCAGGTAGATGTCGATAAGAAGGCCGATGAGAAAACCCATCCGAACTCCTACTGAGCCTGATGTGACAATCTCCGTACAGTCCGGTCTGTTCGTCTAAGACTATCGCATATCGGGCCTAGGGGGGCGGCAAGCGTCAGTCCCCTAATAGCGGTATAAGTCGTGTCGGAGCGAAGCCCATTACACCCTGAGAAACTACTGGAACCTACCAGCAAATCTCGCTTTCCCTGGCTAGGGACTTTGCGTAATGGCTCTTTGACACAGCGCGACATCAACCCCCAATACCGGGAGAGACGAATCCTGTCTAACCGCCACTGCCTCCAAGTGCTCGGGACTGCACCCAACTGCTACCTGTTTGCACGACTCCTTTGAGCCGTGGTAGGGTAGCAATCTAAGAACAGTGGGACACACTCGAGGCGAAGTAGCAGTGTCAAGTCTGCGGACTATGCTGTACTCATGTCACCTTAGAACTGTTAACTGACGACTGGTATAAAACCAACCAACAGTTCCCTGTGAGTCCTGTCCGGTGTACCCGTAACCTAACGAGCACCTGCATACTATCTCCAGTACGACGTACTAACGACTGTGGGACAGACCATCTCCCCAACTAGGATGAGAAGCGTACACACTAGTCTACTCCGGAGTATCGATGCCATGTCTCGATAATCCTATGACTAGGGACCTGAATAAGGATGTGCTTGTAGACTACCCATCCCCCACTAGTGTGACTGTCATCACAACGCTGGTAGTCAAGCAAGATCCTAAGAGCTCTGTCAATACTTATACTCACATATTAAGATAGAAAAAACCAAGTAGCATACTAGCATGTTTAGCAAGACTGTTATATACATGTGAATATCCCAAGCTTCCATTAAGTAATATACAAACTAATATGATACAATAATGGCTCATAGGGCATATACACTAACAAGATTAAAAATATCTAAAAATATCTAAAAGCAGCTTTGGACATTACTGTGCAAAAATGATAAAATATTGCTTCAGTACGGCCGCGGATCCGCGGCCCAAGCAGGGTATGGCCGCGGTTCCGCGGCGATGTGTACGGAATATGGTATCGTTTTTTACAGAAATGCTTATATTTCCCTGCTGAATTTTTTAAGTATTTTTAATTCAAAAAAAACCACAGTTTTAAAAATAGTCCAGAGAGGGGTCTAATTTGGTATTTCGTGTTTCGATCGGAGTTTTAACTTCGTCTAAACATCGTCTAAAGCTCTAGCTTGGCTCCGATACCATTGTTGGGTTTACCTAGCACCTCATCAAGGGTTTAGAAGCATCACATATGCCAAAATCAAATTTTTAAGGTGTTAAGTGAACTTGCAAAGAATCATAACTAGAAATTTAGGGTTTCTTTTGACTAAGCATCACATGCAAAAGAAAAAGTATCACTAAGAGTGGAGATTACAACCTTTGAAGACCTCCCTTAGTGACTCCTTGGCACTTTGAGAGTTTGGAACGGATCGATGGAAGCCTTCCTATTCTACGATGATCCACCCGAAGTCCCTTTGCCCAAAGCTCATCGCTTTACTTGAAATGTGAATGAAGTAGAGCAAACACCCTACACAAATGGGCTAGATGTGTGTAGTATGATGATGTGGTTTGTATTCTCTAATCAAAACCCTTTCTTTTTTATCACCCTCACTCAAAGAAATTTTCAAGAGAGGAAGAAGAAGAGGTGGCTAAGCTTGAGCTCAAAAAGAAATGATATGAGTGTGAATTTTTGAAATGAGAAAGAATAATCCATATTAATCCTTCTCACTTCAACCATGGTTAGTAATTATTTAAATATTTACTTATTGAGTTAATTTCCAAAGGAGAATTAACTCATGGTTAAATGTTAGGTGAGGTTTAGTCAAAGATGATAAACATCAACCATGAGTGAATTATCCTTTTAATTAACTCAAAATGATAAATATAAATAATTACTACAATATGAGTCTTGCATTGCCACCAATTTTGTATCAACAACCATGATACAATGTATGTATGTATGTGTCCATGCACATCATCATGTGCATACATGCATGCATACAAAAATAGAAAAAGGGTTTAATAAAAGAATTAATCTAAAAGTCATTTGTTAAATCAACACTAGATTTTGCAAACCGATCATATCACATACGACCCGACCAATAGAAAATGCCCGATTAATATACGGTGTCACATATCCTTATTTAATTGGGTCCCCGCGCATATCTCATATGCACACCACATCTTTTCGTCTGAGCCAGGAAACTTCATTGTGGGACTCTAAGACTCGTCAATACGCCGGCAGTAGGTGATGATCATATCAAACACCCAAAAGCCGCAAGCGGTCAGCTAAACGTAACGGCCACCCGGGTATTGAACGATCAGAAGAAAACCAGCGAAGCTGTCAAAACTTCCATCGAGCCAACTGGCAACACTTACCGTACAGTCTGGTCTCTTCGTCAGATATGTTGCATATCGAGTTTAGGGATGGAATCGTCGACCCCAATAACTCAATAAGTCATGCTTGTGTATGGCTCATAACAGATCGAGAAACTACTGATAACGCTTATCAGTAAATCTCAGCAGCCCTGGTCAGGGACTTCCTGTTATAGCCAATCGAGCATAGCACAACATCAACTCCCAATACCGGGAGAGACGAAACCCCTCCTATCGCTCATCGCCTCCATGTGCCTCGGGACTGTACCCAAAGTCCACCTGTTTGCATGACTTAGTAGAGTCGTGGTAGGGTGGATATCAAAGTACAGTGGGAGGACACACAAGACTCTATGACGATCTTGGGTCTACAGACTAACCTGTACCAGTGTCACCTGAGAACTGCTATCCGACGATAGATATAATACCATATAGGAGTTCTTTATGAGTCCGTTCAGTGTACCCAGTCTCCACTGAGCACCCGCATACAATCTTTGGTGTCACCTCACCAGATGGATATGGGATCATCCATCGCCCATCATATAGGACAAGAATAGTATACGCTAGTCTACTCTGGAATATCGATGCCCCGTCTCGATACACCCACGACTAGGAACAGTTCAAGGATATGCTTATAAACTACACATGCTCCACTAGTATGATCTGCATCATAGTCACAGCAGTCAAGCAAATATCCTGAGGGCTTTATCAACATGTGCAAATGAATAAAAGTATGATCAAATCAACATGTCAAGATAAAGTAAACCAGATAGCATACTATCATGTTGAGCTAGAAAGTTATCTAAAATCATATATACATGTTCAAGCATCCACTATACATATAATGGCCTCTGGGGCATACATTTATCTAACAGTGCGGTCTTCGGATATCATGGTGATTTGCTCTTTCCACACTTAGGGCGGTCTATTGCGGACACATGATGATCTGAGTGTGGAGCCGCTTCAGAATAATGGGATCGGATCTCTAAAGCACATTCCGAAAAAGGACCGAACTGCATTATAAATGTAATGATTCCACCCTCAATTACGGAGACGCCTTTTGGATGAACCGGCATTCCGGAGTTTGAAGAACTCCGTAGTTAAGTGTGCTCGAGTTAGGAAAATCCTAGGATGGGTGACCTCCCGAGAAGTGGCTCTTTCTTGAGTCCGATTCGTTCTAAGGGACAAAACCGTACGGTTTCGGTCAGAGCGGACAATACTATCTGTATTGGGACGTAGGACGTGATATTTATGATGAACGATATCGAAATCTGAAGCATAAACATACTAGGAAAGCTTAATAATTATATATTTATGATAATGAACCTATACTACAAATTTTACATACTGTTTATAAAATTGAATTAAGAAATATTATAATACTCAAATAATATATGTTAAATACGATACATATTTGAGATCTAAATGAAAATTTATTTCCATGCTAAACAATGTCAAATATTTATAATGCTAAGCTTTGATGCAAATACTAGAGCGAAGAAACGACGAGACACGCAATGTAACTATACCGAGAAGTAGACTCTTTCCGATATAGTTACGCTAAGCGTATTGTATTGCAGAAGTACACAAGTATCTTTATTCATTAACCGACATTTATTACAAGTGATAACAAAAGAGTGACACTATACATAATAGATTTCAAAAGGTACAAAAGAATGCTACATAGGTACAACCTGCAAGATACAGATATGGAAACTCTACGAGTCTTAGGCCCTTCATAGTTCTGTTGCGCACTTTGATGACCGTCTCTGGTCCTACAAAACTGGCTACTCAACTAGGAACACAATTCCCAGTGTGTCAGAACACCCACAACATAAAAATATACAGGAGAGTGTGATGTAAGTAATAACAGTAAATCATTATAACATGTGAAAACAGGTAAACCGAAAATACGGGAACTTGTGCATATAAAGTAATGTGAAAACATGTATTGTAAATAAATAAGAATGCAGAAGGGTAAACATGGAGGAAGTACCAATGCAGTAAACAAGGTGTCAAACTAGATATCAATAATAGAGTCAGGACAGTGTCAATCTAAAGGTCAATCTGGAAATCAAGTCAATCGGGTATCAATCTAAGAGTCAAATCAGGTCAAATAAGATATGTATTGATGGAATTGACTGATGGACATACTCGTATCTTTGGGTATTTATGATTAGCTGGAATAGTATGAGCAGGGCGCTCGTGTCTGTGACGACAACAATATCATGAATCAATGCGGTAGCGTGAACATCCCCGAAAGGTGTTACATGACTACGATGGAGTTTTTCTAGCGTGAATATCACCCGAATGCACAAGTATTTTCACCCTTCAGTTTCTTAATAAACAAGTCTAAACTAGTAACATAATGATCACAATCCAAAATGCTATAATCCATGTCAATGTAAAGTCACGATAATTTAACAAATCCATGTGAATGATAATCTAGTGTAATCACGAATAACAAGGGATGTTATGTAATATGTCATATCACGAACCACTCAGTATTGACTATGTAATCGGGTTTAGTATCAAGGTTTCAATAGTAATCATGTGACAGGGAATCAAGGTTACGGTAAACCAAGTGTCAAGACTTAGGGTAATTCAATTGTCAGGGCTCTGGATGAATCGGATGTCAGATGTCAAATCAAATCAAAAGAGGTCAAGAAAAATATGCATGCACTAAAATGTACTAAACCGATCATGTTAGCATAAATTATTTTGTATGGAACGCAATATCATAACTTAAATAAAATGCTTATTTTTAAATTTAACAAAATAAATGAAATACTTTTCTTGCTCTCATACCATACACTACTTCAAATACACAACAATTAATGTTATCTTGTGCACTAATATAAATATGGTTCATGCAATGTAATTGAAAATATATTAAAACGGACAATAATTAACTTTTATACTATACTATACTGTAACATCATATTAATATAAAACAAACCATTGATGTCTTCAACTACTATTGAAGTTGTATTTTTAACATAACTTCAAATGACTGCCTAACCATACGCACTAAGAAAATAAACTTATTGACCTACACAGTTAAATGCGATTACATCTATGAGGAATAATGCAGCACATCGAAATTGTTAGAAATGAGTTGTAAAATCATGATCATGGGCCCCAACAAATTGCTAAATGTGAAAACGATATGAAACGAAATAAGTAGTACGGTAGCAAGAAATTAAACTGTGCCAAGTCCTTGGAGTTAGGCAAGTAAGTGATAGACACTTGCCTTGGGAATCTACGGGTGTGCGGCTCACGGCAAGAACGCGAGAACGACGGAAATTCTCTACGAGGCATTTCGTCAAACACCTCCATGCGTAAAACTGAAATGTCGTCGGAACGGAGATCCGGAGGCATGGAAACGATGGTCGCGCTCCCACGGACTTGGGACAATTCTTAGAGCCTCGGTTCGTTGCCCGGAACGGTGCCGAATGTGCTGTCGAAGTCGAGGGTTTGATGTCGTCGGTGTTGTTGCGGCTGCTGTTGTTGCCATTGTTGACGATGACGACGACAGTGGATGGCGATCTTTTGGTGGTGACAACGAGGAGAACGAGAAGGAGGATGATGATGGGTCGGTGGTGTTGGTGTTGGGTCGGTTCTTGAAGAGGAGTTCGGGTGTGTGAAGGAGGTGGAGTTGAAGGAGGATGAAAGAGATAAAGGAGGTGATGAGATGAGCTCAGCTGGTAGGAGCCATGGGTACCAGTGCTTTGTAGAGAAGAAGGGAGTGAGGGGTAATGGGTTTTGAGAGGGACAATAGATTAGGGTTTGAGTTTGGGCTTTAAAATCTATATATATTTTTAAAACTGTTTTTGGTTTTGGAAAATAAAATATTTTGTTATTATTTATTTTTTTTAAACTATTTTAAAACCATTTTCTTCTTATAGAAAAATTATTTTATAAATACTTCTAATTACCTTAAAATTATGTAAATTTTATAGAAAAATTCTAAATCAATACTTACTCATTTTCAACCATTTTCACCACAAAAATAATTTCTTTTCTAAAATCCATTTACTAAAATAAATCTTTGAAAATACTAAAAATCATATTTAAATTCTTTTCTTCTCCCAAAAATTATATTAATCAGATTTAAACTCAAAATTACTTTTTCCCAAACTTTTCCATCAGAAGAAATACTAAAATAAGTATGAAAATAAGAAGAAAATTATACGAAAACTTTATTAAAGTATAGACAAAACGCAGACGTTATAAATATATGGGTTCCTATATATATAAAACAAGTTTTTAACTTGTTAATGATGTTATTTCTGGATTGATCAAATTTTTTATTATGACCTATTTCCTTGACTACTGTATAAGTATTTACTTCATTGAGAGCTAACACTACTACAAATAAGGGTTGCCCCTACGGATTTATCGTTAGGGGCAACGCACTGCCCCTACGGATATGTACGTAGGGGCGAAAAAAGACCCCGTAGGTGCAAAGGCCGCAGGTGCAAGTTGAGGCCCTGAACTTGCCCCTACGGACAAATTCAAGCCCCTACGGATATATCAGTAGGTGTTATAGCCCCTACGGAGTACCCCGTAGGGGTAATAAAATCATATATGTAATTTTTTTTTGAATATATTGTATATACCTACGGATATATCCGTAGGTCCTTTTTCTACCCCTACGGATACCTCCGTAGGGGATATAAAGTAGCCCCTACGGATAAGTCCGTAGGGGCCACTCCCAACACCCTGCACTGAGATCGGGGGGAAAAATATCAGGAAACCTGATATTTTGTCCCTACGAATTTATCCGTAGGGGATAAACAGTGGCCCCTACGGACATATCCGTAAGGGCACCCCCAACACCCTGCACTGATATCAGGTGAGAAAATATCAGGTTTCCTGATAGTTTGCCCCTACGGATAACGCCGTAGGGGCAACATATGTACCTACGGCTTAATCCGTAGGTACATATTGTCTGTATTTTTTTTAAAAAAATGGGCTGCTAGATTTTTTCCCGTCCTGTGCACAATACTATATACATCAATCAAATCATATATTGCAGTATTCATAATCACATCTCACGCATATATATAATATACAAAAGAAACCCAAAAACTGAATATGATATAAATACAAACCAATATCAATATCGTTTCAAAATGTAGTACAATGTGATATAAATACATGTTTCAAAAAATAAGAACCAAAAAGCTACCCTAGTTCGGTCCAGCTCCACCTCCGAATAACGTTAGAATAACGCAAGCCTGCTCCTCGGTCAATACACTCTGCAATGCTACATATAAGGGAGTCTGAGCGGCATGTGGAGCTGGCGATGTGGTCTGCGCAGCCGCCGTCGAGGTAGTCGCTTGCGGAGCCGCGGCTGCGGGAGTCTGAGTGGGCGGTGGAGCTACAGGAGCTGTCTGCGGAACCGCAGCCGATGTAGTAGCTTGCGGAGCCGCAGCCGAAGGAGATGCATGTGGAGGCTCGGCCGATCTACCCTGTCGCGTCTGGACATAACGTGTGTAAGAAGCGTGTAAGAACTGTGTATTATTCGAATTCGTTTCATTATTAAGTTATTTCGAAACCCTGTTTGGATATCTAGTTTGGAAAAGCGTTGTTTATTTTAATTACATATGTATGTATGATTAATCAAACTTAAGTCTAAAACCAAATAAGGTCAAGCTACGTACTAATTATGGATATGTTGATATGTATATAATATGAAATGATATTTTACTATAAAGTAGTATACATACCAGCATCTCCTTCAACTCCTGAACGGTGGCCCTCAAGCTATCCAGTTCCTGATGGACATGCCGGTCACTGGAGACGGAGGAAGTAACCGCTGGGGTGGAGTCCAACCTCATATGGGCCCTGCTAGGGCCCAATCCCCGGCCTCTCTCCCAACCTCCGTGGTGCCCTCCGTGTGCGGCGTCCAGAACTGGGGTCAGCAGCCTCGAATCGTTCTGTCCGGTAAAATCGATCCCCGAGGTCTGGGCCTGCTCAACCACCCGCTCCTACACCCACATTAAGCAGTAAAGTATAAATATAAAATTTAAACTTGAACCTTCCAAAACTAAAATTTCAAATTTGGGTAGAAAAAATATTAACACTTACGCAGTACTCCTGGGTAGCGACGTCGGGACATCGAAGCTCGCCCGTGGCGGGATCTGTCGAGGTGCTGTGGACGGCAAGATATGCGGACAGCACGCTCGGTGTACCACCTGACGCCACGGTCCGAGATGTCTGCAATATTAGAAAGTAACTCTTAATATAAGAAATATTAGAGAATAACTCTTAATATTACAGAATATTAGAGAATAACTCTTAATTTACCGATAACTCCATGGCTCGAGTAATGTTCCTCGAGCCACCTGTGTAAGTGGGGCGACCCCTCTTCGCCGACTTCCTGTTCTCCGTATTCTGAGCGGCCTGTTTCTGCACAACGCATTAACATTTAGTTTTCTAATTAAGAAACACAAATAAATAAATTATATCATAAATAATGAATTAAATTTAAAATACATACTTGTTTGCATTCGGAGTCGAAATAAGCGCACAATAGAGGCCATGTCTCTACGTCGACTCTCGCAAACGCCGGAGTAGATAGGAGGGCCGCTCTCTCTGCCTCGGGGGTCGCTATCCACAGGGAGTAGCAGTCGGCCTTCAGCTCATTCCTGTTGTATCGGACCTTGGCCTGCATGTTCTTCATCAGGCCATTGTACAGAGCATGAAGGTCGAGCACCCTCCCCGAGTGATCAGGGTCGGCTACAGGCTGAAAATCGTAATCCAACTGAAAATACAAAAAAAAACATTGTTATTAGATTGCAAGTGTTAATAATAAATATATTGGATAGATCAAATGAAAATATATATTAATACATACCCGAGCCTGATCAAAGAAGAGGGCGAATGAGCGCTGGTGCTGCTCGCCCCACTCAACGTGAAGTGGATAGTTCTTCACGATCCGGCTCTCGTCCCCCAAATACCGGCCGAACCTCTCGGCATGAGGACCGGTATAGCGATAGTCAAGGGTAAAAAATAGGGGGAATGCTGCCTCCCCCCTAGCTCTATCAGGCCTCAGCCTATGGGAATGATTCGGGCCTCGAGTCCCCCTCTGGGGATGGAGAGGCCCTGCGTCTGCACGAAATATCAAGACAATCAATAATAAGACAAAGTTGTATTAAGAAATCAAGGTTAAACAAAAATTCAAGTGTGATATATACCTCCGGTGATTAGCGCACGAGCCTGGGCCCGAGCAGCAGCACGAGCGGGACGATAGTTCCTCCGGTGAGGAACAACCGGGGTCCCGGACCCGGACGCATCCCCTCCAACTATAAAATAAATATCGACGCTAAATCTCCATGAAGTTCATATTTATTCTATATAGCATATGTAAAATAAATAAATATTTTAAATTTATTCATACTAACCTGCAGACGATGCGGAGGGTATGGAAGCGGCAGGAGTGGCCCCTGTGGAAGGTGTGGACGCACCACTTATAATTAGACAATTAAAAATAGATTTTATAAGTAATTGCAAAAAGAATGTGTAGATCAATAATATAACGTTCTAAATCAATATGCATGAACTATAGGACATATAAACATACCCGCAGGTGCGGTGGTGTCACCACCTACAGCTAGACAATAATAAAAATTGTTAAGTAAGAGCAAAAGGAATGTGTATATTTATGATATAGCATTCTAAATCAATATACATACACTATATGATATATAAACATACCTGGAGGAGCGGGGATGGCCTCTGTCCCAGATGTGGACGCAGGACCAACAACTAGACAATTAAAAATAGATTTTATAAGCAATTGCAAAAAGAATGTGTAGATCAATAATATAATGTTCTAAATCAATATGCATGCACTATAGGACATATAAACATACCCGCAGGTGCGGTGGTGTCACCACCTACAGCTAGACAATAATAAAAATTGCTAAGTAAGAGCAAAAGGAATGTGTATATTTATGATATAGCATTCTAAATCAATATACATACACTATATGATATATAAACATACCTGGAGGAGCGGGGGTGGCCTCTGTCCCAGATGTGGACGCAGGACCAACAACTAGACAATCAAACATTGACAATATAAGTAATTTTGACATAAACATGCATGAATATCTGTAATATTACATTGAAAATGGATATGCGTGCAGTATACCTGGAGGTGTGGCAAAATCCACACGGAAGGAGGCATCCGAAGGGGTCTCCGATCTGGGTGCAAGACCGGCCCTCTGAAGCTCCCTACGGAGCTCTCCGGGCGGCAGAACCGCTCTGCCTCTGCCTCTGCCTCTGCCGCGGCTGGAGCTCCTGCCGCCCCTCGCTGCTCCCGACATCGTCATCAAATCTAGATAAACAGTTCGTGGACGCATTAGACAATCATTAAAAGTATTGACTATATATGATCTAGAGTGTAAAATGTGAAGTAATAATATAACATTACTGATAACCTTTTTCGTTTCGTGGGCGCATCATACATATCTACTTGGATTTCATCGTCGATGTCATTTCTAACCCACGTAACTTCATGATCGGTCGAAGACAACCCGTCCTTCGAAACAGACGGTCGGAGCACTTTAAGCCTTCTCTCTTCTTCGTCCTCATCGCTGTCCTCGTATTCTGGGACATCGTAGACATCTCTAGGTTTCCATCGGCATACAACACTCCACCCCGGATGCTTCAAACACTGTGAGTAGTATACTTGGAACGCTTGGTTCGGAAAGATAAACGGATCGTCCTGACCATAAAATCGAAGTGTGTTCACACTGGTCAATCCATATTCATCTTTCCAAGTCCCAAGACTGCTTTTCCACCTGTCTGTTTCGGTTCGCGGATCGTACCAAGTACAGTGGAATATATAAAAGGGTTCTGATCGTCCGGGATAGTGGATGCCGAGTATACAATTTAAGCACCCATAGTAAATCACACCGTCCGATCCTACCGTCGCAATCCCACTATTCTGAGTGGTTCTAGATGTTTCTATGTCCTTAACTTCGAATTTGTATCCAAGGACACCAAATCCTCTGTAATATGCAACCTCCATACTAGGAAATTGAGTTAAACATCTTGAATCACTCTCAAATGATGCAGAAAAGTTCGGATCGTGGATCTAACAAAACAAATTTTACGATAAATACATAACGATACAAGTTTAGATTAAAACTGATAGCAATAAAATGTAATTCGAATAACTTACATGCTCTGTGACTCAATCACAAAAATTATCCTGATGGTATTTTTCCAAACGCTCTTCGTTCCAATCAGGATGCCCCTCACGTACCTCGTTAAAATGAGTTCTGTTTTCGACAAATAATTGTGACATTAATATTATGTCATTTCATACACACAAACACAGATATAATAATTAATCCAAAAGAACTTACTCTCTAATTTGTTCAAGACATGCGCAATTAAGCAAGATAAACCGGTATATCTTGTTGATAAACATATTGTCTACCCTCTTATACTCGGCTTTACCATATGGCCCGTCTTGAATTCTTCGTGGTCGGTTAAGCCTTGTCTCAATGTTCTCGTCCAGATAGCGGGAACAAAATGTGGTTACTTCATCAAGAAGATAACCTTGCATGATAGAACCCTCTGGTCGATTTTTATTGCGTATATACTTCTTAAGAGTGTAAAGGTACCTAATGAGAATATGTTGAATAAATAAACACGGGCATACAGGACAAAAATAAATTTATAAAATGCGCGAAACGAAAAATTACACGTACCTCTCGACGGGATACATTCATCGATATTGTACCGGTCCGGCTAACTTCGCCTCAGTTGCAAGATGAACCGTCAAGTGTATTATGATATCGAAGAATGACGGTGGGAAAATACGCTCAAACTTGCAAAGTATCAACGCAATAGAATTTTCTAGTTTATCCAGCGTCGCAACCTCCAGTGTTTTAGCACACAACTCCCTGAAAAAACAACATAGGTCGTTGATTACTAGACCAACCGAGTCGGGGAGAGAAGTCCTGAGGGCTAATGGAAGAAGGTGCTCCACGATAACATGGTGGTCATGACTTTTCAGCCCATCGATCTTGCCCTTCACAATTTTTATTTTCTTGCTGAATGATCCTGAGAAACCTGTGGGGACTTTCAAATCATGCAACACCTGCAGGAATCTTTTCTTCTCCGGTTGTGACATATGATAAGCGGCATTGGGAAGTACAAACTTGCCCGGTTTACCCGCTACCGATTTAGGGTGCAGTTCACTTCTTATTCCCCACTCTTGTAGATCCATCCGGGCATTCATGTTGTCTTTCGATTTCCCGTCTTTACACAGAAGCAAGTTAAGTATGTGCTCTGATACTCCCTTCTCTATATGCATGACGTCCAGACAACGACGCACTGAATTTGTAGACCAGTACGGAAGCTCGAAGAAAATGCTTAACTTGTTCCAATATTGTGGTTTGACCTGTCTCGTCGGATCCATCCCGAAGGTCACGTTATTGTAACCATCCCATTTAGCAGTCACGTCCTCTCCGGACAATGGGGATGGAGGCCTAAGAAGCTCCTGATGACCATCAAAGTGAACCGTGTCTAACCTATAGGGGTGGTCTGGAGGCAGAAAACGTCGATGGCCGCAATAACAAACCTTCCTGCTAAAATTCAAAAATTTTGATGTTGTGTGTTCATGGCAATAAGGACATGCTTTGTGACCATGTACGGACCAACCTGAAAGCATTCCATACGCAGGAAAGTCATTAATTGTCCATATTAAAGCCGCACGCAGTATGAAGGTTGTATTTGTGTTTGAATCATATGTCTCTACACCATCAATGAACAAAGTTTTCAGCTCCTCAATCAGAGGTCGGAGATAGACGTCGATATTGTTCCCCAGTGAGTTTGGTCCGTCGATAAGAAGAGGCATCATAAAGTATGATTGGTCCATAGCCAACCAAGGCGACAGATTATAAATTATCATTACAACGGGCCATGTACTGTGACTTCCAGCCATATAGTTGAATGGGCAGAAGCCATCGGCAGCCAGTCCGAGCCGGACATTGCGAGGATCGCTACTGAATATTGCGTGCCTCCTATCGAAATCCTTCCATGCCGGTGAATCTCTTGGATGGCTCATTTTTCCATTTTCGCTTGGAGGAGCACGGTGATGCCAAATCATTGCCTCGGCTGTTTTCTTGCACCTGAATAGCCTCTGTAGCCTCTGTGTTATGGGAAAATATCGTGCTATCTTCACAGGTATATCAGGCTTCTTATCAGAATCTTTCGGCTTATACCTGGCCTCTCCGCATGTTGGACACTCTTTCAAATCTGAATTCTCTTTCCGGTACAACACGCAATTTTTAGGACATGCTTGAATCTTCTCGCACTTTAGACCCAAATCAGACATCATTTTCTGGGCTTCGTACCAGCTTTCGGGCACATTATTTCCCGGAGGCATAGAATCTTTCAAGAACGAAAGAAGCATTGTGAATGACTTGTTGCTCCATCCATTTAGGCACTTAATTTGGAAAAGTTGGACGAACCATGAGAGGGTGGAATACTTCGCATTCTCATAAATTGGTTTCCTAGCATCATTCATGAAATTTTCATATTTATCCGCACGCGGTCCTTGACCGGAAGGAATGTCATCTTCGGTACGAATAGATTCACCTAGGGCAGCCTCTACCATATCCTCCATTTCTTCTGATGGAAATAAATTTCCGTATCCTGCCGTATTACCGAATTCTTCTTCTTCTCCTGCCGCATTATCGTGTTCTCCTTCTTCTACCGCAGTACTGCATTCTTCTTCTTTCCCGTGATATTTCCAAGTTGAATAAAGTCTAGTAAACCCATGTTTTACAATATGAAGCTCTGCCAATTCTACCTTCTGCCAGTACTTATTGCCACATCTATCGCACGGACAGAGAATCTTCTCTATTATGATCTTATTATGTGCTCGTGCAAATTCAAGGAAAGCAGCAACTCCTGCGACAAATTTAGGTTGCATACGTTGTTTCCAATCCACATACATCCAGTCCTTAACTCTGACGTACTCATGGACCATGTTAGACTGAATAACATATAAATTGTAGGTTATGTTGACTATATTGAGAAATATAAGAACGGGATAGTTACTGACAAAGGAGAAAATCCATGTATATGCTTTGTGTGTGCGTTTGTCGTTGAAAAGAATAAATTATCGCACGTTATGTTGACCGATAGACGGGGACTAAGTGGCGCTTTTAGTTTCATATATGGGTATCGATGGGAATATGAAGGTTTCATATTATCATATATTGGTTTTAACCCGAACATCTCGAATCGCTCTCTGATTATGCGTTTGTATATATGTGTTCCGGCTGTCGGGGGTAGGCTTCTATCCCATTAAGAATGTATAGAGCGAACGCCCATCACTTGTGCTTTCAACCGTTTCGAGTAAATTTCGGCAGCACCTCCCCGCTGTTCTCCGAGTACACTGTAATAGAATAGATAATCATTTCAAAGCTGTGAAACAACGTTGAAATGAACATCTAATCTATCTTTGTACACGGAGAACCAGCGGAAAGATACCGACGAAATATCTCGAAACGGATGAAAACACAAGTGAATGAAGGCGTTTGCTTTATACATTCTTAACTTGTCCACACGGGACAAATCTATGGGTTACCATACGATTGAATTTTCTCGTCGCGTAGACTATACGATGGTTGTTAGTATCGAGCTATACTGTCCGATATTTAACAACCTTCGTATAGTTCTAGGTCACGACGAGCATCGCACGTATGTTAACCGATAGACGGGGACTAAGTGACGCTTTTAGTTTCATATATGGGTATCGATGGGAATATGAAGGTTTCATATTATCATCGAGTATCATATATTGGTTTTAACCCGAACATCTCGAATCGCTCTCTAATTATGCGTTTGTATGTATGTGTTCCGGCTGTCGGGGGTAGGCTTCTATCCCATTAAGAATGTATAGAGCGAACGCCCATCACTTGTGCTTTCAACCGTTTCGAGTAAATTTCGGTAGCACCTCCCTGCTGTTCTCCGAGTACACTGTAATAGAATAGATAATCATTTCAAAGCTGTAAAACAACGTTGAAATGAACATCTAATCTATCTTTGTACACGGAGAACCAGCGGAAAGATACCGACGAAATATCTCGAAACGGATGAAAACACAAGTGAATGAAGGCGTTTGCTTTATACATTCTTAACTTGTCCACACGGGACAAATCTATGGGTTACCATACGATTGAATTTTCTCGTCGCGTAGACTATACGACGGTTGTTAGTATCGAGCTATACTGTCCGATATTTAACAACCTTCGTATAGTTCTAGGTCACGACGAGTATCGCACGTATGTTAACCGATAGACGGGAACTAAGTGGCGCTTTTAGTTTCATATATGGGTATCGATGGGAATATGAAGGTTTCATATTATCATCGAGTATCATATATTAGTTTTAACCTGAATATCTCGAGTCGCTCTCTAATTATGCGTTTGTTGTGCATTCGTGTTGTATGTGTAACATGATTTTAAACCATTGAGATCAAGATTGATAGAACTGATCATCCTACATTACAATAGTATTCATCAACCAAAAACTATTATTGGAATGGTATACATCTATAACAATCAACAATTAAAACTACAAATATAGGATACTGATATCATAAAGCGTTATGAGACACGTCATCTGCCACGTGTCGTGATCATGGAAATCGCTAATATTGAGCATCATCAAGATTAGATTATGGTTTTGAAGCAAGTTATTGTGCATCTTGGATTGATTGTCAAGTGTTGATTTTTATTGCAACACTTGACAGAATGAAAATCATAAATACAGTTTTAAAATGTGTTCCTCACCCCCATAAAGTGGATCTTAACAATCCAGACAAGACCATCATTGTTCAAATTGCCAAGGTAGACATAATCTCAGCAGTTATTTACGGTTGCTAGCTTGTATTGCTTGTTGCTATTCTTTTTTTTCCTTGTCCTTTCTTTCTTTCTTTTTTTGGGGGGGTGGGGGTTGTGTTTGAAAAGTTTTAACCAACTCACTGCTATTTCTAGGCAATGCAGGAATATAACTAGTTTTATCCCCCAAAAGAAAGAGCTTCGGGCTTCATGAGTCAAGCGATGTGTACGTATAATTATAGGATTTTCTTGCTAGCGGTTCATTTACAACTATTCTTTAGTCTATATACCTAGCATCTGCTACTAGATATTACATCTTGCATCAACACCCTGCATGTTAAAATCAAAATCGATTATTTTTTTCTTGATCTTTTTCTGATTTTCTACCATCTGTGTCGAGTAAATTATGATTAACATTGTATTTGTCAACTAATCAGAAAAGCCATTCAACCAGCCCCACCGTAACCCTAACCCCAGCCCCACTACCGTAACCCTAACCCCAGCCCCACCGTAACCCTAACCCCAGCCCCACCCCAGTAGCAGCCGAACCCCAACCCTAACCCTACCCCGACCCCGACCCCGACCGCCACCGCGACCCCTTCCCAAGCCTAACCCCAGCCCCACCCCAGCAGCAGCCGAACCCCAACCCTAACCCTACCCCGACCCCGACCCCGACCGCCACCGCGACCCCTTCCCAAGCCTAACCCCAGCCCCACCCCAGCAGCAGCCGAACCCCAACCCTAACCCTACCCCGACCCCGACCCCGACCGCCACCGCGACCCCTGCCCAATCCCAACTCTCGCGCGCGCAACCCAGACCCAGCCATGAACCCTAAGCCCAAAATAATCCAAAAATGCTTTAATTTACCTCGAGATTTATACCTGAACGGCTGGTGGTGGGCTGGAGCGACGACGGTGGCGATTTGGCGACGAAACCGGCAGTGGCGACGACGGTGGCGACGAAACAGGCGCTGGCGACGACGGTGGCGACGAAACCGGCTGTGGCGACGACGGAGGCGATTTGGGGTTTTTTCTCGCGCGCGATTGAGAGAGAGAGAGAAAGTGAGCGTAGGCGATCGATCTGGGGTATTGGTAAATAGATATTTACTTGCCCCTACGGATATAACCGTAGGTCCTTTGTTTGCGGCTCCGTAGGGGCAAACACCAAATTAAGAATTAATATTTTTATTCTTGGAGGTCTGTGCCCGTAGGGGCAACCTTTTAGCCCTACGGATTAATCCGTAGGGCCAAGTAAAATCTACCCCTACGGATATTTTCATCCGTAGGGGCAACCCCCTATTTTACTAGTGTAATTTTTTAAGTCCAACAGATGTCTCTGTCCACCGTCATTTGTTATTTACGATTTGTATGAAGTCAGCTCATATATTGAAATTCAAAACCTTAGAAAGCTAAAATTATGAACTCAAGTTTATGTACTCTGGTTTTTTTTATATCATGTTCTTACAATTTGTCCAGATATACCTGGGGCTGGGAAGCATGGGCCAACTCGGCCATTGCTCTCTACAATCCGAAGATAAAGAACTAATCCCAAGGCGAGTCGTTGCTCTCGAGGGAATATTTGTTAAAGACATTTCTTGTTGTGGTGTGCACACTTCTGCTTTAACCTATAAAGGCACTCTTTATGCTTGGGGTGGTGGCCAAGCTGGGCAATTAGGGCTCGACCCTCAGCATGATTTCTTTTCTGGTGCTCCTAATGCTTCCGATGATGCATTACTACATAATATTCCGGTTATGGTCATAGAGAGTAAGGTTGTCTTTCTGACATACTCTTGATAACAAATGATATTCCTATGCTACACTCGGTCAATCTCTTCTTATCAGAAAGTTTCTCCATGAAGGATTTGAGTGTTGCCTGTTACATCCTAGGAAGAATCACTGGACAGCTGTGAAAAACATTCTTAAATTTTTAAGAAGGACTAAAGAAATGTTCTTGGGGTAAGGTACCGGCGAATTCCAGATGGAGTCCTTTACCGATTCGAGCTTCCAGAGTGATACAGTCGATTGAAAGTTCGGCTCGGGTTTCGTCCTTACCCTCAGTGGAGGGACGGTGTGTTGGAAGAGTTCCAAGAGAGATACCGTGGCAGACTCGACGATGAAGACTGAATACATCGCTACTAATGATGCTGTCAAAGAGGCTGTCTAGATAAACAAGTTGATGAGATGAACTTGGTGAGAGACATACCGAGGAAAATGGATCGAACTATAGTAGTCATGAGAGGAAATCATACAAATAATTTTTTTAGAAAATAATCCTATGTGTATTCGATTAAAAAGAGTGAGGATAAACCTGGAATTATTGAAAAAATATTCTAAATATAATCCACACAATCTATTTTGCGCTTGAAACATCTATATTATATAAATATTGGCGGTTTCACAATTTTTTAAATATGTGGGTTTAAAAATAAATCATTTCTCCAAACTAGGCCCAGAAACAATTTTCCCTTTGACTTAAATTCAGTATTAAGTATTTCACATGGAAATAAAGTAGGCTTTGCAATTCTTGTTAGTTATATGTATGCCCTAGAGGCCATTATTGTACATATGATGTATATTATAGTGGATGCTTAGACATATATAGGGAGGACTTTCTTGCTCGACATGATAGTATGTTATCTGGTTACTCTTTATCTTAACATGTACACTAATTGTCTCTCTATTACATGTTGGTAAAGCCCTTAAGATGTGTACTTGACTACCTGGATTATGATGTGGATCATACTAGTGGGACAAAGGTAGTCGGTAAGTACATCCTTTAATGTCCCTAGTCATGGGTGTATCGAGACGGGGCATCGATATACCAGAGTAGACTAGCGTATAGCTTCTCGACCCATACAGATGGGCGATGGATGATCCCATATCCATTGGTGTTTGACATCAGAGATGATATACGGGTGCTCAGTGGAGACTGGGTACACTGGACGGACTCGCCGAGAACTCCTAAATGGTATTATACCTCACGTCAGATGGCAGTTCTCTGGTGACACTGGTACAGATTAGTCTGTCGACCCGATATCGTCATAGAGTCTTGTGTGATTCCCACTGCGCTTTGATTTCCACCTTACCACGTTCAAGAGAACGTGCAAAACGGTGGTTTTTGGGTACAGTCCCGAGTCACATGGAGGAAATGAGCGATAGGAGGGGATTTCGTCTTTCCCGGTTTTAGGGGTTGATGTTGCGATGTGCTTGATTGGTTATAACAGGGAAGTCCCTGGCCGGGGCTGTTATAAGATTTACCGGTAGGTGTTATCAGTATTTTCTCGACCCGTTATGAGCCTCACATCGGTATGACTTATTAAGCTATTGGGGTCTGACGTTTACCACCCCCAGGCGAGATATGCGACATATCAGACGAAGAGACATGACTGTACGGTATTGTTACTGATTGGATTCACAGGAGTATGAGCAGGCTTGCTTATTGATCTTCTGATCGCTCAATACCCGGGTGGCCGTTATGTTTAGCAGACTGCTTGCGGCTTATGGGTGTTTGATATGATCATCACCTACTGCCGGCGTATCGACGAGTCTTTAGAGTCCTACACAGAGGTTTCCTGGTTCATGCGATACGGAGTAGGAGCACATATGTGATATGTGCGGGACCGAGATTAATGCATGTATGTGATACCGCATTATATTCTCGCGATATGTGATATCGGTCGGTTATATGTGATATAGCCGGATTATCGGATCAAGTGTTGATTCGATAGATTGTTACATTAGATATTAGTCGGTTGTATGTGATATAGCCAGATTATTAAATCAAGTGTGGATTTAATAATTTAATGTATAATCATATATGTGATATATTAATTTACATTAACTACTAATAGCTCACTTAAACATTTATTTTTCTCACTTATGTATACTTAGTATATATGTGATATATATTAATGTACATTATTTTGTGTCATATTTGATGTCGCATGTGACATGGGTGTATGAGACTTACACCATGCTTATAATAATGGAATGGTTTTATTTCTTTAAAGTTAATCAAAATTAGTAGGAAATTAGTAACATGCTTGGAAGTTTAGAGATGCTTATAGCATCTTTGACTTAATCCACTAGTTTTGTTTTACTTGTAGATATTTATAAACCTAACCATTATTGTAACCCATGGTTGATTCTCTACATGAGTTAGTGTATGATACTAACTCATCCATGGCTGTTATTCTCACCTCATCAGTTCATTCTCATCTCTTGACTTCATCTTCTTCATCCTTGAGAAAAAGCTTGCTAGCTTTTGATCAAGTGAGAAAATATTGTGAGAAAAATAAAACTAAAGCGAGCCCATTTCCTACTTCATCATCTTCTACTACTTGCCATTTCGTATAGGGTGTTTGCTTCACTAATTTTACAATTAGTGAAGAGATAGTATGAGCTTGAGTCTTCTCAACGTAGATTATCTTCGGCCTTGATGACTTCGAGCTAGTTTGTTCATTTCTCCGGGAGAACCCTTTCTAGAGTTTGAGTGTTCATGACTTGCAGCGAAAGGACTACTACACGGAGCATTAGAAGTGAAGGACCGGTCTACAAAGGTTGTATTCCTCATTCACTTAGATGTAAAGTTATTTACATGTTGTTTCGTCACATTTTCTAGTAAAGATTCTATGGTTAGGATTAACTAGAACGGCAAATTTTTGAAATTGGCATGGACGATGCCTCCCGAAACCTTATTGCCATGCTAGGGAACCCTGCAGTGGTATCAGAGCCATGCTAGAACATTAGACGGATTTTGTTAGATTACGAAACCGAAACGACTCCGAAACTTGAAACACAAAAATGTAGTTTCTGTCGTTTTTAAAAAGCGTTCTAAATTTTTTTTAAACAACTGCAGAATGTTGTATGAGATGCAACATGAATGCAGTATAAAATTTAGCCCCTTCCATCGGATTTTGGCCGGCCACAATGCAAGAAAATCTGGCCTCCTGGGCCACTTAGTGGGGTTTTGGGCTGAAATTTGTACTGTGTTCCAGTCACTGGGTTTTGGTGTTTCAGGTGTTGTTTGTTTTTCCAAAAATTGCATGTGATGCAGTCTTACTGGATAAGCAATTCGGAGTGTTTCGTATTCGTAGTTTTAACATTGTTTCGGGTATTCGCATGATTGTCTAGGCAAAGTTAAAAAGTTCGAACGAATATCAAAAACCCATTTTCCAAGTTTAAGGTATTCGGAAAAACATGAAAGTAATTCCGTGGACCATCTGGAAGAATGAAACCCTAACTCGACATAATGACCATAGAACGCTTTCGAACTTTAGGGTTTGCGGAAGTTCCACAGTATCATTAATGAGGCTTGGGTTTGCCCTTCTACGGCTGGTCCATAGGTACTGTGGTATGTTCTGGGTATTTGTGAACTGTGCTCAAGTGTTGAGCTGTCAGGAAATTGTGGGATTTTGATGAATCGATCGAAAAGTTTAACGTCGTCCGGACATCATATGATGGGATACAATACTTGGAATCCACAAGGAAACTAATTTGAATTTTATAAATCTAGCAATTTAGTCTCATTTGATCGGTTGCCATGGAATTTTGATGTGATCAGAAGTCCGTCGTAATCACGTAGAGTACACGGATACTCGTCGGGTAACATTATTAGATAGCTACACCTCATAGCCCTGACCAAGTGACTATAGGAGAACCCCGTTGCCTAAAGCATCCGTTCGGATGCTCGCGGCCGCGGTGTTCCGCCTAAGTGCACTTCGTCGACGGTATCGGGGGGTGCGGCCGTCTACTAAAGTTTCCGACGAGCATTCGATCAGGTTATCGGGAATCTTGTTGAATTACCCGACTTGTTATTGGAAAGTGTTTTCAATATTGAGACTGAAATGCGGGGTTTATAATTATTAAGCATGTGATATTTAAGGAATTTATTTGGTTGGGCATGAAATGCAAAATATGTGATACATTGGGTTTATGATGTCTAAGGTGGTTGCGGATTCCAATTGTTGTAGTTTTTCTCTTTCTTTTTTGCGACCGTAAGTGTAATATGTGGTGTATCGCCGGTTTCGGTGCTATATGTCAACGACAATTGGGATACGCATATTTACTTACGTTGATGACATGTGATGTTATGTGTTGCCGGGATATGTTATATTGGATCGTCGTTTTTGAATAGCGGGGTTTTTTTATGTGAGATGAGAGTTTTCATTTTCATTCATGTAAAAGCTTGTGTGTAATATTCTTTTATTAGGGCACTTCCGAGTTGAGGAAGATGTCACCGTTGATGTATATTATTTACTATTCCGCATTAGGATAGACCCAAGGAGGGGATCACAAGTGACCGGGTTCTAGAGTCCAATGGGAGACCATCTCCAGGAGTCGAGTCCGGGTCTTCTAACTCTAGAATTGGTAGGGTTGCTTGCCGCTCTCATAGGGGTCTAGGGATGTGGGTTTGGCTATTCATCAAGACCGTGGAATCCGTGTTTTATACAGGCTTAATATAAAACCCGGAAATCCTAGTATATCTAATATTTCATATGTTGAGTTCTGCTGCGATATTCTGTGATGTGATCACTTGATATGATGAGATAAATATTGTATATAGTATATATGATATATTATATAGACGTTGCTTATGTTTTTCACCCGCGCTAGCCCTGCCCCGCTCTGCTGTTAGTTACCTAACCTAACGGTGCATGACGGGACATCGAGGCGAATGCGGATGACATAAGCGTACGTTGTATTTATATGTGATGCTTAGGTAACTTAAATGATGGGACTTCATTAATGATATTAATGAAAGAAAATAAACCTAAAAATGTTGTAGAAACTTGTTTTAAAAACTGGTAGCTCTAGTTCTTTCTTTGCATAGCGGTATTCCTTGTAGAATATCCAGCACCTTATTCGATAAGGAAAAAGCCGATATCCCTTCACCGGGAGTGACATCTTTAGCGAAACTAGCAGATGCTACAAACTTGGATTGTCTTTTGATTGCTTTTATAGTTTTTGCTTTGTATAGTGGTATTTGTGAAATATCATGCACCTTATTCGATAAGGAAAGAGCCGAGATCCCTTCATCGGGAGTGACCTCTTTAGCAAAACTAGTAAAAGCCTAAAAAACACTCCTTTTCAAAATCACTCGATTCTACAAAGATATTAAGTTCATTACGCAAAAGGTTTTCATAAAAAACTGTCGTAGCCCTCTATCATTTCAGATAAGTACAAATTAGTATTCGTGCTACGTTTGTTGACCTTGTTAAAGCGTAGTGTGCGATAGCTGATTAGTACTTATCTGCTTAAGCATGTGATGTGATTGGATTAGGGTATTCGTACGACTTTATTGACCTTGTTAAGGGTCGTACGGGTGGGTTTAATTCAATCATGAAATGTACGGGTTGAACTTGGCTAGCGCTTATGATTTGTTGACCTTGTTAAGGTCATAAGTCTCTAAGGGTAAAATAATATCGGGAATTTCAAGTGTTGAAATTTGCAATGAGATTGCATACCTTCTATGAGATAGTTGGATCCCGATTCCCACTGCGAGTAAGAGTTACTCCTGGGAGAGTTTTACACATTACAATTAGCCGATCAAGTAGGTGTCTAGAAAGGGGTTAACGAGGTTACGCCCCTGGGAAAATGAGGTTTGTTTTAATTAGGTCCGTGCGAAAGCACATGGAACCTCCCTCAAAGTACCGGCACTGGTCTGGCCGAAAAATTGGCGAACTTGTAGGTTGTAATTAATCCCGGCTAGTCTTTTCTTTTAGGGTTTGAAGGAAGATTTGATAAAAACAATGGGAGCCATCCTGATTAGATAAAATAATAACCAATCTGATCTTGCAAGAGCATACGCTGAGTATTTTCTTCTTTCTCTCTCCAGGTAGCGACCATGTCACGCCTTAATCAAGATAATAATATGGATGTATTGACCGAACCCGCTTGTTATACTGAGTTGGGAAACGTTGGTCCCGCTCTACCTTATAATTGTTATAAGTCCGAACAGGAAATAGGGGATTACCAGGATTTCCGTGCCGTCCAAACGAAGAAAGTGCATGTTGATGCATCTTCTTCGGGTGTATTCGTTACCGAGAACTGTTTCTCAGTATCCTCTACGTTCTGGGTATGAGATACCGGATCAGGATCCCACATGTGTAATCTGTTACATGGGCTACAGATAGGTAAAGAACTGAGAATGGGTGATAAGTTTCAAGTGTTGGAAACGGTGCAATTGTTGAAGCCAAGATGTTGGCAGTTATCACCCTGTATTACCAAATACATTAATTCTGAACGAATATTATTAGATTTCGAACCTGATATACAACATCATATCAGTCTCTTTATTTACTAAATAAGGATATAATTTTGTATTGTTGGATAATGTTTTGAGCATTTCCTATATCATGAGTTGATCGGTACAGGCACGTTATCTAAAAACATAGACGTTCTAAATCAAGCTACACTTCTCAACATACAGAACACACACAAGAGAAAGAGTTCAGAAATGAACGAATCCTTCTTGAGGCATTGTAGATTATGTCATATCAATGCGACCCGACTAGCTAAGTTACATTAAGATGCATATTTAAATCAGTTTGAATTTACATCTTGTGAAACTTTCCAGTCATGTCACAAAGATAAAATGACCATAGCTCCGTTTACTGGAAACGGTTAGTGAACTCTTGTGATTGATACATGATGATGTATGAGGTCCCATGTCTACTCATGCCAGGACTGGTTCTTTGTACTTCATTACATTCACTGATGATCTCTCAAGATTCAGACATATGTTCCTGTTGAAACACAAGTCTGAACCTTTTGAGAAATTCAAAAAATATAAGTCTAAAGTAGAGAACCAAAACGGGTATAAGTATTATGTCTTTTGATGTGATCAAGGAGAAGAATACTTGAGCACGGAGTTCCTGAACAATTCAAAGGAGAATGGGATTCTCTCTCGGCATTACTCCTCCGCATACACCACAACACAGCGGTGTATCGGGGCGGAGCAATCACACCCTATTTGATATGGTGCGCTCTATAATGAGTACTACTGAGTTGCCTATTTCCTTTTTGGGAATTATGCACTTGAGAAGTTGCATACCTATTGAATAGGGTTCCAACCAAATCAGATGTCTACCATTCCATATGAGATATGGTATGGGAAGAGCTCATGCCTTAAGTAAGTTAAGATTTGTGATTGTCCGTCCTATGTCAAAAAGCAAAATCCGGACAAGCTCGAGGCATGGTCAGTTCTGTGGAAGTTTGTTGGATATCTCAAGCATTCGCAAGGGAATATTTTCTACCACACCGAGGAGCAAAAGGTATTTTGTTTCTCGACATGCCAACTTTTTAGAAAATGAATTTATTGTGAAGAAATTAGTGGTCATAAGGTAGAACTGGAAGGAGTTCCAGCTATATAAACTATAGCTGATGATTTGGTAGAACCGGAGGATTTAATAGCTCCCGACGAATCTCAGCCTCTCCGCCGATCTGGTAGGGTTCCTCACCCACCTGAGAGATACTTCGTTTTTATCTATGACAGTGCGAGCGAGGATTGCATCATGAGATGATGACCCAACTAGTTTCGAACAGGCCATCAAGAGTAGGGACTCTGTAAGAATGGCTGGATGCTAAGTGATCTGAGATGGAATCTATGTACACCAACAAAGTATGGACTTTGGTTGCTCTATCTGAAGGGTTAAATTCCCATCAGGAGCAAGTATATCTTGAGAAGATTACTTAGTGTAGATAGAAAAGTTGAGACTTTCAACGCTAGACTTGTTGTAAAAGGTTGTCATCATCGACCAGGTATGAATTATGATGAAACCTTTTCTCCAGTGGCTATACTTAAGTCCATCCGGATCCTACCTGTCATTGCTACATACCATGACTACGATATCTGGCGGCTGGGTGTCATGACTGCTTTTCTAAATAGTGATTTAGAAAAAAGCGTTTATAAGTACACAGCCAGAGGGCTTCGTAGACAGTGGGAGCAGCGGAAACATATGCAAGTTGCTTTACAGGTTAAAGCAGACATCGCGAAGTTGGAATATCTGTTTTGATGTGGTAGTCAAAGCGTTTGACTTCATCAAAATGGTAGATGAACCTTGTATATACAAAAATGTAGTAGAGCGTAAGGTGGTCTTCCTCGTATTGTACGTAGATGACATACTCTTGATAGAAAAGGAGTTTCTTATGCTACACTCGGTCAATCTCCTCATATCACAATGATTCTCCATATAGGATCAAGGTGATACCTCCTAAATCCTGGGTTTTTGGATCTATGAGATAGATCTAAGTGGATGTTAGGATTCTCACTAGGTGTAGTGATATGGTATCAATCGATCCTGAAGAGAATCACTGGAAAGTTTTCAGAGTGTTAAGGTCGACTGAATGTCAGTCACAGGCATTGTATTTACCCTCAGTGGAGGGACGGTATGTTGGAAGAGTTCCAAGCTAAATACCGTGGCAAACTAGACGATAAAGGCTTGATACATCGCTACCAAGGATGCTACCAAAGAGGCAGTCTGGGTGTATATTTATTCATGAGATGAACTTCGTTCCTACCATTGTGTGACAATGGAGTTGTGGCTTATGCCTAGGAACTCTCGTCCCATCAGTGACCCAGACATATTCTAAGGCAGTATCACCTGATCATGGTGATGGTTGATCTCCATGGAGATCAAGGTTAGGAGAGTAGACACAGAGGACAACACGGCGGATCCACTCACAAAGGCCTTTTCCCAAGAGAGACTTTTATGGGATGGTTGAGTATGAGATACTACAATCACTGCTATTTGATGACCCTAGTGCAAGTGGGAGATTGTTAGTTATATGTATTCCCTAGAGGCCATTATTGTACATATGATGTATATTATAGTGGATGCTTAGACATATATAGGGAGGACTTTCTTGCTCGATATGATAGTATGCTATCTGGTTACTCTTTATCTTAACATGTACACTGATTGTCTCTCTGTTACATATTGGTAAAGCCCTTAGGATGTGTACTTGACTACCTGGATTATGATGCGAATCATACTAGTGGGACAAAGTTAGTCGGTAAGTACATCCTTTAATATCCCTAGTCGTGGGTGTATCGAGACGGGACATCGATATACCAGAGTAGACTAGCGTATAGCTTCTCGACCCATACAGATGGGCGATGGATGATCCCATATCCATTGGTGTTTGACATCAGAGATGATATACGGGTGCTCAGTGGAGACTGGGTACACTGGAAGGACTCGCCGAGAACTCCTAGATGGTATTATACCTCACGTCAGATGGCAGTTCTCTGGTGACACTGGTACAGGTTAGTCTGTCGACCCGAGATCGTCATAGAGTCTTGTGTGATTCCCACTGTGGTTTGATTTCCACCTTACCACGTTCAAAAGAACGTGCAAAACGGTGGTTTTTGGGTACAGTCCCGAGTCACATCGAGGCAATGAGCGATAGGAGGGGATTTTGTCTCTCCCGGTATTGGGGGTTGATGTTGAGCTGTGCTCAATTGGCTATAACAGGGAAGTTCCTGGCCAGTGTTGTTATGAGATTTACTGGTAAATGTTATTAGTAGTTTCTCGACCCGTTATGAGCCTCACATCGGCATGACTTATCAAGTTATTGGGGTCTGACGTTTACCACCCCCAGACGAGATATGCGACATATCAGACGAAGAGACCGGACTGTACGGTAGTGTTACTGATTGGATTCACAGGAGTATGAGCAGGCTTGCTTGTTGATCTTCTGATCGCTCAATACCCGGGTGGTCGTTACGTTTAGCAGACCGCTTGCGGCTTGTGGGTGTTTGATATGATCATCACCTACTGCCGGCGTATTGACGGGTCTTTAGAGTCCTACACAGAAATTTCCTGGTTCATGCGAAACGGAGTAGGAGCACATATGTGATATGTGCGGGACCGAGATTAATGCATGTTTGTGATACCGCATTCTATTCTCGCGATATGTGATATCGGTCGGTTATATGTGATATAGCCGGATTATCGGATCAAGTGTTGATTCGATAAATTGTTACATTTGATATTAGTCGGTTGTATGTGATATAGCCAGATTATTAAATTAAGTGTTGATTTAATAATTTAATGTATAATTATATATGTGATATATTAATTTACATTAACTAATATTAGCTCATTTAAACATTTCTTTTTCTCACCTATATACACTTAGTATATATATGATAAATATTAGTGTATATTATTTTGTGTCATGCTTGATGCCACATGTGACATGGGTGTATGAGACTTACACCATACTTATAATAATGGAATGGTTTTATTTATTTAAAATTAATCAAAATTAGTAGGAAATTAGTCACATGCTTGGAGGCTTGGAGAAACTTGTAGCATCTTAGACTTAGTCAACTAGTTTTGTTTTATTTGTAGATATTTATAAACCTGACCATTATTGTAACCCATGGTTGATTCTCTACATGAGTTAGTGTATGACACTAACTCATTCATGGTTGTTATTCTCATCTCATGAGTTCATTCTCATATCTTGATTTCATCTTCTTCATCCTTGAGAAAAAGCTTACTAGATTTTGATCAAGTGAGAAAATATTGTGAGAAAAATAAAACTAAAGTGAGCTCATTTCCTACTTCATCATCCTCTACTACTTGCCATTTAGTATAGGTGTTTGCTTCACTAATTTCACATTTAGTGAAGAGATAGCATGAGCTTGAGTCTTCTCGACATAGATCATCTTCGGCCTCGAAGATTTCGAGTAAGCTTGTTCGTTTCTCCGGGAGAATCCTTTCTAGAGTTCGGGTGTTCATGATTTTCAGCGAAGGGACTACTACATGGAGCATTAGAAGTGAATGACCGGTCTACAAAAGTTGTATTTTCCATTCACTTAGATGTAAAGTTATTTACATGTTGTTTCGTCGCATTTTCTAGTAAAGATTCTATGGTTAGGGTTAACTAGAACGACAATTTTTTGAAATTGGTATGGACGATACCTTCCGAAACCTTGCTGTCGTGCTAGGGAACCCTGTAATTCTTATGCCCCATTTCTTTATTTCTTGGGAAAATTGTTTCCGGGCCTAGCTTATAGAAATGTCTTACTTTTAAACCTACATATTTTCAGAATTTTGGAAATGCCCATTATTTACAAAATATGGATATTTTATGGCCAAAATAGATTAAGCGTATTTTATTTAGAATATTTTAGCAAAATTTCCCAGTTTACCCTTATTCTTGTTAATCAAATACACATGATCATTCTCTTAAGAAATTATTAGCTGCTATGGTCCGCTTCTTTCTCCTCGGTGCTTCCCTCCCACTTCCTTATTTTTTTTTATCCCAATCTCCTTCCTAAAAATTTACATCTCCATTTCCAAATATCTCGTCGTCAATCCAATTTCTCCAATTCCTCAATTTTCGGCTCCAATTTCTACTTCATCCCTTTCAAATCCCTAATCCGGATCCAATTCCTCCGATTCTCCTATCTCCACTCCCACCAATTTCCCTTTAATCTCCACATTATGGCAATCAATAGTAAAGAGTGAAAGAAATCAGAAATCAGGAAAAGAAATAATAAAAAGGACAAGCAGCAATAAATATAATAATAAAGAAGATAAGTTTAGAAAGAAGATAGGTTTAGAAAAGAAATTAGGACAAGTCGTGATAAAGAGAGAATTATAAAAAAGCAATGGAAAACTACAAAATACATAATAAAAAAAATCTTATGTTCTAGTAGTTTGGGAAATCCAAAAATATCATATAATTTAATATCTTAAAAGATATTTAAAGGGCATTATAGACATTGCATATATAAATATGTATACAAATCAGGCTTTGAGTTTAAAATAACGTCAAATTATATTTTTCAGTTTTTCGTCATATAGAAACTTAATAGATTTAAAAAAAGACGTGGGTCTCCAAACCGGGCCGAAATTTTCCCTTGTTTCTTTCGTTTCCTCATGGACGAAGCAAAAGTCTTCTTTCTTTTTTACTTTATTTCTTAAATTGCATCGAAAGCCCACTGCAATGCCAAGATATGCAAGGTGAAGTCATTGTGTCAAGAAGCAAGTGGGACCCCCGAGTATTCAAATACGTGATAGATTTTTGCTCACTTTTTCTATACTTTACCTCGAAAGATATTTAAATGCTCAAGAAAACCAATATACGCCAAATTTTCAACGATTGATCCACATGTACCATGCATGTTGTTTATTTAATAGAATGAAAAGATTTGTTAATTTGAATAAACAAATTAAACTAGAGTTTTGAAAATTGTGATCCACATAATTAAATTAAAAATATTTTGTAATTTGATTAAACTAGAGTTTTGACAGCACGATTAAATTAAAATTATTTTAAAAATTGAAAGGATCTTAAATATGTAATTTATATATTATTAATTTAAACTGATATTAATTTATTAGATATTTTTATTTTAAGAAGTTCATTGTTAAACATGAATTTCAGATTTCTAATAACGGCTGAATTTTACCATAATGATTTATTGATTCTCCTAAGCATTTTGGGTAGCGATATTGCCAAATCCTTATTTGATAAATCCACAACAAAACTTGTGTATGGACAAAATTAACCTCAACTATGGCCCCTCACCCGCCACACTGTTGTCCTCGACATTTTCTCCTCCAACCTCACCAGTCTCATTCCCTCCCTCTCCATCTCCTTCCTCGTCCACCTCCGTCTCCTCAACCTCTCCAACAACCTCCACCCGCTTCTCTGACCCGATTATAGCATAGTCTTGTTCCCCCTTTCTAGGACTATTTTAGTTGGCTTTCTAGTTATTTCAATAGAAAGTTTCAAAAGTAGTCTATGAAAATAAATGACTATCAAATAGTTTCCAAACGGACGATTGTTGGATATAGACAACTTAAAAGATTTAGAGCACCTAATTGGTTCTCCTTCACAACGGCTGAAATTCCCCCGTCAACTTATTTTGATTTCCGTGAATCTTGGCAAGTTTTATTTCTCTCCACTTTTTATAAGAAAAAATGTGGGTAAATTGTAGACATATCTTCTGTGGCAAACACCAAACAGAAATAAATTTGCTTTTAAGATTGCATGAGAAATAGATTTACTTCTACCGAAACAACTTTACGTCAATTAAAATAAAAAGATTTGAAAATACAGTATATGCTACAACGAGAGAGAAAAAAATCGTATATCATGTAAAATGAAAAATATTCTAGCATCCAAACTCAAGCTTCAAATATTTTAGGCATAGAAAACCTATCTGTGTGCTAAACAATAATTAAATTTGTCCATACCATACCCAAAATGATGTCCTGCTACTCCCGTACGTATCTTTTAAAATCTTATCTCAAACTTTTGTGCTCATTTTATTATTTGGAGCACAGCCTTGCTCCCAATAGAATTGTAAGCATCCAATGGTGTCAGGATATGATTGTATTAGCATCCAACATCATAATTAGGAGGGAAAATATTCTCTTCTGATAAATGTATTTGATCCCAAAGAGGTACCTTCCCTCCAATCAAATATCAAGCCTATAAAAATATTCTCGCTATTATTAAATTTATCAATTTCCTGCAAATTAACATCTCGTATTTTTACATGCAGAAAGAAAAGTTTTTCTGGTGAAACCGTATAGTTTGTGGAAGGGACTAGATTTATAAACTTCAACTTGTAATCATACTCTTTAAACTGTTGCATACTTAAGTTTTTTGTGGGTTCTATTGAAAAGAATTATAATTAATTGTACAGCTAGCTTTGAATTTCAAGAAAGGAGGGGAAAAAGCAAAACAATAAAAAAAAACGTGCATAATTTGAAATTGGATGGTATATTGTTCGCTTTTCTAAACCCGTACGTCTTTCATGCATGATTGCGGCACAATCAGTCAGTTAAAACAAGTTTCTGCAGAACTAATATTATTGATTATAAGTTAAAACCCAAATGGCAGTTTGCCTTTGCTCAACCAAACTTTGCTTATGATCAACTGCTTATTCTAGTCGAACATCATTTTATGCCTGTATATACAGGTACATTTCAAGTTTATGGACCAGCTCTTTGGACGGCCCTAAGTTTACCAATCCCAGACTCCGTAGACACCACAGGTACAGCGGGCTCTACCATGTGGTCAAAGAATATTGCGCCTATTGGGACTGTACTTGTGAACACCGATTTGAAATTGGAGCTGACGCTGACTTGTGACTTGGTTTTGATACACACTAAAACTAATGCCGTGTTGTGGCACACAAGCACCGTATCGGAGGCACAAGACTGTTACTTAACAATTGCGGTTGATGGAGAGCTATTGATAAAACACTATGGCGGAGCTACGTTATGGGGCAACCAAGCAAAGTCGGAAATTTCGGATTATGTTCTTGTCCTCCAGCCCGACGCCAAACTGGTCGTCTACGGGCCCTCGATTTATGTTGCTGGAAAACCTACAGTCACGGGTGAAGATGAGAAAATCACCATGGTGACCAAAGAGTGATGCTACGTACAATCCATACTTCTCTCTTTATTTCTTATTTATAGTATGTGAGATGAAATAAGAATGGTGTGCCTTGGTTTTAAGAATGGTTTGCAAATGCATGACCACATGATTCATAAATCCAAGTGGACTTTCCTCATGTGCTCATGATTCATCCACCAGATTAAATGCATTATTGTCTAGCTCGTGTCTCCATATCATCATCACCTTTCATTTTCATTAATTTCATATATGCGTAGGCTTGGAAGTTGCAGTCCTTATCCTTAATTTCATGCAAACGTCCATTTCGCATTAGTTCTCAAAACACGCATTCGGACGTTGCCCTCCGCGTACGCTGATTATACATACGTTAGCGCATGTGTCAGTTTTCTGGATCTGGTTGGACTTTCATTCTTGGGCTACTTAATAGTATTAAGTTAATTTCAATAATCACCATCTTGACTTAATAACCAATAAATCTTGTCAATTTTTTTAAATCTTGAAATTTTGTTTTAGTTGCCTTGTGCTTCAACAATCTATTAGGAAAATCAAATCAAAAGAATATTTATAGTAATCTTATTTAATTCTCATAAAAAAAACACCTTCGATTGTGGCGCCTCCTCCTCATTAACCATGAAGGCCAACTAAGGCATTGTATGGTCTCAGTTTCTTAATGGTGACAATCTTGGTGTACATATCTGCCGGGTTCTTTGATACAGGAATCTTTTTTGATGATAATGTTCCATTATCTACAAGCTCACAAATAAAGTGATACCTTAACTGGATGTGCTTTATTCTTGAATGAAATATTGGATTCTTTGTAAGATGAATAGCACTATAACTGTCTCTGAAAAGAGCATTATTGTCTTGCTCTTTGCCCAACCACTACGGCAAATAAGGGTTGCCCCACGGTTATGACCGTGGGGGAAAATCACTCCCATACGGTGGAAACCGTAGGCGAAATTAGTAACCGTGTGAGCAAAAGGCGAGGGGGCAAGTGTATACCCCTACTGTTGAAACTTTGCACCTACGGAGAGCTCCGCAGAGGCTTCTGCCCCTACTGTTTGATCTGTATGGATATTTTTAATTTTCAAATTATCATAAAAAATAGTAATATGTTTCCCTACGGTTTAGTCCGTCGGGGCATCCGTTTGTCCCTACGGATAGCTGTTCATCACGAAAAACTGCATTTCAATACCGCTCATTTATTATCAATTTTGTGATATATCGATACTATTAAACCGTGTCTGCCCAATAAGTACAGATTACAGGTATTCGTGACAAAACACTGGAAACACACTCAATAACACGGATACGACATTTGTGAGCTGACACTGCAACCGGAACATGAAACTGATCAATATTCAAAGAGTTTATTTTTGCAACAAATAAGTATACACATTTTATGCAAAATGGTCAAACACAATACAAGTGTGAGCACATGCACTTTTGATGCATGAACCTTGGTTGGGTTGCCTTGCATAAGTGGACATACAAATCATAACTTGTACAAGTGGTGAGACAAGTGGGTATGTGTGATAATTTAAGCAAAAAGATATGATGTGATTTAAATCCACATTTTCCCTCCAAATCTACTAAGTGCAAACCAAACGTCTATAGAAAAATCAAACATCATCAAAGAGATCATGGAGAGCACATAAGATTACCACACAAATACGAGCCTCAAATGTCAACACCAAATCGGCGAGATTCTCCAAATTCCCGGGGCCGCCGGCCCTACTAGCTCCTTCTTGCTCCAATTTCTTCGGGTCATTTCTAGTTATCACATCATCCTTATTTTATTATTTGTTTATTTTGATTTTGTGTTTATAAATACCAGAGCAGAGAGCGCGCGGGGGGGGGGGGGGGGATACTTATCCATTCCTTTAGTCTAAGTTTTTATACAAGTTTTAGTTTAATCTTTCAAAAGAGTTGTGTAGAGCTCAAGGATGATTTTCTTCTTCTCCTCTGTTGGAGCTCTCATTTGAGAGCTTCATTAAGGAGGTTGAACAAGCAACCAATATTATGTATCTTAACTTCTTCATTTGTTAATACAATTGTTCTTTCTTTGTTTATTTGATTCTTAACTTCTTATGATGTTTTTCATTTCTTTTTAGTATGATGTTTGAGTAATCTTATGGTTGTGATGATGGTGAGAATGTGAGATGAATGGTTTTGCCTTCCTCCATCTCTTGTGAATGTTTAATGTGCTCAAATTGTGATTGTATGCTTAAAATTGCTAAATGAATGTGTTAGATATGGTATGTTGATTTTGATGGTTACTTGTAACCTTTATCACATACCATTTTCTCTCATGATCACCATTTTTCAAGGTTAAGGTTAGAATCAATTTAGTATTCAGGTTGCTACGTGTTAGATGCGGTATTTGTTAACAAGTTGATTGACACACTTCTTCATTTTATAGACCCTATACTATCACAATTTACTTAGCAAGTATAATGCTAAAACTACTTGCTCTCATATGCTAATTTGTGTATTTGATGTTGATGTATGCTTGTTAACCATTGTGCTTAGTGTTGATACTTCAAGCTTGGACATACAAACGGTAAGTGAGACAATACAGATTCGTTTTGTGTCTTGCGTTGAACTTTGATATCTTGATGACTTGTGCTTCGCAAACGCCTTGACAAGCCATGCTTCACGTCGGAATCAACATACGGACGGACAACTCATAATCAAAGGAGCGTCGAAGAATATGCCGCAATTCAACCATTCAAACCGGAGCCACGGCCATTTTCTTTAACTAGTTCTATATTTCCGTATTTTCTATATTTTGTGACAAAACCCAAATTCTTTCTTTATGAACCTTAAATAACAATCTCTAATCACCAATTCCTGTGGATCGACCCGTACTTACCGACTCACTACAACGCGCCGTGCACTTGCGTTTTATAAATTTTAAAACAAGATCGAGCTCGCGTGTGCACTATTTCTAAATCCTTTTCTTTCAAAACCTTAAAGGAGCGCGCGTGTGAAGTCCCAACAAGTTTTTAGCGCCTTTATCGCGGATGTGGTACTCATTAGGGGTTGTTATTTCTTGTTCAAACTAACAAACTAATTTTAACTAATTTTTTTTCACAACTAACAAAATATACATTTCTAATTTTTGTTCTCTGTCTTTGTGACCTGCTAACACTCTGTGATTAAACTAAAAAAATTAAAATATAACATAAGAATACCAATATAGCCTGAAGAACCCACACAAAAATTGAGCACTCAAATTTTGTGTTTGGCCGGCGGCTTCTTCACAATTCCCAGTATCGCCCGCTTTTTTGATGGTTTTTGGAAAGTTTCTTTTTGGGTTGTCTCCAGTGTTCTGTTAGTACTCTATTGTTATTATTTGATTTTTATAATTTTGTGTGTGCAAGAGTTTTGGCAGATATATCGCTTTTTGCACTAAATATCGTATTTTCCGACATTTTTAGATTTCAATTGAATTACGAGCAGCGATCGTGCGGAGCAAGGTTCAATTTCAATAACAATGCGTTAGCGAAGTACAGTGCCAAAGATCCGGATAGTTTGACCCGCACAAGCGAACATTCAAATACTCGTGGATTACTTCGACGGGGGGTTTCTTAACCCAAATCATATCGGTATGTATTTTTATAACACTTTCACTCAAATTCGACGCATTCTACTATTCTATCTTCTGCAGGATTCTTCGCAAAAATTTGTCGCCAATAGAACAAAGAACTAACCTGTATTTACTGCAGCGCTTAAGCTTAAAACGAAAAAGATTTGATTGATTAATTGATTTGCTTAAATTCTTTTATTGTGTCACGCCCCGCTTCCCAGAGTACGCTAAGATCGGCACGTGACAGAGCCAACCATGCTACCTGTGGATATGAAAGATCCTTCCACAGTCACATTACGGCTGTTTAGAGATATCAGGAACAGTAAAATAAACGAAGCTATCTAATACATGTCCATAAGCCAAAATAAACGAGCCATGAAATAAAATAATGCGGAAGCAAAAGATTCAAGTACAATAATGATCTGGAATGTACGTCCCATAATACAGGCTCACATCAGGAAATGAAAAGTACTGAAAAGAAACTAAACTAGAATTCTAACAAGTCTTCACTGCTCGGCCTGTTGACTGAGATACTCCTGAACTGCTTGTGACAGAGATAGAGGATCTGGGCCATGCAAAACCCAGACGTCAGTGCGTCATGATATCAATAATTCTAAGCAAGCAGGATGTAATGAAATATGCAGGCATAAAGTATTAACAATAACAAGAATATAACAGGAATATATAACAGTGAAGTATATCAGTATAAGTAACGTGCAGTGATATCTAAACCGTGCTACGGGGTTATCTATTCTAAACTCTTCGAAATCAATTAATGTAATTCTCATCGTAACCCATCGGTCTATGCCCCGTTCATTCCCCACGGGACCACGGTAAAAGGATAATAAACTGTGAGTCTATGTCTCGTTCATTCCCCACGGGACCACGGTAAAAGGATAATAGCCCTTTGAGTTACGTTCGGCTACATTCTTGATTTCCCCATACCCCCAAGGTTATGTGTGTAAGTCAGGTAATGATAAATCTGGAGCTAATGCTAACACATGATCAAGCAGGTACAGGTTTTTCTGTATAGACAACAGGAAATGTCCGTAGGGACAACAGGTCAAGATTGTCGGCATTAGTAATAAGATCAGGTAAGAAGTCAAGTAGTAATATATCAGGTCATATCAGCTAGTATACAAGTATCAAGTCATGTCAAATAGTGTATCAGGTCGTGCCAAGTAGTGTACATGTATCAAGTGGGTGTTCATAATCAAACTGTTGTAAGCATGGGTGCACAAAATCAAGTATGGAGTACTAATATAACAATAAAATGAGATAATGTGACATGGTATGCAAATAGATATAAGATCAATGAAATGGATGCACAATTATCAATTAGGGTTACATTTATAGTTCTAATACTAATTAGGATGCACTTTATTAAACATGGGGTATTAATTTAACAGTATTATGTATTAATGTGATCTGTAGATGCAACTATATGTAAATTAAATGATATGGATGCAAATGGGTATCCGAAAACTGTAAAACTTGTATAATGTGATAAACGGGTAACATTTGATTTATATAGATGCGTAAAACTATATCTAGCATGTAGCAAGATGATTTAGCATTCGACTAGATATGTAATTCATGATATGGATGCACACGGACGTGATATAACAGTAAAATGATAAACTGGTAAATGCAAGATTTACAATTAAACAATATGAGATGTAAATATTCTATTGAGTGCAGTATATTGTAATATAGTATGTAGCATGATAGGTTTGCATGCGCTAGATGTAAAGTAACATGTACGGATGTATACGGATGTCGGAAAATTGTAAAACTAAACATGGGGTGCACGATTTGAAATCCAAGTATTATATTTGTTAAAATAGATGTATATAAAGTAACGTAGCATGTAGCAAGATAAATTTGTCTCGATGGATCACGCGACGGATACGCACGGTAACGTCCAATATCGGTAAAAGTTGCAATGCACACACGGCTCACACGGGACCGAACCAAGCAATGCAGGAACGGACCACGCTGGATAGGGATGTCCACAGGGTCGTCCGGATCAGCGGCGGCGAGCATGGTTCCGGCGATTGACCGGAAAACGAAATCAAAAAAGAGAAAGAAGAAGAAAGAAGAAGAAGAAAGAAGAGATGAAAGATGCACTAGGGTTGGTGCTCTGGGATCAGAGGAGGCGGTACTGGGGTGACGTCGGCAATGGGTCTCTGGCGATCACCGGAAAAACAAGATCAAGAAAGAGGAAGAGAAGAGAAAAGAAGAAGAGGAGGAAGAAGAAGGGCTGGTTTGGGGTTCGCTGGTTCTCTGAGATAGATACGAGGCGAGGTGATGGTGTCGGAGTTTCCGACGATGAGGGAACGGCGACGACAACGATGGAAAGGTGCGTTGGTGTTGGGTTCTTTGGATTAGGTTTGGTGATCGGGCTTGGTGCAGGGGTCGTGGCTTGTAGGGGAGGAGAAGAGGGAGGAAGGTAGTGGCGATGGGGTGAGGATAAGGCGACGACGACGTGGTCGCCGGCGGTGAGGCGAGACGTGCAGGCGAGGGAAAGGTAGTGGAGGTTTCGGGTGCAGAGAAAGGAAGAGGGTGAGAAGTAGAAGGTGGAGGTTGTGAGGACGTGGTTGAGGAGATCGGGGTCGAGGGTGGAGGCGGCGCCGGTAAGGTGGACACAGGCGTGGGCAGTCGAAGGCTAGGGTTAGGCTGCAGCAGAGGAGAGAGGTCAAGGCGGTGATGATGAGGTGAGGAGTGGGTCGTGGAGAGGAGGAGGCAAAGTTGAGGGTGTTTGTGACGGTGGCGACGGCGACGAGCACGAGCGCGAGGCATGGGTTCACGCGAGGACGAGACTGGAAGAATTCTGAGAAGATGAGGGGGAGAGAGGAACGTGTATGGGGAGAGGGAAATATAATTAATATATATTAGTAAAAGAGAAAAAGGGGTTAGGATTTTATATAGAATCTTTTAAAATATATAATTTATATATGTGTGCGAAGAGAGAGAGCATGTGAGGTTTTGTTAAAGATTTATTATATAAAAATATACTTTAGTTTAAAAAATGTATTTTAACAGTTAGAAGGAATTAAAGAATATAATATTAGTACGTTTTGATATTTTTGGCAAATACAAACTTACTCCAAAACATGCCCGGATCGGGTCTAAAAATACGGTTTTAAAATATGAAAAATATAAGTGTCGACCAAAACTAAAATTGAATATCCGGGTAACGAAAATGCATACTCCCAAGAACGGATGCACGTAAGTGCGCGTAGCCATCCAAATCAGTCCGTTTCACTGAACGGGACAAGAACAAGATGCGCAGATGCTACCACAGGGTTAGGGGTATCATGCAAGCTATGCAATGTATTTTTAAAATATTTTACGTGGCTTTAAATGTTATATTGAAAAATGCAGATGCTAGATAAATGCGAGTATGCAATGTACAAATAAATGAAAATGCACGAGTCCATGTAACAGGTCAGGCTAAATCATAAACATGAATCAAAACAGGTTTCAAGCAAGCGGGTCGGGTCGGATACAAATACAGATGTCAAATATACTATTCGCACAAAAAACACAATAAATCAAGAAAAGACCATAAATAATGAAATGCTCGAAATATAATTGGTATAAATGAACTAGGGTGTTACATATTGAGTTGCGCATTTGCATCTTAATACAAATATTAAGGGCACGAAAACCAAATAAGATACGGTAAAGCATTCTATCACCTTTTTCCGTGGCCCATAAATCACAAAACTGCATTCTTGCATACCGATAGTAATTTTAAAATTAATTAGAACTCTGACTTTAAGGATTCGCGCTCAATAGGGAAAGTTAATTGTGTTTAGAATAACACTTAATGTTATATTGTTCACGAGGTATCTAGGCATGTGTTCACGGCGAAATCGCCAAAAGAGAAAGGGTTTGTCACGCCCCGTTTCCCGGTATACGGCGAAGGGGACGGGACTTGTCCGCTACGTATTTACTCAGAAGCAAATACGTTAAGCGTAACTAAGCAATATAAAAGTAAATACATAAGAGACAAGATATATAAACTGAACAGCAACTTTATTTATTAATATTCTTTTGTACAATGCATGAAAAGGAAATACAACTGAAATAAAAGCGATGCCTAAACAATGGCATGACAGGAAATTAAAGGTACTGAATAGAAAATGTACAATGTCTAGAGCTCAGGGTCTTCACTGTACTGATCCAAGTCTTCTGCAGTTGGCTCGATCTCTGACGGGTCCAAATCACCTGACGACATTCAAAAAAGAAAGAAATAGAATGTCGTCAGCGAACAGGTCGCTCGGTAAATCCCAAAGATAAGAGAAAAGTAGAATAGACAGAATATGAAGGTATCTTTTAAAGTTGTATTATATTGTTGTAATGTCGTGTTAACGCTGTTGTTTGTAGTCTGGTATAGAAAGATGCCAGTGTATACGAGAGGGGTCTCTATATGCTAGAGAGCAGGGCAAACGGAATGTACAAGGAACCGTTAAGCCACGGTACAACAACAACGGAATATAGGTTAGGTGTCTTAATCTTACCGTCTCGTGCCACTTTTAACACCTTCCGTACCAATCTACCCCTTAAACCCCGTAGTGTTTTGATTGTATTGTCTGTCTTGTAAATTGTATTGATTGTATAATTGATTGACTGACCGTAACCATGATATCAGTAAATGGAATATCTGGAGAACCATGTAAATGGAATGTATATCCATGGTTCGGTTCAGTCAAGTTGTATAGATTGATAATTGGATTCATGGATTCATGTTAAATTGTAATATTGAAGATTGTAGATTGTATTTGAATCATATTTAAGTCAAATTATACTGAGACTCAAACCGAGTCAGACAATCAGCAAAGTAAATTGAAGTCCTGATTGTTTTTATTAATTTGACTATCTTAGATGGGCAAGCACTCACTTCTCTGGCTCCCTGAGGCTCAAGAGATTGGTCCCGCTTAAACCTATGTTTACTAGGGTCCTTAGGGTAATTTATAGAACTTGAGGGGGTTTTATGTAAAAATACTTTTATATACTTTTCAAAATACACCCCAAGGATTTATTATTCGTCTTTAGAGTTGTAATGAATGTGGATTTTATATTGTGATATTTTTAGTGAAAATATCCTAATTTCAGAAATAAAGGTATTTATTTGTAATGTTGATTTGTGTGGAATTCATGGTATTTTAGTGTAAACTTGATTCTTGTGATATTGTAGAAAATGTGGAATATTTATAATACTTCAAAAATAGATATGTTTATGTTGCATATACATATATTTATATGAAAATAATTTTTGTATATATCTATAATATTCTAGAAATCTCGTTTTCTTAAGATGTATTTTAAATCTTTCGAGACCGAATGCTCCTTGCGGAGGTTTGAATCTCGCACTACTAAGCCCGAGAATTTGTGATAATCCGCACCATCCCTGTTAGTGTATATGCCCTAGGGGCCATTATTGTATCATACTTGCGTGTATATTACTTAATGGAAGCTTGGGATATTCACAGTTGTATATACAGTCTTGCTAAAAATGGTAGTATGCTACTTGGTTTGCGTCTACTTTAATATGTGCATATGTTTCTTGTAACGTATCACTTATACATATTAGTAGAGCCCATAGGATCTTTGCTTGATTACCAGCGTTGTGATGGCAGTCACACTAGTAGGGGCTGGGTAGTCTGTAAGCAACATCCTATACAGGTCCCTGGTCGTTGGATTATCGAGATAGGGCATCGATATTCCGGAGTAGACTAAGTGTGTACACTTCTCATCCCAGTTGGGGAGATGGTCTGTCCCACAGCCATCAGTACGTCGTACTGGAGATAGTATACAGGTGCTCGTTAGGTTACGGGTACACCGGACAGGACTCGCATGGGAACTGTTGGTTGGTATTATACCCATCGTCAGTTAACAGTTCCCAGGTAACATGAGTACAGCATAGTCCGCAGACTTGACACTGCTATTTCGCCTCGAGTGTGTCCTACTGTTCTTAGATTGCTACCCTACCACGGCTCAAAGGAGTCATGCAAACAGGTAGCAGTTGGGTGCAGTCCCGAGCACTTAGAGGCAGTGGCGGTTAGATAGGATTCGTCTCTCCCGGTATTGGGAGTTGATATTGCGCTGTGTCAGAGAGCCATTACGCAAAGTCCCTGGCCAGGGCAAGCGAGATTTACTGGTAGGTTCCAGTAGTTTCTCAGGGTGTAATGGGCTACGCTCTGACACGACTTATACCGCTATTAGGGAACTGACGCTTGCCGCCCCCTAGGCTCGATATGCGATAGTCTTAGACGAACAGACCAGACTGTACGGAGATTGTCACATCAGGCTCAGTAGGAGTTTCTTATCGATATCTACCTGGGGACTGTTACGTACAGCTAGTGCCGCTTGCGGTCTATGGTTAAACCCACTGCCAGCGTAGTGTCGAGTCTTTAGAGTCCCATACAGAGAGTTTCCCTGCTCCAGGTGAAACGATATAGAGGTCGTATGGTTTTACGACAAGAGTTCGGACGCATACGTGTTTAAACGCACGTGCGACGTTCGGACAGTTTTTACTAGCCGGGTTTGATTTAAGCCAGATTCTAGTATCGGGTTATTGGATTTATATAGTCTAAAGTTTTTCCGTGTTTTCACGGATTGGAGGGGCGTTCTCGTAATTTTCTGGGAAGTTTCTAGAAGCATGGTGACTTGGGGGTTAAGGTGACATAAGCATTTATTGCTTAATGACCCATTTGTGTGATTCATCCATGGTATTAAATGATGCATTAATTAGTTAATGAGTCATATGATGAATCACACAAGGTGAATGAATCAACCATGATGATTAATCATTTATATTATTTATTTGATAAATTATTGTGGTTGTTAAATTCAAATGAGCTCATTATTCATATTCATTCTTATCATCACCTTCTCTCTCCTCAAGCTCTCTCATTCTTGAAACCCTAACCCTAACCTCTCATGTGTTGAGATCAAGGGTTAGCTAGACTAATACATCCATAAGCTCACTCTATATCCCCTAAGTAGCTTAGATTAGCACTTTGAGCAACCTAGTTATCTCAAGTTAGAGATCAAGCTTGGCGTAGGAGCTCTCGGGTGGATCGTCTTTGACTCGAGGAGGCGTTGAGGTGCCGATGTTCCAAGGAGCCTACGAGGAGTGGAGGACAGCGATGAAGACCCGAAGGACAAGTAACGTGAGGTATTACTTTGAATCCGAGTAGTTAAACTTCTCGTAGTTTGCTAGTAACGGTTTAGATACGATTCATGCGCTCAAGTCCGTGTTATGAAGCTTTGATAATCGTTTTTCATATATTCCGCCTCCCCGCAAGTTCGTGGGGTGCGTGACATGGACTTACAGTGGTATCAGAGCCAACTAAACCATTACTAGCTTGTTAGCAACTAATTAGAAGTTCGATCGACGGAAAACATGAAAACAAAACCCTAACACCCTAACAGTTTCTGTTGATTTTAAAAGTGTCACAAAAATTATTTGATATGCCTTAAAATTCACAGCAGGGTATTATAAGAATACTGGGAAAATACGAGCCTCTAACTCGGCAAGACGGCCGTGGATCCGCGGCAAGATGGTGTTTTTGGCCGAGGATCCGTCGCCGAGTCAACACCGAGTTGACTCGGATTTGCTTTGTTATTCATATATTTTAGTGTATTGTTTTCCAGTATGTTCTGTTTCTACCCAGGTTACTTCAGTGCAGGTTTGCTTTTGGGGTAGACACGGATAAAGGTTGTCGATCGATGTTCTAAGTTATTTGCTAATTGGGTTTTTATCTATAATGTTTAATGTGTTCGTAAACCTCCCCTAACTGCTAGTATGTCGGTTGGCAGGGGGTTGCACATTTCTGTAATGTTTACTGTTTGTGTATATGGACTTGATTGGAATGTTGTGATGATTAGCCGGGGTTTTGAGATGGGTTTAATATTCATTTATTCAATGTAATTGTAATATGATGTAATATTCTTTTGCGGGGCACATCCAGGTTGCGGTTGTAGCCACCGTTGTATTATTTCTTTTTACTGTTTTTGCTCCTAGGATAGACCCAAGATGGGGTACACAAACTACCGGGTATGTTGAAGTGTTTAGTGGCCTACTCACGTCATTGAGGGAGACCGCTTCACTTCGGGTACTTGGCGGGTAGTTTGCCGTACCCGTAGGGGTTCGGGTGGGGTAATGGCTATTCATCACAACTGTGTAATCCGTCTTTTGTTGCAGGCTCAAAGCAAACGCGGATTGCTAGAAAATCTAATAAAGTTCATCTGTGATCTGGAATGCTTATTATTGCGTCTGACGAATGTACAATATCTATATGTGATAGCTATTAGACGTCACTTATGTTTTACACCCGCGCTAGCCCAGCCCCCGCTCTGTCGTTAGTTAAGTAACCTAACGGGTGATGACGTGACCCCGTAACGAATGTGGATGGAATAAGAGGACGTGGTATTTTCTTTGTTTTCTGCAATGATAGGATAAATGATGGGACGCATTATTATAATGCAAAGAAAATAAACCAAAGTTCAATCGTTGGAATAAATTTAAAAGAAACCACTCGGTTATTTTAAAAGATCAGAATTTTTAATTGCGGAGCTTTAACCACTCCTTTTAAAAAGTATCAGGTTCCTTCGATTATATCAAGTTTACTACGTTCACGGTTTTGCCAAAACCAGTCGTAGCCCTCCGTCATTTCAGTTAAATATTCAATAGTATTCAAGCTATGTATTTTGACCTTTGCCAAGGCATAGTGATTGGTAGCTGCTGGATATTTATCTGTAGCATAGATAGATGCGTTGGTTTGGGACAGTCGTACTACTATTTTGGCCTTCGTCAAGGGTATGTACGGGTGAGTTCAAATTAACCTGGATAATGACGGATAGAACTTGACATGTGACTTATGATATGTTGGCTTTCGTCAAGGTCATAAGAGCATGGGGCAAAAATCCACATCGGGAATTTCTAAAGAAACTGAAATTTGCAGAGAGATGCATACCATTTTGGAGTTTGATGAATGTTGGTAGGATTCCTTCAACATTATCATACGATGATATTTTGGATCCCGATCCTACTGTGAGTATATACTACTTATCAGGAGATTCGTTACTTAACGATCAATGCTATAAACCAAGTAGGTGCCTAGAAAGGTATCAGCGGGGCTATGCCCCCAGAGAAAAGAGGTTATTTAATTAAGAAACTTCGCGAAAGCGTTGGAAAACCTCCCTCGAAGTATCGACACTGACTTGGCTGAACGGTTAAGCAAGAATTGTACGGTGAGAATAGTCCTGGCTAATCTTTTATGGTTTGAGGAGGGATTCGAGAAACAGTGGGAGCCATCCTGTTTAGATAAATTAAAAACCAATTTAAACTTGCAAGAGCATTATGCTAAAGTGTTTTCTCCTTTTTCTCTCATTGCAGCGACCTTGTGACCACACATAGGTTACATCTAGATAACAATTTGACTGAATCTGACTTATTTGACTGGCAAAAGTCTGTCCATATGTCCATTGCCTATGACAAGCTGGACCACCCTGTTACTACTCAAGATCCCGCCGTCCCGGTCCAGTTTCCACTGTCGCGGATATGGATATCAGTTAGATAAGGGAAAAGGATAAAGCGAAACCCAAGTGCCTCGTGTTAGCTTCAGTTGATGGTGTATACCAGAAGCAGCACGAGAAGATGGACTCAGTTTCCATCTTTCTCCATAATAAAGATTTATATGGAGAGCAATCTCATATCGCAAGATATGAGACCTCGAACGAATTAATTCAAGCGAGGTTGGATTTCGGGTCATCTGTAGAGGACAGCGTCCTTACAATAACTAGCTATATTGATGAGCTCCAGGACCTGGAGACCACGTTAGAAAACGAGTCAGATACTGACTTGATTCTACAGTCTCTGCCTTCTACCCTGAAGGAAACCAGGGAAGTAGAAGGAAAGAGAAGGGCAAAAGTTTCGGGACTAGGTATAGTAAAAGAGGAACCTTCCTATTGTTATAGGATTGGGCATTGGCAGAAAGATTGCAGGGCTTTTGAAGCCAGTAGAAAGGATATGAAGTATGTTGTGGCTTCAGCCTCAAGTGTATTTGTAATAGAGAACTGTATGTCAGTTAACCCTACTTCCTGGGTATTGGATACCGGGTCAGGTTCTCACATCTGTAATTCGTTACAGGCTCTGAGAAACCGTAGGGTTATCGGGATAGGTGATATGACCCTCACGGTTGCTAATGGAATGAGCATGAACGCTGAATCCGTAGGGGAATATCATCTTGGACTGACAACTGGGCAGATATTGATTCTGCGTAACTGTTTTTATGTACCAGGTATGACTTGTAATATCATATCTGTACCCTTACTTTCTCAGGAAGGATATGATTTTACTTTTGCAAGAGATGTGGTTCACATCCACCTAAATCAAGTTTTGATTGGGTCAGCTACATTAGAAAACGGAATATACGTATTAAATCAAGCTCAGATTTTCAGTATCCAGAACACACTTAAAAGAAAGTCTCCGGAAACAAATCAGGCTTTCTTATGGCATTGTAGACTGGGTCACATCAATGAGAGAAGATTAACAAAGTTACATAGAGAGAGATACTTGGATCCGTTCGAGTATTAGTCTTATGCCACTTGTGAATCTTGTCTCATGGGAAAGATGACAAAGACTCCGTTCATTGGACACGGAGAAAGAGCAAGCGAGCTCTTAGGATTCATACACAGTGACGTGTGTGGTCCAATGTCTACACATGCGCTAGGTGGTTATTCCTACTTCATTACTTTTACGGATGATTTCTCTAGGTATGGACATATCTTCTTGATGAAGCATAAATCCGAGGCCTTTGAGAAATTCCAGGAATACAAGAATGAAGTGGAAAAACAAACAGGAAAAAGTATCAAGACACTGAGATCTGATCGAGGTGGTGAATACTTAAGTGCCGAGTTCCTGGGTTACTTAAAAGAGAATGGAATTCTCTCTCAGCTTACTCCTCCATACACACCACAACACAACGGTGTATCGGAAAGAAAGAATCGAACCCTATTGGATATGGTTCGTTCCATGATGAGTAAGGCTGAGTTACCACGATCTTTCTGGGGTTATGCACTAGAATCGGCTGCATATCTTTTGAACAAGGTTCCAACCAAAACTGTGCCTACCACACCATATCAGATGTGGAGTGGGAAGAAACCTTGTCTTCCGTACCTGAAGACATGGGGATGTCCAGCTTTTGTAAAAAAGCAGCATCCAGACAAGCTCGAGGCACGCTCAGTACTGTGTAAGTTTGTGGGATACCCAAAGAACTCCAGGGGGTATTTTTTCTATTACGCAGAGGAGCAAAAGGTTTTTGTTTCTCGTAATGCCCATTTTCTAGAATATCAGTTTTTAGAAAAGAAAACAAGTGGGAGCGAAATATAACTGGAAGAAATTCCAGAACCACAAACTACTACTGAAAGTATGGTAGAACCAGAGATTTCAGAAGAACCGGACATCCCAACGCCACTCCGTAGGAGTAGTAGGCAGTCTCATCCGCCTGAGAGATACTACGGTTTTCTCATAGACGGGGATAAAGAGGATTGCACTATTGACTATGATGAGCCTACTAGCTTCCAGCAAGCCATTCAGAGCGGTGACTCAGTAAAATGGCTGGATGCAATGCGGACCGAAATGGAATCCATGTACACTAACAAAGTATGGACTTTGAACATTGCTCCAGATGGGGTAAAACCCGTAGGATGCAAATGGATCTTCAAAAAGAAGATTGGTGTAGATAGACAGGTTGAAACCTATAAAGCTAGACTTGTTGCAAAGGGTTTCCGTCAAAGACCTGGTTTGGACTATGACGAAACCTTTTCTCCAGTGGCTATGCTTAAATCCATTCGGGTCCTTCTTGCTATTGCTGCCTTGCACGATTATGAAATCTGGCAGATGGACGTAAAGACGGCCTTTCTAAATGGTAATTTGGAAGAGAGTGTCTATATGGATCAGCTAGAGGGATTCATTCAGAGTAGGAGCAGCGGTAAAGTATGCAAGCTGCTTAAGTCCATTTATGGACTAAAGCAAGCATCGCGGAGTTGGAACATCTGTTTTGATGATGCTGTCAAAGAATTTGACTTTATCAAAAATCCAGATGAACCATGCATATACAGTAAGATTGTAGGGAGAGCTGTAGTATTCCTCGTCTTGTACGTGGATGACATTCTCCTAATAGGAAATGATATTCCTATGTTACAATCAGTCAAAAGATTCTTATCACAGAAATTCTCCATAAAAGACCTGGGTGATGCCACCTACATTCTGAGGATCCGGATCTATCGTGATAGATCAAAAGGATGTTGGGACTTTCGCAGTCCAGGTACATAGACACCATAGTGAAGAGATTCAGTATGGATGATTCTAAGCGCGGTAACCTACCGGCTTGTCACGGAATCACCATCTCCAAAGAGATGTCTCCCAAGACTGATTTGGAAAGGGATCGCATGTCAATTATATCCTACGCTTCTGCAGTAGGCTCTATAATGTATGCGATGTTATGTACCAGACCAGATGTAGCATACGCATTGAATGTTGTAAGCCGGTATCAAGCAAACCTAGGGGAGAATCACTGGATAGCAGTAAAGAACATTCTCAAGTACCTAAGGAGGACTAAGGAGATGTTCTTGGTGTATGGCGGAAAAACCCTCCAAATGGAGGCCTTTGCCGACTCCGGCTTCCAGAGTGACAAGGATGACTCCAAATCCATGTCGGGTTATATCTTTACCCTCAATGGAGGGGCGGTCTGTTGGAAGAGTTCCAAGCAGGAGACCGTTGCTGACTCAACAATGGAAGCGGAGTACATAGCTGCTTGCGATGCCGCAAAAGAAGCTGTCTGGATGAAGAAGTTCCTCACAGAACTTCAGGTGGTTCCTACCAGTGTTGATCCAATACCTCTGTATTGTGACAAAAACGGCGCTATAGCTTTAGAGAAGGAACCCTGGTCCCATTAGAAGTCCAGACACATCTTAAGGCGGTATCACCTGATCAGGGAGATCGTTGATCGCCGGGAGATCGAGGTGAAGAGAGTAAAGACGGAGAATAACATTGCTGATCCATTCACAAAGGTCATTCCTCAGACGCAGTTCAAGAGGCTATTCGAGATGATAGGTCTACGATATGCCAGCTCATGGCCCTAGTGCAGGTGGGAGATTGTTAGTGTATATACCCTAGGGGCCATTATTGTATCATACTTGCATGTATATTACTTAATGGAAGCTTGGGATATTCATAGTTGTATATACAGTCTTGCTAAAAATGGTAGTATGCTACTTGGTTTGCGTCTACTTTAATATGTGCATATGTTTCTTGTAACATATCACTTATACATATTAGTAGAGCCCATAGGATCTTTGCTTGATTACCAGCGTTGTGATGGCAGTCACACTAGTGGGGGCTGGGTAGATTATAAGCAACATCCTATACAGGTCCCTGGTCGTTGGATTATCGAGATAAGGCATCGATATTCCGGAGTAGACTAAGTGTGTACGCTTCTCATCCCAGTTGGGGAGATGGTCTGTCCCACAGCCATCAGTACGTCGTACTGGAAATAGTATACAGGTGCTCGTTAGGTTACGGGTACACCGGACAGGACTCGCAGGGGAACTGTTGGTTGGTATTGTACCCATCGTCAGTTAACAGTTCCCAGGTGACATGAGTACAGCATAGTCCGCAGACTTGACACTGCTACTTCGCCTCAAGTGTGTCCCACTGTTCTTAGATTGCTACCCTACCACGGCTCAAAGGAGTCGTGCAAACAGGTAGCAGTTGGGAGCAGTCCCGAGCACTTGGAGGCAATGGCGGTTAGATAGGATTCGTCTCTCCCGGTATTGGGAGTTGATATCGTGCTGTGTCAGAGAGCCATTACGCAAAGTCCCTGGCCAGGGCAAGTGAGATTTACTGGTAGGTTCCAGTAGTTTCTCAGGGTGTAATGGGCTACGCTCTGACACGACTTATACCGCTATTAGGGGATTGATGCTTGCCGCCCCCTAGGCTCGATATGCGATAGTCTTAGACGAACAGACCGGACTGTACGGAGATTGTCACATCAGGCTCAGTAGGAGTTCGGATGGGTTTCTTCATCGGCCTTCTTATCGACATCTACCTGGGGACCGTTACGTACAGCTAGTGCCGCTTGCGGTCTGTGGTTAAACCCACTGCCAGCGTAGTGTCGAGTCTTTAGAGTCCCACACAGAGAGTTTCCCTGCTCCAGGAGAAACGATATAGAGGTCGTATGGTTTTACGACAAGGGTTCGGACGCATACGTGTTTAAACGCACGTGCGACGTTCGGACAGTTTTTACTAGCCGACTTTGGTTTAAGCCAGATTCTAGTATCGGGTTATTGGATTTATACAGTCTAAAGTTTTTCCGTGTTTTCACGGATTGGAGGGGCGTTCTCGTAATTTTCCGGGAAGCTTCTAGAAGCATGGTGACTTGGGGGTTAAGGTGGCATAAGCATTTATTGCTTAATGACTCATTTGTGTGATTCATCCATGGTATTAAATGATGCATTAATTAGTTAATGAGTCATCTGATGAATCACACAAGGTGAATGAATCAACCATAATGATTAATCATTTATATTATTTATTTGATAAATTTTTATGGTTGTTAAATTCAAATGAGCTCATTATTCATATTCATTCTTATCATCACCTTCTCTCTCCTCAAGCTCTCTTATTCTTGAAACCCTAACCCTAACCTCTCATGTGTTGAGATCAAGTGTTAGCTAGCCTAATACATCGATAACCTCACTCTATATCCCCTAGGTAGCTTAGATTAGCACTTTGAGCAACCTAGTTATCTCAAGTTAGAGATCAAGCTTGGCGTAGGAGCTCTCGGGTGGATCTTCTTTAACTCGAGGAGGCCGTTGAGGTGCCGATATTCCAAGGAGCCTACGAGGAGCGGAGGACAGCGATGAAGACCCGAAGGACAAGTAACGTGAGGTATAACTTTAAATCCGAGTAGTTAAACCTCTCGTAGTTTGTCAGTAACGGTTTAGATACGATTCATGCGCTCAAGTCTGTGTTACGAAGCTTTGATAATCGTTTTTCATATATTCCGCCTCCCCGCAAGTTCGTGGGGTGCGTGACATGGACTTACAATCCCGAACGGGTTCCCCAAAATGGGTTGTAGCGGCGCTTTGCAAAGATTGTATAAATACTAAATCCTTTAGAAAACGGTTTTATGAAGTAAATGGTATTTATTTGCAAAGTTGTCAAATTTCCCGTATTCTATGTTCTAGGGTCTCCTAAGTCAACTATAACGTTCCTAACTGGTCCAAAGCGACAAGTTGTGAGATATCTCAAATCGCCTCTTCACCGCCAATTGTGGCCAGGTAAGTACAAGTGAAGAAAAGAGGGATCCGCTCACGAATCACCGTGAGACGGGCCTTTTAAACTTACCTTTCTCACTTGCCTAGCCTAGTCACCATAAAGTCAGGTTTAGATAAACGACTGATGTTCACAACCTATCCTATTTTCATAATAAAGGGTATTTATTTATAAAGATGTATCAATACTAAATCTTTTAGAAATGGTTTTATTAAGTAAATGGTTTTTAAATGAAAATATTTGTTTTCTCGTATTCTAAGTTCTCGAGGGTATCGTGTTAGGTTGCATATGAGTCTATGAGGAGGTAGGTCGTTACCTCGTGATCTACTTAAAGGTATAGCAAGTTTAATGGGGTTAAATGTAGAATTGAAACAATATGGTATTTAAGTGAAAAAATACGATAAATTGAAATAGCCATCATTTTATGAAATGAAACTTGATCAATTTGGTTGATTAGTGTTTAATGGTCAACATGAAGGAGTTTAAGCATAATTGTGTTAACGAGAAGTGGAGTTTTATGAAGAAAATGAATCGGAAATCGGATTTGTTCCGATTCCGTCGGGTTTTGTAAATCCGTATTTTTAGATAGAAGAGATAGATAGAAAATGGGACTTACGGGTTTTAGGTCACACAAGAGAGTGAAATGGAAGTAGGGGAATCGCCGATGTGTTGCTTCGTCGCCGGTAGTTCCTAAAACGATCGCCGGAAGTTCGCCGGAGCTTCGCCATTCACTCGTTTTCAATGTATACACGATTCTTGGAATTTTGAGAGAGTGGGCTCAGAATTTTGGGATGAGAGGGTAGGGGTAGGGGTGTATTTATAGGGTTAGGCTAAGGTTAGGGTAGGTGTAGGGTTTTTAATTAAAAAATCTAAAAAAATGTGTGAAAAATCATTAAAAATGGATTAAATAGGGTATAAATGTGTCTCTGGAACCGATCTCATAAATTAGAGTGTGCAGGGAGGTAGGGTAGAGGAAAAGACACAATATTGTAGTTGGCGACTCGGCCGTCCGGCAGGAGGTGGGGGGTCGTCAAGTGGGGCCTCTGGTGTATTTAGGTTAGTGGGTGTAGTGGGAAATTTGGGAGTTATTGTGTGTGGACTGTTGGGCTTCTATAAAATTTAAAACAAAATGATATTAAAAATAATGTGTGGCAGGGGATTTGAACTCTGGTGGCTTGGTTCAGCAGTGCAAGGTATTACCAATGAGCTACAAGCTCTTTCTTGTAATTATGGTGTGAAATAAATACTTAAAGTGGTAACATCAACATTAAATACTCCAAGTATATTTTAAATTTAAATCAAATTTATGTATACTAAAAATGGAGTTGTTACAGTCTACCCTCCTTACAAAAATTTCGTCCTCGAAATTTACAACTTTTATTTGAGGACTAGTTTACAAAGAGGTGTGGATATCTTGCACGCATTTCATCTTCTCTTTCCCAAGTGGACTCTCCTGGAGTGTCTTTTCTCCACATTATTCGGACCAAGTTAACTTCCTTGTTCTGAAGTGTCTTCACTTTCCTATCCAGGATCTCCACAGGCTGTTGATCACAAGATAAGTCGGGCTGTATAGTGAGCTCGGAATGATCAAGAACATGGCTAGGGTCACTCACATACCTTCTAAGTTAGGAGATGTGGAACACATTATGCGCTCCTTCCAATGAGGATGAAAGTGCTAAGCGGTATGCTACTTCACTGACTTGTTCGAGTATTTTGAACGGTCCAATGTATCTCGGACTTAATTTACCCTGTCTTCCAAATCGGATCACTCCGCGGTTCAGAGATATCTTTAAGAATACGTGATTTCCTGGCTGAAACTCCAAGTGTCGTCTCTTTGCATCAGCCCGGTGCTTCTGTCGATCTTGGACTATGCGCATCCTTTCCTTGATAGTACGAACCACATCAACGGTCGCTACTATCATCTCTAGTCCAAGAAGTTCTCTTTCTCCGATGTCGTCCCAACTTAATGGTGATCGACACTTCCTTCCATACAATGCTGCAAAAGGTGCCATTCCTATGCTTGCTTGGTAGTTGTTGTTGTACGCGAACTCCACAAGATGCAGGTGATCTTCCCACGATCCTTTGAAGTCTAACATACACGCTCTGAGCATATCCTCCAAGATATGAATAGTTCGCTCAGACCGACCATCTGTTTGTGGATGATAAGCCGTGCTGAAGTTCAGACTTGTTCCCAAGCTTGCTTGCAAACTCTGCCAAAATTGCGATCGGAATCTGGTGTCACGATCGGAGACAATGCAGACCGGTACTTCATGAAGTCTCACAATTTCCTGTATGAGTTCATGGGTATCAGAGATAGTACATTCTGAAGAGTTTAAATCTTTAAGTAGATTATTACCTCCATGTACTTCTTTACTAGTATCTCAGTTGATTGGCCAACTCTAAATGGGATGAAGTGAGCCGACTTTGTGAGTCGATCCACAATGACCCATATGGCATCGTTACCCTTTGTGCTGCGAGAAAGAGCAGTCACAAAATCCATCGTGATGTGTTGCCACTTCCATTCTGGGATTGGTAACGGCTGAAATAGTCCAGCTGTCCTGTGTTGTTCAGCTTTTACTTGCTGACACACCAAGCATTTCGCGACGCTTCTGGCTACTTCACACTTCATTCCATGCCACCAATAATTCTGACGTAGATCTTTTTACATTTTGGTACTTCCAGGGAGTACTGAATAGGGAGAGCTGTGAGCTTCTTTCATTAACTCTTCCCGAACATGACCTTTTGGTATACACAATCTGCTGCCGTATCTCAAAGATCCGTCTTCATGGATGATGAAGTCTGTTCTGAGTCCATTCTCCACTTGTTCTCTGATCTTTTGCAACTTAGCATCACTTGTTTGAGCTGCTTTGATCTGATTGACAATGGTTGATTGAACTTGTTAATTCATCAAACTTAAAGCATTACCTGGCATGACTACCTCAATCTCTATCTGATGCAAGTCTTGTTGAAGCTTCCACTGAGCGGTGAGATTCATTGCTAATGGTTGGCGACTAAGTGCATCAGGTACTGCATTCACCTTCCCTGGGTGATATTGCAAGTTGATGTCAAAGTCCGCCATGAGTTCTAACTATCTTCTCTGCCGCATATTCAACTCCTTCTGAGTAAACACGTACTTCAGACTTTTATGATCTATGTAGATGTTGACTCGTTCACCAAGTAGATAATGGCGCCAAATCTTGAGAGCAAAGATGACGGCTGCCAACTCCAGGTCCTGCGTCGGATAATTGAACTCATGAGACTTCAGTTGTTTTGAAGCATAAGTCACAACCTTACCGTTCTGATGTAGAACACATCCTAATCCCTTACCGGACGCATCGCAATGCACTTCGAATCCTCCAGATTGATCCGGTATGATGAGAATAGGCGCTATTGTCAATCTTGACTTGAGTTCTACGAAAGCTTGTTCGCATGCTTCTGGCCACACAAAATCTTCATCTTTACGTGTGAGCTTGGTCAAGGGTGTTGCTATATTCGAAAATCCTTCAATGAACCTTCTGTAATATTCACCTAAACCCAAGAAACTCCTAATGTCCTTCACTGACTTTGGTGTAGGCCATTCGCTGACTGCTGAAACCTTCACTGGATCCACAGAGATTCCTTCTCCTGATACGATATGTCCCAGAAAACCAACTTGCTTTAGCCAAAACTCGCACTTGCTGTACTTGGCAAAGAGCTGATGTTGTCGAAGAGTTTCCAGGACAATTCGTAGGTGCTCAGCATGTTCTTTCCGACTCTTAAAATACACCAGGATGTCGTCGATGAAGATGACAACAAACTTGTCTAAGTACATCCGGAAAACTTGATTCATTAGGTTCATGAATATTTCTGGTGCGTTGGTCACTCCAAATGGCATCACTAGAAATTCGTAATGTCCATAGCGAGTTCTGAAAGCTGTTTTGTGAATATCAGCTTCCTTGACCTTCACTTGATGATAACCTGAACGAAGATCCAATTTAGAGAAAACACAAGATCCACTTAGCTGATCGAATAAATCATCGATGCGCGGGAGTGGATACTTGTTCTTTATAGTGACTTCGTTCAAGGCTCTATAATTGATGCACATTCTGTATTTCAGGGACGAAGACGCGGACGAAGACGCGGCGGGCGTCTCACCTGAATTTCGAGGCAGATGCTAATTGGTGCTATCCGTCCACCTCTCCGAAGATGCCAAGTTGATTTATGGCACCATGTATCGAAGGTTTAAACGGATGCGGCCGATGTAGCAGACTTCGTCAGATTCCCCCTCGTCGAGGGGTTTTTGATTGTGGGGACGCTCTTTCCTGCAGGCGCAAGCCCCTGCAGTTAATTACGCTACCACATCGCGGTAACAACTTTCTCCTTCTCCAGATGGCCACTTCGTGTCGTGGGTGTTTGTTTTGTTTGTGGTTGCCCGTGGATTGTATATGGAGACTAATTTATGTTGTCGCCCGTAGGGCGTGAATTAATCCAAATCCGTATTTTCTTAGATTTGGGTTTGGGGGTTGGGTTTAAGGATACGTTAGTCTCATTTGATACTAAGATCAACTTAAACGTTAGTTAAGGATACGTTAGTCTAATTTTAGACTAAGATCAACTTAATGGGATCATTTAGATCCAAAAAGAGAGCATTTGGGCTCTATTATTTAGTTTAAGGACATTGCGGTCGATTACCAGTTTAAGGACATGGTGGTCCAGTTTTAGTTTAAGGACATCTCGGTCCGTAAGTTTAAAGACATCACAGTCAAGGTTAAGGACATCATAGTCCATGAGTTTAAGGACCCCACAGTCCAGGTTAAGGACATCATAGTACGTGAGTTTAAAGACCTCACAGTCAAGGTTAAGGACATCATAGTCCGTGAGTTTAAAGACCTCACAGTCCAGGTTAAGGACATCATAGTCCGTGAGTTTAAGGACCCCACAATCCAAGGTTAAGGACATCATAGTCCATGATTTTAAGGACCCCGCAGTCCAGGTTAAGGACATCGTAGTCCATGAGTTTAAGGACCCCACAGTCCAAAGAGTGTTTGGTTGTCGGGACCCGTCACCTCTCTGAAGACGTTGAGAGATTACAACGACAAATATCAGAGGAGTAAAGAGATGTACCCTCGAACCGGTGTGAGTTGGTCGGAAGATCTGTAGTCCAATTTGGGACTATGATCTGTTAAATATTCGTGAGCAGATGGGCTCAATTAAATATAAGTTCAGGACTTATGGCCAATATTGGGCTAAGTCTAATAAACATTTTGTTTATTCTGGCTATTGAGCCTTTATTTGGGCTTGGCCCTTTTAATAATGCTGAGCATTAACAAATTTTTTTGTCTTTTACTGAATGCAGAGCATTCATCAGAACAATTTATGTTCTGTCAGCGCGACACGTGGCGCGCTAGGCGTTTTGCGCCAGTTAAAGAGCGCCGTGCGCTTCTGTCAAGTAGCGCACACGAGAAGGACACGTGTCGCGCTTGGCGCTAAGCGCCAGATGGTGGGCGCATTGCGCCAGTTTATGAGCGCTAAGCGCTAGTCCATGAGCGCATTGCGCTATCAATTTAGAAGCGCACACGTAAGTAACACGTGGCGCGCTTGGCGCTGAGCGCCAGCCCATGAGCGCAGTGCGCTATTTCAGAAGCGCAAAACTCAAGTTGCATACGTGGTTGACACGTGGCGTATTTTGGCGTAGAGCGCCGGTTCAGAGAGCGCAGAAGCGCATTTCAATAGCGCAAGGCGCATTTCAATAGCGCAAAGCGCATTTGATCAATTTTTATGATCTGTGAACAAATTTATGTTCTTTTAAAAGAGACTTTGTCTCAAGATTCAAGAACAACAGTTCTTATTTTTGAATGGCTTTGCCTTTATAGATCAATGATCTGTGAATGAAGTAAGTGCTTCTTTGTTTTTATGATGAGATTTTTTGATCTTTTTATAAAAGACCTTGGTCTTTGTAAATCTATGAACTTTTAAGAAGATAATTCTTCTTTTTATGAGATGATTTCATCTCTGTGTTTATCGTTCATGATCTTTACCTTGAAGAAATAATCTTCTCTCAAGAGCTTGCTCTCTTTCTTTGAATTTTTTCAAAATTTATGGGGGGGTTTCTCTCTCTCAGACTTGAAGTCTTGGGGCCTTTATATAGGGCAAGTTGATTTGTTAAATCAGTTAAAGAGATCTTTCTCTGATTGATTTGGGGATGTTTCCCACCGTTGGATCTTTGATCCTAGGGCTTTGTTTTACTGAAGCCATCTTCTTGTTTTTAACAAAATTGGAAAATCTTTCCATAACAGAATTTTAATTCTGATTAATTAATAATTTATCATTATTATTAGATCTTTTGATTTAACGGTGGGGAATTTTATAATTCTAACGCTAGCGCATCCGTGCTTTGCATGTGGTGTGCTGCTCAGAGCGCAGCGCACCTACGTTTGACACGTGGTGCGCTGCTCAGAGCGCAGCGCAGCCTGCGCTAGCGCACCTGTGTTTGACACGTGGCGCGCAGCGCGCCTAGCGCTAGCGCACACATGGTGCACTGCCTAGGGCGCAGCGCACCTGGCGCTAGCGCATCTGTGTTTGACACGTGGCGCGCAGCGCGCCTAGCGCTAGCGCACACATGGTGCACTGCCTAGGGCGCAGCGCACCTGGCGCTAGCGCATCTGTGTCTGACACGTGGCGTGCAGCGCGCCTAGCGCTGGATCTGAAGCGTTGCTTCAATTTTTGAATTTCAAAACAGAGTTTTGCTCTGATTGGGGGTGCACTGCCTAGGGCGCAGCGCACCTGGCGCTAGCGCATCCGTGTTTGACACGTGGCGCGCAGTGCGCCTAGCGCTAGCGCATCCGTGTTTGACACGTGGCGCGCAGTGCGCCTAGCGCTGGATCTGAAGCGTTGCTTTAATTTTTAAATTTTGAATTTCAAAACAGAGCTTTGCTCTGATTGGGGGAAACATACACAATATTGTAGTTGGCGACTCGGCCGTCCGACCGAGTCCGACCAGCGGCGCCGGACCCAGTCGGCCGGTCCGTCGGCCGACTCGGCCGACTCGGGCTGAGTCAGGGTGGCAGGAGGTAGGGGGTCGTCAGGTGGGGCCTCTGGTGTATTTAGGTTAGTGGGTGTAGTGGGAAATTTGGGAGTTATTATGTGTGGACCGTTAGGCTTCTATAAAATTTAAAACAAAACAATATTAAAAATAATGTGGGCAGGGGATTTGAACTCTGGTGGCTTGGTTCAGCAGTGTAAGGTATTACTAATGAGCTACAAGCTCCTTCTTGTAATTATGGTGTGTAATAAATACTTAAAGTGGTAACAGCAACATTAAAAACTCCAAGTATACTTTAAATTTAAATCAAATTTATGCATACTAAAAATGGAGTTGTTACAGGGTTATTCTAGTTAAGGAATTTCGTGAAAGCGTTGGACAACTTCCCCTTATCTCTGCACTTATCTGGCTTCGTGATCCGTATATCTTGAGCCTGTTTCTCAACACAATTTTACTTCGACAATCAGATTCTTGAGCAGGTCTAGTTGACTTAGCATAACATAGACTGCTAGAGATGCGATATTCTTTGTTTTTGTGAGTACTTGTTGATATGGGTGATACACAGTTCGATTCGATTTTTCAAGATCCTTATTCTTTTGTTTATAGTCATTCCCAATTCGTTTGTTCAAATTGCCACGATTCTGCCCACATTTATTAAAGATATCCTTTACTAGGGGGTGGCCAACCCTCCGTGAATTTTGATATCGGTCACTCACCTAACACACTTGAACCCAATCCCATTTCAAACATAGCTCAAATGATTAAAAACTTAGAGAAAGAGGTCGACAATATGACTGCTTTAGCATCACTACCATCACAATCCTCCCTTCCTGAAATTGTTGACACACAAATAGGGTATGATGGTGAGATGGATGCTAGGTTGACCGCTTTAGAGAAAGGTATTGAAATGATGATTGCATTCGAGAATCAAACAGCTTCGACGCTTGCCATGTGCATTCAACAGTCTGATCAATTGTTTCACGCTCAAGCTTAATCATTGGCTATAATCAACGAACAAGTGAAACATTTAGCTATGAGGATTTTAGGGAGTAAACACAGTCAATTTGAACTAAATAAAGTCAGTATCTTCCATCTAGGAAGTCAGCTGAGTGAGATAAAAGATCAAACAAATTTTGATGAGTTCATAGATGATAATGTAATTAATTTGACTAAGTGTTATCAGGACAAGCAAAAAAACCCTCAAAGTCGGTCCGACACTACCCTTCAAGTATCAAATAGGCCTCACATCACTTGTGATTTTAAGGATGATTTAACTGATATACTACTTGAAGATGAGATTTTTGCACTGACTGATTTTTGCGCTAAAATTTTAGAGGAGGGAGCTTGTTAATTTGACGGGTATGGTGTCGATGTAGTGTTCAATATAATTCACAATCAGGAACCCACAATTTTAGTATCACCTTTTGACATAGTTTTGGACGAAATGTTAGTGTAGGAAACTACTTTTTTAGATGACATGGACCTACCTATATGTGAATGTGATGAGAGAGAACTAGTATTGGGAGATATGAGCTATAACGACGAGAGTAGGATTATGCAGGATCATAGGGAGGAAGACAATCTTGAGAAACATTCTTTCATGCCATGTTTTGAGGAGATATTTGCGGATGAATTTAATATTCTTTGTGAGTTTGAGTCAGGATCATTTTGGGAACATCCTACGGATCTGTCTTTTGCTGAACGTTTTGAGGATGAACTCCAGTTTTGGAACAAACCTGACATCGAAACTCAATACATGCTTCTTGAACACACAATTCATTCAGGCAATAATTCTTTAACTCCTTCAAAACTTCATCTTCGCATTCAACGTCTTCTGATCCCTACTTTCACGCATCTATACCCTTTACTAACATATAACCATACCACTAACATGTACATTTTCTTTTTCTTTTTAATATACTTTTTCTTTTACCAGCCCTGGCCTTATATCAACAAAAATTTTGAATGGCTGGTATTAATTTCTGGACTAACGCAATCTCTTAACTTGTGAATATTGTAATTAGCTCTTAGAGTTTTCTTTTTGTGAATAAAATCTCATCCTGATATCTAAGTCTAGCTACTGAAGATGGGGGCAACGATGAGGACATCGTAAAACTAAGGTTTGGGGGTGAGCACTCCGTTTACTTTACCACATCATGTGTAAATTCTGCATTATATATATTGAAAAACCCATAAAAATTTGAAAAAAATTTCAAAACATAAAAACTTTATCTTCATGTTAGCTAGCGGGAAAACTTAGACTCGAAGTTTGACGATTCAGTTGATAAAATAGATGCTACTAAATTCTTTTCGAGAGATTAAAAACCCGAAAGATAACCCTCCTTTAATTTTAACCGTAGCTAATATGAAGAGCTGTCACTAGAGGAGCTGTCTACTATGAAAAAGAGTCTCACCAATAGATCCGCGTCCTTCGGTCTTGTCTCCTCTTCCTTAGCTCCAAATGGCCTCCATGATCGAGCTTAATCTCATTTGTTTGCTCCTTCGGTCCTCCGAGATCTAGTTTGTTCGTCGGTCCTCCTCCATCAAAGATGATCCACTCGGGGAATATGGTCCATTGCTCTAGCTCCAAACTAAGTGTCTATGGAGAAACTAGAGAACTTAGTTTGCTAGTCTAAGGACTCTAGGATGTAGTGTATGGATCAATGTGTGTAACTATCTCACCTCCTCTGTTGTTTCTCAACACATGAGAGTGTAGAGATGAGGTAGATCATGAAGGTGGAGGAACTCAAGAGAAGGGAGGAGGGCGAAGCAAAATGGCGAGAGGTTGGAATAATGAAGCATGCATGTGAGAGAAAATACTCACAATGGTTTTGTAAAAACATTTTTACAATAAACAATTTCCAACCATGCTTCAATAGTGAGCACAAATGAATTGAAAATTCATTTGTCAACACTATTGAGGCATGGCTCTCACCATATTCTCCTCACCTCACTTTAAACTTCATTATCCATTTAAAGATAAATGGAAATAACCAATAATAAGGTGTTCACCTTCTAGAATGTTTTCTGTATAAAATGCGGATTACAGTCTAGTGTATACATACCTGCATTTGCATAAAAACGCGAATACCCATAAAGATAGAATAACACAAAGAACATAATACTAGAATATACATATCGAAATATATATATATGTAAATTATTAAATCAATACCTGATTTAATACTCCAGCTCAAAACCCTAGCCGGCTAGTATTATCAACTGTCCGATCGAAAGTCCGGGTACATAGTACCATCAATCAATCGGAACCATGCACATATCCAATATGGCTACTAAATCATTTCTCCTAAACCAGGGAAACCATCTGTGTGGGACTCTAAAGACTCGACAGTACACCGACAGTGAGTTACTGGATAAATCCATAACCACAATCGCGTCTGTGGCACTAGCTGTACGTAACGGCTACCCGGGTACCTGTCGAAAAGGAAGGCCGACAAGCAAAGTCATCTGGATCCCTACCGAGCCTATCCGTGACAATCTCCATACAGTCCGGTATCTTCGTCTGAGAATATCTTATACCGGGTCTAGGGGTGGTAAACGTCAGACCCTAATAACCCGATAATGCATGCTGATTCGGTTCAGGACCAATCCAGGAAACTACTGATCAACCTATCAGTAAATCCAAACTGCCTTGGCCAAGGTCTTATGGTCCTGAACAATCAAACACAGTGTGATATCGACTCCCTATATTGGGAGAGACGAATCCCCAACAATCACTCACCGTCTCTATGTGACTCGGGACTGTACCCAACCAAAACTTGTTTGCACGACTCAGTACAGTCGTGGTAGGGTAGTGATCAAAGCACAGTAGGAACTCATACAAGATAAACGATGATCTCAGGTCTAAAGACTAATTTGTTCTTATGCCACCCGAGAACTTCTATCTGATGATAGGTATAGTACCATCTAGAAGTTCTCGGCGAGTCCTTCTAGTGTACTCACCCCCAGTGAGCACCTGTATACAATCTTAGGTGATCACACCAACGGTTGTGGGACTAACCATCGCCCCTCATCGGGGTCTAGAAACGTATACACAAGTCTACTCTTGAGTATCAATGCCCGATCTCGATACTCCTACGACTTGGGACCCTTAAGGATGTGCTTATGGACTACCCAGCTCCCACAAGTATGATCACCATCATAACGCTAGTAGTCAAGCAAGATCCTATGGGCTTTATCGACATGTATAAATGATATGTAAGTAAAACATATGCACATGTTAAGATAAAAACAAACCAGATAGCATACTATCATATCGAGCAAGATTGTCCTATACATATATATGTCCAAGCATCCACATGTATACATATACAATAATGGACTCTAGGGCATACATATCCAACAATCTCCCACTTGCACTAAGGCCATATATTGGCGTACTGAGTACTTGACGTCTGCTCTAGGGCCAGCTGTTGGTGTATCGCATACCCAACATCTCAAAATGTCACTCGAACTGCGCTTGAGGGAGGGCCTTGGTGAATGGATCTGCCGTGTTGTCTTCTGTGTCCACTCTCCGCACCTCTATCTCCCTGATCAGGTGATACCGCCTCAAGATGTGTCTGGATTTTTCATAAGACCATGGTTCCTTCACCAAAGCTATAGCCCCATTGTTATCGCAATATAAAGTATCGGATTAACAATGGACAGAACCACCTCAAGTTCAGTAATGAACTTCTTAATCCAGATGGATTCTTTTGCGGCATCGCTGGCAGCAATGTATTTAGCCTCCATCGTCGAGTCTGTGACGGTGTCCTATTTGGAGATCTTCCAAGATACCGCCCCTTCATTTAGGGTAAACACAAAACCCAAGACAGACTTGCTGTCATCCTTGTCACTCTAGAAGCTTGAATCGGTAAAGGACTCGACATGCAGGTCACCCTTACCGTAAACCAAGAACATCTCCTTAGTCCTTCTCAGGTACTTGAGAATGTTCTTCACTGCTGTTTTAGTGATATATGCCCTAGAGGCCATTATTGTATAGTACTAGTTTGTATATTACATTTTGGAAGCTTGGGATATACACGGATTTTATGACAGTCTTGTTCAATATGGTAGTATACTACTTGGTTTGTTTCTATCTTAATATGTGTATATGTTTCTTTTAGCGTATCTCTAATACATATTGGTAGAGCCCTTAGGATATTTGCTTGACTACCAGCATTATGATGGCAGTCACACTAGTGGAGGCTGGGTAGTCTATAAGCACATCCTTATGCAGGTCCCTAGTTGTAGGATTATCGAGATAGGGCATCGATACTCCAGAGTAGACTAGTGTATACGCTTCTCATCCCAGCAAGGGAGATGGTCTGTCCCACAGCCATTAGTACAACGTACTGGAGATAGTATGCAGGTGCTCATTGGGTTATGAGTTACACTGGACGGACTCATGGGGAACTGTTGGTTGGTACTATACCTATCGTCAGGTAGAAGTTCCCAGGTGACATGAGTACATCATAGTCCGTTGACTTGACACTGCTATTTTGCCTCGAGTGTGTTCCCACTGTTCTTAGATTACTACCCTACCACGGCTATGATGAGTCATGTAAACAGGTAGTATTTGGGTGCAGTCCCGAAGCACTTGGAGGCAGTGGTGGTTAAATAGGATTTGTCTCTCTCGGTATTGGGAGTTGATGTCGCGCTGTATTCGAAAAGCCATTACACAAAGTCCCTGGCCAAGAAAAGTGAGATTTACTGGTATGTACTCCAATAGTTTCTCAGGGTGTTTTTGGGCTCTAATCCGGCATGACTTATTGCTCTATTAGGGGTCTGACGGCTACCGCCCCTAGGCCCGATATGCGATACTCTTAGACGAACAGACCGGACTATACGGAGATTGTCACATATAGGTTTAGTAGGAGTTCGGATGAGTTTGCCCATCGGCCTTCTTATCGATAAATATCTGGGTAATCATTACGTGTAGTTAGTACCGCTGACGTTCTTGTGGTTAAACCCACTGCCAGCATATCGTTGAGTCTTTTTTGTCCCGCACAGTAGGTTTCCTTTCTTTGGGCGAAACGATATAGAGGTCATATGGTTTTACGACAAGGTTCGATCACATAGGTGTACTTGTGCACATAGGATGTTCGAGCGGATAATACTAGTGGGTTTTGGTTTAAGCCGGATCCTAGTATTAGATTATTGGATTAGTTTCAACTCATTGTATTCATGTTTTTCAGAATACGGATACGGGTATGTATATACAGTGAGGGATATTCTTGTAATTTACTCAAGTATACTTCTAGAAGGGGACATCTCATTTGTTCTTTTATCTTTTGATTAAAAGATAAATGAGGTGGAGGTATGAGGTGTTATTTTGTGATAAATGAAGCATGGCTACTTGGTGACTCATGGATGACTATTAAGGCAAGAGTGGACTTAGATATTTTGTGAGATATTTGGTGAGATATTTTGTGAGATATTTTGGAATGCTTCATAGTCATCTAAAGTAGCCATATTTATTTCATTATTATCCAAAAACACTCTCTCACCTTAAGAGCTCTCTTCTTCTCTCTCAAACCCTAATTGTCTCATGTGTTGAGAATTCTAGGGTTAGTGAGACTTATTAATCCTTAATCACTCTCTATATCCTGTAGATCACTTAGATTAGCACTCTACGTAACCTAGTTACCTCATCTTAGAGGTAGAAGCTCAAGGTAGGCACTCTCGGGTGGATCATCATCGATTTGAGGAGGCCGACAAGGAGGCGCCATCCATACACACTCCAAGGAGCTCACGAAGAGGAGGAAGACAGCAAGAATAAGAAGGAATAGTAACTTGAGGTATATCTTTCTTACATAGTAGTTAAACCTTTTAGTTAGCTTGTTAGTTAGGGTTTAGTATCAATTCTGGAGTTTAGTCGATATTACGAAGCATATAAAAATCATTTTTTGCAAACTCCGCCTTCCCGCGAACCCGCGGGGTGCGTGGCATCGACTTACAGTAGTATCAGAGCCAATTAAACCATAACTAATAGATTAAACGATAAGTAAAACTACGAAACCGAAGTAACTCTGAAACATGAAACCATAAATCTAAGTTTCTGTTGAATTTTTTTTTCAGAGGCTCCAAATTGTTTTAAACAATTGCAGAGTACTCTTTTTGCTGAGAGATGAACACCAGAGAAGTACAAGACCAAGACTCAAACTTGTGGCCGGCCACAATGCTCTTTTTCCTGGCCTGGACGGCCCAAGTAGTGAGTTTGGTGTCGTATTTCATTTGGTGTCTTGGTCACTTGGATTTAGGGTTTTAGGTATTGTTTGTTTTTGCCAATATTGATTATACTGTTAATTCTCTGTTGTGGAAATACGGAGTACTACAAAGTCACGGTTTTTAATGTCATTTAACTAGTTTGAGTTGTTATATGTGTTCGTAAACTTCCGCCAATTTCTTTATGCCGGTTAGTTGGGGGTTGCACACATCTGTGATGATTGGTTTGTGTATATAAACTTTATGGGATCGTCGTGGATGAATAGCCGGGGATATGAGATGAGAGATTCTTTCATTCTATATAAATTGTAATATTGATGTAATATTATTTTGCGGGGTATATCCAGGTTGAGGTTGTAACCACCGTTGTATTATTTCATTTACTGTTTTTTGCTCTTAGGATATACCCAAGGTGGGGTGCATAAACTACCGGGTTATTTGAAGTGCCGAGTGGCCTACTCATTTTACTGAGGGAGCTTTCTTCACTTTAGGAATTTGGTGGGTAGTTTGCCGCACCCGTAGGGGTCTAGGGTAGAGTTTGGCTATTCATCATGACCGTGGAATCCGTCTTTCTTTACAGGCTTAAACGAAATGCAGAAATCCTAGTATATCCAATATGTTCATCTGTGAACTGAAATGACTATTATTGCGTGAGATGAATGGTTATTATATATATGCTATATAGTAGACGTTGCTTATGTTTTGCACTCGCGCTAGTCCAGCCCCCGCTCTGGCGTAATTAAGTAACCTAACGGTGTTAGACGGGGCCCAGTGACGAATGCGGATAGCATAAGCGTACATTTTATTTTCGTTTCTCTCTGTGATGATAGGTGTAAATGATGGGATTGCATTAGATTAATGCAAAGCAAACAAACCAAAGCTGAATCGTTGGAACACTTTTAAAACCACTCGGATTTTTCCAAAAAGAAACTTTTAAATGCGGAGCCTAAACCACTCTTTTAAAAAGATATCATGGTTTCTTCGATCATATCAAGTTCATTACGTTCACATTTTGGCCAAACCTATTCTTATCCCTTCGTCATTTCAGATGTATATTCAGTAGTATTCAAGCTATGTCTTTTGACCTTCGCTAAGGCATAGTGATTGGTAGCTGCTGAATATTCATCTGTTGCATAGATAGATGCGTTGGTTTGAGACAGCCGTACTACTATTTTGGCCTTCGTCAAGGGTATGTATGGGTGGGTTCAAATTAACCTGAATAATGACGGGTATAACTTGACATATGACTTATGATATGTTGGCCTTCGTCAAGGTCATAAGAGCATAGGGCAAAAATCTACATCGGGAGTTTCTAAAGAAACTGAAACTTGCTAGTGTTTCATACCATTTGGAGTGTGATAATTTTGGTATGATTCCTTCAAGGTTATCACATAATGATATTTGGATCCCGATCCTACTGTGAATATCCGCTACTCCTCGGGAGGTTTTTTCACTTAACGATCAATACTATAAACCAAGTAGGTGTCTAGAACAGTGTTAGCGGGGCTACGCCTTCAGGGAAAAGAGGTTATTTAATTAAGGAACTTCGCGAAAGCGTTGTAAAACCTCCCTCGAAGTACCGACACTGACCTGATCGAAAGGTTAAGCAAGAATTGTACGGTAAGATTAATCCCGACTAATTCTTCTTTATGGTTTAAGGAAGGATTCGAGAAATAGTGGGAGCCATCCTGTTTAGATAAACTAAAAACCAATCTAAACTTACAAGTGCATCATGCAAAAGTGTTTCTTCTCTCTCTCCTAATTGTAGCGACCAAGATGACCGGCCTTAAGTTACTTTTAGGAAAAAAAACATATTGACGGGGCTAAACTATAAAGATTGGCTCAAGAATGTCCAGATGGCCATCACATATGAAAAACTGGGCTATTTTCTTACTTCTAAAGCCCCCGCTGTCCTAGGTCCAGATTCCAGTGTCGCGGATAAGGAGATCCGTAAGACCTGGGAAATTGATAGTGCGAAATCCAAGTGCGTCGTGCTAGCCTCTATGGATAATGAACACCAGAGGCGGTACGAGAAGATGGATCTTAAATCCATCTTCCTCCATACCAAGGACTTATTGAAAGGTTATGCTAACGCCGTGACCATCAACCGTGGCCGATTTTGGAACAAATTTTTTTCTAACGAGATAAACTTGGCGCTAGAATAACCCTAAACCGGATTTACCATAAACCTAACTAGAAAAACTTAAGAAGATATCTACTATGAAAATGGTTTATACCAAGAGTCTCAAGTCCATCGGGTCTTCACTCCTTTCCTTTAGCATGCTCCTAGTGGCCTCCATGATTGAGCTTGATCAACGGCTTCCTCACGTCAAAGTTGATCCACCCGAGAGTGTCTACTTAGAGATCCTACCTCTAAACCGAGGTAACTAGGCCACTTAGTTTGCTAATCTAAATAACCTAGAGAATGTAGAGAGTGATGATGGATTGTTTTTTCTCAAGAACCCTAGGTTTCTCAACACATGAGACTATTAGGGTTTGAGATAGAAGAAGAGAAGCTTGGAGGAGATGGGAGTGTTGTAGAGAGCAATCCAAGAAATTGAGTGAAGAATGGCTAAGTCTTGTGACTAATAAAGCAAGCATGCTAAAGATAATAATAAAAATTATCTTCACCACAAAATATCTAGATATTTTCTACAAAATATCTAGATGCCAGCTTGCCTCAATAGTAACCCATGACTCACTAAGTGGGTCAACAAGTAGTCATGCTTCACATATTAAAAGTCAACACCTCATACCTCCACCTCATTTAACATATAATCAAAAAGATTAAATAACAAATGAGGTGTCTTCTTCTAGAAGTATTCTTGTAAAAAATTACAAGAATAACCCTCATCCGTATATACATACTCGTATCCATATTCCGAAAAATACGAATACAAAAAAGACAAAAATAATCCAACAATATAATACCAGGATCCGGCGTGAACCAAATCCCGCTAGTATTATCCGCCCGAACATCATACGTGCACAAGTACACGTATGCGATTGAACCCTGCCTTAAAACCATATGGCATCTACATCGTTTCACCCGATGCAGAGAAACCCTTTGTGTAGGACTCTAAAGACTCGACAGTACGATGACATTGCGTTACCGGATAAATCCATAACCATAAGTGAAAGGTTATGCTAACGCCCTCGCCATCAACCGAGGCTGATTGCGGAACAAAATTTTTTCTAATGATATAAACATGGCGCTAGAATAACCCTAAACCGGATCTACCATAAACCTAACTAGCAACTAAAGAAGCTTTCTACTGTGAAAGAAGTTTATACCATGAGACTCGAGTCCTTCGGGTCTTCACTCCTCTCCTTTAGCATGCTCCTAGTGGCCTCCATGATCGAGGTTGATCGACGGCTTCTTCACGTCAAAGATGTGTTGGGTTCCTAAGCACGACAGCAAGGTTCCGGGTGGCATCATCCATGCCAAGTTAAAAATTTTCCATGCTAAAAGAACCCTAAACTAGATCTTTAACTAGAGAATCTTACAGAAACTAGATGTAAACTTCTTTTACATCTAAGTGAGTAGGGATTACAACCTTTGTAGTCCGTTCCTTCGCTTCTATAGCTCCTTGTTGTGGTCCCTTCACTGCGATCAACGAACTCCTGGAATTTTGAGAGGCTACACGAGATGTATGATGCATGCTAGCTAGAAGTCTTCAAAGTCTATGATGATCTACTTCGAGGAAACACAAACTCAAGCTATCTCTTCACTAATAATGAATTAGTGAAGCCAACACACTAAACTATATGGCCAGTATAGAAGAGAATGATGAAGTATGAATTTTGCTCACTTTAGAATTTATTTTCTTACTAGGATTCATCACCTCATGAAACCCTAGAAAGCTTTTGAGATGAGGAAGAAGATGAAGAGAGAAAATGAACAAGTGAATTAGTTGTGTGAGAATAGCAACCATGGTGAGATAATATCTCATACTAACTCTTGTAGAGAATAAACCATGGTCAAGGATAAACGGTAAGGTTAATAAATATCTTAAGTAATCCAAATTGAGTAGACTAAGTCAATGGAAAACCCTAGCTTCTCCAAGCTTCTTTGTCATGACAAAATCCAATTCATTTTGAATTACTTTAAATGAGCAAAACCCTAATTTATCCAAGGCATGGTGTAAGTCTCATACACCCATGTTGCATGTATCAACAACCATGACACAATCACATATATCACATAAATGTAAAATGTACACAAAAGTGAGATAAAGAAACAATTAAGTGAGCAAATATTAGTTAATGTAATTTATTATATCAAATAAATAATTATACATTAAATTATTAAATCAATACTTGATTTAATAATCCGGCTATATTACATATAACCGACTAATATAATATGTATCATTTTATCGAATTAACACTTGATCCGATAAACCGGCTATATCACATATAACCTGCCGATATCACATATCACGAGAATAGAATACGGTATCACATACACGTATTAATCTCGGTCCCGCACATGTCACATATGTGCTCCTACTCCGTTTCGCCTGAGCCAAGAAATCTCTGTGTAGGACTTTAAAGACTTGTCAATACGCCGGCAGTAGGTGATGATCATATCAAACACCTACAAGCCGCCAGCGGTCAGCTAAACGTAACGGCCACCCGGGTATTGAGCGATCAGAAGATCAATAAGAAAGCCTGCTCACACTCCTGTGAATCCAATCAGTAACACTACCGTACAGTCCGGTCTCTTCGTCTGATATGTCGCATATCCAGTCGAGGGGTGGTAAACGTCAGACCTCATTAACCGATAAGTCGTGTCGATGTGAGACTCATAACGGGTCGAGAAACTACTGATAATACTTACCAGTAGATCTCCATATCAGCTGTGGCCAGGGACTTCCAGTTATAGCCAATTGAGCACAGCGCAACATCAACCCCCAATACCGGGAGAGAAGAAACCTCTCCTATCGCTCTTTGCCTCCATGTGATTAGGGACTGCACCCAAAAGCCACCGTTTTGCACGTTCTCTTGAATGTGGTAAGATGGAAATCAAAGCACAGCGGGAATTACACAAGAGTATATGAAGATCTCGGGTCTACAGACTAACCTGTACTAGTGTCACCAGAGAACTGCTATCTGACGATAGGTATACCATCTAGAAGTTCTCGGCGAGTCCGTTCAGTGTACCCAGTCTCCACTGAGCACCCGTATACCATTTTTGATGTCAAACACCAATGGATGTGTGATCATCCATCGCCCATCATATGGGTCAAGATGTATACGCTAGTCTACTCTGGAGTATCGATACCCTATCTCGATACACCTTCAACTAGGAACAATTATACGATATACTTGTGGACTACCCTTGGCCACACTAGTATGATCTCCATCATAGTCCTAGTAGTTAAGTACACATCCTAAGGGCTTTATCAACATGTGAGAGCAAGACAGTATCACAATACAAATCTACATGTTAATACAAAGAGCAACCAGATAGCATACTATCATGTCGAGCAAGAAAGTCCTCTATATATATATCCAAGTATCCACTATAATATACATCACATGTACAATAATGGCCTCTAGAGAATATACATAACTAACAAGATGATCCATCCGAGAGTGTCTACTTTGGGCTCCTACATTTAAACTAAGGTAACTAGGTTACTTGGTTTGCTAATCTAAGTAACCTAGGTGATGTAAAGAGTGATGATGGTTTTTTTTGTCTCAAGAACCCTAGGTTTCTCAACACATGAGACTATTAGGGTTTTAGGTAGAAGAAGAGAAGCTTGGAGGAGATGAGAGTGTTGTAGAGAGCAAGCTATGAATTAAGTGAAGAATGGCTAACTCTTGTGACTAATAAAGCAAGCATGCCAAGATAATAATAAAAAATTACCTTCACCACAAAATGTCTAGATATTTTCTACAAAATATCTAGATGCCACCTTGCCTCAATAGTAGCCCATGAATGACCAAGTGAGTCAACAAGTAGCCATGCTTCACTTAATAAAAGTCAACAGCTTATACCTCCACCTCATTAACCATTTAACTAAATGATTAAAACAAATAATGAGGTTTTTTCTTCTAGAAGCACTCTTGTAACAAATTACAAGAATACCTCTCGTCGTATATATATACCCGTATCCGTATTCTGAAAAATACGAATAGGGTTGCTGCTCGATTGGGGCCGAAAGGGGCCTGCTAAGGACGGCCCGAGCAGGGTTGCTGGCCGGTGCCTCTTGGCGAGGGCTTAGATCCTTAAGGACGAGCTGAGCAGGGTTGCTGTCTGGTGCCTCTTGGCGAGGGCTTTGATCTCTGGCCTTGTGGGTAGGGAACTACTAGCCAGGGATAACCAAGCAGGGTTGCTGCCCGTTTGCCTCTTGATGAGGGCTTCGATCCTTAGCGCGGAAGGGGCCGAAAGGGGCCTGCTAAGGACGGGCCGAGCAGGGTTGCTGCTCGGTGCCTCTTGGCGAGGGCTTAGATCCTTAAGGACGGGCCGAGCAGGGTTGCTGTCCGGTGCCTCTTGGCGAGGGCTTTGATCTCTGGCATTGTGGGTAGGGAGCTACCAGCCAGGGATAACCGCCTCTTGATGAGGGCTTCGATCCTGTTCAGTTGATAAAACTGCACATTTAATATGACATTTTTTCTACTATTTCTATATAATAAAAGGTATTTATTATAATATATGATACATATGAGGGTTTATCTGTAAAAATACCATTTTCATGTGTTTGTATATTATAATTAACATTAGGTAGAAAAATGTAAGCATATAATATCTATGTAACATTTGGCCCATTTAAATATGCTTACCTTATTAAATACCTTTGACCAATTCTTAATGGTTAAGTTAATATCTCAATGAAACAAACTCTACTAATATTATTTGTTGAGTTATTGTGCAGAATTTGCAGGGCTGAAATCAAGGAAATCAAAGTTGGTAAAACAAACCTGCATAATTAAGAAAGTAAACTAAAGAAATCAAGTCTGGCAGTGACGAAGAGAATATTTTCAGTTTCCAGACACGTGTCGGATAAACAAAGCCCCGGAGAAACAAATCAAAGATCCCCCTACTTGGCCACGGAACCGCGGCCAAACCCACCTATTGGCCACGGTTCCGCCGCGGTTTAGATGAATTAGTTGTTGGGATTTTTTTGTTTGGATCTTAACTACTGGTTTCTAAATTAGAAGACTAGAGTTCTGACTCTGGGACTATAAATAAGGACCGAGAGCCTCTTGGAAAAAAATATCAAGCTGAAGAGATCACGAAGTCCGCGACAGGCTCACGCATCCAGGCTGATAATCAACGGTTCATCTACCTCCTTAGGAGAGATCGAGAAGCAAAACTAGCATTTTGTAATCATTTTCTAAGGGAATAAAGTGTAAATGAATTTTGTTGAATAATAAAGGTAGTTGTTTTCTTATTCTATCTCTTTGTAGTTTTTAATATGATTTCTCTCTCCATCTCTTCTTCTCCCAACATGCGCGAGTAATTCTTCGCTTGTGAGGGTTCATGGGATTAGAGTAGGTTAATGGATGATGAAGATCCTTAAACTCTTTTTAAGTCCTATAAACTTTATAAATTTTATCAAAAGAATAGTTAACATTCTAATTGGGCGCGCTATCAATTCATTGATAATCGCGACCACGATTAGAGATTAGATTAACTATTGTTTTGGTAAAGGCTAGATATGAGCGGAGTTCCATGTCGAGATAGGGGTTAAGAGTGGGAACCCTTTTCCCTCCAGAAACCCTAATCTACATGCATTACTGTCGTTCTAGTTTTAAATCTATTAAAGGATAAAAAGAGTAATTTTTAATTAATCATCCATAACTACTAAATCCCAATGAATCCTACAAGCCCCCTTTTAATATTAAACTTACATCCGTAGTTAATCTAGATCTATATTTTGCATCCGTGTTTAAGGTAGATTTAGAAACTATTTCCACTATTCTTTATTCCTCTATTCTTTCTCTTTCTCAACACACCTAAAGTAAGATTAAAAGGTTCCACGTTTCCCTGAGGACGACCCGTACTCATCTCGGTCTAGCTACACGCGACACCGTTATTGATTGCGGTTAACTACTACACATAAATTTAGACAATCAAATGGCGCCGTTGCCGGGGATACGTGCATAATTTTTTATTCTTACTATTTGTGTTGAATTCTTATTCGATTTATATTATAAAAACAAAAGAAATTGCATCTTGCATATTTAACGATAAGTATGCGATTTTTGCGAGGGAATCTGGAGTCACAGACTTGAGGAAACAGAGACCTAGAGACATTCATTAAGATCCAGAGAAGGAAGGGAGGCCACGTAGCAAAAATCTTCTTTAGATCTTCCTAGTCGGCGGCAGAACCGCGGCACAAAGAGCATATTGGAGGCGGAACCGCGACGCGTTACGGGATTTAGGGTTTCCAAATTCTCTGGTATCTTTTATATATCTTTCTCTCTCCTCTGAAATCCAATAAAATATCTTTTCTGCAGGATTCTTTGCAAAATATCGCCGTTCAAAAATCATTTTGCAAAGTTTTTTACTTGGTTTGTTTATTCATATTTTAATACGGATTTTAAGAGGAAAGACCACAATTCAGATTAGGTGGGGATTTCATCACTCTTTCTAGACCCCACAAATCACAAAACGAGCATCCGTATAACCCTATATTAATTTAAAAAATATCTAGGCAAGACTCTAAGGACTGTCGCGCTCAATAAGGACAGAGAAAGGTCATGGGTAATCTATCGCTTATCTGTATTACTTTTGTGGTGCCTAGGCAAGTGTGTCTAAGGCAAGTGGTTACTTAATTAGGCCCGCTATTTTCGGTGATTCGTATAGCGGATACCTCCCACTTACCTGGCATTTACCTGGCCACAAGAGTGATAAAGTGGTAGTAGAGGATTGATCATGTGGCTTGTCCTTTGGAAGTTTAGGAGCGATCTAGAGACTTGACCTAGCTAACCTTACACTACTACAAATAGGGGTTGCCCCTACGGATAAAGGAATCCGTAGGGGCAATTTTTTATTGCCCCTACGGATTAATCCGTAGGTGCCCACTGTTGTCCCTACGGTTTTCTATATTTTAATTTAAAAATATTTAATCATAATTTGTTGTTTGGCCCTACGGTGGCGCAAACAAAGAACCTACGGCTAAGTCCGTAGGGGCATGTATACGGGTTAATAATAAAAAAAAAGGCACAGAAAATCCCTCACCGTTCCCAAATTTTTCTTCTCTCTTATTCTTCCGCGCCTCGCGACGACCGTTCCCGCGTCTCGATCCCGATCTCGTCGGCCATCGACGTCCTCATCCTGACCTCGCCACCGCAACCGTGCTTGACTCGTCGACTTCCACGTCGCAACCGTGCTTGACTCGTCGCCGATCGCATCGTCGACTACTGGCCTCCTCCGTCGTCTCCTCCACCGCGGTTAGTAAATTTCCAATTTTTACTTCTAATTTAATACTGTTATTTCCCTCTTTTGATGATGTTAGGGGTAGGGTCCAGGGATCTGGGTTCGGGTAGGGGTGGCATCGGGTCAGTTAGGGTTAGGGTTCGATTGGGGTTGGGGTTGGGGTTAGGGTAAGGGTTTGGTTGGGGCCGGTTGGGGTTGGGGTTGGGATTAGGGTTCGGTTGGGGTTGGGATTGGTGTTGGCCGGGTTGTGGTTAGGGTTAGGGTTCGATTGGGGTTGGGGTTGGGGTTAGGGTAAGGGTTTGGAGGGGGCCGGTTGGGGTTGGGGTTGGGATTAGGGTTCGGTTGGGGTTGGGGTTGGTGTTGGCCGGGTTGTGGTTAGGGTTAAGGGTTAGGGTTAGGGTTATGGTATTTAGGGTTAGGGTTAGTGTTAGGGTTAGGGTCATGTTTAGGGTTAGAGGCTATGGTTAATTTGGGTTAATTGCAGTGTAGGGTTAATTTGGGTTAATTAGTGATAATTTGAAAAGGTTAGGGTGTTGATTAGGCTTAATTTGGTTAATTTGGGTAAATTTGGTTAAGTTTGGGTTGATTAGGGTTAATTAGGTTAATTTGGGTAAATTGGGTTAATTAGTGATAATTTTTGTTAGGGTAACAATTATGGTTAATTGTGGTTAATTAGGTTAATTTGGGTTATTTAGGTTTATGGTGCACTAATTTATTTAGTAGGATATACTAGTTCATTACAATAGGATACTCGATGACAATATAAACGTACAACTTTACCACAAACGCAAGAAAAATTTACCCTAAACATGAAATTTCGAACTCTTAATAACGAAACGTAAACGTAAAACTTATTCACGTTAAATGTTCAAGTTAAAACCAATATATGATACTCGATGATGATATGAAACCTTCATATTCCCATCGATACCCGTATATGAAACTAAAAGCGCCACTTAGTCCCCGTCTATCGGTTAACATACGTGCGATGCTCGTCGTGACCTAGAACTATACGAAGGTTGTTAAATATCGGACAGTATAGCTCGATACTAACAACCGTCGTATAGTCTACGCGACGAGAAAATTCAATCGTATGGTAACCCATAGATTTGTCCCGTGTGGACAAGTTAAGAATGTATAAAGCAAACGCCTTCATTCACTTGTGTTTTCATCCGTTTCGAGATATTTCGTCGGTACCTTTCCGCTGGTTCTCCGTGTACAAAGATAGATTAGATGTTCATTTCAACGTTGTTTCACAGCTTTGAAATGATTATCTATTCTATTACAGTGTACTCGGAGAACAGCGGGGAGGTGCTGCCGAAATTTACTCGAAACGGTTGAAAGCACAAGTGATGGGCGTTCGCTCTATACATTCTTAATGGGATAGAAGCCTACCCCCGACAGCCGGAACACATACATACAAACGCATAATCAGAGAGCGACTCGAGATGTTCGGGTTAAAACCAATATATGATACTCGATGATGATATGAAACCGTCATATTCCCATCGATACCCGTATATGAAACTAAAAGCGCCACTTAGTCCCCGTCTATCGGTTAACATACGTGCGATGCTCGTCGTGACCTAGAACTATACGAAGGTTGTTAAATATCGGACAGTATAGCTCGATACTAACAACCGTCGTATAGTCTACGCGACGAGAAAATTCAATCGTATGGTAACCCATAGATTTGTCCCGTGTGGACAAGTTAAGAATGTATAAAGCAAACGCCTTCATTCACTTGTGTTTTCATCCGTTTCGAGATATTTCGTCGGTACCTTTCCGCTGGTTCTCCGTGTACAAAGATAGATTAGATGTTCATTTCAACGTTGTTTCTCAGCTTTGAAATGATTATCTATTCTATTACAGTGTACTCGGAGAACAGCGGGGAGGTGCTGCCGAAATTTACTCGAAACGGTTGAAAGCACAAGTGATGGGCGTTCGCTCTATACATTCTTAATGGGATAGAAGCCTACCCCCGACAGCCGGAACACATACATACAAACGCATAATCAGAGAGCGACTCGAGATGTTCGGGTTAAAACCAATATATGATAATATGAAACCTTCATATTCCCATCGATACCCATATATGAAACTAAAAGCGCCACTTAGTCCCCGTCTATCGGTCAACATAACGTGCGATAATTTATTCTTTTCAACGACAAACGCACACACAAAGCATATACATGAATTTTCTTCTTTGTCAGTAACTATCCCGTTCTTATATTTCTCAATATAGTCAGCATAACCTACAATTTATATGTTATTCAGTCTAACATGGCCCATGAGTACGTCAGAGTTAAGGACTGGATGTATGTGGATTGGAAACAACGTATGCAATCTAAGTTTGTCGCAGGAGTTGCTGCTTTCCTTGAATTTGCACGAGCACATAATAAGATCATAATAGAGAAGATTCTTTGTCCGTGTGATAGATGTGGCAATAAGTACTGGCGGAAGGTAGAATTGGCAGAGCTTCATATTGTAAAATATGGGTTTACTAGACTTTATTCAATTTGGAAATATCACGGGGAAGGAGAAGAATGCAGTACTGCGGTAGAAGAAGGAGAACACGATAATGCGGCAGGAGAAGAAGAAGAATTCGGTAATACGGCAGGATACGGAAATTTATTTCCATCAGAAGAAATGGAGGATATGGTAGAGGCTGCCCTAGGTGAATCTATTCGTACCGAAGATGACATTCCTTCCGGTCAAGGACCGCGTGCGGATAAATATGAAAATTTCATGAATGATGCTAGGAAACCAATTTATGAGAATGCGAAGTATTCCACCCTCTCATGGTTCGTCCAACTTTTCCAAATTAAGTGCCTAAATGGATGGAGCAACAAGTCATTCACAATGCTTCTTTCGTTCTTGAAAGATTCTATGCCTCCGGGAAATAATGTGCCCGAAAGCTGGTACGAAGCCCAGAAAATGATGTCTGATTTGGGTCTAAAGTGCGAGAAGATTCAAGCATGTCCTAAAAATTGCGTGTTGTACCGGAAAGAGAATTCAGATTTGAAAGAGTGTCCAACATGCGGAGAGGCCAGGTATAAGCCGAAAGATTCTGATAAGAAGCCTGATATACCTGTGAAGATAGCACGATATTTTCCCATAACACAGAGGCTACAGAGGCTATTTAGGTGCAAGAAAACAGCCGAGGCAATGATTTGGCATCACCGTGCTCCTCCAAGCGAAAATGGAAAAATGAGCCATCCAAGAGATTCACCGGCATGGAAGGATTTCGATAGGAGGCACGCAATATTCAGTAGCGATCCTCGCAATGTCCGGCTCGGACTGGCTGCCGATGGCTTCTGCCCATTCAACTATATGGCTGGAAGTCACAGTACATGGCCCGTTGTAATGATAATTTATAATCTGTCGCCTTGGTTGGCTATGGACCAATCATACTTTATGATGCCTCTTCTTATCGACGGACCAAACTCACCGGGGAACAATATCGACGTCTATCTCCGACCTCTGATTGAGGAGCTGAAAACTTTGTTCATTGATGGTGTAGAGACATATGATTCAAACACAAATACAACCTTCATACTGCGTGCGGCTTTAATGTGGACAATTAATGACTTTCCTGCGTATGGAATGCTTTCAGGTTGGTCCGTACATGGTCACAAAGCATGTCCTCATTGCCATGAACACACAACATCAAAATTTTTGAATTTTAGCAGGAAGGTTTGTTATTGCGGCCATCGACGTTTTCTGCCTCCAGACCATCCCTATAGGTTAGACACGGTTCACTTTGATGGTCATCAGGAGCTTCTTGGGCCTCCATCCCCATTGTCCGGAGAGGACGTGACTGCTAAATGGGATGGTTACAATAACGTGACCTTCGGGATGGATCCGACGAGACAGGTCAAACCACAATATTGGAACAAGTTAAGCATTTTCTTCGAGCTTCCGTACTGGTCTACAAATTCAGTGCGTCATTGTCTGGACGTCATGCATATAGAGAAGGGAGTATCAGAGCACATACTTAACTTGCTTCTGTGTAAAGACGGGAAATCGAAAGACAACATGAATGCCCGGATGGATCTACAAGAGTGGGGAATAAGAAGTGAACTGCACCCTAAACCGGTAGCGGGTAAACCGGGCAAGTTTGTACTTCCCAATGCCGCTTATCATATGTCACAACCGGAGAAGAAAAGATTCCTGCAGGTGTTGCATGATTTGAAAGTCCCCACAGGCTTCTCAGGATCATTCAGCAAGAAAATAAAAATTGTGAAGGGCAAGATCGATGGGCTGAAAAGTCATGACCACCATGTTATCGTGGAGCACCTTCTTCCATTAGCCCTCAGGACTTCTCTCCCCGACTCGGTTGGTCTGGTAATCAACGACCTATGTTGTTTTTTCAGGGAGTTGTGTGCTAAAACGCTGGAGGTTGCGACGCTGGATAAACTAGAAAATTCTATTGCGTTGATACTTTGCAAGTTTGAGCGTATTTTCCCACCGTCATTCTTCGATATCATAATACACTTGACGGTTCATCTTGCAACTGAGGCGAAATTAGCCGGACCGGTACAATATCGATGGATGTATCCCGTCGAGAGGTACGTTAAATTTTTCGTTTCGCGCAATTTATAAATTTATTTTTGTCATGTATGCCCGTGTTTATTTATTCAACATATTCTCATTAGGTACCTTTACACTCTTAAGAAGTATATACGCAATAAAAATCGACCAGAGGGTTCTATCATGCAAGGTTATCTTCTTGATGAAGCAACCACATTTTGTTCCCGCTATCTGGACGAGAACATTGAGACAAGGCTTAACCGACCACGAAGAATTCAAGACGGGCCATATGGTAAAGCCGAGTATAAGAGGGTAGACACTATGTTTATCAACAAGATATACCGGTTTATCTTGCTTAATTGCGTATGTCTTGAACAAATTAGAGAGTAAGTTCTTTTGGATTAATTGTTATATCTGTGTTTGTGTATGAAATGACATAATATTAATGTCACAATTATTTGTCGAAAACAGAACTCATTTTAACGAGGTACGTGAGGGGCATCCTGATTGGAACGAAGAGCGTTTGGAAAAATACCATCAGGATAATTTTTGTGATTGGGTCACAGAGCATGTAAGTTATTCGAATTACATTTTATTGCTATCGGTTTTAATCTAAACTTGTATCGTTATGTATTTATCGTAAAATTTGTTTTGTTAGATCCACGATCCGAACTTGTCTGCATCATTTGAGAGTGATTCAAGATGTTTAGCTCAATTTCCTAGTATGGAGGTTGCACATTACAAAGGATTTGGTGTCCTTGGATACAAATTCGAAGTTAAGGACATAGAAACATCTAGAATCACTCAGAACAGTGGGATTGCGACGGTAGGATCGGACGGTGTGATTTACTATGGGTACTTAAATTGTATACTCGGCATCCACTATCCCGGACGATCAGAACCCTTTTATATATTCCACTGTACTTGGTACGATCCGCGAACCGATACAGACAAGTGGAGAAGCAGTCTTGGGACCTGGAAAGATGAATATGGATTGACAAGTGTGAACACACTTCGATTTTACGGTCAGGACGATCCGTTTATCTTTCCGAACCAAGCGTTCCAAGTATACTACTCACAGTGTTTGAAGCATCCGGGGTGGAGTGTTGTATGTCGATGGAAACCTAGAGATGTCTACGATGTCCCAGAATACGAGGACAGCGATGAGGACGAAGAAGAGAGAAGGCTTAAAGTGCTCCGACCGTCTGTTTCGAAGGACGGGTTGTCTTCGACCGATCATGAAGTTACGTGGGTTAGAAATGACATCGATGATGAAATCCAAGTAGATATGTATGATGCGCCCACGAAACGAAAAAGGTTATCAGTAATGTTATATTATTACTTCACATTTTACGCTCTAGATCATATATAGTCAATACTTTTAATGATTTTCTAATGCGTCCACGAACCGTTTATCTAGATTTGATGACGATGTCGGGAGCAGCGAGGGGCGGCAGGAGCTCCAGCCGCGGCAGAGGCAGAGGCAGAGGCAGAGCGGTTCTGCCGCCCGGAGAGCTCCGTAGGGAGCTTCAGAGGGCCGGTCTTGCACCCAGATCGGAGACCCCTTCGGATGCCTCCTTCCGTGTTGATTTGGCCACACCTCCAGGTATACTGCACGCATATCCATTTTGAATGTAATATTATAGATATTCATGCATGTTTATGTAAAAATTACTTATATTGTCAATGTTTGATTGTCTAGTTGTTGGTGATGCGTCCACATCTGGGACAGAGGCCACCCCCGCTCCTCCAGGTATGTTTATATATCATATAGTGTATGTATATTGATTTAGAATGCTATATCATAAATATACACATTCCTTTTGCTCTTACTTAGCAATTTTTATTATTGTCTAGCTGTAGGTGGTGACACCACCGCACCTGCGGGTATGTTTATATGTCCTATAGTGCATGCATATTGATTTAGAACGTTATATTATTGATCTACACATTCTTTTTGCAATTACTTATAAAATCTATTTTTAATTGTCTAATTATAGGTGGTGCGTCCACACCTTCCACAGGGGCCACTCCTGCCGCTTCCATACCCTCCGCATCGTCTGCAGGTTAGTATGAATAAATTTAAAATATTTATTTATTTTACATATGCTCTATAGAATAAATATGAACTTCATGGAGATTTAGCGTCGATGTTTATTTTACAGTTGGAGGGGATGCGTCCGGGACCCCGGTTGTTCCTCACCGGAGGAACTATCGTCCCGCTCGTGCTGCTGCTCGGGCCCAGGCTCGTGCGCTATTCACCGGAGGTATATATCACACTTGAATTCTTAATACAACTTTGTCTTATTATTGATTGTCTTGATATTTCGTGCAGACGCAGGGCCTCTCCACCCCCAGAGGGGGACTCGAGGCCCGAATCAGTCCCATAGGCTGAGGCCTGATAGAGCTAGGGGGGAGGCAGCATTCCCCCTATTTTTTACCCTTGACTATCGCTATACCGGTCCTCATGCCGAGAGGTTCGGCCGGTATTTGGGGGACGAGAGCCGGATCGTGAAGAACTATCCACTTCACGTTGAGTGGGGCGAGCAGCACCAGCGCTCATTCGCCCTCTTCTTTGAACAGGCTCAGGTATGTATTAATATATATTTTCATTTGATCTATCCAATATATTTATTATTAACACTTGCAATCTAATAACAATGTTTTTTTGTATTTTCAGTTGGATTACGATTTTCAGCCTGTAGCCGACCCTGATCACCCGGGGAGGGTGCTCGACCTTCATGCTCTGTACAATGGCCTGATGAAGAACATGCAGGACAAGGTCCGATACAACAGGAATGAGCTGAAGGCCGACTGCTACTCCCTGTGGATAGCGACCCCCGAGGCAGAGAGAGCGGCCCTCCTATCTACTCCGGCGTTTGCGAGAGTCGACGTAGAGACATGGCCTATATTGTGCGCTTATTTCGACTCCGAACGCAAACGAGTATGTATTTTAAATTTAATTCATTATTTATGATATAATTTATTTCTTTGTGTTTCTTAATTAGAAAACTAAATGTTAATGCGTTGTGCAGAAACAGGCCGCTCAGAATACGGAGAACAGGAAGTCGGCGAAGAGGGGTCGCCCCACTTACACAGGTGGCTCGAGGAACATTACTCGAGCCATGGAGTTATCGGTAAATTAAGAGTTATTCTCTAATATTCTGCAATATTAAGAGTTATTCTCTAACATTTCTAATATTAAGAGTTACTTTCTAATATTGCAGACAGCTCGGACCGTGGCGTCAGGTGGTACACCGAGCGTGCTGTCCGCATATCTTGCCGTCCACGGCACCTCGACAGATCCCGCCACGGGCGAGCTTCGATGTCCCGACGTCGCTACCCAGGAGTACTGCGTAAGTGTTAATATTTTTTCTACCCAAATTTGAAATTTTAGTTTTGGAAGGTTCAAGTTTAAATTTTATACTTATACTTTACTGCTTAATGTGGGTGTAGGAGCGGGTGGTTGAGCAGGCCCAGGCCTCGGGGATCGATTTTACCGGACAGAACGATCCGAGGCTGCTGACCCCAGTTCTGGACGCCGCACACGGAGGGCACCACGGAGGTTGGGAGAGAGGCCGGGGATTGGGCCCCAGCAGGGCCCATATGAGGTTGGACTCCACCCCGGCGGTTACTTCCTCCGTCTCCAGTGGCCGGCATGTCCATCAGGAACTGGATAGCTTGAGGGCCACCGTTCAGGAGTTGAAGGAGATGCTGGTATGTATACTACTTTATAGTAAAATATCATTTCATATTATATACATATCAACATATCCATAATTAGTACGTAGCTTGAGCTTATTTGGTTTTAGAATTAAGTTTGATTAATCATACATACATATGTAATTAAAATAAACAACGCTTTTCCAAACTAGATATCCAAACAGGGTTTCGAAATAACTTAATAATGAAACGAATTCGAATAATACACAGTTCTTACACGTTTCTTACACACGTTATGTCCAGACGCGACAGGGTAGATCGGCCGAGCCTCCACATGCATCTCCTTCGGCTGCGGCTCCGCAAGCCACTACATCGGCTGCGGTTCCGCAGACAGCTCCTGTAGCTCCACCGCCCACTCAGACTCCCGCAGCCGCGGCTCCGCAAGCGACTACCTCGACGGCGGCTGCGCAGACCACAACGCCAGCTCCACATGCCGCTCAGACTCCCTTATCTGTAGCATTGGAGAGTGTATTTACCGAGGAGCAGGCGCGCGTTATTTTAACGTTATTCGGAGGTGGAGCTGGACCGAACTAGGGTAGATTTTTGGTTTTTATTTTTTGAAACATGTATTTATTTATATCACATTGTACTACATTTTGAAACGATATTGATATTGGTTTGAATTTATATCATATTCAGTTTTTGGGTTTCTTTTGTATATTATATATATGCGTGGGATGTGATTATGAATACTGCAATATATGATTTGATTGATGTATATAGTATTGTGCACAGGGCGGGAAAAAATCTAGCAGCCCTTTTTTAAAAAAAAATACAGACAAAATGTACCTACGGATTAATCCGTAGGTATATATGTTGCCCCTACGGCGTTAGCCGTAGGGGCAAACTATCAGGAAACCTGATATTTTCCCACCTGATATCAGTGCAGGGTGTTGGGGGTGCCCCTACGGATATGTACGTAGGGGCCACTGTTTATCCCCTACGTATATAACCGTAGGGGCAAAATATCAGGTTATCCTGATATTTTCCCCCCGATCTCAGTGCAGTGTGTTGGGAGTGGCCCCTACGGATATATTTGTAGGGGCTACTTTATATCCCCTACGGCTACAGCCGTAGGGGAAGTAATAGGACCTACGGAGATAGCCGTAGGTACAGACAATATATTCAAAAAAAAAAAATTAAATATATGATTTTATTACCCCTACGGGGTACTGCGTAGGGGCTATAGCACCTACTGAGTTATCCGTAGGGGCATAAATTTATCCGTAGGGGCACGTTCGGGACCTCAACTTGCACCTGCGGCCTTTGCACCTACGGGGTATTTTTTCGCCCCTACGTATATATCCGTAGGGGCAGTGGGTTGCCCCTACGGATAAATCCGTAGGAGCAACCCATATTTGTAGTAGTGTTAGTTCTAGGGTTCATTGTGCATTTTTGTGTGATTTGTCTCAAGTCCGACACACTTTTCAAAACAAACCAATCACACACACACTGCCACTTGCGCTAAAGCCGCTTAGTGCATGCTCGGCTGGACACGGGATTCTAGTACCCGTCTTGTTCGCGTTTCTTCTATCGACTCCGAAGTCGGTACTTCTTCATTTTCCTTTTCTCCACCACCCACCACGACCGAGATGGACGGTTATCCATCAAATTTTCATGATACCACGCTGCCTCCACCCGCAGGTGTGCAGAATATACCGCGTATATCTCTCCAAGAGAGATGCTACCCTTCATGTGGTCCCCTTCCTACTTGTCTTTCTATTCCACCAGCCAATGGGGATAATTTTGAAATCAAACCCCAATTTATCAAATTGTTGCCCAAATTTCAAGGGCTTGAGTCCGATGACGCATACTTTTTTATAAACAAATTCGAAAACATATGTGCAATGATTGACACGTCACAACTTTCTGTGGATGCTGTGCGTTTATGTCTTCTCCCTTTTTCTTTGTGCGATCTAGCCGAGAAATGGCTTTATAACACCGCCGCACATTCTATTTCTAAATGGGACGAATTCGTTGTAGCATTCCTTAAGAAATTTTATCTCAATCATAAGACCGCCCGTGTTAGGAGCGAAATCAATCAGTTTACCCAGCTTCCCAATGAACCATTTTGGAAATGCTTTGAACGGTTCAAGGATCTGCTTGTCAATGTCCTCATCACGGAATCCGCCGATGGGATCTCTGTCGAATTATATATGAGGGTATTGATCTCGCAACAAAACAGATGCTTGAAACCATGTGTCAATGTCAATTCTTGTCGAAAGATGATGGTGAAGCTTGGAAATTCCTAGACAATTTCGCTGAACACACTTTATAATGGGAAAGTGTTAGACCTATATCATCTAGGGAAGGTATTCATAAGCTCGAGGTTTCCATCGCAATGAAAGCCGAAATGGCCGCGATACAAAGGAAACTCGACGCTATAGAAAACAGAATTTCTTCAGCCTCCTCAAACCAATACATGCTTCCCCAAACCGTGTGTAGTTGCTGTTCTGATCCATCACACTTGACGGAAGAATATCCTATGAATGCACCATTTCAAGGTCACGAGCAAACTAATGCTGCTTTTCAGCAGCGACCTAGAAATGATCCTTATTCTTCCACGTACAATCAGGGATGGAGGAATCATCCTAACTTTGCTTGGAACCAAAACCAAAATACAAATCAAAACCATTTCCAAGGCAATTATCAAAGATCTCCTCCACAACAACAGCAATCACCACTACAGAGTTAGCACCGCTTTCAGTCATAAAATTTTCAAAACCTGGCCAATAATCTTTCCAAACGACCGGTACCGATAACTCCTCTTCACTCGCACAAACTTTGGATTTGTTTATGAAACATTCGATCCAAATGCCGGCTGATATGAGGTCCTCTATTGATTCCATAAAGAAAGACTCTGCCTCCCATGGTGAGAGTATTAAATCAATAGAAGCCTAAATTGCACAGTTGAATACCGCGATGAGTGCGAGAGAAAAAGGGAAACTTCCATCTCAACCCTTACCGAATCCTGGCTACTCACAAAGTCATAATGTGAGTGCCGTTACCACGTTGAGATCAGGAAGAGTGTTGAACAATCAAACGGGTGAACAGATTGATGATGATGAATCAATTGAAACCCCGGCTTCCACTTCTTATCCTATTTCGTCTAGTCTTCCACTTTCTTCCGAGCCTATTCTTTGTTTTCCCCAAGGCTCGAACCCTCAGCCTACTTCCACAAATCTATCTAAAGTGATCCCCACTCCAAATTTGCGATCCATTCTATCCTCACAATCTTCTCCAATATTGGACCCAACCCTTATTGATAAAGCACCTTATCCAAACAGGTTAAGGGGCAACAGACCAAGTCCACAAATGGAGAAGATTGTGGAAATTTTTAAGCAAGTTAACATAAATATTTCTCTCCTAGATGCTATTCAACAAGTTCCATCTTATGCGAAAATCCTAAAGGACTTGTGCACTAGGAAGAGAAAAGTTCAAGAACCTAAAAAAGTTTTCCTTACGAGTAATGTGAGCACTGCTTTTACACAACTACCACCCAAGAAACGAAAGAACTCCGGAAGTCCTACAATTTTTACTTCTATTGGGGGTAAAAATATCAATCGTGCTCTACTCGATTTAGGTGCTAGTGTTAACTTGTTTTCATATTCAGTTTATGAGCAATTAGGGATCGGTGAGTTAAAACCGGCGCATTGCACTCTTCAGATGGCTGATCGATCTATCACCCAACCTAGGAGTGAGCTAGAGTATGTGTTAATCAAAGTCGGGAAATTTATATTTCCTGTGGACTTTATCGTTATAGATACACAACCTGTAGCGAACCCAGAAAACTAAATTCCGGTGATTTTAGGTCGACCTTTTCTTGCGACTTCCAACGCTGTAATCAATTGCCGTAACGGCTCTATGAACCTATCTTTCGGGAAGATGTCAATTGAGCTTAACATTTACATGTTGGGAAGTGAACCCTTCGAACCCTATGCTCATATGTGTTCTGTCGAAACAATAGATTCTGACAGCAGCGAAATTGAAGAGCTTCACGATACTGATCTCGACTCCGCTATTACGTTGTTGTTCGGGTCAACATCTAACGCGGAATATGAACCTTTTTAGGAGTCCGAGTATCATCCTGTTCTTTCCGATGAGATTATTATTTGGGATATCGATGAAAGCTTTGAAGAAATTTTTGCCGAAGAACTCGCATTCTTAGAAAATACGGGTGGTGTGATGAATCAATCTCAACACAAAGAAGTTGAACCATCACCACTTCTTCTTGTCGATAATAAGAATGCGAGTAATCTATCATCATTGTTTCGTCTCTACAAACCGAGACGTAAACCTTTTCAATTACACATTTTATCTCTTCCCCACTTCTTCACATCAATAGGCGATATGTTCTTCCACCAACCTTTGTTTCATCGATAAAATTTTTGAATGGTTGGTGTTGATTTTTGAATGGAAGACACGAGCGACCGTTGGACTCCTAAGGGCGCAACGGGGCTATAAAGCGGAGGGAGCGTTGAGCCCTCCTTTCTCCAACCCCCAAGATGTAAGAATGGAGGACTTCCCTTTTACTCACTTTTAAATACGTGATAGATTTTCGCTCACTTTTTCTATACTTTACCTCACAAGATATTTAAATGCTCAAGAAAACCAATATACGCCAAATTTTCAAAGATGATCCACATGTACCATGCATGTTGTTTATTTAATAGAATAAAAAGATTTGTTAATTTGAATAAACAAATTAAACTAGAGTTTTAAAAGGTGTGATCCACATAATTAAATTAAAAATATTTTGTAATTTGATTAAACTAGAGTTTTGACAGCAGGATTAAATTAAAATTATTTTAAAAAATGAAAGGATCTTAAACATGTAATTTATATATTATTAATTTAAACTGATATTAATTTATTAAATATTTTTATTTTAAGAAGTTCATTGTTAAACATGAATTCTAGATTTCTAATAACAGCTGAATTTTACCATAATGATTTATTGATTCTCCTAAGCATTTCGGGTAGCGATATTGCCAAATCCTTACTTGATAAATCCACAACAAAACTTATGTATGGGCAAAATTAACCCCAACCATATCAGTCTTTAATTCTCTTCCTCCAAATCGCATCCCATCGACCCTCCTCCAGCTATGGCCCCTCACCCGCCGCATTGTTGTCCTCGACCTTTTCTCCTCCAACCTCACCAGTCTCATTCCCTCCCTCTCCATCTCCTTCCTCGTCCACCTCCGTCTCCTCAACCTCTCCAACAACCTCCACCCGCTTCTCTGACCCGATTATAGCATAATCTTGTTCCCCCTTTCTTGGACTATTTTAGTTGGCTTTCTGGTTATTTCAATAGAAAGTTTCAAAAGTAGTCTATGAAAATAAATAACTATCAAATAGTTTCCAAACGGACGATTGTTGGATATAGACAACTTAAAAGATTTAGAGCACCTATTGGTTCTCCTTCACAACGGCTGAAATTCCCTCGTCAACTTATTTTGATCTCCGAGAATCTTGGCTAGTTTTATTTTTCTCTACTTTTTATAAGAAAAAATGTGGGTAAATTGTAGAGATATCTTCTGTGACAAACACCAAACAGAAATAAATTTGCTTTTAAGATTGCATGTGAAATAGATTTGCTTCTACCGAAATAACTTTACGTCAATTAAAATAAAAAGATTTGAAAATACAGTATATGCCGCAAATGAAAAAATTCGTATATCATGTAAAATGAAAAATATTTCTAGCATCCAAACTCAAGCTTCAAATATTTTAGGCATAGAAAACCTATCTGTGTGCTAAACAATAATTAAATTTGTCCATACCATACCCAAAATGACGTCCTGCTACTCCCGTATCTATTAAAATCTTATCTCAAACTTTTGTGCTCATTTTATTATTTGGAGCACAGCCTTGCTCCCAATAGAATTGTAAGCATCCAATGGTGTCAGGATATGATTGTATTAGCATCCAACATCATAATTAGGAGGGAAAATATTCTCTTCTGATAAATATATTTGATCCCAAAGAGGTAACTTCCCTCCAATCAAATATTAAGCCTATAAAAATATTCTCACTATTATTAAATTTATCAACTTCCTGCAAACCATCTCGTATTTTTTTCATGCAGAAGGAAAAGTTTTTCTAGAGAAACCGTATAGTTGTGAAAGGGACTTGATTTATAAACTTCAACTTGTAATTAAACTCTTTAAACTGTTACATACTTAAGTTTTTTCTAAGTTCTATTGAAAAGAATTATAATTAATTGTACAGCTAGCTTTCAAGAAAGGAGGGGAAAAAGCAAAACAATAAAAAAAAAAACGTGCATAATTTCTCTCTACACGTCTAACTATATAAAGGGCAGCTTCGGTCCTCAACTGAAGAGCACAAGCTTTTAGAGATCCAATTAAAAACCAATGGCTTGCACATTATTTCCCTTGACTACTCTTCTCTCTCTCACCGCCATCTTCTCTCTCTTCATCTTGCCAGCCCTCTGCTCAACAAATGTTTTCCTTTCATCCATGAAGGGAAGACTCAATGAAGGGGAGAGCCTAGTCTTAAATGATTACACCCTCATCATGGAAGGCGGAAGCTGCCAGCTTGCATTGTACCAAAGAAACACCAAAATTTGGAACTCAGGAAATTGGCTCGTGGCTCATTATTGCTTCGCCGTCCTTGAATCCAATGGAGAGCTTAAAATCATCGGTACTCGCTTCCTTGTGCCCGACACAGTTTGGAGCTCTGGGAAAACATCTGTCGACGGCGACTATGCGTTAGCACTCAAATACGATGGTATATTGTTCGCTTTTCTAAATATGTACGTCTTTCATGCATGATTGCGGCACAATCAGTCAGTTAAAACCCAAATGGCAGGTTGCCTTTGCTCAACCAAACTTTTCTTATGATCAACTAATTATTCTAGTCGAACATCATCTTTGCCAAAATCGTTTCAGATATGACAATTACCTATTTTATGCCTATACAGGTACAATTCAAGTTTATGGACCAGCTCTTTGGACGGCCCAAAGTTTACCCATCCCAGACCCCGTAGACACCACAGGTACAGCGGGCTCTACCATGTGGTCAAAGGATATTGCGCCTATTGGGACTGTACTTGTGAACACCGATTTGAAATTGGAGCTGACGCTGACTTGTGACTTGGCTTTGATACACACTAAAACTAATGCCGTGTTGTGGCACACAAGCACCGTATCGGAGGCACAAGACTGTTACTTAACAATTGCGGTTGATGGAGAGCTATTGATAAAACTCTATGGCGGAGCTACGTTATGGGGCAACGGAGCAAAGTCGGAAATTTCGGATTATGTTCTTGTCCTCCAGCCCGACGGCAAACTGGTCGTCTACGGGCCCTCGATTTATGTTGCTGGAAAACCTACAGTCACGGGTGAAGATGAGAAAATCACCATGGTGACCAAAGAGTGATGCTACGTACAATCCATACTTCTCTCTTTATTTCTTATTTATAGTATGTGATGAAATAAGAATGGTGTGCCTTGGTTTTAAGAATGGTTTGCTGAATAAGAATTTGTTGGACAAGTGGTGTTAAACTACTCAAAGTAAATAACATATTTGTGCTGGTAATTTAATTTTGTTAGTAATTGCTCTATCGAATACGTGGGAAAGATGACGGACAACGAAAATAATCGTACCAATAAAATGGAGACACGGGATTTATAGTGGTTCAGCAATTTACCTAATTCATTTGCCGCAGTAATTTTTCTTCTTTTCTTCTTTACAAAATACAAAATTACAAACTCTATTCACCCGCTGCAAGCCGGCAATAATCACTCTCTCTCTGTTTCGTCACACAAAACCCTTTAGAGAGTGAAATCCGATACTTTACTTCTACTCTTATTTGTGGATCGCCGCCATTCTTTTTAAATAGACATGCATGCACTTCCCATTCTAGGATGCACATGTCTTCCATATGCAACAAATTTCTTTCCAGTCCAAGAAAATATGCAAATGCATGACCACGTGATTCATGAATCCAAGTGGACCTTCCTCATGTGCTCATGTTTCATCCACCAGATTAAATGCATTATTGTCTAGCTCGTGTCTCCATATCATCATCACCTTTCATTTTCATTAATTTCATACATACGTAGGCTTGGAAATTGTAGTCCTTATCCTTAATTTTATGCAAACGTCCATTTCGCATTAGTTCTCAAAACATGCATTCGGACGTTGCCCTCCGCGTGCGCTGATTATACATACGTTAGCGCATGTGTCAGTTTTCTGGATCTGGTTGGACTTCATTCTTGGACTACTTAATAGTATTAAGTTATTTTCAATAATCACCATCTTGACTTAATAACCGATAAATCTTGTCAATTTTTTTTAAATCTTGAAATTTTGTTTTAGTTGCCTTGTGCTTCAACAATCTATTAGGAAAATCAAATCAAAAGAATATTTATAGTAATCTTATTTAATTCTCATAAAAAAAAACACCTTCGAATGTGGCGCCTCCTCCTCATTAACCATGAAGGCCAACTAAGGTATTGTATAGTCTCAGTTTCTTAATGGTGACAATCTTGGTGCACATATCTGCCGGGTTCTTTGATACAAGAATCTTTTCTGATGATAAGGTTCCATTATCTACAAGCTCACAAATAAAGTGATACCTTAACTGGATGTGCTTTATACTTGAATGAAATATTGGATTGTTTGCAAGATGAATAGCACTATAACTGTCTCTGAAAAAAGCATTATTGTCTTGCTCTTTGCCCAACCACTACGGCAAATAAGGGTTGCCCCATGGTTATGACCGTGGGGGAAAATCACTCCCATACGGTGGAAACCGTAGGCGAAATTAGTAACCGTGTGAGCAAAAGGCGAGGGGGCAAATGTAATACCCATACGGTTGAAACTTTGCACCTACGCAGAGCACCGCAGAGGCTTCTGCCCCTACTGTTTAATCTGTATGGATATTTTTAATTTTCAAATTATCATAAAAAATAGTAATATGTTGCCCTACGGTTTAGTCCGTCGGGGCATCCGTTTGTCCCTACGGATAGCTGTTCATCACGAAAAACTGCAATTCAATACCGCTCATTCATTATCAATTTTGTGATATATCGGTACTATTAACCCGTGTCTGTCCAATAAGTACAGATTACAGGTATTCGTGACAAAATACTGGAAACACACTCAATAACACGGATACGACATTTGTGAGCTGGCACTGCAACCGGAACATGAAACTGATCAATATTCAAAGAGTTTATTTTTGCAACAAATAAGTGTACACATTTTATGCAAAATGGTCAAACACAATACAAGTGTGAACACATGAACTTTTGATGCATGAACCTTGGTGGGGCTGCCTTGCATAAGTGGGCATACAAATCATAACTTGTGCAAGTGGTGAGACAAGTCGGTATGTGTGATAATTGAAGCAAAAAGATATGATGTGATTTAAATCCACATTTTCCCTCCAAATCTACTGAGTGCAAACCAAACGTCTATAGAAAAATCAAACATCATCAAAGAGATCATGGAGAGCACACAAGATCACCACACAAATACGAGCCTCAAATGTTAACACCAAACTGGCGAGATTCTCCAAATTCCCGGTGCCGCCGGCCCCACTAGCTCCTTCTTGCTCCAATTTTCTTCGAGTCATTTCTAGTTATCATATCATCCTTATTTTATTATTTGTTTATTTTGATTTTGTGCTTATAAATACCATAACGGGAGGGGGGGGGTACTTATCTATTTCTTTAGTCTAAGTTTTTATACAAGTTTTAGTTTAATCTTTGAAGAGAACTGTGGAGCTCAAGGATGATTTTCTTCTTCTTCTCTCTTGGAGTTTTCATTTGAGAGATTTATTAAGGAGGTTGAACAAGTAACTAATATCATGTATCTTAACTTCTTCATTTGTTAATACAATTGTTCTTTCTTTGTTTATTTGATTCTTAACTTCTTATGATGTTTTTCATTTCATTTTAGTATGATGTTTGAGTAATCTTATGGTTGTGGTGATGGTGAGAATGTGATATGAATGGTTTTGTCTTCCTCCATCTCTTGTGAATGTTTAATGTGCTCAAATTGTGATTGTATGCTTAAAATTGCTAAATGAATGTGTTTGATATGGTATGTTGATTTTGTTACTTGTAACCTTTATCACATACCATATTCTCCCATGATCACCATTTTGTAAGGTTAAGATTAAAATCAATTTAGTGTTCAGGTTGCTAAGTATTAGATGGGGTATTTTGTTAACAAGTTGATGGACACACTTCTTCATTTCATAGACCCTATACTATCACAATGCACTTAGCAAGTTTAATGCTAAAACCACTTGCTCTCATATGCTAATTTGTGTATTTGATGCTGATGTATGCTTGCTAACCATTGTGCTTGGTGTTGATCCTTCAAACTTGGACATATAAATGGTAAGTGAGATAATACGGATTCGTTTCGTGTCTTGCGTCGAACATTGATATCTTGATGACTTGTGCTTCGCAAACGCCTTGACAAGCCATGCTTCATGTCGGAATCAACATACGGATGTACAACTCATAATCAAAGGAGCGTCAAAGAATTCGCCGCAATTCAACCATTCGAACCGGAGCCACGGCCATTTTCCTTAACTAGTTCTATATTTCCGTATTTTCTAATTTTTGTGACAAAACCCAAATTCTTTCTTTATGAACCTTAAACAATAATATCTAATCACCAATTCCTGTGGATCGACCCGTACTTGCCGGCTCACTACAACGCGCCGTGCACTTGCGCTTTATAAATTTTAAAACGAGACCGAGCTCGTGTGTGCACTATTTCTAAATCCTTTTCTTTCAAAACTTTAAAGGCGTGCGCGTGTGAAGTCCCAATAAGTTTTTGGCGCCTTTGTCGGGGATGTGGTAGTCATTAGGAGTTGTTATTTCTTGTTCAAACTAATAAACTAATTTTAACTAATTTTTTTCACAACTAACAAAACATACATTTCTAATTTTTGTTCTCTGTCTTTGTGACCTGCTAACACTCTGTGATTAAACTAAAAAAATTAAAATATAACATAAGAATACTAATATAGCCTGGAGAACCCACACAAAAATTGAGCACTCAAATTTTGTGTTTGGCTGGCGGTTTCTTCACAATTCCCGGCATCGCCCACTTTTTTGATGGTTTTTGGAAAGTTTCTTTTTGGGTTGTCTCCAGTGTTCTGTTAGTACTTTATTGTTATTATTTGATTTTTATAATTTTGTGTGTGTAGGAGTTTTGGCAGATATATCGCTTTTTGCACTAAATATCGTATTTTCCGACATTTTTAGATTTCAATTGAATTTCGAGCAGCGATCGTGCGGAGCAAGGTTCAATTTCAATAACAATGTGTTAGCGAAGTACAGTGCCAAAGATCCGGATAGTTTGACCCGCACAAGCGAACATTCAAATACTCGTGGATCACTTTGACGGGGGGTTTCTTAACCCAAATCATATCGGTACATATTTTTATAACACTTTCACTCAAATCCGACGCATTCCACTATTCTATCTTCTGCAGGATTCTTCGCAAAAATTTGTCGCCAATAGAACAAAGAACTAACCTGTATTTATTGCAGCGCTTAAGCTTAAAACGAAAAAGATTTGATTGATTGATTGATTTGCTTAAATTCTTTTATTGTGTCACGCTCCGCTTCCCAAAGTGCGCTAAGATCGGCACGTAACGGAGTCAACCATGCTACCTGTGGATATGAAAGATCCTTCCACAGTCATATTACGGCTGTTTAGAGATATCAGGAACAGTAAAATAAACCAAGCTATCTAATACATGTCCATAAGCCAAAATAAATGAGTCATGAAATAAAATAATGCGGAAGCAAAAGATTCAAGTACAGTAATGATCTGGAATATACGTCCCATAATACGGGCTCACATCAGGAAATGAAAAGTACCGAAAAGAAACTAAACTAGAATACTAACAAGTCTTCACTGCTCGGCCTGTTGACTGAGATACTCCTGAACGGCTTGTGACAGAGATAGAGGATTTGGGCCATGCAAAACCCAAAAGTCAGTGCGTCATGATATCAATAATTCTAAGCAAGCAAGATATAATGAAATATGCAGGCATAAAGTATTAACAGTAACAAGAGTATAACAGGAATATATAACAGTGAAGTATATCAGTATAAGTGACGTGCAGTGATATCTAAACTGTGCTACGGGGTTATCTATTCTAAAGTCTTCGAAATCAATTAATGTAATTCTCATCATAACCCATCGGTCTATGCCCCGTTCATTCCCCACGGGACCACGGTAAAAGGATAATAGACTGTGAGTTTATGTCTCGTTCATTCCCCACGGGACCACGGTAAAAGGATAATAGCCCTTTGAGTTACGTTCGGCTACATTCTTGATTTCCCCATACCCCCAAGGTTATGTGTGTAAGTCAGGTATTGATAAATCTGGAGCTAATGCCAATACAGGATCAAGCAGATACATGTTTTTCTGTATAGACAACAGGAAATGTCCGTAGGGACAACATGTCAAGATTGTAGGCATTAGTAATAAGATCAGGTAACAAGCCAAGTAGTAATATATCAGGTCATGTCAGGTAGTATACAAGTATCAAGTCATGTCAAATAGTGTATCAGGTCGTGCCAAGTAGTGTACAGGTATCAAGTGGGTGTTCATAATCAAACTGTTGTAAGCATGGGTGCACAAAATCAAGTATGGAGTACTAATATAACAATAAAATGAGATAATGTGACATGGTATGCAAATAGATATAAGATCAATGAAATGGAAGCACAATTATCAATTATGATTATATTTATAGTTCTAATACTAATTAGGATGCACTTTATTAAACATGGGGTATTAATTTAACAGTATTATATATTAATGTGATCTGTAGATGTAGCTATATGTACATTAAATGATATGGATGCAAACGGGTATTCGAAAACTGTAAAACTTGTATAATGTGATAAACGGGTAACATTTGATTCATATAGATGCGTAAAACTATACCTAGCATGTAGCAAGATAATTTAGCATGTGACTAGATATGTAATTCATAATATGGATGCACACGGACGTGATATAACAGTAAAATGATAAACTGGTAAATGCATGATGTACAATTAAACAATATGAGATGTAAATATTCCATTGAGTGCAGTATATTGTAATATAGTATGTAGCAGATAGGTTTGCATGCGCTAGATGTAAAGTAACATGTACGGATGTATACGGATGTCGGAAAATTGTAAAACTAAACATGGGGTGCACGATTTGAAATCCAAGTATTATATTTGTTAAAATAGATGTATATAAAATAACGTAGAATGTAGCAAGATAAACTTGCCTCGATGGATCACGCGACGGATACGCACGGTAACGTCCAATGTCGGTAAAAGTTGCAATCCACACACGGCTCACACGGGACCGAACCAAGCAATGCAGGAATGGACCACGCTGGATAGGGATGTCCACAGGGTCGCCCGGATCAGCGGCGGCGAGCACTGCTCTGGCGATTGACCGGAAAATGAAATCAAAAAAGAAAAAGAAGAAGAAAGAAGAAGAAGAAGAAGAAGAAAGAAGAGATGAAAGTTGCACTAGGGTTGGTGCTCTGGGGTCAGAGGAGGCGGTACTAGGGTGACATCGGCAATGGGTCTCCGGCGATCACCAGAAAAACAAGATCAAGAAAGAGGAAGAGAAGAGAAAAGAAGAAGGGCTGGTCTGGGGTTCGCTGGTTCTCTGAGATAGATACGAGGCGAGGTGATGGTGTCGGAGTTTCCGACGGTGAGGGAACGGCGACGAAAACGATGGCAAGGTGCATGGGTGTTGGGTTCTTTGGATTAGGTTTGGTGATCGGGCTTGGTGCAGGGGGTCGTGGCTTGTAGGGGAGGAGAAGAGGGAGGAAAGTAGTGGCGACGGGGTGAGGATAAGGCGACGATGACGTGGTCGCCGGCGGTGAGGCGAGTCGTGCAGGCGAGGGAAGGGTAGTGGAGGTTTCGGGTGCAGGGAAAGGAAGAGGGTGAGAAGTAGAAGGTGGAGGTTGTGAGGACGAGGGTGAGGAGATCGCGGTCGAGAGTGGAGGCGGCGCCGGAAAGGTGGACGCAGGCGTGGGCAGTCGAAGGCTAGGGTTAGGGTTTCTAGGGTTAAGCTGCAGCAGAGGAGAGAGGTCGAGGCGGTGATGATGAGGTGAGGAGTGGGTCGTGGAGAGGAGGAGGCGAAGTCGAGCATGTTGGTGACGGTGGCGACAGCGACGAGCACGGGCACGAGGGATGGGTTCACGCGAGGACGAGGCTGGAAGAATTCTGAGAAGATGAGGGGGAGAGAGGAATGTGTATGGGGAGAGGGAAATATAATTAATATATATTAGTAAAAGAGAAAAGGGGGTTAGGATTTTATAAAGAATCTTTTAAAATATATAATTTATATATGTGTGCGAAGAGAGAGAGAGAGCAGGTGAGGTTCTGTTAAAGATTTATTATATAAAAATATATTTTAGTTAAAAAAATGTATTTTAACAGTTAGAAGTAATTAAAGAATATAATATTAGTACGTTTTGAGATTTTTGGCAAATACAAACTTACTCCAAAACACGCCCGGGTCGGGTCTAAAAATCCGGTTTTAAAATATGAAAAATATAAGTGTCGACCAAAACTAAAATTGAACATCCGGGTAATGAAAATGCATACCCCCAAGAACGGATGCACGTACGTGCGCATAGCCATCCAAACCAGTCCGTTTCACTGAACGGGACAAGAACAAGATGCGCGGATGCTACCACAGGGTTAGGGGTATCATGCAGACCATGCAATGTATTTTTAAAATATTTTACGCGACTTTAAATGTTATATTGAAAAATGCAGATGCTAGATAAATGCGAGTATGCAATGTACAAATAAATGAAAATGCACGAGTCCATGTAACAGGTCAGGCTAAATCATAAACATGAATCAAGACAGGTTTCAAGCAAGCGGGTCGGGTCGGATACAAATACATATGTCAAATATATTATTCGTACCCAAAACACAATAAATCAAGAAAAGACCATAAATAATGAAATACTCGAAATATAATTGGTATAAATGAACTAGGGTGTTACATATTGAGTTGTGCATTTGCATCTTAATACAAATATTAAGGGCACGAAAACCAAATAAGATACAATAAAGCATTCTATCACCTTTTTCCGTGGCCCATAAATCACAAAACTGCATTCTTGCATACCGATAGTAATTTTAAAATTAATTAGAACTCTGACTTTAAGGACTCGCGCTCAATAGGGCAAGTTAATTTTGTTTAGAACAACACTTAATGTTATATTGTTCACGAGGTGTCTAGGCATGTGTTCACGGCGAAATCGCCAAAAGAGAAAGGGTTTGTCACGCCCCGCTTCCCGGTATACGGCGAAGGGGACGGGACTGGTCCGCTACGTATTTACTCAGAAGCAAATACGTTAAGCGTAACTAAGTAATATAAAAGTAAATACACAAGAGACAAGATATATAAACTGAATATCAACTTTATTTATTAACATTCTTTTGTACAATGCATGAAAAGGAAATACAACTGAAATAAAAGCGATGCCTAAACAATGGCATGACAGGAAATTAAAGATACTGAATAGAAAATGTACAATGTCTAGAGCTCAGGGTCTTCGCTGTACTGATCCAAGTCTTCTGCAGTTGGCTCGATCTTTGACGGGTCCAAATCACCCGACGATATTCAAAGAAGAAAGAAATAGAATGTCGTCAGCGAACAGGTCGCTCGGTAAGTCCCAAAGATAAGAGGAAAGTAGAATAGACAGAATAAGAAGGTATCTTTTAAAGTTGTATTATATTGTTGTAATGTCGTGTTAACGCTGTTGTTTGTAGTTTGTTACAGAAGGATGCCGGTGTATACGAGAGGGGTCTTTATATCATAGAGAGCAGGGCAAACGGAATGTACAAGGAACCGTTAAGTCACGGTACAACAATAACGGAATATAGGTTAGGTGTCTTAATCTTACCGTCTCATGCCACTTTTAACACCTTCCGTACCAATCTACCCCTTAAACCCCATAGTATTTTGATTGTATTGTTTGTCTTGTAAATTGTATTGATTGTATAATTGATTGACTGACCGTAACCATGATTTCAGTAAACGGATGTAACCGTAGCATCATGTAAATGGAATATCTGGAGAACCATGTAAATGGAATGTATATCCATGGTTCGGTTCAGTCAAGTTGTATAGATTGATAATTGGATTCATGGATTCATGTTAAATTGTAATATTGAAGATTGTAGATTGTATTTGAATCATATTTAAGTCAAATTATACTGAGACTCAAACTGAGTCAGACAATCAGCAAAGTAAATTGAAGTCCTGATTGTTTTTATTAATTTGACTACCTTAGATAGGCAAGCACCCACTTCTCTGGCTCCGTGATGCTCAAGAGATTGGTCCCGCTTAAACCTATGTTTACTAGGGTCCTTAGGGTAATTTATAGAGCTTGAGGGGGTTTTATGTAAAAATACTTTTATATACTTTTCAAAATACACCCCAAGCATTTATTATTCGTCTTTAGAGTTGTAATGAATGTTGATTTTATATTGAGATATTTCTAGTGAAAATATCCTAATTTCAGAAATAAAGGTATTTATTTGTAATGTTGATTTGTGTGGAATTCATGGTATTTTAGTGTAAACTTGATTCTTATGATATTGTAGAAAAGGTGGAATATTTATAATACTTAAAAAATAAATATGTTTATGTTGCATATACATATATTTATATGAAAATAATTTTTGTATATATTTATAATATTCTAGAAATCTCATTTTCTTAAGATGTCGTATTTTAAATCTTTCGAGACCGAATGCTCCTTGCAGAGGTCTGAATCTCGCACTACTAAGCCCGAGGATGTGTGATAATACGCACTATCCCGAACGGGTTCCCCAAAATGGGTTGTAGCGGCGCTTTGCAAAGATTGTATAAATACTAAATCCTTTAGAAAACGGTTTTATGAAGTAAATGGTATTTATTTGTAAAGTTGTCAAATTTCCCGTATTCTATGTTCTAGGGTCTCCTAAGTCAACTATACTGCTCCTAACTGGTCCAAAGCGACAAGTTGTGAGATATCTCAAATCGCCTCTTCACCGCCAATTGTGGCCAGGTAAGTACAAGTGAAGAAAGGAGGGATCCGCTCACGAATCACCGTGAGACGGGCCTTTTAAAATTACCTTTCTTACTTGCCTAGCCTAGTCACCACAAGGTCAGGTTTAGATAAACGACTGATGTCCACAACCTATCATATTTTCATAATAAGGGGTATTTATTTATAAAGATGTAACAATACTAAATCTTTTAGAAATAGTTTCATTAAGTAAAGGTTATTTAAATGAAAATATTTGTTTTCCCGTATTCTAAGTTCTCGAGGGTATCATGTTAGGTTTCATATGAGTGTGTGAGGAGGTAGGTCGTTACCTCGTGATCTACTTAAAGGTATAGCAAGTTTAATGAGGTTAAATGTAGAATTGAAACAATGTGGTATTTAAGTGAAAAAAATACGATAAATTGAAATAGCCATCATTTTATGAAATGAAACCGAATCAATTTGGTTGATTAGTGTTTAATGGTCAACATGAAGGAGTTTAAGCATAATTGTGTTAACGAGAAGTGGAGTTTTATGAAGGAAATGAATCGGAAATCGGATTCGTTCCGATTCCGTCGGGTTTTGTAAATCCGTATTTTTAGATAGAAGAGATGATAGAAAATGGGACTTACGGGTTTTAGGTCACACAAGAGAGTGAAATGGAAGTAGGGGAATCGCCGATGTGTTGCTTCGTCGCCGGTAGTTTCTAAAACGATCGCCGGAAGTTCGCCGGAGCTTCGCCATTCGCTCGTTTTCAAAGTATACATGATTCTTGGAATTTTGAGAGAGTGGGCTCAGAATTTTGGGATGAGAGGGTAGGGATAGGGGTGTATTTATAGGGTTAGGCTAGGGTTAGGGTAGGTGTAGGGTTTTTAATTAAAAAATCTAAAAAAATATGTGAAAAATCATTAAAAATGGATTAAATAGGGTATAAATGTGTCTCTGGAACCGATCTCATAAATTGGAGTGTGTAGGGAGGTAGGGTAGAGGAAAAGACACAATATTTTAGTTGGCAACTCGGCCGTCCGGCTGGCGCCGGCCCGAGTCGGGCCGAGTCAGGGTGGCAGGAGGTGGGGGGTCGTCAGGTGGAGCCTCTGGTGTATTTAGGTTAGTGGGTGTAGTGGGAAATTTGGGAGTTATTGTGTGTGGACTGTTGGGCTTCTATAAAATTTAAAACAAAATAATATTAAAAATAATGTGTGGCAGGGGATTTGAACTCTGGTGGCTTGCTTCAGCAGTGCTAGGTATTACCAATGAGCTACAAGCTCCTTCTTGTAATTATGGTGTGAAATAAATACTTAAAGTGGTAACAGCAATATTAAATACTTCAAGTATACTTTAAATTTAAATCAAATTTATGTATACTAAAAATGGAGTTGTTACAGTCTACCCTCCTTACAAAAATTTCGTCCTTGAAATTTACAACTTTTATTTGGGGACTGGTTTACAAAGAGGTGTGGATATCTTGCATGCATTTCATCTTCTCTTTCCCAAGTGGACTCTCCTGGAGTGTCTTTTCTCCACATTTTTCGAACCAAGTTAACTTCCTTGTTCCGAAGTGTCTTCACTTTCCTGTCCAGGATCTCCACAGGCTGTTGCTCACAAGATAAGTCGGGCTGTATAGTGAGCTCGGAATGATCAAGAACATGGCTAGAGTCACTCACATACCTTCTGAGTTGGGATATGTGGAACACATTATGTGCTCCTTCCAATGAAGATGGAAGCGCTAAGCGGTATGCCACATCACCGACTCGTTCGAGTATGTCGAACGGTCCAATGTATCTCGGACTTAATTTACCCTGTCTTCCAAATCGGATCATTCCGCGGTTCGGAGATATCTTCAAGAATACGTGATCTCCTGGCTAGAACTCCAAGTGTCGTCTCTTTGCATCAGCCCAGTGCTTCTGTCGATCTTGGGCTATGCGCATCCTTTCCTTGATAGTACGAACCACATCAACGGTCGCTACTATCATCTCTGGTCCAAGAAGTTCCCTTTCTCCGATGCCGTCCCAACTTAACGGCGATTGACACTTCCTTCCATACAATGCTGCAAAAGGTGCCATTCCTATGCTTGCTTGGTAGCTGTTGTTGTACGTGAACTCCACAAGATGCAGGTGATCTTCCCACGATCCTTTGAAGTCTAACATACACGCTCTGAGCATATCCTCCAAGATCTGAATAGTTCGCTCAGACTGACCATCTGTTTGTGGATTATAAGCCGTGCTGAAGTTCAGACTTGTTCCCAAGCTTGCTTGCAAACTCTGCCAAAATTGCGATCGGAATCTGGTGTCACGATCGGAGACAATACAGACCGGTACTCCATGAAGTCTCACAATTTCCTGTATGAGTTCATGGGTATCAGAGATAGTACATTCTGAAGAGTTTAAATCTTTAAGTAGATTATTACCTCCATGTACTTCTTTGCTAGTATCTCAGTTGATTGTACAACTCTAAATGGGATGAAGTGAGCCGACTTTGTGAGTCGATCCACAATGACCCATATGACATCGTTACCCTTTGTGCTGTGAGGAAGAGCAGTCACAAAATCCATCGTGATGTGTTGCCACTTCCATTCCGGGATTGGTAACGGCTGAAGTAGTCCAGCTATCCTGTGATGTTCAGCTTTTACTTGCTGACACACCAAGCATTTCGCAACGCTTCTGGCTACTTCACGCTTCCATGCCACCAATAATTCTGACATAGATCTTTGTATATTTTGGTACCTCCAGGGTGTACTGAATAGGGAGAGCTGTGAGCTTATTTCATTAACTCTTCCCGAACAGGACCTTTTGGTACATACAATCTGCTGCCGTATCTCAAAGAGCCGTCTTCATGGATGATGAAGTCTGTTCTGAGTCCATTCTCCACTTGTTCTCTGATCTTTTGCAACTTAGCATCACTTTCTTGAGCTGCTTTGATCTGATTGACAATGGTTGATTGAACTTGTAAATTCATCAAACTTGAAGCGTTACCTGGCATGACTACCTCAATCTCCATCTGATGCAAGTCTTGTTGAAGTTTCCACGGAGCGGTGAGATTCATTGCTAATGGTTGGCGACTAAGTGCATCAGGTACTGCATTCACCTTCCCTGAGTGATATTGCAAGTTGATGTCAAAGTCCGCCATGAGTTCTAACCATTTTCTCTGCCGCATATTCAACTCCTTCTGAGTAAACACGTACTTCAGACTTTTATTATCTGTGTAGATGTTCACTCGTTCACCAAGTAGATAATGGCGCCAAATCTTGAGAGCAAAGATGACGGCTGCCAACTCCAGGTCCTACGTCGGATAATTGCGCTCATGAGTCTTCAGTTATTTTGAAGCATAAGCCACAACCTTATCGTGCTGATGTAGAACACATCCTAATCCCTTACCGGACGCATCGCAATGCACTTCGAATCCTCCAGATTGATCCGGTGTGATGAGAATAGGCGCTGTTGTCAATCTTGACTTGAGTTCTACGAAAGCTTGTTCGCATGCTTCTGACCACACAAAATCTTCATCTTTACGTGTGAGCTTGGTCAGGGGTGTTGCTATCATCGAAAATCCTTCAATGAACCTTCTGTAATATCCACCTAAACCCAAGAAACTCCGAATGTCCTTCGCTGACTTTGGTGTAGGCCATTCGCTGACTTCTGAAACCTTCGCTGGATCCACAGAGATTCCTTCTCCTGATACGATATGTCCAAGAAAACCACTTGCTTTAGCCAAAACTCGCACTTGTTGTACTTGGCAAAGAGCTGATGTTGTCGAAGAGTTTCCAAGACAATTCTTAGGTGCTCGGCATGTTCTTTCCGACTCTTAGAATACACCAGGATGTCGTCGATGAAGATGACAACAAACTTGTCTAAGTACTCCCGGAAAACTTGATTCATTAGGTTCATGAATATTGCTGGTGCGTTGGTCACGCCAAATGGCATCACTAGAAATTCGTAATGTCCATAGCGAGTTCTGAAAGCTGTTTTATGAATATCAGCTTCCTTGACCTTCACTTGATGATAACCTGAACGAAGATCCAATTTAGAGAAAACACAAGATCCACTTAGCTGATCGAATAAATCATCGATGCACGGGAGTGAATACTTGTTCTTTATAGTGACTTTGTTCAAGGCTCTATAATCGATGCACATTCTGTATTTCGGGGACGAAGACGCGGCGGGCGTCTCGCCTGAATTTCGGGGCAGATGCTAATTGGTGCTATCCGTCCACCTCTCCGAAGATGCCAAGTTGATTTATGGCACCATGTATCAAAGGTTTAAACGGATGAGGCCGATGTAGCAGACTTCGTCAGATTCCCTTTCGTCGAGGGGTTTTTGATTGTGGGGACGCTCTTTCCTGCAGGCGCAAGCCTCTGCAGTTAATTACACTACCGCATTGCGGTAACAACTTTTTCCTTCTCCAGATGGTCACTTCGTGTCGTGGGTGTTTGTTTTGTTTGTGGTTGCCCGTGGATTGTATATGGAGACTAATTTATGTTGTCGCCCGTAGGGCGTGGATTAATCCAAATCCGTATTTTCTCAGATTTGGGTTTGGGGGTTGGGTTTAAGGATACGTTAGTCTCATTTGAGATTAAGATCAACTTAAATGTTAGTTAAGGATACGTTGGTCTAATTTTAGACTAAGATCAACTTAACGGGATTATTTAGATCCAACAAGAGAGCATTTGGGCTCTATTGTTTAGTTTAAGGACATTGCGGTCGATTACCAGTTTAAGGACATGGTGGTCCAGTTTTAGTTTAAGGACATCTCGGTCCGTGAGTTTAAAGACATCACAGTCAAGGTTAAGGACATCATAGTCCATGAGTTTAAAGACCCCACAGTCCAGGTTAAGGACATCATAGTCCGTGAGTTTAAAGACCTCAGAGTCAAGGTTAAGGACATCATAGTCCGTGAGTTTAAATACCTCACAGTCAAGGTTAAGGACATCATAGTCCGTGAGTTTAAGGACCCCACAATCCAAGGTTAAGGACATCATAGTCCATGAGTTTAAGGACCCCACAGTCCAGGTTAAGGACATCGTAGTCCGTGAGTTTAAGGACCCCACAGTCCAAAGAGTGTTTGGTTGTCGGGACCCGTCACCTCTCTGAAGACGTTGAGGGATTACAACGACAAATATCAGAGGAGTAAAGAGATGTACCCTCGAACCGGTGTGAGTTGGTCGGAAGATCTGCAGTCCAATTTGGGACTATGATCTGTTAAATATTCGTGAGCAGATGGGCTCAATTAAATATAAGTTGAGGACTTATGGCTGATATTGGGCTAAGTCCAATAAACATTTTGTTTATTCTGGCTATTGAGCCTTTATTTGGGCTTGGCCCTTTTAATAATGCTGAGCATTAACAATTTTTTTTGTCTTTTATTGAATGCAGAGTATTCATCAGAACAATTTATGTTCTGTCAGCGCGACACGTGGCGCGCTAGGCGTTTTGCGCCAGTTAAAGAGCGCAGTGCGCTTCTGTCAAGTAGCGCACACGAGAAGGACACGTGTCACGCTTGGCGCTAAGCGCCAGATGGTGGGCGCATTGCGCCAGTTTATGAGCGCTAAGCGCTAGTCCATGAGCGCATTGCGCTATCAATTTAGACGCGCACACGTGAGTGACACGTGGCGCGCTTGGCACTGAGCGCCAGCCCATGAGCGCAGTGCACTATTTCAGAAGCGCAAAGCTCAAGTTGCATACGTGGTTGACACGTGGCGCATTTTGGCGCAGAGCGCCGGTTCAGAAAGCGCAGAAGCGCACTTCAATAGCGCAAGGCTCATTTCAATAGCGCAAAACGCATTTGATCAATTTTTATGATCTGTGAACAAATTTATGTTCTTTTAAAAGAGACTTTGTCTCAAGATTCAAGAACAACAGTTCTTATTTTTGAAAGGCTTTGCCTTTATAGATCAATGATCTGTGAATGAAGTAAGTACTTCTTTGTTTTTATGATGAGATTTTTTGATCTTTTTATAAAAGATCTTGGTCTTTGTAGATTTATGATCTTTTAAGAAGATAATTCTTCTTTTTATGAGATGATTTCATCTCTGTGTTCATCGTTCATGATCTTTACCTTGAAGAAATAATCTTCTCTCAAGAGCTTGCTCTCTTTCTTTGAATTTTTTCAAAATTTATGGGGGGTTTCTCTCTCTCATACTTGAAGTCTTGGGGCCTTTATATAGGGCAAGTTGATTTGTTAAATCAGTTAAAGAGATCTTTCTCTGATTGATTTGGGGATGTTTCCCACCGTTGGATCTTTGATCCTAGGGCTTTTGTTTTACAGAAGGAAATCTTCTTGTTTTTAACAAGATTGGAAAATCTTTCCATAACAGAATTTTAATTCTGATTAATTAATGATTTATCATTATTATTAGATCTTTTGATCTAACGGTGGGGAATTTTATAATTCCAGCGCTGGCGCACCCGTGCTTTGCACGTGGTGCGCTGCTAAGAGCGCAGCGCACCTACTTTTGACACGTGGTGCGCTGCTCAGAGCATAGCGCAGCCTGCGCGTGGTGCGCTGCTCAGAGCGCAGCGCAGCCTGCGCTAGCGCATCTGTGTTTGACACGTAGTACGCAGCGCGCCTAGCGCTAGCGCACACATGGTGCACTGCCTAGGGCGCAACGCACCTGGCGCTAGCGCATCTGTGTTTGACACGTGGCGCGCAGCGCGCCTAGCGCTGGATCTGAAACGTTGCTTCAATTTTTGAATTTTGAATTTCAAAACAGAGCTTTGCTATGATTGGGGGTGCACTGTCTAGGGCGCAGTGCACTTGGCGCTAGCGCATCCGTGTTTGACACGTGGCGCGCAGCGCGCCTAGCGCTGGATCTAAAGCGTTACTTCAATTTTTAAATTTTGAATTTCAAAACAGAGCTTTGCTCTGATTGGGGGAAACAGACACAATATTGTAGTTGGCGACTCGGCCGTCCGGCCGAGTCCGGCCGGCGGCGCCGGCCCGAGTCGGCCGGCGGCGCGGGCCCAAGTCGGCCGGTCCGTCGGCCGACTCGGCTGAGTCGGGCTGAGTCAGGGTGGCAGGAGGTGGGGGGTCGTCAGGTGGGGCCTCTGGTGTATTTAGGTTAGTGGGTGTAGTGGGAAATTTGGGAGTTATTATGTGTGGACCGTTGGGCTTCTATAAAATTTAAAACAAAACAATATTAAAAATAATGTGGGGCAGGGGATTTGAACTCTGGTGGCTTGGTTCAGCAGTGTAAGGTATTACTAATGAGCTACAAGCTCCTTCTTGTAATTATGGTGTGTAATAAATACTTAAAGTGGTAACAGCAACATTAAATACTCCAAGTATACTTTAAATTTAAATCAAATTTATGTATACTAAAAATGGAGTTGTTACAGGGTTATTCTAGTTAAGGAATTTCGTGAAAGCGTTGGACAACCTCCCCTTATCTCTGCACTTATCTGGTTTCGTGATCCGTATATCTTGAGCCCGTTTCTCGACACAATTTTACTTCGACAATCAGGTTCTCGAGCAGGTCTAGTTGACTTAGCATAACATAGACTGCTAGGGATGTGATATTTTTTGTTTTTGTGAGTACTTGTTGATATGGGTGATACACAGTTCGATTCGATTTTTCAAGATCCTTATTCTTTTGTTTATAGTCATTCCCAATTCGTTTTTTCAAATTGCCACGATTCTGCACACATTTATTAAAGATATCCTTTACTAGGGGGTGGCCAACCCTTCCTGAATTTTGATATCGGTCACCCATCTAACACTCTTGAACCCAATCCCACTTTAAACATAGCTCAAATGATTGAAAACTTAGAGAAAGAGGTCGACAAGATGACTGCTTTAGCATCACTACCATCACAATCCTCCCTTCCTGAAATTGTTGACACACAAATAGGGTATAATGGTGAGATGGATGCTAGGTTGACCGCTTTAGAGAAAGGTATTGAAGTGATGATTGCATTCGAGAATCAAACAGTTTCGACGCTAGCCATGTGCATTCAACAGTCTGATCAATTGTTTCACGCTCAAACTTAATCATTGGCTATAATCAATGAACAAGTGAAACATTTAGCTATGAGGATTTTAGGGAGTGAACACAGTCAATTTGAACTAAATAAAGTCAGTATCTTCCATCTAGGAAGTCAGCTAAGTGAGATAAAAGATCAAACAAATTTTGATGAGTTCATAGATGATGATGTAATTAATTTGACTAAGTGTTATCAGGACAAGCAAAAAAACCCTCAAAGTCTGTCTGACACTACCCTTCAAGTATCAAATAGGCCTTACATCACTTGTGATTTTAAGGATGATTTAACTGATATACTACTTGAAGATGAGATTTTTGCACCGACTGATTTTTGCGCTAAAATTTTAGAGGAGGGACCTTGTTAATTTGACGGGTATGGGGTCGATGTAATGTTCAATATAATTCACAATCAGGAACCCACATTTTTAGTATCACCTTTTGACATAGTTTTGGACGAAATGTTAGTGTGGGAAATTACTTTTTTAGATGACATGGACCTAACTATATGTGAATGTGATGAGAGAGAACTAGTATTGGGAGATGTGAGCTGTAACGACGAGAGTAGGATTGTGCAGGATCATAGGGAGGAAGACAATCTTGAGAAACATTCTTTCATGCCAAGTTTTGAGGAGATATTTGCGGATGAACTTGATATTCTTTGTGAGTTTGAGTCAGGATCATTTTGGGAACATCCTACGGATCTGTCTTTTACTGAACTTTTTGAGGATGAACTCCAGTTTTTGAACAAACCTGACATCGAAACTCAACACATGCTTCTTGAACATACAATTCATTCAGGCAATAATTCTTTAACTCCTTCAAAACTTCATCTTCGCATTCAACGTCTTCTGATCCCTACTTTCATGCATCCATACCCTTTACTAACATATAACCATACCACTAACATGTACATTTTCTTTTTCTTTTTAATATACTATTTCTTTTACCAGCCCTGGCCTTATATCAACAAATTTTTTGAATGGCTGGTATTAATTTCTGGACTAACGCAATCTCTTAATTTGTGAATATTGTAATTAGCTCTTAGAGTTTTCTTTTTGTGAATAAAATCTTATCCTGATGTCTAAGTCTAGCTACTGAAGACGGGGGCAACGATGAGGACATCGTAAAACTAAGGTTTGGGGGTGAGCACTCCGTTTACTTAACCACATCATGTGTAAATTCTGCATTATAAATATTGAAAAAACCATAAAAATTGGAAAAAAAATTTCAAAACATAAAAACTTTGTCTTCATGTTAGCTAGCGGGAAAACTTAGACTCGAAATTTGACGATTCAGTTGATAAAATAGAAGCTACTAAATTCTTTTCGAGAGATTGAAAACCCGAAACATAATCCTCCTTTAAGTTTAACCGTAGCTAATATGAAGAGCTAAGAAATACGAGGGCCCAACTCTACCAAGTGGTCGTGTAACCGCGGCATAACGTAGGGTTTAGCCGCAGTTCCGCGGCAACATAGGTGAGTTTGGGACTCATGTTTCTTTTGCTGCTCCATTGTGGTATTTTGGACTTTCTGGGTATTTTTTGGGAGGGTCAAGTTATTGAGATCTATGTGATTTGTGGGTGTTTGATGAATCGATCAAAATTGTTTAACATTGTCTAGATAGATTTGATATGTGATACAATACCCATAAATCATAGAGACCTCAACAACTTGAGCCTCCCAAAAAATACCCAGAAAGTCTAAAATACCACAATGGAGCAACACAAGAAATACGAGGGCCTAACTCTACCAAGTGGTCGCGTAACCGTGGCATAACCTAGGGTTTAGCCACGGTTCCGCGGCAATATAGGTAAGTTTGGGACTCATGTTTCTTTTGCTTCTCCATTGTGGTATTTTGGACTTTCTGGGTATTTTTTGGGAGGGTCAAGTTGTTAAGGTCTTTGTGATTTGTCCTTTTAGGGTTTGAAGAAGATTTGATAAAAACATTGGGAGTTATCCTGATTAGATAAGATAATAACCAATCTAATCCTGCTAGAGCGCACGCTAAAGTGTTTTCTTCTCCCTCTCTCCAGGTAGCAACCATGACACGCTTTAATCAAGATAATAATATGAATGTATTGATCGAACCCGCTTATTATACTGAGCTGAGGAACTTTGGTTCCGCTCTATCTTATGATTTTCATAAGTCTGAGAAAGGAATAAGGGATTGCACGGATTCCCACGCAACTTGAATAAAGAAATAGCATGATGATGCATCATCTTATTGAGAATTGTTTCTCAGTATGCTCTACGTTCTGGGTATTGGATACCGGATCAGGATCCTGTTGGGTTAGACTAGCGCCCCGGCCATCAACCGTGGCCATTTGCGGAACAAAATTTTTACTACGAGTTTAAACTGGCACTAAATGTAACCCGATAACCGGATCTACCATAAACCCTAAACTAGCTAACATTAGAGGAGCTGTCTACTATGAAAAAGAGTCTCACTAAAAGATCCGTGTCCTTTGGTCTTGTCTCCTCTTCCTTAGCTCCAAATAGCCTCCATGATCGAGCTTAATCTCATTTGTTTGCTCCTTCGGTCCTCCGAGATCTAGTTTGTTCATCGGTCCTCCTCCATCAAAGATGATCCACTCGGGGAATATGGTCCATGGCTCTAGCTCCAAACTAAGTGTCTATAGAGAAACTAGAGAACTTCGTTTGCTAGTCTAAGGACTCTAGGATGTAGTGTATGGATCAATGTGTGTAACTATCTCACATCCTCTGTTGTTTCTCAACACATGAGAGTGTAGAGATGAGGTAGATCATGAAGGTGGAGGAATTCAAGAGAAGGGAGGAGGGAGAAGCAAAATGGTGAGAGGTTGGAATAATGAAGCATGCATGTGAGAGAAAATACTCACAATGGTTTTGTAAAAACATTTTTACAGTAAAGAATTTCCAACCATGCTTCAATAGTGAGCACAAATGAATTGAAAATTCATTTGTTAACACTATTGAGGTATGGCTCTCACCATATTCTCCTCACCTCACTTTAAACATCATTATCCATTTAAAGATAAATGGAAATAACCAATAATAAGGTGTTCACCTTCTAGAATGTTTTCTGTATAAAATACGGATTACAGTCTAGTGTATACATACCTGCATTCGCATAAAAACACGAATACTCATAGAGATAGAATAACACAAAGAACATAATACTAGAATATACATATCGAAATATATATATGTAAATTATTAAATCAATACCTGATTTAATACTCCAGCTCAAAACCCTAGCCGGCTAGTATTATCAACTGTCCGATCGAAAGTCCGGGTACATAGTACCATCAATCAATCGGAACCATGCACGTATCCAATATGGCAACTAAATCATTTCTCCTAAACCAGAGAAACCATCTGTGTTGGAATCTAAAGACTCGACAGTACGCGACAGTGAGTTACTGGATAAATTCATAACCACAATCGCGTCTGTGGCACTAGCTGTACGTAACGGCTACCCGGGTACCTGTCGAAAAGGAAGGCCGACAAGCAAACTCATTCGGATCCCTACTGAGCCTATCCGTGACAATCTCCGTACAGTCTGGTCTCTTCGTCTGAGAATATCGCATACCGGGTCTAGGGGTGGTAAACGTCAGACCCTAATAACCCGATAATGTATGCTGATTCGGCTCAGGACCAATCCAGGAAACTACCGATCAACCTATCAATAAATCCAAACTGCCTTGGCCAAGATCTTATGGTCTTGAATAATCGAACATAGTGTGATATCGACTCCCTATATTGGGAGAGTCGAATCTCCAACAATCACTCACTGCCTCCATGTGACTCGGGACTGTACCCAACCAAAACTTGTTTGCACGACTCAGTACAGTCGTGGTAGGGTAGTGATCAAAGCACAGTGGGAACTCATACGAGACAAACGATGATCTCGGGTCTAAAGACTAACCTGTACTTATGCCACCTGAGAACTTCCATCTGACGATAGGTATAGTACCATGTAGAAGTTCTCGGCGAGTCCTTCTAGTGTACTCACCCCCAGTGAGCACCTGTATACAATCTTAGGTGATCACACCAACGGTTGTGGGACTAACCATCGCCCCTCATCGGGGTCTAGAAACGTATACACAAGTCCACTCTTGAGTATCAATGCCCGATCTCGATACTCCTACGACTTGAGACCCTTAAGGATGTGCTTATGGACTACCCACCTCCCACAAGTATGATCACCATCATAACGCTAGTAGTCAAGCAAGATCCTATGGGCTTTATCAACATGTATAAATGATATGTAAGTAAAACATATGCACATGTTAAGATAAAGACAAACCAGATAGCATACTATCATATCGAGCAAGATTGTCCTATACATATATATGTCCAAGCATCCACATGTATACATATACAATAATGGACTCTAGGGCATACATATCCAACAATCTCCTACTTGTACTAAGGCCATATATTGGCGTACTGAGTACTTGACGTCTGCTCTAGGGCCAGCTGTTGGTGTATCGCATACCCAACATCTCAAAATGTCGCTCGAACTGCGCTTGAGGGAGGGCCTTGGTGAATGGATCTTCCGTGCTGTCTTCTGTGTCCACTCTCCGCACCTCTATCTCCCTGATCAGGTGATACCGCCTCAAGATGTGTCTGGATTTTTCATAGGACCGTGGTTCCTTCACCAAATCTATAGCCCCATTGTTATCGCAATACAAAGATATCGGATTAACAATGGACAGAACCACCTCAAGTTCAGTAATGAACTTCTTAATCCAGATGGATTCTTTTGCGGCATCGCTGGCAGCAATGTATTCAGCCTCCATCGTCGAGTCCGTGACGGTGTCCTATTTGGAACTCTTCCAAGACACCGCCCCTTCATTTAGGGTAAACACAAAACCCAAGACAGACTTGCTATCATCCTTGTCACTTTGGAAGCTTGAATCGGTAAAGGACTCGACCTGCAGGTCACCATTACCGTAAACCAAGAACATCTCCTTAGTCCTTTTCAGGTACTTGAGAATGTTCTTCACTGCCGTGTTAGTGATATATGCCCTAGAGGACATTATTGTATAGTACTAGTTTGTATATTATATTTTGGAAGCTTGGGATATACACGGATTTTATGACAGTCTTGTTCAATATGGTAGTATACTACTTGGTTTGTTTCTATCTTAATATGTGTTTATGTTTCTTTTAGCGTATCACTAATACATATTGGTAGAGCTCTTAGGATATTTGCTTGACTACCAGCGTTATGATGGCAGTCACACTAGTGGAGGCTGGGTAGTCTATAAGCACATCCTTATGCTGGTCCCTAGTTGTAGGATTATCGAGATAGGGCATCGATACTCCAGAGTAGAATAGTGTATACGCTTCTCATCCCAGCAAGAGAGATGGTCTGTCCCACAGCTATTAGTACAACGTACTGGAGATAGTATGCATGTGCTCATTGGGTTATGGGTTACACTGGATGGACTCATGGGGAACTGTTAGTTGGTACTATACCTATCGTCAGGTAGAAGTTCCCAGGTGACATGAGTACATCATAGTCCGTTGACTTGACACTGCTATTTCGCCTCGAGTGTGTTCCCACTGTTCTTAGATTACTACCCTACCACGGCTCTGATGAGTCGTGTAAACAGGTAGTATTTGGGTGTAGTCCCGAAGCACTTGGAGGCAGTGGTGGTTAAATAGGATTTGTCTCTCCCGGTATTGGGAGTTGATGTCGCGCTGTATTCGAAAAGCCATTACACAAAGTCCCTGGCCAAGGAAAGCGAGATTTACCGGTATGTACTCCAGTAGTTTCTTAGGGTGTTTTTGGGCTCTAATCCGGCACGACTTATTGCTCTATTAGGGGTCTGACGGCTACCGCCCCCTAGGCCCGATATGCGATACTCTTAGACGAACAGACCGGACTGTACGGAGATTGTCATATATAGGTTTAGTAGGAGTTCGGATGAGTTTGCCCATCGGCCTTCTTATCGACAAATACCTGGGTAATCGTTACTTGTAGCTAGTACCGCTGGCGTTCTTGTGGTTAAACCCACTGCCAGCGTACCGTTGAGTCTTTTTTGTCTCGCACAGTGGGTTTCCTTTCTTTGGGCGAAACGATGTAGAGGTCATATGGTTTTACGATAAGGTTCGATCACATAGGTGTACTTGTGCACGTCGGATGTTCGGGCGGATAATACTAGTGGGTTTTGGTTTAAGCCGGATCCTAGTATTAGATTATTGGATTAGTTTCATCTCATTGTATTCATGTTTTACAGAATACGGATACGGGTATGTATATACAGTGAGGGATATTCTTGTAATTTACTCAAGTATACATCTAGAAAGGGACACCTCATTTGTTCTTTTATCTTTTGATTAAAAGATAAATGAGGTGGAGGTATGATGTGTTATTTTGTGATAAATGAAGCATGGATACTTGGTGACTCATGGATGACTATTAAGGCAAGAGTGGACTTAGATATTTTGGGAAATATTTGGTGAGATATTTTGTGAGATATTTTTGAATGCTTCATAGTCATCTAAAGTAGCCATATTCATTTCATTATTATCCAAAAACACTCTCTCACCTTAAGAGCTCTCTTCTTCTCTCTCAAACCCTAATTGTCTCATGTGTTGAGAATCCTAGGGTTAGTAAGACTTATTAATCCTTAATCACTCTCTATATCCTGTAGGTCACTTAGATTAGCACTCTACATAATCTAGTTACCTTATCTTAGAGGTAGAAGCTCAAGATAGGCACTCTCGGGTGGATCATCATCGATTTGAGGAGGCCGACAAGGAGGCGCTATCCATACACACTCCAAGGAGCTCACGAAGAGGAGGAGGACAGCAAGAATAAGAAGGAATAGTAACTTGAGGTATAACTTTCTTACATAGTAGTTAAACCTTTTAGTTAGCTTGTTAGTTAGGATTTAGTATCGATCCTGGAGTTTAGTCGATATTACGAAGCATATAAAAATCATTTTTTGCAAACTCCGCCTCCCTGCGAACCCGCGGGGTGCGTGATATCGACTTACAGTAGTATCAGAGCCAATTAAACCATAACTAATAGATTAAACGATAAGTTAAACTACGAAACCGAAGTAACTCTGAAACATGAAACCATAAATCTAAGTTTCTGTTGAATTTTTTTTCCAGAGGCTCCAAATTTTTTTAAACAATTGCAGAGTACTCTTTTTGCTGAGAGATGAACACCAGAGAAGTACGAGACCAAGACTCAAACTTGTGGCCGGCCACAATGCTCTTTTTCCCGGCCTGGACGGCCCAAGTAGTGAGTTTGGTGTCGTATTTCATTTGGTGTCTTGGTCACTTGGATTTAGGGTTTCAGGTATTGTTTATTTTTGCCAATATTGATTATACTGTTAATTCTCTATTGTGGCAATACGAAGTACTACAAAGTCGCGGTTTTTAATGTCGTTTAACTAGTTTGAGTTGTTATATGTATTCGTAAACTTTCGCCAATTTCTATATGCCGGTTAGTTAGGGGTTGCACACATCTGTGATGATTGGTTTGTGTATATAAACTTTATGGGATCGTCGTGGATGAATAGCCGGGGATGTGAGATGGGAGATTCTTTCATTCTATATAAATTGTAATATTGATGTAATATTATTTTGCGGGGTATATCCGGGTTGAGATTGTAGCCACCGTTGTATTATTTTATTTACTGTTTTTTGCTCTTAGGATAGACCCAAGGTGGGGTGCATAAACTACCGGGTTATTTGAAGTGCCGAGTGGCCTACTCATTTTACTGAGGGAGCTTTCTTCACTTTAGGAATTTGGTGGGTAGTTTGCCGCACCCGTAGGGGTCTAGGGTAGGGTTTGGCTATTCATCATGACCGTGGAATCCGTCTTTCTTTACAGGCTTAACGAAATGCAGAAATCTTAGTATATCCAATATGTCCATCTGTGAACTGGAATACCTATTATTGCGTGAGATGAATGGTTATTATATATATGCTATATAGTAGACGTTTCTTATGTTTTGCATCCGCGCTAGTCCAGGCCTCGCTCTGGCGTAATTAAGTAACCTAACGGTGTTAGACGGGGCCCAGTGACGAATGCGGATAGCATAAGCGTACATTTTATTTTCGTTTCTCTCTGTGATGATAGGTGTAAATGATGGGATTGCATTAGATTAATGCAAAGCAAACAAACCAAAGCTGAATCGTTGGAACACTTTTAAAACCACTCGGATTTTTCCAAAAAGAAACTTTTAAATGCGGAGCCTAAACCACTCCTTTAAAAAGATATCATGGTTCCTTCGATCATATCAAGTTCATTACGTTCACATTTTGGCCAAACCCATTCATATCCCTCCGTCATTTCAGATGTATATTCAGTAGTATTCAAGCTATGTATTTTGACCTTCGCTAAGGCATAGTGATTGGTAGCTGCTGAATATTCATCTGTTGCATAGTAGATGCGTTGATTTGAGACAGCCGTACTATTATTTTGGCCTTCTTCAAGGGTATGTATGGGTGGGTTAAAATTAACCTGGATAATGACGGGTATAACTTGATATATGACTTATGATATGTTGGCCTTCGTCAAGGTCATAAGAGCATAGGGCATAAATCTACATCGGGAGTTTCTAAAGAAACTGAAACTTGCTAGTGTTTCATACCATTTGGAGTGTGATAATTTTGGTATGATTCCTTCAAGGTTATCACATAATGATATTTGGATCCCGATCCTACTGTGAATATCCGCTACTTCTCGGGAGATTTTTTCACTTAACGATCAATACTATAAACCAAGTAGGTGTCTAGAACAATGTTAGTGGGGCTACGACTTCAGGGAAAAGAGATTATTTAATTAAGGAACTTCGCGAAAACGTTGTAAAACCTCCCTCGAAGTACCGACACTAACCTGGTCGAAAGGTTAAGCAAGAATTGTACGGTAAGATTAATCCCGACTAATTCTTCTTTTATGGTTTGAGGAAGGATTCGAGAAATAGTGGGAGCCATCCTGTTTAGATAAACTAAAAACCAATCTAAACTTACAAGTGCATCATGCAAAAATGTTTCTTCTCTCTCTCCTAATTGCAGCGACCAAGATGACCGGCCTTAAGTTACTTTTAGGAAAAAAAACATATTGACGGGGCTAAACTATAAAGATTGGCTCAAGAATGTCCAGATGGCCATCACATGTGACAAACTTGGCTATCTTCTTACTTCTAAAGCCCCCGCCGTCCTAGGTCCAGATTCCAGCATCGCGGATAAGGAGATCCGTAAGACCTAGAAAATTGATAGTGCGAAAGCCAAGTGCGTCGTGCTGGCCTCTATAGATAATGAACACCAGAGGTGGTACGAGAAGATGGATCTTAAATCCATCTTCCTCCATACCAAGGACTTATTGAAAGGTTATGCTAATGCCCTGACCATCAACAGAGGCCGATTTTGGAAAAAAAAAAATTTCTAACGAGGTAAACTTGGCGCTAGAATAACCCTAAACCGGATTTACCATAAACCTAACTAGAAAAACTTAAGAAGATATCTACTATGAAAATGGTTTATACTAAGAGTCTCAAGTCCATCGGGTCTTCATTCCTTTCCTTTAGCATGCTCCTAGTGGCCTCCATGATTGAGCTTGATCAATGGCTTCCTCACGTCAAAGTTGATCCACCCGAGAGTGTCTACTTAGAGATCCTACCTCTAAATCGAGGTAACTGGGTCACTTAATTTGCTAATCTAAGTAACCTAGAGTATGTAGAGAGTGATGATGGATTGTTTTTTCTCAAGAACCCTAAGTTTCTCAACACATGAGACTATTAGGGTTTGAGATGGAAGAAGAGAAGCTTGGAGGAGATGAGAGTGTTGTAGAGAGCAACCTAAGAAATTGAGTGAAGAATGGCTAAGTCTTGTGACTAATAAAGCAAGCATGCTAATGATAATAATACAAATTATATTCACCACAAAATATCTAGATATTTTCTACAAAATATCTAGATGCTAGCTTGCCTCAATAGTAACCCATGACTCACTAAGTGAGTCAACAAGTAGTCATGCTTCACATAATAAAAGTCAACACCTCATACCTCCACCTAATTTAACATTTAATCAAAAAGATTAAATAACAAATGTGGTGACTTCTTCTAGAAGTATTCTTTTAAAAAATTACAAGAATAACCGTCATCCATATATACATACTCGTATCCGTATTCCGAAAAATACGAATACAAAAGAGATAAAAATAATCCAACAATATAATACCAGAATCCGGCGTGAACCAAATCCCGCTAGTATTACCTGCCCGAACATCATACGTGCACAAGTACACGTATGTGATCGAACCCTGCCTTAAAACCATGCAGCCTCTACATCGTTTCACCCGATGCAGAGAAACCCTTTGTGTGGGACTTTAAAGACTCGACAGTATGACGACATTACGTTACCGGATAAATCCATAACCACAAGTGAAAGGTTATGCTAACGCCCTCGCCATCAACCGAGGCTGATTGCGGAACAAATTTTTTTCTAATGATATAAACTTGGCGCTAGAATAACCCTGAACCGGATCTACCATAAACCTAACTAGCAACTAAAGAAGCTTTCTACTGTGAAAGAAGTTTATACCTTGAGACTCAAGTCCTTCGGGTCTTCACTTCTCTCCTTTAGCATGCTCCTAGTGGCCTCCATGATCGAGGTTGATCGACGGCTTCTTCACGTCAAAGATGTGTTAGGTTCCTAAGCACGACAGCAAGGTTCCGGGTGGCATCATCCATGCCAAATTAAAAATTTTCCATGGTAAAAAGAACCCTAACCTAGATCTTTAACTAGAGAATCATACAGAAACTAGATGTAAACTTCTTTTACATCTAAGTGAGTAGGGATTACAAACTTTTTAGTCCGTTCCTTCGCTTCTATAGCTCCTTGTTGTGGTCCCTTCGCTGCGATCAACGAACTCCTGGAATTTTGAGAGGCTACACGAGATGTATGATGCACGCTAGCTAGAAGTCTTCAAAGTCTATGATGATCTACTTCGAGGAAACACAAACTCAAGCTATCTCTTCACTAATAATGAATTAGTGAAGCCAACACACTAAACTATATGGGTAGTATAGAAGAGAATGATGAAATATGAATTTTGCTCACTTTAGAATTTATTTTCTTACTAGGATTCATCACCTCATGAAACCCTAGAAAGCTTTTGAGATGAGGAAGAAGATGAAGAGAGAAAATGAACAAGTGAATTAGTTGTGTGAGAATAGCAACCATGGTGAGATAATATCTCATACTAACTCTTGTAGAGAATAAACCATGGTCAAGGATAAATGGTAAGGTTAATAAATATCTTAAGTAATCCAAATTGAGTGGACTAAGTCAATGGCAAACCCTAGCTTCTCCAAGCTTCTTTGTCATGAAAAAATCCAGTTCATTTTGAATTACTTTAAATGAGCAAAACCATAATTTATCCAAGGCATGGTGTAAGTCTCATACACCCATGTTGCATGTATCAACAACCATGACACAATCACATATATCACATATATGTAAAGTGTACTCAAAAGTGAGAAAAAGAAACAATTAAGTGAGCAAATATTAGTTAATGTAATTTAATATATCAAATATATAATTATACATTAAATTATTAAATCAATATTTGATTTAATAATCCTGCTATATTACATATAACCGACTAATATAATATGTATCATTTTATCGAATTAACACTTGATCCGATAAACCGGCTATATCACATATAACCTGCCGATATCACATATCGCGAGAATAGAATACGGTATCACATACACGTATTAATCTTGGTCCCGCACATATCACATATGTGCTCGCTCCTACTCCGTTTCGCCTGAGCCAAGAAATCTCTGTGTAGGACTTTAAAGACTTGTCAATACGCCGGCAGTAGGTGATGATCATATCAAACACCTACAAGCCGTAAGCGGTCAGCTAAACGTAACGGCCACCCGGGTATTGAGCGATCAGAAGATCAACAAGAAAGCCTGCTCACACTCCTGTGAATCCAATCAGTAATACTATCGTACAGTCCGGTCTCTTCGTCTGATATGTCGCATATCCAGTCTAGGGGTGGTAAACGTCAGACCCCATTAACCGATAAGTCGTGTCGATGTGAGACTCATAACGGGTCGAGAAACTACTGATAATACTTACCAGTAGATCTCCATATCAGCCGTGGCCAGGACTCCCAGTTATAGCCAATTGAGCACAGCGCAACATCAACCCCCAATACCGAGAGAGACGAAATCCCTCCTATCGCTCATTGCCTCCATGTGATTCAGGACTGCACCCAAAAGCCACCGTTTTGCATGTTCTCTTGAACGTGGTAAGGTGGAAATCAAAGCACAGTGGGAATCATATAAGAGTATATGACGATCTCGGGTCTACAGACTAACCTGTACTAGTGTCACCAGAGAACTGCTATCTGACGATAGGTATAATACCAGCTAGAAGTTCTCGGCGAGTCCGTTCAGTGTACCCAGTCTCCACTGAGCACCCGTATACCATTTTTGATGTCAAACCTCAATGGATATGGGATCATCCATCGCCAATCATATGGGTCAAGATATGTATACGCTAGTCTACTCTGGAGTATCGATGCCCTATCTCGATACACCCTCAACTAGGAACAATTATAGGATATACTTGTGGACTACCCTTGGCCCCACTAGTATGATCTCCATCATAGTCCTAGTAGTCAAGTACACATCCTAAGGGCTTTATCAACATGTGAGAGCAAGACAGTATCACAATACAAATCTACATGTTAAGACAAAGAGCAACCAGATAACATACTATCATGTCGAGCAAGAAAGTCCTCTCTATATATATCCAAGCATCCACTATAATATACATCACATGTACAATAATAGCCTCTAGGGTATATACATAACTAACAAGATGATCTACCCGAGAGTGTCTACTTTGGGCTCCTACATTTAAACTAAGATAACTAGGTTACTTGGTTTGCTAATCTAAGTAACCTGGGTGATGTAGAGAGTGATGATGGTTTTTTTTGTCTCAAGAACCCTAGGTTTCTCAACACATGAGACTATTAGGGTTTTAGGTAGAAGAAGATAAGCTTGGAGGAGATGGGAGTGTTGTAGAGAGCAAGCTATGAATTAAGTGAAGAATGGCTAAGTCTTGTGACTAATAAAGCAAGCATGCCAAGATAATAATAAAAAATTACCTTCACCAAAAAATATTTAGATATTTTCTACAAAATATCTTGATGCCACCTTTCCTCAATAGTAACCCATGAATGACCAAGTGAGTCAATAAGTAGCCATGCTTCACTTAATAAAAGTCAACACTTTATACCTCCACCTCATTAACCATTTAACTAAATGGTTAAAACAAATAATGAGGTTTTTTCTTCTAGAAGCACTATTGTAACAAATTACAAGAATACCCCTCGTCGTATATACATACCCGTATCCGTATTCTGAAAAATACGAATAGGGTTGCTGCCCGATTGGGGCCGAAAGGGGCCTGCTAAGGACGGGCCGAGCAGGGTTGCTGCCCGGTGCCTCTTGGCGAGGGCTTAGATCCTTAAAGACGAGCCGAGCAGGGTTGCTTTCTGGTGCCTCTTGGCGAGGGCTTTGATCTCTGGCGTTGTGGGTAGGGAGCTACTAGCCAGGGATAACCAAGCAGGGTTGCTGCCCGTTTGCCTCTTGATGAGAGCTTCGATCCTTAGCGCGGAAGGGGCCGAAAGGGGCCTGCTAAGGACGGGCCGAGCAAGGTTGCTGCTCGGTGCCTCTTAGCGAGGGCTTAGATCCTTAAGGACGGGCCGCAGGGTTGCTGTCCGGTGCCTCTTGGCGAGGGCTTTAATCTCTGGCATTGTGGGTAGGGAGCTACCAGCCAGGGATAACCGCCTCTTGATGAGGGCTTTGATCATGTTCGGTTGATAAAACTGCACATTTAATATGACACTTTTCTTACTATTTCTATATAATAAAAGGTATTTATTATAATATATGTACATATGAGGGTTTATCTGTAAAAATACCATTTTCATGTGTTTGTATATTATAATTAACATTAGGTAGGAAAATGTAAGCATATAATATCCATGTAACATTTGGCCCATTTAAATATGCTTACCTTATTAAATACCTTTGACCAATTCTTAATGGTTAAGTTAATATCTTAATGAAACAAACTCTACTAATATTATTTATTGAGTTATTGTGCAGAATTTGCAGGGCTGAAATCAAGGAAATCAAAGTTGGTAAAACAAACCTGCCTAATTAAGAAAGTAAACTAAAGAAATCAAGTCTGGCAGTGACGAAGAGAATATTTTCAGTTTCCAGAGATGTTAAAAGATCGCCACGTGTCAGATAAATAAATCCCCAGAGAAACAAACCAAAGATCCCCCTACTTGGCCGCGGAACCGCGGCCAAACCCACCTATTGGCCGCGGTTCCGCCGCGGTTTAGATGAATTAGTTGTTGGGATTTTGCCGTTTGGATCTTAACTACTGGTTTCCAAATTAGGAGACTAGGGTTCTGACTCTGGGACTATAAATAAGGACCGAGAGCCTCTTGGAAAAAAATATCAAGCTGAAGAGATCACGAAGTGTTAGTTATATGTATGCCCTAGAGGCCATTACTGTACATAGAATGTATATTGTAGTGGATGCTGGGACATATATAGGGAGGACTTTCTTGCTCGACATGATAGTATGCTATCTGGTTACCCTTTACCTTAATGTGTATGCTGATTGTCTCTCTGTTACATGTTGGTAAAGCCCTTAGGATATGTACTTGACTACCTGGACTATGATGCGGATCATACTAGTGGGGACGTGGTAGTCCATAAGTACATCCTTCAAGGTCCCTAGTCGTGGGTGTATCGAGACGGGGCATCGATATACCAGAGTAGACTAGCGTATACCTTCTCGACCCATACAGATGGGCGATGGATGATCCCATATCCATTGGTGTTTGACATCAGAGATGATATACGGGTGCTCAGTAGAGACTGGGTACACTGGACGGACTCGCCGAGAACTCCCAGATGGTATTATACCTCACGTCAGATGGCAGTTCTCTGGTGACACTGGTACAGAGTAGTCTGTTGACCCGAGATCGTCATAGAGTCTCGTGTGGTTCCCACTGTGCTTTGATTTCCATCTTACCACGTCCAAGAGGGCGTGCAAAACGGTGGTTTTTGGGTACAGTCCCGAGTCACATGGAGGCAATGAGCGATAGGAGGGGATTCGTCTCTCCCGGTATAGGGAGTTGATGTTACACTGTGTTCGATTGGATATAACAGGAAATCCCTGGCCAGGGTTGCTGAGATTTACTGGTAAGTGTTACCAGTAGTTTCTCGAAGTGTTATAGACCTCATATCGACACGACTTATTGAGCTATTGGGGTCTGACGTTTACCACCCCTAGGCGAGATATGCGACATATCAGACGATCAGACCGGACTGTACGGTAGTGTTACTGGTCGGATTCACTAGAGTGTGAGCGGGCTTGCTCGTCGATCTTCAGATCTCTCAATACCAGGGTGGCCGTTACGTTTAGCAGACCGCTTGCGGCTTGTGGGTGTTTGATATGATCATCGCCTGCTGCCGGCGTATTGACGAGTCTTTAGAGTCCTACACAGAGGTTTCCTGGTTCAAGCGAAACGAAATAGGAGCGCATATGAGATATGTGCGGGACCGAGAATAATGCGTGTATGTGATACCGTATTCTATTCTCGCGATGAATGTATCGAATGGTTATGTGCGATATAACCTAGTTATCGAATCGAGGGTTGATTCGATAAGCCGATACATTGGATACTAGTCGGTTATATGTGATATGACCGGATCGTTAAATCAAGTGTTGATTTAATGATTTAATGTATAATTATATATTTGATATATTACTTTGTATTAACTAGTATCGGTTCACTTTAAATGGATTTTCTCACTCGGGTGTGCGCATTGCATATGCGATATGATTTTGTGCACTTGATTGTATCATGTTTGATGATACATATCTTTTTTGTTAAGTGTAATGAATTAAACCTAGGTTAAGTAAATGATTAGGGTTTTCTTTTATTCATTCATTTATCTTTTCATTTGCATTTAAAAGATAAATGAGAAAAGGAAAAGAAGTCAAAAATGGTGGCTAGTTTTGTTTTCCACATGAAGCTTCATGAAGCTTTCATTAAGTCACCATTTTTGTCTCATCTCCTTAACCCTAACCATCAACCCAACCTTAGTTAATTCTCTACACTTGACTAAGGTAAAGATTATGATAAGTATTGTTTTATTTTCTATTTTATAATAACTTATCATATTCTTCATCTTCTTCACTTCTTGAAAAAAGCTTGCTACTCTAATGGCAAGTGAAGAAAATGAGTGAGAAATCCAAATCTAAAGTCTACTCACTTCCTATTTCTTCATCCTCTACCTCTTGCCAAGTAGTAGAGTGTGTTTCCTTCACAAGTTTCTTGACTTGGTGAAGTGAGAGCTTGATCTAGCGATGCTTCGACGTAGATCATCTTCGGCACGTCGTCGACGACCTAGCCCGTCCATTCTCCGATGAAGCCGACGCTAGAGCCCGGATTTCATTTGGACAGCGGAGAGGACCTCTTCTCGGAGCCGTGGAGGTGGAGGACCAGAACTACAAAGGTTGTATTTCCGTTATCTCTTAGTTAATTTGTTAGCTAGTTATCTTTTCGCCTAAACTTCTAGCCGACGATCCGTAGTCGGGTTTCTCGGCACCGTTAAAATTTTAATTTGGCATGATCGATGCCTTGTGAGACCTCATTAGGGTGCCTAGGAACCCTACACGAAGTCCGCGACAGGCTCACGCATCCAGGCCGATCATCAACGGTTCATCTACCTCCTTAGGAGAGATCGAGAAGCAAAACTAGCATTTTGTAATTATTTTCTAAGGGAACAAAGTGTAAATGAATTTTGTTGAATAATAAAGGTAGTTGTTTTCTTATTCTATCTATTTGTAGTTTTTAATATGATTTCTCTCTCCATCTCTTCTTCTCCCAACATGCGTGAATAATTCTTTGCTTGTTAGGGTTCATAGGATTAGAGTAGGTTAATGGATGATGAAGATCCTTAAACTCTTTTTAAGTCCTATAAACTTTATAAATTTTATCAAAAGAATAGTTAACATTCTAATTGGGCGCGCTATCAATTCATTGATAATCGCGACCACGATTAGAGATTAGATTAACTATTGTTTTGGTAAAGGCTAGATATCAACGGAGTTCCATGTCGAGATAGGGATTAAAGAGTGGGAACCCTTTTCCCTCCAGAAACCCTAATCTACATGCATCACTGTCGTTCTAGTTTTAAATCTATTAAAGGATAAAAAGAGTAATTTTTAATTAATCATCCATAACTACTAAATCCCAATGAATCCTACAAGCCCCCTTTTAATATTAAACTTACATCCGTAGTTAATCTAGATCTATATTTTGCATCCGTGTTTAACGTAGATCTAGAAACTATTTCCACTATTCTTTATTCCTCTATTCTTTCTCTTTCTCAACACGCCTAAAGTAAGATTAAAAGGTTCCACGTTTCCCTGAGGACGACCCGTACTCATCTCGGTCTAGCTACACGCGACACCGTTATTAATTGCGGTTAACTACTCTACATAAATTTAAACAATCAAATGGCGCCGTTGCCGGTGATACGTGCGTAATTTTTTATTCTTACTATTTGTGTTGAATTCTTATTCGATTTATATCATAAAAACAAAACAAATTGCATTTTGCATATTTAACGATAAGTGTGCGATTTTTGCGAGGGAATTTGGAGTCACAGCCTTGAGGAAACAGAGATCCAGACAAGAAGAATACACCCCAGGAAGCACACACAAGAAATCCAGAGGCCCAAGTCCACGGTGTGGCCGCGGAACCGCGGCATAAGCTCTCTTAGGCCGCAGAACCGCGGCGGCTTGCTGGCATCCGCAGCCCAAATTCCCTGTGAGTCTTTCGGCCTTCTTCCCCACTCCTCTGAACTCCACTGAACTGTGTTTTCTGCAGCATTCTTTGCGCAAACTATCTTCCCCCTTCCAATAAATTGTTTTTTTGCAGGATTCTTTGCGCCGCGCTAAAAAATAAAAAAAATTGATTGCAGTTGATTGTTACTGCTTTGCATATTTTAATCGGACTTTAAGGGGCTTGAAACCAATCCAGATTGGGTTGGGATTTCATCACCCTTCCCAGGACCCCAAAAATCACAAAAATCATATGTATTGACCATTATTTAATTAAAAAATACTAGACTCAGCCCTAAGGACGTCGCGCTCAATAGGACAGAGGACTGGTTGTAGGCATCGGCCGTTTATCTTATCCTGACTTTGCGGTGTCTAAGAAAGTGTGTCTAAGGCAAGTGGTTACTTAATTAGGACCACTACTTACGTAGTGGAGAGCCTCCCACTTACCTGGCACTTACCTGGCCGCAATTGGCGGAGAAGAGGCGGTTTGAGGTCCTATTTCTAGCCCTTTGGAATAGTTAGGAGCTGTCTAGCTAACCTAGGTGACCCTAGATCTAGGTGTGATTGCGCATATTTTGTCTGTGATTGTTTGAAGCCATAAGTCCGTACATATTTCTGTAAAGCTCTTTCTAAAAAAAACACAAAACAAAAACTTTTATAAAAACTTGCCCTTTGTCGCCAGAATCCATTTTTCACCCACCATCACCGTATTTCTCCATTGACGTTTTCTTACCCTCACCTTCTCCGCTTTGACTACACTAAACTAGTTTAGTGTATGTTAGGTTAGACTCGGGACACTAGCGTCCGTCTAGTCTGCGTTACGTTAGTCGCTATCGACTACGCGATCGACTCAGACGTCGAAACTCCTTCTACGCCTCTTTCACCTTTACCTTTGCCGGCCAACTCCGACGTTGACCGGAACTCTGTTCATACATCCTCACCTTCACCAACACCAACCTCTTCTTCCGCGATGTCAGGATTTAATCCAAACATCCCTTTGACTCCCCCGGGATTGATTCCACCTCCTATGGATGCGAATAACCCACCACCACCGCATGTTGTAGCGCCACAGCGAATCGCGCTACAGGATCGTTTCTATCCCACCCGTTCTGCACTTCCCACCTGTCTTTCCCTTCCACCGGCCAATGCGGATAATTTTGAAATTAAGCCCCACTTCATTAACATGCTTCCGAAATTTCATGGGCTTGAATCTAAAGATGCCTATATCTTCATCAACAAGTTTCAGAATGTTTGTGCCATGATGAAAATGACCCAGCTGTCGGACGATGCTATACGGCTACGGGTCATTCCGTTCACTTTGTGCGATCTTGCTGAAAAGTGGCTGTATAGCACCGCTTCCCACTCCATAACCAGTTGGGACGAGTTTGTGAAAGCGTTTCTCAAGAAATTCTATCCGAATCATAAAACCGCTAGGATCCGTAACGAAATCAACCAATTCTCTCAGCTTTCTACTGAACCCTTTTGGAAGTGCTTTGACCGGTATAAAGGCCTTCTTGTTCAGTGCCCTCACCACGGTATTGAGAAATGACAACTTTGCCAAACCTTATACGAGGGCCTGAACCCAGCAACCAAGCAGTTGTTGAAAACCATTTGTCAGGGCCACTTCCTATCGAAATCTGACGAGGAAGTGTGGCAATTCTTCGACGACCTTACGGAACAAACGCTTCAATGGGAGAGCATCAGACCAACTTTTTCTTTTTCTTCCTCCACTTCTACTGGTCAGTCTAGGGTAAGCATTCACCAACTCGATGTCTCTATTGCGATGAAAGCTGAAATGGCTGCAATAACGAGAAAACTTGAAGCGATAGAGAGCAAATTTTCATATCCTGCTCCTGTCCCTGTTCTTCCCCTTCATACCATTTGCGCATGTTGTTCCGATCCTTCTTACTTAACCGAAGAGTGTCCTTACAATCCACCATCTCAAGGACATGATCAGATTAATGCTGCATTTCAGCAAAGACCGAGAAATGATCCATACTCTTCCACCTACAATCCCGGTTGGAGGAACCACCCCAATTTCGCCTGGAATCAGAACCAGCATCAATTCCAAGGCAACAATTTCCAGAGGCCCCCTTCTCCACAACAATAAGCGCAACAACAAACTCAACATCAATTTCAGCAGCACTTCCAACCCCAACCTTTTCAAAATCAGACGAACAACTTTGCACCCAACAATTCTTTTCCCCAAAATAACTTTGTTCCGTCAAACAACGATAAGGTTTCCTCGCTCGAACGAAGTCTGGAGGCGTTTGTAAAGCAATCAACTCAGTCCACCGCCAACATCCAATCTTTCATTCAGTCCTTGGTGCAACACACTGTCGCTCACGGGCAAAGCATCAAAACCATCGAAGCCCAGATAGCACTGAATGCGGCCTTAAGCGAGCGAGAGAAGGGGAAGCTTCCGTCCCAGCCACTCCCAAATCCCGGTCACCCACATAATGTACATGTTGCTTTTGAACAACAGAATCATAATGTGAGTGTCGTGACTACATTGAGATCTGGAAGGATGCTGCAAAACAACATTGGCATACGGATCGACGATGACACCCCGGCCGCTTCTTCTTCTTCTTCTTCGTATTCTAAGCCTATTCTCCCTTCGTCAAAAGGCTCTTCTTCGTCTTCTGCTCTAAACGGACCCACTTCTCACTCCACGAAAACTCCAGCTCTGGGATCCATTCCAACTCCATAATCTCCTCCACAAGCATTGGACTCAACCAATTTTAAAAACGTTCTATTTCCAAACCGGTTGAGGTCCAATAAACAAAATCCACAAATGGAGAAGATTCTGGAGTTGTTTAAGCAGGTTAACATCAACATTCCCCTTTTAGATGTTGTCCAACAAGTCCCTTCCTACGCTAAAATCTTAAAGGACTTGTGCATGAAAAAGAGGAAATCTCAGGTACCCAAGAAAGTTTTCTTGGCTAGTGCTGTGAGTGATACTTTTACCCAATCTTTACCTCAAAAACGGAAGGACCCTGGCTGTCCTACGATTTCTATTACCATTGGGGATAAGAACATCAACCACGCACTATTAGATCTTGGTGCCAGTGTTAACCTGTTTCCGTACTCAGTATATGAGCAACTAGGTGTAGGAGAGCTGAAACCCACACACTGCACTCTCTAAATGGACGACCGATCAATCACCCATCCTAGGGGTGAGCTAGAGGATGTGTTAATCAAGGTGGGGGACTTCATATTCCCTGTTGACTTCATTGTTTTAGACACACATCCTGTAGCTAACCCCCAGAATCAAATTCCGGTGATACTCGATCGCCCATTCCTTGCAACCTCAAATGCTGTGATCAATTGTCGAAATGGTTCGATGAACCTATCTTTTGGAAACATGACAATTGAACTCAACATTTTTAGGTTGGGGAATCAGCCCTCCGAACCTAATGCTCATATACTACACGTTTGCTCAATCCAGGAGATCACCCCGGAGGAGTGTGAATTCGAGGAGTTTTGGTTCGATCACGACAACCTTAACGCCACTAGTGCGTTCCTCTTCGAACCTGCTGCTGCTTCTACGCCCGCCAATGACTATGAGTGTTTCACTTTCTCGACCGATCTTAGCCAGTCACCATCCGAGTTGGAATCCTTTGAATTTCCGGATGAGTTACCTGAACCATCCAACTCGGTCGCTTACACTCATTTTGAACCTTTGCTGGAATCCTTTGAGTTCGAAACTTTTTCACCAATCTTGCCTTCAATCGTTTCACCTCCAACGCTCGAACTCAAGCCTTTGTCGTCTTACCTTAAGTATGCTTACTTGGATGAGAACGAGACCCTCCCTGTTATCATCTCGGCTTCTCTAGCTCCCGAGGAAGAGAGAGCCCTTCTCGCGGTCTTGCACATCAATAGGCAAGCTTTTGGCTGGTCCATGGCAGACATCAAGGGGATTAGTCCCCTGATCGTTGAACATCACATTCATCTGATAGATGATGCCAAACCAGCCAGGGATCCACAAAGGCGAATCAACCCAGTTATGAAAGAGGCTGTAAAAAAGGAGATCGTAAAGTGTCTGAATAGTGGTATCATTTACCCTATCTCTGATAGCCAGTGGGTCAGCCCCATTCACGTTGTCCCCAAGAAATCAGGCATAACGGTCATAACCAACGAAGCGAACGAGTTAATCCCTACTCGCACCCAGACTGGGTGGCGAGTATGCATCGATTACAAAAAACTCAATGCCACAACGCGGAAGGACCACTTTCCACTACCTTTCATTGACCAGATGCTTGAGCGATTGGCCGGACACCAGTATTACTGCTTTCTTGATGGCTACACCGGCTATAATCAAATTCCCATCGCCGAAAAAGACTAGGACAAGACCACATTCACTTGTCCTTTCGGCACGTTTGCATATCGTCGCATGCCCTTTGGGTTATGCAATGCGCCCGCTACCTTCCAGCGGTGTATGATGGGAATCTTCTCAGACATGGTGGAAAAATTCTTGGAGATCTTCATGGACGATTTCTCCATTTTCGGCGATTCCTTTGATGAGTGTTTGCTGCATCTCGACGCTGTCCTTACCCGGTGTAAGGACAAGAATCTCACTTTGAACTGGGAGAAGTGCCACTTCATGGTGCACGAAGGTATTGTCTTAGGACATATCATCTCGCAAAATGGCATTGAGGTAGATAAAGCAAAGATTGAAGTCATTTCCAATCTCCCTCCTCCCCCATGCGTCAGAGACATCCGAGCCTTCCTTGGCCATGCCGGTTTCTATAGACGGTTCATCAAGGACTTTAGCAAGATTGCTAGGCCCTTGACTCTTTTGCTGGCCAAGGACACGACATTCGACTTCAACTCGAGCTGTGTGACTGCATTCGAATCATTAAAAAGCTCACTCACTTCTGCTCCCGTTCTTTCTTCTCCTGACTGGACGCACCCATTTGAGATTATGTGCGATGCATCCGACTTTGCCATCAGTGCTGTCCTTGGACAACACATCAACAAGATGCCGAACGTAATCTATTATGCTAGCCAAACCCTGAACGACACCCAATTGAACTATACAACAACCGAGAAGGAATTCTTGGCTGTTGTATTTGCTTTAGAAAAGTTCAGTCCGTACCTCATCGGCTCTCCAGTCATTGTCTACACAGACCATTCTGCTCTGCGCCATCTTTTTGTGAAGAAAGATGCAAAATCTCGGCTGATACGTTGGATCCTCTTGCTTCAAGAGTTTGACCTTATCATCAAGGACAAAAAAAGATGTGAAAATGTAGTCGCCGACCATCTCTCACGACTTCCTTCTTCGCCGTCGCTTCAAATTCCGATCAACGACGTTTTTCCGGATGAACAGCTCTTGACAGTATCTTGCGAAGCTTGGTTCGCAGATATTGTGAACTATTTGGCCACAGGATTACTACCGACTGAATGGTCAAGTCAGGACAGACTTCGATTCTTATCCCAAGTAAAACACTTTTATTGGGACGAACCCTATCTGTTCAAGTACTGTCCCGACCAGATTATTCGTCGGTGTGTCCCTAACGATGAGTTCAAGAGTGTGCTGTCGTTTTGCCACGATCAAGCATGTGGCGGGCATTTTGGCCCCAGAAAAATAGCCGAGAAGATCTTGCAGTATGGTTTCTACTGGCCACAACTCTTTAAATACGCTCATGACTACTGCAAGACTTGCTCCCGGTGCCAACACTTGGGCCGGATATCCAGGAGAAATGAGATGCCACTCCAACCGATCTTGGTTGTGGAGATTTTTGATGTTTGGGGGATCAATTTCATGGGGCCGTTTCCCAGCTCTTTTGGGAACTTGTACATCCTTCTCGCTGTTGATTATGTCTCTAAGTGGGTCGAGGCTGTGCCCAGCCGGACTAACGACAACATGGTTGTCGTTAGGTTTCTTAATAAAAACATTTTCTCCCAGTTTGGGCACCCCCGAGCGATCATTAGCGACAATGGAACTCATTTCTGCAATAAGACTTTCGAGGCCTTGATGCGAAAATATTCCATTAATCATAAGTTATCTACGCCCTACCAACCCCAAACCTGCGGGCAAGCCGAAGTTTCAAATCGGCAAATCAAGCAAATACTGGAGAAGACGGTTTCCAAGAACCGTAAGGATTGGTCGTTAAAACTTACTGATGCCCTTTGGGCATTTCAAACGGATTATAAGACCGATCTTGGCATGTCTCCCTATCGGTTTGTTTACGGAAAGGCTTGCCACCTTCCTGTGGAAATAGAGCATCGCGTAGGCGATAAAGGCGCTGAATCCGTCTCTCAAAGATGCGGGCAGCCATCGGAAGCTGCAGTTGAACGAATTGAGCGAGCTTCGGGATGAGGCTTACGAAAACGCGGTTGTCGTTAAGAACCGAACGATGGTGTTTCACGATAAACACCTTTTGCGCAAAACATTCGCACCTGGTCAACAGGTGCTGCTTTACGACACCCGGCTACATTTCCATCCAGGTAAGCTCAGATCTCGCTGGAAAGGGCCATATTTTGTGCGGAATGTGTATCCGCATGGCGCTGTGGATTTGGAGAATCCAAAGGACGGTTCATTTTTCAAAGTAAACGGACACCGACTAAAACCGTACCTTAGCGCCGAACCAACAGAGGAGCTCCTGGTCTTACAGGAGCCGGTTTACCCTGCATAATCTTCCTCTGCCTACCACCAAATATCGGTTATCCAGCCAAAACAGTGGACACTGTTTCAAATAAGTTTGGGGGTATGTATATACCATTTTGTATATATTTGTGGATATTCTTGTCCAGTGCATATCCATATTTAACAATTTTCTTTTTAAAAAAAATGTGTATATCTAACCGACAATTTTGACCCTTCAATGATTTCTTCATGCAATGACAGTGAGGACACTGTCCAGTTTAAGTTTGGGGGTACGCTCGGTACGCATTTCTAACCTTCGCATTCATATGTATATTTTGCATTTGCATACTAAAATCCATAAAATCCATAAAAATCAGAAAATTTTCTAAAAACATAAAAACTTTCTTGTCAAGTTAGCTAGTGGGAGAACTCAGATTCAACATTTCGACGGTTTTGTTTGATAAGATAAGAATAACTAAATCTTATTTTTAGATTTTGAAAACCTGAAAGATAACTCTCCTTTGAAGTTAACTATAGCTGATATACGTCTTTACATCACATTACACGTGTCGTAAGTTTTTGAAAATTAGATGACAAGTCTATTGTGTCTAAAAACTTTCAAATGAATAAATTATTTTCTGAGGATCAAATAGGTTTGTTCTAAAATAAGTAATATCAAGAATAGTTTATGAAGTGAAGCGAAGCGAACATGAAGGAATGTTATTGATGCCTTAATTGGAATTAATTCTGAAAAATAACCCATCTGGAACTTGATTGGAATGATTACACACCGAACCCATTAAACACGTCTTTTATCCAAAAAAAAAAATAATTGAACTGCCAGTTATATCTCCGTTCGCATCGAATCATTATGATTTTCACGCTAAATTGTCTTTTGTTTTTGGGCCTAGGTAACTTGAGTAATTAAGTCCACTGGGATGTCTCTACACCTAATGCCCTAAAGCCAACTGATTTGGGTGCATTGGCCCAAAACTAGTTAAGAAACCTAGAAAGTCCAGATTAAAACAAAGTCAAGCAAGTGTTCTCTCCGAGTTAAAATTCCTAACGGTTCTTTGTATGAGAATAATCTTGACAAAAGACAGGGTTTTATAAAAAAAGTATTTCTAACGGAGATATGAAGGTTTTATTCTATGATAAAGACTATTGCACGTTCACAGAGGTGTGTATGAAATGAAAATAAGAAAAAGGTGGAGTGAAAAATAAGACCTAGTTTCCTGTTAAGTAAGATAGAAATTCTGAAATTGAAACCTTACTGGAAAACGAAACTTGAAAAATACTTAACTCTTTATAAAACTTATGTGATCCTTTTAAAATTTTTATCTGGGCTTTATTTTGTGACATGATGACTTTAATCGATCCTTCTGAAACTTAACGACACTATTTGCACTGTACGTAAAGACATATAAAATCTTAAGTTAAATGAGAAGCTGTTACTGTATATGCCCTAGAGGCCATTACTGTATCATACTAGCTTGTATATTACTTGATGGAAGCTTGGGATATTCACAGTTGTATAGACAATCTTGCTCAAAATGGTAGTATGCTACTTGGTTTGTCTCTACTTCAATATGTGCATGTGTTTCTTTTAGCATATCGCTTATATACATATTAGTAGAGCCCTTAGGATCTTTGCTTGATTACCAGCGTTGTGATGGCGCTCACACTCGTGGGGGTTGGGTAATCCATAAGCACATCCTTATACAGGTCCCTAGTCGTTGGACTATCGAGACAGGGCATCGATACTCCGGAGTAGACTAGCGTATGCGCTTCTCATCCCAGCGGGGGAGACGGTCTGTCCCACAGCCGTCAGTACGTCTTACTTGAGATAGTATGCAGGTGCTCGTTAGGTTACGAGTACACTGGACAGGACTCGTCGGGAACTATTGGTTGGTATTATACCTATCGTCAGTTATCAGTTCCCAGGTGACATGAGTACAGCTTAGTCCGCTGACTTGACACTGTCACTTCGCCTCGAGTGTGTTCCCACTGTACTTAGATTACTACCCTACCACGGCTCAAAGGAGTCGTGCAAACAGGTAGTAGTTGGGTGCAGTCCCGAAGTACTTGAAGGCAGTGACGGTTAGACAGGATTCGTCTCTCCCGGTATTGGGGGTTGACATCGCGCTGTGTCTAGGAGAGCCATTACACAAGTAGTCCCTGGCCAGGGCAAGCGAGATATACTGGTAGGTTTCCAGTGTTATCTCAGGGTGTTCTGGGCTACACTCCGACACGGCTTATACCGCTATTAGGGGACTGACGTTCACCGCCCCCTAGACCCGCCATGCGATGTATCAGACGAACAGACCGGACTGTACGGAGATTGTCATATACAGGCTCAGTAGGAGTTCGGATGGGTTTACCTCATCGGCCTTCTTTTCGACATCTACCTGGGGACCGTTACGTACAGCTAGTGCCGCTTGCGATCTGTGGTTAAACCTACTGTCAGCGTAGTGTCGAGTCTTTAGAGTCCTACACAGAGAGTTTCCCTGCATTGAGCGAAACGTGTAGAGGCCGTATGGTTTTACGGCACGGCTACGATCACTTACGTGCACTTGTGTGCGTATGTTGTTCGGGCAGGCAATACTAGTGGGCTTTGGTTTAAGCCAGATCCTAGTATTGCACAGATGGATTTGATTTGTCTTCTGTGCATTCGCATTCTACGGAATGCGGATGCTGGTGTGTATGTACAGTTTTGAGGAGCGATGAAGGAGGAGGTGCCCCATTAGGGTTTTGGCAGTTGGTTCGGCCAAAACCGTAATGTGGCACACTCATTAGGGTTTTGACAGTTCGTGTGGTCAAAACCGTTATGAGCCGGAGACATTGTTTACTAATCCTTTTAGTGATAGATTTGTGATGGCTAATTGCATTGACCATTTGACCACTTAGACCTCTCTTGACTTTGTTCACCTGTTGACCGTGTTGACCATTGACCTTCAAGAGAGATCTACACTCTTCTTTCATTTTCTTTTTAATTCTTGAGTTATGATAATGGTCAATTCAATGTGCCATCAACTCTATCATGATAGGATTAGTAATGATGATTTTGTGTATTATTGCAACCATGGTTCATTTCATTTGGCTTAATCCTTTCATTATTCTCTTCTCATTCTCTTTCTTGAAATGAGAAGAAAAGAAAAGCTCCATGGTTGCTAAGCTTTCTCCTTCTTCTTCCTCCTATTGATCTCATCTTTTGATCTCATGTGTTGAGAGAAAAAGATCCCACATAGAAAAATACATCCATATATCTCCTCTACACTTCCTAGGGCTTCTTGACTAGCAATCTCTTTGCCCTAGTTGCCTCGGCTCGAGGTGTAGCTCGGTGTACATCTCTCGGGTGGATCGTCTTCGACTCAAGAAGGCCGCGGAGGTGCCTAAGGTCCGAATCGACGCTTAGAGCTTGGATGGACGAGCGGGACAGCGGAATGAAGACCCGAAGGACCGGTTCCGTGAGGTATACTTTCTACAGCATAGTAGTTAAAACCTCTAGTAGTTTACTAGTTTCTAGTTTAGCCAAGATCCTTGCTTTTGAGTCCATGTTGCCTTGAGCCAAAATTATTGTTTTTCGCCGTTTCCGCCTCCCTGTAAGAACCGGGGTGGGCAACGTGGACTTACAGTGGTATCAGAGCCTAGCTAAACATAAACTAGTATGTTAGTAAAGTGTTTAGAATATCGATCGGAAAAAAGTCGCAAAACACATCCGACAAAAACCAAGTTTCTGTCGAATTTTTATATTGCTCTAAAATTTTTTTAACATACATGAAAATTCGACTCAGGGTTTTTTAAAACCACAGAAGAAAACCGGTCCACTGAACCGACCAAACCGCCGCGGTTCCGCGGCAAGAACATGCTTCTTGCCGCGGTTCCACGGCCGATTTGACTCGGTTGTGGACCGGGTTTCTTGCAGTGTTTTTATTTGGCTATTTTGGGATTTTTAAGACATGTTTTTTCCACCCAGAATTTCCAGAGAGAAAATTGACTTTTGGGGTGGTTAAAAATCCGTATTTTGATCGATATTCCGTACTCTTTGGCTAATGAATATTTTATGTGATGTGATATATGTATTGAACATCCGCTAATCGCTATACGTCGATTAGTGGGGGTTATACATATCTGTGATCTGTAATGTTGATGGTTTGTGTATATGAACTCGGTGGATTGTCGCGGATGAATAGCCGGGAATTGGTGTGAGATGAGAGTTTCTTTTTCTTTCATTCATTGTAAAATTTATAAATTGATGTAACATTATTTGATTGGCCGCACAACCGGGTCGGGGTTGTAGCCGTCATTGTATAATTTCTTTTTACTGGTTTTGCTCCTAGGATAGACCCAAGGTGGGGTGCACAAACTACCAGGTATCTCGAAGTGCCGAGTGGCCTACTCACGGTGTTGAGGGAGGTTGCTTCGCTTCGGGTACTTGGCGGGTAGTTTGCCGCACCCGTAGGGGTCTAGGGTGGGGTTTGGCTATTCATCGCGACCGTGTAATCCGTTTTTCGTTGCAGGCTCGAACGAATCGTGGATTCCTAGTATATCCAAAGTGTTCATCTGTGATCTGTAATGGCTATCATTGCTATATATTTATATATGATAACTATTTAGGTGTTGCTTATGTTTTGCATCCGCGCTAGTCTAGCCCCCGCTCTGTCGTTAGTTAAGTAACCTAACGGGTGATGACGGGGCCCCGTGGCGAATGCGGATGGCATAAGCGTACACCATATTTTGGTTGTTTTCTGCAATGGTAGGATTAAATGATGGGACGCATTAAAAGAACTAATGCAAGAAAAATAAACCAAGTAAAAGTCGTTGGAACACTTTCAAAACCACTCGGTTCTTTTCAAGAACCATCTTTTTAAACGCGGAGCTTGAACCACTCCTTTTAAAAGCTATCTCGTTCCATCGACTATATCAAGTTCACTACGTTCACGGTTTCGCCAAAACCATCCGTAGCCCTCCGTCGTTTCATATGAATATTCAACAGTATTCAAGCTGTGTTTGTTGGCCTTAGTCAAGGCACAGTGTTTGGTAGCTGGTGGGTATTCATATGTTGCATAGATATAATGCGTTGGTTTGGGACAGTTGTATTGCTTTGTTGGCCATAGTCAAGAGTATATACGGGTGGGTTCAAATTAACCTGGACAACGACGGGTAGAACTTGACATGTGACTTATGATTTGTTGGCCTTAGTCAAGGTCATAAGAGCATGGGGCAAAAATCCACATCGGGAGTTTCAAAAGTACTGAAACTTGCTAGCGCTGCATACCATTTGGAGTGTGATGATTCTGGTAGGATTCCTTCGGTTTTGTCACGCGAGGATATTTGGATCCCGATCCTACTGTGAGTATATGCTACTCCTCGGGAAATCTCTCACTTAACGATCAATGCTATAAACCTAGTAGGTGTCTAGAAAGGTGTTAGCGGGGCTACGCCTACAGGGAAAAGAGGTTACTTAATTAAGGAACTTCGCGAAAGCGTTGGAAAACCTCCCTCGAAGTACCGACACTGGCCTGGCTGAACGGTTAAGCAAGTATTGTACGGTGAGATTGATCCCGACTAATTCTTCCTTTATGGTTTGGGGAGGGATTCGAGAGACAGTGGGAGCCATCCTGTTTAGATAAATTAAAAACCAATCTAAACTTGCAAGAGCATCATGCTGAGTGTTTTCTTCTCTCTCTCTTAATTGCAGCAACCCGGTGACCGCACCTAGGTTACATCTAGATAATAAAACGATTGAATCTGACTGTTATGACTGGTTCTGTCCAGATGTCCATTGCCTATGACAAGCTGGGGCACCTATTGACTGATCCAACTCCTGCCGTCTCAGGTCCAGTTTCCCCTGTCACGGATATTGATATCCGTAGGACATCGGAAGAAGACTGTGCGAAAGCCAAGTGCCTCGTGCTAGCCTCAGTTGATGGTATATACCAGAGGCAGCACGAGAAGATGGACTCAGCTTTTATCTTCCTCCATAACAAGGTTTTATATGGAGAGCAATCTCGTATCGCAAGATATGAGACCTCGAACGAATTGCTTCCAGCGAGGTTGGCTATCGGGTCATCTGTAGGGGGCAACGTCCTTACAGAGACCAGCTCTTTTGAGCTCTCGGACCTGAAGACCACGTTGAAGAATGGGTCAGATACTGACTTAGTTCAACAGTCTCTACCTACTACCCCGAAGGAAACCAGGGAAGTAGAAAGAAAGAGAAGGGCAGAAGTTTCGGGAATGGATGCAGTAAAAGAGGGATGTTCCTATTGTTACGGGAATGAACATGGACAGAAGGATTGCAGGGCTTGCAAAGCCAGTAGCCAGAATTCGAAGCATGTTATGGCTTCGGCTTCGGGTGTGTTTGTAATAGAGAACTGTATGTCAGTTAACCCTACTTCCTGGGTATTGGATACCGAATCAGGATCTCATATCTGTAATTCGTTACAGGCTCTGAGAAACCGTAGGGTTATCAGGAAAGGTGATATGACTCTCAGGGTTGCTAACGGAATGAGCATGTATGCTGAATCCATAGGGGAATATCATCTAGGACTGACAACTGGGCAGATATTGATTCTGCGTGACTGTTTTTATATACCAGGTGCGACTTGTAACATCATATCTGTATCCTTACTTTCTAAGGAAGGATATGATTTTACTTTTGTAAGCGATGTAGTAAACATCCACCTAAATCAAGTACTGATTGGGTCAGGTACATTGAAATATGGTATATATGTTTTGAATCAAGCTCAGGTCTTCAGTGTCCAGAACACACTTAAAAGACAGTCTCCGGAGTTAAATCAGGCTTTCTTATGGCATTATAGACTGGGTCACATTAATGAGACACGGTTGAAAAAGTTACATAAAGAAGGATACTTGGATCCGTTCGAGTACCAGTCTTATGCCACTTGTGAATCTTGTCTCATGGGAAAGATGACAAAGACTCCGTTCACTGGACACGGAGAAAGAGCGAGCGAGCTCTTGGGACTCATACACAGTGATGTGTGTGGTCCAATGTCTACACATGCGCGAAGTGGTTATTCATACTTCATTACTTTCACAGATGATTTCTCTAGGTATGGGCATGTCTTCACAAATCCGAGGCCTTTGAGAAATTTCAGGAATACAAGAATGAAGTTGAAAAACAAACAGGCAAAACTATCAAGACACTGAGATCTGATCGAGGTGGTGAATACTTGAGTGCCGAGTTTCTGGGCTTCTTAAAAGAGAATGGAATTCTCTCTCAGCTTACTCCTCCATACACACCACAACACAACGGTGTATCGGAAAGAAGGAATCGAACCCTGTTGGATATGGTTCGTTCCATGATGAGTAAGGCTGAGTTGCCGCGATCCTTCTGGAGTTATGCACTAGAAACAGCTGCATATCTTTTGAACCAAGTTCCTACTAAGTCAGTGCCTACCACACCATATCAGATGTGGAGTGGGAAGAAACCCAGTCTTAAACACTTTAAGACATGGGGATGTCCATCTTTTGTAAAAAAGCAGCATGCGGACAAGCTCGAGGCACGTTCAGTACAGTGTAAGTTTGTGGGATACCCTAAGAACTCCAAGGGGTATCTTTTCTATTACGCAGAGGAACAAAAGATTTTTGTTTCTCGTCATGCCCGCTTCTTGGAAACTGAGTTTTTGGAAAATCAGATAAGTGGGAGCGCAATAGAACTGGAAGAAATTCCAGAACCACGAGCTATTACTGAAAGCTTAGTAGAACCAGAGGGTTCGAAAGAACAGGACATTCCTACGCCACTTCGCAGGAGTAGTAGGCAGTCTCATCCGCCCGAGAGATACTACGGTTTTCTCATAGACGGGGATAGAGAGGATTGCACCATGGATTATGGTGAGCCTACTAGCTTCCAGCAAGCCATTCAGAGCGGCGACTCGGTAAAATGGCTGGATACAATGCGGGCCGAGATGGAGTCCATGTACACCAACAAAGTTTGGACTTTGCTCCAGAAGGGGTAAAACCCGTAGGCTGCAAATGGATCTTCAGAAAGAAAATTGGTGTAGATGGGCAGGTTGAGACCTATAAAGCTAGACTTGTTGCAAAGGGTTTTCGTCAAAGACCTGGTTTGGACTATGACGAGACCTTTTCTCCAGTGGCTATGCTGAAATCCATTCGGATCCTTCTTGCCATTGCTGCCTTCCACGATTATGAAATCTGGCAGATGGACGTAAAGACGGCTTTCCTAAATGGAAATTTGGAAGAGTGCCTCTATATGGATCAGCCAGAGGGATTCATTCAGAGTGGGAGCAGCGGTAGAGTGTGCAAGTTGCTAAAGTCCATCTATGGACTTAAGCAGGCATCGCGGAGTTGGAACATCTGCTTTGATGATACTGTCAAATAATTCGACTTTATCAAAAACCCAGATGAACCATGCATTTACAGTAAGATTGTAGGGAGAACTGTGGTATTCCTCGTCTTGTACATAGATGACATTTTCCTAATAGGAAATGATATTCCTATGCTACAGTCAGTCAAAGGATTCTTGTCGCAGAGGTTCTCCATGAAGGACCTGGGCGATGCCAACAACATTCTGGGGATCCAGATCTATCGTGATAGATCTAAGAGGATGTTGGGACTTTCACAGTCAAGGTACATCGACACCATACTGAAAAGATTCAGTATGGAAGATTCCAAGCGCGGTAATTTACCGGCTTGTCACGGGATCACCCTCTCCAAAGAGATGTCTCCCAAGACTGATTTGGAAAGGGATCGCATGTCTATTATAACCTACACTTCTGCGGTAGGCTCTATAATGTATGTGATGTTGTGTACCAGACCAGATGTAGCATACGCATTGAGCGTTGTAAGTCGGTATTAGTCGAACCCAGGGGAGAAACACTGGATAGCGGTAAAGAACATTCTCAACTACCTGAGAAGGACTAAGGAGATGTTCTTGGTGTATGGCGGAAAAGACCTCCAGCTCGAGGTCTTTGCTGACTCCAGCTTCCAGAGTGACAAGGATGACTCCAAATCCATGTCGGGTTATGTCTTTACCCTCAATGGAGGGGCAGTTTGCTGGAAGAGTTCCAAGCAGGAGACCGTTGCAGACTCAACTATGGAAGCGGAGTACATAGCTGCTTGCGATGCCACAAAGGAAGTTGTCTGGATGAAGAAGTTCCTCACGGAGCTTCAGGTGGTTCCTACCATTGTTGATCCAATACCGTTGTATTGCGACAACAACGGCGCTATAGCTTTAGCGAAGGAACCCAGGTCCCATCAGAAGTCCGGCACATTTTGAGGCGGTACCACCTGATCAGGAAGATCGCAGATCGTCGGGAGATCGAGGTGAAGAGAATAAATGCGGAGAACAACACTGCAGATCCACTCATGAAGGCCCTACCCCAGACTCAGTTCGAGCGGCTGATCGAGATGATAGGTCTTCGATACGCCAGTACATGGCCTTAGTGCAAATGGGAGATTGTTAGTGTATATGCCCTAGAGGCCATTACTGTATCATACTAGCTTGTATATTACTTGATGGAAGCTTGGGATATTCACAGTTGTATAGATAATTTTTCTCAAAATGGTAGTATGCTACTTGGTTTGTCTCTACTTCAATATGTGCATGTGTTTTTTTTAGCATGTCGCTTATATACATATTAGTAGAGCCCTTAGGATCTTTGCTTGATTACCAGCGTTGTGATGGCGCTCACACTCGTGGGGGCTCGGTAATCCATAAGCACATCCTTATACAGGTCCCTAGTCGTTGGACTATCGAGACAGGGCATCGATACTCCGGAGTAGACTAGCGTATGCGCTTCTCATCCCAGCGGGGGAGACGGTCTGTCCCACAGCCGTCAGTACGTCGTACTTGAGATAGTATGCGGGTGCTCGTTAGGTTACGAGTACACTGGACAGGACTCGTCGGGAACTGTTGGTTTGTATTATACCTATCGTCAGTTATCAGTTCCCAGGTGACATGAGTACAGCTTAGTCCGCTGACTTGACACTGTCACTTCGCCTCGAGTGTGTTCCCACTGTACTTAGATTACTACCCTACCACGGCTCAAAGGAGTCGTGCAAACAGGTAGTAGTTGGGTGCAGTCCCGAAGCACTTGGAGGCAGTGACGGTTAGACAGGATTCGTCTCTCCCGGTATTGGGGGTTGACATCGCGCTGTGTCTAGGAGAGCCATTACACAAGTAGTCCCTGGCCAGGGCAAGCGAGATATACTGGTAGGTTTCCAGTGTTATCTCAGGGTGTTCTGGGCTACACTCCGACACGACTTGTACCGCTATTAGGGGACTGACGTTCACCGCCCCCCTAGGCCCGCCATGCGATGTATCAGACGAACAGACCGGACTGTATGGAGATTGTCACATACAGACTCAGTAGGAGTTCGGATGGGTTTACCTCATCGGCCTTCTTATCGACATCTACCTGGGGATCGTTACGTACAGCTAGTGCCGCTTGCGGTCTGTGGTTAAACCCACTGCCAGCGTAGTGTCGAGTCTTTAGAGTCCCACACAGAGAGTTTCCCTGCATTGAGCGAAATATGTAGAGGCCGTATGATTTTTCGGCGGGGCTATGATCACTTACCTGCACTTATGTGCGTATGCTGTTCGGGCAGGCAATACTAGTGGGCTTTGGTTTAAGCCAGATCCTAGTATTGCACAGATGGATTTGATTTGTCTTCTGTGCATTCGCATTCTACGGAATGCGGATGCGGGTGTGTATGCACAGTTTTGAGGAGCGATGAAGGAGGAGGCGCCCCATTAGGGTTTTGGCAGTTGGTTCGGCCAAAACCGTAATGTGGCACACTCATTAGGGTTTTGACAGTTCGTTTTGTCAAAACCGTTATGAGCCGGAGACATTGTTTACTAATCCTTTTAGTGATAGATTTGTGATGGCTAATTGTATTGACCATTTGACCACTTAGACCTCTCTTGACTTTGTTGACCCGTTGACCGTGTTGACCATTGACCTTTAATAGAGATCTACACTCTTCTTTCATTTTCTTTTTAATTCTTGAGTTATGATAATGGTCAATTCAATGTGCCATCAACTCTATCATGATAGGATTAGTAATGATGATTTTGCGTATTATTGCAACCATGGTTCATTTCATTTGGTTTAATCCTTTCATTATTCTCTTCTCATTCTCTTTCTTGAAATGAGAAGAAAAGAAAAGCTACATGGTTGCTAAGCTTTCTCCTTCTTCTTCCTCCTCTTGATCTCATCTTTTGATCTAATGTGTTGAGAGAAAAAGATCCCACATAGACAAATACATCCATACATCTCCTCTACACTTCCTAGGGCTTCTTGACTAGCAATCTCTTTGCCCTAGTTGCCTCGGCTCGAGGTGGAGCTCGTTGTACATCTCTCAGGTGGATCGTCTTCGACTCAAGAAGGCCGCGGAGGTGCCCAAGGTCCGGATCGACGCTTGGAGCTTGGATGGACGAGCGGGACAGCGGAATGAAGACCCGAAGGACCGGTTCCGTGAGGTATACTTTCTACAGCATAGTAGTTAAAACCTCTAGTAGTTTACTAGTTTCTAGTTTAGCCAAGATCCTTGCTTTTGAGTCCATGTTGCCTTGAGCCAAAATTATTGTTTTTCGCCGTTTCCGCCTCCCCGTAAGAACCGGGGTGGGCAACGTGGACTTACAGAAGCGAGGTGTGAAAAATAAAGGTTCGATAGTCTAGACTTAGGATAATAGAATTGTTATTTTTAAAACAAAACCTTAGATTTTGAATCATAGTTATTTTGCAAAACTAGCTTGACCGGATTTTGTGGGTAGTATCCGCTGAAAACCTTCAGGAGACAACACTCCTCCTATTAGGGACACCTAGAGGTTTAACGGCTTGTTGCACATGCTCAGTGCAATCGCGTTTCCTGCGAAAGCGAGGTTAGTATTTTTTTGTGAATAAATTGGCTTTGCTCGGGACGAGAAAATGATAAGTTTGGAGGTATTTGTTCATATCAGATTTTTGCATTTTTATACCGCCAATTTTTTATCACATTGCTTATCGGTGGGTACTCTTGAGCCGTGTTTGCTAGTTAATTGGAGGATACATGTTCTCAGCTCTAAACAATGAAATTCATGGAAAAGCACGACAAATTTTGGATTACTGCCAACCGCAGATAAAACACGGGTCTCCGCTCTCTATCCGTATGTTGCCGCACACCAGTTTAAGGGACAAAATGGCAAATTGATTGTCATTTTCATGCACAAAGCACAATGTCAACACATTATCCAACATGTCTACGCGGAGCTCAAGAAAAAATCATGGCAAAAGATCCACATAAAATCACCTTTTGATCTGCTGAAATTCTGGAAAAATTGTGAAGAGCTTCTGAGAAACAACATATACCAGACTAAAGTAAACAGCCAAACAGGGAAACCGACAAAATTTTGTGACCTAACTCCCTTAGATGGCCGCGGATCCGCGGCCAACATGGCGGTTAGTGTTAGTTATATGTATGCCCTAGAGGCCATTACTGTACATACGATATATATTGTAATGGATGCTTGGACATATATAGGGAGGACTTTCTTGCTCGACATGATAGTACGCTATCTGGTTGTACTTTATCTTAACATGTACTCTGATTGTCTTTATGTTACATGTTGATAAAGCCCTTAGGATATGTACTCAACTACTGGGACTATGATGAGATCATACTAGTGGGGCCACGGTAGTCGACGAGTACATCCTATAACTGTTCCTAGTCGAGGGTGTATCGAGACAGGGCATCGATGCACCAGAGTAGACTAGCGTATACGCATCTTGACCCATATGGTGGGCAATGGATGATCCCATATCCATCGGTGTTTGACATCAAGGATGGTGTACGGGTGCTCAGTGGAGACTGGGTACACTGGACGGACTCGCCGAGAACTCCCAGATGGTATTATACCTCACGTCAGATGGCAGTTCTCCGGTGACACTGGTACAGAGTAGTCTGTTGACCCGAGATCGTCATAGAGTCTTGTGTGATTCCCACTGTGCTTTGATTTCCATCATACCACATCCAAGAGGGCGTGCAAAAAGGTGGCTTTTGGGTACAGTCCCGAATCACATGGAGACAATGAGCGATAGGAGGGGATTCGTCTCTCCCGGTATAGGGAGTTGATGTTGTGCTGTGTTCGATTGGCTATGACCGGAAATCCCTGGCCAGGGTTGCTGAGATTTACTGGTAAGTGTTATCAGTAGTTTCTCGAACTGTTATAGACCTCATATCGACACGACTTATCGAGCTACTGGGGTCTGACGTATACCACCCCTAGGCGAGATATGCGACATATCAGACGACGAGACCGGACTGTACGGGAGTGTTACTGTTTGGATTCACAGGAGAATGTATAGGCTTGCTTGTTGATCTTCTGAGCTCTCAATACCTGGGTAGCTGTTACGTTTAGCTGACCGCTTGCAGCTTGTGGGTGTTTGATATGATCATCACCTACTGCCGGCGTATTGACGATTCTTTAGAGTCCTACACAGAGGTTTCTTGACACAGGCAAAACGGAGTAGGGGCACATATGTGATATGTGCGGGACCGAGGATAATACGATATCAGATACCGTATTCTATTCTCACGATATTTGATATCAACCGGGTCATCGGATCAAGTGTTGATTCGATGAATCGGTACGGATAAATATTAGTCGGTTATATGCGATATAACCGGATTGTTGGATCAAGTGTTGATTCGATAATTTAATGTATAATAATATATTTGATATATTAAATGACATTAACTAATATTAGCTCACTAAAAGATTCTTTTTCTCACTCGGGTAATACATTGATATATATGCGATATATGTTAATTGTATTATTTTATTTTGTTACGATAAATATTATATATATGATATATAATATTGTAACATGATATGATAACTAATGCAACTTGTTTAGTGGAGTTTAAACATGATTAGGGTTTGGATTAGGGTTAACACTTCTAGTTGATTCTAGAAGCTTTTCTTTTGTCATGATAAAGATATTTGTGTAGATTTTTATCTATGACACATAGTTAACTCAAGCCAAACCCTAACCCTAGTTAATTCTCTACATGAGTTTAGTTGACCATGGTTGCATTATTTATCATATTAATTCTTTTTCTATTCATCACAAAAGGAATTCTATCATATTTTTCATCTTCTTCCTTCTTCTTTCTTCATGGAAAAAGCTTACTAGCTTTTTCCAAGTGATGAATAAATATGAGAAAAAGATAAATAAAGAGAGCAAAAATCCTACTTCATCATCCTCATCTTCCCTTGCCCTTTAGATGAGAGTGTTCACTCAATTTTAGTGAGTGTTAGCTTGTGTTAACGAAACTTCAAGGTAGATCGTCTTTGTATCGAAGATCGGAAGCAAGACTGCACTTTTCTCTTCGTGGAGCCTCTCGAGAGTCCGGAGCATGATGATTGCAGCGAAGGGACTTCAATACGGAGCTTATGAAGTGAAGGACCGGATCTACAAAGGTTGTAATCCCTCTCACTTAGTGTTAAAATGTTTAGCATGCTTGTTTTCGCCTAATCTCTAGTTTAAAGATCCGTATTCGGGTTGTTCGGCACGGCTAATTTTTTAATCGGGCATGGTTGATGCCTCGTAGACCCTTGTGCGCGTGCCTAGCAACCCTACAGTGGTATCAGAGACAAGCTAGAGCTTTAGGAGAAGTCTAGACGAAATTTAAAGTCCGATCGAACCGTAAAACCCGATATACCCTAGTTTCTGGAATTTTTTTCAAAATGTGATATTTTGTGAATTAAAAATACCCAAAAATTCAGCAGGGTATTTTAGGAATTACTGTGAAATCCGACCCCCTAAATCGCCCAAAGCGCCGCGGAACCGCGGCCAAACCCTGGTATTGGCGGCGGTTCCGCGGCATGAAGGAAGGATTGAGGGATAGGGTTTGCACAGTAACCTCCGTTGCTAATTCCTGATTCTTCTGGGCATTTTTAATTATACTCAAGTGTTGGGTTTTCTGGGGTGTATTGGGGACTAGTTGTTTCGATCGGATATTTTAACTTTGTTTAGTTTTGTCTGGATAATTTTAGAAACTGTTAAAAAGTTCGGGCGGATATCAATAACTCACTTTTTCCCCTGTCGGAAAATTTTTCAAAAGTTGGATTTTTCCTCGTGTTTAAGAATATTCTAAGTTGTGCAAGTAACGCGGTGGACCCTCTAGAAGACAACAAACCTTAACTCGATTATGTGACCGTCTTGAACTGCTTCTGAACCTTAGGGTTTGTGGCAGTACGACGTGCCACATGTGAGGCGTTGGCTTGACCTTTCTACGGCTGGACCATTGGTACTGTGGCATGTGATGGATGCTTTTAAACTGATTTTAAGTGTTGAGATAAATTGGGGAAATCTTGGGTGTTTGATTATTCGATCGGAAAGTTTAACATTGTCTATTTATCTGGAATGTGATACAATAATTGGAATTCACAAGTAGTTATGAGATAACTAATATGAATGTTATAGACATAGCAGTTTAGTCTCAGATGATCGGTTGCCACGGAATTTTGATGTGATCAAAAGTTCGTCGCAATCACGTAGCGTACGCGGATACTCGCCGGGTAAACTTAACAGACAGCCATGTCCCATAGCCCCGACCAAGTGACTGTAGGAGAACCCCGTCGCCAAAAGCATCCGTTCGGGTGCTCGCGGCAGCGGTGTTCCGCCTTAGTGCACTTCGTCGACGACATCCGGGGGTGCGGCCGTCTACTAAAGTTTGCGACGAGCATTCGATCAGGATGTCGGGAATCTTGTTGAATTGCCCGACTTGATATTGAAAAGAGTTTTCGATAATGAGACTAAAATGCGGGGTTTATAATTGTTAGGCATGAGATGTCTAAGGAATTCATTTGGCTAGGCATGCGATGTCTAAGGAGGTGGCGGATTCCAACTGTTGTAGTTTTACACTTTCTTTTCTGTGACCGTAAGCGTAGTATGTGGTGTATCGCCGGCTACGTTGCTATACATCAACGAAAATCGGGATACGCATACTTGCTTACGTTGATGATATGAGATATTATGTGTTGCTGTGATATGTTATATTGGATCGTCGCGATTGAATAGCCGGGTTTTTTTTTGTGAGATGAGAGTTTTTCTTTTTTATTCTTGTAAAATTCATTTGTATGTAATATTCTTTTATTGGGGCACTTCCAGGTTGCGGAAGATGTCACCGTTGATGTATATTATTTACTTTTCCGTATTAGGTAGACCCAAGGCAGGGAGCACAAGTAACCGAGTTCTGGGGTCCAGTGGGAGACCATCTCGAGGAGTCGAGACCGGGTCTCCTAACCCTAGAATTGGCAGTGTTACTTGCCGCTCTCGTAGGGGTCTAGGGATGTGGGTTTGGCTATTCATCGCGACCGTGGAATCCGTGTTTTATACAGGCTCGTATTGAAAACAAGGACGTCCTAGTATATCCAATATTTCATATAAGTTCTTCTGCTGCAATGTTCTGTGATGAGATTATATTACTGCCTGTGACGAATGTTTATATTATATATCTGAGATATATGTAATATTGCAGATTTCGTTTCAAAAGTGATGCTTGTGAAGCATAATAAAATGGGACTTCATTAATGAGATTAATGAAATAAAAGAAATCTAAGATATTGTAGAAACTTTTTTTAAAAACTGGTAGCTCTAGTTCTTACTTTGCATAGTGGTGTTCCTTATAGAACATCCAGCACTTTATTCGATAAGGAAAGGACCGAGATCCCTTCACCGGGAGTGACTCCTTTAGCAATAACTGGCAGATGCTACAATCCTCAGTTTGTTTTTTGATTGCTTTTAGTATTTTGCTTTGCACAGCGGTATATATGATATATCCTGCACCTTATTCGATGAGGAAAGGGCCGACGATCCCTTCACCGAGAGTGACCCCTTTAGCGAAACTAAGAAAAGCCTCAAAAACACTCCTTTTTTTTTTCAAAAACACTTGATTCTACGACGATATCAAGTTCATTAAGCTCAGGGTTTTCTGAAAAACCTGCGTAACCCTCCGTCATTTCAGATAAGTACTACTTAGTATTCGTGCAGCGGTTGTTTGGCCTCCGTCAAGGCGTAGTGTACGGTAGCTAACTAGTGCTTATCTGTGTTAGTGTATATGCCCTAGAGGCCATTACTGTATCATACTAGTTTGTATATTACTTAATGGATGCTTGGGATATTCACCTTGTATATACAATCTTGCTCAAAATAGTAGTATGCTACTTGGTTTGTCTCTACTTCAATGTGTACTTGTGTTTATTTTACTATATCACTTATACGCATTAGTGGAGCCCTTAGGATCTTTGCTTGATTACCAGCGTTGTGATGGCAGTCACACTAGTAGGGGCTGGGTAATCTATAAGCACATCCTTATACAGGTCCCTAGTCGCAGGACTATCGAGACAGGGCATCGATACTCCGGAGTAGACTAGCGTATGCGCTTCTCATCCCAGTGTGGGAGATGGTCTGTCCCACAGCCATCAGTACGTCGTACTGGAGATAGTATACGGGTGCTCGTTGGGTTACGAGTACACTGGACAGGACTCGTCGGGAACTGACAGGTTGGTATTATACCTATCGTCAGTCGTCAGTTCCCAGGTGACATGAGTACAGCTTAGTCCGCTGACTTGACACTGGCACTTCGCCTCGAGTGTGTTCCCACTGCACTTTGATCACTACCCTACCACGGCTCAAAGGAGTCGTGCAAACAGGTGGTGGTTGGGTGCAGTCCCGAAGCACTTGGAGGCAGTGACGGTTAGACAGGATTCGTCTCTCTCGGTATTGGGGGTTGACATCGCGCTGTGTCTAGGAGAGCCATTACACGAGTAGTCCCTGGCCAGGGCAAACGAGATATACTGGTAGGTTTCCAGTGTTATCTCAGGGTGTTTTGGGCTTCGCTCCGGCACGACTTGTACCGCTATTGGGGGACTGACGTTTACCGCCCCCTAGGCCCGCCATGCGATGTATCAGACGAACAGACCGGACTGTACGGAGACTGTCACATTCAGACTCAGTAGGAGTACCGATGGGGTTTCACCTCGTCAGCCTTCTTGTCGACATCTACCTGGGGACCGTTACGCACAGCTAGTGCCGCTTGCGGTCTGTGGTTAAACCCACTGCCAGCGTAGTGTCGAGTCTTTAGAGTCCCACACAGAGGGTATTCGCCTCTGGGCAAAACAGAGTAGAGGTCGCATGGTTTTGCGACAGGGTTCGTTCTCATCCGCGCACTTGTGCACGTTTGGAGTCCGGACAGATATTACCAGCGGGCTCTGGTTTGAGCCGGATACTGGTATAGTATTTGGGGTTGCTTTTATCTTTCAGTATTCATGTTCCTCGGAACAAGAATGCAGGTGTGTATGCACAGTTATTTGAGGAGGAGGAAGATGATTTTCATTAGGGTTTCGGAACGGGTGCGTATGCACAGTTGACAGTCGTCTTTTTCCAAACCCTAATGGATTTGTATTATATCATTTAATAATATATAATAAAATGAAATTGTGTCATGGTTAGTTTTTGTTGACTTGTTGACCATGGTTGACTTGTTGACCATGGTTGAACATTTGACTACCATCATTACAAATGCAAGATGCCTTTTCATTCTTGCTTTTTCATTTAATGTTTGTAATGATATTAGTCATTCCTAAACTTTCCATCAAACCTTTTTCATTTTGATTATTATTATTATTTGATTATTCTTTTTTCTTTTGTTATGGTTGCAAAAGGAAAAAGAGAGGCTCATTCTATCATATTCATTCTCTCTCTTCACTTCATCTTCTTCTTCCTCTAGTCAAGAGAAACCTTCTCATGAGTTGAGAATCCTTCTCTTGAAAAACAAAAGCAACCCCTAGACACTCTCTACTCACTCTAGGATCAAGGGTCTAGCAAGCCGGCGATTCTAGTTCACTCCAAGTACGAGAAAGAGCCCAAAGGTCGAGCCTTCGAGGTGGATCCATCTTCGACGGGAGAAGGCGACAAAGAAGAACCATCAACCTCTACAACAAAGTTTGAAGAAGAAGGAGTTCAAGTTTAGGTATAATCATCTTTATCCGAGTAGCTAAATATCTTTAGCTAGTTTGCTAGTTTTAGTTTAGACAACGATCCCGACCTTGCATAGTCCATGTTGCCTCTTGCACTAAAAATTTGATTTTTATACCGTTTCCGCCTCCCCGTAAGAACCGGGGGTCGCAACGTGGACTTACAGTGGTATCAGAGCCTAACTAAACTTAAACTAGCTTGGTAGTGAAGTGTAACGAAGTTCGGAACCGTAAAAAACCCAAAAACCATATTTTTGAAAACCTGAGTTTCTGTTGAAATTTTTTTGGCTCAAAATGAAAAACTTTATACTTGTAAAATCGTCTCAGGGTTTTCTAAGAACACCCATGAAAAACGATCCACTGTTGAGCACAAAGCGCCGCCCTTCCGCCGCGCGAGGTGGGCTCGTGCCGCGCAACCGCCGCGCTCTGTCTTCTTCTCTGCATCGTTTTTCGTGCAGTTTGTGTAGGTGTTGGTTTTGGGATTTTTAAAATATATTATATGTGCCCAGATTTTCCAGAAAAGAAATTTCCTTTTGGGGTCCTATAATTCCGTATTTTTCCGAACTTCACTGCACTTTGACTATGATGGTTATATCTGTGATGTTTGCATGTATTGAACGTCGGCTAATCGCTATAAGACGATTAGGCGGGGTTATACATGATCTGTAATGTGCTGGAATGTGTATATGAATGTGTTGGACTGTCGCGGGTGAATAGCCGGGGTGGATGTGAGATGAGCTTTTGTTTTTCTTTCATTCATTGTAAATGTAAATTGATGTAATAATATTATTTGTTTGGCCGCACAACCGGGTCGGGGTTGTAGCCGTCATTGTATAATTCTTTTTACTGTTTTTGCTCCTAGGATAGACCCATGGAGGGGTGCACAAACTACCGGGTATGCCGAAGTGTCGAGTGGCCTACTCATGGAGATGAGGGAGGTTGCTACGCTTCGGGTACTTGGCGGGTAGTTTGCCGCACCCGTAGGGGTCTTGGGTGGGGTATTTGGCTATTCACCGCGACCGTGTTATCCGCTTTTCGTTTCAGGCTCGAAAGGATTGCGGATTGCTAGTATATCCAATGCATTCATCTGTGATCTGTAATGTCTACTATTGCTATATCTATAACTATTTAGGCGTTGCTTATGTTTTACAGACGCGCTAGCCCAGCCCCCGCTCTGTCGTTAGTTAAGTAACCTAACGGGTAATGACGGGGCCCAGTGGCGAATGCGAATGGCATAAGCGTACGTCATATTTTGGTTGTTTTCTGCAATGGTAGGATTAAATGATGGGACGCATTAAAAGTACTAATGCAAGAATATCACGCATTAAAAGAACTAATGCAAGATAATAAACCAAGTTAAAGTCGTTGGAACACTTTCGAAAAACCACTCGGTTCTTTTCAAAAACTAACTTTTAAAATGCGGAGTTTGAGCCACTCCATTTAAAAGCTATCTCGTTCCATCGACCAAATCAAGTTCACTACGTTCACGGTTTTGCCAAAACCATCCGTAGCCCTCCGTCGTTTCGCATGAATAGTCAATAGTATTCAAGCTGTGTATGTTGGCCAAAGTCAAGGCACAGTGATTGGTAGCTGTTGGGTGTTCATGTGTAGCATAGATAGATGCGTTGGTTTGGGACAGTCGTACTGCCATTTTGGCCAAAGTCAAGGGTAGATACGGATGGATCCAAATTAACCTGGATAATGACGGGTAGAACTTGACATGTGACTTATGATATTTTGGCCAAAGTCAAGGTCATAAGAGCATGGGGCAAAAATCCACATCGGGAGTTTCATAAGTACTGAAACTTGCTAGATTTGCATACCATTTGGAGTGTGGTGATTCTGGTAGGATTCCTTCAGTTTCGTCACGCAATGATATTTGGATCCCGATCCTACTGTGAGTATATGCTACTCCTCGGGAAATTTTTCACTTAACGATCAATGCTATAAACCTAGTAGGTGCCTAGAAAGGTGTTAGCGGGGCTACGCCCCCAGGGAAAAGAGGTTCTTTAATTAAGGAACTTCGCGAAAGCGTTGGAAAACCTCCCTCGAAGTACCGACACCAGCCTGGCCGAACGGTTAAGCAAGTATTGTACGGTGGGATTGATCCTGGCTAATTCTTCCTTTATGGTTTGAGGAGGGATTCGAGAAACAGTGGGAGCCATCCTGTTTAGACAAACTAAAAACCACTCTAAACTTGCAAGAGCATCATGCTGAGTGTTTCTTCTTCTCTCTCCTAATTGCAGCGACCAATCAACATGACTGGACTTAAGTTACTCCTAGATAAAAACAAGTTGACAGGGCCAAACTACAAAGATTGGCTCAGGAATGTCAAGATAGCAATCACTTATGACAAGCTGGGGTATCTTCTTACCACCAAAGCTCCCCCTGTCCCTGGTCCAACTTCCAGCGTCGCGGATAAGGAAATCCGCAAGACTTGGGAGATTGATAGCGCGAAGGCCAAGTGCCTCCTGCTTGCCTCGATGGACAACGAACATCAGAGGAGGCATGAGAATATGGACATGGAGTCCATATTGCTTCATACAAAAGAACTGTATGGAGAGCAATCACGTATCGCAAGATACGAAGCGTCGAAAAAGTTGTTTTCGACAAGAATGGCCGTCGGATCATCAGTAGCCGAGCACGTGCTAAAGATGATCGGCTACATTGAGGAGCTCGCTGACCTAGGGATCACATTGGAGAGTGAGCTATATACGGATATAGTTCTCCAGTCCCTTCCTTCCACTTACGCCCAGTTTATAATGAATTTCAACCTACAAGAAAAAGAGGTTGAACTTTCAGAGCTCCTCAACCTGCTGAGGAGCGCAGAGGGCACCCTACAGAAAGGTAGGGAAACATCCACTTTGTTTGTAGGAGGATCATCTTCTTCTAGGTCCAAGGCGAAAGCCAAGGGAAAGAAAAAGAAAGCCCCCGCCAAACCAAGGGGCGGTGTTAGTAAAGTGGATACGAAGGGAAAAGGTAAAGCAACAAAGATAGCGGGGAAGCTTGTGGATAAGGAAGAATGCTTCTTTTGTCATAAGAAAGGACACTGGAAGAATGATTGCAGGGCCTGGAAGGCCAGAACACAGGAATTGAAGCAGGTTGCAGCTTCAGCTTCAGGTGTGTATGTTATTGAAAACTGTCTTTCTATAAACTCTACTTCCTGGGTATTGGATACCGGATCAGGATCTCATATCTATAATTCTTTGCAGGCGTTGAGAAACCGTAGTGTTTTGAAAGCAGGTGACATGACCCTCAAAGTTGCAAACGGAGCTAGCATGGATGCTAAAGCCGTGGGGGACTATCACCTGGGAATGTCAGATGGACATGTTTTGGTTTTGCGTAATTGCTTTTTTGTACCCAACGCAACTTGTAATATCATTTCTGTATCTTTAGTTTCTAAAGAAGGTTATGAATTTGCGTTTGTAAGTAATGTTGTAAACATTCGCCTTAATCAAGTTTTGATTGGGTCAGATACATTGAGTAATGGTATATACGTATTGAACCAACCACAGATTTTCAATGTCCAGAATACACACAAAAGAAAGTCTCCAGAAATAAACCAGACTTTCTTATGGCATTGTAGATTGGGTCACATCAATGAGAGAAGGTTGACGAAGTTACATACAGAAGGGTATTTGAATGCGTTCGAATATCAGTCGTATGCCACTTGTCAATCCTGTCTCAAGGGAAAGATGACAAAGACTCCGTTTACTGGACATGGAGTAAGAGCGAGCGAGCTCTTGGGACTCGTACACAGTGACGTGTGCGGTCCAATGTCTACACATGCCCGAAGCGGACATTCTTACTTCATTACTTTTACGGATGACTTCTCAAGGTACGGTTATGTTTTCTTAATGAAACATAAGTCTGAGGCTTTTGAAAAATTCCAGGAGTATAAGAATGAAGTAGAGAAACAGACCGGCAAAAGTATTAAGATTCTAAGATCGGATCGAGGTGGAGAATACTTAAGTGCCGAATTCCTGAATTACTTAAAAGAGAATGGTATTCTCTCTCAGCTTACTCCTCCATACACTCCGCAACATAACGGTGTATCGGAGAGACGGAACCGAACCCTATTGGATATGGTTCGGTCCATGATGAGTAACGCTGAGTTGCCGCGATCATTCTGGGGATATGCGCTAGAATCAGCCGCATACCTTTTGAACCGAGTTCCCACTAAGACTGTGCCTACTACGCCATTTGAGATGTGGTGTGGGAAGAGACCCCACCTTAATCACATTAAGATATGGGAAAGTCCAGCTTTTGTCAAAAAGCAGCATGCGGACAAGCTCGAGGCACGCTCAGTACTGTGCAAGTTTGTGGGATATCCAAAGAATTCCAAGGGATATTTCTTCTACTGCGAAGAGGAACAAAAAGTTCTTGTTTCTCGTCATGCCCACTTTCTAGAACACCAGTTCATAGAAAAGGAAATAAGTGGGAGCGCAGTAGAACTGGAAGAGATTCCAGAACCACGGACTATTACTGAAAGTTTAGTGGAACCAGAGGGTTCGGAAGAACAGGACATTCCTACGCCACTCCGCAAAAGTAGTAGGCAGTCTCATCCGCCCGAGAGATACTACGGTTTTCTCATAGACGGGGATAGAGAGGATTGCATCATAGATTATGATGAGCCTACTAGCTTCCAGCAGGCCGTTCAGAGCGTTGACTCAGTGAAATGGCTGGATGCAATGCGGACCGAAATGGAGTCCATGTACACCAACAAGGTATGGACGTTGGACATTGCTCCAGACGGGGTAAAACCCGTAGGATGTAAGTGGATCTTCAAAAGGAAGATTGGTGTAGATGGACAGGTTGAGACCTATAAAGCTAGGCTGGTAGCAAAGGGTTTTCGTCAAAGACCTGGCTTGGACTATGACGAGACCTTCTCTCCAATAGCCATGCTGAAATCCATTCGGATCCTTCTTGCCATCGCTGCCTTCCACGATTATGAGATCTGGCAAATGGACGTAAAGACAGCTTTTCTAAATGGAAATTTAGAGGAGTGTGTCTATATGGACCAGCCAGAGGGCTTCATTCAGAGTGGGAGCAGCGGAAAGGTGTGCAAGTTGCTTAAGTCCATCTATGGACTAAAGCAGGCATCGCGGAGTTGGAACATCTGCTTTGATGAGACGTTCAAAGAATTTGGCTTTATCAAAAATCCAGATGAACCATGCATCTATAGTAGATTTGTAGCGAGAACTGTAGTATTCCTCGTTTTATACGTGGATGACATTCTCTTAATAGGAAATGACATTCCTATGCTACAATCTGTCAAGGGGTTCTTATCACACAGGTTCTCCATGAAAGACCTGGGTGATGCCTCATACATCCTGGGGATCCGGATCCATCGTGATAGATCCAAGAGGATATTGGGACTTTCTCAGTCCAGGTACATCGACACCATAGTGAAGAGATTCAGTATGGAAGATTCCAAGCGCGGTAACCTACCGGCTTGTCACGGGATCACCCTCTCTAAAGAGATGTCTCCCAAGACTGATTTGGAGAGGGATCGCATGTCTATTATACCCTACGCTTCTGCGGTAGGCTCTATAATGTATGCGATGTTGTGTACCAGACCGGATGTAGCTTATGCACTCAGTGTGGTAAGCCGGTATCAGTCAAACCCTGGGGAGAAGCACTGGATAGCGGTAAAGAACATTCTCAAGTACCTGAGAAGGACTAAGGAGATGTTCTTGGTGTATGGCGGAAAAGACCTCCAGATCGAGGCCTTTGCTGACTCCAGCTTCCAGAGTGACAAGGATGATTCCAAGTCCATGTCGGGCTTTGTCTTTACCCTCAATGGAGGGGCGGTGTGTTGGAAGAGTTCCAAACAGGAAACCGTTGCAGACTCGACGATGGAAGCGGAATACATCGCTGCATCTGATGCCGCAAAAGAAGCTGTCTGGATGAGGAAGTTCTTGAAAGAACTTCAGGTGGTTCCGTCCATTGTTGACCCAATACCTCTGTATTGCGACAACAATGGGGCTATAGCTTTAGCGAAGGAACCCAGGTCCCATCAGAGATCCAGGCACATCTTGAGGCGGTATCACCTGATCAGGGAGATCGTAGATCGCAAGGAGATCGAGGTTCGGAGAGTTGCTTCAGAAGACAACACTGCAGATCCATTCACCAAGGCCCTGCCCCAGACTCAGTTCGAGCGGCTGATCGAGATGATAGGTCTTCGATACGCCAGTACATGGCCTTAGTGCAAGTGGGAGATTGTTAGTGTATATGCCCTAGAGGCCATTACTGTATCATACTAGTTTGTATATTACTTAATGGATGCTTGGGATATTCACCTTGTATATACAATCTTGCTCAAAATAGTAGTATGCTACTTGGTTTGTCTCTACTTCAATGTGTACTTGTGTTTATTTTACTATATCACTTATACGCATTAGTGGAGCCCTTAGGATCTTTGCTTGATTACCAGCGTTGTGATGGCAGTCACACTAGTGGGGGCTGGGTAATCTATAAGCACATCCTTATACAGGTCCCTAGTCGCAGGACTATCGAGACAGGGCATCGATACTCCGGAGTAGACTAGCGTATGCGCTTCTCATCCCAGTGTGGGAGATGGTCTGTCCCACAGCCATCAGTACGTCGTACTGGAGATAGTATACGGGTGCTCGTTGGGTTACGAGTACACTGGACAGGACTCGTCGGGAACTGACAGGTTGGTATTATACCTATCGTCAGTCGTCAGTTCCCAGGTGACATGAGTACAGCTTAGTCCGCTGACTTGAAACTGGCACTTCGCCTCGAGTGTGTTCCCACTGCACTTTGATCACTACCCTACCACGGCTCAAAGGAGTCGTGCAAACAGGTGGTGGTTGGGTGCAGTCCCGAAGCACTTGGAGGCAGTGACGGTTAGACAGGATTCGTCTCTCCCGGTATTGGGGGTTGACATCGCGCTGTGTCTAGGAGAGCCATTACACGAGTAGTCCCTGGCCAGGGCAAACGAGATATACTGGTAGGTTTCCAGTGTTATCTCAGGGTGTTTTGGGCTTCGCTCCGGCACGACTTGTACCGCTATTGGGGGACTGACGTTTACCGCCCCCTAGGCCCGCCATGCGATGTATCAGACGAACAGACCGGACTGTACGGAGACTGTCACATTCAGACTCAGTAGGAGTACCGATGGGGTTTCACCTCGTCAGCCTTCTTGTCGACATCTACCTGGGGACCGTTACGCACAGCTAGTGCCGCTTGCGGTCTGTGGTTAAACCCACTGCCAGCGTAGTGTCGAGTCTTTAGAGTCCCACACAGAGGGTATTCGCCTCTGGGCAAAACAGAGTAGAGGTCGCATGGTTTTGCGACAGGGTTCGTTCTCATCCGCGCACTTGTGCACGTTTGGAGTCCGGACAGATATTACCAGCGGGCTCTGGTTTGAGCCGGATACTGGTATAGTATTTGGGGTTGCTTTTATCTTTCAGTATTCATGTTCCTCGGAACAAGAATGCAGGTGTGTATGCACAGTTATTTGAGGAGGAGGAAGATGATTTTCATTAGGGTTTCGGAACGGGTGCGTATGCACAGTTGACAGTCGTCTTTTTCCAAACCCTAATGGATTTGTATTATATCATTTAATAATATATAATAAAATGAAATTGTGTCATGGTTAGTTTTTGTTGACTTGTTGACCATGGTTGACTTGTTGACCATGGTTGAACATTTGACTACCATCATTACAAATGCAAGATGCCTTTTCATTCTTGCTTTTTCATTTAATGTTTGTAATGATATTAGTCATTCCTAAACTTTCCATCAAACCTTTTTCATTTTGATTATTATTATTATTTGATTATTCTTTTTTCTTTTGTTATGGTTGCAAAAGGAAAAAGAGAGGCTCATTCTATCATATTCATTCTCTCTCTTCACTTCATCTTCTTCTTCCTCTAGTCAAGAGAAACCTTCTCATGAGTTGAGAATCCTTCTCTTGAAAAACAAAAGCAACCCCTAGACACTCTCTACTCACTCTAGGATCAAGGGTCTAGCAAGCCGGCGATTCTAGTTCACTCCAAGTACGAGAAAGAGCCCAAAGGTCGAGCCTTCGAGGTGGATCCATCTTCGACGGGAGAAGGCGACAAAGAAGAACCATCAACCTCTACAACAAAGTTTGAAGAAGAAGGAGTTCAAGTTTAGGTATAATCATCTTTATCCGAGTAGCTAAATATCTTTAGCTAGTTTGCTAGTTTTAGTTTAGACAACGATCCCGACCTTGCATAGTCCATGTTGCCTCTTGCACTAAAAATTTGATTTTTATACCGTTTCCGTCTCCCCGTAAGAACCGGGGGTCGCAACGTGGACTTACAATCTGCTAGCATATGATGCGATTGGATTAAGGTATTCGTACGGCGTAGTTTGGCCTCCGTCAAGGGTCGTACGGGTGGGTTTAATTCAATCATGAAATGACGGGTTGAACTTGACTAGCGCCCTATGGGTAGTTTGGCCTCCGTCAAGGTCATGGGACGCTAGGGGAAAAATATTATTGGGAATTTCAAGTGTTGAAATTTGCAATGAGATTGCATACCTTCTATGAGATAGTTGGATCCCGATACCCGCTGCGAGTAATAGTTACTCCTGGGAGAGTTTTACACATTACAATTAGTCGATCAAGTAGGTGTCTAGAAAGGTGTCAACGGGGTTACACCTCTGGGAAAACGAGGTTTACATTAATTAGGTTCGTGCGAAAGCACTGGGGACCTCCCTCAAAATACCGACACTGGCCTGGCTGAAAGATTGGCGAACTTGTAGTTTGTAATTAATCCCGGCTAGTCTTTCCTTTTAGGGTTTGAAGGAAGATTTGATTAAAACAGTGGGAGACATCCTGATTAGATAAATTGATAACCAATCTAATCTTGCAAGAGCATACGCTGAGTGTTTTCTTCTCTCTCTCTCCAGGTAGCGACCATATCACGCCTTAATCAAGATAATAATACGGATATATTGACCGAACCCGCTTGTTATACTGAGCTGGGGAACGTTGGTCCCGCTCTAACTTATAATTGTTATAAGACAGAGCAGGAAATTGGGGAATACCAGATTTCCCGTGCCGCCCAAACGAAGAAAGTGCATGCTGATGCATCATCTTCGGGTGTGTTCATTACAGAGAACTGTTTCTCAGTATCCTTTACGTCCTGGGTATGAAATACCGGATCAGGATCCCGCATATGTAATCTATTACATGGGCTACATATAGGTAGAGAACTGAGAACGGGTGATAAGTTTCATGAGACAGAAAACGGGGCAAGTGTTGCAGCCAAGTCTGTTGGTCACTGTCACCCTGTATTATCAGAATACATTGATTCTGAACGAATGTTATTAGATACCGAACCTGATATACAAAATCATATCAGTCTCTTTATTAGTAAAGAAAGGATATAATTTTGTATTGTTGGATAATGTTTTGAACATTTCCTATATCAAGAGTTGATCGGTTCAGGCACGTTATCTAAAAGCATTGACGTTCTAAATCAAACTACAGTTCTTAGTATAAAGAACACACACAAGGGGAAGAGTTCAGAAATGAACGAATCCTTCTTGTGGCATTGTAGACTAGGTTATGCCAATGCGACCCGACTGGCTGAAGTTACATTTAGATGCATATTTAAATTAGTTTGAATTTACATCTTGTGAAACTTGCCGGTCATGTCACAAAGATAAGATGACCACAGCTCTGTTTATTGGAAACAGAAAAAGAGTTAGTGAACTCTTGGGATTGATACATGATGATGTATGAAGGTCCCCTATCTACACATGCCAAGACCGGTTCTTTTTACTTCATTACGTTCTCTGATAATCTCTCAAGATTCAGACATGTGTTCCTATTGAAACATAAGTCCGAAGCTTTTGAGATATTCAAAGAATATAAGTTAGAAGTAGAGAACCAACGACGGGTATAAATATTATGTCCTTTGATGAGATCAAGGAGGAGAATACTTGAGCACGGAATTCCTGGACTATTTTAAAGGAGAATGAGATTCTCTCTCAGCATTACTCCTCCGAATACACCACAGCACGTCGGTGTATCGGGGCGGAGCAATAGCACCCTATGTGATAAGGTGTGCTCTATGATGAGTACTACTGAGTTTCCTATTTCCTTTAGGGAGTTATGCACTTGTGAAGTTGCATACCTATTGAATAGGGTTCAAATCAAATCAGTAGCCTACCACTTCATATGTGATATGGAAAGGGAAGAGCCCATATCTTAAGTTTGTTAAGATTTAGGGTTGTCCGGCCTATGTTTAAAAGCAAAATCCGGACAAGCTCGAGGTAAGGTCTGTTATGTAGAACTAGAAATGTTCCAGCTATACAAAATGCAGCTAATGATTTGGTAGAACCAAAGGATTCAATAGTTTCCAACGAACCTCAGCCTCTCCGCCGATCTAGTAGGGTTCCTCACCCACCTGAGAGATACTTCGGTTTCTCTATGACAGTGGGAGTGAGGATTGCATCATGAGATGATGACCCAACTAGTTTCGAGCTGGCCATCAGGAGTGGGACTCTGTAAGAATGGCTGGATGCTTATCGATCTGAGATGGAATCCTTATACACCAATAAAGTATGGACTTTGGTTGCTCTATCTGAAGGGTTAAATCCCCATCAGGAGCGAGTATATCTTGAGAAGATTACTAGGTGTACATGGAAAAGTTGAGACTTTCAAAGCTATGCTTAAGTCCATCCAGATCCTACTTGCTACGGCTACATTCCATGACTACGATATCTGGTGGTTGGGTGTCATGACTGCTTTTCTGAAATGATGTTTTAGAAGAGAGCGTCTATAAGTACACAGCCAGAGAGCTTCGTAGACAGTGGGAGCAGCGGAAACGTGTGCAGGGTGTTTTATGTGATAAAGCAGGCATCGCGGAGTTGGAACATCTATTTTGATGTGGTAGTCAAAAAGTTTGACTTCATCAAAATGGTAGATGAACCTTGTATATATAAAAAGGTAGTAGGGAGTATGGTGGTGATCCTCATAGAGTACGTGGATAACATACTCTTGATAGGGAAGAAGTTTCCTATGCTACTCTCGGTCAATTTCCGCTTATCATAAGGATTCTCCATATAGGATCAAAGTAATACCTCCTAAATCCGGGATTTTGGATTTATGAGATAGATCTAATTGGATGTTAGGATACTCACTAGTTGTAGTGAGATGGTATCAATCGATCCTGAGGAGAATCACTGGAAAGGTTCCAGGATGATAAGGACGACTGAATGTCAGTTACAGGCATTGTCTATACCCTCAGTGGAGGGACGGTATGTTGGAAGAGTTCCAAGCTAGATACCGTGACATACTAGACGATTAAAGGCAAGATAAATCGTTACCAAGAATGCTACCAAAGAGGCAGTCTGGATAAATATAAGTTCATAAGATGATCTTCGTTCCTACCATTGTGTGACAATGGAGTTGTGGCTTATGCCAAGGAACCCCCGTCCCATCAGAAATCCAGATATAATTCTTAGGCAGTATCACCTGATCATGGAGATGGTTAATCTCCAGGGAGATCGAGGTTAGGAGAGTAAACACAGAGGACAACAGCGCGGATCCACTCACAAAGGCCTTTTTCCCAGTAGAGACTTTTATGGGATGGTTGAGTATGAGATACATTAACCACAGCTAATTGTTAGGTATGCGATACCACAACAGATGGCCCTAGTGCAAGTGGGAGATTGTTAGTTATATGTATGCCATAGAGGCCATTACTGTACATACGATGTATATTGTAATGGATGCTTGGACATATATAGGGAGGACTTTCTTGCTCGACAAGATAGTACGCTATCTGGTTGTACTTTATCTTAACATGTACTCTGATTGTCTCTATGTTACATGTTGATAAAGCCCTTAGGATATGTACTCGACTACTGGGACTATGATGAGATCATACTAGTGGGGCCACGGTAGTCGACGAGTACATCCTATAACTGTTCCTAGTCGAGGGTGTATCGAGACAGGGCATCGATGCACCAGAGTAGACTAGCGTATACGCATCTTGACCCATATGATGGGCGATGGATGATCCCATATCCATCGGTGTTTGACATCAAGGATGGTGTACGGGTGCTCAGTAGAGACTGGGTATACTGGACGGACTCACCGAGAACTCCCAGATGGTATTATACCTCACGTCAGATGGCAGTTCTCCGGTGACACTGGTACAGAGTAGTCTGTTGACCCGAGATCGTCATAGAGTCTTGTGTGATTCCCACTGTGCTTTGATTTCCATCATACCACGTCCAAGAGGACGTGCAAAAAGGTGGCTTTTGGGTACAGTCCCGAATCACATGGAGGCAATGAGCGATAGGAGGGGATTCGTCTCTCCCGGTATAGGGAGTTGATGTTGTGCTGTGTTCGATTGGCTATGACCGGAAATCCCTGGCCAGGGTTGCTGAGATTTACTGGTAAGTGTTATCAGTAGTTTCTCGAACTGTTATAGACCTTATATTGACACGATTTATCGAGCTACTGGGGTCTGACGTATACCACCCCTAGGCGAGATATGCGACATATCAGACGACGAGACCGGACTGTACGAGAGTGTTACTGTTTGGATTCACAGGAGAATGTACAGGCTTGCTTGTTGATCTTCTGAGCGCTCAATACCTGAGTAGCTGTTACGTTTTGCTGACCGCTTGCAGCTTGTGGGTGTTTGATATGATCATCACCTACTGCCGGCATATTGACGATTCTTTAGAGTCCTACACAGAGGTTTCTTGACACAGGCAAAACGGAGTAGGGGCACATATGTGATATGTACGGGACCGAGAATAATACGATATGAGATACCGTATTCTATTCTCGCGATATTTGATATCAACCGGGTCATCGGATCAAGTGTTGATTCGATGAATCGGTACGGATAAATATTAGTCGGTTATATGCGATATAGCCGGATTGTCGGATCAAGTGTTGATTCGATAATTTAATGTATAATAATATATTTGATATATTAAATGACATTAACTAATATTAGCTCACTAAAAGATTCTTTTTCTCACTCGGGTAATACATTGATATATATGCGATATATGTTAATTGTATTATTTTATTTTGTTACGATAAATATTATATATATGATATATAATTGAGAGGATGATATAGAGTGAAGGTTATGGATTGTTTAGTCTAACTAATCCTTTGATCTCAACACATGAGGATTAAGGATTAGGGTTTGAAGATGAGAGCTTGAGGAGAGAGAATGTGTGATAAGATAATGAGAGAAGAGAGAGAGTGTATCATAATATCATGAAGCATTCTTATTTTCAATAAATGAATAAAAGAAATGAATAAGCATGCTTTATGAAATATCTAGTGGTGATTCATTAGCATGAGTCATTAAGCAATAAATGTGCATTAATGAAGTGAATGAATCACCACCATGACTCACTCTCTTATCCAAAAGAAACCTCCTTAGTCACATCTTCTAGAAGCTTCTCGAGTAATTACGAGAACGCCCCTCCGATCCGTAAAAATACGGAAAAACTTTAGACTGTAAAAATCCAATAACCGGATACCAGTAACTGGCTTAAACCAAAGCCGACTGGTAAAATCTGTCCGAAAGTCGTACGCGCGTAAACGCACGTATGCGTCCGAACCCTTTGTCGCAAAACCATGCAACCTCTATATCGTTTCGCCTGGAGTAGGAAACTCTCTGTGTGGGACTCTAGAGACTCGACTACTACGCTGGCAGTGGGTTTAACCACAGACCGCAAGCGGCACTAGCTGTACGTAACGGTCCCCAGGTAGTTGTCGATAAGAAGGCCGATGAGTAAACCCATCCGAACTCCTACTGAGTCTGATGTGACAATCTCCATACAGTCCGGTCCGTTCGTCCATGACTATCGCATATCGGGCCTAGGGGGCGGCAAGCGTCAGTCCCCTAATAGCGGTATAAGTCGTGTCGGAGTGAAGCCCATTACACCCTGAGAAACTGCTGGAACCTACCAGCAAATCTCGCTTGCCCTGGCCAGGGACTTTGCGTAATGGCTCTCTGACACAGCACGATATCTACTCCCAATACCGGGAGGGACGAATCCTGTCTAACCGCCACTGCCTCCAAGTGCTCGGGACTGCACCCAACTGCTACCTGTTTGCACGACTCTTATGAGCCGTGGTAGGGTAGCAATCTAAGAACAGTGGGACACACTCGAGGCGAAGTAGCAGTGTCAAGTCTGCGGACTACGCTGTACTCATGTCACCTGGGAACTGTTCACTGACGACTGGTATCAAACCAACCAACAGTTTCCTGTGAGTCCTGTCCGGTGTACCCGTAACCTAACGAGCACCTGTATACTATCTCCAGTACTACGTACTGATGGCTGTTGGACAGACCATCTCCCCAACTGGGATGAGAAGCGTACACACTAGTCTACTCCGGAGTATCGATGCTCTGTCTCGATAATCCAACGACCAGGGACCTGAATAAGGATGTGCTTGTAGACTACCCAGCCCCCACTAGTGTGACTGCCATCACAATGCTGGTAGACAAGCAAGATCCTAAGAGCTCTATCAATACGTATACTCACATATTAAGATAGAAAAACCAAGTAGCATACTACCATGTTTAGCAAGACTGTTATATACATGTGAATATCCCAAGCTTCCATTAAGTAATATACAAGCTAGTATGATACAGTAATGGCCTTCTAGGGCATAAACACTAACAATCTCCCACTTGCACTAGGGCCATGTACTGGCATATCGTAGACCAATGATCTCGAGTAGCCTCTCGAACTGAATCTGAGGAAGGGCCTTCGTGAATGGATCAGCAATGTTCTCTTCTGAAGCAACTCTCCGAACCTCGATCTCCTGACGATCAATGATCTCCCTGATCAGGTGATACCGCCTCAAGATGTGTCTGGACTTCTGATGGGACCTTGGTTCCTTCGCTAAAGCTATAGCTCCGTTGTTGTCGCAATACAGAGGTATTGGATCAACTATGGTAGGAACCACCTGAAGTTCTGTTAGGAACTTCTTCATCCAGACTGCTTCTTTTGCGGCATCGCAAGCAGCTATATACTCCGCTTCCATTGTCGAGTCAGCAACGGTGTCCTGCTTGGAGCTCTTCCAGCACACCGCCCCTCCATTGAGGGTAAAGACATAACCCGACATGGACTTGGAATCGTCCTTATCACTCTGGAAGCCGGAATCAGCAAAGGCCTCCAACCTGAGGTCTTTTCCGCCGTAAACCAAGAACATCTCCTTAGTCCTCCTCAGGTACTTGAGAATGTTCTTTACTGCTATCCAGTGTTTCTCCCCTGGGTCTGACTGATACCGGCTTACCACGCTTAGTGCGTAAGCTACATCTGGTCTGGTACACAACATCGCATACATTATAGAGCCTACCGCAGAAGCGTAGGGTATAATAGACATGCGTTCCCTTTCCAAATCAGTCTTGGGAGACATCTCTTTGGAGAGGGTGATTCCGTGACAAGCCGGTAGATTACCGCGCTTAGAATCTTCCATACTGAATCTTTTCAGTACAGTGTCGATATACCTGGACTGCGAAAGTCCCAACATCCTCTTGGATCTATCACGATAGATCCGGATCCCCAGAATGTAAGAGGCATCACCCAGGTCTTTCATGGAGAACCTGTGTGACAAGAATCCTTTGACAGATTGTAGCATAGGAATGTCATTTCCTATCAATAGAATGTCATCCACGTACAAGACGAGGAATACGACACTTCTGGCCACAACTTTACTATATATGCACGGTTCATCTGGATTTTTGATAAAGTCATATTCTTTGACTGTCTCATCAAAACAGATGTTCCAACTCCGCGATACCTGCTTTAGTCCATAAATAGACTTGAGCAGCTTGCACACTTTCCCGCTGCTCCCACTCTGATTGAAACCCTCTGGCTGATCCATATAGACGCTCTCTTCTAAATTTCCATTCAGAAAAGCCGTCTTTACGTCCATCTGCCAGATTTCATAATCATGGAAGGCAGCAATAGCAAGAAGGACCCGAATGGATTTGAGCATAGCCACTGGAGAAAAAGTTTCGTCATAGTCCAAACCAGGTCTTTGACGAAAACCCTTTGCAACAAGTCTAGCCTTATAGGTTTCCACCTGTCCATCTACACCAATCTTTTTCTTGAAGATCCATTTGCATCCTATGGGTTTTACCCCATCTGGAGCAAAGTCCAAAGTCCATACTTTGTTGGTGTACATGGACTCCATTTCGGTCCGCATTGCATCTAGCCATCGTACCGAGTCGCCGCTCTGGATGGCCTGCTGGAAGTCAGTAGGTTCATCATCATCTATGATGCAATCCTCTCTATCCCCGTCTATGAGAAAACCGTAGTATCTCTCAGGCGGACGAGACGGCCTACTACTCCTGCGGAGGGGTGCGGGAATGTTCTGTTCTTCTTGAACCTCTGGTTCTACCAAACTTTCAGTAGCAGTTTGTGGTTCTGGAATTTCTTCCAGTTCTATTTCGCTCCCACTCTTCTGATTTTCCAAAAATTCAGTTTCTAAGAAGCGGGCATGACGAGAAACAAAAACCTTTTGTTCCTCTGCGTAATAGAAGCAATATCCATGAGAGTTCTTTGGATATCCTACAAACTTACACTCTACTGAGCGTGCCTCGAGCTTGTCCGGATGCTGCTTTTTTACAAAAGCTGGACATCCCCACGTCTTCAGGTACTGAAGATAGGGTTTCTTCCCACTCCACATCTGATATGGTGTGGTAGGCACAGTTTTGGTTGGAACTCTGTTCAAAAGATGTATCGCTGATTCTAGCGCATACCCCCAGAAAGATCGCGGTAACTCAGCATTACTCATCATGGATCGTACCATATCCAATAGGGTTCGATTCCGTCTCTCCGATACACCGTTGTGCTGTGGAGTGTATGGAGGAGTAAGCTGAGAGAGAATTCCTTTCTCTTTTAGGTAACCTAGGAACTCGGCACTTAAGTATTCTCCACCTCGATCAGATCTCAGTGTCTTAATACTTTTGCCTGTTTGGTTTTCCGCTTCACTCTTGAATTCCAGGAATTTCTCAAAGGCCTCTGATTTATGCTTCATTAAGAAAACATATCCATACCTAGAGAAATCATCTGTAAAAGTAATGAAGTAGGAATAACCACCTCTTGCATGTGTAGACATTGGACCACATACATCACTGTGTATGAGTCCTAAGAGCTCGCTCGCTCTTACTCCTTGTCCAGTGAATGGAGTCTTTGTCATCTTTCCTTTGAGACAGGATTGACAAGTGTCATAAGATTGATATTCGAACGAGTCCAAATATCCTTCTCTATGCAACTTAGTCAACCTTCTCTCATTGATGTGACCCAGTCTACAATGCCATAAGAAAGCTTTATTTAAATCTGGAGACTTTCTTTTTAGTGTGTTCTGGACATTGAAAATTTGGAGTTGGTTTAACACATATATGCCGTTATTTAAAGTATCGGACCCAATCAAACCATGATTAAGGTGGATGTTGACAACATCTCTTACAAACGTGAAATCATAACCTTTATTTGATAACAAGGAAACAGATATGATATTACACGTTAAGCTGGGTACAAAATAACAGTTATGTAAAACCAAAATGTGTCCACTCGTCAATCCTAGGTGATAATCCCCGACGGACGCAGCTCCCACGCTAGCTCCGTTAGCAACCCTGAGGATCATATCACCTTCCTTCAGCACTCTACGGTTTCTCAGTGCCTGCAATGAATTGCAAATATGAGATCCTGACCCGGTATCCAATACCCAGGAAGTAGAGTTGATCGACAGACAATTCTCAATTACAAACACACCTGAAGTCGAAGCCACAGCTTGCTTCGGTTCCTGGTTCTTGGCGTTCCACGCCTTGCAATCCTTCTTCCAGTGCCCTTTCCTGTGACAATGGAAGCACTCATCCAGGCCAACTACCGGTGCTGTAAACTTTTTCTTTCCCTTCTTTCCCACCTTACTAACACCTCCTCTAGGTCTGGGTGCGGCCTTCTTCTTCCTTCCTTTGGCCCTAGCCTTGGACCCGGAAGAAGATGAACCGCCAACAAACATAGCGGGTGTTTCCCTTGCCTTCTGCAAGGTGCCCTCTGCACTCCTTAACATGTTTAGGAGTTCCGCAAGTTCAACTTCTTTTCCTTGAAGATTGAAGTTGAGGATAAACTGGGCGTAGGTGGGAGGAAGGGACTGGAGAACAAGGTCTGTATAGAGCTCATTATCCAAAGTCGTCCCAAGATCCGCGAGCTCTTCAATATAGCCGATCATCTGTAGGACATGTTCACCTACCGATGACCCGACAGCCAACCTCGCTCGAAATAATTTCTTAGAGGTCTCGTATCTTGCTATACGAGATTGCTCTCCATAAAGTTCCTTTGTATGGAGAAATATGCCATCTAGGGACATATCCTCGTGCCTCCTCTGATGTTCATTGTTCATCGAGGCAAGCACGATGCACTTGGCTCTCGCGCAATCTAAATCCCAGGTTTTGCGGATTTCCTTATCCGCATTGCTGGATTTGGGACCAAGGACAGCAGGTGCTGTAGCGGTGAGGACGTACCCCAGTTTGTCATAGGTCAAAGCCATCTTGACATTCCGCAGCCAATCTTTATAGTTTGGCCCCGTCAGTATATTTTTCTCTAAAAGTAACTTAAGTCCAGTCATTTTCAGGGTCGCTGCAATTAGGAGAGAGAGAAGAAAACTCTTTAGCATGATGCTCTTGCAAGTTTAGAGTGGTTTTTAGTTTATCTAAACTGGATGGCTCCCACTGTTTTTCGAATCCTTCCTCAAACCATAAAAGAAGAATTAGCCAAGACTATTCTCACCGTACAATACTTGCTTAACCGTTCAGCCAGGCCGGTGTCGATACTTCGAGGGAGGTTTTCCAACGCTTTCGCGAAGTTCCTTAATTAAATAACCTCTTTTCTCTGGGGGCGTAACCCCGCTGACACTTTTCTGGACACCTACTAGGTTTATAGCATTGATCGTTAAGCGACGAATATCCTGATAAGTAGCATATACTCACAGTAGGATCGGGATCCAAATATCATCGTATGATAATGTTGAAGGAATCCTACCAACATTCATCAAACTCCAAATGGTATGCATCTCTTTGCAAATTTCAGTTTCTTTAGAAATTCCCGATATTAGTTTTTGCCCCATGCTCTTATGACCTTGACGTATGCCAACAAATCATAAGTCACATGTCAAGTTCTGCCCATCATTATCTTGTTAATTTGAACCCACCCGTATATACCCTTGACGTATGCCAACAAGGTAATGCGACTGTCCCAAACCAACACATCTATCTATGCAACAAATGAATACCCCAGCAGCTACCAAACACTATGCCTTGACGTATGCCAACAAGCATAGCTTGAATACTACTGACCATCCATAAGAAATGACGGAGGGCTACGACTGGTTTTGGCGAAACCGTGAACGTAGTGAACTTGATATAACCGAAGGAACCTGATAGCTTTTAAAAGGAGTGGTTAAATCTCCGCATTTAAAAAATATCTGTTTTAAAAATAACCGAGTGGTTTCTTTTAAATTGTTCCAACGATTTAAACTTTGGTTTGTTTTACTTTGCATTATAGATAATGCGTCCCATCATTAACCTATCATTGCAGAAAACAACGAAAATATAACGTCCTCTTATGCCATCCGCATTCGCCACGGGGTCCCGTCATCACCCGTTAGGTTACTTAACTAACGACAGAGCGGGGGCTGGGCTAGCGCGGGTGTAAAACATAAGTGACGTCTAAATAGCTATAATAAATATAGATATTTTACATTCGTCTGACGCAATGATATTCATTCCAGAACACAGATAAACAATATTGGATTTACAAGCAATCTGTATTTCTTTTGAGCCTGCAAGAAAAGACAGATTACACAGTTGTGATGAATAGCCGTTTACCCCACCCTCGACCCCTACTGGTACGGCAAACTACCCACCCGGCAGTTTGTGTACCCCACCTTGGGTCAGTCCTAGGAGCAAAAACAGTAAAATGAAATAATACAACAGTGGCTACAACCGCAACCTGGAAGTGCCCCGCGAAAATAATATTACAACAAATTACATTTACAACAAATGAATTAATCAATAACCCATTGCTAACCCCGGCTATACACCACAACAGTCCAATACAGTTTATATGCACAAACAGATATAACCATTTCAGAAATGTGCAACCCCCTGCCAACCGACATACTAGCAGTTGGGGGAGGTTTACGAACACATTATACAAGCACAGATATAATCCAATACGCAAATACTGTACAATTCGATCGAATAAACAACATCAATATTGCTCCAAAATCTGCTCTGTTAAACAGTAACCTGAGCAATAATTAAATATTCCAGAAAACCCCAAATATCACAGGGGACCCACCCAAAAAATTCGAGCCAATGATTCGACTAAAGCGCCGCGGAAGCCTGTAAGTCGATGTAGTTCACCCCAGTACTTATGGGGAGGCGGAATTTTCAAAAACTATCAAGTTTAAACAACGAACATCGACTAACCGCTTGAATCGAAGCTAAACTCTAAAAAACCGTATTCTATGAGTTTCTTTTCATAAGTGATTAGGGATTATACCTAATGAAACCGGTCCTTCTTCTTTACGTCCTCCTTTGTTCTCCTCGACCTTCTCTAGGTAGTAGACGATCCACCCGAGAGCGAAACTCCAAGCTAAACCTCTAACTTGAGGTAACTAATCAACTTTGATTGCTAATCAAAGATGAGAGGATGATATAGAGTGAAGGTTATGGATTGTTTAGTCTAACTAATCCTTTGATCTCAACACATGAGGATTAAGGATTAGGGTTTGAAGATGAGAGCTTGAGGAGAGAGAATGTGTGATAAGATAATGAGAGAAGAGAGAGAGTGTATCATAATATCATGAAGCATTCTTATTTTCAATAAATGAATAAAAGAAATGAATAAGCATGCTTTATGAAATATCTAGTGGTGATTCATTAGCATGAGTCATTAAGCAATAAATGTGCATTAATGAAGTGAATGAATCACCACCATGACTCACTCTCTTATCCAAAAGAAACCTCCTTAGTCACATCTTCTAGAAGCTTCTCGAGTAATTACGAGAACGCCCCTCCGATCCGTAAAAATACGGAAAAACTTTAGACTGTAAAAATCCAATAACCGGATACCAGTAACTGGCTTAAACCAAAGCCGACTGGTAAAATCTGTCCGAAAGTCGTACGCGCGTAAACAATCAAAGATGAGAGGATGATATAGAGTGAAGGTTATGGATTGTTTAGTCTAACTAATCCTTTGATCTCAACACATGAGGATTAAGGATTAGGGTTTGAAGATGAGAGCTTGAGGAGAGAGAATGTGTGATAAGATAATGAGAGAAGAGAGAGAGTGTATCATAATATCATGAAGCATTCTTATTTTCAATAAATGAATAAAAGAAATGAATAAGCATGCTTTATGAAATATCTAGTGGTGATTCATTAGCATGAGTCATTAAGCAATAAATGTGCATTAATGAAGTGAATGAATCACCACCATGACTCACTCTCTTATCCAAAAGAAACCTCCTTAGTCACATCTTCTAGAAGCTTCTCGAGTAATTACGAGAACGCCCCTCCGATCCGTAAAAATACGGAAAAACTTTAGACTGTAAAAATCCAATAACCGGATACCAGTAACTGGCTTAAACCAAAGCCGACTGGTAAAATCTGTCCGAAAGTCGTACGCGCGTAAACGCACGTATGCGTCCGAACCCTTTGTCGCAAAACCATGCAACCTCTATATCGTTTCGCCTGGAGTAGGAAACTCTCTGTGTGGGACTCTAGAGACTCGACTACTACGCTGGCAGTGGGTTTAACCACAGACCGCAAGCGGCACTAGCTGTACGTAACGGTCCCCAGGTAGTTGTCGATAAGAAGGCCGATGAGTAAACCCATCCGAACTCCTACTGAGTCTGATGTGACAATCTCCATACAGTCCGGTCCGTTCGTCCATGACTATCGCATATCGGGCCTAGGGGGGCGGCAAGCGTCAGTCCCCTAATAGCGGTATAAGTCGTGTCGGAGTGAAGCCCATTACACCCTGAGAAACTGCTGGAACCTACCAGCAAATCTCGCTTGCCCTGGCCAGGGACTTTGCGTAATGGCTCTCTGACACAGCACGATATCTACTCCCAATACCGGGAGGGACGAATCCTGTCTAACCGCCACTGCCTCCAAGTGCTCGGGACTGCACCCAACTGCTACCTGTTTGCACGACTCTTATGAGCCGTGGTAGGGTAGCAATCTAAGAACAGTGGGACACACTCGAGGCGAAGTAGCAGTGTCAAGTCTGCGGACTACGCTGTACTCATGTCACCTGGGAACTGTTCACTGACGACTGGTATCAAACCAACCAACAGTTCCCTGTGAGTCCTGTCCGGTGTACCCGTAACCTAACGAGCACCTGTATACTATCTCCAGTACTACGTACTGATGGCTGTGGGACAGACCATCTCCCCAACTGGGATGAGAAGCGTACACACTAGTCTACTCCGGAGTATCGATGCTCTGTCTCGATAATCCAACGACCAGGGACCTGAATAAGGATGTGCTTGTAGACTACCCAGCCCCCACTAGTGTGACTGCCATCACAACGCTGGTAGACAAGCAAGATCCTAAGAGCTCTATCAATACGTATACTCACATATTAAGATAGAAAAACCAAGTAGCATACTACCATGTTTAGCAAGACTGTTATATACATGTGAATATCCCAAGCTTCCATTAAGTAATATACAAGCTAGTATGATACAGTAATGGCCTTCTAGGGCATAAACACTAACAATAATATTGTAACATGATATGATAACTAATGCAACTTGTTTAGTGGAGTTTAAACATGATTAGGTTTTGGATTAGGGTTAACACTTCTAGTTGATTTTAGAAGCTTTTCTTTTGTCATGATAAAGATATTTGTGTAGATTTTTATCTATGATTCATAGTTAACTCAACCCAAACCCTAACCCTAGTTAATTCTCTACATGAGTTTAGTTGACCATGGTTGCATTATTTATCATATTAATTTTTTTTCTATTCATCACAAAAGGAATTCTATCATATTCTTCATCTTCTTCCTTCTTCTTTCTTCATGGAAAAAGCTTACTAGCTTTTTCCAAGTGATGAATAAATGTGAGAAAAAGATAAATAAAGAGAGCAAAAATCCTACTTCATCATCCTCATCTTCCCTTGCCCTTTAGATGAGAGTGTTCACTCAATTTTAGTGAGTGTTAGCTTGTGTTAACGAAACTTCAAGGTAGATCATCTTTGTATCGAAGATCGGAAGCAAGACTGCACTTTTCTCTTCGTGGAGCCTCTCGAGAGTCCAGAGCATGATGATCGCAGTGAAGGGACTTCAACACGGAGCTTATGAAGTGAAGGACCGGATCTACAAAGGTTGTAATCCCTCTCATTTAGTGTTAAAGTTGTTAACATGCAAGTTTTCGCCTAAACCCTAGTTTAAAGATCCGGCTTCGGGTTGTTCGGCACGGCTAAAATTTTAATCGGGCATGGTTGATGCCTCGTAGACCCTTGTGCGCATGCCTACCAACCCTACAGTTAGGCCGCGGATCCGCGACCTTATTGACTCGGCAAATAAATATTTTTCAGGGGCAAGTTCGTCATTGTATGTTAGTCCTGAATGTTACCCTAGGTTCTCTGTTTCCTGCCTATAAATAGCCCAGAACTTGCCAAGCCAATGGGGTGTGCAAAAATTCTTGTATTAGGTTTAGGATATACTTTGTTGTTCTTCTTCCTCTTTTCATCTTTTCTCCATTAAAATCTTGTTGTAAGTTTTTATGAGTGAAGTGATGAATAAAAGAGTTCTTTTTGTTATCATGCTTGTCTTGTTATGTTGTTAATTGTAATTGCTTGTATTTTTCATTTGCTAATCTTGTTGTTGTTATTTGTTGTTTGTTTCTTTCTTGTTCTTTTTTTCTTTATCCTTAACAACAATGATACTTAAGCTTGATCCTTGCCAAGGTGAGGTCTCAAATAGCTAGTTGTAATCTTCTAATCTCTTTCTTTCTATCTTCCTCCTTTTGTTGTATTTTCTTTTTCTTGTAATGGGTGAGTAGTTTTCTTACTTGTTAGGGTAGGATAAGCAAAGTTTGAGAGAAGGAAATCTCTCTCACTCTTTCCTTGCCCAACATCTTAATTCGGACTCCCGTTAATTGAACCACAATCCACTCCCTACGGCACCCTATCCTACATGATAGCGGTGATTCCTTAGTGAGACCGGTTATAGTTGAATTAACCGGAGGTTAAGGCTAAGAGCCAAGAACGGACGGACAAGCACCAAAAGGAAAAACTTAAGCGTTGGAAAGCCTAGCTTATACTCGCAAGTTTCTTCTTAGTCGTGCTAATCCCCGTTGTTGCCGATTACCGTAACACCGATATTAAGAGTGGCAACGAAAGAAGTGAGCGGCTCCTAACTCAAACTAAGCTAATCCTAATCCTAACCCTAACAAGCTCTCTTTATTTAACATTTTAGCACATAGTTAATCTCAAACAAACCTGGACATTTGGACTTAACTCGTTAAAGTACATAGAAAAAGATTCCTATCTCCCTGTGGACGACCCGTACTCAACCGGCTAGCTACAAGCGAAACCGTCTTGATTGTGGTAATAAACTCGAACACGCAAAAATCCAACAATCACACTCTTCACATGGCCGATTGATCTATCACCCAATCTAGGGGTGAGCTAGAGGATATGTTAATCAAAGTCGGGAAATTTATATTTCCTATGGACTTTATCGTTATAGATACACAACCTGTAGCGAACCCACGAAACCAAATTCCGGTGATTTTAGGTCGACATTTTCTTGCGACTTCCAATGCTGTAATCAATTGCCGTAACAACTCTATGAACCTATCTTTCGGGAAGATGTCAATTGAGCTTAACATTTACAAGTTGGGAAGTAAACCCTCCGAACCCTATGCTCATATGTGTTCTGTCGAAACAGTAGATTCGGACAGCAGCGAAATTGAAGAGCTTCACGATACTGATCTCGACTCCGCTATTACGTTGTTGTCCGGGTTAATATCTAACGCGGAATATGAACCTTTTATGGAGTCCGAGTATCATCCTATTCTTTCCGATGAGATTATTATTCGGGACATCGATGAAAGTTTTGAAGAAATTTTTGCTGAAGAACTCGCATTCTTAGAAAATACGGGTGGTGTGATGAATCAACCTCAACACAAAGAAGTTGAACCATCACCACTTCTTCTTATCGATAACAAGAATGCGAGTAATCTATTATCATTGTTTCATCTCTACAAACCGAGACGTAAACCTTTTCCATTACACCTCTTATCTCCTCCCCACTTCTTCACATCAATAGGCGACATGTTCTTCCACCAACCTTGATGCTTCATCGATAAAATTTTTGAATGGTTGGTGTTGACTTTTGGTCTTTGCAAGGCTTTACTTTGACCAATAATTTTAACCCCCCAAAATAATTTTAAATGCTTAATACAATTTTACTTAAGTTGGGGGGGGGGGGATATTTTGGCTCTTGAAAGAATTTTTTTTTAAGATTGTAAGCCAAAAATAAGTTTGAGAGAGGATTTCACTTTCATTATTTCTTATTCCCTTTTTCCTCCCAAGTCTACAGGTTTTTAAGCTTAACGGATGATATCAGTGAGGACACTGCTGTAAGCAGGTTTGTGCGAGGTTGTGCTTATTTACGCGTTACTTTGCATTACACTTTGCATAAACGCAAAATTTTTTTTTGATAATAAAAGTTTGAAAGCGAAAATTTACATATGAAAGATAGGAATAGTTTGAGAAAAACAAGAAACTTAGAGGTTTTCTTAAACAAAACTAGTAATAAGTAGCTATGAGCTGTTGTCCCAAGGGTTTGTAAGATGAAGGAAATCACTAATCTGAGGATGAAAATAAGTATGAAAAATAGTTCCAATTTTGGAAGCCAAACATTTGAACGTTGATACCCTGCTATACGCACTTACACACGTCTTGAAGCTCGGGATAGTAGATGATAGCTTGAAATGCTCTTATCTAAAAGCCAAAGTATGAAGAAAATTATAAATGAATAAAATATAAAATGGTGAAGAAAAATAAACACTGGATTTGTTATCACCAAGGCAGCAATAAAAAAATAGCGAGGGTTCTTTATCACCTAGTGCCTTAGATCTACTGGTTTGGGAGCCACTGCTAAGCATTAGGTGTTGCAAGACGAGGAAAAACACCTAATTAGCAAGTACATGAGTAATTGGTCGGTTAGTACCTCAAGAAGTATTAACGGTCGCATGAAAAATGTGTGAGCATATTCCATCTAAATATCGATTAAAAAGTACTAAGACTGATGGACAAGAATATGATAGCTTGAATTGAATTCTCCGAGTGTAGGGATGTCTTTTACACACACGTGGGGGTATATGATCGATATTTGGATGAAAGGTAGGAATGAAGAATAAAGACGATATTTTATTGAGAGATGATATGATTTCTAACATCTTTTCACTATTAAGATATGGCTCATGACAAATGAAAAGCTAGTGTAGTTGGAAACTCTAAGTTTTCAAAGTCTTTCTTTTATGGTTCTTATCTTTATATGTAACTTTTACCATCTCTCTTTTATTATAGGATTTTGTGGGTGTAATCCGCTGAAAACCCTCAGGAGACAACACTCCTCCTACTAGGGGCACCTAGAGGTTTAACGGCTTGTTACATGTGCTCAGTGCAATCGTGTTGTCTATGAAAGTGTGCTACTTAGTTCTTCTTCTTTTTCTCTTTCTCTTGAATAACTAGTTTGCTCGGGACGATCAAAGATAAGTTTGGGGGTATTTGTTCAGTTGATAAAACTGCACATTTAATAAGACATTTTTTCTACTATTTCTATATAATAAAAGTTGTTTATTATAATATATGATACATATGAGGGTTTATCTGTAAAAATACTATTTTCATGTGTTTGTATATTATAATTAACATTAGGTAGGAAAATGTAAGCATATAATATCTATGTAACATTTGACCCATTTAAATATGCTTACCTTATTAAGTACCTTTGACCAATTCTTAATGGTTAAATTAATATCTGAATGAAACAAACTCTACTAATACTATTTGTTGAGTTATTGTGCAGAATTTGCAGGGCTGAAATCAAGAAAATCAAAATTGGTAAAACAAACCTGCATAATTAAGAAAGTAAACTAAAGAAATCAAGTCTGGCAGTGACGAAAGGAAGATTTTCAGTTTCCAGAGACGTTAAAAGACCACCACGTGTCAGATAAACAAAGCCCCGGAGAAACAAACTAAAGATCCCCCTACTTGGCCGCGGAACCGCTGCCAAACCCACCTATTGGCCGCGGTTCCGCCGCGGTTTTGATGAATTAGTTGTTAGGATTTTGCTGTTTGGATCTTAACTACTGGTTTCCAAATTAGGAGAATAAGGTTCTGAATCAGGGACTATAAATAAGGACCGAGAGGCTCTTGGAAAAAAATATCAAGCTGAAGAGATCATGAAGTCCGCGACAGGCTCACGCATTCAGGCTGATCATCAACGGTTCATCTACCTCCTTAGGAGAGATCGAGAGGCAAAACTAGCATTTTGTAATCATTTTCTAAGGAAACAAAGTGTAAATTAATTTTATTGAATAATAAAGGTAGTTGTTTTCTTATTTTATCTTTTTGTAGTTTTTAATATGATTTCTCTCTTCATCTCTTCTTTTCCCAACATGCGCGAGTAATTCTTCGCTTGTTAGGGTTCATGGGATTAGGGTAGGCTAATGGATGATGAAAATCCTTAAACTCTTTTTAAATCTTATAAAGTTTATAAACTTTATCAAAAGAATAGTTAACATCCTAAGTGGGCGCGCTATCAATTCATTGATAATCGCGACCACGATTCGAGATTAGATTAACTATTGTTTTTGTAAAGGCTAGATATGAACGGAGTTCCATGTCGAGATAGGAGTTAAGAGTGGGAACCCTTTTCCCTCCAGAAACCCTAATCTACATGCATCACTGTCGTTCTAGTTTTAAATCTATTAAAAGATAAAAAGAGTAATTTTTAATTAATCATCCATAACTACTAAATCCCAATGAACCCTACAAGCCCCCTTTTAATATTAAACTTACATCCGTAGTTAATCTAGATCTATATTTTGCATCTGTGTTTAACATAGATTTAGAAACTATTTTCACTATTCTTTATTTCTCTATTCTTTCTCTTTCTCAACACGCCTAAAGTAAGATTAAAAGGTTCTACGTTTCCCTTAGAACGACTCGTACTCATCGGTCTAGCTACACACGACACCGTTATTGATTGCGGTTAATTACAACACTAAAACAGATCAATCAGATCCTTAGCGTGGGAGGGACCGAAAGGGGCCTGCTAAGGACGGGCCGAGCAAGGTTGTTGCTCGGTGCCTCTTGGCGAGTGCTTTGATCCCTGGCGTCATGGGGATAGGAAACTACCAGCTAGGGATAATCGAGGAAGGGCGAGCCTGGTAGCCTCTTGTTAAGGAAGGACTGAGTAGTAAAGTAGCTCTGTTGAGTCGTGAGCTTCTGTCCGATCTTCCATGGTGTTCTATCATTGGAAAGAGTAACCGTCATGGTCGACACGTGTCATTAACGCGTGGGGGAAGGCGGAGTGAAAGAGCCGTGTCGTTCCGATTTCGCCGAGAAAAACGGGACGCCCGCCACGCGGCGGTACAGTTGTGAACGGCACGAGCGACAGTTGGATTTCTGAGGACGCAACAGGGCTATAAAGAGAAGGGAGCGTTGAGCCCTCCTTTCTCCAACCCCAAGGCGTAAGAACGGAAGACTTCCATTTACACACTTTTTCAAATACGTGATAGATTTTTGCTCACTTTTTCTATACTTTACCTCACAAGATATTTAAATGCTCAAGAAAACCAATATACGCCAAATTTTCAAAGATGATCCACATGTACCATGCATGTTGTTTATTTAATAGAATAAAAAGATTTGTTAATTTGAATAAACAAATTAAACTAGAGTTTTGAAAGGTGTGATCCACATAATTAAATTAAAAATATTTTGTAATTTGATTAAACTAGAGTTTTGACAGCACGATTAAATTAAAATTATTTTAAAAAATGAAAGGATCTTAAATATGTAATTTATATATTATTAATTTAAACTGATATTAATTTATTAGGTATTTTTATTTTAAGAAGTTAATTGTTAAACATGAATTTTAGATTTCTAATAACGGCTGAATTTTACCATAATGATTATTGATTCTTCTAAGCATTTTGGGTAGCGATATTGCCAAATCCTTATTTGGTAAATCCACAACAAAACTTGTGTATGGACAAAATTAACCCCAGCTATGGCCCCTCACCCGCCGCATTGTTGTCCTCGACCTTTTCTCCTCCAACCTCACCAGTCTCATTCCCTCCCTCTCCATCTCCTTCCTCGTCCACCTCCGTCTCCTCAACCTCTCCAACAACCTCCACCCGCTTCTCTGACCCGATTATAGCATAGTCTTGTACCCCCTTTCTAGGACTATTTTAGTTGGCTTTCTGGTTATTTCAATAGAAAGTTTCAAAAGTAGTCTATGAAAATAAATAACTATCAAATAGTTTCCAAACGGACGATTGTTGGATATAGACAACTTAAAAGATTTAGAGCACCTATTGGTTCTCCTTCACAACGGCTGAAATTCCCTCGTCAACTTATTTTGATCTCCGAGAATCTTGGCTAGTTATATTTTTCTCTACTTTTTATAAGAAAAAATGTGGGTAAATTGTAGAGATATCTTCTGTGACAAACACCAAACAGAAATAAATTTGCTTTTAAGATTGCATGTGAAATAGATTTGCTTCTACCGAAATAACTTTACGTCAATTAAAATAAAAAGATTTGAAAATACAGTATATGCCGCAAATGAAAAAATTCGTATATCATGTAAAATGAAAAATATTTCTAGCATCCAAACTCAAGCTTCAAATATTTTAGGCATAGAAAACCTATCTGTGTGCTAAACAATAATTAAATTTGTCCATACCATACCCAAAATTACGTCCTGCTACTCCCGTATCTATTAAAATCTTATCTCAAACTTTTGTGCTCATTTTATTATTTGGAGCACAGCCTTGCTCCCAATAGAATTGTAAGCATCCAATGGTGTCAGGATATGATTGTATTAGCATCCAACATCATAATTAGGAGGGAAAATATTCTCTTCTGATAAATATATTTGATCCCAAAGAGGTAACTTCCCTCCAATCAAATATTAAGCCTATAAAAATATTCTCACTATTATTAAATTTATCAACTTCCTGCAAACCATCTCGTATTTTTTTCATGCAGAAGGAAAAGTTTTTCTAGAGAAACCGTATAGTTGTGAAAGGGACTTGATTTATAAACTTCAACTTGTAATTAAACTCTTTAAACTGTTACATACTTAAGTTTTTTCTAAGTTCTATTGAAAAGAATTATAATTAATTGTACAGCTAGCTTTCAAGAAAGGAGGGGAAAAAGCAAAACAATAAAAAAAAAACGTGCATAATTTCTCTCTACACGTCTAACTATATAAAGGGCAGCTTCGGTCCTCAACTGAAGAGCACAAGCTTTTAGAGATCCAATTAAAAACCAATGGCTTGCACATTATTTCCCTGGACTACTCTTCTCTCTCTCACCGCCATCTTCTCTCTCTTCATCTTGCCAGCCCTTTGCTCAACAAATGTTTTCCTTTCATCCATGAAGGGAAGACTGAATGAAGGGGAGAGCCTAGTCTTAAATGATTACACCCTCACCATGGAAGGCGGAAGCTGCCAGCTTGCATTGTACCAAAGAAACACCAAAATTTGGAACTCAGGAAATTGGCTCGTGGCTCATTATTGCTTCGCCGTCCTTGAATCCAATGGAGAGCTTAAAATCATCGGTACTCGCTTCCTTGTGCCCGGCACAGTTTGGAGCTCTGGGAAAACATCTGTCGACGGCGACTATGCGTTAGCACTCAAATACGATGGTATATTGTTCGCTTTTCTAAATACGTACGTCTTTCATGCATGATTGCGGCACAATCAGTCAGTTAAAACCCAAATGGCAGGTTGCCTTTGCTCAACCAAACTTTTCTTATGATCAACTAATTATTCTAGTCGAACATCATCTTTGCCAAAATCGTTTCAGATATGGCAATTACCTATTTTATGCCTATACAGGTACAATTCAAGTTTATGGACCAGCTCTTTGGACGGCCCAAAGTTTACCCATCCCAGACCCCGTAGACACCACAGGTACAGCGGGCTCTACCATGTGGTCAAAGGATATTGCGCCTATTGGGACTGTACTTGTGAACACCGATTTGAAATTGGAGCTGACGCTGACTTGTGACTTGGCTTTGATACACACTAAAACTAATGCCGTGTTGTGGCACACAAGCACCGTATCGGAGGCACAAGACTGTTACTTAACAATTGCGGTTGATGGAGAGCTATTGATAAAACTCTATGGCGGAGCTACGTTATGGGGCAACGGAGCAAAGTCGGAAATTTCGGATTATGTTCTTGTCCTCCAGCCCGACGGCAAACTGGTCGTCTACGGGCCCTCGATTTATGTTGCTGGAAAACCTACAGTCACGGGTGAAGATGAGAAAATCACCATGGTGACCAAAGAGTGATGCTACGTACAATCCATACTTCTCTCTTTATTTCTTATTTATAGTATGTGATGAAATAAGAATGGTGTGCCTTGGTTTTAAGAATGGTTTGCTGAATAAGAACTTGTTGGACAAGTGGTGTTAAACTACTCAAAGTAAATAACATATTTGTGCTGGTAATTTAATTTTGTTAGTAATTGCTCTATCGAATACGTGGGAAAGATGACGGACAACGAAAATAATCGTACCAATAAAATGGAGACACGGGATTTATAGTGGTTCAGCAATTTACCTAATTCATTTGCCGCAGTAATTTTTCTTCTTTTCTTCTTTACAAAATACAAAATTACAAACTCTATTCACCCGCTGCAAGCCGGCAATAATCACTCTCTCTCTCTTTCGTCACACAAAACCCTTTAGAGAGTGAAATCCGATACTTTACTTCTACTCTTATTTGTGGATCGCCGCCATTCTTTTTAAATAGACATGCATGCACTTCCCATTCTAGGATGCACATGTCTTCCATATGCAACAAATTTCTTTCCAGTCCAAGAAAGTATGCAAATGCATGACCACGTGATTCATGAATCCAAGTGGACCTTCCTCATGTGCTCATGTTTCATCCACCAGATTAAATGCATTATTGTCTAGCTCGTGTCTCCATATCATCATCACCTTTCATTTTCATTAATTTCATACATTTTCATTAATTTCATACATACGTAGGCTTGGAAATTGTAGTCCTTATCCTTAATTTCATGCAAACGTACATTTCGCATTAGTTCTCAAAACATGCATTCGGACGTTGCCCTCCGCGTGCGCTGATTATACATACGTTAGCGCATGTGTCAGTTTTCTGGATCTGGTTGGACTTCATTCTTGGACTACTTAATAGTATTAAGTTATTTTCAATAATCACCATCTTGACTTAATAACCGATAAATCTTGTCAATTTTTTTTAAATCTTGAAATTTTGTTTTAGTTGCCTTGTGCTTCAACAATCTATTAGGAAAATCAAATCAAAAGAATATTTATAGCAATCTTATTTAATTCTCATAAAAAAAAACACCTTCGAATGTGGCGCCTCCTCCTCATTAACCATGAAGGCCAACTAAGGTATTGTATAGTCTCAGTTTCTTAATGGTGACAATCTTGGTGCACATATCTGCCGGGTTCTTTGATATAAGAATCTTTTCTGATGACAAGGTTCCATTATCTACAAGCTCACAAATAAAGTGATACCTTAACTGGATGTGCTTTATACTTGAATGAAATATTGGATTGTTTGCAAGATGAATAGCACTATAACTGTCTCTGAAAAGAGCATTATTGTCTTGCTCTTTGCCCAACCACTACGGCAAATAAGGGTTGCCCCACGGTTATGACCGTGGGGGAAAATCACTCCCATACGGTGGAAACCGTAGGCGAAATTAGTAACCGTGTGAGCAAAAGGCGAGGGGGCAAATGTAATACTCATACGGTTGAAACTTTGCTCCTACGCAGAGCACCGCAGAGGCTTCTGCCCCTACTGTTTAATCTGTATGGATATTTTTAATTTTCAAATTATCATAAAAAATAGTAATATGTTGCCCTACGGTTTAGTCCGTCGGGGCATCCGTTTGTCCTTACGGATAGCTGTTCATCACGAAAAACTGCATTTCAATACCGCTCATCCATTTTCAATTTTGTGATATATCGATACTATTAACCCGTGTCTGCCCAATAAGTACAGATTATAGGTATTCGTGACAAAACACTGGAAACACACTCAATAACACGGATACGACATTTGTGAGCCGACACTGCAACCGGAACATGAAACTGATCAATATTCAAAAAGTTTATTTTTGAAACAAATAAGTGTACACATTTTATGCAAAATGGTCAAACATAATACAAGTGTGAACACATGCACTTTTGATGCATGAACCTTGGTGGGGCTGCCTTGCATAAGTGGGCATACAAATCATAACTTGTGCAAGTGGTGAGACAAGTGGGTATGTGTGATAATTGAAGCAAAAAGATATGATGTGATTTAAATCCACATTTTCCTTCCAAATCTACCGAGTGCAAACCAAACGTCTATAGAAAAATCAAACATCATCAAAGAGATCATGGAGAGCATACAACATCACCACACAAATACGAGCCTCAAATGTCAACACCAAACCGGCGAGATTCTCTAAATTCCCGGTGGTGCCGGCCCCACTAGCTCCTTCTTGCTCCAATTTTCTTTGGGTCATTTCTAGTTATCACATTATCCTTATTTTATTATTTGTTTGTTTTGATTTTGTGTTTATAAATTCCAGAACAGAGAGGGAGGGGGGAGGGATACTTATCCATTTCTTTAGTCTAAGTTTTTATATAAGTTTTAGTTTAATCTTTGAAGAGAGTTGTGTGGAGCTCAATGATGATTTTCTTCTTCTTCTCTCTTGGAGCTCTCATTTGAGAGCTTTATTAAGGAGGTTGAACAAGTAACTAATATCATGTATCTTAACTTCTTCATTTGTTAATAAAATTGTTCTTTCTTTGTTTATTTGATTCTTAACTTCGGATGATGTTTTTCATTTCTTTTTAGTATGATGTTTGAGTAATCTTATGGTTGTGGTGGTGGTGAGGAAGTGAGATGAATGGTTTTGCCTTCCTCCATCTCTTGTGAATGTTTAATGTGCTCAAATTGTGATTGTATGCTTAAAATTGCTAAATGAATGTGTTTGATATGGTATGTTGATTTTGATGGTTACTTGTAACCTTTATCGCATACCATATTCTCCCATGATCACCATTTTGCAAGGTTAAGATTAGAATCAATTTAGTGTTCAGGTTGCTAAGTGTTAGATGGGGTATTTTGTTAACAAGTTGATTGACACACTTCTTCATTTCATAGATCCTATATTATCACAATTCACTTAGCAAGCTTAATGCTAAAACCACTTGCTCTCATATGCTAATTTGTGTATTTGATGTTGATGTATGCTTGCTAACCATTGTGCTTAGTGTTGATCCTTCAAACTTGGACATAAAAACGGTAAGTGAGACAATACGGATTCGTTTCGTGTCTTGCGTCGAACTTTGATATCTTGATGACTTGTGCTTCGCAAACGCCTTGACAAGCCATTCTTCATGTCGGAATCAACATATGGACGGACAACTCATAATCAAAGGAGCGTCAAAGAATTCGCCGCAATTCAACCATTCGAACCGGAGCCACGGCCATTTTCCTTAACTAGTTCTATATTTCCGTATTTTCTAATTTTTGTGACAAAACCCAAATTCTTTCTTTATGAACCTTAAACAACAATCTCTAATCACCAATTCCTGTGGATCGACCCGTACTTGCCGGCTCACTACAACGCGCCGTGCACTTGCGCTTTATAAATTTTAAAACGAGACCGAGCTCGTGTGTGCACTATTTCTAAATCCTTTTCTTTCAAAACCTTAAAGGCGCGTGCAGGTGAAGTCCCAACAAGTTTTTGACGCCTTTGTCGGGGATGCGGTAGTCATTAGGGGTTGTTATTTCTTGTTCAAACTAACAAACTAATTTTAACTAATTTTTTTTCACAACTAACAAAACATACATTTCTAATTTTTGTTCTCTTTCTTTGTGACCTGCTAACACTCTGTGATTAAACTAAAAAAATTAAAATATAACATAAGAATACTAATATAGCCTGGAGAACCCACACAAGAATTGAGCAATCAAATTTTTTGTTTGGCCGGCGGTTTCTTCACAATTCCCGGTATCGCCCGCCTTTTTGATGGTTTTTGGAAAGTTTCTTTTTGGGCTGTCTCCAGTGTTTTGTTAGTACTCTATTGTTATTATTTGATTTTTATAATTTTGTGTGTGCAGGAGTTTTGGCAGATATATCGCTTTTTGCACTAAATATCGTATTTTCCGACATTTTTAGATTTCAATTGAATTACGAGCAGCGATCGTGCGGAGCAAGGTTCAATTTCAATAACAATGCGTTAGCGAAGTACAGTGCCAAAGATCCGGGTAGTTTGACCCGCATAAGCGAACATTCAAGTACTCGTAGATCACTTCAACGGGGGGTTTCTTAACCCAAATCATATCGGTACGTATTTTTATAACACTTTCACTCAAATCCGACGCATTCCACTATTCTATCTTCTGCAGGATTCTTCGCAAAAATTTATCGCCAATAGAACAAAGAACTAACCCGTAATTATTGCATCGCTTAAGCTTAAAACGAAAAAGATTTGATCGATCGATTGATTAATTTGCTTAAATTCTTTTATTGAGTTGCGCATTTGCATCTTAATATAAATATTAAGGACAAAAAAACCAAATAAGATAAGGTAAAGCATTCTATCACCTTTTTCCGTGGCCCATAAATCACAAAACTGCATTTTTGCATACCGACAGTAATTTTAAAATCAATTAGAACTCTGACTTTATGGATTCGCGCTCAATAGGGCAAGTTAATTGTGTTTAGAACACCACTTAATGCTATATTGTTCACGAAGTGTCTAGGCATGTGTTCACGGCGAAATCACCAAAAGAGAAAGGGTTATTCTAATTAAGGAATTTCACGAAAGCGTTGGACAACCTCCCCTTATCTTTGCACTTATCTGGCTTCGTGATCCGTATATCTTGAGTCTGTTTCTCGACACAATTTTACTTCGACAATCAGGTTCTTTAGCAGGTCTAGTTGACTTAGTATAACATAGACTGCTAGGGATGTGATATTCTTTATTTTTGTGAGTACTTGTTGATATGGGTTATACACAGTTCGATTCGATTTTTCAAGATCCTTATTCTTTTGTTTATACTCATTCCCAATTCATTTGTTCAAATTGCCACGATTCTTCCCACATTTATGAAAGATGTCCTTTACTAGGGGGTGGCCAACCCTCCCTGAATTTTGATATCGATCACCCACCTAACACTCTTGAACCCAATCCCACTTTAAATATAGCTCAAATGATTGAAAACTTAGAGAAAGAGGTCGACAAGATGACTGCTTTAGCATCACTACCATCACAATCCTCCCTTCCTGAAATTGTTGACACACAAATAGGGTATGATGGTGAGATGGATGCTAGGTTGACCGCTTTAAAGAAAGGTATTGAAGTGATGACTGCATTCGAGAATCAAACAGCTTCGACGCTAGCCATGCGCATTCAACAGTCTGATCAATTGTTTCATGCTCAAGTTTAATCATTGGCCAGAATCGACGAACAATTGAAATATTTAGCTGCGAGGATTCTAGGGAGTGAACACAGTCAATTTGAACTAAATGAAGTCAGTATCTTCCATCTAGGAAGTCAGCTGAGTGAGATAAAAGATCAAACAAATTTTGACGAGTTCATAGATGATGATGTAATTAATTTGACTAAGTGTTATCAGGACAAGCAAAAAAACCCTCAAAGTTGGTCCGACACTACCTTTCAAGTATCAAATAGTCCTCACATCACTTGTGATCTTAAGGATGATTTAACTGATATACTACTTGAAGATAAGATTCTTGCACCGACTGATTTTTGCGCTGAAATTTTAAAGGAGGGGGCTTGTTAATTTGACGGGTATGGTATCGATGTAGTGTTCAATATAATTCATAATCAGGAACCCAAAATTTTAGTATCACCTTTTGACATAGTTTTGGATGAAACGTTGGTGTGGGAACCTACTTTTTTAGATGACATGGACCTACCCATATGTGAATGTGATGAGGGAGAAATAGTATTGGGAGATGTGAGCTATAACGACGAGAGTAGGATTGTGTAGGATCATAGGGAGGAAGACAACCTTGAGAAACATTCTTTCATGCCAAGTTTTGAGGAGATATTTGCGGATGAACTTGATATTCTTTGTGAGTTTGAGTCGGGATCATTTTGGGAACATCCTACGGACCTGTCCTTTGCTGAACTTTTTGAGGATGAACTTCAGTTTTTGAACAAACCTGACATCGAAACTCAACACATGGTTCTTGAGCATACAATTCATTCAGGCAACAATTCTTTGACTCTTTCAAAACTTCAACTTCGCATTCAACGTCTTCTGATCCCTACTTTCACGCACCCATACCCTTTACTAACATATAACCATACCACTAACATGTACATTTTCTTTTTCTTATTAATATACTTTTTCTTTTACCAGCCCTGGCCTTATATCAACAAAAATTTTGAATGGCTGGTATTAATTTCTGGACTAACGCAATTTCTTAATTTGTGAATATTGTAATTAGCTCTTAGAGTTTTCTTTTTGTGAATAAAATCTCATCATGATGTCTAAGTCTAGCTACTGAAGACGGGGGCAACGATGAGGATATCGTAAAACTAAGGTTTGGGGGTGAGCACTTCGTTTACTTTACCACATTATGTGTAAATTCTGCATTATATATATTGAAAAACCCATAAAAATTTGAAAAAATTTCAAAACATAAAAACTTTATCTTCATGTTAGCTAGCGGGAAAACTTAGACTCGAAGTTTGACGATTAAGTTGATAAACTAGAAGCTACTAAATTCTTTTCGAGAGATTGAAAACCCGAAAGATAACTCTCCTTTAAGTTTAACCGTAGCTAATATGAAGAGCTAAGAAATACAAGGGCCCAACTCTACCAAGTGGCCGTGTAACCGCGGCATAACCTAGGGTTTAGCCGCAGTTCCGCGGCAATTTAGGACTCATGTTTCTTTTGCTGTTCCATTGTGGTATTTTGGACTTTCTGGGTATTTTTTGGGAGGCTTCAGTTATTGAGGTCTCTATGATTTGTGGGTGTTTGATGAATCGATCAAAATTGTTTAACATCGTCTAGATAGTTTTGATATGTGATATAATACCCACAAATCACAGAGACCTCAACAACTTGAGCCTCCCAAAAAATGCATAGAAAGTCCAAAATACCACAATGGAGCAACACAAGAAATACGAGGGCCTAACTCTACTAAGTGGTCGCGTAACCGCGGCATAACCTAGGGTTTAGTCGCTGTTCCGCAGCAACATAGGTGAGTTTGGGACTCATGTTTCTTTTGCTTCTCTATTGTGGTTTTTTGGACTTTCTGGGTATTTTTTGGGAGGCTCAAGTTATTGAGATCTCTGTGATTTGTCCTTTTAGGGTTTGATGGAAGATTTGATAAAAACATTGGGAGCCATCCTGATCAGATAAGATAATAACCAATCTAATCCTGCAAGAGCGCACGCTAAAGCGTTTTCTTCTCTCTCTCTCTCCAGGTAGCAACCATGACACGCTTTAATCAAGATAATAATATAGATGTATTGATCGAACCCGCTTATTATACTGAGCTGGGGAACGTTGGTTCCGCTCTATCTTATGATTGTCATAAGTATGAGCAAGGAATAAGGGATTGCACGGATTCCCACGCAACCCGAATAAAGAAAGAGCATGATAATGCATCATCTTCGGGTGTGTTCATTTTTTAGAACTGTTTCTCAGTATGCTCTGTTAGTTATATGTGTGCCCTAGAGGCAATTACTGTACATACGATGTATATTGTAGTGGATGCTTGGATATATACATGGAGGACTTTCTTGCTCGACATGATAGTATGCTATCTGGTTGCTCTTTATCTTAACATGTATACTGATTGTCTCTATGTTACATGTTGATAAAGCCCTTAGGATGAGTACTTGACTACCAGGATTATGATGCAGATCATACTAGTGGGGATAGTGTAGCCGTTAAGTACATCCTTCAAATGTTCCTAGTCGTGGGTGTATCGAGACAGGGCATCGATATACCAGAGTAGACTAGCTTATAACTTCTCGACCCATGTAGATGGGTGATGGATGATCCCATCTACATTGGTATTTGACATCAGAGACAGTATACGGGTGCTCAGTGGAGACTGGGTACACTGGATGGACTCGCCGAGAACTCCCAGATGTTATTATACCTCACGTCAGATGACAGTTTTCTGGTGACACTGGTACAGGTTAGTCTGTAGACCCGAGATCGTCATAGAGTCTTATGTGATTCCCACTGTACTTTGATTTTCATCTTACCACGTTCAAGAGAACATGCAAAACGGTGGCTTTTGGGTACAGTCCCAAATCATATGGAGGCAATGAGCGATAAGAGGGGTTTTGTCTCTCCCGGTATTGGGAGTTGATGTTGCGCTGTGCTCGATTGGCTATAATAGGAAGTCCCTGGCCAGGGATGATTTAGAGATATACTGGTAAGTGTTATCAGTAGTTTCTCGACCCGTTATGAGCCTCATATCGGCACGACTTATCGAGTTTCTGGGGTCTAACGTTTACCACCCCTAGACGAGATATGCGACATATCAGACGAAGAGACCGGACTGTACGGTAGTGTTACTGATTGGATTCGCAGGACTACGAGCAGGCTTGCTTGTTGATTTCTGATCGCTCAATACCCGGGTGGCCGTTACGTTTAGCAGACCGCTTGCGGGTTGTGGGTGTTTGATATGATCATCACCTACTGCCGGCGTATTGATGAGTCTTTAGAGTCCTACACAGGGGTTTCCTGGCTCAAGCGAAACGGAGTAGGAGCACATATGTGATATGTGCGGGACCGAGATTAATACGATATGAGATACCGTATTATATTCTCACGAATTATGACATTGGTCGGTTATATGCGATATAGCCGGGTTATCGGATCAAGTGTTGATTCGATAAGTTATTATATATAATATTAGTCGGTTATATGTAATATAGCCGGATTATTAAATCAAGAGTTGATTTGACAATTTCATGTATAATTATACATTTGATATATTATATTACATTAACTAATATTAAGCTCACTTATGATTTCTTTTCTCACTTGATGTGCACATTGTATATATGTGATATGTATATTTGTGTACATGTATTGTGTCATGCTTGATGATACATGCAAGATGGGTGTATGAGATTTACACCATGCTAGGGTTAAGTTAGGGTTTTATTTATTGCTTAAGTTATCACAAAAGAGAAAAGACTTGGTCAATATTTTCAAGCTTGGATGAAGCTTGTAGAACATTGACAAAGTCCATTCTTTTGTCATTCCTTAGGATATTTGTTAACTCAACCCTTAACCTTACCTCTTGGTTTATTCTCTACATGAGTTAGGCATAAGGGCTTAACTCACCCATGGTTGCAATAATTCATTTGGATGATTAATTCATATGAGTTCATATTCTTCTTCTTCTTCTTCAAATCTTTCTAGCTTCACTGGAGTTGATGGAAAAAGTGTGAGAAAATGAAATCTAAAGTGAGCCCACTTCCTACTTCATCATTCTCTACTACTTGCCATTTAATATAGGGTGTTTGCTTCACTAATTTCATAATTAGTGAAGAGATAGCTTGGGTTAGTGTCTCCTCGACGTAGATCATCTTCGGCCTCGAAGACTTTGAAGCAAGCATGTTCGTTTCTTCATAGGAGCCTCTCTAGAGTCTGAAGTTCACGATCGCAGCGAAGGAACTAATACATGGAGCTATTGAAGTGAAGGACTGGTCTACAAATGTTGTATTCCTTGCTCACTAGACTTGCAAAGTGTTTGCATTTACATTTCCGTCGATTTCTCGTATACGATTCTAGGTTTAGGGTTAGCTAGAACGACAAATTTTTGAATTTGGCATGGACGATGCCTCCCGAAACCTTGCTGCCGTGCGTAACCCTGCAGTGGTATCAGAGCCATGCTAGGAATTTAGACGAATTTTGTTAAGATTACGAAATCGAAATACTCCGAAACTTGAAACGCGAAAATCTTGTTTCTGTCGAATTTAAAATGTTGTCTAAATTTTTTTTAAACAAATACAGAGTGTTATATGGGATATATCATGAACACAGTCAAAATTTCAGGGGATTCTGCTCGGATTTGGCCAAGATCATGGTAATGGTGGCCGACCCATTTTTTTTGGATTTGCCTGAATTTTTTTGTGTGTTCCAGAGACATAGTTTTGATTTTCCAGGTGTTGTTTGTTTTTGCTAATTTTGCATGTGATTTAATCTTAAACTATAAGCAATTTGGAGTGTTTTGTATTCATAGTTTTAACATTGTTTCGGGTTATTCGCATGTTGTCTAGACGAAATTAAAAAGTTCGATCGAATGTCAAAAACCCATTTTTCCAAGTTTAACGTATTCGGAAAAATATGCAAGTGATCCTATGAACCCTCTAGAAGAATGAAATCCTAATTAGACTTTTTTGGATCGCGGAACCGCAATCATACCCTAAGGTTTGTCGTAGTTCCGTGGCGACATGAGTGAGGCTTGGGTTTACCCTTTTACGGATGGTGCATAGGTACTGTGGCATATTTTGGATATTACTAAAACTGTGCTCAAGTGTTGAGCTGTCGGGAAATTGTGGAACTTTGATAAATCGATCGAAAAGTTTAACATCGCCCGGATATTATGTGATGGGATACAATATTTGGAATCCACAAAAGTAGTTATGAAATAACTAATTTGAATGTTATAAATCTAGCAATTTAGTCTGATTTGATCGGTTGCCATGGGATTTTGATGTGATCAAAAGTCCGTCGCAATCACGTAGCGTACGTGGATACCCGCCGGGTAACATTATTAGATAGCCACGCCCCATAGCCTCGACCAAGTGACTGTAGGAGAACCCCGTCGCCAAAAGCATCCGTTCGGGTGCTCGCGGCAGCGGTGTTCCACCTTAGTGCACTTCATCGACGGTATCGGGGGGTGCAGCCGTCTACTAAAGTTTCTGACGAGCATTCGATCAGGATGTTGGAAATCTTGTTGAATTTCCCGACTTGATATTGAAAAGTATTTTCGAGATCGAGACTAAAATGTGAGGTTTATAATTGTTAGGCATGTGATATCTAAGGAATTCATTTGGTTAGGCATGTGATATCTAAGGTGGTTGCGGATTCCAATTGTTGTAGTTTTTCACTTTCTTTTCTGCGACTGTAAGTGTAATATGTGGTGTATCTCCAGTTTCGTTGCTATACGTCAACGATAATTGGGATACGCATATTTACTTACGTTGATGACATTTGATGTTATGTGTTGCTGTGATATGTTATATTAGATCATCGTGATTGAATAGCCGGGGTTTTATGTGAGATGAGAGTTTTTCATTTTCATTCATGTAAAATTCATTATATATAATATTCTTTTATTGGGGCACTTTCGGGTTGAGGATGATGTCACCATTGTATATTATTTACTTTTCCGCATTAGGATAGATCCAAGGCGGGGAGCACAAGTAACCGGGTTTTAGGTTCCAGTGGGAGACCATCTCGAGGAGTCGAGACCGGGTCTCCTAACTATAGAATTGGTAGGGTTGCTTGCCGCTCTCGTAGGGGTCAAGGGGTGTGGGATTGGCTATTCATCACGACCGTGGAATCCGTGTTTTATACAGGCTTAATCTAAAACACGGAAATCATAGTATATCCAATATTTCATATGTTTTATTCTGCTGCGATATTCTGTGATGTGATCATTGATTATATTCTGAGACGAATGCTTATATATATATATATATATATATATATATATATATATATATGATAAATATTATATATTTTTGCTTTCGTTTCATATGTGATGCTTGGGAAGCATAATAAATGGGACTTTATTAATGAGATTAATCAAATAAAAGAAACCTAAAAATGTTGTAGAAACTTGTCTCGAAAACTGGTAGCTCTAGTTCTTGCTTTGCATAACGGTATTCCTTGTAGAATATCCAGCACCTTATTTGATAAGGAAAGAGCCGAGATCCCTTCACCGGGAGTGAACTCTTTAGAGAAAATAGCAGATGTTACACACTCGGTTTGTCTTTTGATTGCTTCTATAGTTTTTGCTTTGCATAACAGTTTTGTGAAATATCCTGCACCTTATTCGATAAGGAAAGAACCGAGATCCCTTCACCGGGAGTGACCTCTTTAGCAAAACTAGTAAAAGCCTCAAAAACACTCATTTTCAAAATCACTCGATTCTACAACGATATCAAGTTCATTGCACAAAGGGTTTTCTTAAAAACCTGTCGTAGCCCTCCGTCATTTCAGATAAGTACTTCATAGTATTCGTACTACGTTTGTTGGCCTGCTGTTCCCCACCGAAACACGGAGACGCGACCGGGTTGGTCCGTCTAGCCTGAATTTCAGGGCAGATGCTAATTGGTGCTATCCGTCCACCTCTTCGAAGATGCCAAGTTGATTTATGACACCATGTATCGAAGGTTTAAATGGATGCGGCCGATGTAGCAGACTTCGTCAGATTCCCGCTCATTTGAGGGGTTTTTGATTGTGGGGACGCTTTAACCTGCAGACGCAAGCCCCTGCAGTTAATTACGCTACCGCATCGCGGTAACCACTTTCTCCTTCACCAGATGATCACTTCGTTTCGTGGATGTTTGTTTTGTTTTTGGTTGCCCGTGGATTGTATACGTAGACTAAATTATGTTGTCGCCCGTAGGGCGTGGATTAGTCCAAATCCGAATTTTCTTAGATTTGGGTTTGGGGGTTGGGTTTAAGGATACGCTAGTCTCCTTTAGGACTAAGATCAACTTAAACGTTTGTTAAGGATACGTTAGTCTAATTTTAGACTAAGATCAACTTAACGTGATCGTTTAGATCCAACAAAAGAGTATTCGGGCTCTATTGTTTAGTGTATGGACATCGCGGTCCATTACTAGTTTAAGGACATGGTGGCCCATTGTTAGTTTAAGGACATCTTAGTCTATTGTTAGTTTAAAGACATTGCGGTCGAGGTTAAGGACATCATAGTCCGTGAGTTTAAAGACCTCACAGTCAAGATTAAGGACATCATAGTTCGTGAGTTTAAAGACCTCACAGTCAAGGTTAAGGACATCATAGTCCGTGAGTTTAAAGATCTCACAGTCAAGGTTAAGGACATCATAGTCCGTGAGTTTAAAGACCCCACAGTCAAGGTTAAGGACATCATAGTCCGTGGGCTTAAGGACCTCACAGTCCAGGTTAAGGACATCATAGTCCATGAAATGTATGGTTGTCGGGACCCGTCACCTCTCTAAAGACGTTGAAGGATTACAACGACAAATATCAGAGGAGTTCAGAGATGTACCCTTAAACCGATGTGGGTCGAGAGACCTGTAGTCCAATTGGGACTAAGATCTGTGATTTATGAGCATTTGAACTCAATTAATCTGAATTGAGGACTTATGGCCAATTTGGGCTAAGTCCATTCAATTACAATGTTCAACATTTGTTATTGAGTCGTTAGATGTTTGTTTGAGCCCAATCGTCTTAAAAATGCTAAGCATTGGTTTGGTCTCTGACAATATTTTGTCTTTAGTTGAATGCTGTGCATTTATCATAGCTCCAGGCTTATTCAAAGAACAGTTTATGTTCTGTCTAAGCGCACATAAAAGCATGTGGCGCACTTGGCACTAGCGCCAGTCGATGAGCGCAATGCGCTATGGTTAAAGCGCTAACGCGCTTAGCGCCAGATATGAAGCGCTAATGCGCTTAGCGCTTTGTGCTAAATGAAGAGCGCTGATGTGCTTAGCGCTTTGCGCTAGATGTAGAGCGCTGATGTGCTATAGTTGAAGCGTTAAGCCGTTTGGCGCTGGTGCCATGAGCACAAAGCGCTTTTAGTAATGCAGCGCACACGTGAGGATCACGTGGCGCGCTTTGCGCTGAGCGCTAGCCAATGAGCACAGTGCGCTGTGTTTGAAGCGCTATGGCATTGCAGAGCTTTGCGCTAGATGAAGAGCACTAAGGCACTTTTAAATTAGGAGCGCTAAGGCTCTTCTTAGATTAGGAGCGCTAAGGCTCTTCTTAGGTTAACTTTGCGCCCTGAAGATTATCTTTTCTTTGATAAGAGACTTTGTCTCAAAATTCTAAGAACAAAGTTCTTAGTTTATAGGAGATATTTCAATCTTTTTTTGATGAAAGACTTTTCCTTTATGGATCAGTGATCCTAAGAGAATTGAATAATTCTCCCCCCTTTATAATGAGATAATCATAATCACTTTTGTGAAAGACAATTTGTCTTATAGATCTATGATCTGTGAAAGAAGTAAATACTTCTTTTTATATTGAGATGATTTCGTCTTTCTGTTCTTTTTTACCTTGAAAAGAATTGTCTTCTTCTGCTGAGAGCTTCTTCTTCTTCCTGAGATTTTCTCAAAGTTTATGGGGGGGAGGGGGGGTTCCTCTCTCCGAGACTTGAAGTCTCGGGGCCTTTATATAGGGTAAGCTGATTTGTTCGATCGGTTAAAAAGACTTATTCTCTAATCGATTTGGGAATTTCCCCACCGTCGGATCTTTGATCCAAGGGCTTCTGGTTTACAGAAGATAATCTTCTTGTTTTTAACAAGATTGAGAAATCTTTCCCCCTTACAGAATTTGTTCTGTATTTTAGTGATTTTTAATCACCATTGGATCATTGATCCAACGGTGTTCCAAATTCAGGGCACAATCTTTTTTGTTTGGAAAGTTTCAACAGAATTTCATTCTTGTTAATTGATGATTTAATCATATCCGTTGGATATTTGATCCAACGGTGAGGAACATTTAGTTCCAGCGCTAGCGCTTATGCGCTCTGCCCATGGTGCGCTACTTGGAGCGCAGCGCTCTTAGCACTAGCGCACATGTGCTTTGCACATGGTGCGCTACATCTAGCGCTAGCACATCTAGCGCTAGCGCCTATGCGTTTTGCACGGAGTGCGCTAGTTGTAGCGCAGCGCTTTTATAAAAGCGTAGCTTTAATTCAAATTTTGAATTCTGAACAGAGTTTTGCTCTAATTAGGGAAACAAATGCCCCCTACCATTGTGCTCACGGGGCCCACACGTGGGTGCAGCGGTGGCAGCATCTCCACTCTTGAATCAACCGAGGAATTGAAACGACGCTTAGTGCCTATAAATAGGACCCTTGGCCCTTGAGATGACTTCTGTTCATCTTCAATCTTTCTTGAAAATTTATTTTCTCTTTCAGAGCGCAGCTCTTCCTCTTGAGAATTTTCTTAAGGACAGAACTCTGTCAGAGTTTTTAGGTAAAATATTAAATCTTTTTGAAACATCCTTTAGGGTTTCACCCATTAACAGAGCCTTGCTCTTCATAGATCTTTGATCTAAAGAAAATCCTTTTTAGGGTTTTATTAACAGAGCTTTGCTCTCTTGGAATCACAAATCTAAAAGGATCTTGCTTATGATTTCTTAATCCATTAATGGACCTTTGCTCCTTTCAAATCATATAGAAGAACTCTTAAGAGTTTGTTCATGGATCTTGAAGATCAAATTGAAATTTTATTTTTGATGGATTATTCCATCATCTTCTCAAAGCAAGGCACTTAGGATTTTCTTGAGGAGTTTTATTCCTTCATCACTAGACTTTGACAGATGTCTGTCTAGTGGAGAGCGCTGCTCTCAATGGGAGTTTTACTCCTCTGCCCGAGGGATTTCTCATTTAATGAGAATCTCTTGAGGATTTCCTCATTTAATGACAGCCTCATCCAATGATGAGGCTGTTTTATTAATGATGAACTGTCATCTAGATTTTGTGGGTCCCCTTTGGTCCCTTTTGACTGCATTGCAGTGCGGTACGGATTTATAGTACTTAGTAATAGAATTTAATTTATAGCATTGGTGGATGAAAATTCGTTCTTTTCTGCGCAGGTACTATGTCTTTCGACACTTCTTTCCCGTTCATTCGCTCAGAAGGCGGATTCCCTGAAGCACCCGTAGACCGAGAGGTTTTTGTGCTGATCAAAGACCATGACCCGGAGCACAAGAGTCTTCATCTATGGGGTAAATGGTACGATCAAATTATCATGGGCCGACGGAGCTTTTCCTGTGCGACACCCTCGGAGCCTATTTCGGCGATCGCTTATGCAGATGCACATCCGATAAATTACGCTGTGGAGGAGGTCAACTGGACTTCAGAGGGTCTCATTCGGCCTTCTATGGCCACAATACCCGTGCAGCCGCCGGTGGCCTTAGACACTCTAGGACGGCGCATATGTCAAGCCAAGTCACGTCCTTAGGAACAGCCATACAATGTAGGACTAACCCCCGTCATCCAGCCGGGTATTTGCAGTGGGCTCGGTATATTTTATCGGCGAAGAAATCACAATTGCTGAAGCTCGGATTGTATCCCGCCATTTACGCTTCTTTGTTTCAATATTCCACACCTCCGACATGGTGGGTCAGGACATTTCTGGAGCAGTGGAACATTCCGACCCACACCTTCCTCCTATCAGATCGAGAAGTCTCCATTTCTTTGGAGGAATTTGCAGAGGTCTCGGGTTTACCCGTTAGGGGAGAACATTATGAGGAATTGCTTCCCCCGGATGAGTATATTTTCGCCACCAAATCAGTGGTAATGGATCTTACTCCCGAGAACGCTATTCTACACCAATTTCCGAGTTTGATAAAGGTGTTGAATATCTATGAGAACCTCTCTCTTGCATCCGAAGGTCGTGGTGTTAATTTTACGGCTTTTATCGCTGATTTTCTTCGCCCAAAAGTATTGAAGAAAGAAGCTGAGAAATTCGCCAGTCTTGACGACCCCTTCGGCTTAGGTTTGGGCAACCTGCCGGTGGCGGAGGCGGATCAGAAGAGCTTCTTTCTACCCGATACCCCGGTCATCCCTTTTGCAGAGCTGGCGGCTCCTGGGATTGACGAAGAAACATTCTTTTTAAGGTTCTTGGGTTATGGCTAAGTTGGTTTGCGCTTCCCATGCACCCTCGCCGTATGAGGCCGTCCGTCTTCTATCCTGCTCATCGGACGGTTGCTTGGATACAAGTGGCTATAGGGATCGCTGGGTTAGCCTATGTGTATCACGGCCTCAGCTTTGCAGCGGATACCACTGAGCCAGGGGTGCAGCTGGTAAATTTCCCGATGCATTATTTCACGTCATGGCTCGAGTTGCACGTACTAGGCGTCTTTGGGATCCATAAGAGGCCGGGTTTTTATGACAGGTGCAGGTTCCCTCGGATCATGCGATTGGTCGGCGCCTCTATTGTGACTCCAACGCAACGAGAAGCTAGAGGCTTGCTTCTTCGTCCGCGCACGGTTGGACCTGGCATGTCCTTTACTGATAAAGTTTTGACCGTCGGCCAGGAATCGGGGAAGACAGTGCTGCCCTTGCAGGACATATTTAAAGATGGGTCCTCCGTCTTGAAAGCTCGGGAGATTCTTCATCTGTACTCTATCCGGCCGGGCTTTCTCGTATTTAAGATGAATGACTCGGCTTTATTTATGAGGTATAACCCGCATCGCTTCGCCCAGCAGTTAAGCTACAATCAGGGCGTCCCACTCGAGGCTTTCTTGGAAGAACCGGCTGCCACTGAAGAGGGTACTTGGAGCGCACTACATCATTTTATGCGCCTGAACACAGGGTCTAACTTCTTCATCAGCGAACCGAGTTGTGTTCTGCAAGCCCTGAATGTGTATGTGGCATGATACCAACATTCGATGGGTGCCATCATTAGGGAGGAAAAGCGATTGTTGCTTGATCGCAAGGGCGCAGTGCCTGCTGGTGATCGAAATGTTCATCTGAAGCGATGGAACATTGTTCAACCTCCCTTAAGAGAGGTCACTGCAGTTGAGCCCCCATACGTGCTAAGCCCTACGCACGGGTTGCCCCTATCCAGCGCGCCTAAAAAAGAGATGGCTGCCGCATCCCCCGAGTCAGACGTAGGAAAAGAAATTGGGACTCGTCGTCCAAAGGCGCCTACTAAATGCAAACTCGTGTTATCGGCCACCGGCGCTCATGCTCAGAAGAAAAAGAAATAAGTACTTTCTTTGGACACCATATTAGGCTCAACGCCCCTTGCTCCTTCTAGCGAAGGCTTGAGCGAATATGGGACCAATGAGGGTTTAGTCGGGACGCTCGATGATACCGATTTGGAGGCTGCTATCGAAGCTTCCAAAGAGTCAGCCACCCTCGAAAAAGAACTGGCCGCCCTTTCGCAGTCAGGTATACTTCACCCTTATCTCTCCGCAGTTCATTTTTTTTATCATGCTTTGACTGACGCCTGCTGTTTTAACAGGTGCCTCCACAGAAGAAGCCATTGCTGCTTCGCTTAAAACCTTCGGAGAGGAGGAAAGACTTCGCGCCTCATTGCCAACAGAGGCTTCGCTTGAACGACCGATGACGAATACCGTAACGGTTCCGAGGTAACACCTAGCTCTGATGATAATATCTCCTTGGCGGAGGTCCTGAAGAAGTCTTCCCTCCCTGTCAAAATTGAGAAGCAGCTCAAAAAGCGGGCGGTAAGGGGAAGGAAGCGATCTTCTATAGTCACTAGCTCTGGGCCAAAGTGTAGGGTTCCTAGGCACACTAGTGAGGTCTCACAAGGCATCAACCATGCCAATTTCAAATTTAAACGGTGCCGAGAAACCCTACAACGGACCGTTGGCTAGATTTCTAGGCGATAATGAAAACTAGTTAACAACTTAACTATAAAGAATACGGAAATACAACCTTTGTAGATCCAGTGCTCCACCTCCATAGCTCCGCAACGAAGTCCCCTCGTTGTCCATGTGAGTTCCCGGGCTCTAGCGTCGGCTTCGTCGGAGAATGGGCAAGCTAGGTCGTCGATGTCCATGCCGAAGATGATCTACGTCGAGGCATCGCTAAATCAAGCTCCGACTTCACCAAGTCAAGAAACTTATGAAGAAAACACACTCTACTACTTGGCAAGAGGTAGAGGATGAAGAAATAGGAAGTGGGTAGACTTTAGATTTGGATTTCTCAATCATTTCCATCAATCACCATTGATGGAGCTTGCTTTCTTCTTGAAGAAGAAGAAGAAGAAGATAATAGTTATGATAAGTTATTATAAAAAGAATAATAAATTTATTCTTATCATAATATTAACCTAAGTTAAGTGTAGAGAATTGACCAAGGTTAAAGAATGGTTAGGGTTAAGGAGATGAGACAAAAAATGGTCACTTAATGAATGCTTCATGAAGCTTCATGTTGCAAACAAAATAAGCCACCATTTTTCTCTCATTTCATTTCCTTTTTCCAAAAAATAAAAGGATAAATAAATGAATAAGTAAAACCCTAATTATCCACTTAACCATGGTTTAAATCTTTACACTTAACCAAAAATATATGTATCATCAAACATGATACAATCAAGTGCACAAAATCATATCGCATATGTAATGCGCACATCCGAGCGAGAAAATCCATTTAAAGTGAACCGATACCAGTTAATGCAAAGTAATATATCAAATATATAATTATGCATCAAATCATTAAATCAACACTTGATTTAACGATCCGGTCATATCGTATATAACCGACTAGTATGCAATGCATCGGTTTATCGAATCAACCCTTGATTCGATAACTAGGGTATATCGCATATAACCTAATCGATACATTCATCGCGAGAATGAAATACGGTATCACATACACGCATTATTCTCGGTCCCGCACATATCTCATATGCGCTCTTATTTCGTTTCGCTTGAGCCAGGAAACCTCTGTGTAGGACTCTAAAGACTCGTCAATACGCAGATGATGATCATATCAAGCATCCACAAGCCGCAAGCGGTCTGCTAAACGTAACGGCCACCCGGGTATTGAGCGATCAGAAGATCGACGAGCAAGCCCGCTCACACTCCTGTGAATCCAACCAGTAACACTACCGTACAGTCCGGTCTGATCGTCTGATATGTCGCATATCTCGCCTAGGGGTGGTAAACGTCAGACCCCAATAGCTCAATAAGTCGTGTCGATATGAGGTCTATAACACTTCGAGAAACTACTGGTAACACTTACCAGTAAATCTCAGCAACCCTGGCCAGGGATTTCCTATTATAGCCAATCGAACACAGCGCAACATCAACTCCCTATACCGGGAGAGACGAATCCCCTCCTATCGCTCATTGCCTCCATGTGATTCGGGACTGTACCCAAAAACCCCCGTTTTGCATGCCCTCTTGGACGTGGTAAGATGGAAATCAAAGCACAGTAGGAACCACACAAGACTCTATGACGATCTCGGGTCAACAGACAACTCTGTACCAGTGTCACCAGAGAACTGCCATCTGACGTGAGGTATAATACCATCTGGGAGTTCTCGGCGAGTCCGTCCAGTGTACCCAGTCTCCACCGAGCACCCGTATATCATCTCCGATGTCAAACACCAATGGATATGGGATCATCCATCGCCCATCTGTATGGGTCGAGAAGGTATACGCTAGTCTACTCTGGTATATCGATGCCCCTTCTCGATACACCCTCGACTAGGGACTTTGAAGGATGTACTTATGGACTACCATGTCCCCACTAGTATGATCCGCATCACAGTCCAGGTAGTCAAGTACACATCCTAAGGGCTTTACCAATATGTAACAGAGAGACAATCAGTGTACACGTTAAGGTAAAGGGTAACCAGATAGCATACTATCATGTCGAGCAAGAAAGTCCTCCCTATATATGTCCCAGCATCCACTACAATATACATCCAATGTACAGTAATGGCCTCTAGGGCATACATATAACTAACAATCTCCCACTTGCACTAGGGCCATCTGTAGCAGTGGTTGTAGTATCTCATACTCAACCATCCCATAAAAGTCTCTCTCTGGGAACAGGCCTTCGTGAGTGGATCCGCCGTGTTGTCCTCTGAGTCTGCTCTCCTTGCCTCGATCACCTTGGAGATCAACCATCTCCATGATCAGGTGATACTGCTTTAGAATAAGTCTGGATCACTGATGGGACCTGCGTTCCTTGGCATAAGCCACAACTCCATTGTCACACAATGGGAGGAACATAGTTCATCTCATGAACCAATATACACCCAAACAGCTTCTTTGGTAGCATCTTTAGTAGCGATGTATCGTGCCTTTATCATTTAGTATGTCACGGTATCTATCTTGGAACTCTTCCAACATACTGTCCCTCGATTGAGGGTAAAGACAATGCATGTGACTGACATTCAGTCATTTTTATCACCCTGGAACCCTTCCAGTGATTCTCCCCAGGATCGATTGATACCATCTTACTACAACTAGTGAGATTCCTAACATCCAATTAGATCTATCTCATAGATCCAAAAATCCAGGATTTAGTAGGTATCACTTTGATCCTATTTTGAGAATCTTTGTGATAATCGGAGATTGATCGAGCGTAGCATAGGAAACTACTTCCCTATCAAGAGTATGTCATCCACGTACTCTACGTGAATCGCCACCATACTCCCTACTACCTTTTGTTTATACAAGGTTCATCTACCATTTTGATGATGTCAAACTCTTTGACTAACACATCAAAACAGACGTTCCAACTCCGCGATACCTGCTTTATTCTATAAAGCATCTTGCACACGTTTCCGCTGCTCCCACTGTCTACGAAGCCCTCTGGCTGTGTACTTATAGACGCTCTCTTCTAAATCATTATTTAGAAAAGCAGTCATGACACCCAACCACCAGATATCGTAGACATGGTATGTAGCCGTGGCAAGTAGGATCTGGATGGACTTAAGCATAGATCTTTAGAAAAGGTTTCATCATGATCCACACCTGGTCAATGATGCAAAGCTTTACTAAGTCTAGCTTTGAAAGTCTTAACTTTTCCATGTACACCAAGTAATCTTCTCAAGATATACTTGCTCCTGATGGGGATTTAACCCTTTAGATATAGCAACTAAAGTCCATACTTTGTTGGTGTATAAGGATTCCATCTCAGATCGCTAAGCATCCAGCCATTCTTACAGAGTCTTACTCCTGATGGCCAGTTCGAAGCTAGTTGGGTCATCATCTCATGATGCAATCCTCGCTCCCACTGTCATAGAGAAACCAGAGTAACTCTCAGGTGGGTGAGGAACCCTACTAGATCGGCGGAGAGGCCGAGGTTCGTTGGAATCTACTGAATCCTTTGGTTCTACCAAATTATCTGCTGTATTTTGTATAGCTGGAACCTTTCCAGTTCTACATTACAGACCTTGCCTCGAGCTTGTCCGGACTTTGCTTTTAGACATTAGCCGGACAACCCCAAATCTTAACTAGCTTAAGACATGGGCTCTTCCCTTTCCATATCACATATGAAATGGTAGACAACTGATTTGATTGGAACCCTATTCAATAGATATGCAACTTCTCAAGTGCATAACACCCAAAAGGAAAAAGGTAACTCAGTAGTACTCATCATAGAGCACACCTTATCATATAGGGTGTGATTGCTCCGCCCCGATATACCATCGTGCTATGGTGTATTCGGAGGAGTAATTCTGAGAGAGAATCTCATTCTCTTTTAGAATGGTCCAGAAATTCCGTGTTCAAGTATTCTCCTCCTTGATCTCATCATAGGACATAATACTTATACCCATGTGTTGGTTCTCTACTTCTAACTTATATTCTGTGAATATCTCAAAAGGTTCGGACTTGTGTTTCAACAGGAACATATGTCTGAATCTAAAGAGATCATCAGAGAACGTAATGAAGTACCAAGAACCGGTCTTGGCATGTGTAGACAGGGGACCTACATACATCAACATGTATCATCCCAAGAGTTCACTAACTCTTTCTTTGTTTCCAATAAACAGAGCTATGGTCATTATATCTTTGTGACATGACTGGCGAGTTTCACAAGATGTAAATTCAAACTGATTTAAATATGCATCTTTATGTAACTCAGCTAGTCGGGTCACATTGATCTGACCTAGTCTACAATACCTCAAGAAGGAATCGTTCATTTCTGAACTCTTCCTCTTGTGTGTGTTCCGTATACTAAGAACTGTAGTTTGATTTAGAACATCAACGCTTTTAGATAACGTGCCTGAACCGATCAACTTTTGATATAGGAAATGTTCAAAACATTATCCAACAATACAAAATTTTATCGTTTCTTTACTAATAAAGAGACAGATATGATTTTGTATATCAGGTTCGGTATCTAATAACATTCATTCAGAATCAATGTATCGGTAATACAGGGTGACAGTGACCGACAGACTTGGCTGCAACACTTGCCCCGTTTTCTGCCTCATGAAACTTATCACCCGTTCTCAGTTTTTCTACCCTTTTTTAGCCCTATGTAACAGATTACATATCTGGGATCCTGATCCGGTATCATATACCCAGGATGCAGAGGATACTGAGAAACAGTTCTGTATAATGAACACACCCGAAGGAGATGCATCATATGCACTTTCTTCGTTTGGGCGGCACGGGAAATCTGGTATTCCCTAATTTCCTGCTCTGTCTTATAACATTTATAAGTTGGAGCGGGACCAACGTTCCCCAGCTCAGTATAACAAGCGGGTTCGGTCAATAATCCGTATTATCATCTTGATTAAGGCGTGATATGGTTGCTACCTGGAGAGAGAGAGAAGAAAAAACTCAGCGTGCGCTCTTGCAAGAATAGATTGGTTATTATTTTATCTAATCAGGATGGCTCCCACTGCTTTTTATCAAATCTTCCTTCAAACCCTAAAAGGAAAGACTAGCCGGATTAATTACACACTACAAGTTCGCCAATCTTTCAGCCAGGCCAGTGTCGGTACTTTGAGGGAGGTCCCCCGTGCTTTCGCACGAACCTAATTAATGTAAACCTCGTTTTCCCAGAGGCGTAACCTCGTTAACACCTTTCTAGACACCTACTTGATCGGCTAATTGTAATGTATAAAACTCTCCCAGGAGTAACAATTACTCGCAGCGGGTATCAGGATCCAACTATCTCATAGAAGGTATGCAATCTCATTGCAAATTTCAACACTTGAAATTCCCGATAATATTTTGCCCCTAACCTCCTATGACCTTGACAAAGGCCAACAAACCATAGGATGCTAGTCAAGTTCAACCCGTCATTTCTTGATTGAATTAAACCCACCCGCACGGCCCTTGACAAAGGCCAATAAGGTCGCACGACTACCCTAACTCAATCTGCATCATATGCATAAGCAGATAAGCACCAGTTAGCTACCGCACACTGCGCCTTGACAAAGGCCAACAAACGCAGCACGAATACTAACTACTACTTATCTGAAATGACGGAGGGCTACGACAGGTTTTTCTGAAAACCTATTGCGTAATGAAATTGATATCGTTGTAGGATCGAATGAATTTTGAAAATGGAGTGTTTTTGAGGCTTTTCTAGTTTTGCTAAAGGAGTCACTCCCGGTGAAGGGATCGTCGGTCCTTTCTTCGTCGAATGAGGTGAGGGATATATCATATACATTACTGTGCAAAGCAAAAACTCTTAAAAGCAATCAAAAGACAAACCGAGTGTGTAGCATCTGCCAGTTATTGCTAAAGGAGTCACTCCCGGTGAAGGGATCTCGGTCCTTTCCTCATCGAATAAGGTGCAGGATATATCATATATACCGCTGTGCAAAGCAAGAACTGTAGCTACCTGTTTTATTTTGAAATTCGATTCTACAACATCTTAGGTTTCTTTTATTTCATTAATCACATTAATGAAGTCCCATCATTTAATGTACCTAGACATTACAGATAAATACGACGTACACTTATGCCATCCGCATTCGCCTCGATGTCCCCTCGTGCACCGTTAGGTTAGGTAACTAACGGCAGAGCAGGGCAGGGCTAGCACGGGTGTAAAATATAAGTAACATCTATATAATTGTAACACCTTAGAATGTGTTTTGTAGCTAATTATATTTTAATTTATAGTTTTTAATAAAAAAAGTTTACCAAATTGGTTTTTAAATATTTTATCCTAATTATTGTGTATTTTATTAGATTTTTATTAGGCACACACACACTTGTGCATGATACTAGAGTTGTTTTTGGGGTTAGATCATGTTTAGCAAGCATGATAAATTAACCCATCCTCTTTAGGTTAGTTTCATGTTTTGTTTAAGTGTTTTGGGTTTTAAGTGCATGGTTGTTTTCTTTAGTGAAAATGATTTTTCTTCTCTTTTCTTTTAAAGGGTTTTAGTGTTGATTTAAATTTTTGGTGCTTGGTTGACTTTGAGGAGAGAGAGAGAGAGAGGGAGCATGGGCATTATGGCCTTGCCCATGCCTCATTTAATGAGGAAGAGAAAGAGAGGGGGAGGTCTTGGATGTTTGCTCCCACTCTCCTCTCATTTTCCTACCCTCATTCTCTCACTCTCACCTGCACACACACACACACACACACACAGCCGAGAGAGAGAGAGAGGCAGTGGCAGTAGCAGCAAGCTGCCTCAGCAGCAGCAGCAACATAGACAGAGAGAAAGAGAGAGCAGCAGCAGCAGCTGGGGGAGCAGAAGCAGCAGCAGCAGCTGGGGGGGAGCATCATCACCATCACAACAACAACAACAACCACAACAATAACACAGCATCATCATTACCATCATTATCATCATCAGCAACAGAAGCAGTGGCAGCAACAGAAACAGCAAGCAACAGCAGCAGCAGGAGGAGCTCAGCACTTGCAGAAGCTCTCACCTCCTCCATACACCTCTTCACCTGCTCTTTAAGGTCCAGTAGGGTATAATTTCTTAACCCTATTGCTTGTTTGTGTAGCTTGTGTGTTAGTTTCTTCGATTAGTGTTAAATTGCTAGTTTTGTGCTTAATTATGGTGTTTAAGTGGAATTGTGGTTGATTGTTGATTGTGTTAGTTACTTTAGCTTAATTAAGTGCTAACTAGGCCACCTCAACTGAGAAATCCCCAGATTACACTAAAATACCATAAGTTTTCTAAATTGTGCAAATTGGTGTTTTTAAGCGATATATAGGATATCTGTGATCTGCTGGTGACCCGATGCCTACAGAACAAAATTGAGGAAACTGGAGCATGCTTGTTAGGTCTAGATGACACCACCAGAAGACGAACCCACCAGCCCCATTTGAGGCCGCCAATTTTAGCATTCTGGCCGCAATTTGCGGCCAGGAAAGGAGCTAGGGTGTTGGGGTTTGGGTGTAGGGATCCCTGCTTTGTTTTCTAGGTCTTTGACATGTCTAGTTTTGTAATATCATGCCTGTAGGAAAATCTGGGACTATTTGTCGTTTTGGTGTTATTTGTGTTTGCGCGATACGCGCGATACGTGAATGGGTTCTGTGATCCAGCGTATCGCCGCGTGTCGCGATGGGTTTTAGACGCGTACACACATGATTCAGCGTATCGTGCACACGCGCGTTTAGTTCGCGACGCGAGTTTCTCGTTTCGTTTCGATATCGCGTTTCGTGAGATATCTCGGCTTATATGTGATTTTCATGTTATATTTACAGGTTTGCAGGCAGGAGCTACGGACACAGCTACAGGGGGAGCAGGTGATAGGATTCACCCAGCGTGGAGTTTAGGTGAGTAGATATAACATCTACAGGGGAATCGCCCGCATGGCGTTATGCGTCTGGGCTAGGATTCAAATTCCTGTCGCACATTCTACGTCATTGTAGAATTGCGTATTTACTGCATTTCCTAGATATAGCTATATACTGGGACTAGCAGCCGTAGGACACTGCACACATTATTGACGGTTCATGTTGCACGAGCACGGATTGCATGCTACACACACACCGTCAATAATTACCATGTCACACACTACCCCTTATAGCTACCATTGCTTGCCACACTTGACATCTAGCTTATCGGTATACCTATAGTGTATCATACCTTTAGTGATAGGTATATTTCCACCTTGCGATACAGCTACAGGTATACCTCCTACATATTTTACTTATACCGGGAGGGATTTCCTACATATGTTACTATACCCAGGGGGGTATACGACATCAGTTCCTATAGGTAGATACCTATACCTTGCTACACCTGTATGTTAGATATATATTCAGTTGTTGTCGCATATTCACATTTACTGATGTTACTTAGCTGTACCTTATCATGATTTCGCATACATCTGGTTCAGCTATATACTTGCGTTTACCTGCTCGCATTCAGATATATCACATACATCTATTCCTGTATTTATGCATTGTTTATCTGGTTTTCATATGATGTTTTCGGGATTTGGGAACCGCGGGAGTTCATGAAATTATGCATACATGAACAACCCAGTTTCCTTGATATGATATTTCGAGCGTCCCCCATGAGTTTTATCGGTGCTGATTACCTACTCCATACGAGGTGTGGTTGCCGTATGAGAGTACATGGCGGGGCCCGGTATGGTTCCCCTCGGCAAGAAGATCGATGGGTTTGCCGATTGAGCCTGGAGGCGGGCGAGTACCTACCGGTGATTGTTTGGACCTGGCAGTTGTCTGGAGGCTACTGGCCAGAGTAGAGAGTTGGATGCGGGATGACCTGTACTGTCGAGGCCGAGGGCCGACACTGCAGACGGACCCCGTGGGCTGTCCGGACTGACGGAGCCCCATATACGAGGATTTCTGTGTCGATGCTTGGCACACGGTTTCATGATATTTCTTTAAACCCCTTTTTGTATATATAACAGGGGATTTAGCCGTTGTTATATATACCCTTACACCAATATTAGTGGAATGGGACGCTAATATATGTGTATTGCCCCCATCATATTTATTTCTGTACATGTATATATATCTTTAGGATGTTAGATTCATATGGAGATTGGACTTGGGATACTAGGTGATTTCATTGGGACTTGGACATTGGATATACCTATGTGATTGGTGATTTGTACATTCGGGATATAGGAGATTACTCGACACTGTACATTGAGGAGTTGTGAGACTTATTTGATGTGAGTGCCCAATGTGGGGCCTGGTTTGAGGATTTGGGATTGGAGTATCTTAGTGGATTGTGATCCTGCCACGATGTCAGGTTTCCGTGGAAAATGACATATTCCACCCTATACCTCACCATTACCTATCTTATGCACAGATTCATATATTGGTAGTACTTGTAGTGTACCCTTATGATAGTTGCATATTTGCTTTCTCATATCTCTATTGCATAGACATTGCATACTACTATCATGCCATCATTGCTTCACTTATTGATTGTACCTGCTAGTGCACTCTCTTTATTCCAGCATTGCATGACATATCATTATTATTGTAATCGCATATCTTAGATTCATGCTGTACGTGCATTCTCGCGATTACCTGCATATGTTTTATACTATTCACGAGTTGGCAACTCACCCCCGTTGTGCCACAGGTGTTTCAGGTTTTTCCCCAGAGTAGTCGAGGCAGGCTATTCCTCTATTCAGCTATCCAGCTACCATCTTTTGCTACAGATACCGCATCAGCTCACAGTACCATTTTTACATAGGTGGGTTAGACGGTTATCTGTATTTTATATTGTACCTTCGTTGTATTTTGTACTCTCCATCAGCTATTGTATTATTTGACATAGAGACTTGGTGAGGACGTAGTGTGTATTATGGTAGATTTGATGTCTTTATATATTCAGCTTTTCTCTACTGTCCTTATTCTTCTGTTGTATTCATATTGACTAGTCTTTATAAAAAATGGGGTGTTGCTAAAATTTTAAAGAAAGAAAGGAAGACTTTTAAAGAATTTGGGTTGCGATTTCAATTGTTTTCAAAACTTGTATTATCTTTTCCGTATTTTTATGGTTTAGATTTCTGGGCTTGGCTTTCTTTTACTACGTTGCGTCTTTAGGCGTTGCGTAGTATTAGGGCCGTCACGGGCCATTCTTGGGTCGTGACAAAGTTGGTATCAGAGCGTTAGGTTTTACCTTTCGGAGTGTAGGATGACCTTAGTATGATGGAGTAGGTAGCTTAAGCAGAGTAACGTAGTGTGTGTATGTCTGCAGCATACTCACAGCGTGGTACCTTGCATTAAGTGACCTAAGTACAATTTGCTTGACATTCCTTCCTTGATGATTCATATCTTTGAGATTCGGTTTCCTCATTCTTATCGAATCTCATCTTATACCTATTTGTAGCCTTGCCGCCGATGACTATGGGGACTCAGAGCGATGCAGCGAGGGCCGAGGTCAGGGTTAGCTCGGGTGAGCCGAGCACTGACCAGGATGGCACTCTAGTTGCACAGGTGCAGACGGATCAGCCTACGATCTATACTATGGATAGACTTTTGGTAGAGATGCAGGAGTTCCGCCAGACGATGAGTTCTTTGGTTGATGTCGTTCGGGAGCTACGACAGGAGGTTGTCACCCCTGTTACTCAGCCGTCCCTTACGATCAGCATGCAGCAGTCCGTCACCTACATAGCACCAGTGGTTGCAGCTCCAGTTGACGAGATACATATTCCAGGACAGTGGAGGACTCGTACCAGCGTACCAGCCCAGAGGCAGAGGTTTGGTCGTCGAGACAGATTTCGTGGCCGTCGCGGGAGTAGCAGAGGCTTAGGACGAGGACGGTCGTTCAGCTCTTACCCCCAGGATGGTCAGCAGTCAGCACGTGGATGTTTTCGATGCGGAAGCCTTCAGCACTTCGTCAGGGATTGTTCCTCAGCACGGCGTCAGGATCGTATTCAGAGAGGCCGTGGACGTGGAGGATTTGCTCAGAGGGCTCAGGCTACCAGAGAAGTTCATCCAGCTGCGAGTAGAGGGCAGACACAGGAGTTTGCTTCTACTCCTCGGGACGCGCAGACGTCCAATGTGGAGTTTTCAGGTACCCTTGAGTTATATTTTATTTTCTCTTGGTGTATTTGTTGTTTCTTGCTTGTACTGTGGTTGGGTAGATTAGTCTTGTTGTGCTAACTTCTGTCAGCGATTCTTTGGTTGCGCGACACGTATTCAGTTGTGTGCCAATCAGATAGGAGATAGAGACTTCGTCCATCGTTTTGATCCTTCTAGAGATGTTGGATTTGACGTTCTCCTGGGCATGGACTGGTCAGCTACGTGTTAGGCGTCTGTGGACTACCGTGTGGAAGCAAGATAGGTTTTGTTTTCCCCGGCAAGTCAGTTCTTGTTGTGCAGGTGGATAGTTGTGCCGCCTCTTACAGCTTGAATTCAGCCTTTTTCGCTAGTCGGCTACTGAGAAGATGTCGTGGATTCTTGGCGTTCATTTGTGATACCGGAGCCACAGTGGGATTGTTGGACCGGGTTCTTTTCGTGCGAGAGTCTTTCCGACGTTGTTCCAGATGAGCCGACGAAGCTGAGGGAGCTTAAGGATCAGCTGCAGAGTTGTGGTTTGAGGAGTTTTGTGCGTCTGAGTGTTTCGCTTTTGGAAGCTCATATTCTGTTCGTCAAGAAGAAAGACGGCAGTTTAGGGTTGCGTATCGACGGATCGTCAATTGAACCGGCTTACGGTGCGGATAGGTATCCTTCATCTCGCCGTGACGATTTCTTCGATCAGCTCCAGAGTGCGAGACATTTCTCTAAGTGTGCTTGGGATCAGGTCATCATTATTGCGGATTCGGAGTGACGGCATTCCGAAGACTGCCTTGTGCGTGCTACGGGCCTTGTGTGTTTTGTGAGTCGTTGGATTCACTGTCGCCCTAGCAGCATTCGTAGTTATGGTGAGCCAGATTTCTGCAGGCCGTTCCTCGACCAGTTTTTGTTGTGTTATTTATGACACTCTGGTTTACTTAGTGTGTTTTGAGGAACAGGAGTAGCACTTGAGGATTTGTTATGTAGATACTGGGAGAGTACCAGCAGTTGCTAAATTCTCGGAGTGTTTCTTCAGGCTTGTTTGTGTTGACTCCTAGGTCTTGTAGTCGCGGGAGACGGTTCCGTATGGTTCCGAGGGAGATCGTGGCCGTACAGCTTAGGCCCAGACTTATGCAGGACGGAGATCCGCAGATTCTTGGGCTTAGCAGGGTTTTTACCGCCGTTTCAGGCAGGATTGCTAGAGTGGTGCTGCACCAGTGACTGAATTGACAAAAAGGAGGTTTCTTTTCTTTGGACTGAGGCATGTGTACGGAGTTTTCAGCAGTTGAAGATTCGGTTAACAACTGCATCAGTCTTTCTTTGCTTTTGGTTCGGACGACCTTGTTGTTTAACTGTAATGTTTCTTGAGTGGACTCGAGTGTGTACTGAGGTGACACTATAGAGATATCACTTTTTCTTTCCCTACATTTGGAGGAAGTACGAGGAGGATATTCCACTCATGATCTGGAGATGGCCGCGGTGGTTTTGCGTTGGGAATTTGGAGATACTTCTTGTTGAGAGTCGTGTCAGATTTTCCACGGACCCCTAGAGCTTAATGTACATCTTCCTGCAGCAGATTTGGATTGTTGTGTTAGTCTTCTGCAGATTTACAGTTCTTGTGTGATCGTTGAGTATAGCTTAGTTCGCCTCTACGGAGGGGACAGCTTGCTCATGTCCGCGCCCGACCACTTTCCTTAAATCGTTTTCGCGAGACACTGCCCGTCGAAGCTCGTACGTCAGAGATACTTGAGCGTATTCGGCTGGGTAATGATTCGGAGACCTTGATTGTGACAATGATGTGCTAAGTTAGGGACGCGTTCGTGTACCTGGTTTCATCGGGTAGAGACGTATAATCCTAGAACATGCACATCTGTCAACCCCCTCTATGCATTCAAGTTCCACCAGCTTGGGCGTGACTTGTGAGATAGTTACGAGTGGACAGGGATGTAAAGAGAGGTTTCAGGTTTCGTTTCGAGTGTCTGTCTTGTCGTGTGCTTGAGTCGAGCATCTGAGGCCGGCTGGAGAGTTGCAATCTCTTACCGTTCCGAAGTAGGAATGGGAGCAGATCTCCACAAATTTCGTTATGGTTTCTACCTAAGTTTGGTCAGGGTGTGACTCCATTCGGATTCTTGTCGTCCGGTTTTTACTCAGTGTGCTCAGTTGTTTTTGTTAAGTTTGTGTGTTTGTTGTTTTGTCTGGTCGTCAGCAGCTTGGGATCGTCACTCGCCATCGTTAGGGTTCTCCTTCGATAGCTGTTAACAGGAGACGCTCTAATTGGCCACCCTTAGGCTTAGGGGTTAGGTCGTGTCGATCGCCAGCCTGTTGTTTTCTGACTCTGCGTAGGTAGGATTTTGGACCCCAGCTATGTCTAGAGAATTCGGAGATAGTCCAGTTGTGTTCAGGTCAGGATGAGAACTGTCCATTGCAAACAGATGTCTTATGCGACTGTGTTGGTCGCAGGCTTGAGTGTGCAGTGGCAAATCATGGATTCCTATGGACTTTCCGATGAATGACGTGTTGGATTTTGGGAAGCTTATTCCAGGATTTAGGTCCTTCTGAGATCCTATCAGCGAGTTAGTTTTGTTGCCTTCAATTTGGCACTTCCGCCCAGATTATTGGATTTTCACCCCGTATTCCTTGTGATGATACTTTACAATTACCTTCATGACCTTTCTCACATGTTTTGGCACCAGACCTTTTAGCTGGACGCGATTTTTCGTTCACCCGCAGCCATGTGTGTTAATGGCTCGACAGGTGGAGAAACGTCGGTCAAAGGTCTTGCCATCTGTGAAGGGTTTTCTTGGACGTAGCCGTATAGTGAGGTAGTCACTTGGGAGGCTGCGAGCGAGATTTGAGGATTTTAATCTTCTTTTGAAGGTACAGGTAACAGTATAAGTTTTAAATTCGGGGACGAATTTCTTTTAAGGGGGGAGATTGTAACACCTTAGAATGTGTTTTGTAGCTAATTATATTTTAATTTATAGTTTTTAATAAAAAAAGTTTACCAAATTGGTTTTTAAATATTTTATCCTAATTATTGTGTATTTTATTAGATTTTTATTAGGCACACACACACACTTGTGCATGATACTAGAGTTGTTTTTGGGGTTAGATCATGTTTAGCAAGCATGATAAATTAACCCATCCTCTTTAGGTTAGTTTCATGTTTTGTTTAAGTGTTTTGGGTTTTAAGTGCATGGTTGTTTTCTTTAGTGAAAATGATTTTTCTTCCCTTTTCTTTTAAAGGGTTTTAGTGTTGATTTAAATTTTTGGTGCTTGGTTGACTTTGAGGAGAGAGAGAGAGAGAGGAAGCATGGGCATTATGGCCTTGCCCATGCCTCATTTAATGAGGAAGAGAAAGAGAGGGGGAGGTCTTGGATGTTTGCTCCCACTCTCCTCTCATTTTCCTACCCTCATTCTCTCACTCTCACCTGCACACACACACACACACACACAGCCGAGAGAGAGAGAGAGGCAGTGGCAGTAGCAGCAAGCTGCCTCAGCAGCAGCAGCAGCATAGACAGAGAGAGAGAGAGAGCAGCAGCAGCAGCTGGGGGAGCAGAAGCAGCAGCAGCAGCTGGGGGGGAGCATCATCACCATCACAACAACAACAACAACCACAACAATAACATCAGCATCATCATTACCATCATTATCATCATCAGCAACAGAAGCAGTGGCAGCAACAGAAACAGCAAGCAACAGCAGCAGCAGGAGGAGCTCAGCACTTGCAGAAGCTCTCACATCCTCCATACACCTCTTCACCTGCTCTTTAAGGTCCAGTAGGGTATAATTTCTTAACCCTATTGCTTGTTTGTGTAGCTTGTGTGTTAGTTTCTTCGATTAGTGTTAAATTGCTAGTTTTGTGCTTAATTATGGTGTTTAAGTGGAATTGTGGTTGATTGTTGATTGTGTTAGTTACTTTAGCTTAATTAAGTGCTAACTAGGCCACCTCAACTGAGAAATCCCCAGATTACACTAAAATACCATAAGTTTTCTAAATTGTGCAAATTGGTGTTTTTAAGCGATATATAGGATATCTGTGATCTGCTGGTGACCCGATGCCTACAGAACAAAATTGAGGAAACTGGAGCATGCTTGTTAGGTCTAGATGACACCACCAGAAGACGAACCCACCAGCCCCATTTGAGGCCGCCAATTTTAGCATTCTGGCCGCAATTTGCGGCCAGGAAAGGAGCTAGGGTGTTGGGGTTTGGGTGTAGGGATCCCTGCTGTGTTTTCTAGGTCTTTGACATGTCTAGTTTTGTAATATCATGCCTGTAGGAAAATCTGGGACTATTTGTCGTTTTGGTGTTATTTGTGTTTGCGCGATACGCGCGATACGTGAATGGGTTCTGTGATCCAGCGTATCGCCGCGTGTCGCGATGGGTTTTAGACGCGTACACACACGATTCAGCGTATCGTGCACACGCGCGTTTAGTTCGCGACGCGAGTTTCTCGTTTCGTTTCGATATCGCGTTTCGTGAGATATCTCGGCTTATATGTGATTTTCATGTTATATTTACAGGTTTGCAGGCAGGAGCTACGGACACAGCTACAGGGGGAGCAGGTGATAGGATTCACCCAGCGTGGAGTTTAGGTGAGTAGATATAACATCTACAGGGGAATCGCCCGCATGGCGTTATGCGTCTGGGCTAGGATTCAAATTCCTGTCGCACATTCTACGTCATTGTAGAATTGCGTATTTACTGCATTTCCTAGATATAGCTATATACTGGGACTAGCAGCCGTAGGACACTGCACACATTATTGACGGTTCATGTTGCACGAGCACGGATTGCATGCTACACACACACCGTCAATAATTGCTATGTCACACACTACCCCTTATAGCTACCATTGCTTGCCACACTTGACATCTAGCTTATCGGTATACCTATAGTGTATCATACCTTTAGTGATAGGTATATTTCCACCTTGCGATACAGCTACAGGTATACCTCCTACATATTTTACTTATACCGGGAGGGATTTCCTACATATGTTACTATACCCAGGGGGGTATACGACATCAGTTCCTATAGGTAGATACCTATACCTTGCTACACCTGTATGTTAGATATATATTCAGTTGTTGTCGCATATTCACATTTACTGATGTTACTTAGCTGTACCTTATCATGATTTCGCATACATCTGGTTCAGCTATATACTTGCGTTTACCTGCTCGCATTCAGATATATCACATACATCTATTCCTGTATTTATGCATTGTTTATCTGGTTTTCATATGATGTTTTCGGGATTTGGGAACCGCGGGAGTTCATGAAATTATGCATACATGAACAACCCAGTTTCCTTGATATGATATTTCGAGCGTCCCCCATGAGGTTTATCGGTGCTGATTACCTACTCCATACGAGGTGTGGTTGCCGTATGAGAGTACATGGCGGGGCCCGGTATGGTTCCCCTCGGCAAGAAGATCGATGGGTTTGCCGATTGAGCCTGGAGGCGGGCGAGTACCTACCGGTGATTGTTTGGACCTGGCAGTTGTCTGGAGGCTACTGGCCAGAGTAGAGAGTTGGATGCGGGATGACCTGTACTGTCGAGGCCGAGGGCCGACACTGCAGACGGACCCCGTGGGCTGTCCGGACTGACGGAGCCCCATATACGAGGATTTCTGTGTCGATGCTTGGCACACGGTTTCATGATATTTCTTTAAACCCCTTTTTGTATATATAACAGGGGATTTAGCCGTTGTTATATATACCCTTACACCAATATTAGTGGAATGGGACGCTAATATATGTGTATTGCCCCCATCATATTTATTTCTGTACATGTATATATATCTTTAGGATGTTAGATTCATATGGAGATTGGACTTGGGATACTAGGTGATTTCATTGGGACTTGGACATTGGATATACCTATGTGATTGGTGATTTGTACATTCGGGATATAGGAGATTACTCGACACTGTACATTGAGGAGTTGTGAGACTTATTTGATGTGAGTGCCCAATGTGGGGCCTGGTTTGAGGATTTGGGATTGGAGTATCTTAGTGGATTGTGATCCTGCCACGATGTCAGGTTTCCGTGGAAAATGACATATTCCACCCTATACCTCACCATTACCTATCTTATGCACAGATTCATATATTGGTAGTACTTGTAGTGTACCCTTATGATAGTTGCATATTTGCTTTCTCATATCTCTATTGCATAGACATTGCATACTACTATCATGCCATCATTGCTTCACTTATTGATTGTACCTGCTAGTGCACTCTCTTTATTCCAGCATTGCATGACATATCATTATTATTGTAATCGCATATCTTAGATTCATGCTGTACGTGCATTCTCGCGATTACCTGCATATGTTTTATACTATTCACGAGTTGGCAACTCACCCCCGTTGTGCCACAGGTGTTTCAGGTTTTTCCCCAGAGTAGTCGAGGCAGGCTATTCCTCTATTCAGCTATCCAGCTACCATCTTTTGCTACAGATACCGCATCAGCTCACAGTACCATTTTTACATAGGTGGGTTAGACGGTTATCTGTATTTTATATTGTACCTTCGTTGTATTTTGTACTCTCCATCAGCTATTGTATTATTTGACATAGAGACTTGGTGAGGACGTAGTGTGTATTATGGTAGATTTGATGTCTTTATATATTCAGCTTTTCTCTACTGTCCTTATTCTTCTGTTGTATTCATATTGACTAGTCTTTATAAAAAATGGGGTGTTGCTAAAATTTTAAAGAAAGAAAGGAAGACTTTTAAAGAATTTGGGTTGCGATTTCAATTGTTTTCAAAACTTGTATTATCTTTTCCGTATTTTTATGGTTTAGATTTCTGGGCTTGGCTTTCTTTTACTACGTTGCGTCTTTAGGCGTTGCGTAGTATTAGGGCCGTCACGGGCCATTCTTGGGTCGTGACAAAGTTGGTATCAGAGCGTTAGGTTTTACCTTTCGGAGTGTAGGATGACCTTAGTATGATGGAGTAGGTAGCTTAAGCAGAGTAACGTAGTGTGTGTATGTCTGCAGCATACTCACAGCGCGGTACCTTGCATTAAGTGACCTAAGTACAATTTGCTTGACATTCCTTCCTTGATGATTCATATCTTTGAGATTCGGTTTCCTCATTCTTATCGAATCTCATCTTATACCTATTTGTAGCCTTGCCGCCGATGACTATGGGGACTCAGAGCGATGCAGCGAGGGCCGAGGTCAGGGTTAGCTCGGGTGAGCCGAGCACTGACCAGGATGGCACTCTAGTTGCACAGGTGCAGACGGATCAGCCTACGATCTATACTATGGATAGACTTTTGGTAGAGATGCAGGAGTTCCGCCAGACGATGAGTTCTTTGGTTGATGTCGTTCGGGAGCTACGACAGGAGGTTGTCACCCCTGTTACTCAGCTGTCCCTTACGATCAGCATGCAGCAGTCCGTCACCTACATAGCACCAGTGGTTGCAGCTCCAGTTGACGAGATACATATTCCAGGACAGTGGAGGACTCGTACCAGCGTACCAGCCCAGAGGCAGAGGTTTGGTCGTCGAGACAGATTTCGTGGCCATCGCGGGAGTAGCAGAGGCTTAGGACGAGGACGGTCGTTCAGCTCTTACCCCCAGGATGGTCAGCAGTCAGCACGTGGATGTTTTCGATGCGGAAGCCTTCAGCACTTCGTCAGGGATTGTTCCTCAGCACGGCGTCAGGATCGTATTCAGAGAGGCCGTGGACGTGGAGGATTTGCTCAGAGGGCTCAGGCTACCAGAGAAGTTCATCCAGCTGCGAGTAGAGGGCAGACACAGGAGTTTGCTTCTACTCCTCGGGACGCGCAGACGTCCAATGTGGAGTTTTCAGGTACCCTTGAGTTATATTTTATTTTCTCTTGGTGTATTTGTTGTTTCTTGCTTTTACTGTGGTTGGGTAGATTAGTCTTGTTGTGCTAACTTCTGTCAGCGATTCTTTGGTTGCGCGACACGTATTCAGTTGTGTGCCAATCAGATAGGAGATAGAGACTTCGTCCATCGTTTTGATCCTTCTAGAGATGTTGGATTTGACGTTCTCCTGGGCATGGACTGGTCAGCTACGTGTTAGGCGTCTGTGGACTACCGTGTGGAAGCAAGATAGGTTTTGTTTTCCCCGGCAAGTCAGTTCTTGTTGTGCAGGTGGATAGTTGTGCCGCCTCTTACAGCTTGAATTCAGCCTTTTTCGCTAGTCGGCTGCTGAGAAGATGTCGTGGATTCTTGGCGTTCATTTGTGATACCGGAGCCACAGTGGGATTGTTGGACCGGGTTCTTTTCGTGCGAGAGACTTTCCGACGTTGTTCCAGATGAGCCGACGAAGCTGAGGGAGCTTAAGGATCAGCTGCAGAGTTGTGGTTTGAGGAGTTTTGTGCGTCTGAGTGTTTCGCTTTTGGAAGCTCATATTCTGTTCGTCAAGAAGAAAGACGGCAGTTTAGGGTTGCGTATCGACGGATCGTCAATTGAACCGGCTTACGGTGCGGATAGGTATCCTTCATCTCGCCGTGACGATTTCTTCGATCAGCTCCAGAGTGCGAGACATTTCTCTAAGTGTGCTTGGGATCAGGTCATCATTATTGCGGATTCGGAGTGACGGCATTCCGAAGACTGCCTTGTGCGTGCTACGGGCCTTGTGTGTTTTGTGAGTCGTTGGATTCACTGTCGCCCTAGCAGCATTCGTAGTTATGGTGAGCCAGATTTCTGCAGGCCGTTCCTCGACCAGTTTTTGTTGTGTTATTTATGACACTCTGGTTTACTTAGTGTGTTTTGAGGAACAGGAGTAGCACTTGAGGATTTGTTATGTAGATACTGGGAGAGTACCAGCAGTTGCTAAATTCTCGGAGTGTTTCTTCAGGCTTGTTTGTGTTGACTCCTAGGTCTTGTAGTCGCGGGAGACGGTTCCGTATGGTTCCGAGGGAGATCGTGGCCGTACAGCTTAGGCCCAGACTTGTATGCAGGACGGAGATCCGCAGATTCTTGGGCTTAGCAGGGTTTTTACCGCCGTTTCAGGCAGGATTGCTAGAGTGGTGCTGCACCAGTGACTGAATTGACAAAAAGGAGGTTTCTTTTCTTTGGACTGAGGCATGTGTACGGAGTTTTCAGCAGTTGAAGATTCGGTTAACAACTGCATCAGTCTTTCTTTGCTTTTGGTTCGGACGACCTTGTTGTTTAACTGTAATGTTTCTTGAGTGGACTCGAGTGTGTACTGAGGTGACACTATAGAGATATCACTTTTTCTTTCCCTACATTTGGAGGAAGTACGAGGAGGATATTCCACTCATGATCTGGAGATGGCCGCGGTGGTTTTGCGTTGGGAATTTGGAGATACTTCTTGTTGAGAGTCGTGTCAGATTTTCCACGGACCCCTAGAGCTTAATGTACATCTTCCTGCAGCAGATTTGGATTGTTGTGTTAGTCTTCTGCATATTTACAGTTCTTGTGTGATCGTTGAGTATAGCTTAGTTCGCCTCTACGGAGGGGACAGCTTGCTCATGTCCGCGCCCGACCACTTTCCTTAAATCGTTTTCGCGAGACACTGCCCGTCGAAGCTCGTACGTCAGAGATACTTGAGCGTATTCGGCTGGGTAATGATTCGGAGACCTTGATTGTGACAATGATGTGCTAAGTTAGGGACGCGTTCGTGTACCTGGTTTCATCGGGTAGAGACGTATAATCCTAGAACATGCACATCTGTCAACCCCCTCTATGCATTCAAGTTCCACCAGCTTGGGCGTGACTTGTGAGATAGTTACGAGTGGACAGGGATGTAAAGAGAGGTTTCAGGTTTCGTTTCGAGTGTCTGTCTTGTCGTGTGCTTGAGTCGAGCATCTGAGGCCGGCTGGAGAGTTGCAATCTCTTACCGTTCCGAAGTAGGAATGGGAGCAGATCTCCACAAATTTCGTTATGGTTTCTACCTAAGTTTGGTCAGGGTGTGACTCCATTCGGATTCTTGTCGTCCGGTTTTTACTCAGTGTGCTCAGTTGTTTTTGTTAAGTTTGTGTGTTTGTTGTTTTGTCTGGTCGTCAGCAGCTTGGGATCGTCACTCGCCATCGTTAGGGTTCTCCTTCGATAGCTGTTAACAGGAGACGCTCTAATTGGCCACCCTTAGGCTTAGGGGTTAGGTCGTGTCGATCGCCAGCCTGTTGTTTTCTGACTCTGCGTAGGTAGGATTTTGGACCCCAGCTATGTCTAGAGAATTCGGAGATAGTCCAGTTGTGTTCAGGTCAGGATGAGAACTGTCCATTGCAAACAGATGTCTTATGCGACTGTGTTGGTCGCAGGCTTGAGTGTGCAGTGGCAAATCATGGATTCCTATGGACTTTCCGATGAATGACGTGTTGGATTTTGGGAAGCTTATTCCAGGATTTAGGTCCTTCTGAGATCCTATCAGCGAGTTAGTTTTGTTGCCTTCAATTTGGCACTTCCGCCCAGATTATTGGATTTTCACCCCGTATTCCTTGTGATGATACTTTACAATTACCTTCATGACCTTTCTCACATGTTTTGGCACCAGACCTTTTAGCTGGACGCGATTTTTCGTTCACCCGCAGCCATGTGTGTTAATGGCTCGACAGGTGGAGAAACGTCGGTCAAAGGTCTTGCCATCTGTGAAGGGTTTTCTTGGACGTAGCCGTATAGTGAGGTAGTCACTTGGGAGGCTGCGAGCGAGATTTGAGGATTTTAATCTTCTTTTGAAGGTACAGGTAACAGTATAAGTTTTAAATTCGGGGACGAATTTCTTTTAAGGGGGGAGATTGTAACACCTTAGAATGTGTTTTGTAGCTAATTATATTTTAATTTATAGTTTTTAATAAAAAAAGTTTACCAAATTGGTTTTTAAATATTTTATCCTAATTATTGTGTATTTTATTAGATTTTTATTAGGCGCACACACACACTTGTGCATGATACTAGAGTTGTTTTTGGGGTTAGATCATGTTTAGCAAGCATGATAAATTAACCCATCCTCTTTAGGTTAGTTTCATGTTTTGTTTAAGTGTTTTGGGTTTTAAGTGCATGGTTGTTTTCTTTAGTGAAAATGATTTTTCTTCCCTTTTCTTTTAAAGGGTTTTAGTGTTGATTTAAATTTTTGGTGCTTGGTTGACTTTGAGGAGAGAGAGAGAGAGAGGAAGCATGGGCATTATGGCCTTGCCCATGCCTCATTTAATGAGGAAGAGAAAGAGAGGGGGAGGTCTTGGATGTTTGCTCCCACTCTCCTCTCATTTTCCTACCCTCATTCTCTCACTCTCACCTGCACACACACACACACACACACAGCCGAGAGAGAGAGAGAGGCAGTGGCAGTAGCAGTAAGCTGCCTCAGCAGCAGCAGCAGCATAGACAGAGAGAGAGAGAGAGAGCAGCAGCAGCAGCTGGGGGAGCAGAAGCAGCAGCAGCAGCTGGGGGGGGAGCATCATCACCATCACAACAACAACAACAACCACAACAATAACATCAGCATCATCATTACCATCATTATCATCATCAGCAACAGAAGCAGTGGCAGCAACAGAAACAGCAAGCAACAGCAGCAGCAGGAGGAGCTCAGCACTTGCAGAAGCTCTCACATCCTCCATACACCTCTTCACCTGCTCTTTAAGGTCCAGTAGGGTATAATTTCTTAACCCTATTGCTTGTTTGTGTAGCTTGTGTGTTAGTTTCTTCGATTAGTGTTAAATTGCTAGTTTTGTGCTTAATTATGGTGTTTAAGTGGAATTGTGGTTGATTGTTGATTGTGTTAGTTACTTTAGCTTAATTAAGTGCTAACTAGGCCACCTCAACTGAGAAATCCCCAGATTACACTAAAATACCATAAGTTTTCTAAATTGTGCAAATTGGTGTTTTTAAGCGATATATAGGATATCTGTGATCTGCTGGTGACCCGATGCCTACAGAACAAAATTGAGGAAACTGGAGCATGCTTGTTAGGTCTAGATGACACCACCAGAAGACGAACCCACCAGCCCCATTTGAGGCCGCCAATTTTAGCATTCTGGCCGCAATTTGCGGCCAGGAAAGGAGCTAGGGTGTTGGGGTTTGGGTGTAGGGATCCCTGCTGTGTTTTCTAGGTCTTTGACATGTCTAGTTTTGTAATATCATGCCTGTAGGAAAATCTGGGACTATTTGTCGTTTTGGTGTTATTTGTGTTTGCGCGATACGCGCGATACGTGAATGGGTTCTGTGATCCAGCGTATCGCCGCGTGTCGCGATGGGTTTTAGACGCGTACACACACGATTCAGCGTATCGTGCACACGCGCGTTTAGTTCGCGACGCGAGTTTCTCGTTTCGTTTCGATATCGCGTTTCGTGAGATATCTCGGCTTATATGTGATTTTCATGTTATATTTACAGGTTTGCAGGCAGGAGCTACGGACACAGCTACAGGGGGAGCAGGTGATAGGATTCACCCAGCGTGGAGTTTAGGTGAGTAGATATAACATCTACAGGGGAATCGCCCGCATGGCGTTATGCGTCTGGGCTAGGATTCAAATTCCTGTCGCACATTCTACGTCATTGTAGAATTGCGTATTTACTGCATTTCCTAGATATAGCTATATACTGGGACTAGCAGCCGTAGGACACTGCACACATTATTGACGGTTCATGTTGCACGAGCACGGATTGCATGCTACACACACACCGTCAATAATTGCCATGTCACACACTACCCCTTATAGCTACCATTGCTTGCCACACTTGGCATCTAGCTTATCGGTATACCTATAGTGTATCATACCTTTAGTGATAGGTATATTTCCACCTTGCGATACAGCTACAGGTATACCTCCTACATATTTTACTTATACCGGGAGGGATTTCCTACATATGTTACTATACCCAGGGGGGTATACGACATCAGTTCCTATAGGTAGATACCTATACCTTGCTACACCTGTATGTTAGATATATATTCAGTTGTTGTCGCATATTCACATTTACTGATGTTACTTAGCTGTACCTTATCATGATTTCGCATACATCTGGTTCAGCTATATACTTGCGTTTACCTGCTCGCATTCAGATATATCACATACATCTATTCCTGTATTTATGCATTGTTTATCTGGTTTTCATATGATGTTTTCGGGATTTGGGAACCGCGGGAGTTCATGAAATTATGCATACATGAACAACCCAGTTTCCTTGATATGATATTTCGAGCGTCCCCCATGAGTTTTATCGGTGCTGATTACCTACTCCATACGAGGTGTGGTTGCCGTATGAGAGTACATGGCGGGGCCCGGTATGGTTCCCCTCGGCAAGAAGATCGATGGGTTTGCCGATTGAGCCTGGAGGCGGGCGAGTACCTACCGGTGATTGTTTGGACCTGGCAGTTGTCTGGAGGCTACTGGCCAGAGTAGAGAGTTGGATGCGGGATGACCTGTACTGTCGAGGCCGAGGGCCGACACTGCAGACGGACCCCGTGGGCTGTCCGGACTGACGGAGCCCCATATACGAGGATTTCTGTGTCGATGCTTGGCACACGGTTTCATGATATTTCTTTAAACCCCTTTTTGTATATATAACAGGGGATTTAGCCGTTGTTATATATACCCTTACACCAATATTAGTGGAATGGGACGCTAATATATGTGTATTGCCCCCATCATATTTATTTCTGTACATGTATATATATCTTTAGGATGTTAGATTCATATGGAGATTGGACTTGGGATACTAGGTGATTTCATTGGGACTTGGACATTGGATATACCTATGTGATTGGTGATTTGTACATTCGGGATATAGGAGATTACTCGACACTGTACATTGAGGAGTTGTGAGACTTATTTGATGTGAGTGCCCAATGTGGGGCCTGGTTTGAGGATTTGGGATTGGAGTATCTTAGTGGATTGTGATCCTGCCACGATGTCAGGTTTCCGTGGAAAATGACATATTCCACCCTATACCTCACCATTACCTATCTTATGCACAGATTCATATATTGGTAGTACTTGTAGTGTACCCTTATGATAGTTGCATATTTTCTTTCTCATATCTCTATTGCATAGACATTGCATACTACTATCATGCCATCATTGCTTCACTTATTGATTGTACCTGCTAGTGCACTCTCTTTATTCCAGCATTGCATGACATATCATTATTATTGTAATCGCATATCTTAGATTCATGCTGTACGTGCATTCTCGCGATTACCTGCATATGTTTTATACTATTCACGAGTTGGCAACTCACCCCCGTTGTGCCACAGGTGTTTCAGGTTTTTCCCCAGAGTAGTCGAGGCAGGCTATTCCTCTATTCAGCTATTCAGCTACCATCTTTTGCTACAGATACCGCATCAGCTCACAGTACCATTTTTGCATAGGTGGGTTAGACGGTTATCTGTATTTTATATTGTACCTTCGTTGTATTTTGTACTCTCCATCAGCTATTGTATTATTTGACATAGAGACTTGGTGAGGACGTAGTGTGTATTATGGTAGATTTGATGTCTTTATATATTCAGCTTTTCTCTACTGTCCTTATTCTTCTGTTGTATTCATATTGACTAGTCTTTATAAAAATTGGGGTGTTGCTAAAATTTTAAAGAAAGAAAGGAAGACTTTTAAAGAATTTGGGTTGCGATTTCAATTGTTTTCAAAACTTGTATTATCTTTTCCGTATTTTTATGGTTTAGATTTCTGGGCTTGGCTTTCTTTTACTACGTTGCGTCTTTAGGCGTTGCGTAGTATTAGGGCCGTCACGGGCCATTCTTAGGTCGTGACAATAATATATCATATATACTATATATACTGTATCTATCACAGAACATCACATGATCGCATCACAGATATCGCAGCAGAAGAATCATATGAAATATTGGATATACTAGGACGCCCGTGTTTTCAATACGAGCCAGTATAAAACACGGATTCCACGGTCGTGATGAATAGCCAAACCCACACCCCTAGACCCCTACGAGAGCGGCAAGTAACCCTACCAATTCTAGAGTTAGGAGACCCGGACTCGACTCCTCGAGTTGGTCTTCCACTGGACTCCAGAACCCGGTAACTTGTGCTCCCCTCCTTGGGTCTATCCTAGTGCGGAAAAGTAAATAATATACAACGGGTGACAACTTCCGCAACCTGGAAGCGCCCCAATAAAAGAATATTACATACAAGTTTTTACATGAATGAAAATGAAAAACACTCATCTCACATAAAAACCTCCGGCTATTCAAACACGACGATCCAATATAACATATCCAGCAACACATAACAACCCATGTCATCAACGTAAGTAAATATGTCCATCCCAATTGTCGTTGACATATAGCAACGAAACCGGCGATATCACATATTACACTTACGGTCACAGAAAAGAAAGTGTAAAACTACAACAGTTGGAATCCGCAACCACCTCAGACATCGCATGCCTGACCAAATGAATTACTTAGACATCACATGCCTAACAATTATAAACCCCACATTTTAGTCTCAAAATCGAAAACTCTTTTCAATATCAAGTCGGGCAATTCAACAAGATTCCCGACATCCTGATCGAATACTCGTCGCAAAATTCAGTAGGCGGCAGCACCCCCGATACCGTCGACGAAGTGCACCAAGGCGGAACACCGCTGCCGCGAGCACCCGAACGGATGCTTTCGGCGACGGGGTTCTCCTACAGTCACTTGGTCGGGGCTATGGGGTGTAGCTGTCTATTAAGTTTACCCGGCGAGTATCCGCGTACGCTACGTGATTGCGACGGACTTTTGATCACATCAAAATTCCGTGGCAACCGATCAAGTGAGACTAAACTGCTATGTTTATAACATTCATTCAGTTATCACATAACTTCTTGTGAATTCCAATTATTGTATCCCATTCCGGATAAATATAAAATGTCAAACTTTCCGATCGAACAATCGAACACCCAAGTTTTCCCGATACAGATCAACACATGAAACAAGTCTAAAAGCATTCAGTTCGTGCCTCAGTACCAACGGTCCAGCCGTAGAAGGGTCAAGCCAACGCCTCACATGTGGCATGCCGTACTACCCCAAACCCGAAGGTTCAAAGGGCAGTTCAAGACGGTCACATAATCGAGTTAAGGTTTGTTGTCTTCTAGAGGGACCATCGCGTTACTTGCACTACTTAGAACGTCTTTAAACTACGGAAAAATCCAACACTTGGAAATTTCCCGACAGGGGAACAATTGGGTATTTATATCCGGTCGAACTTTTTAACATATTCTAAAAATACCCGGAAAAGCACACCGACAAAAATTAGACAGTCCGATCGAATACATCGAGTCCCCAATACAACCCAGAAAATACAACTCTGGAATAAATATTAAAAACATCCAGAACACACAAGAAACACCAACAGAAACAACTGAAGAAAACATACATCCTAATCATCACAGACGGACGCGGAACCGCCGCAAAAGGAGGGTCAACGCCGCGGTTCCGCAGCCGTACTGTTGAATTGGGTTGTCGTTTTCTCCAGTTTTTCTTAGAATTTCCTGCACATTTCTCTGCATATTTTTAATTCCAAAAAATCCACATTTTACAGAAATGTCCAGAGAGCATGTTAAGGGTTTGGGTTTCGGGTCGATCGGACTTCAAATTCCGTCGGGACTTCGCCTAAGGCTCTAGCTATGCTCTGATACCACTGTTGGGTTCCTAGGCACACTAGTGAGGTCTCACAAGGCATCAACCATGCCAATTTCAAATTTAAACGGTGCCGAGAAACCCTAGAACGGATCGTTGGCTAGATTTCTAGGCGACAATAAAAACTAGTTAACAACTTAACTATAAAGAATACGGAAATACAACCTTTGTAGATCCGGTGCTCCACCTCCATAGCTCCGCAACGAAGTCCCCTCACTGTCCATGTGAGTTCCCGGGCTCTAGCGTCGGCTTCGTCGGAGAATGGGCAAGCTAGGTCGTCGATGTCCATGCCGAAGATGATCTACGTCGAGGCATCGCTAAATCAAGCTCCGACTTCACCAAGTCAAGAAACTTGTGAAGAAAACACACTCTACTACTTGGCTAGAGGTCGAGGATGAAGAAATAGGAAGTGGGTAGACTTTAGATTTGGATTTCTCACTCATTTCCATCAATCACCATTGATGGAGCTTGCTTTCTTCTTGAAGAAGAAGAAGATAATAGTTATGATAAGTTATTATAAAAAGAATAATAAATTTATTCTTATCATAATATTAACCTAAGTTAAGTGTAGAGAATTGACCAAGGTTAAAGAATGGTTAGGGTTAAGGAGATGAGACAAAAAATGGTCACTTAATGAATGCTTCATGAAGCTTCATGTTGCAAACAAAATAAGCCACCATTTTTCTCTCATTTCATTTCCTTTTTCCAAAAAATAAAAGGATAAATAAATGAATAAGTAAAACCCTAATTATCCACTTAACCATGGTTTAAATCTTTACACTTAACCAAAAATATATGTATCATCAAACATGATACAATCAAGTGCACAAAATCATATCGCATATGTAATGCGCACATCCGAGCGATAAAATCCATTTAAAGTGAACCGATACCAGTTAATGCAAAGTAATATATCAAATATATAATTATGCATCAAATCATTAAATCAACACTTGATTTAACGATCCGGTCATATCGTATATAACCGACTAGTATGCAATGCATCGGTTTATCGAATCAACCCTTGATTCGATAACTAGGGTATATCGCATATAACCTAATCGATACATTCATCGCGAGAATGAAATACGGTATCACATACACGCATTATTCTCGGTCCCGCACATATCTCATATGCGCTCCTATTTCGTTTCGCTTGAGCCAGGAAACCTCTGTGTAGGACTCTAAAGACTCGTCAATACGCAGATGATGATCATATCAAGCATCCACAAGCCGCAAGCGGTCTGCTAAACGTAACGGCCACCCGGGTATTGAGCGATCAGAAGATCGACGAGCAAGCCCGCTCACACTCCTGTGAATCCAACCAGTAACACTACCGTACAGTCCGGTCTGATCGTCTGATATGTCGTATATCTCGCCTAGGGATGGTAAACGTCAGACCCCAATAGCTCGATAAGTCGTGTCGATATGAGGTCTATAACACTTCGAGAAACTACTGGTAACACTTACCAGTAAATCTCAGCAACCCTGGCTAGGGATTTCCTGTTATAGCCAATCGAACACAGCGCAACATCAACTCCCTATACCGGGAGAGACGAATCCCCTCCTATCGCTCATTGCCTCCATGTGATTCGGGACTGTACCCAAAAACCACCGTTTTGCACGCCCTTTTGGACGTGGTAAGATGGAAATCAAAGCACAGTGGGAACCACACAAGACTCTATGACGATCTCGGGTCAACAGACTACTCTGTACCAGTGTCACCAGAGAACTGCCATCTGACGTGAGGTATAATACCATCTGGGAGTTCTCGGCGAGTCCGTCCAGTGTACCCAGTCTCCACTGAGCACCCGTATATCATCTCCAATGTCAAACACCAATGGATATGGGATCATCCATCGCCCATCTGTATGGGTCAAGAAGGTATACGCTAGTCTACTCTGGTATATCGATGCCCCTTCTCGATACACCCTCGACTAGGGACTTTGAAGGATGTACTTATGGACTACCATGTCCCCACTAGTATGATCCGCATCACAGTCCAGGTAGTCAAGTACACATCCTAAGGGCTTTACCAACATGTAACAGAGAGACAATCAGTGTACACGTTAAGGTAAAGGGTAACCAGATAGCATACTATCATGTCGAGCAAGAAAGTCCTCCCTATATATGTCCCAGCATCCACTACAATATACATCCAATGTACAGTAATGGCCTCTAGGGCATACATATAACTAACACATAGCAGAGGAAGAAGACCGTTACTAGTCCGCCGGAAGACAGTCTTCTTTTTCCTGGTTCATCTGCCGAGGAAGCTGCATAATTGGCTGAGGCTATAAGACGCTCACAGGATGAATCCGAGAATGTAAAGATCCCGAAGAGGCCTTATCCTGACGTCATCTTTTACGAAGACCCTCCATCAATACGACGGATATTTATAGGTCCTTTGGAAGAGGGAGGCGAGAGAGCTCTTAAACAGCCTGTCTCGGCCAATGCTGAAGACGCGCTTTCATTGTGGACCGGTGGCCACGAGTCTACCCTCGAACCTCGGCGAGCATACCTCCTGAGGAAGGAGCGTCGGCTTGAACAAGCCATACTAGAAGCTCCTTTGTGCATTGGTACACTTATATATCCTTTTGTAGTATTTTGCACTGCATACACACACACGCACACACACACATATCCTTATCCTCGTGCAAACTTTGCAGGGACTTCGCTGATGGCAGATTATCTGAGTCCGAGTCACGCCTTGACTATGGACTCTGCAAATATCCTCGATGAGACACTAATCAATGTGGAGGGGGTCGATGCAACTGTTGTTCCTACGATGGAGCTTCCCTCGGTGATTCCTGCTCCCCAAGTGCTTGCTCCCCCGGAAGAGGCATTTTCATTGGCCGCCGATTCGATGGATCTCTCTAGGGATGGCCCGGCGACTGCGGGACAGGTAGTTGAGGCCACCGTCCTTTCATTGGAGCATGTAGCAATGGCTACTGCCCCTCCACCGGAGGTTATTATACCGGCCTACATCCCCGATGATGTGCCTGGGGGCACAGAGGAGGCCGCCGAAGCTGCTATCCCTCCAACCCAGAGTGGGAGGAGCGTCGAAGGTATTGTTCTATCTTTTATTTTAACGATCTCTTCATTATCTGTACTTTCCTGTCTTTTCAAAGCTACGGGGATTGGCGGTATCCATCCTGGACTTGTCCCCTAGGAAGTCTTTCCAGCGTCTGCTAAAGATGGCCGTTCCGTAGGCAATATCCCCTCAACGCATTGTCCTCTCTTCCGAGCAAGGTTAGCGTTATTTGCCTTCTCCTCACGACATTATTATTATTTCATATAATGACACTGATGTCTTTTATAGTTCTGGAAGCTGATGACGAAGTCGAGATTCTTGACGGGCCTGGGGAGCCTTCAGACCCTTCTTGCATGACCGTGGGTAAGTAAAGTTTCAATGTTGTTCAATTCGCTCTTTACTTGTGAATCTCGCTGACTGTTTTCTATGAATCTTAACAGATTTTCCAGTTCTTACCATGCTGGAATCCCGCATCGTGATGCTGCCCGGCCCCCATGCTCTACGTGCCTCGGAACGGATGGCAAACCTAAGCCTTCACTCCTTGTCAGCTCTGATTGAAGACCTTCGTGCTGGCAGTCTGATCATGGTCGAAGCATTTGCCGCTGAAGCCAACGGTTCTCTTCCCTTCCTTGCTACTTACCATAGTTAAACATTGGTGCAAGTCTGGGTTGAGTTCTGTCGTCAGGTGGAGGCTTGCTTGCATATTCTTGAATGTACACGCCTTCCCTCAGAGGTTGTAGCTGCAAAGGCGATCTTGCGGGGGCCGATCGAACGATGCGCCTCAAATATGCTGTCATGCGAGAAGAGGCTTAGCCGAAAGTTTTCGGAGAGGGAGCTGGCTTCTAAAGCGCCGAGGGAACTTCAAGCTAATATTTCGGCCAAGACCACTCGGGCATACGATCTTTGGCGAGGGCTTCAAGAAGCTATCAAGGAGGTGGTAGCCATTGATAAAGCCGTCATTTTCACTCGTGAAATGGTCGAAGCTTATAAGGTTACCGAAAAGGAGCTCGAAAGCCGGCTTGCCTCATATCAGGCCCAACAGGCTCAAGCGGAGGCCCGTCTCTTAACGATAATGAATCATAAGGCTGAGGCCCAGCGGAGAAAGGATGAATTGGCAAATCTATTGAATCGTCCGCCGGCCTGAAGAATTGTATATATATTTTTTATTCTTCTTTTGTACATACTCCTGAGCAAAAGTATTTTTTGATTCTTTCATAAATTGTACTTTGTATTCATTTTGATTCATGAATAAAAGACATATTTTGCTTCATGATGATGTGTCCCTTTTAGTAAGTGCATTTTATGGATAATCTATTTTGATTTCCTTGTAGGACAGCGATGGCTTAGGAGTCAGGTTAAGATCTGCCTCCTAAGGCTTTTCAACTTTATGAGTCGTGAGGGTCTCATAATGAATTTTCTCCTTACAGGTCGAGAGGATCCCGTAGGTGTAATTTCTCCTTAAGAATCGTGAGGATTCCTAAGTGTGTTTTCTCTTGAGAGTCGTAAAGATCTCACAAAAGAGTTTGCTCCCTTACAAGTCGTGAGGACCCGTAAGTGATGGATGAGGTTACCATTATCCGCATTTCACGAAGTCAGGAATTGCTCTGGCCATTTCCCACGGGGTCAAGATTGACTTTAACTGTATTCTATAGGACCAGGATTTGCTTTGGATGCTTCCTACGGGGTCAGAATTGACATAAGTCGTGTTCCGCAAGGACCAGGATCCGTTCTGGACGTTTCCCACGGGGTCAGGATTGACATAAGCCGCGTTCCACGAAACCAGGAATTGTTCTGGATGCTTTCCACGGGGTCAGGATTGACATAAGCCGTGTTCCGCAAGGACCAGATTCCGCTCTGGATGCTTCCCACGGGGTTAGGATTGACATAAGCCATGTTCTGCAAGGACCATGTTCCGCTCTGGACGTTTCCCACGGGATTAAGATTGACATAAGCCGTGTTCCACGAAATCAGGATTTGTTGATTCCATCCGCATTTCACGGAGTCGGGGTTTGACTCTCGGTTGTTTGTGCACCGCCGAGTCATGGAACTGGGAATTTCCGCGGTTCCAATTTGCTGATGTTGCGTCTGTTGTAATGAGACGAATGTTGAGATGATCTCCAAGCTGTCTGTGAACCGTCGAGATTTGGAACATGGACTCTTCCGTGACTCTTTTTGCTGACGTCGTATATTCCTGCAGAGACACTGATCTCTCTGCGAGTTGACGCGAATCGAGATGCTCTCGTCAAGGACGCTGATCTCCCTGAGGTTGAGACGAATCGAGGATTTCTCACAAGAATGTCCTAACGTTACAGTTAACCTTTGCACTTTATGATAGAGGTCTGTTAGGGTCTGTGGTACTAGTGTTTTGCCTGTCGTACCATCGTGTTGGCTGATATATCTCTCGATAGGCAATCTTGCTGTTCGAGTAGTCTTGCGACTATCGTGTATCTGATCCCTTCGGGGGCTAGACAAGACGTCTTCAAGCAATCTTCTTAGGCAGTTTGACCGTCGGAAGAGCAGGCGTTAAGAATTTTGCCATGCCGCTTTTTACTTAAGGTTAGGCTCAGTTTGGGGAGCCCCGATGAGTCATAACCACTCCGCGCTGGTGTGGGATGATCTTCGATAGTCTTTCAGGTTTTATATGAGTTGTCGTCAAGAACTTGAAGCTAGGAATTTGGCCTTTGCTTCGTTTGCTGGCATTGCGTCTGCTGTATCGAGACGAATGTCGCGGTTGTATCTAGGTTGTTGGTGAACCGTCAAGGTTTGGAACTAGGGATTTTGCCGTGGCTCCGTTGTTTGATTGTCGCGTCTGAATCCTGCCAGAGGAAGAACGCTGTGGTGACATCTTATCTGCTGTATCGAGACGAACGTCGAGGTAGTGACCATTCTATCTGGGATGATCCCCGGTAGTCTTTCAGGTTTTATATGAGTTATCGTGAAGACCCTGAAGCTAGGAATTTGGCCTTCGCTTCGTTTTCTTTGGCGTGTCCGAATCCTGTTGGTGGAAGGACGCTGTAGTGACATTTTGTCTGCTGTATCGAGATGAACATCAAGGTGGTGACAACTCCATGTGGGATGATCTCCGGTAGTCTTTCAGGTTTTATATGAGTTACCGTCAAAACCCTGAAGCTAGGAATTTGGCCTTCGCTTCATTTGCTTTGGCGTGTCCGAATCCTGTTGGAGGAAGGACGCTGTAGTGACATTTTGTCTGCTGTATCGAGACGAACGTCGAGATGGTGTCCACTCCATGTGGGATGATCTCTGGTAGTCTTTCAGGTTTTATATGAGTTACCGTCAAGACCCTGAAGCCAGGAATTTGGCCTTCACTTCGTTTACTTTGGCGTGTCCGAATCCTGTTGGAGGAAGGACACTGTAGTAACATTTTGTCTGCTGTATCGAGACGAACGTCGAGGTGGTGACCACTCCATGTGGGATGATCTCCGGTAGTCTTTCAGGTTTTATATGAGTTACAGTCAAGACCCTGAAGCTAGGAATTTGGCCTTCGCTTCGTTTGCTTTGGCGTGTCCAAATCCTGTTGGAGGAAGGACGCTATAGTGACATCTCGTCTGCTGTATCAAGACGAACATCGAGGTGGTGACCACTCCATGTGGGATGATCTCCGGTAGTCTTTCAAGTTTTATATGAGTTACCGTCAAGACCCTGAAGCTAGGAATTTGGCTTTCGCTTTGTTTGTTGGCATTGCATCTGCTGTATCGAGATGAATGTCACGGTTGTCTCTAGGTTGTTGATGAACCGTCGAGGTTTGGAACTAGGGATTTTGCTGTGGCTCCGTTGTTTGACCATGGGGTCTTTTGTTGACATCGCATCTGCATCCTGCTGGGCTGCGAAGGAACGCCGTTGTTGACATTGCGTCTGCTGTAACGAGACGAATGTTGAGGTGGAGCTGGGATTTTGCCGTCACTCCGCTTGGTGATGTTGCGTCCGAGTCCTGTTGGAATGAGGAAGATCATCGTTGCTTATTCTTAGGGAGTAGATATTGCCGTTAAGGTTTGGAACTAGGGACTATGTCGTGGCTCCGTTTCGTTGTGTCGCTTCCATGCCTTGCTGGCATAAGGAGGAACGCTGTTGTTGGCCTTCTTGGATGCAGATGTGACCATCGAGACTTGGCTCTCTTTCTGATGGAGCCTAGTGGGATTATATGGTTCCCTCTTTGTTTGCGCCCCTAGATTGTATACAGGGATCGATGTGATCTCACCTGTAGGGAAAGAGTTTCATTTCATTTCATTTTTTTTATTTCTTCCCGCGATGCTCTATCATTTCAGCTTTTATATCGCGAAAGTTGCGATTGCCCAATCATTTCGGCTATTTTTCGCTTGGCTATTTTTCATGCATACATTTTTACTTGCTGATTTGCAAGTTGCCCAATCATTTCGGCTATTTCATATGCATTTGTGGCTCGCTGACTTTTTCCCACGAGTATGGAACTTGGAATCTGGTGCCAATCTCAGCATCTGCACCGCTGCGACTGGAATATTGCCAGGAGTGAATCATCATTTGCCATGAAAGGACTTGGAATTTGATACCGATTTAGGCATCAGCATCGCTACAATTGGGATATTGTCAGGAGCGAATTGTCATTTGCCTCTGTCGATGTTGAACAAAGGTGGCTTAGCAAACAAGGTTAGGATCCCGTCGACTAAGGCTTTTGACTTCATGAGCCGTAGGTGTCGACTATGTGACAGTTGCCAGCAGCTCTTTTGCGCTCATTTGTCATGCTTTTCTGTTCCCGACGAGCCTTGCGCTTCACTCGTTGAACATGTTGTCGGTGGACAACATATCCCTTCCACCAGTTTTTAAAGGCTATGCACTCCTCGGTAGGGTGTGCAATCCTTTGATGGTATAAGCAGAAGTTAGGATGTATGTCCGCTTCATCAAGATGTATACTGCCAAGAGAATTTCCTCTGAAAGAGGGCAACGTCATTCCTATTGACAGAGCTCTAGCGAATCGTTTCCTTACTTTAAGCTTGCTTTTGCTGACGATAGGGATGCTTCGATCCGGTTAGGGTGCCTCGACCTTTTCATTCAGTCGTCGGCGTTTGGCTTTTTCGAATATAGCCAGTTCGCGCTCTCGATTGGCTATGCTTTTCTTACGGGCTTCATTCAGTAGAAAGTCGATCATCTTGTCAGATGGTTCCAAGGGTTTTGGTTTCGATCCTGCCCCCAGCGTTTTTATGCTGTCCTCTATCGCCGAGTGAGCTTCTTCGTTAGTTAACGCCGAATGAGAGATCATGTGGCAACTTGCCACATAGTCCTCAGATTCTTCTGACGAGTCATCCCCATCGTTATTGTCGTTATCTCTGCTCTTAAGGATATTGTTGAGAAATTCTTAGAGTTTGACCGGGGTTCGCGCCTTCTGGTTATATTCTTCCAGCGCGTCAATATGCTTTTGCAGATCCGTGCGCTTGTCTTTAGACTGCGCGGGCTTTTTGATCTTCTTCTTCGAAGACTGTGACGGCTGTGCCTGGGTATTTTGCCCATTGCTATTAATTCCCGATGTTGGGAGTGGTTTCAGCATCTCGTCGATGATCTCCGGCTCTTGCGGGCTTTTCCACCTGATCGCCGGACATGTTTGAAGATCTTTCAGTATTCTTTTAGTTTTTGCCAAAAGAACAACTTCCCATGGAGCTTCCTTTATGAATGAGCACGATGCCCCCGGCATGTCCATCTTTTTCGGAGCATGTGGTTGTGGCGGATTTACCTTCCAGTTTTCGGACAGCGCGAACTTGCCCTGTTGATACTGGTCTTCAACCCAATTTTTGAAGACGTAGCAGTTTTCGATCAGATGGCCTAATACTCGGTGGTAGGGGTAGTAATTGGGATCGTTGATGTCGTTCGGTTGCGGTGGGTGTCTCGACTCCGGTAGAGTAATGAGCCCATTGCGCACTGCCAGTTCAAATAGTTTCCTTGTTTTATCCTGGGGAAATGAGTAAGGACGTCTCAACTTCTCATCGAGGGATTGCCGCTTGTTGCTTTAGCGAACAACCGGTCTCGGGCCACTCGGTTGTTGTTGAGCGTTGGCGAAGAAGATTGCTTTCCCTTTGCCCTTTTCATTCCAAAGCTCCGACTTTGAAGAGGAAGGCCTATGGCCCATCTGGTCCATTTGGGCTAGCTTTTCAATCAAGGCCTGGAAGGTGGTCGGCTTGAAGAACATCATGAATTGGGATATGGTCGCCTGCGGATCGAGGGTTCCTACAAACATGCCTACTGCAGGAGCCTCTTCTACGCGTTGTTCGCATTTCGACCATAGGTTCCGCCACCGTATCGCGTATTGAACCCATGTTTCGCCTGGCTTCACTCGGGCATTGATCAACGCCGTAATTGGGGTACGTTTGCTAGTGCTCGCAAAATGTTGGGTGAATAGCAGCTCCATCTCTGCAAATGTCTTGATAGAGTCATTCAGGAGTTCCGAATACTACTCGAATGCCGTCTCCGACAAGCTGCCAACGAATTGGCGAAGCAGTAGCTTATCGTCACCTCCGGTGTTGCCGCACACGGCTCTGAATTGAGCGACGTGCTGATGCGGATTTCCCGTCCCCTTATATACGTGGAATTTGGGGATCGTGTATCCTGGCGGGTACTTTATTTGGTCGTACCAACCCGGATAGGGTCGTCCAGTTTTAACAATTTGCCCAGCCGCTTTATTCGCCTGATGAACTCGTATCTGCTGAGCGTTGTAATCATCCAGGACAGCTTTGGAGATTTTCTCCTCCTTGGCTGTTGACAAAGCCGGCAGAGGATTTGATGTCTCTCCTCTATCATCTTCAATTATTACCGGAGGATCTTCGGCTGGAGGGTCCTGCTGGATCATCATGTCCACCATATCTTAGAACAGAAGGGCCATTTGTTTTATATTGGCTTCTTGTTCCGCTGCTTCTTTGTCCTTCTTTTTGAGGATTCTGCGGAGGAAGTTAGCATCGGTTTCATGTTCATGACGTTGCTCTAATGACGCATCCGGACTTTCTTTTAGCCCAGTGAGTGCGGCCATTTGCGTTAGCATTTCCTGAAGCTTCTGTTGCTGCTCTTGGGTTTTTGTCACGGATCGCGTAAGTGGTCGATGACCTATAGAGATACGGCTATCCTCTTTTCTAGATGCCATATAAATGGTGTACACCACCATGCCCTCAGACTTGGGGCGTTTAGATTCAATGTTCTTGCAATTCGCCGCAGACACCGGAATTTTCTCCAGCTTTCTCCTCTTGTGAGCGGTCGAAGTTGAGGGGGCCGTTGCAGTGGGCACCCAAGTAGCTGTCGCCTTTTGTGGCTTAACATGATGGTCCTCTTCGAGCTGAACTTTCATCTTTTTCTGTCGGTGAGAGTAATCTTGATCAATCACCAAGTCCTGAACCTGTTGCCAAACTTTATAAATTTTAGAGCACAGCCGCTGAGGGAGCTACTCTAGCTTCACTTTTGTAGCATTCTCCATGGGTGGAGGAGATCTCTTCAGCACGGCAGTCGGAGAGTTTTTGCGCACCCTCTTTAGGGGTTCAAAGCTGTTCCTAGTTGGAACAGCAGCATCGATTTCCACCGTTGGGGCCGGCGGAGTCAGTCCAGAAGGAGAGTTGCCCCCAGCCTTCCTTACTCGGCGCCAGTGGCAACGTCGAGCGTGTCGATCCGTTGGGATTGTCTCAGCTGTAGGGGTGACTTCCTCATGCCCCCTATCGAAGGCAGACTTCCAAGCAGGGGAAGCAGCCTTAGCGATTTCGCTTGGATGGGAAGTTGCAACGGCCAGTCTTGTGAAGACCGACCCTTTGGCAGGAGAAGCCGCTTTGAAGACTTCAGGACCAGGAATAGCTATCCTTTTCTGGATAACCTCTTCTATTATTGCGGGCTTCTTCATGGGCCTATCTGAATTTCAGCCCAATCTGTTGAAAACTGAGGCAGTGGACTTTGGCGACCAGTTGAGAGGGGCTGCAGTAGTGGTAAGCCGATCAAAGACCAACTTCTTTTGAGCTTCTTGCAATGGTACAGGGGCGTTGAAGCTCATCGGTGGGAGCATGGTCCCGAAGAATATCCCAGTGGTGGCCTGAGTTACTTGCTCCACTGACATCTTGAACAGGGAGGCCGCTTGGGGCCCGTAAGTTACTCCCCCGGACGAGACGGAGCGAGAGTTGCGGTTACAGTCAGTGCAGTTGGAAGCCATTGATCTGCACGGGAACAAGACACCAAATCTTAGTACCTCGAATCCAGGGGCAACCATAGCAAATAGCGATTCGTTCGCGAAACATGACACATGAAGTGTGGAGTGGAAAGAGGAAGAGGTCCCACCGGGTGTGCCAGAATCTGTTCCCTGCCGAAACACGGAGACACGACTGGGTAGGTCCGTCTTGCCTGAATTTCGGGGAAGATGCTAATTGGTGATATCCGTCCACCTCTTCGAAGATGCCAAGTTGATTTATGACACCATGTATCTAAGGTTTAAACGGATGCGGCCGATGTAACAGACTTCTTCAGATTCCCCCTCATTTGAGGGTTTTTTTTATTGTGGGGACGCTATTCCCTGCAAGCGCAAGCCCCTGCAGTTAATTACGCTACCGCATCGCGGTAACCACTTTCTCCTTCTCCAGATGATTACTTCGTGTCGTGGATGTTTGTTTTGTTTTTGGTTGCCTGTGGATTGTATACGGAGACTAAATTATGTTGTCGCCCGTAGGGTGTGGATTAGTCCAAATCCGTATTTCTTAGATTTGGGTTTGGGGGTTGGGTTTAAGGATACGTTAGTCTCTTTTGGGACTAAGATCAACTTAAACGTTTGTTAAGGATACGTTAGTCTAATTTTAGACTAAGATCAACTTAACGGGATCGTTTAGATCCAACAAAAGAGTATTCGGGCTCTATTGTTTAGTTTAGGGACATAACGGTCCATTACCAGTTTAAGGACATGGTGGTCCATTGTTAGTTTAAAGACATCTCGGTCCATTGTTAGTTTAAAGACATTGCGGTCGAGGTTAAGGACATCATAGTCCGTGAGTTTAAAGACCCCACAGTCAAGGTTAAGGACATCATAGTCCGTGAGTTTAAAGACCTCACAGTCAAGGTTAAGGACATCATTGTCCGTGAGTTTAAAGAGCTCACAGTCAAGGTTAAGGACATTATAGTCTGTAGGCTTAAGGACCCCACAGTCCAAGTTAAGGACATCATAGTCCATGAAATGTATGGTTGTCGGGACCCGTCATCTCCCTGAAGACGTTGAAGGATTACAACGACAAATATCAGAGGAGTTAAGAGATGTACTCTTAAACCGATGTGGGTCGAGAGACCTGTAGTCCAATTGGGACTAAGATCTGTGATTTATGAGCATATGAACTCAATTAATCTGAATTGAGGACTTATGGCCAATTTGGGCTAAGTCTATTCAATTACAATGTTCAACATTTGTTGTTGAGTCGTTAGATGTTTGTTTGAGCCCAATCCCCTTAAAAATGATAAGCATTGGTTTGGTCTCTGACAATGTTTTGTTTTTAGTTGAATGCTGTGCATTTATCATAGCTCCAGGCTTATTCAAAGAACAGTTTATGTTCTGTCCAAGCATACATAAAAGCATGTGGCGCACTTGGCACTAGCGCCAGTCGATGAGCGCCGTGCGCTATGTTTAAAGCGCTAATGCGCTTAGCGCTTTGCGCTAGATGAAGAGCGCTGATGCACTTAGTGCTTTGCGCTAGATGTAGAGTGCTGATTGTTAGTTATATGTATGCCCCAGAGGCCATTACTGTACATAGGATGTATATTGTAGTGGATGCTGGGACATATATAGGGAGGACTTTCTTGCTCGACATGATAGTATGCTATCTGGTTACCCTTTACCATAACGTGTATACTGATTGTCTCTCTGTTACATGTTGGTAAAGCCCTTAGGATGTGTACTTGACTACCTGGACTATGATGCGGATCATACTAGTGGGGACATGGTAGTCCATAAGTACATCCTTCAAAGTCCCTAGTCGTGGGTGTATCGAGATGGGGCATCGATATACCAGAGTAGACTAGCGTATACCTTCTCGACCCATACAGATGGGCGATAGATGATCCCATATCCATTGGTGTTTGACATCGGAGATGATATACGGGTGCTCAGTGGAGACTGGGTACACTGGACGGACTCACCGAGAACTCCCAGATGGTATTATACCTCACGTCAGATGGCAGTTCTCTGGTGACACTGGTACAGAGTAGTCTGTTGACCCGAGATCGTCATAGAGTCTTGTGTGGTTCCCACTGTGTTTTGATTTCCATCTTACCACGTCCAAGAGGGCATGCAATACGGTGGTTTTTGGGTACAGTCCCGAATCACATGGAGGCAATGAGCGATAGGAGGGGATTCGTCTCTCCCGGTATAGGGAGTTGATGTTGCGCTGTGTTCGATTGGCTATAACAGGAAATCCCTGGCCAGGGTTGCTGAGATATACTGGTAATTGTTACCAGTAGTTTCTCAAATTTTTATAGACCTCATATCGACACGACTTATCGAGCTATTGGGGTCTGACGTTTACCACCCCTAGGCAAGATATGCGACGTATCAGACGATCAGACCGGACTGTACGGTAGTGTTACTGGTTGGATTCACTGGAGTGTGAGCGGGCTTGCTCGTCGATCTTCAGATCGCTCAATACCCGGGTGGCCGTTACGTTTAGAAGACCGCTTGCGGCTTGTGGGTGTTTGATATGATCATCATCTGCTGCCGGCGTATTGACGAGTCTTTAGAGTCCTACACAGAGGTTTCCTGGCTCAAGCGAAACGAAATATGAGCGCATATGAGATATGTGCGGGACCGAGAATAATGCGTGTATGTGATACCGTATTCCATTCTCGCGATGAATGTATCGAAAGGTTGTATGCGATATAACCTAGTTATCGAATCAAGGGTTGGTTCGATAAGCCGATACATAGAATTCTAGTCGGTTATATGCGATATAACTGGATCGTTAAATCAAGTGTTGATTTAATGATTTAATGCATAATTATATATATTTGATATATTACTTTGCATTAACTAGTATCGGTTCACTTTAAATGGATTTTCTCGCTCGGATGTGCACATTGTATATTCGATATAGTTTTGTGCACATGCTTGTTTCATGTATGATGATGTATGATAGCTAGGGTTTGTGTAAAGAGTTAATACCTTGGTTAAATAAATGGTTAAGGTTTTTATTCATTTAATCATGCATTTATCTTTTAATTTGGATTAAAAGAAAAATGTGAGAAGAAAATAAAAAGGTTGCTTTCAACATGAAGCTTCATGAAGCTTCATGCAACTTTGACTCATGAAACCTTTTTGTCTTCTTCTTCAAACCCTAACCATTCATCTAACTTGAGTTAACTCTCTACATCAAACCATTGTTCATGTTATGATAAGAATAATTCTTTTTCATTTATTCTAATTAACTTATCATAACATATTCTTCTTCTTCTTACTTTCTTCAAGTGAAGAAAGCTTGCCTCCATCAATGGAAAGTGATGAAAAAGAGTGAGAAATCCAATTCTAAAGTCTACCCACTTCCTATTTCTTCATCCTCTACCTCTTGCCAAGTAGTAGAGTGTGTTTTCTTCACAAGTTTCATGACTTGGTGAAGTTAGAGCTTGATCTTGCGATGCTTCGACGTAGATCATCTTCGGCATGGACATCGACGACCTAGCTCGCCATTTCTCCGATGAAGCCGACGCTAGAGCCCGGATTTTGATTTGGACAGCGGAGATGACTTCATCACGGAGCCGTGGAGGTGGAGCACCGGATCTACAAAGGTTGTATTTCCGTATTCTTGCAGTTAAGTGTTAACTAGTTTTCTTTTCGCCTAGATTTCTAGCCAACGATCCGTACATTAGGGTTTCTCGGCACCGAATTTTTTGAAATTGGCATGGTAGATGCCTTTAGAGACCTCACTAGAGTGCGTAGGGACCCTACACTGATGCGCTATAGTTGAAGAGTTTGGCGCTGGTGCCATGAGCGCAAAGCGCTTTTATAATGCAGCGTACACGTGAGGAGCACGTGGCGCGCTTAGCGCTGAGCGCTAGCTAATGAGCGCAGTGCGCTGTTTCTGAAGCGCTATGGCACTGCAGTGCTTTGCGCTAGATGAAGAGCACTAAGGCACTTTTAAATTAGGAGCGCTAAGGCTCTTCTTAGATTAGGAGCGCTAAGGCTCTTCTTAGGTTAATTTTGCGCTCTGAAGATTATCTTTTCTTTGATAAGAGACTTTGTCTCAAGATTCTAAGAACAAAGTTCTTAGTTTATAGAAGATATTTCAATCTCTTTTTGATGAAAGGCTTTGCCTTTATGGATCTGTGATTCTAAGAGGATTGAATAATTCTCCCCCCTTTATAATGAGATATTCATAATCTCTTTTGTGAAAGACAATTTGTCTTATAGATCTATGATCTGTGAAAGAAGTAAATACTTCTTTTTATATTGAGATGATTTCGTCTTTCTATTCTTTTTTACCTTGAAAAGAATTGTCTTCTTTTGCCGAGAGCTTCTTCTTCCTCCTGAGATTTTCTCAAAGTTTATTGGGGGGGGAGGGTTCCTCTCTCCAAGACTTGAAGTCTCGGGGCCTTTATATAGGGCAAGCTGATTTGTTCGATCGGTTAAAGAGACTTATTCTCTAATTGATTTGGGAATTTCCCCACCGTCGGATCTTTGATCCAAGGGCTTCTGGTTTACAGAAGATAATCTTCTTGTTTTTAACAAGATTGCGAAATCTTTCCCCCTTACAGAATTTGTTCTGTATTTTAGTGATTTTTAATCACCATTGGATCATTGATCCAACGGTGTTCCAAATTCAGGGCACAATCTTTTCTGTTTGGAAAGTTTCAACAGAATTTCATTCTTGTTAATGATGATTTAATCATATCCGTTGAATATTTGATCCAACGGTGAGGAACATTTAGTTCCAGCGCTAGCGCATATGCGCTCTGCCCATGGTGAGCTACTTGGAGCGCAGCGCTCTTAGCGCTAGCGCACACGTGCTTTGCACGTGGTGCGCTAGCGCACACGTGCTTTGCACGTGGTGCGCTACTTGGAGCACAGCGCATCTAGCGCTAGCGCCTATGCGCTTTGTACGGGGTGCGCTAGTTGTAGCTCAGCGCTTTTATAAAAGCGCAGTTTTAATTCAAATTTAGAATTCTGAACAGAGTTTTACTCTAATTGGGGAAACACCTGCATCAAGGCGTAGTGTGCGGAAGCTATTTATGCTTATCTGCTAAAGCATATGATGCGATTGAGTTAGGGTATTCGTGCGACTTTTTTGGGCTGCGTCAAGGGTCATGCGGATGGGTTTAATTCAATCGGGAAATGTACGGGTTGAACTTGACTAGCGGACTATGGTTTGTTGGCCTGCGTCAAGGTCATAGGACGCTAGGGGCAAAATATTATCGGGAATTTCAAGTGTTTAAATTTTCAATGAGATTGCATACCTTCTATGATATAGTTGGATCCCGATACCCACTACGAGTAAGAGTTACTCCTGGAAGAGTTTTACACATTACAATTAGCCGATCAAGTAGGTGTCTAGAAAGGTGTCAACGGGGTTACGTCCCTGGGAAAACGAGGTTTATTTTAATTAGGCCCGTGCGAAAGCACGGGGAACCTCCCTCAAAGTACCGGCACTGGCCTGGCTGAAAGATTTGCGAACTTGTAAGGTGTAATTAATCCTGGCTAGTCTTTCCTTTTAGGGTTTGAAAGAAAATTTGATTAAAACAGTGGGAGCTATCCTGATTAGATAAAATAATAATCAATCTAATCTTGCAAGAGCATACTCTGAGTGTTTTCTTCTCCCTCTCTCCAGGTAACGACCATGTCACGCCTTAATCAAGATAATAATACGGATGTATTGACCGATCCCGCTAGTTATACTGAGTTAGGAACGTTGATCTCGCTCCAACTTATAATTGTTATAAGACCGAGCAGGAAATAGAGGATCACCAGAATTCCCGTGCCGCCCAAACGAAGAAAGCGTATGCTGATAAATCTTCTTCGGGTATGTTCATTACCGAGAACCGTTTCTCAGTATTCTCTACGTCCTGGGTATGAGATACCGGATCAGGATCCCATATATGTAATCTGTTACATGGGCTACAAAAAGGTAGTGAACTGGGAATGGGTGATAAGTTTCAAGAGTTAGAAACGATGCAAGTGTTGTAGCCAAGTTGTTGGCAGTTATCACCCTGTATTACCAAAATACATTGATTCTGAAAAAATGTTATTAGATACCGAACCTGATATACAACATCATATCAGTCTCTTTATTTAGTAAAGAAGGATATAATTTTGTATTGTTGGATAATGTTTTGAACATTTCCTATATCAAGAGTTGATCGGTTCAGGCACGTTATCTAAAAGCATAAACGTTCTAAATCAAACCACAGTTCTTATCGTACAGAACACACACAGGAGGAAGAGTTCAGAAATGAATGGATCCTTCTTGATGCATTGTAGAATAGGTCATATCAATGCGACCCGACTAGATGAAGTTACAAAAAGATGCATATTTAAATCAGTTTGAATTTACATCATGTGAAACTTGCCAGTCATGTTTCAAAGATAAACATGACCATAGCTCCGTTTATTAGAAACAGAGAAAAAGTTAGATGAACTCTTGGGATTGATACATGATGATGTATGAAGGTCCCCTGTCTACACATGCCAGGACTGGTTCTTTGTAACTTCATTATATTCACTGATGATCTCTCAAGATTCGGACATATGTTCCTATTGAAACACAAGTATGAACCTTTTGAGAAATTCAAAGAATATAAGTTAGAAGTAGAGAACCAAAAAGGGTATAAGTATTATATCCTTTGATGTGATCAAGGAGGAGAATACTTGAGCACGGAATTCCTGGACTATTCTAAAGGAGAATGAGATTCTTTCTCAGCATTACTTCTCAGTATACACCACAGCACGTTGGTATGTCGGGGCGGAACAATCGCACCCTATGTGACAAGGTGTGCTCTATAATGAGTACTACTGAGTTGTCTATTTCCTTTTGTGGGTTATGCACTTGTAAAGTTGCATACCTATTGAATAGGGTTCCAACTAAATCAGGTGCCTACCACTCCATATGAAGATATGGTATAGGAAGAGCCCATCTATTAAGGAAGTTAAGATTTGTGGTTGTCCGGTCTATGTCTAAAAGCAAAATCCGGACAAGCTCGAGGCAATGTCAGTTCTGTAGAAGTTTGTTGGATATTCCAAGCATTCGCAAGGGAATATCTTCTACCACACTAAGGAGAAAAAGGTGTTTTGTTTCTCAGCATGCCACCTTTGGGAAAGGGAATTTCTTGTGAAGAAATTAGTGGTCATGAGGTAGACTGGAAGGAGTTCCAGCTATACAAACTGCAGCTGATAATTTAGTAGAATCGAAGGTTTCAATAGTTCCCAACGAACCTCAGCCTCTCCGCCGATCTAGTAGGGTTCCTCACCCACCTGAGAGATACTTCGGTTTTCTTTATGACAGTGGGAGCGAGGATTGCATCATGAGATGATGACCCAACTAGTTTCGAGCAGGCCATCAGGAGTGGGGACTTTATGAGAATGGCTGGATGTTAAGTGATCTGAGCTGCAATCCGTATACACCAACAAAGTATGGACTTTGGTTGCTATATCTGAAGGGTTAAATCCCCATCAAGAGCAAGTATATCTTGAGAAGATTACTTGGTGTACATGGAAAAGTTGAGACTTTCAAAGCTAAGGCTTGTTGCAAAAGGTTCTCTTCATCGACCAGGTATGGATAATGATGAAACCTTTTCTATTCCCTAAGCTTAAGTCTATCCAGATCCTACTTGCCACTGCTACATACCATAACTACGATATCTAGCGGTTGGGTGTCATGACCGCTTTTCTAAATAGTGATTTAGAAGAGAGCGTCTATAAGTACACAACCAGAGGGCTTCGAAGATAGTGGGAGCAGTGGAAACGTGTGCAAGTTGCTTTATGAGTTAAAGCAGGCATCACGGAGTTGGAACATCTGTTTTGATGTGGTAGTCAAAAAGTTTGACTTCATCAAAATGGTAGATGAACTTTGTATATACAAAAAGGTAGTAGGGAGTATGGTGGTGATCCTCGTATTGTACGTGGATGACATACTCTTGATAGGAAAGGTGTTTCCTATGCTACACTAGGTCAATCGCCTCTTATCACAATGATTCTCCATATAGGATCAAGGTGATACCTTCTAAATCCTGGGTTTTGGATCTATGAGATAGATCTAAGTGGATGTTAGGATTCTCACTAGGTGTAGTGAGATGGTATCAATCGATCTTGGGGAGAATCACTGGATAGCTTCCAGGGTGGTAAGGTCGACTGAATGCCAGTCACATGCATTGTTTTTACCCTCAGTGGAGGGACGGTATGTTGGAAGAGTTCCAAGCTAGATACCATGACATACTAGACGATAAAGGCTTGATACATCGCTACTAAGGATGCTACTAAAGAGGCAGTCTGGATGCATATTAGTTCATGAAATGAACTTCGTTCCTACCATTGTGTGACAATGGAGTTGTGGCTTAGGCCCAGTAACCCCCGTCCTATCAGTGATCCAGACATGTTATAAGGCAGTATCACCTGATCATGGAGATGGTTGATCTCCAGGGAGATCAAGTTTAGGAGAGTAGACACAGAGGAGAACATGGCGAATCCACTCACAAAAGCCTATTCCCAGGAGAGACTTTTATGGGATGGTTGAGTATGGGATACTATAACCACTGCTGATTGTTGGGTATGGGATACTACAACAGATGGTCCTAGTGCAAGTGGGAGATTGTTAGTTATATGTTTGCCCTAGAGGCCATTACTGTACATACGTTGTATATTGTAGTGGATGCTTGGACATATAAATGGAGGACTTTCTTGCTCGACATGATAGTATGCTATCTGGTTGCTCTTTATCTTAACATGTACACTGATTGTCTCTATGTTATATGTTGATAAAGCCCTTAGGATGAGTACTTGACTACCAGGATTATGATACAAATCATACTAGTGGGGTCAGTGTAGTCGCTAAGTACATCCTTCAAATGTTCCTAGTCGTGGGTGTATCAAGACAGGGCATCGATATACCAGAGTATACTAGCGTATAGCTTGTCGACCCATGTAGATAGGCGATGGATGATCCCATATCCATTGGTGTTTGACATCAGAGACAGTATACGGGTGCTCGGTGTAGACTGATACACTGGACGGACTCGCCGAGAACTCCCAGATGTTATTATACCTCACGTCAAATGACAGTTCTCTGGTGACACTGGTACAGGTTAGTCTGTAGACCCGAGATCGTCATAAAGTCTTGTGTGATTCACACTGTGCTTTGATTTTCACCTTACCACGTTAAGGAGAACGTGCAAAACGGCGGCTTTTGGGTACAGTCCCGAATCATATGGTGGCAATGAACGATAGGAGGGGTTTCTTCTCTCCCGGTATTGGGAGTTGATGTTGCGATGTGCTCGATTGGCTATAACAGGAAGTCCCTAGGCAGGGATGCTTTAGAGATATACTGGTAAGTGTTAAGTAGTTTCTCGACCCGCTATGAGCCTCACATCGGCACGACTTATCGAGTTACTAGGGTCTGACGTTTACCACTCCTAGACGAGATATGCGACATATCGGACGAAGAGACCGGACTATACGGTAGTGTTACTGATTGGATTCGCAGGAGTACGAGCAGAATTGCTTGTTGATCTTCTGATCGCTCAATACCCGGGTGGCCGTTGCGTTTAGCAGACTTCTTGCGGCTTGCGGGTGTTTGATATGATCATCACCTACTGCCGACGTATTGACGAGTCTTTAGAGTCCTACACAGGGATTTCCTGGCTCAAGAGAAATGGAGTAGGAGAACATATGTGATATGTGCGGGACCGAGATTAATACGATATGAGATACCGTATTATATTCTCGAGAATTGTGACATTGGTTGGTTATATGCGATATAGCTGGGTTGTCAGATCAAGTGTTGATTCGATAAGTTGTTACATATAATATTAGTCGGATATATGTAATATAGCCGGATTATTAAATCAAGAGTTGATTTGATAATTTAATGTATAATTATATATTTGATATATTATATTACATTAACTAATATTAAGCTCACTTATGCTTTCTTTTCTCACTTGATGTGCATATTGTATATATGTGATATGTATATTTGTGTATATATATTGTGTCATGCTTGATGATACATGAAAGATGGGTGTATGAGATTTACACCATGCTAGGGTTAAGTTAGGGTTTTATTTATTGCTTAAGTTATCACAAAAGAGAAAATACTTGGTCAATGTTTTCAAGCTTGGATGAAGCTTGTAGAATATTGACAAAGTCCACTCTTTTGTCATTTCTTAGGATATTTGTTAACCCAACCCTTAACCTTACCCTTTGGTTTATTCTCTATATAAGTTAGGTATGAGGGCTTAACTCACCCATGATTGCAATAATTCATTTGGATGATTAATTCATATGAGTTTATATTCTTCTTCTTCTTCCTCAAAGCTTTCTAGCTTCAATGGAGTTGAAGGAAAAAGTGTGAGAAAATGAAATCTAAAGTGAGCCCACTTCCTACTTCATCATCCTCTACTACTTGCCATTTAGTATAGGGTGTTTGCTTCACTGATTTCATAAATAGTTAAGAGATAGCTTAGGTTAGTGTCTCCTCGACGTAGATCATCTTCGGCCTCGAAGACTTCGAAGCAAGAATGTTCGTTTCTTCATGGGAGCCTCTCTAGAGTCCGGAGTTCACGATCGCAGTGAGCTATTGAAGTGAAGGACCGGTCTACAATGGTTGTATTCCTTGCTCACTAGACTTGCAAAGTGTTTGCATTTACATTTCCATCGATTTCTAGTATACGATTCTAGGGTTAGGGTTAGCTAGAATGGCAAATTTTTGAATTTGGCATGGACGATGCCTCCCGAAACCTTGCTGCCGTGCTAGGTAACCCTGCATGCTCTACATCCTGGGTATTGAATACCGGATCAGGATCCTTTTGGATTACACTAGCGCCCCGGCCATCAACCGTGTCCATTTGCGGAACAAAAATTTTACTACGAGGTTAAACTGGTGCTAAATGCAACCCGATAACCGGATCTACCATAAACCCTTAACTAGCCATCACTAAAGGAGCTGTCTACTATGAAAAAGAGTCTCACCAAAAGATCTGTGTCCTTCGGTCTTTTCTCCTCTTCCTTAGCTCCAAATGGTCTCCATGATCAAGCTTGATCTCATTTGTTTGCTCCTTCGGTCCTCCGAGATCTAGTTTGTTTGTCGGTCCTCCTCCATCGAAGATGATCCACTCGGGGAATATGGTTCATGGCTCTAGCTCCAAACTAAGTGTCTATAGAGAAACTAGAGAACTTAGTTTGCTAGTCTAAGAACTCTAAGATGTAGTGTATGGATCAATGTGTGTAACTATCTCACCTCCTCTCTTGTTTCTCAACACATGAGAGTGTAGAGAGGAGGTAGATCATGAAGGTGGAGGAACTCAAGAGAAAGGAGGAGGGTGAAGCAAAATGGTGAGAGGTTGGAATAATGAAGCATGCATGTGAGAGAAAATACTCACAATGGTTTTGTAAAAACATTTTTACAATAAACAATTTCCAACCATGCTTCAATAGTGAGCACAAATGAATTGAAAATTCATTTGTCAACACTATTGAGGCATGGCTCTCACCATATTCTCCTCACCTCACTTTACAGATCATTATCCATTTAAAGATAAATGGAAATAACCAATAATAAGGTGTCCACCTTCTAGAATGTTTTCCGTATAAAATACGGATTACAGTCTAGTGTATATACATACATGCATTTGTATAAAAACACGAATACCCAAAAAGATAGAATAATACAAAGAACATAATACTAGAATATACATATCGAAATAATATATATGTAAATTATTAAATCAATACCTGATTTAATACTCCAGCTCAAAATCCTAGCCGGCTAGTATTATCAACTGTCCGATCGAAATTCCGGATACATAGTACCATCAATCAATCAGAACCATGCACGTATCCAATATGGCTACTAAATCATTTCTCCTGAACCACGGAAACCCTCTGTGTGGGACTCTAAAGACTCGACAGTACGCCGGCAGTGAGTTACTGGATAAATCCATAACCACAATCGCGTCTGTGGCACTAGTTGTACGTAACGGGTACCCGGGTACCTGTCGAAAAGGAAGGCCGACAAGCAAACTCATCCACATCCCTACTGAGCCTATCCATGACAATCTTTGTACAGTCTGGTCTCTTCGTTTGAGAGTATCGCATACCGGGTCTAGGGGTGGTAAACGTCAGACCCTAATAAGCCGATAATTCATGCTGATTCGGCTCAGGACCAATCCAGGAAACTACTGATCAACCTATCAGTAAATCCAAACTGCCTTGGCCAAGGTCTTATGGTCCTGAACAATTGAACACAGTGTGATATCGACTCCCTATATCAGGAGAGACGAATCCCCAATAATTACTCACTGCCTCCTTGTGACTCGGGACTGTACCCAACCAAAACTTGTTTGCACGACTCAGTATAGTGTCACGACCCAAAATTTGGCACGTGATAGCACTTAAACTACATAACGTCTACAGGCATAACGCAATTCAAGTAAGCCGAAAACCCAGAAATATAAACCATCAAAAGTAGTAAATGATAAGAACATTGTTAAAAACTTTTGGAAATTTCAATGTAAAAATCTTTAAAAGTCCAAATTTACTTTCTTTAAAATTTCGGTAGCACCGCATTTGTAAAAACTAGCCCCGAAAACGGGTACAACATAGAGTAAAAATAAAGCATCCCCAACGGGAGCAAAATCCACGCCCAAAGGCGAAAACAACCACCACAACAGATATACGACACCATAGCGAAGAAAATGGACGATATAAAGTGAAAACATCACAAATGACATCCAGAGTCACAAAATAAAATACAATATCAGCCTCACAACTTGTCTGTAAGTCAATACATGAAAGTAGTAGATGAAGAGTACTAGATACAACGAATATACAAATGAGCATCATCGGATAACCGCAAAACCCACCTATAGCAAAGCTGCTCACAGTCAGCCGTAGCGGTATCCGCTGCAAAAGATGATATGATAAGAAGAAGCCCTGCATCTACCACTCTGAGGGACACCTGCAAAATACTGTGGCACAACGGGGGTGAGTTGCCAACTCGTGAATAGTAAATAATATATGCAGGTAATCGCAAGTATGCACGTACTGCGATAATCTATCACATGCAAGCTGATAGCAATAAATGGCAATATGTATATGCAATAGTCATGAAAGGTTCTCTAGTAGGTACTACTAATACATGAAGCAATGCATATCAAATAAATGCTGAGTATGGGATAAAATATGTCATCTTCACGGAATCCCTATAGTGGCAGGACCAGTGTCTATCAAGACAATCTAAATCCCAAAACTAAAGGCACCGCATCCTCAGATCGGCCCTCATATCCTGTAAGTCTCATGGAACCTGAATGTTCAACATCGACACCCGAAAACACCATGAAAACATATGCATGTATGTGTGTGTGTGCCTCTCTCTCTCTCTCTCTCTCTATATATATATATATATATATATATATATATATATATATATATATATATATATATAAGGATATCTATCTCGTGTGCCCATCAACGAAACATAAAAATCATGGAACCTGAGTGTCCAACATCGACACTCGAAACATCATGAAATACTCGTGTCCAGTATCGAAATGTAAATCCTCATATCTAGGGCTCCATCAGTCCGGATCGGCCCTCATCAATATCTCGGGGCTCCGTCAGTCCGGATTGGCCTACGGGCTCCGTCAGTCCAGATCGGCCCGTACCATCTCACGACTCCGGTCGGTATCCTCCAGATATCTGCCGGGTCCAAATACTATCACCGGTAGGTAGTAGTCCCTTTGCCAGGCTCATCGGCAAATCCATCGACATACCTTTCTTGCCCCGGGGTACCATACCGGGTCCACCATATACCTACAGATGGTGCCTACCCCTCCTCGAATCGGGTATCTAACATAAGTCTCAGAACCGAGAAAACTCATGGTGGACGCACTGAAATATCTTATCAAGAGAAACCGGGTTTTTCAAACAATGCATAATTTCATAAAATACCACGGTCCTCAAATCCAGAAAACATCAAGTAACGAATAAGAATACTTGCATAGATCATTATGATAATATATATTATATATATGTACATATATAACAGCGTCCTATACCACTGATACACACACACACACACACACACACACGTATATATCAGCGTCTCATACCACTTATATATATACCCTCAGGAGTAAAACATCCAGAATACATCATATGAAATCCATATCTCAATAAGAAATCCATGAAATATAATATATGCAACATAAACAATAACATAGGCATATAAAGGAAAATCCGCTATTTAAATGCAACAAGTTATTAAATATATCATTGTTTCCACCAAGCATATAAATATATCATTATTTAAACCGCTATTTTGAAATTTGAAATGAAGCAACACTTCATAAAAGCGCTCGCGCCAAGAGCGCCAGTGCTCTGAGGCAGCGCTCACGTGCAAAGAACGAGTGCGCCGGCGCCAAGTGCGCCAGCGCTCTGTAGCAGCGCTCACGTGCAAAGCACGAGTGCGCCTGCGCCAAGAGCGCCGGCGCTCTGAAGCAGCACTCACGTGCAAGGCACAAGAGCGCTAAGCGCTAGAACTAAATGTTCTCCAGCGTTGGATCAAAAATCCAACGAAGATGATAAATTATCAATTGACCAGAATAAAATTCTGTTAAGGAAACATTCCTCAGAATCTTTCCAAACAGGAAAGATTGTGCTCTGAAAATCAGAGCACCGTTGGATCAATGATCCAATGGTGATTAAAAATCACCAAAATATAGAATAAATTCTGTATGGGAAAAAATTTCCCAATCTTGTTAAAAAAAAGAAGATTGCCTTCTGTAAAACAGAAGCCCTAGGATCAAAGATCCAACGGTGGGGAAATCCCCAAATCAATTAGAGAAAAGATCTCTTCAACCGATTCAAAAAATCAGCCTCTACGATATGAAGGCTCTAAGACTTCAAGTCTCGTAGAGAGGAACCCTCCCTCCCCCCAAACTTTGAGAAAGTTCAGAAAGAAGAGAAAGCTCTCAGCAGAAGAAGAATTTCTTCAAGGTAAAATAAAGAGATCAAAGTATCTCATTAGAAAAGAACTTAATTCTTTGGCCAGATCATAGATCTTTAAGACAAATTATCTTTCATAAAAGAGATCATAACATTTCATTATAAAGGGGGGATAATTCAATACTCTTAGGATCACAGATCCATAAAGGCAAAGCCTTTCACCAAAAACATAAGAGATTGAAACATCTCCTATAAAATAAGAACTTTGTTCCATGAGACAAAGTCTCATATATAAGAAAATTTAATTCTCAGAGCCCAAATCTGCCTAAAAAGAGCTTTAGCGCTCTAATTAAAAGAAGCGCCTCAGCGCTCCAAATGTAGCGCACAGCACTGCAGAGCCCTAGCGCTCCGAGTTTAAAGAAGCGCCTCAGCGCTCCAAATCTAGTGCACAGCGCTGCAGAGCCTTAGCGCTCCAAATTCACAAGAAGCGCTCTGCGCTCCAAAGTCTGGTGCACAGCGCAAAGCGCACCACGTGCTCCTCACGTGTACGCTATTTCACAGAAGCGCTCCGCGCTCCAAAGCTTGGTACACAGCGCAAAGCGCGCCACGTGCTTCTCACGTGTGCGCTTTTTCACAAAATCTCTCAGCGCTCCAAGTCTGTTGCACAGCGCCAAGCGCGCCACGTGCTCCTCACTTTTGTGCTACTTAACAGAAGCACTCTGCGCTCATTGTCTGGCGCACAGCGCCAAGCGCGCCATGTTTCCGATGCTTTAGAGATATACTGGTAAGTGTTAAGTAGTTTCTCGACCCGCTATGAGGCTCACATCGGCACGACTTATCGAGTTACTGGGGTCTGACGTTTACCACTCCTAGACGAGATATGCGACATATCGGATGAAGAGACTGGACTGTACAGTAGTGTTACTGATTGGATTCGCAGGAGTACGAGCAGAATTGCCTGTTGATCTTCTGATCGCTCAAAACCCGGGTGGCCGTTGCGTTTAGCAGACTTCTTGCGGCTTGCGGGTGTTTGATATGATCATCATCTACTGCCGACGTATTGACGAGTCTTTAGAGTCCTACACAGGGATTTCCTGGCTCAAGCGAAATGGAGTAGGAGAACATATGTGATATGTGCGGGACCGAGATTAATACGATATGAGATACCGTATTATATTCTCGTGAATTGTGACATTGGTTGGTTATATGCGATATAGCCGGGTTGTCGGATCAAGTGTTGATTCGATAAGTTGTTACATATAATATTAGTCGGTTATATGTAATATAGCCGGATTATTAAATCAAGAGTTGATTTGAAAATTTAATGTATAATTATATATTTGATATATTATATTACATTAACTAATATTAAGCTCACTTATGCTTTCTTTTCTCACTTGATGTGCATATTGTATATATGTGATATGTATATTTGTGTATATATATTGTGTCATGCTTGATGATACATGCAAGATGGGTGTATGAGATTTACACCATGCTAGGGTTAAGTTAGGGTTTTATTTATTGCTTAAGTTATCACAAAAGGACAAAGACTTGGTCAATGTTTTCAAGCTTGGATGAAACTTGTAGAACATTGACAAAGTCCACTCTTTTGTCATTTCTTAGGATATTTGTTAACCCAACCCTTAACCTTACCCTTTGGTTTATTCTCTATATGAGTTAGGTATGAGGGCTTAACTCACCCATGATTGCAATAATTCATTTGGATGATTAATTCATATGAGTTCATATTCTTCTTCTTCTTCCTCAAAGCTTTCTAGCTTCAATGGAGTTGAAGGAAATAGTGTGAGAAAATGAAATCTAAAGTGAGCCCACTTCCTACTTCATCATCCTCTACTACTTGCCATTTAGTATAGGGTGTTTGCTTCACTAATTTCATAATTAGTGAAGAGATAGCTTAGGTTAGTGTCTCCTCGACGTAGATCATCTTCGGCCTCGAAGACTTCGAAGCAAGAATGTTCGTTTCTTCATGGGAGCCTCTCTAGAGTCCGGAGTTCACGATCGCAGTGAGCTATTGAAGTGAAGGATCGGTCTACAATGGTTGTATTCCTTGCTCACTAGACTTGCAAAATGTTTGCATTTACATTTCCATCGATTTCTAGTATACGATTCTATGGTTAGGGTTTGCTAGAATGGCAAATTTTTGAATTTGGCATGGACGATTTCTCCCAAAACCTTGCTGCCGTGCTAGGTAACCCTGTATGCTCTACATCCTGGGTATTGAATACCGGATCAGGATCCTTTTGGATTACACTAGCGCCCCGGCCATCAACCGTGTCCATTTGCGGAACAAAAATTTTACAACGAGGTTAAACTGGTGCTAAATGTAACCCAATAACCGGATCTACCATAAACCCTAAACTAGCCAACACTAGAGGAGCTGTCTTCTATGAAAAAGAGTCTCACCAAAAGATCTGTGTCCTTCGGTCTTTTCTCCTCTTCCTTAGCTCCAAATAGCCTCCATGATCAAGCTTGATCTCATTTGTTTGTTCCTTCGGTCCTCCGAGATCTAGTTTGTTTGTCGGTCCTCCTCCATCGAAGATGATCCACTCGGGGAATATGGTTCATGGCTCTAGCTCCAAACTAAGTGTCTATGGAGAAACTAGAGAACTTAGTTTGCTAGTCTAAGAACTCTAGGATGTAGTGTATGGATCAATGTGTGTAACTATCTCACCTCCTCTCTTGTTTCTCAACACATGAGAGTGTAGAGAGGAGGTAGATCATGAAGGTGGAGGAACTCAAGAGAAAGGAGGAGGGTGAAGCAAAATGGTGAGAGGTTGGAATAATGAAGCATGCATGTGAGAGAAAATACTCACAATGGTTTTGTAAAAACATTTTTACAATAAACAATTTCCAACCATGCTTCAATAGTGAGCACAAATGAATTGAAAATTCATTTTTCAACACTATTGAGGCATGGCTCTCACCATATTCTCCTCACCTCACTTTACAGATCATTATCCATTTAAAGATAAATGGAAATAACCAATAATAAGGTGTCCACCTTCTAGAATGTTTTCCGTATAAAATACGGATTACAGTCTAGAGTATATACATACCTGCATTTGCATAAAAACACGAATACCCAAAAAGATAGAATAACACAAAGAACATAATACTAGAATATACATATCGAAATATAAATATGTAAATTATTAAATCAATACCTGATTTAATACTCCAGCTCAAAATCCTAGCCGGCTAGTATTATCAACTGTCCGATCGAAAGTCTGGATACATAGTACCATCAATCAATCGGAACCATGCAAGTATCCAATATGGCTACTAAATCATTTCTCCTGAACCAAGGAAACCCTCTGTGTAGGACTCTAAAGACTCGACAGTATGCCGGCAGTGAGTTACTGGATAAATCCATAACCACAATTGCGTCTGTGGCACTAGTTGTACGTAACGGGTACCCGGGTATCTGTCGAAAAGGAAGGCCGACAAGCAAACTCATTCGGATCCCTACTGAGCCTATCCGTGACAATCTTCGTACAGTCCGGTCTCTTCGTTTGAGAGTATCGCATACCGGGTCTAGGGGTGGTAAACGTCAGACCCTAATAAGCCGATAATTCGTGCTGATTCGGCTCAGGACCAATCCAGGAAACTACTGATCAACCTATCAGTAAATCCAAACTGCCTTGGCCAAGGTCTTATGGTCCTGAACAATCGAACACAGTATGATATCGATTCCCTATATCAGGAGAGACGAATCCCCAACAATTACTCACTGCCTCCATGTGACTCGGGACTGTACCCAACCAAAACTTGTTTGCACGACTCAGTATAGTGTCACGACCCAAAATTTGGCACGTGATAGCACTTAAACTACATAACGTCTACAGGCATAATGCAATTCAAGTAAGCCGAAAACCCAGAAATATAAACTATCAAAAGTAGTAAATGATAAGAACATTGTTAAAAACTTTTGGAAATCTCAATGTAAAAATCTTTAGAAGTCCAAATTTACTTTCTTTAAAATTTCGGTAGCACCGCATTTGTAAAAACTAGCCCCGAAAACGGGTACAACATAGAGTAAAAATAAAGCATCCCCAACGGGAGCAAAATCCACGCCCAAAGGCGAAAACAACCACCACAACAGATATACGACGCCATAGCGAAGAAAATGGACGATATATAGTGAAAACATCACAAACGACATCCAGAGTCACAAAATAAAATACAATATCAGCCTCACAACTCGTCTCTAAGTCAATACGTGAAAGTAGTAGATGAAGAGAACTAGATACAACAAATATACAAATGAGCATCATCGGATAACCGCAAAATCCACCTATAGCAAAGCTGCTCACAGTCAGCCGTAGCGGTATCCGTTGCAAAAAATGATATGATAAGAAGAAGCCCTGCCTCTACCACTCTAAGGGACACCTGCAAAATACTGTAGCACAACGGGGGTGAGTTGCCAACTCGTGAATAGTAAATAATATATGCAGGTAATCGCAGGTATGCACGTACTGTGATAATCTATCACATGCAAGCTGATAGCAATAAATGGCAATATGTATATGCAATAGTCATGAAAGGTTCTCTAGTAGGTACTACTAATACATGAAACAATGCATATCAAATAAATGCTGAGTATGGGATAAAATAAATCATCTTCACGGAATCCCCATAGTGGCAGGACCAGTGTCTATCAAGACAATCTAAATCCCAAAACAAAAGGCACCGCATCCTCAGATCGGCCCTCATATCCTGTAAGTCTCATGGAACCTGAATGTTCAACATCGACACCCGAAAACACCATGAAAACATATGCATGTATGTGTGTGTGTGTGTCTCTCTCTCTCTCTCTCTCTCTCTATATATATATATATATATATATATATATATATATATATATAAGGATATCTATCTCATGTGCCCATCAACGAAACATAAAAATCATGGAACCTGAGTGTCCAACATCGACACTCAAAACATCATGAAATACTCGTGTCCAGTATCGAAATGTAAATCCTCATATCTAGGGCTCCGTCTGTCCGGATCGGCCCTCATCAATATCTCGGGGCTCCGTCAGTCCGGATTGGCCCACGGGCTCCGTCAGTCCAGATCGGCCCGTACCATCTCACGACTCCGGTCGGTATCCTCCAGATATCTGCCGAGTCCAAATACTATCACCGGTAGGTAGTAGTCCCTTTGCCAGGCTCATCGGCAAATCCATCGACATACCTTTCTTGCCCCGGGGTACCATACCGGGTCCACCATGTACCTGCAGATGGTGCCTACCCCTCCTCGAATCGGGTATCTAACATAAGTCTCAGAACCGAGAAAACTCATGGTGGACGCACTGAAATATCATATCAATAGAAACCGGGTTTTTCAAACAATGCATAATTTCATAAAATACCACGGTCCTCAAATCCAGAAAACATCAAGTAACGAATAAGAATACTTGCATAGATAATTATGATGATATATATTATATATATGTACATATATAACAGCGTCCCATACTACTGATATACACACACACACACACACACGTATATATCAGCGTCTCATACCACTTATATATATACCCTCAGGAGTAAAACATCCAGAATACATCATATGAAATCCATATCTCAATAAGAAATCCATGAAATATAATATATGCAACATAAACAGTAACATGGGCATATAAAGGAAAAACCGCTATTTAAATGCAACAAGTTATTAAATATATCATTGTTTCCACCAAGCATATAAATATATCATTATTTAAACCGCTATTTTGAAATTTGAAATGAAGCAACACTTCATAAAAGCGCTCGCGCCAAGAGCGCCAGCGCTCTGAGGCAGCGCTCACGTGCAAAGAACGAGTGCGCCAGCGCCAAGTGCGCCAGCGCTCTGTAGCAGCGCTCACGTGCAAAGCACGAGTGCGCCAGCGCCAAGAGCTCCAGCGCTCTGAAGCAGCACTCACGTGCAAGGCACAAGAGCGCTAAGCGCTAGAACTAAATGTTCTCCAGCGTTGGATCAAAAATCCAACGATGATGATAAATCATCAATTGACCAGAATAAAATTCTGTTAAGGAAACATTCCTCAGAATCTTTCCAAACAGGAAAGATTGTGCTCTGAAAATCAGAGCACCGTTGGATCAATGATCCAATGGTGATTAAAAATCATCAAAATATAGAATAAATTCTGTATGGGAAAAGATTTCCCAATCTTGTTAAAAACAAGAAGATTGCCTTCTGTAAAACAGAAGCCCTAGGATCAAAGATCCAACGGTGGGGAAATTCCCAAATCAATTAGAGAAAAGATCTCTTCAACCGATTCAAAAAATCAGCCTCTACGATATAAAGGCTCTAAGACTTCAAGTCTCGTAGAGAGGAACACCCCCTCCCCCAAACTTTGAGAAAGTTCAGAGAGAAGAGAAAGCTCTCAGCAGAAGAAGAATTTCTTCAAGATAAAATAAAGAGATCAAAGTATCTCATTAGAAAAGAACTTAATTCTTTGGCCAGATCATAGATCTTTAAGACAAATTATCTTTCACAAAAGAGATCATAACATCTCATTATAAAGGGGGGGGGGGATAATTCAATACTCTTAGGATCACAGATCCATAAAGGCAAAGCCTTTCACCAAAAACATAAGAGATTGAAACATCTACTATAAAATAAGAACTTTGTTCCATGAGACAAAGTCTTTTATATGAGAAAATTTAATTCTCAGAGCCCAAATCTGCCTAAAAAGAGCCTTAGCGCTCTAATTAAAAGAAGCGCCTCAGCGCTCCAAATCTAGCGCACAGTGCTGCAGAGCCCTAGCGCTCCGAGTTTAAAGAAGCGCACGGCGCTCCAAATCCAGCACACAGCGCTGTAGAGCCTTAGCGCTCCAAATTCACAAGAAGCGCTCTGCGCTCCAAAGTCTGGTGCACAGCGCAAAGCGCACCACGTGCTCCTCACGTGTACGCTATTTCACAGAAGCGCTCCGCGCTCCAAAGCCTGGTACACAGCGCAAAGCGCGCCACGTGCTCCTCACGTGTGCGCTATTTCACAAAATCTCTCAGCACTCCAAGTCTGTTGCACAGCGCCAAGCGCGCCACGTGCTCCTCACGTGTGTGCTACTTAACAGAAGCGCTCTGCGCTCATTGTCTGGCGCACAGCGCCAAGCGCGCCATGTGCTCCTCATGTGAGCGCTACTTAACAGAAGCGCTCCGCGCTCATTTTCTGGCGCACAGCGCCAAGCGCTCCACGTGCTCCTCACGTGTATGCTACTTAAAATAAGCGCTCTGCGCTCACTGACTGGAACTCAGAGCCAAGCACGCCACGTGCTCCTCACGTGGGCGCTAAGAGAACATAAATTGTTCTTTAAACAATAAAACCCCAGAGCTATAATGAGTGCTCAACACTCAATAAAGACAAAAAGTTTGTCAGAACTCAAACCAATGCTCAGTATTGCTAAATGTCTAACATTTTAAATGAATAGGCCGAGCTCAAGCTGGCCACAGATCCCCAATTCAGATTAATTGAGCCCATATGCTCATAAATCTTTAATCTTAGTCCCAAATTGGACTACAGATCTCCCAACCAATATTGGTTCAAGGGTACATCTCTTCACTCCTCTGATATTTGTCATTGTAATCTTTCAACGTCTTCAGAGAGGTGACGGGTCCCGACAACCAGACGATCCATGGACTGTGGGATCCTTAAACTCATGGACTATGATATCCTTAAACTTTACATACTATGATATCTCTAAACTACCATGGACTGTGGAGTCCTTAAACTCATGGACTATGATGTCCTTAAACTTTACAGACTATGATATCTTTAAACTGGACCGCAAAGTCCCTAAACTAAAACAATAGAGCCCAAATTCTCTTTTGTTGGATCTAAATGATCCTGTTAAGTAGATCTTAGTCTAAAATTAGACTAACGTATCCTTAACAAATGGTTAAGTTGATCTTAGTCTAAAATTAGACTAACGTATTCTTAACAAATGTTTCAGTTGATCTTAGTCTCAAATGAAATTGATGATCCTTAAACCCAACCCAAACCCAAATCTAAGAAAATACGGATTTGGACTAATCCACGCCTTACGGGCGACAACATAAATTAGTCTCCGTATACAATCCACGGGCAACAGAAAATAAAACAAACATACACGACATGAAGTGCCCATCTGGAGAAGGAGAAAGTGGTTACTGCGATGCGGTAGCATAATTAACTGCAGGAGCTTACGTCTGCAGGGAAGAGCGTCCCCACAATCAAAAACCCTTCACAATGAGGGGAATCTGACGAAGTCTGCTACATCGGCCGCATCCGTCTAAACCTTCGATATATGGTGTCATAAGTCAACTTGGCATCTTTGGAGAGGTGGACAGATAAAACCAAATAGCATCTGCCCCCAAAATTCAGGCCAGACGTCCCAACGTCCCGGTCACGTCTTTCAGCGGAGAACAGATTCTGGCACGCCCGGTGGGACCTTTTCCTCTTTCCACTACACACTTCGTGTGTCGTGTTTCGCGAACGAATCGCGGTTTACTATGGTTGCCCCTGGATTCGAGGTACTAAGATTTGATATCTTGCTCCGTGCAGAAAATAGAAGATCAATGGCTTCCAACTGCACAAACTGCAACAACTGCAACAACTCCTACTCCGTCCTTTCTGGAGGAGTGACCTACGGGCCTCAAGCGGCCTCCCTTTTTAAGATGCCAGTGGAACAGGTGACGCAAGCCACCAATGGGCTGTTCTTTGGGACCATGCTCCCACCTATGAGCTTCAAAGCCCCATTGTCAACGCAGGAGGCTCCAAAGAAGTTAGTCTTTGATCGGCTTACCACCATCGAGGCCCCTCTCAACGGGTCGCCCAAGTACAGTGCCTCGGTCTTTAACAGGCTAGGCCAAAGCTCAAGCGGGCCCGTGAAGAAGCCTGCAATACCCAAGGGAGTTATCCCAAAGCGGATAGCTATTCCAGCTCCGGCAAACGAAGTCATCAGAGGGGCTTCTCCTGCTAAGGGGTCGGTCTTCGCTAGACTGTCCGTTTCGACTCCCGTTTCCGGTGAGATCACCAAAGCTGCTTCCCCTGCCCAAGGGTCAGTCTTTGACAGGTTAGGCGCTTCTTCTCCGCGGACGTCAGTCTTCAAGAGGCTGGCACCGGCAACAACCTTTCACCAGAGCAGGGGCATGATGAAGCCACCCCCGTAGCTGAGCCAATACTATCTGCAAGGCATGCTTGACATCGCCACTGGCGCCGAGTGAGGAAAGCTGGGGGCAATTCCCCTTCCGGACTGACTCCACCAGCTCCGATGGTGGAAATTGATGCTGCTGTTCCAACTGGGAACAACTTTGAACCACTTAGGAGGGTGCGTAAAAACTCTCCGACAGCCGTGCTGAAAAGATCTCCTCCACCTATGGAGAACGTTACAAAGGTGAAGCCAGAGCAGCCCCCTCAGCGGCTATCCTCCAAAATCCATAAGGTCTGGCGACAGGTCCAAGACTCGGTGATCAACCAAGACTACTCCCGCCGATCGAAAAAGATGAAGGTTCGGTAAGAGAAGGACCAAACTGTCAAGCCACAAAAGGTGTCGTCGGCTTAGGTGCCCACTGCAACGGTTCCCTTAACTTCGACCGCTCATAAAAGGGGAAGGCCGGAGAAAATTCCTGTGTTTATGACGAATCTCAAGGACACTGAATCTAAATGCCCCAAGTCTGCGGGCATGGTGGTGCACACTGTCTTTATGGCATCCGGGAAAGAGGATAGTCGTATCTCTATGGGTCATCGACCACTTATCAGATCCGTAACAAAGGCCCAGGAGCAACAACAGAAGCTTCAGGAAATGTTAACACAGATGGCCGCACTCACTGGGCTAAAAGAAAGACCGGAGACGTCGTCAGAACAGCGTCATGAACAAGAAACCAATGCTGAGTTACTCCGCAGAATCCTCGAGAAAAAGGAAAAAGAGGCAGCGGAATAAACGGCTAACATAAAACGTATGACACTTTTATTCCAAGACATGGTCGGGATGATGTTACAGCCGGATGCTCCAGCTGAAGACCCTACGATTATCCTCGAAGACGACTGAGGAGAGATGTCAAACCCCCTCCCTGCTTTTTCAGCAGCCAAGGAGGAGACCATCTCCAAAGCCGCCCTGGATGACTATATCGCTCAGCAGATACGAGCTCATCAGGAGAGCGAAGTGGCCGGGAAAATTGTTAAGAATGGACGACCATATCCGGGTTGGTACGACCAAATAAAGTACCTGCCAGGATATACGATCCCTAAATTTCACGTATATAAGGGGACGGGAAATCCACACCAACACATGGCTCAATTTAGGGTTCTGTGCGGCAACACCGAAGGTGACAACAAACTGCTTGTCATGACCCAAAATTGGCCCGTGACAGCCCTAATACTACGCAACGCCTAAAGACGTAGCGCAGTAAAAGAAAGCCAAAACCCAGAAATCTAAACCATAAAAATACGGAAAAGATAGTATAAGTTTTCGAAACATTTGAAAATCACAATCCAAATTCTTTAAAAGTCATACTGTCTTTCTTTAAAGTTTTAGCAACACCCCCCTTTTTGTAAAACGCAGCCCAAAGGCGGAAAACAATCTCATCACAAGTATACGACGCCGTAGCGAAGAAATGAAAGACAATAGAGATAAAGCTGTATATAAAAGACATCAAATCCATAAGAATACACACTAACGTCCTCACCAAGTTTCTAAGTCAATAATACAATAGTAGATGGAGAGTACAAAATACAACGAAGGTACAATATGAAATACAGATAATTATCTAACCCACCTAAGCAAAATGGTACTGTGAGCTGATGCGGTATCTGTAGCAAAAGATGATGGATGGATACTGAATAGCTGAATAGCCTGCCTCGACTACTCTGGGGAAAAACCTGAAACACCTGTGGCACAACGGGGGTGAGTTGCCAACTCGTGAATAGTAGATAACATATGCAGGTAATCGCAGGAATGCACGTACAACATGAATTTAAGATATGCGATTACAGTAATAATATGTCATGCAAATGCTGAAATAAGGAAAGTACAGTAATGTGCAATAACTATGCCATAAGGATATGAAAATGTAGATATGCAACTATCATAAGGGTACATTAACAGGTACTACCAATATATGAAACTGTGCATAAAATAGATAAGGGTGAGGTATAGGGTGGAATATGTCATTTTCCATGGAAACCTGACATCGTGGTAGGATCACAATCCATCATGACACTCACATCCCAAATCGTCAAATCAGCCCCCAAACTGGGCTCTCACATCGTATAAGTCTCACATCACCTCAATGTACAATATCGAATAGCTCTCCTATATCTCGAATGTACAACTCGACCGTATCTTTCATATCCAATATCCAATCTCAATGAATCACCTAATAACCCAAGTCAAATCTCAAATAATCTCTAACATCCTAAACATATATATATATATATATATATATATATATATATATAGAAATAAATATGATGGGGGCAATACACATTTATTAGCGTCCCATTTCACTAATATTGGTGTAAAGATATATATAACAACGGCTAAATCCCCTGTTATATATACAAAAGGTATTAAGAGAAATATCATGAAAACAGTGTGCCAAGCATCGACACAGAAATCCTCGTACATCAGGCTCCATCAGTCCGGATCGGCCTACGGGGTCCGTCTGCGGTGTCGGCCCTCGGCCCCGACAGTACAGATCATCCCGCATCCATCTCTCGACTCTGGCCAGTATCCTCCGGACAACTGCCAGGTCCAACCAATCACCGGTAGGTACTCGCCCGCCTCCAGGCTCAATCGGCAAACCCATCGATCTTCTTGCCGAGGGGAACCATACCGGGCCCCACTATGTACTCTCATACGGCAACCACACCTCGTATGGAGCATATAATCAGCACCGATAAAACTCATGGTGGACGCGTAAATATCATATCAAGGAAACCAGATTGTTCAATGTATGCATAATTTCATGAACTCCCGCGGTTCCCAAATCCCGAAAACATCATATAAAATCCAAATAGAGAATGCGCAAATCCAGGAATAAATATATGCGATATATCTGAATGCGAGCAGGTAAACAAAAGTATATAGCTGAATCAGATGTATGCAAAATCAATAAAGTACAGCCAAGTATAGGTATCTACCTATAAGAACTGATGTCGTATACCCCCTGGGTATATGTAGCATATGTAGGAAATCCCCCCCGGTATAACTAAACTGTCTAAAAGGTATACCTGTAGCTGTATCGCAAGGTGTAACTGTACCTATCACTAAAGGTATGATACACTATAGGTATACCGGTAAGCTAGATGTTATGTGTGACAAGCAGTAGTATCTATAAGGGGTTGTGTGTGACATGGCAATTATTGACGGTGTGTGTGTAGCATACAATCCGTGCTCGTGCAACATGAACCATCAATAATATGTGCAGTGTCCTACGGCTGCTAGTCACAGTATAACAATGTCAAGGAAATAAGGTAAAGGCGCAATTCTACAATGACGTAGAATGTGCGACAGGTATTTGAATCCTAGCCCAGACGCATAACGCCATGCGGACGATTCCCCTGTAGATGTTAAATCTACTCACCTACACTCCACGCTAGGTGAATACTACCATCTGCTCCCTCTGTAGTAGTGTCCGTAGTCCCTGGCTGTAAACCTGCAATTAAGACACGGAATCATATATAAGCCAAATATTCCGCGAAACGCGATATCAAATCAAAACGAGAAACTCGCGTCGCGAACTAAACGCGCGTGTGCACGATACGCTGAAACGTGTGTGTACGCGTCTAAAACCATCGCGACACGCCGCGATACGCTGGATCACAGAACCCACTCACGTATTGCGCGTATCGCGCAAACACAACGGACACCAAAAACGATATATGATCCCAGATTTTCCTACAGGTAAGATATCACAAAACTAGACATGCCAAAGACCTAGACAACACATCAGGGACCCCTAGCCAAGAGCCCAACACCCCTGTCCCCCTCTTGGCCGCAAATTGCGGCCAAATGGAATTAATTGGCGGCCGAAATTGGGAGTTAGGGGGTCGTCTTCTGGTGGTGTGTTCTAGACCTAGGTATCATGTCCCAGTTTCCTCAATTTTACCCTGAAAGTATCGGGTCAAAAGCAGATTCCAGATATCACAATTTCCACTTTAAAATCACCAATTTGCATAAAACACAAACCCTAAGGTATTTTAGTGTAATCTTGCTAATTCTCAGTTCAAGTGGCCCTATTAACACTTAGATAAACTAGGGTATCCAACAAAATCAACATTTTACCATCACATCTCACAAAACACCAAACTAGCACCAAACTAGCTAATTAACACTAACTGAAGTTAAACTAACACACAACTAAGCAATAAGGGGAATTGGGTTCAACAGTTATACCCTAAAGACCCCCAAGAAGCAGGAGAAGAAGTGAGAGGAGCTCCTGCAAGTGCTGGGGCTGCTGCTGCTACAGTTGCTGCCTGCTGTTGCTGATGCTGTTGATGCTGCTGCTGATGGTGCTGCTTGCTGCTGCTTCTGCTGTGTGAGCTACTGTGGAGTTGTGTGTGTGTGTGAGAGTGAGTGAGTGAGTGAAAAATGAGAGAGGGTGCAAGCAAGGAAAAGATAATGCATAGGGTCAAGCCCCCCCATTCCTCTCTCTCTCTCTCCACATTAATTGCAAGCATGGGCTTGCCATGATGCCTCTCTCAAGTCAACCAAACACATTTAAAAAACCCTCCTTAAATTCATTTTAAATTTTAAAACTATCATGACACTTAACAACTAAAAACTAGATTAAGGAAAATGGTTAGTTAACCATGATTGCTAGTCATGTTTAACCCCAAAAACAACCCTAGTTATCATGCACAAGTGTGTGCAAGCCTAACAAAATTCTAATAAAATACTCATTAAATAGGATAAAATATTTAAAACTTAGTTTGGTAAACTTTTTGTTAAAAACTATATATTAAAATATAATTAGCTACAAAACACATTCTAAGGTGTTACAATCTCCCCCCTTAAAAGAAATTCGTCCCCGAATTTAAAAATATACTGATACGCGTACCTTCAAAGGGAAGATTATAACTCCCAGATCTCGTTCGCAGCCTCCCAAGTGATTACCTCACTATACGGCTACGTCCAAGAAAAACCCTTCACAGATGGCGAGATCCTTGACCGATGCTCCTCCACCTGCCGAGCCATTAACACAAATGGCCGCTGGTGAACGAAAGATCGCGTCACGCTAAATGGTCTGATGCTAGATCCTGTGAGAAAGGTCAAGAAGGTAGTTGTAAAGTATCATCACAAGGAATACGGGGTGAAAATCCAATAATCTGGGTGGAAGTGCCAAATTAAAGGCAACAAAACTAACTCGCCTATAGGATCCTAAAAGGACCTAAATCCTGGGACAAACTCCCCAAAATTCAACATAGTCATTCATCGGAAAGTCCATAGGAATACATGAACTGTCCCTACGAACTCGAGTCTATGGCTAACACAGTCGGCATAAGACCTCAGTTCGAAATGGACAATTCCCATCATGACCTAACACAACTGGACTATCTCCGAAGTCTCTAGACTAGCTGGGGTCCAAAATCCTACTTACGCAGAGTCAGAAAAATAACAGACTGGTGATCGACACTACCTAACCCCTAAACCTAAGGGTGGCCAATTGGAGTGTCTCCTGATAACAGCTATCGAAGGAGAACCCTAACGATGGCGAGTGACGATCCCCAACAGCTGACAACAAACAAACAAACACACAACTTAAACCAAACAACTTAAACCAAACAACTGAGCAAACTGAGTATAACCGGACGACAAGAATCCGAATGGAGTCACACCCCGACTAACCCTGGGTAGAAACCATAACGGAATTCATGGAGATTTGCTCCCATCCCTGCTCCGGAACGGTAAAAGATTGCAACTCTCCAGCCGGCCTCAGATGCTCGACTCAAGCACACAACAAGACAGACACCTTGAAACGAAACCTGAAGCGTCTCTTTACATCCCTGCCCACCTGTAACTATCTCACAAGTCACGTCACTGTTGGCGGAACTTGAATGCGAACAGAGAGTTGACTAATGTGCCTGTTTTAGGATTATACGTCTCTACCAGATGAAACCAGGTACTCAAACGCGTCCCTAACTTAGCACATCATTGTCACAAATCAAGGTCTCCGAATCATTACCCAGCCGAGTATGCTCAAGTATCTCTGACGTACGAGCATCGACGGGCAGTGTCTCGCGAAAACGATTTAAGGAAAGTGGTCGGGCGCGGACATGAGCAGGCTGTCCCCTCCGTAGAGACGAACTTAAGCTATACTCAACGATCACACAAAAACTGTAAATCTGCAGAAGACTAACACAACAATCAAAATCCACTGCAGGAAGATGTTTATTAAGCTCTGGTGGTCCGTGAAAATCTGACACGACTCTCAACCAAGTAGTGTCCCCATATCTCCAACGCAAAACCACCGCGGCCATCTCTAGATCTTGAGTGGAATATCCTTCTCGTACTTCCTCCAAATGTAGGGAAGCAAAAGCGATAACTCTATAGTGTCACCTCAGTATACAATCGAGCCCCACTCAAGAAACATTACAGTTAAACAACAAGGTCACCCGAACCAAAAGCAAGGAAAGGACTAATGCAGTTGTTAACCGAATCTTCAACTGCTGAAAATTCCGCACACATGCCTCAGTCCACAGAACAAAAACCTCCCTTCCGGTCCATTCAGTCGACGGTGCAGCACTACTCTAGCAATCCTGCACGAAACGGCGGTAAAAACCTGCTAAGCCCAAAATCTGCGGATCTCCATCCTGCACACATATCTGGACCTAAGCTGTACGGTCACGATCTCCCTCGGAACCATACGAAACCGTCTCCCGTGACTACAAGACCTAGGAGTCAACACAAAATAAGCCTGAAGAAACACTCTGAGAATTTAGCAAACTGCTGGTACTCTCCCAGTATCTGCATAACAAATTCTCAAGTGCTGCTTCTGTTCCTCAAGATACATTAGATAGACCAGAACGTCGTAAATAACACAACAAAACTGGTTGAGGAACGGCCTGAAGAAATCTGGTTCATCACATCTACGAATGCTGCTAGGGCATCAGTGAATCCAATGACTCACCAAAACACACAAAGCCCGTAGCACGCACAAGGCAGTCTTCGGAATGCCGTCACTCCGAATCCGCAATAATGATGACCTGATCCCAAGCAAACTTAGAAAAATGTCTCGCACTCTGGAGCTGATCGAAGAAATCGTCACGGCGAGGTGAAGGATACCTATCCGCACCGTAAGCCGGTTCAATTGACGATCCGTCGATACACAACCTCTAACTGCCGTCTTCCTCCTGGACGAACAGAAATAGGAGTTCCCAAAAGCGAAACACTCAGACGCACAAAACTCCCCAAACCACAACTCTGCAGCTGATCCTTTAAGCTCCCTCAGCTTCGCCGGCCCATCGGGAGCAACGTCGGAAAAACTCTCGCACGAAAGGAACCCGGTCCAACAATCCCACTGTGGCTCCGGTATCACGAATGAATGCCAAGAATCCACGACATCTCCTCAGTAGCCGACTAGCGAAAAAGGCTGAATTCAGGCTGTGAGAGGTGGCACAACTATCCGCCGGCACAACAAGAACTGACTTGCCGGGAAAACAACCCTGACTGTTTCCTCACGGTAGTCCACAGACACCTAACACGTAGTTAACCAGTCCGTGCCCAGGAGAACGTCAAATCCAACATCTTTAGAAGGATCAAAACGACGGACGAATCTCTATCTCCTATCCGATTGGCACACAACTGAATACGTGTCGCGCAACAAAAGAATCGCTGACAGAAGTTAGCACAATTACGACTAATCTACCCAACCACGGTACAAGCAAGAAACAAACAAATACACCAAGAGAACATATAAATAAAAGATACCTGAAGACTCCACATTGGATGTCTGCGCGTCCCGATGAGTAGAAGCAAACTCCTATGTCTGCCCTCTACTCGCAGCTGGATGAACTCCTCTGGTAGACTGAGCCCTCTGAGTGAATCTTCCACGTCCACGGCCTCTCTGAATACGACTCTGTCGAGGTGCTAAGGAACAATCCCTGACGAAGTGCTGGAGGCTTCCGCATCGAAAACATCCACGCGCTGACAGCCGACCATCCTGTGGATATGAGCTGAACGACTGTCCTCGTCCTAAGCCTCTGCTACTCCCGTAGTGGCCACGAAATCTGTCTCGACGACCAAACCTCTGTCTCTGGGCTGGTACGCTGGTACGAGTCCTCCACTGTCCTGGAACTCTCTGAGCCTCTGAAATATGCGCCTCGTCAACTGAAGCTGCAACCACTGGTGCTATGTAAGTGACAGACTGCTGCATGCTGATCGTAAGGGACAGCTGAGTAACCGGGGTAACAACCTCCTGTCGTAGCTCCCGAACGACATCAACTAAAGAACTCATCGTCTGGCGGAAGTCCTGCATCTCTGCCACCAGCCTATCCATAGTATAGATCGTAGGCTTCTCCATCTGCACCTGTGCGACTAGAGTGCCATCCTGGTCAGTACTCGTCTCACCCGAGCCAACTCTGACCTCGGCCCTCGCTGCATCACTCTGAGTCCCTATAGTCGTCGGCGGCAAGGCTATAAATAGATATGGGATAAGATTTGATAAGGATAAGGAAATCGAATCTCAGGATATGAATCATCAAGGAAGGAATTTCAAGCAAATTGTACTTAGGTCACTTAATGCGAAGTACTGCATCGTGGGTATGCTGCAAACATACACACACTACGTTACTCTACTTAAGCTACCTACTCCATCATACTAAGGTCATCCTACACTCCGAAAGGTAAAACCTAACGCTTTGATACCATTCTGTCACGACCCACCCCCAATACAGAGAGTATTGTCCGCTCTGGCCGAAGCCGCACGGTTTTGTCCTTTGGAGCGAACCGGACCTGACCAGGGGCCACTTCCCAGGAGGTTGTTGCGCCACGGCAGCGCCCCGGCCGTCTATCCGAGGCCAAATTGCGGAATCAAAATTTTCTTATCTTTTAAACTGGCGCTACCGCGGACAATATACCCGGGTCGTAACCATTAACCTAATGCTAGCTAACAAGAGATGGGAAGAGAAGTATACCGAGTGATCCGAGTCCTCCGGTCTTCTCGTCGTCGTCCCGATCTCCCGCGGAAAGTCTTGTCTCCACATCGTCGCCTCCTCGCCGGAAAGGGCACCACATCGCCTGCGTCTTTTACGGGCTCCCGCCTCAATACCGAGGCAACTCGGGCATGAAGCCGGCAACTCGACATGCTCAAGATATGCTGTAGAATGTGTAGTGTAGAGGCTATGTCTCATTTGGGGTTTGTTGCCTTTGAAGATGATGGAGGAATCAAGGTTAGAAAAATGGTGCTTGCATTTTTCTAGCATGAAAATGAGATCAAGAATGAAACTCTCAAGATGAAGCTCTCATCTTCTTTTTCTTTCTCTCAACCATAGAAAAAACCTCCCATCTAAAAATGGTGGAGAAAAGAATATATCAAACAAGAGGGAGGTGAGTGTAGGAGAGCATGAAGGGTGACCATATCCTAAACCTCATCATAACAAACTCACATCAAAACCAAATCAATTCTAATCACCTTTTTACAAGAAATGATGAAGGAAAAGAATGGTATCTAAAGATGCTATCATGATAAATACATTTGCAAGAAAATCCTCCACAAAGTGTAATTTGCAAAACTGCAAATTACCCCCTCCATCGGAAAAGTCCGGCCGGGAAAGAACAAAGAAAAACCGGCCGGAACGGAATACAAACTGGCAACTCCAGAAAACTGGTCCCGTAATAAATTACAGGAAAACCCCGATACTGTGCATACACACCCGCATCTGTATTCCGACCGGATACAAATGCAATGAGACAAAATTTACACTGTACTAAACTAGGACCGGCTTAAGCCAAAGCCGGCTAGTAATATCCGTCCGATCCTGATCCGTGCAATACCGCACGTATCTGATCGAACCCTGCCATATAACCATACGGCCACTAGTACAAACCGTCCGATCCTGATCCGTGCAATACCGCACGTATCTGATCGGACCCCGCCATATCTCCATACGGCCTCTACAGCGTTTCGCCCGAAAGCTTGAGTAACTGAAAGTGTGGTGGACTCTAAAGACTCGTCAATACTATGGCTGTGGATTTAACCACTAGCACGTCAAAGGTATAAGCCAATACGTGACGGGCCACCAGCTATTGACTAAAAGGGACGTCGATGAGCGAACTCATCCTGACACCCTACTGAGCCTGTCAGTGACAATATCCGTACAGTCCGGTCCGTTCGTCTATGAGTATCGCATGGCGGGCCTACGGGGTTGGTAAAAGTCAGACCCCCAAAAGCGGTACAAGTCGTGTCGGAGTGTAGCCCAGAACGCCCTGAGATACTACTGGAATACCTACCAGTAAATCTCCTGCCTCGGCCGAGGGCTTTGCGTAATGGCTCTACTAGACACAGCGCGACCTCACCCCCTATACCGGGAGAGACGAACCCTGCAGATTCGCTCACTGCCTCCATGTGGCTCGGGACTGTACCCAACTAAAACCTGTTTGCACGACTCCTTTGAGCCATGGTAGGGTAGTAATCAAAGCACAGTGGGAACTCACACGAGACAAATGACGATCTCAGGTCGATGAACTAACCTGTACACATGTTACCAGGGAACTGCCATCTGACGTCTGGTATAAGACCAACTAGCAGGTTCCCGGCGAGTCCTGTCCGGTGTACTCATAACCCAATGAGCACCTGTATACATCTTAGGTGAACCAACTGACACCAGTGGCTTGTGAGACCGGCCACCGCCCCTCGTCGGGGTCTCGACTGTATACACTAGTCTACTAATGGAGTATCGATGCCCTGTCTCGAAACTCCTACGACTAGGGACCTTTTAAGGATGTGCTTATAGACCGCCAGCTCTCACGTATATGATCGTCATCATACTGCCGGCAGTCAAGCAAGAATCCTAGGGGCTCTATCAACGTGTAATAGCGACATGTCAGGTCACCTAAAGCAGTACACGATGATAAAGATAAACCAGATAGCATACTATCATCTCGAGTAAGACTGTCCTCCCGGGATAGGTTCTCCCTCAATCATTGCAATCACGTGCCTATGATCCAATAATTGACTCTGAGGGCACTATCTCCAACAATCTCCCACTTGCACTCAAGGCTAATTATTGCGATGCCGCATACTCACAGCCCGTGTGATACCGAACACCCAACTCCTCTACTAGTCAGTCTCACAAAGCTCGTTTGCGAAACTATTGCGTTCGAGGAATAGCCTCAGTGAGTGGATCCGCTGTGATGTTTCTTTCTATGTCTCTCTATATCTCAAGTTCGCGGAGAAAACCGTCTCCCGAAATGAGCAATACCTGTCTTAGAATGTCTGGATGTCTGATGGGACCTAGCTCATAAATGAACTCCAAATCCAAACTTCTTAGACTGTATCGACAACTGAACTTAATCAGTATCCTGCGCCAAGCCTTCCCTCAGTATCCACCTGGACCACATGTCCAATATACTGCCCCTCGTCAGAGGGAAAACTATAACTCTGACAGCCACTCTGCCATCCAGGTCACCTTGGAAGCCTGGAATGATAACCGTCTCTTAAAGGAGGCTGCCGTTATCATATCCCTAGAACATCAACTTATGTTCCAAAACTGCTTCCGACTGTTTCTCCAGGATTGGATCAATATCAACTTATTGCATCTACTGTAAGAACAACATCTGGTGTGGTACTTGACATCTCATGATTGACTCAATTGCCTAAGCAAGTGATATGTCAATCATGCGTATCCCTCTCCCCTATAGTCTGTAAGACACCTTTAGAGAGGGTGACTCCATTACCTGCAGGTGTACTACCGTGTCAGGAGTCGTCCATTCTAAATACTCATAGAATGCTGTCAAGGTACCCAGATTAGGAAACCACCCAAATCTAGATCTAAAACCATAGATCTAGTAACCAGAGTGTACGATATAATATCCAAGTCCTATGTGGAGAAACCACTGTGTGACGACTAAAGTATAACCGATCGTAGTATAGGAGTATCTTTTCCTATTCTGTGTATGTCATCCAAATACCAGGACATCATACTCTACTACCTTCTCAACAGATCCATCCCCTATTCTGATGAAGTCAAACCTATGACTGTCACGTCAGAAATAGATGAACTATCTCCGCTACATCTGCTTTAGTCTATAAATAGACATAAGCCTGATGTCCACCAATGCTTCCGCTGCTCCCATTGACTACGACAACCCTCTGGCAGAGTCATATAGACGTGCACTTCTAAAGCTAGCTTAGAATGACGCTATACTCATCCTCCCACCGGGTCTCGCAGCCTGAAACAACAGCAATGGCAAGTGTGGGTAAACAAGAACCTCCCTGCCACCGTCCTTGAGCATACCGAAGTACCTCTCGAGTGCCTGAGGTTACCCACCAAATCTGCGGAGTGGCCAATGGAATGTCAAACCAGATTCAAATCATGCAGCTGTCACCAGTGCATGTCAACTAAATGGAAGGAGGCCGATCAGCATTACTCAACTTAGGAATGCTTCCAATTATGAGTAACCTGAAAAGAGAAGCAAGTTCTCTTAACCATTACTATCAACTGAATACCATACACAAGTATCTACATCTTCGATTACTTTGAAGAATCCCGATACTTGCAATACCTGGTTCTCTACTTTATTCAAATACCTATAACTTCTCAAAATTCAGACCCTGTGTTTCAACGAAACACCTGTCTAAAAACTAGAGAAGTCATAAGTAAACTGAATATAGTACGAGGACCAACCCCTCTATCCTGATGGACGCTGGACAACATACAATACTCTGTATAAGTCCCTTGAGTCTGATAACTCATTCACTGTGTGTCGTAGGTTGAAAACTGTACTTATGGTTAAGAAGAATTACACCGCTGTTTAATGCTCCTTACCTAACCATCCACTGATATAGGTAAATGTCGTAGACATAATTTCAAAAAGGTATATCTCACTCTATAAAAATAGACGTACAGATATGTCAATTTGAAATTGGTGCATAACCGCGGATATTCAAAACCAAATAATTGCCGTCCGGCAAACAACCCAGGTGACTTCCTCAAATATCACCGATTACAACGAATCCCGATATAATGAGGATGATCACCCAATTCCCAATAACTTACTCCCACTCAGCATCTGTAAAACCATACAGATGTAAGAATCATACCTGGTAAATACATACCCTGGAGCAAGTGTCTAACTGGGAAATCAGTTTTCCATTAACAGTACACAGTGAAACTGAAACATTGAAATGTTTCGTCGGGGTATCCTGGTATTCCTAGTAATGCATCTTCCATTATCAAGATTCACAACTGTAACCGTATAATTCTTTGCCACCTCTCCAAATCCCTTTCTATGTCTTTAGTCATTACCTTCTGTACACCCCTTTAGGCCAAATGGTTTTCTTCCTTCCCTACCGTTCGGCACCAGCCTATGGTTTGGAAGAAGACTATCCAAAAGGCATAAAGGGTGTACTGTCCTAATCCTAGGAGCACTCGGAATGCGAGAGAAGGTGAAGATAAAAGACAACCGAATAAACTGTATTCCTATTTCTCCTGGACCAGAATCCATCCCCGAACTGGAACTAGTTCCTTTCGAGTTCGTATATAACCATACGATGGAGTATCTAATAAACTGTGGATCTTCGTAGTGATACGGAGTGTCTTGGAGAAATACAAAGGTGATTTAGGATTGGCGAAGAAATACTTGGTTTGATCGTGAATAGCAGTCATAATTTACTTTGCCCTTTTACTAATCCCTTGCTTTGTCTTAACTTAATACCTTCTGCACACCATCGTTATGCTAATTGGTTTTCTTCATTCCCTACCGGTCGGCACCAGCCTAAGGTTTGGAAGAAGACTATCCAATTTGCGTAATAGGTGTACTATCTCCTAAACCAAGGAGTACTCGTAATGAGAGAAGGTGAAAAGAAAAGACAACTGAATAATCCTATCCGTTTTCTCCAGAACCAGAAACCATCCTCGAAGTCCTTCGAGTTCGTATATAACCATACGATGGTTTTGTCCAATGGAAGTGGACGTTCGTAGTAATACGGGGTGTCCTGGAGAAAAGGGTAAAAGTAGGAGCGGCAATGAGGTTTGCAACTCTGACAATCCAAAAGCCTGTGTTAAGAAGGTTCGGTCAACTTGGTCACTGAGTCATAGTCTTAGGGTCGGGTCAATGGTCGCTGCCAGAGAGAGAGAAAAGAAACACTCAGCGTGCACTCTATCCTAGATCAGAATGGTTATCACTTTGTCTAATCTGGAAACCTCCCACTGTACCTCAAATTCTCCTCCAAACCTGAATGAAGAATTAGTCGGGATCACCCGAGGAGTAAACCAACTCATCAGTGGGAATCGGGATCCAACTATCATCGTATGATAATGTGACGGAATCCACTCACGCCACCACACTCCAGAAGGTATGCGCATGCCTGGCAAGTTTCAGTTCTTTTGAAACTCCCGATGTGATTTTTACCCCTAGGACCCAAGTGACCTTGACGAATAATCAACAAATCAAAAGGTCCTAGTCAAGTTCAACCCGTCATTATCTTGATTGCGTTAAACCCACCCGCACGACCCTTGACGAATAATCAACAAAGTCGCACGACTGTCCTAACCAATCCACATATCCATGCGATAGAAAGCATTACAGAGCTACCGCACACTACGCCTCGGCGAATAGCAACGACAAACGTAGCGCGAATACTATGCAATACTAATCCGAAATGACGGAGGGCTACGAATGGTTTTTGGCGAAAAAACTTTAACGTAATGAACTTGATATCGTTGAAGGAACTGGATAACTTTTTATAAAAATATGGTGAAGAAAACCTTTACTAAAGAGGTCACTCCCGGTGAAGGGATCTCGGCTCTTTCCCCGTAGAATGAGGTGCAGGATATTCCAACTGAATACCACGATGCAAAGCAAAAGTAATCGGCTATAGTGAAGTTAATGCCCTGACGCAAACTTCTGTCCAAGGGGTCACTTCCGGTGAAGGGATCTCGGCCCTTGCCTCGTCGACTGAGGAGAAGGATATTCCAAATGAATACCACGATGCAAAACAAAAGTGAACGTCATTGCAATAACAACTTTTTCTGAAAAATGTTCCAACAACATCAGATTAGGTTTGTTTATCTTAAATTGATCCGAATCAACGCAGTCCCATCAATTGATCACACCATAAAGAACGAAAATATACTGATGTACGTATATGCCATCCGCATTCGCCACTGGGTCCCGTCATCACCCGTTAGGTTATTTAACTAACGACAGAGCGGGGACTGGACTAGCGCGGATGCAAAACATATACAACATCTACTAATATATATACCAATATATTATATTTCGCTCAAGGCGTGATAAAATGCAACATCACAGAAATGTACAGCATCACAGAACAATACAGATATCTGGGATCCCCGGGTTTCACAGAGCCGCTGCTGAAACCCGACGTTCCCCTGGTCGTGTGGATAGCCCGTGCAATGAAAATCCTAGACCCCTACGGGCGCGGCAAGTCACCCGCCAAGACCTGAAGCGAGGCAGCCCCCTTCAGTACCGTGAATGGACCACCCAGCACTTCACGGAATCGGGTAACTTGGGCACCCCTCCTGGGTCAACCTGTACCCCCTACGAGTGCGGCGAATAGCCCGCCAATCCTGGAGTGAAGCCCCCTCCGTCTCAATGCCATGAGATGCGGGCCCGTTGCCCTCTAGAACCGGGCTATCCGTGCACCCCTCCGCGGGGTAATCCTAGTACAGAAAGTAAAATATACATACACCGGGTACATCGACCGCAACCAGGTCGTGCCCCAAAAGAATAATACAATCAGGCAGTGATGGCAGTCCACATGTCGGACGCTCGCCCCGCAATATCAAATGTACATATAAAACAAAACTGTACTAACATCGCATCCAGGCTATCCCCCACGACCGATCCGCAACAACACAGCATAAACATAGAACATCAACGTGAAAGTCACGTTCGCAAATCCGTCTAACCGGGCTATAGCAGTTAGACGGGATTTACCGATCAAGTGACATTCACGGTCACAGATATAATGTAAATACTGTGAAATAATGTGTTTAAAAATATCCGATCGATCAAACAATTAACAAGTGGGCCCCTAAGTAATACTGTAGCAGTCACAGAAGATCTGGGCCCAAATTTAATATCCCAAAACCCCTATTATCATCCCAGAAAGCAACTGTAGAAAACCGACCACGTGACCTGACTACAGTGCGGCGGAACCGCGGCCCAAAGGGGGTTTTGGCCGCGGTTCCGCCCTCCAACTAACGAATCATTCTGTCGAATTTCTACAGTATCCTTAAATTTTCCAGTACATCATTTTTCTGCAACCTGAAAAATTTTTTGAGCAAGGAAAAAAACAACAGAAAACTGATGTAAAGGAAAATGTTGTTTTTGGGATTTTGGTCGATCGGAAATGCAAAACACATTAGAACAAGCTAGGAAAGGTTAATGGCGTGGCTCTGATACCATGTTGCGCCACGGCAGCGCCCCGGCCGTCTATCCGAGGCCAAATTGCGGAATCAAAATTTTCTTATCTTTTAAACTGGCGCTACCGCGGACAATATACCCGGGTCGTAACCATTAACCTAATGCTAGCTAACAAGAGATGGGAAGAGAAGTATACCGAGTGATCCGAGTCCTCCGGTCTTCTCGTCATCGTCCCGATCTCCCGCGGAAAATCTTGTCTCCACATCGTCGCCTCCTCGCCGGAAAGGGCACCACATCGCCTGCGTCTTTTACGGGCTCCCCCCTCAATACCGAGGCAACTCGGGCATGAAGCCGACAACTCGACATGCTCAAGATATGCTGTAGAATGTGTAGTGTAGAGGCTATGTCTCATTTGGGGTTTGTTTCCTTTGAAGATGATGGAGGAATCAAGGTTAGAAAAATGGTGCTTGCATTTTTCTAGCATGAAAATGAGATCAAGAATGAAACTCTCAAGATGAAGCTCTCATCTTCTTTTTCTTTCTCTCAACCATAGAAAAAACCTCCCATCTAAAAATGGTGGAGAAAAGAATATATCAAACAAGAGGGAGGTGAGTGTAGGAGAGCATGAAGGGTGACCATATCCTAAACCTCATCATAACAAACTCACATCAAAACCAAATCATTCCTAATCACCTTTTTACAAGAAATGATGAAGGAAAAGAATGGTATCTAAAGATGCTATCATGATAAATACATTTGCAAGAAAATCCTCCACAAAGTGTAATTTGCAAAACTGCAAATTACCCCCTCCATCGGAAAAGTCCGGCCGGGAAAGAAGAAAGAAAAACCGGCCGGAACGGAATACAAACTGGAAACTCCAGAAAACTGGTCCCGTAATAAATTACAGGAAAACCCCGATACTGTGCATACACACCCGCATCTGTATTCTGACCGGATATAAATGCAATGAGACAAAATCTACACTGTACTAAACTAGGACCGGCTTAAGCCAAAGCCGGCTAGTAATATCCGTCCGATCCTGATCCGTGCAATACCGCACGTATCTGATCGAACCCTGCCATATAACCATACGGCCACTAGTACAAACCGTCCGATCCTGATCCGTGCAATACCGCACGTATCTGATCGGACCCCGCCATATCTCCATACGGCCTCTACAGCGTTTCGCCCGAAAGCTTGAGTAACTGAAAGTGTGGTGGACTCTAAAGACTCATCAATACTATGGCTGTGGATTTAACCACTAGCACGTCAAAGGTATAAGCCAATACGTGACGGGCCACCAGCTATTGACCAAAAGGGACGTCGATGAGCGAACTCATCCTGACACCCTACTGAGCCTGTCAGTGACAATATCCGTACAGTCCGGTCCGTTCGTCTATGAGTATCGTATGGCGGGCCTAGGGGGTTGGTAAAACTCAGACCCCCAAAAGCGGTACAAGTCGTGTCGGAGTGTAGCCCAGAACGCCCTGAGATACTACTGGAATACCTACCAGTAAATCTCCTGCCTCGGCCGAGGGCTTTGCGTAATGGCTCTCCTAGACACAGCGCGACCTCACTCCCAATACCGGGAGAGACGAACCCCTGCAGATCCGCTCACTGCCTCCTTGTGGCTCAGGACTGTACCCAACTAAAACCTGTTTGCACGACTCCTTTGAGCCGTGGTAGGGTAGTAATCAAAGTACAGTGGGAACTCGCACGAGACAAATGACGATCTCAGGTCGATGAACTAACCTGTACACATGTCACCAGGGAACTGCCATCTGACGTCTGGTATAAGACCAACTAGCAGGTTCCCGGCGAGTCCTGTCCGGTGTACTCATAACCCAATGAGCACCTGTATACATCTTAGGTGAACCAACTGACACCAGTGGCTTGTGAGACCGGCCACCGCCCCTCGTCGGGGTCTCGACTGTATACACTAGTCTACTAATGGAGTATCGATGCCCTGTCTCGAAACTCCTACGACTAGGGACCTTTTAAGGATGTGCTTATAGACCGCCAGCTCTCACGTATATGATCGCCATCATACTGCCGGCAGTCAAGCAAGAATCCTAGGGGCTCTATCAACGTGTAATAGCGACATGTCAGGTCACCTAAAGCAGTACACGATGATAAAGATAAACCATATAGCATACTATCATCTCGAGTAAGACTGTCCTCCCGGGATAGGTCCTCCCTCAATCATTGCAATCACGTTCCTGTGATCCAATAATTTACTCTGAGGGCACTATCTCCAACAGAGGTCACCCATCCCAGGAATTCCCTGGCCCGAGCACGTTTAACTACGGAGTTCTCAAGCTCCTTTAGTTCCGGTTCACTTAAAAGGCGCCTCTATATTGAAGAGTGGTATCATTCCATTTATAGTACAGATCTGCCCCCTTTCGGAATGTATTCCGAAGAGTCCCCATTGTTCTACAGTGGGTCCCACGGACTCAAGAGGTGGCCCCCACGGATTCAAGAGGTGGCCCCCGCCCACTTAACACGACACTTGGCATGGCACTTTGTTCCGTGTGGCACTTTGCTCCGTGAGCAAGAACCGGGTCCCGACATTCTCCCCACCTTTGAACAATGGTTCGTCCTCGAACCACAAACCTACTATTGAGGAACCGGCTCTGATACCAACTTTGTCACGACCCAAAATTGGCCCGTGACGGCCCTAATACTACGCAACGCCTAAAGACGTAGCACAGTAAAAGAAAGCCAAAACCCAGAAATCTAAACCATAAAAATACGGAAAAGATAGTATAAGTTTTCGAAACATTTGAAAATCACAATCCAAATTCTTTAAAAGTCATACTGTCTTTCTTTAAAGTTTTAGCAACACCCCCCTTTTTGTAAAACGCAGCCCAAAGGCGGAAAACAATCTCATCACAAGTATACGACGCCGTAGCGAAGAAATGAAAGACAATAGAGATAAAGCTGTATATAAAAGATATCAAATCTACAAGAATACACACTAACGTCCTCACCAAGTTTCTAAGTCAATAATAAAATAGTAGATGGAGAGTACAAAATACAACGAAGGTACAATATGAAATACAGATAATCATCTAACCCACCTAAGCAAAATGGTACTGTGAGCTGATGCGGTATCTGTAGCAAAAGATGATGGATGGATACTGAATAGCTGAATAGCCTGCCTCGACTACTCTGGAGAAAAACCTGAAACACCTGTGGCACAACGGGGGTGAGTTGCCAACTCGTGAATAGTAGATAACATATGCAGGTAATCGCAGGAATACACGTACAGCATGAATCTAAGATATGCGATTACAGTAATAATATGTCATGCAAATGCTGAAATAAGGAAAGCACAGTAATGTGCAATAACTATGCCATAAGGAATTGAAAATGTAGATATGCAACTATCATAAGGGTACACTAACAGGTACTACCAATATATGAAACTGTGCATAAAATAGATAAGGGTGGGGTATAGGGTGGAATATGTCATTTTCCACGGAAACCTGACATCGTGGTAGGATCACAATCCATCATGACACTCACATCCCAAATCGTCAAATCAGCCTCCAAACTGGGCTCTCACATCGTATAAGTCTCACATCACCTCAATGTACAATATCGAATAGCTCTCCTATATCTCGAATGTACAACTCGACCGTATCTTTCATATCCAATATCCAATCTCAATGAATCACCTAATAACCCAAGTCAAATCTCAAATAATCTCTAACATCTTAAACATATATATATATATATATATATATATAAATAAATATGATGGGGGCAATACACATATATTAGCGTCCCATTCCACTAATATTGGTGTAAAGGTATATATAACAACGGCTAAATCCCCTGTTATATATACAAAAGGTATTAAGAGAAATATTATGAAAACAGTGTGCCAAGCATCGACACAGAAATCCTCGTACATCGGGCTCCGTCAGTCCGGATCGGCCCACGGGGTCCGTCTGCGGTGTCGGCCCTTGGCCCCAACAGTACAGATCATCCACAATCCATCTCTCGACTCTGGCCAGTATCCTCCGGACAACTGCCTGGTCCAACCAATCACCGGTAGGTACTCACCCGCCTCCAGGCTCAATCGGTAAACCCATCGATCTTCTTGCCGAGGGGAACCATACCGGGCCCCACCATATACTCTCATACGGCAACCACACCTCGTATGGAGCATATAATCAGCACCGATAAAACTCATGGTGGACGCGCAAATATCATATCAAGGAAACCGGGTTGTTCAATGTATGCATAATTTCATGAACTCCCGCGGTTCCCAAATCCCAAAAACATCATATAAAATCCAAATAGAGAATGCGCAAATCCAGGAATAAATATATGCGATATATCTGAATGCGAGCAGGTAAACAAAAGTATATAGCTGAACCAGATGTATGCAAAATCAATAAGATACAGCCAAGTATAGGTATCTACCTATAAGAACTGATGTCGTATACCCCCCTGGGTATATGTAGCATATGTAGGAAATCCCCCCCGGTATAACTAAACTATCTAAAAGGTATACCTGTAGCTGTATCGCAAGGTGTAACTGTACCTATCACTAAAGGTATGATACACTATAGGTATACCGGTAAGCTAGATGTCATGTGTGACAAGCAGTAGTATCTATAAGGGGTTGTGTGTGACATGGCAATTATTGACGATGTGTGTGTAGCATACAATCCGTGCTCGTGCAACATGAACTGTCAATAATATGTGCAGTGTCCTACGGCTGCTAGTCACAGTATAACAATGTCAAGGAAATAAGGTAAAGGCGCAATTCTACAATGACGTAGAATGTGCGACAGGTATTTGAATCCTAGCCCAGACGCATAACGCCATGCGGGAGATTCCCCTGTAGATGTTAAATCTACTCACCTATACTCCACGCTAGGTGAATCCTACCATCTGCTCCCTCTGTAGTAGTGTCCGTAGTCGCTGGCTGTAAACCTGCAATTAAGACACGGAAATCATATATAAGCCAAATATTCCGCGAAACGCGATATCAAATCAAAACGAGAAACTCGCGTCGCGAACTAAACGCGCGTGTGCATGATACGCTGAAACGTGCGTGTACGCGTCTAAAACCATCGTGACACGCCGCGATACGCTGGATCACAGAACCCACTCACGTATCGCGCGTATCGCGCAAACACAACGGACACTAAAAACGATATATGATCCCAGATTTTCCTACAGGTAAGATATCACAAAACTAGACATGCCAAAGACCTAGACAACACATCAGGGACCCCTAGCCAAGAGCCCAACACCCCTGTCCCCCTCTTGGCCGCAAATTGCGGCCAAATGGAATTAATTGGCGGTCGGAATTGGGAGTTAGGGGGTCGTCTTCTGGTGGTGTGTTCTAGACCAAGGTATCATGTCCCAGTTTCCTCAATTTTACCCTGAAGGTATCGGGTCAAAAGCAGATTCCAGATATCACAATTTCCACTTTAAAATCACCAATTTGTATAAAACACAAACCCTAAGGTATTTTAGTGTAATCTGGCTAATTCTCAGTTCAAGTGGCCCTATTAACACTTAGATAAACTAGGGTATCCAACAAAATCAACATTTTACCATCACATCTCACAAAACACCAAACTAGCACCAAACTAGCTAATTAACACTAACCGAAGTTAAACTAACACACAACTAAGCAATAAGGGGAATTGGGTTCAAGAGTTATACCCTAAAGACCCCCAAGAAGCAGGAGAAGAAGTGAGCGGAGCTACTGCAAGTGCTGGGGCTGCTGCTGCTACAGTTGCTGCCTGCTGTTGCTGATGCTGTTGATGGTGCTGCTGATGGTGCTGCTTGCTGCTGCTTCTGCTGTGGAGTTATGTGTGTGTGTGAGAGTGAGTGAAAAATGAGAGAGGGTGCAAGCAAGGAAAAGATAATGCATAGGGTCAAGCCCCCCATTCCTCTCTCTCTCTCTCTCCACATTAATTGCAAGCATGGGCTTGCCATGATGCCTCTCTCAAGTCAACCAAACACATTTAAAAAACCCTCCTTAAATTCATTTAAAATTTTAAAACTATCATGACACTTAACAACTAAAAACTAGATTAAGGAAAATGGTTAGTTAACCATGATTGCTAGTCATGTTTAACCCCAAAAACAACCCTAGCTATCATGCACAAATGTGTGCAAGCCTAACAAAATTCTAATAAAATACTCATTAAATAGGATAAAATATTTAAAACTTAGTTTGGTAAACTTTTTGTTAAAAAATATATATTAAAATATAATTAGCTACAAAACACATTCTAAGGTGTTACACTGCGGCTTCGCCAGTTTGTTGGTAGCTTGTCGGAGACAGCGTTTAAATGGTACTCCGAGCTCCCGAACAACTCCGTTAAGACATTTGCAGAAATGGAGTTACTGTTCACACAGAGGTTCGCAAGCGCACCCCATCACAGCATTAATTAACGCCAGGGTGAAGCCGGGTGAAACGTGGGTGCAGTACACGATGCGGTGGCAGAATTTATGGTCGAATTGCGAACAACGCATCGAAGAAGCTCCTGCGGTAGGCATGTTCATGGGTACTCTTGATCCGCAGGTGACAATATCCCAGTTCATGATGTTTTTCAAGCCGACTACCTTTCAGACCTTGATTGATAAGCTGGCCCAAATGGACCAGATGGGTCATAAGCTTTCCTTTTCAAAAACAGAACCGCGGAATGAAAAGGGCAAAGGGAAAGCCACCTTTGTTGCCAATGCTCAACAACAGCCGAGCGACTTAAAACCTGTTGTTCGCCAAAGCAACGTGCGTTCATGTCAATCTCTCGAGGAGAGACTGGGACGTCCTTACTCGTTTCCCCAGGATAAAACAAGGAGACTGTTCGAGCTGGCAGTGCGTAATAAACTCATCAATCTGCCAGAGCCAAGACGTCCACTGCAGCCAGGCGATGCCAATAATCCTAATTACTACCCCTACCACCGAGCAGTAAGCCATCCAATCGAAGATTGCTTCGTTTTCAAGGGCTGGATTGAGGACCAATGCCAACAAGGCAAATTCGCACTGTCCGAAAATTGGAAAGTAAGCCCGCCCCAGTCGCACGCTCCTAAAAGGGTAGACACACCGGGGGCATCATGCTCATTTATAGAAGAAGCTCCATGGGAGGTCGCTCTTTCAGCCAAGATGAAAAGAATGCTGAAGGATCTTCACACATGCCCGGCAATCAGGTGGAAAAGTCCACTAGAACCCGAGGTCATTGAAGGAATGCTGAAGCCGCGCCCAACGCCAAGAGCTGGTAGCGTTAATCGAAACGCCAGGCCCAGCCGTCAAAGTCTTTGAAAAAGAAGAAGAAGACCAAAAAGCCCGTCCAACCCAAAGACAGCCATACAAGTCTGCAGAAATACATCGATGCACTGGAAGAATATAATCAGAAGGCACGAACCCCAATCACGTTGGACGAATTCTTTAAGCATGTTCTTGAGAATGAAGACGATGATGCTGATGAAGGAGACGATTCTTCAAATGAACCTGAGGGTTATGTGGCAAGCTGCCGCGTGATCTCTCACTCGTTTGTAGATGGTGAAGAAGCTCCTGATGTAAAGAAAAAGGGGCCAGATCCAAAACCAGAACTCTTAGGACCGTCAGACGAGATAATTGACGTATTCCTGAATGAAGCCCGTCAGAGAAGCAAAGCCAATCGAGAGCATGATCTGGCTATATTCGAAAAATCCAAACATCGGAGAATGAATGAAAAGGTTAAGGCACTCCAACCGGATAGAAACACTTCGGCCGTCAGCAGAAGCAGGTTCAAGACAAGAAAAAGGTTCGCCAAAGCCATATCGATGGGAATGAAGCTGCCACCCTCCGAAGGAAACACTCCTGGTAGGATACACCTTAACGAAGAGAATGCACATCTAAACTATTGCTTGTACCATCGGAGGACTACACACCCTACAGAGGAATACATGGCCTTTAAAAATTGGTGGCAAGGATATGTGGTCCACCGGTAGCATTTCAAGCGGATGAAGCGCAAAACGCGTCGAGAGCAGAAGAGCACGACAGATGAGCGCAAAAGAACTGCCGGAAACTATCACATGGTTGATTTCGAGGGATCGCAAGTTCTTACCTTCGGGAGCGATTCTGATGAAGAAATAGCCTTCGGCCCTCTCTTCAAGGAACCCATCTCCGAAACGAAAGAGATAAAGACTTACGAGAACATTTAGCTGCGTAATCGCACGCTACCCGAAAAGAATCTCGGACCCACAAACAAGGGGTCGAGTAGAAAAGATAAAGGGAAGGAAAAAGTCCCTGAAGATATCGCCCTTGATGATCAAGTCGTCAAAGAGCTGACAGCCAAGGGCCCACTTAAGAAAAACAAGGTAGATTATAACGTTCTGGCGCATCTGAGGAAGATACCCTCTCAGCTAAGCATTCTCGACGCCCTTCTGCTATCCAAAGAGGCGAGGGATTATCTGATCATGGCATTACAAGATCCTGACCAGTTTCAAGCTTTCCTCGCCGAAGAAAAGATGAAGGATGAACTGGAAGAAGTGCACACTGTTGACGTCACTTTCGGCGATGAAGATCTCCTCCTCGGGACGTGCGATTATAACCGTCCCCTCTATGTCTCTGGGTATTGCCATGACATTAAGATAGGGAAGATCCTAGTTGACAATGGGTCCTCTATCAATCTCCTAAATGTGATGGTGCTAAAAGAAATCTTCATGAGCGTTCAACACCTCGCTCGAGATAAAATCACTATCTCCGGTTTCGACTCCCGGTCATCACGGACGCTCGGGTCTGTGATATTGACGTTACGCTTTGGGCTGCTCATCACTGATATCAAGTTTCACGTAATTGACACCAAGACTTGCTACAATGCTTTGCTCGGCAGGCCTTGGTTACACGAATACAACATTATCCCTTCTACACAACATCAGTGTATAAAGTATTTCAAGGATGGTTTTAAGTATACCGTGACAGGAGAACTGAACCCATTCTCCATGAATGAAGTCCGTAAATACGAGGACGCAAAGTACTTTCTGCCAGACTTTGAAGACACGGAAAGATGTCATAAACCGGAGAATAAGCAAAAAGTGATCACCACCATTCCGGTCTTCGGGAGCGATACCGAGGCGGAAGAAGAGATAGTCTATTCGGGACTTTCCCGATACAACAAACCGGGACCGTTTACCCCTATTCTGATCTTTGGCAGTGACTCTGAACACGAGGTCAACGCAGTATTCTCGGCTCGTCCATCAGTGCAAGCCCTCATTAGAGATGATCAGAGTTTGCAGATCGCCATGGTTCCACAAGAGCATTACAAAGAGATTGACGCACTTGATACTTACAGTGTGCAAGAACTACAGACGTTCTACGTCCCTACCAGGCGAAATGATGAAAAGGTGATCCTCTTTTATCGATCCGTGGATACCAAAGTGGAGAAAGAAATCTGGTATGGTGCCGATTCCACGCTTGACAGGCTCCAGCCCATCTGTCTGCCCAGATACTACACAGAAGGATTAAAAAGGCTGTTGAGGCGCTAAGGTGTACCCTTGAAGCAGACCGCGCGACAAGCCCAGTTCTTCAACAGGATTTGGAACGTCCCTGGAATTCAGCGAAAATTGCCCAACGGGAGAATGGAAACGATCGGGCTCGGATATATTCAATCCAAGAAACGAGAGCGATTCTATGGCTGCTACGTTATACATGATTTCGATGAAGAAGGAGATGCTCTGTTAGAAGACGCTAACCCTGAACCAAAAAGAGGTCTCTCCATGAAAGTGCCAAGTCCGTCGTTCGAAGAACAGATGGATAAGCTAATAAGGGAAGCGGGTCAAAAGGTCCGGGATGGCCATAGCCGCGAAATGGCCATCTATGAAAAAGCCATAACGTAGCGCCTCCTATAACAGGCTACGAAAAATAACGATGCCCTTCGTAGCTAGCCCGTCATACGAAAGATTCGACGTGGATGCAAAAATAAACCGAAGAACGGAAAAAATGTTCGACAGCAGCAAAGCGGGTCCAAGAAGCCTCACGAACAAAAATTGAGCAGCCGGGATTCGTCTCTTATAAAGAAGATGGGTCGAGCATACTCTTTTCCACAAGGCAAGACAAGGAAGATATTCGATCTTGTCATGAAACATCAAATGATTACGCTCCCAGAGTCCAAACACCCTGAACAAACAGGCGAGCTCTCTCACCCGGATTATTGCTCCTATCACCGAGCGATAGGACATCCCCTCGAAGACTGCTTCACATTCAAAGACTGGGTAGAAGACCAGTATCAGCAAGGCAGGTTCGCTCTATCCAGTAGTTGGAGGGTAACCCCGCCTCAGAAGTATGAACCGAAAGCAACGTATATGGTGAAAGCAGAACTAGATCAACATCGGTCTTGGAAACGATCTCGTACCTGTCACGTGATAACGCTGTCAGGAGAAGGAGTATGCGAGGATATGGCTGACCTCCCCTGGTGCTTCGAAAACGATGACGACGAAGTGATCTCAGAGTTTCCACTAGCGCCAAAAGAGCTGGAAGATGGGATACGTACTACTGCAGATAACCTCAGAAAAATCGACTTGGGGACGGCAGACGATCCACGGCCGACGTTCGTCAGTGAACTATTGTCTGAAGAAAAGGTGGCTACGCTCAAAGACGTGCTAATGCAGTATAAAGACTGCTTCGCATGGAACTACTCCGAGATGCTGGGGCTAGATCCGGATATAGCGGTGCATAAATTGGCGATATCTCCGGACGTCAATCCAATCAAACAAGCACCGAGAAGAATGCGGCTCGAGCTTGAAATGAGCATCAACGCCGAAGTCAAGAAGCTAATCGATTCTAGCTTCATCCAAGAGGTTCAGTACCCTGACTGGATTGCCAACATCATCCCAGTGATGAAGAAAAATAATACGGTGCGCATCTGCATAGATTTTCGAGACCTCAACAAAGCATGTCCGAAGGATGACTTCCCCGTACCGGTCACTAAGCTGATGATAGACAATACGTCCACTCACGAAGTCTTCCCCTTCATGGACAGCTCATCGGGGTACAGCCAAAAAAAGATGCATCTCGAAGACCAGAAGCATACCGCTTTTCGGACTCCACTGGGGATATTTTGCTACAAAGTGATGCCTTTCGGTCCGAAGAACGCCGGCGCTACCTATCGGAGGGCCATGGCGAAGATTTCTGATGACCTCATACATGAAGTCGTCAAATGCTATATCGATGACCTTGTGGTGAAAAGAAAATCGCACATGGAGCATTGGGAGCATCTAAAATAGTGTTCCAACGTCTTCGGAAATACAACTTGAAAATGAACCCTCTGAAATGCGGGTTGGGAGTTTCCTCGGGCAAAATCTTAGGATTCATTGTACGACATCGAGGCATCGAAATAGACCCGTCGAAGATCAAGGTGATCATGGAAATTCCCCCGCCAAGAACTCTCAAGCAACTACGTTCTCTCCAAGGGAAGCTCGCATATATCCGACGGTTCATAGCTAACCTCTCTGGCAAATGCCGCCCCTACAGTCACTTGATGAAGAAAGGGAATCCGTTCGTCTGGGATCGCAAATGCCAGAGTGCACTGGATGAAATCAAGCAATACTTGCAGAATCCGCCGATATTGACAACTCTAGTCAAGGGAAAACCTCTCATCCTGTATACAACTGCCCTTGAAGGTTCCTTAGGCGCGCTATGGGCACAAGAGAATGATCAAGGGAAAGAGAGAGCCCTATACTATTTGAGTTGAGTGCTCCTGGGGGCAGAAAACAATTACTCCCCCATTGAAAAACACTGTCTAGCGTTGATCTTCGCGATAACGAAGCTCATGCATTATGCTTTGGCACATGAGGTCCACCTCATATCAAAATTGGATCCTCTCAAATATTTGATGTCGAGAGCCATACTAACAGGGCGGCTCAGTAAAGGGGCCCTCCTCTTGATGGAGTTCTCGATAACTTATCATCCCCTCAAGGCAGTGAAAGGCCAGGCCATCGTTGACTTCCTCGCTGAGCATCCGATACCCACCGATTCACCCCTAAATTGTGAATTGCCAGACGAGCACGCGTTTGACACGATCAATGGGGGGAGAAGAGTGAGTGATACCCGATGGGAACTCTACTTCGATGGGGCATCCTCCATGAAGAAGCGAAAGCACAGCCACCCCGTAATCAAATCTGGGGAAGGCCTTATCTTCGTGACTCCGCAAAGAGGGATAATGCGCTTTGCCTTCTCCTTAACAGAGCCGAGGAAAAACAATGAAGCCGAATATGATGCTTTGATAGCAAGTCTTGAGATCGTTGTCGACATGGGAATCGAAAACCTTCTCATATACGTAGATTCCCAGCTGGTCATTAGCCAAGTAAACGGCGTTTATCAAACTTGCAAACCAGAGTTGGTGAAGTACGGCGAAAGAGTGCAACAATTGCTGATTCAAATACCTGCCTACGCCCTGGAAAGCATACCGCATGGGGGAAAATAGCAAAGTAGATGCGTTAGCCAAACTTGCTAAAGAACTGGCCGACGAGAACCTCGATAACGTAAGGATCGTTGTGCAAAACCGTCGGGTTCTTGCACCGGCAGAAATATCTCCGGAGTCGTCCGAAGAAAAGGGAGCGACCAAGCAAACGGCCCTACAACTAAAGACCAGGAAAAGGCTAAGGACTGGAGAGAAGTCTTTATAGACTACTTCAAATCCCGTCGAACACCTGAAGATGCATCCTCAAAATATCAGCTCATGAAACGAGCTCTATCCTTCGCCTTCGTCAATGACACTCTATATAAGAGATCATTAGATTTTCTATGGATAAGATGTCTAGGACTGGAAGAAGCAAGGATAGTCGTCCAAGAAACTCATGACGGACTCTGCGGTTCTCATCAAGCCGGGCCAAAGATGAAGCTGAAGATCAAAAGAATGGGCTACTATTGGCCCAGAATGATCCAAGACTGCCTCGAATACGTGAAGCAGTGCCACTCTTGCCAAATTCACGGAGACTTCATCTATCAGCATCCAAATCCGCTATATCCAACGGTGGCTAGCTGGCCGTTCGAAATGTGGGGAACTGACATAATCGGGCCCATTGAACCAGCATCGTCCAGAGGCCATCGGTTCATACTGGCAACAACTGATTACTTCTTGTCACGACCCAATGTGGCACGTGACCGGCACTTAAAACACGTGATATCAAAAGACATAGACGCAATCTAAGTAAGCCGAAACCCGGAATCTAAACCCTTTAAGAAAATATTGGAGGTGAGGTTTACATAATCATCCGATAAAATCAATTTAAAATAACATCTAGATTTAACTAAGTATGTTGAAAAAACATTTATGAAGTTTTGAAACTTAACATCACCTTCTTTGTATTTTAATAAAACCCGATACAGCATAATAAAATAGTATCCCAACGGAAGCCAGTCTCCACGTCCAAACATTGGAGCAACCAATTAACCTAACTCAGAAGTCGACTCCAAAGAGTGCAACATCACCACACATAAACTCTACGTCTTTCTTCTAAGTCCATAATATACCACTTCTAGGTTGATAGAGTTTCCACTAGATACAAGAATATATGGAAAATCAAGAGTGAGTATAACACAATAATAACCCACTTACCAATCAATTTCCGAAAAAGAATGTATGCCTAAGCCGCTGATAATCCAAGTGGTAAAACTTGCAAGAAACTGTGGCACAACGGGGATGAGTTGCCAACTCAGTGAATAAAAGTACATCTAAGGGTAGAAATCGAAATACATGAAGATACCCAGGTCATAAGTATAATCCTATCATAATCTGTACCGATATACTATATGATATGCATACGTGCAACACTAACTATCATGCAATCACAAGTATAATATCTCAATGTCATATGAGTCAAAATCATTACTCTATAATCCGTATTGGAATCCCCTTTTTGTCTATGAATGTCTGTACAAATATATGCTGGTACAGTCCCCCGAATCAGTCCTGGTGGAATCCAATAAATAATATCTAACGGTGTACCTCATGATAACGATCGTATCAATATACATATAGGTGTCCAGCATCGACATCGAAATCCGAAATGTCTCGTGTCCAGCATCGACACGTAAATGCATATACCGTCGACGCCATCTCAACAGATGATCGCCACCCGATATCCTGGCTACGATCAGTATCCCCTGGATATCTGCCATATCCAATCGAACCCCGGTCAGTATCCCCTGGATAGCTACCGTGCTCATTTCAATCTCCGGTCAGTATCCCCTGGATATCTGCCGTGCTCAATTCTATCTCCGGTATCGAGTATCCTCGCTAGGCTCCCCCGCCTCAAATGCGGCTATCCTTCCCCTCGGTCTCGACCGGGTCCACCATGTATCCAACTGTATATCTCCCCTACTCAGTCTGGATAATGTAAAAATCCACGACCGTATATTTCCCCCTCTCGATCCGGAACAAAACCAGAAAACACAAAACTCATGGTGGACGTTTTACTCATCATATCAAAATATCAAGTAAGGAATAAGAATAATTGCATAGATTGTATTGATGATATACTATATATGTATATATATAACAGTGTCCCATACCACCGATATATATATCATCAGGAGTAAAGTACTCAGAAATCCCAAGAAATCAAATGCAGTATCTATAGTACAACAACATGAATAGGAAAAGACTACGTAATCATATCACATAACATAATGATTTCAATTCTAATGTGTCATGGCATTACTAATGATGTGTAGTGTAGCATACGCGTCTGTGCTCGTGCAATATGAAAATCATTAGTATTTGTGCAAGTGTTCTACGGTGTAACAATCTATATATTAACACATATATAACAGAACGATTCTACAGTGACATGACAGTACCAATGAGATATAGTGTAACATATATTTACGTGCTTGTGCAGCATGGAAATCATAGGTATTTGTGCAGTGTTCTATCAGAGTGTGTATATCGCAGAAGCGTATAATATTGATAATATAATGCAAACCTATAAATTTATTTAAGCACAATTATTGTAATTACTTGCTATGAGCTATACCATTATCTTTAGAAATGAAACGAAACGTTAAGTTTGAAATAAGTAAGACGCCCTAGATTTAAAATAAATATTCGTTTTGAAAATCGGCACCGCATCCTAGTATTTTATAAAAAGGCAACGAATCGTAGTTTTTAAAAGAATATAGCTCACACAAGCATTAAATCCTAAAACAGAATATAACCTAACTCTACGAGTCAAAAGATAAATTAGCCATCATTCGGCATACCAATTCATCATTTCCAATACGTATCAACCCTTATATTATATCTCATCATATAGCTATATCCATATCATCTCAATTACGGCATGATCCCTCGTACAAATCTATCAAACTATATCCACATCGTACGGACCGAATATCATGTATATCTCATTTAAAAACTACATATGAAACTTTATGCAAATGGAGGGCATACAAGATGCAATATTATATCAATACTTTGAAGAAAAGCTACACTTAACTAGATATCATAATAATAGTTATAAGGTTGCAGGGGTGCTATACTTCATCCACCCGACTTCCCCCGTAGATATAAATCTACTCACCGGAATACGTCGTAACTACCCGGGAATCGCCAATCCTTTTCCTTTCCTTGCGGCCTCCGAAGTTCCCGCACTCAAATCTAACATTGAATTAATTTGTATAAGAAAACGGCTACATTCCGATACGGAAAAATCATGAAAACACAAGTCGTACGTACTAATTATACTACGTACGACTATTGCAAACGATTTAACACTTAACTTTACGGAACATTACCCAAACGCTGTTTCGCAACAGAAAACTTAAACGCGTTACAAATTTAACGTGTCGTATTTTATAATTTTGATCCCTATTACGACATTAGTCCCCAGATTCCATATACAGTTAAATTAACTTAATTAAACAATACCAAAATAACCAAACACCTACACAGAGACCTACCCAAAAATCCAAACACCAAACCTCTTCAAAAATCCGGGGACGCCGGAATTCTATTGTTGGTCGCCGGCCAAATCCGAGCCTCTTGGTTTCGTGCTCCTATGGTTTGTTCTAGTTTCAACATACAACATTTTGGCACTGTTTGGTTAAGTTGATATTTATTTAAACTATAGCAAATTACTACAGGGTTCAGTTTTGCTTAAAATACGATATTATAAACATTGGATTTCTAATTTAAACTAATTACAGAACTAAATCCTACTGTGAGTAAGGATTTTACCTATAAGGAATTGCTGGAAGAACTCTCTCCAAGATGCACAAGCTCCTAGCCCTAGCTTAATGGTGCGGAATCCTAAACTTAGCTCCTTTCTTCTTCTTTCTCTTGTTCTTCCTTGTTTGCTCATTTGTTCTTTTTCTTTCTTTTAAATTTTCAGATTTTAAACTAGCTAAATGATCTGAACACACTATATAAATGGTGAAGGGAAGAGTGAGGTGTAGGAGAAGGTGTCAAAGACCAAAGGGTGCCATCTTCATGTAAGTACGAGGTGTAGTGTGTATGTGTGCATGCAAGAAGGATGTGGCAATGAATTTCCTTTTTCCAAATTGATTTATCTTTTGATAAAATTTCTGAACAAAACCTCATTTAACGTCTTTTCTATTTACTCCCTTAAAATTTCTAATTTGCACAATTTTCCTAAACTTTACCTAAACACCCCTCACTACCTATGTTATTGCATAACACCATTTTAATTAAAATGAAGCTAAATTTCTCATTAAAACCCTTATGATTTATTTATGTTGTATATTAAAATTTTAATTTAATTTGTTTTACATACTACTTATGACATTGTCTTATTTTGTTTTAATAACTTTTTTTTAATTTAATATTTTATTATTTAATTAATTAAATTTATTTATTTCTAAATTTTCAGAATGTTACAATATTCCCCCCTTAAGAAAATTCGGTCCCCGAATTTAAACTTAACTAGACGTACCTTCGAAAAGCTGTGGAAATTTCTTTCACATCGCATCCTCGGTCTCCCAAGTAATCTCTTCGCGATTCGTTCCTAGCCAAGGAACCTTTACAGATGGAAGTACCCTTGATCTCAGTTTTTTTGCCTTTCTGTCTAGAATAGCGACCGGCTGCACTGTGTAGGATAAATCCGTCTCAAGTTGTAAGGTCTGATACTGGATCGCATGAGAAGGATCGTGAAGATACTTGCGAAGTATCGATACGTGAAACACCGGATGCACATCGGGAAAACTCGGTGGAAGTGCTAACCAATAAGCTACAACACCCACTCTCTTTAAAATCTCATAGGGTCCGACATATTTGGGGCTGAGCTTTCCCTTTTTCCTGAAACGCATCACACCTTCCATCGGAAATACACGAAGGAACACATGATCTCCGACCTGAAACTCAAGTCTACGACGTCATCGATCTTTATAAAATTTCTGTCTGCACTGGGCCGCTCTCATTCTGTCTCGTATCAGCCGAATCTTTTTCGTAGTCTCCTGTACTATATGCGGTCCCAAAAACGCTACTCTCGCTCAGTTCCGTCCAGCAAATGGGCGATCAACATTTACTCCCATACAAGGCTTCAAAGGGTGCCGTCTGGATCGTCTCCTGAAACTGTTGTTGTATGAAAATTCTATCAAAGGTAGGTAACGATCCTAACTACCAACGAAATCAAGGCTGCATGCACGAAGCATATCCTCAAGAGTCTGAATAGTCTGCTCCGACTGAACATCCGTCTGTGGGTGAAAAGCTGTACAAAAATTTCATCGTGTACCAAGAGCTTCTTGAAGTTCCTGCCATAGCCTGCTAGTAAACTGGGTACCCCTATCTGACACTATGCTCGTCGTAACTCCATGCAATCAGACAATCTCATCGATATAAATCTGAGCATACTGCGTAAACCCATGCGTCGTCTTCACTGGTAGAAAGTGAGCTGCCCTTGTCAGTCTATCTACAATCACCCAGATGAAATCATACCCTCTGCTAGTCCTGGATAGACCCACCATGAAATCCATTGAAATCTATTCCCATTTCCACTCCGGAATGGGTAAGGGCTGCAATTCTCCAGCCGGCCTCTGGTGCTCTGTCTTGACTTGCTGACAAGTCAAGCATCTTGAAACAAACTCCGCAACATTCCTCTTCGTTCTTTCCCACCAATAATCATCCCTCAAGTCATGATACATCTTGGTGGAACCAGGATGAATACTGTATGCTGATCAATGGGCTTCCTCTATAATCTCACGTCTCAGTCCATCCGACTCTGGCACACAAAGACGAGTCCTAAAACGTAATACTCCACGGTCATCTATCACGAACTCCGATTCTCTGCCCTGTCTAACCTGATCCATAATCTCTGACATACGAGCATCTGCAGGCTGTGTCTCCAGAATATGATCCAATAACTGAGGACGGTGGGAACATATGCTAACTGTCCTGCTGTCGATGTGAACTCGAACTATACACGACTATCACATAAAATCTGTCAGTCTATAGAAGACTACCTCTGTAAGGTGCGCAGATGAGATAAACTACCTCCAGGCCTCCGACTCAAGGCATCTGCTACAACATTCGCTTTTCCTGAATGATACAAGATCTCATAATCGTAGTCTTTCATGAGTTCCATCCATCTACGCTGCCTTAGATTTAGATCCCTCTACTAAAAAATATACTTTAAGCTCTTATGATCTGTGAAGATTTGGCACGACTCACCGTACAAGTAATACCTTCAAATCTTTAGTGCGAAAACTAGTGCAGCCATCTCCAAATTATGAGTGGGGTAGTTCTGCTCATGCCTCTTCAACTGCCGAGAAGTGTCACGCTCCGCTTCCCAAAATACGGAAAACGAGGGATGACTAGGCCAGCCATGCTCCCACGGTCAGGGAAACATCCCGCCGTAGTCACACTTCAGCTTCTAGCATTACATGGTAATCAGTAGATAAAACACAGTAGTAAAGGAATCACATCACCAATTTATTACATTAATAATCCATTGTTCACAAATTACAGATAACAAGAATAATTACTAACCAAGTTCAATCTCACGATCACTTTTATGGAAAGTAGTAAATGAAGAAAGTACACCAAACTATATCTCCGTGAACTCGAAGGGTAGATCCGTCTCCTGTGCTGGTCCTTCCGCGGAATCTGAGCATGCATACTCAGGTCGTCAGAGCGACACAATAACAATATTATTATAATAAGATGAAACAGGTAAATGAGGTAATACTGGTGTAAGAACAATGCAAGTAGTCACTATGTCACTATATGATGCAGAATATGTTCTGTGTCCCTATCGGTCTTTAAGTCATGTTTGAAATCGTATAGTGGAAGGAGGATCATGTTTAACAGGAGTCTCGTACATACCCGAGACAACGGCCCACATGCCCAGGACATAACCCTGTCAGCCGGATCGCTAGATCCTACCTACTATATATATCACTGCTCGAATGATCATCCTCTAAAACACGGTCCCGCTAAATACGATTCTCTTTCCACTTCGATTTCCCCTTTATCCCCAGGTTTACACTATTTATGATCTTGATTTAGTCGTGTACAAGTATACCAATGGCACGGTTTTATCACTGTTCACTGTATCAATCACTGTCACGATTATTCGCTTCCCATTGGTATACTCGTCACTCCTAAATCAACATCAACCACGCACGATAATGCAATGTCCACTGACTTTAACACGCACTAACACTAAACATATGGCAAATGGGGTATGATATATGTATGTATGCTATCAATAAGCTATGTATGTTATGAATCAACATGCATGTCATTAACTTACATAAATTGCATAAATTAATATGTTAAGAATTCAGAAAAATGATACAAGGAAGATAAATAGAACGCTCAGTCAGCAATTCATCAAAATTAGTTTCAGTTCAATCGGAATTTCGGTCTTCAAGATACAGCGGTTTCATTTTAAGTGCCCGCGGCTGGAAATTCAGCTTTAGAACTGAACATCCGTTTCGCGACACGAATTGTACCCAGTTGAGTTCAGATTTTAACGATTCTACAGTTGAATGAATTCTAGGGTTTCAAATAGAGTATTCAACGCAACAGACGGATCCTCAATTGCGTCTGTACGTTGAAAGTTACACACAGTTTAACATCAGTATATCACTTCTGAATCTATTCTGGAAAGTTATACGTTCTGCCCTTTTAATTACAGTTTAAAATAGCAAACGGCAATGAAACGGAATGGAACCACTTGTTTTGTTTAGCTAAAAGAATTATCTTTAATTTACTGCAGAGTTCCGTAACATACGATTTCAGGAAACACAGTGACACACAATTTGGGACAGTACACAATATTCAGAGTCGCTCTGGACTGCAGTCCAGAGTCGCACTCCGATCTAAATATCATCGCAGTTACAGAACAGAAATCATTTGAAGTTTATATAGGGTTAAAGTTCGTCGAGTCGGCTTCGATTTAAGCCCTTGAACGCATCATTCCAGTATGTATATAATTTACGGTGATTTTAATCGTTTTCAGATACGGGAAAGATTCTAGTTTTATCGGCGTAATTGGGGGTATCAATTTTAGTCTCTAACAATCGTATTTTCCAGTGAGATTCATACACGTTATTTATCATTATGAGGGCCAACAGAAAACATTTATTTCCGTCAATTTAAACAATTATTTTCATTGGGGTCTAGCATCGAACGCATAGGTCGCATAATATATCGGGGATCGGTAAATTCGTAAACTATATGATTTAGGTTTGTACCACAATTATATTAGCATGTAGCAAGTAAGCACTTTCCTGGAAACATCTCGGGGTCGCACGGCAGCAGCGGCGTCACGAACGCGTGAGGTACGCCGTGAAACGGATTTGCGCGAGCTTGGCTCGAGATGCGGAATTTGCGTCGGAGTTATCCGGAGCCGTTGCACGGTCACTGGAGGTTGAGGGGTGCTTGATGGTCCTCTGCGAGTGCACTGGGGTCGACGACGGTCGATAGCGTCGCTCCGGCGATGGGCTGCAGTGAGTGTTTGGAAAAGAATGGATTTTGTGTGGTTTTGGGGAGAGGGAGAGAGTAAGCAGTGGGGCTTGGGGCTTGTAGTGATGGTGATGATGCTGAGGAGGTGGAGGTCGACGACGTGGTTCAGGTCAGTTGGGGGCTCGCCGGCGTCGAGTGCAAGGGTGGCCGAACTCGGGTGTGGGATTTTGTACAGGGGTTGGGTTAATGGAGGGCTGGAGGCGAAGGGTAGTGTAGGGAGCTCGGTTTGTGGGGAGAAGTGAGTGAGGGAGAATGGTGGCGTTCGACGGAGAGATGGGTGATCGCCGGCGTCGAAGGTGCAGTGGGTTCGAGGGAAGTTTGGGTGCTCGGTGGGTTTTTGGAGGATGGAGAGAGTTAGGAATTTCGAAAATGAAGGAGAAGAGAGAGGTGAGGGTGTGATAGGAAACGACGGCAACGGCACTGCGAGGGCGTGGGCGCGAGCTGTGACGGAGGAGGCGGGTCGCGGATTGAAGGAGGAGCGGGAAAGAGGGAGAGCCGTTGGGGGAAGAAAAGTGAATAGGAGTGGGTCGGGTCGGATCTGTAGAGGAGGCGGGCCGGAGAGAGTGGGCTTGGGTTTTTTTTAAAATTCCTTATTAAAAATTTTGTGGGCTGAAGGAGTAAGAGTGGGCCGGGGGATTTTAATAAAGGATTTATTAAGGAAAATTTTGAGTGGGCTGAGGAAATATTGGAAAGGCCGGGCTTAGGGGATTTTAGTAATTAATTTTCAAAAAAACTTTGGGCTGAAGAGGGGAAAAACGGGCTGGTTGATTTTGTTTTATTCAACAATTTTAATTGGAAAATTAAATGGATTGAGGGTTTAGGAATTTTAAATGTTAATTTAAATTGATTTTATTTGTTTTAGTTTCAACTTTAAGGGTCTGGGAAAAATTAAATATTGGAATTCAAGTAACCACCCTCCTACAAAAATACGAGGGAAAAAGAAAATCACTGGAATTTTGAAAAAAGAAACTTTCATTATGATGAGAACGGGGATTTACAAGAAGCAGAAGTTGCAACCCTGCCGTGCTGCATCAATACACAGCCTAAACCCACTCGAGAGGCATCGCAATATACCACGAAACCACCTGACCCGGAAGGTAACGATAAGACAGGTGCAGCCGTCAATCGAGTCTTTAACTGCTGGAAACTCTGTTCACATGCATCTGTCCAAAGAAATGGAACTTCCTTCCTAGTCAATCCGGTCAACGGTGCAGCGATCTGAGAAAAATCCTGCACAAAACTGTAAGTCTACGGTAGCGCCCCGGCCGTCTTTCAGACGCCAGATGCGGAACAAAAACTTTTACAACTGGTGCTATCGTATATTATATCCCAGGATCTTCCATTAACGCTAAACTAACATACTGTAAAGTGGGTAGAAATATTATACCGAACGATCTGGGTCCTTCGGTCTTCAACCATCACCCCACATACATCTTGCGGCTGCTCCGATCTTCTAAAACTCCAGTCTTCTCGTCCAGGTGGCACCACGTCGACGGATATTTAAATGGGCTCCCACTTCTGAACTGAGGCAACTCGATCATCAAGTTTGCCAAAAGAGATGACCAAGATTGATATAGAGAATGAGTAGAACACTTTGTCTCGTTACGTCCAAAGCTATGGACGAACGGTTAATGAAGTTGCCTTTTGGATCGGGTGAAAATGAGAAATGAGTATCTATCAAATTTTCATGAGTCTAAAACTATCATAATCTTTTTACAAGCAACCTCTATCATCAAGAATGAATGACCGGCCACAATAAGAAGCAAAGGGGGTGAGTGTAGGAAAAGAGGAGGTGACCATAAGCAATACTTATCATGAAGAAATATCAAAGCAAAAACAAAATGCATTAAAGGTAAAGGTGACTCACTAATACAATTAATGCAAGAATAAGTCACCAAAACATTTAATGCCATGATGAGTCACTAATCCTAGTCGCCATAATCTAGAACCTTCTAGAACCATGACTCACCCAATGATGAAAAGATAAATCCGCATTTAACCGAATGTTAAATACGGGTGATAGAAAACAGGAAACTGACAACTTCCAAAAGAGATCCCGAAACGAATTTCAAGATAACCCCGTAACAGTATAAACATACCCGGATTTGTATTACGACCGAATACAAATGCTACTGAGACAAAGATATTATATCTACACAGTATAATACTCGGATCTGGTTTAAACCAAAGCCTACCGATATTATCTGCCTGAAATATGACACGTGCGTAAACGCACGTGCATTTTCTGAACCCTGCAATAAAACCATACGGCCTCTACAATGTTTCGCCCGAACTTAGGAAACTGTCTGTGGGGGACTCTAATGACTCATCAATACACTGGCACTAGGTATAACCACTAGCACGTCATAGGTACTAGCTGTACGTAACGGTTGCCTATGTATTGATCGGAAGGGAAGCTAACGAGCGAACTCATCCAGAAACCCTACTGAGCCTGACAATGACAATATCCATACAGTCCAGTCCATTCGCCTATGAGTATCGCATATAGGGCCTAAGGGGCTGGTAAACGTCAGACCCCCAATAGCTGTATAAGTCGTGTCAGAGAGCAGCCCAGAACACCCTGAGATACTAATAGAATACCTTCCAGTAAATCTCGATTACCCTGGCGAGGGATTTCGTGTAATGGCTCTCCTAAACACAGCGCGATCTCACCCCCAATACCGGGAGAGACGAATCCCCGACGATCTGCTTACTGCCTCCATGTGGCTCGGGACTGTACCCAAAAAATACCTGTTTGCACAACTCTTTTGAGCCATGGTAGGGTAGAAATCAAAGCACAGTGGGAACTCACACGAGACAAATGAAGACCTACGGTCGATGAACTAACCTGTACACATGTCACCTGGAAACTGCTATCTGACGATATGTATAATACCAACCAGCATGTTCCCGGCGAGTCCTGTCCGGTGTACTCATAACCCAATGAGCACTTGTATACATCTTAGGTGAACCAACTGACACCAATGGCTTGTGAGACCGGCCACCGCCCCTCGTCGGGGTCTCGACTGTATACACTAGTCTACTCTGGAGTATCGATGCCCTGTCTCGAAACTCCAACGACTAGGGACCAAAATTAAGGATGTGCTTATAGACTACCCAACTCTCACGTATATGATCGCCATCATACTGTTGGTAGTCAAGCAAGATCCTAAGGGCTCTATCAAAGTGTAACAGTGATAAAGACAAACCAGATAGCATACTATCATCTCGAGTAAGACTGTTTTATCGGTATAGGCCCTTCCTCAATCATCACAATCATGTACCCGCGATCCAATAATTGACTTTGAGGACACTATATCCAACAATCTCCCACTTGCACTTAAGGATAATTATTGCGATGTCGCGTACTCACAGCTCGTGTGATACCGAACATCCAACTACTCTACTTTTCACAAAACTCGTTTGCAAAACTATTGTGTTTGAGAAATAGCCTCAGTGAGTGGATCCATCCTGATGTTTCTTTCTATGTCTCTCTTAATCTCAAGTTCGCGGAGAAAACCATCTCCCGAATCGAGTAATACCTGGCTTAGAATATGTCTGGATATCTGATGGGACCTAGTTCATAAATGAACTCTAAATCCAAACTTCTTAGACTGTAGTAATCACTGAACCTAATCAGTATCCAGCACCATGCCACCCACAGTATCCTCTTGGACCACCTATCCATAATATTGTCCCTCATCAGAGGGAAAACTATAACTTTGACAATTACTCTGTCGTCCATGGCACCTTTGAAGCCTGGAATGATAACCGTCTCCCGAAGGAGGCTGCCATCATCAAATCCGTAGAACAAACACTTATGTTCTAAAACTGCTTCCTTATGTTTCTTCAGGATTGGATTAATATAAACTTATCGCATCTAGTGCAAAAACAACATCTGGTGTGGTACTTAATATCTCACGATTGACTCAATTGCCTAAGCAAGTGATCTGCCAATCATGCACATCCCTCTCCCCTTTAGTCTGCAAGACACCTTCAGAGAGGGTAACTCCATCACCTGCAGGTACACCACCATGCCAGGAGTCATCTTTTCTAAAATACTATTAGAATACTTTCAAAGTACCCACATTGGGAAACTACCCAAATCTAGATCTAAAAGCATATATTTAGTAACCAGAATGTCAGATATTATATCCATGTCCTTTGTGGAGAAACAACTTTGTGACAACCACAGTATAATCGATTATAGTATAGGAATTTTACTTCCTACTCTGTGTATGCCATCCAAATACCAGGACATCACACCCTACTACCTTCTTAACAGATCCATCCCCTATTCTGATGAAGTCAAACCCATGACCGTCATATCAAAAATTAGATGATCTATCTCCGCTATTTCTGCTCTAGTCTATAAATAGACTTAAGCTACTTGCCCACTATGCTTCCGCTGCTCCCACTGACTACGATAACCCTCTGGCAGAATAATATATACGTGCACTTCTAAAACTAGTTTAGAACGACGCTATACTTATCCTTCTGCCGGGTCTTATAGTTTGGAACAACAGTAGTGTCAAGTCTGGGTAAACAAGAACCTCCCTGTCACCTTCCTTGAGGCTACCAGAGTACCTCTCGGGTGTCTGAGGTTACCCTCCATATCTGCGGAGTGGCTATTGGAATGTTAAACCTGATTGAATATATAGGTCCTATTAAATTTTTCGTAATCGTTTGCTGTTCTGGAATCACTTCCAGTTTTACCATACTCTCACCACTGTTTTCTGAAAAAATCCATTTTACTAAAACTGTGGCGAGTCAAGAACAACATCACTATTGATCTTCCAGATGGTAGAAAATCAACCCTCGTCAAAGCCAGGGTCAACCCATAAACTGCTATTACAGAAACGTGCCTTGAGTTATCCAGAGTCTGGTTTTAAGCATAAGCTGGACAACTCATCGTACCTTAACATCTTTAAGATATGAACCATTCTATATCCAATATAGAAAATTTGGCACTTATTTAATTGGAACCAGATTCTAATCATGCAACTGTCTCCAGTGCATATCTACTCAATGGAGAAAAGCTAATCAGCATTACTCGACTTAGGAATACATCCAATTATGAGTAACCCGAAAGAGAAACAAGTTTCTCAAAACCGTTACTATCAACTGAATACCAATCACAAGAATCTACATCTTCAATTTCTTTGAAGAATCCCGATACTTGGGACACTTGGTTCTCTACTTTATTCCTATACCCACAACTTCTCAAAACTTAGACATTGTATTTCTACGAAACACTTGTCTAAAAGCTAGAGAAGTCACAAGTAAACAGAACAGAGTACGAGGACCAACCCCTTTATCCTGATGGACACTGGACAATATACAATACTCTGTATAAGTCTGTTGAGTTGAATAACTCAAAACCTGTGCATCGTAGGTTGAAAACTGTACCCACGCGATTTCCTCAAATATCACCAATTACAACGAATTCCGATATAATGAGGATGATCACCTAATTCCCAATAACTCACTCCCACTCATCATCTGTAAAACCATACAGATGTGAGAATCATACCTGATAAATACATACCCTGGAGTAAGTATCTAATCGGGAAATCAGTTTTCCATTAACATTGCACTGAAAAAAATGTTTCGTAGGGGTATCCTGGTATTCCCAGCATTGCCTCTTCCATAATCCTATTCATGATGGTCGTGAATGAAAACAGTCGCAATTTACTTTGCCCTCTTTCTAATCCCTTTATTTTGTCTTTAATTATTACCTTCTGTACACCCTACTTAGGCTAATTGGTTTTCTTCATCCCTACCTTTCGGCACCTGCCTATGGTTTGGAATAAGACTATCCAATAAGCGTAATCGGTGTACTCTCCTGAACCAAGGAGCCCTCGCAACCTGAGAGAAGGTGATAATAAAAGACAACTGAATAAACCAAGTCTATTTCTCCTGAACCTGGATCCATCCTCGAAGAAGTCCCTTCGAGTTCGTATATAACCATACGATGGATCTATCCAATGGAAGTGGATGTCCGTAGTAATACGGGGTGTTCTGAGAAATACAAAGGGTAAAAGAAGGAGCGGTAATGACTTATGCAACTATAGACAATCCAAAAGCCAGTATTTTAAGAAGGTTCGGTCAACTTGGTCACTGAGTTATAGTCTAGGGTCGGTCAAAGGTCGCTACCAAAGAGAGAGAGAAAAGAAACACTCTGTGTGCACTCTAACCTAGATCAGAATAGTTATCATTTTATCTAATCAGGAAACCTCCCACTGTTTTCTCAAATTCTCCTCCAAACCTGAAAGAAGAATTAGTCAGAATCACACGAGGAGTAAACTAACTCATCGGTGGGAATCGGGATCCAACTCTCATCGCATGATAACGTGACGGTATCCACTCACGTTATCACACTCCAGAAGGTATGCTCAAGTTTTGCAAGTTTCCTGTATGTTTGAAACTCCCGATATAATTTTTATCCCATGCTCTTATGACCTTGACGTAGGCCAACAAATCATAAGCCATATGTCAAGTTCTACCCGTCGTTGTCCTGATTAATTTAGGTCCATCGTACATGCCCTTGACATAGGCCAACAAGGCCGTACGTCTGTTCTAAACTAATGCATCTATCTATGCAACAAATGAATACCCCAGCAGCTACCAAACATTATGCCTTGACGTAGGCCAACAAATATAGCTTGAATACTACTGACCATCCATAAGAAATGACGGAGGGTTACGGCTGGTTTTTGGCAAAAAACCTTTAACATAATGAACTTGATCTCGTTGAAGGAACCTGATAGCTTTTTATAAAAAATATAGTGGCGAAAACCTTTGCTAAAGAGGTCACACCCGGTGAAGGGATCTCGGCTCTTTCCTTGTGGAATGAGGTGCAGGATATTCTAACTGAATACCGTGATGCAAAGCAACTTGTGATCGACTATACTGAAGTTATTACCCTGACGCAAACTTCTGCCCAAGGGGTCACTCCCGGTGAAGGGATCTCGGCCCTTGTCTCGTCGAATGTGGTGCTGGATAGTCATAACCGAATACCACTGTGCATAACAAAAGGAAACGTCTTTGTAATAACTCTTTTTAAAATTTGTTCTAACAACATCAAATATAGGTTTGTTTTATCCTTGCATTGATAAGAATCAATGCATTCCTATCAATTAAACACACCAGAAAAGAATGAAAATATAATATACGTATATGCCATCCGCATTCGCCACTGCGTCCCGTCATCACCCGTTAGGTTACTTAACTAACGGCAGAGCGGGGACTGGACTAGCGCGGGTGTAAAACATATACAACATCTAATATATATACCAATATACAATAATCGCTCCAGGTGTGATAATATGCAACATTACAGAAAAGTAATAAGCATCACAGAACAATACAGATAATCTGGGATCCCCGGGTTTCACAGAGCCGCTACTGAAACCCGACGTTCCCCTGGTCGTGTGGATAGCCTGTGTAATGAAACCTAGACCCCTACGGGTGCGGAAAGTTACCCGCTAAATCTAGAAGCGAGACAGCCCCCTACAGCAAAGTGAATGGACCACCCAGCACTTCACGGAATCCGGTAACTTGAGCACCCCTCCTTGGGTCAACCTGTACCCCCTACGAGTGCGGCGAATAGCCCGCTAATTCTAGAGTGGACTCCCCTCCGTCTCAACACCATGAGATGTGGGCCCATTGCCCTCTAGAACCCGGCTATTCGTGCACCCCACCGTGGGGTAATTCTAGTACAGAAAAGAAAAATATATACACCGGGTACATCGACCTCAGCCCGGTCGTGCCCCAAAAGAATATTATACAAACAGGCAGTGACGGCAGTCCACAAGTCGGACGCTCGTCCCGCAATATCAAATGTACAAATAAATCCAAACAGCACTACCATTGCACACTGCTATCCACCACGACATATCCGCAACATCACAGCACAATACAGAACATCAACACGAATGTCACGTTCGCAAACCTGTCTAAAAGAACTATAGCAATCAGACGCGGTTTACCGATCGAATGACATTCACGGTCGGAGATATAATATAAGTACTGTAAACTAACAAGTTTAAAATTTCGATCGATAAAACTTCCCGAAGTGGGCCCCACATACATCTGCTGTACAGTAACAAAAACTGGGCCCAAAAGAACAGTTCCAAAAACCACAATTTCCCACAAAGAAATACCAGAAGAAAAATGGCCATTTGAATCACCAAGACGGCCGCGGTTCCGCGGTCAAAGCTAGGCCTTGACCGCGTTTACGCGGCCGTACGGTCGATTCACTTGGTCGTTTTTCTTCAGTGTTCTTTGAAAAGCTTGCTTAATTTTCTGGTATGGTCAAAATAATTTTTAGAACAGATTTAAAATCAACAGAAACTTTGAACAGAAAATTGTAGTTTTGCGAAAATCCATTCGATCGATATTTTAAACGCGTTAGCACAAGTTAGTAAAGTTTAATGGCGAGGCTCTGATACCATGTAAGTCTACGGTAGCGCTCCGGCCGTCTTTCAGATGCCAGATGCGGAACAAAAACTTGTACAACTGGCGCTATCGTATACTATATCCTAGGATATACCATTAACGCTAAACCAACATACTGTAAAGTGGGTAGAAATGTTATACCGAACGATCCGAGTCCTTTGGTCTTCAACCATCACCCCACGTACATCTTGCGGCTGCTCCGATCTTCTGAAACTCCAGTCTTCTCGTCCAGGTGGCACCACGTCGACGGATCTTTAAACGGGCTCCCGCCTCTGAACCGAGGCAACTCGATCATCAAGTTTGCCAAAAGAGATGATCAAGATTGATATAGAGAATGAGCAGAACACTTTGTCTCGTTACGTCCAAAGCTATGAACGAACGGTTAATGAAGTTGCCTTTTGAATCGGGTGAAAATGAGAAATGAGTATCTATCAAATTTTCATGAGTCTAAAACTATCATAATCTTTTTACAAGCAACCTCTATCATCAAGAATGAATGGCCGGCCACAATAAGAAGCAAAGGGGGTGAGTGTAGGAAAAGAGGAGGTGACCATAAGCAATACTTATCATGAAGAAATATCAAAGCAAAAACAAAATGCATTAAAGGTAAAGGTGACTCACTAATACAATTAATGCAAGAATAAGTCACCAAAACATTTAATGCCATGATGAGTCACTAATCCTAGTCACCATAATCTAGAACCTTCTAGAACCATGACTCATCCAATGATGAAAAGATAAATCCACATTTAACCGAATGTTAAATACGGGTGATAGAAAACAGGAAACAGGCAACTTCCAAAAGCGATCCCGAAACGAATTTCAAGATAACCCCGTAACAGTATAAAAACACCCGCATTTGTATTACGACCGAATACAAATACTACTGAGACAAAGATATTATATCTACACGGTATAATACTCGGATCCGGCTTAAACCAAAGCCTACCGATATTATCTGCCCGAAATAGGACACGTGCGTAAACGCACGTGCATTTTCCGAACACTGCCATAAAACCATACGGCCTCTACAACGTTTCGCCCGAACTTGGGAAACTGTCTGTAGGGGACTCTAATTACTTATTAATACACTGGCACTAGGTATAACCACTAGCACATCATAGGTACTAGCTGTACGTAACGGTTGCCTATGTATTGATCGGAAGGGAAGCTGACGAGCGAACTCATCCAGAAACCCTACTGAGCCTGACAATGACAATATCCATACAGTCCGGTCCATTCGTCTATGAGTATCGTATATAGGGCCTACGGGGCTGGTAAACAACAGACCCCCAATAGCTGTATAAGTCGTGTCAGAGAGTAGCCCAGAACACCCTGAGATACCACTGGAATACCTTCCAGTAAATCTCGATTACCCTAGCCATGGATTTCTTGTAATGGCTCTCCTAAACACAGCGCGATCTCACCCCCAATACCGGGAGAGACGAATCCCCGACGATCTGCTCACTGCCTCCATGTGGCTCTGGACTGTACCCAAAAAATACCTGTTTGCACGACTCCTTTGAGCCGTGGTAGGGTAGAAATCAAAGCACAGTGGGAACTCACACGAGACAAATGACGACCTCAGGTCGATGAACTAACCTGTACACATGTCACCTGGGAATTTCTATCTGACGATATGTATAATACCAACCAGCATGTTCCCGGCGAGTCCTGTCCGGTGTACTCATAACCCAATGAGCACCTGTATACATCTTAGGTGAACCAACTGACACCAATGGCTTGTGAGACCGGCCACCGCCCCTCGTCGGGGTCTCGACTGTATACACTAGTCTACTCTGGAGTATCGATGCCCTGTCTCGAAACTCCAACGACTAGGGACCAAAATTAAGGATGTGCTTATAGACTACCCAACTCTCACGTATATGATCGCCATCATACTGTTGGTAGTCAAGCAAGATCCTAAGGGCTCTATCAAAGTGTAACAGTGATAAAGACAAACCAGTTAGCATACTATCATCTCGAGTAAGACTGTTTTATCGGTATAGGCCCTTCCTCAATCATCACAATCACGTACCTGCGATCTAATAATTGACTTTGAGAGCACTATATCTAACAAAAACGTCTGTAATAACCGACCAGACCCAAGAAACTTCGAACCTCTGTAACTGACACAGGTCTGGACCAGTGCTGTACCACTTCTATCTTTTTTGGGTCCACACGTATCCCATCTCTTGCAACTACGTCACCTAAGAAATCTACACTATCCAGCCAGAAAGCACACTTGGAGAATTTAGCGAATCCGTTACTTCTGATACCATGTAGAGAAGTCTGGCTAATCTCACCTTCGAAGACTCGTCCCAATTTGTCGGAGGAAAGATTACTACACGATCTCCTTCTTGAACTACTTGCACCTAGTATGAACAAACTCCATCGGAAGAAGTACATCAATTTCACCGATCTCGTATCGAAATGCCACAACGGATTAAAATCCTAACCATCGGATTAAAATCCTAACCATCTCACCTCTGAACGGCTATGAATCCTGCTGATCCATCTATACTGGTAACGTCGTCAACCATTTAACTTCATGGACTCGGGAAGCAACATTTCGATAACCTCAGCAATGATTGTTACCACTGTCTAAACAGTACGTGACACCACGATTTTCAGAGAGAAGAAAAACATCACGTCTCAAATCTGTCTGATCTCTAACAATGACTTTACCATCTGGTGCGGATCCTGAAGAAACTTGCTCCACTATTTGAACTCGATCATATATGAATAAACGACGTGTCTCTATATCATCGAAAAGTGACCCCAGTCAGTCCTTGTCCCAGAAAAGGCTGCTCTGACCGTATCTCTAACTGTAGCCCTCTCAAACCTCATAACATGGTGATCAAACAATCAATCATGCACTGACGAAGATAGATCAACGGAAGGAATAGAAGGAAGATCTCAAGATATAAATCCTAAGGTACCTTAGGCGGAGTATCATATTGTAAATATGACGTGGAACATATGTACAGTACGTCACTCTACTTAGTACCTACTCCATCAATAAAAGTCATCATATATAACGAAAGTTCGAGTATAAGACCCCCCAAAATCAAGTCTACGTCCTATAAGGTTAAGTCTAGGTAACAAAATGTATTCCCAGACTCCATATAGTCAACCAAACTCGAACAAATGTTAAACCAAACGCTCTGATACCAACTTTGTCAAGACCCAATTTGGCACGTGACCGGCACTTAAAACACGTGATATCAAAAGACATCGACGCAATCTAAGTAAGCCGAAACCCGGAATCTAAATCCTTTTTGAAAATATTAGAGGTGAGGTTTAAATAATCATCCGATAAAATCAATTTAAAATAACATCTAGATTTAACTAAGTATGTTGAAAAAACATTTTTGACGTTTTGAAACTTAACATCACCTTCTTTGTATTTTAATAAAACCCGATACAGCATAATAAAATAGTATCCCAACGGAAGCCAGTCTCCACGTCCAAACATTGGAGCAACCAATTAACCTAACTCAGAAGTCGACTCGAAAGAGTGCAACATCACCACACATAAACTCTACGTCTTTCTTCTAAGTCCATAATATACCACTTCTAGGTTGATAGAGTTTCCACTAGATACAAGAATATATGGAAAATCAAGAGTGAGTATAACACAATAATAACCCACTTACCAATCAATTTCCGAAAAAGAATGTATGCCTAAGCCGCTGATAATCCAAGTGGTAAAACTTGCAAGAAACTGTGGCACAACGGGGATGAGTTGCCAACTCAGTGAATAAAAGTACATCTAAGGGTAGAAATCGAAATACATGAAGATACCCAGGTCATAAGTATAATCCTATCATAATCTGTACCGATATACTATATGATATGCATACGTGCAACACTAACTATCATGCAATCACAAGTATAATATCTCAATGTCATATGAGTCAAAATCATTACTCTATAATCCGTATTGGAATCCCCTTTTTGTCTATGAATGTCTGTACAAATATATGCTGGTACAGTCCCCCGAATCAGTCCTGGTGGAATCCAATAAATAATATCTAACGGTGTACCTCATGATAATGATCGTATCAATATACATATAGGTGTCCAGCATCGACATCGAAATCCGAAATCTCTCGTGTCCAGCATCGACACGTAAATGCAGATACCGTCGACACCATCTCAACAGATGATTGCCACCCGATATCCTGGCTACGATCAGTATCCCCTGGATATCTGCCGTACCCAATCGAACCCCGGTCAGTATCCCCTCGATAGCTACCGTGCTCATCTCAATCTCCAGTCAGTATCCCCTGGATATCTGCCATGCTCAATTCTATCTCCAGTATCGAGTATCCTCGCTAGGCTCTCCTGTCTCAAATGCGGCTATCCTGCCCCTCGGTCTCAACTGGGTCCACCATGTATCCAACTGTATATCTCCCCTACTCAGTCTGGAAAATGTAAAAATCCGCGACCATATACCCCCCTCCCCCACTTGGTCCGGAACAAAACCAGAAAACACAAAACTCATGCTGGACGTTTTACTCATCATATCAAAAAATCAAGTAAGGAATAAGAATAATTGCATAGATTGTATTGATGATATACTATATATGTATATATATAACAGTGTCCCATACCACCGATATATATATCATTAGGAGTAAAATACTCAGAAATCCCAAGAAATCAAATACAACATCTATAGTACTACAACATGAATAAGAAAAGACTACGTAATAATATCACATAACATAATGATTTCAATTCAAATGTGTCATGGCACTACTAATGATGTGTAGTGTAGCATACACGTCTGTGCAAGTGTTCACGGTGTAACAATCTATATATTAACACATATATAATAGAACGATTCTATAATGACATGGCAGTACCAATGAGGTGTAGTGTAACATATATTTACGTGCTTGTCCAGCATGGAAATCATTGGTATTTGTGCAGTGTTCTATCGGAGTGTGTATATCGCAGAAACGTATAATATTGATAATATAATTCAAACCTATAAATTTGTTTAAGCACAATTATTGTAATTATTTGCTATGAGCTATACCATTATGTTTAGAAATGAAACGAAACGTTAAGTTTGAAATAAGGAAGCCGCCCTAGATTTAAAATAAATATTCATTTTGAAAATCGGCACCGCATCCTAGTATTTTATAAAAAGGCAACGAATCGTAGTTTTTAAAAGGATATAGCTCACACAAGCATTAAATCGTAAAACAGAATATAACCTAACTCTACGAGTCAAAGGATAAATTAGCCATCATTCGGCATACCAATTCATCATTTCCAATACGTATCAACCCTTATATTATATCTCATCATATAGTTGTTGGGCTGCGGCAATGCCCCGGCCGTCTTTCCGAAGCCAAATGCGGAACAAAATTTTTTTACGAACTGGCGCTTACTGCATCCGAATCCCGGATCGTTCCATTAACCGTAAACTAGAATACTGTAAAGGGGGTTTAGATATTATACCGATCGATCCGAGTCCTTCGGTCTTTAACCTCTGCCCCAAGCATGTTGTTGTTGCGTCGACGAAGCTCGCTCTCCGATCTCGATCGATCGACTGTTTCCTCCTCGCCGAAGACAGCGCCACATCAACGAATCTTTATACGGGCTCCCGCCTCTGAACCGAGGCAACTCGGACACGAAGTTTGCTAGCCGACGTGTCCAAGGTTGCTGTAGAATAAGTGTAGAACGCTTTGTCTTGAGGGTTAATCGAAGTTGCCTTTTAGAGGAGTGAAGATCAAATGAGCTTAAGGAATTAGCAAAGAAAATTTTGTGTATCATCTCACACAAAATCAGCCCACCAAATAGTGGCCGGCCACTCTCTGGGAAAAATGTGATTGGGGTGAGGATAAGAAAGGAATGAGGTGATCATATGCAAAAAATATCACAACAAAATATCCTTAACCATCCAAAACCCATCAATGCAAAAAACTTCATCCAAGTGACTCACCCAAGCTAGCAACTTCAAGAGTGTGCAGGAATGTGCTGGAGCCCCTGCACTACAAAAAAGCCCCTCCATTTACAAAACTCCACTTTGCAAAAAAAAAAACCCACTTTTGCAAAAATTCAGCCAAAGAAGGAATGAAAGAAAAATGGCCGAAACGGAATGCAAATTGGCAACTTCAAAAGGCGATCCCGTAATAAATTACAGGATAACCCCGCAACTGTATATACATAGCCTCATTTGTATTCCGACCGAATACAAATGCAATGAGACAAAATCTACACAGTATAATACTAGGATCCAGCTTAAACCAAAGCCCGCTAATATTATCCGTCCGAACCATGACACGTGCATAAGTGCATGCGTATGTTCGAACCCTGCCATAAAACTATACGGCCTCTACAACGTTTCGCCCGAACTGGGAAACTTTCAATGGGGGACTCTAAAGACTCGTCAATGCTCTGGCAGTGGGTTTAACCACAAGCCGTCAGTGGTATTAGCTGTACGTAACGGCTGCCCATGTACTGAGTGAAAGGGAGTCCGATGAGCGAACTCATCCTGGAACCCTACTGAGCCTATGTGTGACAATATCCGTACGGTCCGATCCGTTCGTCTATGAGTATCGCATATCGGGCCTAGGGAGCTGGTAAACGTCAGACCCCCAAAAGCGGTATAAGTCGTGTCGGAGTGTAGCCCAAAACACCTGAGATACTACTGGAATACCTACCAGTAAATCTCGCTTACCATGGCTATGGATTTTGTGTAATGGCTCTCCTAGACACAGCACGATCTCACTCCCAATGTAGGGAGAGACGAATCCCCTGCCGATCCGCTCACTGCCTCCATCTGGCTCGGGACTGTACCCAACTAGAACCTGTTTGCACGACTCCTTTAAGCCGTGGTAGGGTAATAATCAAATCATAGTGGGAACTCACACGAGACAAATGAAGACCTACGGTCGATGAACTAACCTGTACACATGTCACCTGGAAACTGCTATCTGACGATATGTATAATACCAACCAGCATGTTCCCGGCGAGTCCTGTCCGGTATACTCATAACCCAATGAGCACCTGTATACATCTTAGGTGAACCAACTGACACCAATGGCTTGTGAGACCGGTCACCGCCCCTCGTCGGGGTCTCGACTGTATACACTAGTCTACTCCGGAGTATCGATGCCCAATCTCGAAACTCCCGCGACTAGGGACCACATTTAAGGATGTGCTTATAGACTACCCAATTCTCACGTATATGATCGCCATCGTACTGCTGGTAGTCAAGCAAGAATCCTATGGGCTCTATCAACGTGCAATAGTGATATATATCTTGTCACCTAAATCAGTACACGATGATAAAGATAAACTAGATAGCATACTATCATCTCGAGTGAGACTGTCCTACCGGTATAGGTCATCCCTCAATCATTTCAATCACGTGCCTGCGATCCAATAATTGACTTTGAGGGCACTATATCCAACAATCTCTCACTTGCACTTAAGGCTAATTATTGCGATGTTGCATACTCACAGCCCGTGTGATACCAAACACCCAACTCCTCTACTAATCAGTCTCACAAAGCTTGTTTGTAAAACTATTGTGTTCAAGAAATAGCCTCAGTGAGTGGATCCGCTCTAATGTTTCTTTCTATGTCTCTCTATATCTTAAGTTCGCGGAGAAACCATCTCCCAAAATGAGAAATACCTGTCTTAGAATATGTCTGGATATCTGATGGGACCTAGCTCACGAATGAAATCCAAATCCAAACTTTTTAGACTGTATCGTCAACTGAACTTAATCAGTATCCTGCGCCATGCCTCCCTCAGTTTCCGCTTGGACCACCTATCCAAACTACTGCCCCTCGTTAGAGGGAAAACTATAACTCTGACAGTCACTCTATCATCCAGGTCACCTTGGAAGACTGGAATGATATCCGTCTCCCGAAGAAGGCTGCCGTTACCAAATCCCTAGAACATCCACTTATGTTCTAAAACTGCTTCCGAACGTTTCTCCAGGATTGGATTAATATCAACTTATTGCATATAGTGCAAAAAATAACATCCGGTGTGGTACTTGACATCTCATGATCAACTCAATTGCCTAAGTAAGTGATCAGCCAATCATGCACATCCATCTCTCCTTTAGTCTGTAAGACACCTTTAGAGATGGTGACTCCATCACCTGCTGGTACACTATCATGCCAGGAGTCGTCTATTCTAAATACCTTTAGAATGCTTTCTAAGTACCCAGATTAGGAAACTACCCAAATCTAGATCTAAAACCATAGATCTAGTAACCAGGATGACTGATATAATATCCATATACTATGTGGAGAAACTACTGTGTGACGACCACAGTAAAACCGATCGTAGTATAGGAATTTTACTTCCTACTCTGTGTATGTCATCCAAATACCAGGACATCACACCCTACTACTTTCTTAATAGATCCATCCCCTATTCTGATGAAGTCAAAGCCCATGACTGTCACATCAAAAATAGATGATCTATCTCCGCTATATCTGCTTTAGTCTATAAATAGACACAAGCTTCTTGTCCACTATGCTTCCGCTGCTCCCACTGACTACGACAACCCTCTGCCAGAATAATATACACGTGCACTTCTAAAGCTAGTTTAGAACGACGCTATACTTATCCTCCTGCCGGCTCTTATAGTCTAGAACAGCAGTAATGGAAAGTCTGGGTAAACAAGAACCTCCCTGTCACCATCCTTGAGGCTACCGGAGTACCTCTCGGGTGTCTGAGGTTACCCACCATATCTGCGGAGTTGCTAATAGAATGTCAAACCTGATTGAATCTTTAGGTCCAATTAAATTTTTCGTAATCGTTTGCGGTTCTGGAATCTCTTCCAGTTCTACCATACTCCCACTACTGTTTTCTGAAAAAAATCCATTTTACTAAAACTGTGGCGAGTCGGGAACATTATCACTATTGATCTTCCAGATGGTAGAAAATCAACCCTCGTCAAAGCTAGGGTCAACCCACAAACAACCATTACAGAAACGTGCCTTGAGTTATCCAGAGTCGGGTTTTAAGCATAAGCCGGACAACTCCATATACCTTAACATCGTTAAGATATGATCCATTCTATATACAATATAGAAACAGAGGCACTGATTTAATTGGAACCAGATTCAAATCATGCAGCTATCTCCAGTGCATGTCAACTAAATGGAAAGAGGCAGATCAACATTACTCAACTTAGGAGTGCATCCAATTATGAGTAACCTGAAAGAGAAGCAAGTTCTCTAAAACATTACTATCAACTGAATACCATACACAAGTATCTGCATCTTCGATCACCTTGAAGAATCCCGATACTTGCTACACCTGGTTCATTACTTTATTCTTATACCTATAACTTTTCAAAACTTAGATCTTGTATTTCTACGAAACACATGTCTAAAACTAGAGAAGTCACAAGTAAATAGAATATAGTACGAGGACTTACCCCTTTGTCCTAATGGACACTGGACAACATACAATACTTTGTATAAGTCCCCTGAGTTTAATAACTCAAACCCTGTGCGCCGCAGGTTGAAAAACTGTACCCAGGCGATTTCTTCAAATATCACCAATTACAATGAATTCCGATATAATGAGGATGATCACCTAATTCCCTATAACTTACTCCCACTCATCATCTGTAAAATCATACAGATGTGAGAATCATACCTGGTAAATACATACCGTGGAGCAAGGAAATCAGTTTTCTATTAACAATACACAGTGAAACTGAAATATGAATATGTTTCGAAGGGTATCCGGGTATTCCTAGTAATGCCTCTTCCATTACTAGATTCATGACTATAGCCGTATATTTTCTTTTGCCATCTCTCCAAATCCCTTTATTTGTCTTTAGCCATTACCTTCTGTACACCATCGTTAAGCTTAATGGTTTTCTTCCTTCCATACCGTTCGGCACTAGCCTATGGTTTGGAAGAAGACTATCCAATAAGCATAATAGGTGTACTCTCCTAATCCTAGAAGTACTCACAACCGGAGAGAAGGTGATGATAAAAGAAAACTGAATAAACCTTATTCTATTTCTCCTGAAGTAGAATCCATCCCCGAACTGGAACAAGTTCCATCGAGTTCGTATATAACCATACGATGGATTATCCAAATAACTGTGGATCTTCGTAGTGATACGGAGTGTTCTGGAGAAATACAAAGGTGAAGTAGGAGTGGCGATGAAATACTTGGTTTGGTCGTGAATAGCAGTCGCATTTTACTTTTGCCCTCTTTCTAATCCTTTTATTTGTCTTTACTTATTACCTTCTGTACACCACCGTTAGGATAATTGGTTTTCTCCATTCCCTACCTTTCGACACCTGCCTATTGTTTGGAAGAATACTATCCAATAAGCGTAATAGGTGTACCCTCTCCTGACCCTAGGAGCCCTCATAACCTGAGAGAAGGTAAAAGGAAAAGACAACTGAATAGTCCTATTCAATCTCTCCAGAACAAGAATCCATTCTCGAATCTGGAATAAATTCCTTCGAGTTCGTATATAACCATACGATGGATTTATCCAATGAAAGTGGATATTCATAGTGATACGGGGTGTTCTGGAGAAATTCAAAGGGTATAAAAAGAGTGGCAATGATGTATGCAACTCAGACAATCCAAAAGCCAGTGTTTTAAGAAAGTTCGGTTAACTTGGTTACTGAGTCATAGTCTAGGGTCGGGTCATCGTCGCAGCCAAAGAGAGAGAGAGAAAAGAAACACTTTGCGTGCACTCTAACCTAGATATGAATGGTTATCACATTATCTAATCAGGAATCCTCCCACTGTATCCTCAAATTCTCCTCCAAACCTGAAAGAAGAATTAGTCGGGATCACCCGAGGAGTAAACCAACTCATCAGTGGGAATCGGGATCCAACTATCATCGCATGATAACGTGACGGAATCCATTCACGTTATCACACTCCAGAAGGTATGCGCATGCTTGGCAAGTTTCAGTTTCTTTAGAAACTCCCGATGTGATTTTTACCCCTAGGACCCAAGTGACCTTGACGAATAATCGACAAATCAAAAGGTCCTAGTCAAGTTCAACCCGTCATTTTCTTAATTGCGTTAAACCCACGCGCACGACCCTTGACGAATAATCAATAAAGTCGTACGACCGTCCTAACCAATCCACATATCCATTCAACAGAAAGCATTACAGAGCTACCGCACACTACGCCTCGGCGAATAGCAACGAAAAACGTAGCGCGAATACTAAGCAATACTAATTTGAAATGACGGAGGGCTACGAATGGTTTTTGGTGAAAAACCTTTTACCGTAACGAACTTGATATCGTTGAAAGAACTGGATAACCTTTTATAAAAATATAGTGACGAAAACCATTACTAAAGAGGTCATTCCCGGTGAAGGGATCTCGGCTCTTTCCCCGTAGAATGAGGTGCAGGATATTCTAACTGAATACCACGATGCAAAGCAAAAAGTAATCGACTATAGTGAGTTATTACCATGACGCAAACCTCTGTCCAAGGGGTCACTCCCGGTGAAGGGATCTCGGCCCTTGCCTCGTCGAATGAGGTGCTGGATATTCTAAACTGAATACCTCTATACAAAACAAATGAAAACGTCCTTGCAATAACAGCTTTTTGAAAATTGTTCCAACAACATCTGTATAGGTCTGTTTTCTTTGCATTGATCCGAATCAACGCAGTCCCATCAATTAATCACACCAATAAAGAACGAAAATAAAATGTATGTATATGCCATCCGCATTCGCCACTGGGTCCCATCATCACCCGTTAGATTACTTAACTAACGACAGAGCGGGGACTGGACTAGCGCGGGTGTAAAACATATACAACATCTACTAGTATATACATTAATATACAATAATCGCTCCAGGCATGATAAATTGCAACATTACAGAAAAGTAATAAGCATCACTGAACAATACAGATATACAGAAAAGTAATAAGCCACAAATGAAACCCGACGTTCCCCTGGTCGTGTGGATAGCCTGTGCAATGAAAACCTATACCCCCTACGAGTGTGGCGAATAGCCCGCCAATCCTAGAGAGAGGTCCCCTCCCTCTCAAAGCCATGAGATAAGGACCCGTTGCCCTCCAGAACCCGGCTATCCGTGCACTCCACCGCGGGGTAAACCTAGTACAGAAAAGAAAATATATACAACGGGTACATCGACCTCAACCCGGTCGTGCCCCAAAAGAATATACAAACAGGAAGTGACGGCAGTCCACATATCGGACGCTCGCCCCACGATATCAAATGTACAAATATATCTAAACTGCACTACCATTGCACGCAAGCTATCCACCACGACATATCCGCAACATCACAGCACAACACAGAACATCAACGTGAATGTCACATTCGCAAAACCCGTCTAAAAGAACTATAGCAATTAGACAAGTTTTACCGATCGAATGACATTCATGGTCACAGATAATAATGTAAAGCACTGCAAATCATTAAACAATATTAGAAAATATCGACTCCGAAATAACCGCAATATAGCCCAAACACACTTGATAAAAACCATATCCAAATTAGACCAAATAAACAACACCACAGAACCAAATTCCCAGAGACCAGAGCACACCCCAAACACAAACACCAGAGGCCAAGACTGGGCCGGCCTCGCCGGAAAATGGAGAGAGGTGGTTGGCTAAAATCTGGTGCCAAGGGTCCGTGTTTGGGGTGTGTTCATGTGGTCTTCCCAGTAGGCTTCTGCACATGTTTAAATAATTTTTCTGGGACCTTTTAAAAACAACAGAAACTGATGATACCGTGGCGTCGTTTGGGTTTGTTCCGGTTTCAATACCTTAACACTGTCTAAAACAACTAGTTAACGGTTAATAATTTGGCTATGATACCATGTTGGGCTGCGGCAGCGCCCCGGCCGTCTTTCCGAGGCCAAATGCGGAACAAAAACTTTTTACAAACCGGCGCTAACCGCATCCGAATCTTGGATCGTTCCATTAACCGTAAACTAGAATAATGTAAAGGGCGTTTAGAGATTATACCGATCGATCCGAGTCCTTCGGTCTTTAACCTCTGCCCCAAGCATGTTGCGGTTGCATCAACGAAGCTCGCTCTCCGATCTCGATCGATCGATTGTCTCCTCCTCGCCGAAGACAGCGCCGCATCAACGAATCTTTATACAGGCTCCCGCCTTTGAACCGAGACAACTCCGACATGAACTTTGCTAGCCGACGTGTCCAAGGTTGCTGTAGAGTAAGTGTAGAACGCTTTGTCTCGAGGGTTAATCGAAGTTGCCTTTTAGAGGAGTGAAGATCAAATGAGCTTAAGGAATTAGCAAAGAAAATTTTGTGTATCATTTCACACAACAAAAGCCCACCAAATAGTGGCCGGCCACTCTCTGGAAAAAATGTGATTAGGGTGAGGATAAGAAAGGAATGAGGTGATCATATGCAAAAAATATCATAACAAAATATCCTTAACCATCCAAAACCCATCAATGCAACTAAGCTAGAAACTTCAAGAGTGTGCAGGAATGTGCTGGAGCCCCTGCCCCACACAAAAGCCCCTTCATTTACAAAACTCCACTTTGCAAAAAAAAAACCCCACTTATGCAAAATTCAGCCAGAGAAGGAATGAAAGAAAAATGGCCGAAACGGAATGCAAACTGGCAACTTCAAAAAGCGATCCTGTAATAAATTACAGGATAACCCCGCAACTGTATATATATACCCACATTTGTATTCCGACCGAATACAAATGCAATGAGACAAAATCTACACAGTATAATACTAGGATCCGACTTAAACCAAAGCCCGCTAATATTATCCGTCCGAACCATGACACGTGCACAAGTGCATGCGTATGTTCGAACCCTGCCATAAAACCATACGGCCTCTACAACGTTTTGCCCGAACTGGGAAACTTTCAGTGGGGGACTCTAAAGACTCGTCAATACTCTGGCAGTGGGTTTAACCACAAGCCGTCAGTAGTACTAGCTGTACGTAATGGCTGCCCATATACTGAGTGAAAGGGAGTCCGATGAGCGAACTCATCCTGGAACCCTACTGAGCCTATGTGTGACAATATTCGTACAGTCCGGTCCGTTCATCTATGAGTATCGCATATCGGGCCTAAGGAGTTGGTAAACGTCAGACCCCCAAAAGCGGTATAAGTCGTATCGGAGTGTAGCCCAAAACACCTGAGATACTACTGGAATACCTACCAGTAAATCTCGCTTACCATGGCCATGGATTTTGTGTAATGGCTCTCCTAGATACAGCACGATCTCACTCCCAATGTAGGGAGAGACGAATCCCCTGCCGATCCGCTCACTGCCTCCATGTGGCTCGGGACTGTACCCAACTAGAACCTGTTTGCACGACTCCTTTGAGCCGTGGTAGGGTATTAATCAAAGCACAGTGGGAACTCACACGAGACAAATGAAGATCTCAGGTCGATAGACTAACTTGTACACATGTCACTTGGGAATTGCTATCTGACGACAAGTTTTAATAACCAGCTAGCATGTTCCCAGCGAGTCCTGTCCGGTGTACTCATAACCCAATGAGCACCTGTATACATCTTAGGTGAACCAATTGACACCAATGGCTTGTGAGACCGGCTACCGCCCCTCGTCAGGGTCTCGACTGTATACACTAGTCTACTACGGAGTATCGATGCCCTATCTCGCAACAAGGGACCACATTTAAGGATGTGCTTATAGACTACCCAACTCTCACGTATATGATCGCCATCATACTGCTGGTAGTCAAGAAAGAATCCTATGGGCTCTATCAACGTGCAATAGTGATATATATCATGTCACCTAAATCAGTACACGATGATAAAGATAAACCAGATAGCATACTATCATCTCGAGTGAGACTGTCCTACCGGTATAGGTCCTCTCTCAATCATTTCAATCACGTGCCTGTGATCCAATAATTGACTTTGAGGGCACTATATCCAATAATAGCTATATCTATATCATCTCAATTACGGCACGATCCCTCGTACAAATCCATCAAACTATATCCATATCGTACGAACCAAATATCGCGTATATCTCATTTAAAAATTACATATGAAACTTTATGCAAATGGAGGGCATACAAGATGCAATACTATATCAATACTTTGAAGAAAAGCTAAACTTAACCAGATATCGTAATAATAGTTATAAGGTTGCGGGGGTGCTATTAGCCATCCACCCGACTTCCCCCGTAGATGTAAATCCACTCTCCGGAATACGTCGTAACTATCCAGGAATCGCCAACCCTTTTCCTTTCCTTGCGGCCTTCGAAGTTCCCGCACTCAAATCTAACATTGAATTAACTTGTATAAGAAAACGGCTATATTCCGATACGGCAAAATCATGAAAACACAAGTCGTACGTACAAATTATACTACGTACGACTATTGCAAACGATTTAACACTTAACTTTACTGAACTTTACCCAAACGCTGTTTCGCAACAGAAAACTTAAACGCGTTAGGAATTTAACGTGTCGTATTTTAGAATTTTGATCCCTATTACGATATTAGACCCCAGATTCCATATACTGTTAAATTATCTTAATTAAACAATACCAAAATAATCAAACACCTACACAGAGACCTACCCTTGTATACAATCCACGGGCACGAATAAACATTTCCCTAACAATGTCCCACCAGCGACTAGGGATATGCTCACACGGTGAACGACCCTTATAAGTCCTCTCGATTTACAAGGAGAAAACACTCTTGCAAGATCCTTACGACTTACAAGAGAACATGCACTTAGGGATCCTTACGATTCCTAAGGAGAAACGACACCTACGAGATCCTCACGACTCGTAGGGAGAAACACCTTTTTGAGACCCTTACGGCTCATAAAGTCAAAAGCCTTAGTCGACAGGATCTTAACCCTGTTTGCTAAGCCACCTATGTTTGAACCGACAAAGGAAAATGATAATTCACTCCTTGCAATGTCCCAATGGTAGCGATGCTGGTGCCTAAATCGGTATCAAATCCCAAGTCCTTTCACGGCAAATGATGATTCACTCCTGGCAATATTCCAGTCCTAGAGATGCTGATGCTAAGATTGGCATCAAATTCCAAACTCAATACTCGCGGCAAAAGTTAGCGAGCCATAAATGCATATGAAATAGCCGAAATGATGGGGCAACTTGCAACAAAATCAGCAAGTAAAATATATGCATACAAAATAGCCGAAATGATTGGGCAACTCGCAATAAAAAGCAGTGAGTAAAGAAAAAGAAAAATAGCCGAAATGATTGGGCAATCGCGACTTTCGCGATACAAAAAGCTGAAATGATAGAGCATCACGGAAAGAAAACAAAAAAAAATACATATAACATGAAACCTTTGCCCTACAATGAGATCACATCAATCCTTGTATACAATCCAGGGGCATAAAAAAAAAGGAAACCATATCATCCCACCAGGCTCCATCAGAAAGAGAGCCAAGTCTTGATGGCAACATCTACATTTCAAGAGATCAACGACGGCGTTCCTTCTCGTTCCAACCAGAAGTAGACGCAACGTCAGCAAAGCGGAGCCACGGCAAAGTCCCTAGTTCCAAATCTCGATGGTTCATAAACAACCTAGAGACCATCTCGACATTCGTCTCGTTACAGCAGACGCAACGTCAACAAAGCGGAACCACGGCAAAGTCCCTAGTTCCAAATCTCGACGGTTCACATACAACCTAGGGACCACCTCGACATTCGTCTCGTTACAGCAGACACAACGTCAGTAAAGCGGAGCCACAACAAGGTCCCTAGTTCCAAATCTCGACGGTTCACAGACAACCTAGAAGCCACCACGACATTCGTCTCATTACAGCAGACGCAATGTCAACAAGCAGAGCCACGGCAAAGTCCCTAGTTCCAAATCTCGAAGGTTCACAGACAACCAAGAGATCCATCTCGACATTCGTCTCGTTATAGTAGATGCAACGTCAAAAAGCGGAGCCACGGCAAAGTCCCTAGTTCCAAATCTCGACGGTTCATAAACAACCTAGAGACCATCTCGACATTCGTCTCGTTACAGCAGACGCAATGTCAACAAGCGGAGCCACGACAAAGTCCCTAGTTCCAAATCTCGACGGTTCATAAACAACCTAGAGACCACCTTAACATTCGTCTCATTACAGTAGACGCAGCGTCAGCAAAGCGAAGCCACGACAAAGTCCCTAGTTCCAAATCTCGACGGTTCACAGACAACCAAGAGATCCACCTCGACATTCGTCTCATTATAGTAGACGCAACGTCAACAAGCGGAGCCACGGCAAAGTCCCTAGTTCCAAATCTCGACGGTTCACATACAACCTAGAGACCACCTTGACATTCGTCTCATTATAGCAGACGCAACGTCAACAAGCGGAGCCACGACAAAGTCCTTAATTCTAAATCTCGACGGTTCACAAACAACCTAGAGACCATCTCGACATTCGTCTCATTACAGTAGACGCAACGTCAGCAAAGTGGAGCCACGGCAAAGTCCCTAGTTCCAAATCTCGACGGTTCACAGACAACCTGGAAACCACCTCAACATTCGTCTCGTTACAGCAGACGCAGTGTCAACAACGGCATTTCTTCTCAACTCCAACAGGATGCAGATATAACGTCAACAACTGACCCTAGGGTCAAAACAACGGAACCCTGGCAAAATCCATAGTTCCAAGCCTCGACGGTTCGCAGGAAACCTAGAGACAACTGCGACATTCGTCTTGATACAGTAAACGTAATGCCACCAAACGACGCAAAGGCCAAATTCCTAGATTCAGGGTCTTGACGGCAACTCAAATAAAACCTGAAAGACTATCGGAGATCATCCCACACCAGTGAGGAGTGGTTATAACTCATCGGGGCTCCCCAAACTGAGCTTAACCTCAAGTAAAAAGCGGCATAGCAAAATTCATAACGCTTGCTCTTCCGATAATCAAACTGCCTAGGAAGATTGCTTGAAGACGTCTTGTCCAGCCTCCGAAGGGATCAGAGACACGACAGTTGCAAGGCTACTTTAACGGCAAGATTGCTTATCGAGGAATACATCAGCCGACGCGACGGTACGACGGACAAAACCCCAGTAACACAGACCCTAACGGACCTCTGTCGTAAAGAGCAAAGGTTAACTGTGACGTTAGGACATCCTTGCGAGAACTTCTCGATTCGTCTCAACTTGTAGGGAAAAGCATTAGGTAGTGAAAAAAAATGTTTCCTAAGCACTGGGGCCCTACAAGTCAGTCTAAGATAGGTGCTTGCATACTATTCACGGGCCACACTCTCCGAAGCCGAACATCGACAAGGAGGGAAACAACCACTTATGAGTCCTCTCGAGTTGTAAGCAGGAAAATTCTCTTGGGAGATCTTTATGACTCTCAAGAGAAAAACACACTTAGGAATCCTCATGATTCTTAAGGAGAAAATACACCTACGAGATCCTCTCGACTCGTAGGGAGAAAAATCTTTATGAGACCCCCACGGCTCATAAAGTTGAAAAGTCTTAGGAGACAGATCCTAACCCTTTTTCTTAAGCCATTGCTACCCTGCAAAGAGTCTAAGATGGACAGCTTCCTACTATCTACATGCCACACTTTCTAAAATCACATGGCGACAACACAGCAAAGAAAAGAAAGCAATAATGGGAGATAAAAAAATGTGTGTACCTTTTATTCATGAATTCAATTGAGTACAGGATGAATCATGTAAAAGAATAAAAAATAGATACATGTTATTCAAAGATTACAAATGTTTAATCAATACAAAGGCAGCTACTGAGAAGGAGGCGTTTTCAATAAATCAGCCAGCTGCTCGCGCACTCCTCTCAGCTCCTTTTCGTGATCAGCCGCTGCGGCTACCTCCGCTTCGACTAGAGCCCGTTGCTGCAATCAAGTTGAAAGTTTCTCGTCGATTTCCCATTGAGCAACTTCACGATTCTGTGTGACCCGCTCTAAGAAGTCGAGTTTCTGCCTTAGCGCTAACCCATCCGAAATACATTGTTGTAAATTATCGAAGACGGCTCTCAGTTGCGCAGCGTTTGCTTCAACTTGGGTGCGCAGCCGGGAGGATTCACCTGAAGCTTTCTCGCGTTCCTTTCGCATTAAGGTCGCTTCTTGTTCAAAATGGCAGAGGAAAGGAACGCTCTGCTCAACCCATGCAGCCCGCTGGGAGTTCGAAGCCAACACCTCCAGAGCGGGACGCCTAAGCTCAAGCTCATGCAGGCAGGCCTCAATCTTCCTGCAGTGGTTAACCCAAGACTCAACGATGTCTTCGCTATGAAAGTTCACGTGCGTCGCCATCATGGGATTAGCCTCGGCAGAAAAATCTGCAGCAAATGTAGGGACCTCCGCGTTAAGCTCATCGATGTACTCACTTAACATGCGCAGGTTGGTCACAGCGCCCTTGGAAGATGGACGTCTGGAAAAGGGCCCTGCCGACATTAAGATGCGAGACTCAAAAGGAGCTGGAGTCAGTGCGATTGCTGCAAAACAAATCATAGTCAGATATTGGCTTAAGAAACAAATAAGATGCAAGAGCGATGAAGGCTACTATACTGGCTACCGCAGGTGGCAGAGCTGGGAATACTGGTGGCTCGACGATTATCTTGTCCCCTCCTTCAATTTGTAGTGTTGTAATCAACTTAAAGTTAACAACGGCAGGGTCACCCATTAAAGAAAAAAAAAGGCATCGGTTAGAGAAGATACTCACCGGCACCAGTAGGCAAAGCGACTTTCGACTGGAAGGAGAAGTGCGGGTTCAAAACTTGATACAGATGATCAAAGAGAACTCCTGCAAGATTACGACGATACATGGTCAGTACACGAAAGATGTTGTCCCCGATCTAAATTAATCGCAAACCCATACCTTCCGGCATTTGAGAGGATATAAGAGGAGACGAAGGGACAGCGACCGTCAGAGCCGCAGCTGGTGATGCTTCTTCAGATGGCACAACCTCAGCGCTCACCACACCTACATTCGAAAGGAACAAAATGTCATCAGAAGAGACCCAAAGGGATTGCAAAATGAAAAGAATGTAGCGACCCGAGACTTACCAGACAGGACATCGGCCAAAACTGCGATGGAAGCATCACCAAGCGTCACGACTTCTTCGATTTCATTCGGGGGGATGGTCTCGCCGCCCGTGGCTTCGTCCCCTAATTCCACGAGAACCGTCGTGACACTCGCAATGCCAGGTGATAGCAGGGAACCGCAGGTGGAAAGAGCGGCAATTGGAGCAGTCCCGGACTCCTGAGAAATAGTGGCCACTTCGGGCTCGGTGATTGCCATCATCTCACCTACCACCTCCTCACTAGGACTTGGCCCTGCAGGGTATGATATATAACAATCTGAAGATCAAACTCTAATAAAAACCCAGTGTTACGTTACCTTGGGACGACTTTTCAATTGCTTCCCGAACCGCGCGTACCGCCTGTCTATGAGCGGTAGACAGGGCAGCCGGAGCACCCTCTGGAGAAATAGGGACAGGGGAAGCAGTGCTCGAGCCTGCACCAACAACCAAGGCGGCATCACGTTCTTTCGCTGCACGCCTCTTGCGCTTCCTTTCAGCCTGAGCCGCCAGAGCTGACCTCCTCAAGACCTCCCTCAAGGAGACGTCATCGTCCGAACTAAGTTCTGCCTCTGGAACCTCTACGGCATCCGTCATCGGCTATTTAAGCGAAGTTTCTTTCGGCGATACTGAGGGAACTGGGACTTCGGCAGTCGGCCCTGGAAGCGCTGCAGCGCCGCCTTGTAGGATTGGCACTGCACTTGGGATAACCTGAGTCGAGGTAGTCCCTACAATAAGATGAAAGAAGAGTTAGTTTACCCATAAAAACGAGAATGAAGGCACAGTGAGCCGAAGTGTACCAATGCCCAAGGAAGCACGAAGCCTTTCCTTCTCTTCAAAAGTCTTGAGAGAAGCCGTGGGAGCCTCTTCAGTGGAGATGCCTGTTGAAGAAGAAGTGTTAGTCAAAGCATGATAATAAAAAGGTAACAGCGAAAAGATACAACTGAAGTCTACCTGACAGAGCAAGGGTGATCAGTCCTGCTTTGTTGCTAGCTAATCGCTCGGAAGCTGCAATAGCAGCCTCTAGATCGGTATCATCCGGCGTCATGAATAAGCCTTCATTGGTCCCGTATTCGCTCAAGACCTCACTATAAGGAGCATGGGGTTCCTGGCCGAATACAACGTCTGCAGAAAGTATCGATTTCTTTCTCTTCTATGAGCGAGCGCTAGCAGCCGACAACAAGAGCTTACGTTTGGCGGGCAACTTTGGGCGACGAGTCCCAATTTTCGTACCCACGCCCGATCCAGGGGACGTCCCAGCTACCTCTTTTTCAGGCACATGGGATAGGGGCAGCTCAAGCATAACACGTGGTATCGCAACAGCAGAAGATTCCCTTAAGGGAGGACGGACGATGGTCCGTCGCTTCAAAGGAACATCGGGATTACCAGCCGGGGCGGTGCCTTTGCGATCAAGCAGCAATCGCTTTTCTTCTCTAATAACGGCACCCATCGAATGCTGGTACCATGCCTCATATACGTTCAGGGCTTTTGGAACGCAACTCGGCTCACTAATAAAGAAATTGGAGCCGGTGTTCAGTCGCATAAAATGGTGCAATGCGCTCCGGATACCCTCTTCAGTAATGGCCGGCTCAACTAAGAAGGCCTCAAGCGGGACGTCCTGATTATAACTTAATTGCTGGGCGAAACGATGCGGGTTGTACCTCATGAACAACCCTGAATCATTCTGTCTAAACACGAGAAAGCCTGGCCTGATGGAGTATAGATGAAGAATCTCCCGAGCTTTCAAGATAAAGGCCACGTTTTTAAAAATGTCCTGCAATGGCTGCACCGTTTTTGCGAATTCCTTGCCGATGGTTAGAACCTTATCTGTAAAGGTCATGCCATCTCCAACCGTGCGCGGACGAAGGAGCAAACCCCTAGCTTCCCGCTGTGTCGGATTTACAATGGATGCGTCAACTAGCCGCATGATCCGAGGGAAGTTATACTTGTCGTAGAAGCAAGGCCTTTTGTGAGCACCAAAAACGCCAAATACATGTAGCTCGATCCATGACACAAAATAATGCATCGAGAAGTTCACGTACTGCACCCCTGGTTCAGTAGTGTCTGCCGCCAAGCTGAGGTCGTGATACAAATGGGCTAACCCAGCGACCCCGACGGCCACTTGCATCCTAGCAACCATTCGGTGAGCTGGATAAAAAACGGACGGCCTCATATGGCAAGGGTGCATCAGAAGCACAAACCAGCTTAGCCATAGCTCGAGAAACCCCAAAAAGAACGTTTCTTCGTCGATCCCAGGAGCTGCAAGCTCTGTTAAAGAGATGACCGAGGTGTTGCGGAGAAAGAAATCCCTCTGATCCGTCTCCGCCGCCAGCTGGTTGTCCAAACCAAAACCGAAAGGATCGTCGAGTTTGGCAAATTTCACGGCTTCCTTCGACAGGACTTCTGAGCGGAGAAAACGGGCGATGAAATCTGTGAAATTAACCCCACGGCCTCCGGAATCGAGAAAAAGGCTCTCATAGATATTCAACACCTTTATCAAACTCGGGAATTGGTGTTGGATAGCGTTCTCTGGGTAAAGACCCATTACAACTGGTATGGTGGCATAGATGTACTCGTCCGGAGGAAGCAGCTCCTCGTAGTGTTCTCCCCTAACAGGTAAACCAGAGACCTCTGCAAACTCCTATAAAGAAATTGAGACTTCTCGATCCAACAGAAGGAAGGTATGGGTCGGAATATTCCATTGCTCCAGAAATGCCTTGACCCACCATGCAGGAGGCGTAGAATATTGAAAGAGAGAAGCGTAAATCACGGGATACAACCCGAGCTTCAGCAGCTGCGACTTCTTAGCCGACAAAATGTAGCGGGCCCATTGTAAATACCCAGCTGGATGATGAGGGATTAAGCCTATCATATACGGCTGTCCCCAAGGACGTGACTCACCCTGGCATATGCATCGTCCTAGAGTATCCAAAGCCGCCGGCGGCTGTACACGTATTGCAGCCATAGAAGGCTGAAAGAGACCCTCTGAAGTCCAATTGACCTCCTCCACAGCATAGTTTATCGGGGGTGTATCTGCATAAGGGATTGCCGAAATAGGCTCCGAAGGTGTCGCGCAAGAAAAGCTTCGTCGACCTTTGATGATTTGACTATACCATCTATCCATAGATGAAGATTCTTTCGCTTCATGTCATGATTTTTTATCAACGCGAAGACTTCCCTATCCACAGGCGCTTCGAGGAATCCGCCCTCTGAACGGACAAACGGGAAAGAAGTGTCGAAAGACATAATACCTACGCGAAAAAGAACAAAATATTAGTCGTCAATGCTATAGTTTAAGTCCTGGTACTTGGTACTTTAAATGAGTACCGCACTGCAATGCAGTGGAAATGGACCAAAGCGGACCCACACGATCTAGATGACGGCTCATCATGAGACAATCTCATCATTGATGAGATTATCATTAAATAGAGTATCCTAAAAGTATTCTCATTGAATGAGAGCCCCTCGGGCCAAGGAGTAAAACACACTTGAGAGCAGTGCTCTGTGACAGAGTGACATCTGTCAATTCTAATGATGAAGAGAATAAAAAAAATTCCCCAGGGAAAATTTTTGGAGAGCTATGCTCTGTGAAGATGATGGAGTAACCCATCAGAAACCCTAAAAGCAAAGCTTTTAATGAATTAAAAACCCCGTGATCTTCAAGATCCATGAACAAACTCTTAAGAGTTCTTTATGAAAAATTAACAAATCTATATATTTTGAAGAGAGCAAAGCTCTGATAATAAAATCCTAAAATTTCTTTAGATCTATGATCTAAGTAGAGCAAAGCTCTGTTGGTGGGTTCAAATCTTACCAGAAATTTGACAGAGTAGTAACTCAAAAAGAGTATTCTGAAGCAGAGAGCTTAGCTCTAGCAGAGAATTAAAATTCTTAAGAAACAAGAAAACAAAAAGATGAACATGGGTCATCTCAATGAGGCTAAAGGTCCTATTTATAGGCAGGGGAAGTCGATCTGACTTCCAAGAACAATCCAATGGTGGAGATGCTGCCACCGCTGCACTCACATATGAGCCACGTGAGCGCAACGGTGGGGGGCATTTGTTTCCACCAATCAGAGAAAAGCTCTGTTCAAATTTTGAAATTTGAAATGAAGCAGCGTTTCATAAAAGCGCTCGCGCCAAGAGCGCCGGCGCTCTGAGGCAGCGCTCACGTGCAAACCACGAGTGCGCTCGCGCCAAGAGCGCCAGCGCTCTGAGGCAGCGCTCACGTGCAAAGCACGAGTGCGCTAACGCCAAGAGCGCCAGCGCTCTGAAGCAGCGCTCACGTGCAAGGCACAAGAGCGCTAAGCGCTAGAACTAAATGTTCTCCACCGTTGGATCAAAGATCCAACGAAGATGATAAATCATCAATTGACCAGAATAAAATTCTGTTAAGGAAACATTCCTCAGAATCTTTCCAAACAGGAAAGATTGTGCTCTGAAAATCAGAGCACCGTTGGATCAATGATCCAATGGTGATTAAAAATCACCAAAATACAGAATAAATTCTGTATGGGAAAAGATTTCCCAATCTTGTTAAAAACAAGAAGATTGCCTTCTGTAAAACAGAAGCCCTAGGATCAAAGATCCAACGGTGGGAAATCCCTAAATCAATTAGAGAAAAGATCTCTTCAACCGATTCAACAAATCAGCCTCTACTATATAAAGGCTCCAAGACTTCAAGTCACGTAGAGAGGAAACCCTCCCCCCCCCCAAAAAAATTTTTTTGAGAAAGTTCAGAGAGAAGAGCAAGCTCTCAGCAGAAGAAGAATTTCTTCAAGGTAAAATAAAGAGATCAAAGCATCTCATTAGAAAAGAACTTAATTCTTTGGCCAGATCATAGATTTTTAAGACAAATTTTCTTTCACAAAAGAGATCATAACATCTCATTATAAAAGGGGGAAGAATAATTCAATTCTCTTAGGATCACGGATCCATAAAGGCAAAGCCTTTCACCAAAAACATAAGAGATTGAAATATCTCCTATAAAATAAGAACTTTGTTCCATGAGACAAAGTCTCTTATATGAGAAAATTTAATTCTCAGAGCGCAAATCTACTTAAAAAGAGCTTTAGCGCTCTAATTAAAAGAAGCGCCTCAGCGCTCCAAATCTAGCGCACAGCGCTGCAGAGCCGTAGCGCTCCGAGTTTAAAGAAGCGCCTCAGTGCTCCAAATCCAGCGCACAGCGCTGCAGAGCCCTAGCGCTCCGAGTTTAAAGAAGCGCTCTGCGCTCCAAAGTATGGTGCACAGCACACAGCGCAAAGCGCGCCACGTACTCCTCACGTGTGCGCTATTTCACAGAAGCGCTCTGCGCTCCAAAGTCTGGTACACAGCACAAAGCGCGCCACGTGCTCCTCACGTGTGCGCTATTTCACAGAAGCCCTCAGCGCTCCAAATCTGGCACACAGCGCCAAGCGCACCATGTGCTCCTCACGTGTGCGCTACTTAACAGAAGCGCTCTGCGCTCATTGTCTGGCGCACAGCACCAAGCGCGCCACGTGCTCCTCACGTATGCACTACTTAAAATAAACACTCTGCGCTCATTGACTGGCGCTCAGCGCCAAGCGCGCCACGTGCTCCTCACGTGGGCACTAAGAGAACATAAATTGTTCTTTAAACAATAAAACCCCAGAGCTATAATGAGTGCTCAACACTCAATAAAGACAAAAAGTTTGTCAGAACTCAAACCAATTCTCAGCATTGCTAAATGTCTAACATTTTAAATGAATAGGCCGAGCCCAAGCTGGCCACAGATCCCCAATTCAGATTAATTGAGCCCATATGCTCATAAATCTTTGATCTTAGTCCCAAATTGGACTACAGATCTCCCAACCAATATTGGTTCAAGGGTACATCTCTTCACTCCTATGATATTTATCATTGTAATCCTTCAACGTCTTTAAAGAGGTGAAGGGTCCCGACAACCAGACGATCCATGGACTGTGGGGTCCTTAAACTCATGGACTATGATGTCCTTAAACTTTACAGACTATGATGTCTCTAAACTACCACGGACTGTGGGGTCCTTAAACTCATGGACTATGATGTCCTTAAACTTTACAGACTATGATGTCTTTAAACTGGACCGCAAAGTCCCTAAACTAAAACAATAGAGCTCAAATGCTCTTTTGTTAGATCTAAATGATCCTGTTAAGTAGATCTTAGTCTAAAATTAGACTAACGTATCCTTAACAAATGGTTAAGTTGATTTTAGTCTCAAATTAGACTAACGTATCCTTAACAAATGTTTACGTTGATCTTAATCTCAAATGAGATTAACGATCCTTAAACCCAACCCAAACCCAAATCTAAGAAAATACGGATTTGGACTAATCCACGCCCTACGGCCGACAACATAAATTAGTTTCCGTATAACATAAATTAGTTTCCGTATACAATCCACAGGCAACCGAAAATAAAACAAACATACACGACACGAAGTGACCATCTGGAGAAGGAGAAAGTGGTTACCGTGATGCGGTAGCGTAATTAACTGCAGGGGATTGCGCTTGCAGGGAAGAGCGTCCCTACAATCAAAAACCCCTCACAATGAGGGGGAATCTGACAAAGTCTGCTATATCGGCCGCATCCGTCTAAACCTTCGATACATGGTGTCATAAATCAACTTGGTATCTTCGGAGAGCTGGACGGATAAAACCAAATAGCAACTGCCCCCAAAATTCAGGCCAGACGTCCCAACGTCCTGGTCGCGTCTTTCGGCGGAGAACAATCACGCGGTTCCTAATTCCTCCAAAATCCAACGCAATATCATATAAGGGTGAAAATGTAGCTATAGCAAGGTATATGTGTGTACATGTAAGTATGTATGCAAGGTGTACATGTAAGTATGTATGCAAGATGTACATGTAGCTATATCTCATATGTGTATATACCTGTTGTAAGTCCACGTTGCGACCCCCGGTTCTTACGGGGAGGCGGAAACGGTATAAAAATCAAATTTTTAGCGCATGGGGCAACATGGACTAACAAAGTCGGGATCTTTTCCTAAACTAAAACTAGCATACAAGCTAAAGAGAGTTAGCTACTCGGAAAGATGGTTATAACTAAACTTGAACTCCTTCTTCTTCAAACATTTGTAGAGGTTGATGGTTCTTGCCTCGTAGCCTTCTTCCGTCGAAGATGGATCCACCTGAGGGTTCAACCTTTGGGCTCTTCCTCGATCTTTGAGTGAACTAGGATCTCCGGCTTGCTAAACCTTGAACCCTAGAGAGAGTAGAGAGTATCTATGGGGTGCTTTCTTTTTCAAGGTGAGGAATTCAAAACACATGAGAAGGAATCACCTTGAGCTTGAGGAAGAAGAAGATGAAGTGAGGAGAGAGAATGGTTATGATAGAATGAGCTATCTTTTTCCTTTTTTGCAACCATATCAAAAGAAAAAGAATTATCTAATTAGTAATAATAATTCAAATGAGAATAGTTGATGGTTGTTTTGGAATGACCACTATCATACTTCATTAAATGAATGTTGGCAAGAATCAAGGAGCATCCTTGCAAAATAATGATGATGGTCAAACATTCAACCATGGTCAACAAGTCAACCATGGTCAACAAGTCAACAAAACCAACCATAACATAATTTCATTTAATTACTATTATTAATAGATATCTCACTAATTCATTAGGGTTTGGAAAAAAGACGACTGTCAACTGTGCATGCGCACCCGTTCCGAAACCCTAATGAAAAACCTCTTCTTCCGCCTCAAACAACTGTGCATACACACCTGTATTCTCGTTCCGAGGAACAAGAATACCGAGAAATAAAAGCAACCCCAAAACATATACCAGTATCTGGCTCAAACCAGAGCCCGCCAGTATAATCCGTCCGGACTCCAAACGTGCACAAGTGCGCGGATGAGAACGAACCCTGCCGCAAAACCATGCGACCTCTACTCTATTTTGCCCAGAGGCGAATACCCTCTGTATGGGACTCTAAAGACTCGACACTACGCTGGCAGTGGGTTTAACCACAGACCGCAAGCGGCACTAGCTGTGCGTAACGGTCCCCAGGTAGATGCCGACAAGAAGGCTGACGAGGTGAACCCCATCTGAACTCCTACTGAGTCTGAATGTGACAGTCTCCGTACAGTCCGGTCTGTTCGTCTAATACATCGCATGTCGGGCCTAGGGGGCGGTAAAACGTCAGTCCCCTAATAGCGGTACAAGTCGTGTCGGAGTGAATCCCAAAACACCCTGAGATAATACTGGAAGCCTACCAGTATATCTCGCTTGCCCTGGCCAGGGACTACTCGTGTAATGGCTCTCCTAGACACAGAGCGATGTCAACCCCCAATACCGGGAGAGACGAATCCTGTCTAACCGTCACTGCCTCCAAGTGCTTCGGGACTGCACCCAACCACTACCTGTTTGCACGACTCCTTTGAGCCGTGGTAGGGTAGTTATCAAAGTACAGTGCGAACACACTCGAGGCGAAGTGCTAGTGTCAAGTCAGCGGACTAAGCTGTACTCATGTCACCTGGGAACTGATAACTGACGATAGGTATACTACCAACCTGTCAGTTCCCGACGAGTCCTGTCCAGTGTACTCGTAACCCAACGAGCACCCGTATACTATCTCCAGTACGACGTACTGATGGCTGTGGGATAGACCATCTCCCACACTGGGATGAGAAGCGCATACGCTAGTCTACTCCGGAGTATCGATGCCCTGTCTCGATAGTCCTGCGACTAGGGACCTGTATAAGGATGTGCTTATAGATTACCCAGCCCCCACTAGTGTGACTGCCATCACAACGCTGGTAATCAAGCAAAAATCCTAAGGGCTCCACTAATGCGTATAGGTGAAATCGCAAAATGAACACATGTACACATTGAAGTAGAAACAAACCAAGTAGCATACTACTATATCGAGCAAGATTGTTTATACAAGGTGAATATCCCAAGGTTCCATTAAGTAATATACAAACTAGTATGATACAGTAATGGCCTCTAGGGCATATACACTAACAATCTCCCACTTGCACTAAGGCCATGTACTGGCGTATCGAAAACCTATCATCTCGATCAGCCGCTCGAACTGAGTCTGGGGCAGGGCCTTGGTGAATGGATCTGCAGTGTTTTCTTCTGAAGCAACCCTCCTAACCTTGATCTCCTTGCGATCTACGATCTCCCTGATCAGGTGATACCTCCTTAAGATGTTCCTAGATCTTTGATGGGACCTGGGTTCCTTTGCTAAAGCTATAGCCCCGTTGTTGTCGCAATACAGAGGTATTGGGTCAACAATGGACGGAACCACCTGAAGTTCTTTTAAGAACTTCCTCATCCAGACAGCTTCTTTTGCGGCATCAGATGCAGCGATATATTCCGTTTCCATAGTCGAGTCTGCAACGGTTTCCTGTTTGGAGCTCTTCCAACACACCGCCCCTCCATTGAGGGTAAAGACGAAACCCGACATGGACTTGGAATCATCCTTGTCACTCTGGAAGCTGGAGTCAGCAAAGGCCTCGATCTGGAGGTCTTTTCCGCCATACACCAAGAACATCTCCTTAGTCATTCTCAGGTACTTGAGAATGTTCTTTACCGCTATCCAGTGTTTCTCCCCAGGGTTTGACTGATACCGGCTTACCACACTCAGTGCATAAGCTACATCCGGTCTGGTACACAACATCGCATACATTATAGAGCCTACCGCAGAAGCGTAGGGTATAATAGACATGCGATCCCTCTCCAAATCAGTCTTGGGAGACATCTCTTTAGAGAGGGTGATCCCGTGACAGGCCGGTAGGTTACCGCGCTTGGAATCTTCCATACTGAATCTTTTCACTATGGTGTCGATGTACCTGGACTGAGAAAGTCCTAATATCCTCTTGGATCTATCACGATGGATCCGGATCCCCAGGATGTATGAGGCATCACCCAGGTCTTTCATGGAGAACCTGTGCGACAAGAACCCCTTGACAGATTGTAGCTTAGGAATATCATTTCCTATTAAGAGAATGTCATCCACGTATAAAACGAGGAATACTACAGTTCTCGCTACAAATCTACTATAGATGCATGGTTCATCTGGATTTTTGATAAAGCCAAATTCCTTGACCGTCTCATCAAAACAGATGTTCCAACTCCGCGATGCCTGCTTTAGTCCATAGATGGACTTAAGCAACTTGCACACCTTTCTGCTGCTCCCACTCTGAATGAAACCCTCTGGCTGATCCATATAGACACACTCCTCTAAATTTCCATTTAGAAAAGCGGTTTTTACGTCCATCTGCCAAATCTCATAATCGTGGAAGGCAGCAATGGCAAGAAGGATCCGAATGGATTTCAGCATAGCCACTGGAGAAAAGGTTTCGTCATAGTCCAAACCAGGTCTTTGACGGAAACCCTTTGCTACAAGTCTAGCTTTATAGGTCTCAACCTTTCCATCTACACCAATCTTCCTTTTAAAGATCCACTTGCATCCTACGGGTTTTACCCCGTCTGGAGCAATGTCCAACGTCCATACTTTGTTGGTGTACATGGACTCCATTTCGGTCCGCATTACATCCAGCCATTTTACCGAGTCAACGCTCTGAACGGCCTGCTGGAAGCTAGTAGGCTCATCATAATTTATGATGCAATCCTCTCGATCCCCGTCTATGAGAAAACCGTAGTATCTCTCGGGCGGATGAGACTGCCTACTACTCCTGCGGAGCGGCATAGGAATGTCCTGTTCATTTGAACCCTCTGGTTCCATTAAGCTTTCAGTAATAGTCTGTGGTTCTGGAATTTCTTCCAGTTCTACTGCGCTCCCACTTATTTCTTTTTCTATGAACTGGTGTTCTAGAAAGTGGGCATGACGAGAAACAAGAACTTTTTGTTCCTCTTCGTAGTAGAAGAGATATCCCTTGGAATTCTTTGGATATCCCACAAACTTACACAGTACTGAGCGTGCTTCGAGCTTGTCCGCATGCTGCTTTTTAACAAAAGCTGGACTTCCCCAAGTCTTAACGTGACTGAGATGGGGCCTCTTCCCACTCCACATCTCATATGGTGTAGTAGGCACAGTCTTAGTAGGAACTCGGTTCAAAAGGTATGCAGCTGATTCTAGCGCATACCCCCAGAATGATCGCGGTAACTTAGCGCTACTCATCATGGACCGTACCATATCCAATAGGGTTCGGTTCCGTCTCTCCGATACACCGTTGTGTTGCGGAGTGTATGGAGGAGTAAGCTGAGAGAGAATTCCATTCTCTTTTAAATAATTCAGGAACTCGGCACTCAAGTATTCTCCACCTCGATCCGATCTTAGAATCTTGATACTTTTGCCGGTTTGGTTTTCCACTTCATTCTTATATTCCTGGAATTTTTCAAAGGCTTCGGACTTATGTTTCATTAAGAAGACATAACCGTACCTTGAGAAATCATCCGTAAAAGTAATGAAGTAAGAGTAACCGCTTCGCGCATGTATAGACATTGGACCGCACGCGTCGCTGTGTACGAGCCCCAAGAGCTCGCTCGCTCTTACTCCGTGTCCAGTGAACGGAGTCTTTGTCATCTTTCCTTTGAGACAGGATTGACAAGTGGCATACGATTGATATTCGAACGGATCCAAATATTCTTCTGTATGTAACTTAGTCAACCTTCTCTCATTGATGTGACCCAGTCTACAATGCCATAAGAAAGTCTGATTGATATCTGGAGACTTTCTTTTGTGTGTATTCTAGACATTGAAAATCTGTGGTTGGTTTAATACGTATATGCCATTGCTCAGTGTACCTGACCCAATCAGAACTTGATTAAGGTGAATGTTTACAACATTACTTACAAACGCAAATTCATAACCTTCTTTAGAAACCAAAGATACAGAAATGATATTACAAGTTGCGTTGGGTACAAAAAAACAATTACGCAAAACCAAAACATGCCCATCTGACATTCCCAGGTGATAGTCCCCCACGGCTTTAGCATCCATGCTAGCTCCATTCGCAACTCTGAGGGTCATGTCACCTGCCTTCAAAACCCTACGGTTTCTCAACGCCTGCAAAGAATTACAGATATAAGATCCTGATCCGGTATCCAATACCCAGGAAGTAGAGTTTATAGAAAGACAGTTTTCAATAACATACACACCTGAAGCTGAAGCCGCAACCTGCTTCAGTTCCTGTGTCCTGGCCTTCCAAGCCCTGCAATCTTTCTTCCAGTGTCCACTCTTATGACAATAGAAGCATTCTTCCTTTCCAACAAGCTTCCCCGCAATCTTTGTTGCCTTTTCCTTTCCCTTCGTACCCACTTTACTAACACCACCTCTTGGTTTGGCAGGGGCTTTCTTCCTCTTTCCCTTGGCTTTCGCCTTGGACCTAGAGGAAGAAGATCCTCCTACAAACAAAGCGGGTGTTTCCCTACCCTTCTGTAGGGTGCCCTCTGCGCTCCTCAGCATGTTGAGGAGTTCTGAAAGTTCAACTTCCTTTTCTTGTAAGTTGAAGTTCAGTATAAACTGGGCGTAAGTGGATGGAAGAGACTGGAGAATTAAATCCGTGTAGAGTTCACTGTCCAACGTGGTCCCAAGTTCCGCGAGCTCCTCAGTGTAGCCAATCATCTTAAGCACGTGGTCCGCTACCGATGATCCGACGGCCAACTTTGTCGAAAATAACTTCTTCGACACTTCGTATCTTGCGATACGAGACTGCTCTCCATACAGTTCTTTTGTATGGAGAAATATGGACTCGAGGTCCATATTCTCATGCCTCCTCTGATGTTCGTTGTCCATAGAGGCAAGCACGAGGCACCTGGCTTTCGCGCAATCAATCTCCCAAGTCTTACGAATTTCCTTATCCGCGACGCTGGAGGTGGGACCTGGGACGGGGGGGAGCTTTGGTGGTAAGAAGATACCCCAGCTTGTCGTAAGTGATTGCCAATTTGACATTCTTGAGCCAATCTTTGTAGTTTGGCCCTGTCAATATATTTTTATCTAGAAGTAACTTAAGTCCAGTCATTTCGAATTTGGTCGCTGCAGGGGGGAGAGAAGAAACACTTTAGCACGATGCTCTTGCAAGTTTAGAATGGTTTTTAATTTTGTCTAAACAGGATGGCTCCCACTGTCTCTCGAATCCCTCCTCAAACCACAAAGGAAGAATTAGCCGGGATCAATCCCACCGTACAATACTTGCTTAACCGTTCAGCCAGGCCAGTGTCGGTACTTTGAGGGAGGTTTTCCAACGCTTTCGCGAAGTTCCTTAATTTAAGAACCTCTTTTCCCTGGGGGCGTAGCCCCGCTAACACCTTTTTAGGCACCTACTAGGTTTATAGCATTGATCGTTTAGTGAGAAATTTCCCGAGGAGTAGCATATACTCACAGTAGGATCGGGATCCAAATATCATCGTGTGACGAAACTGAAGGAATCCTACCAGAATCATCACACTCCAAATGGTATGCAAATCTAGCAAGTTTCAGTACTTATGAAACTCCCGATGTGGATTTTTGCCCCATGCTCTTATGACCTTGACTTTGGCCAAAATATCATAAGTCACATGTCAAGTTCTACCCGTCACTATCCAGGTTAATTTGGATCCATCCGTACCTACCCTTGACTTTGGCCAAAATGGCAGTACGACTGTCCCAAACCAACGCATCTATCTATGCTACACATGAACACCCAATAGCTACCAATCACTATGCCTTGACTTTGGCCAAAATACATAGCTTGAATACTATTGCCTATTCATGCGAAACGACGGAGGGCTACGAATGGTTTTGGTAAAACCGTGAACATAGTGAACTTGATATAATCGATGGAACGAGATAGCTTTTAGAAGGAGTGGCTCAAGCTCCGCATTTAAAAGTTAGTTTTGAAAAGAACCGAGTGGTTTTTCGAAAGTGTTCCAACGACTTTAGCTTGGTTTATTATCTTGCATTAGTTCTTTTAATGCGTGATATTCTTGCATTAGTTCTTTTAATGCGTCCCATCATTTAAACCTACCATTGCAGAAAACAACCAAAATATGACGTACGCTTATGCCATATGCATTCGCCACGGGGCCCCGTCATCACCCGTTAGGTTACTTAACTAACGACAGAGCGGGGGCTGGGCTAGCGCGGCTGTAAAACATAAGCAACGCCTAAATAGAAAGCAATGATAGACATTACAGATCACAGATGAATACATTGGATATACTAGGAATCCGCAATCCGTTCAAGCCTGCAACGAAAAGCGGATTACACGGTCGCGGTGAATAGCCAATACCCCACCCAAGACCCCTACGGGTGCGGCAAACTACCCGCCAAGTACCCGGTAGTATGTGCACCCCTCCATGGGTCTATCCTAGGAGCAAAAACAGTAAAAAGAATTATACAATGACGGCTACAACCCCGACCCGGTTGTGCGGCCATACAAATAATATTATTACATCAATTTACATTTACAAATGAATGAAAGAAAAACAAAAGCTCATCTCACATCCACCCCGGCTATTCACCCGCGACAGTCCAACACATTCATATACACATTCGAATATCAAACACAGATCACAGAGATGTATAACCCCGACTAATCGACTTATAGCGATTAGCCGACGTTCAATACATACAAACATCACAGATATAACCAACATAGCCAAAGTGCAGTGAAGTTCGGAAAAATACGGAATTATAGGACCCCAAAAGTAAATTTCTGTTCTGGAAAATCTGGGCACATATAATATATCTTAAAAATCCTAAAACCAACACAGAGAAACACTGCACTAAAATCGATCACGAGAAGACAACAAACGGCGGCGGTTCCGCGGCAAAGTCCTACCTCATGCCGCGGAACCGCGGCGGTTTGATTGAATCAGGGGATAGTTTTTCTTGGGTGTTCACACAAAACCCTGAGCCGAATTTAGGTGTATAACAAATCTCGTTTTGACCAGAAAATTTTTTAACAGAAACTAGGGTTTTGTAAAAGTTTGGTTTTTGGATTTTATCGGTTCCGAACTTCGTTACACTTCACTACCAAGCTAGTTTAAGTTTAGTTAGGCTCTGATACCACTGTAAGTCCACGTTGCGACCCTCGGTTCTTACGGGGAGGCGGAAACGGTATAAAAATCAAATTTTTAGCGCATGGGGCAACATGGACTAACAAAGTCGGGATCTTTTCCTAAACTAAAACTAGCATACAAGCTAAAGAGAGTTAGCTACTCGGAAAGATGGTTATACCTAAACTTGAACTCCTTCTTCTTCAAACTTTTGTAGAGGTTGATGGTTCTTGCCTCGTAGCCTTCTTCCGTCGAAGATGGATCCACCTGAGGGTTCAACCTTTGGGCTCTTCCTCGATCTTTGAGTGAACTAGGATCTCCGGCTTGCTAAACCTTGAACCCTAGAGAGAGTAGAGAGTATCTATGGGGTGCTTTCTTTTTCAAGGTGAGGGATTCTCAACACATGAGAAGGAATCACCTTGAGCTTGAGGAAGAAGAAGATGAAGTGAGGAGAGAGAATGGTTATGATAGAATGAGCTATCTTTTTCCTTTTTTGCAACCATATCAAAAGAAAAAGAATTATCTAATTAGTAATAATAATTCAAATGAGAATAGTTGATGGTTGTTTTGGAATGACCACTATCATACTTCATTAAATGAATGTTGGCAAGAATCAAGGAGCATCCTTGCAAAATAATGATGATGGTCAAACATTCAACCATGGTCAAAAAGTCAACCATGGTCAACAAGTCAACAAAACCAACCATAACATAATTTCATTTAATTACTATTATTAATAGATATCTCACTAATTCATTAGGGTTTGGAAAAAAGACGACTGTCAACTGTGCATGCGCACCCGTTCCGAAACCCTAATGAAAAACCTCTTCTTCCGCCTCAAACAACTGTGCATACACACCTGTATTCTCGTTCCGAGGAACAAGAATACCGAGAAATAAAAGCAACCCCAAAACATATACCAGTATCTGGCTCAAACCAGAGCCCGCCAGTATAATCCGTCCGGACTCCAAACGTGCACAAGTGCGCGGATGAGAACAAACCCTGCCGGAAAACCATGCGACCTCTACTCTATTTTGCCCAGAGGCGAATACCCTCTGTATGGGACTCTAAAGACTCGACACTACGCTGGCAGTGGGTTTAACCACAGACCGCAAGCGGCACTAGCTGTGCGTAACGGTCCCCAGGTAGATGCCGACAAGAAGGCTGATGAGGTGAACCCCATCTGAACTCCTACTGAGTCTGAATGTGACAGTCTCCGTACAGTCCGGTCTGTTCGTCTAATACATTGCATGTCGGGCCTAGGGGGCGGTAAAACGTAAGTCCCCTAATAGCGGTACAAGTCGTGTCGGAGTGAATCCCAAAACACCCTGAGATAATACTGGAAGCCTACCAGTATATCTCGCTTGCCCTGGCCAGGGACTACTCGTGTAATGGCTCTCCTAGACACAGCGCGATGTCAACCCCCAATACCGGGAGAGACGAATCCTGTCTAACCGTCACTGCCTCTAAGTGCTTCGGGACTGCACCCAACCACTACATGTTTGCACGACTCCTTTGAGCCGTGGTAGGGTAGTTATCAAAGTGCAGTGGGAACACACTCGAGGTGAAGTGCCAGTGTCAAGTCAGCGGACTAAGCTGTACTCATGTCACCTGGGAACTGATAACTGACGATAGGTATAATACCAACCTGTCAGTTCCCGACGAGTCCAGTCCAGTGTACTCGTAACCCAACGAGCACCCGTATACTATCTCCAGTACGACGTACTGATGGCTGTGGGACAGACCATCTCCCACACTGGGATGAGAAGCGCATACGCTAGTCTACTCTGGAGTATCGATGCCCTGTCTCGATAGTCCTGCGACTAGGGACCTGTATGAGGATGTGCTTATAGATTACCCAGCCCCCACTAGTGTGACTGCCATCACAACGCTGGTAATCAAGCAAAGATCCTAAGGGCTCCACTAATGCGTATAGGTGAAATCGCAAAATGAACACATGTACACATTGAAGTAGAAACAAACCAAGTAGCATACTACTATATTGAGCAAGATTGTTTATACAAGGTGAATATCCCAAGCTTCCATTAAGTAATATACAAACTAGTATGATACAGTAATGGCCTCTAGGGCATATACACTAACACCTGTCAATAATGATGTAATACCCTCTAGGTATATGTGTAGCTATGTCCAGGTATGTGTATATACATATCAATAATGATGCAATACCCTCTAGGTATAGGTGTAGCTATGTCCAGGTATGTGTATATACATGTCAATAATGATGCAATACCCTCTAGGTATAGGTGTAGCTATGTCCAGGTATGTGTATAAATACATGTCGATAATGATGTAATACCCTCTAGGTATATGTGTAGCTATGTCCAGGTATGTGTATATATATGTCAACAATGATGTAATACCCTCCAGGTATATGCGTAAGCATGTAGGTATACAGGTATGCTATATCTCATATGCACAATGGAAATAAGGATCTTGTCTCAATGTCCCTAACCAATACAATATCAAGTATGTATAGGTGTTGTGCGTGTTATGGAAATTATCGACGGTGTGGATGTAGCATACAATTTGTGCTCGTGTAACATGAACAGTCAATAATAGTGCAGTGTCCAATGGGTACAAGTCCCAGCACAACAAGTAATAATATGAAATGAAGTTCATGCACAATCTCTATATGTGCAATACTTGTTACTAATAATCATGTCATATAATCTAGCCCAGACGTATAACGCCATGCGGGCGATTCCCCTGTAGATGTTAAATCTACTTACCGATGACCTCGAGCTAAGTAAATCCAATCACCTGCTTCCCTTTCTTCGCAGCGTCCGAAGTCCCTGTTCGCGATCCTAAATTTCACAAACACAACACATAAGATTAAATATCCTGCGCCGACACAAAGACAACGAAATGCAAGGATAACGTCCACAAGATATACACACTGTGCACTCAGTGCACAAAACGCGTACGATATCGGCATAACCTTAACTAGGATAACACAACCACCAAGCCTAGACCCCGATCGTACCGATCTCGCAATCACAAAACAATATGTATCATGGAATCTAATATATATAACATCACAACGCCAACAGAAACCCATGCCTAAATCATCCGAAAACCTAGTAAGTAGCTTTTAATCATTTTAGCTCAAATCTAAAAGTTTAACCAAAACTAGTAGCCACAATCATCACATAATAGCTTGATTAAACCACTCAAACCCTTACTAGAATTTTAATCTCACTCATATAAGATTTAGTAAAAGTTTAGTTTGCTATTAAGCTTAATTAGACAATTAGGAAAATAACAAATAACATTCTCACAACTAGGTTAAGTTGTCAAAGTCTACACTTCTCCATTAACCATTTTAAACGATCAAACCCTAACCTGATCTTCACTACACTTTCATGAATTTCTAAGCATGCAGTTTAAAACTATATTAAATATCTAATAAGCTTGCTTAAAGTATTTAAACAACAATTAAAGTTTAGGATTAGGATTTTATACCTCCACTAGATTCACAAATTAGCAACCAAACTCCAAATTAGCCTCCAAAATGATGACTTTCATGAAGATCCAAGCATGTTTAGGGTTGAAGAATACTGGGTAGGGATTTATATTTGAGTTTGTAGGATTATTTGAGCATTTTTGATGATTTTTAGAAGCTTGAAGAAGCCCAAAAGGGGTGAGGAAATGAAGTGGGCAGCAAGGGAGGGGGGAGTTCGGCCAAGCTAGGTTAAAGAGGAGGTTTGTGGAATTGTGTGGAAATTTCTAGTCTAAAACATCATTAAATGCTCATTTATTATATGCCACCTCTTAATTCTTTTCATTCTTTATTTAAAAATTTTCTTTTAATTCACCAAAATATCTAGATATTTCCCAGGATATTTTGCAAGGATGGTTTAGTACTAATCTTGTGATTAAGTAGGCATGGATTCACATTTGCATAATTAACCCAATCCAAATAGTAATTACCGCTAATTAAGTGCATAAATAAAAGCTTATAATAATATTTTAATTAAGGGAAAAAATTAAAATGAACTAAAATTTTCAAGTGACAACTAAACACCGCAAACTAGTCATTTCCTAGTTAAACTAGGTGCTATTAAGTCTATACTGAAAAATGATCACTTCGGGGTTTTTATGGAAAAACACAATTTATTTTACCTATTAAAGGAAAATTCGCATAACGATTTCTAAAACGTTACAATCTTCCCCCTTTAAAGAAATTCGTCTCCGAATTTAAAATTTTTACTACGCATACCTTCAAAGAGATGAGTGCAAAACTCCCACATCTCGCTCGCAGCCTCCGAAGTGATCTCCTCACTAGACGGGATACACCAAAGAAAACCTCCACAGATGGCAAGACCTTTGACCGAAATTTCTCCACCTGTCGATCCACTATCACTATCAGCTACTGGTGAATGAAAAATCGCGTCCCAATCGAATGGACTGGTGCTGAATCATGTGAGAAAGGTCATGAAGGTATTTGCGAAGTATCGACAAAAGAAATAAGGGGTGAATACTCAAAAATCTGGGCAGAAGTGCCAACTTATAGGGAAAGGAACTGTCTCGCTAAAGGATCTCAAAAGGAAGTACAATCTGGGACTAAGCTTCCCAAAACTCAACACACCATTTCATCAGAAAAATTCATAGGAATACATGATCTCCCACTGCGAACTTAAGTCTACAACAACGACGGTCGGCATAAGAATTATGTCTGCACTGGGCTGCTTTCATCCGGACCTTAATCAACTGGATCTTCTCCGAAGTTTCTGGACTAGCTAGGGTCCAAAATCCTACTCTCACGGAGTCGGTAAAACAGACTGGCGATCGACACAACCTACCATGAATAGCCTAGAAAGGAGCCATCTGAGTCATCTCCTGATAACCGTTATCGTAGGAGAACCCCATCAATGGAAAGTTACGACCCCACAGCCAACAAACAATTAGTACGCACGAACAAGCATATCCTCCAGAGTCTGTATAGTCCGCTTTGTCTAACCATCGGCCTAGGCTGGAAAGCGGAGCTAAAGCTCAAACAGGTACCCAAAGCTTCCTGAAGCTTCTGCCAAAGACGGCTAGCGAACTGGTGCCTCTATTGGATACAACGCATGGAGGAACTCCATGCAAACGCACAACTTACCGAAGAACAACGAGCAAACTGAGCATACTGAGCATAACCGGACAACAATTCACCCAAATGGAGTCACACCCTGTCTAATCCTGGGTAGACACCATGACGAAATTCATGGAGATCTGCTCCCATTCCCACTCTGGAACGGTTAAAAGTTGCAACCCTCCAGCCGGCCTCAAATGCTTAACCTTAGCTCGCTGATAAGCTAAGCACTTCAAAACGAAATCCAAAACTTCACTCTTCATCCCTGCCCACCCGTAACTAACTTTCAAGTCACGTTATATCTTGGTGGCATTGGGTGAACACTGAAAGCTAACTGATGTGCCTGCTCTAGGACTTCGCGTCTCTACCCATCAGTATCTGGTACACACAAGCGAGTCCCGCAACGTAGCACACCCTTGTCATAAATCAAGAAGTCCGAAACATTACCCTGCCGAACATGCTCAAGAATCTCAGACAAGCGAGTATCGGCGGGCTGTGCCTCACGAAAACAATTAAGTAAAAGTGGATGGGCGTGAACATGAGCAAGTTGTCCCCTAGTACAGGCGAACTTAAGCTGTACTCAACGGTCACACAAGAACTGCAAATCTGCAAAAAGACTGTCTCTGAACTGTGCTCATCTGGGACAAGCTAACCTCCGGGCCTACGACTCAAAATATCATCTACCACAATCGCCTTGCCCTGGGCAATAAAGGATCTCACAATCACAATCCTTCACAAGCTCCATCCAACGGTGCTGTCTCAAACTCAGATCCCGCTGCGGGAAGATTAAGCTCTGGTGGTCTGTGAAAATCTGACACGACTCTCCGTACAAGTAGGGTCCTCAAATCTTCAGCGCAAAACCACTGCGGCCATCTCCAGATCATAAGTAGGATAAATCCTGCTCGTACTTCCTCCAACTGTCGGGAAGCATAAGCGATAACTATATCATGCTACATCAGTACACAATCGAGCCCCACTAGCGAAACATCACAATAGACAACAAAGTCGCCCGATCAAGAAGCAAAGATAGAAATGGTGCAGTCGTCAACCGAGTCTTCAACCGCTGAAAAATCATCACTCATGCCTCAGTCTAAAGAAAAAGAACCCCTTTCCTGGTCAATCCGGTCAACGGTGCAGCGATACATAAGAAATCTTGCACGAAACGGCGGTAAAAACCGGCTAAGCCTAAAAAGCTGTGGACCTCTATCATTGAACAGGTCTGGGCCAAAGCTGTATGGCCTTGATCTCCCTCGGGTCCATACGAATACCGTCTCCCATAACCACATGATGAAGGAAGTCAACACTATCAAGCCTGAAGGAACACTTCGAGAATTTAGCAAACAGCTAGTGCTCTCTCCATGTTTGCAAAGCAATCCTCAAGTGCTGCTCATGTTCCTCACAACTCTTGGAATAGACCAGAATGTCATCAATAACACAACAATACACTAGTCGAGGAACGTCCTGAAGAATCTGGTTCATCACATCCAAGAATGCTGCTAGGGCATTGGTGAGTCCAACGACACCACTAAGAACTCATAAAGCCCGTAGCGCACACAAAAGCAGCCTTCGGAATGTCATCACTCCGAACCCGCAACTAATGATGACCTGATCCCAAAACAAACTTAGAAAAATGTCTCGCACCCTGGAGCTTAAAGAAATCGTCAATGCGAGGTAAAGGATGCCTAATCGGCACCGTAACTCGGTTCAATTGACGATCAATCAATACACAACCTCAAACTGCCGTCCTTCTCCTTGACGAATAGAATAGGAGCTCCCCAAAGTGAAACACTGGGACGTATAAGTCCCCCAATCTAGCAACTCTGCAGCTGATCATTAAGCTCCCTAAGCTCCGCCGGCTCATCTGGAACAACGTCGGAAAACTCTCGCACGATAGGAACCCGGTCCAACGAATCCACTGTGGCTCCGGTATCATGAATGAAAGCCAAGAATCCTCGACATCCTCTCCTCAAAAGCCGACTAGCAAAAAAGGTTAATTCAAGCTGTGAGGGGCGGCTCCACAGTCCCCCTGCACAACAAGAACTGACTTGCCGGGAAAAAAAAAACCTGACTGTTTTCTCACGGCAGCCTACAGACACATAGCACGTAACTAACCAGTCTGTGCCCAGGAGAACGTCAAAGTCCAACATCTCTAGAAGGATCAAATCGACGGACGAATCTCTATCTCCTATCCGATTGGCACATGACCGAAACACGTGTCGTACAACAAAAGAATCGCTAACAGGATTAAACACAACAAACGGCTGATCTAGAAAACACGACTCTTGGCCCAATCTCAGCATGAAGTGTATAAAACAAACGAGTGCATAGATCCCGAATTAAACAAAACATGCACATCAGAAGATCATGCGAAAAGATTACCATAAAACTCTGCATTGGACGCCCGCGCATCCCGATGAGTAGAAGAAAACACTCATGCCCGCCCTCTACCCGCAACTGGCTTTCCTCCCCCTCTACCATCCTGTACAAATTTCTGACGAGGTGATGGAAACCCCCGCACCGGAAACATCCATACGATGATTGCTGACCCTCCTGGGGATAAGTGCTAAACAATTGTCCTCGTCTCAAGCCTCTGCTACTCTCGCGAACCGAACAAAATCTGTCGTGGCGTCTAAGCATCTGTCTCTTGGCTTATACACCTGTACGAGTCCTCCTCGGTCCTGAAACTTCCAAAGTCTCGGGAAGACGTGCCTCATCTAGTAAGGCTGCGTCCACTGCTGCGGTATAGGTAACACAACGCTGTGTGCTGATAGCAAGGAATAACTGGGTAACACGGGTGGCAACCTCCTGTCGCTGTGCTCGACTGGCCTCAACCAACAATCTCATCATCTGGCACAAATCCTGCATATCTGTCTCAAATCTAGCGATACGATCTAACGAAGGCGGATCAAATTGCTCCTGTACAGCGAGTGTACCGTCCTGGTCAGTCCTCGTCCCAAACGAGTCAACTCTGACCTCGGCTCTCGCTGCCTCTCTCTGAGCCCTCATAGTCATCGGCGGCAAATGGCTAGAAATGGAAATAGGATTCAATATAAACACGGAAATCGAATCATAAGGATATGTATAATCATGAAAGGAATTTCAAGAAATAAGTACTTAGGTCACTTTAGGCGGAGTACCGTGTCGTAAGTATGCCGCGGACATACACACGCTACGTCGCTCTGCTTAAGCTACCTACTCCATCATACCAAGGTCAACCTAAACTCCGAAAGGTAAAACCTAGCGCTCTGATACCAATTTTGTCACGACCCGAAATTTGGCACGTGACGGCATTTAAACTACGTAACGTCTACTGGCATAACACAATTCAAGTAAGCCGAAAACCCAGAAATCTAAACCATCAAAAGTAGTAAGTGATAAGAACATTGTTAAAATCTTTTGGAAATCTCAATGTAAAAATCTTTAAAAGTCCAAATTTACTTTCTTTAAAATTTCGGCAGCACCGCCTTTGTAAAAACTAGCCCCGAAAACGGGTACAACATAGAGTAAAAAATAAAGCATCCCCAACGGGAGCAAAATCCACGCCCAAAGGCGGAAACAACCACCACAACAGATATACGACGTTGTAGCGAAAAAATGGACGATATAAAGTGAAAACAGCACAAATGACATCCAGAGTCACAAAATAAAATACAATATCATCATCACAACTCGTCTCTAAGTCAATACATGAAAGTAGTAGATGGAGAGTACTAGATACAACGAATAAACAAATGAGCATCATCGGATAACCGCAAAATCCACCTATAGCAAAGCTTCTCACAGTCTGCCGCAGAGGTATCCGCTGCAAAAGATGATACGATAAGAAGAAGCCCTGCCGCTACCACTCTGAGGGACACCTGCAAAACACTATGGCACAACGGGGGTGAGTTGCCAACTCGTGAATAGTATATAACATATGCAGATAATCGCAGATATGCACGTACTGCGATAATCTATCACACGCAAGCTGATAGGAATAAATGGCAATATGTATATTGATTTGAGTGTCAAAAACTATCTATTACCGCAATCAAGAACGGCGTCGCATGAAGCTAGCCGGTGAGTACGGATCGGTCCATAGGGATGTTGTGAATTTCCTAGTCGCGCTAACGAGTTAATTCCGAAGGGTGTTCGGATCAATTATTAAATTTAAAAACCTAAATTATTCTATACTACGATTATCTAGATCTAGTCTTGCTAGGGTTAGGTTTAGGGATGGTTTGGAAATGCAAGTAAATCTCAACGCTTTCTATACCCGAATGGAGGTCTTTGAGGAGTTATGGTAATTATCAATAAAGGGGATTAGATCCATTCAGGAAGGTGTTCCTTCCTCTAGGTTCTTGTCCTTCCTTTAGAGATCCTTACCCTAACCTTCATGGAAAACGCGTGCAACTGGGCCTTTATACTACGGTATCACCGCTACCTCGAGGGATAGGGTGCCGTAGGGCGCGGTGTGTGCGTGTATGCATGGAGTCCTATTGTAAATATATAATGGGTAAGAAAGGGATGAGAGATCTCATCTCTCAAAAGCCTTCCCCAAAGCTAACTCTAAACAATTTCCTAGGGCAAGGAATTAAATCTACCTATGGCGAAGAATTGAAATCTAAACTAGAGCAATTAAATAAATCTACTTACAGATGGCTCTCTCCAAACATCAACGCAGGTTGTCAGATCTGAATTCATGAATTGAAAAGAGGCACCGATGCTCTCCGTAAAGAATTCTGAATTTATTATTAAAAGGAGGCATGAGAAAATACATTCTTTAGAGTTCCTATTTATAGAGAATAGGAAACCCTAGGTTTAATTTTGATCCACATGTCTAAATTTACAAATTTGCCCTTAGGTTAAGTATTCAGCGCCGCCCAATATTTTGGTAAAAAATTCGCGAAGCCCGGGCACCAGATGGCCGCGGAACCGCGGCAATGGCAGGCTTGGGCCGCGGTTCCGCGGCCCATTAGAGGGTTCATTTCCTCAGTTTTTCTGTGCTTCTTTTGGGCTTTCTGGGCTTTGTTGTTCTTTAGTTCTTTTCTTAATTGGGCTTCCAAGTTGGTTTCAGATCTCCAGTGAACAATTTGCTATGAATTTTTAACCATTTGCCTTGTAATCTTGGACCTTGCATTGCCTTGTATTTTATGAATTTTCCTTCGATGTAGGCTTGATCAAGAGTCTTCTGTTTGTTGGTCAAAGTCCACTTTTTCATCGTCTTTATATCGTTTTCACTGTTTTCTGTCCAAGAACCTGTAACCTGTAACATGTAGCAGACATGCGTCAAAAGCACCTGTTTATTTATAAAACGAATAAGAATGGGGAATATAATAATGCAATATTATGGTATGAACAAATACCCCCAAACTTATCTTTTGCTCGTCCTCGAGCAAACTTATTTTTATTCACTAAAATCCTAACCGCACTTTCGCAGGGAAACGCGATTGCACTGAGCTCGTGCAACAAGCCGTTAAACCTCTAGGTGTCCCTAGTAGGAGGAGTGTTGTCTCCTGAGGGTTTTCAGCGGATACTACCCACAAAATCCTATCAATTCAGCTTTTCGACTTTTGTTCTCCAATTAGGTTTTCTAACAGGGAATTCTATTATCGTCGACTCGTAAATTATCCACCCTCATTCTTCACACTTCCTCATCATCTAACTTAAGATTATATATGTTCTATAGACTTACCTAACTTTCGGCATTTCCCAAGTTTTCCTTCTAGGGTTAAATCTCCACTCAGGAATTTCTATCAACTCTACTAAAGATACAAGTTCTATTCTTCATCCCTTTCTCTCATCTAAACTCCAATCACATACCCCCACGTGTGTGTATAAATCACCCCTACACTTGGAAATTCAAATCAAGCAATCATGCCCTTGTCCGTTGTCCAAAGCACTTCTTAATAGGTGAATTTTTAATTGAATTTTGCTTACACATCTTTCATGCGACCGTTAATACTTCTTGAGGTACCAACAACCGATTACAAGATGTGTTTGCACATTAAAGCGTAATTCCTAGTCTTGCAACACCCAAGGCTTTTAGAAGTGACTCCCAAACCAGTTGGTCTAAGGCACTAGGTGATGAAGCACCCTCGCTAAGTATTTTTCTATTTTCGCAGCCTTAAGTAGTCACAAAAACCAGTGTCCATTTTTTTATTCTTTATTCACACTTATTTTTTTTTTTCATTTTCATTGTATTAAGGACTTTAAACAAGAGCATTTCAAGGTCTCTTCTACTATTCCAAGTTTCAAGGTGCGTGATTGTGCAAACTGTAGGGTATACATTTTCAGAATCTAGACTTAAGCTAGGAATTATTTTTCAAACTTATACTCTAATAAAAATCTCAATAATTTTCCTTTGTTTCGACTTAGCCCAAGAAGTGAACCCAAAATTTGCCTATTTCTAAATAAACTCTAAAGACATATACTTTCTACCGTTAAACTTTAAGGAAGGTTATTTTTAGGGTTTTTAATTTACTAAGTCTAAGATCCAGTTGTTCCTAGCCAGTTAACCTATTTGTCAAACTCAAGTCAAAATAAGGCCAAAATTGAATACAATAATTTTTATAATTTTTGAAAATTTTCAATTTTTATGGGTTTTCAAATAAGTATGCAAATGCAAAAATATGTACAAATGAATGCGAAGGAAAAAGACGTACCGAGCATACCCCCAAACTTAAACTTGACAGTGTCCTCACTGTCATTCTAAACCAAGAGGGTCAAAATGCCGGCACTCCCCTGTTTATTTATAATTTTTTTTTATTTTTAATGTTTTGAAATTTTTTTTATTTTTTTATTTTATAGAAAAAGAAAACAAAAATATATACATATATACAACAAGTTTCCCCCCAAACTAAAGCTTGGCCTTACACAAGTCGAAGGTTAGCACCAACCATTCAAAGATCTTATCGTGGTAATGGTATAGTTGGTGAAAGGAGGGAGTGGAAAGAAGAGAGATGAGAAGCATACGAGACCGAATGGGAAGAAGAGTGGAATATGGTCTCGGTGGAGGAGGAGAATGGCGGGAAGGAGAAAGAAGGGTAGCACGATCTTGAGGGTGTAAATCGAGTGAATAAATTAGTGTAATTTGTGATGACCGATGTGTTAAAAGCGATTGCGCTAACCTATCAACTCGTCGAGAAATGGGGTCAAATCCCTCAAGATTCGCAAGAAAACATGGGTACGCCGAACTTGGTATTGGAGATGAAAGCGTAACGGTCTCTTGTACGGTCGGAACGATAGGAAAGATGAAAGGGAGTGATTTAGGGATAGTCGTAATCTCACCTAAGTAATCTGTCTCGAACTTGAAAGATTCCATCAATGGTTCGAACTGACTGTAAGCAACCGAGTCTGATGGTTCAACTAACTCATCTGAAAATGTAAAGGACTCAAACTCGGGCGGTGAGTCATCAACATCGTCCGAAAAAGTGAAACACTCGTAAGTGTTATCGGCTGTGAGAACTGTGTCAGATTCAAAGGAAAAATTTTCAAGCTCACGGTCTTCAAGCGTGATATTTTGCGCGGTCGGAACGATGGAAAGGAAGGAGGGTGATATAACAGTTAAAGGTTCGGGAGGAAGAATTGGAAAATCCGACACATCAAACAAAAATGGTTCAACCTCAATGTGATCCTCAATACTATCCTCATAATTCTCCTCAATATTTAACCCATCCATGCCATTATCATCAAAATCAAGACGCATATGAAGTTCGGGAGAAACATCTAATGACTTAGGATGATGAATTGGACATAAAATTTCAATCAAATCTACTGGTTCATCATCCAAAATATTCCCAACGTCTATATCATCAATCAAGTGAAAATCAATTTTTTCTGACACCTCATCAAAAGCATGGATATTTATCAATTCAGGTTCTAGATTGGAGGTGTAAAGGTCAAACGGATTAGGTGCGGTTTCACTCGAAAAGGGTTCTTCACAATTTGGCAAATCAAGCACTACAAAGTCGCACAACTCATCATTTTGGACACATGTTTGAAAATTGGAGTTGTTGGATTCAATTGGGTATGGGTAGGTTTGATTTGGAAAACCTCTCACATTCTCACTCTGTCCAACCGCCTCCTCATACATTGAAAAATTTGAAGCTAGTTGGAAACTAGCTACCGGTTCACTAGGTTGCATAAGGACGGCCACGGACGCTTCCACATTCCTAGTCATTTTGTTTGTTGCTAAGATATAAGCCTCCAACGACTCTTCCAAACTAGACTTGGGTGGTAAGGGGGTTTCGGTAAAAGATTCGAAAACGTGTGGATATGCAAAACTCCTAATAGGCTGTATAGAAACAGTGTCTAGTGAAGGTGGGAAAGTCGGGAAGGACTGGTAGGAAGTGGGTGATTGGACAGGGGTAGGGTCAACATATGGATAAAAAGGTGAATAGTCGTGTGGATCCCTAGAACTAGATGAGTAGAGAGGGGTGAAAGATCGGTTGCGAGATTGAGCAATATGCTCAGCAATGGACATCGGCGTAGGAGTGACAGTAGGACTTGAAAAAATGGTATCAATATATGCAACAGTCATGAAAGGTACTCTAGCAGGTACTACTAATACATGAAGCAATGCATATCAAATAAATGCTGAGTATAGGATAAAATATGTCATCCTCACGGAATCCCCATCATGGCAGGACCAGTGTCCATCAAGACAATCTAAATCCCAAAACCAAAGGCACCGCATCCTCAGATCGGCCCCCATATCCTGTAAGTCTCATGGAACCTGAGTGTCCAACATCGACACCTGAAAATATCATGAAAACATATGCCCGTGTGTGTGTGTGTGTGTGTATAAGGATATCTATCTCGTGTGCCCATCAACGACACATTAAAATCATGGAACCTGAGTGTCCAACATCGACACTCGAAACATCATGAAATACTCGTGTCCAGCATCGACACGTAAATCCTCATATCTAGGGCTCCATCAGTCCAGATCGGCCCTCATCAATATCTCGGGGCTCCGTCAGTTCGGATCGGCCCGTACCATCACACGACACCGGTCGGTATCCTCCGGATTTCCGCCGAGTCCAAATACTATCACCGGTAGGTAGTAGTCCCTCTGTCAGGCTCATCGGCAAATCCATCGATATACCTTTCTTGCCCCGGGTACCATACCAGGTCCACCATGTACCCACAGACGGTGCCTACCCCTCCTCGAATCGGGTATCTAACATAAGTCTAAGAACCGAGAAAACTCATGGTGGACGTGCTGAAATATCATACCAAGAGAAACCGGGTTTTTCAAACAATGCATAATTTCATGAAATACCATGATTCTTAAATCCAGAAAACATCAAGTAACAAATAAGAATACTTGCATAGATCATTATGATGATATTATATATATATACATATATAACAGCGTCCCATACCACTGATACACACACACACACACACACACACACGTATATATTAGTGTCCCATACCACTGATATATACCCTCAGGAGTAAAACATACAGAAAACATCATATGAAATCCATATCTCAATGCGAAATCCATGAAATATAATATATGCAACATAAACAGTAACATGAGCATATAAAAGAAAAACTGATATTTAAATAAAACAAATTATTAAATATATCATGCGGTTCCTAATTCCTCTAAAATCCAACGCAATATCATATAAGAGTGAACATGTAGCTATAGTAAGGTATATGTGTGTACATGTAAGTATGTATGCAAGATGTACATGTAGCTATATCTCATATGTGTATATAGCTGTCAATAATGATGTAATACCCTCTAGGTATAGGTGTAGCAATGTCCAGGTATGTGTATATACATGTCAATAATGATGCAATACCCTCTAGGTATAGGTGTAGCTATGTCTAGGTATGTGTATATACATGTCAATAATGATGCAATACCCTCAAGGTATAGGTGTAGCTATGTCCAGGTATGTGTATAAATACATGTCAATAATGATGTAATACCCTCTAGGTATATGTGTAGCTATGTCCAGGTATGTGTATATACATGTCAATAATGATGCAATACCCTCCAGGTATATGCGTAAGCATGTAGGTATACAGGTATGCTATATCTCATATGCACAATGGAAATAAGGAACATGTCTCAATGTCCCTAACCAATACAATATCAAGTATGTATAGGTGTTGTGCGTGTCATGGCAATTATCGACGGTGTGGGTGTAGCATACAATTTATGCTCGTGCAACATGAACCATCAATAATAGTGCAGTGTCCAATGGATACAAGTCCCAGCACAACAAGTAATAATATAAAATGAAGTTCATGCACAATCTCTATATGTGTAATACTTGTTACTAATAATAATGTCATATAATCTAGCCCAGACATATAACGCCATGCGGGCGATTCCCCTGTAGATGTTAAATCTACTCACTGATGACCTCGAGCTAAGTAAATCCGATCATCTGCTTCCCTTTCTATGCAGCGTCCGAAGTCCCTGCTCGCGATCCTAAATTTCACAAACACAACACATAAGGTTAAATATCCTGCGCCGACACAAAGACAACGAAACGCAAGGGTAACGTCCACAAGATATACACACTGTGCACTCAGTGTATAAAACGTGAATGATATCGGCACAACCCTAACTAGGATAACACAACCACCAAGCCTAGACCCCGATCGTACCGATCGCGTAATCACAAAATAATATATATCGTGGAATCTAATATATATAACATCACAATGCCAACAGAAACCCACGCCTAAATCATCCGAAAACCTAGTAAGCAGCTTTTAATCATTTTAGCTCAAATCTAAAAGTTTAACCAAAACGTAGCCACAATCATCACATAATAGCTTGATTAAACCAATCAAACCCTTACTAGAATTTTAATCTCACCCATATAAGATTTAGTAAAATTTTAGTTTGCTATTAAGCTTAATTAGACAATTAGGAAAATAACAAATAACATTTTCACAACTAGGTTAAGTTGTCAAAGTCTACACTTCTCCATTAACCATTTTAAACAAATCAAACCCTAACTTGATCTTCACTACACTTTCATGAATTTATAAGCATGCAATTTAAAGCTATATTAAACATCTAATAAGTTAGCTTAAAGTATTTAAACAACAATTAAAGTTTAGGGTTAGGATTTTATACCTCCACTAGATTCACAAATTAGCAACCAAACTCCAAATTAGCCTCCAAAATGATGACTTTCATGAAGATCCAAGCTTGTTTAGGGTTGAAGAATAATGGGTAGGGATTTATATTTGAGTTTGTGGGATTATTTGAGGATGTTTGATGATTTTTAGAAGCTTGATGAAGTGCAAAAGGGGTGAGGAAAGGAAGTGGGCAGTAGGGAGGGGGGGAGTTCGGCCAAGCTAGGTTAAAGAGGAGGTTTGTGCAATTGTGTGGAAATTTCAAGTGTAAAACATCATTAAATGCTCATTTATTATATGCCACCTCTTAATCCTTTTCATTCTTTATTTAAAAATTTTCTTTTAATTCACCAAAATATCTAGATATTTTCTAGGATATTTTGCAAGGATGGTTTAGTACTAATCTTGTGATTAAGTAGGCATGGATTCACATTTGCATAATTAACCCAATCCAAATAGTAATTACCACTAATTAAATGCATAAATAAAAGCTTATAATAATATTTTAATTAAGGGAAAAAAAATTAAAGTGAACTAAAATTTTCAAGTGACAACTAAAAACCGCAAACTAGTCATTTCCTAGTTAAACTAGGTGCAGTTAAGTCTATACTGAAAAATGATCACTTCAGGGTTTTTACGGAAAAACACAATTTATTTTACCTATTAATGGAAAATTCGCATAATGATTTCTAAAACGTTACATACGGTCGTGGTAGGGTAGTGATCAAAACACAGTGGGAACTCACACGTGACAAACGACGATCTCGGGTTTAAAGACTAACCTGTACTTACGCCACCTGAGAACTTCCATCTGACGATAGGTATAGTACCATCTAGAAGTTCTCGGCGAGTCCTTCTAGTGTACTCACCCCCAGTGAGTACCTGTATACAATCTTAGGTGATCACACCAACGGTTTTGGGACTAACCATCGCCCCTCATCGGGGTCTAGAAATGTATACACAAGTCTACTCTTGAGTATCAATGCCCGATCTCGATACTCCTACGACTTGAGACCTTTAAGAATGTGCTTATGGACTATCCAGCTCCCACAAGTATGATCGCCATCATAACGCTAATAGTCAAGCAAGATCCTATGGGCTTTATCAATATGTATAAATGATACGTAAATAAAACATATGCACATGTTAATATAAAGACAAACCAGATAGCATACTATCATATCGAGCAAGATTTTCCTATACATATATATGTCCAAGCATCCACATGTATACATATACAATAATGGACTCTAGGGAATACATATCCAACAATCTCCCATTTGCACTAAGGCCATATATTGGCGTACCGAGTACCCGACGTCTGCTCTAGAGCCAGTTGTTGGTGTATCGCATACTCAACATCTCAAAATGTCGCTCGAACTGCGCTTGAGGGAGGGCCTTGGTGAATGGATCTGCCGTGTTGTCTTTTGTGTCCACTCTCCGCACCTCTATCTTCCTGATCAGGTGATACTGCCTCAAGATGTGTCTAGATTTTTCATAGGACTGTGGTTCCTTCACCAAAGCTATAGCCCCATTTTTATCGCAATGCAAAGGTATCGGATTAACAATAGACAGAACCCCCTCAAGTTCAGTAATGAACTTCTTAATCCAGATGGCTTCTTTTGCGGCGTCGCTGGTAGCAATGTATTCAGCCTCCATCGTCGAGTCTGCGACGGTGTCCTATTTGGAGCTCTTCCAAGACACCGCCCCTTCATTAAGGGTAAACACAAAACCCAAGACAGAATTGCTGTCATCCTTGTCACTCTGGAAGCTTGAATCGGTAAAGGACTCGACCTGCAGGTCACCTATACCGTAAACCAAGAATATCTCCTTAGTCCTTCTCAGGTACTTGAGAATGTTCTTCACTGCTGTGTTAGTGATATATGCCCTAGAGACCATTATTGTATAGTACTAGTTTGTATATTTAAATTTTGGAATCTTGGGATATACACGGATTTTATGACAGTCTTGCTCAATATGGTAGTATGCTACTTGGTTTGTTTTTATCTTAATATATGTATATGTTTCTTTTAGTGTATTGCTAATATATATTGGTAGAGCCCTTAGGATATTTGCTTGACTACCAGCGTTATGATGGCAGTCACACTAGTGGAGGCTGGGTAGTCTATAAGCACATCCTTATGCAGATCCCTAATTGTAGGATTATCGAGATAGGGCATCGATACTTCAGAGTAGACTAGTGTATACGCTTCTCATCCCAGCATGGGAGATGGTCTGTCCAACAGCCATTAGTACGTCGTACTGGAGATAGTATACAGGTACTCATTGGGTTATGAGTTACACTGGACGGACTGATGGGGAACTGTTGGTTGGTACTATACCTATCGTCAGGTAGAAGTTCCCAGGTGACATGAGTACATCATAGTCCGTTGACTTGACACTGCTATTTCTTCTCGAGTGTGTTCCCACTGTTCTTAGATTACTACCCTACCACGGATATGATGAGTCATGCAAACAGGTAGTATTTGGGTGCAGTCCTGAAGCACTTGGAGGCAGTGGCGGTTAGATAGGATTTGTCTCTCCCGGTATTGGGAGTTGATGTCGCGCTGTGTTCGAAAAGCCATTACACAAATTCTCTGGACAAGGAAAGAGAGATTTACTGGTAGGTACTCTAGTAGTTTCTCAGGTTGATTTTGGGCTCTAATTCGGCACGACTTATTGCTCTATTAGGGGTGTGACGGCTACCGCCCCCTAGGCCCGATATGCGATACTCATAGACGAACAGACTGGACAGTACGGAGATTGTCACATATAGGTTTAGTAGGAGTTCGGATGAGTTTGCTCATTGGCCTTCTTATCGACAAATACCTGGATAGTCGTTACGTGTATCTAGTACCGCTGACGTTCTTGTGGTTAAACCCACTGCCAGCGTACCGTTGAGTCTTTATTGTCCTGCACAGAGGGTTTCCTTTCTTTGGGCGAAACGATGTAGAGGTCATATGGTTTTACGACAAGGTTCGATCATATAGGTGTACTTATGCACGTAGGATGTTCGGACGGATAATACTAGTGGGTTTTGGTTTAAGCCGGATCCTAGTATTAGATTATTGGATTAGTTTCATCTCATTGTATTCATGTTTTTCAGAATACGAATACGGGTATGTATATACGGTGAGGGGTATTCTTGTAATTTACTCAAGTATACTTCTAGAAGGGGACACCTCATTTGTTCTTTTATCTTTTAATTAAAAGATAAATGAGGTGGAGGTATGAGGTGTTATTTTGTGATAAATGAAGCATGGATACTTGGTGACTCATGGATGACTATTATGGCAAGAGTGGACTTAGATATTTTGTGAGATATTTGGTGAGATATTTTGTGAGATATTTTGGAATGCTTCATAGTCATCTAAAGTAGCCATATTCATTTCATTATTATCCAAAAACACTCTATCACCTTAAGAGCTCTCTTCTTCTCTCTCAAACCCTAATTGTCTCATGTGTTGAGAATCCTAGGGTTAGTGAGACTTATTAATCCTTAATCACTCTCTGTATCCTCTAGGTCACTTAGATTAGCACTCTAGGTAACCTAGTTACCTCATCTTAGATGTAGAAGCTCAAGGTAGGCACTCTCGGGTGGATCATCATCGATTTGAGGTGGCCGACGAGGAGGCGCGATCCATACACACTCCAAGGAGCTCACGAAGAGGAGGAAGACAGCAAGAATAAGAAGGAATAGTAACTTGAGGTATAACTTTCTTACATAGTAGTTAAACCTTTTAGTTAGCTTGTTAGTTAGGGTTTAGTATCGATCCTCGAGTTTAGTCGATATTACGAAGCATATAAAAATCATTTTTTTGCAAACTCCGCCTCCCCGCGAACTCGCGGGGTGCATGGCATCGACTTACAGTGGTATCAGAGCCAATTAAACCATAACTAATAGATTAAACGGTAAGTAAAACTATGAAACCGAAGTAACTCCGAAACATGAAACCATAAATCCAAGTTTCTGTTGAATTTTTTTCCAGAGGCTCCAAATTTTTTTAAACAATTGCAGAGTATTCTTTTTGCTGAAAGATGAACACCAGAGAAGTACGAGACCAAGACTCAAAGTTGTGGCCGGCCACAATGCTCTTTTTCCCGGCCTAGACGGCCCAAGTAGTGAGTTTGGTGTCGTATTTCATTTGGTGTCTTGGTCAGTTGGATTTAGGATTTCAGGTGTTGTTTGTTTTTGCCAATATTGATTATACTGTTAATTCTCTGTTGTGGCAATACGGAGTACTTCGAAGTCGCAGTTTTTAATGTCGTTTAACTAGTTTCAGTTGTTATATGTGTTCGTAAACTTCCGCTAATTTCTATATGCTGGTTATTTAGGGGTTGTACACATCTGTGATGATGGTTTGTGTATATAAACTTTATTGGATCGTCGTGGATGAATAGCCGGGGATTTGAGATGAGAGATTCTTTCATTCTATATAAATTGTAATATTGATGTAATATTATTTTGTGGGGCATATCCGATTTGAGATTGTAGCCACCGTTGTATTATTTCATTTACTGTTTTTTGCTCTAAGGATAGACCCAAGATGGGGTGCATAAACTACCGGGTTCTTTGAAGTGCTGAGTGACCTACTTATTTTACTGAGGGAGGTTTCTTCACTTTAGGAATTTGGTGGGTAGTTTGCCGCATCTGTAGGGGTCTACGGTGGGGTTTGGCTATTCATCATGACCGTGGAATCCGTCTTTCGTCACAGGCTTAAACGAAATGCGGAATTCCTAGTATATCCAATATGTTCATCTGTGATCTGGAATGCCTATTATTACGTGAGATGAATGGTTATTATATATATGCTATATAGTAGACGTTGCTTATGTTTTGCACCCGTGCTAGTCCAACCCCTGCTCTGGCGTAATTAAGTAATCTAACAGTGTTAGATGGGGCCCAGTGGTGAATGCGGATGGCATAAGCGTACATTTTATTTCCGTTTCTCTCTGTGATGATAGGTGTAAATGATGGGATTGCATTAGATTAATGCAAAGCAAACAAACCAAAGCTGAATCGTTGGAACACTTTTAAAACCACTCGGTTTTTTCCAAAATGCAAACTTTTAAATGCGGAGCCTAAACCACTCCTTTAAAAAGATATCATGGTTCCTTCGATCATATCAAGTTCATTACATTCACATTTTGGCCAAACCCATTCGTATCCCTCCGTCGTTTCAGATGGATATTCAGTAGTATTCAAGTTATGTATTTTGACCTTCGCCAAGGCATAGTGATTGGTAGCTGCTGAATATTCATCAGTTGTATAGATAGATGCGTTGGTTTGGGACAGTCGTACTATTATTTTGGACTTCATCAAGAGTATGTATGGGTGGGTTCAAATTAACCTGGATAATGACGGGTAGAACTTGACATATGACTTATGATATGTTGGCCTTCGTCAAGGTCATAAGAGCATGGGGCAAAAATCTACATCGGGAGTTTCTAAAGAAACTGAAACTTGCTAGTATTGCATACCATTTGGAATGTGATAATTTTGGTATGATTCCTTCAAGGTTATCACACAATGATATTTGGATCCCGATCCTACTGTGAGTATCCGCTACTCCTCGGGAGATTTTTTCACTTAACGATCAATACTATAAACCAAGTAGGTGTCTAGAACAGTGTTAGCGGGGCTACGCCTCTAGGAAAAAGAGGTTATTTAATTAAGGAACTTCGCGAAAGCGTTGTAAAACCTCCTTCGAAGTACCGACACTAGCCTGGCCGAAAGGTTAAGCAAGAATTGTACAGTGAGATTAATCCTGACTAATTCTTCTTTTATGGTTTGAGAAAGGATTCGAGAAATAGTGGGAGCCATCCTGTTTAGATAAACTAAAAACCAATCTAAACTTACAAGTGCATCATGCAAAAGTGTTTCTTCTCTCTCTCCTAATTGTAGCGACCAAGATGATCGGCCTTAAGTTACTTTTAGAAAAAAAACATATTAACGGGGCCAAACTATAAAGATTGGCTCAGGAATGTCCAGATGGCCATCACATATGACAAACTGGGCAATCTTCTTACTTCTAAAGCCCTCACCGTCCCAGGTCCAGATTCCAGCGTCACGGATAAGGAGATCCGTAAGACCTGGGAAATTGATAGTGCAAAAGCCAAGTGTCTCGTACTGGCCTCTATGGATAATGAACACCAGAGGCAGTACGAGAAGATGAATCTTAAATCCATCTTCCTCCGTACCAAGGACTTATTGAAAGGTTATTCTAACGCCCTGACCATTAACCGAGGCCGATTTTGGAACAAAAATTTTTCTAACGAGGTAAACTTGGCGCTAGAATAACCCTAAAACGGATTTACTATAAACCTAACTAGAAAAACTTAAGAAGCTCTCTATTATGAAAATGGGTTATATCAAGAGTCTCAAGTCCTTCGGGTCTTCACTCCTTTCCTTTAGCATGCTCCTAGTGGCATCCATGATTGAGCTTGATTAACGACTTCCTCGCGTCAAAGTTGATCCACCCGAGAGCGTCTACTTAGAGCTCCTACCTCTAAACCAAGGTAACTAGGTCACTTAGTTTGCTAATCTAAGTAACTTAGAGGATGTAGAGAGTGATGATGGATTGTTTTGTCTCAAGAACCCTAGGTTTCTCAACACATAACACTATTAGGGTTTGAGATAGAAGAAGAGAAGCTTGGAGGAGATGAGAGTGTTGTATAGAGCAACCCAAGAAATTGAGTGAAGAATGGATAAGTCTTGTGACTAATAAGGCAAGCATGCTAATAATAAAAATTATCTTCACCACAAAATATCTAGATATTTTCTACAAAATATCTAGATGCCAGCTTGCCTCAATAGAAACCCATGACTCACTAAGTGAGTCAACAAGTAGTAATGCCTCATATAATAAAAGTCAACACCTCATACCTTCATCTCATTTAACATTTAATCAAAAAGATTAAATAACAAATGAGGTGTCTTCTTCTAGAAGTATTCTTGTAAAAAATTACAAAAATACCCCTCATCCATATAAACATACCCGTATCCATATTCCGAAAAATACGAATACAAATGAGATAAAAAGAATCCAATAATATAATACCAGGATCCGGCTTGAACCAAAGCCCGCTAGTATTATCCGCCCGAATATCATACGTGCACAAGTACACGTATGTGATCGAACCCTGTCGTAAAACCATACGGCCTCTACATCGTTTCACCCGATGCAGAGAAACCCTTTGTGTGGGACACTAAAGACTCGACAGTACGACGACATTGCGTTACTGGATAAATCCATAACCACAAGTGAATGGTTATGCTAACGCCCTCGCCATCAACCGAGGCCGATTACGGAACAAAATTTTTTCTAATGATATAAACTTGGCGCTAGAATAACCCTAAACCGGATCTATCATAAACCTAACTAGCAACTAAAGAAGCTTTCAACTGTGAAAGAAGTTTATACCATGAGACTCGAGTCCTTCGGGTCTTCACTCCTCTCCTTTAGCATGCTCCTAGTGGCCTCCAAGATCGAGGTTGATCGATGGCTTCTTCACGTCAAAGATGTGTTGGGTTCCTAAGCACGACAATAAGGTTCCGGGTGGCATCATCTATGCCAAATTAAAATTTTGTCATGCTAAAAGAACCCTAACCTAGATCTTTAACTAGAGAATCATACGGAAACTAGATATAAACTTCTTTTACATCTAAGTGAGTAGAGATTACAACCTTTGTAGTCATTTCCTTCGCTTCTATAGCTCCTTGTTGTGGTCCCTTCGCTGCGATCAACAAACTCCCGGACTTTTGAGAGGCTACAAGAGATGTATGATGCATGCTAGCTAGAAGTCTTCAAAGTCTATGATGATCTATTTCGAGGAAACACAAACTCAAACTATCTCTTCACTAATAATGAATTAGTGAAGCCAACACACTAAACTATATGGCTAGTATAGAAGAGAATGATGAAGTATGAATTTTTCTCACTTTAGAATTTATTTTCTCACTAGGATTCATCACCTCATGAAACCCTAGAAAGCTTTTGAGATGAGGAAGAAAATGAAGAGAGAAAATGAACAAGTGAATTAGTTGTGTGAGAATAGCAACCATGGTGAGATAATATCTCATACTAACTCTTGTACAGAATAAACCATGGTCAAGGATAAATGGTAAGGTTAATAAATATCTTAAGTAATTCAAATTGAGTGGACTAAGTCAATGGCAAACCCTAACTTCTCCAAGCTTCTTTGTCATGACAAAATCCAATTCATTTTGAATTACTTTAAATGAGCAAAACCCTAATTTATCCAAGGCATGGTGTAAGTCTCATACACCCATGTTGCATGTATCAACAACCATGACACAATCACATATATCACATATATGTAAAGTGTACACAAAAGTGAGAAAAAGAAACAATTAAGTGAGAAAATATTAGTTAATGTAATTTAATATATCAAATATATAATTATACATTAAATTATTAAATCAATACTTGATTTAAAAATCCGGCTATATTACATATAACCGACTAATATAATATGTATCATTTTCTCGAATTAACACTTGATCCGATAAACCGGCTATATCATATATAACCGGTCGATATCACATACACGTATTAATCTCGGTCCCGCACATATCACATATATGCTCCTACTCCATTTCGCCTGAGCCAAGAAATCTCTGTGTAAGACTCTAAAGACTTGTCAATACGCCGGCAGTAGGTGATAATCATATCAAACACCTACAAGCCGCAAGCGGTCAGCTAAACGTAACGGCCATCCGGGTATTAAGCGATCAGAAAATCAACAAGAAAGCCTATTCACACTCCTGTGAATCCAATCAGTAATACTACCGTACAGTCCGGTCTCTTCGTCTGATATGTCGCATATCCAGTCTAGGGGTGGTAAACGTCAGACCCCATTAACCGATAAGTCGTGTTGATATGAGGCTCATAACGGGTCGAGAAACTACTGATAACACTTACCAGTAGATCTCCATATCAGCCCTGGCCAGGGACTTCCAGTTATAGTCAATCAAGCACAGCGCAACATCAACCCCCAATACCGGGAGAGACGAAACCCCTCCTATCGCTCAGTGCCTCCATGTGATTCGGGACTGCACATAAAAGCCACCGTTTTTGCATGTTCTCTTGAACATGGTAAGGTGGAAATCAAAGCACAGTGGGAATCACACAAAGACTCTATGACGATCTCGGGTCTACAGACTAACATATACCAGTGTCACCAGAGAACTGCTATCTGACGATAGGTATAATACCAGCTAGGAGTTCTCGGCGAGTTCGTTCAGTGTACCCAGTCTCCACTGAGCACCCGTATACCATCTTTGATGTCAAACACCAATGGATGTGGGATCATCCATCGTCCATCATATGGGTCAAGATGCGTATACGCTAGTCTACTCTGGAGTATCGATACCCTATCTCGATACACCCTCAACTAGGAGCAATTATAGGATATACTTATGGACTACCCTTGGCCCCACTAGTATGATCTTCATCATAGTCCTAGTAGTCAAATACACATCCTAAGGGCTTTATCAATATATGAGAGCAAGAAAGTATCACAATAAAAATCTACATGTTAAGACAAAGAGCAACCAGATAGCATACTATCATGTCGAGCGAAAGTCCTCTCTCTATATATCCAAGCATCCACTATAATATACATCACATGTACAATAATGTCCTCTAGGGCATATACATAACTAACAATCTCTCATTTGCACTAAGGCCGGCTGTTGTAGTATCTCATACCCAACATCCCGAAGAGTCTCTCAAATTGTATCTGGGGTATGGCCTTCGTAAGTGGATCTATAGTATTGTCCTTCGTATCAACTCTCCTGACCTCGATCTCCCGGCGATCCACTATCTCCCGGATCAGGTGATACCGCCTCAGAATATGCCTGGATCTCTGATGGGACCTGGGTTCCTTGGCTAAAGCCACAGCTCCATTGTTATCACAATACAAAGGTATTGGATGCTCGATGGTCGGAACCACTCCAAGTCCGTTTATGAACTTCTTCATCCAGACAGCCTCTTTGGCAGTATCGTTGGCAGCGATGTATTCAGCCTCCATCGTCGAGTCTGCCACAGTTTCCTGTTTGGAACTCTTCCAACAAACCGCCCCTCCATTGAGGGTAAAGACAAATCCCGAGTGCGACTTAGAGTTGTCCTTATTACTCTGGAAGCTCGAATCGGTAAAGGACTGTTCCCTCATAAAATACAAGAAAAAACCCCAATGGGGCATCACGTGCGCACACGTGGTCGGGGGTCACGTGCTGACACGTGATGGCTTCCTTAAGGCTCTGAAATGGTAAGAGTTGAATCCTAATCAAATGGGGTCACGTGTCCACACGTGATGAGCCTTTAAACCCACTGAAAAGAATTAAAGGTATAATAAAACAACAGGGAAAACCCCAATGGGGTATCACGTGACCAAGGGTCACGTGCTGACACGTGATAATTCCTGAGTTCTTTAAAACAACAGAATTAAATTCTAGTTAAATGCTTAATCAAGGGGTCGCGTGCCAACACGTGATGGGTTCCTAAAGATCTCTGAATTAATAGAATTAAACTCTAATTAAATGGTCAATCGGTGGGGTCACGTGCTAACACCTGATAGGCTCTTAAACCTTCTGAACTAATAGAATTAAATTCTAATTAAGGGAAATCAAAAACCCTAGTTGGAAAAATATTTCCTAGATCTTTCCAAACAAAAAGATTGCGCTCTGTAAAGTGGAGCACCGTTGGATTAAAAATCCAATGATGATTAAAAACCACCAATTTATAGAAAGATTCTATACAGGGAAAGATTTCCCTAAAATTTGCCAAGAATAACAGACAAAATATCTTTTTGATTAAAAATCCAATGGTGAATAAAATTCACTGAGTGATCTAAAAGATCATGTTGGTTACAAAATCAATGAAAATCTTTCAATGAAAGATTAACTAAACAAACTGATTCTTTTCTTTCGCCTATAAATAGGAGCCAAGAAGAGAAGAAAAAAAAGGAGAGACAACAATAGAGAGAATACAAAAAAAAAGAAGAGAATTTAATTCTCCAGAGAGAAAGAAGGTCTCTTGAGAAAAGAAAGAAATCCTAGGTGAGAGATCATCATAAGCTCCACAAAACAAAAGAGAATTTAATTCTCAAGCAAAGAGTTTAACTCTTCTGAATAAGAACTTAGTTCTTCCTCTGGTTGAAGATCTGCAGAAGCAGATCTCCCCATACTTTGAGAATTTAATTCTCATCGGGGAGATTCTGTCATGCAGATCTAAAACCTAAGGGAGGACCTAAGTTCAGAGATTTTTATTCTCCAAAAAAGCACATAGGAATTTAATTTCTCCAATAAAAATAGGGTTTAACCCTTAATACAAGAACTTAGTTCTTCCCTTCGGTTGAAGATCTGCAGAAGCAGATCTTCCCATAAGTTGAGAATTTAATTCTCATCGCGGAGATTCTGCCATGCAGATCCAAGATTTAGAGGGAGAATTGGGTATAAAAGAATTTAATTCTTCCAAATACATAGGAATTTAATTTCTCTAAATAAAATTAGGGTTTAACCCTATAAAAGAATTTAATTCTTAAACAAGGGACTTAGACTTTTTCATGCACAGAAGTCAGTATCCAACCTGATCACGTGGCAACACGTGACCCTCCCTTCAATGGTCAGAAAAGAATGAATGAGATGGGGTCACGTGCTCCCACGTGACCCTTGGATAACTTCCTCAAAGTAAAGAGAACAAAGCCAAGGCAGAACGGACTTCGGGCGCCCTCACGTGTCCCCACGTGACCCCTGAAAAACACCTATTTTAAAAAAAGAGAAGATGGAAAGAACTGAAGGATTAAAATCCAATGCATGGGCGCCCTCACGTGTCCCCACGTGACCCCTAGCAAATCCTTTTAATATCCAGTGCATGGATGCCTATCACGTACCCACACGTGATGGCCTTGAAGACTAAAAGTGTTTAACATTTATTCTGAGAATAAAATAAGGGAGGCTTGACCCAATCCTAGGGCTCCTCACGTGAGCGCTTCACTTTTAGTGTTTAACACTATTTTAAGCATTTCATCCCTAGTGTTTAACACTATGCATCACGTGTGAACACTTGACCGCCAGATATGTGCTAGTGTTTAACACTATATGCAAAATAGTCTTATCCCAAATCGGCTAAGTCTTCCAGAGGCAAGACCCCCCTTTGACTGAACCTCAAATACACTTTTGTCTTCTAAAATTGGTCATCTCATATGACATTCAAAGCAAAACCCAGAGCCTTTCAATCAGCTTTGGTTCAAAGGTACATCTCTTCACACCTCTGATACATGTCGTTGTAATTCTTCAACGTCTTCAGAGATGTGGTGGGTCCCAATGACCAATAACTATCTGGTGCATTTCCAAATCCATGTTGGCATCTGAACTTGGACCGCAATGTCCCTAAACTAAACAATAGAGCCCAAATGCTCTTTTGTTGGATCTAAACTATCCTGTTAAGTAGATCTTAGTCTAAAATTAGACTAACATATCCTTAATAAACATTTAAGTCGATCTTAATCTCAAACGAGATTAACGATCCTTAAATCAATCCAACTACAGATCTTCCAACCAACATTGGTTCAAGGGTATATCTCTTCACTCCTTTGATATTTGTCGTTATAATCCTTCAACGTCTTCAGAGAGGTGACGGGCCCCGATAACCAAACGTACTATGGACCGTGGGGTCTTTAAACTCATGGACTATGATGTCCTTAAACTTTATAGACTATGACGTCTTTAAACTATGGACTGTGGGGTCCTTAAGCCCATGAACTATGATGTCCTTAACCTTGGACAGTGGGGTCCTTAAGCCCATGGACTATGATGTCCTTAACCTTGGACCGTAATGTCCTTAAACTAACCTTCGGCCGCAATGTTCCTAAACTAAAAAATAGAGCCCGAATGCTCTTTTGCTGGATGTAAACGATCCCGTTAAGTTGATCTTAGTCTGAAATTAGACTAATGTATCATTAACATACGTTTAAGTTGATCTTAGTCTCAAATGAAACTAACGTATCCTTAAACCCAACCCCAAACCCAAATCTAAGAAAATACGGATTTGGACTAATCCACGCCCTATGGGCGACAACATAAATTAGTCTTCGTATACAATCCACGGGCAACCAAAAACAAAACAAACGCACACGACACGAAATGACCATCTGGAGAAGGAGAAAGTGGTTACCGCAATGCGGTAGCGTAATTAACTGCAGGGGCTTGCGCCTGCAGGGAAGAGCGTCCCCACAATCAAAAACCCCTCAAATGAGGGGGAATCTGACGAAGTCTACTACATCGGTCGCATCCATTTAAACCTTCGATACATGGTGTCATAAATCAACTTGAAATATTCGGAGAGGTAGACGGATAGCACCAAATAGCATCTGCCCCCAAATTCAGGTAAGACGAACCTACGCGGTCGCGTCTCTGTGTTCGGAGGAGAACAAGGACTCCACTTGGTGTTCTCCGTTACCATACACCAAGAACATCTCTTTAGTCCTTCTCAAGTACTTGAGAATATTCTTCACAGCTGTCCAGTGACTCTTTCCAGGATCTGCTTAATACCTACTCACTACACTTAGTGAGTATGCTACATCGGGTCTAGTACATAGCATCGTGGTGCATGCGAGCTCTCTCCAAATCAGTCTTGGGAGATATCTTTTTGGAGAGAGTGAGTCCAGAGATCGTGGGTTGATTCCCACACTTGGATTCTTCCATACTAAACCTCTTTAGTATGGTGTCAATGTACCTGGATTGGGACAATCCCGGTATCTTTTTAGATCTATCTCTATAGATCTTAATCCCCAAGATGCAGGAGGCATCACCTAGATCTTTCATTGAGAATCTTTGTGATAAGAAGAGCTTGACCGAGTGCATCATAGAAACATCATTTCCTATCAAGAGTATGTCATCCACGTACAATACGAGGAAGACAACCTTACTCTCTGCCACCATCTTGTATATACAAGGTTCATCTACGTTTTTGATGAAGTCAAACTCTTTGACTACAATATCAAAACAGATGTTCTAACTCCGCGATGCCTGCTTTAAACTGTAGATGGATTTAAGCAGCTTGCACACCTTTCCGCTGCTTCCACTGTCCACGAAGTCCTCTGGCTGATTCATATACACGCACTCTTCTAAATCACCATTTAGAAAGGCGGTCTTAACATCCATTTGCCAGATTTCGTAGTCATGGTATGCAGCAATGGCAAGTAGAATCCGAATGGACTTAAGCATAACCACTGGAGAAAAGGTTTTATCATAATCCACACCTTTCGTTGACGAAAACCTTTTGCAACAAGTCTAGCTTTGAAAGTCTCAATTTTTCCATCTACACTAATTTTCTTCTTAAAGATCCATTTGCTCCCAATGGGTTTTACCCCTTCAGGAGAAACATCCAAAGTCCATACTTTGTTGGTATACATGGATTCCATCTCAGATCTTATTGCATCCAGCCATTTCACAGAGTCCCCACTCGTGATGGCCTGCTCGAAGCCAGTTGGGTCATCATCTTCCATGATGCAATCCTCGCTCCCACCATCAATGAGAAAACTGTAGTATCTCTCAGGTGGATGAGGAACCCTACTAGATCGGCGGAGAGGCTGAGGTTCGTTGGGAGCTATCGAATCCTCTGGTTCCACTAAATCTTCAGTTGTAATTTATGTAGCCGGAGTTTCTTCCAGTTCTACCTCGTTGCTACTAATTTCTTTTGCAAGAAATTCCTTTTCTAAGAAGGTGGTATGTCGAGAAACAAACACCTTTATTTCCTCGCCGTGGTAGAAAAGATATCCATGTGAATGTTTGGGATATCCCACAAACTTGCAAAGAACTGACCGTGCCTCGAATTTGTCCGGATTTTTCCTTTTGACATAGGCCGGACAACCCCATATCTTAACTCGTTTAAGATATGGTCTCTTCCCACTTCATATCTCATATGGTGTGGTAGGTACAGATTTAGTAGAGACCATATTCAATAGGTGTATGGCTGTCTCAAGCGCATACCCCTAAAAGGAAATAGGCAACTCAGCAGTGCTCATCATAGAGTGAACCATATCTAATAGGGTGTGATTCCTCCGCTCCGATACACCGTTGTGCTGTGGTGTATAGGGAGGAGTAAGCTAAGAGTGAATCCCATTCTTTTTTAGATAGTCCCGGAACTCATTGCTCAAGTATTCTCCTCCTCGATCAGATCGAAGGATTTTAATACTTTTACCCGTTTGGTTCTCGACTTCGTGCTTATATTCTTTGAATTTCTCAAAAGCTTCAAACTTGTGTTTCAATGGGAACACATGTCCGTATCTTAAGAGATCGTCAGTGAATGTAATGAAGTACGAGGAACCATACCTGGCATGTGTAGACATAGGACCACATACATCACTATGTATTAGTCCCACGAGTTCCGTAACTCTTTCTCCATGTCCACTAAACGGAGTTTTGGTCATCTTGTCCTTGAGACATGACTGGCAAGTGTCATAAGATGAAAATTCGAACGGATTCAAATATCCATTCTTATCTAACTTAGCTAGTCGTGTCGCATTGATATGACCTAGTCTACAATACCACAAGAAGGATTCGTTCATTTCTGAACTCTTCCTCTTGTGTGTGTTTTGTACACTAAAAACCGTGGTTTGATTTAGAACGTATATGCCATTATTTAACGAGCCTGATCTAATCAACTTTTGATTCAGGAAGATGTTCACAACATTATCCTGTACTACAAAATTATATCCTTCTTTACTTAATAAAGAAACCGATATAAGATTGCATATCAGGGTGGGAATGTAATAGCATTCATTCAGAATCAATGTATTACCATTTGGTAATACAAGGTCGCCAACTGCTTTGGCTGCAACATTTGCACCATTCCCTATTCTTACAGAATGATCACCCATTCCTAGTTCCCTACCTTTCCTTAGCCCATGTAACATTACATATGTGGGATCCCGATCCGGTATTTAATACCCAGGACGTAAAGTGAACTGAGAAACAGTTCTCAATAACTAACACATCTGAAGAAGATGCATCAACATGTTTGTTCTTCGTTTGGGCGGCGTGGGAATCTGGATATTTCCCTATTTCCTGCTCAGTCTTATAATAATTATAAGAAAGAACGGAATCAACGTTCCCCTGCTCAGTATAACAAGCGGGTTCGGTCAATACATCCATATTATTATCTTGATTAAGGCCTGACATGGTCACTACCTGGAGAGAGAGAAGAAAACACTTTAGCGTATGCTCTTGCAAGATTAGATTGGTTATTATCTTATCTATTCAGGATGGCTCCCATTGTTTTTATCAAATCTTCCTTCAAACCCTAAAGGGTAAGACCAGCCAGGATTAATTACACTTTAAAAGTTCGCCAATGTTTCAGCCAGGCCAGTGTTAGTACTTTGAGGGAGGTTCCCCGTGATTTTGCACGGACCTAATTAAAATAAACCCCGTTTTCCCAGAGGCATAACCCCGTTAACACCTTTCTAGACACCTACTTATCGGTCAATTGTGATGTGTAAAACTCTCCCAGGAATAACTTTTACTCGCAGTGGGTATCGGGATCTAACTATCTCATAGAAGATATGCAATCTCATTGCAAATTTCAACACTTGAAATTACCGATAATATCTTTTGCCCCTAGCAATCTATGACCTTGACAAGGTCAACAAACCATAAATCGCAAGTCAAGTTCAACCTGTACATTTCATGATTGAATTAAACCGACCCGCACGACCCTTGACAAGGTCAACAAGGCCGTACGACTACCATAATCCAATCGCATCTCATGTTGTAGCAGATAAACACTAATTAGCTACCGTACACTACGCCTTGACAAATTCAACAAACCCAGCATGAATACTAAGTAGGATTTATCTGAAATGACGGAGGGCTACGACAGGTTTCTATGAAAACCTTTTGAGTAATGAACTTGATATCGTTGTAGAAACAAGTGATTTTGAAAAGGAGTGTTTTTTAGGCTTTTACTAGTTTTGCTAGAGAGGCCACTCCCGGTGAAGGGATCTCGACTCTTTCCTTATCGAATAAGGTGCAGGATATTTCACAAATACCACTATGCAAAGAAAGAACTATAGAAGCAATCAAAAACAAAACCGAGTGAGTTGTAGCATCTTCTAGTTTCACTAAAGAGGTCACTCCCGGTGAAAGGATCTCGACTCTTCCCTTATCGAATAAGATGCTGGATATTCTAAAAGGAATACCGTTATGCAAAGAAAAAACTAGAGCTACCATTTTTGAAAATTTGATTCTACAATATCTTTTAGATTTCTTTTCTTTCATTAATCTCATTAATGAAGTCCCATCATTTATGCTTCCTAAGCATCATAAAAGAAACGAAAATACAATGTACGCTTATGCCATCCGCATTCGCCACAGTGTCCCGTTATGCACCGTTAAGTTACTTAACTAACGGCATACCGGGGCGGGTCTGGCGCGGGTGCAAAATATAAGCAACGTTTATTATATATCATATATACAATAATAAAGCATTCGTATCACGCATATAAAATGATCACATCACAGAATATCAGCAACAGAAGATAACATATGAAATATTGGATATACTAGGAGGTCCGTGTTTTATTTTGTGCCTGTATAAAACATGGATCCCACAGTCGTGATGAATAGCCAAATCCACATCCCTATACCCCTACGAGAGCGGCAAGCAACCCTACCAATTCTAAAGTTAGGAGACCCGGACTTGACTCCTCGAGTTGGTCTCCCACTGGACTCTAGAACCCAGTTACTTGTGCTCCCCTCCTTGGGTCTATCCTAATGCGTAAAAGTAAATAATATACAACAATGGTGACATCGTCCTCAACCCGGAAGTGCATCGATAAAATAATATTACATACAATGAATTTTACATGAATGAAAATAAAAACTCTCATCTCACATAAAACCCATGGCTATTCAGAACATGACGATCTAATATAACATATCACAGCAACACATAACATCACATGTCATCAACGTAAGTAAATATGCATATCGCAATTGTCGTTGACATATAGCAACGAAACCGGCAATACATCACATATTACACTTACGGTCGCAGAAAAGAAAATGTCAAACTATAACATTTGGAATCCACAATCACCTTAGACATCATAAACCCGAAATATCACATATCTCGGATTTCATGCCTAACTAAATGAATTCCACATATTGTATCACATTCCAGAAAAAGCTAGACGACGTTAAACATTCCGATCGAATCAACAAACACCCAAAATTTCCCTAAATCTCAACACTTGAGCGTAGTTTAAAAATACTCAGTATATGCCATAGTACCAATGAACCAGCCATAGAAGGGTCAACCAATACCTCACCTGTGGCACCGCGGAACTACCGCGAACCCTAGCATTTGGTGGCGGTTCTTACGGTCACAAAATCGAGTTGGGGTTTCGTTCTTCTAGAGGGTCCACCGCATTACTTGCATGATTTTAGAATGTTCTTTAACTTGAAAAAAATCCAACTCTTGGAAAATTTCCAGCGCGGGTTAAAGTAGGTATTTGATATCCGTTCAAACTTTTTAACACCGTCTAAATAACCCGAAACAAAGCTAGAATTACGAATATGAAACACTCTGAATAGCCAATGCAGTAAATTAGTATCACATGCAATTTTAGCAAAAACTAGCAACACCTGAAATACTAAAACCCAGAGACTGGAACACTGTGAAAAATTGAACCCTGAACACCACAACATGGCTGAGTAGGCCGGTTTTAATACATATGTGGCCGGCCAAAAACAGGTGAGAGGGGTTGAATTTTATACAGTGTTCATGTTAGATCTCATACAACATTCTGCAGTTGTTTAAAAAAAATTTGACTCAAAAAATTTCGACAGAAACTAGGGTTTAGAATCGAGTGTTTCGGAGTTGTTTTGGTTTCGTAAACCTACACGATCCGTCTAATTCTCTAGCTAGGTTTTGATACCACTGTAGGGTTCCTAAGCACGACAGCAAGGTTCCGGGTGGCATCATCCATGCCAAATTAAAATTTTGCCATGCTAAAAGAACCCTAACCTAGATCTTTAACTAGAGAATCATACAGAAACTAGATGTAAACTTCTTTTACATCTAAGTGAGTAGAGATTACAATCTTTTTAGTCCGTTCCTTCGCTTCTATAGCTTCTTGTTGTGGTCCCTTCGCAGAGATCAACGAACTCCCGGACTTTTGAGAGGCTCCACGAGATGTATGATGCATGCTAACTAGAAGTCTTCAAAGTCTATGATGATCTACTTCGAGGAAACACAAACTCGAGCTATCTCTTCACTAATAATGAATTAGTGAAGCCAACACACTAAACTATATGGCTAGTATAGAAGAGAATGATGAAGTATGAATTTTGCTCACTTTAGAATTTATTTTCTCACTAAGATTCATCACCTCATAAAACCCTAGAAAGCTTCAGAGATGGGGAAGAAGATGAAGAGAGAAAATGAGTAAGTGAATTAGTTGTGTGAGAATAGCAACCATGGTGAGATAATATCTCATAATAACTCTTGTAGAGAATAAACCATGGTCAAGGATAAATAGTAAGGTTAATAAATATCTTAAGTAATCCAAATTAAGTGGACTAAGTCAATAGCAAACCTTAGCTTCTCCAAGCTTCTTTGTCATGACAAAATCCAATTCATTTTGAATTACTTTAAATGAGCAAAACCCTAATTTATCCAAGGCATGGTGTATGTCTCATACACCCATGTTGCATGTATCAACAACCATGACACAATCACATATATCACTTATATGTAAAGTGTACACAAAAGTGAGAAAAAGAAACAAACAATTAAGTGAGAAAATTTTAGTTAATGTAATTTATTATATCAAATATATAATTATACATTAAATTATTAAATCAATACTTGATTTAATAATCCGGCTATATTACATATAACCGACTAATATAATATGTATCATTTTATCGAATCAACACTTGATTCGATAACCCGGCTATATCACATATAACCGGCCGATATCACATATCGCGAGAATAGAATACGGTATCATATACACGTATTAATGTCGGTCCCGCACATATCACATATGTGCTCCAACTCCGTTTCGCCTGAGCCAAGAAACCTCTGTGCAGGACTCTAAAGACTCGTCAATACGCTGGCAGTAGGTGATGATTATATCAAACACCTAAAAGCCGCAAGCGGTCAGCTAAACGTAATGGCCATTCGGGTATTGAGCGATTAGAAGATCAACAAGTAAGCATGCTCACACTCCTGTGAATCCAATCAGTAACACTACCGTACAGTCCGGTCTCTTCGTCTGATATGTCGCATATCTAGTCTAGGAGTGGTAAACGTCAGACCCCATTAGCCGATAAGTCGTGTCGATGTGAGGCTCATAACGGGTCAAGAAACTACTGATAACACTTACCAGTAGATCTCCATATCAGCCCTGGCCAGGGACTTCCAGTTATAGCCAATCAAGCACAGCGCAACATCAACCCCCAATACCGGGAGAGATGAAACACCTTCTATCGCTCATTGCCTCTATGTGATTCGGGACTGCACCCAAAAGCCGCCGTTTTGCTCGTTCTCTTGAACGTGGTAAGGTGGAAATCAAAGCACAGTGGGAATCACACAAGACTCTATGACGATCTCGGGTCTACAGACTAACTTGTACCGGTGTCACCAGAGAACTGCTATCTGACAATAGGTATAATACCAGCTAGGAGTTCTCGGCGAGTTCGTTCAGTGTACCCAGTCTCCACTGACCACCCGTATACCATCTTTGATGTCAAGCACCAATGGATGTGGGATCATCCATCGCCCATTGTCACGCCCCGCTTCCCAGAGTACGCAAGATTTGGGCACGTGACATAGCCAACCATGCTACCTGTGGGTAGGAAGTATCCATCCACAGTCACATTACGGTTGTAAAGATATCAAGAACAGTAAAATAAGCTAAACTAATACATGTCCAAATCCATAATAACAAGAATCAATAAACAATAAATGCGGAAGCTAATGATCCAATACAATGAAATAACAGTATGTCCCATAATGCGGGCTCACATCTGGAAATGAAACGACATAAATGAACTAAACTCTAAAGAACTCACAGTTCAGCCTGCTGGCTGAAGTACTCCTGCTCGGTCGACGACAAAGGTATGGAATCTGGGCCATGCAAAACCCAGACGTCAGCGCGTCATGATATCAGGTATATAGCATAAACATGATGATAAATAGTGCAAGCATGAACATGAATAAGCAGTAATAAGAAGTAATAAACAGGGTAACGTGCAGTAGTGACTAAACTGTCCTATCAGGTTTTCTACTCTATAGTCTTTGAAACCAATTGATGAATCGTCGATGTAACTCAATAGTATCCCGTGCGTGCCCGGGACCACGGTCATAATTCTCGGGGCTGAATCCGAGACGTGCCGCTAAGCAGTAAAAGGTAGTGGGATAGATGAGTGATGTCAGCATCAACACTCCGGGGCTGGCCAAGCCCGTAAGACTGATCAGAACAATGTATCGAACTGTTGAGTTACAAGTCGGTTTCACCTTTGATTTCCCCATACCCCCAAACTATGTATGTCAGTCAGGTATTCAGTAGTCAAGAACTAATGCCAACACAAGTCAAGTAAAGGTAGGTCTGTCTGGATCGACAGCAGGAATGGTTGGGTTTGTCGGCATTAGGCATAAGATCAGGTAACAGGTCAGGTTACTTTCAACAGGTAGAGTCGATATGTACAGGGTGTTGTGTCCGGTGTATCAGTACATGTGTCAGGTGTATCAAGATCGGTCAATATGTAATGCAATCAGGTATGTGATGATAACAGGTATAGTAACAAATAATGAACAGTAGCAGGAAACAGTAAATAACAATTATTATTCTATGTGAACACGGTGATATTTGTATTCTCTTATTAATCCGGTTCACGCACCTTCGAGGTGCAAAAGCCACAAGACGAGCAATATCGATAATATGCGTAATGGAGTTACATGAATCTGAACTAAGCACAATAATTGTCTCATGAGTGATTTTAACAAATGAATTGGGGATGATCTACTTGGTTTGATTAGTTAAGTGTGACTTAATAGCTGACCGGTTAAAGCGAGCAATGATTTCATTGATTTAAAGTTACGGATGATCGTGACTAGCAATTCTAAGTTATAACAGGTATCGATATTGTATTAGTTGTGTGGTTATAATATGATGAGTAAGCTGTAGCATGTTAAGCAAGTATTCAGATACTTGCCTCGGCGGTTCCGCAAACCGAAACACGGGTGCGATGTCGGTAGAAACCACGATACGGAAGCACGGGCCACGGATCGAGTCCCAACAGAGGTCAACGGGATCACACGGACCAGGGGGCTTCGCTGGAGCGTCGGGTTCGCCGGATGGCACGGTCGGATCCCGGTAAAATGTCAAAAGTAACGGAGTTAGCGACAAAATACGATACACGCAAAACTAACGACCAGCGGGGGGGTTGTACTAAAAGGAAGGAGAAGGAAACTTACAGGGAGACACCAGGGGTGTGACCACGGCGGGTTCGACGGCACTGGAACGCCAGCAAGGCCGCGACGGTGGCTGCGAAGGCTGGGACAGCCGCTGGGCTTGCTGGAGAGGGGTGCGACGAGTGGAGGAGAGAGGGGGTCGGCTCTGGTGGTCGAGGGAACAGGGAGGTGGTGCGGGAGACGTCGACGAGGGTCGTCGGCGCGATTTCCGGCGACCTGGAGATGGTGCAGGTGCTGGCTCGGGCCTGAAGGTGGTCCGGCGAGGAAAGGAGGGGGTGACGGCGAGGTCTCGACGAGGAGGGTGCAAGGGGGTCGTGGGAGGCCTCGGCGGTCGGAGTCGACGTCGACAGCGAGGTCGCGAGGGATGGAGGCGTCGGGGAGATGGGTTGCAGGCGCTGGATCGTCGGGAGGACAGGGAAAAGAAGGTAGGTGGGTGCGGTGGAGGTCGTGGTGGTGAGGGCGGCGACGGCGAGGTCTCGAGGAGGCCGGCGGTGGGATCGCGAGGCTAGGTTAGGGTTTGCGTGGGGTTCTCGTGGTCGCGTGGGTTAGAGGGAGGAGGCGGCTGCATGGTGAAAATATAGAGGAGAGAGAGAGAGGCTGATGGAAAGGAGAGAGAGAGAGAGAGATTCGTGAGTATGAGAGAGAGAGACTGAGGGAAAGAGAAAGAGAGAGAGAAAGAGGAGAGAGACAGAGCTGAGGACAGAGAGGAGGGGCCCACGAAGGAAGCTGTAACATTTCGAAATAATAAAATATTAATTTTGGGGAATTTTTATAATTTAATATTATTTTATTGAATATTTTAATATTTAGGTATTTTTAATTACAAATAAATAGGAAAAATATGAGAAAAATTGTGGAAAATTAAGAAAAATTCTAAAATAGGGTAAATTAGCGAATTATGACATTTTTAAGTTGTGATCATTTTGACACTAATTTAGTGCTAATCGCGATTAAAAATCGCTAATCGGGTTTTTAGCAAATTTTGAGCAAAACATGCACACAACACTTTTTCTACACTTGTGCATTTCTTTCATGTCATTTGGGGTTTCTATTTATGTGAGAAGGGTTTTGATTAGAAAAGAAAAGAAAAAAAAAGAGAAAAGGAAAAAGAAAAAGAAATGAGAGTTGGTGAGAGAGAGAGAGAGAGGCATGGGCTTCTTTGACTCCACACTTAGCCATTTCTCCCTTCATTTTTTTCCCTCCCTCTCTTCCTCCTACTGCTGCTGCTGCTCCTCCTTCTTCCTCCCCTCTTCAATCTCTCAAATCATCTCTAAAACTATCCCAAAACCCTATATCGGTTTCACAAAAAGTGTGCACAAGCTTGAGATCTACAAGATGGACTGAGAAAGCATGGATTTTGGCCACTAGGGGCAACTCAAGAAAATTCTTGAGTTGCTAATGGAGGTAATTACTGAACCCTTGGCTCAATTTTAGCATTTCCTATACCCCTATGCAAGTTTTGTATCGATATTGTGTGACATGATGAAAACCTAGTTAGGGTTGTGATGAATTGGTGTTGTATTATGAAATTGAGACCAGTAGAGGACTTGTGAACACCCTAGTGCAGGAATTGGAACCCAAAACCTGAAGCTAGAACTAGAAATACGGATTTTAGAAACCGATGTCGGGGAAAATGTGAAATCTGTGCATGTTAACTTGAATCTGCTATCACCCCGAGGACCCTAAAATAATATTGAGTGGACAGTGGTATGTGCAGGCACCCAGGAAGCTAACCCCAAGACCCCAACCCCTAACTCTTCTTCCCGGCCGCCAATTTCCCTCTTTTGGCCGCCAATTGCGGCCTGGGTCCCACCTTTTTGTCTCGTTTTGGTTCTGTAGCTTCTACATTGTTAGTTTAGGCCCCTGGTATATATAGTTTTGTATAAAGTGACCTAGGGTGAAATCTGGGACATATTTCTTGAGTTGCTGTTTTGGACTTTAGTTTCCGTATTCCGTATTTTCATTTCTGCATTGGTGTGTTTCGCTTCACCTCGACTATTGGGCGTTTATACGACGATATAGAGGATTTATATGTGGTTTTGAAGGCGTGCCATAGGTTCTCACCTATAGGCCCCCTTATCGTGTCGTTTTGGATTTCATGCGCCGTTTTAGCTTGAATTTGGTTTTAATGCGCATACACGATATTTGATGTGTAGGTACACCGCGACGATCCGAGACGATGCGGAGGATGACAGTGACGTCGACACCGACACGCAGGACACAGGTGAGTAGATTATATCTACAGGGGGAAGTCGGGTGGATGGCGTATAGCACCCCCGCAGTCCGTGGTGTGGTATACGAATACGTATACCCACGTATATTTATTATGTGTTGTTAGGATCATTGATATGAATAATGGTTTTATTGATGATAAGAGTTATGGTTTTGGTATAGTACGAACCCTAGGGTAGCGACTACACACACTTACACACATACTCACATACCTACATTCACACCCTTGCATACTACTTATACTTGCACAGTGATTGATGATTTGGGATGACTTTGGAGATGAGTCGATGATGTGGACTTTGCGCCGCGAGATCGGCGAGTTGATATTGATTCATATATGGGATATGACTTGTGATTTTCTTGCGGGCTTGGGATATGTGTTTACCCCCGCATGCATACTTCATTGATGGTATCGATTGTACTAGACATAGAGTAGTACCCCAGACTATTTGATCTGATGATAGTGATACCTACTATGTGATGATACAGTGAGATGTTGAACCCTACCCAGCTATTGGGGATGCCGTACGATGATTTACCGTACGAGCCGATATTGATGATAGATCCGCACTCATAACTCGAGGATACCTTATGATATGACATTGAGGCGGGATCACCGACTATATTTATATATATATCGACTCAGATGCTAGGCGGTTTCCTTACCTGTAGTTCAGCTTGCTAGTTCAGCCGGATAGTTTGGTGTAGTTGTTAGAGTAGTTAGACTTCTTACCTATTTCAAAAACTGACGAATCGTGGGTATTTTTAAAGACAGCTCAAGGGAATCTACGGATATTTCAAGAACGACGTATCTTTTCATAAAAACACCGTAGCCCTATTTTCAAAACCCCATGATTCGTGTTATTTCAAAAGGCATCACTCGTAGGACTTATATTAGATTTATGCAGATAAGTTTTGGTTACGTTTAGTTTCAGCTCCCACTCCCTTTTTGTGGTTCGGTTTGCATCGCATTCTTATTTTATGCTTCATACTCCATTATTAATATCATGCTGATAGGACACCAGCACCATTACCGATGATGCGTATGTACCACGTACACTTACTTGCCGGCTCACACACATCTTCATCGGTAATTGCCATGTCACGTACACCTTAGAAAATATATTATTGCTTGACATAGCCTTTTTGCTAGTAGCTTAGACATTGTAGTTATTACCTGCTACTTCCTGCATACTATTATTCATTGTTATGCCGCATTCATGGATTCTCATGCATATATTCACTATTTTGCATGCTATTGAAGTTGGATTTGGATTTCTATGAGATTTTCTGGATTTGGAGGAAAACCGCAAAAACACAAATAAACATTTTCTCTCTCTCTCTTTTGAAATAAAAAGTGCGGTTTTCCCATGATGTATGAGTCGTCCACCATGAGTTTGCTGATGGATTTGGAAACCCGATTCGAGGAGACGGATGAACCGTTTCGGGTACATGGTGGACCCGGTAAGGTACCCCGGGGCAAGAAGACGTGGTGATGACGATGAGCCTGACAGGGGGAGATTGCCTACCGGTGACTTTACCCGACGCGTCGGATATCCGGAGGATACCGTCGTGGTCTGAGATTTATGGTAGGGGCCGGTCTGGACTGACGGCGCCCTAGATATGATGGTTGAGACTTTGAGATATCAGGATATTGGGATTTCGTTTGTGCCGATGCTAGGCACAGTTTTATGCTGATTTCATTATGGTACCTCATCTTTAAAATACAGGGAAATCTCACTAAAGTATGAAAACTGTTGCTTCATGTAGATGTATTCTGTTTTCTCGCATTCATATCTCATTCATTTGCTATATTGTTATCTGAGGCACTGACACAGTCACATTGAGATTGCACTCGGGTTAGATATTTACCCTAGCCTTGCTATAGGCTGCATGCCTTATATTGAGGATTTTTATACTGATCGTTGACTTAGGATTATGTCTTGCATTCGGTTTCTGCTTGTAGATGTTTCTATTCACGAGTTGGCAACTCACCCCCGTTGTGCCACAGTTCTTGCAGGTTCTGCCGTACAGGTTCCTTTGCGGTATTTCTGGCACACTACTTCTTGCGGGTGACTTGCTTTTGGTAGGTGGGTTCTTTCGCGTCAAGAACCACCATTGTATTCATTTTATTCATTGTATCTAGAATTTCCATCAACCAAAACTTGTATATTGTTTCAGACCTAGACTTTAGTGTTGTATATTTCGACCTTAGAGTCGCGCTTAGTAGTATTGCGGTTTCTTGTTGCTTTTGAGCTTCCTTTTGGATTTGATCCTCGCCACTTGGCGTTGTATATTATTATATCATTGCGTGGTTGTGACCGTCGATTGACGAAGAGCTAGCTCCCGCTTGGGGATGCCTTTATCATTGTATATGTATTGTTATCTTGTTATTATCGTTTTACCCCATTCGGGGCCAGTTTTACAAAAGAAACTCTGCCGAAATTTTTAGAAAAGGCTGTACACTTTTAAAATGCATATTCGGCTTAGTTATTTAAAAACCTTGACTTCAAACACGTTTTTCTTCACTTCTTTAAAACCAGTTTCTTTACTTATTCTTCAAAATGGTTTTAGATTTCTGGGCTTTTGGCTTACTTGGATCAGATGGAGTCCTATAGGCTTCATATGGTTCAAGTGCCAGTCACGTGCTCTTTCGGGTCGTGACAAAGTTGGTATCAGAGCGCTAGGTTGACCTTGGTTCGAGTCTGAGTTTGACTATGTGGAGCCTAGGGCGTTGTTTATATACGGAACTTAGGCTTGACCTTACGGAACTTAGACTTGGTCGAGGGGGTACTAAACCCGAACTTTCGTCGTTTTAGGATGACCCTTGGTTGATGGATTAGGTGACTAAAGTAGAGTGACGTACCGTTGGTATGTTCCGCGGCATATTTACGACACGCCACTCCGCTTAAGGAACCTTAGGATGTGCATATTTCTTTCGAGATCAGTGATTCTTTTCATATCCAGGATTATTCATCCATTTGAGATCCCCGATTCTTTTAGTTTCATGATCATACCTTCATTGATGCTGTTCCTCCCTATGATCATGTATCCACTCTGGATCTGTTGTTTCCTTTCTTGCCACTGATGTGCTCTCTTTGATACTCGATTGAGATTCCTGTCACCATGGTTGAGCGCAGTTGGGCTGCTGCTAGGGTTACGGCCGGTGTGAGCTCGTTTGGTACGGGGGCCGACCGTTGTGTTTTCTGGTGACATGGGAATGTCTCGAGTTAGTGTTGGTGATTGTGACCTCTAGTGGAGGTGAGTGCTTGGTTTCGCACCGGATGATCGGGCCATTGTTAGAGCTGCCAGCTGAGAGAGGACTGTTGATGTACAGCGTACCTCAGAGATTGTGATGTCGCCTGCCGTACAGACAGATGTACCAGCTGTTGCTGAGATTGACAGGATGTTGCTTTTGGAGCTTACGACCTGAGATTGTCTGAGCTTTCAGGCAGAGATGAGACAGATGATAGCTAGTCTACCGGTTGAGAGACGAAGGTGATCCGTCCGATTTTGCGCCGGAGCGGGCCCAGACGAGTTGAAGATTTCCAGTGTGGAGAGTCTTACTCCGATCTAGAGCAGACCGATTCAGAGATGACCGCTTATGTGTTGCCTTTCATGGAGGATTAAGACGCTGTTCGGCGTACAGGCGTTTGAGCCAGTTGTTGCTGCTGTAAATGATGAGATATCGCCCAGATGGTTGGAGCCGTTGCAGCGTGAGCATATACTCAGAGAGAGGATAGCGAGTCGCTAGTCACCTGAGGATGAATGACTAGGACATGTGGTTCGTTCGTTACCGATGCGAGGACATCAGATAGATTGTTTCCAGCTAGAGACGACTTCACGCAGGTTCGTTGAGAGTCGATAGCGACGATCGACTGTCAGGAACCCATTTTCCAAGTTTAAAGTATACGGAAAGACATGCAGGTGATTCTATGGACCCTCTAGAAGAATGAAACCCTAACTCGACTTAATGACCGTGTGACAGCCTTTGAACCTTAGGGTTTACGGCGGTTCCTCGGCGCCATTAGTGAGGCTTGGGTTTGCCCTTCTACGGCTGGACCACCGACGCTGTGGCATGTACTCGATACTATTAAACTGTACCCGAGATGTGAGCTCTTGGGGGATTATGAGGTTCTGACGAGTCGATCGGATGATTCGACATCTTTCGGATATCGTGATGGAACACTGCTTGGGAGACTCCAGAGACGAGGATAGCCGTCGGAGCGCAGTTCGTGTAGCCACGATGAGACGAGTCCGGATCAGTCGATATGTGAGCAAGGTGGAGTAAAGAGTTCGCACGAGATTTCGATGAGATGACGTTCTACTCCGCTGACATCAGAGATGTGACGTGCACGCTGAGGACGTGTTCGGCTAGATATCTTCTACTGAGTGAGGAAGATACCGAGTGTGATTCCGAGTCCGCGTGAGGGACTTCGGATGGACCGTAGCCGAAGGCATTGCAGTGCGCAGATAGAGACACGATGTTGAAATGGACGATGATACAGACGGGTGAAACAAGAGGTTATGCAGGAGAGCCAGCATCTGTACAGATCGGCATAGGCATGATTGGAAGAGACCTTGAGCTGGATTCCTTCCAGGACATTGCTGCAATGATGTTTACACCCAGGATCAGATGTGTGACGTGCATTCAGAGAGTCAGAGGCCGACGCCAGTGATAAGCTGCCTTACGAGTGGTCGTGAGATTTGACCGAGAGGTGACCAGAGAAGTACCAGAACGGAATCGTCCCCGTTAGCACATCTGACAGGGCCGATGAGCCGATTGACCGCGAGATAGGAAATCCGCAAAGAAGATAAGGACCCAGAAAGTCAGAGGACGCCAGATCGCGAGCAAGAGGCAGGTAGATATCCTGCGCTGCTAGCAGTGGATGCACCGACTCCTTCTCGACCTTGAAGGATGAATTTACCGACGACGGTATTTATGATTTGTGATTTTGTGATTCGATTATCACGTATCCGTCATTTTGGATTTCGGTATTTTGGGCGTTCTGTTGCATGATTTAGTTTTGATGATTGAGTTTCCTGATATTTGTTTCATGCACCCACTGGATATTTATATATTTCGCGCATAGTTATTACATTGAGATATTGATTGAGATCTCATGCCTATCGTATTCAGTGATTTGATTTGCACTTCCAGCGTAGCTTTCATGCACCTTTAGTGTTTTGACATACGATTCTAGTGCACACCAGATGCACTGAATCGGGATTCTTCGTGCATGTTATATGCACCTGATTTGGTTGCTGTCAGGCACGCACGTTGCCTACGGCAGATGTTTCGTGCACACCCGTTGCACATAGTTGTTGTTCTATACACCTGTTTGACACATATTTGGATTTTGATTCCTTGCGCACCAGACGCATAGGATATTCCTATATATGCATTTTGAAGATGGATTTCTAGTATGGCAGTACATTTTATGATATTCTCTCTGTATTGATATTTTCGGAGCCCCGACAAAATTGAAGTTTTCTGAAATGTTTTGGAAATTGGGGGGGGGGGATTTAATTTAAATTCGGGGACCGAATTTCTTTAAGGGGGGTAGATTGTAACATTTCGAAATAATAAAATATTAATTTTGGGGAATTTTTATAATTTAATATTATTTTATTGAATATTTTAATATTTAGGTATTTTTAATTACAAATAAATAGGAAAAATATGAGAAAAATTGTGGAAAATTAAGAAAAATTCTAAAATAGGGTAAATTAGCGAATTATGACATTTTTAAGTTGTTGTGATCATTTTGACACTAATTTAGTGCTAATCGCGATTAAAAATCGCTAATCGGGTTTTTAGCAAATTTTGAGCAAAACATGCACACACCACTTTTTCTACACTTGTGCATTTCTTTCATGTCATTTGGGGTTTCTATTTATGTGAGAAGGGTTTTGATTAGAAAAGAAAAGAAAAAAAAAGAGAAAAGGAAAAAGAAAAAGAAATGAGAGTTGGTGAGAGAGAGAGAGAGAGGCATGGGCTTCTTTGACTCCACACTTAGCCATTTCTCCCTTCATTTTTTTCCCTCCCTCTCTTCCTCCTACTGCTGCTGCTGCTCCTCCTTCTTCCTCCCCTCTTCAATCCCTCAAATCATCTCTAAAACTATCCCAAAACCCTATATCGGTTTCACAAAAAGTGTGCACAAGCTTGAGATCTACAAGATGGACTGAGAAAGCATGGATTTTGGCCACTAGGGGCAACTCAAGAAAATTCTTGAGTTGCTAATGGAGGTAATTACTGAACCCTTGGCTCAATTTTAGCATTTCCTATACCCCTATGCAAGTTTTGTATCGATATTGTGTGACATGATGAAAACCTAGTTAGGGTTGTGATGAATTGGTGTTGTATTATGAAATTGAGACCAGTAGAGGACTTGTGAACACCCTAGTGCAGGAATTGGAACCCAAAACCTGAAGCTAGAACTAGAAATACGGATTTTAGAAACCGATGTCGGGGAAAATGTGAAATCTGTGCATGTTAACTTGAATCTGCTATCACCCCGAGGACCCTAAAATAATATTGAGTGGACAGTGGTATGTGCAGGCACCCAGGAAGCTAACCCCAAGACCCCAACCCCTAACTCTTCTTCCCGGCCGCCAATTTCCCTCTTTTGGCCGCCAATTGCGGCCTGGGTCCCACCTTTTTGTCTCGTTTTGGTTCTGTAGCTTCTACATTGTTAGTTTAGGCCCCTGGTATATATAGTTTTGTATAAAGTGACCTAGGGTGAAATCTGGGACATATTTCTTGAGTTGCTGTTTTGGACTTTAGTTTCCGTATTCCGTATTTTCATTTCTGCATTGGTGTGTTTCGCTTCACCTCGACTATTGGGCGTTTATACGACGATATAGAGGATTTATATGTGGTTTTGAAGGCGTGCCATAGGTTCTCACCTATAGGCCCCCTTATCGTGTCGTTTTGGATTTCATGCGCCGTTTTAGCTTGAATTTGGTTTTAATGCGCATACACGATATTTGATGTGTAGGTACACCGCGACGATCCGAGACGATGCGGAGGATGACAGTGACGTCGACACCGACACGCAGGACACAGGTGAGTAGATTATATCTACAGGGGGAAGTCGGGTGGATGGCGTATAGCACCCCCGCAGTCCGTGGTGTGGTATACGAATACGTATACCCACGTATATTTATTATGTGTTGTTAGGATCATTGATATGAATAATGGTTTTATTGATGATAAGAGTTATGGTTTTGGTATAGTACGAACCCTAGGGTAGCGACTACACACACTTACACACATACTCACATACCTACATTCACACCCTTGCATACTACTTATACTTGCACAGTGATTGATGATTTGGGATGACTTTGGAGATGAGTCGATGATGTGGACTTTGCGCCGCGAGATCGGCGAGTTGATATTGATTCATATATGGGATATGACTTGTGATTTTCTTGCGGGCTTGGGATATGTGTTTACCCCCGCATGCATACTTCATTGATGGTATCGATTGTACTAGACATAGAGTAGTACCCCAGACTATTTGATCTGATGATAGTGATACCTACTATGTGATGATACAGTGAGATGTTGAACCCTACCCAGCTATTGGGGATGCCGTACGATGATTTACCGTACGAGCCGATATTGATGATAGATCCGCACTCATAACTCGAGGATACCTTATGATATGACATTGAGGCGGGATCACCGACTATATTTATATATATATCGACTCAGATGCTAGGCGGTTTCCTTACCTGTAGTTCAGCTTGCTAGTTCAGCCGGATAGTTTGGTGTAGTTGTTAGAGTAGTTAGACTTCTTACCTATTTCAAAAACTGACGAATCGTGGGTATTTTTAAAGACAGCTCAAGGGAATCTACGGATATTTCAAGAACGACGTATCTTTTCATAAAAACACCGTAGCCCTATTTTCAAAACCCCATGATTCGTGTTATTTCAAAAGGCATCACTCGTAGGACTTATATTAGATTTATGCAGATAAGTTTTGGTTACGTTTAGTTTCAGCTCCCACTCCCTTTTTGTGGTTCGGTTTGCATCGCATTCTTATTTTATGCTTCATACTCCATTATTAATATCATGCTGATAGGACACCAGCACCATTACCGATGATGCGTATGTACCACGTACACTTACTTGCCGGCTCACACACATCTTCATCGGTAATTGCCATGTCACGTACACCTTAGAAAATATATTATTGCTTGACATAGCCTTTTTGCTAGTAGCTTAGACATTGTAGTTATTACCTGCTACTTCCTGCATACTATTATTCATTGTTATGCCGCATTCATGGATTCTCATGCATATATTCACTATTTTGCATGCTATTGAAGTTGGATTTGGATTTCTATGAGATTTTCTGGATTTGGAGGAAAACCGCAAAAACACAAATAAACATTTTCTCTCTCTCTCTTTTGAAATAAAAAGTGCGGTTTTCCCATGATGTATGAGTCGTCCACCATGAGTTTGCTGATGGATTTGGAAACCCGATTCGAGGAGACGGATGAACCGTTTCGGGTACATGGTGGACCCGGTAAGGTACCCCGGGGCAAGAAGACGTGGTGATGACGATGAGCCTGACAGGGGGAGATTGCCTACCGGTGACTTTACCCGACGCGTCGGATATCCGGAGGATACCGTCGTGGTCTGAGATTTATGGTAGGGGCCGGTCTGGACTGACGGCGCCCTAGATATGATGGTTGAGACTTTGAGATATCAGGATATTGGGATTTCGTTTGTGCCGATGCTAGGCACAGTTTTATGCTGATTTCATTATGGTACCTCATCTTTAAAATACAGGGAAATCTCACTAAAGTATGAAAACTGTTGCTTCATGTAGATGTATTCTGTTTTCTCGCATTCATATCTCATTCATTTGCTATATTGTTATCTGAGGCACTGACACAGTCACATTGAGATTGCACTCGGGTTAGATATTTACCCTAGCCTTGCTATAGGCTGCATGCCTTATATTGAGGATTTTTATACTGATCGTTGACTTAGGATTATGTCTTGCATTCGGTTTCTGCTTGTAGATGTTTCTATTCACGAGTTGGCAACTCACCCCCGTTGTGCCACAGTTCTTGCAGGTTCTGCCGTACAGGTTCCTTTGCGGTATTTCTGGCACACTACTTCTTGCGGGTGACTTGCTTTTGGTAGGTGGGTTCTTTCGCGTCAAGAACCACCATTGTATTCATTTTATTCATTGTATCTAGAATTTCCATCAACCAAAACTTGTATATTGTTTCAGACCTAGACTTTAGTGTTGTATATTTCGACCTTAGAGTCGCGCTTAGTAGTATTGCGGTTTCTTGTTGCTTTTGAGCTTCCTTTTGGATTTGATCCTCGCCACTTGGCGTTGTATATTATTATATCATTGCGTGGTTGTGACCGTCGATTGACGAAGAGCTAGCTCCCGCTTGGGGATGCCTTTATCATTGTATATGTATTGTTATCTTGTTATTATCGTTTTACCCCATTCGGGGCCAGTTTTACAAAAGAAACTCTGCCGAAATTTTTAGAAAAGGCTGTACACTTTTAAAATGCATATTCGGCTTAGTTATTTAAAAACCTTGACTTCAAACACGTTTTTCTTCACTTCTTTAAAACCAGTTTCTTTACTTATTCTTCAAAATGGTTTTAGATTTCTGGGCTTTTGGCTTACTTGGATCAGATGGAGTCCTATAGGCTTCATATGGTTCAAGTGCCAGTCACGTGCTCTTTCGGGTCGTGACAGAAGCCAAGCCATTTGATTGGCTGCAAAAGAAACAGGAAGGAAATTTTTGAAGGATTTTTTGGGGATATGCTGTTAGGAATTAGATTAGAGTGTAAATATATATATTCGATATTAAATTTAAATGGGCCATTTTGGCGCGAAATGAAACATTTCCAAATCGCGCCCGGGTTGCGCCCAAACGTTCCAAATTCAAATTTTAGGATTTTAAGCGGGTTCCAAATTTTGAAAAGAGGTGTTTAATGATTAAAATGCATGCCCCCAAGTCGGACACTTGCACGCGCGCGTAGTCGCCCAAACCCGCCCGTTTAGCCAAACGGAACGGAATCTCGACACGCGGACGCTACCACGCGACTAGTGGCGACGAGTAGGCCAACATGGACATCTTAAATTTCAATTTAGGAGTTAAAATTTGTTATGTGCCAAAATGACTTAACCGGCTAAAATTTAGCAATAAACACCAGAAAATCAGGAAAATTGGGAACGAGCAAACCACAACCCTCAACTAGTAATCTACATAGTATTATTGGGCTCGGGTGTTACATCATACCCAACTACAAAAGAATTTCGTCCTCGAAATTCCAAGAATACAAGATAGCTACTACTGGAAAAGGTGAGGGAATTTCTGCCGGATCTCGTCTTCTCGCTCCTAAGTAGATTCTCCATGCGATCAGTTACCCCAAGAAACTAGCATAAGAGGGATAACATTGTTCTTAAGACCCTTTTCTCTTCGATCCTTGATCTCGACTGGTCGCTCCTCAAAAGTCAGGTCTTCCCGAACGGTCAACTCCGAGTGATCCAAAACATGGGTCTCATCACGACATACCTCCGTAGTTGAGACACATGAAACACATCATGAACTCCTGCTAATGTCGATGGTAACGCCAACCGGTACGATACCTCTCCGACACGCTCCAATATCTCGAAGGGTCCAACGAATCGGGGACTAAGCTTTCCCCGACTTCCAAAGCGAATCACCCCTCTAGTCGGTGATATCTTCAGGAATACCAAATCGCCCACGGCGAACTCTAGAGGTCTTCTTGACGTGTCGGCCCAACTCTTCTGTCTGTCTTGAGCTGCCTTCATATGCTTCCTGATTGTATTCACCTTCTCGACTGTCTGTACCACCAAATCTGGCCCTAGTAACCTTCGTTCACCCACATCATCCCAACATACAGGTGAACGGCACTTACGACCATGCAACGCTTCGAACGGGGCCATCTGAATTGTCGCTTGGAAGCTATTGTTGTACGAAAACTCCACCAGGTGTAGATGATCCTCCCAAGAACCTTTGAAGTCTAACATGCAAACCCTCAACATATCTTCAAGGGTCTGGATCGTTCTCTCTTATTGTCCATCAGTCTGGGGATGATAAGCTGTGCTGAACTTCAATCGAGTCCCCAAACTTTCTTGTAAACTCCTCCAAAAGTGTGACAGGAACCGAGTGTCCCGGTCGGACACGATGCTTACCGGCACTCCATGCAATCTGACAATCTCCTGCATGTATCGCTCTGCCAAAGTCTCTGTCGATTGACCAACCCGAAAAGGAATAAAGTGAGCTGCCTTGGTCAACCGATCGACAATCACCCATACTGCATTGTTGCCCTTTGGACTCCGCGGTAAAGCCGTCACGAAATCCATGGTTATATGTTCCCACTTCCATTGAGGAATCTGGAGTGGTTGCAACAAACCAGCAACCCTTTGGTGTTCAGCCTTGACTCGCTGACACACCAAGCACTCAGCCACGAAGCGAGCGATTTCCCGTTTCATACCTTCCCACTAGAAATGCTGTCGAATATCTCGGTACATCTTTGTCCCTCCTGGATGTACAGAGTAAGCTGAACTGTGTGCCTCCTTCATAAGCTCCCCATGCACATCTCCTTTTGGCACACACACACGGCTACCATATCTCACCGAACCGTCTTCATGGATCAGTAAACCGGTTCGTAGTCCGGCTCCAACCTGCTCTCGAAACTTTTGCAGTCTAGGATCCTGCGATTGCGCCACTTTAATCTTCTCCACTAAGGACGATTGTACTTGCAACTGCATCAACTGTCCTGTGGCACGCGGTAGCACAACCTCCAAGTCAAATCTCCGAAACTCCTCAATGATCTCTCTCTGTGCGGTCAATAACTGACTTGCTGGTAACCGACTTAGCGCATCTGGCATGACGCTAACTTTACCCGGATGGTACTTAAGATCAAGGTCGTAGTCGGCCATCAGCTCCAACCATCTGCGTTGCCTCACGTTCAACTCCTTCTGAGTGAACACATATTTCAAACTCTTGTGATCCGTAAAGACTTCAACTCTCTCGCCCAGAAGGTAGTGTCTCCAAATCTTCAGGGCGAAGATCACGGCTGCAAGCTCCAAGTCGTGAGTCGGATAGTTCTGCTCATGAGTCTTCAGCTGCCTCGATGCGTAAGCGACGACTTTCCCATTCTGCATCAAAACACATCCCAATCCCTTTCCAGATGCGTCGCTGTGAATCACCAGTCCTCCTGAATCATCCGGTACGGTTAGGATAGGGGCGGTTATCAGCTTCTGCTTCAACGTCTCGAAGGCCAATGCACATCCATCTGTCCAAACAAACGGTACCTCCTTACGCGTAAGCTTGGTTAACGGCTCAGCTAAACGAGCGAAGTTCTCCACAATCTTCTGTAGTAACCGGCGAGTCCAAGAAAACTTCTTATCTCTGTAACATTCTTTGGAACGGGCCAATCTCAAACTGCTGCAATCTTCTAGGGATCAACGGCGATCCCATCGCCCGACACGACATGCCCCAGAAACCTCACTTCTTCCAACCAGGATTCGCCCTTACTCACCTTTGCAAATAACTTCACTTGTCTCAGCGTCGGCAGTGCGATCCTTCCTCTCCACTAAGAGGACTGGAGTTCCCCTCGGTGAGTTGCTGCTTCGAATCCATCCCTTCTCGAGTAATTCACTCACTTGTTTCTTAACCTCTTCCAATTCCACCGGTGCCATTGGATAATCAGTTTTGATACTGGCGTTGCACCAGGAGTAAGGTCAAACGCAAACTCCACATCTCGCTTCGGTGGTAAGTCCGAAATGTCTTCAAACACATCCATAGTGTCGCGGACGACTGCCGGCTCTTCATCACTCTCCACTACCATAGCCGCAAGAACACTGTTCGTCGGCCTAGCCCTAAACTCGACTGGCCCGACAGAAACTTTTCTCCAATGAAAGTCAACTTAGGATGTCCGGGAATCTGGAGTTACCTTCCTTGCCCTACAGCCAATGTGGGCGTGGAAAGTGCCAGGAGAATCCATCCCCAAGACATCCTCGTAACTGCTCGTATCTATCACCAAGAAGTCTGCAAAAGCTCCCGTCCGCAAACAACAACTGTACGATCTCTACTATTCTTACTAGCTATAATTTTCCCATTCCCAGTGTGTATGTCCCATAAACTAGACAGGGTCGTGACAGTTGATCGAGTGTGTAGTTATAAATTTGGATGACATAAACAATGGGGTGCTCCGAAATTAAGTAATGCCAAGCGGGAAAACCATGAACGAGTAAATTACCTGAAACCACTTCTCCCGATGCCTTAGTTTCTTCAGCTGTCAACGTGAACGCTCGAGCCTGCTGTAGTCCTTGAGTAAGCGGTTCCTGTCCTTGGAACGGTCCTTGCGGAGGCTTCTGTGTATCATCCTTCGTGCGAGGCTTCGACGGACAAGCATCAACGGTGTGATCTGCCGCTCCACATCTAAAACAAAGTCCCAGCCTCAAACGACACTCCCTTCGCACGTGTCCGGGTTTGTGGCAGTAGCTACAGATCACGCTCCCCTTCCGATCACCCATACTGGTTTTCTTCATTGGTGCTACATTGCGCCTGTTCACTGGAATACGTCTACGTACGGACGTGGGGTCCATTGTAAATGCTGGTTCCAGCTCGAGTTGTTCCTTTAGTTTTTCCATCAATCCCCTTATCACTCTTCGCCTGGCGGCTAAGACCGCATGCCCTGGGTCCATCTCCAAATTCTGATCGGCCATATCCCTGAAATCAAGGTACCCACATTAGCATGATGATAGATTCTGAGTATAGATCAAGGCTAGAACTCCAAGATACTTAAATAGAGTGCTGCATCGTAGCTATGCCGCGGTATCATAGCCGCAATTACTTAACTCCACCCAAGTCGCCTAGGTCCTAGAGATAACAAGAAGTTAGGTTTTCAAGTTTGACAATGCAAAGTAAGTTTGCATGTCGACATGATCTGGAAGAATGATTCAAGGACGGTAAAACGGTCAAGGTGGCAGGACATGTTCCCTAATCATGGGTTTTCTGATTCGTGTATCGGGTGCAATACCCAACTACGAGAATCAACCCAATTAACCTATGGCTCTGATACCATAAAACCATGTCATGCCCCGCTTCCCAGAGTACGCAAGATTTGGGCACGTGACATAGCCAACCATGCTACCTGTGGGTAGGAAGTATCCATCCACAGTCACATTACGGTTGTAAAGATATCAAGAACAGTAAAATAAGCTAAACTAATACATGTCCAAATCCATAATAACAAGAATCAATAAACAATAAATGCGGAAGCTAATGATCCAATACAATGAAATAACAGTATGTCCCATAATGCGGGCTCACATCTGGAAATGAAACGACATAAATGAACTAAACTCTAAAGAACTCACAGTTCAGCCTGCTGGCTGAAGTACTCCTGCTCGGTCGACGACAAAGGTACGGAATCTGGGCCATGCAAAACCCAGACGTCAGCGCGTCATGATATCAGGTATATAGCATAAACATGATGATAAATAGTGCAAGCATGAACATGAATAAGCAGTAATAAGAAGTAATAAACAGGGTAACGTGCAGTAGTGACTAAACTGTCCTATCAGGTTTTCTACTCTATAGTCTTTGAAACCAATTGATGAATCGTCGATGTAACTCAATAGTATCCCGTGCGTGCCCGGGACCACGGTCATAATTCTCGGGGCTGAATCCGAGACGTGCCGCTAAGCAGTAAAAGGTAGTGGGATAGATGAGTGATGTCAGCATCAACACTCCGGGGCTGGCCAAGCCCGTAAGACTGATCAGAACAATGTATCGAACTGTTGAGTTACAAGTCGGTTTCACCTTTGATTTCCCCATACCCCCAAACTATGTATGTCAGTCAGGTATTCAGTAGTCAAGAACTAATGCCAACACAAGTCAAGTAAAGGTAGGTCTATCTGGATCGACAGCAGGAATGGTTGGGTTTGTCGGCATTAGGCATAAGATCAGGTAACAGGTCAGGTTACTTTCAACAGGTAGAGTCGATATGTACAGGGTGTTGTGTCCGGTGTATCAGTACATGTGTCAGGTGTATCAAGATCGGTCAATATGTAATGCAATCAGGTATGTGATGATAACAGGTATAGTAACAAATAATGAACAGTAGCAGGAAACAGTAAATAACAATTATTATTCTATGTGAACACGGTGATATTTGTATTCTCTTATTAATCCGGTTCACGCACCTTCGAGGTGCAAAAGCCACAAGACGAGCAATATCGATAATATGCGTAATGGAGTTACATGAATCTGAACTAAGCACAATAATTGTCTCATGAGTGATTTTAACAAATGAATTGGGGATGATCTACTTGGTTTGATTAGTTAAGTGTGACTTAATAGCTGACCGGTTAAAGCGAGCAATGATTTCATTGATTTAAAGTTACGGATGATCGTGACTAGCAATTCTAAGTTATAACAGGTATCGATATTGTATTAGTTGTGTGGTTATAATATGATGAGTAAGCTGTAGCATGTTAAGCAAGTATTCAGATACTTGCCTCGGCGGTTCCGCAAACCGAAACACGGGTGCGATGTCGGTAGAAACCACGATACGGAAGCACGGGCCACGGATCGAGTCCCAACAGAGGTCAACGGGATCACACGGACCAGGGGGCTTCGCTGGAGCGTCGGGTTCGCCGGATGGCACGGTCGGATCCCGGTAAAATGTCAAAAGTAACGGAGTTAGCGACAAAATACGATACACGCAAAACTAACGACCAGCGGGGGGGTTGTACTAAAAGGAAGGAGAAGGAAACTTACAGGGAGACACCAGGGGTGTGACCACGGCGGGTTCGACGGCACTGGAACGCCGGCGAGGCCGCGACGGTGGCTGCGAAGGCTGGGACAGCCGCTGGGCTTGCTGGAGAGGGGTGCGACGAGTGGAGGAGAGAGGGGGTCGGCTCTGGTGGTCGAGGGAACAGGGAGGTGGTGCGGGAGACGTCGACGAGGGTCGTCGGCGTGATTTCCGGCGACCTGGAGATGGTGCAGGTGCTGGCTCGGGCCTGAAGGTGGTCCGGCGAGGAAAGGAGGGGGTGACGGCGAGGTCTCGACGAGGAGGGTGCAAGGGGGTCGTGGGAGGCCTCGGCGGTCGGAGTCGACGTCGACAGCGAGGTCGCGAGGGATGGAGGCGTCGGGGAGATGGGTTGCAGGCGCTGGATCGTCGAGAGGACAAGGAAAAGAAGGTAGGTGGGTGCGGTGGAGGTCGTGGTGGTGAGGGCGGCGACGGCGAGGTCTCGAGGAGGCCGGCGGTGGGATCGCGAGGCTAGGTTAGGGTTTGCGTGGGGTTCTCGTGGTCGCGTGGGTTAGAGGGAGGAGGCGGCTGCATGGTGAAAATATAGAGGAGAGAGAGAGAGGCTGATGGAAAGGAGAGAGAGAGAGAGAGATTCGTGAGTATGAGAGAGAGAGACTGAGGGAAAGAGAAAGAGAGAGAGAAAGAGGAGAGAGACAGAGCTGAGGACATAGAGGAGGGGCCCACGAAGGAAGCCAAGCCATTTGATTGGCTGCAAAAGAAACAGGAAGGAAATTTTTGAAGGATTTTTTGGGGATATGCTGTTAGGAATTAGATTAGAGTGTAAATATATATATTCGATATTAAATTTAAATGGGCCATTTTGGCGCGAAATGAAACATTTCCAAATCGCGCCCGGGTTGCGCCCAAACGTTCCAAATTCAAATTTTAGGATTTTAAGCGGGTTCCAAATTTTGAAAAGAGGTGTTTAATGATTAAAATGCATGCCCCCAAGTCGGACACTTGCACGCGCGCGTAGTCGCCCAAACCCGCCCGTTTAGCCAAACGGAACGGAATCTCGACACGCGGACGCTACCACGCGACTAGTGGCGACGAGTAGGCCAACATGGACATCTTAAATTTCAATTTAGGAGTTAAAATTTGTTATGTGCCAAAATGACTTAACCGGCTAAAATTTAGCAATAAACACCAGAAAATCAGGAAAATTGGGAACGAGCAAACCACAACCCTCAACTAGTAATCTACATAGTATTATTGGGCTCGGGTGTTACACCCATCATATGGGTCAAGATACGTATACGCTAGTATGCTCTGGAGTATCGATGCCCTGTCTCGATACACCCTCGGCTAGGAATAATTATAGGATGTACTTGTGGACTACCCTTGGCCCCACTAGTATGATCTCCATCATAATCCTAGTAGTCAAGTACACATCCTAAGGGATTTATCAACATGTGAGAGCAAGACAGTATCACAATACAAATCTACATATTAAGACAAAGAGCAACAGATAGCATACTATCATGTCGAGCAAGAAAGTCCTCTCTATATATATCCAAGCATCCACTATAATATACATCACATGTACAATAATGGCCTCTAGGGCATATACATAACTAACAAGATGATCCACCCGAGAGTGTCTACTTTGGGCTCCTACATTTAAACTAAGGTAACCAGGTTACTTGATTTGCTAATCTAAGTAACCTAGGTGATGTAGAGAGTGGTGATGGTTTTTTTTGTCTCAAGAATCCTAGATTTCTCAACACATGAGACTATTAGGGTTTGAGGTAGAAGAAGAGAAGCTTGGAGGAGGTGAGAGTGTTGTAGAGAGCAAGCTATGAATTAAGTGAAGAATGGCTAAGTCTTGTGATTAATAAAGCAAGTATGCCAAGATAATAATAAAAAATTACCTTCACCACAAAATATCTAGATATTTTCTACAAAATATCTAGATGCCACCTTACCTCAATAGTAACCCATGAATCACCAAGTGAGTCAACAAGTAGCCATGCTTCACTTAATAAAAAGTCAACACCTTATACCTCCACCTTATTAACCATTTAACTAAATGGTTAAAACAAATAATGAGGTTTCTTCTTCTAGAAGCACTCTTGTAAGAAATTACAAGAATACCCCTCACCGTATATACATACCCGTATCCGTATTCCGAAAAATACAAATACAAAAGAGACGAAAATAATTCAACAATGTAATACTAGGATCCAGTTTAAACCAAAGCCCGCTAGTATTATCCGCCCGAAAATCATACATGCACAAGTATACGTATGTGATCGAATCCTGCCGTAAAACCATACGGCCTCTACATCGTTTCACCCGAAGTAGAGAAGCCCTCTGTGTGGGACTCTAAAGACTCGACAGTACGCCGACAGTGCGTTACTGGATAAATCCATAACCACAACCATGTCAGCGGCATTAGTTGTACGTAACGGCTACCCGGATACCTGTCGAAAAGGAAAGCTGATGAGCAAACTCATTCGGATCCCAACTGAGCCTATCCGTGATAATATCCATATAGTTCGGTCTTTTTGTCTAAGAGTATCGCATATCGGATCTAGGGGTGGTAAGCGTCAGACCCTAATAACCCGATAATTCTTGCTGATGCGGCTCAGGACCGATCAGGGAAACTACTGATCAACCTATCAGCAAATCCCAACTGCCTTGGCCAAGGTCTTATGGTCCTGACCAATTGAACACAGTGTGATATCAACTCCCAACACCTGGAGAGACGAATCCCTGGCAATCACTCATTGCCTCCATGTGGCTCGGGACTGTACCCAACCAAAACCCGTTTGCACGATTCAGTAGAGCCATGGTAGGGTAGTGATCAAAGCACAGTAGGAACTCATACGAGACAAATGACGATCTCAGGTCCAAAGACTAATCTATACATATGTCACAAAAGAACCACCATCTGACGATAGGTATAATACCATCTATAGGTTCTCAGCAAGTCCGTCTAGCGTACTTACCTCCAGTGAGCACCCGTATACAATCTTAGGTGCTCACACCAATGGTTGTGGAACCAACCACCTCCCCTCGTCGGGGTCTAGAAACGTACATGCAAGTCTACTTTAGAGCATCGATGCTCGATCTCGATTCTCCTGCGACTTGGGACATTTAAGGATGTGCTTATAGACTACCCAGCTCCCATAAGTATGATCGCCATCACAACGCAGGTAGTTAAGCAAGATCCTACGGGCTTTATCAACATATAACCACAATATGTAATAACGTGTATAACATATGCCATGTTAAGATAAAGTCAAACCATAATGGTATACTACTATATCAAGTTTTTATCAATATGTGCAATCTGGATAAAGCATCAATAAAAACAAATACACATATCCTGATAAAGACAACTGAAATAATATATTATATAACTGAACAAAATCGTCATGTACAAACATATCCCCAGCATCCACATGTATACATATGCAATAATGGCCTCTAGGGCATACATATCCAACAATCTCCCACTTGCACTAAAGGATAGTTATTGGCATACCAAATACCCAACGTCTGCTCTAAGACCAGCTGCTGGCGTACCACATACCCAACATCTCAAAAAGTCGCTCGAACTGTGCTTGAGGGAGGGCCTTTGTAAATGGATCCGCCGTGTTCTCTTTTGTATCCACTCTCCGGACCTCGATCTCCTGGCAATCTATGATCTCACTGATCAGGTGATACCGCCTTAAGAAGTGTTTAGATTTCTGATAGGACAGTGGTTCCTTCGCTAAAAATATAGCCCCATTGTTATCGCAATACAAAGGTATCGGATCAACAATGGATGGAACTACCTGAAGTTCAGCAATGAACTTCTTCATCCAGACCGCTTCTTTCGCGGCATCGCTCGCAGCAATGTATTCAGCCTCCATCGTCAAGTCTGTAAAGGTATCCTGTTTGGATCTCCTCCAACACACCGCCTCTCCGTTGAGGGTAAACACAAAACCCGAGACAGACTTGCTGTCATCCTTGTCACTTTGGAAGCTTGAATCGGTAAAGGACTCGACCTTGAGGTCTCCATTACCGAAAACCAAGAACATCTCCTTAGTCCTTCTTAGGTACTTGAGAATGTTCTTCACTGCTGTCCAGTGGTTCTCACCTGGGTTCGACTGATACCGGCTCACCACGCTTAGCGCGTAAGCTACATTTAGTTTTGTACATAGCATCACATACATTATAAATCCTACCGCCGAAGCGTATCAATCTTGGGAGACATCTCCTTGGAGAGGGTGATTCCATGCAATGCGGGTATGTTACCGTGCTTGGAATCTTCCATACTAAATCTCTTTAGTACGATCTCTATGTACCTGGACTGCGAAAGTACCAGTAATGTCTTGGATCTATCTCTGTAGATCCTGATCCCCAATATGTACGAGGCATCACCCAGGTCCTTCATGAAGAACCTTTGTGATAAGAACAGCTTGACTGATTATAGCATAGGAATATCATTTCCTATCAAAAGAATGTCATCCACGTACAAGACTAGGAATATGACAGTTCGTCCTACAATCTTCTTATAAATACATGGCTCATCCTCGTTCTTGATGAAGTTAAATTGCTTGACTGTTTCATCAAAACAGATGTTTTAGCTCCGCGATTTCTGCTTCAATCCATAAATGGATTTGAACAACTTGCACGCCTTCCCGCTGCTCCCACTTTCTACAAAACCTTGAAGCTTATCCATATAAACGAACTCTTCCAAACTACCATTTAGCAAAGCCGTTTTTACGTCCATCTGCCAGATCTCATAGTCATGGAAGGCAGCAATGGCAAGTAGGATCCGAATGGATTTGAGCATAGTCACTGGAGAAAAAGTTTCGTCATAGTCCAATTCTGGTCTTTAACGAAAACCTTTTGCAACAAGTCTAGCCTTATAGGTTTCCACCTGCCCATCTACACCAATCTTCCTTTTGTAGATCCATTTGCATCCTATGGGTTTTACCCTGGGTGGAGTAACTTCCAAGGTCCACACTTTATTGGTGTAAATGGACTCTATTTCGGATTGCATAGCATCCAGCCACTTATCGGAGTCCCTACTGATAATGGCCTGCCTGAAACTAGTAGGGTCACTTTCTCCAAGTGCAATCTTCTCGATCCCCGTCTATAAGAAAATCGTAGTATCTCTTGGGCGGATGAGAAATCCTACCAGATCTGCGGAGTAGCTGAGGTTCGTCAGGTATTACTAAATCTAACGGTTCCACCAAATCTTCAGTTATAGTTTGTGTTTCTGGAACTTCATCCAGTTCTACCGCGCTGCCACTAATATTTTTTACAAGAAATTCTTTCTCCAAAAATGTGGCATTCCTAGAAACAATAATCCTTTGTTCCTTTGCGTGGTAGAAAAGATACCCATTAGAATCTTGTGGGTATTCCACAAACTTACACAAAACTAATCGTGCCTCGAGTATGTCTGGGTTCTACTTTTTAACATAAGCAGGGCAACCCCAAATCTTAACACGTTTAATATACAAACTCTTACCACTCCATATTTCATACGGAGTTTTAGGCATGGATTTGGATGGAACTTGATTCAAAAGATGTGCTGCTGTTTGAAGCGCATATCTCCAAAATGAAAGTGGCAACTCAACACTACTCATCATGGAGAGAACTATATCCATAGGATACGATTCCTTCGCTTCGATACACCGTTGTTCTGTGGTGTGTACGGAAGAGTAAGCAGGGAGAGAATTCCATTCTCTTTTAGGTAATCGAGGAATTCCGTGCTCAAGTACTCCCCTCTTCTATCAGATCTGAGGATCTGATACTTTTGCATGTCTGTTTCTCTACTTCGTTTCTATATTCTTTGAATTTCTTAAAAGCTTCAGATTTGTGTTTCAAAAGATACACATATCCGAACTTTGAGAGATCGTCAGTGAATGTAATGAAGTACGAGAACCCACCCTGTGCATGTATAGACATTGGACCACATATTTCGCTGTATATAAGTCCCCAGAGCTCTGCTGCTCTTTCTCCATGTCCGGTAAACAGAGATTTGGTCATCTTTCCTTGGAGACAAGACTGACAAGTTTCATAAGATGAAAATTCGAACGTATTCAAATGTCCATCCTTATGTAATTTACTCAGTCTTTTCTCTCCGATATGACCAAGTCTACAATGCCACAAGTAGGATTTGTTCTCTTCTGAACTCTTCCTCTTGTGTGTGTTTTGTACATTGAAAACTGTGTTTTGATTTAGAACATAGATACCATTACACAGTGAACCTTCTGCAACCAATACCTGATTGAGGTAAATGTTCATGATATTTCTATCAAGAACAAACTTATATCCATCTTTATCAAGTAAAAAAATGATATGATGTTGCAAACCATGGAAGGTACATAGTAGCAATTGTTCAAAATCATAGTATTGCCTTTTGACAACACGAGGTGATATTCACTAACGGCAGCAGCATCAACTTACGCTCCATTCCCTATTCTGAGGTACATATCATCCGGTCCAACTATCCTACTTTTTCTCAATCCCTGCAATAAATTACAGATATAAGATCCTGATCCGGTATCTAGTATCCAGGAGGTAGGACTGACCGAAAAACAGTTCTCAATAACAAGAACACCTGAAGGAGATGCAACAGTATACTTCGTCTTTGTAACATTTCAGAAAAAATAAAATATTATCTTTGGAATTTAATATTAAAATAATATATTTCCCGAAAACTGCCCGATTTACGAAATTGGGGTTTCCGAAAAAGGGTATAAATATATACCAATAATTGTGAAATAATTGGGAATTAAAATGATTTATTCATTTAAAAAGATATTTATCGGATTTGGCATCTTTAAAATTTGTTATATGCGGTTTGGATAAAAACCCGATTAGTGCACTGCTAATCGCGATTAAGCCAAATCCGTGTTTTTACAGTTTTCCGTGGCTAGTGCACCATGTCATGTTGTATTTGGTTACATGTTGCCGCATTTGTGTTGTTTTATGTGTATTATATGGTTTGGGTTTTAAATAGAAAAGAAAAAGAGAAAAGGGTTAAAGTTTAGAATGATTGGAGAGAGAGGGAGAATGAGAATAAGTGAGAGAGAGAGTGAGGGGCTGCCTCATTTCATTACCCCATTTATTTTTAATCATTTTCTTCTCCTTCTTCAACCTCATCTCCCTCCACCTTCACCCCAAGAAATCATCTCCAAATCTCCATCAAAACCCTAAACCCCTTTCATTAAAAGTGATCCCCTCTCCACCCTCTACACTTTGGACCAAGAAAAGTTTGATTTTGATGACTTGGAGAAGCTAGGGTTTTTCTTGGGTTGCCCGAATGAGGTATTTTCTTTACCATTAGCATTGTATTTGTTTCACTTTAGTATCCTTGCATGTTTAGAAGTGTTTATATGTTGTTTAGTGAGATTTGGAAATTTCAAGTTCGGGTTTGAGGGATTATTGAGTTGTGATTGTGTAATTGAGGCTAGTAGAGGCCATATAACCCCTGTAATGTTAGTATTTTGGACAAAATCTGAGACTTAAACCCCGGAACACGAACTTAGAAACCCCGACATCGGGAAATTGTGAGAATTTTGATGGTATTTAGGAATCTGGAGTGACTCGGGGACCTGGAAAATTATTTAGCGAAGACTGAGAGTTGTGCAGGTGACCAGAAGACTACCCCTGAAACCCTAGCCCCTAATTCATTAACATGGTCGCAGATTTATTCGTATTGGCCGCAAATTGCGACCATGTTGAGATGAAAACTTGTGATTTTTGGTCTGTAGCATTGTTATCTGATATCTAGGGCAACCCCATATGCAAAATTTGCTAATTTTACCTGAGACGAAATCTGGAGGTGGTTTTGCCTAGTTGTTGTTTCCGTATTTTGCGATTCTGAGACTTTAGTTTTGTATTTGGTTTTAGTTCCGTCGTGTGGCGTTCGAACGTCAACGACGAGGGTTAATTGGTTGTGTTTTGCATGCGTAAACTATAGGTTTTGACCTATGTGTGATTCGTGCGACATTTTGGTTTTCGTGCGAGATTTCCGTTTAAGATGTTATATGTGTATATATGTAGGGACCCCCACATGGACTTCGGATGATGAAGAAGAAGATGGCGACATCGACTTCGGCAAGCGAAAATCAAGGTGAGTAGATTTATATCTACGGGGGAAGCCGGGTGGATGGCGTATAGCACCCCCGCAAAGTCATATGAAATGATATGATGTGATATAGATGTGCATTTATATGTTATTGAGAGAGATGAACACTTAGCAAGAAAGGCTTTAGGAGATCATGGGTTAGTGTTAGCGAGATTTGGATGAAGTGATTTAGTTGGGTTCTTAGTCGCGAAACCTAGAGTAAGGTTGTTACACATACACATACACGCACGGGATATGGTTTTGGGTGTATATGTTATATGTATATAGATAGATGTGGATGCGTGGGTTTATATATATATACATATACGTATACACGGATGATTGAGGATAGTATATGATACTTGGAGATGAGTCGATGTGATTGGGCATGGTGCCATGAGATTGGTGATGTGATTTGGTTCATATTAGGAGATCGACATGATAGTATAGCGGATCTTTAGACGATGTGTTTCAGACACACGCACATATATTTATATTTGTTGATGGTATCAGTATGTACTAGACTTAGATCGGTACCCAGTTCATGATATATGATAATAAGGATACCAGATAAGTAATGAGATAAACATGATATTTGACCCGTACCCAGATTTGTGATGCCGTACGGTGGATTTACCGTACGAGATATAATTATGATGATAGATCCGCACTCTTGACTCGAGGAGGTCATTTGATATATTGTATCGTACGTGATACTATTGAGGCGAAATGACCGACTACTAGATATATATATATAGATCGACTCAGACTTAGGTGGATTCTCTTACCCTTTTGACTCGGCTCGAGTCATACTCGTTTTCAAAAATGGAGAATCGTGAGTATTTTAATTACCCAGAACTGTATGACTCGTATATTGGATAGGTATATTCTTCAGTGTTGTTGTTACTACATTACTTTCCATATTTTCATGATATTACATCGCATTACATGCTTATACATATGTTGTCTGTAATTATTATGAAACCCTGCTGTCAGGACACCAGCACCATTACCGATGATGCGTATGTTTCATGCACACCTGCATGCCAGCTCACACACATCATCATCGGTAATTGCCATGTCACGTACGCTTTAGAAAATATTATTTCATTGACATAGCTTGCTAGCTGATAGTCGCAATATGTTATAGCTTTCATATGCTAGTTTAACTATTGCATTCGTTGCATGATATCAGATGCATTCATATATTCATTGGGCATGCAGTATTATGGAGATTTATGCCGGTTTTCACTGTTTATTGACATGGTGATTTGATGATTTCGGATCCTTCTTGAGATTTTCTGGATTTGGAAACCGTATATGAAAGTTTTATAAACTGATGATTTATTTTAAAGAGAAAAATGCAGCTTTCCTTGATATGATGAGTCTTGTCCACCATGATGTTTTCTCGGTTCTAAGATGGTTTTCGAGACCCGATTCGAGGAGTTGGATGAACCGTCTTCGGGTACATGGTGGACCCGGTATGGTACCCCGGGGCAAGAAGCTCGAGTTGTAGACGATGAGCCCGGCAGGGGCAGACTGCCTACCGGTGATTGTCTGGCATAGCGGATATCCGGAGGATAGCATTTGTGGTCGTGTGATTGATGATATAGGCCGATCCGGATTGACGGAGCCCGAGATATTGAGATATTGAGATTTGAGACACTGAGATGTTAGGATTTTATTTGAGGATATTACTTGATATGACCTAGGATAGTGTCATACATACGATTTCTGCTCTGTGATATTTTCTACTCACGAGTTGGCAACTCACTCCCGTTGTGCCACAGTTCTTGCAGGTTTTGCCGTACAGGTTTCTTGTCGGCTTTACTGGCACACTACTTTCATTTAAGGTGATTGCTTTGATAGGTGGGTTCACTTGCATCGTGACCACCATTGTACATTTATTATTTCAGTTGTATCTAGTAAACTCCATCAACCCGACTTGTATATTTGATAGAACTAGAAGATCAGTGTTTATTCTTTCGACCTTAGAGTCGAGCTTGTATTATTATGGTTTTCTGGTGGATATGGGCTTTCTTTTGAGTTTTGATCCTCGCCCTTCGGCGTTGTATATTATATTGCTTGCGTGGTTTTGTCCGCCCTTTTGGCGAAGAGCTAGCTCCCGCTTGGGGATGCCTTATTCATTATATATATTCTTTATCAGGTTTTGTACCCGTTTGGGGTCAGTATTTACAAAGGAAACTCTGCCGAAATTTTTATAAAAGACTTGAGGTTTTTTTTTAAAAGATGCAATACTTCGGCTTATGTTGTTAAACTACTTGCTTTAAATTGGTTTTCCCTTCACTCTACTGCTTCATTGGTTTTGATTTCTGGGTTTTGGCTTACTTAGATTACGTATGCCTCGAAACGTTTCGTAATTTAGGTGCCTGTCATATTCCGTACTTTTCGGGTCGTGACAAAGTTGGTATTAGAGCGTTAGGTTTTACCTTTTGAGTGTAGGATGACCTTTGGTTGATGGAGTAGGTGACTCAAGTAGAGTGACGTACTGTGTGTATGTTCCGCGGCATACTTACGATACGATACTCCGCTTAAGAAACCTTAGGATGTACATTTCTTTGCACAGTATTATCTTCATTCTTATGATCTATCCTCTTCAGTATCGCTTTATGGTTTTGCTGCCACGATTACACGGGCAGAGAGAGTTACGGCTAGAGTTGCGTTAGCACGAGCTCGTCACGGACGAGTACTGACCAGGTTATGATTCCAGGGACATACGATTTGCATAGATGCATCGTTTAGTTGTGTTTTTGCGACATGAGCGTTTGACGGATCACTTCTATGAGATTTCTCGGACGTGCAGGTCAACACCAGAGGATTTGGGCTACCGCTAGAGGCCAGCCAGAATGTGATGACCGTCAATACACCGAGTATTTTGATGATTAAGGCATTGTTCAGTGTGCGGACAAATGATCCAGTTGTTGCTGCGAATGACAAGATATCGCCCCAGATGTTTGGAGCTAATGCCGCACGAGTTATACTTAGGGATATGATAGAAGATCGCTAGTCACCAAAGATGAAAGACTAGGACATGTGATTCATTGCCTACCCCGATGTGAGGTCATCAGATTGATTGATTCCAGCTAGATACGACTTCACGCAGGTATGTTGAGAGTCGATAGAGGCGATCGAATGTCAGAAATCCATTTTCCAAGTTTAAAGTATTCGGAAAGCAATGCAAGTAATTCTACGGACCCTCTAGAAGAATGAAACCCTAACTCGATATAATGACTATGAGAACGCTTCAAAACCTTAGGGTTTACAGCAGTTCAGCGGTACCATTAATGAGGCTTGGGTTTGCCCTTCTACGGTTGGTCCATAGGTGCTGGGGCATATATTCGATACTACTAAATTGTACTCAAGATGTTGAGCTCTTGGGGGATTATAGAACCTTGACGAATCGATCGAAAAGTTCGACATCATTCGGATATCATGTGATGGAATATATTGCTTGGGAGACTCCAGATACGAGTATAGCCGTCGGAGCGCAGTCTATGCAGCCATGAAGAGACAAGTCCGAATCAGTCGACATTAGAGAAAAGAGGAGTAAGAGGTTCGTACGAGATCTTGATGAGATGATGTTCCACTCCGTTGACATCAGAGATGTGATACGCATGCAGAGGCGTTGTACATGGATATATCTTCCAGAAGAAGTCGCGATGAGTTTGCAGCCGTTCCGGAATAAGCAACAGAATTAGTAAAGGATGATAACTTCCGGGCAGTTCGGCAGAAATGAGATTCGGGAGAGACCCGTACATGATCTTTCTGGAATACAATACGAGGATTCATGGACCCAGGAGCGGTCATATTGTGCACACCCAGCAAGCCAAAGTTCGGCCCCGTCGAGGAGACATATTATGAGTGACCACGGCAGTTAGCCAGAGATTCTTAGAGGATGTGCTTGAGCGGGACTATTCCGCCATACTTGATTTCGGTATTTGGGCGATCTATTCGCACGATTGAGTTTTGATGCCTGAGTTTCATGATATTTGTTTTCGTGCACCATGGTTGCACCTACTGGGTATTTATATTTTGTGCATAGTTATTACACTTGAGATATGCTTTCTACACCGTTGTGTTGATTTATGATTTATGCACAGTTATTGCACTTGATATCGTTTTTGTGCCTTGGCTGCACATGTTTATGATTTCATGGATTTCATACAGCTGGATTGGATTTTGCGTATGTTCGGCGCTTGATATTGGATTTCGTCCACGATGGATGCACTTGATTTGGACTTTCGCGCATGTTGGGCGCATGATATGAGATGCGATTTTGGTGCACACCAGATGCACTAAATCGAGATTCTTAATGCATATCAGATGCACCTGATATTGCTGTCCGGCACACCCGTTGCCTATGACAGGTGTTTCGTGCACACTCGTTGCACTTAGATTTTGTTTCTGTGCACACGTATGAAACATTTATGGATTTCAATTTTCCGTGCGCACCAGACGCACGCAGCATTCTTATGCACATTTTGGATTTGATTTCTGCTGGAGCAGTACGTTTTTATGATATTTACTATTTGATATAGTGACTGAGCAGGACTAGTCAGAGGACAGTACCTGAATATATTTTGCGTGCATTGATAGTTATCGAAGGGATTTCCAAAGAAAGAGCTATAGTCTCAGTATTTACCTACGTGTCCGAGATGAAACAAACATTTAACAAAGGAAACCCTTCTAAATTTATTTTTCAAAACGGCGGGACGTGTATATTAAACAAATGATATATATATAGTTATTTTCTTACAATAGACGTCCGCCACTGTGCATTATTATGCGCATCGCACAGCGACTTAGAAAGGTTTGGCATGCATTTCCTTTAGATGTTTACATGTATAGTTTTGATTTATATCATGTTGGTTTTCGTATTGGGCTTTGACATTGACGTCATCCCCATGACTCCGATGATTGCGGGATGCTTGGCCGAGTTTTGATTTTTGAGTTGTACACTCTTTTCATGCGCATGCATTGCGCTACGATGTGTTTTATCTATTTATGATTCCGGAACCCCGTTGATTGATCTGATTATTAAAAATGTTTTAGAATTTAGGGGTTTAAATTTAAATTCGGGGTCCGAATTTCTTTAAGGGGAGAAGATTGTAACATTTCAGAAAATATAAAATATTATTTTTGGAATTTAATATTAAAATAATATATTTCTCGAAAACTGCTCGATTTGCGAAATTGAGGTTTTCGAAAAAGGGTATAAATATATACCAATAATTGTGAAATAATTGGGGATTAAAATGATTTATTCATTTAAAAAGATATTTATCGGATTTGGCATCTTTAAAATTTATTATATGCAGTTTGGATAAAAACCCGATCTGTGCACTGCTAATCGTGATTAAGCCAAATCTATGTTTTTGCAGTTTTCCGTGGCTAGTGCACCATGTCATGTTGCATTTGGTTACATGTTGTCGCATTTGTGTTGTTTTATAGGTATTATATGGTTTGGGTTTTAAATAGAAAAGAAAAAGAGAAAAGGGTTAAAATTTAGAATGATTGGAGAGAGAGAGTGTGAGAATAAGTGTGAGAGAGAGAGTGAGGGGCTGTCTCATTTCATTCCCCTATTTATTTTACATCATTTTCTTCTCCTTCTTCAACCTCATCTCCATCCACCTTCACCCCAAGAAATCATCTCTAAATCTCCATCAAAACCCTAAACCCCTTTCATTAAAAGTGATCCCCTCTTCACCCTCTACACTTTGGACCAAGAAAAGTTTGATTTTGATGACTTGGAGAAGCTAGGGTTTTTCCTGGGTTGCCCAAATGAGGTATTTTCTTTACCATTAGAATTGTACTTGTTTCACTTTAGTATCCTTGCATGTTTAGAAGTGTTTAGATGTTTTTTAGTGAGGTTTGGAAATTTCAAGTTAGGGTTTAAGGGATTATTGAGTTGTGATTGTGTAATTGAGGCTAGTAGAGGCCATATAACCCCTGTAATGTTAGTATTTTGGACAAAATCTGAGAATTAAACCCCGGAACACGAACTTAGAAACCCCGACATCGGGAAATTGTGAGAATTGTGATGGTATTTAGGAATCTGGGGTGACTCAGGGACCTAGAAAATTATTTAGCGAAGACTGAGAGTTGTGCAGGTGACTAGAAGACTACCCCTGAAACCCTAGCCCCTAATTCATTAACATGGCCGCAGATTTATTCGTATTGGCCGCAAATTGCGGCCATGTTGGGATGAAAACTTGTGATTTTTGGTCTGTGGCATTGTTATCTGATATCTAGGGCAACCCCATATGCAAAATTTGCTAATTTTACCTGAGACGAAATCTGGAGGTGGTTTTCCCTAGTTGTTGTTTCTGTATTTTGCGATTCTGAGACTTTAGTTTTGTATTTGGTTTTAATTCGGTCGTGTGGCTTTCGAACGTCAGCGACGAGGGTTAATTGGTTGTGTTTTGCATTCGTAAACTATATGTTTTGACCTATGTGTGATTCGTGCGACATTTTGGTTTTCGTGCGTGATTTCCGTTTAAGATGCTATATGTGTATATAAGTAGGTACTCCCACGTGGACTTCGGATGATGAAGAAGAAGATTGCGACATCGACTTCGGCAAGCGAAGATCAAGGTGAGTAGATTTATATCTACGGGGGAAGCCGGGTGGATGGCGTATAGCACCCCCGCAAAGTCATAAGAAATGATATGATGTGATATAGATGTGCATTTATATGTTATTAAGAGAGATGAACACTTAGCAAGAAAGGCTTTAGGAGATCATGGGTTAATGTTAGCGATTTGGATGAAGTGATTTAGTTGGGTTCTTAGTCGCGAAACCTAGAGTAAGGTTGTTACACATACACATACACGCACGGGATATGGTTTTGGGTGTATATGTTATATGTATATAGATAGATGTGGATGCGTGGGTTTATATATATACATATACGTATACACGGATGATTGAGGATAGTATATGATACTTGGAGATGAGTCGATGTGATTGGGAATGGTGCCATAAGATTGGTGATGTGATTTGTTTCGTATTAGGAGATCGACATAATAGTATAGCGGATCTTTAGGCGATGTGTTTCAGACACACGCACATATATTTATATTTGTTGATGGTATCAGTATGTACTAGATTTAGATCAATACCCAGTTCATGATATATGATAATAAGGATACCGGATAAGTAATGAGAAAAACATGATATTTGACCCGTACCCAGATTTGGGATGCCGTACGGTGGATTTACCGTACGAGATATAATTATGATGATAGATCCGCACTCTTGACTCGAGGAGGTCATCTGATATATTGTATCGTACGTGATACTATTGAGGCGAGATCACCGACTATGAGATATATATATAGATCGACTCAAACTTAGGTAGATTCCCTTACCCTTTTGACTCGGCTCGAGTCATACTCGTTTTCAAAAGTGGAGAATCGTGAGTATTTTAATTACCCAGAACTGTATGACTCGTATATTAGATAGGTATATTCTTCAGTGTTGTTGTTACTACATTACTTTCCATATTTTCATGATATTTCATCGCATTGCATACTTATACATATGTTGTCTGTAATTATTATGAAACCCTGCTGTCAGGACACCAGCACTATTACCGATGATGCGTATGTTCCACGTACACCTGCATGCCGGCTCACACACATCATCATCGGTAATTGCCATGTCACATACACTTTAAAGAATATTATTTCATTGACATAGCTTGCTAGCTGATAGTTGCAATATGTTATAGCTTTCATATGCTAGTTTAACTATTGCATTCATTGCATGATATCAGATGCATTCATATATACATTGGCCATGCAGTATTATGGAGATTTATGCCGGTCTTCACTGTTTATTAACATGGTGATTTGATGATTTCGGATCCTTCTTGAGATTTTCTGTATTTGGAAACCGCATGTGAAAGTTTTATACGCTGATGATTTATTTTAAAGAGAAAAATGCGGTTTTCCTTGATATGATGAGTCTTGTCCACCATGATGTTTTCTCGGTTCTAAGATGGTTTCGAGACCCGATTCGAGGAGTTGGATGAACCGTCTGAGGTACATGGTGGACCCGTTATGGTACCCCGGGGTAAGAAGCTCGAGTTGCAGACGATGAGCCCGGCAGGGGCAGACTGTCTACCGGTAATTTTCTGGCGCGGCGGATATCCGGAGGATTCCGTTCGTGGTCGTATAATTGATGATATGGGCCGATCCGGATTGACGGAGCCCGAGGTATTGATATTTGAGACACTGAGATATTAGGATTTTATTTGAGGATATTACTTGATATGACCTAGGATAACGTCATACATGTGATTTCTGCTCTGTGATATTTTCTACTCACGAGTTGGTAACTCACCCCCGTTGTGCCACAGTTCTTGCAGGTTTTGCCGTTCAGGTTTCTTGTCGGCTTTTCTGGCACACTGCTTTCATTTTGGGTGATTGCTTTAGTAGGTGGGTTCACTTGCATCGTGACCACCATTGTATATTTATTATTTCAGTTGTATCTAGTAAACTCCATCAACCAGACTTGTATATTTGATAGAACTAGAAGACCAGTGTTTATTCTTTCAACCTTAGAGTCGCGCTTGTAATATTATGGTTTTCTGGTTGATATGGTTTTTCTTTTGAGTTTTGATTCTCTCCATTCGACGTTGTATATTATATTGCTTGCGTGGTTGTTCCCCTCCGAATGGCGGCCAAGACAGACGTCTTGCCTGAGATTCGGGGCAGATGCTAATTGGTGCTATCCATCCACCTCTCCGAAGATGCCAAGTTGATTTATGGCACCATGTATCGAAGGTTTAAGCAGATGTGGTCGATGTAGCAGACTTCGTCAGATTCCCCCTCGTTTGAGGGGTTTTTTGATTGTGGGGACGCTCTTTCCTGCAGGCGCAAGCCCCTGCAGTTAATTACGCTACCGCATCACGGTAACAACTTTCTCCTTCTCCAGATGGTCACTTCGTGTCGTGGGTGTTTGTTTTGTTTGTGGTTGCCCGTGTATTGTATACGGAGACTAATTTATGTTGTCGCCCGTAGGACGTGGATTAGTCCAAATCCATATTTTCTTAGATTTGGGTTTGGGTTTGAGGTTTTGGTTTGAGGATACGTTAGCCATTTTTGAGGCTAAGATCAACTCAAACGTTTGTTAAGGATACGTTAGTCTAATGTGAGACTAAGATCGACTTAACGGGATCGTTTAGATCCGACAAAAGAGCATTTAGGGGCTCTATTGTTCCAGTTTAGGGACATAGTGGTCCATTGCCAGTTTAGGGACATGGTGGTCCATAAAATGTATGGCCGTCGGGACCCATCACCTCTCTGAAGACATTGAAGGATTACAACGACAAATATCAGAGGAGTTCAGAGATGTACCCTTGAACCAAAGTTGATTGGGGGGATCTATAGTCCAATTTGGGACTAAAGTCTGTTTGAAGGTTTAAGGATACGTTAGCCATATTTGAGGCTAAGAAAAACTTAAACGGGATCGTTTAGATCCAACAAAAGAGCGTTTGGACTCTATTGTTCCAGTTTAGGGACATGGTGGTCCATTGCCAGTTTAGGGACATGGTGGTCCATTACTAGTTTAAGGACATAGTGTTCCAATACCAGTTTAGGGACATGGTGGTCCATCATTCCCGTTTTGGGGACAAATGTTAGTTTAAGGACGCATTAGTCCATGAGTTTAAGGACCCCACAGTCTGTATTAATGTGTGGTTGTCGGGACCCGTCACCTCTCTGAAGACGTTGAAGGATTACAATGACAAATATCAGAGGAGTTCAGAGATGTACCCTTCAACCAATGAGTTGGTTGAAAAAGCAGATGTGCTCAGTTCAAGATGATTTGAGGACTTATGGCCAGTTTGGGCTAAGTCCAATTATGTTTGAAATATTGGCCCTTTGGGCCATTAGACATTTGTCTGGGTTCAGCCCCTCGTCATTCAGCAGTGTTAAACAGAGGTTTGGTGGCTCTGAAAACATTTTGTCTTTGATTTCCTCAATTTTGAGATTCATTTGGAGGAGGGACTTTTACCTCTGGAAAATTAGCCAATTTGGCTAAAGGTAGTGTTAAACACTAGAGAACAACAATGTTAAACACTGGAGGTAGAACTCTCAAATTAGTGTTAAACACTAAAATACAATCAGTGTTAAATACTGGAAATATAATCTTCAATTTAGTGTTAAACACTAAAAACAATCAGTGTTAAACACTTTTCATTTCGTGGCCATCACGTGTGGTCACGTGATAGGCATTCATCCATTGGATATTAAAGGGATTCGTTAGGGGTCACGTGGGGACACGTGAGGGCGCCCTAAATGTGGAGCCAGATCTCCTTTGTTTTATCCTCAAATCTGTGAATAAGTGTTAAACACTTTTCATCTTTATTTTAGAGCATCACGTGTTGGCACGTGATGGGGATTTATGCATCGATAATTACAGCACTTGCTGAGGGGTCATGTGGGGACACGTGAGAGCGCCCAAAGCCTTCATTTCCTTCAGGGATCTTTTCAAGGGTCACGTGGGGAAACGTGACCCTGGTTTTTTTCATGAACAGAGATCTTTTAAGAATTGAATTCTCTGTAGGGTTAAACCCTAATTATGATTTTGGAGGAATTAAATTCCTATTGTGAAAGAATTAAATTCTTATTTAGGATAAAACCCTGATTTCTTTTCATAGGAATTAAATTCCCACATATGTAAAAGAATTAAATTCTTGATTAGGGTTAAACACTAGTTTTGTTTTAGGAGAATTAAATTCTCAAAACTCAATTCCCCTTCTAAGTTTAGGATCTGCATGGCAGGATCTCGACCCGATGAGAATTAAATTCTCAACTTATGGGGAGATGTGCTCTGTGCAGATCTTGAACCAGAAGAAGAACTAAGTTCTTTTTTGTATAAGAGTTAAACTCTTGGATTTTGAGAATTAAATTCTCTGTTTGAAGTTGATCTTTTTCCCTTTTCTCACCTAGGGTTTTCTTTGTTGAGAATTAAATTTTCCTTTCTTTTCTTCCCTCTTGAGAATTAAATTCTCCTTTCTCTGTTTTTCTCTCCCAAAAAGTAGATCCCTTCTCTTTTCTTCTTGGCTCCTATTTATAGAAGAAAGAAAAGAATCAAATTGTTTAGTGAATCTTTCATTGAAAGATTTGATTTGTTTTCATATTTAATATAAGCTTTTAGATCATTCAGTGAATTTTATTCACCGTTGGATTTTAAATCCAAAAGATATTCTGTTTGTTATTTTCGGTGAGATTTAGGGGAAATCTTTCTTTGTATCAATTCTTTCCATAAGTTGGTGATCTTTAATCACCATTGGATTTTTAATCCAACGGTCCCCATAATCCTTTTCCATTTGGAAAGATTTAGAGAAATTCAGAATTTTAATTCTATTTCGAAAGATTTTAGAGAAATTTAGAATTTTAATTCTATTAAACTGTAAGGCTTTCAAAGCCTGTCACATGCTGACACGTGACCCTTGGTCACGTGTGAGCACGTGACCCCCAATTGAGTTGTTTAACGGCCGCTTGTTTATGCTTCAGTTTTAACCATCACGTGTCAATCACGTGACCATCGGTCACGTGTGAACACGTGATACCTCATTGAGGTATCCTCCGATTTTTAATCAGGGAACAGATTTTAATTCTATTCATTATTTTAGAGGCCTTAAGAGCCCATCACGTGTCTGCACGTGACCCATGATTACGTGTGAGCACGTGATGCCCCATTGGGGTCTTTTCTGAGTTTTTATTATATCTTTTAACTCCTCCAGCGGGTTCTTAAAGGTCCATCACGTGTGGACACGTGATGCCTCATAACTTTTGATCCCGGATGAATTATGAGGCACATAATATATCAAATCGAAGGGTTTTTCGATCTGCTTCCAATATCATCAGAATTTAGCCGTTCCTCCTTCAGGAATTTATCAAAATAAAGGTCAGAAGATATTGGCTCGCATTTCCTTAAGCGTATCGCTACCATTTGATACCTTGGGCTCTTTTGCGCAGAAATTTTTGGCGGGAACAAATGCCCCCCACTATTTTGCCCACGTAAGTATGTACATGGGCGAAGTAGTGCAAAGTTATGAGTAGCCATGGAATTGAGGGCTTAGGAGACAAGTTTAGGGTCCTTGTAGCCAAAGACTTTTCAACTTTATGAGCCGTGAGGATCTCACAAAGACTTTTCTCCCTACGGATCGAGAGAATCTCGTAGGCGTATTTTCTCCTTAGGGGTCGTGAGGACTCCTAAGTGTGTTTTCTCTTATAAGTTGTAGCGTCTTGAAAAGTCGTTTTGGTGTTTTCCTGAAATTCGGCGAAAATTCGGTATTTTTCCGAAAACCGTCTTTCTCGTTATTTTGCAGTTTAGGACTAATTATACCTAAAATGGATAGGTAATTGCTTGTTTTAAGTATCTAATGAGTTACTTATGAAATTTTGGTCATTTAAAAAATTTTCCCTATTTTTCAATTTTTTTTATATTATTTTAAGCCGGTAAGAAAATACATTAAATTAGCGATAAATACAAATTTAAATGGGCTAAAATTAAGCTTTAAAATCATGTTAATTAAAATTTAATTGTAACATAAATTTTTAGTATTTTATTTTAAGTTTTAACTAATTTTTATTATTGAAAACGAAATTCATTGAATTTAAGTTTAAACTTGCAATTTTGGACTTGTGGGGTCTTTTTGCATAAAATTTTTTTGCAAACACTCACACTTCCTCACCCCTCATCCCAGGCCGAGCCCACCTCAAGAAAAATCCCCACTCCAATTATTCCTTTCAACTCATTTGAATTAAAACTTTATAAGGGGAATATAATATATTAATTTAGGTATGGGTTATATTGAGGCATGGATGGTTTTGACTTTAAAAAAATCCACAACACCCACCCCATTCCTCCCCATTTCCCCTCCCTGCAGGAACAGATCAGCAGCCCCCCCTCTTTTGATTCCATCTCTTTTCGAACTCAAAAAAATCCCCAAAATGCTTCAAAAATCCAAATAAAACCTCACAAATTCAAGCCAATTCTTCATCCTTTCTCCTTAGCCAAATCTTGCAAGAATCTTGGAGCAAGGAGACCTTTTTGAGGAGGCAAATTCACATGCTAGATCCATAGATCTTGAGGTATAATTTCCATCAAGTTAATTTCTTTTGGTTAAATTCCTTTAGTTAAATGGTTTTAGTGTTAAAAGCTTAGCAAAATCCTAATCTAGTTTTTTCTAGTTCATGGTTGAAAATTTTAACTAGGGTTCTTGAAGCCATGTTAGTTAATTAAATTATTTTGCTATCTAGTTCCTACACAACCTAATCTAAGAGGTTACCTTGTTATGTGGTCTTTAAACTATGCTAATTTACTAAATTTTAAAAGTGTGATTTTGGTTGTAAATTGTTGTTTTAGGAAATTCAAGAAAGGGTTTATGTATGGAAAATGGGTTTTGAAGCATGATAAATGAGTTGAATTTATGTGATTGTGGCTAACTAGTTGTGTGGTTGGATATTTGTGTTGGATTGTGATAACCTTATCGCTAATTTTCGATATTTGCACCAAAATTGCAAGTTTTGTGCTTACTAGGTTTTTATTAAAATTAAATGGTGAATTATTTGTGATACCTTGGGGATATTTTTAGCATCTCCTATGACGTTTAAGATGCGTGAGTACGGTTTTTTTGAGTAGTCGGGTTTTAGTTTTGCCGGGCGACCAAATCGGCGTTTTTTTGGCAGTTTTGCAATTTTCACGTATGTTCCGCGCACCCTGCGCACGTTGTACCTAGCTCGTGAACATTAGTAGTTTCGTTTGGGTTTTGCGTCGTTCTTGATACGTAACCTTATGTTTGGTATTGATTTAAATTCCAGGTTCGGTCGCGGAGACGTCAGACGCGGCACGAAAGGGGAAAGCGGTGATTGGACACAGCTAGCCAGGGATTCCGGTGAGTAGATATAACATCTACGGGGGAACTATCGTTGGATGGCGCAAGCCGCCCGATAGTTTTAGTAACTTACAAGATTCTTAGTGATGTTAGTAATTAGGGGTGAAATACTTATATGATTATTTGCTGCATCCACATACTATATTGACATACATATACGAAACCATGTTATAGGACACCTGCACCATTGCCAGAGTTTTTATATGCAGCACGAGCACTATTCATGCTTACACACACACCCTGGTAATTGCCATGCCACCACACTAGATAACCTTTAAATTGAAACCTTTTACTAATTGATACTTAAACTTGTGCTATTGCCTTTAATTCCTAAAAATGAAACCGTAGGATTGCTATTCATGTGCATGTACTTCATCATATTAATTGTTCATGCCTAATCTATTAATCACACATCGCAACTTGATTATTGATACCATATGCATTCATTATCATTGATATATGCACTTATGAGGATTTCTTGAGATTTTATGATATTTCTGGATTTCGGGGGAAAGCCGCAAAATTTCTAAACTTATTATATTTTTAAAACATGTAAATTGCGGTTTTCTAGTGATGTAAGTGTCGTCCACCATGAGTTTGCTGTGGTTTTTGAGACCCGTTTCGAGGAGTTGGATGAACCGTCTCGGGTACATGGTGGGCCCAGTAGGGTACCCCGGGGCAAGAAGCTCGTGGTGCTGCGATGAGCCTGGCAGGGGACGGATTACCTACCGGTGACTTCATTGGGCACGGCGGATATCCAGAGGATACCGATCGGGGCCACGAGAGGATGAGATATTGATATTGAGATGGGTCAGCCGGATGGCTGAGGCCAGAGACACCATGACATGGATTTATGAGATTTGAGACAGCTTTTAAGTGTCGTTGCTGGACACCGATTCTCGTCGATTCTTTGAGTATTATGCTGGCATTCTAAAAGAGTTTCAAAAACAAAAAGAGATAAGATGTTTCTTATATATACCTATTGAGACCTCAGATATTCATGTTGCATACATATTAGTACACTGATGTTGTATACACACCTGCTAGTGCATCCAGTCATACCTGTATTTTAGATGCTAGGATGCTTGTGTGCATGCATACGATAGCCTTTATAGATGTTATTTATTACTCACGAGTTGGCAACTCACCCCCGTTGTGCCACAGCCTTTTTCAGGTCCGTTCCGTCAGTACAGTAGCGGCGGGCGCACTTGTTCTTTTGCCTCCTTTGCCTGGACTCGAGGTTTTGCTTCTAGGTGGGTTATACCATTATTTTTATACCACCTTGTATATTCATTGTATCTAGTACACTCCATCTACTGTATCTACCAGTATTATTGTATATTGACCTAGAGATGAGACGGTGAGATTGTGGACTTTTTATGCTGTATTTTGGGGTCGAGCTCACTTGAGTCGACATGCTGTTTTTCTCATGCTTGCTTATATTATTTCGCATGTTGTTGCTTTATATTGCGTGGGATTTGTGACCGCCTTGTGGCGAAGAGCTAGCTCCCGCTTGGGGATGCCCTATTCTGTTGGATTCATATATATTTTGTTGTACCCATTTTGGGGGCCAGTATTTACAAAGGAGACTCTGCCGAAATTTTCGGAAAAATTGGTATTGTTTTTAAAAAGGGTTTTACATGACTTATTTGATAAACTCGCTTCCAATTGATTGGGTTTTCTTCACTCTTTTGCTTAATTGGTTTTGTTTTCTGGGCTTTGGCTTACTTATTTTACGGACGTCTTTAGACGTTTCGTAAACTTAAGTGCCATTCACGTTCCGTACCCTGCGGGTCGTGACAAAGTTGGTATCAGAGCGATAGGTTTTACCTTTTTGAGTGTAGGATGACCCTTGGTAGATGGAGTAAGTGACTTAAGTAGGGTAACGTAGCGTATGTATGTCCGCGGCATACTTGCGATACGGTACTCCGCCTAAGTGACTTTAGGATACTTGCTTGAAATTCCTTCTTCAATTCCATGTATCCTATGATTCTATTGCACTGTTCTTATTATCCGTTTTCCTGTAACAGCCACTATGCCGCCGAAGGCTACGAGGGTACAGAGGGCTGCCGCCCGAGACGAGATTCGAGCTGGCTCGTCCGAGACTAGGACTGAGCAGGGTGGTATGCCTACGCCGCAGGGACAGACCGATCCACCTTCCCCAGGCCGTATGGATAGGCTCGAGACTGGTATGAAGGAGTTGCGACAGATGATGGGAGGCATGCAGGAGCTACGTCAGATGGTAGGATCCCTAGTTGCAGCCAGTCGTACACCGAGGCCGGATGACGTACCTACTACATCACAGACGACCATGATACCTGCTCCTACTACTACCACCGTGGCCATTCCGGTTTCGCTACAGGATTTCATGAGGCTGAGACCTCCAGTATTCACCGGCACCGAGGCAGCGGAGGACCCACAGACGTTCCTTGACAGTTTAGCCAGGATCTGCCGTTCGCTGAGATGTTCGGATGATCGATGGGTAGAGCTTGCGAGTTTCCGACTAGAGGGTCTCGCGCAGACATGGTGGGAGTCAGTCTTGAGAGGTCGAGCTGCAGGTCTGCCGCCTATGACTTGGGTCGAGTTTACAGCGGTCTTTCTAGCCCGTTTCCTTCCAGAGAGCGTTCGTGACGCCAGAGCTCGTAGCTTCGAGACCTTAGTCAAGACACCCGGGATGACGGTGTCTGAGTATGACATCCATTTTACACAGTTATCCCGATATGCTCAGTATTTGGTGGATACCGAAGAGAAGATGGTGAAGAGGTTCATACAGGGACTTGATGCCCAGCTATATCTTGCCATTGGCGCCCAGCACTACGACACTTATTCAGCTGCTATGGATACGGCATTGCGGATGGAGGCACGCATATCACAGACTTCGGCCGTTTCTGAGCCGAAGAGGATTCGCACCGATGTACCGTCTCAGAGGCAGCGCGCCAGATTCTTTCCGAGAGATAGGCCTGGCAGAGGATTTGGGCGGGGACAGTTATATGGTTCTTATCCCCAGGGGCAGCAGCCGTCGCCAGGGTGTTTTGGGTGCGGGAGTCTGCACCATCTTATCAGAGACTGTCCGGCGAGACGACAGGGAGCAGCGACAGTTCCGCATGTGACCCTACCACCATCACCACCCCCTCCTCAGAGAGCCCTACTTCCTACCACCGGCGATGCTCCACGCCAGTTAGGTGCACCCAGAGGCCGTGGACGCGGCGGTCCTGTTCAGAGAGGACGAGGAGGCAGAGGCTGAGGTCGAGGTCAGCCCGCTATCGGTGGAGGACATGCCCGAGTTTTTGCTTTGACACCGCAGGATGCGCAGGCATCCAATGCCGTTGTGACAGGTACCTTGCCAGTTTGTTCTTTCGACCCACGGGTATTATTCGACCCAGGTTCCACACATTCGTACGTATCTACACACTTTGCACCGATGTTGGGCCGTGAGTCGTCGTCATTAGATCATCCGCTTGTTTTTGTTACTCCGGTAGGCGAGTCGTTTGTCGCTCGTTTTGTATTTCGATTGTGTTCTGTTCGTATCGGGGAGAGGGATTCATCGGTTGATTTGATTCTCCTCGATATGTTGGACTTTGATGTGCTTCTGGGCATGGATTGGCTAGCCACTTGTTATGCTTCGGTGGACTGCCATGAGAAGGCAGTCAGATTTAGCTTTCCGGGAGAGCCGGTCCTTGTTATTCAGGGAGACCGCAGCGTCACCCTTCCCAGCTTGATTTCGTCTCTTCGCGCTGGTCAGCTCTTGCGGAAGGGATGTCAGGGATTCTTAGCGTTTATTTGTGATACTCGAGCTGCAGAGGTTCCGTTGGACCGGGTCCCGGTTGTTTCTGAGTTCCCTGATGTTTTCCCTGATGAGCTACGTGGGCTACCGCCTGAGCGCGAGGTTGAGTTCTGCATTGATTTGATTCCCGGTTCGGGGCCTATTTCTATACCGCCTTATCGGATGGCCCCGGCAGAGCTTCTAGAGCTGAAGGATCAGTTGCAGGATTTGTTAGATAAGGGGCTTATTCGACCGAGTGTTTCTCCGTGGGGTGCTCCGGTCCTGTTTGTCAAGAAGAAGGATGGAAGTTTGCGCTTATGTATCGACTACTGCCAGCTGAACAAAGTTACCGTTCGGAACAGATATCCGTTGCCGCGCATTGATGATTTGTTCGACCAGCTTCAGGGTGCGGGGTATTTTTCGAGGATCGACTTGCGATCAGGATACCATCAGCTGCGAGTTCGACAGGAGGATATACCGAGGACAGCTTTCCGCACGCGCTACGGCCACTACGAGTTTTTGGTGATGTCGTTCGGACTCACCAACGCCCCAGCAGCATTCATGGATTTGATGAACCGTACATTCAGGCCGTATCTTGACTTGTTCATCATCGTGTTTATCGACGATATCTTGGTGTACTCTCGGAGCAGAGAGGAGCACGAGCAGCACTTGCGGATTACGTTACAGACTCTGAGGGAGCACCAGCTGTTCGCAAAGTTCTCCAAGTGTGCATTCTGGCTGGACAGCGTCAGATTCTTGGGTCACGTGGTTACGAGAGACGGCATTTGTGTGGACCCGAAGAAGATTGAGGCTGTTCAGCAGTGGCCCCGACCTACATCGGTTACTGAGATCCGTAGTTTTCTAGGCCTGGCGGGCTACTACAGGCGTTTTGTTTAGGACTTCTCCCGTATAGCTGCACCATTGACCGGTTTGACTCGGAAGGGAGTTCCTTTCGTCTGGACAGAAGAGTGCGAGCGCAGTTTTCAGCAGCTACGGACTTGTTTGACTACGGCGCCGGTATTATCTTTGCCTTCGGGATCAGGCGGATTTGTGGTCTACTGTGATGCTTCGCGAGTGGGATTAGGATGCGTATTGATGCAGCATGGTCAGGTGATCGCTTATGCTTCTCGGCAGTTGAAGAAGCATGAACAGAACTACCCCACTCATGATTTGGAGATGGCTGCAGTGGTCTTTGCACTGAAGATTTGGCGACATTACCTTTACGGAGAGTCGTGTCAGATATTCACCGATCACAAGAGCTTAAAGTACATATTTCAGCAGCGAGACCTGAACCTCAGACAGCGTCGTTGGATGGAGTTGGTGAAAGACTACGACTGCGAGATCTTATATCACCCAGGCAAGGCGAATGTGGTGGCAGATGCGTTGAGTAGGAGGCCCGGGGGTAGTCTATCCTTTTTGCGCGCAGTGCAGAGGCAGTCGTCAGCAGATTGGCAGATGTTATGCGACAGCCGAGTTGAGTTCGAGTTCACTCAGACAGGGGGCAGCTCGCGCATGTTCGTGCACTCCCACAGTTGCTTGACCGTATATATGAGGCACAGCGCAGTGACGACCGTTGCTCAGAGATCATGGCACAGATGGGACAGGGCAGATTTTCCAAGTTCGTGGTTGACAATCAGGGGATTTTACGATATGGATCTAGACTGTGCGTACCAGATGCTGATGGATTGCGGCGCGACATTCTTGAGGAAGCACACCGATCAGTGTATAGTGTCCATCCCGGTTCCACCAAGATGTACCATGATATGAGAGAGACCTACTGGTGGGACGGGATGAAGAGGTACATTGCGAAGTTCGTTTCGAGATGCCTGACTTGTCAGCAAGTCAAGGCCGAGCACCAGAGGCCCGCAGGAGAGTTACAGCCGTTACCCATTCCAGAGTAGAAATGGGAGCAGATTTCGATGGACTTCGTTGTGGGTCTACCCAGGACCAGCCGAGGGTACGACTCCATCTGGGTGATCGTGGATAGATTGACGAAAGCGGCTCACTTCCTACCAGTGAAGACCACTTTCAGCTTCGCTCAGTATACTCAGCTCTATATTGACGGGATCGTGCGACTACATGGCGTACCGACTTGTATCGTGTCAGATCGAGGCACTCAGTTTACCAGCCGACTATGGCAGAGACTCCAGGAGGCTTTGGGCACTCGTTTGAGCTTCAGCACAGCATTTCATCCGCAGACCGACGGACAGTCAGAGCGGACCATTCAGACTCTGGAGGACATGCTCAGAGCGTGCGTTTTAGACTTTGGTGGTAGCTGGGATCGTCATTTACCTCTAGTGGAGTTCTCCTACAACAACAGCTTCCAGGATACTATTCAGATGGCACCTTTCGAGGCATTGTATGGGAGGAGATGCAGATCGCCCGTCTGTTGGACAGAGCTCAGCGAGAGCAGCATTTTGGGGCCGCAACTTGTTGAGGAGACGACAGCGAAGATACAGTTGATTCGAGACCGGATGAGAGCAGCTCAGAGCAGACAGAAATCCTATGCAGACAGGCACCGTCGCAGATTAGAGTTTGCAGTTGGCGACCATGTTTTTCTGAAAGTCTCTCCGATGAAGGGCGTGATGCGTTTTGGGCAAAAGGGGAAGCTTAGCCCTAGATTCGTAGGTCCCTTCGAGATCCTCGAGCGTGTCGGCGCTGTTGCTTATCATTTGTCTCTTCCACCCAGCTTTCCCGATGTTCACCCCGTCTTCCATGTTTCGATGCTCTGTAAGTACCTTCCCGACCCTTCGCATGCGATTCAGCACCCGACAGTCCAGCTAGAGCGCGACCTTTCTTTTGCAGAGCAGCCGGTGGCCATCCTGGATCGGTAGGTGAAGAAGTTGAGATCGAAGATTATACCAACCGTCAAGGTCCTTTGGCGTAGCCCGAGCAGCGAGGAGGTCACCTGGGAGACCGAGGGCGAGATGAGGAAGAAATATCCCCATCTCTTTGAAGGTACGCGTAGTTATATTTTTAAAATTTGGGGACCGAATTTCTTTAAGGGGGAAGATTGTAGCGTCTTGAAAAGTCGTTTTGGTGTTTTCCTGAAATTCGGCGAAAATTCGGTATTTTTCCGAAAACCGTCTTTCTCGTTATTTTACGGTTTAGGACTAATTATACCTAAAATGGATAGGTAATTGCTTTTTTTTAGTATCTAATGAGTTACTTATGAAATTTTGGTCATTTAAAAATTTTTCCCTATTTTTCAATTTTTTTTATATTATTTTAAGCCGGTAAGAAAATACATTAAATTAGCGATAAATACAAATTTAAATGGGCTAAAATTAAGCTTTAAAATCATGTTAATTAAAATCTAATTGTAACATAAATTTTTAGTATTTTATTTTAAGTTTTAACTAATTTTATTATTGAAAACGAAATTCATTGAATTTAAGCTTAAACTTGCAATTTTGGACTTGTGGGGGGTCTTTTTGCATAAAATTTTTTTGCAAACACTCACACTTCCTCACTTCTCATCCCACGCCGAGCCCACCTCAAGAAAAATCCCCACTCCAATTATTCCTTTCAACTCATTTGAATTAAAACTTTATAAGGGGAATATAATATATTAATTTAGGTATGGGTTATATTGAGGCATGGATGGTTTTGACTTTAAAAAAATCCACAACACCCACCCCATTCCTCCCCATTTCCCCTCCCTGCAGGAACAGATCAGCAGCCCCCCCTCTTTTGATTCCATCTCTTTTCGAACTCAAAAAAATCCCCAAAATGCTTCAAAAATCCAAATAAAACCTCACAAATTCAAGCCAATTCTTCATCCTTTCTCCTTAGCCAAATCTTGCAAGAATCTTGGAGCAAGGAGACCTTTTTGAGGAGGCAAATTCACATGCTAGATCCATAGATCTTGAGGTATAATTTCCATCAAGTTAATTTCTTTTGGTTAAATTCCTTTAGTTAAATGGTTTTAGTGTTAAAAGCTTAGAAAAATCCTAATCTAGTTTTTTCTAGTTCATGGTTGAAAAATTTAACTAAGGTTCTTGAAGCCATGTTAGTTAATTAAATTATTTTGCTATCTAGTTCCTACACAACCTAATCTAAGAGGTTACCTTGTTATGTGGTCTTTAAACTATGCTAATTTACTAAATTTTAAAAGTGTGATTTTGGTTGTAAATTGTTGTTTTAGGAAATTCAAGAAAGGGTTTATGTATGGAAAATGGGTTTTGAAGCATGATAAATGAGTTGAATTTATGTGATTGTGGCTAACTAGTTGTGTGGTTGGATATTTGTGTTGGATTGTGATAACCTTATCGCTAATTTTCGATATTTGCACCAAAATTGCAAGTTTTGTGCTTACTAGGTTTTTATTAAAATTAAATGGTGAATTATTTGTGATACCTTGGGGATATTTTTAGCATCTCCTATGATGTTTAGGATGCGTGAGTACGGTTTTTTTGAGTAGTCGGGTTTTAGTTTTGCCGGGCGACCAAATCGGCGTTTTTTTGGCAGTTTTGCGATTTTCACGTATGTTCCGCGCACCCTGCGCACGTTGTACCTAGCTCGTGAACATTAGTAGTTTCGTTTGGGTTTTGCGTCGTTCTTGATACGTAACCTTATGTTTGGTATTGATGTAAATTCCAGGTTCGGTCGCGGAGACGTCAGACGCGGCACGAAAGGGGAAAGCGGTGATTGGACACAGCTAGCCAGGGATTCCGGTGAGTAGATATAACATCTACGGGGGAACTATCGTTGGATGGCGCAAGCCGCCCGATAGTTTTAGTAACTTACAAGATTCTTAGTGATGTTAGTAATTAGGGGTGAAATACTTATATGATTATTTGCTGCATCCACATACTATATTTACATACATATACGAAACCATGTTATAGGACACCTGCACCATTGCCAGGGTTTTTATATGCAGCACGAGCACTATTCATGCTTACACACACACCCTGGTAATTGCCATGCCACCACACTAGATAACCTTTAAATTGAAACCTTTTACTAATTGATACTTAAACTTGTGCTATTGTCTTTAATTCCTAAAAATGAAACCGTAGGATTGCTATTCATGTGCATGTACTTCATCATATTAATTGTTCATGCCTAATCTATTAATCACACATCGCAACTTGATTATTGATACCATATGCATTCATTATCATTGATATATGCACTTATGAGGATTTCTTGAGATTTTATGATATTTCTGGATTTCAGGGGAAAGCCGCAAAATTTCTAAACTTATTATATTTTTAAAACATGTAAATTGCGGTTTTCTAGTGATGTAAGTGTCGTCCACCATGAGTTTGCTGTGGTTTTTGAGACCCGTTTCGAGGAGTTGGATGAACCGTCTCGGGTACATGGTGGGCCCGGTAGGGTACCCCGGGGCAAGAAGCTCGTGTTGCTGACGATGAGCCTGGCAGGGGGCGGATTACCTACCGGTGACTTCATTGGGCAAGGAGGATATCTAGAGGATACCGATCGGGGCCGCGAGAGGATGAGATATTGACATTGAGATGGGTCAGCCGGATGGCTGAGGCCAGAGACACCATGACATGGATTTATGAGATTTGAGACAGCTTTTAGGTGTCGTTGCTGGACACCGATTCTCGTCGATTCTTTGAGTATTATGCTGGCATTCTAAAAGAGTTTCAAAAACAAAAAGAGATAAGATGTTTCTTATATATACCTATTGAGACCTCAGATATTCATGTTGCATACATATTAGTACACTGATGTTGTATACACACCTGCTAGTGCATCCAGTCATACCTGTATTTTAGATGCTAGGATGCTTGTGTGCATGCATACGATACTCTTTGTAGATGTTATTTATTACTCACGAGTTGGCAACTCACCCCCGTTGTGCCACAGCCTTTTTCAGGTCCGTTCCGTCAGTACAGTAGCGGCGGGCGCACTTGTTCTTTTGCCTCCTTTGCCTGGACTCGAGGTTTTGCTCCTAGGTGGGTTATACCATTATTTTTGTACCATCTTGTATATTCTTTGTATCTAGTACACTCCATCTACTGTATCTACCAGTATTATTGTATATTGACCTAGAGATGAGACGGTGAGATTGTGGACTTTTTATGCTGTATTTTGGGGTCGAGCTCACTTGAGTCGACATGCTGTTTTTCTCATGCTTGCTTATATTATTTCGCATGTTGTTGCTTTATATTGCGTGGGATTTGTGACCGCCTTGTGGCGAAGAGCTAGCTCCCGCTTGGGGATGCCCTATTTTGTTGGATTCATATATATTTTGTTGTACCCATTTTGGGGGCCAGTATTTACAAAGGAGACTCTGCCGAAATTTTCGGAAAAATTGGTATTGTTTTTAAAAAGGGTTTTACATGACTTATTTGATAAACTCGCTTCCAATTGATTGGGTTTTCTTCACTCTTTTGCTTAATTGGTTTTGTTTTCTGGGCTTTGGCTTACTTATTTTACGGACGTCTTTAGACGTTTCGTAAACTTAAGTGCCAGTCACGTTCCGTACCCTGCGGGTCGTGACAAAAGTTGTAAGGATCTTATAAGAGAATTTTTCCCTCTTACGAGTCGAGAGGACTCGTAAGCGGTTGTTTCCCTCCTTGTCAAGATTCGACTTCGGAGAGTGAGACCCGTGGATAGTATGCAAGAGACCGTTTTGGATCGACTTGCAGGGCCCCAGTGCTTAGGAAACATGTTTTTTCAATCCCCGCTGCCTAAGGCGTTGCCTCACGAGTCGAGACGAATCGAGAAGTTCTCGGAAAGACATCAATTTCCTCACGAGTCGAAACGGATCGAGTAGATCTCGCAAGAATATCCTAACGTCACAGTTAACCTCTGCTCTTTACGACAGAAGTCCGTTAGGGTCTGTGGTACTTAGGGTTTTGGCCGTCATACCGTCGCATCAGCTGATATATTCCTCGATAGAAAATCATGCTGTTCGAGTAGCCTTGCGACTGCCGTGTCTCTGATCCCTTCGGGGGCTGGACAAGACGTCTTCAAGCAATCTTCCTTGGCAGTTTGACCGTCGGAAGAGCAAGCGTTAGGAATTTGCCATGCCGCTTTTTACTTGAGGTTAGGCTCATTTTGGAGAGCCCCGATGAGTCATAACCACTCCGCGCTGGTGTGGGATGATCTCCGATAGTCTTTCAGGCTTTATATGACTTGCCGTTAAGACCCTGAAGCTAGGAATTTAGCATTTGCTTCGTTTGCTGGCATTGCGTCCTCTGTATCGAGACGAATGTCGTGGTTGTCTCTAGGTTGCTGGTGAACCGTCGAGGTGTGAAACTAGGGATTTTGCCGTGGCTCCTTTTGGTGATGTTGCGTCTGCTGTATCAAGACGAACGTCGAGGTGGTGACCACTCCATGTGGGATGATCTCCGGTGGTCTTTCAGGTTTTATATGACTTGCCGTTAAGACCTTGAAGCTAGGAATTTGGCCTTCACTTCGTTTGCTGGTATCGCGTCCTCTGTATCGAGACGAATGTCATGGTTGTCTTTAGGTTGCTGGTGAACCGTCGAGGTTTGGAACTAGAGATTTTGCCGTGGCTCCTTTTGGTGATGTTGCGTCTGCTGTATCGAGACGAACGTCGAGGTGGTGACCACTCCGCACTGGTGCGAGATAATCTCCGATTGTCTTTCAGGCTTTATATGACTTGCCGTCAAGACCCTGAAGCTAGGAATTTGGCCTTCGCTTCATTTGCTGGTATCGCGTCTGCTGTATCGAGACGAATGTCGCGGTTGTCTCTAGGCTGCTGGTGAACCGTCGAGGTTTGGAATCAAGGATTTTGCCGTGACTCCTTTTGGTGATGTTGCGTCTGCTGTGTCGAGACGAACGTTGAGGTGGTGACCACTCCGCACTGGTGCGAAATAACCTCCGAATGTCTTTCAGGCTTTATATAACTTGCCGTCAAGACCCTGAAGCTAGGAATTTGGCCTTCGCTTCGTTTGCAGGCATCGCGTCTGCTGTATCGAGACGAATGTCGCGGTGGTGACCACTCCATGTGGGATGATCTCCGGTAGTCTTTCAGGTTTTATATGAGTTACCGTCAAGACCCTGAAGCTAGGAATTTGGCCTTCTCTTCATTTGCTGGCATTTCATCTGCTGTATCGAGACGAATGTCGCGGTTATCTCTAGGTTGTTGATGAACCATCGAGATTTGGAACTAGGGATTTTGCCATGGATCCGTTGTTTGATTATCGCGTCTGAATCCTGCTGGAAGGAGAACGCTATGGTGACATCTCATCTGCTGTATCGAAACGAACGTCGAGGTGGTGACCACTCCATGTAGGATGATCTCCGGTAGTCCTTCAGGTTTTATATGAGTTACCGTCAAGACTCTGAAGCTAGGAATTTGGCCTTCGCTTCGTTTGCTGGCATTGCGTCTGCTGTATCGAGACGAATGTCGCGGTTGTCTCTAGGCTGCTGGTGAACCGTCGAGGTTTGGAACCAGGGATTTTGCCGTGACTCCTTTTGGTGATGTTGCGTCTGCTATGTCGAGATGAACGTTGAGGTGGTGACCACTCCGCACTGGTGCGAGATAACCTCCGAATGTCTTTCAGGCTTTATATGACTTGCCGTCAAGACCCTGAAGCTAGGAATTTAGCCTTCGCTTCGTTTGCTGGCATCGCGTCTGCTGTATCGAGACAAATGTCGCGGTGGTGATCACTCCATGTGGGATGATCTCCGGTAGTCTTTCGGGTTTTATATGAGTTACCGTCAAGACCCTGAAGCTAGGAATTTTGCCTTCGCTTCATTTGCTGGCATTACGTCTGCTGTATCGAGACGAATGTCGCGGTTGTCTCTAGGTTGTTGATGAACCATCGAGATTTGGAACTAGGGATTTTGCCGTGGCTCCGTTTGATTGTCGCGTCTGAATCCTGCTGGAGGGAGAACGTTGTGGTGACATCTCATCTGCTGTATCGAGACGAACGTCGAGGTAGTGACCACTCCATGTGGGATGATCTCCGGTAGTCTTTCAGGTTTTACATGAGCTACCGTCAAGACTCTGAAGCTAGGAATTTGGCCTTCGCTTCGTTTTCTTTGGCGCGTCCGAATCCTGTTGGAAGAAGAACGCTGGGGTGACATCTTGTCTGCTGTATCGAGACGAACGTCGAGGTGGTGACCACTCCATGTGGGATGATCTCCGGTAGTATTTCAGGTTTTATATGAGTTACCGTCAAGACCCTGAAGCTAGGAATTTGGCCTTCGCTTCGTTTTGTTTTAACCGTGAGGTCTTTTGTTGAAGTTGCGTCTGCATCCTGCTAGACTGCGAAGGAATGCCGCTGTTGACATCGCGTCTGCTGTAACGAGACGAATGCTGAGGTGGAGTTGGGATTTTGCCGTCACTCCGCTTTGTCTCGGCCATGGGGTCTTTCGTTGACGTTGCATCTACATCCTGCTGGACTGCGAAGGAGAGTCGTTGTTGACATTGCGTCTGCTGTAACGAGACGAATACTGAGGTGGAGTTGGGATTTTGCCGTCACTCCGCTTTGTTTCGACCATGGGGTCTTTTGTTGACGTTGCATCTGCATCTTGCTGGACTGCGAAGGAACGCCGTTGTTGACATTGCGTCTGGTGTAACGAGACGAATGCTGAGGTGGAGCTGGGTTTTCACCGTCACTCCGTTTGATGGTGTAACATCTGTGTCCTGTTGGAATGAGGAGGCACACCGTTGTTGGTCTCCAGGCTGTAGATGTGGCCATTGAGATTTGGAACTAGGGACTTTGCCATGGCTTCGTTTCATTGCAACTCTGAGGTCGGTTGTTGACGTCACGTCTGCATCTGGTTGGAGTGAGGAGAAACGCCGTTGGTGATCTCTAAGTTGTCGATATTTTCGTCGAGACCCTGAAGCTAGGGATCTTCCTTTATTTCGTTTGTTGATATTGTGTCTGCAATATTGCGACAAATGTCGAGATTGTCTCTATGTTGTCTATGAACCATCAAGATTTGGCTTCGTTTCGATGAAGCCTGGTGGGATGATATGGTTTTCTTCTTGTTTGTACTCCTGGATTGCATACAGGGATTGATGTGATATCACCTGTAGGGTAAAAAGTTTCATTCTTTCATTTTTTTAATTCTTTCCGCGATGCTCTATCATTTCAGCTTTTTATATCGCGAAAATCGCGATTGCCCAATTATTTCGGCTATTTTTCGCGGTGCCCAATCATTTCGGCTATTTATTTTATTTACTCGCTGCTTTTTATTGTGAGTTGCCCAATCATTTCGGTTATTTTGCATGCATACATTTTTACTTGCTGATTTTGTTGCAAGTTGCCCTATCATTTCGGCTATTTCATATGCATTTTTGGCTCGCCGATCTTTTATCGCGAGTGTGGAACTTGGAATCTGGTGCCAATCTCAGCATCAGCATCGCTACGACTGGAATATTGCCAGGAGCGAATCATCATTTGCCATGAAAGGACTTGGAATTTGATACTGATTTAGGCATCAACATCTCTACAACTGGGATATTGCCAGGAGCGAATCATCATTTGCCTCTGTCAATGTCGAACAAAGGTGGCTTAGTAGACAGGGTTAGGATTCTGTCGAATAAGGCTTTTGACTTCATGAGCCATAAGGGTCTCATAAAGGTATTTCTCCCTGCGAGTCGTGAGGATCTCATAGGTGTGTTTTCTCCTTAGGAATCGTCAGGATTCCTAAGTGCATGTTCCCCCTGTAAGTCGTAAGGATCTTACAAAAGGGTTTTCTCCTTATAAGTCGAGGGGACTCACAAGGGTTGTTTACCATGCAAACATATCCCTAGTCGCGGATGGGACTCAGTTAGGGAGATGTTTATTCACGCCTGTGGATTGTATACAAGGGTCAGTATGAGCCGCTTGTAGAGCAATATCGAAGGTTATGGGGGTTGCTTAAGAACAGGTTCAGGTCTCTGTAACTTAAGACTTTCAAATCTTATGAGCCGTGAGGGTCCCATAAGAGAGTTCTCCTTATGAGTTGTGAGGATCTCGCAAGTGTAATTTCTTCTTAGGAATCGTGAGGATCCCTAAGTGTATTGTTCCCTTATGAGTCGTACGCGGGTGGTTTCTCCTTACGAGGCCGAGAGGACCCTGTAAGTGTCTTTTAACGAGGTTGCGCCCTTTCGGGTTTTCACAAACACTCGCCGGCAGCCCTGCTGTTTTTACTCACGGAGCCCTTTCGGGTTTTCATCCGTGCCCTTTTTTGCTTATGGACATACCGTTTTTTTTTAATTCTTTTTTTTATTCTTTTTTTTTCAACGAGGTCGCGCCCTTTCAGGTTTTCACAAACACTCACCGGTAGCCCTGCTGTTTTTACTCACGGAGCCCTTTCGGGTTTTCATCCGTGCCCATTTTGCTTATGGACATACCGTTTACTTTTTTTTGTTTATTCTCTTTTTTTTTAACGAGGTTGCGCCCTCTCGTGTTTTCATAAGACTCGCCGGTAGCCCTGCTGTTTTTACTCACGGAGCCCTTTCGGGTTTTCATCCGTGCCTATTTTGCTTATGGACATACCGTTTTTTTTGTTTTTTTTTAACACGTCAGCCTGAGGATGCTGCGGGCAGGTAGTAGTTTAACGACGTTTCGGTCATTTGCAAGTTTTAGGACATTGCGGTCCACCATTGCCGTATTTGAGGCGAATATCTAGTTTACTGACTTTTCGGTCTATGGGGCTTTCCCTATGAATGAGCATGATGCCCCCGGCATATCCATCTTTCTCGGAGCGTGTGGTTGTGGCGGGCTCACCTTCCAGTTTTCGGACAGCGCGAACTTTGCCCTGTTGGTGTTGGTCTTCAACCCAGTTTTTGAAGACGTAGCAGTTTTCGATCGGATGGCCCAATACTTGGTGGTAATGGCAATAATTAAAATTGTTGACATCATTCAGTTGTAGCTGGTGTTTCGGCTCCGGTAGAGTGATAAGCCTGTTGCGCACTGCTAGTTCGAACAGCCTCCTTATTTCATCCCGGGAAAATGAGTAAGGTCGTTTCAACTTTTCATAGAGAGGTTGTCGTTTGTTGCTTTGGCGAAAAACCGATCTAGGGCCACTCGATTGTTGTTGAGCATTGGCGACGAAGGCCGTTTTTTCCTTCCCTTTATCCCTTTTGTTCGATCCGTTGTTTTCGGGTCCGAGATTTTTTCCGGGTATCGTGCAATTGCGCGGCTGAATGTTTTCGCAACTCCTCAATTCTTTCGTTTCAGAGACGGATTCCTTGAAGAGAGGACCGTGGGCTACTTTTTCGTCGGAGTTGCTCCCGAAAGTGAGAACTCGCGGTCCCTCGGGATCAACCCTATGACAATTGCCAGCAATTCTTTTATGCTCATCTATCGCATTCTTCCGCTGTCTACGAGCTTCACGCTTTGTCCTGTTGAAGTGTTGCCTGTGAGCGACATACCCTTGCCACCAACACTTAAAGGAGTCGCAGTCTTCAGTGGGATGTGCGATCTTCTGATGATATAAGCAGAATTTAGGATGTACATCCGCTTCATCAAGATGTATACTACCAGAAGAATTTTCTCTGAAAGAAGGCAGCCTCATCCCCATCGATATGGCTTTGGCGAATCGTTTCCTTGTCTTGATCCTGTTTTCATTTGCGGCGGATATACTTTGATCTGGTGGGAGTGTTTCGACCCTTTTGTCCAGTCGCCGGCGCTTGGCTTTCTCGAATATGGCCATCTCGCGCTCTCGATCAGCTTTGCTTTTAAGACGGGCTTCGTTCAGGAATGCGTCAATCATTTCGTCTGATGGTCCTAGAAGTTCTGGCTCAGGATCTGCCCCCAGCTTATCTGTGTAAGGAGCTTCTTCATCATTTATTGACGAGTGAGAGATCATATGGCAGCTTGCCACATAATCTTCAAATTCATCCGACGAGTCTTTTCCATTGTCATCATCTCCGTCCTCAAGGACGTGGCTGAGAAATTCTTGGAGTGTGACTGGGGTCCACGCTTTCTGATTATATTCTTCCAACGCGTCAATCTGTTTTTGCATGTCCGTGCGCTTGTCACCAGGCCGCACGGGCTTTTTGGTCTTCTTCTTCTTCTTCGAAGACTTTGACGGCTGGGTGTGAGCGCTCTGACCATCACCACCCGTTTTTGGAGTTGGGTGCGGTTTCAGCATTCCCTCGATGATTTCGGGTTCCGGTGGATTTTTCCACCTGATTGCCGGGTACGTTTGGAGATCCTTCAGCATTCTTTTAGTTTTAGCCGAAAGAGCGATCTCCCACGGAGCTTCTTCAACAAAAGAACAAGTTGCCCCCGGCGTGTCCACCTTTTTAGGGGCATGAGGTTGTGGCGGGTTCACCTTCCAGTTTTCGGATAATGCGAACTTGCCTTGTTGGTATTGGTCCTTAATCCAGCCTTTGAAAACGAAGAAATCTTAGATTGGATGGCTTGCCGCTTGGTGGTAAGGGCAGTAATTAGGATCGTTGACATCGTCTGGCTGCAACAGACGTTTTGGACTCGGCAGATTGATGAGCCTGTTGCGCACTGCCAGCTCGAACAGTCTTCTCGTTTTATCCTGAGGAAACGAGTAAGGACGTCCTAGTCTTTCCTCAAGGGATGGGCGTGGACGCATATTGTTTCGACGGACAACCGGCTTTAACTTGCTTGGCTGGTGTTGAGTATTGGCGACGAAAGTTGCTTTTCCTTTCCCCTTTTCATTCCAAGGATCCGTCTTTGAAGGAGATGATCTATGACCCATCTGGTCCATTTGGGCCAACTTGTCAATCAAGGCCTGGAAAGTAGTTGGCTTGAAGAACATCATGAATTGCGAGATGGTCGCTTGCGGATCAAAAGTGCCCACGAACATGCCTACCGCAGGTGCTTCTTCGATGCATTGTTCGCATTTCGACCACAGATTCCGCCATCGGACGGCGTACTGGACCCACGTTTCGCCTGGCCCTATCCTGGCGTTGATTAGTGCGGTGATCGGGGTGCGTTCACTAGTACTCGCGAATCTTTGTGTAAACAATAGCTCCATCTCTGCAAATGTTTTGACAGAGTCATTAGGTAGCTCTGAATACCATTCAAAGGCCGTTTCTGCTAGGCTGCCGACGAATTGGCAAAGCAACAGTTTGCCATCGCCTCCAGTGTTGCCACATAAGGCCCTGAATTGAGCGACATGCTGATGTGGATTCCCTGTCCCCTTGTACACATGGAATTTATGGATCGTATATCCCGGCGGGTAACTGATTTGGTCATACCAGCTTGGATAGGGTCGTCCGGTTCTAACAATTTGCGCAGCCACTTCATTCGCCTGATGAGCCTATATCTGCTGAGCTATATATTCGTCCAGGTCAGCTTTGGAGATTGTCTCCTCCTTGGCTGTTGACAGAGCCGGTGGAGGATTTGACGCTTCTTCCCTGTCATCTTCAAGGAAGATTGGGGGATCTTCAGCAGGAGGATCCTGCTGGATCATCATACCCACCATATCCTGGAACAGAAGGGCCATTCGTTTTATATTGGCTGCTTGTTCCGCAGCCTCTTTATCCTTCTTTTCCAGTATCCTGCGAAGGAATTCAGCGTCAGTTTCTTGCTCCTGGCGTTGATCTGAGGACGCTTCGGGGCTTTCTTTCGGCCCAGTGAGTTCGTCCATCGCATTCATCATTTCTTGGAGCTTCTGCTGCTGCTCCTGAGCTTTAGTCACCGATCGCGTAAGCGGTCAATGACCTGCAGATGTACGGCTGTCCTCTTTCCCGGACGCCATATAGACGGTATGGACCACAATGCCCCCGGACTTAGGGCGTTTTGGTTCACCGCTTTTGACATTTGCCGCCGGCGTGGGGATTTTCTTCGGCCTTCTTCTCTTGTGAGTAATCGACGTGGAGGGGGCCGTTGTAGCGGGCACCCGAGTGGTTGTCGTCCTTTGCGGTTTGACAGGACGGTTCTTTTCTTCTTGAACTTTCACCCTCTTCTGCCGGTGAGAGTGATCTTGAATGATACTGAGTCCTGAACCCGTCGCCAGGCCTTGTAAATTCTGGAGGACAGCTGTTGAGGGAGCTACTCTGGCTTTATTTTTATAACATTCTCCGCGGGTGGAGGAGATCTTTTCAGTGCGGCAGTCGGAGAGTTTCTGCGCACCTTGTTGAGCAGTTCAAAGCTGTTCCCAGTTGGAACAGCAGCATTAATTTCCACCATTGGAGCCGGTGGAGTCAGCCCAGAGGGGGAGTTGCCCCCGGACTTCCTTACTCGGCGCCAGTGGCGGCGTCGAGCATGTCGAGCTGTTGGGGCTGGTTTGGCGATGGGGATAGTTTTGTCTTGCCCCCTGTCCATATGAGGCGCCGCTGGTGCCAGCCTCGTGAAGACTGATGTCTTTTGGGTAGCGGCATCCAATCTGTCAAAGACAGACCATCGAGCAGGAACGGGAGCCGGGATAGTCAGCCTTGTAAAGACCGACTCTTTAGCAGGAGAAGCCGTCTTAACGACTTCAGGAGCAGAGATGGTTGTTTTCCTCGGGGTGGCCGCTTCAGGGGTCATGGGCTTCTTCGCCGGCCCATTGGAGTTCAGGTTCAGCATGGTAAAGACCGAGGCTGCCGGCTTGACATTGGACGACCCATTGAGAGGGGCCGTCGTAGTAGTGAGCCGATCGAAGACCGACTTCTTTTGTGCTTCCGGTATGGGCACTGGAATGGTGAAGCTTGCTGGCGGGAGCATGGTCCCGAAGAACAGACCGGTGGTAGCTTGAGTCACTTGTTCTACCGGCATAGCAAGGATGGAGGCCGCTTGAGGCCTATAGGCTACACCTCCAGATGAGGCGGAGCGTCGGTTGCATTGGCATTTGGAGCAGTTTGAGCAGTTGGAGGCAATTGCTGTTTGATTTCTGCGCCAAGCAAGAGACCAAATCTTAGTAACTTGAAACCCGAAGGCAACCACAGAAAAACGCGATTTGTTCGTGAACACGACACACAAAGTGTGGAGTGAAAAGAGGAAAAGGTCCCACCGGGCGTGTCAGAATCTGTTCCCCTCCGAATAGCGGCCAAGACAGACGTCTTGCCTGAGATTCGGGGCAGATGCTAATTGGTGCTATCCGTCCACCTCTCCGAAGATGCCAAGTTGATTTATGGCACCATGTATCGAAGGTTTAAACAGATGCGGTCAATGTAGCAGACTTCGTCAGATTCCCCCTCGTTTGAGGGGTTTTTTGATTGTGGGGACGCTTTTCCCTGCAGGCGCAAGCCCCTGCAGTTAATTACGCTACCGCATCGCAGTAACAACTTTCTCCTTCTCCAGATGGTCATTTCATGTCGTGGGTGTTTGTTTTGTTTGTGGTTGCCCGTGGATTGTATACGGAGACTAATTTATGTTGTCGCCCGTAGGACGTGGATTAGTCCAAATCCGTATTTTCTTAAATTTGGTTTTGGGGTTTTGGTTTGAGGATACGTTAGCCATTTTTGAGGCTAAGATCAACTCAAACGTTTGTTAAGGATACGTTAGTCTAATGTGAGACTAAGATCGACTTAACGGGATCGTTTAGATCCGACAAAAGAGCATTTAGGGGCTCTATTGTTCCAGTTTAGGGACATAGTGGTCCATTGCCAGTTTAGGGACATGGTGGTCCATAAAATGTATGGTCGTCGGGACCCATCACCTCTCTGAAGACGTTGAAGGATTACAACGACAAATATCAGAGGAGTTCAGAGATGTACCCTTGAACCAAAGTTGATTGGGGGTATCTATAGTCCAATTTGGGACTAATGTCTGTTTGAAGGTTTAAGGATACGTTAGCCATATTTGAGGCTAAGATAAACTTAAACGGGATCGTTTAGATCCAACAAAAGAGCGTTTGGACTCTATTGTTCCAGTTTAGGGACATGGTGTTCCATCGCCAGTTTAGGGACATGGTGGTCCATTACTAGTTTATGGACATAGTGGTCCAATGCCAGTTTAGGGACATGGTGGTCCATCATTCCCGTTTTGGGGACAAATATTAGTTTAAGGACGCATTAGTCCATGAGTTTAAGGACCCCACAGTCCGTATTAATGTATGGTTGTCGGGACCCGTCACCTCTCTGAAGACGTTGAAGGATTACAACAACAAATATCAGAGGAGTTCAGAGATGTACCCTTCAACCAATGAGTTGGTTGAAAGAGCAGATATGCTCAGTTCAAGATGATTTGAGGACTTATGGCCAGTTTGGGCTAAGTCCAATTATGTTTGAAATATTGGCTCTTTGGGCCATTAGACATTTGTCTGGGTTCAGCCCCTCGTCATTCAGCAGTGTTAAACAGAGGTTTGGGGGCTCTGACAACATTTTGTCTTTGATTTCCTCAATTTTGAGATTCATTTGGAGGAGGGATTTTTACCTCTGGAAAATTAGCCAATTTGGCTAAAGGTAGTGATAAACACTAGAGAACAACAATATTAAACACTGGAGGTAGAACTCTCAAATTAGTGTTAAACACTAAAAGACAATCAGTGTTAAATACTGGAAATATAATCTTCAATTTTGTGTTAAACACTAGAAACAATCAGTGTTAAACACTTTTCATTTCGTGGCCATCACATGTGGGCATGTGATAGGCAATAATCCATTGGATATTAAAGGGATTTGTTAGGGGTCACGTGGGGACACGTGAGGGCGCCCTAAATGTGGAGCCAGATCTCCTTTGTTTTATCCTCAAATCTGCGAATAAGTGTTAAACACTTTTTATCTTTATTTTAGAGCATCACGTGTTGGCACGTGATGGGGATTTATGCATCGATAATTACAGCACTTGCTGGGGGGTCATGTAGGGACACGTGAGAGCGCCCAAAGCCTTCATTTCCTTTACGGATCTTTTCAAGGGTCACGTGGGGGCACGTGACCCTGGTTATTTTCATGAACAGAGATCTTTTAAGAATTGAATTCTCTGTAGGGTTAAACCCTAATTATGATTTTGGAGGAATTAAATTCCTATTGTGAAAGAATTAAATTCTTATTTAGGATAAAACCCTGATTTCTTTTCAAAGGAATTAAATTCCCAGATATGTAAAAGAATTAAATTCTTGATTAGGGTTAAACCCTAGTTTTGTTTTAGGAGAATTAAATTCTCAAAACTCAATTCCCCTTCTAAGTTTAGGATTTGCATGGCAGGATCTCGACCCGATGAGAATTAAATTCTCAACTTATGGGAAGATGTGCTCTGTGTAGATCTTGAACCAGAAGAAGAACTAAGTTCTTTTTTGTATAAGAGTTAAACTCTTGGATTTTGAGAATTAAATTCTCTGTTTGAAGTTGATCTTTTTCCCTTTTCTCACCTAGGGTTTTCTTTGTTGAGAATTAAATTTTCCTTTCTTTTCTTCCCTCTTGAGCATTAAATTCTCCTTTCTCTGTTTTTCTCTCCCAAAAAGTAGATCCCTTCTCTTTTCTTCTTGGCTCCTATTTATAGGAGAAAGAAAAGAATCAAATTGTTTAGTGAATCTTTCATTGAAAGATTTGATTTGTTTTCATATTTAATATAAGCTTTTAGATCATTCAGTGAATTTTATTCACCGTTGGATTTTAAATCCAAAAGATATTCTGTTTGTTATTTTCGGTGAGATTTAGGGGAAATCTTTCCTTGTATCAATTCTTTCCATAAATTGGTGATCTTTAATCACCATTGGATTTTTAATCCAACGGTCCCCATAATCCTTTTCCATTTGGAAAGATTTAGAGAAATTCAGAATTTTAATTCTATTTCGAAATATTTTAGAGAAATTTAGAATTTTAATTCTATTAAACTGTAAGGCTTTCAAAGCCTGTCACGTGCTGACACGTGACCCTTGGTCACGTGTAAGCACGTGACCCCCAATTGAGTTGTTTAACGGCCGCTTGTTTATGCTTCAGTTTTAACCATCACGTGTCAATCACGTGACCATTGGTCACGTGTGAACACGTGATACCTCATTGAGGTATCCTCCAATTTTTAATCAGGGAACAGATTTTAATTCTATTCATTATTTAAGAGGCCTTAAGAGTCCATCACGTGTCTGCACATGACCCATGGTCACGTGTGAGCACGTGATGCCCCATTGGAATCTTTTCTTAGTTTTTATTATATCTTTTAACTCCTCCAGCGGGTTCTTAAAGGTCCATCACGTGTGGACACGTGATGCCTCATAACTTTTGATCCCGGATGAATTATGAGGCCCATAATATATCAAATCGAAGGGTTTTTCGAGATGCTTCCAATATCATCAGAATTTAGCTGTTCCTCCTTCGGGAATTTATCAAAATAAAGGTCGGAAGATATTAGCTCGCATTTCCTTAAGCGTATCGCTGCCATTTGATACCTTGGGTTCTTTTGCGCAGAAATTTTTGGCGGGAACAGTGGTTTTGTCCACTCTTTTGGCGAAGAGCTAGCTCTCGCTTGGGGATGCCTTATTCATTATGTATGCTTTATCAGGTTTTGCACCCGTTTGGGGTCAGTATTTACAAAGGAAACTCTGCCGAAATTTTTATAAAAGACTTGAGGTTTTTTTTTAAAAGATGCAATACTTCGGCTTATGTTGTTAAACTACTTGCTTTAACAATAATAGAATAATATATTTCGCGAAAACTAGTCGATTTACGAATTGGGGTTTTTGTAAAATGGTATAAGTATATACCAATATTTGGAAAATACTTGGAAATTAAAATGATTTATTTAATAAAAAGGTATTTATTTGGATTTGGGCATTTTATAAATAATTATGCAATAATTACATGCATGTTTAAATTAAACTTGATTAGTGCACTACTAATCATGATTAAGCCAAATCCGTATTTTTATATTTCCATGATTAGTGCACCATGACATGTTGCATTTTGTTACATGTTTGTTTCATTCGTATTTGTGATTTTGGTTCTATATGAGTGAGGGATAAAGAAAAAAAACAAAAACAAAAAAAAGAAAAGAGGAATGATTGAAGAGAGAGAGAGGGGACCCATGATGAGGCATGACATGCCATGAGAGATAGCGAGTAGCATGGCTCAACCATTAACCAATTCCTTCATCCATTATTTCTTCACCATTTTCTTCATCTTCTTCTCCTCCTCCTTCACCTTCTCTATCCCACGGCAACCATCCCTAAATTTTCACCAAAACCCCATGCCATCTTCATTTAAAATGATCCCCACCTCTTTCTAAACCCTATGGACTTTTCAAGTTTGGATTTTGAAGACTTTAAACATCTAGGGCTTTTCTTGAGTTGCTTCCAAGAGGTATAACTTCACTTCTCTTCTTGTTAGATTTTTTCTTTACCTCACATAGTAGTTTGGAGTTAAACAAGTATGTATTTGTGAACTTAGAATTTTCTAGACTCATGTTTAGTGGATGAATGGACTAGTAAGGATGCAATTGAGATTTAGTTAGCGTTTGCAAGACCATAGTGATGATTTTACTGACCAACACCAGAGACTAGAACCCAAAATACGAAGTTAGAATTTCCCGACATTGGAATTTCGACAGATTTTGATGGTATTTAGGAACCCGGGATGACCCGAGAGACCCATAAATTTAGTTGCCATCATAGTGAGTCGAGCAGTCAACTAGAAAGCAAACCGTGAAACATGAGCCCTTCCCGTTCTTTTATGGCCGCAAATAAATTCTTCCAGGCCGCAAATTGCGGCCTGGTCATGGTGGAATTGTAGGATTTTTGTACCATGGCCCTCTTATCTGATATCTAGAGCAACCCTATATGCAAAATTCCCTAGTTTGGCCTAGGGTGAAATCTGGGAGTGATTTCCTTCGTTGCTGATTTCGGTTTTGCGATTCTAAAACTTGGGTTTTGGTATTTGAATTTGGATATCGTCATTGGACATTTATACGTCAACGACGAGGGTTATTTAGTTGTTTTTATATGCGTAAGCTATAGGTTCTAACCTATGAGCACATCGTGTGCCGTATCGGTTTTCCAGACTTGATTTTTGCGTTTCGATGTGTTTTGATTGTAGGTATCTTCGCGTGGACGTCTGAGAAGACAAAGCACATCGGTTTCGGCTAAACGAGAAGTTTAGCAGATGAGTAGATTTATATCTACGGGGGAAGTCGGGTGGATGGCGTATAGCACCTCCGCAACCACTGATTTGGATAAGTGATATATTAATTGTAGTTTGGAAAAAACCAATGTATAAACTCACGGATATAATAGCTAAGGATGAATAGGATTAATATCTGAGGATATGATTGAGGGTGTGAAGCATGATATATATAATTGAAAGAGAACAAGTATGAGTTGATAGTGGCATGATATGAGATCGAGATAGACGTGACATGAGAACGATAAATACGACATGGGATATGGTGGGATTAATAAGATATGACGTATATGCAAGATGACATGATATGAGATCGATACAGATGTGGCTTGAGATATCTGTGTACATAAATATATATTTATGAGAATTAAGAGTGATATGTCATACGAGACCTTAGATCCGTACCTTTGTTGATGAATAGAATGATAAGACCCCTATTCTGTTTGTTGCCACCGTACGGTGAATTACCGTACGCGATGAGTTATAGGGTTCAACTTGTTGCTTGTGGTCACTCTCACACACTTATATTAATGAGAGATGGAAGGATATATGGATGGGGTTATAATAGCTATGGCCAGGCAGCTAATGAGAAATGTACATATGCTTGGTACCCTTCACCTGTTGATTGGTAGGCAATTGTCAAGGAATTTTAATATTTTCTATAATGGGTTTTACTTGTACATACCCCCTCTGTAGTTTACCCCATGGAGCACTTGTACCCCCTCTCAAGTATTTTATTATTAGCACATACATCCCTTTGTTAGTGACCGAAACTTGTAAAAAGACTTAAATGCTATACTAAAATGGTTGTTTGATCAATTTTAGAATTTCTAAAATGTTGTTTAGAATAGAATCTGAGTGCTTTGACGGTTCTAATTAACAAACATAGGGGTTGTTTGCGCTGATAAAGTGCGAGGGGCGGGGGGGGGGGGGGAGGTGGGGAGGCGCTGCCTGGGGTTTTGTGTAATTAACCCTTGAAAATTAATATATTTTTTTTTCTAGGTGTGTTGAGGTGAGGAAACTTGCAGCTGGTGTGGGTCATTCAGCTGTATTAACCGAGGCATGCTCTCTGAAGGAGTTGTGTGAGTTCAGGCTTGCGGAGATGTTAATCTGTCTAATTCACTCTTAGTCGTGGATGTGGCGTCTCGAGCTGGTTCAGATGCACGCCTCTGTGAGAGGTTGAGGCATGGTCCAATTTGCTTCTTTTTGCTCTAATGTCAAATTAGATCGAGTAGAAATCCATCATGTGAGGTACAGTTGTACTAGTGATTGCTGCAGTGATGGCTTGAAATTTGATTTCCATCTCTTGGTCTTGTTAGGCCCATCCTTTGTACTACCAGTAATGCGGGGACCTTTTTCCTTGATATATTTACAAGTTCGATGGTCGCTGATTTGTGTTGAATGATCGCTCGTTACTTCTTAGAAGTCATCTTTTTTTTTAGTTACTTAGGGCATGCATTAATACAAAAATGGCTTGTCTCTATGGATAACACCGTAGGGGCATATATAAATAAAAATTTCTTAAAATTTAATTTATGCAGTTGTCCCTACGGTGCCGCAAGATAAGATCCTATAGATATATTTGTATGAGCAAATTTAAAGATTAAAAAAAAATAAAAACCAACTTGTTATCGTCACCATACCCTAATTCCCAATTCCCCCTAAAATTTTCCCACACGCGCCTCCTCCCTCGTTGCCTCTTCCCTCGTCGATCGTCACCTCCGACCTTCTCATCTCCTCTGCACCTCCTCTCTCATCGCCTCCTCCGACTGCGTCGCCTCCTCCCTCGTCGTCTTCTTCGTCCTCCTACGACCTCCAGCGCCGTCTCCATTACCTTCGACGCCGCCCTCTTCATCACCGTCGAGCTCCTTCCCGGCTTTCTCTTCACCGTCGAAATCGTCAACAGATTAGTTAATTTATTGATAAATTTAAATTTTTATTTTCATAAATAAAATTTGGTGGGTAGGGCTTCAATTTGGGGATTTTGAATTGTGGTGGCGGCTGTGGTGGTGGGTGGTAATGGCTGTGGTGGTCAGCGGTGGCGGCTGTGGTTTGGAGATGTGGATGGCGGCTATGGCTGTGGTGGTGGTGGTGGGTGGTGGTGGTGGCTACGATGTAATTAGGTCTAGGATGTAATTAGATCTAGGGTTAGGGTTAATTGGGTCTAGAGTTAGGGTTAAGGTAGTTAGAGTTAATTGGGTTTAGAGTTAGGGTTAAGGTAGTTAAAGTTAATTAGGTCTAGGGTTAAGGTTAAGATGATTAGGGTTAGAGTTAAGGGTGAGGGTTATGATTAGGGTAGTTTAGTGTTAGTGTAAGTGTATGCGTGTGTATGATAGAGAGATAATGTTGATGATGATATGTGTGTGTTTGTGATAATGATGATGCTGATCTATCATATTAAATAAGACAAAACCATAATTTTAAACTTAATACCAGAACTAAATCTAAAATCTTAAACTTAACACCAGAACTAAATCCAAAATTTTAAACTTGATTAAGAAAACTCTTAATTTTAAAAAACTTAAACTAAAAACTTATAACTCTTGAAATTGAAATTTAAATATAAAACCAATTCAAGTTAAATTTTATAATAAGTGTATATAAGATAATCGATGATAATATAAAATTGTCATATGCTCATCGATCGTCATATGTGAAAATCAAAGCGCGGCGTAGCCCCCGTCTATCGGTTAACATACGTTCGATGTTCGTCGTGATATAGAACTATACGAAAATTGTTAAATATCGGACGGTATCGTTCGGTGCTAACAACTGTCGTATAGTCTATGTGACGAGAAGATTCAATCGTATGATAACCGATAGATTTTACCAGTTTGGATAAGTTAGGAATGTATAAAACAAACACCTACATTCACTTGTGTTTTCATTCGTTTCGAGTTATTTCGTCGGTACTTTTCCGCTGGTTCTCCGTGTACAAAGACTGATTAGATTCTCATTTCAATGTTGTTTCACGGTATTAAAATGATTATCTATTCTATTACAGTGTACTCGAAGAACAGCGGGGAGGTGCTGCCGAAATTTATTCGAAACGGATGAAAACACAATCGAATGGGTGTCTACTCTATACATTTTTAATGGGATAGAAGCCTTACCCCCGACAGCCAAAACATACGCATACAACACGAATACACAACATACACACACACAAAGCACATACACACTAACAATCTTACACCTAAAGGAAATCATAAATTGAAACACACATACACATAATACAATTCATACTTGGATATCTTCAAAACTAATTTTGTTAATCAATATTATATTATTTTCAATGAAAAACTTGCCCCTACGGATTTTCTTCTTTGTCAATAACCATCTCGTTCTTAGATTTCTCAATATAGTCACCATAACTTATAATTTATATGTTATACAGTCTAACATGGCCCATGAATATGTCAGAGTTAAGGACTGGATGTACCTGGATTGGCAACAATGCATGCAATCGAAGTTTGTCGCAGGAGTTGCTGCTTTCATTGAATTTATACACGCACATAATAAAATTGTGTTAGAGAAAATTCTCTTTCCGTACGATAGATGTGGAAATAAGTTCTGGTGGAAGGTAGAAATCGTAGAGTTTCAAATCGTTAAATATGGTTTTACAAGATTTTGTACAACTTGGCTATATCACGGGGAAGGATAAGAAAAAGAATGAGAACACGGTAATGCGGCAGAAGAAGAAGACGATAAGTTCTTTTCCGGAGAAGAAATGGAGGATATGGTAAAGGCTTCTCTCGGTGATAGTAATCCTACCGAAGAAGACATTCCTTCCGGATAAGGACCGCATGCGGATAAGTATGAAAAGTTCATGAATGGTGCTAGAAGACCAATTTATGAGAATGCAAAGTGTTCCACCCTATCAAGGTTTGTCCAACTTTTCCAGATTAAGTGCCTAAATGAATGGAGCAACAAGTTATTCACGATACTTCTGAAGTTCCTAAAAGATTCTATGCTCTCGAGAAATAACGTGTCCGAGAGCTGGCACGAAGCCCAGAAGATGATATCTGATTTGGGTCTGAACTGTGAGAAAATTCATGCATGTCTCAAAGATTGCATGTTGTACTGGAAAGAGAATTCAGATTTGAAAAAGTGTCCAACATGCGAAGAGGTCGGGTATAAACCGAAAGAATCTGATAAGAAGCCCGATATACCTGTCAAGATAGCACAATACTTTCCCATAATATAGAGACCGCAGAGACTATTCAGGTGAAAGAAAACAGTCAAGATAATAATTTGGCATCACTGTGCTGCTCCAAGCAAAGAGGAAAAATGAGTCATCCAAGAGATTCATCGGCATGGAAGGATTTCAATAGAAATCACTAAAGATTCAGTAGTGATTCTCGCAATGTCAGGATCGGACTGGCTAGTGATGGCTTCTGCCCATTCAACTATATGGCTGGAAGCCACGGTACATGGCCTGTTATAATGATAGTTTATAATCTGTCGTCTTGGTTGGATATGGATCAATCCTACTTTATGATACCTCTTCTTATTGACATACCAAACTCACCGGGAAACAATATCGACGTCTATCTCCGACCTTTGATCGATAAGTTAAAATCTTTATTCATAGATAGTGTAGAGACTTACGATGCAAACACAGATACAACCTTCACGATGCGTGCGGCTTTAATGTGGACAATTAATGACTTTCATGCGTATGAAATGCTATCAGATTGGTTCGTACATGGTCACAAAGTATGCCTTTACTGCCATCAAGATACAACATCGAAATGGTTGAATTTTAGCAGAAATGTTTGTCATTGCGGTCATCGACGTTTCTTGCAACTAGACTATCCCTACAGGTTTAATGGTTATCAGGAGCTTCTTGGGCCTCCAGCCTCATTGTCTAGAGAGGACGTGATTGCTTAGTGAGATGGTTATAATAACGTGACCTTCGAGATAGATCTGGCAAAATAGGACAAACCACCCTATTAGAACGAGTTAAGCATTTTCTACGAGTTTCCGTACTGATCAACAAATTTAGTGCATCATGGTCTGGACGTCATGCACATAGCAAAGAGGGTATCCGAGCACGTATTCAACTTGCTTCTTTGTAAAGACGAAAAATCGAAAGACAACTTCCGTGCACGGATGGATCTTCAAGAATGGAAAATTAGAAGTGAATTGCATCCTAAACCGATAGCAGGTAAATCAGAAAAGTTTGTACTTCCCAATACCGTGTATCATATGTTATAATTGGAAAAAAAGATTTCTGCAGGTGTTGCATGATTTGATAGTTCCTACAGGTTTCTCAGGATCATTTAGTAAGAAGATAAAGATTGTGAAAAGCAAGATCGATGGGCTGAAAAATCATAATCACCATATTATTATGGAGTATCTTCTCTCATTAGCTTTCAGGACTTCCCTTCCCGAATCGATTGGTCTAATAATCAATGACTTTTATTGTTTTTTTAGAAAATTGTGCGCTAAAACGTTTGATGTTGTGATGCTGGAGAATCTAGAAAATTCTATTTATTTGACACTTTGCAAGCTTGAGCGTATTTTCCCACCGTCGTTCTTCGATATCATAATACACCTGACGGTTTATCTTACAACCGAGGCTAAGTTTGCCGGACCGGTACAATATCGATAGATGTATTTTGTCAAAAGGTACGTTGAATTTTTCGTTTCACGCATTTTGTAAAATTATTGTTGCCTTATATGACCATATTTATTTATTTAACATATTTTCTTTAGATACCTTTGCACTCTAAAAATGTATATACGCAATAGAAATCGACCAGGAGGTTCTATTGTGCAAGGTTATCTTCTAAATGAAATAACCACATTTTATTCCCGCTATCTGAATGAGAACATTGAGATGAAGCTTAACCGGCCTCGGAGAATTCAGGATGGGCCATATGATAAAACTGATTATAAGAGAGTAAACCCCATGTTTATCAACAAGATATTTCAGTTTATCCTCCTCAATAGCGTATGTCTTGAAGAAATTAGAGAATAAGTTTTTTTGGATTAATTGTTATATTTATATATATGTGTATGTGTGTGTGTGTATGAAATGATATAATATTAATTTCATAATTTATTATGGAGAACAGAATTCATAATGATGAGGTACGTGAGGGGCATCCTGATTGGAATGATGAACGATTGGAAAAATATCCTCAGGATAATTTTTGCAATTGGGTTGCAGATCATGTAAGTTGTTCGAATAACATGTTATTGCAACGGATTGTCTTAATCTAAACTTATATCATTATATATTTGCCGTAAAATTTGTTTTGTCAGATTCACGATCCGAACTTGTTTGCATCATTAGAAAAAGATTCAAGATGTTTAGATCAATTTTCTAGCATGGAGGTTATATACTATAAAAGATTCAATGTTCTTGGATATAAATTTGAAGTTAAGAATATAGAAATATCTCGAACCACTCAGAATAGTGGGATTGCGACTGTAGAATCAGATGGTGTGATTTATTATGGATACTTAAATTACATACTTGGCATCCAATATCCCGGACTATCAGAACCGTTTTATATATTTCTATATATTTGGTATGATACACAAACCGATACGGATAAGTGGAGAAACAATTTCGGGACTTGGAAAGATGAATATAAATTGACTAGTGTAAACACACTTTGATTTTAAGATCAGGACGATCCTTTTATCTTTCCGAAACAAGCGTTTCAAGTATACTACTCACAGTGCTTGAAGCATCCGGGATGGAGTGTCGTATGTCGTTGGAAACCCAGGGATGTTTACGATGTCTCAGAATTCGAGGATCGTATGGAGGACATCGATGAGAATGAATAAGAGAGAAGACTTAGATTACTCCGGCTGTCTGTCTCCAAAGACGGGTTGTCTTCGGCTGATCATGAAGTTATGTGGGTTAGGAATGATATCGATGATAAAATCCAAGTAAATATGTCTAATGCGTCAGTAATGTTATATTATTATTTCACATTTTTACGATCTATACATATATTGCATGCATATGTAATGATTGTATTTTTAGCTAGGTCTGATGACGACGCCAGGAAAAGCGAGGGACGGCAGGAGCACCAGCCGCGGCAGCAGCAGAGGCAGAGCGGTTCTGCCATCCGGGGAGCTGTATAGGGAGCTCCAGAGGGTTGTTCTTGCACCATGATCCGTATTCCCTTCGGATGATTCCTTCCGTGTGGATTTTGCCACACCTCGAGGTATATTGCACGCATATTCATTTCGAATGTAATATTATATACATACACGCATATTTATTTTAAAGTTACTTGTATAGTCAATTTTTGATTGTCTAGCTGTATGTGGTGCATCCATATCAAAGGCAGAGACCACTACCGCACCTGCAGGTATATTTATATATTCTATATTGCATGCATATTGATTTAGAATGTTATATTATAAATATACACACATTCTTTTTGCAATTACTTATATAATCAATTTTTGATTGTCTAGCTATAGGTGGTGCCTCCACATCCCGGACAGAGGCCACCACCGCACCTGCAAGTATATTTATATATCATATATTGAATGCATATCGATTTAAATTGTTATATTATAGATATACACATATTTTTTTCAACTACTTATATAATCTATTTTTAATTGTCTAATTATAGGTGGTGCATCCATATCTGGCGCAGAGGCCACTCCCGTCACTTCCGTACCCTCCGCGGAGTCCGCAGGTTAGTATATTTAAATATAAAATCTTTTATCTTCAATGTTTACATATATTCTAAGAATAACCATGAACTTTATGTAATTTTATCATCAATGTTTATTTTCTGGTTGGAGGGGATGCGCCCACGTCCGGGTCACCGGCTGTTTCTCATCGGAGGAACTATCGTCCCGCTCGTGCTGCTGCCCGGGCCCAGGCTCGTGCTGTGGTCATCGGAGGTATATATCGCACTTCAATTTTCATTAATCCTTGATTTCTAAATACCTTTTTGTCTTGATATTGCTTATCTTGATATTTCTTGTAAATGCAGGGCAGCCCCATCCCGATAGGGGGACTCGAGAGCCGAATCAGTCCCACAGGTTGAGGCCTGATAGAGTTAGGGGGGAGGCACCATTCTTCCTCTTCTTTACTCTCGATTATCACTATACAGGAGATTATGTCGAGAGTTTCGGCCGGTATATGGGGGATGAGAGCCGCATCCAAAAGAAATATCCTCTTCAAGTTGAGTGGAGCTATCAGCACTGGTGCTCCTTTACCCTCTTCTGGGATCAGGCTTGGGTATTAATATATATTTTCATTTGACTTATCAAATTAAATTTTTTTTATTTAACACTTATAATTTAAATATATTATTTTCTTGTATTTGCAGCTGGATTACGGCTTTCAGCCTGTACCCGATCCTGATCACCCTGACAGAGTGCTCGATCTTTACGCTCTTTACCTGGGCCTCATGAAGAACATGCAATATAAGGTCCGATATAATAGAAACAAGTTGAAGATCGATTGCTACATGCTATGACTGGTGACCCCCGAGGCAGAGAGAGCAGCTCTCCTACATTCTCCGGACTTTGCCAGAGTCGACGTAGATACATGCCCTCTAGTGTGCCAGTATTATGAGTCTGAGCGCAAACATGTTTGTTGTCACAACCCGAAAAGTACGGAGCGTGACTGGCACTTGAACTACGAAACGTCTCAAGGCGTACGTAATTTAAATAAGCCAAAGCCCAGAAATCAAAACCGAATAAGGAAATAGAGTGAAGGAAAACCAAAAATAGAAAGCGCTTTTTAACCAAATAAGTCGCATCAAATCTTTCAAAAGCAACATCACATTTTTCCGAAAATTTCGGCAGAGTCTCCTTTGTAAATACATGCCCCAAACGGGTACAAAACAAGAATATATATACATCATGAAATAAGGCATCCCCAAGCGGGAGTTAGCTCTTTTCCAAAGGCGGACTCACAATCACACGCAATATATATCACCACTGTGCAAATAAGCATATAAGGGCACAAGTAATAAAGTATCACGTCGGCTCAAGTGAGCTCAACCCAGAGAAACAACATAAATGTACACAAATCTCACTGTCTCGTCTCTAGGTCACAATACATCAGTACAAGTGGCAGATACGGTAGATAGAGTACACTAGATACAATAATTATACAAGGTGGGAAAAATATCTTCGCAACCCACCTACGAGCAAAAGCCTCAAATCCACGCAAAAGGAGCAAAAGGAGAAAGTACGCCCGCCGCTACTGTGCTGACGGATCGGACCTGCAAAAATACTGTGGCACAACGGGAGTGAGTTGCCAACTCGTAAGTAATAAGTAACATCTAAAAAGTCTATCGTAAGCATGCATGCAAAAGTGTCACGACAATACTGATATGATATGATGCACTAGTATGTATGCAACATAAATACAAATCAACACAAATCTGAATAATGTTAATACGAGAAAATCTGTGCTCTTATCTTAGTAAAGTCTTTGTACTTTAACTATAGAATCATTAATGAAAACAACAGAAATCCGTGTCAAGCATCGACACCTAATATGAATATCTTAGTGTCTCAAGATATCAATATCTCAATATCTCAGGCTCCGGCGGTCCGGACTGGCCTATCTCAAAGTATCAATATCCGAATATCTCACGACTACGGTCGGTATCCTCTGGATATCCGCCGCGCCAACAATCACCGGTAGGTAATCTTCCCCTGCTAGGCTCATCGTCTACAACTCGAACTTCTTGCCCCGGGCTACCTTACCGGGCCCACCATGTACCCGAGACGGTTCATCTTACTCCTCGAATCGGGTCTCGAAAACCAACGGAAAATTCATGGTGGATGACACATATATCATATCACGAGAAAACCGCAACTTGTATTATTAAAATGATAACAGGTTTATTAAATTCTTGCGGTTTTCCCCAAAAACCCAGAAATCTCAAAATGCTGAAATCCTCAATAAAAATCACCATATGTACACATGTTAGTGATGATGAATATTATCAACAATATGGAATACGATATGTGACTAAAAAACTATGCAAGAACAATGATGCAATGAGGTACATGCATACAACTAGCAATCCTACGTGTTCATCCTGATGAATTTAATGTACTGGTACAGGTTTACAAGCCATATATGGTGCAATTGTTCTAGATTTTAATTTAAACAAGTTATATAGTGTTTGTAGCATAGCAATTACCAAAGGCGTGTGTGTCCACATGAATAGTGCTTGTGCTGCATAAACCCATGGTAATGGTGCAAGTGTCCTATGAGACGAATTCACGCGCACACGCGCGCAGCGCGCGCACACACACACACATAAAAGATCATGCAATGCAGTGATATAATTAACTAGGAACTACACACATAAATGCCAGTACTAGTAGACGTTTTAAACTATCGGGTGCCTTGCGCCATCCAAACGATTTCCCCCGTAGATGTGTACATCTACTCACCGGAATGCCTTAGCTAGCCTGGTCCAATCACCGCTTTCCATTTCCATGTCGCGTCCGATATCTCCGCGATTGATCCTAGAATCACACAATGCAACACACATAAGGCTAAAATCCTGCAAAACGCGATATAAAGACCATACGAGAACCAGCGTCACAAGCTAAGCGCGTGAGCACTAGAAATACCAGAACGTGTGTGCTAAACCCAGAAACTACCCCGATTGGCTGTCGTATACAGCAACCACTAAACCCAGACTCATAGCGTACGTGTCGCGTAAGTCCCACTACACTAATAATAGGCAATTGGTCCCAGATTTTACCTGGAGCAAAAACCAAGAAAACAAGAAAGACCAAACACCATAAAACACACACAAACACCTCTCTGCAAAGAACCAACCCCAAACTCCACCAGTGGGCCGACGAGCTCGGAAATCGAGGCAATGTCGCCGGGTCGAGGGGGTGAAACGGCTCGTATCACAACATAACACTCTAATTACCCTGTAAAGTATTCTGTATGTGTTTGCTAACCCAGGAAATAACCACATATATAGCAGATACCCCGTATCCTAAAACTTGATTTAAAACATATTTAAAACACTAATTTGCGACATTAAGGTGTTTTAGTGAAAACTTGTGAAAAGACTTGGATTATTTAACACTAACAACACTTAATTAAGCTACTCAAGCCATAAAAATCCTATCTTACCCAAAACTCCTCATAAAACACATTTTTAGCACTGATCACTACTTAAACACTAATTTAGGCTTAAGGAATTAAAAGTTTAGCAAAGAAGTATTGGATTTAAGCATATAGCTCAAGATGGTTTAAGAAGGTGATCCAAGCAAGGTAGCACCTAAGAAGACCTGACCAAGAACCATGCTTGATTTTGAAAAAGGGAAAGTAGTGATGATTTTTGCTAGAATTCTTGAATTTGATTTGCAATGGAGACTTGCATTTTTTATTTTTATTTTTGAAAGAAGAAGAAGAAGAAGATGAGGGGGAGGGGGCTGCTGCTGGCTCTGGCCAAGAGCAAGGAGAGTGAGAGAGGGAGAGAGAGAGAGAGAGTGTGTGTGTGTGTGTGTGTGTACCCCAAAGTCAAACCCCTCCATGCCTCATAAATGAACCCTCATGCCTCACATTATCCATTTCTATTCTTTTCTTATTCTTTTGTTTTATTTTAACAAGGATTTTAGAACCATAAAGAATTTAAAAGGTGGGCATGCTACAAAATAAATGTTGACTTGTTAAGGTTGCCAAAACACACATTAACCTAGAGTAATACTAGATTTGAGCATGATCTAGAAATTTAGTTTAGTAACTAGCAATTAAGTAAAATAGATGGTTAATGTGAACAATAAATTAAATGTTATCTAATAAAACACGATTATATATGTAATTGCATAATTTCACCATTAAGAATAGATTTATTCCAGTCGGCGTGGAAAATAATTATTAACGAGGTTTTACGAAAATCATGCATTCTCTAATTAACACGAAAATTAACCTAAATAAATTTTCAAAACGTTACAATCTTCCCCCCTTAAAGAAATTCGGTCCACGAATTTAAAAAAAATCTAGCTACGCGTACCTTCAAAAAGATGGGGATATTTCTTCCTCATCTCGTCCTCGGTCTCCCAGGTGATCTCCTCGTTGCTCGGGCCACGCCAAAGGACCTTTACGGATGGTATAACATTTGATCTCAATTTCTTCACCTGCCGATCCAGGATGGCCATCGGCTGCTCTGCAAAAGAAAGGTCGCGCCCCAGCTGGAACGTCGGGTGCTGAATCGCATGAGAAGGGTCATGAAGGTACTTGCGGAGTATCGAAACGTGGAATACAGGGTGAACGTCTAGGAAGCTGGGCGAAAGAGCCAACCGATATGCAACTGCACCAACACGCTCGAGGATCTTAAAGGGGCCCACATACCTGGGACTAAGTTTTCCTTTCCTTCCGAATCTCATCACGCCCTTCGTCGGGGAGACCCTCAAGAAAACACGATCGCCTACAGTAAACTCAAGTCTGCGCCGACGTCGGTCCGCATAAGATCTTTGCCTGCTCTAGGGCGCTCTCATCCTATCACGAATCAACTGGATCTTTGCGGTCGTCTCCTCAACAATCTACAGCCCCAAAATACTGCTCTCGCTGAGCTCTGTCCAACATACGGGCGGTCGACATCTCCTCCCATATAGAGCCTCGAAAGGTGCCATCTGAATCGTCTCCTGGAAGCTGTTATTGTAGGAGAACTCTATCAAGGGAAAATGATGATCCTAGCTGCCACCGAAATCTAAAACGTAGGCTCGGAGCATATCCTCAAGAGTCTGAATAAATTAAATGAATGTGTTTGCGTCCTCTCTGCTTAGTCTACGATTATCCCGGCTCTTCCTCAGATGTGGATATCTTTACCTGGTCGAAAGTAGAAATGTGTAATTGGCTTCGTCCTTCAATAAATAGTAGTTGATTCTCAAAGACAGACCGTATTCAATAGTTGCCAAAGAGTTTCTTCCTCACAGCGCATTCCGCTCGGTGTCGTTGAGCTTACGACTCTCGTCCGCTCTGACTGGCCGTCGGTCTGTGGATGGAATGTTGTGCTGAAACTTAATCGGGTTCCTAAAGCCTCCTGAAGTCTTTGCCATAGTCGGCTGGTGAACTGGGTGCCTCGGTCGGACACAATACAAGTCGGGACGCCATGCAATCGCATAATCTCATCAATGTATAACTGGGCATACTGAGCAAATCCAAAAGTGGTCTTCACTGGCAGAAAGTGAGCCGCTTTCGTCAATCTATCCATGATCACTCAAATAGAGTCATACCCTCGACTGGTCCTGGGTAGACCCGCAATGAAGTCCATAGAAATTTTCTCCCATTTCCACTCCAGAATGGGCAAAGGCTGCAACTCTCCTGCTGGCCTCTGGTGCTCGGCCTTGACTTGCTGACAAGTCAAGCATCTTGATACGAATTCCGTGACATCTTTCTTCATCCCGTCCCACCGGTAAATATCTCTCAAATCATGGTACATCTTGGTGGAACCTGTATAAACACTGTATACCGATCGATGTGCCTCCTCAAGAATCTCACGGCTCAATCCTTCAGAATCTGGTACGCACAGTCTAGTCCCAAATCGTAGTATCCCCTGATCATCGATCATAAACTCGGAATCTCTACCCTGTCTAACATGTGCCATGATCTCTGAACAACGGTCATCACTGTACTGTGCCTCATGGATACGGTCAAGAAACCGTGGACGTGCATGGATATGCGCAAGCTGTCCCCCGGTCGGAGTAAACTCAAACTGCACTTAGCTGTCGTATAGAATCTGCCAATCTACCGACGACTGCCTCTGAACTGTGCTCAAATAAGAGAAACTACATCCGGGCCTCCGACTCAAAGCATCTGCCACTACATTCGCCTTGCCCGGATGATAAAGGATCTCGTAATCGCGGTCCTTCACTAGCTCCATCCAACGGCGCTATCTCAGATTTAGATCTCGCTGCTGAAAGATATACTTCAAGCTCTTGTGGTTCGTGAATATCTGGCATGACTCGACGTATAGATCTTCAATGCAAAAACCGCCGCCGCCATCTCTAAATCGTGAGTAGGATATTTCTACTCGTGTTTCTTCAGCTATTGATAAGCATAAGCAACGACCCTATCATGCTGCATCAACACACAACCTAACTCTACTCGAGAAGCATCACAATAGACAATAAAACTGCCCGATCCCGAAGGCAATGATAACACTGGTGCAGTAGTCAAACGAGTCTTCAAGTGCTGGAAGCTATGCTCGCACACCTCGGTCCAAACAAAAGGAACTCCCTTCCGGGTCAACCCGGTCAACGGTGCAGCGATACGGGAGAAGTCCTGAACAAAACATCGATAGTAGCCGGCCAGGCCTAGAAAGCTGCGGATCTCTGTAACTGATGCCGGTCTGGGCCAATGCTGAACGGCCTCGATCTTCTTCGGGTCTACCCGTATACCATCTCTCATAACCACGTGACCTAAGAAATCAACGCTGTCAAGCCAGAATGCGCACTTGGAGAATTTTGCAAACAGCTGGTGCTCTCTCAAGGTCTGCAATGTGATCCGCAAGTTCTGCTCGTGCTCCTCTCGGCTTCGGGAATACACTAAAATGTCATCAATGAATACGATAATGAACTGATCAAGATACGGGCTGAAAATAAGGTTCATCAAGTCCATAAACGCTGCTGGGGAATTGGTAAGCCCGTACGACATCACCAAGAACTCGTAGTGCCTGTAACGCGTGCGAAAAGCCGTCTTCGGAATATCATCCTGCTGAACCCGCAACTGATGGTAGCCTGATCGCAAGTCAATCTTCGAGAAATGCCTCGCACCCTAGAGCTGGTCGAACAAATCATCAATACAAGGTAAGAGATACCTATTCCGCACAGTAACCCGGTTTAGCTAACGGTAATCAATACACAAACGTAAATTGCCGTCCTTCTTCTTGACGAACAGGACAGGAGCACCCCAAGGAGACACACTCGGTCGAATAAGCCCTTTATCTAGCAAATCTTGCAACTGATCTTTCAGCTCTTTAAGCTCCGCCGGGGCCATCCGATAAGGCGGTATGGAAATAAGCCCCGAGCCGGGGATCAAGTCGATGCAGAACACAACATCACGCTCCGGAGGTAAACCAGGCAGCTCATCGGGAAAGACATCAGGGAACTCACTCATAATCGGGACCTGGTCCAACGGGATCTCTGCAGCTCTAATATCACAAACATACGCTAAGAATCACTGACACCCTTTCTTCAAGAGCTGACCAGCGCGAAGGGAAGAAATCAAGCTGGGAAGGGTGACGTTACGGTCTCCCTGAATAACAAGAACTTGCTCACCCGGAAAACTAAATCTGACTGCCTTTTCACGGCAGTCCACGGATGTATAACAAGTGGCTAGCCATTCCATGCCCAGAAGAACATCAAAGTCTAACATATCGAGAAGAATCAAATCAACCGAAGAATCCCTCTCCCCGATATGAACAGAACACGATGAAACACGAATCGAGCGACAAATGACTCGTCTACCGGAGTAATAACAACAAGCGGTTGATCTAACGACGATGACTCACGGCCCAACATTGGTGCAAAGTATTTAGATACATACGAATGCGTGGAACCTGGGTCGAATAATACCCGCGCGTCAAAAGAACATACTGGCAAGGTACCTGTCACAACGGCATTGGATGCCTGCACATCCTGCGGAGTCAAAGCGAACACTCAAGCCTGTCCCCTACCAATAGCTAGCTGTCCTCTGCCTCGGCCTTTGCCTCCTCATCATCTCTGAACAGGACCGCCGCGCCCACGGCTTCTGGGAGCGTCTATCTGGCGTGGAGCATCACCGGGGGTGGAAAGTAGAGCTTTCTGAGGAGGTGGTGAAGGTGGTAAGGTCACGTGTGGAACTGTCGCCGTGCCCTGTCGTCTCACAATACAGTCTCTGATACGATGGTACTGACTCCCGCACCGAAAACATCCTGGCGACAACTGCTAGTCCTGCAGATAAGAACCAAATAACTGACCCCGTCTAACTCCTCTGCCGCCACCATCTCCCGGAAAGAATCTGTCACAACGCCTACACATCTGCCTCTGAGGTGGCATATCGGTACGAATCTGCTTCGGCCCAGAAACGACCGAAGTCTCTGAAATGCGCTCCTCTAATAGTAAGACCGCGTTCATAGTAGCTGCATAAGTGTCAAAGTGCTGGGCGATGATGGCAAGAAATCACTGTGTGTCAAATCCCCGCATAAACCTCTTTATCCTCTTCTCTTCAGTGTCTACCAAGTACGGAGCATATCGGGACAACTGAGCAAACTGGATATCATACTCGGACACTGTCATCCCTGGAGTCTTGCGCAAAACCTCAAAACTATGGGCTCGAGCATCCCGGACACTTTCTGGAAGGAAACGGGCAAGAAATACTGCTGTGAACTCGTCCCAAGTCATAGGAGGTAGACCTGCAGCTCGAACTCTCTCGACCGACTCACACCATGTCTGAGCAAGGCCCTCAAGACAAAAACTCTTAAGCTCCACCCATCTATCGTCAGAACATCTTGTTGGCTATAGTGCCCTCAAGGCAATTATCATAGTCGCTGACAGGTGATTATGATGATTGAGAGAGGACCTATACCGATAGAACAGTCTTACTTGAGATGATAGTATGCAATCTGATTTGTCTTTATCATGTACATGTTCATAGAGCCCATAGGATCCTTGCTTGACTACTAGCATTATGATGAAGATCATATACGTGGGAGCTGGGGGTCTATAAGCACATCCTTAAATGTCCCTAGTCGTGGGAGTATCGAGACTGGACATCGATACTCCAGTGTAGACTAGTGTATACTGATCGAGACCCCGACGAGGGGCGGTGGCAATGTCTCACAAGCCATTGGTGTTAGTTTGTTCACCTAAGATAGTATACAGGTGCTCATTGGGTTATGAGTACACTGGACGGACTCGCCGGGAACCTGCTAGTTGGTATTATACCTATTGTCAGATAGCAGTTCTCAGGTGACATGTGTACAGATTAGTCTGTCGACCTGAGATCGTCATTTGTCTCGTATGAGTTCCCACCGTGCTTTGATTGCCACCCTACCAAGGCTCAAAAGAGTCGTGCAAACAGATTTTAGTTGGGTACAGTCCCGAGCCACATGGAGGCGGTGATCGGATCGTCGGGGATTTGTCTCTCCCGGTATTGGAGGTTGATGTCGCATTGTGCACGGGTAGCCATCACCAGAAATCCATGGCCATAGTGAACGAGAATTATCGATCCAGGATCGATAGTTTCTCAGGTGGTGATGGGTATCATGCCAACACTAAATATCGCGTTGTTAGGGGTCTAACTTTATCCACCCCCTAGACTCGATATGCGATACTCTTAGACAAACAGACGGACTGTACGGATATTGTCACTGTCGGGCTCAGTAGGGGTTCAAGATGAGTTTGCTCACCGACCTCCCTTTCGCTCAATACCTAGGTAGCCATTACGTACAGCTAGTGCCGCTGACGTGCTTGTGGTTAAACCCACTGCCAGCGTATTGACGAGTCTTTAGAGTCCCACACAGAGGGTTTTCACGGTTCAGGCGATATGGTGTAGATTGCGTATGTTGGTACATACAGGTGTCCGATTAAATATGTGCACATGCTGCGCAGACTTTAATCGGACGGTTGATAATAATAGCTGCTTAGGATTAAGCCGGATTATTAAATCAGGTTTTGATTTAATAATTTACATATGTATTTATATATATGTATGCTAGTATTATTGTTCTCTATTCATTTTCTCTCTTGGCTATTCGTATTTTTGTATGAATACGCGTATATGTATTACGATACTGTTCCCCTCCGAACGGCGGCCCGGACTTCGCGTCCATCGCCTGGGGTTCGGGGCAGATGCTATTTGGTTTTGTCCGTCCACCTCTCCGAAGATGCCAAGTTGATTTATGGCACCTTGTATCAGGGGTTTAGACGGATGCGGCCGATGTAGCAGACTTCGTCAGATTCCCCCTCAGGGTTAGGGGTTTTTGATTGTGGGGACGCTCTTCCCTACAGGCGCAAGCCCCTGCAGTTAATTACGCTACCGCGTCGCGGTAACAACTTTCTCCTTCTCCAGAATTTCACTTCGTGTCGTGTGTGTTTGTTTTGTTTGTGATTGCCCGTGGATTGTATACGGAGACTGAGTAATGCCGTCGCCCGTAGGGCGTGGATTAGTCCAAATCCGCATTTACTTAGATTTGGGTTTGGTGTTTTTTGGTTTAAGGATGCATTAGTCGCGTTGCGGCTAAGATCAACTTAAACGTTCGTCAAGGATACGTTAGTCCTGTTTTAGACTAAGATCAACCTGACGTAGTGATTGATTTAATTATCTGGCCGTCGGGACTCGTCACCTCTCTGACGTCGTTGAGGGATTACAACGACAGGCGTCAGAGGAGTTCAGAGATGTACCCTTGCACCAAAGTTGATTCGGGGTTTTATTGTTTATTTAAAGATCTAAGGACACATTAACCATATTTGGGGTTAGGATCAACTTAGACGGGACCGTTTAGATCCGACAAAAGAGCGTTCGGGCTCGATTGCGCTAGTTTAAGGACGTGGCGGTCCATCGCCAGTTTTAAGGACATGGTGGTCCATTATTAATTTAGGGACGTTTCGGTCCGATATTAGTTTAGGGACGTTTCGGTCCGATATTAGTTTAGGGACGTTTCGGTCCGATATTGATGTGTGGTCGTTGGGACCCGTCACCTCTTTGACGTCGTTGAGGAATTACAACGAGGGATGTCAAAGGAGTTCGGAGATGTACCCTCGAACCGGTCGTGAATTGGTTTAGGAGAGCCATTTTGCTCAATCAATTTAATTTAAGGACTTACAGCCAGGATTGGGTTAAGTCCAATTTTTTTTATTTATTTTAGGCTTTGCCTGATTAAAAGAATCAGTCCAAACAGGGCTCTGCCCCTTTATTATTTTGCAATTTGATTTGGGCCAGGCCCTTTTAAATAATGAGTTGCATTTCTACAGAAATTCAAGAATTTTCCAAACAGGGCTCTACCCTTCTATTATTTTGCAATTTGATTTGGGCCAGGCCCTTTTAAATAATGGGTTGCATTTGTGCAAAACCCCAAGAATTTTCCAGATTCAAGAACAAAAGTGCATAGCACTTTTGATCTGAATTTGGATCAAAGGAAAACAAGTTTTTCTTCTTGTTTTCCCTGATTTCACAGAACCAAGGGTTCATATCAAGTGCAAGGCACTATTTATTTCTTTTTATTGAATTATTCATTTTTTTATCCTCTGTTCTTCAGAGATTTTTCTCTTCTTCAAAAGAATTTTCTTTTACCTTTTTTATGTTCTTGATTAATCTTCAAGAGTTCTCTCTCTTTTCTCTTTTTTTTTGCCAGAAGTTGATTCTTCCAGTTGATGATCCCCCTCGAATGGGGTCTGGGGTCCTATTTATAGTGCTCACCAATTTGTTGAATTTGTTAACAGGATCTTTCCTGAATAATTTTGGGAATTTTTCCACCATTGGATCTTTGATCCAAAGGCAGAAGAAAATCTTCTGTTTCAGAAAAGATTCATTAAATTTTCATTCTGTTTCTGTGCAACTCCCCAATGAATGACACGTGTCGCGCAATGGAAGGCTTGCGCAGCAGTGCTTGCGCAACTGCGCAGACACGTGTCGCGCAGCTGTGCACTTGCGCAACAGTGCTTGCGCAACTGCGCAGACACGTGTCGCGCAGCTGTGCACTTGCGCACCTGTGCTTGCACAACTTCGCAGACACGTGTCGCGCAGCTGTGCACTTGCGCAACAGTGCTTGCGCAACTGCGCAGACACGTATCGCGCAAGGGTGCACTTGCGCAACAGTGCTTGCGCAACTGCGCAGACACGTGTCGTGCAGCGGTGCGCTTGCGCAACTGCGAAGACACGTGTCGCACTGTAGACCGCTTGCGCACTGCGCAACGCACGGAATTTGAAGCGTTGCTTCAGCAAATTTTGAATTTTCAAAATTCAAATGAGCCTTGCTCAGATTGGGGGAACAAATGCCCCCCCACCGTTGTGCTTACGTGGCGCGACGTAAGCGCAACGGTGGCGAGATCCTAGCCGTTGGATCAGGGGGTCAGTTGAAGGGGCGCAGGCGCCTATAAGTAGGACCCTTGGTCCTCAACAGATGATCACCATCTTCAAGATTTCTCATTTTCAGAGCCTTGCTCTTGCCTTCAAGAACTTCAGAGCCTTGCTCTTGCTTCCAAAGTTAGAACTTTTTTAGAAAAACTTTAGGTAAAAATTAATCTTAAATTAAATTAATTTTAATTAATAGAGCCTTGCTTTCATAGATCTTTTGATCTAAGGGAAAACCCCTTTGGGGTTTCACCAACAGAGCCTTGCTCTCAAGAATCTGTTTCAGGGTTTCTTAACCCATGAACAGAGCTTTGCTCTTTGGCAAAACATAGATCTTTTGATCTAAAAATGAAGAACTCTTAAGAGTTTTCATGGATCTGTAAGATCCCAATTTTTTTTAATTTTTAATTTTTTTAAAAATTAATTTTTCTTTGATGGATATTTCCATCATTATCACAGAGCTAAGCTCTTTTTAAGGAATCTTGTTCCCCTGAGACCAGAGTTTGACATATGTCACTCTGTGACAGAGCTTTGCTCTAAAAGAGTAGATTTTTTCTTTGTCTCCAGGGACTTCCCCACCAATAGGTGTATCCTATTGGGCCATTTTTATGAATTGACAGTCCTATCTGATGATGGGATTGTCTTATTAAATGATGTATATCATCCAGATTTTGTGGATCCTCCTTTGGTCCCCTACCCACTGCATTACAGTGTGGAACAAGATTTTTATTATTATTTATTTTTTATTATATATATTTTTTTTCTATAATGCCAAGCGTTAGGCCACTAATGATGTATATTTTTTGTCTTTCCACAGAAAAGATGTCTGACGACTTGTCTTTCCCCTTCGATCGCTCGGAAGGAGGGTTCCCCCATGCGCCAGTGGATCGGGTGGTATTCGCTCTTATTAAAGATCGCGATCCTGAGTGCAAACAGCTCCATCTGTGGGGAAGGTGGTATAGCCAGATCATCCAAGGCCGTCGCAGTTTTAGTTCCGTCGCGCCCTCTGAGCCCATTGTCACGATTCCTTATGCGGACGAACCCCCGGTGAAGTATGCCGTGGAGGTTAAAAATTGGAACTCTGATGACCTCCTTCAGCCTGCAATCGGCGCTATCCCCGTGCAGCCGTCGCCGGCGATAGATATTCTGGGGAGACGAATCTGTCAGGGCGAAGCACGTCCTTGGGGACAGGCTTATAACATTGGAATGATCCCACGACCCCCCGCCGGATATTTGCAGTGGGCCCGGTACATTTTATCGGCGAAGAGGACTCACCTGACGAAGATTGGTCTATACTCAGCCGTCTTCGTCTCGCTCTTCGAGTACCCCTCTCCTCCAACGTGGTGGATAAAGGCTTTTGTTGAACAATGGAATATCCCCACCCATACCTTCCTGATGGCGGATAAGGAAGTTTCTATCTCTTTGGAGGAATTTGCCGAAATTTCAGGTCTGCCAATGAGGGGAGAGCACTACGAGGAGTTGCTTCCTCCTGATGAGTATGTCTTTGCCACTAAGCAGCTGGTATTTGACTTAACCCCGGAGAATGCCATTCAGCATCAGCATCCGGTTTTGGTGAAAGTGTTGGAGATCTATGAGGAACTCCATTTGGAATCGGGGGACAAGGGCGTCAGTTTCGCAGCTTTCATTGCTCGCTTTATCCGCCCGGAGTTCTTATCAGAGCAGAGCGAGAAGTTCGCTCAGCTTGACGACCCTTTTGGTTTCGGTTTGGATCGCCGACCCGTATCGGAGAATAACCAGAGGGATTTCTATCTCCCCAATGCTGCCATCGTTGCTTTCTCGGAAATCGCCGTCCCCGGCATGGATGAGGAAACTTTCTTTATTGGGTTCCTGGGCTTGTGGTTATGCAACTTTGCGCTCCCTATGCACCCGCGCTTCATGCGGCCCTCTATCTTTTACCCGGCACATCGGATGGTGGCCGGTCTGCAGTTGTCGGTAGGAATTGCTGGGTTAGCTTATCTTTATCATGGACTCAGCGTAGCGGCGGACGCTAATGATCCTGGGACACAGCCTGCTAACTTCCCAATGCATTACTTCATTTCTTGGATGGAGATGCACGTGCGAGGAGTGTTTGGCGCCCACAAGACTCCCCCATTCTTCGAGAAGTACAGACTCCCGAGAGTCATACGGTTAATCGGGGCTTCAATTGTGTTCGCATCCCCGCGGGATTCCAGGGGACTCCTCCTGCGCCCACATTTGGTCGGAGCGACGACTTCTTTCGTGGATAAGGTTATCACCATAGGCTCGGAGACTACTAAGTCGGTGGTGCCCCTACGTGACGAGTTTAAGGGCGGGGCTTCTGTGCTGAAGGCTCGGGAAATCCTCCATCTCTACTCCATTCGGCCGGGCTATCTAGTGTTTCGGCAGAATGAGACGGCTTTGTTTATGAGGTATAATCCGCATCGATTTGCCCAGCAATCAAGCTACAACCAGGGGATCCCGATGGAAGCCTTCTTGGAAACGCCCGTGGTTGGCCCAGCGGGGGTAAAGAATGTGATGCATCACTTTATACGGCTTAACACGGGTTCCTATTTCTTCATCAGTGAACCCAGCTGTGTGCCTAAGATGCTCAATTCATATGTGGCCTGGTATGCGCACGCTATGGGCCCAATCATTTTAATGGAGAAACGCCTACTGGTTGACCGTAGGGGTGCGCCTCCTGGCGGTGATCGCAAGGCCCCTTTGCAGCCAAGGCTCCCGGTCGTCCCTCCGCTAAAAGATGCTGGAGTTGATCGACCACGCGTGTTGAGTCCTCCGCGGGGATTGCCGTTGCCCGCTACGGTGGATGCACCATCGGCGCCTCGTGCTCCCACGAAGGCGGCTAAAGTAGTATCGCCAGAGTCAGGCGTAGGGGCAGATGTTGGAACTCGCCGCCCTAAAGTGGCTTCCAAGCGCAAATCCGCTCCAGGTGGATCTAAAGCTGGTGGACAGCAGAAAAAGAAAAAGTCCGCCCTTTCCCTCGATGCGATCCTCGGCTTAAAGCCTGCGGCTTCTCCTGCCAAGACCATATGCGAGTACGGTAGCAATGAGGGCTTTGTGGTGGACCCTGCGGACACCAATTTGGCTGCCGCCATTGCAGCTTCGGAGCGATCGGCGAGGCTCGAAGTGATGCTAAGTAAACTCGCTGAGTCAGGTAATCGTCAGCCACTTTCTTCGTCATTTTATTGCACTTTTCATTATTATCTTTAGCTGATATTTGCTCCCTTTTCAACAGGTGTTTCTACCGAAGAGGCTATTGCTGCCTCCCTGAAAACGTTCCAGGAAGAGGAGGAGAAGCGTGCCCTAGCAAGTGTCGGTATGTTTTATCCTTTTCTCTTTTATACGGAAAGTTTGTTGTCTTTTTATGATAGTCAATCTGACCTTCTCTTGTTTCTTTACAGGGGTTGTATTAATCGGCGCAAGGATCCTTTCCGAGCCCGTCACCGAAGCCCCGGCTCCGTCGAAGCTGCCGCAAGAGCCTCGGCTTGATGCAACGACGAGGGATGCTCTGAAAAATCTGGAGGCATCCCTCTATACGGATGAGGATGCTTCACTCAAGGAAGCTCTGATAGCATCCGTCTCAACGGCTCGAGAAGAGCGGAAGCGGTTGAGACGTGAAGCAAAGGCGCGGCAAGCTGCTTTGGCCACGGGAGCGGGCCCTAGCATCCTTCCTCACGCTAGTACTCCTTCCGAAGTACCCCCTGTTGCCCTGTCTACTGCTCGTCGGCAAGTGGCGCGCGCGGTTCGGAGCGCCAATGATAAATCCGCTTCAGGTAGTACTCCTTTCAGAACCTTGTTGTACGAATTGTAAAGCTATTGGCTTATATGTATCTCATCTTGCAGGGTCAAGTCCAACTGAGGGGGAGGCGGAGATGACCGTCGAACCCAGGGGAGTGGAGGAAGCGGTACTTGCTGAACCCGAACCGACAGTGAGCAACGTTGTCGGGGTCATGGGGCCTGGAGCCGAGATTGAGGAACCTGCCGCAGAGAGGGTCATTGATGCCGCACCTGAAGTGGCGGCAGATGAGATGATTGTCTCAACCGAGCCGAAGGCGGTAGAGGGCGAGGTGCTTGAGGCTGGGGACCTCGTGGTGCCGATGGACGAGGCAGCTGTAATCGCCGATCTTGAGGGAGCAGCGGGTGAGGCGGCCATGATTCCTGAAGACGAGCTAGGCTCTCCTTCTCAGGAATCTGGCAATGTTCCTATCATAGCCCTCCCTGCCTATGATCCCCCGCCGCCTGTAGAGCTTGAGAGAATAACAACGGTTCCCCTTGAGTCGGGTGATGAAGCTACAGGCGGTGGCCTTCCGTCAGTGGAGGAAGGGATTGCCTCCGTTTCTGCGGGCAGCTTGTCGGGTAAATTTTAAATGGCCAATGTTCTTCATTTATATATACCTCACGATCTCTTTTAACCAGTTTGTCTTTGTTTTAAACGCAGGTGCGGCTAGTGTCGATGCTCCATTGCCTGAAGGCACACCGTCAACCATTGCCTTGGCGGTGGTTGCTCCTCAGCCTTCCCTTGTGCCATCGCGGATGTCGGAAGGTATGAATTTACGACTTATGCATTAATCTTTTAACATGTAGCCTATGTACTAACGTTATACCACTATGCTCTTTTCAGGAGTGTTCTTCGATCATCTGTATCAAGTGCTGCTCCCACACTTCTCCTTCCCATCCGAGCTCGCTTCTCCCTCTGGGGGTGCCGGTAAGTGCTGTCTTGGTCTCTTTTGAGGGAATATAGGATCGTATCTGACTTTTCCTCTTCCTGATTGCAGTGCCTCAAATCGAAGGAGGGGACACCAGGCCTGCGCTGCCACCGGCGCTTCCGGCTTGGCCGTCCGTTGCGACTGGTACAGATATTCCTTTCCCCTTTTTATATGATCTTTCACCGACTTTTCGAATCATTGTTTGACCATGTTTCGTTTTGCAGACATTGTTCCAGCTCTGACCTCTTTTGAGTCTCACGTCCTCTCACCGGCGGGTCCTTTCTTGAGACGCCCGTCTTCAAAGGGTGCTGTGATGAGCCTGGGTATGCTGAGCGGGTACATCGAAGAGCTCAGCATGGATGCCCTCCCTTCTGCCGTAGATTTTGCTGTGGATGTTAACCCAATGTTGGCGGCGCTCGTAACTTTTCATAACGAAGGCGTCGTCGAATCGTGGGTTAACCACTGCAGAGAGATCGAGGCTCGCCTGCATCGGTTGGAGTCGACGCGCCCTTCTCCCGAGGTTTTGGCCGCGAGCGCCGAACGGACAGCTTGGCTTGAGCAAAGCGCCTCTTATCTCCGCCATTTGGAGCAGGAGGCAGCTTTACGGCTAAAGGCGCATCAGGAATCTTCAAACGCGACCGCTTGCCTTCGTGTTGAAGTTAGGACGAATGCTGCTGAGGTGAAAGCTGTCTTTGAAGGTCTTCTCAAGCGTATGTCTAATGGGCTAGCACTGAAGCGGAAACTTGATGCTGCTGAGCATGATGCCCGAGGCCAAGAAGCAGCTCAGCAGGTTGTTGGAGAAGAGCTTGCATCCTTCACGCAGCAGCGGGCTCAAGTAGAGGCTGAACTGGCAGTGGTAGTTGATCAGGAGAAGGCGTGGGAGGAAGTACGCGAGCAATTGATAGGGCTATTTAAGACGCTTCCTTCCCAGTAGCTGCCCTCGTATCAATATATTTGTAATTTTCTTTTTCGAATAAGATGTATACATTCTTTATTCTTTTGTACGATTCGCCATGTACTTGATTGAATTAATAAATAAAGATACACATTTTTTTGCTATGTCTTGTATCATTTCTTTGCTTTCTCCCTTCTCTTATTATCAGCATGCTGTCTTGATAAACATGATTGACAGGTAATAGAGTAGGCATTTTGGTTTCTTCGAGATATAGCGATGGCTTAGGCCGCAGGTTCAGATCTGCTGCCTAAGACTTTTCAACTCTATGAGCCGTGAGGGTCTCATAGAGACTTTTCTCCCTACGGATCGAGAGGATCTCGTAGGTGGATTTTCTCCTTAGGAATCGTGAGGATTCCCAAGTGTGGTTTTCTCTCATAAGTCGAAAGGATCCTATAAGAGAATTTCTCCCTCTTACGAGTCGAGAGGGCTCGTAAGCGGTTGTTTCCCTCTTTGTCGAGAATCGACTTCAGAGAGTGAGACCCGTGAATAGTATGCAAGAGACCATTTAGGATTGACTTGCAGGATCCCATTGCCCCTCTTACGAGTCGAGAGGGCTCGTAGGCGGTTGTTTCCCTCTTTGTCGAGAATCGACTTCAGAGAGTGAGACCCATGAATAGTATGCAAGAGACCATTTAGGATTGACTTGTAGGGTCCCATTGTTCAGGAAGTAAGTTTTTGAATTCTTACTGCCTGAGATGTGAGTCAAAGAAGCTCTCGTCATGGAGTGTTTGTATCCGTGAGTCGAGAAGTTTTGCGAGGGATTATTTGTTCCCCAAGCGCCAAGGATTATTTGTGTCCTTGGGGTTTGAAACGAGTCGATGGTTCCCACGGAGGCATTGGTGGCTCTGCGAGTCGACGCGGATCAGAAGGCTCTCGTCAAGGAGTGTTTGTATCCGTGAGTTGAGAAGTTTTGCGAGGGATTATTTGTTTCCCAAGCGCCAAGGATTATTTGTGTCCTTGGGGTTTGAAACGAGTCGATGGTTCCCACGGAGGCGCTGGTGGCTCTGCGAGTCGACGCGGATCAGAAGGCTCTCATCAAGGAGTGTTTGTATCCGTGAGTTGAGAAGTTTTGCGAGGGATTATTTGTTTCCCAAGCGCCAAGGATTATTTGTGTCATTGGGGTTTGAAACGAGTCGATGGTTCCCACGGAGGCGCTGGTGGCTCTGCGAGTCGACGCGGATCAGAAGGCTCTCGTCAAGGAGTGTTTGTATCCGTGAGTTGAGAAGTTTTGTGAGGGATTATTTGTTTCCCAAGCGGCAAGGATTATTTGTGTCCTTGGGGTTTGAAACGAGTCGATGGTTCCCACGGAGGCGCTGGTGGCTCTGCGAGTCGACGCGGATCAGAAGGCTCTCGTCAAGGAGTGTTTGTATCCGTGAGTTGAGAAGTTTTGCGAGGGATTATTTGTTTCCCGAGCGCCAAGGATTATTTGTGTCCTTGGGGTTTGAAACGAATCGATGGTTCCCACGGAGGCACTGGTGGCTCTGCGAGTCGACGCGGATCAGAAGGCTCTCGTCAAGGAGTGTTTGTATCCGTGAGTTGAGAAGTTTTGCGAGGGATTATTTGTTTCCCAAGCGCCAAGGATTATTTGTGTCCTTGGGGTTTGAAACGAGTCGATGGTTCCCACGGAGGCGCTGGTGGCTCTGCGAGTCGACGCGGATCAGAAGGCTCTCGTCAAGGAGTGTTTGTATCCGTGAGTTGAGAAGTTTTGCGAGGGATTATTTGTTTCCCAAGCGCCAAGGATTATTTGTGTCCTTGGGGTTTGAAACGAGTCGATGGTTCCCACGGAGGCGCTGGTGGCTCTGCGAGTCGACGCGGATCAGAAGGCTCTCGTCAAGGAGTGTTTGTATCCGTGAGTCGAGGAGTTTTTGTTGAAGTCACTGGCTTCTTCGGTTGAAATGAACCGTTGAGGTTTAACTTCGTCGTTTGACGGAATCCGCTGGGGAAGTATGGTTCCTTCTTTTGTTTACGCCCTTGGATTGTATACAGGGATCGATGTGATCTTGACTGTAGGGCCGAAGTTTTATCATTTCTTCTTTTTATTTTATTTTATTTCCGCGATGCTCTATCATTTCAGCTTTTATATCGCGAAGGTCGCGATTGCCCAATCATTTCGGCTATTTTTCGCGGTGCCCAATCATTTCGGCTATTTATTTTATCTTTACTCGTTGCTTTTTATTACAAGTTGCCCAATCATTTCGGCTATTTTGCATGCATACATTTTTACTTGCTGCTTTTTATTGCAAGTTGCCCTATCATTTCGGCTATTTCGTATGCATGTGCGGCCTACTGGCTTCTCGCCGTAAATCTGGAATTAGACACCGATTTCGGCATCAGCACCGCTACAACTGGGATATTGCCAGGAGCGAATCATCATCTGCCTCTGTCACTGTCGAACAAAGGAGGCTTAGCGATCAGGGTTAAGGACCTGTCGACTAAGGCTTTCGATTTCATGAGCCGTAAGGGTCTCATAAAGGTATTTCTCCCTACAAGTCGTGAGGATCTTGCAGGTGTATTTTCTCCTTAGGAATCGTAAGGGTTCCTAAGTGTTTTGTTCCTCTGTAAGTCGTAAGGATCTTACAGGAGGGTTTTCTCCTCATAAATCGAGGGGACTTATAAGGGTTGTTCACCATGCGAACGTATTCCCAATTACGGATGAAATTTGGCTAGGGAAATGTTTATTCGCGCCCGTGGATTGTATACAAGGGTCAGTATTGAGCCACTTGTAGGGCAATATTGGAAGTTTGTGGGGGTTTGCTTAAGCACAGGTTTAGGTCTCTGTGACTTAAGACTTTCAAATCCTATGAGCCGTGAGGGTCCCATAAGAGAATTCTCCTTACGAGTCGTGAGGATCTCGCAAGTGTATTTTCTCCTTAGGAATCGTGGGGACTCCTAAGTGTGTTGTTCCCTTGTAAGTCGTAAGGATCTCACGCAGGTGGTTTCTCCTTACAGGGTCGAGAGGATCCTATGAGTGTTTCTTAACGAGGTTGCGCCCTTTTAGGTTTTCACAAACACTCGCCGGTAGCCCTGCTGTTTTTACTCACGGAGCCCTTTCAGGTTTTCATCCGTGCCCATTTTGCTTATGGGCATACCGTTTTTTTTATTTTCTTTTTCTCTCTTTTTTTTTACGAGGTCGCGCCCTTTCGGGTTTTCACGAACACTCGCCGGCAGCCCTACTGTTTTTACTCACGGAGCCCTTTCGGGTTTTCATCCGTGCCCTTTTTGCTTATGGACATACCGTTTATTTTATTTTATTTTTACATTTTTTTTATATCTCGTCAGCCTAAGGATGCTGCGGTATTAGTTTAAAGACGTTTCGGTCTGCTATTAGTTTAAGGACATTTCGGTCCATCGTTAGTTTAAGGACATTTCGGTCCGTTGTTAGTTTAAGGACATTTCGGTCCGTTGTTGAGAGGCTGGCTACTGCTTATAAAGCTTGAGCGTAGGCAGATAGCGAGCGGACATAGTCGTCGTCATCTATCATTGACCTAGGCCATGGCTTATTAAGCATAATATTTCTTTAGGAAGCGACCGTTTATTGGCCTGAAAGGCCTTTCACCGTGCATGTCCATGAGTAGATAAGCTCCACCCTGGTAAACCTTATCTATGATGTACGGGCCTTCATAGTTTGGCTCGAACTTTCCCCGCTTGGCGCGATTGGGGATCATAGGCCTTTTAACCACTAGCACGAGTTCGCCTTGACAAAATGTCCTCGGTCGGGTCAATCTTTCGTATGAGCGCGTCATCTTTGCTTTATAAACTTCCAGATTTTGTTGTGCTAGAAGCCGGATTTCATCAAGGGCGTCAAGCTCTTCAAAACGAAGGTGAGCATTTTCTTCGTCAGTCAGCTCGTAGTGGACTGCCACTCGTAGAGAGGGTAATTCTATCTCGAGAGGGAGTACCGCTTCGGTGCCGAACACCAACGCATACGGCGTTGTGTTCGTGGCCGTCTTGAACGTAGTCCGATACGCCCAAAGAGCCTCTTGCAATCTTTCGTGCCAATCTCTCTTATTTCGTGACACTGTTTTCTTCATGATCTTCGTCAAGGTCTTGTTGAAGGCCTCAGCTAGACCGTTAGCTCGTGGATTATAAACTGAGGAATATCTCCAGTCTATATTGTGCTGCTGTGCGAAGCGGCTAATTTTATGACTTCGGTAGGCTGGCCCATTATCAGAGATGATCCTTCTCGGGGTTCCAAACCGGTATATGACATGCGTTTTGAAGAAATGGAGGATGTTCTCCGTCTTCACTTCCCTCAACGGTACCGCCTCTGCCCATTTGGAGAAGTAGTCAGTCGTCGCTGGGATGAAACGATGTCCCTTAGACGATGCTGGTTCGATGGGGCCAACTATATCAGTTTCCCACATTTCGAATGGCCAACTAGCCACTGTTGGGTGTAGCGGATTTGGATGCTGATGGATGAAGTCCCCATGAATTTGGCATGAGTGGCATTGCTTCGCATATTCGATGCAGTCTTGAATCATCGTGGGCCAATAGTAGCCCATCCGTTTTATCTTCAACTTCATCTTAGGGCCTGCTTGGTGGGAACCGCAGAGTCCGTCGTGAACTTCTTGGACGAACCTTCTCGCTTCGTCAGGTCCTAGGCATCTCAGCCACAGAGAATCGAATGACCTCTTGTATAGAGTATTGTTGACGAAGGCGAAAGACAGAGCTCGTTTCACGAGCTGATGTCTTATAGATGCTTCTTCAGGCATTCGGTGGAACTTGAAGTAAGCTATGAAGACTTCTCTCCAGTCCTCGGCATTTTCCCAGTCTTTTATTTGCAGGGTTGTCTCCTCTTTCGCTCCTTTTTCTTCAGACGATTCCGGAGATATTTCTGTTGGGGCAAGCACTCGACGGCTTTATACCACAATTCTGACGTCGTCGAAGTTCTCGTCAGCCAGTTCTTTAGCAAGTTTGGCTAGTGCGTCTGCTTTACTGTTTTCCGCGCGCGGTATGCTTTCCAACGTGTAGGAGGGAATTTGGGTTAGCAGTTGCTGCACTTTTTCACCGTATTTTACCAATTCCGGTTTGCATGTCTGGTAATCGCCGTTCACTTGACTGACGACTAGCTGGGAGTCCCCATATATGAGGAGGTCTTCAATTCCCATGTCAATGGCGGTTTCGAGGCCTGCTATCAAAGCCTCATATTCAGCTTCATTATTCGTTCTCGGCTCTGTCAAGGAGAAGGCGAAGCGCATTATTCCTCCTTGTGGAGTCACAAAGATGAGTCCTACCCCCGATTTGATCATTGGCGTACTTTGTTTGTGCTTTTTCATGGAATATGCTCCATCGAAATAAAGCTCCCAACGGGTATCACCAATGTCGATTGCGTCAAACGCATGTCTGTCTGGCAAATCGCAATTTAAAGGAGAATCGGCAGGTATGGGATGCTCAGCAAGGAACTCGGCGATGGCCTGGCCTTTTACTGCCCTGAGAGGTTGATATGTTATCGAAAATTCCATCAATAGCAGAGCCCATTTAGCGAGTCGTCCCGTCAATATGGCCTTTGACATTAGATATTTGAGAGGGTCCACTTTTGAAATAAGACGGACCTCGTGCGCCAACGCATAGTGCCTAAGCTTTGTTATTGCGAAGATCAACGCCAGGCAGTGTTTTTCAATGGGAGAGTAATTGCTTTCTGCCCCCAGCAGAACTCGACTTAAGTAGTAGAGCGCTCTTTCTTTCCCCTGATCGTTCTCTTGTGCCCATAATGCGCCTAAGGAACCTTCGAGGGCGGTTGTATAAAGAATAAGAGGCTTCCCCTTAACCGGAGCAGCCAACACCGGCGGGTTCTGCAGGTATTGCTTGATCTCATCCAGTGCGCCTTGGCATTTTTGATCCCAAACGAATGGGGTTCCCTTCTTCATCAGGTGACTATAAGGACGGCACTTTCCTGAAAGGTTGGCTATAAATCGCCGTATGTATGCGAGTTTCCTTTGGAGAGACCGCAGCTGTTTGAGAGTCCTCGGTGGAGGCATTTCCATGATCGCTTTAATCTTTGACGGATCTATTTCAATACCTCGGTGTCGAACAACGAATCCCAGGAATTTGCCCGAGGAGACCCCGAACACACATTTAAGAGGATTCATCTTCAAGTTGTATTGCCGGAGGCGTTGAAACACGGTCTTCAAATGCTCGAGGTGTTCTTCGTGTGATTTGCTCTTAACCACAAGATCGTCGATATAGCATTCGACGATTTCGTGTATAAGGTCGTCGAAGATCTTCGTCATGGCCCTCTGATAAGTAGCACCGGCGTTCTTCAAACCGAAGGGCATTACTTTATAACAAAATATCCCAAGAGGGGTCTTGAAAGCTGTGTGCTTCTGATCTTCAGGATGCATTTTTATTTGATTATACCCCGATGAGCCGTCCATGAAGGAGAAAACCTCATGAGTGGATGTGTTGTCTATCATCAGTTCGGTGACAGGCACTGGGAAATCATCTTTTGGGCAGGCTTTATTAAGATCCCGAAAGTCTACGCATATGCGCACTGTCCCATTTTTCTTCATCACCGGGACGATGTTGGCGATCCATTCAGGGTATTGAACTTCCTGGATGAAGCCAGAGTCTATCAGCTTTTTGACTTCGGCGTTGATGTTCATCTCAAGCTCGAGTCGCATTCTTCTCGGCGCCTGTTTGATCGGCTTGACGTCTGGGGATATTTTTAGTCTATGTACAGCAACTTCTGGATCTAGTCCCGGCATCTCGGAATAGTTCCATGCGAAGCAATCTTTATGCTGCACAAGGACATCTTTTAACGCAGCCACCCTCTCTTCAGACAGCAGCTCGCTGACGAATGTCGGTCGCGGATCATTTATTGTCCCTAACTCGATTTTCCTGAGGTTGTCTGCAGTAGTATGTATTCCATCCTCCAGTTCTTTTGGAGCTGGGAGAAATTCTGAGATCACCTCATCGCTGCCGTTTTCAAAGCACCAAGGAAAGTTGTTCATGTCCTCGGACCCTTCTTTTAGTATTGTTACCACGTGGCAAGTGCGAATTTTTTGCCAATCCCAATGCGGAGTCGGTTCTATCCTTGTGTTTTCGGGTTCGTGCTTTTGCGGCGGCACTACCCTCCAACTGTCGGACAACGCGAATTTACCAAACTGATATTGGTCCTCGACCCAATTCTTGAAGGTGAAGCAATCTTCAAGAGGGTGCCCCTTTACTCGATGGTAAAAGCAATAATTTGGGTTGAACATCTCGCCTGCGTGCTCAGGATGCTTAGACTCTGGTAACGTAAGCATTTGATGTTTTAGAGCGAGCTTGAATATCTTCCTCGTTTTGTTCCGAGGAAATGAGTATGCTCGACCCATTTTCTTCCTGAGGGCTAAGTCAATAACGCTCGACTCTCGGATGCGTGGCTTCTTAGCTCTGCTTTGTGGTTGACGAGCGCCTTTCTTGCCTTTCGACTTGTTTTTGCTTTCGCGTCGAACCTTTTTTGTAGTAGGTTGATAAGAAGCGGCGTTCTCATCCTTCACCACCTGTTGAAGGAGGCGCTGTGTCTTGGCTTTTTCATAGATTGCTATTTCACGATCGTGATCGTCTCGGGCTTTTTGACTCGCCTCCCTTATAAGTTTGCTCGTCTGGTCTTCAAATGATGGACTGGGTGGTTTTGTATCAGGCACTTTTGCTGGCTCAGGATTAGTGTCTTCCCATTGAGCGTCCGCCTCTTCATCGAAGTCATACATGGCATAACAGCTGTTTATTAGCTCCCGTTTCTTTGAGCGAACATATCCGAGCCCTTTTGTTTCCGTTCTCCCGTTAGGCAGTTTGCATTGAGTCCCGGGAACGTTCCAGACCTTATTATAGAATTTGGCTTTTCTAGCGGTCTGTGTGAAGGACATCCCTTGGCGTTTCAACAGTTTCTTCAAACCTTCGGTATAATATCTGGGAAGACGAATAGGTTGAAGCCTGTCGAGCGTGGGCTCCGCGCCATGCCAAACTTCTTTTTCCGCCTTGTTTTCTTCAGAACGGTAGAATAGGATTGCCTTCTCGCCTTTTCGTCCGGGAGGGATATAGAATGTCTGCAATTCTTCTACGCTGTTAGTGTCGAGTGCATCCAGTTCTTTGTAATGCTCAAGCGGCACCATGGTTATCTGCAGACTTCGATCTTCATTAGCGGAAACCCGTATTGAAGGCCGAGCGGGGAATACCGCGTGAACTTCATCTTCTGAATCACTGCCGAAGATCAATGAAGGAACGGATGGTCCTGGCCTGGTGGATTGGGATGGACCTGAATAAATTATATCCTCCTCCTCTTCAGTGTCACTGCCGAAGACGGGTATGGTGGCGTTGGTTTTGTTCTCCGGCTTGTGACACCTTTCTGTGTCCTCGAAACTCGGTAAGAAGTACTTGGCGTCTTCATACTTGCGAACTTCGTTTACGGAAAACGGATTCAGTTCTCCCGCCACTGCGTACTCGAGGCCATCCCTACAATACTTCATGCACTGATGCTGTGTAGAAGGGATGATATTATACTCGTGTAGCCATGGTCGGCCGAGCAGAGCATTATAGCATGTCTTGGCATCTATAACATGGAATTTGATGTCTGTGACGAGCAACCCGAAGCGTAGCGTCAATATCACAGATCCAAGAGTCTTTGAGGATTGAGAGTCGAAACCGGAGATAGTGATCTTGTCTCGGGCGAGGTGTTGGACGCTCATGCAAATCTCCTTTAACACTCGCACATTGAGTAAATTGACAGATGATCCGTTATCGACCAAGATTTTGCCTATCTTTATGTCATGGCAGTATCCTGAGACATAAAGGGGGCGATTGTGTTCACACGTCCCGAGGAGAAGGTCTTCATCACCAAAAGCAACGTCGGCTGTGTGCACTTCTTCTAATTCGTCTTTCATCTTTTCTTCGGCTAAGAAGGCTTGGAACTGGTCCAGCTCTTGTAGCGCCTTAATCAAAGAGTCTCTCGCCTCCTTTGATAGTAACAAGGCATCAAGGACGCTGAGCTGAGAGGGCAGTCTCCTCAGATGCGCCAGAACGTTGTAATCCACCTTAATTCTCTTCGGCGGATTTTTGGCGTTTAGCTCTTCCAGAACTTGGTCATCTAAGACGATATCTTCAGAGACCTTTTCTTTCCCTTTATCTTTTCTATTCGAGGGTTCGAAGTTCTTTTCAGGCAGTGTCCGATTCCACAGCCGGATATTTTCGCAAACCACTGGTTCCTCTTCCTTTCCCGAAGTTGACTCTTTAAAGAGAGGGGCAAGTTCTAGTTCCTCATCAGAGTCGCTCCCAAATGTAGGCACTTGTGACCCGGTAGTGTTAACCATGTGACAATTGCCGGCAGTTCTTTCAAGCTCTTTGGTCGTGTTTCTTTGCTCCCGACGAATTTTACGCTTTTCCCGTTTAAAGCGTTGTTGATTAGCGACGTATCCTTGCCACCATCTATCGAAAGCCTTGCATTCTTGAGTGGGATGCGAGACCTTCTGATGATATAAGCAATAAGAGGGGTGCATTTTCGCTTCACCAGTAATTTCTTCTTCGGAGGATGGTAGCTTCATGCCCATTGATATGGCCTTAGCAAACTTCTTTTTTATCTTGAATTGGCTTTTGTCAGTGGTGGAGGCATTTTGTTCCAGCGGGATCATCTCAGCTCTTTCCTCAAGTCGCTGGCGCTTGGCCCTTTCGAATATAGCCGTCTCGCGTTCTCGATCAGCTTTGCTTTTCAATCGAGCTTCATTAAGAAACGCGCCAATCATTTCAACTGATAACCCTGGGGCTCTTGATTCGGCATTTGCCTCCAGCGTTTCAATGCCAGAAGTCCCTTCATCGTTCGTGACTGAATGGGAGATCATATGACAGCTCGCCACATATTCCTCGGATTCATCCGATGAACTTGCTCCCTCATCTTCTTTTTGAAAGACGTGATCAAGGAAATCTTGGAGCGTAATGGGAGTCCGCGCCTTTTGGTTATATTCATCCAGCGCGTCGATTTGCTTTTGTAAGTCCGTGCGCTTGTCGCCAGGCTTCACGGGCTTCTTAGATTTCCTCTTCTTCTTTTTCAAAGATTTTGACGGCTGACTATGAACGCTTGAACTACCACCATCGATTTTCAGAGTCGGTCGTGGCTTCAACATCCCCTCAATAACCTGCGGCTCCAAGGGGTTCTTCCACTTGACCGCTGGACAGGTCTGAAGATCGTTTAGCATTCTCCTCGTTTTGGCTGATAATACAACCTCCCAAGGAGCTTCTTCAATGACGGAGCATGTTGCCCCCGGCGTATTTGTCCCTTTAGAGGTGTGGGGCTGCGGGGGATTCACCTTCCATTTGTCGGATAGCGCAAATTTGCCTTGGCGGTACTGGTTTTCAAGCCAATTTTTGAAAACGTAACAGTCTTCGATCGGATGTCCTAGCACTCGGTGATAAGGGCAGTAATTAGGCTCGTTGACGTCACTTGGTTGCGACGGGCGTTTTGGATCTGGCAGATTTATGAGCCTGTTGCGCAATGCCAGCTCGAATAGCCTCCTCATTTTATCACGGGGGAAGGAGTAAGCACGTCCCATCCTGTCCTCAAGGGGTACGTATGGGCGCTTATTGTTTGGACGTGCAACCGGCTTCGAGTCGTTCGGTTGTTGTTGGGCATTAGCGACATGATCGCTTTTCCCTTTCCTTTATCGTTTCGGGAGTCTGGCTTCGGGAGAGGGGGTTTATGGCCCATCTGGTCCATCTGCGCCAATTTGTCGATCAAAGCCTGAAAGGAAGTTGGCTTAAAGAACATCATAAACTGTGAAATGGTTGCTTGTGGATCAAGGGTTCCAACAAACATTCCCACCGCAGGGGCTTCTTCTATGCGCTGTTCACACTTAGACCATAGATTACGCCACCGTATAGCGTACTGGACCCACGTCTCGCCGGGCTTTACCCTGGCGTTAATCAGCGCCGTCATCGGAGTACGCTCACTGGCACTTGCAAAACGTTGGGTGAAGAGCAGCTCCATCTCCGCAAAGGTTTTAATAGAGTCGTTGGGGAGCTCGGAATACCATTCGAACGCCGTATCTGATAGGCTTCCAACGAACTAGCGAAGCAGAAGCTTTTCGTCGCCGCTGGTGTTACCGCAAAGCGCCCTGAACTGGGCGACATGTTGATGGGGATTGCCGGTCCCTTTGTAGACATGAAACTTGGGAATTGTATAACCCGGCGGGTACTTGATTTGGTCATACCAGCCTGGATATGGCCGCCCCGTTTTTACGACATGGCCGGCTGCCTCGGCCGCATGATGAACCTTTATTTGCTGAGCTATATATTCGTCAAGATCAATTTTAGAGATTGTATCCTCTTTAGCCGTTGATAGAACGGGCTGAGGGTTTGATGTCTCTCCCCTATCATCCTCAAGGACAATTGGGGGTTCTTCAGTCGGGGGATCTTGTTGTATCATCATCCCTATCATGTCCTGGAAGAGGAGGCCCATACGCTGTATATTGGCTGCTTGCTCAGCAGCCTCTTTGTCTCTCTTTTCCAGTACTCGGCGGAGGAACTCGGCGTCGGTCTCTTCCTCTTGGCGTTCGTCTAAGGACGTCCCAGGGTTCTCTTTTGGCTCCGTGAGTGCAGCCATTGTAGTCATCATCTCCTGGAGTTTTTGTTGCTTCTCCTGAGCCTTGGTCACTGATCGGGTAAGTGGTCGGTGACCTGTAGAAGCACGACTTTCTTCCTTTCCAGAAGCCATATAGACCGTATGAACCGTTATGCCCCCTGACTTGGGGCGTTTAGGTTCATCGCTTTTAAACTTTGTCAGCGTCACGGGAGCTTTCTCTGGCCTTTTCTTTTTGTGGACCATTGAGGTTGAAGGAGCCGTTGAAGTGGGCATCCTAGCATTTGTTGCCCCCTGCTGCTTAATGGGGCGGTTTTTGTCCTTTTCCACCTTTGCCCTTTTCTGGCGACGAAAGTGGTCTGGGTCAATCACGGAGTCTTGAACCCTCCGCCAAACTTTATAAATCTTTGACGACAGCCGTTGAGAGGGCTGTTCCTGCTTTGTCTCTGGAGATTTTTCCATAGGCGGAGGAGATCTTTTCAATGTAGCAATTGGAGAGTTCTTTTTCACCTTCCTCAGCAATTCAAAGCTGTTCCCAGTTGGAACAGCAGCGTTGACCTCCGCCACTGGAGCAGGTGGGGTTAGCCCTGAGGGGGAGTTGCCCCCTGCTTTCCTTATTCGTTGCCAATGGCGACGTCGCGCACGACGAGCCGTTGGGACTGGCTCGGAAATCGAGATGGTTTCTTGCTGCCCCCTGTTTGAGTGTGGGGTAACTGCTGATGTCAGCCTATCGAAAACCGACGCTTTTTTACCAGTTGGTGGAGGAGTGGGAACAGTCAATCTTGTAAAGACCGACTCTCTGATGGGAGAAGCCGCTTTAACGACTTCCAAAGCAGCGGCCGTTGCCCTCTTTGGGACAGCCACTTCATAGTTCTGACCTAGCCTGGTGAAAACGGAGGCTGTCGGCTTAGTAGCGGGTGACCCGTTGACAGGGGTCGTGGCAGCAGTGAGCCGGTCGAACACTGACTTCTTGTTAGCTTCCGGTATGGATATCGGCATAGAGAAGCTTGTAGGTGGGACCATGGTCCCGAAGAACAAGCCGGTGGTGGCTTGGGTCACCTGGTCTACCGGCAGAGTCAGGAAAGAAGCCGCTTGGGGCCCATACGTCACCCCTCCTGGTGAAGTGGAGCGTCTGTTGCAGTGGCATTTCGAGCAGCTGGTGCAATTGGAGGCCATTGAATCTCGAATTCTGCGCCAGAAAAAAGACCAAATCTTAGCAACTTGAAATCCGAAGACAACCATTTAACAAACCGCGATTGGTTCGCGAAGACGACACACGAAGTGTGGAGTGGAAAGAGGAAAAGGTCCCACCGGGCGTGCCAGAATCTGTTCCCCTCCGAACGGCGGCCCGGACTTCGCGTCCATCACCTGGGGTTCGGGGCAGATGATATTTGGTTTTGTCCGTCCACCTCTCCGAAGATACCAAGTTGATTTATGGCACCTTGTATCAGGGGTTTAGACGGATGCGGCCGATGTAGCAGACTTCTTCAGATTCCCCCTCAGGGTTAGGGGTTTTTGATTGTGGGGACGCTCTTCCCTGCAGGCGCAAGCCCTTGCAGTTAATTACGCTACCGCGTCGCGGTAACAACTTTCTCCTTCTCCAGAATTTCACTTCGTGTCGTGTGTGTTTGTTTTGTTTGTGATTGCCCGTGGATTGTATACGGAGACTGAGTAATGTCGTCGCCCGTAGGGCGTGGATTAGTCCAAATCCGCATTTACTTAGATTTGGGTTTGGTGTTTTTTGGTTTAAGGATGCATTAGTCGCGTTGCGGCTAAGATCAACTTAAACGTTCGTCAAGGATACGTTAGTCCTGTTTTAGACTAAGATCAACCTGACGTAGTGATTGATTTAATTATCTGGCCGTCGGGACTCGTCATCTCTCTGACGTCGTTGAGGGATTACAACGACAGGCGTCAGAGGAGTTCAGAGATGTGCCCTTGCACCAAAGTTGATTCGGGGTTTTATTGTTTATTTAAAGATCTAAGGATACATTAACCGTATTTGGGGCTAGGATCAACTTAGACGGGACCGTTTAGATCCGACAAAAGAGCGTTCGGGCTCGATTGCGCTAGTTTAAGGACGTGGCGGTCCATCGCCAGTTTTAAGGACGTGGTGGTCCATTATTAGTTTAGGGACGTTTCGGTCCGATATTAGTTTAGGGACGTTTCGATCCGATATTAGTTTAGGGACGTTTCGATCCGATATTAGTTTAGGGACATTTCGGTCCGATATTGATGTGTGGTCGTTGGGACCCGTCACCTCTTTGACGTCGTTGAGGAATTACAACGAGGGATGTCAAAGGAGTTCGGAGATGTACCCTCGAACCGGTCGTGAATTGGTTTAGGAGAGCCATTTTGCTCAATCAATTTAATTTAAGGACTTACAGCCAGGATTGGGTTAAGTCCAATTTTTTTTTTTATTTTAGGCTCTACCTGATTAAAAGAATCAGTCCAAACAGGGCTCTGCCCCTTTATTATTTTGCAATTTGATTTGGGCCAGGCCCTTTTAAATAATGAGTTGCATTTCTACAGAAATTCAAGAATTTTCCAAACAGGGCTCTACCCTTCTATTATTTTGCAATTTGATTTGGGCCAGGCCCTTTTAAATAATGGGTTGCATTTGTGCAAAACCCCAAGAATTTTCCAGATTCAAGAACAAAAGTGCATAGCACTTTTGATCTGAATTTGGATCAAAGGAAAACAAGTTTTTCTTCTTGTTTTCCCTGATTTCACAGAACCAAGGGTTCATATCAAGTGCAAGGCACTATTTATTTCTTTTTATTGAATTATTCATTTTTTTATCCTCTGTTCTTCAGAGATTTTTCTCTTCTTTAAAAGAATTTTCTTTTACCTTTTTTATGTTCTTGATTAATCTTCAAGAGTTCTCTCTCTTCTCTCTTTTTTTTTTGCCAGAAGTTGATTCTTCCAGTTGATGATCCCCCTCGAATGGGGTCTGGGGTCCTATTTATAGTGCTCACCAATTTGTTGAATTTGTTAACAGGATCTTTCCTGAATAATTTTGGGAATTTTCCCACCATTGGATCTTTGATCCAAAGGCAGAAGAAAATCTTCTGTTTCAGAAAAGATTCATTAAATTTTCATTCTGTTTCTGCGCAACTCCCCAATGAATGACACGTGTCGCGCAGTGGAAGGCTTGCGCAGCAGTGCTTGCGCAACTGCGCAGACACGTGTCGCGCAGCTGTGCACTTGCGCAGCAGTGCTTGCGCAACTGCGCAGACACGTGTCGCGCAGCTGTGCACTTGCGCACCTGTGCTTGCGCAACTTCGCAGACACGTGTCACGCAGCGGTGCACTTGCGCAACAGTGTTTGCGCAACTGCGCAGACACGTGTCGCGCAGCTGTGCACTTGCGCAACAGTGCTTGCGCAACTGCGCAGACACGTGTCGTGCAGCGGTGCGCTTGCGCAACTGCGCAGACACGTGTCGCACTGTGGACCGCTTGCGCACTGCGCAACGCACGGAATTTGAAGCGTTGCTTCAGCAAATTTTGAATTTTCAAAATTCAAATGAGCCTTGCTCAGATTGGGGGAACAGATACTTGTACTGGGAAGTATTCCGTATTATATACGGAATAGCTTCTAGAAGTTTTGCCACCTCATTATTTGATTTTCCATTTATGGAAATTCATTTGTTTAATGATGAGGTGGAGGGTGTGAGGTGGCATGAACATGACCTAGGTATGGGTTTTGGGTATGGTTGCACATTGTTTATTTGTTAAATGGTGGAGATATTTTTTTGTGGGAATGATGAGAGAGGGGGGCCAGCCACTTGATGTGGGGGTTTGATTTTTCATTTTGGCTCACTACCTTTTACACTTGCTTCACTCTCACTCTCTCATGCTCACAAAGACTTAGCCAATTTTGCTCATGCCATTGTTTTTGCTCACCTCTTCTTCATCTTCTATTGTTGCTCACTTGAGATTATGGATGATAGAAAAATTATAGTGACACACTACTACACCTCGGCTCTCTATCGCTAGCAACTATGGAGCGTCGGTTGCCTCGTTCGTCGAGGCTGGAGCTTGCACCGTTTCTCTCAGGGGGATCATCGGAGATGGAGGAAGACCGGCAACCAAACTTCGTCAAGGAACCGCTAGGAGCTTAGAATGAAGACCGAAGGACACGGATCAACTCGTTATAACCATTCTAACTTCTTTATTAGCTTTCTTGTTTAGGGTTTAAGGTCGATCCAGGAATCGGGTAACTATAGCGCCGGTTTTAGAAAATTTTTGTTCTGCATTTGGCCACGTTTCGATGGCCGGGACGCTGCTATTACCCAGCATGGTATCAGAGCCACCCTTTAAACCCCTTAATAGTTAGTTTAGATAATGTTAAAGTATCAAAATCGAAACAAACCCGATACATTGCCCTGTTGATTTTGAAAGTGTCTTCAAAAATTATTTAAACAAGTGCAGAAAACTACTGACATGACCCCTAGCCTACACCCCAAACACGACCCCAATCCCTCGGATTTTGGCCGAGCACATGGCTCAAAAATCCATGGAGGCCGGCCATTCTTGGGCTTCTGGGTTTGGTTTTTGGGGTGCAGTCCAGTCTCTGGAAAGTATGTGCAGTGGTATTGTTTGTTTAGCCCAGTTTGGATAAGGTATTATCAGATTGTTTGGGGCTATTCGGGGGTTATTTCGAAGTCGATATTTTCTAACATTGTTTAAATTTTGCAGTACATTACATTTCTATCTGCGACCGTGAATGTTATTCGAGCGGTAAATCTTGTCTAACTGCTATAGCTCTTTTAGACAGGTTTGCGAACGTGACATTCACGTTGATGTTATGTGTTGTGCTGTGATGTTGGTTGGATCATCGTGGTGGATAGCTATGGTGCAATGTTAGTACAGTTTAGTTTCAATTTGTACATTTAAAATTGCGGGACGAGCGTCCGACATGTGGACTGCCGTCTCTGCCAGTTTGTATAGTTTTCATTTGGGGCACGACCGGGTTGAGGTCGATATCACCATTGTATATTATTTTCTTTTCTGTACTAGGATTACCCCGCGGTGGAGTGCACGAATAGCCGGGTTCTAGAGGGCAACGGGTCCTCATCTCATGACGTTGAGACGGAGGGGGCCTTACTCTAGAATTGGCGGGCTATTCACCGCACTCGTAGAGGGTATAGGTTGACCCACGGAGGGGTGCTCAAGTTATCGGATTCTGTGAAGTGCTGGGTGGCCCATTCACGTTGTTGAAGGGGGTTGCCTCACTTCTGGTTTTGGCGGGCCGCGCTCGTAGGGGTCTAGGTTTCATTGCACAGGCTATCCACACGACAGGGAACGTCGGGTCTCATTTACGGCTCAAGTGAAACCCAGGGCTCCAGGATTATCCACCATTCTGTGTTACTTCTGTGATGTTTCTGTGATGTTGCTTTTATCATGCCTGGGAAGAATGTTATATATATATATATATATATATATATATATAATAGTAGATGTTGTATATGTTTTGCACCCACGCTAGCCCAGTCCCAGCTCTGTCGTTAGTTAAGTAACCTAACGGGTGACGACGGGACCCAATGGCGAATGCGGATGGCATATACGTACATTTTATTTTCGTTCTTTTCTGGTGTAATTAATTGATGGGACTACATTAATTCTTATCAATGCAAGGATAAAACAAACCTATATATGATGTTGTTGGAACCAAATTTTTAAAACTGATGTTACAGACGTTCTCTTTTGTTTTGCACAGTGGTATTCGGTTAGAATATCCAGCACCTCATTCGACGAGGCAAGAGCCGAGATCCTTTCATCGGGAGTGACCCTTTGAGTAAAATTTTGCGTCAACGTAATAACTTCACTATAGTCGTTTCCTTTTGCTTTGCATCGTGGTATTCAGTTTGGAATATCCTGCACCTCATTCTACGAGGAAAGAGCCGAGATCCCTTCACAGGGAGTGACCTCTTTAGCAAAAGTTTTCGCCACTATATATTTATAAAACCACTTGAATTCCTTCAATGATATCAAGTTCATTACGTTAAAGGTTTTTCGCCAAAAACCAGCCGTAGCCCTCCATCATTTCAGATTAGTATTGCTTAGTATTCGTGCGTATGTCGTGCTTAGTCGAGGCGTAGTGTTCGGTAGCTATGTAGTGCTTTTCTGTTGCATGGATATGCGATTGGTTGGGACAGTCGTGTGGTCATTTTGGCTCAGTCAAGGACTCGTGCGTGTGGGTCTAATGCAATCAAGATAATGACGGGTTGAACTTGACTAGGATCCTTTGATATGTTGGCTCAGTCAAGGTCACTTAGGTCCTGGGGGTAAAAACACACATCGGGAGTTTCAAACATACAGGAAACTTGCCAAGCATGCGCATACCTTCTGGAGTGTGGTGACTTGAGTGGCTTCTATCAAGTTATCATGCGATGATAGTTGGATCCCGATTCCCGCTAATAAGTAGGTTTACTCCTCGGGTGATTCCGACTAATTCTTCTTTCAGGTTTGGAGGAGAATTCGAGAAAACAATGAGAGCCATCCAGATTAGATAAAGTGATTGACCATTCTGATCTAGGTTAAAGTGCACGCTAAGTGTTTCTTTTCTCTCTCTCTCTCTCTGGTTGCGACCATGATCCGACGTTTGACTAAAACTCATGAAACCAAGTTAACCGAACCTTCATAAAAACACTTTGACTTTTGGAATGTCACGGTGTCGCATACATCATTGCCACTTCTATATCTCCTTTGCATTTCTCCAGAACACCCCGTATCACTACGAACATCCACTTCCATTGGATAAATCCATCGTATAGTTACATACAAACTCGAAAGAACTTATTCCAGATTCGAGGATGGATTCTGGTTCTGAAGAGATTGAATAAGATTATTCGGTTGTCTCTTCTCTTTACCTTCTCTCAAGTTGCGAGGGCTCCTGGAATTAGGAGAGTATACCTATTACGCTTATTGGATAGTCTTCTTCCAAAACTTAGGTTGGTGCCGAAGGGTAGGGAAGGAAGAAAACCAATTAGCCTAAAGAAGGTGTACAGAAGGTAATAAGTAAAGACAAATAAAGAGATTAGAATAACGGCAAAGAAAATTGCGACTGCAATCATTCACGACAAAACCTTGTATACCCCTGCCACTCCCACATCCACTTTGGATTTCTTCAGAACACTCCGTATTACTACGGATATCCACTTCCATTGGATATGACATCGTATAGTTACATACGAACTCGGAGGAACTTGTTCCAGATTCGAGGATGGTTTCCGGTTCAGGAGAAATAGAATAGGATTATTTAGATGTCTTTTCCCTTTACCTTCTCTCAGGTTGCGGGGGCTCCTAGGATTAGGAGAGTACACCTATTACGCTTATTGGATAGTCTTCTTCCAAACCTTAGGTTGGTGCCGAAGGGTAGAGAAGGAAGAAAACAAATTAGCCTAAAGAAGGTGTACAGAAGGTAATAAGTAAAGACATAATAAAGGGATAGGAGTGATGGCAGGTAAGTATATGGTTACTGTCATGAATCAGGATAATGGATGAGGCATTACTAGGAATACCAGGTTACCCCTTTTGAAACATTTTCATGTTTCAGTTTTACTGTACGATATTAATTGAAAACTGTTTTCCCAATTGGAATCTGACTCCAGGGTATGTATTTACCAGATCAGTTTCTCACATTTATATGCTATTACGGATGGTGAGTGGGAGTAAGATATTGGAAATTGGGTGATTAGATCCTCATTATATTGGAATTCGTTGTAATTGGTGATATTTGAGGAAATCATCTGGTTTTGCCGGACGGCAAATATTTGGTTTTGAATATCTATTGTTATGCACCAATTTCAAACTGATATATCTGTACGTTTATTTTATAAAGTGAGATATAACTTTTTGAAATTGTGTCTATGACATTTACCTATATCAGTTGGTGATTAGGTAAGGTGCATGCAACTGTGGTGTAACTCTTCTTAACCAAAGTACAGTTTTTCAACCTACGACGCACAGGGTTTGAGTTATTAAACTCAGTGGACTTGTACAAAATATTGTATATTGTCCGGTATCCATTAGGAAAATGGGGTTGGTACTCATACTATATTCTGTTTACTCATAGCTTCTCTAGTTCTGGACAAGTATTTCGTAGAAATACAAGGTTCAGATTTTGAGAAGTTATAGGTATAAGAATAAAGTAGAAAACCATTTGTTGGAAGTATCAAGATTCTTCGATGAAGTCGAAGATGTAGATACTTGTGTTTGGTATTCTGTTGATAGTAATGTTTTTTAGAACTTTTTTCTCTTTCAGGTTACTCATATATGGATGCACTCCTAGTTGAGTAACGCGGATTGACCTTTTTCCATTTGGTTGATATGCACTGGAGACGGCTGCATGATTTTAAATCTGGTTCCAATTAAATTAGTGCTTTTGTTTCTATAGTAGAGTTAAGGTATAGGGAGTTGTCCGGTTGATGCTTAAAACCAGAATCCGGATAAACTCAAGGCACGTTTCAGTAATGGCTGTTTGTGGGTTATCCCGGGCTTTGACGAGGGTTAACTTTCTACCATCAGGAAGATCAATATTTATATTGTTCTTGACTCGCCACAGTTTAAGTAAAATGGATTTTTTTCAGAAAACAAAAGTGGTAGTATGGTAGAACTGGAAGTGATTCCAGAACCACAAACTATTACTGAAGATTTAATAGAACCTGAGGATTCAAATGGTTTCGACATTCCATTAGCCACTCCGCATATTTTGGTGGGTAACCTCAGGCACCCGAGAGGTACTTCGTTCTTCTCATTGACGGTGACAGGGAGGTTCTTGTTTACCCAGACTTGTCATTACTGTTGTTCTAGACTATAAGACCTGGCAGGAGGATGAGTATAGCGTCGTTCTAAACTATCTTTAGAAGTGCACGTGTATATGACTCTGCCATAGGGTTGTTGTAGTCAGTGGGAGCGGCGGAAGCATAGTGGGCAAGTAGCTTGTGTCTATTTATAGATTAAAGCAAGTATAGAGGAAATAGATCATCTATTTTTGATGTGACAGTCATAGGTCTTGACCTCATCAGAATAGGAGATGGATCTGCTAAGGAGGTAGTAGAGAGTGATGTCCAGGTAATTAGGATGACATTCACTTGATAGGAAGAGATATTCCTATACTACGATCGGTTGTACTATGGTTGTCATAAAGTTGTTTCTCCACACAGGATATAGATGTAATATCAGGGGTTCTGGTTACTAGATCTATGGTTTTAGATCTAGATTTGGGAAGTATCCCAATCTGGGTACTTTGACATTATTCTAAAGGAATTTTAGAATGGATGACTCCTGGCATGGTGGTGTACCTGCAGGTGATGGAGTCACCCTCTCTAAAGGTATCTTACAGACTAAAGGGGAGAGGGATCTGCATGATTAGCATATCACTTACTTAGGCAATTGAGTTAATCATGAAATATCAAGTACCACACCAGATGTTGTTTTTGCACTAGCTGCAATAAACATATATTAATTCAATCCTGGAGAAACATTGGGAAGCAGTTATGAACATAAGTGAATGTTCTTGGGATATGGTAACGACAGCCTCCTTCAGGAGACGGTTATCATTTCAGGATTCCAAGGTGACCTAGATGACAGCGAGACTGTCAGAGTTATAGTTTTCCCTCTTTTGACGGACAGTATGTTGGACAGGTGATCCAAGCGGATACTAAGGAATGGCATGGCGCAGAATATTGATTAAATTTAGTGGATGATACAGTCTAGGAAGTTTGCTGGAATTGGAGTTCTTTTGTGAACTGGGTCACATCAGATATCCAGACAAATTCTAAGACATGTATTGCTCATTTAGGGAGATAGCTTTCTCCGTGGAGTTGAGATATAGAGAGATACAGAAAGAAATATTGGAGCGGATCCACTCACTGAAGATGTTTCTCGAACGCAATAGTTTCGCAAACGGGCTGTGCGAGACTGATTGGTAGAGAAGTTGGGTATTCGGTATCACATATGCTGTGAGTATGCGACGTCGCAATAATTGGCCTTAAGTGCAAGTGGGAGATTGTTGGCTATAGTGCCCTCAAGGCAATTATCGTAGTCGCGGACAGGTGATTATGATGATTGACTGAGGACCTATAACGATAGAACAGTCTTACTTGAGATGATAGTATACTATCTGGTTTGTCTTTATCATGTACATGTTGATAGAGCCCATAGGATCCTTGCTTGACTACCAGTATTATGATGGCGATCATATATGTGGGAGCTGGGGGTCTATAAGCACATCCTTAAATGTCCCTAGTCGTGGGAGTATTGAGACCGGGTATCGATACTCCAGTGTAAACTAGTGTATACTGATCGAGACCCCGACGAGGGGCGGTGGCAAGGTCTCACAAGCCATTGGTGTTAGTTTGTTCACTTAAGATAGTATATAGGTGCTCATTGGGTTATGAGTACACTGGATGGACTCGCCGGGAACCTGCTAGTTGGTATTATACCTATTGTCAGATAGTAGTTCCCAGGTGACATGTGTACAGGTTAGTCTGTCGACCTGAGATCGTCATTTGTCTCGTGTGAGTTCCCATTGTGCTTTGATTACTACCCTACCACGGCTCAAAGGAGTCGTACAAACAGGTTATAGTTGAGTACAGTCCCGAGCCACATGGAGGCAGTGATCGGATCGTCGGGGATTCGTCTCTCCCGATATTGGGGGTTGATGTCGCATTGTGCACGGGTGGCCATCGCCAGAAATCCATGGCCATGGTGAATGAGAATTAACGATCCAGGATCGATAGTTTCTCAGGTGGTGATGGGTATCATGCCGACACTAAATATCGCGTTGTTAGGGGTCTGACTTTATCCACCCCCCTAGACTCGATATGCGATACTCTTAGACAAACAGACCGGACTGTACGGATATTGTCACTGTCAGGCTCAGTAGGGGTTCAGGATGAGTTTGCTCGTTGGCCTCCCTTTTGCTCAATACCTGGGTAGCCATTATGTACAGCTAATGTCGCTGACGTGCTTGTGGTTAAACCCACTGTCAGCGTATTGACGAGTCTTTAGAGTCCCACACAGAGGGTTTTCACGGTTCAGACGATATGGTGTAGATCGCGTATGTTGGTACATACAGGTGTCCGATTAAATATGTGCACATGCTGCGCAGACTTTAATCGGACGGTTGATAATACTAGCGGCTTAGAATTAAGCCGGATTATTAAATCAGGTTTTGATTTAATAATTTACATATGTATTTATACATATGTATGCTAGTATTATTGTTCTCTATTCATTTTCTCTCTTGGCTATTCGTATTTTTGTACGAATACGCGTATATGTATTTCGATACTTGTATCGGGAAGTATTCCGTATTATATACGGAATAGCTTCTAGAAGTTTTGCCACCTCATTATTTGATTTTCCATTTATGGAAATTCATTTGTTTAATGATGAGGTGGAGGGTGTGAGGTGGCATGAACATGACCTAGGTATGGGTTTTGGGTATGGTTGCACATTATTTATTTATTAAATAGTGGGGATATTTTTTTGTGGGAATGATGAGAGGGGGGGCGGCCACTTGATGTGGGGGTTTGATTTTTCATTTTGGCTCACTACCTTTTACACTTGCTTCACTCTCACTCTCTCATGCTCACAAAGACTTAGCCAATTTTGCTCATGCTATTGTTTTTGCTCACCTCTTCTTCATCTTCTATTGTTGCTCACTTGAGCTTATGGATGAGAGAAAAATTATAGTGACACAATACTACACCTCGACTCTCCATCGCTAGCAACTATGGAGCGTCGGTTGTCTCGTTCGTCGAGGCTGCAGCTTGCGCCGTTTCTCTCAGGTGGATCATCGGAGATGGAGGAAGACCGGCAACCAAACTTCGTCAAGGAACCGCTAGGAGCTTGGAATGAAGACCGAAGGACATGGATTAACTCGGTATAACCATTCTAACTTCTTTATTAGCTTGCTAGTTTAGGGTTTAAGGTCGATCCGGGAATCGGGTAACGGTTGCGCCGGTTTTAGAAAATTTTTGTTCCACGTTTCGATAGCCGGGGCGCTGCCGTAACCCAGCACATCTCAGCGAACGGCAAATCCTAGCCAACCTGTCGAGAAATGTCTGCGGATCCTCCGCTGCATCTGTGCCGGTAAAGACTGGAGGCTTCAGCCTTATGAACTCCTGTAATGATACGGGAATAGTCACGGTAGTAGTCGGAACAACTGTCTGGGTAGCAGGTACAATCGTGGTCTGTGCAGTGGAAGGAACATCCTCCGATCTCTGTGCCCGACTGGCCTCAACTAAGAATCCCATCATCTGACGTAACTCCTGCATACCTGACTTTAGCCTGTCCTTGCGGCCTGGGGAAGGCGGATCAATCTGTCCCTGAGGGGTAGGCACACCGTCCAGATCCATTATCGTCTCAAACGAGCCTGCTCGAATCTCATCTCTGGCGGCAGCCCTCTGCTCCCTCGTGGCTTTCGGCGGCATAATAGCTGGTACAGGAAACAGGATAATAAGAACAGTGCAATAGAATCAAGGGATATAAGGAATCGAAGAAAGAATTACAAGTAATTAGATCCTAAGGTCACTTAGGCGGAGTACCGTATCGTAAGTATACCGCGGAACATACACACGTTACGTTACTCTGCTTAAGTTACCTACTCCATCTACCAAGGGTCATCCTACATTCAGAAAGGTAAAACCTGACGCTCCGATACCAACTTTGTCACGACCCGAAAAGTACAGAGCGTGACCGGCACTTGAACTACGAAACGTCTCAAGGAATATGTAATTTAAGTAAACCAAAGCCCAGAAATAAAAACCAAATAAGGAAATAGAGTGAAGGGAAACCAAAAATAGAAAGCGTTTTTTAACCAAATAAGTCGCATCAAATCTTTAAAAAGCAACATCACATTTTTCCGAAAATTTCGGCAGAGTCTCCTTTGTAAATGCAGGCCCCAAACAGGTACAAAACAAGAATATGTATACATCATAAAATAAGGTATCCCCAAGCGGGAGCTAGCTCTTCGCCAAAGGCGGACTCACAATCACACGCAATATATGTCACCACTGTGCAAATAAGCATATAAAAGCACAAGTAATAAAGCATCATGTCGGCTCAAGTGAGCTCGACCCAGAGAAACAATATAAATGTACACAAATCTCACTGTCTCGTCTCTAGGTCACAATACATCAGTACAAGTGGTAGATACGGTAGATGGAGTACACTAGATACAATAATTATACAAGGTGGAAACAAAATATCTTCGCAACCCACCTACGAGCAAAAGCCTCAAATCCACGCAAAAGGAGCAAAAGGAGAAAGTGCGTCCGCCGCTACTGTGCTGACGGATCGGACCTGCAAAAATGTTATGGCACAACGAGGGTGAGTTGCCAACTCGTGAGTAATAAGTAACATCTAAAAAGGCTATCGTAAGCATGCACGCAAAAGTGCCACGATCCTACAATATTGATATGATATGATGCACCAGTATGTATGCAACATGAATGCAAATCAACACAAATATGAATAAGGTTAATACGAGAAAATCTGTGCTCTTATTTTAATAAAGTCTCTGTACTTTAACTGTAGAATCATCAATGAAAACAACAGAAATCTGTATCAAGCATCGATACCTAATATGAATATCTCAGTGTCTCAAAGTATCAGTATCTCAATATCTCGGGCTCCGACAGTCCGGACTGGCCCATCTCAAAGTATCAATATCCCAATATGTCATGACTACGGTCGGTATCCTCTGGATATCCACCGCGCCAACAATCACCGGTGGGTAGTCTGCCCCTGTGATTTGTAGAGATTTTACGATCAAAAAATATATTACCGCAATCAAGAACGGCATCGCTTGGTAGCTAGCCGATGAGTACGGGTCGGTCCACAGGGATGTTGTAATTTTCCTAAATGTTCTTACGAGCTAATTCCAAAGGGTGTTGGATCTTTTAATTAAATCTAAAAACGAAGTTGAGTTATACTAGAATTAGGAAACTTGCTAGGATTAGGTTTAGATAAAGTTTGGTATATAAAGATCTACACCTCTTTCCAATGCCTTAAATTAGATATCATATTAGGGGTTATGGTAATTATTAATAAAAGGGATTAGGATGATTGGGAAGATGTTTCTTCCTCTAGATCCTTGTCCGTCCTTTATCAATCCTTACCCTAACCTTCATGGAAAACTTTCAAATCCGGTCTTTTATACTACGGATCACTGTTACCTCGTGGGTAGAGTGCCGTAGGGAGCGGAAGATGAAAGTATGCATGGAGTTCTAATGTTCATAAGAGATTGGCAAAGAAAAGAGATGAGAGATCTTCATCTCTCAAACCCTTCCCTATTCCTAACCCTAACAAGCGAGGAAACTACTCGCTCATTGAGGGATCTACGAAAGAAATAATTTTTATTTTGTTTTGATTTAAGAGATGAAAGATCTACTACAAGTTAATAAAAATTCTAAACTAGATTAAACTAGAGCAAGAAAAGAAATTACCTAGGGCAGAAATTAAAACTAAAACTAGGGCAGAAAAATTAACCTACTTACGATTGATGCTCTCCAATTTCAAAGAAAACTGAAATTTTATTGATGAATAGAGGCATGAGAAAATACAATGAATTGGTTCTCTAGTTATAGGACATAGAAAATCCTAGGTTTACAATTGCCGCACGTCTGCATTTACCAAAATACCCCTAGGTTGACTAGTCAGCGCCGCCAAGAAACTTGGTAAAAAATTCTGCAATTACGGGCTCTATATGGCCGCGGAACCGCGGCCGCAGCAGGGGTTGGGCCGCAGTTCCGCGGCCCAATGGTGGATTTGAGTGCTGAAAATTCTGGTGCTTGCTTTGGGCTATTTAAGCTTCCTGATTCTTTGGTTCTTTTCTCCATTTGGATTCTAGGTCTTTGTTCAGACCATAATATTGCATTATTATATTCCCCATTCTTATTCTTTTTATAAATAAACGGGTGCTTTTGACGCATGTCTGCTACATATTACAGGTTACAGGTTCTTGGACAGGAAACGGTGAAAACGATGTAAAGACGATGAAAATATGGACTTTTGACCAACAAATGAGAGGATCTTAGTCAAGCCTACATCGAAAGACAGTTCACAATTCACAAAGCAAGATTCAAGATATCGACTCAAAGCGAACGGTTAAAAATCCATTGTAAATTGTTCACTAAAGATCTGGAACCAACCTAGAAGCCCAAATGGAAAAAGATATATAGAAATAAGAAGCCCAAGCCAAGAAGCAGCCTGCAAAACGTCACATTTTGATCTCTCTAAAGAGCCGCAGAACCGCGGCCCAAGCCTGCCATTGCCGCGGTTCCGCGGCCGTCTGGTGCCCTTGCTTCGAGAAAATTTTACCATAATTTCGTGGCGGCTCTGAAAAGATTTCCTAAGGGCTATTTTTGTAATTTCGGACATGCGAAACAAATGTAACCCTAGGGTTTCCTATTCTTTATAAATAGGAACTCTAATCATTGTAATTCTTTATGCCTTCTTTTAATAATAAATTCAGAATTCTTTTGGAGAGCATCGGTGTTTCTTTTCCATTCAGAAATTCAGATCTGACAAACCTGTATGGATGATTGTAGGGATGCATCTGTAAGTAGATTTAATTTCTCGCCCTAGTTTAGATTTCAATTCTTTGCCCTAGGTAGATTTAATTTTATGCCCTAGGAACTTATTTAGGGTTTAGCTTTGGGGAAGGATTTTGAGAGATGAGATCTCTCATCCCTTTCTTACCCATCATATATTTACAATAGGACTCCATGCATGCGCGCATACACTGTGCCCTACGGCATCCTACCCCTCGAGGTAACGATGACACCGTAGTATAAAAGCCCGGTTGCGCGCGTTTTCTATGGAGGTTAGGGTAAGGATCTCTAAAAGAAGGACAAGAACCTAGAGGAAGGAACACTTTCCCGAATGGATCTAATCCCCTTTATTGATAATTACCATAACTCCTCATAGATCTTCATTCGGGTATAGAAAGCGTTGAGATTTCCTTGCATTTCCAAACCATCCCTAAACCTAACCCTAACAAGAATAGATCTAGATAATCGTAGATAGAATAATTTAGATTTTTAGATTTAATAATTAATCCGAACACCCTTCGGAATTAACTCGTTAGCGCGATTAGGAAATTCACAACATCCATGTGGACCGACCCGTACTCACCGGCTAGCTGCAAAGCGACGTCGTTCTTGATTGCGGCTATAAATATTTTTGAACTAACTTTTAGAAAGCGCAAGCACGCTAAATCACCAAATCAAATAGCGTCGTTGCCGGCGATGGCGTAGAACTTTCCTTTTCGCAATTTCGGGTTAATCAAAATTTTAAAAAATCAGAAAAATCAGAAAAATATAAAAATATATATAATCTGTTATTTTTGGAAGGGATACTTTGTTGTTTGAATTTTTGCAGGATATACAAATTCGGATCTGGAAATTTCCAAAAAGCGAAACGGAAAACGGGATATCGGAACAGAAGATATTTTAAACAACAGAACACTGGATTTTTTTTGGAGCTGTGAACCGCCCAAAGTGCCGCGTTTCCACGGCCAAAACCCACCTAAGGCCGTGGAACCGCGGTCGTCTCGTCGAATCAGAGCGTGAGAAAAATTCTGGGGTCTCGTGTCGACTACCTGACCGCGAAACCGCGGTGTAATCCCACATTATACCGCGGAAACGCGGCTACACAGTGTCTTCAGGGCAGGAAATTTGTTCTGTAAGTTTCTCTGGTTCCTTCTCTGTAAATTTCTGAAATATCTTTTCTGGAAATTCCTGCAGGATTCCTGAGCTATAAAATATATTCTCTTCCATATAACAAGTCTTGTGCAGGATTTTTGGGCCCCGCTTGAAATGAAATTAGATTGCAAGTAATATTTTGCTGTTGCATATCTTGTGTTGAAAATCTTTTTGCAACGAATTTTTCCTAATAAAGAGAAAAAGAATAAAAAAAAAGAAAAAAAGAAAAAGGAAAATTTTGTAGAAACTTGCAAAGTTTTTTTTTGCCACAAATAAATCCTTGCACCACAAATTTTCTTTCTTTTCCCCTTCTTTTAACATGGGTACCCCACGTAATAAATCATTGGCCGAACTTTGGTATCCCGAACCTAATTTTGCGTCGTATGTCAATTTGTTCGGTCAATTTAAAGACGATCCCTCATTGCCAAAAATATCTTTGAAAGATCAAATAGAGGCGTCTAGGAAAAATAGTTTGACTTTTCAACCCACTTTGTGTCAACCGAGTCAACCTTTACCACCTACATATGTTGATACCACTTCTTCAAGTCCTTCTGTCACTCCCAGGCCGATGTCCATTGCTGAGCATATTGCTCAATCTCGCAGTCGATCTTTCACCCCTCTCCACTCATCAAGTTTTAGGGATCCGCACGATTATTCACCTTTTTATCCATATGTTGACCCTACCCCTGTCTTACCACCCACTTCCTACCAGTCTTACTTGACCTTCCCACCCTCACTAGACACTGTTTCGACACAGCCATTAGGGAGTTTCACATATCCAACCAATTTCAAATCTTTCACCGAAACCCCCTCACCGCCTAAGTCTAGTTTGGAAGAGTCGTTGGAAGCTTATATTGCAGCAACAAATAAAATGACTAGGAAGCATCCGTGGCCGCCCTTATGCAACCTAGTGAACCGGTAGCTAGTTTCCCGCTAGCTCAAAATTTGTTAATGTATAAGGAGGCGGTTGGACAGAGTGAGAATGAGAGAGGATTTTCAAATCAAACCTACCCCTACCAAATTGAAGCCCACAACTCCTGTTTTCCATCGATTGCCCTATATAGTTCACCTGTTGAAAATAAAAATGAGTTGTGTGATTTTGTAGTGCTTGATTTGCCAAATTGTGAGGAACCCCTTTCGAGTGAAACCGCACCTAATCCTTTCGATCTTTACACCTCCACTCTAGAACCTAAATCGATACATATCCATACTTTTGATGTGGTGTCTAAAGAAATTGATTTTCACTTGATTGAGGATATAGACGCCGAGAATATTTCGGATGATGAACCTGTCGATTTGCTTGAAATTTTATGTTCAAATCATCATCCTGAGTTATTAAATGTTTCTCCCGAATCTCATATGCGTCTAGATTTTGATGATAATGGCATGGATGAGTTAAATATTGAGGATAGTATTGAGGAGAGTCTTGAGGATAATATTGAGGTTGAATCATTTTTGTTTGATGTGCATGATTTTCCAATTCATCCTCCTGAACCTTCGACTGTTATATCACCCTCCCTCCTTCCCATCGTTCCGACCCTGCTTGAAGACTGTGAGCTTGAAAATTTTTCCTTTGAATCTGACACGGTCCTCACAGATGATAACACTTACGAGTGTTTCACTTTTTCGGACGATGTTGATGACTCACCGCCCGAGTTTGAGTCCTTCACATTTGCAGATGAGTTAGTTGAACCATCAGACTCGGCTGCTTACAGTAGTTTCGAACCATTAATGGAATCTTTCAAGTTCGAGACAGTTTACTACGGTAAGAATGAGACTATCCCTGATTCACTCCCTTTCGTCCGTCCTATCGTTCCGACCGGGCAAATGACCGTTACGCTTTCATCTCCTATACCAAGTTCGGCATACCCATGTTTTCTTGCGAATCTTGAGGGATATGATCCCATTTCTCGACGGGTTGATAGGTTAGCGCAATCGCTTTTAATACATCGGTCATCACAAATTGCGCTAATTTATTCACTCGATTTACACCCTCAAGATCGCGCGACCCTTCTTTCTCCTTTCCGCCATTCTTCTCCCCCACCGAGACCATATTCTACCATTCTTCTTTCCACACAGTCTCGTGTGTTTCTCATTTCTCTTCTTTCCACTCCCTCCTTTCACCAACTATACCATTACCACGATAAAATCTTTGAATGGTTGGTGCTAACCTTTGGCTTGTGTAAGGCCAAGCTTAAGTTTGGGGGGAAAGTTGTTGTATATATGTATATATATTTTTGTTTCTTTTTCTATAAATATAAAAAAACAAAAAAATCAAAACAATAAAATAAAAAAAAATTATAAATAAATAAACAGGGGAGTACCGGCATTTTGACCCTCTTGGTGTAGCATGACAATGAGGACACTGTCAAGTTTAAGTTTGGGGGTATGCTCGGTACGTCTTCTTCCTTCGCATTCATTTGTATATTTTTGCATTTGCATATTTATTTGAAAACCCATAAAAAATTTGAAAATTTTAAAAAATTATAAAAATTATTGTATTCAATTTTGGCCATATTTGATTTGAGTTTGACAAATAGGTTAACTGGCTAGGAACAACTAGATCTTAGACTTAGTAAATTAGAAACCCTAAAAATAACCTTTCTTAAAGTTTAACGGTAGAAAGTATATGTCTTTGTAGTTTATTTAGAAATAGGCAAATTTTGAGTTCACTTCTTGGGCTAAGTCGAAACAAAGGAAAAATATTGATGTTCTTATTAGAGTATAAGTTTGAAAAATAGTTCCTAACTTAATTCTAGATTCTGAAAATATATACTCTACAATTTGCATAATCACACACCTTGAAACTTGGAATAGTAGAAGAGACCTTGAAATGCTCTTGTCTAAAGTCCTTAGTACGAAGAAAAAAAATATACAAGTGTGAATAAAGAATAAAAAAAATGAACACTGGTTTTTGTAATTACTTGAGGCAGCAAAAATAGAAAAAATATTTAGCGAGGGTGCTTCATCACCTAGTGCCTTAGACCAACTGGTTTGGGAGTCACTGCTAAAGCCTTGGGTGTTGCAAGACTAGGAAGTACGCTTTAAAGTGCAAACGCATCTTGTAATCGGTTGTTGGTACCTCAAGAAGTATTAACAATCGCATGAAGGATGTGTGAGCAAAATTCAATTAAATTCACCAACTAATAAGTACTTTGGACAACGGACAAGGGCATGATTGCTTGATTTGAATTTCCAAGTGTATGGGTGATTTAAACACACACGTGGGGATATGTGATTGGAGTTTAGATAAGAGAAAGGAGTGAAGAATAGAACTTGTATCTTTAATAGAGTTGATAGAAATTCCTAAGTGGAGATGGAACCCTAGAAGGAAAACTTAAGAGATGCCGAAAGCTATGTAAGTCTACAGAACATATATAATCTTAAGTTAAATAATGAGGAAGTGTGAAGAATATGGGTGGATAATTTACGGGTCAAAGATAATAGAATTCCTTGTTAGAAAACCTAAGTGGTAAACAAAAGTCAATGGGCCGAGTTGATAGGATTTTGTGGGTAGTATCCGCTGAAAACCCTCAGGAGACAACACTCCTCCTACTAGGGACACCTAGAGGTTTAACGGCTTGTTGCACGTGCTCAGTGCAATCGCGTTTCCCTGCGAAAGTGCGGTTAGGATTTTAGTGAATAAAAATAAGTTTGCTCGAGGACGAGCAAAAGATAAGTTTGGGGGTATTTGTTCAGACCATAATATTACATTATTATATTCCCCATTCTTATTCTTTTTATAAATAAACGGGTGCTTTTGACGCATGTCTGCTACATGTTACAGGTTACAGGTTCTTGGACAGGAAACAGTGAAAACGATGTAAAGACGATGAAAATATGGACTTTTGACCAACAAATGAGAGGATCTTAGTCAAGCCTACATCGAAAGACAGTTCACAATTCACAAAGCAAGATTCAAGACATCGACTCAAAATGAACGGTTAAAAATCTATTGCAAATTGTTCACTAAAGATCTGGAACCAACCTAGAAGCCCAAATGGAAAAAGATATATAGAAATAAGAAGCCCAAGCCAACAAGAAGCAGCCCACAAAACGTCACAATTTGATCTCTCTAAAAGGCCGCGGAACCGCGGCCCAAGCCTGCCATTGCCGCGGTTCCGCGGCCGTCTGGTGCCCTTGCTTCAAGAAAATTTTCCCATAATTTCGTGGCGGCTCTGAAAAGATTTCCTAAGGGCTATTTTTGTAATTTCGGACATGCGAAACAAATGTAACCCTAGGGTTTCCTATTCTTTATAAATAGGAACTCTAATCATTGTAATTCTTTATGCCTCCTTTTAATAATAAATTCAGAATTCTTTTGGAGAGTATCGGTGTTTCTTTTCCATTCAGAAATTCAGATCTGACAAACCTGCATGGATGATTGGAGGGATGCATCTGTAAGTAGATTTAATTTCTCGCCCTAGTTTAGATTTCAATTCTTTTCCCTAGGTAGATTTAATTTTATGCCCTAAGAACTTGTTTAGGGTTTAGCTTTGGGGAAGGATTTTGATAGATGAGATCTCTCATCCCTTTCTTACCCATCATATATTTACAATAGGACTCCATGGATACGCGCACACACTGCACCCTACGGCATCCTACCCCTCGAGGTAACGATGACACCGTAGTATAAAAGTTCGGTTGCGCGCGTTTTCCATGGAGGTTAGGGTAAGGATCTCTAAAAGAAGGACAAGAACCTAGAGGAAGGAACACTTTCCCGAATAGATCTAATCCTCTTTATTGATAATTACCATAACTCCTCATAGATCTTCATTCGGGTATAGAAAGCGTTGAGATTTCCTTGCATTTCCAAACCATCTCTAAACCTAACCCTAACAAGAATATATCTAGATAATCGTAGATAGAATAATTTAGATTTTTAGATTTAATAATTAATCCGAACACCCTTCGGAATTAACTCGTTAGCGCGATTAGGAAATTCACAACATCCCTGTGGACCGACCCGTACTCACCGGCTAGCTGCAAAGCGACGCCGTTCTTGATTGCGGTTACAAATATTTTTGATCTATCTTTTAGAAAGCGCAAGCACGCTAAATCACCAAATCAGTCTTCTCCAGATCTTTCAGTGAATACTTGTAGTGGACTTTTAACCGTTCGCTTTGACATCTTGGACCTTGCGTTGCCTTGTACATTGTGAACTGTTCTTCGTCTAGGCTTGACTAAGATCCTTCTATTTGTTGGTCAAAAGTCCCTCTCTTGTATTGTCTTTTGTCTTTTTCACTGTTTTCGCTCCAAGAACCTATAACCTATACTATGTAGCGAACATGGGTCAAAAGCACCTATTTATTTGTAAAATTCATAAGAATGGGGAATATAATAATGCAAGAATATGATATGAACAAATACCCCTAAACTTATCTTTTGCTCGTCCTCGAGCAAACCTAATTTTATTCTCGACAAAAACCTAACCGCACTTTCGCAGGGAAACGCAATTGCACTGAGCTCGTGCAATAAGCCGTTAAACCTCTAGGTGTCCCTAGTAGGAGGAGTGTTGTCTCTTGAGGGTTTTCAGCGGATACTACCCACAAAATCCTATCAATTTGACTTTTCGACTTTTGTTCTCCAATTAGGTTTCCTAACAAGGAATTCTATTATCGTCGACTCGTAAATTATCCACCCATATTCTTCGCACTTCCTCATCATTTAACTTAAGATTATATATGTTCTATAGACTTACTTAGCTTTCGGCATTTCTTAAGTTTTCCTTCTAGGGTTTCATCTTCACTTAGGAATTTTTATCAATTCTACTAAAGATATAAGTTTTATTCTTCACTTCTTTCTCTCATCTAAACTACAATCACATACCCCTACAAGTGTGTAAATATCACCCCTACACTTGGAAATTCAAATCAAGCAATCATACTCTTGTCCGTTGTCCAAAGCACTTATTGATTGGTGAATTTTAATTGAATTTTGCTTACACCTCCTTCATGCGACTGTTAATACTTCTTGAGGTACCAACAACCGATTACAAGATGCGTTAGCACTTTAAAGCGTACTTCCTAGTCTTGCAACACCCAAGGCTTTAGCAGTAACTCCCAAACCAGTTGGTCTAAGGCACTAGGTGATGAAGCACCCTCACTAAATATTTTTCTATTTTTTTAGCCTTAAGTAATCACAAAAACCAGTGTTCATTTTTTTATTCACACTTATACATTTTTTCATTTTCTTCGTACTAAAGACTTTAGACAAGAGCATTTCAAGGTCTCCTATACTATTCCAAGTTTCAAGGTGCGTGATTGTGCAATTTGTAAGGTATACATTTTCAGAATCTAGACTTAAGCTAAGAATTATTTTTCAAACTTATACTCTAATAAAAATATCAATACTTTTCCTTTGTTTCGACTTAACCTAAGAAGTGAACTTAAAATTTGCCTATTTCTAAATAAACTATAAAGACATATACTTTCTACCGTTAAACTTTAAGGAAGGTTATTTTTAGGGTTTTTAATTTACTAAGTCTAAGATCTAGTTGTTCCTAACCAGTTGACCTATTTGTCAATCTTAAGTCAGATACAGCTAAAATTGAATACGTTGATTTTTATAATTTTTGAAATTTTCAATTTTTTATGGGTTTTTATTTTTCTTTTTTTTTTTCAAATTTTTTCAATTTTTATGATTTTTACATAAGGATGCAAAAATATACATATGAATGCGAAGGAAGAAAACTTACCGAGCATACCCCCAAACTTAAACTGGACAGTACCCTCACTGTCATGCTGCACCAAGTGGGTCGATAATGTCAGCAATTTCCTGCTTATTAACATATTTACAAATGATACACACTCCCAAACTTATTTGAAATAAAGTTTGGAAAAATTGATTGGAAATTCAGGGCTGAAAGTGGAGGAGATTTAATCGGTGTGGATCGGCTCCTGCAAAAACAGGAGCTCCTCCGATGGGTCCGCTGTGAGGAACGGTTTCAATCGATGTCCATTGACTTTGAATAAAGTACCGTCCTCCGGATTTTCAAGATCAACCGCACCGTGCGGATAAACGGTGTGAACTACAAATGGCCCTTTCCATCTAGAACAGAGCTTGCCGGGGTGATAATATAACCGAGTGTCATAGAGTAAAACCTGTTGACCAGGTTTAAATGTTTTTCGCAAAAGGTGTTTATCGTGGAACACCTTAGCTCGGTTTTTAGCAATTACGACATTATCATAAGCCTCATCCCGCAGCTCTTCTAGTTCAGTTAACTGCAGCTTTCAATTGCTGCCCGCATCTCCTAATGATAAATTCAACTCTTTGATAGCCCAAAATGCCTTATGCTCAATTTCTACTGGGAGGTGGCAAGCCTTCTCATAAACAAGCCGGTTTGGAGACATACCAAGATCTGTCTTGTATGCAGTACGGAAAGCCCATAGTACATCGATCAGTTTGAGTGACCAATCTTTACGGTTTTTAGAAACCGTTTTCTCCAAGATCTGCTTAATTTGCCGATTCGAGATCTCGGCTTGCCCACATGTTTAGGGATGGTATGGCGTTGACAGCTTGTGGGTAATAGAATATTTGTGCATTAAGGACTCAAAAGTCCTATTGCAAAAGTGAGAACCATTATCACTTATTATCGCTCGAGGGTGTCCAAATCGAGAAAAGATATGTTCTTTAAGAAATCGAACGACAACCTTGTTGTCATTCGTTCGGCTAGGCACAGCCTCGACCCACTTTGAAACGTAGTCAACAGCCAAAAGAATATAAACATTCCCAAAAGAATTAGGAAAAGGTCCCATGAAGTCTATTCCCTAAACATCAAAAACATCCACAATCAAAATTGGTTGGAGCGGCATTTCGTTTCTCCGCGATATCCGGCCCAAGTGTTGGCACCGGGAGCAAGTCTTGCAGTATTCATATGCATCCTTGAAGAGTCGTGGCCAATAGAAACCACACTGCAAGATTTTCTCGGCTATCTTCTTTGGGCCGAAGTGCCCACCACATGCTTGATCGTGGCAAAAAGACAGCACACTCTTAAACTCGTTTTCCGGCACACACCGACGAATGATTTGGTCGGAACAGTATTTAAAAAGATAAGATTCATCCCAGTAAAAATGCTTTGCTTGGGACAAGAATCGAAGTTTATCCTGTTTCGACCAATCTTTAGGTATCAAGCCGGTGGCTAAGTAGTTTACTATATCAGCGAACCATGGTTCGCAGGAAACGGTTAAGAGTTGCTCATCAGGAAAGACATCTTGTATTGGAATTTCAAGTGTAGGCGAAGAAGGAAGTCGTGAAAGGTGATCGGCCACTATGTTTTCACATCCTCTTTTGTCCCTTATGACAAGGTCAAACTCTTGTAGCAAGAGGATCCAACGTATTAGCCTTGATTTAGCATCCTTCTTCGCAAAAAGGTGGCGAAGAGCTGAATGATCCGTATACACAATGACTGGAGAGCCGATTAAATAAGGCCGAAATTTTTCAAGTGCAAACACAACTGCTAAAAACTCTTTTTCTGTTGTTGTGTAGTTTAGTTGGGCCTCATTTAGTGTTCGGCTAGCGTAATAAATCACGTGCGGTATCTTATTAATGTGCTGTCCAAGAACAGCACCAATGGCAAAATCTGATGTGTCCCACATAATTTCGAAGGGATGCGTCCAGTCTGGAGATGAAAGAATTGGCGCAGAAATGAGAGAGTGTTTCAATGACTCGAACGCTTCCATGCAAGTTGAGTCAAAATCAAATGTTGTGTCCTTGGCCAATAAGAGAGTCAAGGGTCTAGCAATCTTGCTAAAATCCTTGATGAACCGTCTATAAAAACCGGCGTGGCCAAGGAAAGCTCGGATGTCTTTGACGCATTTAGGACGAGGAAGATTGGAAATGACTTCAATTTTGGCTCTATCAACCTCTATGCCGTTTTGCGAGATGGCATGTCCTAAGACAGTGCCTTCTCGTACCATAAAGTGGCACTTCTCCCAATTTAAAGTTAGATTCTTATCCCTACAGCGGGTAAGAACTGCGTCAAGGTGTAGCAAACACACGTCGAAGGAGTCACCAAAAATGGAGAAATCATCCATGAAGATCTCCAAAAACTTTTCAACCATGTCTGAAAAGATCCCCATCATACACCGCTGAAATGTAGCGGGTGCATTGCATAACCCAAAGGGCATGCGACGATAAGCAAAAGTGCCAAAGGGACAAGTAAATGTGGTTTTTTCTTGATCCTCTTTGGCGATGGGGACTTGGTTATAGCCGGAATAGCCATCTAAAAAGCAGTAGAACTCGTGCCCAGCCATCGTTCTAGCATTTGGTCAATGAATGGTAAAGGAAAGTGGTCTTTCCTTGTCGCTGCATTGAGTTTTCTATAGTCGATACAAACTCGCCACCCAGTTTGGGTGCGAGTAGGAATTAACTCATTTGCTTCATTGGTAATGACCGTGATGCCCGATTTCTTTGGCACGACATGAATGGGGCTAACCCATTGGCTATCCGAGATAGGGTAAATGATACCACTATCAAGACATTTAACAATCTCCTTCTTGACAGCCTCTTTCATAATGGGGTTGAGGCGTCTTTGTGGATCCCTTACCGGCTTGGCATCATCCATCATGTGTATATGATGTTCAACTATGAGAGGACTAATCCCCTTGATGTCCGCCATAGACCAGCCAAAAGCTTGCCGATTATTTTGTAAGACCATTAAAAGAGTCTTCTCTTGCTCAAGAGCTAGAGAGGCCGATATGATAACAGGAAGGGTCTCATTCTCACCTAGATAAGCATATTTTAGGTGCAGCGGCAAAAGCTTTAGTTCGAGTTTAGGAGGTGAAACAATAGATGGTAATAATGGTGTAACTGTTTCAAACTCGAAGGATTCCATCAAAGGTTCAAATCTAGTGTACGCAACCGAGTCGGATGGTTCAACTAACTCATCCGAAAAAGCAAAAGACTCAAACTCGGGTAGTGAGTCTTCAAGATCGTCAACAAAGGTGAAACACTCATAATCGTTGTCCGCCGTGAAAGTTGTGTCGGATTCTAGGAGGAACGCACTAGTGACGTCAACACTGCTGTGATCAAACATGAAATTTTCGAATTCACAATCCTCCTCCGCGATCTCATTGATCGAGCAAACATCAAGTACGCTAGAATTAGGCTCGGCAGGCTGATTTCCCAACTTGAAAATGTTGAGTTCAATTGTCATATTGCCAAAAGATAGATTCATTGAACTGTTACGACAATTGATCACCGCGTTAGAAGTCGCAAGGAATGGTCGACCAAGTATCACCGGGATTTGACTCCGGGGGTTAGCGACAGGTTGTGTATCCATAACAATAAAGTCAATAGGGAAAATGAAATCCCCTACTCTAATTAACATATCCTCCAACTCTCCCCTAGGATGGGTGATTGATCGGTCGGCCATTTGGAGAGTACAATGAGTGGGCTTAAGCTCTCCAACGCCTAATTGCTCGTATACCGAATAAGGTAGCAAATTGATACTAGCACCAAGATCTAATAGTGCTCTATTGATGTTCTTGTCCCCAATTGTGATCGAAATAGTAGGACAACCGAGGTCCTTGTGCTTTTGGGGTAAACATTGGACAAGAGCATTGCTAACAGCACTAGCCACGAAAACTTTCTTTGGTACTTGTGACTTCCTCTTTTTGGTGCATAAGTCCTTTAAGATTTTTGCATATGAAGGAACTTGTTGGATTGCATCCAAAAGAAGGATATTTATGCTAACCTGTTTGAACAGCTCTACAATCTTCTCCATTTCTAGAGTTGGTTTATTAGATCTCAACCGGTTTGGAAAAGGAACATTTTGAAAAGTTGTTGAGTCCAATTTTTGCGGATCAGATTGTGGGGTTGGAATGGATCCCTGTGTAGATGTGTTCGTGTTGTGAGAAGTGGGTCCATTCGAGCTAGAAGAAGTAAAGCCGTGTGAAGGATGGAGAATAGGCTCTAACAAAGAAGAAGAAGAAGGAGAATAAGGTGAAGAAGATGAAGAAGATGAAGAAGGACCACCGGCAGGGGTGTCATGGTTAATACCCACATTGTTTTGCAACACTTTTCCGGATCTCAACGTGGTCACAGCATTTACGTTATGATTCTGCTGTTCATATGCAACATGTGCGTGACCGGGATTTGGCAGTGGTTGAGATGGAAGCTTTCCTTTTTCTCGCTCTTTCAACGCAACATTGAGTTGTGCAATTTGTGCCTCAATAGATTTGATGCTTTGATCGTGTGAGGCACTGTTTTGCACCAAAGATTGAATAGAAGTTTCTAATCTTGCTGCGGATTGTGTAGATTGCTTTAGAAACGCATCTAGACTTCTTTCGAGCGAGCTAACCTTGTCATTCTGAGGTGGAACAAAATTGTTTAGCGGGTAAGAAGTGTTAGGCACAAAATTGTTCACTTGATTAGGGTAAGGTTGCTGTTGGAAAGGTTGTTGAAATTGAGTTTGTGGAGGTGCTTGTTGTTGTGGAGGAGGAGCCCTTTGAAAATTGTTGTTTCCTTGGAATTGTTGATTTTGGCTCCAAGCGAAATTTGGATGACTCTTCCAACCCGGATTGTATGTCGAAGAGTATGGATTGTTTCTTTGTCGTTGCTGAAAGGCAGCATTGACTTGATCATGTCCTTGAGTAGATGAATTGTAAGAACACTCTTCGGTGAGATGTGATGGATCCGAACAACAAGCACAAACAGTTCGTGGGGGCACAACAGGGGCAGGAGAAGGTGATGAGATTTTGGTCTCAATCGCTTCTAGCTTTTTCGTAAGTGCGGCCATCTCGGCCTTCATAGCAATCGACATATCTAATTGATGTATGCATGCCCTAGACTGACCAATAGAAGAAGAAGATGTGGTCTTGGTGCTCTCCCACTGAATTGTTTGTTCACTAAGATCCTCAAGAAGCTGCCATGCTTCGTCACTAGATTTGGTTAGAAAGTGACCTTGACAAATGGTTTCGAGCAACTGCTTCGTTGCCGGGTTCAATCCCTCGTATAATGTTTGGCAAAGTTGCCAATTTTCGATCCCATGGTGAGGGTATTGAACAAGTAGGTGTTTGAATCTTTCAAAACACTTCCAAAATGGTTCGGACAGAAGCTGAGAAAATTGTATAATCTCATTACGGATTCTAGCAGTCTTGTGATGAGGATGGAACTTTTTAAGAAAGGCTTTCACAAACTCTTCCCAATTCTTAATTGAATGCAACGTTGTGCTGTATAGCCACTTCTCGGCTAAGTCACATAAGGTGAAAGGAATGACCCTTAGTCTTATAGCATCGTCGCTTAATTGGGTTGTTTTCATCATAGCGCAAACGTTTTAGAATTTGTTGATAAAGATATATGCATCTTCGGATTCCAAACCCTGAAACTTGAGCAGCATATTGATGAAGTGGGTTTTGATCTCAAAATTGTCCCCATTTGCCGGTGGGAGTGAAAGACAAGTAGGTAGGGTGGTGCGGATGGGGTAGAAAAGATCCTGGAGCGCGACTCGTTGAGGCGTTTCAACAGGCGGGTGATTAGGGTTATTCGCACCTAACGGAGGTGGAATCAGTCCCGTCGGTAAGGTGTTGTTAGGATTGTATCCCGACATACCTTCGGAAGAAGAATTTGAAGGTGAAAGTGAAGAAGTGGAAATGATTTCGACTTCGGAGTCGAAAGGTTCGTCGGTCGGTACCAACGAAACACGGACTAATCGGGCGCTAGTGTCCCTAGTCCAACCGGACATACACTAAAGAGGTAGTGTAGTCAAAAGATGAAAGACAGAATGTGGAGGTAAGATAACGTCAATGAGAAGAAGTGGTGTAAGTGGAGTGCAATGATTTCTTTAGCGACAAGTTGCAAGTTTTGAAAAGATTTTTCCTTTTTTATGTGAGATTTTTGCAAAAAGATTTTTTTGAAAAGAGACTTTGACACAAATGCAATCAACCACAAATGCACAATCAGGCCTAGATCTAGGGTCACTTAGGTCAGCTAGACAGCTCCTAACTGTTCCAAAGGGCTAGAAATAGAACCCCAAACCGCCTCTTCACCGCCAATTGCGGCCAGGTAAGTGCCAGGTAAGTGGGAGGCTCCCCGCTACAAGTAGCGGTCCTAATTAAGTAACCACTTGCCTTGACACACTTGCCTAGATACCGCAAAGTCAGGTTAGGATAAACGGCCGATGCCTATAACTAGTCCTCTGTCCTATTGAGCTCGAAGTCCTTAGGGCTGAGTCTACTATTTTTTAATTAAGAATGGTCAATACAAATGCTTTAAGTGATTTCTGGGGTCCTGGGAAGGGTGATGAAATCCCCACCCAATCTGAATTGGTCAAAAGCCCCTTAAAGTCCGATTAAAATATGCAAAGTAGTAAATCACTTGCAATCAATTTTCTTTTAAGCGCAGCGCAAAGAATCCTGCAGAAAATTAATTATTGGAAGGGGGAAGATTTTTTTAGCGCAAAGAATCCTGCAGAAGATTTGATAGAAGATATATGGGGATTTGCAGAGGGGAGAAAGAGGAAACAAACCGACAAAATTTCGCGCGCTGACGACGCAAGAAGGCCGCGGAACCGCGGTTCTGATGGGGTTACGGCCGCGGAAGGGCGGTGAGCTGGAGGGATCGTTCTCTGAAAAAAATTCTGTAGCTCTTCTGTTCTAATCCTCGTCTGTTCTGATGTTCCAATTTCTGTTTCGCGCTCTGGATTATTCCAGATCCGTCGATCCTGCAAAGATTCACACGAGAAACCCTTCAAACAATAAAAGATGATAGAATTTTTATATTTTTGATTTTTTTCAAATTTTTATGGTTTTTTTTATATTTTATATTAACCCGAAATTACAAAAAGGAAATTTTTACGCCATCCCCAGCAACGGCACCATTTGATTTGTAGAGATTTTACGATCAAAAAATATATTGCCGCAATCAAGAACGGCGTCGCTTGGTAGCTGGTCGGTGAGTAAGGGTCGGTCCACAGGGATGTTGTAATTTTCCTAAATGTTCTTACGAGCTAATTCCAAAGGGTGTTGGATCTTTTAATTAAATCTAAAAACGAAGTTGAGTTATACTAGGATTAGGAAACTTGCTAGGATTAGGTTTAGGTAAAGTTTGGTAAATAAAGATCTACACCTCTTTCCAATGCCTTAAATTAAATATCATATTAGGGGTTATGGTAATTATTAATAAAAGGGATTAGGATGATTGGGAAGATGTTTCTTCCTCTAGATCCTTGTCCGTCCTTTATCAATCCTTACCCTAACCTCCATGGAAAACTTTCAAATCCGGTCTTTTATACTACGGATCACTGTTACCTCGTGGGTAGAGTGCCGTAGGGAGCGGAAGATGAAAGTATGCATGGAGTTCTAATGTTCATAAGAGATTGGTAAAGAAAAGAGATGAGAGATCTTCATCTCTCAAACCCTTCCCTATTCCTAACCCTAACAAGCGAAGAAACTACTCGCTCATTGAGGGATCTACGAAAGACATAATTTTTATTTTTTTTTATTTAAGAGATGAAAGATCTACTACAAGTTAATAAAAATTCTAAACTAGATTAAACTAGAGCAAGAAAAGAAATTACCTAGGGCAGAAATTAAAACTAAAACTAGGGCAGAAAAATAAACCTACTTACGATTGATGCTCTCCAACTTCAAAGAAAACTGAAATTTTATTGATGAATAGAGGCATGAGAAAATACAATGAATTGGGTCTCTATTTATAGGACATAGAAAACCCTAGGTTTACAATTGTCGCACGTCTGCATTTACCAAAATACCCCTAGGTTGACTAGTCAGCGCCGCCAAGAAACTTGGTAAAAAATTCTGCAATTACGGGCTCTATATGGCCGCGGAACCGCGGCCGCGGCAGGGGTTGGGCCGTGGTTCCGCGGCCCAATGGTGGATTTGAGTGCTGAAAATTCCGGTGCTTGCTCTGGGCTTTTTAAGCTTCCTGATTCTTTGGTTATTTTTTCCATTTGGATTCTAGGTCTTCTCCAGATCTTTCAGTGAATACTTGTAGTGGACTTTTAACCGTTCGCTTTGACATCTTGGACCTTGCGTTGCCTTGTATATTTTGAACTGTTCTTCGTCTAGGCTTGACTAAGATCCTTCTATTTGTTGGTCAAAAGTCCCTCTCTTGTATTGTTTTTTGTCTTTTTCACTGTTTTCTCTCCAAGAACCTGTAACCTGTACTATGTAGCAGATATGGGTCAAAAGCACATGTTTATTTGTAAAATGCATAAGAATGGGGAATATAATAATGCAAGAATATGATATGAACACCCTGCCAGGCTCATCGTCTACAACTCGAACTTCTTGCCCCGGGGTACCTTACCGGGCCCACCATGTACCCGAGACGGTTCATCCTACTCCTTGAATCGGGTCTCGAAAACCAACGGAAAATCCATGGTGGACGACACATACATTATATCACGAGAAAACCGCAACTTGTATTATTAAAATGATAACAGGTTTATTAAATTCTTGCGGTTTTCCCCAAAAACCCAGAAATCTCAAAATGTTGAAATCCTCAATAAAAATCACCATATGTACACATGTCAGCGATGATGAACGCCTATAGTATCAATAATATGGAATACGATGTGTGACTAGAAAACTATGCATGAACGATGATGCAATGAGATACATGCATACAACTAGCAATCCTACGTGTTCATCTTGATGAATTTAATGTACTAGTACAGGTTTACAAGTCATATATGGTGCAATTGTTCTAGATTTTAATTTAACAAGTTATATAGTGTTTGTAATAGAGCAATTACCAAAGGCGTGTGTGTCCATATGAATAGTGCTTGTGCTGCATAAACCCATGGTAATGGTGCAAGTGTCCTATGAGACGAATTCACACACACACACACACACACACACACACACACACACACACACACATATAAAAGATCATGCAATGCAGTGATATAATTAACTAGGAACTACACGCATAAATGCCAGTACTACTAGAAGTTTTAAACTATTAGGCGTCTTGCGCCATCCAAACGATTTCCCTCGTAGATGTGTAGATCTACTCACTGGAATGCCTCAGCTAGCTTGGTCCAATCACCGCTTTCTTTTTCCGTGCCGCGTCCGATGTCTCCGCGATCGATCTTAGAATCACACAATGCAACACATATAAGGCTAAAATCCTGCAAAACGTGATATAAAGACCATACGAGAACTAGCGTCACAAGCTAAGCGTGTGAGCACTCGAAATACCAGAACGTGTGTGCTAAACCCAGAAACTACCCCGATTGGCTGTCGTATATAGCAACCACTAAACCCAGACTCGGAGCGTACGTGTCGCGTAAGTCCCACTACACTAATAATAGGCAAATTGGTCCCAGATTTTACCTGGAGCAAAAACCAAGAAAACAAGCAAGACCAAACACCATAAAACACACACAGACACCTCTCTGCAAAGAACAAACCCCAAACTCCACCAGGCGGCCGGCAAGCTCGGAAATCGAGGCAATGTTGCTGGGTCAAGGGGTGAAACGGTTCGTATCACAACACAACACTCTAATTACCCTGTAAAGTATTATGTATGTGTTTGCTAATCCAGGAAATAACCACAGATATAGCAGATACCCCGTATCCTAAAACTTGATTTAAAACGTATTTAAAACACTAATTTGCGACATTAAGGTGTTTTAGTGAAAACTTGTGAAAAGACTTGGATTATTTAACACTAACAACACTTGATTAATCTACTCAAGCCATAAAAATCCTATCTTAACCAAAACTCCTCATAAAACACATTTTAGCACTAATCACTACTTAAACACTAATTTAAGCTTAAGGAATTAAAAGTTTAGCAAAGAAGTATTGGATTTAGGTTTATACCTAAAGATGGTTTAAAAAGGTGATCCAAGCAAGCTAGCACCTAAGAAGACTTGGCCAAGAACCATGCTTGATTTTGAAAAAGGGAAAGTAGTCATGATTTTCGCTAGAATTCTTGAATTTGATTTGCAATGGAGACTTGGATTTTTATTTTTTTTGAAAGAAGAGGAAGAAGATGAGGGGGAGGGGGCTGCTGCAGGCTCTGGCCGAGAGCAAGGAGAGGGAGTGAGGGGGAGAGAGAGAGTGTGTGTGTGTGTGTGTGTTTGTGCCCCAAAGTCAAATCCCTCCATGCCTCATAAATGAACCCCCATGCCTCGCATTATCCATTTCTATTCTTTTCTTATTCTTTTCTTTTCTTTTGTTTTATTTTAACAAGGATTTTAGAACCATAAAGAATTTAAAAGGAGGGCAAGCTACAAAAATAAATGTTGACTTGTCAAGGTTGCCTAAACACACATTAACCTAGAGTAATACTAGATTTGAGCATGATCTAGAAATTTAGTTTAGTAACTAGCAATTAAGTAAAATAGATGGTTAATGTGAACAATAAATTAAATGTTATCTAATAAAACACGATTATATATGTAATTGCATAATTTCACCATTAAGCATAGATTTATTCCAGTTGACGTGGAAAATAATTATTAACGAGGTTTTACGAAAATCACGTATTCGCTAATTAACACGAAAATTAACCTAAATAAATTTTCAAAACGTTACATTTGTAATTTAAATGTAATTTATTATTTAGTATATAATTTATTTTTTTGTGTTATATATAAAGACCATCTCCGTTGAAGAGATGCTTAATTAAAAAATTAAATCTGATTGTGTTGCGCAGAAACATCCCGATCAAAACAAGGAGAATAGGAAGTCAGCAAAGAGGGGTCGCTCCACTTACACAGGTATCTCAAGGAACATTACTCATGCCATAAAGGTATCGATAAATTACAATAGATCTATTTGATATAATGCAATATTAAGAGTTATTTTATAATTTATGCAAATTTTTGGTGAATTGCAGAGCGCTTAAACCCTAGAGCAGGGTGGTACACCGAGTGTGTTGACCGCGTATCTTGCCGTCCGCGGGACCTGGGCAAATCCCGCCACGGGCGAGCTTCGATTTCCTAACACTGCTACCCAGGAGTATTGCGTAAGTGTTAATATTTATTCTAATTCGAATAAAATTTTTGTTTTGATAAGTTCAAATTTAAATGATATATATATATACTTATGTTTTAATGCTTAACGTGGGTGTAGGAGCGGGTGGTGGAGCGAGCAGAGGTATTGGGGATCGATTTCAGTAGACAGATCGATCCGATCATACTAACCCCGGTCCTAGACGCCGCACACGGAGGGCACCACGGAGGTTGGGAGAGAGGCTGGGGACTTGGTCTTAGCAGGGCCCATATGAAGTTGGTCTCCACTCCGGCGGTTACTTCTCCTATCCTCCGTGAGCGATGTCTGGAGCATAATGTTGCCGCATTAAAGACCGAGAGGTTGAAAGAGATGTTGGTACGTATATTACTTATTAGTCAAATATTATATCATATTATAGATAGTAGTATATGCAATATTAGTAGCCTGAGCTTATTTGGTTTTAGAATTAAGTTTGATTAATCAGACTTACATAAAACTATCTAATTAAACTGAACTTTATAATCATAACCATACCACATCTTTCTTCATTTTGGAGTTTAAAAAGTTATGATTATCCAAACTTAAAACTTGAGAAGAAAATATTGCTTTGTAAATTAGATAACTCCAAAACTAAGCATCTAATCAAAACTAAACAATTGAGGAGAGATACGGGCTTACAAGTTAAAATAAGTATCATTTCTACATCCATTTAAAATAAACTACGGTTTTCCAAATTAGATATCCAAACTAGGCTTAAGCCCCTAAGTATTCTTAGATTTGGGGGAAAAAGTATAGCCCTGAATGAATGCAATTTCAACATGTACAAATTCTCATACATAACATATTAATTTCAACAGAATGTGTGGAATCTCGACAAAACATATTTAAATTCACGGTTCCACAATAATCTGATAATTATACGAATTCGAATAAAATCTAATACACCGTTCTTACTCGTTTATTATACAAACACAAAATTTTACAGATTCGGTAGGCGTTTTCGGCTGCGGCTCCACATGCCTCTTTTTTGGCTGTGGCTCCACAAACCACTACCTCGGCTGCAGCTGTGTAGACCACTCCTATAGCTCCACAGCTTGTTCAGACTCCTGCACAGACCACTCAGACTCCTGCGCAGACCGCTCCTTCATCAGTCGAGTTTTTGACGACCCAGAACTGCACCGAAGAGCAGATGCACCAGATTACGGCGATTATTAGAGGTGGAAGAGCTTGACCAAGCTAAGATAGGTGATTGTTTCGAAAGATTGTGTTTGTAGAATAACCGCAATCAGATCGGTGTCGCGCGTAGATAAACCGAGATGAGTACGGGTCGTCCTCAGGGAAACGTTGAACCTTTTAATCTTATTTTAGATGTGTTGAGAAAGAGAGGAGGGATAAAGAATTTTGAAGAATGGTTTCTAGATCTACGTTAAGCAAGAATGCAAAAATATAGATCTAGATTATTTTAGGGATGTAGTTAATATAATAAGGGGGCTTGTAGGGTTCGTTAGGATTTAGTAGTCATGGACGATTAATTAAAAGTTACCATTTTTATCCTTTAATAGATTTAAAACTAGAACGACGGTTATGCGTGTAGATTAGGGTTTCTGGAGGGAAAAGGAATCCCACTCTTAACCTTTATCTCGACACGGAACTCCGTTCATATCTAGCCTTTACCAAAACAATCATTAATCTAATCTCTAATCGCGGTCGGAACTAACAATGAATTGTTAGCGCGCCCGATTAGGATGTTAATGATTCTTTTGATAAAGTTTATAAACTTTATAGGACTTAAAAAGAGTTTAGAGATGTTCATCATCCATTAGCCTACCCTAATCCTACGAACCCTAACAAGCGGAGAATTACTCGCGCATGTTGGGAGAAAAAGAGATGGAGAGAAAATGCATAATTAAACTACGAAGAAATAGAATAAGAAAAAGAAAGCTACCTTTATTAATCAACAATATTCATTACACTTTGATTCCTTAGAAAATGATTACAAAGACTAGTTTGCTTCTCGATCTCTTCCAAGGAGGTAGACGAATAGTTGATGATCAGTCTGGATGCGTGAGCCGTCTTGGACTTCATGATCTCGTCGACTTGATGATTTTTCCAAGAGGCTCTCGGTCCATATTTATAGTCCAAAGCCAGAAACCTTTGCTTCTAAATTAGGAACGAAACTGTAAAGATTCACCCTGAAAATTCTCGACTCCTAACACTTCAATATTGTCGCGGCTCCGCGGCCCAGGGGGGTATGGCCGCGGATCCGCGGCCATTTAATCAGAGCCCTTGATCATTTTCTGGGAATTTTCTTTAATTTCCACGTGGAGTTCTCTGGAATCTTTGGATCTTTGAAATCTTCTCGTGGTTGCTGCCAGACTTGGTCTCCAAATTTTGCTTTCTTAATTAGGCAAGTTTTTTTAACAACTTGATTTCTTGGAAAAATTATGCACAACAACTTGGAAAAATTCTGCACAACAACTTAAATAATATTTAGTGGATTTTGTTCTACTGGGATTTGGTCAATGATATTATTTGCATACAATTTCCTACCAAATTCTAATTATAATATATCAACACATGGAAAATAGTATTTTTACACATAAACCCTCATATGTATGATATATTATAATAAAGACCTTTTTTAATATGGAAATAGTAGGAAAAATGTAATAACAAATGTGCAGTTTTATCAACTGAACAAATACCCCCAAACTTATCTTTGATCGTCCCGAGCAAACTAGTTTATTCAAAAGAAGGAGAAAAAGAAAGAAGAAAACTAAGCACACTTTCGTAGGCAAACACGATTGCACTGAGCACGTGCAACAAGCCATTAAACCTCTAGGTGTCCCTAGTAGGAGGAGTATTGTCTCCTGAGGGTTTTCAGCGGATTACACCTACAAAATCCTATAACAAAAGAGAGATGGTGAAATTTACATATAAAGATAAGAACCATAAAAGAAAGACTTTGAAAATAAGAGTTTCCAACTACACTAGCTTTTCAGTTGTCATGAGCCCTATCTTAATAGTCATGAAAAATGTTAGAAATCACATCATCCCTCAATAAAACATCGTCTTTATTCTTCATTCCTATCTTTCATCCAAACATTGATCATATACCCCTACGTGTGTGAAATGGACATCTCTACACTCGGAGAATTCAATTCAAGCTATCATACTCTTGTCCATCTACCTCAGTACTTTTTAACTTGATGAATATTTAGATTTGCTCACACATTTTCATGCGACCGTTAATACTTCTTGAGGTACTAACCGACCGATTACGCATGTGCTTGCTGATTAGGTGATAATATTTTCCTCGTCTTGCACCACCTAAGGCTTAGCAGTGACTCCCAGACCAGTTGGCTTTAGGGCACTAGGTGAAGAGGCACCCTCGCTATATTTTTTTATTGATGTCTTGGCGATAACAAAACCAGTGTTCATTTTTCTTTTCACCATTTTTATATTTTCTTCATTCATTTTTTATTTCCTTCATACTTTGGCTTTTAGACAAGAGCATTTCAAGGTATCCTCTACTATCCTGAGTTTCAAGACGTGTGTAAGTGCATATAGTAGGGTATCAACATTCAAATGTTTGGCTTCCAGAATAGAAACTATTTTTCAGACTTATTTTTATCCTCAGATTAGTGGCTTCCTTCATCTTACTAACCTTTGGGACAACAGCTCATAACTACTTATTACCAGTTCGTTTAAGAAAACTTCTAATTTTTTTGGTTTTCTTAAACTATTCCTATCTTTTGGATATAATTTTTCACTTTTTACTCTTTTGTTATAAAAGAATTTTTTTTTAAAAAAGTTGTGCTTATGCAAAATATGATGCAAATTGATGTGTAAATAAGCACAAACCTCCCCCAAACCTGTTTACAGCAGTGTCCTCACTGATGTCATCCGTTAAGCTCAAAAACCTGTAGACTTGGGAGGAAATTATGAATGGGGGCAAGAATATATGAAAGTGAAAATCCTCCCCCAAACTTATTTTTGACTCACAATTTTGTAAAAATCATTTTCTTTCAAGAGCCAAAATATACCACCTCCTCCAAACATGAGTTAAACAATTTTAATATTTTTAAAATCACACGAGGGGGTCAAGGTTATTGGTCAATGCCAAGCGTTGCAAAGACCCAAGGTCAACACCAACCATTCAAAATTTTTATCGATGAAGTATCAAGGTTGGTGGAAGAACATGTTACCTTTCGACAAGAAGAAGTGGGGGGGTGATAAGAGGTGTAATGGAAAAAGATTGCGTCTCAATTTGAAGAGACGACACTGTGATAGTAATGATGGATTACTCGCATTATCATGATTATCCAAAAGAAGGGGTGGAGGCCCAATTTCTGCATCTTGGAGTTGATTTATCTCAACACCTGTATCTTTTAAAAATGCGAGTTCATCAGCGAAAATTTCCTCAAAGCTTTCATCGATACCCCGAAGAATAATGTCATCAGAAAAAATGGGGTGATCGTCAGACTCTATAAAAAGTTCATCATCAGCGTTAGATGTTGACCCAGACAACTCGGTGGAAGAGTACATGGTTGGGTCAAACAACAACATATGAAAAGAGTCAGTATCATGAGGTTGATCAAATTCGCTGCTGTCGACATCCATTAATTCGACAGAACACACATGAGCATAGGGTTCGGAGGGTTCACTTCCCAACTTGTAAATGTTAAGCTCAATTGACTTCTTTCCAAAGGATAGGGTCATAGAGCCGTTTCTACAATTGATTACTGCGTTGGAAGTGGCCAAAAAGGGTCGACCGAGTATCACCGGGATTTGATTGCGTGGGTTTGCCACAGGTTGTGTATCTATAATGATAAAGTCCACAGGAAATATAAATTCCCCGACTTTAATTAACACATCCTCTAGTTCGCCCTGAGCTTTGGTGATCGATCGGTCTGCCATCTGGAGAGTACAATGGGCGGGTTTCAACTCTCTAATTCCTAACTGCTCGTATACTGAATAAGGAAGCAAGTTAACGCTAGCGCCAAGATCGAGTAAAGCACGATTAATATTTTTACCCCCAATACAAATAGAGATTGTAGGACAGCCGGGATCCTTACGTTTCTTTGGTATTTGTTGAGTAAAAGCTATTCTAACATTACTCGTCATGAAAACCTTCTTAGGCACTTGAGTTTTTCTCTTCCTAGTGCACAAGTCTTTAAGGATTCTTGCATAAGATGGGACTTGTTGAATAGCATCTAGGAGAGGAATATTCACGCTAACTTGTTTAAACATTTCTACAATCTTCTCCATTTGCGGGTTAGGTCTGTTGGCCCTTAATCTGTTTGGAAATGGAGCTCGATCAATAAGTTTTGGGTCCAACATTTGTGGAGAAAACTGTGGGGACGGATTCGATCCCAAAATTAGAGTGTGAATCGACTTAGATAGATTCGGCGAAATGTTCGAGCCTTGGGGAAAACGGAGAATAGGCTCGGATGAAGGTGAGAGACTATACGAATTAGGGGAAGAAGAAGAAGAAGCTGGGGTATCAATGGTGTCACTAACATCAAATTACTCACCCACTCGGTTATTCAGCACTCTCCCCGATCTCAACGTAGTAACAGCATTCACATTATGATTTTGTGAATGGCCAGGATTCGGTAGGGGTTGAGATGGGAGTTTTCCTTTTTCTCTCGCACTCATTGCGGCGTTCAACTGTGCAATTTGGTTTTCTATTGATTTAATACTCTCACCGTGGGAGGCAGAGTTTTTCTGTATGGTATCAATAGAAGACTTCATCTTAGCCGACAATTGCATGGAATGTTTCATGAACAAATCCAAAGTTTGTGCAAGTGAAGAGTTGTCAGTACCGGCCACTTGTGGTGTAAAAGTGTTGGCCAGATTTTGAAAGTTCTGTGACTGAAAGGGGGGCTGATTCTGTGGTTGTGGTTGCTGTAGAGGAGGTCTTTGATAATTGCTTTGTTGGTTTTGATTCCAAGCAAAGTTAGGATGATTCCTCCATCCTTGATTGTACGTGGAAGAATAAGGGTCGTTTCTAGGTCGCTGCTGAAAAGCAGCATTAGTTTGCTCGTGAACTTGAAACGGTGCATTCATAGAATATTCTTCCGTTAAGTGTGAAGGATCTGAACAGCAACCACAGACGGTTTTGGGAAACGTAACCTAATTTAGGGAGACTGATGAGAATCTGTTCTCAATAGCGTCGAGTTTCTTCTGCATCGCTGTCATTTCGGCTTTCACTACGATGGAAACATCGAGCTGGTGAATACCTCCCTTAGTTGAAGGTTGTCTTACGCTTTCCCACTGCAAAGTGTTTTCAGCGAGGTCTTCCAGATACTTCCAAACTTCACCGTCATCTTTAGACATGAAATTGCATTGACACATTGTTTCAAGCATCTGCTTTGTCGCTGGATTAATGCCCTCATATATAATTCGGCATAAATCCCATCTATTGATTCCATGATGAGGACATTGGACAAGCAGATCCTTGAAACGTTCAAAGCACTTCCAAAATGGTTCATTGGGAAGCTGGGTGAACTGGTTGATCTCGCTTCTAACATGGTCAGTCTTATGATTTGGGTAAAACTTCTTAAGAAATTCTATTACGAATTCATCCCAATTAGTGATAGAGTGTGCGGCAGTATTGTAAAGCCATTTTTCTGCCAAGTCGCACAGTGTGAATGGGAGAAGACGCAAGCGCATAACATCGACAGTCAACTGTGAAGTACCCATCATTGCGCATACGTTTTCGAATTTGGTGATGAAAACGTACGGGTCTTCCGACTCAAGCCCGTGAAATTTGGGCAGCAGATTGATGTAGTGGGGTTTAATTTCGAAATTATCCCCGTTAGCTGGTGGAAGAGATAGACAAGTGGGAAGAGGACCACGGATAGGATAGCATCTCTCTTGGAGAGAGATGCGTGGTGGATTCTGCGCACCTACGGGCGGTGGCAGCGTGGTGTTATAATCTGATGGAGTATCGTCCATCTCGGTCATGGTGTGTGGTGGGGGAAAAGAAGATGAAGAAGTACCGACTTCGGCGTCGATAGCAGGAACGCGGACAAGACGGGCACTAGGATCCCGTGTCCAGCCAAGCATGCACTAAGCGGGTTTAGTGCAAGTGGCAGCGTGTGTGTGATTTAAAATTGGCTTGTTTTGAAAAAGTGGGACTCAAGACAAATCACTCTAAAATGCACAAGCAACCGTAGAACTAAGGTCATCTAGGTCCAGTCTCTAGATCGCTCCTAGACTTCCAAAGGACAAGACGCAGGATCAATCCTCTACCACCTCTTTACTACTCTTGTGGCCAGGTAAGTGCCAGGTAAGTGGGAGGTATCCGCTATACGAATCACCGAAAATAGCGGGCCTAATTAAGTAAACCACTTGCCTTAGACACACTTGCCTAGGCACCACAAAAATAATACGGATAAGCGATAGATTACCCACGAACTTCCTCTGTCCTTAATGAGCGCGACAGTCCTTAGAGTCTGGTCTAGATATTTTTAAATTAATGTAGGGTTGATGCAGATGCTCGGTTTGTGATTTGTGGGGCTTAGGAAGGGTGATGAAATCCCCACCTAATCTGGATTTGGTCTTTGCCCCTTAAAGTGCGTATTAAAATATGCAAAACAAAACCAATCACAAAACTTTTGCAAAAAGATTTTTGAGCGGCGCTATTTTGCAAAGAATCCTGCAGAAAATAGATTTTATTGGATTTGAGAGGAGAGAGAAAGAGTTGAGAAAGATACCATAGGAGGTTGGAATCTTACCAGAGAAGACTGAAGCCCTAGATCTCCTAACTGGCCGAGCTTCCGCCGCCGATGTGCACTTCCGGCCGCGGTTCCGCCGCAAGAGGGAGAGATCAATTGATTAGTTTTTTCTGTGGCCTTCTCTACTTCTTTGGATCTCAATGAATGTATCTGTCTCCTGTTTCCTCAAGTCCGTGACTCCAGATTCCCTCGCAAAATTCACACAATAATTGTTAAATATACAATTTGCAGTTTTGTTTTATTTATGATATAGATCGTATAAGAATTTAACACAAATAGTAAGAATAAAAAATTACGCACCGATCCCCGGCAACGGCGCCATTTGATTGTTTCGAAAGATTGTGTTTGTAGAATAACCGAAAAATCAGAACGGTGTCGCGCGTAGCTAGACCGAGGTGAGTACGGGTCGTCCTCAGGGAAATGTTGAACCTTTTAATCTTATTTTAGATGTGTTGAGAAAGAGAGGAGGGATAAAGAATTTTGAAGAATGGTTTCTAGATCTACATTAAGCAAGAATGCAAAAATATAGATCTAGATTATTTTAGGGATGTAGTTAATATAATAAGAGGGCTTGTAGGGTTCGTTAGAATTTAGTAGTCATGGACGATTAATTAAAAATTACCCTTTTTATCTTTTAATAGATTTAAAACTAGAACGGCGGTGATGCGTGTAGATTAGGGTTTCTGGAGGGAAAAGGAATCCCACTCTTAACCCTTATCTCGACACGGAATTCCGTTCATATCTAGCCTTTACCAAAACAATCATTAATCTAATCTCTAATCGCGGTCGGAACTAACAATGAATTGTTATCGCGCCCGATTAGGATGTTAATGATTCTTTTGATAAAGTTTATAAATTTTATAGGACTTAAAAAAAGTTTAGAGATGTTCATCATCCATTAGCCTACCCTAATCCTACGAACCCTAACAAGCGGAGAATTACTCGCGCATGTTGGGAGAAAAAGAGATGGAGAGAAAATGCATAATTAAACTACGAAGAAATAGAATAAGAAAAAGAAAGCTACCTTTATTAATCAACAATATTCATTACACTTTGATTTCTTAGAAAATGATTACAAAGACTAGTTTGCTTCTCAATCTCTTCCAAGGAGGTAGACGAACAGTTGATGATCAGTCTGGATGCGTGAGCCGTCTTGGACTTCATGATCTCGTCGACTTGATGATTTTTCCAAGAGACTCTCGGTCCATATTTATAGTCCAAAACCAGAAACCTTTGCTTCCAAATTAGGAACGAAACTGTAAAGATTCACCCTGAAAATTCTCGACTCCTAACACTTCAATATTGCCGCGGGTCCGCGGCCTAAGGGGGGTATGGCCGCGGATCCGCGGCCATTTAATCAGAGCCCTTGATCATTTTCTGGGAATTTTCTTTAATTGCCACGTGGAGTTCTCTGGAATCTTTGGATCTTTGAAATCTTCTCGTGGTTGCTGCCAGACTTGGTCTCCAAGTTTTGCTTTCTTAATTAGGCAAGTTTTCTTTAACAACTTGATTACTTGGAAAAATTATGCATAACAACTTGGAAAAATTATGCACAACAACTTAAATAATATTTAGTAGACTTTGTTCTACTAGGATTTGGTCAATGATATTATTTGCATACAATTTCCTACCAAATTCTAATTATAATATATCAACACATGGAAAATAGTATTTTTACACATAAACCCTCATATGTATGATATATTATAATAAAGACCTTTTTTAATATGGAAATAATAGGAAAAATGTAATAACAAATGTGCAGTTTTATCAACTGAACATTAGGTTTATTTATATTTTGAGGATGGATGTACTTATTTGATATATATTGTATGTTTTGGACGATATCGGTGATTGTTTGGATGTTTACGATAATTTTCGATTGATTTCGTATTCTGTTTGTTTATTTCTTTTATATATTATGCGTGAGATGTTGTTTATGAATATTTCTGTATTTGACTTTATGATATATATATTATTGTGCACAGGACGGGGAAGAAACAGAAAGCCCTTTTTTATATAAAAAAAACCCAGATATAATGTCCCTACGGATTAATCCGTAGGGAAAACAGTTGCCCCTACGGATCCGTAGGGGCACTCTTTGCCTCTACACATTTATCCGTAGGGACAAAATATCAGAATATCTGATATTTTGCCCCTATAGACTCAGTAATATGGGCAAAACTTGCCACGGATTACACCATAGGGGCATTTAGGCCCTACGGAGAACTCCGTTGGGTCAATTATTTTGTTTTATAAAGAGATAAATTAAAAAAGGATTGTGCCCCAAAAGAATAATTCGTAGGGCCAATTGCCCCTACGGATTATTCCGTAGGGGCAATATTTATTCCGTAGGGGAATGTTCGGGGCAATATTTATTCCGTAAGGGGATGTTCAGGATAAATACTTTCACTTGCGGTCTTTGGACCTACGGAGCTATTTTATGTCCCTACGGATTAATCCGTAAGGACTATGGTTTGCCCCTATGGCTGGATCCGTAGGGGTAAGTGGATATTGTAGTAGTGATGTTTGGTTAGCTATGAAAAGAAATTGCAACAAATGTTGCATGCGGCATTTGTTGCAAAAGAAATGGCACAAATCCATTGTTTGGTTATCATCAAGTTTTGTAAATGGATTTTCAACTCCAAACCATTTTTTGTGCTTGGTTAAACAATGAACTAAAGTAAATGCAAGTTTGTTGCAAATTGCATATGTGACATATAAAAAACTTATGCGGCACCCCATAATAATTACCATGCTCCTCATACCCAAAGTTGCAACTCTTATTACAACCAAAATGGATGCAACAAATGTTGCAAGAATTTGATACTTTTTGCATCTCCATTTTCATTTCCAACTCTTGTTTGTTGCTAACCAAATATAGGAAATGAAGATTTTTTGCAACAAATGTTGCATGCATCTCTATTTACTATCTACCAAAAAGCCCCCGCATGAATTAAGGTTTGTAGACATATTATTTTATCTTAATTTTTAACAGCTAATTACCCCAATTACTCGTTTCCCCAACGGTTCAGATAACCAGTCATGTATTTTTCCACATTCAGGATGCGCTTGGTAGATGGTTATCCTATATTACCATATTTGTTTAGGTGTAAAGGATATTCCTGGAAATATAGGATTTCCATGGTAATCAAATAACTTAATTTCATGGTAATCCTATTCCCCCCAAAATATATGTCTATCCTATATTACCACGAAATATTTATGTCTAATATGAATGAGCCATGACCTCGCCACCCGCCGGCCGGCCCCGCAGCCCATCGCCGGTCGTCCGCCGGCCATTCTCCGTTGGCCGGCCGCCAGTCATTGCCGATTGTTCACCGACCGGTCTGCCGCCTATCGGACGTTCGTCACCGGCCATCGCTGATCGTTCACTTGTCGGCATGCCGCCGATCAGATGTTGATCGCCGGCCGGCCATCAGATGTTGGTCGCCGGCCGGCCGTAATTCGTCGCCGGCCGCAAGCCAGCCCGCCGTCGATTATTCGTCGCCGGTCTCGCCGTCATCCACCGGCCCTCCTCCGGTCTTGCCACCAGTTGCACACATATATGTTACCGGGAATGATTAAAATATACCAAACATGTTAATACAAGATTCCTTGAAATTAGATACCTGGTCATTCAATTCCTGAAAATACGAGAATTCTCGGTAATCTTCTATTTCATGTACGATGCGCAACCTCAAGACTGAGCTGGACAATTGAAATATTATAACTGGAATTCTTAAATTGTAAGTTCTTGCTTGCTTACTAAGATGTGTTTTTAATAGCCTTTGTCCATCTTATGCAGGGAACATTTGCTTGAGCAGGGCTGTAGGGATAGTGAACAGAAAGACCTGGAATAAGATAGCTTCGACTAATTTTCGTTGAAGCCATGCATGGTTTGCATCAAAATGGGTGCTTGCCATGGAATTTGTAATTATAATTCATCAGTTCATTACATGCATTGCCCATGAACTATGTTTACGCCTGTATTGTATATCAATCATTGAATCCACATAAATGTTGTTTTACATTGATTAGAGAAAATAATGTATGATTCATCAAAACAAAAAGACATCAATAAAAAGGAGACCACAGCAACTTTAGATCAAGTTATGAAGTATCTTGCTCTAATGTTTTTATATACATTGAAAGGGTAAGTTACACACTAATCACTTAAGTTTTCATGCACGTGTTTATGAACCCTACTGCTTATTTTCCTGTGTTAAAATGCCAAGTACAAAACTGCACTTTATCCTTGTACAATGTTGATGGAAAAAAAATAAAATGACCTTTAATTTCTGCATTTACTTATAAGGGTCATCTCCAAATTTTTACCGTTCCGCCCCAACAACACCCCCCCCCCCCACCCCCCCCTAATTTCTTACAGTTGTAAATTAATAGGAGTGGAGGAAGAAGAAACCCTAAATTTTTTTGGGTAAAAGAAAAATATTTTTAAGGTAAACATAGTTTATTAACTAGTTTAGGATATAAAAGTCCAAAATCGGTAGTGTTATATACGTGGGATCTTTTTAGTAATATTCTAACAGCACGTTAAGTGAAGAGAGCAAACTACATACTAATGTTTTGTTCCTGAAGCTATTTTATCGCAGGAAGAAATCAATATGAAAAATCAAAATAAGTGCAACAAGGGTGGAACTTTATATGATTATTCGGTAATTTGCCCAAAAGGAATATCTAAATGAAAATCATATGGCTTTTTAATAAGACGAACGTGAACAATTCTTATAGCTTGTATAATAACAGTAACGATAATAGTAGAGAGGTATCAATGCCGACAAACGATTACGATAAGTAGATGGACTACTACAAAGGGACCGAACTCGAGCCAAGCCAATGTTTATTCATACGCATAATTAATAGAAATACGCTAGCACTTCCATGCAGTAAGGTAAATATTATACATATACAAGAGGACTCAATCAAACCCATGCAAGATACCTTTTCTAGGGATTTTGAGGCCTGACCCACTTGCTAGAAAGCACCATGCAGCATAGACACATTAAGGTTTTATTTACTTGATTTGTTGGACTTGATGCATATCTTTGAAGGATCATATTGCTAGAAGTTAAAATAAATATACATATATATATATAATTTGAAGTTTCTCGACATCAATTCAAATGGCGAACCATCCATGGGGGAAGCAAGCTGCTTCCAAGGCGTACTCGAGGCTGCACTGTTCCACCCTCTTCCTCCTCACTGCTTCTTGCCTGTTGGTAAGTCCTGTGTAAAATTAAAACGATAAGAGTGATGACGATAATGATACGACCTGCGTGTAATTAAGATTTAGCTATATATCTTTTTCTGGTATAAACTCGGTGTGTTAATTTCTGCCATAGAATATATAGGGGTGGCAATCAGTATTTGTTCACACTTATTCGTCCCACGACTAAACCGTTCATTTTTTAAATGACAATGTCCTCGAAGCTCACACATCAGATTATGGGCAATTCAGAAGATACAATCCATTCCCAAGAGGAGCTGAAGAGACTGAAGGAAACGTCGGCGTTGTGTTAGCCTTCTACAATTAGGCTTCTTTCTTCGCTAACACGACTGAACCCTCCTGTTTCCTAACAAGGCTAGCTAGTTCGTCGGTTCCAGCGATTTCATTATCAAAGTCTCTTTATTTGATCCAGTTAAGTCAACTAGCTAGCCCTAACTCAGAATTTGATATGCAAACCCCCCATATACATAATGTGTCGGATGCTTTGAAGATAAATTTTGAGAGTTCAAACTTGGAAGTTACAGCAATTTCTGCAAGCATGCTCAACACTTCAACACTTATAAATGTTTAGGTCATGCAGGTAAACTCATTTATGATCCATAATATTATATGTGAGTGTGTGTGTGCACGAGAGATCTACTTGGTGAGTCGAGAGGTGGTGCTCCACCATCTAAGGACACATCATGATGGAATGAAGAAGTAAAGGCTGCTATTAAAATTAAAAGGGATTCTTATAAAAATTTGAAGAAAAGTAGAGATGTGGAGAGATTTGAGAAGTATAAAATGGCTAAAAAGGAAGTTAAGAACGCTGTTCGGGAAACTAAATCTAAGGTCTACAAGGAGGTGTACGAGAAATTAGACACTAAAGAGGCTGAAAATGATATATACCGGATTGCTCGGATACGGGAAAGGAAGACTAGAGACTTATGTGCGGTGAAGTGTGTCAAAAATGAAAATAAGAAGGTTTTAGTTCTAGATGAGAATATTAAGGAAAGATGGAGAGATTATTTTGACAAATTGTTCAATGAGAGCTTTACTAAGAATTTGGATGGACTTGTCATTCAATCTCAAGATATAAACCGTGATTTCATACTTAAAATAAGACTACCTGAGGTTAAAGAAGTTTTGAACAGAAGTTTAAGAAAAGCGGTTGGTCCTAACGGGATTCCTATCGAGATTTGGAGATGCTTAGAAGAAATAGACGTTAAATGACTGACAGATCTGTTTAATAAGATTTTGCAGACAAAAAAGATGTCAAATGAATGGAGGAAAAGTATCCTTGTACCTATCTACAAGAACAAGGGTGACATTCAAAATTGCTCAAACTACCGTGTAATAAAACGTATGTGTCACACCATGAAATTTTGGGAGAGAGTGATTGAACACAGGCTAAGGAAGGATATTAAGGTAACAGAGAACCAGTTTGAGTTCATGCCTGGACGATCGACGACAGAGGCTATTCATTTTCTTCGTCAACTTGTCGAGCGTTTTCGAGAAAGGAGAAGAGATTTGCATATAATATTTATTGATTTAGAAAAAGCATACGACAGGGTACCTAGAGAGGTATTATGGGGGACAATGATGAAGAAGGGGGTCCCCGTCAAGTATATTGACATAATCAAGGATATGTACGATGGAGTAGTGGCAAATGTCAGAACTTACGGCAGCTTAACGAGTGATTTTCCGATTACAATTGGTTTACATCAAGGATCTGCATTAAGTCCATTCCTGTTTACCATCGTGATGGATGAGCTTACTAGAACTATCCAAGATGAGGTACCTTAGTGTATGTTATTCGCTAATGATATTGTTCTAGTAAATGAGACGAAAGCAGGGGTTAATGCCAAATTGGAATTATGGAGGCAAACATTGGAATCTCGAGGATTCAGATTGAGCAGGTCCAAGACAGCATATATGCATTGCAAATTTAGTAATCAGAGAAGTCAAAACCATATTGGTATAACATTGGAAGGGCAAGAGATATCACCGAGCGACCAGTTTAGATATCTAGGTTCCATCATTCAAAAGAATGCGGAGATCGATAGTGATGTTAATCAACGGATCCAAGCTGGTTGATTAAAATGGAGGTGTGCAACAGGGATTTTGTGTGATCGTAATTTTCCGTTAAAATTGAAAGAAAAGTTTTATCGGAGCGCTATTCGGCCTGCCTTATTATATGGTACAGAATGCTGGGCTCCTAAGAAGCATCATACACAGAAGATGCACGTAGCGGAGATGTGCATACTTCGTTGGATGTGCGGTAACACTAGAAAAGATAAGGTGCGAAATGAGGATATTCGTGCAAAAGTTGGTGTAGCACCTATGGAGGAGAAGATGCGGGAAAACCGGCTAAGATACTTTGGTCATGTGCGACGCAGACCTATGGAAGTACCGGTTCGACGAATAGATACTCTCGATATGGGAAATGACAAAAGGGCAAAAGGGAGACTGAAGAAATCATGGATGGAGATGATACGAAACGATATGGTTGCCAAATGACTCAATGAAAGTATATTGTTCGATAGGAGTGAGTGGAGGCGGAGGATTCATGTGCTCGCACAAAATCTCTTTCTCTGTCCCACGATCGCGCTTGGCCGCCTCTTCCACTCTAATCAAACTCTAGGCTAGTAGAGAATTATAGATACTTTAAAAAACCTAGAGAAAGTCTCATATATATAGGGTATATAAATGTTAGGAGATAAATTCATATTTAAACCAGGGATAAATATGAATTTAATGTAGAGATTAGATTTAAATCTAAACTGAAGAGATTGGATTTAAATCCCAACTAATCCGAATTTAAATCAAATTTAAAAATTCCACCTTGATTCAAATTCGTTATAATATCTTCACTTTCTCAACATCTTAGAACTTCGTTCTCATCGCCTGGAGCCCGAAGCTACCTCAACAATTTACAAGGCAAAACTTGAACTTAGACCGGAACGATCTTAAAAACGTGTCTGTCGGATCTTTAGGGCACCAACCACCGTAAGTGACATCATATTATTCTCGGTCTTCAAGAAGAACACTCATTTTCTTTGGAACTCCTAAACCTAACAATCTTTGCAAATCTATGACCCCTCTAATCGCCTGCATGACAGCTATCAACTATGCCTCCATTGTTGAAACCGCGATACCGGATTGAAGCGTCGATCTCCCTGTCATTGCATATGTGCTCAACTTGTAACCCGTCGTCGACCTCCATCTGTCCTTATCATCAGCGTAATCTATACCTGATGATAATATCGCCGAAAGCCAGAAGTATGCCTCTGAGAGAGAAGATATGGGTCGAATCTTCTCCATCATGTACCGAGCTGGAACCTGCTCGATAATCTGTAACAACCGACGCAACTCCCCATCAATAACACTCTCCATGCCACAAATCAAACATGCAGTTTGTATGTCGAACTTCCGATCCTCTTACCTTGGAGATTAGTCCTAACCACTCTTGTGCGTCAAATTGTCCTCGACCTTTGCACCAATGGCTTTATTAGACTCTCCATCTGAATCGAAGTACCGACCACCTTATCTTGGATTGGGACTTCGAACTCCATCTCGCTCGGCGGCATACCCGTTCTCCATTCACTATCTGACCGAGTCTATCTTCTTCGAAATATCACAAACTCAACGAATGTCACTTGGTTGATTACTCCACTCTAAGTCTTAAGACACCATGACCTGTATCTTTTTACTCCGTCTACAAAGCCGACAAGGAAACATCTCTTGATTTTCGGCTCCTCGATGCATCGAATCCATGAAGCCCTTAGTAATTCCCAGCCCTTCCAGTCCATAACTTCTCGGGAATTCGCATATCTACCACCGTCAATGAGATACTCGGCAGTAGATAGGGCTCTAGCCCGAAATTCCCTTGGAAAACCAGCCGTAAACCGTAAAGTTTTGTTCTTCCAAACTGTTCGAACCATCCGCCATGCAATACCATCTAACCGAGAATCTTCCAATATAGTGTACTGATGCACAATCTTCTCCGGCCTGTACAATCCTGCGAACTCCAACGAAGCGAACCCTCCGCATAATCCGAACCGAATAACCTCTACGCACTTTCCCGGAATGTTTTAGATAGAATCGGTTAGTAAGAGATTTTTTCATGTAAAAGGACTCTAATATATTTCACAATTCTGCTGCTATCGTCTCTTGTGCCACTTCACAAAAAACCTTATCAGCCATTTAAAGATAAATTGAACTGTGAGCTGTCCTTAATCTCTACACTTTTCGCTACCGTGGTCGTCGCCGGATTCTTGTCTTTTGCAAAGACAATTTTGTGCATACCTTGTTGTTTCAGCAGCACCATCATCTCCAATCTTCATAAACTAAATTTATTACACCCATCGAACTTTTTGATCTCGTAATTTATAGACGTCATCTCTCCAATCGACTCCAAAACGTGAACTTGACACTCTGATATCACTTGTTGTAAGAATTACGTATCTATACATAGCAGAAATCCAAGACCTTTGTTTTAGGGTATGATAAAAAAGACTTCGACGAATACCAAATCACACGAAAGCACAGACCAACAACAACACACAAAATTTACCCAGGTTCAGCACCACCAGCACCTCCTGCAAACCGAGACGAGAACTTCTACTATGAGAAAGAACAACAGAAGATTAAACGAACTTCTCATCCTCCTTTACAAGGAAATACCTTCTCTTACAAAACTTCTCTATTCCGCGACCATGCTTGACCGCCTTTCCCACTCTAATCCAATCCTAGGCTATTAGAGAGAATTATGGATATTTTAAAAAAGCTAGAGAAAGTCTCATATATATAGGGTATATAAATATTAGGAGATAAATCTATATTTAAAATAGAGATAAATATGAATTTAATCTAGAGATTAGATTTAAATCTAAACTAAAGAGATTAGATTTAAATCCTAACTAATCCCTAACTAATCCGAATTTAAACCAAATTTAACATATATGACATAATTCTATTAGATTTTGTATAGTGCTTTTCCACTTGAGTCCTTTTTTAATTAAGTTTTGCACTTATGTGTAAAAGTACAATGCAAAATCCAATGAAATGACACCACATCGTCCCATTTATCCTGTGTGTTATTAGATTATACCCATGAACTTCGTGTTGGTTTTTGTTAGATCATTGGATCATATCCCGAACTAGATTGCAACATGCAATATTTGTTGATCCATAGTTTAAGTTGTACACACAAGGTTTTTTATAAAAAAATTTGGTATGGTACGTAAAAAAAACTAATAAAGCATCCTTAAAATATACTAAATTATATTTTTCAGGAGTCACAACATTTATTTGAGACAAAATGGTTGCAAACAAATTTATGTTTCAGCCGTTGTATATATATTATTCATCTACACCCAACCAAACAATACCTTAAGGACACATTAGAATGCTAAGTTTGTATATTAATTTTTTGTAACTATACATAGAAATAGAGAAAACGAAAATAGAAGCTAAAAAGAAACTGTAGTGTAGTATTAAGCTATAATGTAAGATGGTACCCAATATTGAGAGTAGGGAGATTTTCTGGTAGGATGAAAGAGGAGGGCGAAGAGGAGCTTGTATGCTGCTGCTGCTGCTGCTGCTGCTGGTGGTGGTGATGGTGATGGTTTTGCTGCTCCCACTGTGCTTGAGCCAAAGCTTTGGCTTTTGCCTTCTCAATGAACTTCATCATATATATAAACACACATATATTTTGCTTGTCACAGAATGTTAGGGGGAAAAAGGCTGATTGTTGAAGGGTGATAATTCACATCTTACCTCTTTCTCCAGAGCTTTATTCTGATCCCGCAGCGTCTTCTCCTGCACGTAGAAATTAAGGGTCAAAAAACCCGTAGGGGCGGTGCCAAGAGGGGCGTGGAGGGTGGGGGAGGGGGGCCGGGGTGCCCACGCAAAGCTCCGGAAAATATAATAAGTATTAGCCTTTCGATTCCTCTATAATTTATATATTTAAATTTAGTCTAATTTTTTTTGAATAAAACGAAAGCCAAAAGCTCCTGCTTTTTATTAAACGACGATTTAACGAACCTACATCAAACAAAAGAAAAGAAAGGAAAAAAAACCACAAAAAGGATAATAGGGCACAGATTCCCTGCATAAAGTAAATAAAAGACATCTCCTCACAAATAATATAAGAGCAACCTTCTCTCTCCTGAAAAACCTTCCTGAAATTTAGTCTAGCTAATGATAGACAGGCATTAATCGTGCTTTGATCCTAATGTTGATGGGATCAAGTTCCATTAACTTCGTTTTATTTATTTATTTTGTCTCCACATGTTAGGTATTATAGCAACATATTAATTCGACTATATATGTATATAATTTAGACCTATGAAAGGATCATTTGTTTCTCAAAATGTAAATTGAACATATGCGGCCTTTTAGAATAAAAATCTTTACTGTATATTGGAAAATTGGAAAAGAAAAACCAAGATAAGAAGATTTGGAATAATGGCTACAAAACCATATCCGTTTTTATTATCATAGTATCAACGCTAACTACTCGATCCACAAACTATAACCGCTTTTATTACCTGTTTATCTTTCCAAATAAATAGAACTCTACAATTATCCCGCCTTGAATCGTCGATAGCCTCCATCAACTTCATGTTAGTGCAACCATTTCTTTCTCGAACACTTCTTTAGAAATATATATAATTTTTTCCTCTTCAACATCTCCAAGGAAAGCGACTTTGAGACAGTCTTATGAGAAGGAAACCACAGGTTATTCGGTCCAGCTTGCTCTCGTAAAACTAGAAGCATATATATGCTTTGCTTGATGCCATAAGAAATGCTATTCTTTGTCCTTTTTTTTTGTAGCTTGCATCTTCGGACTTGTTATCCATCATGAGAGACCGTTAGAATATAAAATATCTTTACGTAATTGTACTGGATATTGTAGTTACATTAGATATTGTAAGTTTTAATTCAGTGTTAGGCTTCAAAAATATTATGAGGTAGATTGTTAAGGTTATCATTAGCAATTTTATGAGCTCTAAAATGGTCAGGTTTCATTTATTTCTAACAAATAGTAGTATTTTCAATGAATGGTTATATATTAATATTAGAGAGTAGGTTTTTCTTGGCCCCAAAAAAGAAATTTTATGCCTCTACCCCTCAAACCAAACTATTTCTTCAGCTATACAGCAAGGCCGAAGAAAATGTCAAGGAATCTGTTTGTATGGACCACACAGAAATTGTATGCAGTGCAAAAGTTTCATAAGAAAATTGTAATCTGATGCACAGTGGAAAACTCAATAGTACCTTTTCCTGAAGCTCAGCAATTGAATCGAGCATGAATTGGCTCTGCATATAGATATAAGCATCAATACGAACTTTAATTCATCGTCGTCGCAAATCTTTCTTGGTTAACAGAAATGGAAAGTAAAACGGGATAGCTTTGTACCTTCCTTGACCTAACACTCTTCAATGAACTCTCAAGCTGTTGTTCTAGTTGCCCAAGTTCTCTGAGATTCAAGGAACCCAATTGCTCTCCCATAAGATGCCTGTAATGATTTCAGCAAAATTTACACACCATAGGCATATCAGTAACACAAATGAACCAACCAACATCGCCCTTTTCCTATCTAAATGGGATCGGCTATGAAGCACGACGAAGTTACGAACCCTCTCCAAATAAGTGTCAAATTCAAGTTTAAAAAAACTACAACAAAAGAGAGGCTTCTAATAGTCTTAGATGAGCGGCTGACATTCTTTAAATTGTCATAGACCATGAAAAGGTCTTCAAGAAGGATAAAATATGATAAATTCGTAATATGAAATTATATTCACTACGAAGACACAAATATAACCAAAAACGAAATGAACAAATGAACTGGCTATAAGTGTAGAATCAGAAATAAGTACCTTTTGCTCTTGTTTAAACTTTCAACCTTAGCCTTCAGCTTGTTATATTCAAGGCTCCAATTTCCCTATATAACATTTAATCAGCACATTTATGTTGTGGTTGACAGTACTTGATATCTGTTTATGCTTTGTTGCAAATTCATGCATGATAATATACTCTATACATGAGAGAGATTAAATTACTTATGGAAAGCCTGTGTGAATTTGGGCTCTTTGGTAATTAAAAAACTTGCAGGTTTCCACCTTCAAATGCATTTGGCTGGACGTAAAAGACTCGTAAGAAAAAGGAAAAAGGATGGAGTAAATAGGTAATTTCGATAAAATGAAGACGGCTCCCTTTAAGCACTTGCTACCCAACATGTAGATGGAGCATCAACTTGCCTTAGAAAATATATAATTAATAGTGTGTTTTACATCTAATCCAATTCTAATTAACTACTGCTGTTTGGTGCCATTACTGGCCTAATTGAAACAAAAAACAGAAGAAAAAAATAGAACAATATAGTTATTACACTAAAACTTACACCATCAAGCATATGTTAAAACTTACACCGTCAAGCAAATGTTTTTTAGACATATATAGTGGGAAAATTTTATAAAGCGCCATCCAACATTCAAGGTTTTTAAGACGACACCATTGAATTTTAGAATTGACATGAACCCCTCCCTCCTTCCCGCGGTAAGGGGTATTTCGTCAAGAAGTTGGAAGTGCATTTTCGTGAAAAAAGTACCATTTTTAGTTTAATTTGGGACTATTTATTTCATGTACAAGATCAATTTCGGATTCTTTCGGCCAATTCGGTTAACAAAACTAGCATTTTTAGATAACATTGCCGGGTGGAGGAGGACCGGGAAGTTCAAAGTTCAATGATGCTGTCTCAAAAACACTACAAGTTCAATAGAGCTTTTTTAAAATTTACCCATATATAGCAAGAACTGCATTTCAACAATATTCCAACCAAACAAGAAAATATATATTTTAATAACAATAGTTACATTTGCATGTAAATTGAAACGCATTGCATCTTCATATACAAGAAACCAAACATGCTAGTCCTTAATGTGCTTCTGGACTTGTATTTTGAGGAAACAATGCTATCTATTAATGTTATATATATATATATAGTGATTATACTGCATGCAGCATTATCAAATTACTAATAAACCATCTTCTATCTTAGTAAGACCATGTGAAAACTAAAACCAAGCAAGATATATATATATATATATATATATATATATATATATATATATATATATATATATAGGCATCAATTACATATCCTTCATACCTGGGATTCAAGGTCCGTGACGGTAAGCGCTCTTTCTGCATATGAATAGCGTTCATATCGTTCGAGTATCTTTTCCATGCTGTACAACACAGTTACAGTTAACACTTGTTGCTTCATCTTGTCTTATATCTTAATATATCTGAAATTGTGTAAATTCAGTACTATTTAAGAACAGATAATTAATGTGCGCCGCTCGTATTCAATAAAAAACCGATGAAATTAATAATACATTGAAATTATAAAATCAGCAAAAGCAATCATATATTCCAGCAATGGAGCAGGTTTGTATATCTTCCTAAATCGATAAGCATCCATATTATATTGTCTTTGGTAGAAAAATTCGAGTTTGAGAAAGCAGTAAAGAACAGTCGAACACTATTCAATTAAAGCGTTCAAGCAAGAAACCGATAATATATGTTTTGAAGGTCAAAACTATTGAGGAAGATATAAAAAGTATTCAAGAAATCAAAAGGTTGAAATGGTGGAAAATATTACGTAATTTAAAGAGCACGATGAAGAGATTAAAGGATTACAAAAATATTAAAGAATATATATGTTCTTGATCCCTCCACTTGAAGAATTCAAGAACCACAGGAAGTGCAGGAGCTCGCCCCTCAATATTTTCAAGGACAAGCAAAGGGCTGCAAGAGAAGAGAAGCATATATTCGGTATGCAGTAAATGAAAATACAAACGACCCTTGAAATAGCCGCACACGACCAAAGATGAAAGATCGATGGCCATGGCTAAGAAGATATTGTGACTAAGGAAAAGAGCGAAATAATTGTGCTTTCTTCAAGTTTTTATAAATGATTCAAAAGTATCGAGAAGATTTTTAAAAGTGCATGTTATCAAGATATGTTACAAAAAGAGTAATGAAATTTTTTCGACACTTTGTAGAAACTTAAAAGTGTGTTGAAAGACTTGTAAATGCCCACCCACACACACACACACATGGGGTATTTAATTAATTTTGTGAATGTCTGCAAGTACTAATAAAAAACGAAGTGTGCTTGGTCTTAGCTCTTCCAATAATATATTCATATTTCTTCTCTTTCTATCCTCTTAAGTGAGTTGAGTGATATACTTTCTCCATCATATCTTTGGTTGATTTCCCCTCTCGAACCTTAATCCTTCATAGAAAGGTTTTTTTTAAATAACTTGCAGACAATTAATGTCTCTTGCCTTTTGCTATACCATGCTCAAAGTGCTTGTTTGAGTCCATAGAGAGCATTTTGTAGCTCCAAAATTAACTGTTTTCTTGGTCTTCGACCATGAATCCTTGTGGTTTTTTTATGCAGACTTTTTCCTCTAGATCTACATTTAGACATGACGATTTGACATCAAGTGATAGGTGCTCCCACTTTTTTGCCAAGACAACAAGAGAGCTTTAATTATGTCTTATCAACCTGCTGGTGCAAATGTCTCAGTGTAGTCAATTCTTTGCTATTGTGAGTAGCTTTTTGCCACGTCCGATCTTTCTTTATATTTTTGTATAGATACTTCATGATTGAGTTTTGTTTTGTATACCCATTTAACCCCAATAATCCTTTTATGTTTAGGGCCTGTTTGGTTGGAGGACTATGGATTTGGATTTTGGATTGTGGAATCCTGAGATTCGATAATTTTGTGTTTGGTTGACGGATTTGGATTTCTTGGATTCTTTTGTTTTTTATGGGTGGCCCGCCACAAAACAAGGATTCTTGAATCCTAAAAAATTTCAAGGATTTTCAAGGATTTTGCACTATTCATTATACTTTTAGATGGACCCATGTACTTTATTTATTTAATAATCCTCTCTCTATCTATCTCTCTCTAAAATCCTCAAATCCAAATCCCATTTTTTTCCACCAACCAAACAAAGATTACAAGGATCTACAAATCCAATACTAGGAATTCAAAACCAACCAAATAACAAATTACCAAATCCAGAAATTGCAACCATACTATTTTGGAATCAAAATTTCATAATCCTGCAACCAAACAGGCCCTTAGGAGGATCTTCCATAATTCTTTAGATTGGAGAAGTGTCCTCATCTTGATACTCCAAAAGTCATAGTTACAACCACCAAATATTGGAGTTGTTAGATGCGATGATCCGAAGGTAACCATGCTCTTGAAGTGAATAGATTTGATGTCCCAATAATAGATCAATGAGGCTCAGAACCATTTTGTTAGAATTCGAAGGCCTGCTATAATACCATTCGAATTCGTAGGATATCTGGTTTGAAATTGTAATTATAGAATAGATTTAGTCAGCGGAGTATTGATAGAAGAACTGGTAGTTGATAGAATTGAGTGAAGAATATAAAGAAAAATAGGAATTTTATTAAGAAGGATTTGTTGCGAAATTATTATGGTTGTTGACAATTCTTGGATTTATCTCTTGGCCTTCCTCCTGAGCTATTTATAGGCCTACAAAACGTCTCTAGAATGTGTCTAGAGATATTTATAAAGAAAGTTCTCCATAGGTCTAAAATAGTTCTACCTAGACCTTTTGCAACCTTCCATTGTACATATATTATCACTTTGTATTTTACAACATTCTTATAGATATTTCTATATATTCCTTTATACTTGCTTCTTTTGATTATTCTAGATAATTCTATGGAGAAATTGTATCAGCTTCTAATAATGGTACATGGATATTATTATCTCTCTCCTTCAACCGGTCTCAATCTAGTACTTACTTTATCATGTACTAGAATTTGTGCACATGCGGATACATGTGTTAAATATAACATTTCATGTTTGTGAGATTGAGTATATGTGTAAATTTATAAATAATGAGGGTTTATATGTAAATTTTCATTTGAAAATAAGTGTATGTGTAAATTTATAAATAATAAGGGTTTATGTGTAAATTTCCATTTGAAGACATAATTATTTTTGTCTTTTTCTTTGATGATATATATATTTTTTGGAGAGAGATGACGTTGGAAGGTTCTAGATAAACAATTAATTATTTTTTGAGAGAAGAGAGAGAAAGATGATATGGAGGACTTGAGAGTGGAGGTTTTTGCTTTCTTTTTCTTTTTTTCTCAAAAAAAGAAGAGGGGATCTTCTAACCAACGGTATTTGCATTATATATAGAAGAAGGTATCCTTAAGCACATCAATATATCTACAAGACTCGAGTTTCTCTTTCAGAATCATCACATTATCTTTCTACGTACGGGCCCTGATCAATGAAAACCATATGTAGATTCTCTTCATCTCTCTCTGTATTTCTTCAACAACCACCTTAATAAATAATTAGCTTCTCTGGTAGATTTCCAGTCAAAAACCCAAATCAATTTTCAGATATAAATGTGTTTCCTAAATTTATATTTGATTACTCTGTACCATAATTTCATTTTATGATTCATAATTTTAATTCTATGATAGTGTAAACAATTTTGTATAACTTATTTATTCTTTTAGATAAGTTTTAAGATGTTAATTATTTCTATATTATATATTTTCTTGGTATCTATAAATTTATGAAATAACTTACCATACTAACTATTTTCCTCCTAAACACTTCCAGAGTGCTACTGATTTTTGCATTCCAAACGGTATTTACTTCTATAAGTTTAATGTTATGATAATACCTAATATTTCTATTATTACCTAATAGTTTCTCCCTTAAATTTGACATTATTATAATCATTAAAATTTTATGAAAATAACTTTTCCATATTTCTTTAATTTCATCGTTCCTGGCTAACTCGTTTTAGTCGTCACTCTTAATGCATTTAACATTACTTAGGTCTATGCCGATTTTTTCCGACAATCGGCATCCATAATCATTATCATTATCATGTAAGATGTGGATACACCAAATTTCATATGATTCCATCACCTTTTCACCGTTGATTTAGTGGGTGCAAAATTAATGTCTTACCGAATAGAACTTTTTACATTGATAATTCAGAGGTGAAAAAGTTGTGAAATAACATGAAATTTGGTATATTCATATCTTATATTTTAAAACTGATGATGATAGATGCCGATTGTTGAAAAAATAATTATGGAGGATATAGATTTTTTACACCACCTAACGAAAAAGCCTCATAAGGCCTCTTTTCTTCATTATTCTCATATACTTTTTATTAGTTTCTATCTTTCTATATAAATTATTATAAACTTTATATATACCTTCACTAATTGTCATTTTAGCTTCTTGTTTGCTATTCTGGGTCTGTGTGTGTATTTGAAACTTTCGTATAAAAACTAGAAACAAGTTACATGTTAGCTAGGTTGTTCTAAGACAAAGATGATTCTATATTAATAGAGATTCATATAGATATTAATATTTCTATGTGTATTGTGTATAAAGCAGAATAAGTTATCAACTTATCCTTAACCTAAATAATCTATAATACAATCTCTTAAACATTCTTTCTGTATATTTAGTCAACCCAAACGCTGTTCAATCTGAGAGAATACATCTCCAAACTTCTTTGTTTAACATGTTATACTGATTGATGAGATAAATAATCACCTCAACTATGATAAACAAAGGATTATCTAACGTGAGAATATTTTCAATATATAGAGTTAGCAAGTTACGTATAAGGATCTGATTCCTCATGCATGATTTCTACACTTAGCAAATTGTCAAAAACTAACATGAGAATGAATAGCCAAAGAGCTTTAGCTCGTGCGGCAAAGATAGTACCCCCTCACAGGATGGGAGGTCATGGGCGAATCCCTCCCCTTGCAGTGGTGAGGAGGAATTTCCAAGAAAATATGTGACGCAATTTTCAACGTACCTATGAAACATGAACATACTAAGACCTGTAGATATTAACATAGTCTAACAAACACCACTACAACGTTTAAAATTTACCATGCATAATAGATTAGCATCTGGAAGAAACAAAAACCAAGTTAATTATTAGGTTGTGAATCCTTCTCAATGAAGGACTAGATATATTGGAAAGAAGCAGCTTCTAGAAATACAGCAAGAATGAAGTATGTCAAGGAAACTAGATGAACCTACATGGATTCATGCTCATTCTAGTTTTTCATATGCATGTCACTCAAAACATTAGCTAGGGATAAAGAAATGTAGCAATCAAAATCAAATAATGTAAAATTAAGAATACTAAATGATTAATCGAAGAATCATCTTAAACTCGCAGCACATGCAGCGGCGGCTTATATAATTAAACGTATATGCTAATTCAAAAGATGATTTCCTTGTCAGAAAAATAGGTCATGTTTCATGATTTATCAATCTCTCATGTCTGATCAAGTCAATATCGTTGTACCTTTAATTGCTAATCGACCTCGCGATACCAAGATAATCCTTATAATATTTCTTCAAAAGTAAAGATCTTTTGGATTCAGCTACATCATACTTGCTATTCTGTACCCGACAATTCTCATATACATCATCATCAACAACAACAGGGTTTTGTCCCAAATTTTTAGGGTCGGATCATAACTATATTTAAAAAAAACACAATAATTTTATCTAGTAGTTTTTAACAATATTCATAGCACCGTTAGTTATAATTATATTTCATGTACTAAATGGTAATTACAAAATCTAAATTTTCCGACCAATTTCTCTTACAAACTTCTTTTCTATATAAGTAATGAAGAACAAAATATGCCAAGCACATCAATTCATATAAATTTTGTACCAACAAGAAATCTGTTGTATATGCCTCCCATTCAAATCTCTATTAATTTCTCAAATAGATACGGCGTTTTCACAGAATTGTGAAGATTCGAGATTATCTGTAAGTAAGAGAGCAGACATATTGATCTACAGCTTCAGACGTCTGTTAACGCTCTATATGTTCGCATACTCTTGGGCAGACATCTACGAGCGATTTGTACTTTGCCGTCTTAATCTCCTTCTTCAGACGTCTGGGGAAACTTCATGGACAGACGTCTGGTAATACCTTCTTCAGATGTATGCCGTGTCTTGGGCCGGATAATTTGCTAGTTAGGAAAATTATTTATTTGGATCTATCTTTTCTATACTATATATAATATAGTATTTTGTAACTCTAGATCTAAGATACCTTTTGTGATATTTTGAGAGAACCTTTTTGTAATTTGTGAGAGCTAGAGTTTTGAGAGATTTGTGTAATTCGTCCACTGTCTATACGCCTCCGTTTTGGTGATTAATAAAAATTTCACCTTTGGTGATTAGTACTTTTATTTTTTATTTGCCTGTGATTTGTTTTATACTTTTCTCTCTATCGTTTGCATATCTTCATGATCGTCTTGCCGCAACAAACCGGTATCAGAGCCACGTTTTGTTATTTGTGTTGTGGGATCTTTTGGTTGAACTGTTAGGTCTTCAATCTTATGATCTAGGTTAACGGTAGGAAATGACGCTTGTGTTCTCTTTCTCATCTTCTTAGATCGTGATTTTAAAGTTTTAGGCTTTGTTAGCACTTAAGGTGTTTTAGTTTGATCCCCCATCATGTCTCTGACAATTATGAAGTTCGATATTGAGAAGTTTGATAGAAATATGAGTTTTTGTTTATGTCAAGTCCGTATGATTGCTGTATTAACTTAAAATAATTTGAGAAAGGAGATTCTTGGGAAGGATGCAAAGCTTTCTACTATGACAGAGAAAGCTTGGGAGGAGTTGGATGAAAAAGCCTTCACGGCTATCCAATTGTGTCCGATGAACAAAGTTTTATAAGTTTTGGTAGAAAAGACGACAGCTAAATTGTGGCAGAAGTTAGAAAAGTTATATTTAAGAAAGACTTTCACAAATCGACTCATATTGAAGCAGCGTCTCTACACACTTCGTATGTCAGAAGGCTCTCAAATCAAATCTCACATCGGTGAGTTTAATTCGATCATTACGTATGTCAAAAAGACTTTTGTGACACCATGCATGGTCTATGGACGAGATACAATCTCGATCAAGGGTGTCAAAAAAATTTGATGAATAAAGAAAAGATGGACAAGTAGTTAACTTCTAGCAAAGACGATGGTCAATCTTCAGGTTTATTTGCGAGCAGAGAAGAGAGATTCAGAATGTAGCAAAAGGAATTCAAGATCAAAGTCAAAAAGTAATAATTTGACCTGCAACTATTGTAAGAAGAAAGGGCAATTCAAGATCGATTGGTACAAATTGCGGAACAAGCTAAAGCAGGAAGATAAACAGAAGAAGTTTTCAACCGAAACTAGTATAGCGGAAAGAGAAGGAGATCTTCTTGTGCTTTTTGTCAACACACATCGATTTAAGGATGAATGGATCATGAATTCGGGTTGTTCTTACTACATGTGTCCCAATAAAGATTTATTCACCATCTATGAATCCATTGATGGTAGAGTGGTTTTAATGGGCAGCAATAATTCGCGTCGAGTTATTGGTAAGGGGACGATCTAAATCAAGATATTTGATAGTGTTGTAAGGACATTGATGGAAGTTAGACACGTACCTGACTTGAAAAAGAATTTCATCTCTTTAGGTGCACTCGACGACAAAAGTTACAAGCTTTTCGTTGTAAGTGGAGTTTTGAAGATAACCAAAGCTACTGTAGTTGTTATGAAGGGCTTGAAGAAGGGGTCCTTATATTCATTGCAGGGTTCGATAACTTCCGGATTAGCGGCTATTTCATCATCCAAATCTATGTCAGATTCGGATGCAATCAGATTATGGCACATGAGGCTCAGGTATATGAGTGATAGAGATATAGCCGAGTTATCGAACCGGGGTCTATTATGTGGACAGAGTACATCGAAGATGGAGTTTTGTGAGCATTGCATTTTTGGAAGCAGAAACAAGTCGGCTTTAGTTCGACGGTATACAACACACAAGGTATTCTTAATTATATCCTTTCGGATCTTTAGGGACCCTTTCCGGTTGCTTCTAAAAGAAGCGGTGCCAAGTATCTGTTTACTTTCATCAATAATTTTTTAAGAAAAGTTTGGGTCTATTTTTTGAAGCACAAAAATGATGTGTTTATTACATTCAAGCAATGGAAGATGTTGCTTGACAAACAGATAGGAAAGCGGATCAAGAGACTAAGGATAGACAACTGGTTGGAATTTTATGGTGGAGATTTCAATGATTTCTGCAAAAACGAAAGGATTGTTCGGCATCATACCGTTGTCTACACACCACAGCAGAATGGAGTCATGGAGCGTATGTATTGGACTCTTTTGGAGAAAACACGGTACATGTTGTCTAATGCAGAGCTCGACAAGGAATTTTGGGTAGAGGCGGTGAACACGGCATGTTTCATTGTGAATCGGTCACCTCATATATCGCTAGATAGTAAAATACCGGAGCAGATATGTTATGGGAAGCACGCCGATTATTCTACACTTCAAGTGTTTGGTTGTCCCGCATATGCACATTGCCGTGAAGGCAAGTTGGATTCTCGAGCGAAAAAGTCCATATTTCTTGGTTATGCTACCGGTAACAAAAGTTATAGATTGTTGTGTTCAGATCTTAAGTCGCCGAAATTTATAATTAGCAAAAATATGACTTTTGATGAATCTACTATGTTGAAACCGAAAATTGTGGAATCTCCAAGTAAAGACAATTCAAGGGAGGACTAGCCGGACGTTGAAATCGAGGTTCATGAAATCTCGAATTTGCTAGAGAACTCTCATTCACCATTGTCTGTTGAATCTCAAGATGAGCACTCTCAAGATGAGGAGTATCTACTCGCTCATGACCGACAAAGAATGGACATTAGACCGCCACAGAGATATGGCTACGATGATCTAGTGATGTATGCGCTGTTTGTTGTAGAGACGGTTTATAGTAGCAAGCTTATGAGTTATTAAGAAGCTATCTCATCCGATGAGTCAGCTCGTTGGTTATGAATGAAGAGATTGAGTCTCATCACAAGAACCAGACATGAAAGCTTGTTAAGCCCGAAAAAGGAAAGAAAGCAGTTGGCTACAAATGGGTTTTCAAGAAGAAGGAAGGAGACCAAGGGGTTTTGGATACTCGTTATAAGGTACGATTGGTAGCTAAAAGCTATCCATAGGTTCAGAGAGTTAATTTTAATGAAGTATTTTCTCCGGTTGTTAAACAAAGCTCTATTCGTGTTTTGCTCGGTTTGATAGTTATGTAAGATTTGGAGCTCGAACAGCTCGATGTAAAGACCATATTCTTGTATGGTGATTTGGTAGAGAAGATATACATGTAACAAGCCGAAAGTTTTGAAGTTGAAGGTGAGGAAGACTACGTTTATTTGCTAGAGAAGTCTCTTTATGATTTGAAACAGTTACCTAGACATTGGTATAACAAGTTTGAATCCTTTATGATAGATATTGGGTTTACGAGAAATAAGCGTGACAGTTGCGTTTATTGTAACAAGCTCGCCGATAGTTTTTTCATATACTTGTTGGTTTATGTTGATGATATGTTGATAGCAGTAAGGTATATGATTGATATTCAAAATTTGAAGATACAGTTGAAATTCAAGTTCGAGACCAAGGATTTGGGAGCGGCCAAGAAAATACTTGGTATGGAAATTAGGCGCGATCGAAAGGAAGAAAAACTTTACTTGTCTCAACAGTGATATATTGAGAAAGTTTTAGAGTGTTTTGGTATGGCAGACGCTAAATCTGTAAGTACTCCGTTGGCAGCTCATTTCAAATTTTCATCTCGTTCATCACCGCATACAGAGGATGAGATTAAGTATATGTCGAACTTTCCTTATTCGAGCGCAGTGGGTAGCATTATATATGTCATGGTTTGTAGCCGACCCGACACTTCATATGCAGTTAGTGTGGTTAGTCGTTGTATGGAATCTCCAGGTAAAGGCTATTGGCAAGCAGTGAAATGGATTTTATGATTCTTGCGAGGTATGTCTAATGTGGGGTTGGTGTTTGGAAAGAACGACAGTTTGGTTGGATCCAGCGATTCTGATTATGTGGGTGATCTCGACAGGCGAAGATCGTTCACCGGTTATATATTCTCTTTAGGAGGATGTGCCATTAGTTGGCATACTGCGTTATAGCTTACATTAGCGTTATCTACAACGAAGGCGGAGTATATGGCCATTGTTGGGACCGTTCAGGAAGCGATATGCTTGAAGGGACTATTTTCGGAACTTGGTATTCAAAAGAATATCATAATAGTCTAATGTGATAGCCAAAATGTAATTCATTTGACGAAAGACCAGATGCATCATGACAGGATGAAGCATATTGATATTCGGTACTGGTTTGTTCAGGATATCGTTGAAAAAGAAGAGATAGTTGTGAAGAAAGTTGGCACAGCGAATAAGTTGGCCGACATGTTGACAAAATTTCTTTCGGTTGTTAAGTTTGAGCAATACTTGAACTTAATTAGACCGCGTCACGCACATTGAGCCCTTTAGGGATTTGGTGGTATAGATGGAGCTACCATTAATTTTATAGATGATTTTTTGTAGGAATGAGAGGTAAGGTGGAGATTTGTTGTGTATGCCTCATATTTCGATCCTGATTGATTTCCCAAATAGATCCGGCGTTGTCACAGAGTTGTGAAAATTCGAGATTATCTGTAAGCAAGAGAGCTACAACTTCAGTCGTTTGTCGACACTCTGTATGTTCGCATACTTTTGGACAGACGTCTGGATAGAACTCATCAGACGTTTGCGAGCGTTCTGTACTTTTGAAGGCTCAAGACCAAACATCCGAATCTTCTTCTTCAGACATCTGGGGACGCTCTATTCTTGTGAAGACTTTCATGGGCAGACGTCTGGCAATGCCTTCTTCAGACGTCGGCCGTGTCTTGAGTTGGATAATTTTTTAGTTAGGGAAATTACTTATTTGAATCTATCTTTTCTATACTATATATAATATAGTATTTTGTAACCCTAGATCTTAGATAACTTTTGTGATGTTTTGAGAGAACCCTATTATAATTTGTGAGAGTTAGGGTTTTGAGAGATTTGTGTAATCCGTCCTCCGTTTTGGTGATTAATAGAAGGTTCGCTTTCGCCTTTTGGTTAGTATTTTTATTTCCTATCTGCCTGTGATTTGTTTTGTGCTTTCTTCTCTATCGTTTGCATATCTTCGTGATTGTCTTGACGCAACAAAAACCTAAAAAGGTGTTGGTAAAACAATCTTCTTTCCCTTAATAGTTTGCTCTCTCGGTAAGTACGGAAACTGGGGGAAAAGTTAAAAGAGCCATTGATGTGGAAAATTAACTTGAAACCCTAGCTAGTTATGTATACATCGATCCAAGAAGAAGATTATAACCGAGATTCCAAATACGAGAAGGAAAAAAACGACGACAGCAATTCTAGGTTACACAACCTCGATCCTACTTAGCAGGCACAAAATAAATAAAAGAACATGAAAAATGAAACACAAAGTCCAAACGAGCCAATCAACTATTATCCGAAACCATTTCTATTTCTAGAAAAAACAGATCCCCCTTTATTATTAAATATCCTAAATTAGAAGAACCAACTTTCAAAGAAAGCAACACCAAATATAATAATACACTATAAACGAGGAATAAATAAGAAGCAGATCTAGCTACATATAAACAACAGTAAAATAAAACAAACCTCGCCATCAGTTGCCACTGGTAACTTTTTCCTATTTTTAGAGCAGACACGCAATCCAACATTACCATAAAAGAGAGAGAGAGAGACGATGTTACCTAGCATCAGTGGAGTACTCGTAGAGCTTCCCTCTCGTGGAGAAGACGATGAGCGCCACCTCCGCGTCGCAAAGCACGGAGATCTCGTGCGCCTTCTTCAGCAGCCCGGACCGCCTCTTCGAGAACGTCACCTGCCGATTAATCTTGTTCTCGATCCTCTTCAGCTGCACTCTCCCTCTCCCCATGATGCCCTACCAACCAATCTCCAAACCCTAGACAGAGACAACCTATAATTTTCCTTTTCGCTTGGGGAAAACAAAAACAAACAAATATAATAAAAATTCAGGGCGAGAAAATGTTAGGGAGTGAGGGGGCAAGGCGGAATGCTTATAAATAGACGAGGAGGATCAAAGAGCGGTTTTTTGGAAGCGTGGGCGGTTTCCGGTTTCCGGTATAACGTTGTCGAGTTCTCATTGGTCGATTGCAAACAGTCGTTATGGGGTTCCGCTCGCTGTTCCCCTCACAACAGCAGGGGTTCAATCCGAGGGGCGTTGTCGTCTTTTCTGGTCCCTCCCGGCGTTCTGATTGGTGGGAGAAGCTGTCCGCTGTTGTGTGTCCGTAGGGGATCAGGGAGGAGCTCTTCGCGTTCGAGGACGTTGGAGCTTTGGGTCCACGAGTCTATCATCGTACGGGCGGGAGCTTTCCCTTTCTCCCTCTTTCTTATTTTTTTGTGTTGTTGTTGACGGCTGTGCTTTTGCGTACGTTGTACATTGGCACTTGTTGTTGGGGTCTAATTACAGGATTGCCACTGGGTTAACATATAGGTAATCGTGTGGCCTTCGGTAGCACTCCGTTGCAAAACACTGTACTCGTGCTAGTTTCCATTCGACGGATATAAATACGGATAGTTATCGGATATGAAAATTACCGTCCGTATTTGGTGAACATTGGATACAGATAAGAATATAACATGAACATCTATTATCATTTTTTTATGCTGGATATAAATACGGGCGGCATGCATATATGGATACGAATAGCCATTAAAATTGAAATCCACTATCCGTATTTGATAAAAGTCGGATATAGAGAATCAATTCGGATTATCATCTGCTTACATCCCTAGTTTTTGTTAAATATTGGCTAGCTTGCACGATTATCCTTCTCTTCTTTTGCAACATACAGACACGTTCGCTCATCATAGCTCAACTTACATTTGAGTTTGTCGAGCCGTTGGCAATCGATTTTTCTTTTCGAACAAAACTCGATAAAAATTATTCCTTTTTTGTTTGGAACTCATGATCCGTAAGGCTCATCCAAGCATACACCGCATCCACACATAAACACATTAATTTGTGGTCAATTTCCCGACTAGGGTTTGAATCTTGTACTCTTTTCCATGACGGGAAGCGCCCGTAACATCCGACCTAAAAGATATTCATGGCTCGTATAAAAAGGAACTAAAAGGATGAGGTACAATAGGATTCACATGCCAACATAGCTAGTAATAATGTAGTTGATATAAGGCCATAGGCAATTGCAAGCAATAGCATGTACTAATTTATAAAGCATTGTCCTTTCCTCCATTGGGTTCAATCTATTATATAATCGTTACTAGTAACAGTCCTTGATAATTAAACAGCTATATAGCCCACACGCTTCCACCAATTTTCCATAACATCCTTGTCGAGATTTAAATTGAATTAGTAGCTGAGTGTACAAAATGGGAAATAAAAAACAATCTTGCTCTCATTCCAAATTATTTCATAGGAAATAATTATCCATTTATTAGAAGAAAGAGTTCCGGATCTATAGTTTGCTTTGATATGTGGGTAAATTCTACTAAATACCATCAACTTTCACGACGTTTCGAGATAACCTTACAGGAATATGGAAAATACAACTTACACAAATGAATTTTCTGTTTTTCACTTAGCACCATCATGACATTAACATCTGAGCGGCTTAACGAAAATTATCATCTTCTCTTCTGCCTCCTCCGCTACACAATGGAAACCTATATTCTTCACCGGGTATCTTTTTTATCCAATTCCAAGAATTGGCCATAGGCTCAAACCCTGTCATCCAAGAATTAATTCAAACCCTCATCGCCCTCAAATCCTCAAGATCTCCAACAGCCAAGACCTCATTGAAACCTTTACCTCCTCCCGCCGCAAAATCGATCCTTAGCCCTACATCCTCGCCTGCCCCAGCGCCAACAACAGCCTCAAACTCCTCAGCTTCGTCCTCACATCCTCGAGATCCCCAATTACAACGTCCTCAAATCCTTGAGATTAGAGCATTGCGCATTCACCGAGGAAGGCGAGGGATTCAGAATCAGGGTTTGGAGCAAATAGAGAGGCGGCGGAGATTGACAGCGATGGTGGTGGAGTCGAAGGCGGCATAGAAGAGAACTTAATAGGGTTTGAATAACGAATATAATGGTTTTTTTTTTCGAGATATGTAGTCCATGACATAACAAAGCTAACTTTTGCAGACGGGATGGGTTACTTAGAGGGTTTTACTCAAAGTTAGTAAAAATCTACCTCTTCTTATATTCATTCAAGTAATGAATCTAAGTAGCAACTAAATTATATAGTTTTCAGTATACTTGGCTTTTTCTCAAAGACATATTTGGTACAAGATTCTGTGGCCCTAACTACAACCAGGAAACAAATTAGGAACGGACATCTATTAAAAATATGTTAGGGTTAAAGCTACGTATATAGTACCATAAAAACAGAATCAAAAAGTTGAAAGCTTGATTACAATAGATAGTGAAATATAATATCATGTGTCAATCACTAAAACAAAGGAAGATATGGACCTTGCATATTTATAGCTTCATCATGGGAGAAGCTCCATAATTCTACTGTATTGAGTTGACATTTGAGGGATTGGGTTGAAGCAGCGGTGAGCCGAAACGTGGCAATCCTTGATCATACTTTTTATAGGAAAGCTTAAAGAAAATTCAAATTTATGTGCTGCTTGACTCCCCCAATCTTTTCCTTCTTGTCAAATAACAATTCAATCCATCCAATAGTTTCCTGTTGATTTGATATTCTGGGTAAGTAATTAATTTGATCAGTGAGTTTGTTTGCGTTTGATGCAAGCAGAATCTTGGACCTCCCGCTCAGCCCCAAGAAGGTTTTACTGTCAGGCTATATAGTGACACTTACAATGGAAGCATAATTAGATCACCGCAATGACAACCAACCGCATAAAGCATGCAGTTGCAAAGGCTTTCCATTTAAACAAGATAAACATTTTACCTAAAAAAGCATGGTGGTTGATCAGTTAGTATATGTATGTATATTTGGAAAGAGAATAGGCATTGCATCTGAAGTAGAAACAACGCCTAATGGAAATGAAAATAGATACAAGAGCAGTTCAAATATAGAAGTGCATTTCACTGGCACAATTATGAAGATGCAAAATTTTCTATTTCCTTGCTCTCTCTTTTTCTTCTTCTTCTTCTTGAAATAGTTGCAAAGATGCAAATGAGCCATCCATTGGTTCCCATTTAAGCATGCCACAAATGACATGAGATGTAAATGCAACAACCACAAATACAGCAAGTGTGTTCTCACTTTTATGGCCTACACAATTATTGCAAGTCGTTTTCAGGGCCACTGCATTATTTGCACCACTTGCACAATACTAGGCATGGCATTTTAAAGCAGAAGAAAATGAAAATAACTGAATTATTAAAATAAAAGTTTGCCTAAATAAATGGCCTGCTGTTATTTATTTGACTGGTCATTTGTGGCAATTTAAAAATAAAAAAATAAAAATGGGAAAGAATCATGAAGACACAGCAGGTAACCCAATTGAAATTCACACAAGTCTACCTCATTTCATTTATGTTGGATGGTTGAGGAATAGGATGCCCCATATGTGGATGTAGCGTCTCTAGTACAATGAGGAATAAATATCCTTGGTCTTTCCCATGTTTTGACCTGTCCCCCTAGTGAAACCTTTTGGGCCTTTACATGTTTCTCTCTTTATTCAGAAAAGAGACATGAAAGCTAAATGACCTCATTTTGCACCAAACTTCTTGAAATATGCATTATATATCCCTCATACCTGCATACTTATGTCAGAAGTTTAAGCAAGCTGATAGAATACTATCCAATCATAAATAAATGGAAGAGTTTAGGGCCTAGGCTGTCAAAAGAAAGGTTAGAGAACTCGGTTTCGGATCCGGTTTCGATCTCCCAAAATTTTATCAGTTTCAGTGGGTTTTGGTTTGTCTTGCTAATCTCGGTTCTGGTTTCGGTTTTAACTGTAATACATACATGCACACGTATATGTAGATATATTAAATTTATGGTTCTATATCATAAGATAATGATCCTAATATTTATATAATCCGGTCAAGACAAAACCTGATGCAAAATATATTGAAAAGTGTACTTAGATAAGTATTAGTATGATTTCGATTCACTTTGTTGCCTTCTCCAAAAGAGAGTTATGGTCACAATCTTGAGTATGCATTTGCTCCAAAAGAAAATTAAGCATCCCTAAAAGCCGTTTCGAGCTTATTAAAATAGGCATGACAAATTGTTTCTTAATCCCTCGCTCTCATCTCTCCATTCATCTCTATAGTCAAGATACATCGTTTTCGGCGACCAAATAGCGACCACTCACCATAAAAACACATCAGTATCCAACGATGAAGGCCTATAGTTATCATGATGACAAAAAAAACTGTAAAAAAAAAGTTATTTTAGGTTTCGGCCGGAAAGATATTGTATGGTTGATTTTATATTGGTCTCCACCGAAATCCATACGAAACGAGTTGGTTTCGGCTGAAACTTTGAACCTTGATCAAAAGGCACCGGCCTCCACTTCTCCCGGCAGGATTTTGCTTTCCTTACCCAACGCACGCACTACTTCGTCAATACTGTACAATATTTACCATCGCATAATGGAAGATGCAGCCTTGTACAAAACAGATTAGAAGAAAACGCCTCATATGGCCGACCTAGAAGTTTGGAATAAGAAGCTATAGCTATCACTGTTGTTATTACCCTCCAACCTCTCAAACTATAGGCTCGGTCAACCAAAAACAAACCAATTAACTGATAGGTTTTTACCACATCTAAACTCATATGGAGACAACTTATTACCAGCAGACATGGGAAGCAGAAGGACTGTATCAATAGCTGTCAAGAGGCAAGTGGACAAGCTTTAAGAAAATACTGCTCTAACAGCAGTGTACCATGAATCAAATCATGCTCTCTATATTTATTATATCTACCGTTAATGATAATTGAATTTAGTTTGGACCTCCAAAATGTCTAAAGTTTCTGATAGATGCATGTCAAGACCTCCTACTGTTATACAGGTTGCAGACAAATAATATGAAAGCAGCATCAGGGAAATGATATAAATAAATTAATAGTGGCTAACAAAGCACACAAGGAAAAAACTAATCCAAAGAGCAGAGCAAACTAGGACCAAAAAGGATCAAACTCACTTGATTAGCTGCCGAGCAAGGTCGATGGAGCTGTTTAAATGCCGTGTCTGCCACCAGAGGCCTCACTGTACAGCATTAGTTAGTTGTTGCTTAATTAGTAATTGATGATGCTCTATATTGGCGATCTCCCAGATCAGGACACGTGGCAGATGACGTGTCCCAGAACTCAGAAAAAAGGGTCCACAGGGGCCGACCAGGCCATCCATGTACCCGACCTGCAAGCACAAGCTGGCTCTCCTCAGGACCCTTGCAAATTGGCCTCCTCGGCCTCTCAGCTCACCCCGAGCTACCACAGGACCAAGATACCTCGCCCCCCCGCTCGTTCCCGAGCTCTCCTGCCGAGGCCTTCTTCCTCGGTCCCTCCGACTGACCAACCCCACCGCTCATAGGCGTAACCGCCGCTCCGCAAATCTCGCCATGCGCAGATTTTCCGCCGGCAACATCTCACGTTCCACGCCATCACAATCCCCATTAACGGGCGATCCGCTCGTTACGCGGGTGTGACGTCGGGAGATTCTCGCGCCTGCTGCCGCCACTATATAAACCCCCATCACAGAGGGGTCAAGTGAGCCTTTTTCACCCCACTTAGCCGTTACTCTGCTCGGATCTCGTGCTAACTTGATCGTCGGAGGGTCTTCGGTGGTACCAAACCACCCCGGGACTTCCTTGTAGGTACTCGGATCAAACTCCTCAAACCATCAATCTCCTCCAAACCCACTGAGACCCACGCGCAACAGAAGATCACCTCCAAAATTCACTGGGAGATCAACGGAAGACAACATCTGACGGAGACCCGAAAATGACCTCCATCACTTGGCGTCGTCTGTGGGAATCGAAACTCCACAAAAAACAATGTTGGCCTTTCGATTTCCATCCACATGGCAAGTGACCACCCTGAAGATCCAGGTACCAGCCGCCCTCCTCATCGGAGGCGCGGATGAACCTCCTCCGGCGACCGTCATCAACGCCCTCGCCGGCCGAATAGATCAGCTACAGTTTCTCGTGGAGGCGTTCGTCCGCGTTCAAACGGCCGGGCCAGGAGCCCAGATCACCGCTCCTCCGCCTCCAGAAGGCTCTGCCCTCGTCGGCACGGCCGACCATCGGCAGGCTACGACCCATGGTCACAGATCTCACGGGCCGATACTCCCTGAGGCCCGCTGGGCGCCCCACAGCTCCACACCAAGATCCGCCGCCAGAGCACTTCGCCTTAAGCCTCCTCGCGACCCTTACCCCCCCTTGAGGAGATGTCGGTCACCTCGCCTGTTCCTAGGCATGATCGACACCCCCTCCCTCGACGGGGTCGCACAGAAGGGGCTCGCCACGACGGCTCGAGGGCCACCTCATCCGGGGATCTGAGGAACCTCATCGGGAGGAACCGGGGCCGCGTCCAGACGCAGATTTCCCACAGCAGAGGTCGGGGATCACAAGGCGCCGAATCCCCGGGTACCACGGCCGACTCGACGCCCTCGAAAAGAAGATCGAGGGTATGCGCTGAGAAGGTCACCTCTCGAGCGACGGGGCTAAGTACGCCGCTGACTCGCTCACCAAGCCGTTTACCGAGGGACTGCTCGCTGGCCACGTCTCCTCGCGCAACAAGCCCCCGAAGGTCTCTCTGTTCGACTGGAAAACCGACCCGAAAGACCATTTGGATGCTTTCACCGCGGGGATGAGCTTTCAGGACTATTCCGACGCCGCCCAGTGCAGGGCCTTCCCAGCCACCCTCATCCGCTCTGGTCGGGACTGGTTCCGAGGACTCGAGCCTCGCTCAATCTCGACCTTTGACGAGCTGGCTACTCAGTTTCTCATCCACTTCGTCGAGAACCGTCGGCAGAAGCGCACGGTCGACTACCTCTTCACAATTAAGAGCGGGGACAAGGAGACGTTCAAAGCTTACGTCATCCGCTTCTACAACGCCCTCCTCGAGGTCCCCGAGCACCGGGACGAGACCGTCATCACGACGCTCAGATCTGGTCTTAGGCACAAGGAGTGGTTGCGCTCTTTTGCGTTGGCGCAGCCTAAGACCATGGCCGAGGTCAAGGCGTGGACCGAGCGCGAGATCCAGCTCGAGTCTGAGGTGAACGCGAACCTCCCTCGAGCAGAACGGTCCGACCAGAAGAAGAGAGCTCGGGAAGAGAAGCCAGAGCGTCAGCAGCCCTATCACCCGAAGTTCCAGGAGTACACCCCGCTCAACGTCTCCCTCGCAGTGTTACTAAAGGAGGCCCAGGGAGAGGGGTTCTTCAAGTTTCCTCTAATCCCGCGTCAGGCCTCGAAGCGAACCCGGGGCCCCTACTGCGCCTTCCACCGGACGCTGGGCTACGCCATGGAGGATTGTAAGCAACTCCGGGATTACATCGAAGAGCTCATCCGATCGGGGCACCTCGCCGCCTATTTGAGGGATAAGCGGCAGAGCGACCGCGAGCAGGAGCAGCGTCCCCCTCCCGCCGAGCTGACCATCGGCCAGATCATGCTCGTTTCGGCAGATGACCAGTCCGGAGCCCAGGGAGCCCCGCACCCGGTGCCGAGCACGGAGACCAACAAGCCTCCGGGGAGCTCGGTCCACGCTAATAAGGTCATCTATTAGCACGTACTTTTTTTAGGGCAATGTAAACTCTTCCTAGGGTCTGTTGTAAATTTAATAAAGATCAATGGAACATTGCGAAAAAGAAGGAAAGGTCTCATTTATTCAAGAAGGTATTATGGGCTCTTCAGCCATACATACAAAAAGAAAAAGAAAATTACAACAGCGGGGGAAGGGGGTGCAGAGAGCACTGCTCATGGTACTCAGTAAAGATCTCCGCCAGCCGAGGCCTCGCGAGATCCAACCTCAGCCCTCGATTCCCCCCGCCCGCGTTGACCTCGAGCCTCAGTTCGTAGCACTCACGGACGAGCGCCACCGAGCGAGCAAGCCGACTCATGGAGATCAGGCCGAAGCGCCTCAGAGACCGCAGCTTGCCGACGGCCTCGTCGTAGAGCTGCTCGAATAAGGGGTTGTAAAACCCCGGCGATGCCCTCCAGATGGAGTACATCAGCAGCTGCAGCAGGGGGGAGCGCCGGGGGAGCAGCTGGCCGAAGTGGTCTTCGATGCTCCCATAGACCAACTGCACCGTGTCCTTAGTGCAGTTCTTGTCATAGAGGTATACGTCTTCGAAGTGGATGATATCGGGGATGGTAAAGGGGAAGTCTTCCATTCTCAACGATCTGTTTACGAAGAAAGGAAGGACCAGTGCTCCCTCAGCCTTATATAGCCCACTGCGCCCCAACGGAACCCAACAGTCGCCCGTTTTCACCCGCAAAGTCACTACCACACGGCGATCATTGAGCCTTCTCTGGCAGAATCGAAACGACGCGACTCTGGCGCTTCGCCTCCCCTCGCATTCAACGCGCATGCTACACGCACGTTCACCGCGACCGTTCATGTTCCCCATACATGCCACGGGATGGTCGGGCGAAACCTCATGAAGAATCAGCCAAGCATCTACCATGCTCGGCCATCCCTGGCCGGGGATCAAAGCCCTCGCCGAGAGGCAACTGCGCAGCTTCCCTACCCGGTTATCCTTAGTAGGCCTACTACGGCCCCTCCAACGCTAAGGATCAAAGTTCCCCTTAGAGGCAGCCCAGCAGCCACCCTGCTCGGCTATCCCTGGCTGGTAGCTTCCCTACTCGCAACGCCAGGGATCAAAAGCCCTCGCAAGTGGCAATCGAGCCGACCCTTGCTCGGTCATCTCCAGCAGGTAGCTTCCTACCCACGATGCCAGAGATCAAAGCCCTCTCCAAGAGGCAACCACGCAGCTTCACTGCCGAGCTATCCTTAGCAGGCCTCCTACAACCCCTCCAACGCTAAGGATTAAAGCCCTCCTCAGAGGCAGCTCAGCAGCTACCCCTGGCCGGTAGCTTCCCTATTCGCAACTCCAGGGGTCAAAGCCCTCGCCAAGAGGAAACTGCACAGCTTCACTGCCCGGTTATCCTTAGCATGCCTCCTACGGACTCTCCAACGCTAAGGATCAAAGTATTCCTTAGAGGCAGCTCAGCAGCTACCCTGCTCGGCTATCCTCGGCTAGAAGCTTCCTACCACAACTGACAGGGATCAAAAGCCCTCCCAGAGGCAGTCGAGTCCGACCCTCGCTCGGCTATCCTTTAGGACAAAAGCCATCGCCAAGAGGCACAGGGAAGTAACCCTGCTCAGCCAAGGGTCCTTGGTAGGCTTCTTACAGCCCCTCCCGCGTTAAGGACCAAAATCCTCCTTTGAGGCGGTCGAGCCCTTGCTCGGCTATCCCCGGATGGTAGCTTCCTACCACAACCGACAGGGATCAAAGTCCTCGCCAAGAGGCACTGGGCAGTAACCCTGCTCGGTCCCCGTCCTGAAGGATCAAAAGCCCTCACAAGAGGCAACCGAGCCCGACCCTTGCTTGGTCATCTCCGGCTGGTAGCTCCCTACCCTTGACGCCAAGGATCAAAGCCCTCGCAAGAGGCATCTGAGCAGCTACCCCGCTCGGTGATCCCAGGCCGGTAGTTGCCTACCCACGATGCCAAAGATCAAAGCCCCCGCCAAGAGGCCACCGTGCAGCTTCACTGCTAGGCTATCCTTAGAGGGCCTCTTACAGCCCCTCCAACGCTAAGGATCAAAGTCTTCCTTAGAGGCAGCCCAGCAGCTACCCTACTCGGCTATCCCTGACCGGTAGCTTCCCTACTTGCAACGCCAGGGATCAAAAAGTCCTCCCAGAGGCAGTCGAGCCCAACCATCGCTCGGCTATCCCCGGCCGGTAGCTTCCCTACTCGCAACGCCAGGGATCAAAGCCCTCGCCAAGAGGCAACCGCGTAGCTTCACTGCCGGCTATCCTTAGCAGGCCTCCTACGGCCCCTCCAACGCTAAGGATCAAAGTCCTCCTCAGAGGCAGCTCATCAGCTATCCTGCTCGGCTATCCCTGGCCGGTAGCTTCCCTACTCGCAACGCCAGGGATCAAAAGGTCCTCCCAGAGCAACGATCCCTACCCTCGATCAGCCATCCCCGGCTGGTGGCTTCCTGCTCGCAACACCAGAAACCAAAGCCCTCGCCAAGAGACAACCGAGCAGCTTCCCTGCTCGGTCATACCCAGCAGGCATCCTCCTTCCCAACAGACGCTGCGGGTTTGTAGCCCTCATAACGAGGCCTCTGAGCCCATTCGTGCTCGGTACAACTACGGCGGACATCCCTCTGCCCATCACATGCAGCGGATCCGAAGCCCCAACAAGGGACATCAGGTCTATCTAAGTCTGAGTGATCCCCCCTCGAATTCGGGGCCAAGGAGATGCCTCCTTCTCAGCAGCGCTTGGCACACTTGGCAAGTGATCGATCAACTCGACGAACGATCGCTAGACAGATAGCCGACCTGACATGGAAGCCCAACATCACAAACAAAAGATAAAGTGCAAACTGATGGAACAAAAAATTTTTATTACCAAAAGCGAAGTCTTTACAAAGGGTATCTTGGGCTCCCCAGCCTTACAGACTACCCGGAGGCTTACAAAATAAAAGGAGGAGGAAGACGGGGGCTTTAGGCCTCGGGGCCAGGCACGACTTCGGGGTCCTCGATATCTACCACGAGTCGAGCAGGGTCCTCGGCTAACTCCTCGTCAGGAATCTCTTCCCCCTGCTCATCGGCGTCTGCGAGGGGGTATTCGGCCCGGAGCTCTTCATCTTTGAACTCCGGCATCCGGGCCTTAACGGCGTCGAGGCCCTCGTGCCAGATACGGTGGTGGCCACGGCTAAGTCATTGTATAAGTCCTTCGACTTCTTGTAGCCCTCCGCCGCCTTCGCCGCCGAGAGGTTGGCCTGCTCCGCCATCTTGACCGCCGCCCCCAGCTCCTTCCGGAGGGCCCTTACTGTCTTCTTCAAGTTGCCGACGAGTGCCTGAGCGTCCTCAAGCTTGACCTCGGCGGCCACGGCGGCCTCGCGGTGCCGGGCAGCCTCCCATTTTCCGGCCTCCACCTCGCCCTCCAGGGCGGCAACCCTCGCCATCGCCGCCTCCAGCTCCAGCTTGGAGCTCTCTTCCAGCGAGGAAAGCTGGTCCGCGGCCTTCATCGCCGGGGCTATCACCCCGGCCTCCATGCGTAAGGCAAGGGCGACGTGCTGGAGGACCTGAAAATCAAGAAAGAGGTCAGGAAGGCAAAGGAAACACCAAATCTCACAAGCAATCGAGCACTTACCTGCACGGACTCCTGGGCGATTGACCCATCTGGGCCCTGAAGGTCCCCCCGGGGACCCTGCCCCATGCCGACCTCTCTATTTCGTGCAGTAGGCTATCCGCGACAGATAGCCCCGAGGGAACCGTGAACCGGAGGCCCCCTCCTCCACCATGATCGGCGAGGACGAGCCCCGAGGTGGCCTCCGAGAACCCCTCTTGAGTGGTTCCGATGGAGAGCCGGTCTCCTCCTCCGAGACCGGGTCCTCCAGAATTCGAGCCCGCTTCCGGTCCGGCGCTCTGCTAAGCCCCGGGGCGGGATCCGCCCCCGAACGCTAGAGGGACGCGGCCACCGGAGGCGCTGGGACAGAGGCCGAAGAAGCCGGGGCAGGCTTCGAATGGGAAGAGCTGGCGCCTCCAGCCTTCGTGACCTTTCTCGGCTGGCGCATGGAGGCTCGGAGCTCGTCTATATCCATAGGTCCTGCACAAAATCAAAGGCAAAGAAGTCAGCGGCACATGCAATATACAAGCCAAAAAGCAAGCCTAACTTACCGACGAACCCGACGGGGCTGAGTCCGGCCCAACTCAGGACCCTTTCAGATAGTAACACGTCAAATCGGGGGATGGGCTCCCACGACGCTACTCTCACCGCGGCGGAGTCATTGGACTGGTTCCTCGGCAAGCACTTTTCCCTTGACCACTTGGTGGGCATGGGCCAGTCCTTGCTCTCGGGCGGCGTGACGAAGAAAAACTTCTTCTTCCAGTCATAAATGGAAGAAGACAGGGCAACAACCCCTGTCCCGGCGGCGCCCCCCGGCCGCTTTCTAAAAGAGAGGTAGACCTACCTCGGGTCGCCCGCTTGAACCTCAGGATGATTTTTAAAAACAAGGGAAGAATCAAGGATGGAGAGGCTGAAGGGAACCGCCTGTAGCTTCATACGGATCAGGAACCCGAGGAGAATCCTCCATGAGTTTGGCACTAGCTGGCCAGGGGCTAACCCGAAGAAGTTCAGCGCTTCGACGACCTTGAAAGAGAAGGGAAGGCACATTCCACCCCAAAAAGCTTCCAAATACAGGGCGATCTCCCTACCCTGTACTTGGTCTGCCCTCTCTTCCTCCTTAGCCAGACGAAGCGTATAACGTGAAGGGATGTGGAAGCGAGCCCGAGCATTGGCAAGCTCGTCCTCATTCCTCACCCAACACGACGCGCCGGGGGTAGCGTCTACCGCCTCCTCCCTGGGGGCTACCCTCGCCGCGCGATCCCGGGAAGAGGATCTGACCCCTGCTCCCTGGGGAGACTCAGGCTCAACTAGAGGGTCCCTAGAACCTACTCCTACGGCATCTACAGATTCTGCGAAAGAAGACATTTAACCTGAAGAAGAGAGATCCTCGGGAAACGAAAGCAGAAGAAAGAAGACGAGCGCCGAGCAACCAGGACTTAGGACGAGGAAATATGAAGGAGTATGGGCTCTGGAGTGGGCCTCACCCCTATTTATCACTGCAATCGCCCTCATCCAATGGCGCCCTTCATCTCCCGCCAAAACGCCTCCTCGCATCCAACGGCCCCGATCGCTCCACTTGTCGTTCCCACACTGGGCCGCGTCCCATCTGATGCCGCAGGTCTGCACACGTCGCGTCGGCCAACCGATGCTTGACACGCGGGCCGTCGCTTCAGTGACAGGATGCACGAACCGGCGCACCTTTCTTAAATGCAGAGATCTCGCCCTGATTCGCTGGCAGAAAAGACAGCTGACAGCTGACAGCCCGGGGACGCGTCCCGACGAAATCTTAAGAGGGAGCTCACCCCGGGCGGCCCGACAGTCCACTCTTGACCCGACCTGCCAGATGGTCGGGACAAGAGTGGGGGGCTAATGATGATGCTCTATATTGGCGATCTCCCAGATCAGGACACGTGGAAGATGACGTGTCCCAGAACTTAGAAGAAAGGGCCCACAGGGGCCGACCAGGCCATCCCTGTACCCGACCTGCAAGCACAAGCTGGCTCTCCTCAGGACCCCGTGCAAATTGGCCTCCTCGGCCTCTCAGCTCGCCCCAAGCTACCACAGGACCAAGATACCACGGCCTCCCACTCGTTCCCGAGCTCTCCTGCCGAGGCCTTCTTCTTCGGTCCCTTCGACCGACCAACCCCACCGCTCACAGGCGTAACCGCCGCTCCGCAAATCTCGCCATGTGCCGATTCTCCGCCGGCAACATCCCACGTTCCATGTCATCACGATCCCCATTAACGGGCGATCCGCTCATTACGCGGGCGTGATGTTGGGAGATTCTCGCGCCTGCTGCTGCGTGTTGCCGCCACTATATAAACCCCATCACAGATTGGTCAAGTAAGCTTTTTTCACCCCACTTAGCCGTTACTCTGCTTGGATCTCGTGCTAACTTGATCTTCGGAAGGTCCTCGGTGGTACCAAACTACCATGGGACTTCCTTGCAGGTACTCGGCACAAACTCCTCAAACCACCAATCTCCTCCAAACCCATTGAAACCCACGTGCAACAGGAGATCACCTCCAAAATCTATCGGGAGATCAACGGAAGACAATATCTGACGGAGACCCGAAAAGGACCTCCATCAGTAATGCACGCATGTCGTCTACAGTTGGATAGATGCATAGGAAGATAAATTGCAATTCAAAACCTAAAACCTCCAAGGGTTTTTCTTCCAGCACTCTACGCTGTTAAAGACCGTAGTTATATTTGCGGCCAAAAAAAATTCCTGTGACGACCGCCTGCATCCATTATTGTTTTGATCTACCTCTAGCTCCGCTGGTGCTGCACCATTGAAAAATTGCATTGAAATAACGCTAAACTGAAAGCAATGATGATATTGTCCCGACAATAAAAATAGAGCAAATTATTTTATGGAGCTTTCCGCTATGGTATGTTCTCTATCATCAACTCCTCTTTGATAAGAAGAGGTTTGGAAAGATGTTAATGGTGTCCAGAAACCAACCCTGAACCAAGATTTTAAAAAAACTTGTTACGCAAACGTTAATCGATAACTTTTTGACTCCCTAAAACTTGATTAGGCATGGTCCTCTTCTACAGAAAGTTAGTGTGCCCGCGGAATGAATAAATTATAAGAATCTCTTCTATCCCATCATCATTTTAATTATTCCATCCACCGAATTTGCTATATGCCCTTGCAGTATTAGCATAAAACATGTCCTTTTATGAACTTTTGAGAAAGCTATGAAGTATTGATACTTGTAACTGCCTCATGAATCATCCCCGGTTGTAAATCAGTATCCGCTCAGATTTGTTTGGACTTGTAAATATCTCACCATCCTCTCTCGAATCAACGGCTCTCTCCTTTTCTAGAAAATTACGGCTCTCTAAAATTTGAAAGTGTATTGAATATAATTCATTTAATATATATATATATATATATATTTGTTTGTTTATTTGTTTAATTAAAAATCTATATAAATACGCATCCCGTATCCTTACGAGCAATAACATATCGTATCCTGTATCCGTATTTATACAGTGAGAAAGTGACCTTTGCGTAAGTTAACAAAAGATGGGGCAAAGGGGCATTGCAAATATACCAATTATTGATTGATGGAGGCCTTGATCTCCTTCAGAAACTGTCTTCCGTCGATCCATCGCGAGCGTTGCTGGATGGTTGAAATTGGATTCGGAGGTTGCCTTCTTGAATGTGTGGATCTCAATGGGTGGAGTTTGAGGTAGAATACGAGCTACCTGCAAAGAAGTCCCGGGATGGGTGACCACCGTAGGACCCTCCGACGATCAAGTTAGCCGAGAAATTTGAGCAGAGTAGTAGACTATTGGGTGCCAGTTCCCTTACCTGAGTCGTCTGGGAAAGGGATTTTATAGTGGTGGCATGGAGCGAGCAGGCGCGAGATCTTCGCTTTCGGTTACGCCTCCGACGTTATGCGTGCATGAACGATGGGATCCCTTCATTAATGATGGGATACGCTCATTAATGGGAAGGACGTGCCAGCGTGGGACGCGGGACGTAGGGCGGCGGTTATCTCGCTTTGGTAAGATACGTGGAGCCGTTGCGGAGGCGCTAGGGCTCCACAATCTCGGTTGATCGAGGAAGGCCGAGGAAGCTCGGCACATCAGGGGCGTGCTTGGAGCTCGAAGACGAGCGGGGGGACGAGGAAGCTTGGCGTTCTTGGATCTCGGAAACGAGCGGGAGGCCGAGGAAGCTCGGCGTGCTTGGAGCTCGGAGACGAGTGGGAGGCCGAGAAAGCTCGGCACGAGAGAAGGCTCGGAGGAGAGAAGACCGAGGAAGCTCGGAGACGAGCTGTTGGTATTCTCTTAGACGAAGGTAGAATGTCTTTCAGGGGGGGTCTCCCGAAAGGTCGGGGAACTCCCCCAAGAAGGGGCCCGGGGAATTTCCCCGATGCGGCTCACTTATTCCACCCTCCATGGAATCCGGGACACGTCATCTGCCATGTGTCGTAATCCGGAGGGACACCACTTGTGAGCATCATCATTAGCCCCCACTCTCGGTTCGACCTATCCAAGGGTCGTGTCGAGAGTTGTCTTCTCGGTCTTTATTCTACTCAATTTGGCGCCATGGAATCGTAATGCGGATCGCCCGGGAACGGCCTGGCGTTTGGCGGTTACGTCGTTTCAATCCTTAGGCCCACGTGTCGCCTGTCGTTCGCTTGAATCTTCACGCGTATCCCCAAAGACGTCAGCGGATCAGTGAAATGATCGCGCTTTTAGAGGGGGCGTGCCGCTTTGCTCGTACGTCTGTTGGGCTGCAGGCCACATGTCCGACATGGGTTGGTGGAAGCGACAGGCTGTCGATGCCACCTATAACCGAAGGGACGTCCCCAATGGCTGACCGCCACATGGCGCCCCGTCGGTCATTGGGCGCGACGTTTCGTTTTGGCGGGAAGGCCGTTGGATGTTCTTCTTTGTGGGTATATAAATAGGAGGGGACCCCCTGGGGACGATACTTCCACCATAATTACCCTCGTTGTCAGAGATTGGCCGGCGCTCCTTCCTTTTAGATCGGATCACCCGTGCTTTTTCCTCAGCCAGCCCCTTCGTTTGAGTCAGGTTAGATGTCTTCATCTGAGGAGTCTGTAGAGGTAGTTAGGGTAGAGTCGGATGATGAGGTTCCAGTTGTTGGAGCTGAGTCCAAAGGGTCGTCCTCCTCTTCGGCTTCAGATAGCCAAGAAGGTTCGTCTTCCACTGCGTCGTCTGTGTTGGGTTCCCGCTAGAGCCAGGGCTGCCCATGCCGTTCGCCGTCGGATGGCGACAAGGGCGCTTAAGGTGCGCATCGGGAACGTCCGCGATGCGCCTTCTGTTTTGAGGAATGTAGACGAGTTCGCCGAGATTCGGGCTCGATTCCACATTCCCTCAACTATTCGCTTCGCTTAGTTAGAGAGTGTGAGCGGGCTGACCGGGTGCAGGGTAAGAAGATTGCCCTGTATTTGGAAGCATTCCGGGCCGGAATGCGTCTGCCCTTCATAACCGAGGTATGTGAGGTGCTTCGCAGCTTCCATCTTGCCCTGGGCCAGTTAGCGCCAAACTCGTGGAGAACCCTCCTCAGGTTTCTGGTCCGGTTGAAACTTGAAAATATCCCCTTCAGTTTGACCCTCCTCGTTTCCTTCCTTTATTATAAGAATCACCTTGGCACCAGCAAGGATAAGCCGAGATGGGTGTACTTTACCTTCAAAAATCGTAGGGGCGGGGTGGCCGGGTCGGGCGTGGTAACCGTACTCTCTTCCATCCATGAATGGAAGGAGAAGTTCATTTTCGTCGGGCCACCCGAGGGAGAGGATTGGCCGATCCCTACACAGTGGCATAGGGCCGACTGCCCGAGGGCAAAACAGTCATCCTCACCTGAGGCAAGGGTGGTGTCTTTGTGGGAGCCGATCCAGCAGGCCGACGTTATGCTTTCTGAGCAGGCCCTGAGCTGGGCTGGGCTCAGCCATGCGTGCTTTCTGGGTAAATTAGGGCTGTCGTAGATGTTCTATTTAAACTTTGATGAATTTTCTTTGCCCTTTTCAGCGTCACTAACTCTCTTTGTGTATTCTTCTTTCTGCAGAGCAAATGGACCGATCCAAATTCTTAGCTGCCATGGCCGCGAAGGCAGGAAAGAAGAACGGGAGCGCTGGCTCGTCCCGTCCCGATTCAAGCTCGGCCCTGAAACTAACTACACCGGCGAAGCCTTCCGCTGCGCCCCGAGCCCCGGAAGTCAGCCGCGGGGAGAGCCAGAAGCATGCATGGGGACCAGAGCCCCGGGCAAGGGAGGCGGAGGACGAGGCCGACCTCACCGATGTCCCCCTCAAGAGGCACAAAAGGACGGTCTCTCGCTCGCCACCCTCCAGAATCCCCGTGCAGAAGGGGGACGTCTGTTTTGAGGTGCCTTTGAGGCTTTCCGTTACCGATAGCCTACTCTCAGACATGGAGCGATCGGCCGAGAGCAAAATTCCTCGGGGGACCATAAAGGCCCAAGTGGCCGCCATCGCTCAGGAGGCGGTCCAGGTCGGTATCCATTTTCGCTTAAGGATTTCGTCAAGTATTTTTTCTCATTTTGAACATTTTAAACTCCTTTTGCTGTTTTCCTCGGGTTCTCCAACACTGCGCCCTTATCGTCAATATGGAGTCCGAGGAGATTGCCCCGGCCATGAGGAAGGCGGGTGAATCGTCCTCGCGGGAGGAGGATCTGCGCCTGGAGCTGCAGCAGGCGAAGGAGAGGATAGCCGTCCTCGAAACCCGGGTGGTCGCTGAGGAGTTGACGAACTCTAAGTGTAAAGAGCCAATTCGACTTCTGAGTGAATCCAACAAGGCCATCCAGGCTAAGTTGGAGGAGGCTAGTAAGCTCTACGCCACGATGAAGAAGTCGCGGGATGCCTGCAAGAGGGACACCCATGCGGCTCTTGATACGATGAAGCTTGCTGATCTCCGAGATTCGAAGTCCGTGGAGAGGTATAAGGCGTCGGATCAGTTCTACATCGACTTCGCCGACGCCTCGGCCATTGTTTGGCATCATGCTCTCGACGCTGTCAAGGAGTTGATGCCGTGATTTGCTGACGGTGAGCTTCGGCTCTAGTACCCCCTCTCTGAGAATGCGTTGCAGGCGGAAACTGCTGGGGATGCCGCCGGGGGAGAGGCTGCTGGTAGAAGTGCCAGGGTTAAGGCTGCCGGTAGAAGTGCCAGGGTTGAGGCTGCCGGTAGAAGCACCGACCCAGAGGTCGCCGTTTTGGTTCCCGAAGCTGGCATCGAGCAGGGCGAGATCCTCCCCAGTCCTACGGCCTGAGCTTTCCTGCCTTTTCCTTTTTTATGTTTTGTAAGCCTCCGGACGTTTTGTAAGGCTGAGGGGCCCAGAATACCTTGTGAAAATTTCTGGAATATAAATAAATCTGAGCTTATTTTGCTCTGCATGATCGTGTGATTTTTAGATTCCTGACATTTTAGATGACGATCGCGCGTCGAGTGTGAGCTGAGTAATTTCCAAATGTAGGAAGGTCGGTTCCCTCCTGCTCCCCGGAGTCGAGGTGGCAATCGATCATTTAAGACGAATCCAAAGACTTCCAAGTGTAGGAAGGTCAGTATTAGTCCCTTTCTCAGTATCGGATTGACGACCACGTATAGCACGAGTTGTAAAATAGCCAAGTTAGAATAAGCCTGCATTGCATGATTCCTCTTTATGCGGTTTCTAGACTCGTGTCTCTGTAGGGCAGAAATCTACCCCTCGGAGATTAGCCGAGCAGGGAAGCTGCTCGATGGCATCGTGAGGAGGGCTTTGGATCCTTAGCGTAGATGGGTAGGAATCTACCCGCTAGGGATGGACTGGGCAGGGAAGCTGCTCGGTGGCCTCGTGAGGAGGGCTTTGGATCCTTAGCGTAGATAGGCAGGAGTCTACCCGCTAGGGATGGACCGGGCAGGGAAGCAGCTCGATGGCCTCGTGAGGAGTGCTTTGAATCCTTAGCGTAGATGGACAGGAGTCTACCCGTTAGGGATGGAACGGGCACTGAAGCTGCTCGGTGTCCTCATGAGGAGGGATTTGGATCCTTAGCATAGATGGGTAGGAGTCTACTCGCTAGGGATGGACCGGACATGGAAGCTGCTCGGTGGCCTCATGAGGAGGGCTTTGGATCCTTAGCGTAGATGGGCAGGAGTCTACCCGGTAGGGATGGACCGGGCAGGGAAGCTGCTCGATGGTCTCGTGAGGAGGGTTTTGGATCCTTAGTGTAGATGGGCAGGAGTCTACCGGCTAGGGATGGACGGGACAGGGAAGCTGCTCGGTGGCCTCATGAGGAGGGCTTTGGATACTTATGGTAGATAGGCAGGAATCTACAGGATGGACCGGGCAGAGAAGCTGCTCGGTGGAATCGTGAGGAGGGATTTGGATCCTTAGCGTAGATGGACAGGAGTCTATCTGCTAGGGATGGACCGGACAAGGAAGCTGCTCGGTGGCCTCGTGAGGACTTTGGATCCTTAGCGTAGATGGGAAGGAGTCTACCCGCTAGGGATGGACCGGGTAGGGAAGCTGCTCGGTGGCCTCGTGAGGAGGGATCTGATCCTTAGTATAGATGGACAGGAATCTACCTGCTAGGGATGGACCGGGCAGGGAAGCTACTCGGTGGCCTCGTGAGGAGGGCTTTGATCCTTAGCATAGATGGACAGGAATCTACCCGCTAGGGATGGAACGGGCAGGGAAGCTGCTCGGTGGCCTCGTGAGGAGGGCTTTGATTCTTAGTATAGGTGGATAGGAATCTACCTGCTAGGGATGGATCGGGCAGGGAAGCTGCTCGGTGGCCTCATGAGGAGGGTTTTTAGAGACCCCCTTGCGCCTTTCTGGGGCGTCGTTCAAACTTCCGTGGCAACGTTGGCGGGAGTGAGGGCGTCGTTCAACCTTCCGTGGCGGCGTTGGCGGGAGTGAGGGCGTCGTTCAACCTTCTGTAGAGGCGTTGATGGGAGTGAGGGCGTTGTTCAACCTTTCATAGCGGCGTTGCCGCCCTTGAAGACAGGCATGGCCGACACATGTCCGTTCCATATCGGGAATTTGAGACGTCCCACGATTTGCGTCGCTTGTGCGCGTAAATTACGGCCTTTGGAGATTTTGGTTGAGTCTATAAATAGCGATGGCATATTGGTTTCTCTCTAACCTTGTGTTTCTGAAAATGGCCGGTCGTCCGTATGTGCTCATCGGGGAGATCTTTTCTCGTGACGATTGTTCACCGTCGAAAACAGAAACGGACCGCGTAAGTCGTCTTTCCTGAATTTGGGGGCATATGCTATTTGGATTTATCCTTCCACCTCTCTGAAGATACCAAGTTGATTTATGGCACCGTATATCAGAGCTTTGGACGGATGCGGCCGTTGTAGAAGATTTCGTCAGATTCCCTCTCGTTTGCGAGAGGTTTTTGATTGTGGGGATGCTCTTCCCTGTAGGCGCAAGCCCATGCAGTTAATTACGTTACCGCATCGCGATAACTACTTTCTCCTGCTCCAGAAGTTCACATCATATCGTGTGTGTTTGTTTTATTTTTGGTTGCCCGTGGATTGTATACGGAGACTAATTTATGTCGTCGCCGGTAGGGCGTGGATTATTCCAAATCCGTATATTTTAGATTTGGATTTGGGTTAATTTAAAGATCATTGATCTGTTTAAAGATCATTGATCTGTGTTGAGATCAAGACCGACTTAAATGTATGTGAGCATTTGGGGGGCTCGGTTTGTTTTTTGTAAGGATACGTTAGTCCAATTCGAGACTAAGATCCACTTAACAAGGTTTTAGGATTATTTTTGTTTCAGAACCCACAAAAGATCATTTGGGCTCTGTTGTTTTAGTTTAAGGATGTTTCAGTCCCTTATCGCCATTTTGAAGATGAAGTTGTAGTTTGAGGACATTTCGGTCTGTAGATCACCATTTTTGAGGTGAGGATTTAGTTTAAAGACGTTACGGTCCGTTGTCGCCGTTTTGGAGGCAACGTTGTAGTTTGAGGACATTTCGGTCTGTAGATCACCATTTAGTTTAAGGTGAGGTTTTAGTTTAAGGACGTTACGGTCCGTTGTTAGTTTAGGGACGTCTCGGTCCATTAATCATCTTGCGTGCACGTGTATTTGTTACGTGACGGGATGAGCAACGATGATATGAGATACATTTAGTTTGGGATGTAGTTTGATCTGGAATGTGCACGTCAGTTTGGGAAGTGCACCAAAAAGAAGTTGGTTGTCGGGACCCGCCACCTCTCTGAAGACGTTGAGGAATTACAAAGACATATATTAGAGGTGTAGAGAGTTGTACCCTTGAACCAATTCCCGTGTTTGAGGGAAAAGATCATTTTTGGAGACTAAGATTAACTTAGGAGATGTGGGATGAACATTATTTTGAATATCATCAGTTGAAAAGATCATTAGTTATGTTTAGGGACTAAGATCAATTTGGAAAGTATTGAGCACATGGGCTCAATCCACTCAGTTTTTCTTTTTATTTGAAGAAGAGTGCTAAGCACTTGTTTTGGCTCAGTCCCCTTATTTTGTGCAAAAAGTGTTGAGCATTTATGTAAGTTCTGACGCTCACACTTTACTCTTTTTTGTCTCTTTATGGAATGCTGATCACTCCTTATGCCGCCTGCGCGCGAAGCACGTAAGGCGTTAGGTGCTGTCTAGTGAGTGCCAAGCACTTTTTATTCTGTGGCTCCCATATGAGGGTCACGTGAGGCGTTGGGCGCTGAGCGCCGCTCAATGAGTGCTAAGCACTCCTTAATCTTCTGAGGCGTTCACGTGAGGGGCACGTGAGACGGTAGGCGCTGAGCGCCGCTGACTGAGTTCTAGGCGCTCCTTATTTTTCTGAGGCGCTCACGTGAGGGTCACGTGAGACGTTGGGCGTCGAGTGTCACTCACTGAGTGCTAGGCACTCCTTATTATTGAGGCTCCTGCGTGGGGGGAACGTGGGGCGCTGGGCGTTGAGTTTTCCTTGTATATTTTGTTTTGAGGAATTCAATTTCCTGGTTCTTTTCTAAATCTTTGATCTCCAAGAGCAAGTTATTCCCAATGAGAATTAAATTCTCAACTTGTGGGAGAGTTATCTTGTGGATCTCAGATCCAGAGAAAAAACTAAGTTCTTCTTTTAAAAGGGTTAAACCCTTCAATAGGTAAACGGGATGATTTGATCTCTTTTATTTTTTATTTATCTAGAGTTTTTTTTCTGAGAAAGGAGATCTTCTTCTTTCTTCCTTTTTAAAGATTTCTGTTTTGTTTTAAGAAGCTTATGGGGGGGGAGGGGGGTGCTCTATATCAGACTTGAAGTCTTGGATCCTTTATATAGTAGATGCAAGTCTATTGATTAGTTGAAGAAATCTATCATTAAGAGATCCTAATTGATTTGGGGATTTTACTCACCGTTGGATCTTTGAACCAAGGGCTTCTGTTCTACAAAAAGTATTTTTAACGAGATTAGAGAAATATTTTCACATACAGAATTTATTCTATAGATTGGCGATTCTTTAATCACTATTGGATTTTTAATCCAACGGTACTCTGTTTTACAGAGGACAATCTTTCTTATTTAGAAAGATTTGAGAAATATTTCATCTAAACAGAATTTAATTCTGCATCCTGATGATTTATCGTCTCCGTTGGATCTTTGATCCAACGGCTCTGTTTAATAGAGAGTGGAATTTAATTCTACTAGGTGCCAGCGCTCACGTGCTGTACACGTGGGCGCTAATTAAGGTTTTAATTCATTCATGCGCTTTGCACATTGGCGCCCACGTGAGGAGCACGTGCGGCGCTAATAAGAGTTTTTAACTCTGGCGCTAGCGTCCTCGTGGAAGGCACGTGAGGCGCTAGCGTCCTCGTGGAAGGCATGTGAGGCGCTGCCTCTTGAGATTTTTGTGTGCTTTACACACGGGCGCTGCTCATATAAGAGTTTTTAACTCTGGCACTAGCTCTCTCGTGGAAAGTACGTGAGGCTCTGCCTCTTGAGATTTTTGTGTGCTTTGCACACGGGCGTTGGTCATATAAGATTTTTTTAACACTGGCGCTGGCGCCCTTGTGGAAGGCACATAAGACGCTGCCTCTCGAGTTTTTTGAACAGAGCTTTGCTCTTTTATTGGGGGAAACAAATGCCCCCCACCGTTGCGCTCACGTGGCTCACACGTGAGTGCAGCGGTGGCACCTTTTCCACCGTTTGATCTTCTTGGAAGTTGAACCGTCTTCCTGTGCCTATAATTAAGGCCTTTGGCTCTTAAGATGACTGCTGTTCATCTTTCCTAACTTTCTTCTTTCTGAGAATTTAATTCTCTTTCCAGAGCTTAGATCTTTGCTCAAGGAAACTCTTTTAGAGTCAGAACTCTGTCAAAAAATTTGGTAAGGATTATGACCAAACTCTTGAGGGAATCTCCTCATGTTCTAGGGGTTTAACCCATTAACAGAGCTTTGCTCTTCTTTTGTAGTGATTAGATCGTACATCTTAAAAAATGTTTTAGGGTTTCTTCACCAGTTAATCAGAGTTTTGCTCTTCTTTCATAAAGATCTCTTAGAGTTCTAAGATTTTTCTTGCAGATCTTTGGGGTTTTACCCTGTTAGAAAGTTTTGCTTTTGAGGGCTCTGGGATGTTATCCCATTGTTCTACAGAGCATGACTCTAAAAAAATTTTGGGGAATTTTATTCCCCTCTTAATTTTCTTGACAGATATGAAATCTGTTTGCAGAGCACAGCTCTCGAGGGAGTTTAACTCCTCAGTCCAATAATGTTTTCTCATTAAATGAGAATCCTTTTTGATTCTATGAGTGACTGCCCCATCATTGATGGGGCATTACCTTAATTTTGTGGGCCCTCCTTTGTCCTTTTCTTTTGAACTGTGGTGCAGTACAATTTTTAAGTACCAAAGAGTGTTAGATTCCTGAACATAATGTCGATAGCTAACCCTTCTCCTTTTGTGCAGCTACTATGGCTTTCGATTCCTCCTTCCCTTTCGTACTTTCAGAGAGAGCTTTTGCCAACGCGCCGGTGGATCGGGAAGTCTTTGCTCTTATTAAGGACCGTGACCCAGAGCAAAAATCTCTTCACCTATGGGGGTCATGGTATAGTCAGATTATCTTGGGTCGGCGCAATTTTTCTTGTGCAGCGCTTTCGGAGCCGATCCCAGCTATTCACTATGCTGATCCGCCTCAAGTTACTTATGCTGTAGAAGAGGTTAACTGGACTTCGGAAGGTCGTCTTCAACCTTCCATGGCGTCGATACCCGTACATCCACTAATGGCCTTGGACATTTTGGGACGACGCATATGTTAAGACGAGTCGCGCCCTTGGGGGAAAGTTTATATGATAGGATCGACTCCACGTCATTCGGCCGGCTACCTACAGTAGGCTCGGTATATCCTGTCAGCCAAGAAGTCGCTGCTGTTGAAGACCGGGTTGTACCCCGCAATCTACGCATCTCTCTTTTATTACCACGCTCTCCATGTGTGGTGGGTCAAGTCTTTTTTGGAACAATGGAACATCCCGACCCACACTTTTCTCTTATCAGATCGGGAAGTTTCGATTTCATTGGAAGTGTTCATGGAGATCTCCGTCTTACCCATCAGAGGAGAGCACTATGAGGAGATACTTCCCCCGATGAGTACATCTTTGCCACTAAGTCAGTAGTGACGGGCCTTATCCCAGAGAACGCCATTCAACACCAGTTCCCCAGCTTCATCAAGGTGTTGAATATGTATGAGAATTTATTCCTGGAGTCTGGCGGGCATGGGGTTAGCTTCGGAGATTTTATCGCCTGCTTTCTTCGTCCGGAAGTTCTGTCTAGGCAGGCTGCGAAATTCGCTAAACTTGACGACCCGTTCGGGTTTGGTTTAGATAACTTTCCGACGGCGGAAGCAGATCTAAAGAATTTCTTTATTCCGGACACTCCAGTTGTTCCCTTTGCGGATATCGCTGCCCCGACTGTTGATGAAGAGTCATTCTTTTTGGGGTTCATTGGCCTGCGGCTGAGTTGGTTCGCGCTTCCCACGCACCCCCGCTATATGAGGCCATCTGACTTTTATCCGGCCCATTGCATTGTCACGGGGACACACGTGTGGCCGTTAGGATCACGGGGTTAGCTCATTTATACCACGGCTTGAGTTTAGCAGCTGATACTACTCAGCCAGGGGTAAAGCCCGTGTATCTCCTATTACATTACTTCACATCATGGCTTGAAATGCACGTGTTGGGTGCCTTTGGCGTTCACAAACGACCCCAGTTCTACGAAACCTACAACTTCCCCCGGGTCATGTACCTAGTTGACGCTTCCGCTCCAGACCCGTCATGGCGAGAGGCTCGGAGATTGCTCCTTCGGCCACACATGGTTGGGGACAGCATGACCTTTGTCGATAAAGTCTTGACTATCGGCAAAGAATCCACCAAAGTGGTCCAACCATTGCACGATACTTTTAAGGATGGGGCTTCTGCCTTGAGGGCCCGGGAGGTTATGCACATGTACTCTATCAGGCCGGGCTTCCTAGTGTTTAGACAGAACGCCTCGGCGCTGTTCATGAGGTACAACCCGTACTGTTTCGCTCAACAGCTGGGTTATAATTAAGGTGTTCCTCTCGAGGCATTCTTAGTCGAGACGGCTCCTATGGAATAGGGTATTCGCAGTGTGTTGCACCATTTTATGCGATTAAATACGGGGTCCCATTTTCTTGTCAGCGAGCCGAGCTATCTGCCGAAAGCTTTGAACGCTTACGTGGCATGGTACCAGCTTGCGACGGGTGCTGTTATCAAGGAGGAAAGGTTACTCGATCACAAGGATGCCGTCCCAGCCGGTAATCCAGCGGTCCCTTTGACTCTACGGATCACCGTTCATCCGTTTTTAAGAGAAATCACTACGACTGTGGTCCCACGAGCTTTCCCTGAGAAGCTTCAACCGGATGTTCCCGCAACTGCGGTAGCCATGGCTTCTCCAGACTCGGGAATCGGTTCAGAGATCTGAACCCGCTGTCCGAAGAGGCCTGTCAAGCGAAAGCTCTTTTCATCGGCCGTTGGTGTCAGTTTGCAGAAGAGAAAGAAATCTATATTCTCTGCCGACGTCGTATTCGGCCAGGAGCCCCATTATCCCTACAGTGAAGGCTTGTGCGAATATGGCACCAATGAGGGTTTGTTTGACACGCCTGCAACCGATACTGATCTACAGGCCGCCCTTGCAGCTTCCGAGCGACTGGCTCGTGAGGAAGCGGCGCCGATCTCTATTGCGGAGTCAGGTATACTTCATTTACATACTTCTGCACCTATCCCTTCTCCCCTTATTATGCTTTTATTAACGCTCTCTTCTTCAACAGGTAATTCTGCTGAAGAGGCTCTCGCAGCTTCCCTCAGGACATTCGAGAAGGAAGAGAGGCTCCGCACTTCTTTGGGCCTTGGTATAATTCGGTTCACTACACCTTTACTCTTTTAGTTCCTTCTATTCATGGTCTGACTCTTTTCTTCACCTTATTGCAGGAACTACCACAACCTAAGTTGTTTCAAGTGTAGTGCCAGTCCCAAGCGGTGATGCAACAAAGCTTCCAGAGCCACCGATCACGGCCGCGACCGTCCCAAAGTCACCACAGAAGGTATTGCTGAAGCAGCCGATGATGGATGCCGCAGCGGCTCCGGATGCAGAGATCGGTTTGGACGACGACGTCCCTCTGTTGGAAGTTTTAAGGAGGTCAGTTCTCACGGCTCAAGATGAGAGGAAGCGCAGAAAGCACGCGGTGAGGGAACATGATGCTGTCTTGGCCGCGGGTGCAGGCTCAAGCAATGTTCCGCCTACTGACATTCCTTCGGTGGATGTTTCTTCTGTCCTGTCTACTACCCATAGACAGGTTGCGCGTGCAGCTCGGGAAGAAACTAAAAAGCTACTTCAAGGTAACTTAACGCCCAGTTCCTTATTAGAACTTAGTCCTCGAATCATGACATACACATTTTCTTTTAAGTAGGGTCGAGTCCTGATGGTGGCATAGCAGGTGAAACACCGATGATTACAGAGCCCAAAGTGGCCACTCTTTCTCGGGAATCTGGAACTATCCAGACTGCTGCTTTTTCTCCTTGTGGCTCCTTGGTATTGGCAGGTTTTGCAAGCATTACGACGGCCCTTTTCGAGTCAGGGGATGAACTTATGGGTGCGGAATCTACTCCTCCGATGGAAACCGAAGAAGCTGTCACAGCTGGTGACGCTTTGGGCACGGTTTTGGTTTCTGAATTGCCAGGTATTCCTTGGGTTGTTGTCTTTGAGTTTTTAATCCTGTTAAGCCCCTCTAATGATATCTCATTTATCTTGAGCATAGGCACGGTAAACCTTGAAGCCGTGTCGGCTGAAGAAGTATCGTCGGCCACCACTTTGACGGTCGTGGCTCCTTCGCTTTCTTCTGTGCCTCCTTAAATTTTGGAAGGTATGGTTTTGTCACTTAGTTTCTTTACTGTGGATACAATCCTCTTTGTATTGACTGTATATTATCGCGACTCTGCAGGAGTACTTTTCGACTATTTATACTAGGTGCTAAACTCGCATTTTTCCTTTCAATCGGAAGTCGTTCCATCTTCCGGTATTGGTCAGTATATTCTTCACCTAGTGTTTCTCTTTTTTATGAGTAAACTTCTTGTTGCTAAACCTTTCTTATATTGACCACAGTATCACGGCTCGGAGGAGGAAGCGAAAGAATAGCCACGCCTCCGGTGCTATCTGTTTTGCCACCTTCAACAGCCGGAACGGTAGATTCCGTCCCTTGGGTGTTTTCTTTATCTTTCGAGTTGAAATCTGACCGTAATTCATTTTGCAGCGATTACACCGGATTCAGCTCCTTTTGAGTCTCGTATTCCCATGCCCGCGGGGCCCTTCGCTAAACGTCCATCCTCCAGGGGTGCAGCGAATAGCCGGTGATATTTTTATTAATTTGTTCATTCAATTCATTTTATTGAAGATCTTGACGCCGAGGCCCTCACTTCTTCTACGAATTTTTCCAATGAAGTCAATCCAATGCTGGCGATGCTCGTGAATTTCCATAATGAAGATCTCGTCGGTTCTTGGGTTGATTATTGCAGGAAGATCGAGACTTGCCTGCACGAGATTGAGTTTAAGCGTCTCGCTCCCGAGGTATTAACTTTGAACTCTTAGCAGGCTGCATGGGTCGAGCAGAGTGTCTCTTTCATTAACTATTTTGAACAAGAGGCGGCCCTGATGCAAAAGGAGCATGAGGCGGATTCCGGCGAATCCATCCAATTGCGGATTCCGGCGAATCCATCCAATTGCGTGCCCAGGTTGAAGCGAATGCTGCGCAGATGAAAGCTATTTTCCAAAACCTCAAACGATGTATTTTGGACGGGCTGGCACTAAGGCAGAAGCTTGACTTCACCGAGCGGGTCACACAGAATTGCGAAACTGCCAAATAGGAAATCGATGAGAAGCTTTCATCCTACTTGCAACAACGGGCTCAAATCGAAGCGGAGTGGCCGCCGTAGCTGAACGCGAGGAGTTGAGGGGATCGCGCGAGCGGTCCGTCAGTTTGTTGAAAACTCCTCCTCCTTAATAAGTGTCATTGTACCCCCCTCATTGTACCGATTGTATTCCTTAAACTTCTGATTCATGAATAACATGTATTCATTTTGATTCCTGAATGAAATGTATCTTGTATTCACTCAAATTCATGAATAAAAGACATATTTTATTTCATACTGGCATTTCTCTTTTCTTCGATATCTTGATTCAGTGTGAAGTAGTTTATATACTCATTTCGGAGTTTTGAGTTCATTCACTCATCTCGGAGTCTCTAGTTTATGGACTCATTTTGGAGTTTGTAGTTTATTCACTCATTCCGGAGTCTCTAGTTTATGGACTCATTTCGGAGTTTGTTGAGTTTACTTCTCTTGGGCTTGTAGGCAAACTTATCATAACGTCATAGATAACCCTTGCTCTTTGCGACAGAGGTCCGTTAGGTTTTGTGGTACTAGGGTTTTTGTCCGTCGTACCGTCACATTGGCTGATGCATTCCCCGATATGCACTGTTTAAGCTGCTGTTCGAGTAGCCCCACGACTGTCGTGTCTTTGATCCCTTTGGGGGCTGGAAAAGACGTCTTTAAGTAATCTCCTTAGGCAGTTTGACCGTCAGAAGAGTAAGCGTTAGGAATTTTTCCATGTCGCGTTTTACTTGAGGTTAGGCTCAGTTTGGGGAGCCCCGATGAGTCATAACCACTCCGTACTGGTGTAGGATGATCTCCGATAGTCTTTCAGGTTTTATTTGAGTTGCCGTCAAGACCATGAAGCTAGGAATTTGGCCCTCGCTTCCTTTGTCGACACTACGTCTGCTGTAATGAGGCGAATGTCGAGGTGATCTCTAGGTTTCTTATGAACCATCGAGACTTAGAACTAGGGACTTTGCCATGGCTCCGTTTTGTTTTTGACCATGGAGTCTTTGTTGACGTCGCGTCTGCATCCTGTTGGAGTGAGAAGGAACGCCGTTGTTGATATTGCGTCCGCTGTAACGAGATGAGTATCGAGGTGGTCTCTAGGTTGTTTGTGAACCGTAAAGACTTGGAACTAGAGACTTTGCCATGGCTCCGTTTTGTTTGGACCCTGGGGTCATTTGTTGACGTTGCGTCTGCATCCTGCTGGAGTGAGAAGAAACGTCGTTGGTGACACTGCGTCTGCTGTAACGAGATGAGTGTCGAGGTGGTCTCTAGGTTGTTTTTTGAACCGTCGAGACTTGAAACTAGGGACTTTGCCATGGCTCCATTTTGTTTTGACCCTGGGGTCGTTTGTTGACGTTGCTTCTACATCCTGCTGGAGTGAGAAGAAACTCCGTTGTTGGCATTGTGTCTGCTGTAACGAGACGAGTGTCGAGGTGGTATCTAGGTTGTTTTGTGAGCCGTCGAGACTTGGAACTAGGGAATTTGCCATGGCCCGGTTTTGTTTTGACCCTGGGGTCACTTGTTGACGTCGCGTATGCATCCTGCTGGAGTGAGAAGAAACGCCGTTGTTGACACCATGTCTGCTGTAACGAGACGATTGTCGATGTGGTCTCTAGGTTGTTTGTGAACCGTCAAGACTTGGAACTAGGGACTTTTCCATGGCTCCGTTTTGTTGACGTCACATTTGCATTCTGCTGGAGTGAGAAGAAACGCCGTTGTTGACACTATATCTCTTGTAACGAGACGAGTGTCGAGATGGTCTCTAGGTTGTTTGTGAGCCGTCGAGACTTGGAACTAGGGACTTTGCCATAGCTCCGTTTTGTTGATGTCGTGTCTGCATCATGCTGGAGTGAGAAGAAACGCCGTTGTTGACACTATGTCTGGTGTAACGAGACAAGTGTCGAGATGGTCTCTAGGTTGTTTATGAACCGTCGAGACTTGGAATTAGGGACTTTTCCATGGCTCCGTTTTGTTGATTTTGCGTCTGCATCCTGCTGGAGTGAGAAGAAATGTCGTTGTTGACACCGCGTCTGCTGTAACTAGACGAATGTCGAGGTGGTCTCTAGGTTGTTTGTGAATCGTCGAGACTTGAAACTAGTGACTTTGCCATGGCTCCGTTTTGTTTTGACCCTGGAGTCGCTTGTTGACGTCGCGTCTGCATGCTGCTGGAGTGAGAAGAAACGCCGTTTTTTACACTATGTCTGCTGTAACGAGACGAGTGTCGAGATGGTCTCTAGGTTGTTTGTGAACCTTCGAGACTTGGAACTAGGGACTTTGCCATGGCTCTGTTTTGTTGACGTTGCGTCTGCATCCTGCTAGAGTGAGACGAAACGCCATTGTTGACACTCCGTTCGCTGTAACTAGACGAATGTCGAGGTGGTCTCTAGGTTGTTTGTGAATCGTCGAGACTTAGAACTAGGGACTTTGCCATGGCTCCATTTTGTTTACGTCGCGTCTGCATCCTACTGGAGTGAGAAGAAATGTCGTTGTTGACCATGCGTCTGCTGTAACGAGATGAATATCGAGGTGGTATCTTGGTTGTTTGTGAACCTTCAAGACTTGGAACTAGGAACTTTGCCATGGCTCCGTTTTTTTACCCTGGGGTCGCTTGTTGACGTCGCGTCTGTATCCTACTGGAGTGAGAAGAAATGTCGTTGTTGACACTATATCTGCTGTAACGAGATGAATGTCGATGTGGTCTCTAGGTTGTTTTGTGAACCATCGAGACTTGGTTTACCTTTGATGGAGCCTGGTGGGAAAATATGGTTCCCTTTTCGTTTATGCCTATAGATTGTATACAGGGGTTGATGTGGACTCATCTGCAGGGCAAAAGTTTCATTTTTTTTATTTCTTTCTGCGATGCTCCATCGTTTCAGCTTTTTATATCGCGAAAGTCGCGATTGCCCAATCATTTCGGCTTTTTATCGCGGTGCCTAATTATTTCGGCTATTCTTTTCTTTTTTACTCGCTGTTTTTTATTGCGAGTTGCCCAAACATTTCGGCTGTTTTTATATGCATATATTTCACTCGCTTATTTTTATTGCGAGTTACCCCATCATTTCGGCTGTTTTTATATGCATATATTTCGCTCGCTGATTTTTATTGTGAGTTGCCCCATCATTTCGGCTATTTCATATGCATTTTTTTGCTCGTTGGTTTTTGTTGCGAGTATTGAACTTGAGATCTAATACCAATCATGGCATCAGCATCGCTGCGACTGGAATATTGCCAGGAGCGAATTATCATTTGTCGTGAAAGGACTTGAAAATTGACACTTATTCAGGAATCAACATCGCTACGACTGGAATATTACCAGGAGCGAATCATCATTTGATATGAAAGGACTTGAAAATTGACACCTATTTAGGCATCAACATCGCTACCACTGGGATATTGCCAGGAGCGATTCATCACTTTCCTTTATGGGTTTGAACAAAGATGGCTTAGCAAACAGGGTTAGGGTCCTGTCGACTAAGTCTTTTGACTTTATGACCGTAAGGGTTTCATAAAGGTATTTCTCCATACGAGTCGTGAGGATCTCGTAGGTGTATGTTCTCCTTAAAAGTTGAGAGGACTTTTAAGTGGTGTTTTCTCTTATAAGTCGCAAGGATCTCATAAGAGTATTTTCTCCTTATAAGTCAAGAGGACTTACATGTGTCGTTCACCATATAAGGACAATCCTCATGATTGGTGGAACTTGGTGGGGGAAACGTTTATTTGTGCCCGTGGATTGTATATAAGGGCCAATATCGGACCGCCTGTAGGGCAACTTGGGGGATATGATGGCTTAAGAATAGGTTCAGGTCCCTTTAGCTTAAGGCTTTGAATCCTATGAGCCATGAGGGTCTCATAGGGGGGGTTCTCCTTACGAGTCGAGAGAATCCCGTAAGTGAAAATTTTACGAAATTGCGTCCTTTAGGGTTTTCACAAGCTCGTTGGTAGCCTTGCTGTTTTTACTCATGACACCCTTTCGTATTTTCATCCGTGCCCATTTTGCTTGTGGACATATCTTTTTTTTAACGAGATTGCGCCCTTTCATGTTTTCACAAGATCGCTGGTAGCCCTGCTGTTTTTACTCACAGCGCCCTTTCAGGTTTTCATCCGTGCCTATCTTCCTTTTGGACATACCATTTTTTAATGGGACTTAGGTTTCAGTCTTCACCGTTGGAGCTTGGATTGCAACATATATCCCTAGAGAAGTTATCGCCGTATTTGGGTCGATGCGCCATGTTTGAGGTGGAGCACTAGTTTAGGGACATTTCGGTCCATTGACAGTTTAAGGATGTATTGGTCCATTGCCAGTTTAAGGATATAGTGGTCAATTGTTAGTTTAGGGACATCTTGGTCCATTATCGCCATTTTGAAGGCGAAGTTTTAGTTTAAGGACATTACGGTCCGTTGTTAGTTTAGGGACATCTCGGTCCATCGTTAGTTTAGGGACATCTCGGTCCATCATCCTACCATTTTGGGGGTGAAGCTTTTCAGAATACCACTTAGAGTTTTGACTCAGGAAGATAGCGAGCGGACATGAGCATCGTCATCTATCATTGACCCAAGTCGTGACTCGTCAAGCGTGGTATTTCTTGAGGAATCGGCCGTTTATTGGCCGGAAGGGTCTTTCGCCATGCATATCCATGAGCAAGTAGGCCCTACCTTGGTAGACTTTGTCTATGATGTACGGGCCTTCATAGTTTGGTTCGAATTTCCCCCGTTTTGCATGGTTGGGGATCATAGGTCTTTTGACAACTAGCTTGAGTTCGCCTTGGCCGAATGTTCTCGGCCTAGTCAGTTTTTCATATGAGCGAGTCATCCTTACTTTGTAAGCTTCCAGGTTTTGCTGCGCCACGAGGCCAGTTTCATCGAGGGCATCGAGCTCTTCAAGCCGAAGTTGGGTATTTTCTTCATCCGTCAGCTCGTATCGAACTGCCACTCGTAGAGAGGGTAGCTCTATCTCCAAGGGAAGTACCACTTCCTTGCCAAATACCAACGCGTATGGCATTGTATTCGTGGCCATTTTGAACGTGGTTCGATACGCCCAGAGAGCTTCATGCAGTCTCTCATGCCCGTCCTTTTCATTTCTGGACACCGTTTTCTTTATGATATTCGTCAAGGTCTTGTTGAAAGCTTCAGCTAGACCGTTTGCTTGGGGATTATAGACTGAAGAGTATCTCCAGTCTATATTATGCTGTTGTGCAAAGTGGCTGATCTTATGGCTTCTGTAGGACGGCCCATTATCCGAGATGATCCGTCACGGGGTGCCGAACCGGTAGATGACACGTGTCCTGAAGAAATGGAGGATGTTCTCCATCTTCACTTCTCTTAGCGGTACTGCTTCTGCCCACTTAGAGAAGTAATCGGTCGTTGCCAGTATGAACCGATGTCCTTTGGATGACGCTGATTCAATGGGGCCGATTATATCGGTTCTCCACATATCGAACGGACAGCTAGCTAATGTTGGGTGTAGCGGATTTGGATGCCGGTGGATGAAGTCCCCGTGAATTTGGCACGAGTGACACTTCTTCGCATATTTGGGGCAGTCCTGAATCATTGTGGGCCAGCAGTAACTCATTCTTTTGATCTTCAGCTTCATCTTTGGCCTGACTTGATGAGACCCGCAGAGTCCATCGTGAGTTTCTTGAATGCCTCTTTTTGCTTCTTCTGGTCCCAGGCACCTCAGCCACAAACTGTCGAACAATCTCTTATATAGAGTATTATTGACGAAGGCAAACGACAGAGCTCGTTTCATGAGCTGATGTCTTGAAGATGCATTTTCAGGTGTTCGATGGGATTTGAAGTAGTCTATGAAGACTTCTCTCCAATCCCTAGCCTTTTCTTCATCCTCTAATTGGAAGGCTGCTTGTTTGGTCACTTCATTTCTTTCAGACGACTCTGGAGATATTTCTGCTGGTGCGAGAATCCGGCGGCTTTGCACAATGATCCTTACGTCATCGAGATTTTAGTCCGCCAGTTCTTTAGCGAGCTTGACTAATGCATCCACCTTACTATTTTCTGCACGCAGTATGCTTTCCAGGATGTAGGAGAGAATTTGAGTCAGCAGTTGCTGCACCTGTTGGGTTATGCAAGTGCCCCGACCATCAATCCGTGGCCAAATGCGGAACAAAAATTTTCAAAACTGGCGCTAACGTAACCCTAGTCTACGGATCAACCCATAAGCCCTAGATAACAAAAACATGCATAGGGTTAGAGTGATTATACCGAATTGATCCGTGTCCTTCGGTTTTCAACCACCTTCCCAAGCTCCTCAAAGCTTCCTTGATCATGGTTGATCTCCGGTCTCCCTCCCATCGAAGATGATCCACCCGAGAGTCATAGCATCAAGCTCCAACCTCAAATCCGAGGAAACTCGAGTTTCTAGTTCGCTACACTAGATAGCCAAGATGAAGTAGAGAGTGTGTAGGATTAGTTTGTCTCAATACACCCTAGGTTTCTCAACACATGAGACATTTAGGGTGGAGGTAGATGAAGCCATGAGAGGTTGAGAGAGTGAGGCTAAGAAGAACAAGTGAGTAAAATGGATAACTCTTATGAGCTATTTGTTGTGTGAGCATTTATCAAGCATGCTACCAACTCAAGAAAACAACTCAAGAATAAATATCTCCATGTCTTACAACAAATATCTCAAACCAAAAACAAAAACATAATCATGCCACCATGAGTCACTACATGACTCATCACCACGAGTCACCAAGTGAGCATGCTAGATTTAATGCCAAAACAAAAACTCACCCTCTCCACCTCATTAAACATTTAACCCTAAATGTTTAATACAAAAAGAAGTGGCAACTTCTAGAAGCAATCTTGTAAAGAATTACAAGACTACCCCTCATCTGTATATACATACCCACATCTGTATTCTGACAGAATACGAATACAACGAGATAAAAATAATCCAACAATATAATAATAGGATCCGGTTTAAACCAAAGCCCATTAGTATTATCCGTCAGAATCATGATCCGTGCACAAGTGCACGTATATGATCGAACCCTGCCGTAAAACCATACGGCCTCTACATCGTTTCGCCCGAAGCAGTGAAACCCTATGTGTGGGACTCTAAAGACTCGTCAATATGCTGGCAGTGGGTTTAACCACAAGCACGTCAGCGGCACTAGTTGTACGTAACGGCTATCCAGGTATTGAGCGAAAGGGAGGCCGACGAGCAAACTCATCCTGAAACCCCTAATGAGCCTGATAGTGACAATATCCATACTGTAGGGTGTTTTTTGTCACCCCATTGAGATGGGAGTACGCGCACGCTAGTCAGGCGTACTACAGATTCCCCCTGCCTAGGGTAGGCCGGGGTTTAATGATTGTGGGGATCCGAATCTCCGGCAGCCACGGACTAAGCTGCCGTTAATTACCCCTCGCCTTTGGGGCGAGGGAACCTCCGATTAACGGGTTAAACTGGTCATGTGAACCCAATGTGCGGTGTGCATGTGTTCTGTTTTGAAAGGGGGGTTTTGGATATATCGGGAGCCACACAGAGTTTTTACGGGGGTCCTGCTACCCGGATAGCGGGCTGGGGGTCAAGGGGGCTAGCAGCCCCCTTGCGGGGTTCGGGGCAGCGCCCCGGCCCGAAAATTTTTTGGAGGGGGAGAATGTTGCGGAGTATGTGTATGTGTATATTTATATACAAATGTATATATATACATATATATATAAATAAAGGGGAAAATGCATCCAAAGGATGCGTGGGGCAGCACCTTGGGCGCTGTGCGCTTAGGTGCTGTGCGCTCAGGCGCAAGCGCGCCACGTGTCGGCACGTGGGCGCTTTGCGCATGAGCGCTGCGCGCAGGAGCGCAAGCGCACGCGCCACGTGTCGGCACGTGGGCGCTTTGCGCACGAGCGCTGCGTGCTGGCGCGCGCGCCACGTGTCGGTACGTGGGCGCTTTGCGCACGAGCGCTGCGCGCTGGCGCGCGCGCCACGTGTCGGCACGTGGACTCTTTGCGCATGAGCGCTGCGCGCTGGTGCGTAAGCGCGCGCGCCACGTGTCGGCACGTGGGCGCTTTGCGCAAGAGCGCTGCGCGTAAGCGCGCGCGCCACGTGTCGGCATGTGGGCGCTTTGCGCTCGGGCGCAGTGCGTGGGAGAAGAAAAGAGGGCTTTTAGCCCCAAAGATTTCTCTGAAGAGAAATCAGAGAGGAGTTGGACTCCTGAGTGTATTCTTTTCTTTGGGGGTTTAATGAAAGATGTTCTTCTTCTTCCTCCTCTGTTAAGCTGGATCTTGAAGGTCAAGAGATGTGAGATCTCAAAATCTCTCCTTTTTGAGATCTGATGGCAGATCCAAGTTTCCCTTTGTGGGTTTTGTGGTGAAAAACTATTTTGTTTTGAAAAAGGAAGAGTAAAACTCTTGATTTAATTCAAAAGAAAGAAGAAGGTTTTGGAACCTTGAAGAAGGAAGAAAGATCTCAGATCTGAAACTTTTTTTTTGGAGAGAGAAAAAGTTTTTTTTGGATATTTCATTATCCTTGCCTTTATAGGCCATACATTTTACACATAGCCCCTTGGGCTTCACAAAATGGCATTTTGCCTATCCCATGGCTCATGTGCCATTTCATTTTTGCACATAAGCCATGGGCTTACAAAAATTTGGCTTTATGCCCATTTTGCATACATTCATGTATAAAAAATTACATGAAAATTATTTATTACATGATCTATATTTTAGCTGGCCACGGGCTCGACTTGGGCATGGGCCCGCTTGACCTGGGCTTGGGCCCACCTGGCTTGGGGTTGACCTTGACTTTGACTCGGTCAACGGGGGTGTAAATTTTTACCCCAACAAAGTGCCCCCCATCAATAAATGCACACCGCACATTTGAGTTGTGTGCATGAAATTGATGGATCTTGAAGCTGAACTTCGAGGTGGAGCATCATTCTGGAGGCGAAGCATCATCCCGGGGAGCATGATTCCCGGGGATCGGAGCATCATTCTGATTCGCGGAGCATAATTCCAAGGTCGGAGTATCCCTCAAGGAGCATGATTCCCGGGGATCGGAGCATCATTCCGATGAGCGGAGCATGATTCCAGGGTTCGGAGCATCATTCCGAAGAGCGGAGCATAATTCCAAGGATCGGAGCATCATTCCGAAGAGCGGAGCATAATTCCAAGATTCGGAGCATCATTCCGATGAGCGGAGCATGATTCCAAGGATCGGAGCATCATTCCGATGAGCGGAGCATAATTCCAGGATTCGGAGCATCATTCCGAAGAGCGGAGCATAATTCCAAGGTTCGGAGCATCGTTCCGATGGGCGGAGCATGATTCCAGAGTTCGGAGCATCGTTCCGAAGAGCGGAGCATGATTCCAGGATTCAGAGCATCATTCCGAAGAGCGGAGCATAATTCCAGGATTCAGAGCATCATTCCGAGGAGCGGAGCATAATTCCAGAGTTCGGAGCATCATTCCGAGGAGCGGAGCATAATTCCAGAGATCGGAGCATCATTCCGATGATCGGAGCATGCTTCCAGGATTCGGAGCTTCATTCCGAAGAGTGGAGCATAATTCCAGGTTCGGAGCATCTTTCCGAAGAGCGGAACATAATTCCAGGGGTCGGAGCATCATTCCGATGGGCGGAGCATAATTCCAGGGTTCGGAGCATCATTCCGAAGAGCGGAGCATAATTCCAAAAATCGGAGGATCATTCCGATGATCGGAGCATGATTCCAGGGTTCGGAGCATCTTTCAGAAGAGCGGAGCATGATTCCAAGGATCGGAGCATCGTTCCGATGAGCGGAGCATAATTCCAAGGGTCGGAGCATCATTCCGATGATCGGAGCATGATTCCAGGGTTCGGAGCATCTTTCCAAAGAGCGGAGCATGATTCCAAGGATCGGAGCATCGTTCCGATGAGCGGAGCATAATTCCAAGGGTCGGAGCATCATTCCGAATAGCGGAGCATAATTCCAGGATTCGGAGCATCATTCCGATGAGCGGAGCATGATTCCAAGGATCGGAGAATCATTCCGATGAGCGGAGCATAATTCCAGGATTCGGAGCATCATTCCGAAGAGCGGGTAGATATCCCGAGGCGAAGCATGATTTCGACACGGGGTAAATTCTGGGGGGGAGCATGATTCCGCCGCAGAGGTTGTTGGTTTGATTTGATTTTGGTTGACATCAGCATCGCTACACTGGAATATGGTACCAGGAGCGAATCATCATTTGTCATGAGAGGATTTGGGAATTGTTTTTTCTTTTTGTTTTGGCATCAGCATCGCTACACTGGAATATGGTACCATGAGCGAATCATCATTTGCGCTTGCTTATTAGGAAACGATGGCTTAGGAGACAGGTTTTAGGTCTCTATAACCTAAGACTTTTCAATTTTGTGAGCCGTAAGGGTCTCACAAAGTATTTTCTCCCTACGGGTCGTAAGGATCCCGTAGGTGTATTTTCTCCTTAGGAGTCGTGGGGACTCCTAAGTGTGTTGCTCCTTTGTGAGTCGTAAGGATCTCACGTGGGAATTTTCTCCTCACAAAGTCGAGAGGACTTTGTGAGTACATTTCATCTCTTTTTCACGAGTTTGCGCCCTTTCGGGTTTTCACAAACTCGCCGGCAGTCCTGCTGTTTTTACTCACGGAGCCCTTTCGGGTTTTCATCCGTGCCCATTTTGCTTGTGGACATACCTTTTTTTTATTTTATTATTATTATTTTTTTTTGGAGAGATTGGGATTGTTTTACGCCCGTGGATTGTATACGGTTTTGCAGGATGTATGATCCAGATCGTAGGGCAATAAAAAAATTTGGGACTTTGTTGGCGTCTGCATCGCTGCACTGGAATATGGTACCAGGAGCGACTCATCATTCGCCGTTGGGGTATGAGATTTGGAATTTGGTTGGCGTCTGCATCGCTGCACTGGAATATGGTACCAGGAGCGACTCATCATTCGCCTTTGGGGTATGGGATTTGGAATTTGGTTGGCGTCTGCATCGCTACACTGGAATATGGTACCAGGAGCGACTCATCATTCGCCACGTGGGAATTGGGGAGCGATGGCTTAGGAGACAGGTTTAGATCCCTACCACCTAAGACTTTTCAATTTTATGGGCCGTGAGGGTCTCATAAAAGCATTTTCTCCCTGCAAGTCGTAAGGATCTCGCAGGTGTATTTTCTCCTTAGGAGTCGTGGGGACTCCTAAGTGTGTTTTTCCTTTATGAGTCGTAAGGATCCCACAAAGGTTTGTTCTCCTCATGTATCGTGAGGACACATGAGTGGGTCTTCTCAATGGAGCATAATTCCAAAGGCGGAGACCAGCCGCGTAACTGGTGATTACGGTGGGGCATGAGGGTGATGAAAATTATTTGAGCCCGTGGATTGTATACGGTAGTCAATTTGGGGACTAACCGTAGGGCTGGGAGAATTTTTGGGAAACTGGATTTTGGTTGGCGTCTGCATCGCTGCACTGGAATATGGTACCAGGAGCGACTCATCATTCGCCGTTGTTTTGTTTTTTTTTGTTTTTGTTTTTTTTTTGTTTTACCGCGATTGCTCTATCATTTCAGCTTTTCTTATCGCGAAGATCGCGATTGCCCTACCATTTCGGCTTTTATTCGCGGTTGCCCCATCATTTCGGCTTTATTTCACCTTGATTTTACTCGCTGATTTTTATTGCAAGTTGCCCCATCATTTCGGCTTTTCTTTATTTTTCTTTTACTTACACATTTTTTTTATTTACATTTTTTTTACATTCCCCAGTTTAACGACTTAGAGGTCGACTGTTCCCAGTTTAATGATGTGGTGGTCGATTGTTTTCAAAGAAAGGCAGATGTCTGAGAGAATCGGTTTCACGAAGAACTTCGGTCTCCATTTGTATGAAATTGGCGGTTGCGGCTTGACTGTTTGTTAACACGCCTTTGGACAGTTCTATCTCTCCTGCCTTGTATTGTTTTTCGACCCAATCTTTGAAGACGAAGCAGTCCTCAATGGCATGACCTATCACTCTGTGATAGGGGCAGTATTTGGGGTCGTCGGTCCTATTCGCTTCTTGCGGTCTTTTTGACTCTAGCAGTTGTAGACCGTTCTTCAGAGCGTCTTTGAATATTTTACGGATTTTGTCCCTTCTGAAGGAATAGACCTTATCCAGCTTCTCTTTCAGTGGAGATTCTCCTCCTTCTCCGAACATTGGCTTCCGAGGCTGGTTGGCGCTAGGCCCGCTCATCCCTTGCTTATTTCGGTTAGCCGAAGTGTTGAAAGATTCAGAATCATCGGAGTTTCCGCCTTTGCGATTATCGTCCTTTCGGTTTCTCCAGGACCTATTGTTATTTTGGGAGTCAGAGGAGGACTCCTGCTTTGAGCGTTCCAACATCTGGACTTTTCTGGTCAGCTCTTGGAATGTTTTGAGACCCGCGGTACATAGAAACGGGGCCATCCAGTTATTGAGATTTCCGACAAGGAGACTGACAGATTGGTCCTGCTCTATCGGCGGTTCACATTTGACGGAGAGGTTGCGCCATCGGGTTATAAAATCCGTGCTGCTTTCGTCGCTCTTGGGCTTGGTCCGTACGAGCTCGGCAATGGTAATCTTATCGCTGACGCTCATGAACCTCTGCCGAAACAGAGACTCCATTTGGACAAAAGTTGTGATGGAGCCATCCGGTATGCTCGCGTACCAGTCGAAAGCAACATCGGTCAAGCTATTAACGAACTGGCGGAGGAGAAGCGCATCATTGCCCCCAGTATTCCCGCATGAGGCTTTGAAGTGGGTGATATGCTGGTTCACATTTCCCGTCCCATCGAATCTTCCGAATTTGGGGATGACATAGCCGCTAGGAAATTCTACCAGATCATATTGAGCAGGATATGGTCTCCCACTACTGCTGATATCTTTTTGCGCTTCGGCTTCGGCCACCAATGTTTTGACTTTGCTGGCAACCAAATCCATAATTTGATCTTGAGTTAGCGGGCTACTGTCATCGGTAGCCAAGACATTTCCCGAGATAGGATGCGACTGGTTTTCATGTAGCTCGCCCACTTTTGGATTTGAGGGAATAGGCGTCGACTGCTTTGGGACACCACTTCCCGGTTCACGAGCAGAGCCCTCCGCTTGATTGGGCGGCTGAGAGGCAAGTTGGGCCGTGAGCCGTAAGACGACATTTGTCAAGTCGTCGATCTTTGAGTAGAGCTTGGCCATCTCCTTGTCTTTGCTTCTGAGCTGCTTTCGGAGCTCTTGAAGCAGCTCTTGCTCTGCGGTCCTGGGGTGGAAAGTCGGCTCTTCTTCGCTTTCCGAGCCCGACTCCTCATGGACCGAAGGGTCTTTCCGCCTATCATCCTCATCAAGAGGGTTTTCATCACCCAGCAGAGGCGGCTGTTCTTGGGAAGCGGCCACCACATTCAAGCCAGATTGGGTTTGAGATGTGGTAGCCCCGTCCTTGCTCTTGCTGCGCGTGCCCACCGTGTAGACAGTGTGGACTACATACCCAGCCATTTCCTCATCTTCGGCGGGGTAACCCTGTTCTTCGAACCTCATGAGGTTCAGCCTGGCAGGAGCCCTATCCCTTTTGTTGGCTCTACATCTGAGCCTTTTCTCCCTCAGCTTCTCGATTTTGAAGGCTTGGCGGGCATCCGCTACCCGGGAAACCATTGTGAGTTGATCAGCGGGGAGCTTAGAGAAGACACCCGATCGAGCATTTGTTAGAGGCGCCGCTGGAGCTTGCTCGGGACGCGTTGTAGCTTTGTTGGCGTTGATGGCCTTGCCCCCAGCTGGGGCCAAGGAAAGTCGTTCAGACACCGACTTGCGTTTGGGTTGGGGCGCCCTTGAGATTATCTTTGTCTGCCACCGAGGCTCGAGGAGCTGGGATGGCGCCAACTGGCATGAACATAATAGAGCCGAATGGTAGCAGCGGCTCCTCCCATTGTCGCCTGAGACTGGCCGGAAGGACCGTCCTAGAGTCTATCCTCATCGTGTAGGAGACGGGAGCTGAGTTCATCATCGAAGACATCGTCGGAAGGTGATTGCTTGAAAATCTGCATGAAAAAGCATTATTTTTAGTATAAATACAGGTATGTATATTGATTAAGTTCGTATGAACGCTTAACCCGAAATATGGGAGGAGAGATTGGTCCCACCGGGCGTGCCAGAATCTGTAGGGTGTTTTTTGTCACCCCATTGAGATGGGAATACGCGCACGCTAGTCAGGCGTACTACAGATTCCCCCTGCCTAGGGTAGGCCGGGGTTTAATGATTGTGGGGATCCGAATCTCCGGCAGCCGCGGACTAAGCTGCCGTTAATTACCCCTCGCCTTTGGGGCGAGGGAACCTCCGATTAACGGGTTAAACTGGTCATGCGAACCCAATGTGCGGTGTGCGTGTGTTCTGTTTTGAAAGGGGGGTTTTGGATATATCGGGAGCCACACAGAGTTTTTACGGGGGTCCCGCTATAAAGGGGAAAAGGCATCCAAAGGATGCGTGGGGCAGCACCTTGGGCGCTGTGCGCTTAGGTGCTGTGCGCTCAGGCGCAAGCGCGCCACGTGTCGGCACGTGGGCGCTTTGCGCATGAGCGCTGCGCGCAGGAGCGCAAGCGCGCGCGCCACGTGGCGGCACGTGGGCGCTTTGCGCACGAGCGCTGCGCGCAGGCGCGCGCGCCACGTGTCGGCACGTGGGCGCTTTGCGCACGAGCGCCACGTGTCGGCACGTGGGCGCTTTGCGCATGAGCGCTGCGCGCAAGCGCGCGCGCCACGTGTCGGCACGTGGGCGCTTTGCGCATGAGCGCTGCGCGCAAGCGCGCGCGCCACGTGTCGGCACGTGGACGCTTTGCGCATGAGCGCTGCGCGCTGGTGCGCAAGCGTGCGCGCCACGTGTCGGCACGTGGGCGCTTTGCGTACGAGCGCTGCGCGCAAGCGCGCGCGCCACGTGTCGACACGTGGGCGCTTTGCGCTCAGGCGCAGTGCGCGGGAGAGGAAAAGAGGGCTTTTAGCCCCAAAGATTTCTCTGAAGAGAAATCAGAGAGGAGTTGGACTCCTGAATGTATTCTTTTCTTTGGGGGTTTAATGAAAGATGTTCTTCTTCTTCCTCCTCTGTTAAGCTGGATCTTGAAGGTCAAGAGATGTGAGATCTTAAAATCTCTCCTTTTTGAGATCTGATGGCAGATCCAAGTTTCCCTTTGTGGGTTTTGTGGTGAAAAACTATTTTGTTTTGAAAAAGGAAGAGTAAAACTCTTGATTTAATTCAAAAGAAAGAAGAAGGTTTTGGAACCTTGAAGAAGGAAGAAAGATCTCAGATCTGAAACTTTTTTTTTGGAGAGAGAAAAAGTTTTTTTGGATATTTCATTATCCTTGCCTTTATAGGCCATACATTTTACACATAGCCCCTTGGGCTTCACAAAATGGCATTTTGCCTATCCCATGGCTCATGTGCCATTTCATTTTTGCACATAAGCCATGGGCTTACAAAAATTTGGTTTTATGCCCATTTTGCATACATTCATGTATAAAAAATTACATGAAAATTATTTATTACATGATCTATATTTTAGCTGGCCGCGGGCTCGACTTGGGCATGGGCCCGCTTGACCTGGGCTTGGGCCCACCTGGCTTGGGGTTGACCTTGACTTTGACTCGGTCAACGGGGGTGTAAATTTTTACCCCAACACATACAGTCCAGTCCATTCATCTATGAGTATCGTATATCGAGTCTAGGGGGGTGGATAAAATCAGACGCCTAATAACGCGACATTTAGTGTCGGTATGAAAGCTATCACCACTTGAGAAACTACCGATCCGCTCACTGCCTCCATATGGCTCGGGACTGTACACAACTAAAACCTGTTTGCACGCTCCTTTGAGCCGTGGTAGGGTAGTAATCAAAGCACAGTAGGAACTCACACGAGAAAAATGACGATCTCAGGTCGATAGACTAACCTGTATACATGTCACCTGGGAACTGCTATCTGACAATAGGTATAATACCAACTAGCATGTTCTCGGTGAGTCCGTTCGGTGTACTCATAACAAATGAGCACCTGTATACATCTTAGGTGAACAAACTGACACCAATGGCTTGTGAGACCGGCCACCGCCCCTCGTCGGAGTCTCGATCAGTATACACTAGTCTACTCTGGAGTATCGATGTCCAGTCTCGAAACTCCCACGACTAGGGACATTTAAAGATGTGCTTATAGACCACCCATCTCTCACGTATATGATCGCCATCATACAGCAGGTAGTCAAGAAAGAATCCTATGGGCTCTATCAACATGTAATAGTGATCTGTAAGATCACCTAAAGTATGTACATGATGATAAAGACAAACCAGATATCATACTATCATCTCGAGTAAGACTGTTCTATCCGTATAGGTCCTCCGTCAATCATTGCAATCGCGTGCCTGTGATCCAATAATTGACTTGAGGGCACTATAGCCAACAATCTCCCACTTGCACTTAAGGCTAATTATTGCGATGTCGCATACTCACAGCCCGTGTGATACCGAACACACAACTTCTCTACTAATCAGTCTCACAAATCTCGTTTGTGAAACTATTGCGTTCGAGAAATAGCCTCAGTGAGTGGATCCGCTCCAGTGTTTCTTTCTGTATCTCTTAATATCTCAACTTCACGGAGAAAACTATCTCCCGAAATGAGCAATACCTGTCTTAGTATATGTCTGGATATCTGATGGGACCCACTTCACAAATGAACTCCAAATCCAGCAAACTTCTTAGACTGTATCGTCCACTGAATTTAATCAGTATCTTGCGCCATGCCTTCCTCAGTATCCGCTTGGACCACCTGTCCAAACTACTGCCCTTCAAAAGAGAGAAAACTATAACTCTGACAGTCACTCTGTCATCCAGGTCACCTTGGAAGCCTGGAATGATAACCGTCTCCTGAAGGAGGCTGCCGTTACTATATCCCTAGAACATCCACTTATGTTCATAAACTGCTTCCCAACGTTTCTCCAGGATTGGATTAATATATAAACTTATTGCAGCTAGTACATAAACAATATCTGGTTTGGTACTTGACATCTAATGATTGACTCAATTTCCTAAGCAAGTGATATACCAATCATGCAAATCCCTCTCCCCTTTAGTCTGTAAGACATCCTTTAGAGAGGGCGACTCCATCACCTGCAGGTACACCAACATGCCAGGAGTCAACCATTCTAAAACACCTTTAGAATAGTGTCAAAATACCCAAATTGGGAAACTTCCCAAATCTAGATCTAGTAACCAGAATGCCTGATATATATCCATATCGTATGTGGAGAAACAACTGTGTGACAACCACAGTATAACCGATCGTAGTATAAGAATTTCACTTCCTATAAAGTGCATGTCATCCAAATACTAGGACATCACACCCTACTACATTCTTACCAGATCCATCTCCTATTCTGATGAAGTCAAAAACCTATTACTGTCACATCAAAAATAGATGATCTATCTCCGCTATACTTGCTTTAGTTTATGAATAGACAAAAGCTACTTGTCCACTATACTTCCGTTGCTCCTATTGACTACAACAACCCTCTGGTAGAGTCATATACATGTGCATTTCTAAAGCTCGTTTAGAACGACGTTATACTCATCCTCCTGCCGGGTTTCATAGTCTAGAGCAACATCAATGGCAAGTCTGGGTAAACAAGAACCTCCCTGTCACCGTTTCTAAGAAAACCGAAGTAGCTCTCGGATGCCTGAGGTTACCCACCATATCGGGGGAGTGGCTAATGGAATGTCAGAACCAATTGAATCTTTAGGTTCTATTAAATTTTCAGTAATCGTTTGTGATTCTGGAATCACTTCCAGTTCTACCATACTCCCACTAATGTTTTTTGAAAAGAATCCATTTTACTAAAACTGTGGCGAGTGAAGAACAGTATATCTATTTATCTTCCAGATGGTAGAAAGTTAACCCTCGTCATAGCCCGGGATAACCCACAAACAGCCATTACTGAAACGTGCCTTGAGTTTATCCAGAGTCTGGTTTCAAGCATAAGACGGACAACTCTATATACCTCAACATCGTTAAGATATGAACCATTCTATATCCAATATAGAAACAGAGACACTAATTTAATTGGAACCAAATTCAAATCATGCAGCTGTCTCCAGTGCATGTCAACTAAGTGGAATGAGGCCAAGCAGCATTACTCATCTAGGAGTGCATCTACATATGAGTAACCTGAAAGAGAAGTAAGTTTTCAAAACCATTACTATCAACGGAATACCTAACACAAGTATCTACATCTTCGATCACCTTGAAGAATCCTGATACTTGCAACATGCGGTTCTCTACTTTATTCATATACCTATAACTTCTCAAAATTTGGACCTTATATTTCAATGAAACACATATCTAAAAACTAGAGAAGTCACAAGTAAACAGAATATAGTACGAGTACCAACCCCTTTATCCTAATGGACACTGGACAACATACAATACATTGTAAAATCCCCCTGAGTTAAATAACTTATGCCCTTGCGTCGTAGGTTGAAAAACTGTATTATGGTTAAGAAGAATTACACCGCTGTTGAATGCTCCTTACCCAATCACCAACTGATATAGGTAAATGTCATAGACATAATTTCAAAAAGTTATATCTCACTTTATAAAATAAAAGTACAGATATATCAGTTTGAAATTGGTGCATAACTATGGATATTCAAAACCAAATATTTGCCGTCAGGCGAAAACATAGGTGATTTCCTCAAATATCACTAATTACAACGAATTCCGATATAATGAGGATATAATCACCTAATTCCCAATATCTTACTCCCACTCATCATCTGTAATACTATACAGATATGAGAAACAAATGTGGTAAATACATACCCTAGAGTAAGGATCTAATTGGGAAATTAGTTTTCAATTAACAACGCACAGTGAATACTGAAACATGAAAATGTTTCGAAGGGGTATCCGGGTATTCCTAGTAATGCCTCTTCCACTATCCAGATTCATGACTGTAACCGTATATTTTCCATCTATCCAATCCTTTTATTTGTCTTTACTCGTTACCTTCTATACACCATACTTAGGCTAATTGATTTTCTTTCTTCCCTACCTTTCGGCGCCAGCCTATGGTTTGGAAGAAGAATATCCAATAAGCGTAATAAGTGTACTCTCCTAAATACCAGGAGCCCTCGCAACCTGAGAGAAGGTAATGATAAAAGATAACCTGAATAATCCTATTCAATTTGTCCTGAACCGGAGAAATGCAAAGGTGAAGTAGGAGTGGCGATGATATACGCAGCTTTGTCGTGAATGATAGCAGTCACAATTTACTTTCTCCTCTTTCTAATCTCTTTATTTGTCTTCACTTATTACCTACTGTACACCACACTTAAGCTAATTGGTTTTCTTCCTTCCCTACCGTTCGACACCTGCCTATGGTTTGGAAGAAGACTATCCAATAAGTGTAATATGTGTACTCTCCTAATACCAGGAGCCCTCGCAACCTGAAGGTTCAGCAGGCTACGGATTCTCTATGTGGAGGGAAGGTAAAAGGGCAAAGACAACTGAATAATCCTATTCAATTTCTCCAGAACCGGAAACCATCCTCGAATCTGAACAAGTTTCTTCGAGTTCGTATGTAACTATACGATGGTCATATCCAATAAAAGGGGATCTTCATAGTAATACAGAATGTTCCAGAGAAATGCAAAGGGTAATATAGGAGTGGCAATAATTTATGCGACTATGAAAATCCAATAGCCAAAGTGTTTTAAGAAGGTTCGGTTAACTTGGTTCATGAGTTATAGTCTAGGGTCGGGCCATGGTTGCTGCCAGAGAGAGAAAGAAAAGAAACACTCAGCGTGCACTCTAACCTAGATCAGAATGGTTAATCACTTTATCTGGATGTCTCCCACTGTTTCCTCGAATTCTCCTCCAAACCCAAAAGAAGAATTAGTCGGGATCATCTAAAATCACCCGAGGAGTAAACCAACTCATCAGTGGGAATCAGGATCCAACTATCATCGCATGATAACTTGATGGAATCCACTCAAGTCACCACACTCCAGAAGGTATGTGCATGTCTGGCAAGTTTCCTGTATGTATGAAACCCCCGATGTGATTTTTACCCCTAGGACCCAAGTGGCCTTGACGAATAATCAACAAATCAAAAGGTCCTAGTCAAGTTCAACCCGTCATTACTTTGATTGCGTTAAACCCACCCGCACGACCGTTGACGAATAATCAACAAAGTCATAGACCATCCTAACCAATCCATATGTCCATGCGACAGAAAAGCATTACAGAGCTACCGCACACTACGCCTCGGCGAATAGCAACGACAAACGTAGCGCGAATACTAAGCAATACTAATCTGAAATGACGGAGGGCTACGGCTGGTTTTTGGTGAAAAACCTTTAACGTAATGAACTTGATATCGTTGAAGGAACCGAGTGGTTTTATAAATGTATAGTGGCGAAAACTTTTGTTAAAGAGGCCACTCCCGGTGAAGGGATCTCGGCTCTTTCCCCATCGAATGAGGTGCAGGATATTCCAAACTGAATACCACGATGCAAAGCAAAAATAATAGACTACAGTAAAGTTATTATGTTGACGCAAACTTCTGCTCAATGGGTCACTCCCGATGAGGGGATCTTGGCCCTTGCCTCGTGGAATGAGGTGCTGGATATTCATAACCGAATACCACTGTGTAAAACATAAGCAAACGTCTGTAATGTCTGTTTTTAAAAAAACTTGGTTCCAACAACATCAAATAGGTTTGTTTTATCTTTGCATTGATCAGAATCAACACAGTCCCATCAATTAATCATACCAGAAAAGAATAAAAAATATGATGTACGTATATGCCACCCGCATTCTCCACTGGGCCCTGTCATCACCTGTTAGGTTACTTAACTAACAACAGAGCGGGGGTTGGACTAGCGCGGGTGCAAAACATATACATCTACTAGTATATATATAAATATATATAATAATCGTTCCAGGCATGATATATGCAACATCACAGAATATCGATAAGCATCACAGAACAAACGGATAATCTGGGAGCCCCGGGTTTCCTTTGAGCCGCAAGTGAAACCCGACGTTCTCCTGGTCGTGTGGATATTATGTGCAATGAAAACCTAGACCCCTACGAGAGTGGCAAGTTACCCGCCAATCCCAAAAGTGAGGCAACCCCAATCAACAAAGTGAATGGGCCATGCAGCACTCTGCGGAATTCGGTAACTTGAGCATCCCTCCTTGGGTCAACCTATACCCCCTATGAGTGCGGCGAATAGCCCACCAATTCTAAAGTAAGGCCCCCTCCATCTCAACTCCATGAGATGCGGGCCTGTTGCCCTCTAGAACCTGGCTAACCGTGCACTCCACCGCGGGGTAATCCTAGAACAGAAAAGAAAATAATATGTACAGCGGTGACATCGACGTCAACCCGGTTGTGCCCCAAAAAAATATATACAAACTGGCAGTGACGGCAGTCCACATGTCGGACGCTCGCCCCGCAATATCAAATGTATAAATAAATCCAAACTGTACCACCATTGCACCCAAGCTATCCACACGACGATCCCGCCATAACCACAGCACAATACAGAACATCAACGTAAATGTCACGTTCGCAAACCCGTCTAAAAGAGTATATAGTAGTTAGACGAGTTGTACCGCTCTAAAAAAATTCACGGTCGCAGATAGTAATGTATGTACTGAAAACTATGACATTAGAATTCCGCACACAATTAGCAAACTAAACTAATTTCCAAAACCATGAAAAAAACAGTGAGCTAAAGTTCCAAAAACCGACCGTTTAAGCCAATTCGGAAGTCCGAATCAAAATGAAACGCGTCCGAACCTTCGCAGGGAGTTAGAGAACGAAATTAACTTCGAGTTGAGGGGCCTAGAGGGGGTACCCTACACCCGAGGCCACCACGAGGTGGCCAGGGGGTGAGGCAGACCCGAAACTGCCCAAAGTGGGGTAGTTTCGGGTCCCCACCGCCAAGACCACCTTGTGGTGGTCTTAAGGAGTGGGACCAGTCGTTTGTTCCCCCCGGGGATTCCCCAGGGTGCCTATGCACCACCCCGCGGCTTCTCAGTTCCAACCGTGAGCCCGCGGGGTGTGCAAACTTATCAAACTTTCAGTTTTTGGAACTGTTTTTGTCGGCAGTTTTTGCACGACAAAAACGGCGGATTTCTAATGTCGCAATGATTTAACTAAGGCTTATGGAGTGGCTCTGATACCATGTTGGGTTACGCAAGCGCCCCGGCCATCAATCCATGGCCAAATGCGGAATAAAAATTTTCAAAACCGGCGCTAACGGAACCCTAGTCTACGGATCGATACATAAGCCCTAGATAACAAAAACATGCATAGGGTTAGAGTGATTATACCGAATTGATCCATGTCCTTCGATCTTCAACCACCTTCACAAGCTCCTCGAAACTTCCTTGATCAAGTTTGATCTCCGGTCTCCCCCATCAAAGATGATCCACCCGAGAGTCATAGCATCGAGCTCCAACCTCAAATCTGAGGCAACTCGAGTATTTAGTTCGCTACACTGGATAGCCAAGATGAAGTAGAGTGTCACGCCCTGCTTCCCAATATACAAGCAGAGGACGTGACGATGCCGCTACGTATTTACTATGAAGTAAATACGCTAAGCGTATCTAAGCAATATAAAATTAAAGTACAAGAGACAAGATATAATAAAAACAACAACTTTATTTATTCACATTCTTTCTGTACAATGCATGGAAAATAAATACAACTGAATAAAAGCAATGCCTAAACAATGGCATAACAGAAAAGGAAAGGTACTGAAATAAAAGTGTACAATGAACTAAAGCTCTGGGTCTTCAACAAAATGGTCCAAGTCTTCAGCGCTGGGCTCGATCTCTGACGTGTCCAGATCACCTGACGACATTCAAAGAAGAAAGAAGATAATGTCGTCAGCGAACAGATCGTTCGGTAAGTCCCAAAGATAAGGGAGAAATAGAATAGACAGAATAAGAAAGTAGCTTTTAAAGTTGTATTATGTTGTTATAATGTTGTGTTAACGCTGTTGTTTGTAGGTTGGTATAGAAGGATGCCAGTGTATACGAGAGGAGTCTCACTTGCCCCGGAGACTAAGGTATCAGAAACTCAAGGAACCGTTGGGCCACGGTACAAAAGCAATGGAATATAGGTTAGGTGTCTTATGGTTGCAGTCTCGTGCCACTTCTAACACATTCCGTACCAATCTACCCCTTAAACCCCGTATTATCTTGATTGTATTGTTGTATTGTAAATTGTATTGGAATTTGCATTGTCTTGTAATATAGATTGTATAATTGGATGACTTCCCGAAACCATGATATCAGTAAATGGATGTAACTGTAGAATCATGGATGTAACTGGAGAATCATGTAAATGGAAGTATATCCATGGTTCAGTTCAGTCAATATAGATTGAATAGTTTGAACATATTGAATATATGAATTCATGTTGAATTGTAATTTGTAGATTGTAGATTGTAGATTGTACTTGAATCATATTCAAGTCATTTTATTAATGAGACTCAGTCTGAGTCAGACAATTAGAAAAGTAAATTGGAGTCCTGATGGTTTTGATGTTATCGGTAACTGCTGCATATGGGCAACATGATTTGTGTCTTTTTCAAAGACGATTACCGTATTGATAACACCGTTGTTAAGTTGTTTACCTTAAATAGGCAAGCATCCACTTCTCCGATTCCCTGAGGCTCAAGAGGATTGGTCCTGCTTAAACCTATGTTTACTAGGGTCCTTAAGGTAATTTATAGAAATTGAGGGGGCTTTATGTAAAAATAATTTTATATACTTTTCAAAATATTCCCCAAGTATTTAGTTATCATTATTAGAGTTATCATGAATGTAGATTTTATAATTGTGATATTTCTAGTGAAAATATCCTAAATTCATAATAAAGGGTATTTATTTGTAATATTGACTTGTATGGAATTCATGGTATTTTAATGTAAAATGATTCTTGTGATTTTTGAAAAGATTTGAAATATTTATAATATTTCAAAACAGATATCGTAATGTTACATATATATATAATTATATAAAAATAATTTTAATATATATTTTATATTTCAAAAAATCTCATTTTCTTACGATTTCGTATAAATCTTTCGAGACCGAATGCTCCTTGCGGAGATCTGCATCTCGAACTACTAAGCCCGACGATGTGCGATAATCCGCACCATCCCGAACGGGTTCCCCAAATGGGTTGTAGCGGCACTTTGCAAAAATTTGTGTAAAATACTAATCTTTTAGAAAACGGTTTTATTAGTAATGGTATTTATTTGAAAATGTGTCGTTTTCCCGTATTCTATGTTCCCGAAAGTATTGTGCTATGTTGTATATGAGTGTGTGAGGAGGTAGGTCATTACCTCGTGATCTACTTAAAATTATAGCAAGTTTATGATGGTTTAAATGTCGAAATGAAACTATATGGTATTTTAATGAAAAAGTATGGTAAAAGTTACAAATGGAATTAGATTGTCATGAAACTTGTTCAACATGTTTATTAGTGTTTAATAGTCAACATGTAATGGTTTAACAAGATTGTATTAAGGAAAAGTGAGATTTTAGAAAGAACCGAATCGGTCCGTCGGGTTTTAGAATTTCGTATTTTTAGAAAGGATTAGAGAAGGGAAATTGGGACTTACTGGATTAGAGCTTAGAAGGGAGGAAGAGGAAACGGGAGGAGGCATCGGTGCATCGTTTCGTCGCCGGAAGCTCCTAGGGTTGTCGTCGGAATTTCGCCGAGATCTGCATCTCGCACTACTAAGCCTGAGGATGTGCGATAATCCGCACCATCCCGAACGGGTTCCTCAAAATGGGTTGTAGCGGTTTTGTAATTCCGTATGTTTTAGAAAGAAAAGAAAAATAGAAATGGGGACTTACGGGTTTAGGACAACAAAGAGAGGGAGATGGATCGGGAGGAGGCATCGGTGCGTCGCCGAAAGCTCCTAGGGTTGTTGTCGGAATTTCGCCGAAGCTTCGCCCCTTTGCTAGCTTGAATTGTACACAATTTTACTAGGGTTTTCTTGAGAGTTTTGATCAGAATTTTGGAGTGAGGGGGTAGTGTATAGGGGTTGTATTTATAGGGTTAGCCTAGGGTTAGGGTAGATAAAAGGTTAAAATGAAAAATGTAATAAAATGTATTAAAAATGTATTAAAAGTGGAGTAATTGTGGTTTTAAAAGAGCTTTGGAAATGGTCCGAGGACAAAATTTTGCAGGTGTACAGGGGAGACCAAAAGACACAATTTTTGTGTTGGGGACTCGGCCGTCCGGCCGAGTCCTACCGGCGGAGCCGGCCCGAGTCGGGCCGAGTCAGGGGGTCATGGGGTGGCTGGTCGTTTGGTATGCTCACTGGTATATTTAACTTTCCTAGTGTAGTGGGGTTTTTGTGAGAAATGCACGTGTAAACTGTTGGTATTCTAAAAATCAAAAACAAAATAATATTAAAAATAATGCGGAGTATGGGATTTGAACTCTGATGGCTTGGTTCAGCAGTGCAAGGTATTACCAATGAGCCACAAGCTATTTCTTGTAATTAAATTTCTAATTAATTACTTATCTTGTGCTCAGGCAATAAATAACCCTTTATGGATTTTGAATTTTTTTTTTGTAAAAACTTGTATTGGAAATTTGGGGTTGTTACATATAGAGTGTGTAGCATTAGTTTGTCTCAATACACCCTAGGTTTCTCAACACATGAGACATTTAGGATGGAGGTAGAAGAATCTATGAGAGGTTGAGAGAGTGAGGCTAAGAAAAACAAGTGAGTAAAATGGCTAAGTCTTGTGAGCTATTTGTTGTATGAGCATATATCAAGCATGCTAGCAACTCAAGAAAACAACTCATGAATAAATATTTCCATGTCTCACAACAAATATCTCACACCATAAACAAAAACCTAATCATGCCACCATGAGTCACTACATGACTCATCACCATGAGTCACCAAGTGAGCATGCTAGATTTAATGCCAAAACAAAAACTCACCCTCTCCACCTCATTAAACATTTAACCCTAAATATTTAATACAAAAAGAAGTGGCAATTTCTAGAAGCAATCTTGTAAAGAATTACAAGAATACCCCTCATCCGCATATACATACCCACATCCGTATTCCGACAGAATGCGAATACAACGAGACGAAAATAATCCAACAATATAATCATAGGATCCGACTTAAACCAAAGCCCACTAGTATTATCCGTCCGAATCATGATCCGTGCACAAGTGCACATATATGATCGAACCCTGCCGTAAAACCATACGACCTCTACATCGTTTCGCCTGAAGCAGGGAAACCCTCTGTGTGGGACTCAAAAGACTCGTCAATACACTGGCAGTGGGTTTAACCACAAGCACGCCAGTGGCACTAGCTGTACGTAACGGCTACCCAGGTATTGAGCGAAAGGGAGGCCGGCGAGCAAACTCGTCTTGAAACCCTTACTGAGCCTGATAGTGACTATCCGTACAGTCTGGTCCGTTCGTCTATGAGTATCGTATATCGAGTCTAGCAGGGTGGATAAAGTCAGACCCCTAATAACGCGGCATTTAGTGTCGGTATGAAACCTATGACCGCCTGAGAAACTACCGATCCTAGATCAGTAATTCTCGACTATCTTGGCCAAGGATTTCTGGTGATGGCCACCCGTGCACAACGCGACATCAACCCCCAATACCGGGGGAGACAAAACCCCTGACGATCCGCTCACTGCCTCCATGTGGCTCGGGACTGTACCCAACTAAAACCTGTTTGCACGACTCCTTTGAGCCATGGTAGGGTAGTAATCAAAGCACAGTGGGAACTCACACGAGAAAAATGACGATCTCAGGTCGATAGACTAACCTGTACACATGTCACCTGGGAACTGCTATCTGACAATAGGTATAATACCAACTAGCATGTTCCCGGCAAGTCCGTCCGGTGTACTCATAACAAATGAGCACCTGTATACATCTTAGGTGAAAAAACTGACACCAATGGCTTGTGAGACCGGCCACCACCCCTCGTCGGGGTCTCGATCAGTATACACTAGTCTACTCTAGAGTATTGATGCCCAGTCTCGAAACTGCCACGACTAGGGACATTTAAGGATGTGCTTATAGACCACCCATCTCTCATGTATATGATCGCCATCATACTGCAGGTAGTCAAGCAAGAATTCTATTGGCTCTATCAACATGTAATAGTGATCTGTAATGTCAACTAAAGTATGTACACGAAGATAAAGAAAAATTAGATAGCATACTATCATCTCGAGTAAGACTGTTCTATCCGTATAGGTCCTCCCTCAATCATCGCAATCGCGTGCCTGCGATCCAATAATTAACTTGAGGTCACTATAGCCAACAACACCATTTCACCATATTTTACCAACTCCGGTTTACATGTCTGATAGTCGCCATTTACTTGGCTAACGACTAGCTGGGAGTCTCCATATATGACGAGCTTTTCGATTCCCATGTCGACAGCAATCTTAAGACTCGCTATCAAAGCTTCGTACTCAGACTCATTGTTTGTCCTCGGCTCTGTTAAGGGAAGGGTAAAACGCATTATCCCTCCTTGCGGAGTCACGAAGATATGGCCCACCCCAGCTTTGATTATGGGGGTGTTGTGCTTTCGCCTCTTCATGGAAGATGCTCCATCGAAGTAGAGTTCCAATTGGGCATTATTTCCTTCCTCCTCCCCTTCAATTGTATCGAACGTGCGTTCTTCTGGCAATTCACAATTTAAGGGAGAATCGGCTAGTATCGGATACTCAGCGAGAAAGTCAGCGATGGCCCGGCCTTTCACTGCCTTGAGGGGTCGAAATGTTATCGAGAACTCCATTAATAGGAGGGCCCATTTGGCACGCCTTCCTGTTAATATGGCTCTTGACATCAAATATTTGAGAGGATCCACTTTTGATATGAGATGGACCTCATGTGCCAAGGCATAGTGCCTGAGCTTCGTTCTCGCGAAAATCAGTGCCAGGCAATGCTTTTCAATAGGGGGAGTAGTTGTTTTTTGTTCCCTGAAGAACTCGAATCAAATAGTAGAGAGCTCTCTCCTTCCCATGGTCATTCTCCTGTACCTATAGCGCGCCTAAAGAACCTTCAAGGGCCGTTGTGTATAGGATGAGAGGCTTTTCTTTGACCGGAGCGGTCAGTACCGGCGGGTTCTGCAGGTATTGCTTGATTTCGTCCAGTGCACTTTGGCATTTACGATCCCAAACGAACAGGGTCCCCTTCTTCATTAGATGGCTGTAGGGGCGGCATTTGCCGGAGAGGTTTGCTATGAACTACCAGATATACGTGAGCTTTTCTTGGAGAGACCGCAGTTGTTTAAGAGTTCTCGGCATGAGCATCTCCATAATCGTCTTGATCTTTGATGGGTCTATTTCATACCTCGGTGCCGTATGATGAATCCTAGGAATTTGCCTGAGGAGACTCTAAACGCGCATTTCAGAGAATTCATCTTTAGATTGTATTTCCGAAGATGCTGGAACACTATGCTCAGATATTCCCAGTGCTCCTCGTAAGATTTTCTCTTCACCACAAGGTCGTCAATATATCATTCAACAATCTCATGTATGAGGTCATCGAAGATCTTCATCATGGCCCTCTGGTAGGTAGCGCCAGCATTCTTCAAACCGAAGGGCATCACTTTGTAGCAAAATATGCCTAGCGGAGTTCGGAAGGCGGTGTGCTTTTGGTCTTCAGGATGCATTTTTATTTGATTGTAGTCTGAAGATCCATCCATGAAGGAGAAGACCTCATGGGTAGACGTGTTATCGATCATAAGCCCGGTAACGGGTACTGGAAAGTCGTCCTTCGGGCAAGCCTTGTTGAGGTCCCAAAAGTCCACGCAGATGCGTACTGTCCCATTTTTCTTCATTACTGGAACGATGTTGGGGTCGAAAATTACACCCTGGTTGACCAAGTCAAAGTCAACCCCAAGCCAATTGGGCCTAAGCCCCAAGTCAAGTGGGCCCATGCCCGAGTCGAGCCCGAACTTGAAGCGACCGGCCTCCCCAATGCCAACATAAAAATCATGTAATAAATAATTTTAATGTAATTTTTTATGCATGAATGGGCCAAAAGCCAAATTTTTGTAAAGCCCATGGCTTATGTGCAAAAAAGAAATAGCATATGAGACATGGGATGGGCAAAATGCCATTTTGTAAAGCCCAAGGGGCTATCTGTAAATATGTAAGTCTATATAAGTCAACATAATGATGAATAAAAGATATACTTTTCATTCTCTCAAACTCTAGGGTTTTTGTGCCTCCTCCTCCTTCCTCAAGGTTATAAACCTTCCTCCCATTTTTCAAATAAATCAAGAGTTTTACTCTTCCTTTTCCAAAACTAAATAGTTTTTCACCACAAAACTCACAAAGGGGAACTCAGATCTCCCATCAGATCTTAAAAATAAGAGATTTTTAAAATCTCATACTTCTTGTTCTTCAAGATCCGGCCAACAGAGGAGGAAGAAGGAGACCCATCTCCAGAAATCCCATCTTGGGAAGATCTAGAACCAAAGGGAGAAACAAAGCAACCCTCTTTGATCATTTCTAGATATTTTTAGGAGTCTAACTCCATTCAAGATCCATTGGAGTTTAACTCCCTAAATTAATCTCTGTTAGGAATCCAACTCCATAAGTCAAATCGGGAGCACAGCTCCCAGTGCAGGGACCAAGTCCCTTTGCTGCGTGCCAGGCACGTGGTGCGCTGGCGCTCTGGCGCGCAGCGCCCGCGTGCCAGGCACGTGGTCTGCTGGCGCTCTGGCGCACAGCGCCCGCGTGCCAGGCACATGGGGCGCTGGCGCTTTCTCCCACGCATCCTTTAGATGCCCTTTCCCTTTATATATATATATACACATACACACATACTCTACAACACTGTTCCCGTTAGAAAATTTTTTTTCTAAAGGGGCACTGCCCCGCACCCCGCAAGGGGGCTGCTAGCCCCCTTGACCCCCAGCCCGCTATCCGGGTAGCGGGACCTCCGTAAAAACTCTGCGAGGCCCCCGATATATCCAAAACCCCTTTCAAAACAAAACACATGCACACTGCACATTGAGTTCGCATGACCAGTTTAACCCGTCAATCGGAGGTTCCTCCGCTCCAAAGGCGAGGGGTAATTAACGGCAGCTTAGTCCGCGACTGCCGGAGATTCGGATCCCCACAACCAATAAACCCCCGCCTACCCTAGGCAGGAGGAATCTGTAGTACGCCTGACAAGCGCGCGTGTTTTCCCATCTCAATGGGGTGACGAAAAACACCCTACAGGTTCTAGCACGGCCGGTGGGACCAATCTCTCCTCCCATATTTCGGGTTAAACATTCATGCGAACTCAATTAATATACTTATCTATATTTATACTAAAATAATGCTCTTTCATGCAGTTTTCCAAGCAATCAATTTTCAACAATGTCTCCAAAGATGAACTCAGCTTCCATCTCCTACACGATGAAGATGGACTCCAGGACTGTTCTCCCGGCCGATCTTGGGCGACAGTGGGAGGAGCCGCTGCTACAGTTCGGCTCTATTCTGTTCGTGCCAGCTAACGCCCTTCCGGCTCCTCAAGCTCCGGTAACAGACAAACCGGCCTCGAAAGGCAAGAGGCCAAATGTGGTGATCTCGAGGGCATCACTACCCAAACGCAAGTTGGTGTCTGAACGACTTTCCTTGGCCCCAGCTGGAGGAAAGGCCATCAACACCAGCAAAGCAACAAGGTGTCTCGAGCAAGCCCCAGCGGCGTCCCTAACAACTACTCGATCGGGTGTCTTCTATAAACTCCCCGCCAATGATAAAGAAACAACTGGATATGTAGTCCACACCGTCTACATGGTGGGCACGCGCAGCAAGAGCAAGGAAGAGGCCACTACATCTCAAATTCAATCTGGTGTGAATATGGCTGCCATATTCCAAGACCAGCCTCCTCAGGAAGGTAATGAAGACCCTTCCAGTGAGGATGATAAGCAGGGAGAGCCCTCAGTTTATGAGAAGTCGGGCTCAGAAAGAGAGGATGAACCAACTTTCCATCCTAGGACCGCAGAGCAGCAACTTCTCCAGGAGCTCCGAAAGCAGCTCAGAAGTAGAGACAAGGAGATGGCCAAGCTCTACTAAAAAATTGACGACTTGACAAACGTCGTCTTACGGCTCACAGCTCAAGTTGCCTCTCAGCCACCCAATCAAGCGCATGGTTCTACTCATGAATCGGGAAACGGTGTCCCGAGATAGCCGATGCCTATTCCCTTGAATCCAAAGGTGGGCGAGCTGCATGAAAGTCGACCGCATCCTATCTCGGGAAATGTCTTGACTACCGATGACAGCAACCCGCTAACTCCCTCAAGATCAAATTATGGATTTGGTTGCCAACAAAGTCAAAACATTGGTAGCCGAAGACGGAGAGCAAAAAGAGGTCGGTAGCAGCGGGAGTCCATACCCTGCTTGGTATGATCTTGTGGAGTTTCCTACTGGCTATGTCGTCCCCAAATTTGAAAGGTTCGATGGGACGGGAAATGCGAACCGGCACATTGCCCAATTTAAAGCATCATGTGCGAACACTGGGGGCAATGATGCGCTCCTTCTCTGCCAGTTTGTCAATAGCTTGACCGATGTTGCTTTCGATTGGTATGCAAGCATATCGGATGACTCGATCACAACATTCGCTCAAATAGAATCCATGTTCAAGCAAAGGTTTATGAGTGTCTGCGATAAAATCACCATCACTGACCTTGTAAGGACCGAGCCAAAGAACAACGAAAGCAACATGGATTTTATAGTCCGATGGCGCAATCTCTTTATCAAATGCGAACCGCCATTGGAGCAAGACCAATCCGTCAGTCTTCTTATAGAAAATCTGAACGACTGGATGGAACCTTTTCTGTGCACCGCAGGCCTCAAAACATTCCAAGAGCTGACCAAGAAAGTTCAAATGTTGTAACGCTCAAAGCTTGAGTCCACTCAGAATCTCCAATTCACAAACAGACCGAGACATCGGAGGGACGACAACCGGAAAAGCGAAAGCTCCAACAACACCGATTCTCTGGATAAGCAGAGAGCGGGCGGAGTAAAGACTAACAAATATCGAGAGCCAACTTTGGAGGAAAGAAGAAATAAGGTCTACTCTTTTCGAAGGGACAAGGTCCACAAAATTTTCAAAGATGCTCTGAAGAATGGCTTGCGACTACCAGAACCAAAAAGGCTAAGTGAAGCGAACATGACTGATCATCCCGACTTTTGCCCGTACCACCGAGTGCTGGGACACACAATTGAAGACTGTTGCATCTTCAAGGATTGGGTCGAGAAACAATATAAGGAGAGAGAAATATCGTTGTCCCCTGGCGTGTTAACAAACAATCAAGATGCGACCGCCAATTTCATACAAATGGAGACCGAAGTCCTTCAGGGCCCCGATTTTCTCAGACACCCGCCTTTCTTTAAAAAGAGAGTACCAAGGCTACAAGCTAAGCGCCAAGCAAGCCACATTGACAATGAAGAAGCAATAGATGGGCAAACAACCCATATGGCCTATATGATGGAGCTCGGAGGAACAAGTCTTCCTACGCCTTATATCCACGACAATGATGCGGTTGGTGCCATCCATCACCGGCTTGATCCAAATGATGAAGAGCTCACTCATGTAATTAAGCCCAAGGAGCCCGTGTTTCCTGCAAAATCGAGCCCAAGCTCCAACAACTGACCACCACATCGTTAAACTGGGAATGATAGACCTCTAAGTCTTTAAAGGGGAAATGCCGACCACCACGTCATTAAACTGGGAATAGTCGACCTCTAAGTCGTTAAACTGGGGATGTAAAAATGTGTATATATATATATGTATATATAAATAAAAAGCCGAAATGATGGGGCGACTCGCAATAAAAATCAGCGAGTAAAAATAAAAATGAAAATAAAACCGAAATGATGGGGCAACCGCGAATAAAAAGCCGAAATGATAGGGCAATCGTGACCTTCGCGATAAGAAAAGCTGAAATGATAGGGCAATTGCGGTAAAAAAAACGGCGAATGATGAGTCGCTCCTGGTACCATATTCCAGTGCAGCGATGCAGACGCCAACCAAATTCCAAATCCCAATAGCGAATGATGAGTCACTCCTGGTACCATATTCTAGTGCAGCGATGCAGACGCCAACTAAATTCCAAATCCCAGTGGCGAATGATGAGTCGCTCCTGGTACCATATTCCAGTGCAGCGATGCAGACGCCGACTAAATTCCAAATCCCAAAACGGCGAATGATGAGTCTCTCCTGGTACCATATTCCAGTGCAGCGATGCAGACGCCAACCAAATTTCAAACCCCATACCCCAAGTGGCGAATGATGAGTCGCTCCTGGTACCATATTCCAGTGCAGCGATGCAGACGCCAACAAAGTCCCGAAATTATTCCGGCCCTACGGTTGGTCCCCAAGTTGACTGCTGTATACAATCCACGGGCTCAAATAATTCTCATCATACCCATGCCCCTACCGCAATCACCAGTTACGCGGCTGGTCTCCGCCCTTGGAATTATGCTCCATTTGGGAAGACCCACTCATATGTCCTCACGATACATGAGGAGAACAAACTTACGGGATCCTCACGACTCGTAAGAAAACACTTTCGTGGGATCCTTACGACTCATAAAGGAAAAACACACTTGGGGGTCCTCACGACTCCTAAGGAGAAAATGCACCTACGGGATCCTTACGACTCGTCGGAAGAAAATGCTTTTATGGGACCCTTACGGCCTATAAAATTGAAAAGCCTTAGGTGATAGGGATCCAAACCTGTCTTCTAAGCCATCGCTTCCCAACAGGGAAAGCCAAATGATGATTCACTCCTAGTACCATATTCCAGTGTAGCGGTGCTGATGCCGATCTAAAAAACCAATTCCCAAATCCTCCCGGGGCAAATGATGAGTTGCTCCTGGCATTATTCCAGTGCAGTAATGCAGATGCCGACAAAAAAATCAATCCCCAAATCCTCTCAAAGGCAAATGATGATTCGCTCCTGGTACCATATTCCAGTGTAAGCGGTGCTAATGCCAAACCAAAACTAAAATCACAAGTCCTCCCTGGGGAAATGATGAGTTGCTCCTGTCATTGTTCCAGTGCAGCAATACTGATGCTAAACAAATTCCAAATTCCTCTCAAATTCAAAAGTCCCGCCGAGCAAGGCAAAAATCAAACAAATCAAACCAACCAATTCCAATATCGACCTCTGCGTCAAACAGAGACACTCCGTGCCGGGGAAATGTCAAGCAGACACTCCGTCTCAGGGACACATCAACCAGCCGACACTCCGCATTGGGGAAATATCAAGCAGACACTCCGTGCCGGGGACACGTCGACTACAGATACTCCGTCTCGGGGACACGTCGGCTACATGCTCTCCACGTCGGGGAAACATCGACCAGCGACACTCCATACCGAGGAAACGTCTAACAGCGACACTCCGTAATGGGGAAACGTCAAGCAGACACTCCATGCCGAGGACACGTCAACCAGTCGACACACCGTACCGGGGAAACGTCAAGCATACACTCCGTACCGGGGACACTTCGACCGGCGACACTCCGTGCCGGGGAAACGTCAAGCAGACACTCCATCTCGGGGACACGTATACCAGCAGACACTCCGCCTCGGGGAAACGTCAAGCAGACACTCCATCCTGGGGGCACGCAGACAACAGACACTCCGTCTCAGGGACATGTCGCCTACAGACACTCCGCTTCGGGGAAACGTTGACCAGCGACACTCCATACCGGGAAAACGTCCAACAGCGACACTCCGCAACAGGGAAACGTCAAGAAGGCACTCCGTCTCGGGGACACGTCAACCAGCCGACACTCCGCTTCGGGGAAACGTCAAGCACACACTCCGTGCCGGAGGCACATCGACTACAGACACTCCGTCTCGGGGACACGTCGACTACAGACACTCCGTTTCGGGAAAACGTCGACCGGCGACACTCCGTACCGGGGAAACGGCCAACCGCGGCACTCCATTAAGGGGAAACGTCAAGCAGACACTCCGTGTCGAGGACACGTCAACCAGCTGACACTCCATATCGGGGAAACGTCAAGCAGACACTCCGTACCGGGGACACGTCGATCGGCGACACTCCGTGCCGGGGAAATTTCAAGCAGACACTCCGTACCGGGAACACGTCTACCAAATCACTCCGGGCCAGGGAAACATCTGCCACAGACACTCCATCTCGGAGACGCGTCAAGCGTCGACCGTCCATGTCGTTAAAAGGGCAGAGCATCCCAAAAAGTGGGAACCAATGCAAGTCGCCTCCACGTGAAAATAGATCCATCAATTTCATGCACACGACCTACATATATGGTGTGCATTTATTGATGGGGGCACTTTGTTGGGGTCGAAAATTTCACCCCGGATGACCAAGTCAAAGTCAAAGTCAACCCCAAGCCAAGTGGGCCCAAGTCCCAGGTCAAGTGGGCCCATGCCCAAGTCGACCCTGAACATGAAGCGACCGGCCTCCCCCATGCCAACATAAAAATCATGTAATAAATAATTTTAATATAATTTTTTATGCATGAATGGGCATAAAGCCAAATTTTTGTAAAGTCCATGGCTTATGTGCAAAAAAAGAAATAGCACATGAGACACGGGATGGGCAAAATGCCATTTTGTAAAGCCCAAGGGGCTATCTGTAAATATGTAAGCCTATATAAGGCAACATAATGATGAATAAAAGATATACTTTTCATTCTCTCAAACTCTAGGGTTTTTGTGCCTCCTCCTCCTCCCTCAAGGTTCTAAACCTTCCTCCCCTTTTTCAATTAAATCAAGAGTTTTACTTTTTCTTTTCCAAAACTAAATAGTTTTTCACCACAAACCCCACAAAGGGGAACTTAGATCTCCCATCAGATCTTAAAAATAAGAGAATTTTAAAATCTCATACTTCTTGTTCTTCAAGATCCGGCTAACAGAAGAGGAAGAAGGAGACCCATCTCCAGAAATCCCATCTTGGGAAGATCCAGAGCCAAAGGGAGAAACAAAGCAGCCCCCTTTGATCATTTCTAGATATTTTTAGGAGTCTAACTCCATTCAAGCTCTGTTAAGAGTTCAACTCCCTAAATTAATCTCTGTTAGGAGTTCAACTCCATAAGTCAAATTGGAAGCACAGCTCCCAGTGTAGGGACCAAGTCCCTTTGCTGCTGACGCGTAGCGCCCGCGTGCCAGGCACATGGGGTGCTGGCGCTCTGGCGCGCAGCGCCCGCGTGCCAGGCACGTGGGGCGCTGGCGCTCTGGCGCGCAGCGCCCGCGTGCCAGGCACGTGGTGCGCTGGCGCTCTGTGCCCGCGTGCCAGGCACGTGGTGTGCTGGCGCCAGAGTGGCAGCGCCCGCGTGCCAGGCACATGGTGCTTAGCGCCCGCGTGCCAGGCACGTGGGGCGCTGGCGCCTTCTCCCATGCATCCTTTGGATGCCCTTTCCTTTTATATATATATATATATATACATACACACATACTCCACAACACTGTTCCCGTTAGAAAAAAATTCTAACGGGGCGCTGCCCCGCAAGGGGGCTGCTAGCCTCCTTGACCCCTAGCCCGCTATCCGGGTAGCGGGACCCCGTAAAAACTCTGCGAGGCCCCCATTATATCCAAAACCCCTTTCAAAACACAACACATGCACACTGCACATTGAGTTCGCATGACCAGTTTAACTCGTCAATCGGAGGTTCCTTCGCTCCAAAGGCGAGGGGTAATTAACGGCAGCTTAGTCCGCGGCTGCAGGAGATTCAGATCCCCATAATCAATAAACCCCCGCCTACCCTAGGCAGGGGGAATCTGTAGTACGCCTGACAAGCGCGCGCGTATTCCCATCTCAATGGGGTGACGAAAAATACCCTACAAACGATATTGGCGATCCAGTTAGGATATTGAACTTCTTGGATGGAGCCGGAGTCAATTAGTTTCTTGACTTCGGCGTTGATACTCATCTCGAGCTCGAGCCGCATTCTTCTTGGCGCCTGTTTGATTAGCTTGACGCCCGGCGATATCGCCAGTTTATGCACCGCGAATCAATTTTTATATTGAATAAGCACGTCCTTTAGTGTGGCCACCTGTTTTTTATACAGAAGCTCACTGACGAACGTCGGCCTCGGATTGTTTTCCGTTCCCAAGTCAATTTTCCTTAGATTGTCCGCCGTAGTGTGTATCCCATCCTCCATCTCTTTTGGCGCCGGTGGAAATTATGAGATCATCTCGTCCCCATTCTCATTTGCAAAACACTGGGAGAGGTCTTCCATATTCTCGTGCTCCCCCTCCTTTGAGAATGTTATCACGTGGAAGGTACGAGTTCGTTTTCAATCTCGATGTTGATCTAGACTTACCCTCGCAATATAGGTTGCTTTTGGCTCATGCTTTCGTTGTGGGGTTGCCCTCCAACTGTTGGATAAAGCAAACCCGCCTTAATGATACTGGTCTTCGAGCCAGTCTTTGAAGGTGAAGCAGTCTTCTAGAGGATGTCCTATTGCTCGGTGGTAGGAGAAATAGGCCGAGTGATGGACCTCGTTTATTTGTTCGGGGTGCCGAGACTCTGGGAGCGTCATCATTTGATACTTAATGACAAGATCGAATATTTTTCTTGTCTTGTCTTGGGGGAAGGAATATTCCCGACCCATCTTCTTCATCAACGATGGATTCCAGCTGACTTTTTCTTGATCGCGTAGCTTCTCAGATCTGCTTCGCTATTTTCGAACGTCATTCTTGTTCTTCACCTTGTTGTTGCCTCTGCGTCAGGCTTTTTCCTTGCCACGAGAGCGCACAACGGGCCGAGGGTGAAGGGCATCGTAGTCTTTTCTTCCCATAGACGGTTGAGTGAGACGCTGCGTCCTGGCTTTCTCGTAAATGGCCATTTCGCGGCTGTGGTCATCCCGAGCCTTTTGACCGGCTTCTCTCGTTAGCTTGTCAATTTGTTCTTCGAATGACGGACTTGGTATTCTTACGGCGGGATCTCGCTCTGGTTCAATATTAACGCTATCTAGAAAAGCATTCCCTTCTCCACCGGAGTTATTTATGACACGGCAGCCATGAAATTGCTTCCATATCTTGGACCGAACGTATCCAAGTCCAGTCGTCTCCATTCTCCCATTGGGCATCTTTTGCTGAGTCCCGGGAATGTCCCAAATCTTGTTGTAGAACTGGGATTGTCGAGCGGTTTGTTTGAAGGGTACGCCTTGGCATCTTAATAGCCTTTTCAATCCCTCTGCGTAATATCTGGGCAGACGGATTGGTTGAAGCATGTCAAGTGCAAGTTCGGCACCATGCCAGACTTCTTTCCCCACTTTGGTCTCTGTAGATCGATAGAAGAGGATCGCCTTTTCACCTCTTCGTCTGAGAGGGACGTAGAAAGTCTGGCTCTTGTATACTGTATGTATCAAGCGCATCGAGTTATTTGTAATGCCATGGCGGAACCATAGTGATCTATAAACACTGATCAGCTCTAGTAATGGTTTGTACTGACGGGCGAACGAAGAATATGGCGTTGGCCTCGTCTTCAGAGTCACCTCCAAAGACCAAAATAGGAGTAGATGGTCCTGGCCTGTTGCCTTGGGGTTTTCTCGAGTAGACTATCTCTTCACCTTCCTCGGTATTGCTCCTAAAGATCGGAATAGTGGCGACGGCTTTTTGTTGGTTCTCTGGCTTATGACATCTTTCTGTGTCTTTGAAGTCTGGTAGGAAGTACTTTGCATCTTCATATTTGCGGACTTCATTTATGGAGAATGGATTTAGCTCCCCCGTACGTAACGGTGTACTCGAGTCCGTCTTTGAAATACTTCATACACTGATGTTGTGTAGAAGGGATGACGTTGTACTCGTGTAACCAAGGTCGGCTGAGCAGGGCGTTGTAGCAGGGCTTGGCATCAATGACATCGAATTTGATGTCAGTGACGAGCATTCCAAAGCGCAACTCCAATATTACGGGCCCAAGCATCCGTGATGACTGCGAGTCAAACCCAGAGATGGTAATTTTGTCCCGAGCTAGGTGCTGAACGTTCATGCAAATCTCCTTTAGTACCTTCACGTTAAGGAGGTTGAAAGAGGACCCGTTGTCAACCAGGATTTTTCCTATCTTGATGTCCTGGCAATACCCGGTGACGTATAGAGGACAGTTGTGCTCGCACGTTCTGAGAAGGAGATCTTCATTGCTGAATGTGATGTCAGCCATGTGAACCTCCGCTAACTCATCCTTCATATTTTCTTCTACAAGGAAAGCTTGGAACTGATCAGGCTCTTGCAGTGCCTTGATCAGAGAATCTCGTGCCTCTTTGGACAGGAGGAGAGTATCCAGTATGCTCAGTTGTGAAGGTATCTTTCTCAGATGTGCCAGGACATTGTAATCCACCTTGTTTTTCTTAGGCGGATCCTTGGCTACGAGCTTTTTGACGACTCTATCATCGAGGGCAATTTCCTCAAGGACTTTTCCTTCCCCTTGTCTCTTTTGCTCGAACCTTTATTTGTAGGCCCGAGGTTCTTTTCAGGAAACGTACAGTTACGCAGCTGAATGCTCTCGCAGTTCTTCTTCTCTTCTTCTTTTCCAGAGGTGGATTCTTTGAAGAGAGGGCCGGGGGTTATTTCTTCCTCAGAATCGCTCTCGAATGTAAGAACTTGAGATTTTTCTTTTTTCGGAATGGTATCAATCATATGACAGTTGCCAGCCGTTCCTTCACGCTCATTTGTTGTGCTTCTTTGTTGTCGATGGGTTTTGCGCTTCATCCTCTTGAAATGTTGCTGGTGAGCAACGTATCCTTGCCACCACTTCTTGAAGGCATTGCACTCATCGGTGGGGTGTGTGACCCTCCGATGGTATAAGCAGTAGTTCAGATGTACATCCGCTTCATAGAGGCACATACTCCCGGGGCTGCTTTCCATGAGAGGGGGTAGCTTCATTCCTATTAACAAGGCTTTAGCGAACCGCTTCTCCCCTTTGATCCTGCTCTTGTTTGTAGCAGGTGTGCTTTGGCATGGGTGGAGTACTTTACGACTCATCCTTACCGCAGCTTCTTCAGCATGACGCCGACGCTTGGCCTTTGTGTATATGGCCGTTTCACGTTCTCATTCAGCTTTACACTTTTGAAGGGCTTCGTTTAGCAGCCTGTCAATTGGGTCTTCTGACAGTTCCATGGATTTTGGCGTTGGTCTTGCCCCCAGTTCCTCTGCGTTGCTTTCCGACGTCGAGGGAGTTTCTTCGTCATTTAACGACGAATGAGAAACCATGTGGCATCTTGCTACATAATCTTCGGTTTCTCCCGAAGAGCCATTTCCCTCATCATCGTCACTATCTCTGTTCTCAAGTATATGGTTGAGAAACTCTTCGAGTGTGACTGGGGTCCACGCCTTCTTGTTGTATTCCTCCAGCGCATCGATGTATTTTTGCAGGTCCATTCTCTTGTCGTTAGGATGCGTGGGCTTCTTGGTCTTCTTCTTTGCCTTCGAAGACCTTGAAGTCTTGGGCTGGAGGTCTTGCCCATCGTTACCAGTTTTTGGTATTGGGCGCGGTTTAAGCACCCCCTCAATGATCTCGGGCTCCAGCGGGCTATTCTATTTGAATGCCGAACATGCTCGAAGATCCTTCAGCATTCATTTAGTTTTAGCTGAAAGGACTACTTCCCAAGGAGCTTCTTCCATAAACGAGCATGATGCCCCCGGCGTATCCACCTTTTTAGGAGCATGCCTCTATGGCGGGTTCACCTTCCAGTTTTCAGACAGCGCAAACTTCCCTTGTCGGTACTGGTCCTTGACCCAGTTTTTGAAGACGTAGCAATTCTCAATTGGATGGCCCACTATTCTGTGGTAGGAGCAGTAGTTGGGATTGTTGATGTCACCAGGCTGCAGTGGGCATCTCTGATCCGGCAGTGTGATGAGTTTGTTGCGCATTGCCAGTTCGAAAAATCTCCTCGTTTTATCACGGGGGAACGAGTAAGCACGTCCCGGCTTCTCTTCCAGGGATTGGCGTGGGCGCGCGTGTTGTTTTGACGAGCAACTGGTTTTGGGTCACTCGGTTGTTGTTGACTGTTGGAAATGAAGGCCACTTTCCCTTTACCCCTTGCATTCCGAGGGTCCATTTTTGAAGAAGGAGGCCCGTGGCCCATCTGGTCCATTTGGGCCAGCTTGTCGATCAAAGCCTGGAAGGTGGTCGGCTTAAAGAACGTCATAAACTGTGACACAGTCACCTGAGGATCGAGGGTCCCTATGAACATGCCCACGGCAGGAGCCTCTTCGATGCGTTGTTCGCATTTCGACCATAGGTTTCGCCATCGAATTACATATTGAATCCAGGTCTCTCCTGGCTTCACCCTTGCATTTATTAATGCCGTGATTGGGGTGTGTTCACTTGCGCTTGCAAACCGCTGCGTGAATAGTAGCTCCATTTCTGTGAATGTTTTGACGGAGTCATTTGGGAGCACCGAGTACCACTCATATGCCGTCTTCGATAAGCTGGCAACAAACTGGCGAAGCAGCAATTTGTCGTCGCCTCCAGTATTTCCACACAAAGCTCTAAATTGAGCGACGTGTTGATGTGGATTGCCTGTCCCCTTATACACATGGAACTTGGGGATCATATATCCCGACGGGTATTTGATTTGGTCATACCAGCCTGGGTACGGTCGCCCAGTTCTGACGACTTGGCCAGCCGCTTTGCTTGCCTGATGAGCTCGTATTTGCTGAGCTATGTAATCATCAAGGGCAGCTTTGGAGATCATTTCCTCCCTGGCTTTCGATAAAGATGGAAGAGGGTTTGATGTTTCCTCTTTGTCGTCCTCGATAATTATCGGCGGGTCTTCAGCTAGAGGTTCTGGCTGAATCATCATTCCAACCATGTCTTGGAATAGGAGCACCATCTGTTTTATATTAGTAGCTTGTTCCGCGTCCTTCTTATCATTTCTTTCCAGCACCCTTCGCAGGAACAATGTATCGGTCTCCTGCTCCTGGCGCTGTTCACTTGCCTATTTCAGACTTTCTTTTTTCCCGGTGAGTGCGGCCATTTTTGTCAGCATCTCCTGGAGCTTTTATTTTGCTCCTGCGCCTTTGTTAACGACCGAGTTTGCGGCCGATGACCCACGGAAGCACGGCTTTCCTCTTTTCCGGAAGCCATGTAAACCGTGTGCACTATCATGCCCCCAGACTTGGGGAGTTTGGATCTATCACCCTTAGGATTTGCCACCGGCGGTGGGCGATTCTCCAGCCTTCTCTTTTTGTGAGAAGTCGAAGTCGAAGGAGCTGTTGTAAAAGGCGCCTTTGTGAAAGAAGTCCTTCATTGCATGGTGGAGGGATGACTTTCCTCTTGTCGAACCTTCATTTTCTCCGGTTGATGAGAGTAGTTCTTGTTGATCACAGAGTCCTGGACTTTCCGCCAGACCCTGTGGATTTAGGAGGACAACCGCTGAGGAGGTTGCTCCGGTTTTTTCCGCGTCATGTTTTCAGCAGGCGGGAGAGATTTCTTCAGCACTGCGATTGGGGAGTTTTTGCGCACCCTCCTAATCGGTTCGAATCTGTTCCCGGTTGGAATAGCAGCGTCAACTTCCACCATTGGAGATGGTGGAGTAAGTCCAGAGGGGGAACTGCCCCCAGCTCTTTTCACTCGGCTCCAGTAGCGACGTCGAGCATGCATTGCAGACGGGATTGCCTCAGTTGTGGGAGTGGCTTCGTCATGCCCCCTGCTTTGGTTAGGGGTTGCTGCTGGTGCCATCCTGTCGAAGACCGACGTCCATTGAGAGGGAACGACCAATCTTTCAAAGGCCGACTTTTTAGTAGGAAAAGCCCCTTTGACGACTTCACCTGCCGGAGCTGGAACGGCTATCCGTTTCAGGATAACCCCTTCAGGTATTGCGAGCCTCTTTGCGGTCCCACTTGAGCTTTTGGCTCAGCCTGTTGAAGACTGAGGTGGCAGACTTGGACGACCCGTTGAGAGGGGCCGTGGCGGTTGCAAGTTGATCGAAGAACGGTTTCTTTAGAACTTCCTGTAATGGCACTGGGGTGCTGAAGCTTGCTGGCGGGAGCATGGTCCCGAAGAACAATCCAGTGGTGGCCTGAGTCACATGTTCCACTGGCATTGAAAAGATGCTGGCCGCATTTAGCCCGTATGCCACTCCTCCAGCGGGGACTGAACGGGAGTTGCTGTTGCAGGTGCACTTGGAAGCCATTGATCTTCTTTTCTCTGCACAGGAGCAAGACACCAAATCTTAGTATCTCGAATCTAAAGGCAACCATAGCAAATCACGATTTTGTTCGCGAACACGACACACGAAGTGTGGAGTGGAAAGAGAAAAAGGTCCTACCGGGCATGCCAGAATCTGTTCACCGCCGAAAACAGAGACGGGCCGCGTAGGCCGTCTTGCCTGAATTTGGGGGCAGATGCTATTTGGATTTATCCGTCCACCTCTATGAAGATGCCAAGTTGATTTATGGCACCATAAATCAGAGGTTTGGAAGGATGCGGCCAATGTAGCAGACTTCATCAGATTCCCCCTCGTTTACGAGGTATTTTTTATTGTGGGGACGCTCTTCCCTGCAAGTGCAAGCCCCTGCAGTTAATTACGTTACCGCATCACGATAACCACTTTCTCCTGCTCCGGAAGTTCACTTCATGTCGTGTGTGTTTGTTTTAGTTTTGGTTGCCCGTGGATTGTATACGGAGACTAATTTATGTCGTTGCTCGTAGGGCGTGGATTAGTCCAAATCCGTTTATTTTAGATTTGGGTTTGGGTTGATTTAAGGATCGTTGATCTGTTTTGAGATCAAGACCGACTTAAATGTATGTGAGCATTTGGGGGGCTCGGTTTGTTTTTTGTTAAGGATACGTTAGTCTAATTCGAGACTAAGATCCACTTAACAAGGTTTTATGATCATTTTTGTTTTAGATCCCACAAAAGAGCATTTGGGCTCTATTGTTTTCGTTTAAAGACGTTTCGGTCCCTTATCACCATTTTGAAGGCGGAGTTGTAGTTTGAGGACATTTCGGTCTGTAGATCACGATTTTTGAGGTGAGGATTTAGTTTAAGGACGTTACGGTCCGTTGTCGCCATTTTGGAGGCAACGTTGTAGTTTGAGGACATTTCGGTCTGTAGATCACCATTTAGTTTAAGTGAGGTTTTAGTTTAAGGACGTTACGGTCCGTTGTTAGTTTAGGGACCTCTCGGTCTATTGATTGTAAGTCTACGCTAGCGTCCCGGCAGTCTACAGACGCCAAATGCGGAACAAAAACTTTTAAACTGGCGCTATCGTATACTTTAACCCGGATCTGCCATTATTGCTAAACTAACAAACTGTAAAGAGTGTAGGAATGTTATACCGAACGATCCGAGTCCTTCGTTCTTCAACCATCATCCCACGCTCCGTTGCGGCTGCTCCGATCTCGTCGATCTCCGATCTCCTCGTCGAGGTGGCACCACATGATCGGTTCTTTAAACGGGCTCCCGCCTCTGACTCGAGGCAACTCGATCGTCAAGTTTGCTAAAAGAGACGACAAAGATTGATGTAGAGAATGAGTAGATGACTTTGTCTCACTTCGTCCAAGTCCGTGGACGATCGGTTAATGAAGTTGCCGTGGAAATCGGGTGATGGAATGAAATGGACTGTGAAATTCCATACACCGATAAAACCTATCATAATCTTTTCTAGCAAATGAAACATCAAGTGAGAGAGAGAGCAAGGGGGCCGGCCACTTATAGGAAGAGGGAGGTGACCGTAGGAGAGGGGGGGTGACTTCAAGAAAGCTTCTCACTCAAAATATCAAGAAGAAATATCCTTAGCTAAACAAAAAGCTTTAATGTTAAAGCATGAATCACTTAAACACCTCATCAAGCATTAATGAACCATTAAATGCAACCAATGAAAACTTAACACCAATTAATCCTAGTCACCTCATCTAGAACCTTCTAGAAGAATCCACACTCATCTCAAGAAAAGACAAATCCGTCTTTAACCGAATGTTAAAAGACGGCTGATAGAAAACTGGAAACTGGCAACTTCCAAAAGTGATCCTGAAACAACTTTCAGGATAACCCCAAAACTGTATAAATATACCCGCATTTGTATTACGACCGAATACAAATGCAACTGAGACAAAGATATTATACCTACTCAATATAATACTCGGATCCGGCTTAAACCAAAGCCGACCAGTATTATCTGCCCGAAAAATAACACGTGCGTAAACGCACGTGCATTTTCCGAACCCAGCCATAAAACCATACGGCCTCTACAACGTTTCGCCCGAACTTGGGAAACTGTCTGTGGGGGACTCTAATGACTCGTCAGTACCCTGGCAGTGGGTTTAACCACAAACCGTCAGCGGCACTAGCTATGCGTAACGGCTGCCCATGGACTGACCTCAAGGGTGGCCGAGGAGCGAACTCAAGGGAGACCGATGAGCGAACTCCTCCGAAAACCCTACCGAGCCTAACAGTGACAATGTATATACAGTCCGGTCCATTCGTCAATGAGTATCGCATATCTGCCTAGGGGGCTAGCAACGTCAGACCCCCAATAGCAGTATAAGTCGTGTCGGAGTGAAGCCCAATAACACCCTGAGATACTACTGGAGTACCTACCAGTAAATCTCCTGCCATGGCCGTGGGCTTTGTGTAATGGCTCTCCTAGATACAGCACGATCTCGCCCCTAATACCGGGAGAGACGAATCCCCTGCCGATCCGCTCACGTGCCTCCATATGGCTCGGGACTGTACCCAAAAGCTACCTGTTTGCACGACTCCTTTGAGCCGTGGTAGGGTAGAAATCAAAGCACAGTGGGAACTCACACGAGACAAATGACGACCTCAGGTCGATGAACTAACCTGTACACATGTCACCAGGGAACTGCTATCTGACGGTAGATATAATACTAACTAGCAGATTCCCGGCGAGTCCTGTCCGGTGTACTCATAACCCAATGAGCACCTGTATACATCTTAGGTGATCCAACTGACACCAGTGGCTTGTGAGACCGGCCACCGCCCCTCGTCGGGGTCTCGACTGTACACACTAGTCTACTCCGGAGTATCGATGCCCTGTCTCGAAACTCCCACGACTAGGGACTACAATTAAGGATATGCATATAAACTACCCAACTCTCACGTATATGATCGCCATCATACTGTTGGTAGTAAAGCAAGATTCTAAGGTCTCTATCAAAGTGTAACATGCAATCAGTCACCTGAACATGTACACGACTGATAAAGGCAAACCAGATAGCATACTATCATCTCGAGTAAGACTGTCCTACCGGGATAGGTCCTCCGCAATCATTGCAATCACGTACCTGCGATCCAATAATTGACTATGAGGGCACTATCTCCAACAATCTCCCACTTGCACTCAAGGCTAATATTGCGATGTCGACTACTCATAGCCCGTGTGAAACCAACACCCAACTCCTCTACTAATCAGTTTCACAAAGCCCGTTTGTAAAACTATTGTGTTCGAGAAATAGCCTCAGTGAGTGGATCCGCCTAGAAGTATCTTTCTATATCTCTCTTAATCTAAAGTTCACGGAGAAAACCATCTCCCGAATTGAGTAATACCTGTCTTAGAACATGTCTGGATATCTGATGGGACCTTAGTTCATAAATGAACTCCATATCCAAACTTCTTAGACTGAATCGATCACTGAACCTAATCAGTATCCGGCATCATGCCACCCACAGTATCCTCTTGGACCACCTGTCCATAATACTGTCCTTCTTCGTCAGAGGGAAAAACTAAAACTCTGACAGTCACTCTGTCATCCACGTCACCTTTGAAGCCTGGAATGATAATCGTCTCCCGAAGGAGGCTGCCGTCATCAAATCCGTAGAACATACACTTATGTTCTATAACTGCTTCCTTATGTTTCTCCAGGATTGGATTAATACAAACTTATTGCATCTAGTGCAAAAACAACATCTGGTGTGGTACTTGACATTTCATGATTGACTCAGTTGCCTAAGCAAGTGATCTGCCAATCATGCACATCCCTCTCTCCTTTAGTCTGTACGATATCTTTAGAGAGGGTGACTCCATCACCTGCAGGTACACCACCATGCTAGGAGTCAACTATTCCAAAAACCATTAGAATATCTGTCAAAGTACCCACATTGGGAAACTACCCAAATCCAGATCTAAAACCATAGATCTAGAAACCAGAATGTCAAATATTATATCCATATCCTGTCTGGAGAAACAACTGTGTGACGACCACAGTACAACCGATCGTAGTATAGGAATTTTACTTCCTACTCTGTGTATGTCATTCAGATACCATGACATCACACCCTACTACCTTCTTAACTGATCCATCCCCTATTCTGATTGAAGTCAAACCCATGACTGTCATATCAAAATTAGATGATCTATCTCCGCTATAACTGCTCAAGTCTATAAATAGACATAAGCTACTTGCCCACTATGCTTCTGCTGCTCCCACTGACTACGACAACCCTCCTACCGGGTCTCATATCCTGGAACAACAGTAGTGTCAATTCTGGGTAGATAAGAACCTCCTTGTCACCGTCCTTGAGCCTACCGAAGTACCTCTCGGGTGTCTGAGGTTACCTACCATACCTGCGGAGTGGCTATTGGAATGTCAAAACCTGATTGAATATATAGGTCCTATTAAATTTTCCGTAATCGTTCGCGGTTCTGGAATCACTTCCAGTTCTACCATACTCCCACTACTGTTTTCTGAAAAAGATCCATTTTACTAAAACTGTGGCGAGTCAAGAACAATATCACTATTGATCTTCCAAATGGTAGAATATCAACCCTCGTCGTAGCCAGGGTCAACCCACAAACAGCCATTACAGAATCGTGCCTTGAGTTATCCAGTGTCTGTCATAAGCTGGACAACTCCCCGTACCTTAATTTCTTTTAAGGTACGATCCATTCTATATCCAATATAGAAACTTTGGCACTAATTTAATTGGAACCAAATTCAAATCATGCTACTGTCTCCAGTGCATATCAACTTAATGGAAAAAGGCTAATCAGCATTACTCAACTTAGGAATCCATCCAGTTATGAGTAACCTGAAAGAGAAACACGTTTCTCAAAACCATCACTATCATCTGAATACTAATCACAAGAATCTACATCTTCGATCTCTTTGAAGAATCCCGATACTTGTGATACCTGGTTCTCTACTTTATTCTTATACCCACAACTTCTCAAAACTTAGACTTTGTATTTCTACGAAACACTCGTCTAAATACTAGAGAAGTTATAAGTAAACAGAACATAGTACGAGAACCTACCCCTTTGTCCTGAAGGACACTAGGACAACATACAATACTCTGTATAAGTCCGCTGAGTTAAACAACTCAAAACCTGTGCGTTGTAGGTTGAAGACTGTACCTTGGCGATTTCCTCAAAATATCACCAATTACAACGAATTCCGATATAATGAGGATAATCACCTAATTCCCAATATCTTACTCCCACTCATCATCTGTAAAACCATACAGATATGAGAATGAAACCTGGTAAATACATACCCTTGGAGTAAGTGTCTAATTGGGAAAACAGTTTTTCTTTAACAATGCACTGAAACATGAAAATGTTTCGTAGGGGTATCTTGGTATTCATAGCAATGCCTCTTCCATAATCCAATTCATGACTTCAACCGTATATTTTATTGCCGTCTCTCCAAATCCCTTTATTTGTCTTTAGTCATTACCTTCTGCACACCATCGTTAGGCTAAATGGTTTTCTTCCTTCTCTACCGTTCGGCACCAGCCTATGGTTTGGAAGAAGACTATCCAGTAAGCATAATAGGTGTACCCTCCTAAACCAAGGAGTACTCGCAACTGAGAGAAGGTGATGATAAAAGACAACTGAATAATACCTTATTCTTTTAAAGGTGAAATAGGAGTGGCGATGAAGTACGCGGTTTTGGTCGTGAATGATATCAGTCGCAATTTACTTTGCCCTCTTTCTAATCCCTTTATTTTGTCTTTACATATTACCTTCTGCACACCCTACTTAGGCTAATTGGTTTTCTTCATTCCCTACCTTTCGGCACCAGCCTATGGTTTGGAATAAGACTATCCAATAGGCGTAATAGGTGTACTCTCCTAAACCAAAGAGCTCTCGCAACCTGAGAGAAGGTGATAATAAAAGACAACTGAATAAACCAATTCTATTTCTCCTGAACCTGGATCCATCCCCGAAGAAGTCCCTTCGAGTTCGTATATAACCATACGATGGATCTATCCAATGGAAGTGGATATCCGTAGTAATACGGGTGTTCTGAGAAATGCAAAGGGTAAAAGAAGGAGTGGCAATGACTTATGCAACTCAGACAATCCAAAAGCCAGTATTTTAAGAAGGTTCGGTCAACCTGGTCACTGAGTCATAGTCTAGGGTCGGTCAAAGGTCGCTGCCAAAGAGAGAGAGAGAAAAGAAACACTCTGCGTGCACTCTAACCTAGATCAGAATGGTCATCACTTTATCTAATCCGGAAACCTCCCACTGTCCTGTCAAATTCTCCTCCAAACCTAAAGAATAATCAATCGGGATCACCCGAAGAGTAAACCAACTCATCAGTGGGAATCAGGATCCAACTCTCATCGCATGATAACGTGATGGAATGCATCCACGTTACTCATACTCCAGAAGGTATGCGCATACTCGGCAAGTTTCAGTTTCTTTAGAAACTCCTGATATTGTTTTTGCCCCATGCTCTTATAACCTTGGCGTTAGGTCAAAATACATAGCTTGAATACTACTGAATACCCAAAAGAAGTGACGGAGGGCTACGACTGGTTTTTTGCGAAAAACCTTTAGCGTAGTGAACTTGATATCGCTGAAGGAACCTGATAGCTTTTTAAAATATAGTGGCGAAAACCTTTTGCTAAAGAGGTCACTCCCGGTAAAGGGATCTCGGCTCTTTCCTCGTGGAATGAGGTGCAGGATACTCCACTGAATACCGCTATGCAAAGCAACTTGTAATCGACTATAGTGAAGTTATTACGCTGACGCAAACTTTTGCCCAAGGGGTCAGTCCCGGTGAAGGGATATCGGCCCTTGCCCCGTCGAATGAGGTGCAGGATATTCCACTGAATACCGCTATGCAAAGCAACATGTAATCGACTATAGTGAAGTTATTACTCTGACGCAAACTTCTGTCCAAGGGGTCGGTCCCGGTGAAGGGATATCGGCCCTTGCCTCGTCGAATGAGGTGCTGGATATTCCACTGAATACCGCTATGCATAACAAAAGGAAACATCTTTGTAACAACACTTTTTAAAATTGTTCCAACAACTCAAACAGGTTTATTTTACTTTGCGTTGATCAGAATCAACGCAGTCCCATCATTCAATCACACCAGAAAAGAACGAAAATAAAATGTACGTATATGCCATCCGCATTCGTCACTGGGTCCCGTCATCACCCGTTAGGTTACTTAACTAACGACAGAGCGGGGGCTGGACTAGCGCGGGTGTAAAACATATACAACATCTAATAGTATATAAACCAATATACAATAATCGCTCCAGGCGTGATAGTATGCAACATTACAGAAAAGTAATAAGCATCACAGAACAATACAGATATCTGGGATCCCCGAGTTTCACAGAGCCGCTGCTGAAACTCGACGTTCCCCCGTCGTGTGGATAGCCTGTGCAATGAAACCTAGACCCCTACGGGTGCGGCAAGTTACCCGCCAAAACCTGAAGCGAGGCAGTCCCCCACAGCATAGTGAATGGAACACCCGGCACTTCACGGAATCCGGTAAATTGAGCACCCCTCCTTGGGTCAACCTGTACCCCCTACGAGTGCGGCGAATAGTCTGCCAATTCTGAAGTGGGGCCCCTCTGCCTCTCAAAGCCATGAGATGCGGACCCGTTGCTTTCCCGAACCCGGCTATCCGTGCACTCCGTCTTGGGGTAAAACCTAGTACAGTAATGAAAAATAGTACAATAGGTACATCGACCGCAACCTGGTCGTGCCCCAAAAGAATATAATACAACAGACAGTGAAGGCTGTCCACAAGTTGGACGCTCGCCCCGCAATATCAAATGTACAAATAAACACCAACTGTACTACCATTGCACACTGCTATCCACCACGACAAATCCGCAACATTACAGCACAACACAGAACATCAACGCGAATGTCACGTTCGCAAACCCGTCTAAAAGAACTATAGCAATCGGACGCGGTTTACCGATCAAATGACATTCCCGGTCGGAGATATAATGTAAGCACTGCAAACTAACGTGTTTAAATTTCGATCGACCAAAGACCAAATATCAAAAAGTGGGCCCCACTGCTTACTGGTGAACAGTAACAAAATCTGGGCCAAAACTATATATACCAAAAACCCCAAAATCCCACAGAGAACCAACTGACAAAATTTGGGAGCACGTGCTCCCCACGTGGCCGCGGTTGCGCGGCCAAACCATGGGTTTGGCCGCCCTTCCGTGGCGTCTTGGAGGGATCACGACCCCAAATTTTGTCGTGGCTCTTAGAATTCCCTGCACGGATTTTTAAGACATGCAGAAATCGATTTTGAGACCATTTAAAATTAACAGAACTGTCGAGCTAGGATTTTGTGTTTTTCGATTTTCGGTCGGATCGATGTTTTAAACACGTTAGCACAAGTTAGTATAGCAAAATGGTGAGGCTTTGATACCACTGTAAGTCTACGCTAGCGCCCCGGCAGTCTACAGACGCCAAATGCGGAACAAAAACTTTTAAACTGGCGCTATCGTATACTTTAACCCGGATCTGCCATTATTGCTAAACTAACAAACTGTAAAGAGTGTAGGAATGTTATACCGAACGATCCGAGTCCTTCGTTCTTCAACCATCATCCCACGCTCCGTTGCGGCTGCTCCGATCTCGTCGATCTCTGATCTCCTCGTCGAGGTGGCACCACATGATCGGTTCTTTAAACGGGCTCCCGCCTCTGACTCGAGGCAACTCGATCGTCAAGTTTGCTAAAAGAGACGACAAAGATTGATGTAGAGAATGAGTAGATGACTTTGTCTCACTTCGTCCAAGTCCGTGGACGATCGGTTAATGAAGTTGCCGTGGAAATCGGGTGATGGAATGAAATGGACTGTGAAATTCCATACACCGATAAAACCTATCATAATCTTTTCTAGCAAATGAAACATCAAGTGAGAGAGAGAGCAAGGGGGCCGGCCACTTATAGGAAGAGGGAGGTGACCGTAGGAGAGGGGGGGTGACTTCAAGAAAGCTTCTCACTCAAAATATCAAGAAGAAATATCCTTAGCTAAACAAAAAGCTTTAATGTTAAAGCATGAATCACTTAAACACCTCATCAAGCATTAATGAACCATTAAATGCAACCAATGAAAACTTAACACCAATTAATCCTAGTCACCTCATCTAGAACCTTCTAGAAGAATCCACACTCATCTCAAGAAAAGACAAATCCGTCTTTAACCGAATGTTAAAAGACGGCTGATAGAAAACTGGAAACTGGCAACTTCCAAAAGTGATCCTGAAACAACTTTCAGGATAACCCCGAAACTGTATAAATATACCCGCATTTGTATTACGACCGAATACAAATGCAACTGAGACAAAGATATTATAACTACTCAATATAATACTCGGATCCGGCTTAAACCAAAGCCGACCAGTATTATCTGCCCGAAAAATAACACGTGCGTAAACGCACGTGCATTTTCCGAACCCAGCCATAAAACCATACGGCCTCTACAACGTTTCGCCCGAACTTGGGAAACTGTCTGTGGGGGACTCTAATGACTCGTCAGTACCCTGGCAGTGGGTTTAACCACAAACCGTCAGCGGCACTAGCTATGCGTAACGGCTGCCCATGGACTGACCTCAAGGGTGGCCGAGGAGCGAACTCAAGGGATACCGATGAGCGAACTCCTCCGAAAACCCTACCGAGCCTAACAGTGACAATGTATATACAGTCCGGTCCGTTCATCAATGAGTATCGCATATCTGCCTAGGGGGCTAGCAACGTCAGACCCCCAATAGCAGTATAAGTCGTGTCGGAGTGAAGCCCAATAACACCCTGAGATACTACTGGAGTACCTACCAGTAAATCTCCTGCCACGGCTGTGGGCTTTGTGTAATGGCTCTCCTAGACACAGCACGATCTCGCCCCCAATACCGGGAGAGACGAATCCCCTGCCGATCCGCTCACGTGCCTCCATATGGCTCGGGACTGTACCCAAAAGCTACCTGTTTGCACGACTCCTTTGAGCCGTGGTAGGGTAGAAATCAAAGCACAGTGGGAACTCACACGAGACAAATGACGACCTCAGGTCGATGAACTAACCTGTACACATGTCACCAGGGAACTGCTATCTGACGGTAGATATAATACTAACTAGCAGATTCCCGGCGAGTCCTGTCCGGTGTACTCATAACCCAATGAGCACCTGTATACATCTTAGGTGATCCAACTGACACCAGTGGCTTGTGAGACCGGCCACTGCCCCTCGTCGGGGTCTCGACTGTACACACTAGTCTACTCCGGAGTATCGATGCCCTGTCTCGAAACTCCCACGACTAGGGACTACAATTAAGGATATGCATATAAACTACCCAACTCTCACGTATATGATCGCCATCATACTGTTGGTAGTAAAGCAAGATCCTAAGGGCTCTATCAAAGTGTAACATGCAATCAGTCACCTGAACATGTACACGACTGATAAAGGCAAACCAGATAGCATACTATCATCTCGAGTAAGACTGTCCTACCGGGATAGGTCCTCCGCAATCATTGCAATCACGTACATGCGATCCAATAATTGACTATGAGGGCACTATCTCCAACATTGATCATCTTGCATGCACGTGTATTTGTTACGTGATGGGATGAGCAACGATGATATAGGATGCATCCAGTTTCGGATATGGTTTGATCTGGAATGTGCACGTCAGTTTGGGAAGTGCACCAAAAATCAGTTGGTTGTCGGGACCCGCCACCTTTCTGAAGACGTTGAGGAATTACAACGACATATATCAGAGGTGTAGAGAAATGTACCCTTGAACCAATTCCCGTGTTTGAGGGAAAAGATCATTTTTGGAGACTAAAATTAAATTAGGAGATGTGGGATGAACATTATTTTGAATATTATCAGTTGAAAAATCATTAGTCATGTTTGGGGACTAAGATCAATTTGGGAAGTATTGAGCACATGGGCTCTGTCCACTCAGTTTTTCTTTTTATTTGAAGAAGAGTGCTAAGCACTTGTTTGGGCTCAGTCCCCTTATTTTATGCAAAAAGTGCTGAGCACTTATGTAAGTCCCGATGCTCACACTTTACTCTTTTTTGTCTCTTTATAGAGTGCTGAGCACTCCTTATGGCGCCCGCGTACGAAGCACGTGAGGCGCTAGGCGCTGTCTAGTGAGTGCCAAGCACTATTTATTCTGTGGCGCCTACGTGAGGGTCACGTGAGGCGCTTGTCGCCGCTCACTGAGTGCTAAGCACTCTTTATTCTTCTGAGGCGTTCACATGAGGGGCACGCGAGACGCTGGGTGCTGAGCGCCCGTTTCCCCCAAGTGGAGCAAAGCTCTGTTCAAATTTTGAAATTTGAAATGAAGCGGCGCTTCATAAAAGCGCTAGCGCTTTGTGCGCCAGCGCTTTGTGCGCCAGCGCTAAGAGTCAAAGACTCTGAGGCAGCGCTCACGTGCAAAGCACGAGAGCGCTTGCGCTAAGTGTGCCAGCGCTAAGAGTTAAAGACTCTGAGACAGCGCTCACGTGCAAAGCACGAGAGCACTCACGCCAAGTGCGCCAGCGCTAAGAGTTAAAGGCTCTGAGACAGCGCTCACGTGCAAAGCACGAGAGCGCTTGCGCCAAGTGCGCCAGCGCTAAGAGTCAAAGACTCTGATGCAGCGCAGCACGAGAGCGCTAGCGCTCACGTGCAAAGCACGAGAGCGCTAGCGCTGGAACTAAATGTTCCCCCACCCTTGGATCAAAGATCCAATGGTGATTAAAAATCACTAAGATACAGAACAAGTTCTGTATGGGAAAATATTTTCCCAATCTTGTTAAAAACAAGAAGATTGCCTTCTGTAAAACAGAACCCCTTGGATCAAAGATCCAACGGTGGGAAACATCCCCAAATCAATCAGAGGAAAGATTTCCCTAACTAATTCAACAAATCAGCCTCCCCTATATAAAGGACCGAAGACTTCAAGTCTTGCAGAGAGGAACCCCCCCAAACTTTGAGAAATTTCAAAGAGAAGAGCAAGCTCTCGGAAGAAGAACTTCTTCAAGGTAAATAAAACAGGGAGATCAAAGCATCTCGTCAAGGAAAAAGAACTTAGTTCTTTTTCTAGATCATAGATCTATAAGACAGTGGTCTTTCACAAAAAGAGATCATAGTATCTCATCATAAAGGGGGGGGAGAAGAACTCAATTCTCTTCAGATCACATATCCATAAAGACAAAGTCTTTCACAAAAACATAAGAGATTGTAGCATCACCTATAAAAATAAGAACTTTATTCTTAAAGCCACGAGACAAAGTCTCTTATAAATGAGAGTTTAATTCTTAGAGTGTAGAACTGATCAAAGCAGCCTAAAAAGAGCCTTAGCGCTCCAATTTAAAAGAAGCGCCTCAGCGCTCTAAGACTGGCGCACAGCACCGCAGCGCTCCTAGTGCTCCATTTTAAAGAAGCGCCTCAGTGCTCCAAGTCTGGCGCCCAGCGCCCAGCGCTCCAAGCTCTATTTTAAAAGAAGCGCATCAACGCTCTAAGTCTGGCGCTCAGCGCCAAGCGCACCACGTGCTCCTCATGTGTGTGCTATTTCATAAGAAGCGCATCAGCGCTCTAAGTCTGGCGCTCAGCGCCAAGCGCACCACGTGCTCCTCACGTGTGCGCTATTTCATAAGAAGCGCTTCAGCGCTCCAAGTCTGGCACTCAGTGCCAAGCGCGCCACGTGCTCCTCACATGTGCGCTATTTCATAGGAAGCGTCGTCTCAGTGCTCCAAGTCTGGCGCTCAGCGCCAAGCGCACCACATGCTTCTCATGTGTGCGCTATTTCACAGGAAGCGCCTTAGCGCTCTAAGTCTGGCGCACAGCGCCAAGCGCGCCACGTGCTCCTCACGTGTGCGCTGAGGGAACATAAACTGTTCTTTAAATAAAGCCCCAGAGCCATAATGAGTGCTCAACACTCAATAAATGACAAAAAAGTTGTTATAACCCAAACCAATGCTCAACATTGTTAAATAAAAAAGGACTGAGCCTAATTAAATGTTCAACATTTTAACTGAGTGGGCCGAGCCCAAGTTGGCCACAGATCCCTAATTCAGATTAATTGAGCCCATACGCTCATATATCTTTTTAACTGATCTTACTCCCAAACTTGACTACAGATTTCCCAACCAACATTGGTTCAAGGGTACATCTTTTCATACCTCTGATATATGTCGTAATTCCTCAACGTCTTCAGAGAGATGGAGGGTCCCAATAACAAATAACTTTTGGTGTATCCCCAAACTGTTGAACCAAAACCCCACAAACTATGACGTCTTTAAACTGGACTATGATGTCCTTAAACTTTACGGACTATGGGGTCCTTAAACTCATGGACTATGATGTCCTTAAACTTTATGGACTGTGAGGTCCTTAAGCTTATAGACTATGATGTCTTTAAACTTTACAAACTATGATGTCTTTAAACTGGACAATGATGTCCTTAAACTTTACGGACTGTGGGGTCCTTAAACTCATGGACTATGATGTCCTTAAACTTTATGGACTGTGAGGTCCTTAAACTCATAGACTATGATGTCTTTAAACTTTACAGACTATGACGTCTTTAAACTGTTACGGACTATGATGTCCTTAAACCCAATGGACCGCAATGTCTCTAAATTAAAACGATTGAGTCCAAATACTATTTCATTGGATATAAATGATCCCAAAGTCTTGTTAAGTAGATCTTAGTCTAAAATTAGACTAACGTATCCTTAACAAGCATTTAAGTTGATCTTAATCTAAAACAAGATTAACGATCCTTAAACCAACCCAAACCCAAATCTAAGAAAATACGGATTTGGACTAATCCACGCCCTATGGGCGACAACATAAATTAGTCTCCGTATACAATCCACGGGAAACCAAAAATAAAACAAACACACACGACACGAAGTGACCATCTGGAGAAGGAGAAAGTGGCTACCACGATGCGGTAACGTAATTAACTGTAGGGGCTTGCGCCTGCAGGGAAGAGCGTCCCCACAATCAAAAAACCTCTCACAATGAGAGGGAATCTGACGAAGTCTGCTACATCGGCCGCATCCGTCCAAACCTCCGATACGCGTTGTCATAAATCAACTTGGCATCTTCGGAGAGGTGGACGGATAAAACCAAATAGCGTCTGTCCCCAAATCCAGGCAAAACTTTGTCTGTATTCGGCGGCAAATAGATTCTGGCACGCCCGGTTGGACCTTTTCCTCTTTCCACTCTACACTTCATGTGTCGTGTTCGCGAACAAATCGCGGTTTGTTATGGTTGCCCCTGGATTCGAGGTACTAGGATTTGGTGTCTTGCTCCGTGCAAAAAACAGAAGATCAATGGCTTTAAACTGCACCAACTCCCTTTTTACGATGCCAGTGGAACAGGTGACGCAAGCCACCACTGGGCTGTTTTTTGGGACCATGCTCCCACCAATGAACTTCAATGCCCCACAGCCGTTGCAAGAAGCTCCGAAGTAGTCGGTCTTTGATCGGTTTGCAACTACTGTGGCCCCTCTCAACGCGTCCCTCGAATCCAGCACCTCGGTTTTCAACAGACTGGGCCAAAGCTCAGGTTGGCCCATAAATAAGCCCGCAATACCTGAAGGGGTTATTCCGAAATGGATAGCCATCCCTGCTCCAGTAAATGAAGTCGTCAAAATGGCTTCTCCTGCTAAAGAATCAGTCTTTACAAGACTGACCGCTCCAACTCCCGTTCCTGGCGAAGTCACCAAGGCTGCTACCCCTGTTCGAAAGTCTGCCTTCGACAGGTTGGCCATCCCCTTTCAGCGGACGTCGGTCGTCGATAGGCTAACGACGACAACAGACCCTCATCAGAGCGGGGGGCATGAAGAAGCTCATCCAATAGCAGAGGTGGTCCCATCCGCTCGACATGCTCGACGTCGCCACTGGCGCCGAGTGAGGAAAGCTGGAGGCAATTCCCCATCTGGACTTACCCCACCAGCTCCAACGATGGAAGTTGATGCTGCTGTTCCAATTGGGAACAGCTTTGAACCACTTAACAGGGTACACAGGAATTCGCCAACTGCCGTGCTGAAAATGTCTCCTCCGCCTGCTGAAAAGATCACAAAGGCGAAGCCGGAGCAGCCTCCTCAGCGGCTGTCCTCCAAAATTCACAGGGTCTGACGAAGGGTCCAAGATTCTGTGGTTAACCAAGACTACTCCCGCCAACCAAAGAAAATAATGGTTTGGAAAGAGAAGGACCACCCTGTCGTACTATAGAAGGTGTCATCTACTTGGGTTCCCGCTGCAATGGCCCCCTCAACTTCGACCGCCCACAAAAGGAGAAGGCCGAAGAAGGTCCCTGCGTCTGCGACGAATCACATAGGCATTGAATCCAAACGCCCTAAGTCTGGGGGCATGGTAATGCATACTATTTATATGGCTTCCGGAAAAGAAGAAAGCCGTGCTTCCATGGGCCATCGACCACTCACTCGATCAGTGACAAAGGCTCAAGAGCAACAACAGCAAAAGCTCCAGAAGATGCCGGCAACCATGGCCACACCACTGGCTAAAAGCATGCCCGGAGACATCGTTGGAGCAACGTCAAGAGCAGGAAACTGATGCCTAATTCCTCCGAAGAATGCTTGAGAGGAAAGACAAAGAGGCCGCGGAACAAGCAGCCAACATAAAACAAATGGCTCTATTGTTCCAAGATATGGTGGGCATGATGATCTAGCCGGACCCTCCAGCCGAAGAGCCTCCAGTAATAATTGAAGTCGATAGAGGAGAGACATCAAACCCTTTTTCGGCTCTATCAGCAGCTAAAGAGGAGACCATCTCCAAAGCCGTCCTGGATGACTATATCGCTCAACAGATACGAGCTCATCAGGCGAGCGAAGAGGCCGGCCAAATTGTTAAGGCTGGACGACCCTATCCGGGTTGGTACGACCAAATAAAGTACCCGCCGGGGTATACGATCCCTAAATTCCATGTATATAAGGGGACATGGAATCCATACCAGCACGTTGCTCAATTCAGAGCTCTATGCGGCAACACCGGAGGTGACGATAAGCTACTGCTTCGCCAATTCGTTGGCAGCTTGTCGGAGACATTATTCGAGTGGTATTCCGAACTCCCGAATGACTCTGTTAAGACATTTGCAGAAATGGAGCTACTATTTACACAGAGATTCGCAAGAGCTAGCGAGCACACCACGATCACCATACTAATTAAAGCCAGGGTGAATCCAGGCGAAACATGGGTTCGGTACGCGATACGGTGGAGGAATCTATGGTCGAAATGCGAACAACGCATAGAAGAGGCTCCTGCAGTAGGCATGTTCATGGGTACCCTTGATCCGCACGCGACCATATCCCAGTTCATGATGTTTTTCAAGCCGACTACCTTACAGGCCTTTATTGACAAGCTGGCCCAAATGGATTAGATAAGCCACAGACAATCTTTCTCGAAAATGGAGCCTCAAAACGAAAAAGGGAAGGGGAAAGCAATCTTCGTCGCCAATGCTCAACAGCAGCCTAGTGGTCCAAATCCCGCTGATCTCCAAAGTGATAGACAACGACTCTTCAACGAGAGGCTAAAACGCCCTTATTCGTTTCCTCGGGATAAAACGAGAAGACTGTTCGAGTTGGCGGTGCGCAACAGGCTCATTACCCTACCGAATCCGAAACGCCCACTGCAGCCCGGCGACGTCAACAGTCCCAACTATTGCCCCTACCATCGAATAATGGGCCATCCAATAGAAGATTGCTTCGTCTTCAAAGGCTGGATTAATGGCCAATATCAACAGGGCAAATTCACGCTGTCCGAAAATTGGAAAGTAAACCCGCCCCAGCCACACGCTCCTAAAAAGGTGGACACGCCGGAGGCATCGTGGTCTTTAATAGAAGAAGCTTCATGGGAGGTCGCTCTTTCAGCCAAAACAAAAAGGATGCTAAAGGATCTCCAAATATGCCCGGCGATCAGGTGGAAAAGTCCGCTAGAACCCGAGGTCATCGAGGGAGTGATGAAGCCACACCCGACGCCAAGAATTGGTGGTGATAGTCAAAACACCCATGCCCGGCCGTCAAAGTCTTCAAAGAAGAATAAGAAGACCAAAAATCCCGTGAAGCCTGATGACAAGCGCACGGACCTGCAGAGACATGTTGACGCACTGGAAGAATATAATCAGAAGGCGCGAACCCCGATCACGCTCCAAGAGTTTCTCAACCACATCCTTGAGGACGGAGATGGCAACAAAGATGAGGGAGAAGACTCGTCAGATGAACCTGAGGATTATGTGGCGAGCTGCCGTGATCTCTCACTCGTCAATAGATGGTAAAGAAGCTCTTGATGAAGAGAAATTGGGGGCAGATCCTGAACCGAAACCCCTGGAACCGTCTGACGAGATGATCGATCTGCTGCTGAACGCAGCCCGTCAGAAAAGCAAAGCCGATCGAGAGCGCGAAATGGCCATATTCGAAAAAGCCAAACGACGGCGACTGGACGATAGGGTTAAAACACTCCCACCAGATCAAAACACGTCCGCCGCAAACAAAAGCAAACTTAAGACGAGGAAACGGTTCGCCAAAGCCATGTCAATAGGAATGAAGCTGCCACCCTCCGAAGGAAACACTCCTGGTGGGATACACCTTGACGAAGAGGATGTACATCCAAATTACTGCTTATACCATCAGAGGGTTGCGCACCCTACTGAAGAGTGCAACGCCTTTAAAAACTGGTGGCAGGGATATGTCGCCTACCGACAACATTTCAAAAGGATGAAGCGTGAAGCTCGTCGACAGCGAAAAAATGCGACAGATGAGCACAAAAGAACTGCCGGTAACTGTCACATGGTCGATTCTGGGATATAGCAAGTTCTCACCTTAGGAAGCGATTCTGACGAGGAAATAGCCCTCGGCCCTCTCTTCAAAGAACCCACCTCCGAAGCCGAAGAGACAAATATCTGCGAGAATATTCAGCTGCGCAATCGTACGCTACCCGAAAAGAATCTCTGACCCACAAATAAGGGATCGAACAGAAAAGATAAGGGGAAAGAAAAGTCCCTGAAGATATCGCCCTCAATGGCAGAGTCGTCGAAGAGCTGGCAGCTAAGAACCAGCCAAAGAAAAGCAAGGTGGATTAAAACGTTCTGGCACACTTGAGGAAGATACCCTCGCAACTAAGAATTCTCGATGCCCTTCTGCTATCTAAAGAGGCGAGAGATTCGTTAATCAAGGCACTACAGAGCCCGAGCAGTTTCAAGCCTTCCTTGCCGAAGAAAAGATGAAGGACGAGCTGGAAGAAGTTCACACAGCTGACATCACTTTTGGTGATAAAGATCTCCTCTTCGGAACATGCGAGCACAACCGTCCCTTGTATGTCACCGGATACTGCCATGACATCAAGATAGGGAAGATCTTAGTTGACAACGGGTCCTCTGTCAACCTCATAAATGTGAGAGTGCTAAAAGAAATCTACATGAGCGTTCAACATCTCGCTCGGGATAAAATCACTATCTCCGGATTCGACTCCCAGTCATCACGGACGCTCGGGTCTGTGATACTGACGTTACGCTTTGGGCTGCTCGTCACTGATATCAAGTTTCACGTCATTGATGCCAAGACTTGCTACAACTCTTTGCTCGGCAGGCCTTGGTCACACGATTACAACATCATCCCTTCTACACAACATCAGTGTATGAAGTATTTCAAGGATGGTCTCGAGTATACCGTGACAGGGGAGCTGAACCCATTTTCCGTGAACGAAGTCCGAAAGTACGAAGTTGCAAAATACTTCTTACCAGACTTCGAAGACACGGAAAGATGCCATAAACCGACGAACAAAGCTATCACCACCATTCCGGTCTTTGGGAGCGATACTGAAGAGGAGGAAGAGATAGTCTATTCGGGGCCGCTCCAATACAACAAGCCCGAACCGTCTATCCCTATGTTGGTCTTCGGCAGCGACTTTGAAGATGAGGTCAATGCAGTATTTTCTGTTCGGACATCAATACAAGCCTTCACTGGCGATGAACGGAGTTTGCAAATCGCTATGGTTCCGTGACAGCACTGCATAGAGCTTGATACGCTCGAAACATATAATGTGCAGGAACTGCAGACGTTCTACGTCCCTCCCTGGTAAAGAGATGAAAAGGCGATACTCTTTTATCGGTCTGCGGAAACCAAAGTGGAGAAAGAAATCTGGCATGGTGCTGATCCTGCGCTTGACAGGCTCCAGCCCATCCGTCTTCCCAGATACTACACGGAAGGATTAAAAAGACTGTTGAGGCGCCAAGGCGTACCCTTCAAACAAATTGCTCGACAAGCTCTGTTCTACAACAGGATCTGGAATGTCCCCGGAACTCAGTGAAAGTTGCCCAATGGGAGAATGGAAACGATCGGGCTTGGATATGTTCAACCTAAGAAACGGGAGCGATTCCATGGCTGCTACGTTATATATGACTTTGATGAAGAAGGAGATGCTCTGTTAGAAGACGCTAACCCTAAACCAAAACGAGGTCCCGCCATGAAAGTGCCAAGTCTGTCGTTCGAAGAACAGATGGAAAAGATAATAAGGAAAGCGGGTCAAAAGGTCCGTGATGACCATAGCCGCGAAATGGCCATCTACGAGAAAGCCAGGACGCAACACCTCCTTCAGCAGTCCACGAAGGATGATGATGTCCTTCACCGTCAGCCCGCCATGCATTCCCAAGATAAGAAAAAGGTCCGACGCGAACGCAAAAACAAGTTAAAGAATGGAGAAAATGTTCGACCACAGCGAAACGGGTCCAAGAAGCCTCGCGGTCGAGAAAAAGCCGGCCGGAATCCATCGCTAATGAAGAAGATGGATCGGGAATATTCCTTCCCTCAAGACAAGTCAAGGAAGATATTCGACTTCGCCGTTAAATGTAACATTTTAAAAAAATAAAATATTATTTTTGGGAATTTTTATAATTAAATAATAAAATATTGAATATTTTAATAAGGAGGTATAATTAAATACCGATAAATTGGGAAAAATTCGGAAAATTATAGAAATTACTGAAATGAGGGTGTTTTATGTGATTTAGGCGAATTATGAATTTTTATGATTTTTATATTCACTATTAGTGCTAATCGCGATTAAATATCGCTAATCGCATATTAAGCTTGTTTTGTGCACATGACATGCACCAAGTTATTTTAACACTTGTTACATTTTATCATGGTCTTTTCTTCATTATCATGCATGGTTGTTGACTTTAGAAAAGAAAAAGAAAGGAAAAAGAAAGGAAATGATGAGAGAGGGGACACAATCATGACATGAGGCAAAGCATGCTTAAGAGAGAGAGAGAGAGAGTGTGAGGGGTCAACCCTAGATCTTGTCCATTCCTTCTCTTCTCTTCATCTTCATCATCTCTTTTTCTCTCCCTCTTCACCATGGCAGCCCCATCTCCCTCCTCCACTTCAAGCTTCAAAAACACCCCCAAAACAAACCCAAAACCCCATCTCCTCTTCACAAAAATTTTGCACATGCTCACAACAAGCATGGAGAAACAAGAAAAACTGGATTTTGATGATCTAAGGGGATTCATGAGTTCCAAATGAGGTAATCCCTTCACTATTTGTGTAGTTTTCCATTCACTTTAGTATCCATACATGTTTAGTTGTAAATTTAGTGCGGTTTAGTGAACTTTGAAGATTTCTAGAAGAGGTTATGTGGGATTTTGTGTGGTGCTATGCAATTGGACTTTAGAGATGACCTTAAACCCCCTATGAGGTTAGAAACCTAGATCTATTTGAAACAAACCAAGTTTACTGAAAGCAGAAACTTTCCATGTCGGTTTGTGAGGAATTTGAGTGTGCAGAGAAATCTGGGATGACCCGGGAATTTTACGAGAAAAGCAGACAACCCCAGTAGGCTAGAATTGACCCTAGGAACCCACTGTAGGAAAACGAGACCCTAATTCCCCTGGAAAACCGGCCTGGCCGGAATTTGGGCTTGTGTGGCTGTCCATGTAGTGGGGGTTAGTGCCCAGGTTGTTTCTATAGTTCTTAGGACCCCTGTACATCATCACAGTGTTGTTTGTTTACCTTGTTTTCACCTAAGACAAAATCTGGAACATGTTTTCTAGGTTGCTGCCATGTGTTTCATGATGTTTATGGATTTAAGTTTTGATATTTGGTATTGTCTTCGATTATTTGACATTTGTACGTCTATATCAATTGATATTTGGTTGAATTGCGAGAGGTAGACCATAGGTTTTGACCTATGGGTGATTCGTGCGATATTTTGGTTTTCGTGGGTCGTTTTGGTTTTGAATTGGCTAATAATGCGATACGATGCATTATGATATGTAGGTACCCCACGAGGACTTCGAGACGACAAGCAAGCGCGTGGCGACGTCGGCTTCGGCAAGCAAAAGGTGAGTAGATTTATATCTACGGGGAGAAGTCGGGTGGATAGCGTATAGCACCCCCACAATGTTGTGAGAAATGATGGGATATTATATATATATTTTTATGTGTTAGGGTGTGATATGAACCTTAGCAAGAAAGTTTTAGGAGATTAGAGTTTAGGGTTAGCGAGAATTGGAGGAAAGACTTTAGTCGATTTCTTAGTCATGAAAACCTAGAGTGGAGATTTGCATACACGCACATATACATACTCGCATACTATTATTTCCTTGTGCGTATTGGGGATATATACATATTGGTATTCATGTGCTTGGATGATGAGGATGTTACATGATATTTGGGATTGAGTCGATATGATCGGACATGTTGCCGTGGGATACTTAATATATGACCGAGATATGTCCTAATGTTATAGCGGATCGTTGGACGACGGTACTTTATGGATGATGATATATTTATGGTAGTTAACATTGATTGAGATATGATGTTAGATGTATTATGATATTTATCATGGATCGCTTGGGCGATGTATACTTCTATACGATAATATGTGTTGATGATATCAGATTGTATGAGACTTGAGATCAGTAGCCAGATCATGATATTGTTGATGATATTGTAATGTGCTTGACTTAGATCAGTACCCCCTGCTCACGATATGTGATGATGTGGATACCTGATGAATGATGAGGTAAATGTGATACCATAAGGATGTTGTGTTATATGTGATAGTTCATGATACGTGATGATGATACCATAGGGATGTTTTGTTATAGGTGATAGTTCATAATATGAGATGATGATACCATAGGGATGTTGTGTTACATGTGATATTTGACTCATACCCAGATTTGGGATGCCGTATGACGGATTTACCGTACGAGATATATTGATGTTAGATCCGCACTCTTAACTTGAGGATGTCATGTTATAGATATTATATCGTATGAGATACTACTGAGGCGGGATCACCGACTATTATATTTATATATATGTATCGACTCAGATGTTAGGCGGTTTCCTTACCTTTTGATCAGCCATTTTAGTTTAGCCCTGCAGTTTACTTGTAAATGGTAGATTAGACTCGAGTCATACCTATTTCAAAACTGACGAATCGTGAGTATTTTAAAGACATGCAAAGGGATTCTACGGATTTTTCAAAGGAAGTACATTTTCTTAAAAACACCGTAGCCCTTATTTTCAAAACACCACGATTCGTGTTATTTCAAATGGAAAAATTGTATGACTCATAATTAGACATATGCAGATTCGTTATCATTGTATTTGATATTCAGCTTCCGCATATTCTTGCTGCTCGCATCGCATCGCATGCTTATATTCTGTTTTCATTTGTTAATATCAAAATTATGCTGTTAGGACACCAGCACCATTACTGATGATGCGTATGTTCCACATACACTTACTTGACGGCTCGCACACATCATCATCGGTAATTGCCATGTCACGTACACTTTAGAGAATATAATTGCATTGACATAGCTTGTTAGCTTATAGTTTCGACATGATATTAGTGTACTTGCCTTATATGCCAGTTTAGACATTGCAGTTATTACTTGCTACTTCATGCATATTATCATTCACTGTTTTGCAGTATTATGGAGTTTTATACCGATATTCACTGTTTACTCACTATTGATGATTGGATTTCGGATTTTCATGAGATTTCCTGGAGTTAGGAGAAAACCGCAAAAATATATATATAAACTTCTTTCTCTCTCTCTCTTTAAAATGAAAAGTGCGGTTTTCTCATGATGTATGAGTCGTCCACCATGATGTTTTCTCGGTTATGAGATGGATTTCGAGACCCGATTCGAGGAGTTGGATGAACCGTCTGCGGGCACATGGTGGACCCGGTAAGGTACCCCAGGGCAAGAAGATCGAGGTGTAGACGATGAGCCTGGCAGGGGCAGACTGCCTACCGGTGATTTTACCTGGCGCGGCGAATATCCGGAGGATACCGTCGTGGCCGTATGATTGTTGATATGGGCCGATCCGGACTGGCGGAGCCCGAGGTATCGAGATATTGAGATTTGAGATACAGAGATATTGAGATACTAAGGTTAATGTTTTGTGTCGATGCTTGACACTGATTTCTCTGTTGATTTCATTGTTGATACCCGATTGATATACATATAGAAATCTCATTAAATAAAGAAAAACAGTTCTTTGATTCTTGATGTACTTTGTTCTCATTATATGCATCTGCATATCATTCTAGTGACATATTGCTACTTGATATTTGTACATCATATCAGTGACATGTTGTTACCTGAGGCCCTGACACGAGTTCTTGGTATTACACTATATGGATAGATGTTTACCCTTACCATTATATTATGCTTCAGGACATTTTGTTTTATTTGAGGATATTACTGATCGTATGACCTAGGATTGCGTTATACATGCGATTTCTACTCGTAGATGTTTTCTACTCACGAGTTGGAAAATCACCCCCGTTGTGCTACAGTTTCTTGCAGGTTTGCCGTACAGGTTTCGTTGCGGTTTTGCTGGCACACTGTCCCTTCCGGGTGATTGCTTTGGTAGGTGGGTTCTTTTGCATCAGGACCACCATTGTATATTTGCTATTTCTGTTGTATCTAGTTAAAACTCCATCAACCAGACATGTATTAATTGATAGAGGTAGAAGACCAGACTTGTATTTATTTTGACCTTAGAGTCGCGCGTTGTATTATTATGGATTTCATGTTTTTTTGAGTTTCCTTTCCAGTTTTGATCCTCGCCCTTCGGCGTTGTATATTATTTTGCATTGCGTGGTTTTGTCTGCCGGTTGGCGAAGAGCTAGCTCTCGCTTGGGGATGCCTTTTTATCATTTTGTATACACTTACCATGTTGTACCCCGTTCGGGGCCTGTTTTTACAAAGGAAACTCCGCCGAAATTTTTAGAAAGGACTTGATATTTTAAAAATGCATAATTCGGCTGATGTTGTTAAACTTCTTGCTTTTAAAATGGTTTTCCTTCACTCTACTGCTTTACTTGGTTTGGATTTCTGGGTTTTGGCTTAGATTACGTACGCCTCTAGATGTTTCATAGTTTAAGTGCCGGTCATGTTCCGTACCTTTCGGGTCGTGACAAAGTTGGTATCAGAGTGTTAGGTTTTACCTTCGAAGTGTAGGATGATCCTTGATTGATGGAGTAGGTAGCTTGAGTAGAGTGACGTACCGTACGTATGTTCCGCGGCATACTTACGATACGCTACTCCGCTTAAGAAGCCTTAGGATATACATTTCTTTGCACCGTATTATATTCCTTCCTATGATCTATCCTCATCAGTACCAGTTATGGTTTTGTTACCACGGTTGTGCGGGCACAGAGAGCTACAGCTAGAGTTGTGGTCAGCACGAGCTCGTCACGGACAAGGACTGACCAGAGCGTGATTCCAGGGATACACGATTGCATAAAGGTGTCATTTTATTGTGTTTACGCGCCATGAGCAGTTGATGGACCGTTTCCACGAGATTTCTCGGACGTGCAGATCAGCACCAGAGGATTAGGCTACCGCTAGAGGACAGCCAGAAGGTGATGACCGTTAATGCACCGTATTTTGATGATTGAGGCACTGTTCAGCGTGCAGACGAATGAGCCAGTTGTTGCTGCGAATGATGAGATATTGCTCAGATATTGGAGCTACTGCAGTACGGGTTGTACTTAAAGAAGTAATAGAAGATCGCTAGTCACCCGAGGATGAATGACTAGGACATGTGGTTCGTTCGCTTACCCCGATGCGAGGTCATCAGATAGATGGATCCCAGCTAGAGATGGCTTCACGCGGATACGTTGAGAGTCGACAGAGGCGATCGAATGTCAGAAACCCATATTCCAAGTTTAAGGTATTCAGAAAGCCATGCAAGCAATTCTGTGGACCCTCTAGAAGAATGAAACCCTAACTCGACATAATGACCGTGTGAAAGCCTTTGAACCTTAGGGTTTGCGGCAGTTCTGCGGTGTCATTAGTGAGGCTTGGGGTTGCCCTTCTACGGCTGGTCCACCGATGCTGTGGTATGTACTCGATACTATTAAACTGTACCCAAGATGTTGAGCTCTTGGGGGATTATAAGGTTCTGACGAATCGATCGAATGGTTCGACTTCATTCGGATGCTATGCGATGGGATGCATTGCTTGAGAGACTCCAGATACGAGTATAGCCATTGGAGCACAGTCCATGCAGCCACGATGAGACGAGTCCGAAGCAGTCGACATTAGGAAAGGTGGAGTAAGTGGTTCGTACGAGATCTGGATGAGATGACGTTCCACTCCGCCGACATCAGAGATGTGATACACATGCAGAGGTGTTGTATATGGATATATCTTCCAGAAGGAGTCACGATGAGTATGCAGCCGTTCCGGATCCAGAAACAGATGTAGTAAAGGGTGATAACTTATGGATATTTCGGCAGAGACGAGATTTGGGAGAGACCTCGACAGGACCCTTCTGGAATAATGCATGAGAAGACTTGGACCCAGGAGTGGTCATTTTACGCACACCAGCAGGCCAGAGTTCGGCATCGTCGACGAGACATGTTATGAGTGACCATGACAGTTGGCCATAGATTCTTAAAGGATGTGCTTGAGCGGGGCTATTCCGCTATACTTGATTTCGATATTTTTGGGCGATCTATTCGCATGATTGAGTTTTGATAATTGAGTTTCATGATATTTGCTTTTGTGCACCATGGTTGCACCTACTGGGTATTTACGTCTTGTGCTTAGTTATTTCACTTGAGATGTGTTTCATACACCGTCGTGTTGATTTATGAGTTATGCGTATTTATTGCAATTGAGGTTGATTTTGATTCCATGCCCGATATTTCGAGCGATTTATTTGCATGATTGAGATTTTGTGCACCACAGTTACACCTGACTTCGATTTGATGTTATTTGAGGTATTGATTTTGACTTCATGCCTAGGGCATGGATATGATTTGACTTATGCATACGGCATAGTTTTCATGCACTTTTAGTATTTTGATTAGATTTTGTGCACGCTGATGCACATGGTTGTGAGATTTGATACTACGGTATACCTGATTTGGACTTGAGATGTGTTGTATACCGTCGATTTCGATTGTGATACATGATATTTGTTTTGTGCACTTTGTGCACCGGATTGGATTTTGCGCATATTTGACGCGCTCGATATTAGATTTCGTGCATGATGGATGCACCTGATTTGGATTTTTGCGCATGTTGGGCGCTTGATTTGAGATGCAATTTTGGTGCACATCAGATGCACTAAATCAGAATTCTTCGTGCATATCAGATGCACCTGATATTGCTGTCAGGCACACCTGTTGCCCTTGACAGATGTTTCGTGTACACCCGTTGCACTTAGATATTGTTTTGTGCACATGTATGGCACATTCATGGATTTTGACCTCCGTGTGCACCAGACGCACGTAGCTTTCATATGCACGTTTTGGGATTGATTCCTTATGGAGCAGTACGTTTTTATGATATTTACTATTGTTTTCGTTCTAAGCAGGACTAGTCAGAGGATAGTACCTGGATATTTTACATGCATTGATAGATATCGAAGGGATTTCCAAAAAGGAGCTATAGTCTCAGTATTTACCTACGTGTCTGAGATGACACGAAACGTTTAAAACTAGGAAACCCTTCTAAATTGCTTTCAAAACGGCGGTACGTGCATATTAAACAACGGATATATATATAGAGTTATTTTCTTATACTAGATGTCCGCCACTGTGCCGCGATACGCGCATTACACAGCAACATGAAAGGTTTAGCATGCGTTTCCTTCTGATATTTACATGTATAGTTTTGATGTTTACATGGATAGTTTTGATGTATATCATATTGATTTCGTTTTGGATTTGACATTTGTGTCTTCACCATGACTCTGATGATTGCGGGGTGCTTGACGGAGTTTTGTTTTTGAGTTATCTGCTCATTGTTCATGCGCATGCATTGCGCTAAGATGGGTTTTATGTATTGATGATTTCGGAGCCCCGACGACCAGGACTTTTTACTGAAATGTTTTAGTATTAAGGGGTTTAAATTTAAATTCGGGAACCGAATTTCATTAAGGGGGAAGATTGTAACATTTCAAAAAAAAAAATATTATTTTTGGGAATTTTTATAATTAAATAATAAAATATTGAATATTTTAATAAGGCGGTATAATTAAATACCGATAAATTGGGAAAAATTCGGAAAATTATAGAAATTACTGAAATGAGGGTGTTTTATGTGATTTAGGCGAATTATGAATTTTCATGATTTTTATATTCACTATTAGTGCTAATTGCGATTAAATATCGCTAATCGCGTATTAAGCTTGTTTTGTGCACATGACATGCACCAAGTTATTTTAACACTTGTTACATTTTATCATGGTCGTTTCTTCATTATCATGCATGGTTGTTGACTTTAGAAAATAAAAGAAAAGGAAAAAGAAAGGAAATGATGAGAGAGGGGACACAATCATGACATGAGGCAAAGCATGCTTGAGAGAGAGTGTGTGTGAGGGGTCAACCCGAGATCTTGGCCATTCCTTCTCTTCTCATCATCTTCATCATCTCTTTTTCTCTCCCTCTTCACCATGGCAGCCCCATCTCCCTTCTCCACTTCAAGCTTCAAAAACACCCCCAAAACAAACCCAAAACCCCATCTCCTCTTCACAAAAATTTTGCACAAGCCCACAACAAGCATGGGGAAACAAGAAAAACTGTATTTTGATGATCTAAGGGGATTTATGAGTTCCAAATGAGGTAAACCCTTCACCATTTGTGTAGTTTTCCATTCACTTTAGTATCCATACGTGTTTAGTTGTAAATTTAGTGCGGTTTAGTGAACTTTGAAGATTTCTAGAAGAGGTTATGTGGGAATTTGTGTGGTGCTGTGCAATTAGACTTTAGAGATGACCTTAAACCCCCCTATGAGGTTAGAAACCCAGATCTATTTGAAACAAACCAAGTTGATTGAAAACAGAAACTTTCCATGTCGGTTTGTGAGGAATTTGAGTGTGCAGAGAAATCTGGGATGACCCGGGAATTTTACGAGATAAGCAAACAACCCCGGTAGGCTAGAATTGACCCTAGGAACCCACTGTAGGAAAACGAGACCCTAATTCCCCTGGAAAACCGGCCTGGCCGGAATTTGGGCTTGTGTGGCCGGCCATGTAGTGGGGGTTAGTGCCCAGGTTGTTTCTATAGTTCTTAGGACCCCTGTACATCATCCCAGTGTTGTTTGCTTACCTTGTTTTCACCTAAGACAAAATCTGGAATATGTTTTCTAGGTTGCTGCCATGTGTTTCATGATGTTTATGGATTTAAGTTTTGATATTTGGTATTGTATTCGATTATTTGACGTTTGTACGTCTATATCAATTGATATTTGGTTGAATTGCGAGAGGTAGACCATAGGTTTTGACCTATGGGTGATTCGTGCGATATTTTGGTTTTCGTGGGTCGTTTTGGTTTTGAATTGGCTAATAATGCGATACGATGCATTATGATATGTAGGTACCCCACGAGGACTTCGAGACGACAAGCAAGCGCGTGGCGACGTCGGCTTCGGCAAGCAAAAGGTGAGTAGAATTATATCTACGGGGAGAAGTCGGGTGGATAGCGTATAGCACCCCCACAATGTTGTGAGAAATGATGGGATATTATATATATATTTTTATGTGTTAGGGTGTGATATGAACCTTAGCAAGAAAGTTTTAGGAGATTAGAGTTTAGGGTTAGCGAGAATTGGAGGAAAGACTTTAGTCGATTTCTTAGTCACGAAAACCTAGAGTGGAGATTTGCATACACACACATATACATACTCGCATACTATTATTTCCTTGTGTGTATTGGGGATATATACATATTGGTATTCATGTGCTTGGATGATGAGGATGTTATATGATATTTGGGATTGAGTCGATATGATCGGACATGTTGCCGTGGGATACTTAATATGTGACCGAGATATGTCCTAATGTTATAGCGGATCGTTGGACGACGGTACTTTGTGGATGATGATATATTTATGGTAGTTGACATTGATTGAGATATGAGGTGAGATGTGTTATGATATTTATCATGGATCGCTTGGGCGATGTATACTTCTATACGATAATATGTGTTGATGACATCGGATTGTATGAGATTTGAGATCAGTAGCCAGATCATGATTTTGTTGATGATATTGTAATTTACTAGACTTAGATCAGTATCCCCTGGTCACGATATGTGATGATGTGGATACCTGATGAATGATGAGGTAAATGTGATACCATAAGGATGTTGTGTTATATGTGATAGTTCATAATACGTGATGATGATACCATAGGGATGTTTTGTTATAGGTGATAGTTCATAATATGAGATGATGATACCATAGGGATGTTGTGTTACATGTGATATTTGACCCGTACCCAGATTTGGGATGCCGTACGACGGATTTACCGTACGAGCTATATTGATGTTAGATCCACACTCTTGACTTGAGGATGTCATGTTATAGATATTATATCGTATGGGATACTACTGAGGCGGGATCACCGACTATTATATTTATATATATGTATCGACTCGATGTTAGGCGGTTTCCTTACCTTTTGATCAGCCCTTCTAGTTTAGCCCTGCAGTTTACTTGTAAATGGTAGATTAGACTCGAGTCATACCTATTTCAAAACTGACGAATCGTGAGTATTTTAAAGACAGGCCAAGGGATTCTACGGATTTTTCAAAGGACGTACATTTTCTTAAAAACACCGTAGCCCTTATTTTCAAAACACCACGATTCGTGTTATTTCAAATGGCAAAATTGTACGACTCATAATTAGACATATGCAGATTCGTTATCATTGTATTTGATATTCAGCTCCCGCATATTCTTGCTGCTCGCATCGCATTGCATGCTTATATTGTGTTTTCATATGTTAATATCGAAATTTTGATGTTATGACACCAGCAGCACCATTACCGATGATGCGTATGTTCCATATACACTTACTTGCCGGCTCACACACATCATTATCGGTAATTGCCATGTCACGTACACTTTAGAGAATATAATTGCATTGACATAGCTTGTTAGCTGATAGTTTCGACATGATATTAGTGTACTTGCCTTATATTCCAGTTTAGACATTGCAGTTATTACTTGCTATTTCATGCATATTATCATTCACTGTTATGCAGTATTATGCAGTTTTATGCCGATATTCACTGTTTACTCGCTATTGATAATTGGATTTCGGATTTTCATGAGATTTCCTGGATTTAGGAGAAAACCGCAAAAAAATATATATAAACTTCTCTCTCTCTCTCTCTCTCTCTTTTTAAAATGAAAAGTGCGGTTTTCTCATGATGTATGAGTCGTCCACCATGATGTTTTCTCGGTTATGAGATGGATTTCGAGACCGGATTCGAGGAGTTGGATGAACCTTCTGCGGGCACATGGTGGACCCGGTAAGGTACCCGGGGGCAAGAAGATCGAGGTATAGACGATGAGCCTGGCAGGGGCAGACTGCCTACCGGTGATTTTACCTGGCGCGGCGAATATCCGGAGGATACCGTCGTGGCCGTGTGATTGTTGATATGGGCCGATCCGGACTGGCGGAGCCCGAGGTATCGAGATATTGAGATTTGAGATACAAATATATTGAGATTTGATATTGAGATACCGAGATTTATGTTTTGTGTCGATGCTTGACACTGATTTCTCTGTTGATTTCATTGGTGATACCCGATTGATATACATATAGAAATCTCATTAAATAAAGAAAAACAGTTCTTTGATTCTTGATGTACTTTGTTCTCATTATATGCATCTGCATATCATTCTAGTGACATCTTGCTACTTGACATTTGTACATCATATTAGTGACATGTCGTTACCTGAGACCCTGACATGAGTTCTTGGTATTACACTATATGGATAGATGTTTACCCTTACCATTATATTATGCTTCAGGACATTTTGTTTTATTTGAGGATATTACTGATCATATGACCTAGGATTGCATTATACATGCGATTTCTACTCGTAGATGTTTTCTACTCACAAGTTGGCAACTCACACCCGTTGTGCCACAGTTTCTTGCAGGTTTGCCGCACAGGTTTCGTTGCGGTTTTGCTGGCACACTGTCCCTTCCGGATGATTGCTTTGGTAGGTGGGTTCTTTTGCATCAGGACCACCATTGTATATTTGCTATTTCTGTTGTATCTAGTTAAAACTCCATCAACCAGACATGTATTATTTGATAGAGGTAGAAGACCAGACTTGTATTTATTTCGACCTTAGAGTCGCGCGTTGTATTATTATCGATTTCATGTTGTTTTGAGTTTCCTTTCCTGTTTTGATCCTCACCCTTCGGCGTTGTATATTATTTTGCATTGTGTGGTTTTGTCCGCCGGTTGGCGAAGAGCTAGCTCCCGCTTGGTGATGCCTTTTTATCATTATGTATACACTTACCATGTTGTACCCCGTTCGGGACCTGTTTTTACAAAGGAAACTCCGCCGAAATTTTTAGAAAGGACTTGATATTTTAAAAATGCATATTTCGACTTATGTTGTTAAACTTCTTGCTTTTAAAATGGTTTTCCTTCACTCTACTGCTTTACTTGGTTTGGATTTCTGGGTTTTGGCTTACTTAAATTACGTACGCCTCTAGATGTTTCATAGTTTAAGTGCCGGTCATGTTCCATATCTTTCGGGTTGCGACATTAAACATCAGATGATTACCCTCCCGGAGTCCAAGCACCCCGAACAAGAAAATGAGATTCATCACCCAGATTATTGCTCCTATCACCGAGTGATAGGACATCCTCTCGAAGATTGCTTCACATTTATAAACTGGGTAGAAGACCAATATCAACTCGGCAGATTCGCTCTATCCGACAATTGGAAAGTGTCCCCACCGCAAAAGCATGTACCGAAAGCCACGTATACAACGAGAGTTGAACCAGATCAATATCGGTCTTGGAAACGATCTCGTACCTGTCAAGTGATAACACTGTCAGAAGAAGGAGTGCCCGAGGACATGGAGGACCTCTCCTGGTGCTTCGAGAATAAGGATGAAGATGAGTTGATCTCAGAATTTCCACCAGCGCCAAAAGAGCTGGAAGATGGGTTACATACTACTGTAGATAACCTCAGGAAAATTGACTTGGGGACGGCAAATGACCCGTGGCCGACGTTCGTCAGTGAGCTGTTGTCTGAAGAAAAGGTGGCTACGCTTAAGGACGTGCTCATGCAGTATAAAGATTGCTTCGCATGGAACTATTCCGAGATGCCGGGATTAGATCCAGAAATAGTTGTCCAGAAATTGGCAATATCTCCACATATCAAGCCAGTCAAACAAGTGCCGAGAAGAATGCGGCTCGAACTTGAAATGAGCATCAACGCCGAGGTCAAGAAGCTAATTGACTCCGGCTTCATCCAAGAGGTTCAGTACCCTGACTGGATTGCCAACATCGTCCCAGTGATGAAGAAAAATGGGACAGTGCGCATCTGCGTAGACTTTCGAGACCTTAACAAAGCCTGTCCGAAATACGATTTTTCTCGTACCAGTTACCTAGTTAATGATAGACAACACATCCACTCACGAAGTCTTCTCCTTCATGGACGGCTCGTCAGGGTACAATCAAATAAAGATGCATCCTGAGGACCAGAAGCAAACCGCTTTCCGGACTCCTCTGGGCATATTCTGCTATAAAGTATGCCTTTTGGTCTGAAGAACGCCGGCGCCACCTATCAGAGGGCTATGAAGAAGATTTTCGATGACCTCATACACGAAATCGTCGAGTGCTATATTGACGACCTCGTGGTAAAAAGAAAATCGCATGAGGAGCATTGGGAGCATCTGAAGATAGTGTTCCAACGTCTTCGGAAATACAATCTGAAGATGAACCCTCTCAAATGCGCGTTCGGAGTTTCCTCGGGCAAATTCCTAGGATTCATCGTACGACGTCGGGGCATCGAAATAGACCCGTCAAAGATCAAGGCGATTATGGAAATGCCTCCGCCAAGAACTCTGAAACAGCTGTGGTCTCTCCATGGAAAGCTTGCCTATATCCGACAGTTCATAGCTAACCTCTCCGGCAAATGCCGCCCGTACAGTCACCTAATGAAAAAGGGGAACCCGTTCATCTGGGATCGTTGTTCCCTGATTAAAAAATCAGGAATGACTTCAAAAAGGCATCACGTGCTCACACGTGACCAATGGTCACGTGTTGACACGTGATGGTTAAAGCAGCAGCGCAAATAAGCGCTGGGAAAAGAAGTCAATTTGGGGGTCACGTGCTTACACATGACCAGGGGTCACATGCTTACACGTGACCAAAGATCACGTGTCAGCACGCGACCGGCTTTAAAAGCCTCACAGTTTAATAGAATTAAATTTTAGAGGTTTCTCTAAATCTTTCCAAAATGGAAAAGGGTTATAGAGAACCGTTGGATTAAAAATCCAAGGGTGATTAAAAATCACCAGTTTATGGAAAAATCTTAAACAAGGAAAGATTTCCCCAAATCTCACCGAAATAACAAACAGAATATCTTTGGATTAAAAATCCAACGGTGAATAAAATTCACTAAATGATCTAAAGGATCATATTAATTTAAAAAAAACAAATCAAATCTTTCAATGAGAGATTTACTAAACAAATTGATTCTTTTCCTCCTCCTATAAATAAGAGTCAAGGGGAGAATAGAGGAGATATAGAATTGTGGAGAGAAAACTTTAGAGAGAATTTGGGCATCTTGAAAATTCAGAAAGAAAACCCTAGGTGAGGAAAAGAAAGGGGAGAAAAACTTCAGAAAAAGAGAATTTAATTCTCAAAAATCTAAGAGTTTAACTCTTTTTTGCAAAAGAACTTAGTTCTTCTTCTTGTTGAAGATCTGCACAGAGCACATCTCCCCATAAGTTGAGAATTTAATTCTCATCGGGTTGAGATCCTGCCATGCAGATCCAAAACTTAGAGGGGGAATTGATTTTAGAGAATTTAATTCTCCCAAAACAAAACTAGGGTTTAACCCTATATGAGAATTTAACTCTCCTAGAATTACAGGAATTTAATTCCTTCAAGATGGACAGAACTAGGGTTTAACCCTAATTGAGAATTTAATTCTCTCAAATTTACAGGAATTTAATTCCTCTTAAAATGAAATTAGGGTTTAACCCTACATAAGAATTTAACTCTTTCATAATAGGGGTTTTAATCCCCCCAGAATCATAATTAGGGTTTAACTCTATAAAGAAATTTAATTCTTAAAAGATAAAGACATCTTCAAGCATGCAAAAAAAAACAGGGTCACGTGTCCCCACGTGACCCCTGAAAAGATCCCCAGAAATGAGAAGGAAAGAGCTCAGAGGCAACGCCTCACGTGCTCCACGTGACCCCCGAAACACAGAAAGAAAAACCAAAAGAAATAGAGGCCTTGGGCGCTCTCACGTGTTCCCACGTGACCTCTTGGCAGACGCTTTAACGATCAGTGCATGAATCTTACTCACGTGCCAGCACGTGACGCTCCAAAATAAAATATAAAAAAAGTGCTTAACACTCGTTTGCATAACAAAGTAAAAGGATCTGGTCCCACCTCTGGGCGCCCTCACGTGGCCCCACGTGACCCATTCCTATTTAGTGTTTAAACACTAATTCGTGAGCTTTATTCCTAGTGTTTAACACTGATTATCATTTAGTGTTTAACACTAATTCCAAAATCTTATTTCCAGTGTTTAACACTATTATCTTCTAGTGTTTAACACTAATTTGAGAATCTTACTTCCAGTGTTTAACACTGTTATCTTCTAGTATTTAACACTAATTTGAGAGCTTTATTTCCAGTGTTTAACACTGTTGTTCTCTAGTGTTTAACACTATTTTAAGCTTAATTGGCTAATTTTCTAGAGGCAAAAGTCCCTCCTCCAAATGAATCTCAAAATTGAGAAAATCAAAGATGAAAATGTTTAGCATTGATAAATAAGGTGGGCTTGAACCCAGAAAAATGTCTAATGGTCCAACAATGGGCCAACACTTCAAATTCAATTGGACTTAGCCCAAGTTGGCCATAAGTCCTCAACTCAGACTCAACTGAGCCAACGTGCTCACAATATAATTAACTGATCTTAGTTCCAAATTGGACTACAGATCACTTAATCCACCTTGGTTCAAGGATACATCTCTTCACTCCTTTGATATTTGTCGTTGTAATTCCTCAGCGTCTTCAAAGAGGTGACGGGTCCCGATAACCACACATTTCACGGACTGTGGGGTCCTTAAACTCATAGACTACGATGTCTTTAAACTTTATAGACTACAATGTCTTTAACCTGGACTGTGGGGTCCCTTTAAACCCATGGACTACGATGTCCTTAACCTTGACCGGGATGTCTTTAAACTAACAATAGACCACCATGTCCTTAAACTGGTAATGGACCACCATGTCCTTAAACTGGTAATCGACCGCAATGTCCCTAAACTAAACAATAGAGCCCAAATGCTCTTTTGTTGGATCTAAACGATCCCGTTAAGTTGATCTTAGTCTGAAATGGGACTAACGTGTCCTTAACAAACGGTTAAGTTGATCTTAGTCTGAAATGAGACTAACGTATCCTTAACAAACGTTTAAGTTGATCTTAGTCTCAAATGAGGCTAACGTATCCTTAAACCCAAACCCCCAAACCCAAATCTAAGAAAATACGGATTTGGACTAATCCACGTCCTACGGGCGACGACATAAATTAGTCTCCGTATACAATCCACAGGCAACCACAAACAAAACAAACACCCACGACACGAAGTGACCATCTGTAGAAGGAGAAATTTGTTACCGCGATACGGTAGCATAATTAACTGCAGGGGCTTGCGCCTGCAGGGAAGAGCGTCCCCATAATCAAAAACCCCTCAGACGAGGGGGAATCTGACGAAGTCTGCTACATCGTCTGCATCCGTTTAAACCTTCGATACATGGTGCCATAAATCAACTTGGCATCTTCGGAGATGTGGACGGATAGCACTAATTAGCATCTATCCCGAATTTTAGGCAAGACGTTAGTCCGCCGCTTTTTTCGGAGGGGAACAGATTCTGCCACGCCCGGTGGGACCTCTTCCTCTTTCCACTCTACACTTCGTGTGTCGTGTTCGCGAACGAATCGCGGTTTGCTATGGTTGCCTGTGGATTCGAGATACTTAGATTTGGTGTCTTGCTCCGTGCAGAAAACAGAAGATCAATGGCTTCGAGCTGCACTACCTGCAACTGCAACTCTCACTCCGTCCTTGCTGGAGGAGTGACTTACAGGCCCCAAGCGGCCTCCCTTTTCAAGATGACAGTGGAGCAGGTAACTCAAGCCACCACTGGACTATTCTTCAGGACCATGCTCCCACCCATGAGCTTCAACGCCCCTGTACCGTCACAAGAAGCTCCCAAGAAGTCGTTATTCGATCAGCTTGCTACTACTGCGGCCCCTCTCAACGGTTCGCCCAACTCCACTGCCTCAGTTTTTAACAGACTGGGCCAGTGCTCCAACGGGCCCATGAAGAAGCCTGCAATACCAGAAGGCGTTATACCGAAGCGGATAGCCATCCCTGCTCCCAAAATCGTCAAGGCGACTTCTCCTGCCAAAGGGTCGGTCTTCACAAGACTGACTATTTCTGCTCCCGTTCCAGGCGAAATCACCAAGGTTGCTTCCCCTACTCGGAAGTCTGCTTTTGATAGGTTGGCTATCCCCATTCAACGGACGTCGGTCATTAAAAGGCTGATACCAGCGAATTCTAACCAACACAGGGGGCATGAGGAGGCCACCCCTACGGCTAAACCAACTCCAATCGCAGGACATGCTCGCCGTCGTCACTGGCGCCGGGTAAGGAAGGCTGGGGGCAACTCCCCCTCTGGGCTAACTCCGCCAGCTCCGATGGTGGAAATCAAAGCTGCTGTTTCGACTGAGAATAGCTTTGAACCGCTAAGAAGGGTGTGCAAAAACTCGCCAACGGCCGTATTGAAAAGATCTCCTCCACCTGTGGATAATGCCCCAAAGGTGAAGCTGGAGCAGCCCCCTCAACGGCTGTCCTCTATAATTTATAAGGTCTGGCGTCAAGTCTAAGACTCCGTGACGGATCAAGACTATCTCCGCCGACAGAAAAAGATGAAGGTTCGGCAGGAGAAGGACTACTCTGTCAAGCCACAAAAAGCGACAGCTACTTGGGTGCCCACTACAACGGACCCCTCAACTTCGACCGCCCACAAAAGACGGAGGTCGGATAAGATCCCTGCGTCTTTGGCAAATCGCAAAGACACTGAATCTAAACACCCCAAGTCTGGGGGCATGGTGGTGCACACTGTCTATATAGCATCAGGGAAAGATGATAGCCGCGCTTCGACGGGTCACCGGCCGCTTACCCGATCCGTAACAAAAGCCCAAGAGCAGCAACATAAGCTTCAAGAAATGCTGACGCAAATAGCCACACTCACCGGGCCAAAAGAAAGCCCGGAGGCGTCATCAGAGCAGCGCCGTGAGCAGGAAACTGATGCCGAGTTTCTTCGGAGAATCCTCGAAAAGAAGGACAGAGAAGAAGCATAACAAGCTGCCCACATAAAACAAATGTCGCTTCTCTTCCAAGACATGGTAGGAATGATGTTACAGTCGGACCCTCCCGCTGAAGACCCTCCGATCATTATTAAAGACGATTGAGGGGAGACATCTAATCCTCCTCCGGCTCATTCAGCAACCAAGGAGGAAACCATTTCCAAAGCTGCACTAGACGACTATATAGCTCAGCAGATACGAGTTCACCAGGTGAATGAAGCGGCTGGGCAAATTGTTAGAACCGGACGACCCTATCCGGGCTGGTATGACCAAATCAGTTACCTGCCGGGATATACGATCCCTAAATTCCATGTATACAAGGGGACAAGGAATCCACATCAGCATGTCTCTCAATTCAGGGCCTTATGCGGCAACACTGGAGGCGACGACAAACTGTTGCTTCGCCAATTCGTCGGCAGCTTAGCAGAAACGGCCTTTGAATGGTATTCGGAGCTACCTAATGACTCTGTCAAAACATTTGTGGAGATGGAGCTACTGTTTACACAAAGATTTGCAAGCGCTAGTGAGCGCACCCCGATCACCGTATTGATCAACGCCAGGGTAAGGCCAGGCGAAACATGGGTTCAATACGCAATACGATGGCGAAACTTATGGTCGAAGTGCGAACAATGCATCGAAGAAGCACCTGCAGTAGGCATGTTCGTGGGCACTCTTGATCCGCAAGCGACCATTTCGCAATTCATGATGTTCTTCAAGCCAGCTACTTTCCAGGCCTTGATTGACAAGTTGGCCCAAATGGATCAGATGGGTCATAGATCATCTCTTTCAAAGACGGATCCTCGGAATGAAAAGGGCAAAGGAAAAACAACTTTCGTCGCCAATACTCAACAACGGCCGAGAAACTTAAAGCCGGTTGTCCGTCGAAACAATATGCGTCCACGCCCATCCCTTGAGAAAAGACTAGGACGTCCTTACTCGTTTTCTCAGGATAAAACGAGAAGACTGTTCGAGCTGGCAGTGCGCAACAAACTCATCAATCTGCCGGATCCAAAACGTCCGTTGCAGCCAGACGATGTCAACAATCCTAATTACTGCCCTTACCACCAAGCAGTAAGCCATCCAATCGAAGATTGCTTCGTCTTCAAAGGCTGGATTGAGGACCAATACCAACAAGGCAAGTTCGCATTATCCAAAAACTGGAAGGTGAACCCGCCACAACCTCATGCCCCTAAAAAAGAGGACACGCCGGGGGCATCGTACTCTTTTATAGAAAAAGCTCCATGGGAGATCGCTCTTTCAACCAAGACGAAAAGAATGTTGAAGGATCTTCACACATGCCCAGCCGTCAGGTGGAAAAGTCCGCCAGAGCCCGAGGTCATTGATGGGATGCTGGAACCACGCCCAACACCGAGAATTGATAGCAGCGGGCAAAACACCCAGACCCAGCCGTCAAAGTCTTCGAAGAAGAAGGAGAAGACCCAAAAGCCCGCGAAGTTATATGACAAGCTCACGGATCTGCAAAAACATGTTGACGCATTGGAAGAATATAATCAGAAGGCGCGGCCCCCAGTCACACTCCGAGAATTCCTCAGCCACGTCCTTGAGGACGGAGATGATGACAAAAACTCGTCGGATAAAACTGATGATTATGTGGCATGCTGCCATGTGATCTCTCACTCGTCGATAGACGATAAAGAAGCTCCCTGCAACGAGAGACGGGGGGCAGGTCCTGAACCAGAACCTCTATGGGCGTCAGACGAAATGATCGACGCCTTCCTGAGAGAAATTCATCTAAAAAGTAAAGCCGATCGGGAGCGTGAGATGGCCATATTTGAAAAGGCCAAACGCCGGCGACTAGCAAAAGGGTCGAAACACTCCCACCAGATCAAAGTACATCCGCCACAAATGAAAGCAGGATCGAGATAAGGAAACGATTCGCCAAAGCCATATCAATGGGGATGAGGCTGCCCTCTTTCAGAGAAAATTCTCCTGGTAGTATATATCTTGATGAAGCAGACGTGCATCCTAACTTCTGCTTATATCATCAGAAGATCGCACATCCTACTGATGACTGCAATTCCTTTAAGTGTTGGTGGCAAGAGTACGTCGCTCACAGGCAACACTTCAACAGGATAAAGCTTGAAGCTTGTAGACAGTGGAAAAATGCGACAGATGAGCGTAAAAGAATTGCCGGCAATTGTCATAGGGTTGATCCCGGGGGATCGCGAGTTCTCACCTTCGGGAGCGACTCCGACGAAAAAGTAGCCATCGGCCCTCTCTTCAAGGAATCCATCTCTAAAACGAAAGAATTGAGAAGTTGCGAGAACATTCAGCCGTGCAATCGCACGCTACCCGGAAAGAATCTCGGACCTGCAAACAAGGGATCGAACAAAAAGGATAAAGGGAAGGGAAAAATGGCCTTCGTCGCCAACGCTCAACAACAATCGAGTGACCCTAGACCGGTTGTTCACCAAAGCAACAAGCGGAAACCCCTCTATGAAAAGTTGAAACGTCCTTACTCATTTCCCCGGGATGAAACAAGGAGGCTGTTCGAACTAGCAGTGCACAACAGGCTTATCACTCTACCGAAGCCGAAATACCAGCTACAACTGAATGATGTCAACAATCCTAACTACTGCCCTTACCACCAAGTATTGGGCCATCCGATCGAAAACTGCTACGTCTTCAAAAACTGGGTTGAAGACCAATACCAACAGGGCAAGTTCGCGCTGTCCAAAAACTGGAAAGTGAGCCCGCCACAACCACATGCTCCGAGAAAGATGGATATGCCGGGGGCATCATGCTCATTCATAGGGAAAGCCCCATGGACCGAAAAGTCCGTAAACTAGAAATTCGCCTCAAATACGGCAACGACGGACCACAATGTCTTAAAACTTGCAAATGACCGAAACGTCGTTAAACTACTCCCAACCCGCGGCATCTTCAGGCTGACGTGGTAAAAAAAACGGTATTTCCATAAGTAAAATGGGCACGGATGAAAACCCGAGAGGGCTCCGTGAGTAAAAACAGCAGGACTACCGGCGATGTTTGTAAAAACCCGAAAGGGCGCAGACTCGTAAAAAAAAAGAAGGTATGTACATAAGCAAAATGTGCGAAAGGGCTCTGTGAGTAAAAACAGCAGGGCTACCGGCGAGTGTTTGTGAAAACTCGAAAGGGCGCAACCTCGTTAAAAGACACTTGCAAAGTTCTTTCGACTTTGTAAGGAGAAACCACCTGCGTGAGATCCTTACGACTCACAAGGGAGCAATACACTTAGGGATCCCCACGATTCCTAAGGAGAAATTACACTTGCGAGATCCTTACGACTCGTAAGGAGAATCCTCTTATGAGACCCTCACGGCTCATAAGATTTGAAAGTCTTAAGCTACTGAGACCTGAACCTGTTCTTAAGCAGCCCCCACAACCTTCAATCCTGCCTTACAAGCGGTTCAATGCTGACCCATGTATACAATCCACGGGCACGAATAAACATTCCCTAACAGAGTCCCACCATCGACTAGGGATGTGCTCGTACGGTGAACAACCCTTGTGAGTCCTCTTGACTCATAAGGAGAAAACACACTTGTAAGATCCTTACGACTTATAAAAGAACATACACTTAGGAGTCCTTATGATTCCTAAGGAGAAAACGCACCTACGAGACCCTCACGACTCGCAGGGAGAAACACCTTTATAAGACCCTTACGGCTCATGAAGTCAAAAGCCTTAGTCGACGGGATCCTAACCCTGTTTGCTAAGCCACCTTTGTTCGACATCGACATAGGCAAATGATGATTCGCTCCTGGCAATATCCCAGTTGTAGCGATGCTGATGCCTAAATCGGTATCAAATTCCAAGTCCTTTCACGGCAAATGATGATTCGCTCCTGGCAATATCCCAGTTGTAGCGATGCTGATGCCTAAATCGGTATCAAGTTCCAAGTCCTTTCATGGAAAATGATGATTCACTCCGGGCAATATTCCAGTTGTAGCGATACTGATGCTGAGATTGGCACCAGATTCCAAATCCCCTACTCGCGAGAAAAAATCAGCGAGCCAAAAAAAATGCATATGAAATAGTCGAAATGATGGGGCATCTTGCAACAAAATCAGCAAGTAAAAATATATGCATACAAAAATAGCCGAAATGATTGGGCAACTCGCAATAAAAAGCAGCGAGCAAATACAAAAATAGCCGAAATGATTGGGCACCGCGAAAAATAGCCGAAATGATTGGGCAATCGTGATTTTCGCGATATAAAAAGCTGAAATGATAGGGCATCGCGGAAAGAATAAAAAAATGATGAAAGAATGAAACTTTTTGCCCTACAGGTGAGATCACATCGATCCCTGTATACAATCCAGGGGCACAAACAAAAAGGGAACCATACCTTCCCAACAGGCTCCACCAGAAAGCGAAGCCAAATCTCGACGGTTCATAGACAACCTAGAGACAACCTCAACATTTGTCGCAATATTGCAGACACAATATCAACAAACGAAGCAAAGGAAGATCCCTAGCTTCAAGGTCTCGACGTCAATATCGACAACTTAGAGATCACCAACGGCGTTTCTCCTCACTCCAACCAGATGCAGACGTGACGTCAATAACCGACCTCAAAGTCGCAACGAAACGGAGCCATGGCAAAATCCTTAGTTCCAAATCTCGACGGTTCACACACAACCAAGAGACCATCTCAACATTCGTCTTGATACAGCAAACGAGATGTCAACAACGGCGTTCCTCTGCAGTCTAGCAGGATGCAGATACAACGTCAACAAAAGACCTCACGGTCGAAACAAAGAGGAGCGACAGCAAAATCCCAGCTTCACCTCAGCATTCGTCTCGATACAGCAAACGAGATGTCAACAACGGCATTCCTCCGCAGTCCAGCAGGATGCAGATACAACGTCAACAAAAGACCTCACGGTCGAAACAAAGCGGAGCGATGGAAAAATCCCAGCTTCACCTCAGCATTCGTCTCGATACAGCAAACGAGATGTAAACAACGACGTTCCTTCGCAGTCCGGCAGGATGCAGATGCAACGTCAACAAAAGACCCCACGGTCCAAACAAAGCAGAATGACGGCGAAATCCCATCTTCACCTCAGCATTCGTCTCACTACACCAGACGCAATGTCAACAATGACATTCCTTCGCAGTCCGGCAGGATGCAGACGCAACGTCAACAAAAGACCCCATGATCGAAACAAAGCGGAGTGACGGCAAAATCCCAGCTCCACCTCGACGTTCGTCTCGATACAGCAGATGCAACGCCAAAGCAAACGAAGCGAATGCCAAATTCCTAGCTTCAGGGTCTTGACGGTAACTCAAATAAAACCTGAAAGACTATCGGAGATCATCCCACACCAGAGCGGAGTGGTCACCACCTCGACGTTCGTCTCGATACAGCAGACGCGATGTCACCCCAGCGTTCTTCCTCCAACAGGATTCGGACGAGCCAAAACAACGAAGCAAAGGCAAAATTCCTAGCTTCAGGGTCTTGACGGTAACTCAAATAAAACCTGAAAGACTATCAGAGATCACCCCACACCAGCGCGGAGTGGTCTCCACCTCGACATTCGTCTCGATACAGCAGATGCAACGCCAAAGCAAACGAAGCGAAGGCCAAATTCCTAGCTTCAGGGTCTTGACGGTAACTCAAATAAAACCTGAAAGACTATCGGAGATCATCCCACACTAGCGCGGAGTGGTCACCACCTCGACGTTCGTCTCGATACAGCAGACGCGATGTCACCCCAGCGTTCTTCCTCCAACAGGATTCGGACGAGCCAAAACAACGAAGCAAAGGCAAAATTCCTAGCTTCAGGGTCTTGACGGTAACTCAAATAAAACCTAAAAGGCTATCAGAGATCACCCCACACCAGCGCGGAGTGGTCACCACCTCGACGTTCGTCTCGTTACAGCAGACGCGATGTCACCCCAGCGTTCTTCCCCCAGCAGGATTCAGACGCGACAATCAAACAACGGAGCCACGACAAAATCCCTTGTTCCAAGCCTCGACGGTTCACACGCAACCTAGAGATTACTGCGACATTCGTCTCGTTACAGCAGACGCAATGCCAGCAAAACGAAGCAAAGGCCAAATTCCTAGCTTCAGGGTCTTGATGGCAACTTATATAAAACCTGAAAGACTATCGGAGATCATCCCACACCAGCGCGGAGTGGATATGACTCATCGGGGCTCTCCAAAATGAGCCTAACCTCAAGTAAAAAGCGGCATGGCAAATTCCTAACGCTTGCTCTTCCGACGGTCAAATTGCCTAGGAAGATTGCTTGAAGACGTCTTGTCCAGCCCCCGAAGGGATCAGAGACACGACAGTCGCAAGGCTACTCGAGCAGCAAGATTGCCTATCGAGAGATACATCAGCCAACGCGACGGCACGACGGGCAAAACCCTAGTACCACAGACCCTAACGGACCTTTGTCGTAAAGAGCAGAGGTTAACTGTGACATTAGGACATTCTTGAGAAAACACGCTTGGGAATCCTCACGATTCTTAAGGAGAAATTACACCTATGGGATCCTCTCGACCTGTAGGGAGAAACACTCTTTATGAGACCCTCACGGCTCATAAAGTTGAAAAGTCTTAGGAGGCAGATCTTAACCCTGAATCCTGAGCAATCGTTGTCCTGCAAAGAGATCAAGATAGACTATCCGCAGAATGCATTCAATAAAAAGGGACACACCATTGAGAAGAAAAATATGTCTTTTATTCATGAGCCAAAATGGATACAAAGTACAATTCGTGAAAGAACAAAAAAAAATACTCTCATTCAGGAGTATATACAAAGAAAGAATAAAAATATACATATACAAGTCTTCAAGCCGGAGGGCGATTTAGCAGAGTGGTCAGCTTATCCCTCTTTCGCTGGGCCTCGCCTTCGTGGTTCAATATCGCCAAAAGACGGGCCTCCGCCTGAGCCTGCTGGGCCTGATATGAGGCGAGCCGTCCTTCAAGCTCTTTCTCGGTAGCCTTGTGAGCCTCAACCTTTTTGCGAGTGAACACGGCGGCTTTATCGATGGCCACCACTTCCTTGATAGACTCTTGAAGTACTCGCCAGAGTTCATACGCTTTGTTGGCTTTGGCTGTAAGATTGGCTTGGAGCTCGCTCAGCGCTTTAGAGGCCAGCTCCCTCTCCAAGAATTTGCGGCCGAGCCTCTTCTCGCATGACACCATGTTCGCCGCGCATCGCTCTATCAGACCCCGCAAGCCCGCCTTTGCAGCCACAGCCTCCGAAGAAAGGCGGGAACACTCAAGTACGTGCAAGCAAGCCTCCACCTGCCGACAGAACTCAACCCAGACTCGCACCACCACTTCGCTATGGTAGATGGCAAGAAAAGGAAGAGAACCGTTAGCTTCGGCAGCAAATGCTTCAGCTGTGATTGTGCTGCCAGCGCGAAGCTTCTCGATCAAAGATGACAGGGAGACAAGGCTTAGCTTGGCCAAACGTTCTGAGGCTCGCAAAGCATAGGGGCCAGGTGGCATATTGATGCGCGACTCCAGTGCGGTAAGAGCTGTTCAGATGTGTAAACAGTCAATGAAACTTTTAAGCAAAGGACCAAGTGGGACCATATTGAGACTTCACTTACCCACAGTCATGCAAGAAGGAGCTGAAGGTTCCCCTGGCCCTTCGAGGACCTCAACCTCGTCATCGGCCTCCAGAACTGTAAAGGACATCAATGTCATTTTGCGAAATAACAACAATGCTATGAAATGGTGAATGACACTAACCTTGCCCAGACGAGAGGACGATGCGTTGAGGGGATATCGCTTATGGAGCAGCCATCTCCAGCAGGCGCTGAAAAGACTGCCTGGGAGACAAGTCGGCAATCGAAGCCGCCAATCCACGCAACTCTGAAAAGACAGAAAAGTTCAGATAATGGAAAGAATACTAATTCAAAATGTAGAAGGTTACCTTCGACGCCTCTCCCATTCTGAATAGGAGGGATAGCAGCTTCAACGGCCTCCGCCGCGACCTCGGGCTCCAACAAAGGGAGGGTGGTCCCGACTACCTCCATCCCAGCCTCTGGGCCGCCCTCAGGAAGATCCGTTGGGACGGCGACCACCAAGGGTGCCTCTCCCTAAGGAGCGAGTGCTCCGGGATCAAGAACCGCCACAGGAGGCTCTATCGCGGGAGGGACAGCGTCGTCAACCCCCTCCACATCGAGCAATGTTTCATTGGAAGTGTCAACAGGCTCTGCCGTCAGCAAGCCCGTAGGAACCTCCCCCATCGCCGAAGTCTCTGCACAATTCACACGAGAATAAGAATACATATATACAAGCGCAGGCAATATGAAGTATTACAAAGAAATACAGAAACATACCAATGCGTAAAGAAGCTTTCAATATGGCTTCTTCAAGACGATGCTCCTTCTCAAGGAAGTGTGCCCGCCGAGGTTCAAGGGTGGACTCGTGGCCGCTAGTCCATAATGAAAGCGCGTCCGCAGCATCCTCCGAAGCAGCCTGCTTAAGGGCCCTTTCGCCCCATTCCTCCAAAGGGCCGATGAACCGCCGCCGGATCCACGAAGGGTTTTCATAAAAGATTACGGCAGGATAGGGCTTCTTCGGAACCTTACGTTCTGAGACTCATCTTTAGAACGTCTTATAGCTTCAGCCAATTGTGCGGCTTCGTCGGCAGCTGAACCCGGGAAAAGTAAGCCAGCATTCAACTCTTTCATGGTCAACGGTTCATCCTGAAGAATGGGCTCAGACTCTACTAAAGAGTCGAGCCGGTTGGTAGCCACCTTCCTCCGCCGCTTGGATCCAGAACCGACCGCCGAAGACGACCGTTTCCTCCCCCGTGGAGCCTTGGCACGACGCCGACCCACCTCATCTTCGACACCCTCGTCCCTACCACCCTCGCTTGACACCACAACTGAGGATGACACGACCACTGTCGACGCCACGGGTGGTGGTGCTGCTACCGGAGCCCGATGATCCCGCGACCGGGTGCCCAATGACATACCAACTGTGGGATTGAGGTTCACCCCCGACTCTCCCGGAATAAGCGCAACACCGGTATCCCTCAAGGGAAAGCATACCGGTGCGCGCGGTCGCAGCGTAACTCTCGTGGCCGGAACCTGAGCAGGAGCGCCATATCCAAGGAGTACCCTTCTCTCCTCAACAATAATCGGGTTGACCCGATGAAGGTACCAGCCTGTAAACGACCCTACGCATCGGGGAATATGGTCAGCTTCAGGGATCATGAAGTGGGAACCGGTGTTAAGCCTCACGAAATGATGAGCAGCATCGCGAACAGCTTTGAGTGAAGGGACCGGCGCGACTATGAAAGCCTCGAAAGGGACGCCCTGGTCGTATCCAAGCTGCCGGGAGAAGCGATACGGGTTGTACCGCATGAAAAAGACCGCACTATCCCGACGAAATACCAGATAGCCTGGTCTGATTGTATACAAGTGTGTGGCCTCCCGGGGCCTTAAAGAAAGCACATTGTCTTTTGACTGGTCCCAGAGTTTCTGAGCTGGACCCGAAGGAGAAGATGAAACCCGGTCGGTAAATACCAATCCGCCAGCAGTAGCGTAAGGAGCAATCAATGCCCGAATGGCTCCAAATTGAGTTGGGTCAGGGGCAGAAGCATCCACCAATCGCATAAGTCGCGGGAAGGTGTAGGCGTCGTAAAATGCAGGTCTCTGATGCATAGCAAAAGCACCCAACACGTGCATTTCGATCCAAGACGTGAAATAATGGAGAGAAAAGTTTACTACATTCACGCCAGGAGTAGAGGTATTAGCCGCACCGCCCAACCCGTGATAGAGATGCGCCAATGCCGGGATGTCGACGGCCAGCCGTGTCCCCTCATCAATACGATGAGCCGGATAGATAACCGAGACTCTCATGAAGCGGCGATGCATGGGGATGACGAACCAGCTGAGCCAGACACTGACGAAGCCCACGAAGAATGTCTCCTCATCCATCCCGGGAGCTGCAATGGATTCAAAAGACACCGGCGACATAATAGGGATGTAATACTGCGGTAAATCCGATTCCTTAGTCGGCAGCTTCTTCGGACCAAACCCAAAGGGGTCATTGATATTTGCGAACTTCGGAGCCGTCTTCGACAGGACATCCTCGCGAAGGAAGCAAGCAATGAAGCTCTTAAAAGTAACGCCTTGCTCCTCAGATTCTGTGAACAGCCGGTCAAAGATATCCAGGGCTTTGATCAAACTTGGACGCTTGTGGCGGACGGCGTTCTCAGTAGACAAGCCGTCAAGCATTGCGGGCTCAGGCTCAAAGACGTACTCGTCGGGAGGCAGCAACTCTTCATAAAGTGTCCTCCTGATTGGCAGCCCCGAGATTTCATAAAATTCTTCCAAAGAGATCGAAACCTCGCGGTCCCCTAGAAGAAAAGTGTTGGTGGGGAGATTCCACTGGTTCAAGAACGCCTTAACCCACCAGAAATGCGAGGATTGGTAGTGGAAGAGTGATGCATACATCGCCTGGTAAAGCCTAACCTTCTACAGCCGCACGCGATGGGCAGAAAGGATGTAGCGAGCCCAGAGGAGGTAGCCCGTAGTATGTCGAGGGGTGAGCCCTATCTTGTAGATTTGTCCCCATGGTTGGGCCTCACCCTGGAAAATACGTCGTCCTAGAATATCTATAGCTGGGATCGGATGGTTCGGGATACCAGTTGTCGAAGGCTCGAGCCGCCCCATCGGAGTCCAATTCGGCATCTCCACGGCAAAGACTGTCCTTGGAGGATCCATCGGCAGAAATGGAAAGGTGGGCTCTGTCGGTACTTCGCAAAGGAAACTCCGGCACCCCCGGATGATATGGCTGTACCAGTTTCCCCACAAAAGTAAGTTGGTGCGGTTCGGGTCGTGAGCCCTGATCATTGCCATCACTTCCTCATCAGATGGCGATTGGGGAAAAGCGGCTTCCGAGCGAGTGAAAGGGAAATACGGAACATACGTCATCGTACCTGAAATGAAATAAGGGGAAACTATTAAAAGCAAAGCCGACAACGTATATATATATATGATTATAAATATATACATATAAAAGGACAGTGAAAGAAAGCGACAGCGGACTCATTTTATGGGACCATTAGTTACAAAACACGTGGGTCCTACGAAATCAAGATGGCGGCTGGCTAATGATGAGGCAAAGCAATTATAATGAGACAAAAGGAAGATTCTCATTAAATAAACAGTGGATTTCAAATGACCCTACACATTCCCCTAAAAGAAATCCATCTTGGACTCGGTGACACATCAAACAGAATCAAGGGAATTAAATTCCTAGAAAGCAACAGTGCAAACTTCTTCTTCTCGGTTGTGAAAAAGAGAACTCAGGGCAAGAAAACCCCAAGAAGTCCCCATGGGAAGAACTCAGTTCCTTATAAGAATTAAATTCCTTTTTGAAAAAGGGAATTAAATTCCCAGATTTTTTTTCCAGAGTCAGAGCTCCTTGATGATGGAATTAAATTCCATGGAAAAGCCCGACACCACCACCGATCCCTAAAGATCAGAGAAACCTTAAAAGATCTAGTATTTGAAGATTAGATGGTTTTCTATTTTGGTTAAAGAACTTTAAAAAATGGGTTCTTGTCAAAAGGGAAAACCCTTGGTGTAGATTTGAAATCCAGTGAAGATTTCTGCGAAAGTTCTTCGATCGTTCAAAAATCATTACCTGAAAGAAAGGGTCTTTCTTGAACAGAGTTAAACTCTGGAAAATTTTCAAGGCAGAGAACTAAGCTCTGGAAAGGAGAATTAAATTCTCGAAAGGAAAAAAAAATTGCAAGGAAGAAGATGAAAGAGTGGAGGCGCTCCTGAAGAGACCCCTGCATTTATAGGATGCGATGGAAACGCTTAATCTCCCCGATTCCCTAGATGGGTCCAACGGTCACAAAAGTGACAGCGTTGCACTCACGTGCAGACACGTAAGAGCAACGCTGTGGGGGCATTTGTTCCCTAATTAAAAAATCAGGAAAGACTTCAAAAAGGAATCACGTGCTCACACGTGACCAATGGTCACGTGTTGACACGTGATGGTTAAAGCAGCAGTGCAAATAAGCACTGGGAAAAGATGTCAATTTAGGGGTCACGTTTACAAGTGACCAGGGGTCACGTGCTTACACGTGACCAAAGGTCACGTGTCAGTACGTGACCGGCTTTAAAAGCCTCACAGTTTAATAGAATTAAATTTTAGAGCTTTCTCTAAATCTTTCCAAAATGGAAAAGGGTTATAGAGAACCGTTGGATTAAAAATCCAAGGGTGATTAAAAATCACCAGTTTCTGGAAAAATCTTAAACAGGGAAAGATTTCCCCAAATCTCACCGAAATAACAAACGGAATATCTTTGGATTAAAAATCCAACGGTGAATAAAATTCACTAAATGATCTAAAGGATCATATTAATTTCAAAAAAAACAAATCAAATCTTTCAATGAGAGATTTACTAAATAAATTGATTCTTTTCCTCCTCCTATAAATAGGAGTCAAGGGGAGAATAGAGGAGATATAGAATTGTGGAGAGAAAACTTTGGAGAGAATTTGGGCATCTTGAAAATTCAGAAAGAAAACCCTAGGTGAGGAAAAGAAAGGGGATCAAAACTTCAGAAAAAGAGAATTTAATTCTCAAAAATCTAAAAGTTTAACTCTTTTTTGCAAAAGAACTTAGTTCTTCCTCTTGTTGAAGATCTGTACAGAGCACATCTCCCCATAAGTTTAGAATTTAATTCTCATCGGGTTGAGATCCTGCCATGCAGATCCAAAACTTAGAGGGAGAATTGAGTTTAGAGAATTTAATTCTCCCAAAACAAAACTAGGGTTTAACCCTATATGAGAATTTAATTCTCCTAGAATTACAGGAATTTAATTCCTTCAAGATGGACAGAACTAGGGTTTAACCCTAATTGAGAATTTAATTCTCTCAAATTTACAGGAATTTAATTTTTATTAAAATGAAATTAGGGTTTAACCCTACATAAGAATTTAACTCTTTCATAATAGGGGTTTTAATCCCCCCCTAGAATCATAATTAGGGTTTAACTCTATGAAGAAATTTAATTCTTAAAAGATAAAGAGATCTTCAAGCATGCAAAAAAAAAAACAGGGTCACGTGTCCCCACGTGACCCATGAAAAGATCCCCAGAAATGAGAAGGAAAGAGCTCAGAGGCAACGCCTCACGTGCTCCACGTGACCCCCGAAACACAGAAAGAAAAAGCAAATGAAATAGAGGCCTTGGGCGCTCTCACGTGTTCCCACGTGACCTCTTGGCTGACGCTTTAACGATCAGTGCATGAATCTTCCTCACGTGCCAGCACGTGACGCTCCAAAATAAAATATAAAAAAAGTGCTTAACACTCGTTTGCATAACAAAGTAAAAGGATCTGGTCCCACCTCTGGGCGCCCTCACGTGGCCCCACGTGACCCATTCCTATTTAGTGTTTAAACACTAATTCGTGATCTTTATTCCTAGTGTTTAACACTGATTATCTTTCAGTGTTTAACACTAATTCCAGAATCTTATTTCCAGTGTTTAACACTATTATCTTCTAGTGTTTAACACTAATTTGAGAATCTTACTTCCAGTGTTTAACACTGTTATCTTCTAGTGTTTAACACTAATTTGAGAGCTTTATTTCCAGTGTTTAACACTATTGTTCTCTAGTGTTTAACACTATTTTTAGCCAAATTGGCTAATTTTCTAGAGGCAAAAGTCCTTCCTCCAATTGAATTTCAAAATTGAGAAAATCAAAGATGAAAAGGTTTAGCATTGATAAATAATGTGGGCTTGAACCCAGACAAATGCCTAATGGTCCAACAAAGGGCCAACACTTCAAATCTAATTGGACTTTGCCCAAGTTGGCCATAAGTTCTCAACTCAGACTCAACTGAGCCAACGTGCTCACAATATAATTAACTGATCTTAGTTCCAAATTGGACTACAGATCACTTAATCCACCTTGGTTCAAGGGTACATCTCTTCACTCCTTTGATATTTGTCGTTGTAATTCCTCAGCGTATTCAAAGAGGTGACGAGTCCCGATAACCACACATTTCACGGACTGTGGGGTCCTTAAACTCATAGACTACGATGTCCTTAAACTTTATAGACTACGATGTCTTTAACCTGGACTGTGGGGTCCTTTTAAACCCACGGACTACGATGTCCTTAACCTTGACCGGGATGTCTTTAAACTAACAATGGACCACCATGTCCTTAAACTGGAAATGGACCACTATGTCCTTAAACTGGTAATGGACCACCATGTCCTTAAACTGGTAATCGACCGCAATGTCCCTAAACTAAACAATAGAGCCCAAATGCTCTTTTGTTGGATCTAAACGATCCCGTTAAGTTGATCTTAGTCTGAAATGAGACTAACGTATCCTTAACAAACGGTTAAGTTGATCTTAGTCTGAAATGAGACTAACGTTTGTTAAGGATCTTAACAAACGTTTAAGTTGATCTTAGTCTCAAATGAGGCTAACGTATCCTTAAACCCAAACCCCCAAACCCAAATCTAAGAAAATACGGATTTGGACTAATCCACGTCCTACGGGCGACGACATAAATTAGTCTCCGTATACAATCCACGGGCAACCACAAACAAAACAAACACCCACGACACGAAGTGACCATCTGGAGAAGGAGAAAGTTGTTACCGCGATGCGGTAGCGTAATTAACTGCAGGGGCTTGCGCCTGCAGGGAAGAGCGTCCCCACAATCAAAAACCCCTCAGACGAGGGGGAATCTGATGAAGTCTGCTATATCGGCCGCATCCGTTTAAACTTTCGATACATGGTGCCATAAATCAACTTGGCATCTTCGGAGAGGTGGACGGATAGCACCAATTAGCATCTGCCCCGAATTTCAGGCAAGACGTCAGTCCGCCGCGTTTTTCGGAGGGGAACAATCGTAAATACCAGATTGCACTCGACGAAATCAAGCAATACCTACAGAATCCGCCGGTACTAACCTCCCCAGTTAAGGGAAAGCCCCTCATCCTGTATACAACCGCCCTTGAAGGTTCCTTAGGCGCGCTATGGGCACAGGAGAATGATCAAGGGAAAGAGAGGGCCCTCTACTATTTGAGTCGAGTTCTCCTGGGGGAAGAAAACAACTACTCCCCCATCGAAAAACACTGCCTGGCGTTAATCTTCGTGATAACTAAGCTCAGACACTATGCGTTGGCGCATGAGGTTCACCTCATATAAAAAGTGGATCCTCTCAAATATTTGATGTCAAGAGCCATATTAACATGACGACTCGCTAAATGGGCCCTCCTCTTGAAGGAGTTTTCGATAGTCTATCGACCCCTCAAGGCAGTGAAAGGCCAGGCTATCGCCGAATTCCTTGTTGAACACCCGATACCTGCCGATTCTCCCTTAAACTGCTAGTTGTCGGATGAACACGCGTTTGACGCAATCAGCAAAGAGAGAGAAGAGAGTGATACCCGATGGGAACTTTACTTCGATGAGGCATCTTCCATGAAGAAGCAAAAGCACAGCTCTCCCATAATCAAATCTGTGGTAGGCCTCATCTTCGTGACCCTACAAGGAGGGATAATGTGCTTTGCCTTTTCCCTAACAGAGCCAAGGACAAACAATGAAGCTGAATATGAAGCTTTGATAGCAGGTCTTGAGATCGCTGTCGATATGGGAATCGAAAACCTCCTCATATACCCAGCTAGTCGTTAGTCAAGTAAACGGCGACTATCAAACGTGCAAACAAGAGTTGGTGAAGTACGGTGAGAGAGTGCAACAATTGCTGACTCAAATCACTTCCTACGCCTTGGAAAGCATATCACGTGCGGAGAATAGCAAGGCAGATGCATTAGCCAAACTCACTAAAGAACCGGCGGATGAAAACCTCGATGACGTGAGGATCGTTGTGCAAATCCGTCGGGTTATTGCACCAGCAGAAATATCCCCGGAGTCGTCTGAAGAAAAGGAAGCGACCAAGCAAATGGCCTTACAAATAAAAGATCAGGGAAAGGCTATGGATTGGAGGGAAGTCTTTATAGACTACTTCAAATCCCGTCGAACACCTAAAGATGCATCCTCAAGACATCAGCTCATGAAACGAGCTCCGTCTTTCACCTTTGTCAATGATACTCTGTTCAAGAGATCGTTCGACTCTCTATGGCTAAGATGCCTAGGGCCGGAAGAAGTAAATAGGGTCGTCCAAGAAACTCACAACGGACTCTGCAGTTCTCATCAAGCCGGACCAAATATGAAGCTGAAGATCAAAAGGATGGGCTACTATTGGCCCATGATGATCCAAGACTGTCTCGAATACGCGAAGCAGTGCCACTTGTGCCAGATCCACGGGGACTTCATCCACCAGCATCCAAATCCGCTACACCCAACGGTGGCTGTTCATATCATAATATTGCATTATTATATTCCCCATTCTTATTCATTTTACAAATAAACAGGTGTTTTTGATCCATGTCTGCTACATAATTGCATGTTACAGGTTCTCGGAACAAAAACGGTGAAATTGATGAAAAGACGATACAAAAGTGAGACTACGAATAACAAATGGAAGAATCTTTATCAAGCCTACAGTTTGGAGAATAAACGAAGATTAATGGACGATTTCACAAAGAACAAAGGGCAGTGCAAGGTTCAAGACTTCGACACTAAGCAAGCGGTAAAAGTCCACGACTTTATTCACTGTGGAAATCTGGAAGAAATCTAGAAGACAAACTGAGAAACCAAGTGAAGAAACAATAAGCCAAAAGCAGCAGAAATAACCCTAGGAAAAATCAGCCAGCAAGTCCTTAATATGGCCGTGGAACCGCGGCCAAACCATGCTTATGGCCGCGGATCCGCGGCCATATAGTGCACGTGTCGGCGCAGTTACGTGTCGGTGCGGTGGTGCGTTGACTACTCTTCTTAGGGATATCTTGTAATTGCAGATGTGAGTCGATTGTAACCCTAGGGTTTCTATGTTCTATAAATAGAAACCCTAAAACCTGTTTTAGGTTATGCCTCTTTTTATTTCATCTATTCAGAATTTAATTCCTGTGTAAATGTTTGGAGTGAGCCATCAATAAAGTAAGTAAATTTATTTCATTGCCTTAGTTAATTTTTATTCTGCCTTAGTATAATTTCATTCTCTGCCATAGTTAGATAGTTAGAAATGTTAATCAATTCCCTAATGAGTGAGTAGTCTCCTCGCTTGTTAGGGTTAGATTTGGGGAAGGCTTGAGAGATGAAAATCTATCACCCCTTTCTTGCTCATCACATATAATTAAAAGGACTCCATGCATACGTACACACACCGTTCCCTACGGCACCCTATTCCATGAGGTAGCGGTGATACCGTAGTATAAACGACCGGTTGTGTATGTTTTCCATGGAGGTTAGGGTAAGAATTAAGAAAGGAAGGACAAGAACCTAGAGGAAGAAACATCGTTTCTTCCCGATGGTACTAATCCCCTTTATTAATTATTACCATAACACCTAAAAGAGATCTAATTAGGGCATTAAAAGCGGTGAGGAAATCTTCAATTTCCAAACTTAACTTAAACCTAACCCTAGCAAGATTCTAGTCTCAGTATAAATCAGTTTAGTTTTTAGCGATAATCCATTCACACCGTTTGGAATTAACTCGTTAGACCAAATTAGGAAATACACAAAATCCTTGTGGACCGACCCGTACTCACCGGCTAGCTACCAAGTGACGCCGTTCTTGATTGCGGTTATAAATATTCTTTGATTCATCTTTTAAAAAACGCACACGCGAAATAACTTTCAATCAAATGACGCCGTTGCCGGGGATGGCGTGTTATTTTCTTTTTGCAATTTCGGGTTAATATAAATTGAAAAAATCATAAAAAAACTGAAAAATAAAAAATAAAAAAATTTATCATCTTGTTATTTTGTGAAGGGTATTTTTGTTTGAATTTTGCAGGATCGACGAACGAGTTCGGATTTGGAAAAATCCAGAAAGCAAAACAGAAAACGGCAGATCGGAAAAGCAGAGAAAAATCAGACTAAACGAGCAGAAGAAATCTCAGGAACTGAACCGCCGCCGCCGCCGCGTTTCCGCCGCCGAATGCTCCCTTTGGCCGCGCTTCCGCCGCATGGTGGTGACGTCATCACCTAAAAATCCCTCTGTAAGTTTTCTCTCTCCTTCTCTGCAACCCCTGATATCTCCTCTGTAAATTTGCCTACAGGATTCTTTGCGCTAAAAAATCTCTCCCCCTTCCAATAATTGATCTTGTGCAGGATTCTTTGCGCCACGCTAAAAAAAAATTGTTTGCAAGTGATTGTGTTTACTGCTTTGCATACTTTAAATTGACTTTAAGGGGCTTGACACCAATCCAGATTGGGTGGGGATTTCATTACCCTTCCCAGGACCCCAGAAATCACATAAAGCATATTGCATTGACCATGAAGTAATTAAAAAAAGATTAGACTCAGCCCTAAGGACTTCGCGCTCAATAGGACAAAGGAATAGTTGTAGGCATCGACCGTTGATCCTAACCTGACTTTTGTGGTGCTTAGGCTAGACAGGTAGTGAAAGGTAATTTTAAAAGGCCCGTCTCACAGTGATTCGTGAGCGGATCCCTCCTTTCTCTACATGTGCTTACCTGACCACAATTGGCAGTGAAGAGGCGGTTTGAGGTCCTACTTCTTGCCCTTTGGAACAGTTAGGAGTTGTCTAGCTGACCTAGGTGACCCTAGATCTAGGCTTGATTGTGCATTTGTGATTTATTGAACGTGTGTCTAAGCCTTTTATCGAAAATCTTTTTTTGCAAAAAGCTTCACATAAAAAAAACACAAAAAGAACAAAAAGAATTTTTTTTACAAAAACTTGCAACTTGTCGCTAAGAAATCCATTGCACCCCACTTACACCCCACTTACACCCACATTCTTTTTCATCTCCTTTCATAAGTCATGGGTACCCCACATCACAAATCTCTTGCCGAACTTTGGTACCCTGAACCAAACTTTGCTTCCTACGCGAATTGTTTTGGTCGAATTACGGACGACCCCTCCATGCCCAAAATATCTTTGAAAGATCGAATAGAAGCGTCTAGGAGAAACAGTTCGACTCCGCTATCCACTTTGTATCAACCATTTCAACCTTCACCACCTTCTTACGTTGATACTCCTCTTTCGAGTCCTGTTGTAACTCCGAAAGCCATGTCTATTGCTGAACATATTGAACAATCTCGTAACCGATCTTTCGCTCCTTTCAACACATCCAGTTCTTGGGATCAACAAGTCCATTCACCTTTTTATCCAAATGTCATTCCTACTCCTGTCCAACCATTCAATTCCTACCAGTCCTACCCGATTTTCACACCTTCCCTAGACATTGCTTCTACACAGCCATTTGGGAGTTTCCAGAATCCAAACAACTTTAAATTTTTTACTGAAACCCTTTCACAACCCATGTCTAGTCTGGAACAGTCGTTGGAAGCGTACATTGCAGCAACAAACCGACATATGAGGAATTTGGATGTGTAGGGTGTTTTTCGTCACCCCAGTGAGATGGGAATACGCGCGCGCTTGTCAGGCGTACTACAGATTCCCCCGGCCTAGGGTAGGCCGGGGTTTAATGATTGTGGGGATCCGAATCTCCGGCAGCCGCGGACTAAGCTGCCGTTAATTACCCATCGCCTTTGGGGCGAGGGAACCTCCGATTAACGGGTTAAACTGGTCATGCGAACTCAATGTGCAGTATACGTGTGTTTTGAAAGAGGGTTTTGGATATATCGGGAGCCACGCAGAGTTTTTACGGGGGTCCCGCTACCCGGATAGCGGGCTGGGGGTCAAGGGGGCTAGCAGCCCCCTTTGCGGGGTGCGGGGCAGCGCCCCGTTAGAAAATTTTTTTCTAACAGGGACAGTGTCGTGGGGTACGTGTATGTATAAATTTGTATACATATGTATATATGTATATATGTACACAAAAAGAGGGGGAAAAGACATCCAAGGGATGCGCAGGTGCGCAAGCGCGCGCGCCACGTGTCGGCAGACGGGCGACTTGCGCAGTTGCTCAAGCGCGCGCGCCACGTGTCGGCACGCGGGCGCCTTGCACACTTGCGCAGGTGCGCAAGCGCGCGCGCCACGTGTCGGCACGCGGGCGCCTTGCGCACTTGCGCAGGTGCGCAAGCGCGCACGCCACGTGTCGGCAGACGGGCGACTTGCGCAGTTGCTCAAGCGCGCGCGCCACGTGTCGGCACGCGGGCGCCTTGCGCAGTTGCGCAGGCGCGCGCGCCACGTGTCGGCACGCGGGCGACTTGCGCACTTGCGCAGTTGGGCAGGCGCGCGCCCCACGTGTCGGCACGCGGGCGACTTGCGCACTTGCGCAGGCGCGCGCGCCACGTGTCGGCACGCGGGCGCCTTGCGCACTTGCGCAAGCGCGCAGGTGAGGCACAACAGGCTTTTAGCCTAAAAAATTTCTCAGAAGAGAAATCAGAGAGGAGTTGGACTCCTGAATGTGTTTTTCTTCTTTTTGGGGGGGTTAGTGAAAGATGTTCTTCTTCTTCCTCCTGTTGTTTGGCCGGATCTTGAAGATCGAGGGATGTGAGATATCAAAAATCTCTCCTTTTTTAGATCTGATGGCAGATCTGGGTTCCCCTTAATGGGTTTTGTGGTGGAAAACTATTTAGTTTTGAAAAAGGAAGAGTAAAACTCTTGATTTAATTCAAGAGAAAGGAGAAGGTTTTGGAACCTTGAGGAAGGAGAAAAGATCTCAGATCTATATTTTTTTTTGGAAATGAAAAAGTATTATATTTTTTATTCATCATGTTGCCTTTTATAGGCTTACATATTTGCATATAGCCCCTTGGGCTTCACAAAAATGGCATTTTAGCCATCCCATGGCTCATGTGCCATTTCATTTTTTGCACATAAGCCATGGGCTTACAAAATATTGGCTTTATGCCCATTTTGCATACATTCATGTATAAAAAATTACATAAAAATTATTTATTACATGATCTATATTTTAGCATGGAGGAGGCTGGCCGCGGGATCGACTTGGGCATGGGCCCGCTTGACCTGGGCTTGGGCCCACCTGGCTTGGGGTTGACCTTGACTTTGACTCGGTCAACGGGGGTGTAAATTTTTACCCCAACAGGATGCGTCCATTGCCGCCCTTATTCAACCTAGTTAACCGGTAGCTAGTTTCCAACTAGCTCCAAATTTTCCAATGTATGGTGAGGCGGTTGGACAAATTGAGAATTTGAGTGGAGAGAGTGAGCTGTGCACCATTCCAAATCATACCTACCCATTACCAAGTGAATCCCATAACTCCGGTTGAAAATAAAACGTGTAATGAGTTGTGCGACTTTGTAGTGTTTGATTTACCTCATTGTGAAGAGCCCTTTTCGAGTGAACCCAAACCTAATTCTTTCGAACTTTGCACCTCCAATCTAGAACCTGAATTGTTAAATATCCATGCTTTTGATGAGGTGTCTAAAAAAATTGATTTTCACTTGATTAAGGATATTGACGCCGGGAATATTTTAGATCATGAACCCGTAGATTTGACTGAAATTTTATTTCCAATTCATCATCCCGAGTCATTAAATGTTTCTCCCGAACTTCATATGCGTCTTGATTTTGATGATAATTGCATGGATGTGATAACTTTTGAGGAGAATTATGAAGATAGTATTGAGGATAGTATTGATGATGAACCATTTTTGTTTGATGAGTCGGATTTTCCAATTCATCTTCTTGAACCTTTAACTGTTATACTTCCAAAATCACCCCTCCTCATCCCTCCAATCATTCCGACCACACAAACGATAATGCAGGAGGACTGTGAGCTTGAAAAATTTCTGTTCAGTCACAGCAGTTTGGACGCCACTAGTGCGTTCCTTTTTGAATCTGACACAGTTCTCACAGCCGATAACGATTACGAGTGGTTCACTTTTTCGGACGATTTTGAAGACTCACCGCCCGAGTTTGAGTCCTTTGAATTTTCAGATGAGTTAGTTGAACCATCAGACTCGATTGCTTACAGTCATTTCGAACTATTGATGGAATCCTTCGAGTTCGAGACAGTGTACTTAGGTGAGAATAAGACTATCCCTAAATCACTCCCCTTCGTCCTTTCCATCGTTTCGACCGCGCAAGAATCCGTCGCGCTTCCATTTTCAATGGATGGTTTACCAAGTTCAACGTACCCATATTTTCTTGCGAATCTTGAGGGATTTGACCCTATTTCTCGACGGGTTGATAGATTAGCACAATTTCTTTTAACACATCGGTCATCACAATTTGCGCTAATTTATTCACTCGATTTACGCCCTCAAGTTCGTACTACACTTCTTTCTCTCTTCCTCCATTCTTCTCCGAATATACCGAGACCATATTCCACCCTTCTTTTCATACAGTTTCGTGTGTTTCTCAACTCCTTTCTCTACACTCCATTCTTCCACCAACCCTACCATTATTACGATAGAATTTTTGAATGGTTGGTGCTAACCTTTGGTCTGTATAAGGCCTTGTATAGTTTGATTTTTCTCCTCCCTAACTCTGAACTTTAACGCTTAAAATAGTGGAAACACTGTCTCACTTAAGTTTGGGGGGAACCTTTTTGTATATATATTTTGTTTTTTTTTAACAATAAAAAATTATTAAAAAAATAAACAGGGGATTGCTGACAATTCTTACCCTCTTGGTATAGCTTGACAGTGAGGACACTGTCAAGTTTAAGTTTGGGGGTATGCTCGTTAAGTTTTTTTTCCTTCGCATTCATATGTATATTTTTGCATTTGCATACTTATTTTAAAACCCATAAAATTTGAAAAATTTCAAAAAAATATTAAAAAATTATAACATTCAATTTTGGCCATAATTAACTTGAGTTTGACAAATAGGTTAACTAACTAGGAACAACTAGACCTTAGTCTTAGTAAATTAAGAAACCTAAAAATAACCTTTCTTAAAATTTAACGGTAGAAAATATATGTCTTTGTAGTTTATTTGGAAATAGGCAAATTTTGAGTTGACTTCTTGGGCTAAGTTAAAACAAGGGAAAAGTATTGATATTTTTATCAAAGTATAAGTTTGAAAAATAATTCCTAAGCTTAAGTTTAAATTCTGAAAATATATACCCTACAAATTGCACAAACACGAACCTTGAAACTTGGAATAGTAGAAGAGACCTTAAAATGCTCTTGTCTAAGGTCCTTAGTATAAAGAGAAATAAAATAAAAATATAAGTGTGAATAAAGAGATTAAAAAAAATGAACACTGGTTTTTGTAATTACTTAAGGCTGCATTAATAGAAAAAAAAATATTTAGCGAGGGTGCTTCATCACCTAGTGCCTTAGACCAGCTGGTTTGGGAGTCACTGCTAAAGCCTTAGGTGTTACAAGACTAGGAATTACTCCTTAATGTGCAAACACATTTTGTAATCGATCGTTGGTACCTCAAGAAGTATTAACGGTCGCATGGAGAATGTGTGAGCAATTTCATCTAAAAATTCACCAATTGAAAAGTACTTTGGACGATGGACAAGAGTATAATAGCTTGATTTGAATTTCCAAGTGTAGGGGTGATATATACACTCACGAAGGGGTATGTGATTGGAGTTTAGATAAGAGATAGGAATGGAAAATAGGACTTATATCTTTAATAGAGATGATATAAATTCCTAAGTTGAGATGGAACCCTAGAAGGAAAACTTAAAAGATACCAAAAGCTAAGTAAGTCTACAGAATATATAAAATCTTAAGTTAAATGATAAGGAAGCGTGAAAAATACGGGTGGATAATTTATAAGTCGAAGATAATAGAATTCCTTGTTAGAAAACCTAATTGGAAAATAAAAGTTAATAGGCCGAATTATAGGATTTTGTGGGTAGTATCCGCTGAAAACCCTCAGGAGACAACACTCCTCCTACTAGGGACACCTAGAAGTTTAACGGCTTGTTGCACGAGCTCAGCACAATCGCGTTTCCCTGCGAAAGTGAGGCAATGACTTTTTCGAGAATAAAACTAGGTTTGCTCGAGGACGAGCAAAAGATAAGTTTGGGGGTATTTGTTCATATCATAATATTGCATTATTATATTCCCCATTCTTATTCATTTTACAAATAAACAGGTGCTTTTGATCCATGTCTGCTACATAGCTGCAGGTTACAGGTTCTCGGAACAAAAGCAGTGAAAACGATGAAAAAACGATACAAAAGTGAGATTACGACCAACAAATGGAAGAATCTTGATCAAGCCTACAGTTTGAGAATAAACGAAGAAAAATGAACAAGTTCATAAAGTACAAAGGCAGCGCAAGGTTCAAGACTTCGACATGAAGCAAAGGGTAAAAGTCCACGGCGTTATTCACTGTGGAAATCTGGAAGAAAACTAGAAGACAATCTGAGAAACCAAGTGAAGAAACAAGAAGCCAATAGCAACAGAAAGAACCTCTGAAAATTGCAGCTCAAGAATCCACCATATGGCTGCGGAACCGCGGCCAAACATGGGTTTTGGCCGCGGATCCGCGGCCGTGCGTCGCCCGTGTCGGTGCAGAAAAGTTGTGGCGGCGTGGCGGTGCGTTGACTAGTCTTCTTTAGGGGTAAAATTGTAAAAGCAGATGTGACTCGATTGTAACCCTAGGGTTTCTATGTTCTATAAATAGAAATCCTAAAACCTCTTTTGAGGTATGCCTCTTCTTGTGCCTCATTTCATTTTATCAAAATTCAGATCTGTAAATTTCTGTAAAGTATGAAGAGAGCATCAAATAAAAATTAGAGTAAGTTTCTTTTTATTGCCCTAATTAAATTTTCTTTCCTGCCCTAGTATAGATCTTTATTATCTGCCCTAGTTAGATCTTTCATTATCTGCCCTAGTTAGATAGTTAGAAAATGTTTTTCAATTCCCTAATGAGTGAGTAGTTACCTCGCTTGTTAGGGTTAGATTTGGGGAAGGCTTGAGAGATAAAGATCTCTCACCCCTTTCTTGCCCATCACACGTTTTTATAGGACTCCATGCATACATGCACACACCGCTCCCTACGGCACCCTATCCCACGAGGTAGCGGTGATACCGTAGTATAAACGACCGGTTGAGCGTGTTTTCCATGGAGGTTAGGGTAAGAATTAAGAAAAGAAGGACAAGAACCTAGAGGAAGAAACATCGTTTCTTCCCGATGGTACTAATCCACTTTATTAATTATTACCATAACACCTCATAGATCTTAAATAGGGCATAGAAAGCGGTGAGGAATATTGACTTTCCAAACTTAACCTAAACCTAACCCTAGCAAGATTTTAGTCTAGATCAACTTAGTTTTTAGATTTAATCAATCCGACAACAATCGGAATTAACTCATTAGAACAAATCGAGAATACACAAAATCCCTGTGGACCGACCCGTACTCACCGGCTAGCTACCAAGCGACGCCGTTCTTGATTGCGGTAATATATTCTTTGATTTCAAAATCTATCTTTTCAAATAGCACGCGAAACAACATCAATCAAACGCCGTTTTGACGTCACTAGTGCGTTCCTCCTTGAATCTGACACAGTTCTCACAGACGATAATGATTACGAGTGTTTCACTTTTTCGGACGATTTTGAAGACTCACCACCCGAGTTTGAGTCCTGTGAATTTTCAGATGAGTTAGTTGAACCATCAGACCCGGTTGCTTACAGTCATTTCGAACCATTGATGGAATCCTTCAAGTTCGAGACAGATTACTTAGGTGAGAATAAAACTATCCCTAAATCACTCCCCTTCGTCCTTTCCATTGTTTCGACCACGCAAGAATCCGTCGCGTTTCCATTTTCAATAGATGGTTTACCAAGTTCAATGTACCCATGTTTTCTCGCGAATCTTGAGGGATTTGACCCCATTTCTCGACGGGTTGATAGATTAGCACAACCGCTTTTAACACATCGGTCATCACAATTTGTGCTAATTTATTCACTCGATTTACACCCTCAAGTTCGTACTACACTTCTTTCTCTTTACCGCCATTCTTCTCCGAATATACCGAGACCATATTCCACTCTTCTTCCCATACGGTCTCGTGTGTTTCTCAACTCTTTTCTCTACACTCCATTCTTTCACCAACCCTACCATTATCACGATAAATTTTTTGAATGGTTGGTGCTAACCTTTGGCCTGTGTAAGGCCTTATATAGTTTGATTTTTCTCCTCCCTAACTCTTAACTTTAACGCTTAAAACAGTGGAAACACCGTCACACTTAAGTTTGGGGGGACCTTTTTTGTATATATTTTATTTTTTTTAAAACCCATAAAAATTATTTTAAAAAAACTATAAATAAATATACAGGGGAGTGCCGCCATTTTGACCCTCTTGGTATAGCCTGACAGTGAGGACACTGTTAAGTTTAAGTTTGGGGGTGTGCTCGGTAATCTTTCTTCCTTCGCATTCATATGTACATTTTTGCATTTGCATATTTATTTCAAAACCCATAAAAATTGAAAATTTTGAAAAATTATAAAAATTAAAACATTCAATTTTGGCCATAATTGACTTGAGTTTGACAAATAGGTTAACTAGCTAGGAACAACTAGACCTTAGACTTAGTAAATTAAAAACCCTAAAAATAACCTTTCTTAAAATTTAACGGTAGAAAGTATATGTCTTTGTAGTTTATTTAGAAATAGGCAAATTTCGAGTTGACTTCTTGGGCTAAGTTAAAATAAGGGAAACGTATTGATATTTTTATTAAAGTATAAGTTTGAAAAATAATTCCTAAGCTTAAGTCTAGATTCTGAAAATACATACCCTACAAATTGCACAAACACGAACCTTGAAACTTGGAATAGTAGAAGAGACCTTGAAATACTCTTGTCTAAAGTCCTTAGTATAAAGGAAAATATAATAAAAATATAAGTGTGAATAAAGAGATAAAAAAAAATGAACACTGATTTCTGTAATTACTTAAGGCTGCATTAATAGAAAAAATATTTAGCGAGGGTGCTTTATCACCTAGTGCCTTAGACCAACTGGTTTGGGAGTCACTGCTAAAGCCTTAGGTGTTACAAGACTAGGAATTACGTCTTAATGTGCAAACACATTTTATAATCGGTCGTTGGTACCTTAAGAAGTATTAACGGTCGCATGAAGAATGTGTGAGCAATTTCATCTAAAAATTCACCAATTGAAAAGTACTTTGGACGATGGATAAGAGTATAATAGCTTGATTTGAATTTCCAAGTGTAGGGGTGATATATACACTCACGAAGGGGTATTTCGGCTGTAGTGGGTGTTTCGGCTCCGGTAGAGTGATAAGCCTGTTGCACACTTCTTGTTCGAACAGTCTCCTTGTTTCATCCCGGGGAAATGAGTAAGGACGTTTCAACTTCTCATCGAGAGGTTGTCGCTTGTTGCTTTGACGAACAGACGGTCTCGGGTTACTCGGCTGTTGCTGAGCGTTGGCGACAAAGGTCGCTTTTCCCTTCCCCTTATCCTTTTTGCTTGATCCCTTGTTTGCGGGTCCGAGATCCTTTCCGGGTAGCGTGCGATTGCGCCGCTGAATGTTCTCGCAACTCCTCTGTTCTTTCGTTTCAGAGATGGATTCCTTGAAGAGAGGGCCGAGGGTTACTTCTTCGTCGGAGTCGCTCCCGAAGGTGAGAACTCGTGATCCCCCGGGATCAACCCTATGACAATTGCCGGCAATTCTTTTACGCTCATTTATTGCATTTTTCTGCTGTCTACGAGCTTCACGCTTTGTCCTCTTGAAGTGTTGCCTGTGAGCGACATACCCTTGCCACCAACACTTAAAGGAGTTGCAGTCTTCAGTAGGGTGTGCGATCTTCTGATGATATAAGCAGAAGTTAGGATGTACGTCCGCTTCATCAAGATGTATACCGCCAGGAGAATTTTCTCTGAAAGAGGGCAGCTTCATCCCCATCGATATGGCTTTGGAGAATCGTTTCTTTGTCTTGATCCTGTTTTTAATTGCGGCGGATGTACTTTGATCTGGTGGAAGTGTTTCGACCCTTTTGTCCAGTCGCCGGCGTTTGGCCTTTTCAAATATGGCCATCTCGCGCTCCCGATCAGCTTTGCTTTTTAGACGGGCTTCGTTCAGGAATGCGTCGATTGTTTCGTCTGATGGCCCTAGAAGTTCCGACTCGGGATCTGCCCCCGGTCTCTCGGTGCGAGGAGCTTCTTCATCGTCTATCGACGAGTGAGAGATCATATGGCAGCTTGCCACATAATCCTTAGGTTCATCCGACGGGTCTTTGTCATCATCTCCGTCTTCAAGGACGTAGCCAAGGAACTCTTAGAGCGTGATTGGGGTTCGCACCTTCTGGTTATATTCTTCCAGCGCGTCGATCTGTTTCTGCAGGTCCGTACGCTTGTCGCCAGGCTTCACGGGCTTTTTGAATTTCTTCTTCTTTTTCGAAGATTTTGACGGCTGGGTGTGAGTGTTTTGGCTATCACCACCGATCTTTGGAGTTGAACGCGGTTTTAACATTCCTTCGATGATCCGGGGTTCCAGCGGATTCTTCCACCTGATCGCCGGGCATGTTTGGAGATCATTCAGCATTCTTTTGGTTTTGGCTGAAAGAGCGACCTCCCATGGGGCTTCCCTTATGAATGAGCACGATGCCCCCGGCACGTCCACTTTTTTAGGGGCGTGAGGTTGTGATGGGCTCACCTTCCAGTTTTCCGATAACGCGAACTTGCCTTGTTGGTATTGGTCCTCAATACAGCCTTTGAAAACGAAGCAATCTTCGATTGTATGACTTACTGCTTGATGGTAAGGGCAGTAATTAGGATTGTTGAGATCGCCTGGCTACAACGGACGTTTTGGATCCGGCAGATTGATGAGTCTGTTGCGCACTGCCAGCTCGAACAGTCTCCTCGTTTTATCCTGGGGAAATGAGTAAGGACTTCCCAGTCTCTCTACGAGGGATGGGCGTGGACGCACGTTGTTTTGGCGAACAACCGGCTTTATGTTGCTCGGCTGTTATTGAGTATTGGCGACGAAAGTTGCTTTTCCTTTCCCCTTTTCATTTCGAGAGTCCGGCTTTGGAGGAGACAGTCTATGACTCATCTGGTCCATTTGGGCCAACTTGTCAATCAGGGCCTGGAAAGTAGTCGGCTTGAAAAACATCATGAACTGGGAAATAGTTGAATGAGGGTCCAGAGTGCCCACGAACATGCCCACTGCCGGCACTTCCTCGATGCGTTGTTCGCACTTCGACCATAAGTTTCGCCACCGTATTGCGTATTGAACCCATGTTTCGCCTGGCTTTACTCTGGAGTTGATCAATGCAGTGGTCGGGGTGCGCTCGCTAGCTCTTGCAAATCTCTGTGTAAACAGCAGCTCCATCTCTGCAAATGTTTTGATAGAGTCGTTGGGAAGCTCTGAATACCATTCGAAGGCCATTTCCGATAAGCTGCCGACGAATTGGCGGAGCAAAAGCTTATCATCGCCCCCTGTGTTGCCGCAAAGTGCCCTATACTGAGCGACATGTTGGTGGGGATTGCCTGTCCCCTTGTATACGTGGAATTTGGGGATCGTGTAGCCCGGCGGGTACTTTATCTGATCATACCAGCCTGGATACGGTCGCCCAGTTCTAACAATTTGCCCAGCCGCTTCATTCGCCTGGTGAACTCGTATCTGTTGAGCTATATAATCGTCGAGCGTGGCTTTAGAGATGGTCTCCTCCTTGGCTGTTGACATAGCCGGCAGAGGATTTGATGTCTCTCCTCTATCATCTTCAATTATTACTGGAGGATCTTCGGCTGGAGGGTCCGGCTGATCATCATGCCCGCCATATCTTGGAACAGAAGGGCTATTTGTTTTATATTGGCCGCTTGTTCCGCGGCCTCTTTTTCCTTCTTCTCAAGCATTCTCCGAAGGAATTCAGCATCAGTTTCCTGCTCACGGCGTTGCTCCGAGGATGTTTCCGGGCTTTCTTTTAGCCCTGTGAGTGCGGCCATGGCTGTTAACATCTCTTGGAGCTTTTGTTGTTGTTACTCCTGAGCTTTTGTCACGGATCGCGTAAGCGGTCGATGACCTGTGGAGATACGGCTATCCTCTTTTCCGGATGCCATATAGATGGTATGCACCACCATGCCCCCAGTCTTAAGGCGTTTGGGCTCAGTGCCTTTGACATTTGTCACAGGCATGGGGATTTTCTCTGGCCTTCTCCTCTTATGGACGGTCGAAGTTGAGGGGGCCGTTGCAGTGGGCACCCAAGTAGCTGTCGTTTTCTGTGGCTTAACAGGACGGTTATCTTCCTGTCGGGCCTTCAGCTTCTTCTACCGGCGGGGATAGTCTTGATCAACCACCGACTCTCGGACTTGTCGCCATATTTTGTAAACTTTGGAAGACAGCCGCTGAGGGGACTGCTCCGGCTTTATTTCTGTGACAGTCTCCACCGGTGGAGGAGATCTTTTCAATACGGCGGTAGGCGAGTTCCTACGCACCTTGTTCAGCAGCTCAAAGTTGTTCCTGGTTGGAACAGCAGCATTAACTTCCACCATTGGAGCTGGTGGAGTTAGCCCAGATGGGGAGTTGCCCCCGGCCTTCCTTACTCGACGCCAGTGGCGACGTCGAGCATGTCGAGCTGTTGGGGCTGGTTCGGCGATGAGGATGGCTTTATCTTGCCCCCTTTCCAGATGAGGCGCCGCTGGTGCCAGCCTCTTGAAGACTGACGTCTTTTGAGTAGCGGTATCCAATCTGTCAAAGACAGACCTTCGAGCAGGAACGGGAGCCGGAATAGTCAGTCTTGTAAAGATCGACTCTTTGGCAGGAGAAGCCGCCTTGACGGATTCAGGAGCAGAGATGGCTATCTTCTTTGGGATGGCCACTTCAGGTGTCATGGGCTTCTTGGCAGGCCCATCGGAGTTCAAGCTCAGTCTGGCGAAGACCGAGGAGTTGAAGGTGGACGACCCGTTGAGAGGGGCCGTGGTAGCAGCAAGTCGATCAAAGACCGACTTCTTGGGAGCTTCTGGTGTTGGTACAAGAACGGTGAAGCTCGTTGGCGGGAGCATGGTCCCGAAAAACAATCCAGTAGTGGCCTGAGTGACCTGTTCCACTGGCATCGTGAATAAGGAAGCCGCTTGGGGCCCGTAAGCTACACCTCCAGGTGAGGCGGAGCGTATGTTGCAGTTGCAGTTGGAACATCTTTCACAAGTGGACGCCATTGATTCTTTGCTTTCTGCAGCAAGCAAAACGCCAAATCTTAGTATCTCGAAAACCCAAGGGCAACCATTAGCAAACCGCGATTGGTTCGCGAACACGACACATGAAGTGTGGAGTGGAAAGAGAAAAAGGTCCCACCAGGCGTGCCAGAATCTGTTCCCCTCCGAACACAGAGACGCGACCGCGTAGGTCCGTCTTGCCTGAAATTCGGGGCAGATGCTAATTGGTGCTATCCGTCCACCTCTTCAAAAATGCCAAGTTGATTTATGGCACCATGTATCGAACGTTTAAACGGATGCGGCCGATGTAGCAGACTTCGTCAGATTCCCTCTCGTTTAAGGGGTTTTTGATTGTGGAGACGCTCTTCCCTGCAGGCGCAAGCTCCTGCAGTTAATTATGCTACCGCATCGCGGTAACAACTTTCTCTTTCTCCAAACGGTCACTTCGTGTCGTGGGTGTTTGCTTTGTGTTTGGTTGCCCGTGGATTGTATACGGAGACTAATTTGTGTTGTCGCCCGTAGGGCGTGGATTAGTCCAAATCCGTATCTTCTTAGATATGGGTTTGGGGGTTGGGTTTAAGGATACGTTAGCCTCATTTGAGACTAAAATCAACTTAAACGTTTGTTAAGGATACGTTAGTCTAAATTTAGACTAAGATTAACTTAAGGGACCATTTAGATCCGACAAGAGAGCAATTGGGCTCTATTGTTTAGTTTAGTGACATTGCGGTCGATTGCCAGTTTAAGGACATAGGGGTCCAATGTTAGTTTAAAGACATCACGGTCGAGGTTAAGGACATCATAGTCCGTGAGATTAAAGACCTCACAGTCAAGGTTAAGGACATCATAGTCCGTGGGTTTAAAGACCCCACAGTCCGTTGTTAGTTTTAAGACATCACGGTCGAGATTAAGGACATCATAGTCCATGGGTTTAAGGACTCCACGGTCCATTGTTAGTTTTAAGACATCACGGTCGAGGTTAAGGACATCATAGTCCATGGGTTTAAGGACCCCATGGTCCGTTGTTAGTTTTAAGACATCACGGTCGAGGTTAAGGACATCATAGTCCATGGGTTTAAGGACCCCACGGTCCATTGTTAGTTTTAAGATATCACGGTCGAGGTTAAGGACATCATAGTCCATGGGTTTAAGGACCCTACGGTCGGTTGTTAGTTTTAAGACATCACGGTCGAGGTTAAGGACATCATAGTCCATGAGTTTAAGGACCCCACAGTCCAGTTTAAAGACACCATAGTCTGTGAAATGTATGGCTGTCGGGACCCGTCACCTCTCTGAAGACGTTGAAGGATTACAACGACAAGTATCAGAGGAGTTCAGAGATGTACCCTTGAACCAATGTTGGTCGGGAGATCTATAGTCCAATTTGGGACTAAAGTCTGTTTAAAGGTTTATGAGCATATGGGCTCAGTTGATATGAGTTGAACATTTTATTGTTCTGGCTATTGAGCCTTTACTTGGGCTCGGCCCTTTTAATAATTCTGAGCATTAGATCCTGACAATTTTTGTCTTGTATTGAATGCATAGCATTTATCAGAACGAATTGTGTTCTGACAGTGCGCCACATGGCGCGTCAGGCGCGTTGCGCCAGTCAAAGAGTGCATTGCGCTTCTGTCGGGTAGCGCACACGAAGAGGACGCGTGTCGCGCTTAGCGCTAAGCTCTAGTTTATTAGCGCGTTGCGCTTTTAATTTATGAGAGCATTGCGCTAGTCTGTTGGCGCACCAGTGAGTGACACGTTGCGCGCTTGGCGCTGAGCGCCAGCCCATGAGCGCAGTGCTCTGTTTTAGAAGCGCAAAGAGCAAGTTGTGTCTCTGGTTGACACATGGCGTGTTCTAGCGCTGAGCGCCGGTCCAAGAAGCGCAAAGGCGCAATTCATGAGTGCAAGGCACTTTTCAATAGCGCAGAATGCATTTTGATCAATTTTAAGATTAAAGAACAGATTTATGTTCCTCTTAAAAGAGGCTTTGCCTCAAAATTCAAGAACAAAAGTTCTTGTTTTATAAAAGGGCTCTGCCTTTATAGATCAAAGATCTATGAATGAAGTAAAATACTTCTTTTGTTTATTATTATTAGATCTCTTGATCTTTTCTTTTAAATCAAAGATCTTGGTCTTTTTATAGATCTAAGATCTTTCTTTAGAAGATGGTTCTTCTTTTTACGATATGGTTTCATCTCTGTTGTTCAAGAACATAGTTCTTTACCTTGAAGATGAAGAAAAATCTTCTTTTTTCTAAGAGCTTTCTCTTCTTTTGCAGAGGGCTTTTCTCTCTCCTTTCTGTCTTCTGTATATTTTAGACTTGAAGTCTAGGGTCCTTTATATAGGGCCAAATGATTTGTTAAATCAGTTTTAAGAGATCTTTATCTGATTGATTTGGGAATATTTCCCACCTTTGGATCTTTGATCCTAAGGCTTCTGTTTTACAGAAGATAATCTTCTTGTTTTAATAAGATTGAAAAATCTTTCCATAACAGAATTTTAGTTCTGATTATCTAATAATTTATTATTAGTAGATCTCTTGATCTGACGGTGGGGAATTTTTAATCCCAGCGCTGGCGCACCTTGCGCGAGCGCACCTACGTTCGACACGTGGCGCGCAGCGCAACTGTGCTAGCGCACCTACGTTCGCCACGTGGCGCGCAGCGCAACTGCGCTAGCGCACCCGTGTTTGACACGCAACGCAACTGCGCTAGCGCACCCGTGTTTGACACGTGGGGCGCAGCGCAGAGCGCAGCATCTGAAGCGTTGCTTCAATTTAATTTTGAATTTTAAAGCAGAGCTTTGCTCTGATTGGGGGTGCGCTGCCTAGGGCGCAGCGCACCTGGCGCTAGCGTATCTGCTTTAGATACGTGGCACGCAGCGCACGGGATCTAAAGCGTTGCTTCAATTTTTGAACTTTGAAATTCAAAACAGAGCTTTGCTCTGATTGGGGGAAATATGGCGCTCAGCGTCCAGCGCTCCAAGCGCTATTTTAAAAGAAGCGCATCAGCGCTCCAAGTATGGCGCTCAGCGCCAAGCGCACCACGTGCTCCTCATGTGCGCGCTATTTCATAAGAAGCGATCAGCGCTCTAAGTCTGGCGCTCAGCGCCAAGCGCACCACATGCTCCTCACGTGTGCGCTATTTCATAAGAAGCGCTTCAGCGCTCCAAGTCTGGCGCTTAGTGCCAAGCGCGCCACGTGCTCCTCACGTGTGCGCTATTTCATAGGAAGCGTCTCAGCGCTCTAAGTATGGCGCTCAGCGCCAAGCGCACCACGTGCTCCTCACGTGTGCGCTATTTCACAGGAAGCGCCTTAGCGCTCTAAGTATGGCGCTCAGTGCCAAGCGCACCACGTGCTCCTCACGTGTGCGCTGAAGGAACATAAATTGTTCTTTAAATAAAGCCCCAGAGCCATAATGAGTGCTCTGCACTCAATAAAAGACAAAAAAGTTGTCATAACCCAAACTAATGCTCAGCATTGTTAAATAAAAAAGGACCGAGCCTAATTAAATGTTCAACATTTTAACTGAGTGGGCCGAGCCCAAGTTGGCCACACATCCCTAATTCAGATTAATTGAGCCTATACGTTCATAAATCTTTTTAACTAATCTTAGTCCCAAACTTGACTACAGATCTCCCAACCAATATTGGTTTAAGAGTACATCTCTTCATACCTCTGATATATGTTGTTGTAATTTCTCAACGTCTTCAGAGAGATGGAGGGTCCCAATAACCAATAACTTTTGGTGTATCCCCAAACGGTTGAACCAAAACCCCACAGACTATGACGTTTTTAAACTGGACTATGATGTCCTTAAACTTTACGTACTGTGGGGTCCTTAAACTCATGGACTATGATGTCCTTAAACTTTATGGACTGTGAGGTCCTTAAATTCATAGACTATGATGTCTTTAAACTTTACAGACTGTGACGACTTTAAACTGGACTATGATGTCCTTAAACTTTACGGACTGTGGGGTCCTTAAACTCATGGACTATGATGTCCTTAAACTTTATGGACTCTGAGGTCCTTAAACTCATAGACTATGATGTCTTTAAACTTTACAGACTATGACGTCTTTAAACTGTCACGGACTATGATGTCCTTAAACCCAATGGACCGCAATGTCCATAGACTAAAACGATAGAGTCTAAATACTTTTTCGTTGGATCTAAATGATCCTAAAGTCTTATTAAGTAGATCTTAGTCTAAAATTAGACTAACGTATCCTTAACAAGCATTTAAGTTGATCTTAATCTAAAACAAGATTAACGATCCTTAAACCAACCCAAACCCAAATCTAAGAAAATACGGATTTCGACTAATCCACGCCCTACGGGCGACAACATAAATTAGTCTCCGTATATAATCCATGGGAAACCAAAAATAAAACAAACACACACGACACGAAGTGACCATCTAGAGAAGGAGAAAGTGGTTACCGCGATGCGGTAACGTAATTAACTGCAGGGGCTTGCGCCTGCAGGGAAGAGCATCCCCACAATCAAAAAACCCCTCACAATGAGGGGAATCTGATGAAGTCTTCTATATCGGCCGCATCCGTCCAAACCTCCGATACGCGGTGTCATAAATCAACTTGGCATTTTCGGAGAGGTGGACGGATAAAACCAAATAGCTTCTACCCCCAAATCTAGGCAAGACTTTGTCTGTATTCGGTAGCGAACAGTGTCGATTACTGAGTTCTTGGCGCTCCTTATTTTTCTGAGGCGCTCACGTGAGACGCTGGGCGCTGAGCGTCGCTCACTGAGTGCTAGGCACTCCTTATTATTGAGGCTCCTGCGTGAGGGGCACGTGGGGCGCTGGACGTTGAGTTTTCCTTGTATATTTTATTTTGAGAAATTAAATTTCATGATTCTTTTCTGAATCTTTGATCTCCAAGAGCAAGTTCTTCCCGAAGAGAATTAAATTCTCAACTCGTGAGAGACTTGTCTTGTGGATCTCAGATCCAGAGAAAGAACTAAATTCTTCTTTTAAAAGGGTTAAACCCTTCAATAGGTAAACGAGATGCTTTGATCTCTCTTCTTTTTTATTTACCTAGAGTTTTTTTTTCTGAGAAAGGAGATCTTCTTCTTTCTTCCTTTTTGAAGTTTTCTGCTTTGTTTTTAGAAGCTTACGGGAGGGTTCTCTATATCAGACTTGAAGTCTGGGGTCCTTTATATAGTAGAGCCAAGTCTATTGATTAGTTGAAGAAATCTGTCATTAAGTGATCCTAATTGATTTGGGGATTTTACCCACCGTTAGATCTTTGAACTAAGGACTTCTGTTCTACAGAAAGTATTTTCTTATTTTTAACGAGATTAGGGAAATATTTTCCCATACAGAATTTATTCTGTAGATTGGCGATTCTTTAATCACCATTGGATTTTTAATCCAACGGTACTCTGTTTTACAGATGGCAATCCTTCTTATTTAGAAAGATTTGAGGAATATTTCCTCTAAACAGAATTTAATTCTGCATCCTGATGATTTACCGTCTCCATTGGATCTTTGATCCAATGGCTCTGTTTAAAAGAGAGTAGAATTTAATTCTACTAGGCACCTGCGCTTACGTGCTGTGCACGTGGACGCTAATTAAGGTTTTAATTCTTTCATGTGCTTTGCACATTGGCTCTCACGTGAGGAGCACGTGTGACGCTAATAAGAGTTTTTAACTCTAGCGCTGGCGCCCTCGTCGAAGGCACATGAGGCGCTGCCACTTGAGATTTTTGTGTGCTTTGCACACGGGCGCTGCTCATCTAAGAGTTTTTAACTCTGGAGCTAGCGCCCTCGTAGAAGGCACATGAGGCGCTGCCTCTTGAGATTTTTGTGTGCTTTGCACACAGGAGCTGGTCATATAAGAGCTTTTTAACTCTGGCGCTGGCACCCTCATGGAAGGTACGTGAGATGCCGCCTCTCGAGATTTTTGAACAGAGCTTTGCTCTTTTATTGGGGGAAACAACGATGTGTATATTTACAACCTTGACCGCTCTGAGCAGATGTACGAGGCGGTGATAGACCGCGTAGAGGGGCACTTTGGACGCCTTCTTCCCCGGCGTTCTCCGCTCCTCCAACTGCTCATTTACGCGATCTGGAGGAAGTCCCCAGGGCTGCACAATGCCCTGTCTCCGCAGCTGAGGGACGAGGCGATCGAGAAGTTGCACTCGCTCTATCACCTTGGCTTGATCTCAAAGAGCAAGCGGGACCAATCAGTGGGCCTTCTTCTGGAGTGTTTCCAGAATAGGCTGATTGCTGACTTTTGTCCAGCGGATGGTGCTTTCGTGGCAGCCGAGGAAGCTCGGGCTCGACTGGCAGAGATTTCCTCGGAGTACCATCAACAATAATTTTTTAATCCCTGGCCCCCCTTGTTGTAAATATATATGTTTTATAAGGTTGAGGAGCCTATAATACCCCTTTGATGAATAAAAGTTTTTCTTATTGAGGCATTTTGTTTCCTTCTATCCCTTTCGCATTGTTTACGTGCTTTTTCAAGACGAGCTTAGGGGTCACGGAACTGAGAAAGAAGACAAAATTTGTTGAAGAAGCCTCTTATAACTTAATAAAATTTACATCGCTTCAAAAAGAAGAAAATACATCCATTTATGCAATTTGAGTTTCTCGGCGTTGTAAAGCCGAAGAAACTTTCGTCCCCTGGCGCCTTATAAGCGATATGCTCCACCAGAGAATTTTTTTGCTACGAGGAATGGGCCGTCCCATTTTGGAGAGAATTTTTGCAGCCTCGTTTGGTCTACGAACTCGTTCCTCCGTAGGACTAGATCTCCCTCCTTGAAGGCGCGATGCTTGATTCGGGCGTTGTAGTAGCGAGCAGTTTGTTGTTGATAGGCGGCCGCTCTGATTTGCGCTCGGTCCAGTTTCTCTAGTAGGATATCTAAGTTGGTCCGGAGCGCCTAGGTGTTAGCTTCTTCTTCGAAGTGTTCAACTCTGTACCTGGGCAATCCGATCTCCGTGGGAACCATGGCCTCGGTGCCGTAGCAGAGGCTGAAAGGGGTTTCTCCCGTGGGTGTTTTTCTTGACGTTCGCAGTGCCCACAGGACCCGAGGTAGTTCCTCGACCCAGCCACCTTGTCTTCCTTTTAGACGTGCTCGAAGACCGCAGATGATGCCCCGGTTCGCAACCTTTGCCTGCCTGTTGCATTGAGGATGGGCAACCACGGCAAACTTCATCAATATGTGGTACTCGCTGCAAAACTTTTTTACTTTGTCATTTTCAAAATTGGTCCCGTGGTCGGTGATGATGCATCTCGGGATCCCGAATCGGGTGATTGGGTTGTTCTGAAGGAACTTTATAGTGGAAGCGACGTCTGGTTTTCTGATGGGGACAGCCTCTATCCACTTTGTGAAGTAGTCTACCGCGACGAGGTTGTATTTGTGTCTGCCTGTGCCGGTGGGGAGTTGGCCCACCATGTTCATCCCCCATTATGCGAATGGCCAAGAGGAGCTGAGGGTTGTTAGCTTGGTAGCGAGGAGACGAGGTATGCTGCTATGGAGTTGGCAGCTTTTGCATCTTCTGACAAGCTTCTCGGCATCCTAGTGTATGCTCGGCCAATAATATCCTTGGAGCAGCGTCTTTTGGACCAGGGTGCAGGTCCCTTGGTGCGCCCCACCGACCCCTTCGTGTATCTCTCGTAGAACATAGTCGGCTTCGGAGGGGTTGACGCATCGGAGTAGGGGTTGAGTGTACAATTTCTTATAAAGGTTCCCATTGCTCCAGACGAAATGAAAAGCTTTAGCTCGAATGCGGCATGCCTCTCCTCGGTCGTCTGGAAGTGTGCCATCTTTTAGGAATTCCATGAGGGGCTTCCTCCAATCTTGGCCTTCCTTCTGATTCTTGTATACCTAGAGTGTTACCTCTCCGTCCTCCACGCTGGGCCGTGGTAATACTTCGAATACGATATTCCTCTTATGGTTAGCTGTATAGAAAGTGGCGAGCTTGCTCAATGTGTCAGCTTAGGTGTTCAGATTTCGGGGAATATGCTCTATCTGAACTTCGTTGAAATTTTTGCGAAGTCTTTTTACCTTGGCTAAGTACTTTATCATGAGCGTTTCCCGGGCTTTGAAACGCCCGGTTACCTGGCCGACGACTAGTGCGGAGTCGCTGCGGACCCTGATGGTCTTCAGCCCCATCTTGGATTCGATTCGCAATCCTGCTAATAAGGTTTCGTATTCCGCGGCGTTGTTTGATGCTCTGAACCCGAGCTTTAAGGATTATTCTAACTCTGCTTCATTTGGGCTGCGGATGATCAGACCAGCCCCGCTCCCTTCCTCGGTGGAGGATCCGTCCACGTATAGCACCCAGTCCAGGATGGGGTCGGATATCTCTTCGACCGACGGACGTGGTTCGCGGTCGTGTTCTGCTGTTCCGCCTTTAATGAGAATGGTGCACTTGACAACGAAATCGGCTAAGACCTGCGCTTTGATGGATTACCGGGGACGGTACCTGATATCGAATTGGGATAATTCCTGCCTCCATTTTTCCAGACGACCCGAAGAATCGGAGGGGGGCGAGGATGGACCCTAAAGGTCGCTCGGTGAGGACGAGGATTATGAGTGCTTGGAAGTAATGTCGGAGCTTCCTGGAAGTGACGACAAGTTCCAGGACTATCTTCTCCATGGCGGGGTATCTTGTTTCTGCATCCTTGAAGACATGGCTCATGTAGTAAACTGGCTTCTGCACACCATCAACTTCCCTGATGAGCACCGAGCCTGCATCTTGATCAGAGACCGTGAGGTATAATAATAGCTCGTCGCTTTCGACTGGTCGAATGAGTAGCGAAGGAGTCGCTAGGTGGTCCTTGAGCTGCTCGAAGGCGTTCTGGCATTCCTCAGACGATTCGATCTTTGGAATCTTCCTTAGGGCTTTGAAGAATGGTAAGCACTTTTCCCCGGACCTGGATACGAAACGACTCAGGGCAACGACCATCCTGGTGAGGCGCATGATCTCCATATTACTCTTGGGGGATGCCATGTCGAGGATGGCTTTGATCTTTTCCGGGTTGTTTCGATTCCTTGATGGGTTATCATGAACCCGAGGAACTTCCCACTGGTGACTCCGAACATGCACTTAGCCGGATTGAGTTTCATTTTATATTTGCGCAGGACGTCGAATGTCTCGCCGAGGTCTTTGGTGTGCCTCGCTGAAGAAACGGATTTCATTAGCTTGTCATCGACGTAAACTTCCATGTTTCTCCCGATCTGCGGCAGTTTGTTGACGAGGAGTTAATATGTATCCCCAGCATTCTTAAAGACCGAAGGGCATCACTTTATAGCAGTATACCCCCCGAGCCGTGGTGAACGCGGTAAGCTCTTCATCTGCCGGGTTCATCCGAATCTGATTGTAACCGGAAAACACATCCATAAAGCTAAGTAATTCATGGCCGGCTGAGCTGTCTACCAACAGGTCTATCCGAGGGAGGGGATAGTTGTCTTTGGGGCAGGCCTTGTTCAGATCGGTGAAGTCCACGCACATACGCCATTTTCTGTTGGCCTTTTTTACCATGACCACGTTCGCCAGCCACTCTGAATAGTCCAGGTTTCTGATAAAGTTGGCGGCAAGCAGTCGATCCACTTCGTCCTCAATCGCCATTTACTTTGCCGGCGGAAAGCTTCTCTTCTTTTGCCGGACGGGCTTTGCATACGGGTCGACCTCGAGCTTGTGGGAGATCACTTTAGGGTCGATCCCGGGCATATCCGCGGGGGTCCAAGCGAACACGTCTGAGTTGTCTCGGAGGAATCGTATCAAGTCTTCACGGTGGTTCCCGGTTAAGAGGGAGCCAATCTAGTCGGTTCGGTCGTCGACCCCTTCGACGAGGGGGACTACCGTTAGTGCTTCTACCGGGTATCCTGGACTTCCCTTTGGTCATCGCGCATGTCCTGAGATCCCTGGAAATTACATGCATCTTCAAAATCGTCGCTCTTCTCTCCGGTGGACGACACGGAGGCGAGACAAACCCTAGCAATCTGCTGGTTCCCGTTTGCCCGACCTATCCCCCTTGGTCTAATAGAAACTTGATCGCAAGGTGGTAGGTCGAGATTTGAGTCTGGAGGGCGTTTAATGTCGGGCGCCCCAGGAGGATGTTGTAGGATGAGGGGATTTTAGCGACGATGAATTCCACAGGTACTGTCCTCGTATGGCCTCCTCTCCGATGTTGAGGAGGAGGGTGACTACTCTCTCGGCCGGGATGGAGTGGTTTGTGAACCCCGAGAGGACATCGGAGGTGGACCGTAGGTCGGACGGTCCCAGCTCCATACGCTTGAAACAGTCGTAGAAGAGAATGTCTTCCGAGCTCCCAGAATCGATCAATATCCTCTGTACCTCGTAACGGTGGACCCGGGCTGTTATGACGAGGGGGTCGTTGTGAGGCAAGGATATACCATGGAGGTCTTCATCGGTGAAGACGATGGGCTCGGCCGTTCTGCACTTCTTCCGGGGTGTTTCACTTATACCCTCGACTGGTAGGAGCGGGCGATTTTCGCCGGCTTCCTGAGCAGGTTCCGGGATAACAGCCGAAGTAACGACCATGATTTGCCCGATGGTTAATTCACCGGGTGGGGCTGGTTCTCTTGCTTCCGGTCTGCCTGCCGCTTGTCCCGTAGGTACTTCGCCATGTGGCCAGAGCGGATCAACTCCTCGATGTAGTCACGGAGTTGTTTGCAGTTTTCGGTCGGGTGACCCTGCGACCTATGGAAGGCGCAGTACGGTCCCCGGATACGCTTAGCCGCCCTTTGGGTGACTGGCGGGAGCTTGAAGAATCTCTCGCCTTTCGCTTCCTCCTACAGCTCGGTCTGGGAGATGTTAATAGGAGTGTACTCCTGGAACTTCGGGGAGTAGGGTTTTGGCCTGTCGACCCTCTTCTTCTCTTCTCTTCCCCTCTTCTTCTGATCGGCTTGGTCGCCCCGGGGTAGGTTGGCGTTCACCTCCGACTTGAGTTGGATCTTCCGCTCGGTCTAAGCTTTTACCTCGGCCATGGTCTTAGGTTGCGCTAATGCAAAAGAGCGGAGCAACTCTTTACGCCTAAGACCCGACCTTAGTGCGGTGATGACAGCTTCATCCCGGTGCTCGGGGACCTCGAGGAGAGCGTTGTAGAAATGAGTGACGTATCCCTTAAAAGATTCCTTGTCCCCGCTCTTTATGGTGAACAGGTAGTCGACTGTTCTCTTTTGTCGACGATTTCCGATGATGTAGCTGAGGAATTGGGTGGCCAGCTCACCGAAGGTCGAGATGGATCGTTGCGTTAGTCCTCGAAACCAGTCCCGGTCAGCTCGGATGAGGGTGGTGGGAAAAGCTTTGCATTAGGCCATGTTGGAGTTATCCTGGAAGCTCATGCCCGCCGTAAAGGCGTCTAGATGGTCTTTCGAGTCGGATTTCCCATCGAAGAGGGCCATCTTGGGCAGTTTATTCCTGGACGAGACGTGCTTGGCCAGCAGTTCTTCCGTAAAGGGTTTCATCAGCGAATCAGCGGAGTATCGGGCCCTTTCGCCGGATGCTTGGCCGTCCCGGTGTATGCTCTCGATTTTCTTCTCGAGGGCCTTAAGTCGGTGGTTGTAACCTGAGGATTCCGCGCAGTCGGAGTGGCGACTGTCCCCGCTCCGGGTCTGCTCTAGTGTGCGGCTTCGATTCCGCTCTATCAGATTTCTCTAATACTCGAGCGAGGTCCTTCTCGAGTGGCCTCGGCATTCGTTGTTCGCGCGACCCCGGCGGGAGGGGAGGTGTCGGTCATGCCTGGAAGCAGGCGAGCTGACCGATACCTCATCGGGGGGCGAGAACGCGTGGTGGGCATTGGAACGACGGCCCATTCTTCCCTGGGATCGTGGCGTGGAGCTGTCCGGCGCCTAGCGGGTCATGGAATCAGTCGCCGCGTGTGGGTTAAGGTGGTCGGAGTCGGCCTGCCGGCGTTCAGTGGGGCTGTGACGAGGATGAGGTAGATCGAGGGCCTGAGTGTGCCCGTCCGTCCTTCGATGGATGTCATTATCCCGGGGAGGGGGAACTGCGGCCTGGTGGGTGTGGCCCGCTGCTTGGACGCGAACGAGGGCGTCCACCAGCGATGTGAGCCTGTCTATCTGAGCGGATAATGCGTCGATGGCGTTAGGAGGGGGAGGCGAGCCGCTTCCGCCTCCTTTGTGGCGTATCGTATTTAGATCGTTGCGGTCATCGCTCGCCATTTAGATCGAGGGCGGAGGATCAACTTTTGTTGGTGGAACAAGATAAGTCTTAGTTTCCAACAGACGGTGCCAACTGATGGAGGCCTTGATCTCCTTCAGATGCTGTCCTCCGTCAATCCGTCGCGAGCGTTGCTGGATGGTTAAGATGTTGCCTCCTTGAGTGTGTGGATTACAATGGGTTGAGTTTGAGGTGGAAGCTAAGCTACCTGCAAAGAATTCCCGGGGTGGGTGACCACCGTAGGACCCTCCGACGATCAAGTTATCCAAGGAATTTGAGCAGAGTAGCGGCCTATTGGGTGCTAGTTCCCTTACCTGAGTCGTCTGGGAGAGGTGTTTTATAGTGGTCGCATGGAGCAAGCAGGCGCGAGATCTTCGCCTTCGGTTACACCCCTGACGTTATGCGTGCGTGAACGACGGGATCCCTTCATTAATGACGGGATACACTCATTAATGGGGGGACGTGTCGGCGTGGGACGCGGGACGTGGGGCGACGGTTATCTCGCTTTGGCGAGGTACGCGGAGCCGTTGCGGAGGCGCTAGGGCTCCGCAATCTCGGTTGATCGGGGGAGGCCGAGAAAGCTCGGCACATCAGGGGCTCGGAAACGAGCGGGAGACCGAGGAAGCTCAGCACGAGAGAAGGCTGGGAGGCGAGGAGACTGAGGAAGCTCGGATATGAGCTGTTGGTAGTCTCTTAGACGAAGGTGGAATGTCTTTCAGGAGGGTCTCCCGAAAGGTCGAGGAACTCTCCCGAGAAGGGTCTCCGGGGAATGTCTCCAATGCGGCTCACTTATTCCATCCCCATGGAATCTGGGACACGTCATCTGCCACGTGTCGTAATATGGGGGGACACCATTTGTGAGCATCATCTTCGATGGAACAAAAACATGATATAATAGTAAGCCCAAATATAACAAAGCAACATGATTTCATCAAGAAATTACAGCCTTTTATGCTCTTAGTTATCTTTGTTGATCTTACCTGCTTTAGAGACATGATCGATTGATTCTCCAGCTGTCCAAGTTCCTTAATGCTTAGTGGACCGAAGTCCTCACCAAGAAGGTGTTTTATTGGTCAAGAAAGCAAGAAGTTAAGTGCTTGCAGTAACAAAGGACATTATAACGTCTGACCAAAAGATATCCAAGTATTGATGCGTTTTTTCAGAAAGCTCACCTCTGTGAACACTGTAGAACCTCAACTCTTGCTTTCAGCTTCAGATATTCCTCAGAACCTTTTTGGCTTCAGAGAAGAAAATCTTTGTTTAAGTTGCGAATGAAACCAGGCACTACTAATGTTTAGATTTCTTTAAAAGTATCCTAAATACTGAGATAATTGAATCAAATAGTGTCTGCGGGCACGGGTGCCTCCCCAAGGTTATGGAAAGAAAAAAAATCCCAGTCTCCATAACAGAGCTCTACGCATGCCGCGCATTCTCTAACCTCATACACAACAAAGTACCGGCTGTTAACGGTCGAGGTCTCAAACAAATCTCAGTACATCTAGATAGGTATGATTTTGTTGTCGGCCTCAATCTATATCACTTCTGGTTTGGCTTTGGCCTCTTGACTTGGACATTAGAGAGAGAAAATGAGAGGAGAGGAGAGGAAAGTAAGTTTGATTCTTAATAGGAATTTAAGTTTGTCCAGTGGAAACATCTTCCAATGAGGGATGCCTCCACAAGATAAAAGAGAAGGAATGCACTTTAAAAAAAGGATAGGGAAAAAGGGAAACAGGTTGCATTTTGTCAGGGTATCTATTTTTTTGTTATAAAATGGAACCAACTGTGGTTCATGCATATATACATGAGAGATCCATGAGAGGCGGCATTAATTGGGTATTATTCCTTCAATGCACGAGTCAATTTAGTTCAAACTTCAAACTTCAAACCAAGGATTGTCTCAGATATACCATCTTATTTTATCTTGTGTGAGAGAGGATCATTGTAGTGATACTCCTTGTAGATTTGGGGAAAAGCCCTAGTTTCCTATAATTTGACTTGAAGGCGGTATGAGTTTGTTGATTTTAGCATTTTACTTTACAAGCCCTTTGGTTTATGAGACAGTCATTAGAGCATTCCAGCATATTATATACAAAAACCATCCACATTAATGCGCATCAGGAGAAAACCATGGAGGTTGATGGTTAATAAAATTTATCATATACTCTAGAAGATGTCGATTGCTTATTACAGCTATACTTAAATAACATGATAAGTGAAAGTAAATATGAATTGCTGTTGAAACAATTGTCTTTCATGCGGGTTAAGAAGCCCAAAAACAAAAAAACACTCCAGGCAGCGAACATTTTATGTATCTATATTCTTATAAAGCATATTCCAAATGTAGATCATTTCATCAGTTTATAATTTATATTTTTTGACAAAAGAATTCAAGAAATGAGAAAAATCTCCAAGTCAATTTACATATTTAAAGATGTTCACATCATCATCACATTTAAATTTTTAATTGATTCTTTTAAATTCAAATCAACTCCACCTCAGCGCTCCCTCCCCAACACACACACACCCACCTAGGCGCTAGTATTAAGTTGACCTTTTCTTATTTCCAAAGGCATCTCCACAACTTTATTCTAAAAGCTCAATATTTAAATCATACGGTATTTATTTAAACCATAAAATATCTAGTGTACATCCACATGCATCACATATACAAATATCTCGTGCTAGGAAAATCAGTCTTATTCTTATATTTCACTTGCTTATTCAATACACTTTAAATCTATAAATTGGCATGGATCATGTGTTGAGCATCAAGTTGAGAAGTGAAGCGAAATTGTGGGAGAGAGTTAGTGTAAAGGTGTTTTAAGACCAAATTGAGTGAGTTTAGTGGGACTCCGTCAGCTTTTTGGAGGTTTATCTCATTTTATATTTTATATCCATATGCATTCCACAATTTTCTCGATATGGAACTATATTAACCACATTCTCAATAGAGTTGATCAATGGTCATAGACCCGATGTCTTTAAATTTCTTCAATAGCAACCACAACTTAATTGAATTTTGAATCCAAGGACGTAGGGTCTTATTTGTGACCTGAATTTTCTCCCTAACTTCACCATTTTATTTAGTAATTGATTAGTAACTGATGATGCTCAGTACCGAGGACTCCCTAGATCATGACACGTGGCAGATGACGTGTCCCAAAACTTACGAGAAAAGAGCAAGAAGGGTACATTGGAAGCATACCCCGGGCCTTCCTCCTGAGGATGTTCCCGACCTTCGATTGCCTCCCGGACCACTCCTATGCTCGTCTTCCAAACAACGCTTGCCTCCAAGCCCTCCTGCACGCTGAGCTCCCTCAGCCCTCTTAGCTCGCCTCCGAGCTATCGCAGAACCAATCTCTCTCGGCCTCCAGCTCGTTCCCGAGCCTCCCACCGAGCTTAGTTTCCTCGGTATCACTAATCGACCCACTGCGCAGATCACAGGTGTTTCCGCCACGGCGCCGCAAATCTCGTCAGTCGCGAGATATCCGCCGCCCACGATCCCGCGTTCCACGCCATTGCATCCCTCCCATTAACGAGCGTATCTCGTCATTAATGGGGGATCCTGCCTTTCACGCAGGCGTAACGCCCAGGGTCGTAACAGCCGGCGTGAATCTCGCGCCCGCTGGCCCATAGCTTCTACTATATAAACCCCTCTTCAGACAACTCAGGTAAGGCATTTTTCACCCCAATAGGCCGTTACTCTGCCCATTTAGCCCGTCTAACTTGATCGTCGGAGGGTCCTCGGTGGCACAACCACCCCGGGACATATTTGCAGGTTGCTAGGCTTCATCCACTTCAATCCCATTGAGATCCACAGGCACCAAAGGGAAACCCTCAGATTAGTTGGCGCCGTCTATGGGAAAATCATCTAGTTCCACTCAACGAAAGTTCACCTTCCGATCTCGAACATATGGCGAGTGATCACCGCGACGACCCGAGCTCTATCCGTCGTCCTCCCCACAACGGAGACGTGGGTGGATCCCCTCCTCCCCCGAACGCCATTCATGCCCTATCGGCTCGGATAGATCGGCCCGCGTCCGTCGTGGATGCGCTTGTTCGCGTCCAAACGGCGGGACAAGGTTCCCGAGTCGCCGTTCCCCCACTACGGGAGCGACACATGGGGAGAGAAGACACTACCCACGCCGGCACTTCTGGGCACCACCTCGCTATCTCGAGCGGCCACAGATCCCCCGTGGAGATTAACTCGATGACCCGATGGGCGCCTCACAGCTCCACACCGAGATCTCTAGCCAGATCACCCCACCCTGAGGCCCATCGCGCTCCTGTCCCTCCCAAGGAGGTATCGGTCAACTCTCCTGCTCCCAGGTATGACCGGCACCCCCTCCCTCGACAGGGTCGCATGGACTGGACTCACCACGGTAGCTCGAAAACGACCTTGCCAGGGGACTTAAGGAACCTCATCGAACGGAACCGGAGCCGCGGTCAGGCGCATGTTGCCAGTAGCAGAGGCCATAAATCAGAGTATGCCGAATCGTTGGGATACCACGACCAACTCGACGCCCTCGAAAAGAAGATCGAAGGCATACATCGGGAAAATCGTCCTCTAAACGACGAGGCTAAATATGCCGCCGACTCGCTCATGAAGCCCTTCACCAAAGAGCTACTCGCCGTCTACGTCTCCTCCCGGAACAAGCCCCTAAAGGTCTCCCTCTTCGACGGGAAGTCCGATCCGAAAGACCATTTGGACGCGTTCACAGCCGGGATGATTTTTCAGGACAATTCCAACGCCGCGAAATGCCGCGCTTTCCCCGCACTCTCATCCGCTTTGGACGAGACTAGTTCTGAGGACTCACGCCATGCTGAATCTCTACTTTCGATTAGCTGGCCACCCAATTCCTTGGTCATTTCGTTGGGAACAAACGGCAGAAGCGGACCATTGATCATCTCTTCACCATAAAGAGCAGGGACAAAGAATCCTTCAAAGGATACGTCACCCGCTTCTACAACGCCTTCCTTGAGGTCCTAGAGCACCGGGACGAAACGGTCATTACGGCCTTTAGGTCGGGTCTTAGGCATAAGGAGTGGCTACGCTCCTTTGCATTAGCGCAACCTAAGACCATGGCCGAGGTCAAGGCCTGGACCAAACGTGAGATCCAGCTTGAGTTCGAGGTGAACGCCAACCTGCCCCGGACAGAGCAAGCCGATCGGAAGAAAAGGGTCAAGGAGGAGAAAAAGAAGATTGAGCGGCCAAAGCCCTACTCCCCGAAGTTTCAGAAATACACCCCGTTCAACGTCTCGCAGACGGAACTATTGGAGGAGGCAAAGGGCGAGAGGTTCTTCAAACTCCCCCCAGTCTCGAATAGGGCGGCAAAGCGCACCCGAGGCCCCTACTGCGCTTTCCATAGGTCGCAAGGCCACCCCACCGAGAACTGCAAGCAGCTCCGAGACTACATCGAGAAGTTGATCCGCTCGGGGCACCTAGCAAGGTACTTACGAGACAAGCGGCAAGCCGACCGTGAGCAAGAGCACCATCCCCCTCCGGGCGAGTTGACAATCGGAAAAATCATGGTCGTGTCAGCTGGGGGTATGACGGGGACCGACGAGACGTGGTACCCCTTACCGGTCGAGGGGACTGGAAGCTACCCGAGGAAGAAGGCTAATGCGGCCGAGCCGATCATCTTTACCGACGAGGACCACCACGGGATATCCCTCCCTCACAACGACCCTCTGGTGATCACAGCCCGTGTCCACCGCTACGAAGTGCAGAGGATATTGGTCGACTCGGGAAGCTTGGTGGACATTTTCTTTTATGACTGCTTTCTGCGTATGGGACTCACCCCGTCGGACCTAAGGTCGACCTCCCACATCCTGTCGGGGTTCACTAACCACTCCATCCCGGTGGAAGGGGTAATCACCCTCTAATTTAACATCGAGGAGGCGGGCCGTACGCGCACCGTGCCTGTGGAGTTTATCGTCATGAGAATTCCGTCGTCCTATAATGTCCTCCTAGGTCGCCCGACACTGAACTCCATCCTCCCCCAGATATCGACCTACCACCTAGCGATAAAGTTCCCGCTCGACCAAGGGAGGATAGGTCGGGCCTACGGGGACCAACGAACCGCAAAGGTTTGCTTCACCGTAACATCTACGTCTGAGCGGCCAAACAATAACCTTGAGTGTGAGGATGGTATCAAGGGTTCCCTGGATACTCGATACGAGAAAAAAGAGGTCTGAGGAACCCTAGTGGAACCACTGAATGAGGTCCCCCCTGCGAAAGGGGACAATGAGCGAACCGTCCAGATCGGGTCACTCTTGACGGGGAATCGCCGAGACAACCTGATCCACTTCTTCACAAATAACTCGGACGTATTCGCCTGGGTGCATGCCAACATGCCGGGGATTGACCCCAAAATCATATTACATAAGCTTGGAGTGGACCCAACGGTCCGACCCGTCAGGCAGAAAAAGCGAAATTTCGCCCTGATCAAACAAAAAGCGATCGACAGTTCGACAACTTCATTCGGAACGTGCCTTACTCGGAATGGTTGGCGAATGTAGTCATGGTTAAAAAGTCTAGCGGGAAGTGGCGCATGTGCGTCGACTTCACTGACCTCAAAAAGGCCTGCCCGAAAGACAACTATCCCCTCCCTCGGATAGATCAGCTCGTCGACAGTTCGGTAGGCCACGAGCTACTTAGCTTCATAGATGCTTTCTCTGGCTACAACCAGATCTGTATGAACCCGGCGGACGAGGATCTCACCGCATTCACAACGGACCGGGGGGTACACTGCTATAAGGTGATGCCCTTCGGCCTCAAAAACGCCGGGGCTACATACCAACGCTTAGTTAATCGGATGTTCAAGCCACAAATCGGCAGGAGCATGGAGGTTTACATCGACGACATGCTCGTCATATCAACCTCGTCGGATGAACACGCCAAGGATATGGGCGAGGCCTTCGACGTCCTCCGTAGATACAAGATGAAACTGAACCCCGTCACGAGTGGAAAGTTCCTCGGCTTCATGGTCACCCATCGTGGAATCAAGGCTAACCAGGAGAAAATCAGCGCCATCCTTAACATGGCCGTGCCTAAGAATAACGTCGAAATCATGCAACTAAAAGGGCGAGTAGCCGCTCTGAATCGTTTCATGTTAAGGTCTTGGGAAAAGTGTCTCCCGTTCTTCAAAGATTTAAGGAAAGATACCAAGGTTCGAATGGTCAGAGGAGCGCCAGATCTCCTTTGAGCAATTAAAGAGGCACCTTGCGACTCTCCCACTGCTCACCCGGCCAGTTGAAGAGGACGAGCTATAGCTATATCTAGCAGTGTCCGACCAAGCTGTAGGTTTGGTGCCCGTCTGAGAGGTCGAGGGAGTCCAGAAGCCGGTATACTATATGAGCCACGTCTTCAAGGACTCGGAAATGAGGTATCCGGCAATAGAGAAGATCGTCTTGGCACTCATCGTGGCCTCGAGGAAACTATGGCACTATTTCCAGGCGCACACCGTCCTCGTTCTTACCGAGCGGCCTTTAGAGGCTATCCTCGCCTCCCTCGAGTCCTCTGGTCGTTTGGAGAAATGGAGGTGGGAGTTGTCCCAGTTCGACATAAAATACCGCCCGAGGAAGTCTATCAAGGCACATGCCCTGGCCAATTTTATCGTCGAGTGCACCATCCCCAGTAAAGAGGCGGAATCCATGCTGGCCCCCGGAGCTCAACCGTCAATCGATGAGAGGCCCGACTCCGTCCCTGATTGGATCCTTTACGTCGACGGGTCCTCAACCGAGGAAGGCTGTGGCGCCGGCCTCATCATTTGGGGCCCGAATGAGGCAGAGATGGAGTATTCTCTGAAGCTCGGGTTCAAAGCCTCAAACAATGCAGCAGAATACGAGGCCTTACTGGCCGGACTACAGATAGCCTCCGGAGTAGGGCTGAAAACGATCCGAATCCGCAGCAACTCCGCTCTAGTCGTTGGCTAGGTGACCAGCCGATTCGAGGCACGGGAGCCTCTGATAGTGAAGTATCTGGCCGAGGTGAGAAGATGACGAAAAGACTTCGACGAAGTCCAAGTGGAGCAGATCCCCAGACAGCTAAATGCCCAGGCCGACGCCTTGAGTAAGCTGGCTTCATCTTATACGGCCAACAACAAGAGAAACATCCTCTTCGAAGTCTTACCATGGCCCATCGTGGAAGACGGGGCGACGCCACTTCAAGTGTACACAGCCTGGGAAGAAGACCGGGATTGGAGGAAGCCCCTTGTGGAGTTCCTGAGGGAATGTACACTCCTAGAAGATCGAGGGGAAGCCCGCCGTCCCCGAGCCAAAGCTCGCCATTTCGTCTAGAGCAATGGGAACCACTACAAAAATTCCTTCACTCAACCCCTACTCCGGTGCGTCGACCCCCACGAGGCCGACTACGTCCTCCGTGAGATTCACGAAGGGGTCGATGGCGCACACGAAGGGGACCGCACCTTAATCCAGAAGGCGCTGCTCCAAGGGTACTATTGGCCGACAATTCATTAGGACGCCCAGAAGCTCGTCAGGAGGTGCAAAAGCTGCCAACTCCTTGGCAGCATACCTCGCCTTCCGGCAACCGAGCTAACAGCCCTAACCTCCCCCTGGCCGTTTGCCCAGTGGGGAATGGACATGATAGGCCAGTTCCCTACCGTTATGGGCGGACACAAGTACGTCCTCGTCGCGGTGGACTACTTCACTAAGTGGATCGAGGCCGTCCCCATCAGGAAACCGGACGCCACCTCGACTATCAAATTCCTGCTGAACAACGTAATACTTCGGTTCGGTATCCTGAGGTGTATCGTCACCGACCACGGGACAAATTTCGAGAACGAAAGGAGTTCAATACCACATCCTGATGAAGTTTGCCGCATTCGCGCATCCCCAGTGCAACGGGAAAGCTGAGGTCGCTAACAGGGACGTCATCCGGGGTCTTCGGACACGCCTAGAAGGACGACAGGGCAGTTGGGTCGAGGAACTACCCTGGGTCTTATGGTCCTTGCGCACATCAAAGAAGACCCCCACCGGAGAGACCCTTTTCAGCCCCTGCTACGACACCGAAGCAATGGTCCGAGCGGAGATCTGGATGCCCAGTTACAGGGTTGAGCACTTCGATGATGAAACCAACACCTCGGCCCTCCGGACTAATCTGGATGTGTTATTAGAGAAACGGGACCGGGCTCAGATCAGAGCTTCCGCTTATCAACAGCAAACCGCCCGCTACTACAACGCGCGAGTCAAGCGTCGCTTCTTCAAAACCGAAGATTTAGTCCTAAGGCGGAACAAGTTCGTCGATCAAAGCAAGCTGCATAAGTTTTTCCCGAAATGGGACGGACCCTTCCTCGTCTTCGAGGTCCTGCCCGGCAGAGCCTATCGTTTAATGGTCGCAAATTTCCACGGCCTTACAACGCCAAGAAGCTCAAGCTGTACCTCTGAAAAGAATATCTATGAATATATATTTCTTCTCTCACAAAAGCGATGTAAATCTTTCTAAAGTTCTTTTTATTTAATAATAAGTGGGAAACAATGGAGCATCACAAAAAGGAGAATTTTATTTATTCGAAAGGTATTATTGGCACCTCGGCCTTACATCAAAAAGAAGAAGAAAAAATTCTTACAACAGCGGGGGGAGGGGGTGCAAGAAGCATTGCTCGTGGTACTCCAAAGAAACTACCGTCAGCCGAGCCCTGGCCGCCTCAAACCTCTGCCTCTGGTGCTGCCCGCGAACCCTCGAGGACACGGACTGGCCGGAGGACTCTACGCGCGGGCACTCGGTCGGTAACACTCAAGGATGAGTGCCACCGATCGATCCCGCCGACTCTTCGAGATCAGGCCGAGACGACATAGAGATCTTAGCTTGCCAACCGCCTCATCCTTTAGTTGTTCGGACAAGGGGTTGTGCAGCCTCGGCGTTGCCCTCCAAATCGAATACATCAGCTGCTGGAGTAGGGGTGATCGCCGGGGAAACAGTCAGCCTACATGATCCTCAACACGCCGAACCACCGCCTGCAACGTCTCTTCGGAGATCCGCTGATCATACAAAAATACATCTTCGAAGGAAATGATCTCAGAAATGGAGAAAGGGAATCTGTCCATTATTATATTTCGTGGTGCAAACCTAAGTATGGGCAACACACCCTTCTGTATTTATAACCCCAAACAGGATCCCTAAGGACCTAAATTCATGCGCGCAAGGGTGCGAATCCTGGGATCCACTAAATTACTCCAATACTGCACCGCCACGTGGCGGATATCCTTTATTTCTTGACGAACCGAAGTCGGACCGACACGGCCCTTCGAGACGCTTTGCCTCACTCATGTGTTCCTGACACGTGTTGTCCGCGACGGTCACTCTTCCCGATGTTCACACACCAAGGAAGGTTAGACAGAACCTCGCAAAGACGAGCAGCAACCCTACTCGGTCTATCCTTAGCTGGTAATCTCTTACCCAACGACGCCAAGGATCAAAGCCCTCATCAAGAGGCCACCGAGAATCTTCCGTGCTCGGTCCATCCTTGGCTGGTAATCTCTTACCCAAAGACGCCAAGGATCAAATCCCTCATCAAGAGGCCATCGAGCAGCTTCTCTGCTCGGTCCATCCTTGGATGGTAATCTCTTACCCAAAGACACCAAGGATCAAAGTCCTCATCAAAAAGCCACCGAGCTGCTTCCCTGCTCGGTCCATCCTTGACTGGTAATCTCTTACCCAAAGACGCCAAGGATCAAAGCCCTCATCAAGAGGCCACCGAGCAGTTTTCCTGCTCGGTCCATCCTTGACTGGTAATCTCTTACCCAAAGACGCCAAGGATCAAAGACCCCATCAAGAGGACATCGAGCAGCGTCCCTGCTCGGTCCATCCTTGGCTGGTAATCTCTTACCCAACGACGTCAAGGATAAAAGCTCTCATCAAGAGTGTAGGGATTCTATAGCACCACACTAGGTTTAGGGTTGCATCACACATGCTATAACAAAAATTTTAGAGGGTGCTAAATAATTTTATCCATGAATCGAACTAGAAAGATAGAGTAACAACATGCTAGTGTCATATACTACAAGTGTCTAACACTAAGTGGGAGAGAATACAACCTTTGTAGACCTCCTCCTAGACTCCTTGGATCGATTGAGGTTTGAACCGGTTGGCTTGTGTCCTTCCAAGTCCACGATGATCCACCACGAAGTCTCTTTGCACCAAGCTCCAAGCTTCTTTTGATCAAAGAAGAAGAAGAAGCAAACACTCCAATCTAGTAGTCTAAACTAAAGTGGAATGGTGATTTGGGTTTGGATCTCAATTAAAAACCTTTCTTTTTAATCATTTCTCTTTCTTTTGAAACCCTAGTGAGTTTTGAGGAGAGAGAGGAAGAAGGAGATGGCTCAAGCTAAACTCAAGAGAGAATAATGAGAGTAACCCTTGCTTAACTCAAGAGAGTAAGAGAGCTCTCATGCTAAACTATGGTTGCATAATATCTAGATATTTTGTAACTAGAGTTTAAGCAAAACCAGTGGCCAAAACCATGGGCAAATGAAACCATGGTTTTGACTTGTCAACACAAGAAAATGAGAGTTGAATAATCAACCATGATTTCATTTGTCATTTTGCTTAATCTCAAATTAACAAAATATAAATAAATATGCAACCATGTGAGTCTTGCATTGCCACCACCAATGTATCATCAACCATGATACATGTATGCTTGCATGTGTGCATGCACATCAACATATTCATACACTCATGCATGCAACAAAAGAAATAGGTTTAAATAAATGAGCTAATGGACTTAATATTAAATCAGCACTTGATTTAATAACCCGGTCATATCACATACGACCCGTCCAATAGAAAACGCCCGAATAAAATACGGTATCCAATACACGCATTTAATCCAGCTCCCGCGCATATCACATATGCACCCCAAATCATTTCGCCTGAGCTAGGAGACTCCTTTGTGGGACTCTAAGACTCGTCAATACGCTAGCAGCAGACAGTGATCACATCATATGCCCACAAACCGTCAGTGGCACAAGCAGTACGTAACGGATCCTAGGTATTGAGCGATCAGAAGAAACACAAGCAAACCTGCTAAAACTCCCGTCGAGCCAACTGGCAACACTTATCGTACAGTCTGGTCTCTTCGTCATGTATGCTGCATATCAGGTCTAGGGATGGCATCGTCGACCCCAATAACTCAGATAAGTCATGTCGGTATATGGCTCATAACAGATCGAGAAACTACCGATAACACTTATCAGTAAATCTCAGCAGCCCTGGCCAGGGACTTCCTGTTATAGCCAATCGTACATGGTGCAGTATCAACCCCAAATACCGGGAGAGACGAAACCCCTCCTATTGCTCATTGCCTCCATGTGCCTCGGGACTTTACCCAAAATCCACCTATTTGCACGACTCAGTAGAGCCGTGGTAGGGTGGAGATCAAAGTACAGTGGGAGACACACAAGACTCTATGACGATGTCGGGTCTACAGACTAACATGTACCAGTGTCACCTGAGAACTGCTATCCGACGATAGATATAATACCACATAGGAGTTCTCGGCGAGTCCGTTCAGTGTGCCCAGTCTCCACTAAGCACCCGTATACGATCTTGGGTTTCACCACACCAATGGATATGGGATCATCCATCGCCCATCATATGGGACAAGTAACGTATACGCTAGTCTACTCTGGTGATATCGATGCTCCGTCTCGACACACCCACGACTAGGAACATTTCAAGGATATGCTCATAGACTATACTTGTCCCACTAGTATGATCCGCATCATAATCTCAGTAGTCCTGCATCATCCTAAGGGTTATCTCAACATGTACCAAATGAATGAAAGCATGATCAAATAAACATGTCAAGATAAAAGGTGCAACCAGATAGCATACTATCATGTCGAGCAAGAATGTCCCCTGGACACACACACACACACACACACACACACACACCGGTACATACACTATCATATAATGGCCTCTAAGGCATATATATATCCAACAATCTCCCACTTGCACAAAGGCCTATTATTGGCGTAATTCATACCCGACCTCTCAAAAAGTCGCTCATGCTGCGGCAAAAGGAGGGCCTTGGTGAGTGGATCCGCGGTGTTATCTTTTGTATCTACTCTCCGAATCTCGATCTCACGGCGATCAACTATCTCCCGGATCAGATGATATCGCCTGAGGATGTGGCCGGATCGCTGATGGGACCTGGGCTCTTTGGCTAACGCCATAGCCCTATTATTATCACAATACAACGGTATTTGATCAATAATGGTCGGAACTACTCCTAGCTCCGAGACGAACTTTCTCATCCTGATGGCTTCCTTGGCAGTATCATTTGCAGCAATATACTCAGCTTCCATCGTGGAGTCTACAACGGTATCCTGTTTGGAACTCTTCCAACACACCGCCCCTCCATTGAGGGTAAAGACAACCCAAAGATAGATTTTCTATCATCCTTGTCACTCTGGAAGCTCGAATCGGTAAAGGCCTCCATTTGGGGATCTCCGTTATCATACACCAAGAACATTTCTTTAGTCTTTCGCAAGTACTTAAGAATGTTCTTCACTACTGTCCAGTGATTCTCCCCTGGGTTGGATTGATATCTACTTACTACACCCAGTGCATAAGCTACATCAGGGCGTGTACATAACATCGCATACATTATAGATCCTAAAGTAGAAGCGTAGGATATAATGCTCATGCGAGCTCTCTCTTCATCAGTCTTTGAGCAAAAGTCCTTAGAGAGAGTGACTCCATGACTAGCGGGTAAGGAACCCCGATTGGAGTCTTCCATACTAAACCTCTTTAGGATGGTGTTAATATACCTGGTTTGGGAAAATCCCAATAACCTTATAGATCTATCCCTATAGATCTTTATGCCCAATATGTACGAGGCATCACCCAGGTCTTTCATGGAGAACCTTTGTGATAAGAATAGTTTGACCGATTGTAGCATAGGAACGTCGTTTCCTATCAGAAGAATGTCATCCACGTACAATACGAGGAATGTGACAGTACTTCCTACAATCTTCTTATAAACACAAGGTTCATCTGGATTTTTGATGAAATCAAACTCTTTGATAACATCATCAAAACAGATGTTCCAACTCCGTGATGTCTGCTTTAATCCATAAATGGATTTAAGCAACCTACATGTTTTCCTGCTGCTCCCACTGTCAATGAAGCCCTCTGGCTGATCCATATAAACACACTCTTCTAAATTACCATTTAGAAAAGCAATTTTAACATCCATCTGCCAGATTTCATAGTCGTAGTGAGCAGCAATGGCAAGTAGGACCCGAATGGATTTAAGCATGTCTACAGGAGAAAAGGTTTCTTCATAGTCCAGTCCAGGTCTTTGTCGAAATCCTTTCGCCACAAGCCTTGCCTTATAGGTCTCCACCTGCCCATCTACACCGATCTTTCTTTTAAAGATCCATTTGCACCCTACGGGTTTTACCCCAAAGGGTACAACATCCAAAGTCCACACTTTGTTGGTGTACATAGACTCCATTTTGGATCTCATGGCATCCAGCCACTTCACAGAGTCACCACTCGTGATAGCGTGTTGAAAACTAGTAGGGTCATCATCATCCATGATGCAGTCTTCTCCATCACCATCAACGAGAAAACCGTAGTATCTCTTTGGTGGGTGAGAAGTCCTACCAGATCTACAGAGCGACTGAGGTTCATTAGGTTTTGTTGCAACATTAGGTTCAACCAAGTCATCATTTGTAACTTTTGTCTCTAGAACCTCTTCTAGATCTACCAAATTGCCATCAGTATCATTTGGAAAAATCTCATTTTCTAAAAGTGTGGCATTCCGAGAAACAAACATTCTTTGTTCCTCCTTGTGGTAGAAAAGATATTCATATGAATCTTTTGGATATCCCACAAATAAACATTTAAACGATCGTGTCTCAAGTTTGTCCGGATTCTGCTTTTTGACAAAAGCCGGACAACCCCAAATCTTAACTCGCTTAAAAGATGGTCTCTTCCCATACCATATCTCATATGGAGTGGTATACACGGTCTTGGTTGGAACCCTGTTCAACAGAAAAGCGGCAGTCTCCAATGCATGCCCCCAATAGGAGAAGGGCAACTCAGCATCACTCATCATGGATCGTACCATATCGAATAGGGTTCGATTCCGCCGCTCGGACACACCGTTGTGCTGTGGTGTGTAAGGGGGAGTGAGCTGAGAGAGAATCCCATTCTCTTTCAGGAAGTTCGAAAACTCTGTACTAAGATACTCTCCACCTCAATCTGATCGAAGTATCTTGATGCTCAATCCAGTTTGTTTTTCTACTTCAAGTTTGTACTCCTTGAATTTCTCGAAAGCTTCAGACTTATGCTTTATGAAAAACACATGACCGAATCTTGAGAAATCATCAGTAAAAGTTATGAAGTAAGAAAAACCGCCTCTTGCATGTGTAGACATTGACCCCCATATATCACTATGTATGAGGCCCAAGAGCTCAGTAGCTCTTTCTTCGTGTCCAGTAAACAGAGTTTTGGTTATTTTTCCTTTGATGCAAGACTGGCAAGTCACATAAGATTTATACTCAAAAGAATTTAAATATCCATCTTTATGAAGCTTGTTTAGTCTTGTTTCATTAATATGACCAAGTCTACAATACCAAAGAAAAGCTTCATTTATATCTGAAAATTTTCTTTTGTTTGTGTGCTGTATGTTGAAAATTGTGTGTTGATTAAGCACGTTTATCCCGTTATTAAGTGTGCCAGAACCAATCAACTATTGATTTAGTTTAATATTCATAACATTGTGCTGCAATATAAAATGATATCCTTCATTGTCCAACAAAGAAACGGATATTATATTACAAAGCATGCTTGGTACAAAATAACATGGGTTCAAAACCAATATACAACCCGATGGCAACCCCAGATGATACTCTCCCACTGAAACTGCATGTACATTGGAACCATTTCCAACCCGGAGAGTATGATCACCTGTCTTCAAAACTCTGCTATTTCTCAGCCCCTGCACAGAATTGCAGATGTGAGAACCCGAACCGGTATCCAATACCCAGGAAGCAGAGTTTATAGAAAAACATTTTTCAGTTACGAACACACCTGAAGCTGAAGTATCAACATGCTTCCCTTTCTTGAGACCAAGGTACTCAGTACAATTCCGCTTCCAGTGTCCCGTCTTCTTGCAGTAGAAACATTCTCCTTTTTCCGAATCCGCGGCTTTGGATTTGTCTTTCCCCTTTGCCTTTTTTATTCCACCTCTCGGCTTGGTGGATTTCTTCTTGTTCTTTCCCTTAGCCTTGGCTTTTGGGACGGAAGAAGAAGATTTTCCAACAAGCAGGAAGGGAGACTTCGTCTTAAGCGTGCTCTTCGCATTTCTCAACATATTGAGAAGTTCGGGTAGTGATTTCTCCATGCTATGCATGTTGAAATTCACTATGAAAGGAGCAAAGGCAGAGGGAACAGACTGTAGAACAATATCAATATACTGCTCGTTCTCTATTGTCCATCCGAAGCCCTTAAGCTCTTCAATAAGAGCTATCATCTTCAAAACGTGATCGCCTACTGGTGTGCCAGGAGCCATCCGCATCTGAAACAGCTTTCGAGATGCTTCGTATCGAAGGATACGAGGTTGCTCCCCATACATATCTTTTGTATGGAGAAAGATGGATTGAACATCCATCTCCTCGTGCTGCTTTTGATGTGTATTGTCCATCGATGCAAGCGTGAGGCATTTGGCGGTGGCACAGTCAATATCCCATGTTTTGCGGATCTCCCTATCCGCAAAAGATGATTCAGGGTCTGGTTTGGGCGGGGCTGTGGCAGTGAGGACATATGATACTTTATCATATGTGAGAGCAATGTTAATATTCATCAACCAATCTTTATAGTTCGGTCCGATAAGCTTATTTTTCTCTAATAGTAGCTTAAGTCCAGTCATGATTATCTGCCATTAGGAGAGAGAAAAGAATACACTCACCGTAAGCTCTTGCAAAGATTAGATTGGTTTATTATCTTATCTAATCAATGTCTCCCACTGCTTTTATCAAATTCTCCTTCAAACCTTAAAAGGAAAGAATTATCCATGATTAATTACATTTTACAACTTCGCTAACCGTTCAGCCAGGCCAGTGCCGGTACTTCTGAGGGAGGTTCCCCGTGCTTTCGCACAGACCTAATTAAAATAAACCTCATTTTCCCAGAGACGTAGCCCCATTGACACCTTTCTAGACACCTAATGAGTTAGCTAATTGTAAAGTGCAAAATTCTCCGGGAGCAACTATTTCTCACAGTGGGATCAGAATCCTACTATCACATAGAAGGTATGCAATCTTATTGGAAGTTTCAACACTTGAAACTCCCGATATGTTTTTACCCCTAGCACTTATGACATTGACTATAATCAACATATCATAAGTACTAGTCAAGTTCTACCCGTCATTTCATGATTAATTAGACCCACCCATATGACCCTTGACTATAATTAACATAATCACATGAATGTCCTAATTAATCCCATCATATGGTGTGTAGGAAGACATCACTTACCTACCGTACACTACGCCTTGACTATAATCAACATACGTAGCACGAATACTAAGTACTCTACTTCCTAAAATGACGAAGGGCTGAGTATAGTTTTCAAGAAAACCTTTAACGTTTAGAACTTGATATCGTTGTAGAATTTAATGGTTTAAAAAAGAGTGGCTTAAGCTCCGCCTTTTGAAATCTTGCCTTTTCATAAAAAGCCGAGTAGGTTTCAAATCTGATTCTACAACATGTTTTTAGGTTTCTTTTGTTTACATTAATCATATTAATATAGTCCCATCATTTAAGTCCTTAGCCATTACAGAAAAGAAACGAAAATAGAACGTACGCTTATGCCATCCGCATTCGCCACAATGTCCCGTTATGAACCGTTAAGTTACTTAACTAACGGCATAGCGGGGCAGGACTAGCGCGGATGCTAAACATAAGCAACGTTTATTATATATCATATATATAATACCATTCGTCTCAGCATATAAAGTAATCACATTACAGAATATCCACAGCAGAAGCACATATATGAAAATACAGAATATACTAGGAGGTCCGTATTTTGTATTTAGCCAACAATAGAAAATACGAATTCCACGGTCGCGATGAATAGCCAAGCCCACACCCCTAGACCCTTACGAGAGCGGCAAGTGACCCTACCAATTCTAGAGTTTAGGAGACCCGGTCTCGACTCCTCGAGATGGCCTCCTACTGAACCCTAGAACCCGGTCACTTGTGCTCCCCTCCTTGGGTCTATCCTAATACGGAAAAGTAAATAATATACAACAATGGTGACATCATCCTCAACTCGGAAGTGCCATAATAAAAGAATATTACATACATTTAATTTTACATGAATGAAAAGAAAAACTCTCATCTCACATAAAACCCCCGGATATTTATTCGCGACGATCATGCACATCATATCTCAGCAACACATAATATCATATATCATCAACGTAAGAAAGTATGCGTACCCCAATTGTCATTGATGTATAGCAACGAAACCGGCGATACACCATATACTACACTTACGGTCGCAGAAAAGAAAGTGAAAAACCACAACAATTGGAATCGACACAGCCTTTAGACATCATAAACCCGGAATATCACATATTCAGGATTTCATGCCTAACAATGCAAATCTTATATTTAGGTCTCAACCATGAAAACACCTTTTCAAAAGAAGCCGGGTAATTCAACAAGATTCCCGATTCTACCGAGACCGAAATATTAGACTTACACGCAACCAATTACTTTTCACAAAACCAATTATTGTAGATTCCAATTATTGTATCACATCATAGATATCTAGACAATGTTAAATGTTTCAACCGAATCAATAAGCACCCTCAAATTACCATGATGAGCTCAACACTTGAGCAAATTTAAAATACCAAAAAACGAGCCACATTACCTATGATCCATCCGTAGAAGGGCCAAACCAATGCCTCACCTATGACACCACGGAACTACGGCAAACCCTAAAGTTCAGTCGCGGTTCCGAAGGCATAGAATCGAGTTAAGGTTTTTGTTCTTCTTGAGGGTCCATAGAGTTACTTGCACGACTATCGAATATAATTAACTTAAGAAAATTCAACACTTGGAAATTTTCAGCGAGGGCAATGGGGGGTTATTGTTGTTCGCTCGAACTGTTAAACATCATCCAAGTTACCATTACAATGTTAAAAAATACGACTACGAAATACTCCGAATAAGTCCCTAAGCACAATTTGCATCACATGAAAATTTGGCCAAAACAAACAATACCTGAAACCCCAAAACCTACACACTAGAGTACAGATAAATTTTGAAGCAATTTGGGGGTATGGGGGCCGGCGACGCCGGATCCTGGAGCTTGGGGCTCGGCCAAAATCCGAGGGGTTAGCTCCAAATTTGTTCTGTGCTCTAAGTATTGTTTCAGTAAGCTTCTGCAGTTGTTTGCAAATTTTTTCCAGCACTTTAGAAATTCGACAGAGAAGCTTTTTCAGGGGTTGCAGTTTTGTTAATTCGGAGTTGTTTCGTTTCCGTATTCTATCTAACACTGTCTATGTTTCTAGCCTGGCTCTGATACCACTGTAGGGATTCTATAGCACCACACTAGGCTTAGGGTTGCATCACACATGATATAACAAAATTTTTAGGGGGTGCTAAACAATTCCATCCATGAATCGAACTAGAAAGATAGAGTAACAATATTCTAGTATCATATACTACAGGTGTCTAACACTAAGTGGGAGAGAATACAACCATTGTAGACCTCCTCCTAGAATCCTTGGATCGATTGAGATTTGAACCGGTTGGTTTGTGTCCTTCCAATTCCATGATGATCCACCACGAAGTCTCTTTGCACCAAGCTCCAAGCTTCTCTTGATCAAAGAAGAAGAAGAAGCAAACACTCCAATCTAGTGGGCTAAACTAAAGTGGAATGGTGATTTGGGTTTGGATCTTAATTAAAAACCTTTTCTTTTTAATCCTTTCTCTTTCTTTTGAAACCCTAGTGAGCTTTGAGGAGAGAGAGGAAGAAGGAGATGGCTCAAGCTAAACTCAAGAGAGAATAATGAGAGTAACCCTTGCTTAACTCAAGAGAGTAAGAGTGCTCTCATGCTAAACTATGGTTGCATAATATCTAGATATTTTGTAAGTAGAGTTTAAGCAAAACCATGGGCCAAAACCATGGGCAAATGAAACCATGGCTTTGACTTGTCAACACAAGAAAATGAGAGTTGAATAGTCAACCATGATTTCATTTGTCATTTTGCTTAATCTCAAATTAATAAAATATAAATAAATATGTAACCATGTGAGTCTTGCATTGCCACCACCAATGTATCATCAACCATGACACATGTATGCTTGCATGTGTGCATTTACATCAACATATACATACACTCATGCATGCAACAAAAGAAATAGGTTTAAATAAATGAGCTAATAAACTTAATATTAAATCAACACTTGATTTAATAACCCGGTCATATCACATATGACCCGTCCAATAGAAAACGCCCGAATAAAATATGGTATCCAATACACGCATTTAATCCAGCTCCCGCACATATCACATATACACTCCAAATCATTTCGCCTGAGCGAGGAGACTCCTTTGTGGGACTCTAAGACTCGTTAATACGCTAGCAGCAGACAGTGATCACATCACATGTCCACAAACCGTCAGTGGCACAAGCAGTACGTAAGGGCTCCTAGGTATTGAGCGATCAGAAGAAACGCAAGCAAACCTGCTAAAACTCCATTCGAGCCAACTGGCAACACTTACCGTACATTCCGGTCTCTTCGTCATGTATGCTGCATATCAGGTCTAGGGATGGCATCGTCGATCCCAATAACTCAGATAAGTCATGCTGGTATATGGCTCATAACAGATCGAGAAACTACTGATAACACTTATCAGTAAATCTCAGCAGCCCTGGCCAGGGACTTCCTGTTATAGCCAATTGTATATTGTGCAGCATCAACCCAAAATACCGAGAGAGACGAAACCCCTCCTATCACTCATTGCCTCTATGTGCCTCGGGACTGTACCCAAAATCCACCTGTTTGTACGACTCAGTAGAGCCGTGGTAGGGTGGAGATCAAAGTACAGTGGGAGACACACAAGACTCTATGACGATCTCGGGTCTACAAACTAACCTGTACCAGTGTCACCTGAGAACTGCTATCCGACGATGGATATAATACCACATAGGAGTTCTCGGCGAGTCCTTTCAGTGTACCCAGTCTCCACCGAGCACCCGTATACGATCTTTGGTGTCACCACACCAATGGATATGGGATCATCCATCGCCCATCATATGGGACAAGTAACGTATACGCTAGTCTACTCTGGTGATATCGATGCGTCGTCTCGACACACCCACGACTAGGAACATTTCAAGGATATGCTCATAGACTACACTTGTCCCACTAGTATGATCCGCATCATAATCTCAGTAGTCCTGCATCATCCTAAGGGCTATATCAACATGTACCAAATGAATGAAAGCATGATCAAATGAACATGTCAAGATAAAAGGTGCAACCATATAGCATACTATCATGTCGAGCAAGAATGTCCCTTGGATATATATATAGATATATATATATATATATATATATATAGAGAGAGAGAGAGACACACACACACACACACATACCGGTACATACACTATCATATAAAGGCCTCTAGGGCATACATATATCCAACAAAGAGGCCACCGAGCAACTTCCCTGCTCGGTCCATCCTTGGCTGGTAATCTCTAACCCAACGACGCCAAGGATTAAAGCCCTCATCAAGAGGCCACCGAGCAGCTTCCCTGCTCGGTCCATTCTTGGCTGGTAATCTCTTACCCAACGACGCCAAGGATCAAAGCCCTCATCAAGGGCTACCGAGCAGCTTCCCTGCTCGGTCCATCCTTGGCTGGTAATCTCTTACCCAACGACGCCAAGGATCAAAGCCCTCATCAAGAGGCCACGGAGCAGCTTCCCTGCTCGGTCCATCCTTGGCTGGTAATCCTTTACCCAACGACTCCAAGAATCAAAGCCCTCATCAAGAGGTCATCGAGCATATTCCCTGCTCGGTCCATCCTTGGCTGGTAATCTCTTACACAAAGACGCCAAGGACCAAAGCCCTCATCAAGAGGACACTGAGCAGCTTTCCTGCTCGGTCCATCCTTGGCTGGTAATCTCTTACCCAATGACGCTAAGGATCAAAGCCCTCATCAAGAGGTCACCTGCTCGGTCCATCCTTGGCCGGTAATCTCTTACCTAAAGGCGCTAAGGATCAAATCCCTCATCGTGAGGCCACCGAGCATCTTCCCTGCTCGGTCCATCCTTGGCTGGTAATCTCTTACCCAACGACGCCAAGAATCAAAGCCCTCATCAAGAGACAACCGAGCAACTTCCCTGCTCAATCCTTTCTTAGAGAGTGATTCCTTCCCGTCTTTACTAAGCGATCCCTACCACGACTTCGGGGCCATGAAGATACCGACCTAATACCGGTCTTTGCACACTTGGCAAGCAGTTGAGTTCAACTCGAGACGTGCGATCGCCAGATGAAGGACCGATCTCCGACCTAACACATCATGAAAGCAATACCACGCAAATGGAGATTTTACCACAAATAAAGGGAAAATATGTACGCAAAGAATACGACAAAATGTTTTCATTCACAAAAGTCGGAAGTCTTTACAGAGGTATTATGGGCTCCTCAGCCTTGTAAAACGCCCGGAGGCTTATAAAAATTCCAGCGCAAGAGAAAATAAGAAGAAGGCGAAGAGATTCACGCCTCGGGGTCGGGGAGGACCTTGATGAGATCCTCTTCCACCATGATGGCTGGAATGGTGGCTGGTGGGTCAGCACCCACCGCAGGGGCCTCGACGTCAGGAGCCGGGGCGACCGGCTTCTCCCCGACACCCCCGCCTGGGACCTTTTCCCCGGTGACGCTTCTGGGGGCATTCCCCTACGCCTCACCCTCAAGGGGGTACTCACCCCGGAGATCGCCGTCAGGAAACTCCGGCATCTTGGCCTTGACGGCGTCGAGGGCCTCATGCCAAACGAGGGCAGCAACTTCAGCGAGGTCGACGTAGTACTGGTCCGACTTCTTGTAATTCTCCACCACCTTCGCTGCTCAGAGGTCGGCACGCCTAACTCATTCCTTCGCCGCCTAATTCTCCCTCTTGAGGGTGCACACCGTCTTCTTTAGGGTATTGACGAGCACCCTGGCGTCTTCCAACTTGGCCTCGGTGGCCTGGTTGGACTCCATCAAAACTCGGACGGCCTCTCGGCAGTTAGCGATCTCCCGATCCTCGGCCGTCCCCCGATCTTCGAGGACGGAGACCCTCTCCTCCACCGCTTGCATCTCCAGCCTCGAGCTCTCCTCCCGCGAGGAGGACTCGCCCGCGATCTACATTGCCGGGGCAATTTCCTCGTCTTCCATGCTGACAACGAGGGCACAGTGCTGGAGAACCTGAAGAAAACAAAGGAGGGGTTAAAAAGAAAAGGGGGGGTGCCCAATCTTGCGAACAAAAAGTACTAAACAAAAACCCGAACGGGGGTCAAACACTGACCTGCACGGCTTCCTAGGCTATGGCCGCCATTTGGGCCCTGAGGGTCCCCCGAGGAATTCTGCCCCCGGCCGACCTTTCCATCTCCGAGAGCAGGCTGTCGGCGATGGATAGCTCCGAAGGCACTTCAAAGCGAAGCTCCCATTCATCCACGATGATCGGAGAAGCCGGGGTACGGGGCACCATCCTATAGTACCTCTTGAGGAGGGGCGCACGGACATCCTCTTCGTCTTCGAGATCCGGGGCCCGGGGCTCCTTCTCCCAAGCGTGTTTGCGGCTCTATGCTCGTGAGGGCTCCGAAGTCCGGGGCATGCTCGAGCGCCTGGCCAGAGCGTCCGCCGGTGGAGCCGGGCTCGTAGTGGGACGCGACGGACCGGCGCCAGGCCCACACCCCTAGACCCTTACGAGAGCGGCAAGTGACCCTACCAATTCTAGAGTTTAGGAGACCCGGTCTCGACTCCTCGAGATGGCCTCCTACTGAACCCTAGAACCCGGTCACTTGTGCTCCCCTCCTTGGGTCTATCCTAATGCGGAAAAGTAAATAATACACAACAATGGTGACATCATCCTCAACCCGGAAGTGCCCCAATAAAAGAATATTACATACATTTAATTTTAGATGAATGAAAATAAAAACTCTCATCTCACATAAAACCCCCGAATATTCATTCGCGGCGATCCTGCACATCATATCTCAGCAACACATAATATCACATATCATCAACGTAAGCAAGCATGCGTACCCCAATTGTCATTGATGTATAACAACGAAACCGGCGATACACCACATACTACACTTACGGTCGCAGAAAAGAAAGTGAAAAACTACAACAATTGGAATCGACACAGCCTTTAGACATCATAAACCCGGAATATCACATATTCAGAATTTCTTGCCTAACAATGCAAATATTATATTTAGGTCTCAACTATGAAAACACCTTTTCAAAAGAAGCCGGGTAATTCAACAAGATTCCCGATTCTACCGAGACCGAAATATTAGACTTACACGCAACTAATTACTTTTCACAAAACTAATTATTGTAGATTCCAATTATTGTATCACATCACAGATATCTAGACAATGTTAAACGTTTCAATCGAATCAATAAGCACCCTCAAATTACCATGATGAGCTCAACACTTGAGCAAAGTTAAAATACCCAAAAACAAGCCACATTACCTATGATCCATCCGTAGAAGGGCCAAACCAATGCCTCACCTATGACACCACGGAACTACGGCAAACCCTAAAGTTCAGTCGCGGTTCCGAGGGCATATAATCGAGTTAAGGTTTTTGTTCTTCTAGAGGGTCCATAGAGTTACTTGCACGACTATCAAATATAATTAACTTAAGAAAATTTCAACACTTGGAAATTTTCAGCTAAGGCAATGGGGGGTTATTGTTGTTCGCTCGAACTGTTAAACATCATCCAAGTTACCATTACAATGTTAAAAAATACGACTACGAAATACTCCGAATAAGTCCCTAAGCACAATTTGCATCACATGAAAATTTGGCCTAAACAAACAATACCTGAAACCCCAAAACCTACACACCAGAGTACAGAAAATTTTTGAAGCAATTTGGGGGTTTGGGGGCCGGCGACGCCGGATCCTGGGGCTTGGGGCTCGACTAAAATCCGAGGGGTTGGCTCCAAATTTGTTCTGTGCTCTAAGTATTGTGTCAGTAAACTTCTGCAGTTGTTTGCAAATTTTTTCCAGCACTTTAAAAATTCGACAGAGAAGCTTTTTCAGGGGTTGCAGTTTTGTTAATTCGGAGTTGTTTCGTTTCCGTATTCTATCTAACACTGTCTATGTTTCTAGCCTGGCTCTGATACCACTGTAGGGATTCTATAGCACCACACTAGGCTTAGGGTTGCATCACACATGATATAACAAAAATTTTAGAGGGTGCTAAACAATTCCATCCATGAATCGAACTAGAAAGATAGAGTAACAATATGCTAGTATCATATACTACAGGTGTCCAACACTAAGTGGGAGAGAATACAACCTTTGTAGACCTCCTCCTAGAATCCTTGGATCGATTGAGGTTTGAACCGGTTGGTTTGTGTCCTTCCAAGTCCATGATGATCCACTACGAAGTCTCTTTGCACCAAGCTCCAAGCTTCTCTTGATCAAAGAAGAAGAAGAAGCAAACACTCCAATCTAGTGGGCTAAACTAAAGTGGAATGGTGATTTGAGTTTGGATCTCAATTAAAAACCTTTTCTTTTTAATCCTTTCTCTTTCTTTTGAAACCCTAGTGAGCTTTGAGGAGAGAGTGGAAGAAGGAGATGGCTCAATCTAAACTCAAGAGAGAATAATAAGAGTAACCCTTGCTTAACTCAAGAGAGTAAGAGTGCTCTCATGCTAAACTATGGTTGCATAATATCTAGATATTTTGTAAGTAGAGTTTAAGCAAAACCATGGGCCAAAACCATGGACAAATGAAACCATGGCTTTGACTTGTCAACACAAGAAAATGAGAGTTGAATAGTCAACCATGATTTCATTTGTCATTTTGCTTAATCTCAAATTAACAAAATATAAATAAATATGCAACCATGTGAGTCTTGCATTGCCACCACCAATGTATCATCAACCATGACACATGTATGCTTGCATGTGTGCATGCACATCAACATATACATACACTCATGCATGCAACAAAAGAAATAGGTTTAAATAAATGAGCTAATAGACTTAATATTAAATCACCACTTGATTTAATAACCCGGTCATATCAGTTATGACCCGTCCAATAGAAAACGCCCGAATAAAATACGGTATCCAATACACGCATTTAATCCAGCTCCCGCACATATCACATATGCACTCCAAATCATTTCACCTGAGCTAGGAGACTCCTTTGTGGGACTCTAAGACTCGTCAATACGCTAGCAGCAGACAGTGATCACATCACATGCCCACAAACCGTCGGTGGCACAAGCAGTACGTAATGGCTCCTAGGTATTGAGCGATCAGAAGAAACGCAAACAAACCTGCTAAAACTCCAGTCGAGCCAACTGGCAACACTTACCGTACAGTCCGGTCTCTTCGTCATGTATGTTGCATATCTGGTCTAGGGATGGCATCGTCGACCCCAATAACTCAGATAAGTCATGCTGGTATATGGCTCATAACAGATCGAGAAACTACTGATAATACTTATTAGTAAATCTCAGCAGCCCTGGCCAGAGACTTCCTGTTATAGCCAATCGTACATGGTGCAGCATCAACCCCCAATACCGAGAGAGACGAAACCCCTCCTATCGCTCATTTCCTCCATGTGCCTCGGGACTGTACCCAAAATCCACCTTTTTGTATGACTCAGTAGAGCCGTGGTAAGGTGGAGATCAAAGTACAGTGGGAGACACACAAGACTCTATGACGATCTCGGGTCTACAGACTAACATGTACCAGTGTCACCTGAGAACTGCTATCCGACGATAGATATAATACCACATAGGAGTTCTCGGCGAGTCCTTTCAGTGTACCCAGTCTCCACTGAGCACCCGAATACGTTCTTTGGTGTCACCACACCAATGGATATGGGATCATCCATCGCCCATCATATGGGACAAGTAACGTATACGCTAGTCTACTCTGGTGATATCGATGCTCCGTCTCGACACACCCACGACTAGGAACATTTCACGGATATGCTCATAGACTACACTTGTCCCACTAGTATGATCCGCATCATAATCTAAGTAGTCCTGCATCATCCTAAGAGCTATATCAACATGTACCAAATGAATGAAAGCATGATCAAATGAACATGTCAAGATAAAAGGTGCAACCAGATAGCATACTATCATGTTGAGCAAGAATGTCCCCTGGATATATATATATATATATATATATATATATATATATAGAGAGAGAGAGAGAGAGAGAGAAAGAGTGAGACATACCGGTACATACACTATCATATAAAGGCCTCTAGGGCATACATATATCCAACAAAGAGGCCACCGAGCAACTTCCCTGCTCGGTCCATCCTTGGCTGGTAATCTCTTACCCAACGACGCCAAGGATCAAAGCCCTCATCAAGAGGCCACCGAGCAGATTCCCTGCTCGGTCCATTCTTGGCTGGTATTCTCTTACCCAACGACGCCAAGGATCAAAGCCCTCATCAAGAGGCCACCGAGCAGCTTCCCTGCTCGGTCCATCCTTGGCTGGTAATCTCTTACCCAACGATGCCAAGGATCTAAGCCCTCATCAAGAGGCCACCAAGCAGCTTCCCTGCTCGGTCCATCCTTGGCTGGTAATCCCTTACCCAACGACGCCAAGAATCAAAGCCCTCATCAAGAGGTCACCGAGCATCTTCCCTGCTCGGTTCATCCTTGGCTGGTAATCTCTTACACAAAGACGCCAAGGACCAAAGCCCTCATCAAGAGGACACTGAGCAGCTTCCCTGCTCGGTCCATCCTTGGCTGGTAATCTCTTACCCAATGACGCCAAGGATCAAAGCCCTCATCAAGAGGCCACCGAGCAGCTTCCCTGCTCGATCCATCCTTGGCCGGTAATCTCTTACCCAAAGGCGCCAAGGATCAAATCCCTCATCGTGAGGCCACCGAGCAGCTTCTCTGCTCAGTCCATCCTTGGCTGGTAATCTCTTACCCAACGACGCCAAGGATCAAAGCCCTCATCAAGAGACAACCGAGCAACTTCCCTGCTCAATCCTTTCTTAGAGAGTGATTCCTTCCCGTCTTTACTAAGAGATCCCTACCTCGACTTCAGGTCCATGAAGATACCGACCTAATACCGGTCTTTGCACACTTGGCAAGTAGTTGAGTTCAACTCGAGACGTGCGATCGCCAGATGAAGGACCGATCTCCAACCTAACACATCATGAAAGCAATACCGCGCAAATGGAGATTTTACCACAAATAAAGGGAAAATATGTACACAAAGAATACTACAAAATGTTTTCATTCACAAAAGTCGGAAGTCTTTACAGAGGTATTATGGGCTCCTCAGCCTTGCAAAACGCCCGGAGGTTTATAAAAATTCCAGCGCAAGAGAAAATAAGAAGAAGGAGAAAAGATTCACGCCTCGGGGCCGGGGAGGACCTTGATGAGATCCGCTTCCACCACGATGGCTGGAATGGTGGCTGGTGGGTCGGAACCCACCGCAGGGGCCTCGACGTCTGGAGCCGGGGCGACCGGCTTCTCCCCGACGCCCCCGCCTGGGACCTTTTCCCTGGTGACGCTTCTGGGGGCATTCCCCTACGCCTCACCCTCAAGGGGGTACTCACCCCAAAGATCGCCGTCAGGAAACTTCGGCATCTTAGCCTTGACGGCGTCGAGGGCCTCATGCCAAACGAGGGCAGCAGCTTCAGCGAGGTCGACGTAGTACTGGTCCGACTTCTTGTAATTCTCCACCGCCTTCGCTGCTCAGAGGTCGGCATGCCTAACTCCTTCCTTCGCCGCCTAGTTTTCCCTCTTGAGGGTGCACACTGTCTTCTTTAGGGTATTGACGAGCACCCTGGCATCTTCCAACTTGGCCTCGGTGGCCTGGTTGGACTTCCTCAAAACTCGGATGGCCTCTCGGCAGTTGGCGATCTCCCGATCCTCGGCCGTCACCCGGTCTTCGAGGACGGCGACCCTCTCCTCCACCGCTTGCATCTCCAGCCTCGAGCTCTCCTCCCGCGAGGAGGACTCGCCCGCGATCTACATCGCCGGGGTAATTTCCTCGTCTTCCATGCTGACAACGAGGGCGCAGTGCTGGAGAACCTGAAGAAAACAAAGGAGGGGTTAAAAAGAAAAAGGGGGGCGCCCAATCTTGCGAACAAAAAGTACTAAACAAAAACCTGAACGGGGGTCGAACACTGACCTGCACGGCTTCCTAGGCTATGGCCGCCATTTGGGCCCTGAGGGTCCCCCGAGGAATTATGCCCCGGCCGACCTTTCCATCTCCGAGAGCAGGCTGTCGGCGATGGATAGCTCCGAAGGCACTTCAAAGGGAAGCTCCCATTCATCCACGATGATCGGAGAAGCCGGGGTATGAGGCACCATCCTATAGTACCTCTTGAGGAGGTGCGCACGGACATCCTCTTCGTCTCCGAGATCCGGGGCCCGGGGCTCCTGCTCCCGAGCGTGTTTGCGGCTCTACGCTCGTGAGGGCTCCGAATTCCGGGGCATGCTCGAGCGCCTGGCCAGAGAGGCCGCCGGTGGAGCCGGGCTCGTAGTGGGACGCGACGGGCCGATGCCTCCGGTCTTCCTCCCCTTCTTCTGTTCAACAAGCGCCGCCTAAAATTTAGCACGGTCCATCGGTTCTGCAAGAAAGCGAGAATACAAAGCAGGTGTTAGCAACTCCAGAAGAAAGTGGAAGATTACACAAGTCTAAACAGGTCGCCTAACACTCCTAACTTACCCGCAAGCTGAGCGGGGCCGAGCCCGGCCCAACTGAGGGCCTGCTCAGACAGCAACACATCGGCCTGGGGGACGGGCTCCCACTCTAACACCGCCACCGTATCGGGATCATTCGACCTCCTCACCCGTGGGCGGTTGGCCCTGTGCCACTGTATGGGCATAGGCCAATCCTCGCCCTCTGGTGGCCTGACGAACAAAAACTTCTCCTTCCACTCGTGAATAGAAGAAGGCACTGCGACAACCCCGACCCGGCCGCGCCTCCCCGGTGCTTTCTAAAAGAAATATATACCCAGCTCGGCTCGTCCTTGCGACTGCCAGGGTGGTTTTTGTAGCAGAGAGAGGAAAGGAGAAGGTTCAGACTGAATGGGATCTCCCGCAATTTCAACCGGACCAGGAACCTAAGGAGAATCCTCCAGGAGTTCGGCACTAACTGGCCCGGGGCTAACTGAAAACATTGCAACGCCGCACTAACCTCGGGAGAGAAGGGCAGGCTCATCCCGGCCTAAAACGCCTCTAAGTACAAGGCAATCTCCTTGCCATGTACCTGATCTGCCATCTCTCCCTCCCCGGCCAAACGAAGCGAGTAGCCCGGGGGAATGTGGAAGCGAGCCCGAATTGTGGTGAGCTCATCCACGCACCTCACAAGGGAAACTACGCCGCGAACACTCCTGGCGCCCGCTTTGGGGACCGTCCCTGCCGCACGACCCCGGGAAGCGCGACTAACCCTAACCTCCCGGAAAGATTCCGACCCGGACGAAGAAGAGGAAGCTGCAGAAGACTCCCTAGATTCTACCCGAACTATTTCTACGGACTCCTCAAAGAAAGTCATCTAACCTGATCGAGAGAAGGGGTCGTCCGAGGAAAGAACGCAGGAAATCCGACATAGAGGGAAGAGCGCCGAGCCAACGCACGAAGGGTAGAGGAAATTATAGCGAAGCATGGACCCTCGGTGGAATCCCATCTCTATTTATAGCAATCGGCGAACACATCCAGCGGCGCTGATCGTCTCCCGCCAAAATGACACTTCGCGTTCAACGGCCATCAACGCTCCACCTGTCGCACACGCATTGGGCGTGTCCCGTCAGGCGCGAGAAAACAAGCGACCCATCATGTCAACCAACCAGCGTCTGACACGTGGCCTGGCGCTCCGATTAGCGTACGCCCGAATCGGCGCTTCCTCTTTAATGCAAGATCCCTTCCGTGATCCGTTGACGTCATCAAATAAGAACTTAGCCCGGGTGACTGGTTAGACCACTCTCGACCCGACCCATAAATAGGTCAGGACGGGAGTGGGGGGCTAATGATGATGCTCAGTACTGAGGACTCCCCAGATCATGACACATGGCAGATGACGTGTCCCAAAGCTTACGAGAGAAGAGCAAGAAGGGTACAATGGAAACATACCCCGGGCCTTCCTCCCGAGGATGTTCCCGACCTTCGATGGCCTCCCGGACCACTCATATGCTCATCTTCCAAACAACGCTCGCCTCCGATCCCCCCCGCATGCTGAGCTCCCTCAGCCCTTTTAGCTCGCCTCTGAGCTATCGCAGAACCAAGCCCCTCTGCCTCCCGCTAGTTCCCGAGCCTCCCGCCGAGCTTAACTTCCTCGGTATCATTGACCGACCCACTGCGCAGATTACAGGTGTTTCCGCCATGGCTCCGCAAATCTCGCCAATCGCGAGATATCCGCCGTCCACGATCCCGCGTTCTACACCATCGCGTCCCCCCCATTAACAAGCGTATCTCGTCATTAATGGGGGATCCCGCCTTTCACGCAGGCGTAACGCTCAGGGACGTAACGACCGGCGTGAATCTCGCGCCCGCCAGCCAATGGCTGCCACTATATAAACCCCTCTTCAGACGACTCATGTAAGGCATTTTTCACCCTAATGGGCCGCTACTCTGCCCATTTAGCCCGTCTAACTTGATCGCCAGAGGGTCCTCGGTGGCACAACCACCCCGGGACTTCCTTGCAGGTTGCTCGGCTTCATCCACTTCAAGCCCATTGAGATCCACACGCACCAAAGAAAAACTCTCAGATTCAATCCCAGCCACCGTCCTCCCCACAATGGAAGGTAATATCTGAAGGAGATCCATAGCTCCATCAGTAACCTTTAAAACCGTTGAAGTATAATTGGAAACTAATTCCAATCCTTTCATATGTGAGCCTTCAACTTCTCACCTCTTAACGTTTGCAGTCAAACTCTTTTCGCCTTCTCAACTTCTCTCGCGTATGTTCTAAGGTGACAGCGTTGGTAAATTACTCGAAAGACAACTTCATGAAAAGGTGGATGAGATAGCATGCATAGCTGCCTTTCTTGATTTCATCATTCATTGGCTCACTCTGTACAATGTAGTTTCAACTCGATCGGGTCTTTTTGTAGCCATTCTCGACGGTCTCCAAACACCTTGCAACCCGAGCAGTGTCTTCATTCGAATACACCAAATCTCATAGTTCTCTTTTGCGAGCCGAGAAAAATGAAATGAATACATTCTAGTTGCATCTTATGGACAATCGTGACCATGGCTATGATACCACCATATTATGATGAGAAAGAATCTCTCACTCAACTAATTAATTTTAGAGAGGAAGATGATAGAAAATTCGGATTTGCATGAAAGAGTACCTAAAACATACATTTTATTTTTATTCTTGCTTGTTACAATCCCAAAGAGACAAGGCCCCTAAGTTCTATACATACTTACAAGCTTCTCAAACCTCTACAAAGAAACAAATCATGACTTACACAACCCTTCTTGCATATAACCAAGGACACATCCAAGCTTCCAACGCTTTCCATTCTGACACACATCGGGCACCCACGCTTACTCGACACGTATTGGACATGTATTTTTTGTATGAGAGACGTTGTAAACATGTCCTATGCATGTAAAATGCGTGGTGCATGCATATTTTATGCGTATCGTATATGTATTTAGTAAAATAACATACTAGCATCATAGTGCTAAAACTAAACATGATTCATCTATATCTCTCTCCAATTCACCACTAGGGTTTATTATTTCTCTGATTTCCCAATGCACCACTTCCATCACTACCGCCACTTCCTATTCCTCTGACACAATTACCACATTATCACAAGATGTATAACAACCAACAACTACCGATTGGAGCATCAAGATTGAAGACTCTTACGCATAGCATTGCTGCTTGGCCTATTACCTTGAGATGATGCACACACTAATGTTAAGGTGTACTGACCATCCCGACCGTCCAATACCCCACCAAACAGAGGCCTCAAAGAAGAGAGTTGAAAGAATCGATGGAACCAAGAAATGTTCTAAATATCAGATATCGATATCGTATCGGTCCGAAAATTTTCATATTGGATAGCGGATATCGTGATATATCGGACGATATCTTTTAAATATCGGACCACAAACTTTTGTATTATAAATATCATACATATAACTTAATATAAAGAATTGGTTTTCATAAATCTACTTATCTCTCCACTAACCATCTCTTACGAAAAGTGTATAAAACTTTTGAGATTTCATTAGGATACACCATTTCCCCATATTCCTCGATATGAATCACTACCCCTTTTCTTCGGTTTTCTGAAAGTTTCGAATAACATTTATGATCTATATTACCAATTAAATTCAACATTATTTAAATTTTTTAACAAGGTCAAAATTTGGGGAGAAAAAACTAAGGATTGTAATTGATCCTGAGTTTAGACATCAATTTCAACAATACTCATATCTAGAAAAGGATAGAAAAGGGGGCCAAAGAGAAATTCAATTTCAAATAATACTTAGGCTCGATATAAAAAGAAAGAAAGATAGGAGGGGCACGGAGAAAGGGGGTACCTTGACGATCGATATAGGGTTTTAGGGTTCGTCGAAATAGAGAGGTGTCAGTCGTCGAGCTTTCATGATGCGACATCGATATATTTAGGATTCGTGAACTTTGAATGAAAGAAATAGCAGTACGGAGAAAGCGAGAGCTTGCTTTCGTATGTCCTATTTTTTCCTCATTTTTTAACAGTTAAGAGCTACTCGAAGACGGATCAGACACATTAAAACTATTTAAAACCCAATAAACCAAAAACTAGTTTTATGAGAAAATATCGTGATATACCAGTAGATATGATATATCAGCTGATATTTTCTGAATATCGCAAAACGATATAATTTTGACAAATCATACCATTTTCTCTCCAAAACCGACATATCGGTGATATATATCGGATATCGGCCGATATTTAGAATGCTGGAACCAAGCTTCCAAGAACATCCTATAGTCTTAGTCAGAGGACGTAGAGTGTGAGATTGGCCAGGAGTGAAACCAATTGTATTCGAGGACCAAAATCGGAAAGACTTTTTGGAGCCTAGTGGACATGTGTCACACGAACCTCTCCACCAAACTCCAGTCATAAATTGTCTCAGAGTCCAGCTAAAGATCATCTATAGTAGAAATTTCTAAGTTTATCACACGTGTGTGTGCATCATCGACTTATTAGCATTTTTTTAACGTTCTCTTCTGTTATTATGAACATTAGTCTTTGTTTTGGATGATGATCTTTTTATTCTACTTTTTCAATTAGGAGAATTTCTTCCATTCATACAACATACAACATAAAAACTGATGTATTATTAATTAGTTGTCCAATCATAAATTTTTAGATACAGTTGCTTATTAATTCTTTTATATGAATGTGTATTATGGTACGTAATAGTTTTGCAACTGGTATTTTATACAAAGCCACATAAATTGTTGTATCGAAGTGTTCCGGTGTCCTTGGTTTTTAGGAGATCACCATGTCACGCTATCTATCTGTATCGCGTCGTGTTCATGTCCAGTGTTCAACTCCATGCTTCTCAAGTACAAACGAAGATAATTAAGCAAGAATTTTGACATATATAGAATTAAATCAGGTAGCCTACCAGATGAACTATAGAATTGTGTCTACCTGTATCTCACTGGTTGGAACAGTTGCTTTTGAAGCAGCGTAACAATATTTTTTATACCTCTCAATTGTTTTAAGCATGCTCCAAAAAGGGGTGAATGAATTACGTACAAAAGATTAAATTAAGTTGCAGCTATTTAAATTACGTGGCATTCTAAATAAGGTTATAACATGTTTGAAAGACAATAATTTTTGGAACAGACAAGAATCTACTGGCATTGCGAAAGGAAACTAATTTAAAGAACATATAAGAGACTAATTAAGTTGCAAACTGTTGAATTTTAGTTTGGAAAAGACATAATTAAAAACTTTGAGGCGTGTATGATACACTTTCCGAAAAGTGATATTGCCCCCACTATGAGAGTACAGTAGAAGTCAATCACCCCAAAAAAACAATAAAGCCTTTAAAACTCTCTTAGAAGATAATGAGAAGAAAATGAACAAACTGTGAAGAGCAAGACTTAATTTATAGAGTTGAATAGACACAATTGTTTGAATGGTTGTGACTAGAGTTGAATAGACACAACTGTTTGGACGGTTGTGTCTGTTCAGACAACAAAACTGCAGTGGACGGTTTTTTAGACAGCCTTTGAATTTGAAATTCAAAAAGGCAAACTCTGTTATTAAATCAACCCAAGATGGCCCAAGTGCCATATCAAAGATAATAATAAATAAATATTATAAGCCTGCTAGAAATCAGGCACACTTGACTCATAACCCACTTTGTTTAAGATATTACTTAAATATTGGGAATTATTATGAAGGCTTGGGCATTCGTCACTCTCTCCGATGTGGGATTATTTCCCGTATACAAATGCTACCAATAGATTCAAACTACTAACAATCCCCCACTAGTTTATATATATTGGCTGCAACTATATCTCTCTCGTGATAAATATTATGCATAAAAGAAAGGTATCTCTCGATTTAAACCTTCCATTAGTGTATATATATCAATCGTCTAACAAAATTATTGGTGTCCGCTGATTAAACCAAAACTTTTATTATTAGAATTTGAAATACAACACACACAATATTTATCTTATTTTCTAAGAGGTTTATAACTGCTTTAGCACTATTATAGCCATGTCCTACTCTTGTACTTCATAAGAATTTACAAGAGAATACTTCATCTCTCTTGTTGAAGCGGCACCATTTCTATGCTAATATAGGTGGAGTTTCCTTTATTATATCCTTGTTACTGTGGATATTTAAAAATTAAATACTCTATTGAGAGCTTTCGCTCATCCTCTTTATCGTAACAGACAGCACTAGATACTTATTTATATAAGAATGAGACGTCTGGTGCAATACAGGCACATGACAGTAACTTGTTATTACCCATTGAACTATTAAAATTAGTTTTTACTAATTAAAGTTGGGTTACCATTACAGGTGCGAAATTGTAAATATTTAAGTCCCATTCCGATTGACGTATTCTTTACCAAATCTCTAGATAATGCCTTGGTAAAGAGATCTGCTAAATTCTTTGCAGATCTCACATAAACTATGGTAATTATTCCATTAGTAATTAAATCTCGAACATATTCATGCCTTAAACTAATGTGTCTAGATTTACCATTATAAACATTATTATAAGCTCTAAACATAGTCGTCTCACTATCGCAATGCAAGGAAATAGATGGTATTGGTTGTGGTCACAACTCTATATCCAATAATAAATTTCTCAGTCATTCCGCTTCCTTACCGGCAGCGGCCAAAGCGACAAATTCAGATTCCATTGTTGAATGTGTGATGTAGGTTTGTTTCTTATAGACCAAACTAATGGTACCGCCTTCAATTGTAAATATCCAACCTGTTGTGGATTTATTATCACATGCATTTATGATCCAACTTGCATCCGAATAACCTTCTAGTACTGCAGGATAATTGGAATAAAATAGACCAAACTCTTTTGTTCTTTTTAGATACCCAAGAACTCTACTGATTGCCTTCCTATGATTAGTACTGGGTTTACTGGTGTATCGTGACAATTTGCATACTGCAAAAGCTATATCAGGCCCTGTACAATGCATCGCATACATAAGGATTCTAATAGCGCTAGCATATTCTAATTGTGCAATTACATTTTCACAATTCTTATTTAATTTCATACTCGGATCATACGGAGTAACACTTTCTTTAATATTAAGATGTTGGAATTTTTTAAATAATTTCTCTATATAATGAGATTGGTTTAGCATAAACCCTTCACTACACCTTTATTCCTAAAATAGTATCCACTTCATTCAAATCTTTCATTTTGAATACTGAAGTTGGATATTTTTTTGTTTCATTTATTCCAATCATGTTTGTACCAAATATCAATATGTTGTCTACATAGAGACATATGATTATCCCATAATTCTGATTGAATTTGGAATATATACATTTATCCGCACTATTATGCTTAAAACCATTTGATATTATTGCTTTATCAAATTTCTCATGCCATTGTTTAGGGGCTTGTTTTAAGCCATATAGCGACTTAGTTAATTTACAAACGTTGTTTTCATTTCCAGAAAGTATGAAACCTTCGGGTTGTTCCATGTATACTTCCTCATTTAATTCGCTATTTAAAAATGCTGTTTTTACATCCATTTGATGCACATATAAATTATATTGAAGCCAAAACTATAAGAACTCTAATGGATGTTATTCTAACCACAGGTGCATAAGTATCAAAATAATCTATGCCCTCCTTTTGTGTGCATTCTTTAGCCACTAAACTTGCCTTGAAAGTTTGTATAGGGCCGTCTGTATTTTGTTTTCTTCTAAATATCCATTTACACTTTATAGGCTTAAATCCTTGAGGCAAGTCAACCAATATCCAAGTATTGTTAGACATTATTGAGTCCATTTCGTCATCAATAGGCTCTTTCCAAAATACAGTATCTCTTGACGATATTGCTTCACTAAATATTTTAGGATCATCTTCTATATTAAGTACAATAGGTACTTTGTTAAGCACTTTGGTTCTATCTCTTTCAACGAGAAAGACTATTGAACGTGAATCAATAAAATTAGGACCAAAAGATTTTTCTTTCCCGATTCTTTGAGTTTTTCTTGGTTCAATATTTTCATTATTTTCTCTTCTTTTCTCATTGGTAATTTTCTTAGAACTTGCTGCATTTTCCTTATTATACAAATTAGAATCAACATTGTTAAGCATAAATTTATTTTCAAAAAATTCAACAAGTATCGATTCAATTATGGCATTTAATTCTAAATCTAGAAGTCGATATACTTTAGAATTTTGTGCATATCCAACAAATATATTTCTAATACCTCTCGGCCCTAATTTAGATTTATATGGATCAATCACTTTATAATATGCTATGCACCCCCACACTTTAATATAGTTTAAATTGGATTTTCTACCATTCCAAATTTCATATGGTGAAACATGAGTTTTCTTGGATGGTACTTTATTATGAATATAACATGCTGCTAAAAGTGCCTCACCCCAAACATTAAAAGATAATTTAGTATTTAAAAGCATAGTATTTATCATTTCAACTAAAATCCTATTTTTCCTTTCGGCAAATCCATTATGTTGAGCCCTATAAGGTGTTGTTCTTTGATGAATAATACCATGCATTTCGTAAAATTGATATAAAGAATCAGAAAAATATTCTCCCCCTCTATCACTTCTAACGATTTTAATCTTTTTATCTTTCTGGTCTTCTACAACTGACTTATACTCTTTAAATTTCTCAAATACTTCATCTTTTGTTCTTAATAAATATACATATGTAAAACGAGAATGATCATCAGTAAAAGTTATAAAATATCTTTTTCCTCCTCTATTTAATTGACCATTTAATTCACAAATATCAGAATGAACAAGTTCTAATAAATTAGAATCTCTTTCGATTTTAGGGAAATGTTTTCTAGTCATTTTTGCTTCTACGCAAATCTCATATTTATCATTATGATCATTCTGATATGCAATGTAACCATGTTTAGATATATATTTTAAAGAGCGAAAATTTAAATGACATAATCTAGCATGCCACAAAGAAAAGGAATACTCAACAATATAAGCAAACACATAATTTATTTCATTAATACTGAGTTTGAATATGCCATCACAGGAATATCCCTTTCCTACAAATATACCATTCTTCGATATTACAAGTTTGTCAGACTGTAGAACAATTTTAAATCTCTTCTTGCACAACAGATTTGCAGATACAAGATTTTTCCTCAAATCAGGAACATGAAATACATTAAGCAGAGTAAGTTTCTGTCCAGATGTAAACTTCAATTTAACACTTCCTTTACCGAGCACTTTAGCCGAAACTTGGTTTCCTATCAACACTTCTTCAGCTTCTTTCTGATCCGTATAGGTTTTAAACATTGCTTTGTTATTGTATACACGGATGGTTGCGCCAGAATCCAGCCACCAATCTGCAGTTCTAGTTACCGCAGCCATATGCAATTCCGTAATCAAGCATATCTGCATTCCAGAAACCATAACAACAAGTTCTTTGACTTCATTTTCTATTAGATTTGCCTTGTTGCTATTTTCTGATCCGAAACCAAGTTTTTTTCCGGTATTTCTGAATTTGCAATTTTTAATATAGTGGCCTTTCTTTCCACAGTTATAACAAGGCCATTTTCTCTTTGCAAAATTAGATTTCTTAAAATCATTTCCCTTCTTCTGGACTTTGAAATTGTTCTGAAATTTTCTATGACCATTTTCACTGACATGATCACTTTAGAGTTAGATTTAGAACTAAGAAAAATCATGTCACGTGTACGTTCTCTGCCTCAATCTGCAGATGAGTCTGAAATTGCTCTATGGTAAAATTTTCAGGAGAGTGCAGAATTTTCTTTCTGTATTCATTCCAAGTAGGAGGAAGTTTAGATAGAATCGCTCCAACTTGAAACGAATAAGGGACTTTAATTTCAAGTTCGTTCAGTTTTGAGACGAGAATTTGTAATTCATGCACTTGATCCATGATTGGCATATCATCGGTCATCTTAAATTCAAAATATTTAAGCGCTAGAAATTTATCCGTACCTCTCTTCTCATTTTTGTACTTTGTTTTAAGAGCGCTCCAGATTTCCTTTGGTGTCTTCATATTTCTGTAAAGATCATACAGACGATCGGTGAGGGAATTGAGAATGTACCCGCGACAAACTAATTCATCTTCTTCACGCTTGTTTTTCTCTGTTCTGGCACTCTCGGCATCATTCGAAGTTGTGGCTGAATCTGGAATTGGCGGCAAGTTCGGATCGAGCGCGTAAAATATCTTCAAGGCGGTCAACAAGAAAACCACCTTGTCTTTCCATCTAGTGTAATTGCTCCCATCGAATCGATCCAGTTTGATAACATCTTGGTTCTGGAAATGAACCTTGACACTTGAATTTAATTCTGTCTCCATGGTATATCACCTTTCGATTGTTGAATTTTAGTTTGGTTAAGACAGAATTAAAAACTTTGAGGCATGTATGATACACTTTCCGAAAAGCGATATTACCCCGACTATGGGAGTACAGTAGAAGACAATCACCCCCAAGATAGAACAAAGCCCTTGAAACTCTCTTAGAAGATAATGAGAAGTAGATGAACAAACTGTGAAGAGCGAGACTTAATTTATAGAGTTGAATAGACACAAGATGGTTATGACTAGAGTTGAATAGACACAACTGTTTGGACGGTTGTGGTTGTTCAGATAACAAACTGCTGTGGACGGTTTTTTCGACAGCCTTTGAATTTGAAATTCAAAAAGGCAAACTCTGTTATTAAGTCAATCCAAGATGCCCCAAGTGCCCAAGTGCCATATCAAAGATAATAATAAATAACTATTATAAGCCTGCTGGAAATCAGGCCCACTTGGCTCATAACCCACTTTGTTTAAGATATTACTTAAATATTGGGAATTATTATAAAGGCTTGGGCATTCATCTCTCCATCCTATGTGGGACTATTTCCCGCATACAAATGCTACCAATAGATTCAAACTACTAACAATCCCCCAAGTGCCCAAGTGCCATATCAAAGATAATAATAAATAACTATTATAAGCCTGCTGGAAATCAGGCCCACTTGGCTCATAACCCATTTTGTTTAAGATATTACTTAAATATTGGGAATTATTATAAAGGCTTGGGCATTCGTCTCTCCATCCTATGTGGGACTATTTCCCGCATACAAATGCTACCAATAGATTCAAACTACTAACAATCCCCCACTAGTTTATATATATTGGCTGCAACCACATCTCTCTCGTGACAAATATTATGCATAAAAGAAATGTATCTCTCAATTTAAACCTTCCATTAGTGTATATATATCAATCGTCTAACAAAATTATTGGTGTCCGCAGATTAAACCAAAACTTTTATTATTAGAATTTGAAATACAACACACACAATATTTATCTTATTTTCTAAGAGATTTATAACTGCTTTAGCACTATTATGGCCATGTGCTACTCTTGTACTTCATAAGCATTTACAAAGGAATACTTCATATCTCTTGTTGAAGCGGCACCACTTCTATGCTAATATAGGTGGAGTTTCCTTTATTATATCTCTGTTACTGTGGATATTTAAAAATTAAATAACTCTATTGAGAGCTTTCGCTCATCCTCTTTATCGTAACAGACAGCACTAGATACTTATTTATATAAGAATGAGACGTCTGGTGCAATACAGGCACATGACAGTAATTTGTTATTACCCATTGAACTATTAAAATTAATTTTTACTAATTAAAGTTGGGTTACCATTACTGGTGCGAAATTGTAAATGTTTAAGTCCCATTCCGATTGACGTATTCTTTACCAAATCTCTAGATAATGCCTTGGTAAAGAGATCTGCTAAATTCTTTGCAGATCTCATATAAACTATGGTAATTATTCCATTAGTAATTAAATCTCGAACATATTCATGCCTTAAACTAATGTGTCTAGATTTACCATTATAAACATTATTATAAGCTCTAGACATAGTCACCTCACTATCGCAATGCAAGAAAATAGATGGTATTGGTTGTGGTCACAACTCTATATCCAATAATAAATTTCTCAACCATTCCGTTTTCTTACCGGCAGCAGCCAAAGCGACAAATTCAGATTCCATTATTGAATGTGTGATGCAGCTTTGTTTCTTATAGGCCCAACTAATGGTACCGCCTCCAATTGTAAATACCCAACCTGTTGTGGATTTTTTATCACTTGCACTTGTGATCCAACTTGCATCCGAATAACCTTCTAGTACTGCAGGATAATTGGAATAAAATAGACCAAACTCTTTTGTTCTTTTTAGATACCCAAGAACTCTACCGATGGCCTTCCACTGATTAGTACTGGGTTTACTGGTGTATCGTGACAATTTGCATACTGTAAAAGCTATAGCAGAACTTGTACAATGCATCGTATACATAAGGCTTCCAATAGCGCTAACCTACCAGATGAAACAAAGTATAAAACTGAGAAGGAAATCACCCCCAAGATGAACTATAGAATTCCGTAATCATGCCTATCTGCATGTCAGAAACCATAGCAACAAGTTTTTTGACTTCATTTCTATTAGATTTGCCTTATTGCTATTTTCTGATCCGAAACCAAGTTTTTTTCCGGTATTTCTGAATTTGCAATTTTTAATATAGTGGCATTTCTTTCCACAGTTATAACAAGGCCATTTTTCTTTGCAAAATTAGATTTCTTAAAATCATTTCCTTTCTTCTGGATTTTGAAATTGTTCTGAAATTTTCTATGACCATTTTCACTGACATGATTCACTTTAGAGTTAGATTTAGAACTAAGAAAAATCATGTCACGTGCACGGTTCTCTGCCTCAATCTGCAGATGAGTCTGAAATTGCTCTATGGTAAAATTTTCAGGAGAGTGCAGAATTTTCTTTCTGTATTCATTCCAAGTAAGAGAAACTTTAGATAGAATCACTCCAACTTGAAACGAATTAGGGTCTTTAATTTCAAGTTCGCTCAATTTAGATACGAGAATTTGTAATTCATGCACTTGATCCATGATTGGCATGTCATCAGTCATCTTAAATTCAAAATATTTAAACGCTAGAAATTAGTTGAATTTCGCAATGCCAGTAGATTCTTGTCTGCTCCAAAAATGAGAAGAGAGGTACAGATAAATTTTGACATATATAGAATTAAATCAGGTATGCACTAGCCTACCGGATGAACTATAGAATTGTGTCTACCTGTATCTCACTGGTTGGAACAGTTGCTTTTGAAGCAGCGTAATAATACTTTTTATACCTCTCAATTGTTTTAAGCATGCTCCAAAAAGGGGTGAATGAATTACGTACAAAAGATTAAATTAAGTTGCGGCTATTTAAATTACGTGGCATTCTAAATAAGGTTAAAACATGTTTTGAAGACAAGAATTTTTGGAGCAGACAAGAATCTACTGGCATTGCGAAAGGAAACTAATTTAAAGAACATAAAAGAGACTAATTAAGTTGTAAACTGTTGAATTTTAGTTTGGTTAAGACAGAATTAAAAACTTTGAGGAATGTATGATACACTTTCCGAAAGATTATATTGTCCCCACTTTAGGAGTACAGTAGAAGGCAATCACTCCCAAGATAGAACAAAGCCATTGAAACTCTCTTATAAGATAATGAGAAGAAGATGAACAAACTGTGAAGAGCAAAACTTAATTTATAGAGTTGAATAGACACAACTGTTTGGATGGTTGTGACTAGAGTTGAAACAACTGTTTGGATGGTTGTGACTAGAGTTGAATAGACACAACTGTTTGGACGGTTGTGACTGTTCAGACAACAAAACTGCAGTGGATAGTTTTTTAGACAGCCTTTAAATTTGAAATTCAAAAAGGCAAACTCTGCTATTAAGTCAACCCAAGATGGCCCAAGTGCCATATCAAAGATAATAATATATAAATATTATAAGCCTGCTAGAAATCATGCCCACTTGGCTCATAACCCATTTTGTTTAAGATATTACTTAAATATTGTGAATTATTATAAAGGTTTGGGCATTCGTCTCTCCATCCGATGTGGGACTATTTCCTAATGCTACCAATAGATTCAAACTGCTAAAACAAACTTTGTGTCCTAATAATAAAAAAGTACTAAAAAGATGAGAATGAAATATGCCTTTGCTTTAAAAAGAATTTTACTTTGAATAGCTTTGATTTGATAATGGTTGCCAACTCTTTTTTCATATATATATATATATATACCAACTCTTTTTTCATATATATATATATATATATATATAATGGAGAAGAGATGCCATAGGAGAGAATTTCCTCCTATGGCGTCGAAAAAACACACCCTCTATCGTGTCGTCCGATGATCGGAATGCATCATCTTCATCGTTATTATCTAAAATATGGATACACCAAATTTCATGTGATTTTATAACTTTTTCCCCGTTGAATTAGTGGGTTCAAAATTAACGGTTTACCGACAATAGAACTTTTTACAATGCTATATTAACGATGAAAAAGTTGTAGAATCATATGAAATTTGGTATACCCACATCTTAGATGATAACGATGAAGATGATGCATTCCGATCGTCGGAAAACACGATGGAGGATTTGTATTTTCAACGCCATAGGAGGAAATTCCCTCCTATGGCCTCTTTCCTCCATTATTCTCAAATATATATATATATATATGTATATATATATATATATATATATATGAGAATAATGGAGGAATGGTGCCATATGAGGGAATTTCCTCCTATGGTGTCGAAAAAGTACGCTCTCCATCGTGTTTTCCGACGATCGGCACCCATCATCTTCATCGCTATCATCTAAGATATGGGTAAACCAAATTTTATGTGATTCTACAACTTTTTCACCGTTGAATTAGTGGGTTCAAAATTAACGGTTTACCGACAATAGAACTTTTTACATTGCTAAATCAACGGTGAAGAAGTCGTAGAATCACATGAAAATTTGGCATACCCACATCTTAGATGATAATGATGAAGATAATGGATTCCGGTCGTCGGAAAAAAACGACAGAGGGCGTATTTTTTCGACGCTATAGGAGGAAATTCCCTCCTATAGCATCTTTCCTATATATATATATATGAGAATAATGGCGGAAAGAGGCCATAGGAGGGAATTTCCTCCTATGGCGTCGAAAAAATACAATTTCCATCGTGTTTTCCGACGATCAGTATCCATTATCTTCATCGTTATCATCTAAGATATGGGTACGCCAAATTTCATGTAATTCTACATCTTTTTCACCGTTGAATTAGTGGGTTCAAAATTAACGGTTTATCGAAAATAGAACTTTTTACATTGCTAAATCAATGGTGAAAAAGTTGTAGAATCACATGAAATTTGGCGTATCCACATCTTAGATGATAATGATGAAGATAATGGATTCCGATCGTCGGAAAAAACGACAGAGAGCGTACTTTTTCGAAGCTATAGGAGGAAATTCCATCTAAGATATGGGTACGCCAAATTTCATGTGATTCTACAACTTTTTCACCATTGAATTAGTGGGTTCAAAATTAACGGTTTACCGACAATAGAATTTTTTACATTGCTAAATCAACGGTGAAAAGGTTATAGAATCAGATAAAATTTGGCGTATCCACATCTTCGATGATAACGATGAAGATGATGGATTCCGATCGTCGGAAAACATGATGGAGAGTGTAGTTTTTCGACGCCATAGGAGGGAATTCCTCCTGTGGCCTCTTTCCTCCATTATTCTCTTTATATATGTGTGTGTGTGTGTGTGTGAATAATGGAGGGAAGATGCCATAGGAGGGAATTTTCTTCTATGGCGTCGAAAAGGTACACCCTCCTTCATTTTTTCCGACGATCGGCACACATTTTCTTTATCGTTATCATTTAAGATGTGGGTATACCAAATTTCATACGATTCTACAACTTTTTCACCGTTGATTTAGTGGGTTCAAAATTAACGGTTTACCGACAACAGAACATTTTACATTGCAAAATCAACGGTGAAAAAGTTATAGAATCGCATGAAATTTGGTGTACCCACATCTTAGATGATAACGATGAAGATGATGGATGCCGACCTCCGGAAAAAATGAGGAGGGCGTATTTTTTCGACGTCATAGGAGGAAATTCCCTCGTATGGCCTCTTCCCTCCATTATCCCTTATATATATGTGTGTGTGTGTGAATAATAGAGGAAAGATGTCCTAGGAGGGAATTTGCTCCTATGACGTCGAAAAAATACGTCCTTTCTCATTTTTTCCGTCGATCGGCACCCACCATCTTTATCGTTATCATCTTAGAGGTGGTACACCAAATTTCATGGGATTCTACAACCATTTCATCGTTGATTTAGCAATGTAAAAAGTTCTATTGTCGGTAAACCGTTAATTTTGAACCCACTAAATCAACGGTGAAAAAGTTATAGAATCACATGAAATTTAGTGTACCTACATTTTAGGTGATAACGATGAAGATGGTGGATGCCGATCATCGGAAAAAATGAGGGAGCGTTTATTTTTTCGACGACATATGAGGAAATTCCCTCCTATGGTCTCTTTCCTCCGTTAACCCCTCTCTCTCTCTCTCTCTCTATATATATATATATATATATATATATATATAAAAGAAAGTTCACTGTGTATTATAACAACCTTAATCTTGTTATACCAACCTAAGTTGTTTGCACATGTTTCATGTTATGCATATAACACATGTAATTTTGACCAATATAGCTTCTGGAAGAGCCAATTGCAAATTATTTTTTAAATACTGTCGCTCATGAATTGCTGTCTTGCTTTGAAAATGGATGTCCATGTTTTTCTGGTAAGATTACAAATCATATAATTTCAATAGTAAACAAGATTCTTTCTACGCACAAAAAAAATGTATGCATGTTCCCAGTTTCATCGAAGTTATGATTGTTTATGTGGTGCAAACGCTCATATTTATATATGCAATCTACATACGTTCAAATATTAAGAAATAATTCTAAGTTATTTACTGCTTGTTACTTGAAAAGGTTTAATGGAGGTCTGGATCTCCTTCAGATGTTATCTTCCGTTGAGCTCCTCGTGTAATGGCGGACGGCTGAGATTTGATATGAAGGTTGACTCCTTTAGCGTGTGGATCTCAATGGGCTTGGATTTGAGGTTGAGCCGAGCAACCTGCAAGAAAGTCCCGGGGTGGTTGTGCCACCGAGGACCTTCCGACGATCAAGTTAGTTGTGCAAATTGGGCAGAGTAGCGGCTCAGTAAAGAGAATTGCGCATCTCGATCGTCTGAGAGAGGGGTTTATATAGCGACAGCAATGGGCAGGCAGGTGCGAGAATCACGCCGGCCGTTATGCTCCTGATATCACGCCAGCGTGATAGGCGGGATCCCGCATTAATGACGAGACATGCTCGTTAATGGGGGATCGTTGTCACGCCCCGCTTCCCAGTATACAAGCAGAGGACGCGACTGGCCGCTACGTGTTTACTCTGAAGCAAACACGCTAAGCGTATCTAAGCAATATAAATAAAAATGCACAAGAGAAAAAAACAGTAGGTATAACTGAACAACAACTTTATTTATTAATATTCTTTTGTACAATGCATGGAAAGTAAATACATCTGAATGAAAGTAATGCCTAAAAAATGGCATAACAGAAATGAAAAGTACTGAAATAAAATGTGTACAATGAAACTAGAGCTCTGGGTCTGATGGAGGTCCTTTTCAGATCTCCGTCAGATGTTGTCTTCCGTCGATCTCCCGGTGGATTCTGGAGGGGATCCCCTATTGTGTGTGGGTCTCAATGGGTTTTAAGGAGATTTGGTGATTGGAGGAGTTTGACGCCAAGTACCTGCAAAGAAGTCCCGGGGTGGTTTGATACCACCGAGGACCCTCTGACGATCAAGTTAGTACTAGATCCGAGCAGCGTAACGGCTAAGTGGAGTAAAAATGGCTTATTTGACCCTTCTGTGATGGGGGTTTATATGGTGGTGGAGGCACGCAGCAGCAGGTGCGAGAATCTCGCTGGCAGTTACGCTCCCGATGTCACACCCGCGTAGAAAGCGAATCGCCCATGAATGGGGATCGTGAAGGCGTGGAACGTGGGATGTTGCTGGCGGAGAATCCGCGCATGGCGAGATTCGCGGAGCGGCGGTTACGCCTGTGAGCGGCGGAACTGGTCGGAGGACCGAGGAAGACGGCCTCCGCCAAGGGGCTCGGGGACGAGCGAGAAGGCTGAGGAGACTTGACCCTGTGGCAGCTCAGGGCGAGCTGAGGGGCCGAGGAGGCCAATCTGCAGGGAGCCCCGAGGAGGGCTTAGCTTGTGCTTGCCGGTCGGGTACAGGGATGGCCTGGTCGGCCTTTGTGGGCCCTTTCTTCTGAGTTCTGGGACGTGCCATCCGCCACGTGTCCTGATCTTAAGGGTCACCAATATTGAGCATTGTCATTAGCCCCCCACTCTTGTCCCGACCAGCCAGCGTGTCGGGTCAGGAGTGGACCGCCGGGCCGTCCGGGGTGAGCTCCCTCCTAAGGTTTCGTCGGGACGCGTCCCCAGGCCGCGAGCTGTCTTTTTTGCCAGCGAATCAGGGCGAGATCTCTGCCTTTAAGGAGGGTGTGCCGGTTCGTGTATCTTGCCTTTGAAGTGACGGCCCACGTGTCGAGCGTCGGTTGGCTGACACGACGTGTACAGACCTGCGACGCCTGAAAGGGTGCGGTCCAGTGCGGGGAAGACAAGTGGAGCAATCGGAGCCGTTGGATGCGAGGAGGCGTCTTGGCAGGAGATGAAGGGCACCGTTGGATGAGATCGCTCATGGCGATAAGTAGGGGTAGGGCCCGTTCCAGGGCCCCTACTCCTTCATATTTCCCGTTCTAAGTCTCGGTTGCTCGGGGCTCGTCTTCTTCCTTCCACTTTCGTTCCCCGAGGATCATTCTTCCCAAGGTTAGATGTATTCTCTTGTCGAGTCAGTAGATGTCGTTGAGGTAGGTTCTAGGAACCCCTTAGGTGAGCCTGAGTCCTCCCGAGGAGCAGGGGTTGGACCCTCTTCCCGGGATCATGTGGTTGGGGCAGCCCCCAGGGAGGAGGCGGTAGATGCTGCCCCTAGAGCCTTGTGTTGGATAAGGCAAGAGGACGAGCTTGCCAACGCTCGGGCTCGCTTCCATATCCCCTCACGCTATACGCTCCGCCTGGCCAAGGAAGGAGAGAGGGCAGACCAAATACGGGGTAGGGAGATCGCCCTGTATTTGGAAGAATTTTGGGGTGGAATGCGTCTGCCCTTCTCTCCTGAGGTCGTTGAAGCGTTGAACTTCTTCGGGTTAGCCCCCGGTCAGTTGGTGCCGAACTCGTGGAGGATTCTCCTCGGATTTCTGGTCCGCCTGAAGTTACAGGCGATCCCCTTCAGCCTGTCCCTCCTTGATTCTTCCCTCATCTTCAAAAATCACCCCGGTGGTCGAGCGGGCGACCCAAGGTGGGTTCATCTCTCTTTCAGAAAGCGACCAAGGGGCGCCGCCGGGACGGGGGTTGTGGCCCTGCCTTCTTCCATTCACGACTGGAAGAAGAAGTTCTTCTTCGTTTTCCCTCCCGAGGGCGAGGACTGGCCCGTGCCTACAGAGTGGTCGAGGGAGAAGCACTTGCTGGGGAACCAGTCCAGTGACCCCTTCGCGGTGAGAGTGGCGTCGTGGGAGCCCATCCCCCGTTTCAACGTGCAGTTGTCTGAGAGGGTTCTGAGTTGGGCCGGGCTCAGCCCCGTTGAGTTCGTCGGTAAGTTTAAGTTTTCTTTTTTGGTTCGTATATCGCCTGTGTCGCTGACTCCTTTTACACTTGATTCCGTGCAGGACCCATGGACATGGATTCGCTCCGGGCTTCTATGCGCCAGCCAAGGCCTGTTGCGAAGGTTGGGGGCGCCGGCTCTTCCTGTTCACAGCCTGCCCCGGCTCCTTCTCCCCCGACGGTAGTGCCCCACGAACGCTCGGAGGCGGATCTCGCCCCCGGGCCCAACAGAACGTCGGGTCGGAGGCGAGCTCGGATTCTGGAGGACCCGGCCTCGGAGGAGGAGACCGGCTCTCCCTCAAGGCCACTCAAAAGGAGATCTTCCCGGGGACCGTCTTCGCCGATCACGGTGGAGGAAGGCGGTCTCCAGTTCGCCGTGCCTTCGGGGCTATCCGTCGCGGATAGGCTGCTGCATGAGATAGAGGCATCGGCCAGGGGTAAAGTCCCCGGAGGGACCTTCAGGGCTCAGCTGGCGTCCATCGCCCAGGAGTCCGTGCAGGTAAGCTCTTGTCTTTTATTATTATTATTTTTTGAGGTTCGGTGCCACTCTCATCTTCCTGATCGCTCTTCTGCCTTTCAGGTCCATCAGCACGTCGCCCTCGCTTTACGCATGGAGGACGAGGTGGTAGCCCCGATGATGAAAGCTGCGGGCCAGCTCGCCTCATTGGAAGAGAGCTCCAAGCGGGAGCTGGAGGCGATGAAGGCGAGGGTCATTGCCCTGGAGGGCGAGGTGGAGGCCGGGAAGTAGGAGGTTGCCCGGCACCGCGAGGCCGCCGCGGTTGCTGAAGCCAAGCTTGAGGACGCTCAGGTGCTGGCCGGCAACCTGAAGAAGACAGTGAAAACCCTCCGGAAGGAGCTGGGGGCGGCGGCCGAGTGGGCGAAGTCGGCCGACTTGAGGGCGGCCAAGTTTGCCGAGCTCTCGGCGGCGAAGGAGGTGGAGAGCTACAAGAAGTCGAAAGACTACTATGATGACCTGGCCGTCGCCACGACCCTCATCTGGCACGAGGCCCTCGACGCTGTTAAGGCCCGGGTGCCGGGGTTCGCCGACGAAGAGCTCCGGGCCCAGTACCCCCTCGCGGACACCAGCAGGCAGGGGCAAGAGATTAATGGCGAGGAAGTCGCCGAGGACCCAGCTCGCCTCGTTGTGGATGTCGAGGGCCCCGAGGTCGCTCCTGGTCCCGAGGCCTAAAGCCCTCGTCTTCCTCCCCCTTTTTATTTTGCTGCGTCTGGAATTTTGTAAGCCTCCGAGCATTTTGTTAGGCTTGGGAGCCAAAAATACCCTCTGTAAAGACCGCCTTTTAGTAATAAATTTTTTCTTTGGTTTCATTGGCTTGCTTGTAAAAATTTCTCTTCTCGCGCTGTTGGGCTTCCATGTCAGGTCGGTTATTTTCCTAGCGATCGTCCGTGGAGTTGATTCAAGCGCTGCTGAGGAGAAGGAATCTCCATGGCCCCGAAGTTGAGGGGAGATCACTCGAGACTTGGATAGACCTGATGCCCCTAGTTGGCAGTTTGGATCCTCTGCGTGTGGTGGGCAGAGGGCAGTCCGCCTTATTTGCGCCGAGGATGGATGGAAGCTGCTCCGTTGCCTTTCGGCGAGGGCTTCTGATTTCTGATGTCGTGGGTAGGTAACTACCAGCCTGGGACGACCAAGCAGGGTAGCCGCTCGGATGCCTCTCGTGAGGGCTCCGATCCCTGGTGTCATTGGTAGGGAGCTACCGGCCGAAGATGACCGAGAAGGGTAGCTGTCTGGTTGCCTCTTGCGAGGTCTTTGATCCTTCACGACGGGAACCGAGCAGGGTTACTGCCCAGTGCCTCTTGGCGAGGACTTTGATCCTTGTCGGTTGTGGTAGGAGGCCACCAGCCGGGGATAGCCGAGCAAGGACTCGACTGCCTCTGGGAGGACTTTGGTCCTTGGCGAAAGAAGGGCTGTAGGAGCCTACCAAGGACCCTTGGCTGGGCAGGGTTACTGCCCGGTGCCTCTTGGCGAGGGCTTTTTTCCTGAAGCAGAGCCGAGCGAGGGATCCTCGGGCTCGACTTCCTCTGGGAGGGCTTTCTGATCCTTGGCGTTGAGGTAGGGAAGCTACCCCCCAGGGATAGCCGAGCGATGGTTGGGCTCGACTGCCTCTGGGAGGACTTTCTGATCCCTGGCGTTGCAGTAGAGGAGCTACCCGCCAGGGATAACCGATCAGGGCAGCTGCTGGTTTGTCTCGTAGTGAGGGCTTTGATCCCTGGCGTTGCGGTAGTGAAGCTACCCGCCGGGGATGACCGAGTAGGGCAGCAGCTAGGTCGCCTCTTGGTGAGGGCTTTGGTCCATGGCGTTGCAACAGGAAAGCTACCCGCCATGGGTGACCAAGCAGGGCAGCTGCTAGGTTGCCTCTGGGAGGACTTTTCGATCCCTGGCATTGCGGTAGGGAGGATACCCACCAGGGATAGCCGAGCAGGGCATCTGCTGGGTTGCCTCTTGGTGAGTGCGTTGACCTTTAGCGCTAGGGGGCCTAAGGAGGCCGGCTAAGGATAATCGGGCAAGGCAGATGTTGGGCTGAACCTTCAAGAGGTTTTGCCGGACCATACATTTGCGGATATGGGGAACAGGAACGGTTAGCATGCGCATTGAATATGGGGGGAGGTGAAGCGCCAGGGTCGCGTCGCTTCGATTCCCTCTGAGGAGGCTTAATGATCGCCGCGTGGCAGCGACTCCTTGGGAGAGAGCGGACGACCGTTGAGTTCCTCTGGGGGTGCAGCGGGCTATATAAGGTTGAAGGAGTACCAGTCCTTCCTTCCCTTGCAAACAGAGTGTTGAGAATGCAGGACTTCCCCTTTACCATCCCCGACATCATCAATTTTGAGGATGTGTACCTCTACCAACAGAACTGCACCGAGGACACGGTGCAGTTGGTGTACTGGAGCATCGAGGACCACTTTGGCTGGATGCTCCCCCGACGTTCCTCCTTGCTGCAGCTGCTGATGTACTCTATCCGGAGGGCGTCGTCGGGGCTTTACAACCCCCTGTCCGAGCAGCTCTATGACGAGGCCATGGTCAAGCTGTGGTCCATGAGGCGCTTCGGCCTGATCTCCGCGAACCCGCTGGCTCGCTCGGAGGCGCTCGTCCGCGAGTGCTACGAGTTGAGGCTTGGGATTAACGCGCGCGGGGGGAACCGAGGGGAGAGGTTGGATCTCGCGAGGCCTCGGTTGGCTGAGATCTTTACCGAGTATCACGAGCAGTGCTCTCTGCACCCCCTTCCCCCGCTGTTGTAATAATAATTTTTTTCCCCTTTTTTTCGCATGTATGGCTGAAGAGCCGATAATACCCCCCTTTTTTGAATAAATAAGATCTTTTCTACTTTCCTCGCAATGTTCTGTTGATCTTTATTAAATTGACAATAGCCCTAGGGAGAGTTTACATCGCCCCAAAAGAAAAGTACAGGCTAATAGATGACCCTATCAGCGTGGCCTGAGCTTCCTGGAGGCGTGCTGGTCTCCGTGCTTGGCGTCGGTGCGGGGCATTCCGGGCGCCGGTGCGGGGCATTCCGGGCGCCGGACCGGTCATCCACGGAGGCAAGCATGATCTGGCCGATGGTCAGCTCGGCGAGAGGAGGGCGCTGCTCCTGCTCGCGGTCGGCCTGCCGTTTATCCCTTAAGTAGACGGCGAAGTGCCCCAATCGGATGAGCTCCTCGATGTAGTCCCGGAGTTGCTTGCAATCCTCGGTGGCGTGGCCCAGCGTCCGGTGGAAGGCGCAGTAAGGGCCCCAGGTCCGCTTTGAGGCCTGACGCGGGATTGGAGGGAACTTGAAGAACCCTTCACCTTGGGCCTCCTCTAGTAACACTGCAAGAGAGACGTTGAGCGGGGTGTACTCCTGGAACTTCGGGTGATAAGGCTGCTGACGCTCCGGCCTCTCCTCCCGAGCCCTCTTCTTCTGGTCGGATCGTTCTGCCCGGGGGAGGTTCGTGTTCACCTCGGACTCTAGCTGAACCTCGCGCTCGGTCCACGCCTTGACTTCGGCCATGGTCTTAGGCTGTGCCAACGCAAAGGAGCGCAGCCACTCCTTGTGCCATAGACCAGATCTGAGCGCCGTGATGATGGTCTCGTCCCGATGCTCGGGAACCTCGAGGAGGGCGTTGTAAAAGCGGGTGATGTATGCCTTGAACGTCTCTTTGTCTACGCTCTTAATTGTGAAGAGGTAGTCGACCGTGCACTTCTGCCGACGGTTCCCAACGAAGTGGCCGAGGAACTGAGTAGCCAGCTCGTCGAAGGTCGAGATTGCGCGAGGCTCGAGTCCTCGGAACCAGTCCCGACCAGAACGGATGAAGGTGGCAGGGAAGGCCCTGCACTGGGCGGTATTAGAATGGTCCTGGAAGCTCATTCCCATGGTGAAAGCATCCAATGGTCTTTGGGGTCGGTTTTCCCGTCGAACAGAGAGACCTTCGGGGCTTTGTTGTGCGAGGAGACTTGGACAGTGAGCAGTTCCTCGATAAACGGTTTGGTGAGCGAGTCGGCGGAGTACCCGGCCCCGTCGGCCGAGAGGTGACCTTCCCGGCGCATGCCCTCGATCTTCTTCTCGAGGGCGTCGAGTCGGATGTAGTACCCCGAGGACTCGGCACCTCGTGATCCCTTGCCTCTACTGTGGGAGACCTGCGTCTGGGCACGGCTCCGGTTCCTCTCGATGAGGTTCCTCAGATCCCCGGGGGCAGTGGCTCTCGAGCCATTATGGCGAGCCCCTTCTGTGCGACCCCGTCGGGGGAGAGGGTGTCGGTTATGCCTATGGGCAGGCGAGGTGACCGACATCTCCTCAGGGGGGCAAGGGTCGCGAGGAGGTTCGAGGCGTGGTGCTCCGGCGGCGGACCTTGGGGTGGAGCCGCGAGGCGCTCAACGGGCCTCAGGGAGTATCGGTCCGTGAGATCTGTGGTCAGGAGTCACAGCCTGTCGGTGGTCGGCCGTGCCGACGGGGGCAGAGCGTTCCGGAGGCGGAGGAGCGGCGATCTAGGGCCCAGGCCTGGCCGTTTGGTCACGGACAAGCGCCTTCACAAGGGACTGTAGCAGATCTATTCAGCTGGTGAGGGCGTGGATGATGGTCGCTGGAGGGGGTTCATCCGCGGCTCCGGTGAGGGGAAGGCGGTGGCTGGTACCCGAATCTTCAGGATGGTCACTTGCCATGTGGACGGAGATCAGGAGGACAACTTTGTTTTTGTGGAGTTTGCGTTCCCACAGACGGCGCCAACTGATGGAGGTCCTTTTCAGATCTCCTTCAGATGTTGTCTTCCGTCGATCTCCCAGTGGATTCTGGAGGGGATCCCCTGTTGTGTGTGAGTCTCAATAGGTTTTGAGGAGATTTGGTGATTGGAGGAGTTTGACGCCAAGTACCTACAAAGAAGTCCCGGGGTGGTTTGATACCACCGAGGACCCTCCGACGATCAAGTTAGTACTAGATCCGAGTAGCGTAACGGCTAAGTGGAGTAAAAATGGCTTACTTGACCCTTCTGTGATGGGGGTTTATATGGTGGTTGTCACGACCCGAAAGTACGGAACGTGACCGGCACTTAGATTACGAAGCGTCTAGAGGCGCCACGTAACCTAAGTAAGCCGAAGCCCAGAAATCTAAACCATAGAAGAAGAAGAAGAAGAAGAAGAAGAAGAAAAAGAAAACAAGTTTAAAAGCATCAGCAATTTTCCCAAAAATTTCGGCAGAGTCTCCTCTGTAAAAACTGGCCCCCAAACGGGTACAACAAGTATAATATACATAAACAATAAAAAGCACCCCCAAACGGGAGCTAGCATCAACGCCAACAGGCGGAAACAACCACAGCAAGCACAATAATATACAACGCCAATAGGCGAGGCTCAAAACTCAAAAGAAAACAAAACCACCAGATCTGAATAACACATGCGCGACTCTAAGGTCGAAATAAACAACTGGTCCAATAAACTTATCAAGTAATACAAATATGGTTGATGGAGCTTACTAGATACAAATGAATGAATAAAAGTACAATGGTGGTTCGGATACAAGTGAACCAACCTACCGTGCAAATCACCCTGAAGAAAAGATGTGCCAACAAGCTACCACGGAAACCTGTACATCGAACCTGTAAAGAATTTGGCACAACGGGGGTGAGTTGCCAACTCGTGAGTAGAAGACATCTACGAAAAGAAATCGAATGCACGACGCTATCCTAGGTCATAATAATACACTACTATATCCCAAACATCTACTAATAGCAGGGTAATACTACGTGTAAGTGCAAATACTCCGTGTCGTGTCAGTGCCTCATATAGTACTATGTCATATGAATGAAATGCATGCACCATGAATGTAAAGTAACAAATCCTGAAATCCAGATATGTATGTATGTGAATCTTTAGCTGTTCTCATAGTAGAATGTGTATAAGAATCTGAAATCTCAATAATGAAATCCATGAAAATCCGTGTCAAACATCGACACAAAACATGAAATATCAAGCCTCAATATCTCGGGCTCCGTCAGTCCGGATCGGCCCATATCATCAAATCTCACGACAACGGTCGGTATCCTCCGGATATCCGCCGCGCCAGACATCACCGGTAGGTAGCCTTCCCCTGCCAGGCTCATCGTCTACAACTCGATCTTCTTGCCCTGGGGTACCATACCGGGCCCACCATGTACCCGAGACGGTTCATCCACTCCTCGAATCGGGTCTCGAAATCCATCAGAAAACACGAAATCTCATGGTGGACGACACATACATCACGAGAAAACCGCATCTTATTTAAAAAGAAAGGAGGAGAGAGAGAAAAGTTTTTATATATATTCTTGCGGTTTTCCCCAAAAAATCCAGAAATCTCAAAATCATGAGTAGTATATGATAAATGTCGGCATATGCTCATAATACTGTGCGATAACATGAAAATATGAATGCAGGAATGTCTAAGTTATGAATATCATGTCTATACTAACATCAGAGAGTAATCACAATATTATATCGGTTTAGTTGTTAACTGATTCTATCAACAAAATATAATATGATCTAAAGTGTACGTGACATAGCAATTACCGATGATGATGTGTGTGAGCCGGCAAATAAGTGTGCGTGGAATATGCGCATCATCGGTAATGGTGCTGGTGTCCTAACAGGTAAGGTTTATACTGTTTATAGCAACATATGTATGAACATGCAACATTATGGTTACAGTGTGAAGGTAAGGACGAATGTGTGTTATCCACTCATTTAATATACTAATACTACTACCACTATATGACTCAACCCTAACCTAGTGTCCATCTAACCTCCTAAGGAAAAACTAAACCTAAGAACTAGTCAATAAGAAACTAGAGTCTACCTAAGGTCTGAATCAATATCTCTAATAGTCGGCGATCCTGCCTCAATAGCGTCACGTACGTAGTACGGCTTCCTCGAATCAAGAGTGCGGATCAATCATCATATCTATGTCTCGTACGGTAAAATCCATCGTACGGCATCCCAATATCGGGGTACGGGTCAAGTATCTCATAGGTGTCTCATTATTAGTATAATGTTATTCTCAGGAATGTCATGTCCTATGTATCATATTGTGATTAATTCATACTTATGTGATATCGGCATCAGGTCACACCAATATAATGTTGTAATCAAGTTATACATATATCATATCGTAATCAGTCACAAGTTACAGTCCGGGTACTATTCTAGCATCCCATGTACATCAATATCACACCACTCTTTATAATTTATATGTTCATGTTCATTATATCATTCTCTAATGATCCGCTAACACTTTATTACGACTGTCTAGTCAAGAATCACGGCATCAAGCCCAGTTATACTGTTTCATCATACCTCGGATATCATATCACATCAATAAAATCCCATATACGTGTGGTGTATATATATACACCTATACCTAGTTTTATATATATACACACATATACGTATACGCCAAGTCAAGTTTTAGTGTGTGCGTGTATGTTTCTATCAGAAACCTACGAACCTTTCCCAAAGTATTCATCCTCAGGTATGGTTTTCCTAAATCAGTCTAGTCCCGCCTAGGGTCATTACTAGGGTCCTGCTCGGTAAGAATCTAGGGTTACATCGGGTTTCCTAATGTCACTAAGTACTATTCCTATTCTACGTTGCGGGGGTGCTATACGCCATCCACCCGACCTCCCCCCGTAGATATACATCTACTCACCTGGTCCATGTCTGCCGAAGACAGTGTCGCCATCCTCCTCTTCATCTCCCGCAGTCTACGTGAGGGGTACCTAGACGCAAACATTTAAATAGCATCGTAAACTGAATCACATACAAAAGTCAAACGATACAAAGAACAAGCATAGGTTAAAACCTATGTCCCGTCCACGCAAAAGAACCAAATACCGCTCGATATCGGCGTACAAACTCCGATGGATCGAGATAACATCATCAAACAACTTGTAGTTTAAAATCACATTACTTATACCATAGAACACGATTAAATCCATCGAAACCCTAAAATCTATCAAACTGTCCAATTTCGCAAAAACCCGAAAATGCCAATATACCGTTTTTCATCAAAACTTGACATTTAAATGAAACTAATGGTCATACAACTCATTAAATAGCATTACTAGACTATACAAACCATTACTATATTTTTATTACACAAATTTATATAAATTTGAAATTTCTAGTTTACAACATTTAACAATTTTCAACATTTTCCAAGCAAAATACCACAATTCCACCTCAAAACATGATTTTGCATAAATTAATGACTTAAACCACAATTTATGATGATAATGATATAATGAAACCAATATTATATTTTAAATCCCTTTTATTTAGAATTTTCCAAAATCTAGTTAATAAAATAATAGCATTTTATTACTATTTTCCAATTATCAATTGAATCTAGTGATCAAACTAAGTTTTTCTTCCCATTAACATGTTAATATGCTCACTAAAACTACAATCTAATGATAGAAATCTTAATTGGAATTTTATATAACCCATAAACATATTTTATAAAAAACTAGTTAGCTAAAAAGTATAATTAAATCAATTTTAGGTTAACAATTTACAACATATCATCCCTATAAGAATTTCCACTTCTAAATATGTTAAACTAGTGATTATAACCCTCATTAATTAATAAAAATCACAACTTGATTTTTCAAACCCTAACTTGAATTTTAAAAGTAGTAAATAGAATTAATAGATTAAATCTAATTAAACTTTAAAAGAAATATCTAATAGAAATAAAATAAAAGAGAAGGATTTATACCTCCACAACCTCATGTCCAAACTTGAAAATGAGCCTCAAAAATACATGCTTTCCCACTCCAAATTCCATGTAAAGAAGAGTAGAGAATAAAGGGTATGAAAATATATATGATTTTGTGGAATTTTAATTGAATTTTTGATGATTTTTGAATAAAAAAGAGGTGGAAAATGGGGGGGGCTGCCATGGATGAGTTGTGGCCGGCCATGGGGAGGGAGAAAGAGAAAAGAGTGAAGAAAAGTGTGGAAGTTTCAAGAAAGAATCATCATCTTTATGTCTTTTCAACCTTTATGCATTTTCCTTTTCTTTTATTTTCAAAAAAACAAATTTCTAGAAGGCACTTGAAGAATGAAGTGAGAGGGGCTGCCAAGATCAGCCAAAAATAGTGTGAGGGAGTAAAATATAGTGTGGTTTTGTTTGGGAAAAGATAAAAGTTATACCGCACTCCGTTTGCACTAATTTCACCGAAAAAAAAGCCTTTTTCTTCGATATTTTCTATCACCGGATAACAACCCTATTTCAATTCAAAAACCACATGATAAAATTTTGTTTAATGTATAATGATGCACAAAATTTGTTTGAACTCATTCCAGTTTGTAATTTTCCTGAATTAAATGTATTAGTGACGGCTTAAAATAATATTAAAATAATTAATTTCGGAAAATTTTTCAGAAATTTTGAAATCTCACCAGTGGCTCAATAAACACCAAATACTAGCAATTACATAATTAGAATATTTATATTTAATTTTAAAATAAAGATATTTGTATTTTGACTTTTTACAGAAAACCCCCTTATTTTGCCGATTTTCCGAAATTTCACCAAAACGATTTACACAACGTTACAGTGGTGGAGGCACGCAGCAGCAGGCGCGAGAATCTCGCCAGCAGTTACGCTCCCGACGTCACGCCCGCGCAGAGAGCGGATCGCCCATGAATGGGGATCGTGAAGGCGTGGAACGTAGGATGTTGCCGGCGGAAAATACGCGCATGGCGAGTTTCGCGGAGCAGCGGTTACGCCTGTGAGCGGCGGAATTGGTCGGGGGACCGAAGAAGACGGCCTCGGCCAAGGGGCTCGGGGATGAGCGAGAAGGCTGAGGAGACTTGGCCCTGTGGCAGCTCAGGGCGAGCTGAGGGGCCGAGGAGAAAAATCTGCAGGGAGCCCCGAGGAGGGTTGGCTTGTGCTGGCCGGTCGGGTACAGGGGTGGCCTGGTCGGCCTTTATAGGCCCTTTCTTCTGAGTTCTAGGACGTGTTATCCGCCACGTGTCCTGATCTTAAGGGTCGCCAATATTGAGCATTGTCAGGGTCGTAGGTAAGCTGATCCAAGTCCTAGCTGGTAAGCTTGATCTTTTGAGTGTTCAGATCACCTAACAACATTCCAAAGAAGAAAAAGAAGGAATGTCATCAGCGAATAATCGCTCGGTAAGTCCCAAAGATAAGGAAGAAATAGAATAGACAGAGAGAGAGTAGCTTTTAAAGTTGTATTATATGTTAACGCTGTTGTTTGTAGCTTGGTACAGTAGAATGCCAGTGTATACGAGAGGAGTCTCTATATGCCAGAGACTAAGGGCAACAGGAGTACAAGGAACCGTTTATGCCACGGTACAACAGCAACGGAAATACATGTTAGGTGTCTTAAGTCTTGCAGTCTCGTGCCATTTCTAACACCTTCCGTACCAATCTACCTCTTAAACCTCGCGATGTCTTGTTTGTATTGTATTGCAACTTGTATTGTCTTGTAATATAGATTATATAATTGGATGACTTGCTGAAACCATAATATCAGTAAATGGATGTAACTGGAGAATCATGGATGTAACTGGAGAATCGTGTAAATGGAAGTATATCCATGGTTCGGTTCAGTCAATACAGATCGAATAGATGGATTCATATTGGATTATAGATTGTAGATTGTACTTGAATCATATTCAAGTCAGATTATTTATAATGAGACTCGGTCTGAGTCCGAACAATTAGAAAAGAAATTGAAGTCCTGAATTAGGTTTTGATATTATCGGTAACCGCTGCACATGGACGGCAGGATTTGTGTTTTTTCAAAGACGATTACCGTGTTGATAACACCGTTTGTTAAGTTTTCTACCTTAAATAGGCAAGCACCCATATCTCCGGCTTCCTGAGGATCAAGAGACTGGTCCCGCTTAAACCTATATTTACTAGGGGCCTTATTGTAATTTATAGATCTTGAGGGGGTTATATGTAAAAATATTTTTGTATAATTTTCAAAATACACCCCAAGTATTTAATTATCGTCTTTAGACTTATCATACATGTGGATTTTATATATGTGACACTTTTAGTGAAAATAACCTAATTTCATAATATAAGGTATTTAATTGTAATTTTGAACTTGTATGGAAATTCATGGTATTTTCATGTAAAGTGATTCTTTTGATTTAAAAAATTTGGAATATTTATATTATATCAAAAATAGGTATTTTGATGATATATATATATATATATATATAATTTTATTATTTCCTAGAAATCTTATTTTCTTAAGATATTTGTATTTCAAATCTTTCGAGACCGAATGCTTCTTGCGGAGGTCTGTATCTCGCACTACTAAGCCCAGGGATGTGCGATAATCCGCACCATCCCAGTCGGGTTCCCCAAAATGGGTTGTAGCAGCGTTTTGCAATGATTTGTAAAAATGCGTAATCTTGTAGAAAATGATTTTAATAGTAAATGGTATTTATATGTAAAGTTTCGTTTTCCCGTATTTTATGTTCCCTAAAGATATTGTGGTATGTTGCATATGAGTGTTGTAAGGAGGTGGGTCATTACCTCGTGATCTAATTAAAGGTATAGCAAGATTAATGATGTTTTAAAGTCGAAACTAAACTACATGGTATTTTACTGAAAAATAGCGGTAAATGTTACAAAATGAAATATTTTGCTATGAAACTTGTTCAATATATTTTTTTAATGATTAATAGTCAAGTTGTAAGAGTTTAATATGGTTGTGTTAAGAAAAATTGAACTTTACAAAGAAAACCGAATCGGAAGTCGGATTTAACTCTGCTTCCGTCGGGTTTTAGAAAAAGTAGTTTTAAGAATAGATTAGAGAGGAAGGAGGTGGGACTTACGGGTTTAAATTTAGGAGAAGAGGGAGAGGAAGATGTAGGAGGCGCCGGTGCGTCGTTTCGTCGCCGAGAGCTCCTCGGATCGTCGTCGGAAAATCGCCGGAGCTTCGCCCTTTGCTAACTCCAATTGAACACTAAAATTCTATAGAGTTTTCTTTAGAGTTTGGACAGAATTATGAGTGAGGGGTGTGTGTTTAGGGGTGGTATTTATAGGGTAAAACTAGGGTTAGGGTAGGTGAAATGTTGTATTAAAAATGTATTAAAAATTGTATTAAAAATATGGTTTAATGGGGTTTTAAAGAGTTTTGTTCATGTGCAGGAATTTTAATGTATACAGGAGTTTCCAGAAGATAAAGAGGCATAAGTTTCATGAAGGGTCAACTCGGATTCAGCCGAGTCAATCCGGCGTCGCCGGCCGAGTCGACCGAGTCGCCGGCCCGAGTCGACCGAGTCGGACCGGGGCTCGCAGTCGAATGTCCATCGTCGTCTGGTTAGCACAGTGGGGTAGTTTATTTTTAGTGTGACCTTTGGTTTTACGGGTTTAGCACGTGTAGACTCTTGGGATTCTAATAATTTAAAAAGAAATCAATATTATAAATAATGTGGGTGATGGGATTTGAACTCTGGTGTTTTGGTTCAGCAGTGCAAGGTCTTACCAGTGAGCTACAAGCTCCTTCTTGCTATTAAAAAGCAAAACAATTACTTATAGTACTTACAGTAAATGCAAATACCCCAAGTATACATTAACTTTTAAACAAATTTTTGTACACTAAAATTGGAGTTGTTACAGTCTACCCTCCTTACAAAAATTTCTTCCTCGAAATTTACAAATTTTATTTTAAGGACTAGTTTATAAAGAGGTGAGGATATCTTGCACGCATCTCATCTTCTTTTTCCCATGTTTATTCTCCTGGAGTGTTTTTTCTCCACATCACTCGAACCGAGTTGACTTTTTTGTTATAAGTGACTTCACTTTCCTGTCAAGGATCTCCACAGGTTGTTGCTCACAAGACAAGTCGGGCTGTACAGTGAGCTCGGAATGATCGAGTATTTGGCTGGGGTCACTCACATACTTTCTGAGTTGGGATATGTGGAACATATTATGCACTATTTCCAATGAAGGTGGAAGTGCTAAGCGGTATGCCACTTCACCGACTCGTTCGAGTATGTCGAACGGTCTAATGTACCTTGGACTTAGCTTTCCCTATCTTCCAAATCGGATCACTTCGCGGTTTGGAGATATCTTTAAGAATGCATGATCTCCTGGTTGGAACTCCAAGTGACGTCGCTTTGCATCAGCCCGGTGTTTCTGTCGATCTTGGGCTATGCGCATCTTTTCTTTGATAGTACGAACCACATTAACTGTTGCTACTATCATCTCAGGTCCAAGAAGGTCCTTATCTCCGATATCGTCCCAACTTAATGGTAATCGACACTTCCTTCCATATAGCGCTGCAAAAGGTGTCATTCCTGTACTTGCTTGGTAGCCGTTGTTGTATGAAAACTTCACAAGATATAAGTGATCTTCCTACGATCCTCCGAAGTCTAACATACACGTTCTGAGCATATCCTCCAAGATCTGAATAGTTCGCTCAGACTGACCATTTGTTTGTGGATGATAAACCGTGCTGAAGTTCAGACTTGTTCCCAAGTTCGCTTGCAGACTTTGCCAAAATTGCGATTTGAACCTGGTGTCACGATCGGAGACAATACAGACTGGTACTCCATGAAGTCTCATAATTTTCTGTATGAGTTCATGGGTATCAGCGATAGTACATATTTAAAGAGTTTAAACCTTAAGTAGATTCTTAGCTTCATATACTTCTTTGCTAATGTCTCAGTTGATTGGCCAATTCGAAATGGGATGAAGTGAGCCGACTTTGTGAGTCGATTCACAAAACCCATACCGCATCGTTACCCTTTGTGCTGCGAGGAAGAGCAGTCACAAAATCCATTGTGATGTGTTGCCACTTCCATTCTGGGATTGGTAACGGTTGAAGTAGTCCAGCTGTCCTGTAATGTTTAGTCTTTTCTTGCTGATACACCAAGTATTTAGTTACACTTCTGGCTACTTCACGCTTCATTCCATGCCACCAGTAATTCTGACGTAGATCTTTGTATATCTTTGTACCTCCAGGGTGTACTGAGTAGAGAGAGTTGTGAGCTACCTTCATTAACTTTTCCCGAACAGAACCTTTTAGTACACATAATCTGCTGCCGTATCTCAAAGATTCGTCTTCATGGATGATGAAGTCTGTTCTGAGTCCATTCTCCACTTGTTCTCTAATCTTTTGCAACTTAGCATCACTTGCTTGAGCTGCTTTGATCTGGTTGACAATGGTAGATTGAACTTGTAAATTCATCAAACTTGAAGCATTACCTGACATGACTACTTCAATCTCCATCTGATGCAATTCCTGCTGAAGTTTCCACTGAGCGGTGAGATGCATTGCTAATGGTTGGCGACTAGGAGCATCTGGAACCACATTCACCTTCCCTTGGTGATATTGCAGGTTGATGTCAAAGTCCGTCATGAGTTCTAACCATCGTCTCTGCCGCATATTCAACTCCTTCTGAGTAAACACATATTTCAGACTCTTGTGATCTGTGTATATGTTCACTCGTTCACTAAGAAGATAATGGCGCCAAATCTTGAGAGCAAAGATAACGACTGCCAACTCTAAATCATGCGTCGGATAATTGCGCTCATGAGTCTTCAGCTGTCTTGAAGCATAAGCCACAACCTTACCATGCTGATGTAGAACACATCCTAATCCCTTACCGGATGCATCATAATGCACTTCGAAACCTCCAGACTGGTCCGGTATAACGAGAATAGGCGCTGATGTCAACTTTGACTTGAGTTCTACGAAGGCTTGTTCGCATGCTTCTGACCACACAAATTCTTCATCTTTACGTGTGAGCTTGGTCAGGGATGTTGCTATCTTTGAAAAGCCTTCAATGAACCTTCTGTAATATCCAGCTAGACCCAAGAAACTTCGAATGTCCTTCACTGACTTTGGTGTCGGCCATTCGCTTACTGCTGAAACTTTCGCTGGATCCACAGAGATTTCTTCACCTGATACGATATGTCCAAGAAAACCAACTTGATCTAGCCAAAACTCGCACTTGCTGTACTTGGCATATAATTGATGTTGTCGTAGAGTTTCCAGGACAATTCATAGATGTTCGGCGTGTTCCTTCCGACTCTTAGAATACACCAGGATGTCATCGATGAAGATGACAACAAACCTGTCTAAGTACTCCCGGAAAACTTGATTCATCAGGTTCATGAATATTGCTGGTGCGTTGGTCACTCCAAATGGCATCACTAGAAATTCGTAATGACCATAACGAGTTCTGAAAGCCGTTTTATGAATATCAGCTTCCTTGACCTTCATCTGATGATAACCTGAACGAAGATCTAATTGAGAAAACACAAGATCCACTTAGCTGATCGAATAAATCGTCGATGCGCGAGAGTGGATACTTGTTCTTTATCGTTACTTCGTTCAAGGCTCTATAATCAATGCATATTCTGTATGAACCTTCCTTCTTCTTCACGAGTAATACAGGTGATCCCCAACTTGAAGTGCTGGGACGAATCCATCCTTTCGCCAATAATTCGTCCAACTGAGTTCGGACATCCTTCAAACCTTCCGGACTTAAACGATAAGGTGCTTTGATCACCGGTTGTGCTCCTGGTACTAAATCAATGCTGAATTCAAGAGCTTGATCGGGAGGCAAACCTGATATATCGTCAGGAAACACGTCGTCGAACTCTCGAACCACTTCTGGCCGTGATTCTTCATCTGCTTGAGTTGCTGCAATCAATGCTTCCCTTAGCTTCGCTTTGTATGTACTTGGCTCTAGAGTACGGTCTCCACTTTTGAAATAGAAGACCGGATGGTCTGGAATCTCGAATACTACCTTTCTTTGACGACAGTCGATGGTAGTATAGAAGGTTCCGAGCCAATCCATACCAAGAACCACATCGAAGTTTGGTATGTCCAGCACTTTGAAGTCAGCGTAGATTTCTTTGCTGCAGACGACTACTGGACACAAGCTGTATGCCATTGTTTCCTTTAGAACGCCATTTCCTGAACTGATATTCCAGCTGGATACAAGCGGTGTGACTGGAATCGCATGAGTTCGGACGAACCATTGCGACATAAAGCAATGAGATGCTCCGGTATCGAAGAGTTCTAGTGCAGGAAGTGAGGCTACTAGGATTATACCTAAGGTATGTGGGATATGTTTTAGGTATACGGAAAATTTGTGGATAGGTATTAAGATTGAAAGAAAAGTTTGAGAAGAAAAGGGTTACCAGTGATAACTTGGCCAGTGGCCTCAGCTTCTTCCACGGTCATCGTGAAAGCCTGTCGCCATGGTATATTCCTCTTGGCCTGAGAAGCATTCCTCGGAACGTTCCTTTGAGCTTGATGGAACTGACGAGGAGGAGGTGCAGTCGGTGGTCCTCTAGGTGGTGGAGCAGGGAGAGGGAGTCTGGGAGCAGGTGCCTGAAGGGCTGGTCTCTGCTAGTAAGTGATTGCTGGCCTGAGTGCAACATATGGATTTTGTCTTTTAGGACAAGACTCAATACCATGAGTAGTTGAGCCGCAGACTAAGCAAAGACGATTGGCTCGCCGGCAGTCTTTCATCATATGCCCATCTCTTTTGCAGTAGTTACAAAAGGCTGGGTTATGACGGTTGTTCGGTACTCCCGGTCTCCTTGGCACAAAAGGTGGTCTTGACGAGGCTCCCCCTGTCATCTGGTTGAGATGGCGCTTAACTCCTGCAAACTGAGGTCTGCCCCTCACTTTTACCACTGCCTCATAACGGCGAGCAGCTTTCAGAGCCGATTCATGAGTCGGAAAATCTCCTGTGCCCAGTGCAGCCTGGATCTCCGAATCCAAACCTTGTTGAAATCGACGGGCTCTGATCTCATCCGTCGGTATTAGGTGTGCCATAAATCTGGTGAAGTGTTGTGTTAGATGTGTAGTATATGATATATTAAAAAAATCGAATTATTGAGACATATCTTACCGACTAAGCATGGTAAACTCAGCGTCATACTCATCTACTGACTTGGTCCATATCGAACCTTGTTGCAGATGGATAAATTGATGTTCCATGTCGAACCTGGCAGTCTCAGGGAAGTACTTAGCGTCGAACATGTCGCGGAAAGTGTTCCATTCGATGGGTTCAAGACGGCTTTCTTCCACCTTCCACCAATTCCGCGCATTGTCCGTGAACTGCAGTTTCGCAACACGGACCCAAGCTCCCTCTGGCACTTGTGCCGCTGCCAGATCATCTTCGATACTCTGAGCCCATTCCTCAGCTTCCAGTGGGCTCTCCTTTCCTGAGAACTGTTTGGAGTGCAAAGCCATGAATTGCTTCACCCCAGGTGCTTCTGCCTTGGGACGGTTCATTAAAAGAGCAATCTACTGCTGCTGTCCTTCTAGGAGGCTGCGTATTGCCTCAAGTAGAACCGTCTGCTCGTTGATCGGAGCAGGGACGGCAGGTGTGATTGGTAGTGGTGGTGGAGTGTTGTTGAAGTCGGTGCTGGTGTTGTTTGGGGAATCCATAATCTTGAATGAAAAATAGGGTTAGGACAGATTCAAAGAATATGTAATTGTAAGAATGTTTCAGTTGCTGGTTCTTATGTTATATTGCTTAGGTTGTTCACACAGATTGAACTGCATGGTATGGTTCCATACAGCTCTGACCTACATGGGCCACCAACAAAACCTGTCACGCCCCACTTCCCAGTATACGGGCAGAGCACGCGACTGGCCGCTACGTGTTTACTCTGAAGCAAACACGCTAAGCGTATCTAAGAAATATAAATAAAAATTCACAAGAGACAAAGACAGTAGGTATAACTGAACAGCAACTTTATTTATAACATTCTTTTGTACAATGCATGGAAAGTAAATACATCTGAATGAAAGCAATGCCTAAACAATGGTGTAACAGAAATGAAAAGTACTGAAATAAAATGTGTACAATGAAGCTAGAGCTCTGGGTCGTAGGCAAACTGATCCAAGTCCTCGCTGGTAGGCTCGATCTCCTGAGTGTCTAGATCACCTGACAACATTCCAAAGAAGAAAGAGAAGGAATGTCGTCAGCAAACAATCGCTCGGTAAGTCCCAAAGATAAGGGAGAAATAGAATAGACAGAGAGAGAGAGAGTAGCTTTTAAAGTTGTATTATATGGTTAACGCTGTTGTTTGTAGCTTGGTACAGAAGGATACCAGTGTATACGAGAGGAGTCTCTATATGCCAGAGACTAAGGGCAACAAGAGTACAAGGAACCGTTTATGCTACGATACAACAGCAGCGGAAATAAATGTTAGGTGTCTTAAGTCTTGCAGTCTCGTGCCACTTCTAACACCTTCCGTACCAATCTACCCCTTAAACCACGCGATGTCTTGTTTGTATTGTTTGTATTGTATTGCAACTTGTATTGTCTTATAATATAAATTGTATAATTGGATGACTTGCCGAAACCATGATATGAGTAAATGGATGTAACTGGAGAATCATGGATGTAACTGGAGAATCGTGTAAATGGAAGTATATCCATGGTTCGGTTCGGTCAATACAGATTGAATAGATGGATTCATATTGGATTGTAGATTGTACTTGAATCATATTCAAGTCAGATTATTTATAATGAGACTCAGTCTGAGTCCGAACAATTAGAAAAGAAATTGAAGTCCTGAATTAGGTTTTGATGTTATCGGTAACCGCTGCACATGGGCGGCAGGATTTGTATTTTTTTTCAAAGACGATTACCGTGTTGATGACACCGTTTGTTAAGTTGTCTACCTTAAATAGGCAAGCACCCATATCTCTGGCTCCCTGAGGCTCAAGAGACTGGTCCCGCATAAACCTATATTTACTAGGGTCCTTATTGTAATTTATAGAACTTGAGGGGGGTTATATGTAAAAATACTTTTGTATAATTTTCAAAATACACCCCAAATATTTAATTATCGTCTTTAGAGTTGTCATAGATGTGGATTTTATATATGTGACACTTCGAGTGAAAATAACCTAATTTCATAATATAGGGTATTTAATTGTAATTTTGAACTTGTATGGAATTCATGGTATTTTCATGTAAAGTGGTCCTTTTGATTTAGAAAAATTGGAATATTTATATTATATCAAAAATATGTATTTTGATGATATATATATATATATATATATATATATATATATATATAATTTTATTATTTTCTAGAAATCTCATTTTCTTAAGATATTTGTATTTCAAATCTTTCGAGACCGAATACTCCTTGCGGAGGTCTGCATCTCGCACTACTAAGCTCAGGGATGTACGATAATCCGCACCATCCCAGTCGGATTCCCCAAAATGGGTTGTAGCGGCGCCTTGTAAAGATTTGTAAAAATACGTAATCTTGTAGAAAACGGTTTTAATAGTAAATGGTATTTATATGTAAAGTTTCGTTTTTCCGTATTCTTTGTTCCCGAAAGATATTGTGCTATGTTGCGTATGAGTGTTGTGAGGAGGTAGGTCATTACCTCGTGATCTAATTAAATGTATAGCAAGATTAATGATATTTTAAAGTCGAAACTAAATTACATGGTATTTTACTGAAAAAGAGCGGTAAAAGTTACAAAATGAAATGTTTTGCTATGAAACTTGGTCAACATGTTTTGTTAATGATTAATAGTCAAGATGTAAGAGTTTAATATGGTTGTGTTAAGAAAAATTGAACTTTACAAAGAAAACCGAATCGGAAGTCGGATTTAACTTCGCTTCCGTCGGGTTTTAGAAAAAGTAGTTTTAAGAATAGATTAGAGATGAGGGAGGTGGGACTTACGGGTTTAGATTCAATAGAAGAGGGAGAGGAAGATGCAGGAGTCGCCGGTGCGTCGTTTCATTGCCGAGAGCTTCTCGGATCGTCGTCGGAAAATCGCCGGAGCTTCGCCCTTTGCTAACTCCAACTGAACACTAAAATTCAATAGAGTTTTCTTGAGAGTTTGGACAGAATTTTGAGTGAGGGGTGTGTGTTTAGGGGTGATATTTATAGGGTAAAACTAGGGTTAGGATAGGTGAAAGGTTGTATTAAAAATGTATTAAAAATTGTATTAAAAATATAGTTTAATAGGGTTTTAAAGAGTTCTCTTCATGTGCAGGAATTTTAAAGTATACAGGAGTTTCCAGAAGACAAAGAGGCACAAGTTTCATGAAGCATCAACTCGGATTCAGCAGAGTCAACTCGGTCTCGCCGGCCAAGTCGGCCGAGTCGCCGGCTCGAGTCAGCCGAGTCGGGCAGGGGCACGCCGTCGAAAGTCCGTCGTCGTCTGGTTTGCACAGTGGGATAGTTTGTTTTTAGTGTGACCTTTGGTTTACGGGTTTAGCATGTGTAGACTCTTAGGATTCTAAAAATTTAAAAAGAAATCAATATTAAATATAATGTGGGTCATGGGATTTGAACTCTGGTGCTTTGGTTCAGCAGTGCAAGGTCTTACCAGTGAGTTATAAGCTCCTTCTTGCTATTAAAAAGCAAAACAATTACTTATAGTACTCACAGTAATGCAAATACCCCAAGTATACATTAACTTTTAAACAAATTTTTGTACACTAAAATTGGAGTTGTTACAATCGTGATGGCGTGGAACGCGGGATCGTAGGCGGCGGATATCTCGCGCATGGCGAGATTCGCGGAGCCGTGGTGGCGGCGCCTGCGGGTCGGTCAGGGTGAGACCGAGGAAGATCACCTCGGCGGGAAGCTCGGGCACGAGCGGGAGGCCGAGGCGTCTTGGTTCTGTGATAACTCAGAGGCGAGCCGGGGTGGTCCGGAGGGTCACCAAAGGTCGGGAAACTCCTCGGCACCGGGGGGCCCGAGGTGTGATCCCAACTGAGGTTTCTGACCCCTTCTTGTAGGTCCTGAGACACGTCGTTTACTACGTGTCAGCATTTGGAGAGTCACCGATATCGAGCCTCATCATTAGCCCCCTACTCTCGTCTCGACCCGTTCGTGGGTCAGGTCAAGAGTGGTCTGACCGATCACCCGGGGGTGAGCTCTTGCTCGAAGATATCCTCGTCGTGCATTCCCGGTCAAAGAGTAGTATTTTCTTGACGACGTCAGTGGATCAGGGGAGAGATCTTGCATTAAAGGGAAGCGTCGGATCATGCATCCGTTCGTCGAAGCGACGGCCCACGTGTCTGGCATTGGCTGGCTAGCGAGACGTATCGTAGGAGTCCCCGTGCCCGAAGGGACGTGTCCAATATGAGTGCGACAGGTGAGACGTTGTCGGACGTTAGTTGCGAAACATTGTTTTGGCGGGAGGCGATCGGAGCTGTAGGATGCGCATGCCGGCAGCTATAAATAGAGGTGGGATCCACAGCAGGGGCCATACCTCTTCATAGTTTCCTCGTCCCTGGTCGTGTTAGCTCGGCGCTCTTCTTCTCAGGTCGGATTCCTTGCTTTTGATCTCCCGAGGACACCACCCTTTGACCAGGTTAGATGTCTTCTTCCGAGGTGTCTGTAGATGTAGTGCGGGTAGAGTCTAGGGAGTCTTCTGAAGCTTCCTCTTCTACTTCTTCCTCTTCCCCCTCTGAGTTGGAGTTCCCCCAGGAAGATAGGGTGGTCCCTAGAGCACAGGACGCGGGTGTTCTTGGCGTGTGAACCTCACTGAGGCGTGCAGAAGAGCTTGTTAACATTAAGACTCATTTCCTCATTCCTCCCGGCTATTCGCTTCGTCTGGCCGAGGAGGGGGAGAGGGCAAACCAGGTACGGGGAAAGGAGATTGCCTTGTACCTGGAGGCCTTTTGGGCCGAGGTGCATCTGCCCTTCTCCCCTGATGTGAGTGAGGCGTTGAGTTGTTTTGGGTTAGCTCCGGGCCAGCTAGTGCCGAAATCTTGGAGGATCCTCCTCGGGTTCCTGGTCCGGTTGAAATTGTGTCAGATCCCTTTCAGCCTGGACCTTCTCTTCTCTTCTCTTTGCTACAAAAATCGCCCAGGCGCTTGTAGAGGCGAGCCGAGCTGGGTATACCTCTCCTTTAGAAGGCAACGGGGGGGACGCCCCGGGGTCTGGGGTCATCGTAGTACCTTCTTCTATTCATGAATGGAAGAAGAAGTTCTTCTTTATCGCCCTTCCTGAGGGTGAGGATTGGCCTGTGCTCACCCAGTAGCAAAGGGCTAGCTGCACACGGGTGAGTCGGTCGAAAGATTCTGACGCGGTGGCGGTGTCAGAGTGGGAGCCCCTTCCTCGGGCTGATGTGCAGCTGTCCGAGAGGGCCCTCAGTTGGGCCGGGCTCAACCCCGCCTGTTACGAGGGTAAGTTAGGAGCTTTTAGGCGACC